>JAQJVK010000026.1:5638425-8187861 GCA_035578135.1 Flexamia atlantica | reverse complement strand
AGTGCAATGAACATTGTAAGACATCCGGAAAGTTTCCATGCTGATGAGGGAAATGTTGTCTTTTACTTAATCCACGGTTTATATATATGCATTTCCCCCCACCATAGAGTTCTTAAAAAGTGGGTCAAGGTCATCTGAAGATACCCTATGAACGGGGAACAGAGCAGTAAGTGGTTAAACCACAAACTGCTCTGTTCCCCGTCCCTATTTAATTTCTTTTATTGATATGTCTTTATAAACATATAATATATGTTTATAAACACATACATTTAACTTGATATTTAGCAAATGGGAAGAATCCACACAGCTGGCACAATTCTTGCGGTCTTGGTGTTTCCAGTTTGTATCCTATGATTCCAAATCGGTATATCATTTGCCTATGCAACGGTTCTCCCTCTTCGGCTGAAGGAAGAGCCTAAAAAAAAAAAAAAAAAATAGTTTAATGATATTTAATAAAATAATATATTGTAAATAGAAAAGAACAATACTGTTAATGAAAACGTACCCAGTCACATAGGGCACATATTTTCTCGCCATCTGCCAATTGAAACCAAATTTTGGTTTTAAATATACAACGTTTCTTGTGCTCAGTAATGAGCTCGCTTTGCAAGATTTGCGGCAGCGGCTCTGACACCTCCCTAATTTGCCGAAGCATAGGGTTGTCTGAGCAGATCCGCTGCAAACATAACTCGTACAAGGAGCTCATTGTTATGGGCTGACTATGCTCACCTCACAGCCTTAAATACGTACCAATCACCTTGATGGCAAAGGACAACGCCCTCCATTGGGTTAACCAGGTCGCCATAGGAGGCCGCCGCCTTGGACCGACAGTATATATAAGGTGTGCTGCAGTCTTGTGGTTATATTTGCCATGGAATCCCTCATGATCTTTGGTGCTGTGCACAACTTTGTTGAAGCCAAAAGAGTACTATGGTACATAAAAACGTATCATAGCAATCTGAATTGCATCAGTGGAGTACTTGAAGCTGTTAAAGCAGACGGTACAAAAATCTGTTGCACTTCGGATTCTATGGATTACGAAGGACTTGAATCATGGGTCCTTTATTATGTACAATTTTGTACAAAACTTTACATCAAAGTTGACACGGACTAAGGGGGTTTTCTAGGAGGAAAGAAAAGAATAGATACCAACAATGCATGTTGGTAGCTATTCTTTTCATTCTTCCGCTAAGATTTAAATGACCTTGACCTCGTTATGGACTTAGAAAATTTTTGTTAAGTTACAATAAACCTTCAAAATAACTAGGTCAAGGTCATCTGAACATACCCTATGAACGGGGAACAGAGCAGTAAGTGGTTAAACCACAAGCTGCTCTGTTCCCCGCTCCTATTTAATTTCTTCTATTGATATGTGTTTATAAACACATACATTTAATATCATATTGCTCCAGAGGAAACCAACCACAAAGATGACAATATTCTTGCGTTATTGGCGTCTTCAATTTGTATCCTACATTTTCAGATGCATGTTTCAGGTATCTGTACAGTTCTTGATCCGGATTCGCACCAGGAAGCCGCTAAAAAAAAAATATTAATTTAAAGAAAATTAATAAAATAATATATTGTAAATAGAAAAAACAATTCAGTTAATGAAAACGTACCATGTGACATAGGCCGCATATTTTTTTGCCAGCATTTGGCATTTCCCACCAAATTTTAGTTTTAGAAACACACCGTTTTTTGTGCTCATAAATGAGCTCGCCTTGCAAGATTTGCGGCAGCGGCTCTGACACCTCCCTAATTTGCCGAAGCATAGGGTTGTCTGAGCAGATACGCTGCAAACACAACTCGTACAAGGAGCTCATAGTTATGGTCTGGCTATGCAAACCTCAAAGCTTTAAATACGTACCAATCACCTTGATGGCGAAGGTGATTCCCCCTCCCCCGGGTTTCCACTATATATTGAGCGGATAGAATTAATAGTTTGCTACATTTTGAATCAACAAAACGTTATGGAATCTTTCCAAAAATACCCGATTGATCAAAGATTAAGTAGAAACCGAAGGGAACAAAGAAGACAACACAGATTAAGAAAAGCTTTTGAAAAATTAAAATTAGTTGTACCGGAAAGTCAAAAACAAAAAAAAATTAACAGACAATCTATAGTTCAAAATGCAATAGATTACATTAAAAAATTGGAAGAAGACTTGAAATCACCAACATTTAACTTAGAACAACAAGAATTTGAACAATCCGAACAGACATTTTTACAGGATATAGAAGAATTCCAACAATTCGAACAGAAATTTGTACAGGAAATAGAAGAATATCTTCAAACTTCGCATAATTTAAACCAAGACATTTATGAAATTTTGTATCAACCTTTTGAAACTGTTTCCTTGCCAGTGTTAGAAAGCTTGGATGAATATTTTTTTGACGTCGAAAAGTAGAGGGGGTAAATGGGTGGGGAGCTGTTATAAAGGCAGGGTAAACAGAGTAATCTTTACTTTCTTAGGATCCAGCGCTATGGCAGGCACTTCGTCTTCGTCCAGGTCTTCTTCCTCGTCATCAAGAACATCATCATCATCATCATCTGTTGTTTCTATTGTGAAACAAAAATCTCCTTCTCCAAAAAAATCTTCACCGAAAAAATCTCCTTCTCCAAAAAAATCTTCACCAAAAAAATCTCCTAAGAAAATTTCTGAAAAACTTCAAAAACTTCAAAAATTAAGAAAATCCTGTTTTAAGAAAGAACAATGTGCTCATATTTTAAAAAAAGGAGCGAACAAAGGTGAAAGGTGTGTGAAGTTGTGTAGTGTAGGTGAAAAATTGTGTAATTTGCATAACAAACGTGAACCTTCCGAAAAAGTCAAAATTCAACATTCTAAAAAAGTCAAAATTGAACCTTCCAAAAGTGAATTGCCAGAAAAAATTGAAAACTATAAAAGAATTAAAATCAACAGATTGAAATTAAACCACAAATATGTTTTTGTAAAAAAGATCAGTAACAGGGATGTTGTTCTTAGATGTTGTGATGAACTCTACTTGCTCAAATTACCAGTAAATCTTCAAATTCCAAATATCAGTAATGTTCATTATTATTTAGTAAGAAAATCTCCATCTGATAAAGTTAAATGGTCAAATTAAACACAAGACAAAAAAAAATGGAGCGGGGGAATAGACCACTTTGTAATTCCAAAAGAATTACTTAGCGGTCTATTCCCCCGCTCATAGGGTATTTTTGAATGACCTTGACCTATTTTCAAAATTTACAATGGAGGGTTAATTTCTTATAAAAGCGAGATAACAAAATGACTTTTTACTTTTTACAATCTAGTCCTAAAAAGAACAATGTTCGTATATTATTAAAAAAAGGGTAAAAGATGTGTTGTGTAAATCAAACATTATGCAGTGCGCACAACAAATACCTCATTTTGTTAAAACTGAGAGGTTAGTGTAAAAATGAAATAAAAAAAAATAGGAGCGGGGGAATAGACCACTTTGTAATTCTAAAAGAATTACTTAGCGGTCTATTCCCCCGTTCATAGGGTATTTTTTGGTGACCTTGACCTACTTTTTACACTTATAAATTTTCGCTAACTGCTATTGACCTTGAAAATAAATAGGTCAAGGTCATTCAATAATTAAAAAGAAAATGGAGGTGTACGGTTTTACAGAACCGTACACCTCAGAAACCTAACAGAAGAAAAGCTAAATCTACCTATATATAAATGACCTTGAGACTTAGAAATTTTCGCTAAGTCTTTTTGTTGACCTTGAAAATAACTAGGTCAAGGTCATTCGATAACTAAAAAGAAAATGGGGGTGTACGGTTTTACAGAACCGTACACCCCCGGAAACCTAAAAGAAGAAAAGCTAATTTACAATACAATCTGCCTAGAGTTTAAGAATTAATAAAAATAAAAAAATAAAGAAATAAAATTTAGTTTAAAAAAATAGCTAGACAGCTCAGCGCTGCACATCATGATTACAGTGTGATCATCACGTAAGCGAACTCACACACCTCACCATAAGCGCACAACGCTAAGCTAAAACAAAAATGTTATTTTGAAATAGCAAGTTGCTTAATTAAATTTACGAAAAAATGTTATACAAATATGTTTTTTATTTCCTAACACTAAAGGAGCCAGTGTCTCGCCATTAGCGACGCAGAACAACTGAGGTCTAGCGAAACTCCGGAGGTAGGCGAACTACCCATCCAGCACGTATAGAGGTTGTAAGTGACCCGCTTTGGTGAGCGTAATCACTACAAAAGCGGTAGCCGGTTTTACCATTATTGGTTTTACCATGCAAAAGATGGAAGGAAAAAAGGAAAGGAAATTGGAATTGAAAGGTGTCCCTAACTAAAAAGGAGTACAAGACAAGAGAGGGAATGCCCTCAACAAGCTTGTTGGAAAAAGGAAATTGGAATAGAAAGGTATTAAAAAAATATCATATAACATTCCTAAAAACAAAAATTTTACTTTAAATTTAAACATTCCAGGCAGAAATATATTGTAAGTAAAAGAAAGATTTTAAAATAATACTAACTACCAAACCAGCAAATTAAAAACAAACTACAAACCCTAGGGTATCTACAAGCACAAACAACTACCATGCCTTAAAATTAATCAGTCCTACGTCAAGATGTTATTATACAAATAACACCAAGATATTTTCACCAAACAGCAAAAATGATAAAATGTTCAGGGCGCCTTCTGAACATGTTACCACCTCACTGTCTAGCGAGCAACTGATGCCGAACCACACGCGCAGATCCCGGACCCCAACTCGGCTTGAGGTCATCCCCCCTCCTCGCTTACCCCCTCCCAAACCACAGGACCCTTACTGCGGGTTTGGTTTCCATCATTCTTTTGCCATTGTTCCAACAGGCAACAACATTTCTTTCTTTACTTTACATTGGATTTGTAAATATTTTAAGTGTTAAAACTTCTCAATATTTAATATTTTAGGACTTTGAAAAATTTTCAAACCTATCATTCTTTTGCAACTGTTTAAACAGGCAACAACACTTCTTTCTTTATTTTTACTTTACATTGGACTTGTAAAACTTCCTAATAATTAATACTCTCGGACTTAGAAAAATTTTCAAACATTTGCTTCAACATTTATTTTACAATATCAAGTTTCTTTTATAATGCCTCCAACAGACAACAATTTTCCTTTTGGATGTACAATTTGTGAAAAAATATATAAAATAGTTGAACCAGAAGACTTAACGGATGACGAAAGTATTTTTGAAAATAGTTTGATTCCAGTAGAAGATACATCTGATGCTACATCCGATGCTACATCCGATGCTACATCCGATGCTACGTCTGATGCTACAAGTGATGAAGAAAATATTTTGGAAGTACCAGTAGCAATAGGCGAAGAAACACCGTTAACACATGTTGTAACAATTAACTATGATCCAGTACAATATATACATGCTCTTGTTCGGCGACGTTTGTTTCCGGCATCGGACATGGAGGAAGATGAAAGCGATAACGATTTGGAAATAACATATTTAAACAACAGCAATGATGATCACACTTACGACGCATAATATATGTATTATTTTGAACTTAAATTATTTGACGTTGGCACTTAGATTTTTTTAAAACTTCCATTATTTGACCTTGAGACTTAGAATTTTTTTAAAACTTCCATTATTTGACCTTGAGACTTAGATTTTTTCTAAAACTTTCATTATTTGACCTTGACACTTAGATTTTTTTATATTTGCATTATTTGACACTTAGATGTTTTTTTAAACTTGCATTATTTGACCTTGACACTTAGGAGTTTTGAAATATAAGAAATTTAACTGTTATTAACACTTTTTGTGTTTAATACAGAAAAAGTGGTGGGGGTAGTCTATAAATAGGGGTAGTTTAAGAGTGGTTCTTATTATTACTGCAACTTTTGTGGAGAGCACACCTACGTCATGTATTACTGCATCAGTTGTGAAGAATCTTTTGAAAATGAAAACTTACTACAAATACACAAAGAAGTGTACCATAACAACGAAACAAGAAACAATGCAGAAGAAGAAGATTTAGAAGAATTAGATCAAATGCTGGCTACCCATCAACAACAACTAAATTCAAGACCAAGTGTTATTCAATACGCACCCGGACCATCTTTGGATGTGGAATTATACGCCCGAGCTTTACCAGGCAGTGTAGTAACTCATTTTAAGATTGACAATGCTCAATTGCAACTAGCACAATTTATATTGAAAGCAAAAACATTAGTAACAGAAACATTGAAGAATGAACTAAGAAGATTAAATTTTATAAAGTTTGGAATATTATTAGATACTGTATTTACAAATGTTCAGAATGAAACATCACCAAGAGGATTTTTAACTAAAAACAAAACCATCATGTTTGCATCGGATATAAGCTCAATTGTGGATGATTGTTTTGAAGAACTTTTAACAAAATTACAAGAACATGAAGGAAGAGGTTCTGGATGGAGTTTGTTAAGTATAACAAGCTTAGATGTGAGAGTTCATAAACATGGATATGGAATGAGAGGTAGTAGTTATATTGCTTTGCCAAGGAAGATTCGAGTAACCAAATCTTGTGTTAATGTACAAAATGAAAATGCTGAATGTTTCAAGTATGCAATGCTTGCAAAATATGTAGAAGATCATGTGGAACGACCGAGTAGAGCATACGATGAGGTTTCATATATGTATAACTTTCAAGGCATGACTTATCCTGTTTCAATTCAAGACATATCAAAATTTGAAAAGAAAAATCCTTTTGCATCTGTAAACATCTTTGGCTTAGATTCATCCAACAATGTCTATCCCTTACGTATAACACCCACCGAACGCAGAGATCATACCGATTTATTATTAATAACAAAAGGTGATATTTCACATTATGTATATATTAAAGATTTCGAAGCTCTAGTTTGCAAACAGTTATCAAAACATAAAGTAGAAAAAACCACTTGTAAAAGATGTTTTTGTTTTGTAAACAAACCATTAAGAAGAGGTGGTTCAGAATGGTTGATGGAACATCAAAAATTATGCAATGGAAACTATGAAGTAAGAATTAAATTACCACACCCTAGCAGATCACAAGTAAAATTTGATAAAGTTATCCAACAATACAGAATTCCCGTTGTAGTGTATGCAGATTTTGAATCTTCATTGCTTCCACTTGAACAAGAAGAAGGAGAGGAAATTACAAGCAGAACAAAGTATCAACTTCACAAACCAAACAGCTACTGTTTAATAGTAAAATCCACTCTGCCTGAAGAACATCTTCAAGAATATGGTTTGACATCTACACCAAAGATTTATCGTGGAGAAGAAGCAGCTCGATACTTTGTTGATGATTTATACGACATCGCTGGGAAAGTGGAAGCAATGTATAGCAATGTGGTTCCTATGTCACCTATGACACCGGAAGAAATTTATCTTTATGATTCGACAACAACATGCTATTTGTGTAACAATCAATTTACAGAAACTAAAGTTAAAGTTCGCGACCATGACCATCTGACAGGAGCCTACAGAGGTGCAGCTTGCAACGGATGTAACATCAACTACAAACTACCATCTTTTATTCCCGTGGTTTTTCACAATCTTAGCGGATACGATGGACATTTTATCATTCCCGAATTAGCAAGAGACAACGGTGAAATAGACGTTATAGCACAAACTATGGAAAAATTTATAAGCTTTTCAAAAAAGGTGGGCAAAATTAAACTTAGATTTGTTGATTCTTTTCGATTTATGCCTTCCAGTCTTATGAAACTTTCTGAAAATTTAAGAAGACAAAATTTAATAGAAACAAGCAAAATTGTACCTGCAGAAAAAATGGATTTGGTTCTTCGGAAAGGAGTTTTCCCGTATGATTACATCGATGGACTACATAAATTTCAAGAAACGTCACTTCCTCCACCAGAAGCTTTCAAAAGTAAACTTACCGATTTGGACATTTCACCTGAAGACTATCAACACGCATGCAGAGTTTGGGACGAATTGGAAATGAACACTCTGGGAGATTATTCTGACTTTTATGTAAAACTTGATGTGACCCTTCTCTGCGATGTGATGGAAGAGTTTAGAAACACCTGCTTTGAAGCTTACGGATTAGACCCTCTTCATTCTTATACTTCTCCAGGACTAGCTTGGCAAGCTATGCTAAAAGAAACAAAGTGCAACCTTCAATTATTAACAGATATTGACATGGTGTTGATGATCGAATCGGGCGTTAGAGGTGGATTGACCCAAAGTGTTACTAGACATGTTAAAGCTAACAACAAATATCTTCCAAACTACGATAAAGAAAAACCATCAGTGTTCTTGGGATATTTCGATGCCAACAATTTATACGGATGGGCCATGTCTAATCCACTTCCTTTTGGAAACTTTGAATGGGTTAATCCAGACTCTATTGGTGATATTTCGCAAATTTCAAAAGACGGAGACACCGGATACATATTGGACTGTGACTTTGAATATCCAGAACACTTGCATGATTTTCATTACGATCTTCCGCTCCTTGCAAAAACAGAAGTTTCACCAATTGGCAAACATCCAAAATTAATGATGACTCTTGAAAATAAACAAAGATACGTAGCTCACTTTTGGGTTGTTCAACAAGCACTCCAATTGGGTTTACGTATAACCAAAATTCATAGAGTTTTAAAATTTTCCCAATCTTGCTGGTTAAAACCGTACATTGATTCAAACACCAGAAGAAGAGCAGCTGCAACATCAACATTTCAAAAGGACTTTTTTAAATTAATGAATAATGCGATATTTGGAAAAACATTGGAAAACAAAAGAAAACACAAAAATGTTAAATTAATTACAGATCCTATAAAACTAGAAAAACTTGTACAAAAACCAAACTTTGAAACATCCGTTATCATCAATGAAAACCTTGTGGCAGTATCTATGAAGAAGACAAGCGTGAAAATGGATCGTCCGTTGTACGTTGGAATGTCAATCTTGGATATTTCCAAAACCCACATGTACGATTTCCACTACAACAAAATGGTCGCCTTCTACGGTAGAGATAACATCGGAATCGCCTACATGGACACGGACGCTTTCATCTACTGGATTCTTACTGAATATATGTATTTGGATCTTCGAACATTTGTTCACAAAAATGAATTTGATTTTAGTGACTATCCAAAAGATCATTTAAATTATGACAATGATCGGAACAAAAAGAAACTTGGAAAATTTAAAGACGAAGCAAATGGAATTTTACTGAAAGAACTTATTGCACTAATGTCAAAATTGTATTCACTACAATTGCATAAAGAAGAAAACAATATTATTAAAAAAGCTAAGGGAGTAAAAAGTTTGTATCTTAAGAAGAATGTAAATTTTGAACACTACAAGCAATGCTTATTTGAAGAAACGACTATAACTGCAAAATTCAACACCATCAGAAGTTTCAACCATCAACTGTACAGCGTAACAGAAGTGAAAAAAGCACTATGCTCCAATGATGACAAACGACACATTCTTCCAGACAAAATTCACACTCTACCATTCGGCCACTACTCTCTCAATCCTATCAATGAGTAAAAAGAAAAAAAAAAGAAAAAAAGAAAAAAAAAATAAAAAAAAAAAAAAGAAAAAAGAAAAAAAGGGGAAATCACAGCATGCTCGCTGTGATTTCCCCTTTTTTTAAATTATGTTGAAATGACCTTGAACTATAAAAGCGGATGCAGAAAAAGAAACACTCAATACTAACTTGACTTTGTTAGTAAAATCATCATGACAGACTTAAAGGAAAAGATTGTTAATGAACTTCATAAACCTGCAAGAATAAAGTTTCCACGACGAAATACTGTTGTAAAAGGAATAAATGATTTATATCAAGCAGATTTAATTGAAATGCAACCGCATAGTAAAATAAATAAAGGATTCAAATACATACTTACGATTATTAATTGTTTTACTAAAGTTGCTAATGCTTTGCCATTAAAAGACAAAACTGGTAACAGCATAACAAAAGCTATGGAAGTAGCTATAAAAAGAGATAAAAATAAAATTAAACATTTACAAACTGATGATGGGAAAGAATTTTTTAATAAACATTTTGCCTTGTTAATGAAAAAATATAACATAAATCATTATTCCACAAATTCTGAGAAAAAGGCAGCTATAATTGAAAGATTTAATAGAACCTTAAAAGGTGCAATGTATAAAATGTTTTCGAAAAGAGGTTCTTACGTATGGGTTGATATCTTACCAAAATTAATAAGCGATTACAACAACAAGTTTCATAGAACTATCGGTATGGCACCTAACAAAGTGAATAAGAAAAACGCTAAACTAGTTTTACAACGAATTAAAAAAAATACACAGCCAAAAGCGGAACAAAGAAAACCAAGAAAATTTAATGTAAATGATAAAGTTCGAATTAGTAAATACAAAGGAGTGTTTACTAAAAAATACCTGCCCAATTGGACAAACGAAGTTTTTACAGTGTATAAAGTACAACCTACTGTACCGGAAACTTATATTTTAAAAGATAACAAAGGAAATTTGTTACAAGGCGGTTTTTACGGACATGAATTGTTAAAGTCAACAGTAGGCGATGTTTATCTTGTTGAAAAGGTGTTGCAAAGGAAAAAAGACCAAGTTAAAGTACGTTGGTTGGGGTTTGATAAAACTGAAGATTCGTGGATACCTATAAAAGATTTGATTTAGTTTTAAATCAACTTATTTACTCTTCTGCCTTTGAATAAGATGGAGATTGTTCACCATAAAGATAAATTTAATATTAATAACATTGATGATTTAACCGTAGATAACGTTAAAATCAACAATGGTAAACACGGCAGTTTATTTCCAAACACTGTACGATGTATAGTCAGCGGTCCTTCAAACTGTGGCAAAACTAACGTTGTGTTTAACTTAATTACAAACACAAAAGGATTGCGATTTAATAACCTATATATTTTTTCAAAGTCCTTACATCAACCAAAGTATCAATTGTTGGAAAAGATCCTGACTGATGTGCCCGATGTTAACTATTACAAATTTAATGCTAGTGACAGTGTTATGCAACCAGACCAGGCTAAGCCGTATTCTGTATTTGTATTTGATGATGTATCTAGTGAAAATCATGATACTATTAGAAACTATTTTGCCATGGGAAGACATAATAATATTGATAGCATATATATCGGACAAACATATAGCAAAATTCCAAAACAACTAATTAGAGACAATGCAAATATTTTAGTTTTATTCAAACAAGACGATACAAACCTAAAACATATATACAACGATCATGTAAATGCTGATATGTCATTTGATAAATTCAAAGAGCTTTGTGGAAAAGCTTGGGCGGAAAAATATGGATTTTTGGTAATTATGAAAGATAAAGCTATAACAGATGGTCGTTACCGCATAGGTTTCGATAAATTTGTTTTAATACATTAATTAACAACATTATCGTACAAGTCTTCATGGTGTAAACATGGTTAATCAGGAAAAGCTATTAAAAGAAATAAAATCACTTAGTGATTCTATTAGACATAAAAACAGAGCGTTAAGATTAGGAATAAGTGAAAGAGAGAAATTTCTGGAATCAACATTTAAACCTATTACTGAGCCATTAAAACAATTAGGACAAAATGTTAAACATTCAACATTTAATTTTTCCGGAGATGCTATTTTACCCATTTCAAAATTTGAACAAAAAGAAGAATATGAAAGTGATACAAGTTTTACACAACAAGGAGAAACAACTGAAGAAGAAAGCGAACTAGGTGAAGAAACGGATGTTTTAACAGAAAAAGAAGGTCTTTCTACAAGCGAAGAACAACAAGAAGAAGAAGAGCCTATTAATCCATCCAACTTGAGCAAATTGGGCTCGGATATCGCGTATAAAGGGCCGCTTGCAAGACAATTTGTATTAAAAATGTTACATTCTGCACAACCAACTCGAAAATATCATACTTTTGGTGCTAGAATAGAAGAAAATGGGCTAATGATTGGAGATAGCAAACTTGATGTAGACGAACATGACAATATTATTATAAATAATAAACAATACAAGGGTACAAAAGGATTGTTTGAACTTATTTTTAAGCCGAAACCTAATAAATATACTAAAAAGGATTTAAACATTTTTAAACAAATATTGGAGGATACAAATGCGCATAAGAAAAATTATTCTAAAAATTTTAATGTTCATAGAAATGCATCAGAAAAATATAAAACTATTATTGCTAAACTTTTCCCACCAAAAAGAAGGGAACCCATAAAAAGAAAATCATTATCTTCTGCTGAAATAAATATTTTACATAAAAGAAGAAAAACAAATCAATCAAGTTTATCAGGAAAAGGATTATTAAAAAACTTGTATGATACTAATATAATATACTACAACGATATAAACAAATTGGTTGACAGAATGAAGTTGATATATGAAGCTAAACAAGCCGGACATAGTGGTTTAGAAAATGAATGGGTAGCTTTGGTCGGCGAACTGCGAAATCGAGGAGTAATTGCATAAAAAATATGAGTATATATAATACAAGTATAACTGATTAAATATTCAGTATAACCATGAGTGTGGATAAGTTTGGACGGTATTCCGAAACTGGAAGCAAATCAGGATCTTATGGAAAAAGAGGTGGTTTACCACTAACATCCGATGGAGATTATGATATAAATAACAAACGTTTAAAGTTTGTAAATGATCCAAAAGATGAAAATGATGCGGTAAATTTTAAAACTTTAAGAAGTGAAACATTACCTAGCTTAAAGCTTCAAAATGAAGTGTATAACGCTAATTTTTATAGAATTGTAAATCTTCCAAAACCAATAGATAAGAATGATTCGGTAAATAAAGAATATTTAATGTGGTACATAAACCAAACCTTACGATATGATCCTAGGAGTAATAATAAAGTATATGATGCAAAAGATCTTAGAATAGCCAATATAGCAGATCCTATTAATGATCAAGATTCAGTTACAAAAAAGTATTTACATTCAGTCATCCCTGAAAAAACAAATAAATTTTCCTTTTACAACTTTGTAATACATGATATTGGAGACCCTAAAGATATGAAAGATGCTGTAAACCTTCAATATCTTACAGATCATTGTATTACGCATGATATTAATACAATTGATTGCAAAAATAAAGTGTTAACTAACGTTAAGGAAGGAACTGCAAAATCACATGCAGCAACAATAAGTCAAATAATGAAATTAAAAGATAAGAAATGGGATGCTGATGCAAAAATAATTACTAATGTTAAAAAAGGGTCGGATGAAACTGATGTAGCAACAATTGGACAAGTTCCTGTATTACAAGAAGGCGGCCGACAAGCCTTTGATTGCAAAGGGAAACCACTAGTCAATGTTGCAGAAGGAATAAGAGACAATGATGTAGTTACAGTAGCACAAATGCATCAGAAGGGACACATATACTATAATCTTTTTCTAAGAAAAGATTTAAATAAGCAGTCTTTTTTTTGTGAAGACTTGCGATTGACTAGCTTAAAAGACCCTATTAATTTTACTGATGCTGTTAATGTAAATTACATTGTAAGACTCTTAAGTGTAGTATTATATGATATTTATAACACAATAAAGCCCATAAAATCTGATCAAAAATTAAATTGGGTTAAAAAGAATGTTATGGAAAAATATTTTTTAAATAAGGAAAATGATACTTTAAGAACTTCTAAAGGTGATGATGATGAAGAAGATACAATCCTTCCACAAAACTGGAAAAAAATGTTTTACCCATAAACAAACATACTTATAAATAAACAATGTCAAAGGATAAGTGCATCATTCATTATAAAGCATTTATAAAATAAACAAGTATCGACATTTCCTTTCACTATAAAAGACCATGTTGAAAGTTCAACGCATCAGTCATAATCGACACGTTATAAAGAGAGGAAGAGGAATAGCATCAACAGCACTTTCTCTTATTACTAAGCCGGTTGGAGCTATAGTTAATAAAGCTATCGATTTATTACCTGTAGAACTACATTTACCAGGAGGTTATCAATATTGTGGTCCTGGAACAAAATTGAAAAAAAGACTCGCTAGAGGAGATCTTGGAATAAATAAACTTGATCAAGCCTGCAAACAACACGATATAGCATATTCAAAGTTTGCAGATACTAAAAATAGATCAATAGCGGATAGAGCACTTGCTGAAAAAGCTTGGCAAAGAGTAACATCCAGCGACGCTAGTATCGGTGAAAAAGCAGCAGCTTTAGCGGTATCAGCAGCAATGAAGGGTAAAACGATGTTTGGAGGTGGAAAGAAGAAAGGAGGTGGAAAAAGAAGAAGAAAACCTGCAAAGAAACGTGGAGGAAATATAAGAAGAAAACGACGATCCACCGCAGGTAAAAATAAAAAGAAACAAACAATATGGTCAATGATAAAAAAAGGAGGAGGATTATACCTAAGACCATATCGTGTGTATTAAACAGAAAAAAACAATTACTAATTCCAAATAAAGAATTAACAGATAAAGAATTAATTACTTATGTTTCTTGTTTAAAAATTCCATTTTTTAGAGGAGTGTTTATGAAAGATGCATTACCTGTTAAAATATGGAAAAATGAAACCGGAATAGTAAATTTAGATAATAGTAAAGGATCAGGCACTCATTGGGTATGTTATAAGAAACTAGGATCAACTATTTACTACTTTGATAGTTTTGGTAATCTTCCACCACCAAAAAAACTACAATATTACTTTAAAACAGCTAAAAATGTACTATACAATTATAAAAGAGAGCAACCTGATGATACGGTAATCTGTGGACATTTATGTTTAGATTTTTTAACAAAAAGTGTTAGTCAACTTTAAGATGTCTTCCTATACAGTATCATTAACTGGAACTTCATCTACTTTGCGAAGTGTTCTTTTCCCTGCGTTACGTTTGGAAAAAGATAAATTATGGGAAGCCGCATTATTAGATATAACAACTTATAATTCTATTCCCAACGTTACTGAAAATGTTAATGACAAAATACATTATTACAAAACAAAAGATAAAAATACAAACAAATATTCAGATATACAAGTATTTAGTTTACCCACTGGAGCATATGAAATTGATGATATAAATGAAGCGATACAAAATCATATGGGAAAAGATAATATAACAATAAAAGGAAATAACAATACTATGAAAGCTGAAATTAAATCTAAATATTATATAGATTTTAGCAAAGAACATTCAATTGGTAGTTTATTAGGATTTCCTAAAACAACAAAAATTTTAGAACCTAATATTAACCATTCAGGTGCTAGAACTGTAACAATAATGAAAGTTAACAGTATAGATATAACATGTAATATTATACATGGTTCTTATAGAGATGGTGAAAATACTCATATATTGCACACATTCTATCCAACGGTCGCTCCGGGTTTTAAAATTGTGGAAAAGCCACAAAACTTGGTGTACCTACCGTTAAACACCAGTTTTTTCGGATTTTCGGATTTTCCGAAAATGCAAGATCTTTTTTAAAAACACCCCCAAAAGACCTTGACACACTTCCGGCCATTTAAAATTTAAATACCCAGCACAGCAGGGCATTTAAACTTTAAATACCCACCAAAAACACGTCACAGCTACGTCACAGCTGATGACGTCACTTCCGGTCACGTGACCGGAAGTAGCTGTCAAAAAATTGACTGCCTGTCAAAGTTTGATTGGGCCAGCAGCCCCACTATTGCACTACTCCAGAACTTTAGTACTATACCACCTAAGTTACCTTAAAAACTTAGGTTTTGAAATACGGGTTTTTAAATTAGTCGCTATGCGATGTGCGGACAACGAATTGTCTAAGTATGACATGAAATATAATAATAAATACGGAGGTGTGCCAACATTACGTACACGTAGGGTGATAGAATAGGACCAGAAATTTAGTATTATACCACCCAAGTTACCTTAAAAACTTAGGTTTTGGAAATATGGCTGATTAAAGTAGTCGCTATGCGATGTGCGGACAACGATTTGTCGAAGTTTGACACGAAATATAAAAAAAATACGGAGGTGTGCCAACATGACGTACACATAGGATGATAGAATAGGTCCAGAACTTTAGTACTATACTACCCAAGTTACCGTACAAACTTAGGTTTTGGAAATATGGGTGATTAAATTAGTCGCTATGCGATGTGCGGACAACGATTTGTCTAAGTATGACATGAAATATAATAATAAATACGGAGGTGTGCCAACATTACGTACACGTAGGGTGATAGAATAGGACCAGAACTTTAGTATTATACCACCCAAGTTACCGTACAAACTTAGGTTTTGGAAATATGGGTGATTAAATTAGTCGCTATGCGATGTGCGGACAACGATTTGTCTAAGTATGACATGAAATATAATAATAAATACGGAGGTGTGCCAACATTACGTACACGTAGGGTGATAGAGTAGGACCAGAACTTTAGTATTATACCACCCAAGTTACCGTAAAAACTTAGGTTTTGGAAATATGGCTGATTAAAGTAGTCGCATTGAGATGTGCGGACAGCGATTTGTCAAAGTATGACATGAAAAATAAAATAAATACGGAAGTGTGCCAACATGACGTACACATAGGATGATAGAATAGGTCCTGAAATTTAGTATTATACCACCCAAGTTACCTTAAAAACTTAGGTTTTGGAAATATGGGTGATTAAATTAGTCGCTATGCGATGTGCGGACAACGAATTGTCTAAGTATGACATGAAATATAATAATAAATACGGAGGTGTGCCAACATTACGTACACGTAGGGTGATAGAATAGGACCAGAAATTTAGTATTATACCACCCAAGTTACCTTAAAAACTTAGGTTTTGGAAATATGGCTGATTAAAGTAGTCGCTATGCGATGTGCGGACAACGATTTGTCGAAGTTTGACACGAAATATAAAAAAAATACGGAGGTGTGCCAACATGACGTACACATAGGATGATAGAATAGGACCAGAACTTCTGTATTATACCACCCAAGTTAATGTAAGAACTTAGGTTTTGGAAATATGGGTGATTAAATTAGTCGCTATGCGATGTGCGGACAACGATTTGTCTAAGTATGACATGAAATATAATAATAAATACGGAGGTGTGCCAATATTACGTACACGTAGGGTGATAGAATAGGACCAGAACTTTAGTATTATACCACCCAAGTTACCTTAAAAACTTAGGTTTTGGAAATATGGCTGATTAAAGTAGTCGCATTGAGATGTGCGGACAGCGATTTGTCAAAGTATGACATGAAAAATAAAATAAATACGGAAGTGTGCCATAATGACGTACACATAGGATGATAGAATAGGTCCTGAAATTTAGTATTATACCACCCAAGTTACCGTAAAAACTTAGGTTTTGGAAATATGGGTGATTAAATTAGTCGCTATGCGATGTGTGGACAACGATTTGTCGAAGTTTGACACGAAATATAAAAAAAATACGGAGGTGTGCCAACATGACGTACACATAGGATGATAGAATAGGTCCAGAACTCTAGTATTATACCACCCAAGTTACCGTAAAAACTTAGGTTTTGGAAATACGGGTGATTAAAATAGTCGCTTTGGATGTGTGGACAGCGATCCACCTAAGTTTGACATAAAATATAAAATAAATACGGAAGTGTGTCAGCATGACGTACACGTAGGATGAAAGAATAGGACCAGAACTTTAGTACTATACCACCCAAGTTACCTTAAAAACTTAGGTTTTGGAAATATGGGTGATTAAATTAGTCGCTATGCGATGTGCGGACAACGATTTGTCTAAGTATGACATGAAATATAATAATAAATACGGAGGTGTGCCAACATTACGTACACGTAGGGTGATAGAATAGGACCAGAACTTCTGTATTATACCACCCAAGTTACCGTAAAAACTTAGGTTTTGGAAATATGGCTGATTAAAGTAGTCGCATTGAGATGTGCGGACAGAGATTTGTCGAAGTTTGACACGAAATATAAAAAAAATACGGAGGTGTGCCAACATGACGTACACATAGGATGATAGAATAGGTCCAAAACTTTAGTACTATACTACTTAAGTTACCGTAAAAACTTAGGTTTTGGAAATATGGGTGATTAAATTAGTCGCTATGCGATGTGCGGACAACGATTTGTCTAAGTTTGACATGAAAAAATATAAAAATAAATACGGCAGTGTGTCAGCATGACGTACACGTAGGGTGATGAAATAGGACCAGAACTTCTGTATTATATCACCCAAGTTACCGTAAAAACTTAGGTTTTGGAAATATGGCTGATTAAAGTAGTCGCATTGAGATGTGCGGACAGCGATTTGTCAAAGTATGACATGAAAAATAAAATAAATACGGAAGTGTGCCAACATGACGTACACATAGGATGATAGGATAGGTCCTGAAATTTAGTATTATACCATTCAAGTTACCTTAAAAACTTAGGTTTTGGAAATATGGGTGACTAAATTAGTCGCTATGCGATGTGCGGACAACGATTTGTCTAAGTTTGACATGAAATATAAAAATAAATACGGAATTGTGGATACATGACGTACACATAGGGTGATAGAATAGGACCAGAACTTCTGTATTATACCACCCAAGTTACCGTAAAAACTTAGGTTTTGGAAATATGGCTGATTAAAGTAGTCGCATTGAGATTTGCGGACAGCGATTTGTCAAAGTATGACATGAAAAATAAAATATATACGGAAGTGTGCCAACATGACGTACACATAGGATGATAGAATAGGTCCTGAAATTTAGTATTATACCACCCAAGTTACCTTAAAAACTTAGTTTTTGGAAATATGGGTGATTAAATTAGTCGCTATGCGATGTGCGGACAACGATTTGTCTAAGTTTGACATGAAATATAAAATAAATACGGAATTGTGAATACATGACGTTCACATTGGGTGATATAATAGGACCAACAAATTAATATTATACCACCCAAGTTACCTTAAAAACTTAGGTTTTGGAAATATGGGTGATTAAATTAGTCGCTATGCGATGTGCGGACAACGATTTGTCTAAGTTTGACATGAAATATAAAAATAAATACGGAATTGTGGATACATGACGTACACATAGGGTGATAGAATAGGACCAGAACTTCTGTATTATACCACCCAAGTTAATGTAAGAACTTAGGTTTTGGAAATATGGGTGATTAAATTAGTCGCTATGCGATGTGCGGACAACGATTTGTCTAAGTATGACATGAAATATAATAATAAATACGGAGGTGTGCCAATATTACGTACACGTAGGGTGATAGAATAGGACCAGAACTTTAGTATTATACCACCCAAGTTACCTTAAAAACTTAGGTTTTGGAAATATGGCTGATTAAAGTAGTCGCATTGAGATGTGCGGACAGCGATTTGTCAAAGTATGACATGAAAAATAAACTAAATACGGAAGTGTGCCATAATGACGTACACATAGGATGATAGAATAGGTCCTGAAATTTAGTATTATACCACCCAAGTTACCGTAAAAACTTAGGTTTTGGAAATATGGGTGATTAAATTAGTCGCTATGCGATGTGCGGACAACGATTTGTCGAAGTTTGACACGAAATATAAAAAAAACGGAGGTGTGCCAACATGACGTACACATAGGATGATAGAATAGGTCCAGAACTTTAGTATTATACCACCCAAGTTACCGTAAAAACTTAGGTTTTGGAAATACGGGTGATTAAAAT
This sequence comes from Flexamia atlantica, assembly GCA_035578135.1. Taxonomy (NCBI): domain Eukaryota; kingdom Metazoa; phylum Arthropoda; class Insecta; order Hemiptera; family Cicadellidae; genus Flexamia; species Flexamia atlantica. The sequence goes on along the minus strand of JAQJVK010000026.1, from coordinate 8,168,171 downwards.
AGTCGCTTTGGATGTGTGGACAGCGATCCACCTAAGTTTGACATAAAATATAAAATAAATACGGAAGTGTGTCAGCATGACGTACACGTAGGATGAAAGAATAGGACCAGAACTTTAGTACTATACCACCCAAGTTACCTTAAAAACATAGGTTTTGGAAATATGGGTGATTAAATTAGTCGCTATGCGATGTGCGGACAACGATTTGTCTAAGTATGACATGAAATATAATAATAAATACGGAGGTGTGCCAACATTACGTACACGTAGGGTGATAGAATAGGACCAGAACTTCTGTATTATACCACCCAAGTTACCGTAAAAACTTAGGTTTTGGAAATATGGCTGATTAAAATAGTCGCATTGAGATGTGCGGACAGAGATTTGTCGAAGTTTGACACGAAATATAAAAAAAATACGGAGGTGTGCTAACATGACGTACACATAGGATGATAGAATAGGTCCAAAACTTTAGTACTATACCACTTAAGTTACCGTAAAAACTTAGGTTTTGGAAATATGGGTGATTAAATTAGTCGCTATGCGATGTGCGGACAACGATTTGTCTAAGTTTGACATGAAAAAATATAAAAATAAATACGGCAGTGTGTCAGCATGACGTACACGTAGGGTGATGAAATAGGACCAGAACTTCTGTATTATATCACCCAAGTTACCGTAAAAACTTAGGTTTTGGAAATATGGCTGATTAAAGTAGTCGCATTGAGATGTGCGGACAGCGATTTGTCAAAGTATGACATGAAAAATAAAATAAATACGGAAGTGTGCCAACATGACGTACACATAGGATGATAGGATAGGTCCTGAAATTTAGTATTATACCATTCAAGTTACCTTAAAAACTTAGGTTTTGGAAATATGGGTGACTAAATTAGTCGCTATGCGATGTGCGGACAACGATTTGTCTAAGTTTGACATGAAATATAAAAATAAATACGGAATTGTGGATACATGACGTACACATAGGGTGATAGAATAGGACCAGAACTTCTGTATTATACCACCCAAGTTACCGTAAAAACTTAGGTTTTGGAAATATGGCTGATTAAAGTAGTCGCATTGAGATGTGCGGACAGAGATTTGTCGAAGTTTGACACGAAATATAAAAAAAATACGGAGGTGTGCCAACATGACGTACACATAGGATGATAGAATAGGTCCAGAACTTTAGTACTATACCACCCAAGTTACCGTAAAAACTTAGGTTTTGGAAATATGGCTGATTAAAGTAGTCGAATTGAGATGTGCGGACAGCGATTTGTCAAAGTATGACATGAAATATAACAATAAATACGGAATTGTGGATACATGACGTACACATAGGGTGATAGAATAGGACCAGAACTTCTGTATTATACCACCCAAGTTACGGTAAAAACTTAGGTTTTAGAAATATGGGTGATTAAATTAGTCGCTATGCGATGTGCGGACAACGATTTGTCGAAGTTTGACATGAAAAATAAAATAAATACGGAAGTGTGCCAACATTACGTACACATAGGATGATAGAATAGGTCCAGAACTTTAGTACTATACCACCCAAGTTACCTTAAAAACTTAGGTTTTGGAAATACGGGTGATTAAAATAGTCGCTTTGGATGTGTGGACAGTGATCCACCTAAGTTTGACATAAAATATAACATAAATACGGCAGTGTGTCAGCATGACGTACACGTAGGGTGATGAAATAGGACCAGAACTTCTGTATTATACCACCCAAGTTACCGTAAAAACTTAGAATTTGGAAATATGGCTGATTAAAGTAGTCGCATTGAGATGTGCGGACAGCGATTTGTCAAAGTATGACATGATAGATAAAATAAATACGGAAGTGTGCCAACATGACGTACACATAGGATGATAGAATAGGTCCTGAAATTTAGTATTATACCACCAAGTTACCTTAAATACTTAGGTTTTGGAAATATGGGTGATTAAATTAGTCCCTATGTGATGTATGGACAACGATTTGTCTAAGTTTGACATGAAATATAAAAATAAATACGGAATTGTGGATACATGACGTACACATAGGGTGATAGAATAGGACCAGAACTATAGAATTATACCACTCAGGTTATCCGAAAAACTAAGGTTTTGGAAATATGGGTAATTAAAATAGTCGCTTTGGATGTGTGGACAGCGATCCGCCTAAGTTTGACATGAAATATAAAATAAATACGCGAGTGTGCCAACAAGATGTACACATAGGGTGATAGAAAAGGACCAGAACGTCTGTATTATACCACCCAAGTTACCGTAAAAACTTGGGTTTTGGAAATATGGCTGATTAAAGTAGTCGCTTTGCGATGGGCGGACAGCGATTTGTCAAAGTATGACATGAAAAATAAAATAAATACGGAAGTTTGCCAACATGACGTACACATAGGATGATAGAATAGTTCCTGAAATTTAGTATTATACCACCCAAGTTACCTTAAAAACTTAGGTTTTGGAAATATGAGTGATTAAATTAGTCGCTATGCGATGTGCGGACAACGATTTGTCTAAGTTTGACATGAAATATAAAAATAAATACGAAATTGTGGATACGTACACATAGGGTGATAGAATAGGACCAGAACTTCTGTATTATACCAACCAAGTTACCGTAAAAACTTAGGTTTTGGAAATATGGGTGATTAAATTAGTCGCTATGCGATGTGCGGACAACGATTTGTCGAAGTTTGACACGAAATATAAAAAAAATACGGAGGTTTGCCAACATGACGTACACATAGGATGATAGAATAGGTCCAGAACTTTAGTACTATACCACCCAAGTTACCGTAAAAACTTAGGTTTTGGAAATATGGGTGATTAAATTAGTCGATATGCGATGTGCGGACAACGATTTGTCTAAGTATGACATGAAATATAATAATAAATACGGAGGTGTACCAACATTACGTACACGTAGGGTGATAGAATAGGACCAGAACTTCAGTATTATACCACCCAAGTTACCGTAAAAACTTAGGTTTTGGAAATATGGCTGATTAAAGTAGTCGCATTGAGATGTGCGGACAGAGATTTGTCGAAGTTTGACACGAAATATAAAAAAAATACGGAAGTGTGCCAACATGACGTACACATAGGATGATAGAATAGGTCCAGAACTTTAGTACTATACCACCCAAGTTACCTTAAAAACTTAGGTTTTGGAAATATGGATGATTAAATTAGTCGCAATGCGGTGTGCGGACAACGATTTGTCTAAGTATGACATGAAATATAATAATAAATACGGAGGTGTGCCAACATTACGTACATATAGGGTGATAGAATAGGACCAGAACTTCTGTATTATACCACCCAAGTTAACGTAAAAACTTAGGTTTTGGAAATATGGCTGATTAAAGTAGTCGCATTGAGATGTGCGGATAGCGATTTGTCAAAGTATGACATGAAAAATAAAATAAATACGGAAGTGTGCCAACATGACGTACACATAGAATGATAGAATAGGTCCTGAAATTTAGTATTATACCACCCAAGTTACCTTAAAAACTTAGGTTTTGGAAATATGGGTGATTAAATTAGTCGCTATGCGATGTGCGGACAACTATTTGTCTAAGTTTGATATGAAATATAAAAATAAATACGGTATTTTGGATACATGACGTACACATTGGGTGATAGAATAGGATTAGAACTATATTATTATACCACTCATGTTACCGTCAAAACTTAGGTTTTGGAAATACGGGTGATTAAAATAGTCGCTTTGGATGTGTGGACAGCGATCCACCTAAGTTTGACATAAAATATAAAATAAATACGGCAGTGTGTCAGCATGACATACACGTAGGATGATAGAATAGGACCAGAACTTCTGTATTATACCACCCAAGTTACCTTAAAAACTTAGGTTTTGGAAATATGGCTGATTAAAGTAGTCGCATTGAGATGTGCGGACAGCGATTTGTCAAAGTATGACATGAAAAATAAAATAAATACGGAAGTGTGCCAACATGACGTACACATAGGGTGATAGAATAGGACCAGAACTTCTGTATTATACCAACCAAGTTACCGTAAAAACTTAGGTTTTGGAAATATGGGTGATTAAATTAGTCGCTATGCGATGTGCGGACAACGATTTGTCGAAGTTTGACACGAAATATAAAAAAAATACGGAGGTGTGCCAACATGACGTACACATAGGATGATAGAATAGGTCCAGAACTTTAGTACTATACCACCCAAGTTACCTTAAAAACTTAGGTTTTGGAAATATGGGTGATTAAATTAGTCGCTATGCGATGTGCGGACAACGATTTGTCTAAGTATGACATGAAATATAATAATAAATACGGAGGTGTGCCAACATTACGTACATATAGGGTGATAGAATAGGACCAGAACTTCTGTATTATACCACCCAAGTTAACGTAAAAACTTAGGTTTTGGAAATATGGCTGATTAAAGTAGTCGCATTGAGATGTGCGGACAGCGATTTGTCAAAGTATGACATGAAAAATAAAATAAATACGGAAGTGTGCCAACATGACGTACACATAGAATGATAGAATAGGTCCTGAAATTTAGTATTATACCACCCAAGTTACCTTAAAAACTTAGGTTTTGGAAATATGGGTGATTAAATTAGTCGCTATGCGATGTGCGGACAACTATTTGTCTAAGTTTGACATGAAATATAAAAATAAATACGGAATTTTGGATACATGACGTACACATTGGGTGATAGAATAGGATTAGAACTATATTATTATACCACTCAGGTTACCGTCAAAACTTAGGTTTTGGAAATACGGGTGATTAAAATAGTCGCTTTGGATGTGTGGACAGCGATCCACCTAAGTTTGACATAAAATATAAAATAAATACGGCAGTGTGTCAGCATGACATACACGTAGGATGATAGAATAGTACCAGAACTTCTGTATTATACCACCCAAGTTACCTTAAAAACTTAGGTTTTGGAAATATGGCTGATTAAAGTAGTCGCATTGAGATGTGCGGACAGCGATTTGTCAAAGTATGACATGAAAAATAAAATAAATACGGAAGTGTGCCAACATGACGTACACATAGGGTGATAGAATAGGACCAGAACTTCTGTATTATACCAACCAAGTTACCGTAAAAACTTAGGTTTTGGAAATATGGGTGATTAAATTAGTCGCTATGCGATGTGCGGACAACGATTTGTCGAAGTTTGACACGAAATATAAAAAAAATACGGAGGTGTGCCAACATGACGTACACATAGGATGATAGAATAGGTCCAGAACTTTAGTACTATACCACCCAAGTTACCGTAAAAACTTAGGTTTTGGAAATATGGGTGATTAAATTAGTCGCTATACGATGTGCGGACAACGATTTGTCTAAGTTTGACATGAAATATAAAAATAAATACGGAGGTGTGCCAACATTACGTACACGTAGGGTGATAGAATATTACCAGAACTTCTGTATTATACCACCCAAGTTACCGTATAAACTTAGGTTTTGGAAATATGGGTGATTAAATTAGTCGCTATGCGATGTGCGGACAACGATTTGTCTAAGTATGACATGAAATATAATAATAAATACGGAGGTGTGCCAACATTACGTACACGTAGGGTGATAGAATAGGACCAGAACCTCTGTATTATACCACCCAAGTTACCGTAAAAACTTAGGTTTTGGAAATATGGCTGATTAAAGTAGTCGCATTGAGATGTGCGGACAGAGATTTGTCGAGGTTTGAAACGAAATATAAAAAAAATACGGAGGTGTGCCAACATGACGTACACATAGGATGATAGAATAGGTCCAGAACTTTAGTACTATACCACCTAAGTTACCTTAAAAACTTAGGTTTTGAAATACGGGTTTTTAAATTAGTCGCTATGCGATGTGCGGACAACGAATTGTCTAAGTATGACATGAAATATAATAATAAATACGGAGGTGTGCCATCATTACGTACACGTAGGGTGATAGAATAGGACCAGAAATTTAGTATTATACCACCCAAGTTACCTTAAAAACTTAGGTTTTGGAAATATGGCTGATTAAAGTAGTCGCTATGCGATGTGCGGACAACGATTTGTCGAAGTTTGACACGAAATATAAAGAAAATACGGAGGTGTGCCAACATGACGTACACATAGGATGATAGAATAGGTCCAGAACTTTAGTACTATACTACCCAAGTTACCGTACAAACTTAGGTTTTGGAAATATGGGTGATTAAATTAGTCGCTATGCGATGTGCGGACAACGATTTGTCTAAGTATGACATGAAATATAATTATAAATACGGAGGTGTGCCAACATTACGTACACGTAGGGTGATAGAATAGGACCAGAACTTTAGTATTATACCACCCAAGTTACCGTACAAACTTAGGTTTTGGAAATATGGGTGATTAAATTAGTCGCTATGCGATGTGCGGACAACGATTTGTCTAAGTATGACATGAAATATAATAATAAATACGGAGGTGTGCCAACATTACGTACACGTAGGGTGATAGAGTAGGACCAGAACTTTAGTATTATACCACCCAAGTTACCGTAAAAACTTAGGTCTTGGAAATATGGCTGATTAAAGTAGTCGCATTGAGATGTGCGGACAGCGATTTGTCAAAGTATGACATGAAAAATAAAATAAATACGGAAGTGTGCCAACATGACGTACACAGAGGATGATAGAATAGGTCCTGAAATTTAGTATTATACCACCCAAGTTACCTTAAAAACTTAGGTTTTGGAAATATGGGTGATTAAATTAGTCGCTATGCGATGTGCGGACAACGAATTGTCTAAGTATGACATGAAATATAATAATAAATACGGAGGTGTGCCAACATTACGTACACGTAGGGTGATAGAATAGGACCAGAAATTTAGTATTATACCACCCAAGTTACCTTAAAAACTTAGGTTTTGGAAATATGGCTGATTAAAGTAGTCGCTATGCGATGTGCGGACAACGATTTGTCGAAGTTTGACACGAAATATAAAAAAAATACGGAGGTGTGCCAACATGACGTACACATAGGATGATAGAATAGGTCCAGAACTTTAGTACTATACCACCCAAGTTACCGTACAAACTTAGGTTTTGGAAATATGGGTGATTAAATTAGTCGCTATGCGATGTGCGGACAACGAATTGTCTAAGTATGACATGAAATATAATAATAAATACGGAGGTGTGCAAACATTACGTACACGTAGGGTGATAGAATAGGACCAGAAATTTAGTATTATACCACCCAAGTTACCTTAAAAACTTAGGTTTTGGAAATATGGCTGATTAAAGTAGTCGCTATGCGATGTGCGGACAACGATTTGTCGAAGTTTGACACGAAATATAAAAAAAATACGGAGGTGTGCCAACATGACGTACACATAGGATGATAGAATAGGTCCAGAACTTTAGTACTATACCACCCAAGTTACCGTACAAACTTAGGTTTTGTAAATATGGGTGATTAAATTAGTCGCTATGCGATGTGCGGACAACGATTTGTCTAAGTATGACATGAAATATAATAATAAATACGGAGGTGTGCCAACATTACGTAAACGTAGGGTGATAGAATAGGACCAGAACTTTAGTATTATACCACCCAAGTTACCGTAAAAACTTAGGTTTTGGAAATATGGCTGATTAAAGTAGTCGCATTGAGATGTGCGGACAGCGATTTGTCAAAGTATGACATGAAAAATAAAATAAATACGGAAGTGTGCCAACATGACGTACACATAGGATGATAGAATAGGTCCTGAAATTTAGTATTATACCACCCAAGTTACCTTAAAAACTTAGGTTTTGGAAATATGGGTGATTAAATTAGTCGCTATGCGATGTGCGGACAACGAATTGTCTAAGTATGACATGAAATATAATAATAAATACGGAGGTGTGCCAACATTACGTACACGTAGGGTGATAGAATAGGACCAGAAATTTAGTATTATACCACCCAAGTTACCTTAAAAACTTAGGTTTTGGAAATATGGCTGATTAAAGTAGTCGCTATGCGATGTGCGGACAACGATTTGTCGAAGTTTGACAGGAAATATAAAAAAAATACGGAGGTGTGCCAACATGACGTACACATAGGATGATAGAATAGGTCCAGAACTTTAGTACTATACCACCCAAGTTACCGTACAAACTTAGGTTTTGGAAATATGGGTGATTAAATTAGTCGCTATGCGATGTGCGGACAACGATTTGTCTAAGTATGACATGAAATATAATAATAAATACGGAGGTGTGCCAACATTACGTACACGTAGGGTGATAGAATAGGACCAGAACTTTAGTACTATACCACCCAAATTACCTTAAAAACTTAGGTTTTGGAAATATTGCTGATTAAAGTAGTCGCATTGAGATGTGCGGACAGCGATTTGTCAAAGTATGACATGAAAAATAAAATAAATACGGAAGTGTGCCAACATGACGTACACATAGGATGATAGAATAGGTCCTGAAATTTAGAATTATACCACCCAAGTTACCTTAAAAACTTAGGTTTTGGAAATATGGGTGATTAAATTAGTCGCTATGCGATGTGCGGACAACGATTTGTCTAAGTTTGACATGAAATATAAAATAAATACGGAATTGTGAATACATGACGTTCACATTGGGTGTTATAATAGGACCAACCAATTAATATTATACCACCAAAGTTACCGTAAAAACTTAGGTTTTGGAAATATGGGTGATTAAATTAGTCGCTATGCGATGTGCGGACAACGATTTGTCTAAGTTTGACATGAAATATAAAAATAAATACGGAATTGTGGATACATGACGTACACATAGGGTGATAGAATAGGACCAGAACTTCTGTATTATACCACCCAAGTTACCGTAAAAACTTAGGTTTTGGAAATATGGCTGATTAAAGTAGTCGCATTGAGATGTGCGGACAGCGATTTGTCAAATTATGACATGAAAAATAAAATAAATACGGAAGTGTGCCAACATGACGTACACATAGGATGATAGAATAGGTCCTGAAATTTAGTATTATACCACCCAAGTTACCTTAAAAACTTAGGTTTTGGAAATATGGGTGATTAAATTAGTCGCTATGCGATGTGCGGACAACGATTTGTCTAAGTTTGACATGAAATATAAAATAAATACGGAATTGTGAATACATGACGTTCACATTGGGTGATATAATAAGACCAACAAATTAATATTATACCACCCAAGTTACCTTAAAAACTTAGGTTTTGGAAATATGGGTGATTAAATTAGTCGCTATGCGATGTGCGGACAACGATTTGTCTAAGTTTGACATGAAATATAAAAATAAATACGGAATTGTGGATACATGACGTACACATAGGGTGATAGAATAGGACCAGAACTTCTGTATTATACCACCCAAGTTACCGTAAGAACTTAGGTTTTGGAAATATGGGTGATTAAATTAGTCGCTATGCGATGTGCGGACAACGATTTGTCTAAGTATGACATGAAATATAATAATAAATACGGAGGTGTGCCAACATTACGTACACGTAGGGTGATAAAATAGGACCAGAACTTCTGTATTATACCACCCAAGTTACCGTAAAAACTTAGGTTTTGGAAATATGGCTGATTAAAGTAGTCGCATTGAGATGTGCGGACAGAGATTTGTCGAAGTTTGACACGAAATATAAAAAAAATACGGAGGTGTGCCAACATGACGTACACATAGGATGATAGAATAGGTCCAGAACTTTAGTACTATATCACCCAAGTTACCGTAAAAACTTAGGTTTTGGAAATATGGGTGATTAAATTAGTCGCTATGCGTTGTGCGGACAACGATTTGTCTAAGTTTGACATGAAAAAATATAAAAATAAATACGGCAGTGTGTAAGCATGACGTACACGTAGGGTGATGAAATAGGACCAGAACTTCTGTATTATATCACCCAAGTTACCGTAAAAACTTAGGTTTTGGAAATATGGCTGATTAAAGTAGTCGCATTGAGATGTGCGGACAGCGATTTGTCAAAGTATGACATGAAAAATAAAATAAACCGGAAGTGTGCCAACATGACTTACACATAGGATGATAGGATAGGTCCTGAAATTTAGTATTATACCATTCAAGTTACCTTAAAAACTTAGGTTTTGGAAATATGGGTGACTAAATTAGTCGCTATGCGATGTGCGGACAACGATTTGTCTAAGTTTGACATGAAATATAAAAATAAATACGGAATTGTGGATACATGACGTACACATAGGGTGATAGAATAGGACCAGAACGTCTGTATTATACCACCCAAGTTACCGTAAAAACTTAGGTTTTGGAAATATGGCTGATTAAAGTAGTCGCATTGAGATGTGCGGACAGAGATTTGTCGAAGTTTGACACGAAATATAAAAAAAATACGGAGGTGTGCCAACATGACGTACACATAGGATGATAGAATAGGTCCAGAACTTTAGTACTATACCACCCAAGTTACCGTAAAAACTTAGGTTTTGGAAATATGGCTGATTAAAGTAGTCGCATTGAGATGTGCGGACAGCGATTTGTCAAAGTATGACATGAAATATAACAATAAATACGGAATTGTGGATACATGACGTACACATAGGGTGATAGAATAGGACCAGAACTTCTGTATTATACAACCCAAGTTACCGTAAAAACTTAGTTTTTGGAAATACGGGTGATTAAAATAGTCGCTTTGGATGTGTGGACAGTGATCCACCTAAGTTTGACATAAAATATAACATAAATACGGCAGTGTGTCAGCATGACGTACACATAGGGTGATGAAATAGGACCAGAACCTCTGTATTATACCACCCAAGTTACCGTAAAAACGTAGAATTTGGAAATATGGCTGATTAAAGTAGTCGCATTGAGATGTGCGGACAGCGATTTGTCAAAGTATGACATGAAAAATAAAATAAATACGGAAGTGTGCCAACATGACGTACACATAGGATGATAGAATAGGTCCTTAAATTTAGAATTATACCACCCAAGTTACCTTAAAAACTTAGGTTTTGGAAATATGGGTTATTAAATTAGTCGCTATGCGATGTGCGGACAACGATTTGTCTAAGTTTGACATGAAATATAATAATAAATACGGAGGTGTGCCAACATTACGTACACATAGGATGATAGAATAGGTCCAGAACTTTAGTACTATACCACCCAAGTTACCGTAAAAACTTAGGTTTTGGAAATATGGCTGATTAAAGTAGTCGCATTGAGATGTGCGGACAGCGATTTGTCAAAGTATGACATGAAAAATAAAATAAATACGGAAGTGTGCCAACATGACGTACACATAGGGTGATAGAATAGGACCAGAACTATAGAATTATACCACTCAGGTTATCCGAAAAACTAAGGTTTTGGAAATATGGGTGATTAAATTAGTCGCTATGTGATGTATGGACAACGAATTGTCTAAGTATGACATGAAATATAATAATAAATACGGAGGTGTGCCAACATTACGTACACGTAGGGTGATAGAATAGGACCAGAAATTTAGTATTATACCACCCAAGTTACCTTAAAAACTTAGGTTTTGGAAATATGGGTGATTAAATTAGTCGCTATGCGATGGGCGGACAACGATTTGTCTAAGTATGACATGAAATATAATAATAAATACGGAGGTGTGCCAACATTACGTACACGTAGGGTGATAGAATAGGACCAGAACTTTAGTATTATACCACCCAAGTTACCTTAAAAACTTAGGTTTTGGAAATATGGCTGATTAAAGTAGTCGCATTGAGATGTGCGGACAGCGATTTGTCAAAGTATGACATGAAAAATAAAATAAATACGGAAGTGTGCCAACATGACGTACACATAGGATGATAGAATAGGTCCTTAAATTTAGAATTATACCACCCAAGTTACCTTAAAAACTTAGGTTTTGGAAATATGGGTTATTAAATTAGTCGCTATGCGATGTGCGGACAACGATTTGTCTAAGTTTGACATGAAATATAAAATAAATACGGAATTGTGAATACATGACGTTCACATTGGGTGATATAATAGGACCAACCAATTAATATTATACCACCAAAGTTACCGTAAAAACTTAGGTTTTGGAAATATGGGTGATAAATTAGTCGCTATGCGATGTGCGGACAACGATTTGTCTAAGTTTGACATGAAATATAAAAATAAATACGGAATTGTGGATACATGACGTACACATAGGGTGATAAAATAGGACCAGAACTTCTGTATTATACCACCCAAGTTACCGTAAAAACTTAGGTTTTGGAAATATGGCTGATTAAAGTAGTCGCATTGAGATGTGCGGACAGCGATTTGTCAAAGTATGACATGAAAAATAAAATAAATACGGAAGTGTGCCAACATGACGTACACATAGGATGATAGAATAGGTCCTGAAATTTAGTATTATACCACCCAAGTTACCTTAAAAACTTAGGTTTTGGAAATATGGGTGATTAAATTAGTCGCTATGCGATGTGCGGACAACGATTTGTCTAAGTTTGACATGAAATATAAAATAAATACGGAATTGTGAATACATGACGTTCACATTGGGTGATATAATAGGACCAACAAATTAATATTATACCACCCAAGTTACCTTAAAAACTTAGGTTTTGGAAATATGGGTGATTAAATTAGTCGCTATGCGATGTGCGGACAACGATTTGTCTAAGTTTGACATGAAATATAAAAATAAATACGGAATTGTGGATACATGACGTACACATAGGGTGATAGAATAGGACCAGAACTTCTGTATTATACCACCCAAGTTACCGTAAGAACTTAGGTTTTGGAAATATGGCTGATTAAATTAGTCGCTATGCGATGTGCGGACAACGATTTGTCTAAGTATGACATGAAATATAATAATAAATACGGAGGTGTGCCAACATTACGTACACGTAGGGTGATAGAATAGGTCCAGAACTTTAGTACTATATCACCCAAGTTACCGTAAAAACTTAGGTTTTGGAAATATGGGTGATTAAATTAGTCGCTATGCGTTGTGCGGACAACGATTTGTCTAAGTTTGACATGAAAAAATATAAAAATAAATACGGCAGTGTGTCAGCATGACGTACACGTAGGGTGATGAAATAGGACCAGAACTTCTGTATTATATCACCCAAGTTACCGTAAAAACTTAGGTTTTGGAAATATGGCTGATTAAAGTAGTCGCATTGAGATGTGCGGACAGCGATTTGTCAAAGTATGACATGAAAAATAAAATAAATACGGAAGTGTGCCAACATGACGTACACATAGGATGATAGGATAGGTCCTGAAATTTAGTATTATACCATTCAAGTTACCTTAAAAACTTAGGTTTTGGAAATATGGGTGACTAAATTAGTCGCTATGCGATGTGCGGACAACGATTTGTCTAAGTTTGACATGAAATATAAAAATAAATACGGAATTGTGGATACATGACGTACACATAGGGTGATAGAATAGGACCAGAACGTCTGTATTATACCACCCAAGTTACCGTAAAAACTTAGGTTTTGGAAATATGGCTGATTAAAGTAGTCGCATTGAGATGTGCGGACAGAGATTTGTCGAAGTTTGACACGAAATAAAAAAAAAATACGGAGGTGTGCCAACATGACGTACACATAGGATGATAGAATAGGTCCAGAACTTTAGTACTATACCACCCAAGTTACCGTAAAAACTTAGGTTTTGGAAATATGGCTGATTAAAGTAGTCGCATTGAGATGTGCGGACAGCGATTTGTCAAAGTATGACATGAAATATAACAATAAATACGGAATTGTGGATACATGACGTACACATAGGGTGATAGAATAGGACCAGAACTTCTGTATTATACCACCCAAGTTACCGTAAAAACTTAGTTTTTGGAAATACGGGTGATTAAAATAGTCGCTTTGGATGTGTGGACAGTGATCCACCTAAGTTTGACATAAAATATAACATAAATACGGCAGTGTGTCAGCATGACGTACACGTAGGGGGATGAAATAGGACCAGAACTTCTGTATTATACCACCCAAGTTACCGTAAAAACGTAGAATTTGGAAATATGGCTGATTAAAGTAGTCGCATTGAGATGTGCGGACAGCGATTTGTCAAAGTATGACATGAAAAATAAAATAAATACGGAAGTGTGCCAACATGACGTACACATAGGATGATAGAATAGGTCCTGAAATTTAGTATTATACCATCAAGTTACCTTAAATACTTAGGCTTTGGAAATATGGGTGATTAAATTAGTCGCTATGTGATGTATGGACAACGATTTGTCTAAGTTTGACATGAAATTTAAAAATAAATACGGAATTGTGGATACATGACGTACACATAGGGTGATAGAATAGGACCAGAACTATAGAATTATACCACTCAGGTTATCCGAAAAACTAAGGTTTTGGAAATATGGGTAATTAAAATAGTCGCTTTGGATGTGTGGAGAGCGATCCGCCTAAGTTTGACATGAAATATAAAATAAATACGCGAGTGTGCCAACAAGACGTACACATAGGGTGATAGAATAGGTCCAGAACGTCTGTATTATACCACCCAAGTTACCGTAAAAACTTGGGTTTTGGAAATATGGCTGATTAAAGTAGTCGCTTTGCGATGGGCGGACAGCAATTTGTCAAAGTATGACATGAAAAATAAAATAAATACGGAAGTTTGCCAACATGACGTACACATAGGATGATAGAATAGTTCCTGAAATTTAGTATTATACCACCCAAGTTACCTTAAAAACTTAGGTTTTGGAAATATGGGTGATTAAATTAGTCGCTATGCGATGTGCGGACAACGATTTGTCTAAGTTTGACATGAAATATAAAAATAAATACGGAGGTGTGCCAACATTACGTACACGTAGGGTGATAGAATAGGACCAGAACTTCTGTATTATACCACCCAAGTTACCGTAAAAACTTAGGTTTTGGTAATATGGGTGATTAAATTAGTCGCTATGCGATGTGCGGACAACGATTTGTCTAAGTATGACATGAAATATAATAATAAATACGGAGGTGTGCCAACATTACGTACATGTAGGGTGATAGAATAGGACCAGAACCTCTGTATTATACCACCCAAGTTACCGTAAAAACTTAGGTTTTGGAAATATGGCTGATTAAAGTAGTCGCATTGAGATGTGCGGACAGAGATTTGTCGAAGTTTGACACGAAATATAAAAAAAAATACGGAGGTGTGCCAACATGACGTACACATAGGATGATAGAATAGGTCCAGAACTTTAGTACTATACCACCTAAGTTACCTTAAAAACTTAGGTTTTGAAATACGGGTGATTAAAATAGTCGCTTTGGATGTGTGGACAGCGATCCACCTAAGTTTGACATAAAATATAATAATAAATACGGAGGTGTGCCAACATTACGTACACGTAGGGTGATAGAATAGGACCAGAAATTTAGTATTATACCACCCAAGTTACCTTAAAAACTTAGGTTTTGGAAATATGGCTGATTAAAGTAGTCGCTATGCGATGTGCGGACAACGATTTGTCGAAGTTTGACACGAAATATAAAAAAAATACGGAGGTGTGCCAACATGACGTACACATAGGATGATAGAATAGGTCCAGAACTTTAGTACTATACCACCCAAGTTACCGTACAAACTTAGGTTATGGAAATATGGGTGATTAAATTAGTCGCTATGCGATGTGCGGACAACGATTTGTCGAATTTTGACACGAAATATAAAAAAATACGGAGGTGTGGCAACATTACGTACACGTAGGGTGATAGAATAGGACCAGAACGTCTGTATTATACCAACCAAGTTACCGTAAAAAATTAGGTTTTGGAAATATGGCTGATTAAAGTAGTCGCATTGAGATGTGCGGACAGCGATTTGTCAAAGTATGACATGAAAAATAAAATAAATACGGAAGTGTGCCAACATGACGTACACATAGGATGATAGAATAGGTCCTGAAATTTAGTATTATACCACCCAAGTTACCTTAAAAACTTAGGTTTTGGAAATATGGGTGATTAAATTAGTCGCTATGCGATGTGCGGACAACGAATTGTCTAAGTATGACACGAAATATAAAAAAAATACGGAGGTGTGCCAACATTACGTACACGTAGGGTGATAGAATAGGACCAGAAATTTAGAATTATACCACCCAAGTTACCTTAAAAACTTAGGTTTTGGAAATATGGCTGATTAAAGTAGTCGCTATGCGATGTGCGGACAACGATTTGTCGAAGTTTGACACGAAATATAAAAAAAATACGGAGGTGTGCCAACATGACGTACACATAGGATGATAGAATAGGTCCAGAACTTTAGTACTATACCACCCAAGTTACCGTACAAACTTATGTTTTGGAAATATGGGTGATTAAATTAGTCGCTATGCGATGTGCGGACAACGATTTGTCTAAGTATGACATGAAATATAATAATAAATACGGAGGTGTGCCAACATTACGTACATGTAGGGTGATAGAATAGGACCAGAACTTTAGTATTATACCACCCAAGTTACCTTAAAAACTTAGGTTTTGGAAATATGGCTGATTAAAGTAGTCGCATTGAGATGTGCGGACAGCGATTTGTCAAAGTATGACATGAAAAATAAAATAAATACGGAAGTGTGCCAACATGACGTACACATAGGATGATAGAATAGGTCCTGAAATTTAGAATTATACCACCCAAGTTACCTTAAAAACTTAGGTTTTGGAAATATGGGTGATTAAATTAGTTGCTATGCGATGTGCGCACAACGATTTGTCTAAGTTTGACATGAAATATAAAATAAATACGGAATTGTGAATACATGACGTTCACATTGGGTGATATAATAGGACCAACCAATTAATATTATACCACCAAAGTTACCGTAAAAACTTAGGTTTTGGAAATATGGGTGATTAAATTAGTCGCTATGCGATGTGCGGACAACGATTTGTCTAAGTTTGACATGAAATATAAAAATAAATACGGAATTGTGGATACATGACGTACACATAGGGTGATAGAATAGGACCAGAACTTCTGTATTATACCACCCAAGTTACCGTAAAAACTTAGGTTTTGGAAATATGGCTGATTAAAGTAGTCGCATTGAGATGTGCGGACAGCGATTTGTCAAAGTATGACATGAAAAATAAAATAAATACGGAAGTGTGCCAACATGACGTACACATAGGATGATAGAATAGGTCCTGAAATTTAGTATTATACCACCCAAGTTACCTTAAAAACTTAGGTTTTGGAAATATGGGTGATTAAATTAGTCGCTATGCGATGTGCGGACAACGATTTGTCTAAGTTTGACATGAAATATAAAATAAATACGGAATTGTGAATACATGACGTTCACATTGGGTGATATAATAGGACCAACAAATTAATATTATACCACCCAAGTTACCTTAAAAACTTAGGTTTTGGAAATATGGGTGATTAAATTAGTCGCTATGCGATGTGCGGACAACGATTTGTCTAAGTTTGACATGAAATATAAAAATATATACGGAATTGTGGATACATGACGTACACATAGGGTGATAGAATAGGACCAGAACTTCTGTATTATACCACCCAAGTTACCGTAAGAACTTAGGTTTTGGAAATATGGGTGATTAAATTAGTCGCTATGCGATGTGCGGACAACGATTTGTCTAAGTATGACATGAAATATAATAATAAATACGGAGGTGTGCCAACATTATGTACACGTAGGGTGATAGAATAGGACCAGAACTTCTGTATTATACCACCCAAGTTACCGTAAAAACTTAGGTTTTGGAAATATGGCTGATTAAAGTAGTCGCATTGAGATGTGCGGACAGAGATTTGTCGAAGTTTGACACGAAATATAAAAAAAATACGGAGGTGTGCCAACATGACGTACACATAGGATGATAGAATAAGTCCAGAACTTTAGTACTATATCACCCAAGTTACCGTAAAAACTTAGGTTTTGGAAATATGGGTGATTAAATTAGTCGCTATGCGTTGTGCGGACAACGATTTGTCTAAGTTTGACATGAAAAAATATAAAAATAAATACGGCAGTGTGTCAGCATGACGTACACGTAGGGTGATGAAATAGGACCAGAACTTCTGTATTATATCACCCAAGTTACCGTAAAAACTTAGGTTTTGGAAATATGGCTGATTAAAGTAGTCGCATTGAGATGTGCGGACAGCGATTTGTCAAAGTATGACATGAAAAATAAAATAAATACGGAAGTGTGCCAACATGACGTACACATAGGATGATAGGATAGGTCCTGAAATTTAGTATTATACCATTCAAGTTACCTTAAAAACTTAGGTTTTGGAAATATGGGTGACTAAATTAGTCGCTATGCGATGTGCGGACAACGATTTGTCTAAGTTTGACATGAAATATAAAAATAAATACGGAATTGTGGATACATGACGTACACATAGGGTGATAGAATAGGACCAGAACGTCTGTATTATACCACCCAAGTTACCGTAAAAACTTAGGTTTTGGAAATATGGCTGATTAAAGTAGTCGCATTGAGATGTGCGGACAGAGATTTGTCGAAGTTTGACACGAAATATAAAAAAAATACGGAGGTGTGCCAACATGACGTACACATAGGATGATAGAATAGGTCCAGAACTTTAGTACTATACCACCCAAGTTACCGTAAAAACTTAGGTTTTGGAAATATGGCTGATTAAAGTAGTCGCTATGCGATGTGCGGACAACGATTTGTCGAAGTTTGACACGAAATATAAAAAAAATACGGAGGTGTGCCAACATGACGTACACATAGGATGATAGAATAGGTCCAGAACTTTAGTACTATACCACCCAAGTTACCGTACAAACTTATGTTTTGGAAATATGGGTGATTAAATTAGTCGCTATGCGATGTGCGGACAACGATTTGTCTAAGTATGACATGAAATATAATAATAAATACGGAGGTGTGCCAACATTACGTACATGTAGGGTGATAGAATAGGACCAGAACTTTAGTATTATACCACCCAAGTTACCTTAAAAACTTAGGTTTTGGAAATATGGCTGATTAAATTAGTCGCTATACGATGTGCGGACAACGATTTGTCTAAGTTTGACATGAAATATAAAAATAAATACGGAGGTGTGCCAACATTACGTACACGTAGGGTGATAGAATAGGACCAGAACTTCTGTATTATACCACCCAAGTTACCGTAAAAACTTAGGTTTTGGTAATATGGGTGATTAAATTAGTCGCTATGCGATGTGCGGACAACGATTTGTCTAAGTATGACATGAAATATAATAATAAATACGGAGGTGTGCCAACATTACGTACACGTAGGGTGATAGAATAGGACCAGAAATTTAGAATTATACCACCCAAGTTACCTTAAAAACTTAGGTTTTGGAAATATGGCTGATTAAAGTAGTCGCTATGCGATGTGCGGACAACGATTTGTCGAAGTTTGACACGAAATATAAAAAAAATACGGAGGTGTGCCAACATGACGTACACATAGGATGATAGAATAGGTCCAGAACTTTAGTACTATACCACCCAAGTTACCGTACAAACTTATGTTTTGGAAATATGGGTGATTAAATTAGTCGCTATGCGATGTGCGGACAACGATTTGTCTAAGTATGACATGAAATATAATAATAAATACGGAGGTGTGCCAACATTACGTACATGTAGGGTGATAGAATAGGACCAGAACTTTAGTATTATACCACCCAAGTTACCTTAAAAACTTAGGTTTTGGAAATATGGCTGATTAAAGTAGTCGCATTGAGATGTGCGGACAGCGATTTGTCAAAGTATGACATGAAAAATAAAATAAATACGGAAGTGTGCCAACATGACGTACACATAGGATGATAGAATAGGTCCTGAAATTTAGAATTATACCACCCAAGTTACCTTAAAAACTTAGGTTTTGGAAATATGGGTGATTAAATTAGTTGCTATGCGATGTGCGCACAACGATTTGTCTAAGTTTGACATGAAATATAAAATAAATACGGAATTGTGAATACATGACGTTCACATTGGGTGATATAATAGGACCAACCAATTAATATTATACCACCAAAGTTACCGTAAAAACTTAGGTTTTGGAAATATGGGTGATTAAATTAGTCGCTATGCGATGTGCGGACAACGATTTGTCTAAGTTTGACATGAAATATAAAAATAAATACGGAATTGTGGATACATGACGTACACATAGGGTGATAGAATAGGACCAGAACTTCTGTATTATACCACCCAAGTTACCGGAAAAACTTAGGTTTTGGAAATATGGCTGATTAAAGTAGTCGCATTGAGATGTGCGGACAGCGATTTGTCAAAGTATGACATGAAAAATAAAATAAATACGGAAGTGTGCCAACATGACGTACACATAGGATGATAGAATAGGTCCTGAAATTTAGTATTATACCACCCAAGTTACCTTAAAAACTTAGGTTTTGGAAATATGGGTGATTAAATTAGTCGCTATGCGATGTGCGGACAACGATTTGTCTAAGTTTGACATGAAATATAAAATAAATACGGAATTGTGAATACATGACGTTCACATTGGGTGATATAATAGGACCAACAAATTAATATTATACCACCCAAGTTACCTTAAAAACTTAGGTTTTGGAAATATGGGTGATTAAATTAGTCGCTATGCGATGTGCGGACAACGATTTGTCTAATTTGACATGAAATATAAAAATATATACGGAATTGTGGATACATGACGTACACATAGGGTGATAGAATAGGACCAGAACTTCTGTATTATACCACCCAAGTTACCGTAAGAACTTAGGTTTTGGAAATATGGGTGATTAAATTAGTCGCTATGCGATGTGCGGACAACGATTTGTCTAAGTATGACATGAAATATAATAATAAATACGGAGGTGTGCCAACATTACGTACACGTAGGGTGATAGAATAGGACCAGAAATTCTGTATTATACCACCCAAGTTACCGTAAAAACTTAGGTTTTGGAAATATGGCTGATTAAAGTAGTCGCATTGAGATGTGCGGACAGAGATTTGTCGAAGTTTGACACGAAATATAAAAAAAATACGGAGGTGTGCCAACATGACGTACACATAGGATGATAGAATAGGTCCAGAACTTTAGTACTATATCACCCAAGTTACCGTAAAAACTTAGGTTTTGGAAATATGGGTGATTAAATTAGTCGCTATGCGTTGTGCGGACAACGATTTGTCTAAGTTTGACATGAAAAAATATAAAAATAAATACGGCAGTGTGTCAGCATGACGTACACGTAGGGTGATGAAATAGGACCAGAACTTCTGTATTATATCACCCAAGTTACCGTAAAAACTTAGGTTTTGGAAATATGGCTGATTAAAGTAGTCGCATTGAGATGTGCGGACAGTGATTTGTCAAAGTATGACATGAAAAATAAAATAAATACGGAAGTGTGCCAACATGACGTACACATAGGATGATAGGATAGGTCCTGAAATTTAGTATTATACCATTCAAGTTACCTTAAAAACTTAGGTTTTGGAAATATGGGTGACTAAATTAGTCGCTATGCGATGTGCGGACAACGATTTGTCTAAGTTTGACATGAAATATAAAAATAAATACGGAATTGTGGATACATGACGTACACATAGGGTGATAGAATAGGACCAGAACGTCTGTATTATACCACCCAAGTTACCGTAAAAACTTAGGTTTTGGAAATATGGCTGATTAAAGTAGTCGCATTGAGATGTGCGGACGGAGATTTGTCGAAGTTTGACACGAAATATAAAAAAAATACGGAGGTGTGCCAACATGACGTACACATAGGATGATAGAATAGGTCCAGAACTTTAGTACTATACCACCCAAGTTACCGTAAAAACTTAGGTTTTGGAAATATGGCTGATTAAAGTAGTCGCATTGAGATGTGCGGACAGCGATTTGTCAAAGTATGACATGAAATATAACAATAAATCCGGAATTGTGGATACATGACGTACACATAGGGTGATAGAATAGGACCAGAACTTTTGTATTATACCACCTAATTTACCGTAAAAACTTAGTTTTTGGAAATACGGGTGATTAAAATAGTCGCTTTTGATGTGTGGACAGTGATCCACCTAAGTTTGACATAAAATATAACATAAATACGGCAGTGTGTCAGCATGACGTACACGTAGGGTGATGAAATAGGACCAGAACTTCTGTATTATACCACCCAAGTTACCGTAAAAACGTAGAATTTGGAAATATGGCTGATTAAAGTAGTCGCATTGAGATGTGCGGACAGCGATTTGTCAAAGTATGACATGAAAAATAAAATAAATACGGAAGTGTGCCAACATGACGTACACATAGGATGATAGAATAGGTCCTGAAATTTAGTATTATACCACCAAGTTACCTTAAATACTTAGGCTTTGGAAATATGGGTGATTAAATTAGTCGCTATGTGATGTATGGACAACGATTTGTCTAAGTTTGACATGAAATATAAAAATAAATACGGAATTGTGGATACATGACGTACACATAGGGTGATAGAATAGGACCAGAACTATAGAATTATACCACTCAGGTTATCCGAAAAACTAAGGTTTTGGAAATATGGGTAATTAAAATAGTCGCTTTGGATGTGTGGACAGCGATCCGCCTAAGTTTGACATGAAATATAAAATAAATATGCGAGTGTGCCAACAAGACGTACACATAGGGTGATAGAATAGGTCCAGAACGTCTGTATTATACCACCCAAGTTACCGTAAAAACTTGGGTTTTGGAAATATGGCTGATTAAAGTAGTCGCTTTGCGATGGGCGGACAGCGATTTGTCAAAGTATGACATGAAAAATAAAATAAATACGGAAGTTTGCCAACATGACGTACACATAGGATGATAGAATAGTTCCTGAAATTTAGTATTATACCACCCAAGTTACCTTAAAAACTTAGGTTTTGGAAATATGGGTGATTAAATTAGTCGCTATACGATGTGCGGACAACGATTTGTCTAAGTTTGACATGAAATATAAAAATAAATACGGAGGTGTGCCAACATTACGTACACGTAGGGTGATAGAATAGGACCAGAACTTCTGTATTATACCACCCAAGTTACCGTAAAAACTTAGGTTTTGGAAATATGGGTGATTAAATTAGTCGCTATGCGATGTGCGGACAACGATTTGTCTAAGTATGACATGAAATTAATAATAAATACGGAGGTGTGCCAACATTACGTACATGTAGGGTGATAGAATAGGACCAGAACCTCTGTATTATACCACCCAAGTTACCGTAAAAACTTAGGTTTTGGAAATATGGCTGATTAAAGTAGTCGCATTGAGATGTGCGGACAGAGATTTGTCGAAGTTTGACACGAAATATAAAAAAAATACGGAGGTGTGCCAACATGACGTACACATAGGATGATAGAATAGGTCCAGAACTTTAGTACTATACCACCTAAGTTACCTTAAAAACTTAGGTTTTGAAATACGGGTGATTAAAATAGTCGCTTTGGATGTGTGGACAGCGATCCACCTAAGTTTGACATAAAATATAAAATAAATACGGCAGTGTCAGCATGACCTACACGTAGGATGAAAGAATAGGACCAGAACTTTAGTACTATACCACCCAAGTTACCTTAAAAACTTAGGTTTTGGAAATATGGGTGATTAAATTAGTCGCTATGCGATGTGCGGACAACGAATTGTCTAAGTATGACATGAAATATAATAATAAATACGGAGGTGTGCCAACATTACGTACACGTAGGGTGATAGAATAGGACCAGAAATTTAGTATTATACCACCCAAGTTACCTTAAAAACTTAGGTTTTGGAAATATGGGTGATTAAATTAGTCGCTATGCGATGGGCGGACAACGATTTGTCTAAGTTTGACATGAAGTATAAAAATAAATACGGAATTGTGGATACATGACGTACACATAGGGTGATAGGATAGGACCAGAACTTCTGTATTATACCACCCAAGTTACCGTAAAAACTTAGGTTTTGGAAATATGGGTGATTAAATTAGTCGCTATGCGATGTGCGGACACCGATTTGTCTAAGTTTGACATGAAATATAAAAATAAATACGGAATTGTGGATACATGACGTACACATAGGGTGATAGAGTAGGACCAGAACTTCTGTATTATACCACCCAAGTTACCGTAAAAACTTAGGTTTTGGAAATATGGGTGATTAAATTAGTCGCTATGCAATGTGCGGACAACGATTTGTCGAAGTTTGACACGAAATATAAAAAAAATACGGAGGTGTGCCAACATGACGTACACATAGGATGATAGAATAGGTCCAGAACTTTAGTACTATACCACCCAAGTTGCCGTAAAAACTTAGGTTTTGGAAATATGTGTGATTAAATTAGTCGCTATACGATGTGCGGACAACGATTTGTCTAAGTTTGACATGAAATATAAAAATAAATACGGAGGTGTGCCAACATTACGTACACGTAGGGTGATAGAATAGGACCAGAACTTCTGTATTATACCACCCAAGTTACCGTAAAAACTTAGGTTTTGGAAATATGAGTGATTAAATTAGTCGCTATGCGATGTGCGGACAACGATTTGTCTAAGTATGACATGAAATATAATAATAAATACGGAGGTGTGCCAACATTACGTACACGTAAGGTGATAGAATAGGACCAGAACTCTAGTACTATACCACCCAAGTTACTTTAAAAACTTAGGTTTTGGAAATATGGCTGATTAAAGTAGTCGCATTGAGATGTGCGGACAGAGATTTGTCGAAGTTTGACACGAAATATAAAAAAAATACGGAGGTGTGCCAACATGACGTACACATAGGATGATAGAATAGGTCCAGAACTTTAGTACTATACCACCCAAGTTACCGTAAAAACTTAGGTTTTGGAAATATGGCTGATTAAAGTAGTCGCATTGAGATGTGCGGACAGCGATTTGTCAAAGTATGACATGAAATATAACAATAAATACGGAATTGTGGATACATGACGTACACATAGGGTGATAGAATAGGACCAGAACTTCTGTATTATACCACCCAATTTACCGTAAAAACTTAGTTTTTGGAAATACGGGTGATTAAAATAGTCGCTTTTGATGTGTGGACAGTGATCCACCTAAGTTTGACATAAAATATAACATAAATACGGCAGTGTGTCAGCATGACGTACACGTAGGGTGATGAAATAGGACCAGAACTTCTGTATTATACCACCCAAGTTACCGTAAAAACGTAGAATTTGGAAATATGGCTGATTAAAGTAGTCGCATTGAGATGTGCGGACAGCGATTTGTCAAAGTATGACATGAAAAATAAAATAAATACGGAAGTTTGCCAACATGACGTACACATAGGATGATAGAATAGTTCCTGAAATTTAGTATTATACCACCCAAGTTACCTTAAAAACTTAGGTTTTGGAAATATGGGTGATTAAATTAGTCGCTATACGATGTGCGGACAACGATTTGTCTAAGTTTGACATGAAATATAAAAATAAATACGGAGGTGTGCCAACATTACGTACACGTAGGGTGATAGAATAGGACCAGAACTTCTGTATTATACCACCCAAGTTACCGTAAAAACTTAGGTTTTGGAAATATGGGTGATTAAATTAGTCGCTATGCGATGTGCGGACAACGATTTGTCTAAGTATGACATGAAATTAATAATAAATACGGAGGTGTGCCAACATTACGTACATGTAGGGTGATAGAATAGGACCAGAACCTCTGTATTATACCACCCAAGTTACCGTAAAAACTTAGGTTTTGGAAATATGGCTGATTAAAGTAGTCGCATTGAGATGTGCGGACAGAGATTTGTCGAAGTTTGACACGAAATATAAAAAAAATACGGAGGTGTGCCAACATGACGTACACATAGGATGATAGAATAGGTCCAGAACTTTAGTACTATACCACCTAAGTTACCTTAAAAACTTAGGTTTTGAAATACGGGTGATTAAAATAGTCGCTTTGGATGTGTGGACAGCGATCCACCTAAGTTTGACATAAAATATAAAATAAATACGGCAGTGTCAGCATGACCTACACGTAGGATGAAAGAATAGGACCAGAACTTTAGTACTATACCACCCAAGTTACCTTAAAAACTTAGGTTTTGGAAATATGGGTGATTAAATTAGTCGCTATGCGATGTGCGGACAACGAATTGTCTAAGTATGACATGAAATATAATAATAAATACGGAGGTGTGCCAACATTACGTACACGTAGGGTGATAGAATAGGACCAGAAATTTAGTATTATACCACCCAAGTTACCTTAAAAACTTAGGTTTTGGAAATATGGGTGATTAAATTAGTCGCTATGCGATGGGCGGACAACGATTTGTCTAAGTTTGACATGAAGTATAAAAATAAATACGGAATTGTGGATACATGACGTACACATAGGGTGATAGGATAGGACCAGAACTTCTGTATTATACCACCCAAGTTACCGTAAAAACTTAGGTTTTGGAAATATGGGTGATTAAATTAGTCGCTATGCGATGTGCGGACACCGATTTGTCTAAGTTTGACATGAAATATAAAAATAAATACGGAATTGTGGATACATGACTTACACGTAGGGTGATAGAATAGGACCAGAACTTCTGTATTATACCACCCAAGTTACCGTAAAAACTTAGGTTTTGGAAATATGGCTGATTAAAGTAGTCGCATTGAGATGTGCGGACAGCGATTTGTCAAAGTATGACATGAAAAATAAAATAAATACGGAAGTGTGCCAACATGACGTACACATAGGATGATAGAATAGGTCCTTTAATTTAGTATTATACCACCCAAGTTACCTTAAAAACTTAGGTTTTGGAAATATGGGTGATTAAATTAGTCGCTATGCGATGTGCGGACAGCGATTTGTCTAAGTTTGACATGAAATATAAAAATAAATACGGAATTGTGGATACATGACGTACACATAGGGTGATAGAGTAGGACCAGAACTTCTGTATTATACCACCCAAGTTACCGTAAAAACTTAGGTTTTGGAAATATGGGTGATTAAATTAGTCGCTATGCAATGTGCGGACAACGATTTGTCGAAGTTTGACACGAAATATAAAAAAAATACGGAGGTGTGCCAACATGACGTACACATAGGATGATAGAATAGGTCCAGAACTTTAGTACTATACCACCCAAGTTGCCGTAAAAACTTAGGTTTTGGAAATATGTGTGATTAAATTAGTCGCTATACGATGTGCGGACAACGATTTGTCTAAGTTTGACATGAAATATAAAAATAAATACGGAGGTGTGCCAACATTACGTACACGTAGGGTGATAGAATAGGACCAGAACTTCTGTATTATACCACCCAAGTTACCGTAAAAACTTAGGTTTTGGAAATATGAGTGATTAAATTAGTCGCTATGCGATGTGCGGACAACGATTTGTCTAAGTATGACATGAAATATAATAATAAATACGGAGGTGTGCCAACATTACGTACACGTAAGGTGATAGAATAGGACCAGAACTCTAGTACTATACCACCCAAGTTACTTTAAAAACTTAGGTTTTGGAAATATGGCTGATTAAAGTAGTCGCATTGAGATGTGCGGACAGAGATTTGTCGAAGTTTGACACGAAATATAAAAAAAATACGGAGGTGTGCCAACATGACGTACACATAGGATGATAGAATAGGTCCAGAACTTTAGTACTATACCACCCAAGTTACCGTAAAAACTTAGGTTTTGGAAATATGGCTGATTAAAGTAGTCGCATTGAGATGTGCGGACAGCGATTTGTCAAAGTATGACATGAAATATAACAATAAATACGGAATTGTGGATACATGACGTACACATAGGGTGATAGAATAGGACCAGAACTTCTGTATTATACCACCCAATTTACCGTAAAAACTTAGTTTTTGGAAATACGGGTGATTAAAATAGTCGCTTTTGATGTGTGGACAGTGATCCACCTAAGTTTGACATAAAATATAACATAAATACGGCAGTGTGTCAGCATGACGTACACGTAGGGTGATGAAATAGGACCAGAACTTCTGTATTATACCACCCAAGTTACCGTAAAAACGTAGAATTTGGAAATATGGCTGATTAAAGTAGTCGCATTGAGATGTGCGGACAGCGATTTGTCAAAGTATGACATGAAAAATAAAATAAATACGGAAGTGTGCCAACATGACGTACACATAGGATGATAGAATAGGTCCTGAAATTTAGTATTATACCACCAAGTTACCTTAAATACTTAGGCTTTGGAAATATGGGTGATTAAATTAGTCGCTATGTGATGTATGGACAACGATTTGTCTAAGTTTGACATGAAATATAAAAATAAATACGGAATTGTGGATACATGACGTACACATAGGGTGATAGAATAGGACCAGAACTATAGAATTATACCACTCAGGTTATCCGAAAAACTAAGGTTTTGGAAATATGGGTAGTTAAAATAGTCGCTTTGGATGTGTGGACAGCGATCCGCCTAAGTTTGACATGAAATATAAAATAAATATGCGAGTGTGCCAACAAGACGTACACATAGGGTGATAGAATAGGTCCAGAACGTCTGTATTATACCACCCAAGTTACCGTAAAAACTTGGGTTTTGGAAATATGGCTGATTAAAGTAGTCGCTTTGCGATGGGCGGACAGCGATTTGTCAAAGTATGACATGAAAAATAAAATAAATACGGAAGTTTGCCAACATGACGTACACATAGGATGATAGAATAGTTCCTGAAATTTAGTATTATACCACCCAAGTTACCTTAAAAACTTAGGTTTTGGAAATATGGGTGATTAAATTAGTCGCTATACGATGTGCGGACAACGATTTGTCTAAGTTTGACATGAAATATAAAAATAAATACGGAGGTGTGCCAACATTACGTACACGTAGGGTGATAGAATAGGACCAGAACTTCTGTATTATACCACCCAAGTTACCGTAAAAACTTAGGTTTTGGAAATATGGGTGATTAAATTAGTCGCTATGCGATGTGCGGACAACGATTTGTCTAAGTATGACATGAAATTAATAATAAATACGGAGGTGTGCCAACATTACGTACATGTAGGGTGATAGAATAGGACCAGAACCTCTGTATTATACCACCCAAGTTACCGTAAAAACTTAGGTTTTGGAAATATGGCTGATTAAAGTAGTCGCATTGAGATGTGCGGACAGAGATTTGTCGAAGTTTGACACGAAATATAAAAAAAATACGGAGGTGTGCCAACATGACGTACACATAGGATGATAGAATAGGTCCAGAACTTTAGTACTATACCACCTAAGTTACCTTAAAAACTTAGGTTTTGAAATACGGGTGATTAAAATAGTCGCTTTGGATGTGTGGACAGCGATCCACCTAAGTTTGACATAAAATATAAAATAAATACGGCAGTGTCAGCATGACCTACACGTAGGATGAAAGAATAGGACCAGAACTTTAGTACTATACCACCCAAGTTACCTTAAAAACTTAGGTTTTGGAAATATGGGTGATTAAATTAGTCGCTATGCGATGTGCGGACAACGAATTGTCTAAGTATGACATGAAATATAATAATAAATACGGAGGTGTGCCAACATTACGTACACGTAGGGTGATAGAATAGGACCAGAAATTTAGTATTATACCACCCAAGTTACCTTAAAAACTTAGGTTTTGGAAATATGGGTGATTAAATTAGTCGCTATGCGATGGGCGGACAACGATTTGTCTAAGTTTGACATGAAGTATAAAAATAAATACGGAATTGTGGATACATGACGTACACATAGGGTGATAGGATAGGACCAGAACTTCTGTATTATACCACCCAAGTTACCGTAAAAACTTAGGTTTTGGAAATATGGGTGATTAAATTAGTCGCTATGCGATGTGCGGACACCGATTTGTCTAAGTTTGACATGAAATATAAAAATAAATACGGAATTGTGGATACATGACTTACACGTAGGGTGATAGAATAGGACCAGAACTTCTGTATTATACCACCCAAGTTACCGTAAAAACTTAGGTTTTGGAAATATGGCTGATTAAAGTAGTCGCATTGAGATGTGCGGACAGCGATTTGTCAAAGTATGACATGAAAAATAAAATAAATACGGAAGTGTGCCAACATGACGTACACATAGGATGATAGAATAGGTCCTTTAATTTAGTATTATACCACCCAAGTTACCTTAAAAACTTAGGTTTTGGAAATATGGGTGATTAAATTAGTCGCTATGCGATGTGCGGACAGCGATTTGTCTAAGTTTGACATGAAATATAAAAATAAATACGGAATTGTGGATACATGACGTACACATAGGGTGATAGAGTAGGACCAGAACTTCTGTATTATACCACCCAAGTTACCGTAAAAACTTAGGTTTTGGAAATATGGGTGATTAAATTAGTCGCTATGCAATGTGCGGACAACGATTTGTCGAAGTTTGACACGAAATATAAAAAAAATACGGAGGTGTGCCAACATGACGTACACATAGGATGATAGAATAGGTCCAGAACTTTAGTACTATACCACCCAAGTTGCCGTAAAAACTTAGGTTTTGGAAATATGTGTGATTAAATTAGTCGCTATACGATGTGCGGACAACGATTTGTCTAAGTTTGACATGAAATATAAAAATAAATACGGAGGTGTGCCAACATTACGTACACGTAGGGTGATAGAATAGGACCAGAACTTCTGTATTATACCACCCAAGTTACCGTAAAAACTTAGGTTTTGGAAATATGAGTGATTAAATTAGTCGCTATGCGATGTGCGGACAACGATTTGTCTAAGTATGACATGAAATATAATAATAAATACGGAGGTGTGCCAACATTACGTACACGTAAGGTGATAGAATAGGACCAGAACTCTAGTACTATACCACCCAAGTTACTTTAAAAACTTAGGTTTTGGAAATATGGCTGATTAAAGTAGTCGCATTGAGATGTGCGGACAGAGATTTGTCGAAGTTTGACACGAAATATAAAAAAAATACGCAGGTGTGCCAACATGACGTACACATAGGATGATAGAATAGGTCCAGAACTTTAGTACTATACCACCCAAGTTACCGTAAAAACTTAGGTTTTGGAAATATGGCTGATTAAAGTAGTCGCATTGAGATGTGCGGACAGCGATTTGTCAAAGTATGACATGAAATATAACAATAAATACGGAATTGTGGATACATGACGTACACATAGGGTGATAGAATAGGACCAGAACTTCTGTATTATACCACCCAATTTACCGTAAAAACTTAGTTTTTGGAAATACGGGTGATTAAAATAGTCGCTTTTGATGTGTGGACAGTGATCCACCTAAGTTTGACATAAAATATAACATAAATACGGCAGTGTGTCAGCATGACGTACACGTAGGGTGATGAAATAGGACCAGAACTTCTGTATTATACCACCCAAGTTACCGTAAAAACGTAGAATTTGGAAATATGGCTGATTAAAGTAGTCGCATTGAGATGTGCGGACAGCGATTTGTCAAAGTATGACATGAAAAATAAAATAAATACGGAAGTGTGCCAACATGACGTACACATAGGATGATAGAATAGGTCCTGAAATTTAGTATTATACCACCAAGTTACCTTAAATACTTAGGCTTTGGAAATATGGGTGATTAAATTAGTCGCTATGTGATGTATGGACAACGATTTGTCTAAGTTTGACATGAAATATAAAAATAAATACGGAATTGTGGATACATGACGTACACATAGGGTGATAGAATAGGACCAGAACTATAGAATTATACCACTCAGGTTATCCGAAAAACTAAGGTTTTGGAAATATGGGTAGTTAAAATAGTCGCTTTGGATGTGTGGACAGCGATCCGCCTAAGTTTGACATGAAATATAAAATAAATATGCGAGTGTGCCAACAAGACGTACACATAGGGTGATAGAATAGGTCCAGAACGTCTGTAT
Organism: Flexamia atlantica; assembly: GCA_035578135.1. Classification (NCBI taxonomy): domain Eukaryota; kingdom Metazoa; phylum Arthropoda; class Insecta; order Hemiptera; family Cicadellidae; genus Flexamia; species Flexamia atlantica. The sequence goes on along the minus strand of JAQJVK010000026.1, from coordinate 8,136,133 downwards.
TATACCACCCAAGTTACCGTAAAAACTTGGGTTTTGGAAATATGGCTGATTAAAGTAGTCGCTTTGCGATGGGCGGACAGCGATTTGTCAAAGTATGACATGAAAAATAAAATAAATACGGAAGTTTGCCAACATGACGTACACATAGGATGATAGAATAGTTCCTGAAATTTAGTATTATACCACCCAAGTTACCTTAAAAACTTAGGTTTTGGAAATATGGGTGATTAAATTAGTCGCTATACGATGTGCGGACAACGATTTGTCTAAGTTTGACATGAAATATAAAAATAAATACGGAGGTGTGCCAACATTACGTACACGTAGGGTGATAGAATAGGACCAGAACTTCTGTATTATACCACCCAAGTTACCGTAAAAACTTAGGTTTTGGAAATATGGGTGATTAAATTAGTCGCTATGCGATGTGCGGACAACGATTTGTCTAAGTATGACATGAAATTAATAATAAATACGGAGGTGTGCCAACATTACGTACATGTAGGGTGATAGAATAGGACCAGAACCTCTGTATTATACCACCCAAGTTACCGTAAAAACTTAGGTTTTGGAAATATGGCTGATTAAAGTAGTCGCATTGAGATGTGCGGACAGAGATTTGTCGAAGTTTGACACGAAATATAAAAAAAATACGGAGGTGTGCCAACATGACGTACACATAGGATGATAGAATAGGTCCAGAACTTTAGTACTATACCACCTAAGTTACCTTAAAAACTTAGGTTTTGAAATACGGGTGATTAAAATAGTCGCTTTGGATGTGTGGACAGCGATCCACCTAAGTTTGACATAAAATATAAAATAAATACGGCAGTGTCAGCATGACCTACACGTAGGATGAAAGAATAGGACCAGAACTTTAGTACTATACCACCCAAGTTACCTTAAAAACTTAGGTTTTGGAAATATGGGTGATTAAATTAGTCGCTATGCGATGTGCGGACAACGAATTGTCTAAGTATGACATGAAATATAATAATAAATACGGAGGTGTGCCAACATTACGTACACGTAGGGTGATAGAATAGGACCAGAAATTTAGTATTATACCACCCAAGTTACCTTAAAAACTTAGGTTTTGGAAATATGGGTGATTAAATTAGTCGCTATGCGATGGGCGGACAACGATTTGTCTAAGTTTGACATGAAGTATAAAAATAAATACGGAATTGTGGATACATGACGTACACATAGGGTGATAGGATAGGACCAGAACTTCTGTATTATACCACCCAAGTTACCGTAAAAACTTAGGTTTTGGAAATATGGGTGATTAAATTAGTCGCTATGCGATGTGCGGACACCGATTTGTCTAAGTTTGACATGAAATATAAAAATAAATACGGAATTGTGGATACATGACTTACACGTAGGGTGATAGAATAGGACCAGAACTTCTGTATTATACCACCCAAGTTACCGTAAAAACTTAGGTTTTGGAAATATGGCTGATTAAAGTAGTCGCATTGAGATGTGCGGACAGCGATTTGTCAAAGTATGACATGAAAAATAAAATAAATACTGAAGTGTGCCAACATGACGTACACATAGGATGATAGAATAGGTCCTTTAATTTAGTATTATACCACCCAAGTTACCTTAAAAACTTAGGTTTTGGAAATATGGGTGATTAAATTAGTCGCTATGCGATGTGCGGACAGCGATTTGTCTAAGTTTGACATGAAATATAAAAATAAATACGGAATTGTGGATACATGACGTACACATAGGGTGATAGAGTAGGACCAGAACTTCTGTATTATACCACCCAAGTTACCGTAAAAACTTAGGTTTTGGAAATATGGGTGATTAAATTAGTCGCTATGCAATGTGCGGACAACGATTTGTCGAAGTTTGACACGAAATATAAAAAAAATACGGAGGTGTGCCAACATGACGTACACATAGGATGATAGAATAGGTCCAGAACTTTAGTACTATACCACCCAAGTTGCCGTAAAAACTTAGGTTTTGGAAATATGTGTGATTAAATTAGTCGCTATACGATGTGCGGACAACGATTTGTCTAAGTTTGACATGAAATATAAAAATAAATACGGAGGTGTGCCAACATTACGTACACGTAGGGTGATAGAATAGGACCAGAACTTCTGTATTATACCACCCAAGTTACCGTAAAAACTTAGGTTTTGGAAATATGAGTGATTAAATTAGTCGCTATGCGATGTGCGGACAACGATTTGTCTAAGTATGACATGAAATATAATAATAAATACGGAGGTGTGCCAACATTACGTACACGTAAGGTGATAGAATAGGACCAGAACTCTAGTACTATACCACCCAAGTTACTTTAAAAACTTAGGTTTTGGAAATATGGCTGATTAAAGTAGTCGCATTGAGATGTGCGGACAGAGATTTGTCGAAGTTTGACACGAAATATAAAAAAAATACGGAGGTGTGCCAACATGACGTACACATAGGATGATAGAATAGGTCCAGAACTTTAGTACTATACCACCCAAGTTACCGTAAAAACTTAGGTTTTGGAAATATGGCTGATTAAAGTAGTCGCATTGAGATGTGCGGACAGCGATTTGTCAAAGTATGACATGAAATATAACAATAAATACGGAATTGTGGATACATGACGTACACATAGGGTGATAGAATAGGACCAGAACTTCTGTATTATACCACCCAATTTACCGTAAAAACTTAGTTTTTGGAAATACGGGTGATTAAAATAGTCGCTTTTGATGTGTGGACAGTGATCCACCTAAGTTTGACATAAAATATAACATAAATACGGCAGTGTGTCAGCATGACGTACACGTAGGGTGATGAAATAGGACCAGAACTTCTGTATTATACCACCCAAGTTACCGTAAAAACGTAGAATTTGGAAATATGGCTGATTAAAGTAGTCGCATTGAGATGTGCGGACAGCGATTTGTCAAAGTATGACATGAAAAATAAAATAAATACGGAAGTGTGCCAACATGACGTACACATAGGATGATAGAATAGGTCCTGAAATTTAGTATTATACCACCAAGTTACCTTAAATACTTAGGCTTTGGAAATATGGGTGATTAAATTAGTCGCTATGTGATGTATGGACAACGATTTGTCTAAGTTTGACATGAAATATAAAAATAAATACGGAATTGTGGATACATGACGTACACATAGGGTGATAGAATAGGACCAGAACTATAGAATTATACCACTCAGGTTATCCGAAAAACTAAGGTTTTGGAAATATGGGTAGTTAAAATAGTCGCTTTGGATGTGTGGACAGCGATCCGCCTAAGTTTGACATGAAATATAAAATAAATATGCGAGTGTGCCAACAAGACGTACACATAGGGTGATAGAATAGGTCCAGAACGTCTGTATTATACCACCCAAGTTACCGTAAAAACTTGGGTTTTGGAAATATGGCTGATTAAAGTAGTCGCTTTGCGATGGGCGGACAGCGATTTGTCAAAGTATGACATGAAAAATAAAATAAATACGGAAGTTTGCCAACATGACGTACACATAGGATGATAGAATAGTTCCTGAAATTTAGTATTATACCACCCAAGTTACCTTAAAAACTTAGGTTTTGGAAATATGGGTGATTAAATTAGTCGCTATGCGATGGGCGGACAACGATTTGTCTAAGTTTGACATGAAGTATAAAAATAAATACGGAATTGTGGATACATGACGTACACATAGGGTGATAGGATAGGAACAGAACTTCTGTATTATACCACCCAAGTTACCGTAAAAACTTAGGTTTTGGAAATATGGGTGATTAAATTAGTCGCTATGCAATGTGCGGACAACGATTTGTCGAAGTTTGACACGAAATATAAAAAAAATACGGAGGTGTGCCAACATGACGTACACATAGGATGATAGAATAGGTCCAGAACTTTAGTACTATACCACCCAAGTTGCCGTAAAAACTTAGGTTTTGGAAATATGTGTGATTAAATTAGTCGCTATACGATGTGCGGACAACGATTTGTCTAAGTTTGACATGAAATATAAAAATAAATACGGAGGTGTGCCAACATTACGTACACGTAGGGTGATAGAATAGGACCAGAACTTCTGTATTATACCACCCAAGTTACCGTAAAAACTTAGGTTTTGGAAATATGAGTGATTAAATTAGTCGCTATGCGATGTGCGGACAACGATTTGTCTAAGTATGACATGAAATATAATAATAAATACGGAGGTGTGCCAACATTACGTACACGTAAGGTGATAGAATAGGACCAGAACTCTAGTACTATACCACCCAAGTTACTTTAAAAACTTAGGTTTTGGAAATATGGCTGATTAAAGTAGTCGCATTGAGATGTGCGGACAGAGATTTGTCGAAGTTTGACACGAAATATAAAAAAAATACGGAGGTGTGCCAACATGACGTACACATAGGATGATAGAATAGGTCCAGAACTTTAGTACTATACCACCCAAGTTACCGTAAAAACTTAGGTTTTGGAAATATGGCTGATTAAAGTAGTCGCATTGAGATGTGCGGACAGCGATTTGTCAAAGTATGACATGAAATATAACAATAAATACGGAATTGTGGATACATGACGTACACATAGGGTGATAGAATAGGACCAGAACTTCTGTATTATACCACCCAATTTACCGTAAAAACTTAGTTTTTGGAAATACGGGTGATTAAAATAGTCGCTTTTGATGTGTGGACAGTGATCCACCTAAGTTTGACATAAAATATAACATAAATACGGCAGTGTGTCAGCATGACGTACACGTAGGGTGATGAAATAGGACCAGAACTTCTGTATTATACCACCCAAGTTACCGTAAAAACGTAGAATTTGGAAATATGGCTGATTAAAGTAGTCGCATTGAGATGTGCGGACAGCGATTTGTCAAAGTATGACATGAAAAATAAAATAAATACGGAAGTGTGCCAACATGACGTACACATAGGATGATAGAATAGGTCCTGAAATTTAGTATTATACCACCAAGTTACCTTAAATACTTAGGCTTTGGAAATATGGGTGATTAAATTAGTCGCTATGTGATGTATGGACAACGATTTGTCTAAGTTTGACATGAAATATAAAAATAAATACGGAATTGTGGATACATGACGTACACATAGGGTGATAGAATAGGACCAGAACTATAGAATTATACCACTCAGGTTATCCGAAAAACTAAGGTTTTGGAAATATGGGTAGTTAAAATAGTCGCTTTGGATGTGTGGACAGCGATCCGCCTAAGTTTGACATGAAATATAAAATAAATATGCGAGTGTGCCAACAAGACGTACACATAGGGTGATAGAATAGGTCCTGAACGTCTGTATTATACCACCCAAGTTACCGTAAAAACTTGGGTTTTGGAAATATGGCTGATTAAAGTAGTCGCTTTGCGATGGGCGGACAGCGATTTGTCAAAGTATGACATGAAAAATAAAATAAATACGGAAGTTTGCCAACATGACGTACACATAGGATGATAGAATAGTTCCTGAAATTTAGTATTATACCACCCAAGTTACCTTAAAAACTTAGGTTTTGGAAATATGGGTGATTAAATTATTTGCTATGCGATGTGCGGACAACGATTTGTCTAAGTTTGACATGAAATATAAAAATAAATACGGAATTGTGGATACATGACGTACACATAGGGTGATAGAATAGGACCAGAACTTCTGTATTATACCAACCAAGTTACCGTAAAAACTTAGGTTTTGGAAATATGGGTGATTAAATTAGTCGCTATGCGATGTGCGGACAACGATTTGTCAAAGTTTGACACGAAATATAAAAAAAATACGGAGGTGTGCCAACATGACGTACACATAGGATGATAGAATAGGTCCAGAACTTTAGTACTATACCACCCAAGTTACCGTAAAAACTTAGGTTTTGGAAATATGGGTGATTAAATTAGTCGCTATACGATGTGCGGACAACGATTTGTCTAAGTTTGACATGAAATATAAAAATAAATACGGAGGTGTGCCAACATTACGTACACGTAGGGTGATAGAATAGGACCAGAACTTCTGTATTATACCACCCAAGTTACCGTAAAAACTTAGGTTTTGGAAATATGGCTGATTAAAGTAGTCGCATTGAGATGTGCGGACAGAGATTTGTCGAAGTTTGACACGAAATATAAAAAAAAATACGGAGGTGTGCCAACATGACGTACACATAGGATGATAGAATAGGTCCAGAACTTTAGTAATATACCAACTAAGTTACCTTAAAAACTTAGGTTTTGAAATACGGGTGATTAAAATAGTCGCTTTGGATGTGTGGACAGCGATCCACCTAAGTTTGACATAAAATATAAAATAAATACGGCAGTGTGTCAGCATGACCTACACGTAGGATGAAAGAATAGGACCAGAACTTTAGTACTATACCACCCAAGTTACCTTAAAAACTTAGGTTTTGGAAATATGGGTGATTAAATTAGTCGCTATGCGATGTGCGGACAACGAATTGTCTAAGTATGACATGAAATATAATAATAAATACGGAGGTGTGGCAACATTACGTACACGTAGGGTGATAGAATAGGACCAGAACTTCTGTATTATACCACCCAAGTTACCTTAAAAACTTAGGTTTTGGAAATATGGGTGATTAAATTAGTCGCTATGCGATGGGCGGACAACGATTTGTCTAAGTTTGACATGAAGTATAAAAATAAATACGGAATTGTGGATACATGACGTACACATAGGGTGATAGGATAGGAACAGAACTTCTGTATTATACCACCCAAGTTACCGTAAAAACTTAGGTTTTGGAAATATGGCTGATTAAAGTAGTCGCATTGAGATGTGCGGACAGCGATTTGTCAAAGTATGACATGAAAAATAAAATAAATACGGAAGTGTGCCAACATGACGTACACATAGGATGATAGAATAGGTCCTGAAATTTAGTATTATACCACCCAAGTTACCTTAAAAACTTAGGTTTTGGAAATATGGGTGATTAAATTAGTCGCTTTGGATGTGTGGACAGTGATCCACCTAAGTTTGACATAAAATATAAAATAAATACGGCAGTGTGTCAGCATGACGTACACGTAGGGTGATGAAAAAGGACCAGAACTTCTGTATTATACCACCCAAGTTACCGTAAAAACTTATGTTTTGGAAATATGGGTGATTAAATTAGTCGCTATGCGATGTGCGGACACCGATTTGTCTAAGTTTGACATGAAATATAAAAATAAATACGGAATTGTGGAGACATGACGTACACGTAGGGTGATAGAATAGGACCAGCACTTCTGTATTATACCACCCAAGTTACCGTAAAAACTTAGGTTTTGGAAATATGGCTGATTAAAGTAGTCGCATTGAGATGTGCGGACAGCGATTTGTCAAAGTATGACATGAAAAATAAAATAAATACGGAAGTGTGCCAACATGACGTACACATAGGATGATAGAATAGGTCCTGTAATTTAGTATTATACCACCCAAGTTACCTTAAAAACTTAGGTTTTGGAAATATGGGTAATTAAATTAGTCGCTATGCGATGTGCGGACAGCGATTTTTCCAAGTTTGACATGAAATATAAAAATAAATACGGAATTGTGGATACATGACGTACACATAGGGTGATAGAATAGGACCAGAACTTCTGTATTATACCACCCAAGTTACCGTAAAAACTTAGGTTTTGGAAATATGGGTGATTAAATTAGTCGCTATGCAATGTGCGGACAACGATTTGTCGAAGTTTGACACGAAATATAAAAAAATACGGAGGTGTGCCAACATGACGTACACATAGGATGATAGAATAGGTCCAGAACTTTAGTACTATACCACCCAAGTTGCCGTAAAAACTTAGGTTTTGGAAATATGTGTGATTAAATTAGTCGCTATACGATGTGCGGACAACGATTTGTCTAAGTTTGACATGAAATATAAAAATAAATACGGAGGTGTGCCAACATTACGTACACGTAGGGTGATAGAATAGGACCAGAACTTCTGTATTATACCACCCAAGTTACCGTAAAAACTTAGGTTTTGGAAATATGAGTGATTAAATTAGTCGCTATGCGATGTGCGGACAACGATTTGTCTAAGTATGACATGAAATATAATAATAAATACGGAGGTGTGCCAACATTACGTACACGTAAGGTGATAGAATAGGACCAGAACTCTAGTACTATACCACCCAAGTTACCTTAAAAACTTAGGTTTTGGAAATATGGGTGATTAAATTAGTCGCTATGCGATGTGCGGACAACGATTTGTCTAAGTATGACATGAAATATAATAATAAATACGGAGGTGTGCCAACATTACGTATACGTAGGGTGATATAATAGGACCAGAACTTCTGTATTATACCACCCAAGTTACCGTAAAAACTTAGGTTTTGGAAATATGGATGATTAAAGTAGTCGCATTGAGATGTGCGGACAGAGATTTGTCGAAGTTTGACACGAAATATAAAAAAAATACGGAGGTGTGCCAACATGACGTACACATAGGATGATAGAATAGGTCCAGAACTTTAGTACTATACCACCTAAGTTACCTTAAAAACTTAGGTTTTGAAATACGGGTGATTAAAATAGTCGCTTTGGATGTGTGGACAGCGATCCACCTAAGTTTGACATAAAATATAAAATAAATACGGCAGTGTGTCAGCATGACCTACACGTAGGATGAAAGAATAGGACCAGAACTTTAGTACTATACCACCCAAGTTACCTTAAAAACTTAGGTTTTGGAAATATGGGTGATTTAATTAGTCGCTATGCGATGTGCGGACAACGATTTGTCTAAGTATGACATGAAATATAATAATAAATACGGAGGTGTGCCAACATTACGTACACGTAGGGTGATAGAATAGGACCAGAACTTCTGTATTATACCACCCAAGTTACCGTAAAAACTTAGGTTTTGGAAATATGGCTGATTAAAGTAGTCGCATTGAGATGTGCGGACAGAGATTTGTCGAAGTTTGACATGAAAAATAAAATAAATACGGAAGTGTGCCAACATGACGTACACATAGGATGATAAAATAGGTCCTGAAATTTAGTATTATACCACCCAAGTTACCTTAAAAACTTAGGTTTTGGAAATATGGGTGATTAAATTAGTCGCTATGCGATGTGCGGACAACGATTTGTCTAAGTTTGACATGAAATATAAAAAATAATACGGAATTGGGGATACATGACGTACACATAGGGTGATAGAATAGGACCAGAACTTCTGTATTATACCACCCAAGTTACCGTAAAAACTTAGGTTTTGGAAATATGGCTGATTAAAGTAATCGCATTGAGATGTGCGGACAGCGATTTGTCAAAGTATGACATGAAAAATAAAATAAATACGGAAGTGTGCCAACATGACGTACACATAGGATGATAGAATAGGTCCTGAAATTTAGTATTATACCACCCAAGTTACCTTAAAAACTTAGGTTTTGGAAATATGGGTGATTAAATTAGTCGCTTTGGATGTGTGGACAGTGATCCACCTAAGTTTGACATAAAATATAAAATAAATACGGCAGTGTGTCAGCATGACGTACACGTAGGGTGATGAAATAGGACCAGAACTTCTGTATTATACCACCCAAGTTACCGTAAAAACTTAGGTTTTGGAAATATGGATGATTAAATTAGTCGCTATGCGATGTGCGGACACCGATTTGTCTAAGTTTGACATGAAATATAAAAATAAATACGGAATTGTGGATACATGACGTACACGTAGGGTGATAGAATAGGACCAGAACTTCTGTATTATACCACCCAAGTTACCGTAAAAACTTAGGTTTTGGAAATATGGCTGATTAAAGTAGTCGCATTGAGATGTGCGGACAGCGATTTGTCAAAGTATGACATGAAAAATAAAATAAATACGGAAGTGTGCCAACATGACGTACACATAGGATGATAGAATAGGTCCAGAACTTTAGTAATATACCAACTAAGTTACCTTAAAAACTTAGGTTTTGAAATACGGGTGATTAAAATAGTCGCTTTGGATGTGTGGACAGCGATCCACCTAAGTTTGACATAAAATATAAAATAAATACGGCAGTGTGTCAGCATGACCTACACGTAGGATGAAAGAATAGGACCAGAACTTTAGTACTATACCACCCAAGTTACCTTAAAAACTTAGGTTTTGGAAATATGGGTGATTAAATTAGTCGCTATGCGATGTGCGGACAACGAATTGTCTAAGTATGACATGAAATATAATAATAAATACGGAGGTGTGGCAACATTACGTACACGTAGGGTGATAGAATAGGACCAGAACTTCTGTATTATACCACCCAAGTTACCTTAAAAACTTAGGTTTTGGAAATATGGGTGATTAAATTAGTCGCTATGCAATGGGCGGACAACGATTTGTCTAAGTTTGACATGAAGTATAAAAATAAATACGGAATTGTGGATACATGACGTACACATAGGGTGATAGGATAGGAACAGAACTTCTGTATTATACCACCCAAGTTACCGTAAAAACTTAGGTTTTGGAAATATGGCTGATTAAAGTAGTCGCATTGAGATGTGCGGACAGCGATTTGTCAAAGTATGACATGAAAAATAAAATAAATACGGAAGTGTGCCAACATGACGTACACATAGGATGATAGAATAGGTCCTGAAATTTAGTATTATACCACCCAAGTTACCTTAAAAACTTAGGTTTTGGAAATATGGGTGATTAAATTAGTCGCTTTGGATGTGTGGACAGTGATCCACCTAAGTTTGACATAAAATATAAAATAAATACGGCAGTGTGTCAGCATGACGTACACGTAGGGTGATGAAAAAGGACCAGAACTTCTGTATTATACCACCCAAGTTACCGTAAAAACTTATGTTTTGGAAATATGGGTGATTAAATTAGTCGCTATGCGATGTGCGGACACCGATTTGTCTAAGTTTGACATGAAATATAAAAATAAATACGGAATTGTGGAGACATGACGTACACGTAGGGTGATAGAATAGGACCAGCACTTCTGTATTATACCACCCAAGTTACCGTAAAAACTTAGGTTTTGGAAATATGGCTGATTAAAGTAGTCGCATTGAGATGTGCGGACAGCGATTTGTCAAAGTATGACATGAAAAATAAAATAAATACGGAAGTGTGCCAACATGACGTACACATAGGATGATAGAATAGGTCCTGTAATTTAGTATTATACCACCCAAGTTACCTTAAAAACTTAGGTTTTGGAAATATGGGTAATTAAATTAGTCGCTATGCGATGTGCGGACAGCGATTTTTCCAAGTTTGACATGAAATATAAAAATAAATACGGAATTGTGGATACATGACGTACACATAGGGTGATAGAATAGGACCAGAACTTCTGTATTATACCACCCAAGTTACCGTAAAAACTTAGGTTTTGGAAATATGGGTGATTAAATTAGTCGCTATGCAATGTGCGGACAACGATTTGTCGAAGTTTGACACGAAATATAAAAAAATACGGAGGTGTGCCAACATGACGTACACATAGGATGATAGAATAGGTCCAGAACTTTAGTACTATACCACCCAAGTTGCCGTAAAAACTTAGGTTTTGGAAATATGTGTGATTAAATTAGTCGCTATACGATGTGCGGACAACGATTTGTCTAAGTTTGACATGAAATATAAAAATAAATACGGAGGTGTGCCAACATTACGTACACGTAGGGTGATAGAATAGGACCAGAACTTCTGTATTATACCACCCAAGTTACCGTAAAAACTTAGGTTTTGGAAATATGAGTGATTAAATTAGTCGCTATGCGATGTGCGGACAACGATTTGTCTAAGTATGACATGAAATATAATAATAAATACGGAGGTGTGCCAACATTACGTACACGTAAGGTGATAGAATAGGACCAGAACTCTAGTACTATACCACCCAAGTTACCTTAAAAACTTAGGTTTTGGAAATATGGGTGATTAAATTAGTCGCTATGCGATGTGCGGACAACGATTTGTCTAAGTATGACATGAAATATAATAATAAATACGGAGGTGTGCCAACATTACGTATACGTAGGGTGATATAATAGGACCAGAACTTCTGTATTATACCACCCAAGTTACCGTAAAAACTTAGGTTTTGGAAATATGGATGATTAAAGTAGTCGCATTGAGATGTGCGGACAGAGATTTGTCGAAGTTTGACACGAAATATAAAAAAAATACGGAGGTGTGCCAACATGACGTACACATAGGATGATAGAATAGGTCCAGAACTTTAGTACTATACCACCTAAGTTACCTTAAAAACTTAGGTTTTGAAATACGGGTGATTAAAATAGTCGCTTTGGATGTGTGGACAGCGATCCACCTAAGTTTGACATAAAATATAAAATAAATACGGCAGTGTGTCAGCATGACCTACACGTAGGATGAAAGAATAGGACCAGAACTTTAGTACTATACCACCCAAGTTACCTTAAAAACTTAGGTTTTGGAAATATGGGTGATTTAATTAGTCGCTATGCGATGTGCGGACAACGATTTGTCTAAGTATGACATGAAATATAATAATAAATACGGAGGTGTGCCAACATTACGTACACGTAGGGTGATAGAATAGGACCAGAACTTCTGTATTATACCACCCAAGTTACCGTAAAAACTTAGGTTTTGGAAATATGGCTGATTAAAGTAGTCGCATTGAGATGTGCGGACAGAGATTTGTCGAAGTTTGACATGAAAAATAAAATAAATACGGAAGTGTGCCAACATGACGTACACATAGGATGATAAAATAGGTCCTGAAATTTAGTATTATACCACCCAAGTTACCTTAAAAACTTAGGTTTTGGAAATATGGGTGATTAAATTAGTCGCTATGCGATGTGCGGACAACGATTTGTCTAAGTTTGACATGAAATATAAAAAATAATACGGAATTGGGGATACATGACGTACACATAGGGTGATAGAATAGGACCAGAACTTCTGTATTATACCACCCAAGTTACCGTAAAAACTTAGGTTTTGGAAATATGGCTGATTAAAGTAATCGCATTGAGATGTGCGGACAGCGATTTGTCAAAGTATGACATGAAAAATAAAATAAATACGGAAGTGTGCCAACATGACGTACACATAGGATGATAGAATAGGTCCTGAAATTTAGTATTATACCACCCAAGTTACCTTAAAAACTTAGGTTTTGGAAATATGGGTGATTAAATTAGTCGCTTTGGATGTGTGGACAGTGATCCACCTAAGTTTGACATAAAATATAAAATAAATACGGCAGTGTGTCAGCATGACGTACACGTAGGGTGATGAAATAGGACCAGAACTTCTGTATTATACCACCCAAGTTACCGTAAAAACTTAGGTTTTGGAAATATGGATGATTAAATTAGTCGCTATGCGATGTGCGGACACCGATTTGTCTAAGTTTGACATGAAATATAAAAATAAATACGGAATTGTGGATACATGACGTACACGTAGGGTGATAGAATAGGACCAGAACTTCTGTATTATACCACCCAAGTTACCGTAAAAACTTAGGTTTTGGAAATATGGCTGATTAAAGTAGTCGCATTGAGATGTGCGGACAGCGATTTGTCAAAGTATGACATGAAAAATAAAATAAATACGGAAGTGTGCCAACATGACGTACACATAGGATGATAGAATAGGTCCAGAACTTTAGTAATATACCAACTAAGTTACCTTAAAAACTTAGGTTTTGAAATACGGGTGATTAAAATAGTCGCTTTGGATGTGTGGACAGCGATCCACCTAAGTTTGACATAAAATATAAAATAAATACGGCAGTGTGTCAGCATGACCTACACGTAGGATGAAAGAATAGGACCAGAACTTTAGTACTATACCACCCAAGTTACCTTAAAAACTTAGGTTTTGGAAATATGGGTGATTAAATTAGTCGCTATGCGATGTGCGGACAACGAATTGTCTAAGTATGACATGAAATATAATAATAAATACGGAGGTGTGGCAACATTACGTACACGTAGGGTGATAGAATAGGACCAGAACTTCTGTATTATACCACCCAAGTTACCTTAAAAACTTAGGTTTTGGAAATATGGGTGATTAAATTAGTCGCTATGCAATGGGCGGACAACGATTTGTCTAAGTTTGACATGAAGTATAAAAATAAATACGGAATTGTGGATACATGACGTACACATAGGGTGATAGGATAGGAACAGAACTTCTGTATTATACCACCCAAGTTACCGTAAAAACTTAGGTTTTGGAAATATGGCTGATTAAAGTAGTCGCATTGAGATGTGCGGACAGCGATTTGTCAAAGTATGACATGAAAAATAAAATAAATACGGAAGTGTGCCAACATGACGTACACATAGGATGATAGAATAGGTCCTGAAATTTAGTATTATACCACCCAAGTTACCTTAAAAACTTAGGTTTTGGAAATATGGGTGATTAAATTAGTCGCTTTGGATGTGTGGACAGTGATCCACCTAAGTTTGACATAAAATATAAAATAAATACGGCAGTGTGTCAGCATGACGTACACGTAGGGTGATGAAAAAGGACCAGAACTTCTGTATTATACCACCCAAGTTACCGTAAAAACTTATGTTTTGGAAATATGGGTGATTAAATTAGTCGCTATGCGATGTGCGGACACCGATTTGTCTAAGTTTGACATGAAATATAAAAATAAATACGGAATTGTGGAGACATGACGTACACGTAGGGTGATAGAATAGGACCAGCACTTCTGTATTATACCACCCAAGTTACCGTAAAAACTTAGGTTTTGGAAATATGGCTGATTAAAGTAGTCGCATTGAGATGTGCGGACAGCGATTTGTCAAAGTATGACATGAAAAATAAAATAAATACGGAAGTGTGCCAACATGACGTACACATAGGATGATAGAATAGGTCCTGTAATTTAGTATTATACCACCCAAGTTACCTTAAAAACTTAGGTTTTGGAAATATGGGTAATTAAATTAGTCGCTATGCGATGTGCGGACAGCGATTTTTCCAAGTTTGACATGAAATATAAAAATAAATACGGAATTGTGGATACATGACGTACACATAGGGTGATAGAATAGGACCAGAACTTCTGTATTATACCACCCAAGTTACCGTAAAAACTTAGGTTTTGGAAATATGGGTGATTAAATTAGTCGCTATGCAATGTGCGGACAACGATTTGTCGAAGTTTGACACGAAATATAAAAAAATACGGAGGTGTGCCAACATGACGTACACATAGGATGATAGAATAGGTCCAGAACTTTAGTACTATACCACCCAAGTTGCCGTAAAAACTTAGGTTTTGGAAATATGTGTGATTAAATTAGTCGCTATACGATGTGCGGACAACGATTTGTCTAAGTTTGACATGAAATATAAAAATAAATACGGAGGTGTGCCAACATTACGTACACGTAGGGTGATAGAATAGGACCAGAACTTCTGTATTATACCACCCAAGTTACCGTAAAAACTTAGGTTTTGGAAATATGAGTGATTAAATTAGTCGCTATGCGATGTGCGGACAACGATTTGTCTAAGTATGACATGAAATATAATAATAAATACGGAGGTGTGCCAACATTACGTACACGTAAGGTGATAGAATAGGACCAGAACTCTAGTACTATACCACCCAAGTTACCTTAAAAACTTAGGTTTTGGAAATATGGGTGATTAAATTAGTCGCTATGCGATGTGCGGACAACGATTTGTCTAAGTATGACATGAAATATAATAATAAATACGGAGGTGTGCCAACATTACGTATACGTAGGGTGATATAATAGGACCAGAACTTCTGTATTATACCACCCAAGTTACCGTAAAAACTTAGGTTTTGGAAATATGGATGATTAAAGTAGTCGCATTGAGATGTGCGGACAGAGATTTGTCGAAGTTTGACACGAAATATAAAAAAAATACGGAGGTGTGCCAACATGACGTACACATAGGATGATAGAATAGGTCCAGAACTTTAGTACTATACCACCTAAGTTACCTTAAAAACTTAGGTTTTGAAATACGGGTGATTAAAATAGTCGCTTTGGATGTGTGGACAGCGATCCACCTAAGTTTGACATAAAATATAAAATAAATACGGCAGTGTGTCAGCATGACCTACACGTAGGATGAAAGAATAGGACCAGAACTTTAGTACTATACCACCCAAGTTACCTTAAAAACTTAGGTTTTGGAAATATGGGTGATTTAATTAGTCGCTATGCGATGTGCGGACAACGATTTGTCTAAGTATGACATGAAATATAATAATAAATACGGAGGTGTGCCAACATTACGTACACGTAGGGTGATAGAATAGGACCAGAACTTCTGTATTATACCACCCAAGTTACCGTAAAAACTTAGGTTTTGGAAATATGGCTGATTAAAGTAGTCGCATTGAGATGTGCGGACAGAGATTTGTCGAAGTTTGACATGAAAAATAAAATAAATACGGAAGTGTGCCAACATGACGTACACATAGGATGATAAAATAGGTCCTGAAATTTAGTATTATACCACCCAAGTTACCTTAAAAACTTAGGTTTTGGAAATATGGGTGATTAAATTAGTCGCTATGCGATGTGCGGACAACGATTTGTCTAAGTTTGACATGAAATATAAAAAATAATACGGAATTGGGGATACATGACGTACACATAGGGTGATAGAATAGGACCAGAACTTCTGTATTATACCACCCAAGTTACCGTAAAAACTTAGGTTTTGGAAATATGGCTGATTAAAGTAATCGCATTGAGATGTGCGGACAGCGATTTGTCAAAGTATGACATGAAAAATAAAATAAATACGGAAGTGTGCCAACATGACGTACACATAGGATGATAGAATAGGTCCTGAAATTTAGTATTATACCACCCAAGTTACCTTAAAAACTTAGGTTTTGGAAATATGGGTGATTAAATTAGTCGCTTTGGATGTGTGGACAGTGATCCACCTAAGTTTGACATAAAATATAAAATAAATACGGCAGTGTGTCAGCATGACGTACACGTAGGGTGATGAAATAGGACCAGAACTTCTGTATTATACCACCCAAGTTACCGTAAAAACTTAGGTTTTGGAAATATGGATGATTAAATTAGTCGCTATGCGATGTGCGGACACCGATTTGTCTAAGTTTGACATGAAATATAAAAATAAATACGGAATTGTGGATACATGACGTACACGTAGGGTGATAGAATAGGACCAGAACTTCTGTATTATACCACCCAAGTTACCGTAAAAACTTAGGTTTTGGAAATATGGCTGATTAAAGTAGTCGCATTGAGATGTGCGGACAGCGATTTGTCAAAGTATGACATGAAAAATAAAATAAATACGGAAGTGTGCCAACATGACGTACACATAGGATGATAGAATAGGTCCTGAAATTTAGTATTATACCACCCAAGTTACCTTAAAAACTTAGGTTTTGGAAATATGGGTGATTAAATTAGTCGCTATGCGATGTGCGGACAGCGATTTGTCCAAGTTTGACATGAAATATAAAAATAAATACGGAATTGTGGATACATGACGTACACATAGGGTGATAGAATAGGACCAGAACTTCTGTATTATACCACCCAAGTTACCGTAAAAACTTAGGTTTTGGAAATATGGGTGATTAAATTAGTCGCTATGCAATGTGCGGACAACGATTTGTCGAAGTTTGACACGAAATATAAAAAAAATACGGAGGTGTGCCACATGACGTACACATAGGATGATAGAATAGGTCCAGAACTTTAGTACTATACCACCCAAGTTGCCGTAAAAACTTAGGTTTTGGAAATATGGGTGATTAAATTAGTCGCTATACGATGTGCGGACAACGATTTGTCTAAGTTTGACATGAAATATAAAAATAAATACGGAGGTGTGCCAACATTACGTACACGTAGGGTGATAGAATAGGACCAGAACTTCTGTATTATACCACCCAAGTTACCGTAAAAACTTAGGTTTTGGAAATATGAGTGATTAAATTAGTCGCTATGCGATGTGCGGAAAACGATTTGTCTAAGTATGACATGAAATATAATAATAAATACGGAGGTGTGCCAACATTACGTACACGTAGGGTGATAGAATAGGACCAGAACTTTAGTACTATACCACCTAAGTTACCTTAAAAACTTAGGTTTTGGAAATATGGGTGATTAAATTAGTCGCTATGCGATGTGCGGACAACGATTTGTCTAAGTATGACATGAAATATAATAATAAATACGGAGGTGTGCCAACATTACGTACACGTAGGGTGATAGAATAGGACCAGAACTTCTGTATTATACCACCCAAGTTACCGTAAAAACTTAGGTTTTGGAAATATGGATGATTAAAGTAGTCGCATTGAGATGTGCGGACAGAGATTTGTCGAAGTTTGACACGAAATATAAGAAAAATACGGAGGTGTGCCAACATGACGTACACATAGGATGATAGAATAGGTCCAGAACTTTAGTACTATACCACCTAAGTTACCTTAAAAACTTAGGTTTTGAAATACGGGTGATTAAAATAGTCGCTTTGGATGTGTGGACAGCGATCCACCTAAGTTTGACATAAAATATAAAATAAATACGGCAGTGTGTCAGCATGACCTACACGTAGGATGAAAGAATAGGACCAGAACTTTAGTACTATACCACCCAAGTTACCTTAAAAACTTAGGTTTTGGAAATATGGGTGATTTAATTAGTCGCTATGCGATGTGCGGACAACGATTTGTCTAAGTATGACATGAAATATAATAATAAATACGGAGGTGTGCCAACATTACGTACACGTAGGGTGATAGAATAGGACCAGAACTTCTGTATTATACCACCCAAGTTACCGTAAAAACTTAGGTTTTGGAAATATGGCTGATTAAAGTAGTCGCATTGAGATGTGCGGACAGAGATTTGTCGAAGTTTGACATGAAAAATAAAATAAATACGGAAGTGTGCCAACATGACGTACACATAGGATGATAAAATAGGTCCTGAAATTTAGTATTATACCACCCAAGTTACCTTAAAAACTTAGGTTTTGGAAATATGGGTGATTAAATTAGTCGCTTTGGATGTGTGGACAGTGATCCACCTAAGTTTGACATAAAATATAAAATAAATACGGCAGTGTGTCAGCATGACGTACACGTAGGGTGATGAAAAAGGACCAGAACTTCTGTATTATACCACCCAAGTTACCGTAAAAACTTATGTTTTGGAAATATGGGTGATTAAATTAGTCGCTATGCGATGTGCGGACACCGATTTGTCTAAGTTTGACATGAAATATAAAAATAAATACGGAATTGTGGAGACATGACGTACACGTAGGGTGATAGAATAGGACCAGCACTTCTGTATTATACCACCCAAGTTACCGTAAAAACTTAGGTTTTGGAAATATGGCTGATTAAAGTAGTCGCATTGAGATATGCGGACAGCGATTTGTCAAAGTATGACATGAAAAATAAAATAAATACGGAAGTGTGCCAACATGACGTACACATAGGATGATAGAATAGGTCCTGTAATTTAGTATTATACCACCCAAGTTACCTTAAAAACTTAGGTTTTGGAAATATGGGTAATTAAATTAGTCGCTATGCGATGTGCGGACAGCGATTTTTCCAAGTTTGACATGAAATATAAAAATAAATACGGAATTGTGGATACATGACGTACACATAGGGTGATAGAATAGGACCAGAACTTCTGTATTATACCACCCAAGTTACCGTAAAAACTTAGGTTTTGGAAATATGGGTGATTAAATTAGTCGCTATGCAATGTGCGGACAACGATTTGTCGAAGTTTGACACGAAATATAAAAAAATACGGAGGTGTGCCAACATGACGTACACATAGGATGATAGAATAGGTCCAGAACTTTAGTACTATACCACCCAAGTTGCCGTAAAAACTTAGGTTTTGGAAATATGTGTGATTAAATTAGTCGCTATACGATGTGCGGACAACGATTTGTCTAAGTTTGACATGAAATATAAAAATAAATACGGAGGTGTGCCAACATTACGTACACGTAGGGTGATAGAATAGGACCAGAACTTCTGTATTATACCACCCAAGTTACCGTAAAAACTTAGGTTTTGGAAATATGAGTGATTAAATTAGTCGCTATGCGATGTGCGGACAACGATTTGTCTAAGTATGACATGAAATATAATAATAAATACGGAGGTGTGCCAACATTACGTACACGTAAGGTGATAGAATAGGACCAGAACTCTAGTACTATACCACCCAAGTTACCTTAAAAACTTAGGTTTTGGAAATATGGGTGATTAAATTAGTCGCTATGCGATGTGCGGACAACGATTTGTCTAAGTATGACATGAAATATAATAATAAATACGGAGGTGTGCCAACATTACGTATACGTAGGGTGATATAATAGGACCAGAACTTCTGTATTATACCACCCAAGTTACCGTAAAAACTTAGGTTTTGGAAATATGGATGATTAAAGTAGTCGCATTGAGATGTGCGGACAGAGATTTGTCGAAGTTTGACACGAAATATAAAAAAAATACGGAGGTGTGCCAACATGACGTACACATAGGATGATAGAATAGGTCCAGAACTTTAGTACTATACCACCTAAGTTACCTTAAAAACTTAGGTTTTGAAATACGGGTGATTAAAATAGTCGCTTTGGATGTGTGGACAGCGATCCACCTAAGTTTGACATAAAATATAAAATAAATACGGCAGTGTGTCAGCATGACCTACACGTAGGATGAAAGAATAGGACCAGAACTTTAGTACTATACCACCCAAGTTACCTTAAAAACTTAGGTTTTGGAAATATGGGTGATTTAATTAGTCGCTATGCGATGTGCGGACAACGATTTGTCTAAGTATGACATGAAATATAATAATAAATACGGAGGTGTGCCAACATTACGTACACGTAGGGTGATAGAATAGGACCAGAACTTCTGTATTATACCACCCAAGTTACCGTAAAAACTTAGGTTTTGGAAATATGGCTGATTAAAGTAGTCGCATTGAGATGTGCGGACAGAGATTTGTCGAAGTTTGACATGAAAAATAAAATAAATACGGAAGTGTGCCAACATGACGTACACATAGGATGATAAAATAGGTCCTGAAATTTAGTATTATACCACCCAAGTTACCTTAAAAACTTAGGTTTTGGAAATATGGGTGATTAAATTAGTCGCTATGCGATGTGCGGACAACGATTTGTCTAAGTTTGACATGAAATATAAAAAATAATACGGAATTGGGGATACATGACGTACACATAGGGTGATAGAATAGGACCAGAACTTCTGTATTATACCACCCAAGTTACCGTAAAAACTTAGGTTTTGGAAATATGGCTGATTAAAGTAATCGCATTGAGATGTGCGGACAGCGATTTGTCAAAGTATGACATGAAAAATAAAATAAATACGGAAGTGTGCCAACATGACGTACACATAGGATGATAGAATAGGTCCTGAAATTTAGTATTATACCACCCAAGTTACCTTAAAAACTTAGGTTTTGGAAATATGGGTGATTAAATTAGTCGCTTTGGATGTGTGGACAGTGATCCACCTAAGTTTGACATAAAATATAAAATAAATACGGCAGTGTGTCAGCATGACGTACACGTAGGGTGATGAAATAGGACCAGAACTTCTGTATTATACCACCCAAGTTACCGTAAAAACTTAGGTTTTGGAAATATGGATGATTAAATTAGTCGCTATGCGATGTGCGGACACCGATTTGTCTAAGTTTGACATGAAATATAAAAATAAATACGGAATTGTGGATACATGACGTACACGTAGGGTGATAGAATAGGACCAGAACTTCTGTATTATACCACCCAAGTTACCGTAAAAACTTAGGTTTTGGAAATATGGCTGATTAAAGTAGTCGCATTGAGATGTGCGGACAGCGATTTGTCAAAGTATGACATGAAAAATAAAATAAATACGGAAGTGTGCCAACATGACGTACACATAGGATGATAGAATAGGTCCTGAAATTTAGTATTATACCACCCAAGTTACCTTAAAAACTTAGGTTTTGGAAATATGGGTGATTAAATTAGTCGCTATGCGATGTGCGGACAGCGATTTGTCCAAGTTTGACATGAAATATAAAAATAAATACGGAATTGTGGATACATGACGTACACATAGGGTGATAGAATAGGACCAGAACTTCTGTATTATACCACCCAAGTTACCGTAAAAACTTAGGTTTTGGAAATATGGGTGATTAAATTAGTCGCTATGCAATGTGCGGACAACGATTTGTCGAAGTTTGACACGAAATATAAAAAAAATACGGAGGTGTGCCACATGACGTACACATAGGATGATAGAATAGGTCCAGAACTTTAGTACTATACCACCCAAGTTGCCGTAAAAACTTAGGTTTTGGAAATATGGGTGATTAAATTAGTCGCTATACGATGTGCGGACAACGATTTGTCTAAGTTTGACATGAAATATAAAAATAAATACGGAGGTGTGCCAACATTACGTACACGTAGGGTGATAGAATAGGACCAGAACTTCTGTATTATACCACCCAAGTTACCGTAAAAACTTAGGTTTTGGAAATATGAGTGATTAAATTAGTCGCTATGCGATGTGCGGAAAACGATTTGTCTAAGTATGACATGAAATATAATAATAAATACGGAGGTGTGCCAACATTACGTACACGTAGGGTGATAGAATAGGACCAGAACTTTAGTACTATACCACCTAAGTTACCTTAAAAACTTAGGTTTTGGAAATATGGGTGATTAAATTAGTCGCTATGCGATGTGCGGACAACGATTTGTCTAAGTATGACATGAAATATAATAATAAATACGGAGGTGTGCCAACATTACGTACACGTAGGGTGATAGAATAGGACCAGAACTTCTGTATTATACCACCCAAGTTACCGTAAAAACTTAGGTTTTGGAAATATGGATGATTAAAGTAGTCGCATTGAGATGTGCGGACAGAGATTTGTCGAAGTTTGACACGAAATATAAGAAAAATACGGAGGTGTGCCAACATGACGTACACATAGGATGATAGAATAGGTCCAGAACTTTAGTACTATACCACCTAAGTTACCTTAAAAACTTAGGTTTTGAAATACGGGTGATTAAAATAGTCGCTTTGGATGTGTGGACAGCGATCCACCTAAGTTTGACATAAAATATAAAATAAATACGGCAGTGTGTCAGCATGACCTACACGTAGGATGAAAGAATAGGACCAGAACTTTAGTACTATACCACCCAAGTTACCTTAAAAACTTAGGTTTTGGAAATATGGGTGATTTAATTAGTCGCTATGCGATGTGCGGACAACGATTTGTCTAAGTATGACATGAAATATAATAATAAATACGGAGGTGTGCCAACATTACGTACACGTAGGGTGATAGAATAGGACCAGAACTTCTGTATTATACCACCCAAGTTACCGTAAAAACTTAGGTTTTGGAAATATGGCTGATTAAAGTAGTCGCATTGAGATGTGCGGACAGAGATTTGTCGAAGTTTGACATGAAAAATAAAATAAATACGGAAGTGTGCCAACATGACGTACACATAGGATGATAAAATAGGTCCTGAAATTTAGTATTATACCACCCAAGTTACCTTAAAAACTTAGGTTTTGGAAATATGGGTGATTAAATTAGTCGCTATGCGATGTGCGGACAACGATTTGTCTAAGTTTGACATGAAATATAAAAATAAATACGGAATTGTGGATACATGACGTACACATAGGGTGATAGAATAGGACCAGAACTTCTGTATTATACCACCCAAGTTACCGTAAAAACTTAGGTTTTGGAAATATGGCTGATTAAAGTAATCGCATTGAGATGTGAGGACAGCGATTTGTCAAAGTATGACATGAAAAATAAAATAAATACGGAAGTGTGCCAACATGACGTACACATAGGATGATAGAATAGTTCCTGAAATTTAGTATTATACCACCCATGTTACCTTAAAAACTTAGGTTTTGGAAATATGGGTGATTAAATTAGTCGCTTTGGATGTGTGGACAGTGATCCACCTAAGTTTGACATAAAATATAAAATAAATACGGCAGTGTGTCAGCATGACGTACACGTAGGGTGATGAAATAGGACCAGAACTTCTGTATTATACCACCCAAGTTACCGTAAAAACTTAGGTTTTGGAAATATGGGTGATTAAATTAGTCGCTATGCGATGTGCGGACACCGATTTGTCTAAGTTTGACATGAAATATAAAAATAAATACGGAATTGTGGATACATGACGTACACGTAGGGTGATAGAATAGGACCAGAACTTCTGTATTATACCACCCAAGTTACCGTTAAAACTTAGGTTTTGGAAATATGGGTGATTAAATTAGTCGCTATGCGATGTGCGGACAACGATTTGTCTAAGTATGACATGAAATATAATAATAAATACGGAGGTGTGCCAACATTACGTACACGTAGGGTGATAGAATAGGACCAGAACTTTAGTATTATACCACCCAAGTTACCTTAAAAACTTAGGTTTTCGAAATATGGCTGATTAAAGTAGTCGCATTGAGATGTGCGGACAGCGGTTTGTCAATGTATGACATGAAAAATAAAATAAATACGGAAGTGTGCCAACATGACGTACACATAGGATGATAGAATAGGTCCTGAAATTTAGTATTATACCACCCATGTTACCTTAAAAACTTAGGTTTTGGAAATATGGGTGATTAAATTAGTCGCTTTGGATGTGTGGACAGTGATCCACCTAAGTTTGACATAAAATATAAAATAAATACGGCAGTGTGTCAGCATGACGTACACGTAGGGTGATGAAATAGGACCAGAACTTCTGTATTATACCACCCAAGTTACCGTAAAAACTTAGGTTTTGGAAATATGGGTGATTAAATTAGTCGCTATGCGATGTGCGGACACCGATTTGTCTAAGTTTGACATGAAATATAAAAATAAATACGGAATTGTGGATACATGACGTACACGTAGGGTGATAGAATAGGACCAGAACTTCTGTATTATACCACCCAAGTTACCGTAAAAACTTAGGTTTTGGAAATATGGATGATTAAAGTAGTCGCATTGAGATGTGCGGACAGAGATTTGTCGAAGTTTGACACGAAATATAAGAAAAATACGGAGGTGTGCCAACATGACGTACACATAGGATGATAGAATAGGTCCAGAACTTTAGTACTATACCACCTAAGTTACCTTAAAAACTTAGGTTTTGAAATACGGGTGATTAAAATAGTCGCTTTGGATGTGTGGACAGCGATCCACCTAAGTTTGACATAAAATATAAAATAAATACGGCAGTGTGTCAGCATGACCTACACGTAGGATGAAAGAATAGGACCAGAACTTTAGTACTATACCACCCAAGTTACCTTAAAAACTTAGGTTTTGGAAATATGGGTGATTTAATTAGTCGCTATGCGATGTGCGGACAACGATTTGTCTAAGTATGACATGAAATATAATAATAAATACGGAGGTGTGCCAACATTACGTACACGTAGGGTGATAGAATAGGACCAGAACTTCTGTATTATACCACCCAAGTTACCGTAAAAACTTAGGTTTTGGAAATATGGCTGATTAAAGTAGTCGCATTGAGATGTGCGGACAGAGATTTGTCGAAGTTTGACATGAAAAATAAAATAAATACGGAAGTGTGCCAACATGACGTACACATAGGATGATAAAATAGGTCCTGAAATTTAGTATTATACAACCCAAGTTACCTTAAAAACTTAGGTTTTGGAAATATGGGTGATTAAATTAGTCGCTATGCGATGTGCGGACAACGATTTGTCTAAGTTTGACATGAAATATAAAAATAAATACGGAATTGTGGATACATGACGTACACATAGGGTGATAGAATAGGACCAGAACTTCTGTATTATACCACCCAAGTTACCGTAAAAACTTAGGTTTTGGAAATATGGCTGATTAAAGTAATCGCATTGAGATGTGAGGACAGCGATTTGTCAAAGTATGACATGAAAAATAAAATAAATACGGAAGTGTGCCAACATGACGTACACATAGGATGATAGAATAGTTCCTGAAATTTAGTATTATACCACCCATGTTACCTTAAAAACTTAGGTTTTGGAAATATGGGTGATTAAATTAGTCGCTTTGGATGTGTGGACAGTGATCCACCTAAGTTTGACATAAAATATAAAATAAATACGGCAGTGTGTCAGCATGACGTACACGTAGGGTGATGAAATAGGACCAGAACTTCTGTATTATACCACCCAAGTTACCGTAAAAACTTAGGTTTTGGAAATATGGGTGATTAAATTAGTCGCTATGCGATGTGCGGACACCGATTTGTCTAAGTTTGACATGAAATATAAAAATAAATACGGAATTGTGGATACATGACGTACACGTAGGGTGATAGAATAGGACCAGAACTTTTGTATTATACCACCCAAGTTACCGTTAAAACTTAGGTTTTGGAAATATGGGTGATTAAATTAGTCGCTATGCGATGTGCGGACAACGATTTGTCTAAGTATGACATGAAATATAATAATAAATACGGAGGTGTGCCAACATTACGTACACGTAGGGTGATAGAATAGGACCAGAACTTTAGTATTATACCACCCAAGTTACCTTAAAAACTTAGGTTTTCGAAATATGGCTGATTAAAGTAGTCGCATTGAGATGTGCGGACAGCGGTTTGTCAATGTATGACATGAAAAATAAAATAAATACGGAAGTGTGCCAACATGACGTACACATAGGATGATAGAATAGGTCCTGAAATTTAGTATTATACCACCCATGTTACCTTAAAAACTTAGGTTTTGGAAATATGGGTGATTAAATTAGTCGCTTTGGATGTGTGGACAGTGATCCACCTAAGTTTGACATAAAATATAAAATAAATACGGCAGTGTGTCAGCATGACGTACACGTAGGGTGATGAAATAGGACCAGAACTTCTGTATTATACCACCCAAGTTACCGTAAAAACTTAGGTTTTGGAAATATGGGTGATTAAATTAGTCGCTATGCGATGTGCGGACACCGATTTGTCTAAGTTTGACATGAAATATAAAAATAAATACGGAATTGTGGATACATGACGTACACGTAGGGTGATAGAATAGGACCAGAACTTCTGTATTATACCACCCAAGTTACCGTAAAAACTTAGGTTTTGGAAATATGGGTGATTAAATTAGTCGCTATGCGATGTGCGGACAACGATTTGTCTAAGTATGACATGAAATATAATAATAAATACGGAGGTGTGCCAACATTACGTACACGTAGGGTGATAGAATAGGACCAGAACTTTAGTATTATACCACCCAAGTTACCTTAAAAACTTAGGTTTTCGAAATATGGCTGATTAAAGTAGTCGCATTGAGATGTGCGGACAGCGGTTTGTCAATGTATGACATGAAAAATAAAATAAATACGGAAGTGTGCCAACATGACGTACACATAGGATGATAGAATAGGTCCTGAAATTTAGTATTATACCACCCAAGTTACCTTAAAAACTTAGGTTTTGGAAATATGGGTGATTAAATTAGTCGCTATGCGATGTGCAGACAGCGATTTGTCTAAGTTTGACATGAAATATAAAAATAAATACGGAATTGTGGATACATGACGTACACATAGGGTGATAGAATAGGACCAGAACTTCTGTATTATACCACCCAAGTTACCGTAAAAACTTAGGTTTTGGAAATATGGGTGATTAAATTAGTCGCTATGCGATGTTCGGACAACGATTTGTCTAAGTTTGACATGAAATATAAAAATAAATACGGAATTTTGGATACATGACGTACACATTGGGTGATAGAATAGGATTAGAACTATATTATTATACCACTCAGGTTACCGTCAAAACTTAGGTTTTGGAAATACGGGTGATTAAAATAGTCGCTTTGGATGTGTGGACAGCGATCCACCTAAGTTTGACATAAAATATAAAATAAATACGGAAGTGTGTCAGCATGACGTACACGTAGGATGAAAGAATAGGACCAGAACTTTTGTATTATACCACCCAAGTTACCATAAAAACTTAGGTTTTGGAAATATGGGTGATTAAATTAGTCGCTATGCGATGTGCGGACAACGATTTGTCTAAGTATGACATAAAATATAATAATAAATACGGAGGTGTGGCAACATTACGTACACGTAGGGTGATAGAATAGGACCAGAACTTCTGTATTATACCACCCAAGTTACCATAAAAACTTAGGTTTTGGAAATATGGGTGATTAAATTAGTCGCTATGCGATGTGCGGACAACGATTTGTCTAAGTATGACATAAAATATAATAATAAATACGGAGGTGTGGCAACATGACGTACACATAGGATGATAGAATAGGTCCTGAAATTTAGTATTATACCACCCATGTTACCTTAAAAACTTAGGTTTTGGAAATATGGGTGATTAAATTAGTCGCTTTGGATGTGTGGACAGTGATCCACCTAAGTTTGACATAAAATATAAAATAAATACGGCAGTGTGTCAGCATGACGTACACGTAGGGTGATGAAATAGGACCAGAACTTCTGTATTATACCACCCAAGTTACCGTAAAAACTTAGGTTTTGGAAATATGGGTGATTAAATTAGTCGCTATGCGATGTGCGGACACCGATTTGTCTAAGTTTGACATGAAATATAATAATAAATACGGAGGTGTGCCAACATTACGTACACGTAGGGTGATAGAATAGGACCAGAACTTTAGTATTATACCACCCAAGTTACCTTAAAAACTTAGGTTTTCGAAATATGGCTGATTAAAGTAGTCGCATTGAGATGTGCGGACAGCGGTTTGTCAATGTATGACATGAAAAATAAAATAAATACGGAAGTGTGCCAACATGACGTACACATAGGATGATAGAATAGGTCCTGAAATTTAGTATTATACCACCCATGTTACCTTAAAAACTTAGGTTTTGGAAATATGGGTGATTAAATTAGTCGCTTTGGATGCGTGGACAGTGATCCACCTAAGTTTGACATAAAATATAAAATAAATACGGCAGTGTGTCAGCATGACGTACACGTAGGGTGATGAAATAGGACCAGAACTTCTGTATTATACCACCCAAGTTACCGTAAAAACTTAGGTTTTGGAAATATGGGTGATTAAATTAGTCGCTATGCGATGTGCGGACACCGATTTGTCTAAGTTTGACATGAAATATAAAAATAAACACGGAATTGTGGATACATGACGTACACGTAGGGTGATAGAATAGGACCAGAACTTCTGTATTATACCACCCAAGTTACCGTAAAAACTTAGGTTTTGGAAATATGGGTGATTAAATTAGTCGCTATGCGATGTGCGGACAACGATTTGTCTAAGTATGACATGAAATATAATAATAAATACGGAGGTGTGCCAACATTACGTACACGTAGGGTGATAGAATAGGACCAGAACTTTAGTATTATACCACCCAAGTTACCTTAAAAACTTAGGTTTTCGAAATATGGCTGATTAAAGTAGTCGCATTGAGATGTGCGGACAGCGGTTTGTCAATGTATGACATGAAAAATAAAATAAATACGGAAGTGTGCCAACATGACGTACACATAGGATGATAGAATAGGTCCTGAAATTTAGTATTATACCACCCAAGTTACCTTAAAAACTTAGGTTTTGGAAATATGGGTGATTAAATTAGTCGCTATGCGATGTGCAGACAGCGATTTGTCTAAGTTTGACATGAAATATAAAAATAAATACGGAATTGTGGATACATGACGTACACATAGGGTGATAGAATAGGACCAGAACTTCTGTATTATACCACCCAAGTTACCGTAAAAACTTAGGTTTTGAAAATATTTGTGATTAAATTAGTCGCTATGCGATGTTCGGACAACGATTTGTCTAAGTTTGACATGAAATATAAAAATAAATACGGAATTTTGGATACATGACGTACACATTGGGTGATAGAATAGGATTAGAACTATATTATTATACCACTCAGGTTACCGTCAAAACTTAGGTTTTGGAAATACGGGTGATTAAAATAGTCGCTTTGGATGTGTGGACAGCGATCCACCTAAGTTTGACATAAAATATAAAATAAATACGGAAGTGTGTCAGCATGACGTACACGTAGGATGAAAGAATAGGACCAGAACTTTTGTATTATACCACCCAAGTTACCATAAAAACTTAGGTTTTGGAAATATGGGTGATTAAATTAGTCGCTATGCGATGTGCGGACAACGATTTGTCTAAGTATGACATAAAATATAATAATAAATACGGAGGTGTGGCAACATTACGTACACGTAGGGTGATAGAATAGGACCAGAACTTCTGTATTATACCACCCAAGTTACCATAAAAACTTAGGTTTTGGAAATATGGGTGATTAAATTAGTCGCTATGCGATGTGCGGACAACGATTTGTCTAAGTATGACATAAAATATAATAATAAATACGGAGGTGTGGCAACATGACGTACACATAGGATGATAGAATAGGTCCTGAAATTTAGTATTATACCACCCATGTTACCTTAAAAACTTAGGTTTTGGAAATATGGGTGATTAAATTAGTCGCTTTGGATGTGTGGACAGTGATCCACCTAAGTTTGACATAAAATATAAAATAAATACGGCAGTGTGTCAGCATGACGTACACGTAGGGTGATGAAATAGGACCAGAACTTCTGTATTATACCACCCAAGTTACCGTAAAAACTTAGGTTTTGGAAATATGGGTGATTAAATTAGTCGCTATGCGATGTGCGGACACCGATTTGTCTAAGTTTGACATGAAATATAAAAATAAATACGGAATTGTGGATACATGACGTACACGTAGGGTGATAGAATAGGACCAGAACTTCTGTATTATACCACCCAAGTTACCTTAAAAACTTAGGTTTTGGAAATATGGGTGATTAAATTAGTCGCTATGCGATGTGCGGACAACGATTTGTCTAAGTATGACATGAAATATAATAATAAATACGGAGGTGTGCCAACATTACGTACACGTAGGGTGATAGAATAGGACCAGAACTTTAGTATTATACCACCCAAGTTACCTTAAAAACTTAGGTTTTCGAAATATGGCTGATTAAAGTAGTCGCATTGAGATGTGCGGACAACGATTTGTCTAAGTTTGACATGAAATATAAAAATAAATACGGAATTTTGGATACATGACGTACACATTGGGTGATAGAATAGGATTAGAACTATATTATTATACCACTCAGGTTACCGTCAAAACTTAGGTTTTGGAAATACGGGTGATTAAAATAGTCGCTTTGGATGTGTGGACAGCGATCCACCTAAGTTTGACATAAAATATAAAATAAATACGGAAGTGTGTCAGCATGACGTACACGTAGGATGAAAGAATAGGACCAGAACTTTTGTATTATACCACCCAAGTTACCATAAAAACTTAGGTTTTTTGAAATATGGGTGATTAAATTATTCGCTATGCGATGTGCGGACAACGATTTGTCTAAGTATGACATAAAATATAATAATAAATACGGAGGTGTGGCAACACTACGTACACGTAGGGTGATAGAATAGGACCAGAACTTCTGTATTATACCACCCAAGTTACCGTAAAAAATTAGGTTTTGGAAATATGGCTGATTAAAGTAGTCGCATTGAGATGTGCGGACAGAGATTTGTCGAAGTTTGACACGAAATATAAAATAAATACGGAAGTGTGTCAGCATGACCTACACGTAGGATGAAAGAATAGGACCAGAACTTTAGTACTATACCACCCAAGTTACCTTAAAAACTTAGGTTTTGGAAATATGGGTGATTTAATTAGTCGCTATGCGATGTGCGGACAACGATTTGTCTAAGTATGACATGAAATATAATAATAAATACGGAGGTGTGCCAACATTACGTACACGTAGGGTGATAGAATAGGACCAGAACTTCTGTATTATACCACCCAAGTTACCGTAAAAACTTAGGTTTTGGAAATATGGCTGATTAAAGTAGTCGCATTGAGATGTGCGGACAGAGATTTGTCGAAGTTTGACATGAAAAATAAAATAAATACGGAAGTGTGCCAACATGACGTACACATAGGATGATAAAAAAGGTCCTGAAATTTAGTATTATACCACCCAAGTTACCTTAAAAACTTAGGTTTTGGAAATATGGGTGATTAAATTAGTCGCTATGCGATGTGCGGACAACGATTTGTCTAAGTTTGACATGAAATATAAAAATAAATACGGAATTGTGGATACATGACGTACACATAGGGTGATAGAATAGGACCAACAAATTAATATTATACCACCCAAGTTACCTTAAAAACTTAGGTTTTGGAAATATGGGTGATTAAATTAGTCGCTATGCGATGTGCGGACAACGATTTGTGTACATGACGTACACATTGGGTGATAGAATAGGATTAGAACTATATTATTATACCACTCAGGTTACCGTCAAAACTTAGGTTTTGGAAATACGGGTGATTAAAATAGTCGCTTTGGATGTGTGGACAGCGATCCACCTAAGTTTGACATAAAATATAAAATAAATACGGAAGTGTGTCAGCATGACGTACACGTAGGATGAAAGAATAGGACCAGAACTTTTGTATTATACCACCCAAGTTACCATAAAAACTTAGGTTTTGGAAATATGGGTGATTAAATTAGTCGCTATGCGATGTGCGGACAACGATTTGTCTAAGTATGACATAAAATATAATAATAAATACGGAGGTGTGGCAACATTACGTACACGTAGGGTGATAGAATAGGACCAGAACTTCTGTATTATACCAACCAAGTTACCGTAAAAAATTAGGTTTTGGAAATATGGCTGATTAAAGTAGTCGCATTGAGATGTGCGGACAGAGATTTGTCGAAGTTTGACACGAAATATAAAAAAAATACGGAGGTGTGCCAATGTGACGTACACATAGGATGATAGAATAGGTCCAGAACTTTAGTACTATACCACCCAAGTTACCGTAAAAACTTAGGTTTTGGAAATATGGGTGATTAAAGTAGTCGCATTGAGATGTGCGGACAGCGATTTGTCTAAGTTTGACATGAAATATAAAAATAAATACGGAATTGTGGATACATGACGTACACATAGGGTGATAGAATAGGACCAGAACTTCTGTATTATACCACCCAAGTTACCGTAAAAACTTAGGTTTTGGAAATATGGGTGATTAAATTAGTCGCTATGCGATGTGCGGACAACGATTTGTCGAAGTTTGACACGAAATATAAAAAAAAAAACGGAGGTGTGCCAACATGACGTACACATAGGATGATAGAATAGGTCCAGAACTTTAGTACTATACCACCCAAGTTACCTTAAAAACTTAGGTTTTGGAAATACTGGTGATTAAAATAGTCGCTTTGGATGTGTGGACAGCGATCCACCTAAGTTTGACATAAAATATAAAATAAATACGGCAGTGTGTCAGCATGACGTACACGTAGGATGAAAGAATAGGACCAGAACTTTAGTACTATACCAACCAAATTACCTTAAAAACTTAGGTTTTGGAAATATGGCTGATTAAAGTAGTCGCATTGAGATGTGCGGACAACGATTTGTCTAAGTTTGACATGAAATATAAAAATAAATACGGAATTGTGGATACATGACGTTCCCATAGGGTGATAGAATAGGACCAGAACTTCTGTATTATACCACCCAAGTTACCGTAAAAACTTAGGTTTTGGAAATACGGGTGATTAAAATAGTCGCTTTCGATGTGTGGACAGTGATCCACCTAAGTTTGACATAAAATATAAAATAAATACGGTAGTGTGTCAGCATGATGTACACGTAGGGTGATGAAATAGGACCAGAACTTTTGTACTATACCACCCAAGTTACCTTAAAAACGTAGCTTTTGGAAATATGGGTGATTAAATTAGTCGCTATGCGATGTGCGGGCAACGATTTGTCTAAGTATGACATGAAATATAATTATAAATACGGAGGTGTGCCAACATTACGTACACGTAGGGTGATAGAATAGGACCAGAACTTCTGTATTATACCACCCAAGTTACCGTAAAAACTTAGGTTTTGGAAATACGGGTGATTAAAATAGTCGCTTTGGATGTGTGGACAGTGATCCACCTAAGTTTGACATAAAATATAAAATAAATACGGCAGTGTTTCAGCATGACGTACACGTAGGGTGATGAAATAGGACAAGAACTTCTGTATTATACCACCCAAGTTACCGTAAAAACTTAGGTTTTGGAAATATGGCTGATTAAAGTAGTCGCATTGAGATGTGCGGACAGAGATTTGTCGAAGTTTGACATAAAATATAAAAAAATACGGAGGTGTGCCAACATGACGTACACATAGGATGATAGAATAGGTCCAGAACTTTAGTACTATACCACCCAGGTTACCGTAAAAACTTAGGTTTTGGAAATACGGGTGATTAAAATAGTCGCTTTGGATGTGTGGACAGTGATCCACCTAAGTTTGACATAAAATATAAAATAAATACGGCAGTGTTTCAGCATGACGTACACGTAGGGTGATGAAATAGGACCAGAACTTCTGTATTATACCACCCAAGTTACCGTAAAAACTTAGGTTTTGGAAATATGGCTGATTAAAGTAGTCGCATTGAGATGTGCGGACAGAGATTTATCGAAGTTTGACACGAAATATTAAAAAAATACGGAGGTGTGCCAACATGACGTACACGTAGGATGATAGAATAGGTCCAGAACTTTATTACTATACCACCCAGGTTACCGTAAAAACTTAGGTTTTGGAAATACGGGTGATTAAAATAGTCGCTTTGGATGTGTGGACAGTGATCCACCTAAGTTTGACATAAAATATAAAATAAATACGGCAGTGTTTCAGCATGACGTACACGTAGGGTGATGAAATAGGACCAGAACTTCTGTATTATACCACCCAAGTTACCGTAAAAACTTAGGTTTTGGAAATATGGCTGATTAAATTAGTCGCTATGCGATGTGCGGACAACGATTTGTCTAAGTATGACCTGAAATATAATTATAAATACGGAGGTGTGCCAACATTACGTACACGTAGGGTGATAGAATAGGACCAGAACTTCTGTATTATACCACCCAAGTTACCGTAAAAACTTAGGTTTTGGAAATATGGCTGATTAAAGTAGTCGCATTGAGATGTGCGGACAGAGATTTGTCGAAGTTTGACATAAAATATAAAATAAATACGGAAGTGTGTCAGCATGACGTACACATAGGGTGATAGAATAGGACCAGAATTTCTGTATTATACCACCCAAGTTACCGTAAAAACTTAGGTTTTGGAAATATGGGTGATTAAATTAGTCGCTATGCTATGTGCGGACAACGATTTGTCTAAGTAAGACATGAAATATAAAAAAATACGGAGGTGTGCCAACATGACGTAAACGTAGGATGATAGAATAGGTCCAGAACTTTAGTACTATACCACCCAAGTACCGTAAAAACTTCGGTTTTGGAAATATGGCTGATTAAATTAGTCGCTATGCGAGGTGCGGACAACGATTTGTCTAAGTTTGACATGAAATATAAAAATAAATACGGAATTGTGGATACATGACGTACACATAGGGTGATAGAATAGGACCAGAACTTCTGTACTATACCACCCAAGTTACCGTAAAAACTTAGGTTTTGGAAATATGGCTGTTTAAAGTAGTCGCATTGAGATGTGCGGACAGCGATTTGTCGAAGTTTGACACGAAATATAAAAAAAATACGGAGGTGTGCCAATATGATGTACACATAGGATGATAGAATAGGACCAGAACTTTAGTACTATACCACCCAAGTTACCTTAAAAACTTAGGTTTTGGAAATATGGGTGATT
This sequence comes from Flexamia atlantica, assembly GCA_035578135.1. Classification (NCBI taxonomy): domain Eukaryota; kingdom Metazoa; phylum Arthropoda; class Insecta; order Hemiptera; family Cicadellidae; genus Flexamia; species Flexamia atlantica. The sequence continues at coordinate 8,100,130 of JAQJVK010000026.1, read as the reverse complement.
AAATTAGTCGCTATGCGATGTGCGAACAGCGATTTGTCTGACATGAAATATAATAATAAATACGGAATTGTGGATACATGACGTACACATAGGGTGATAGAATAGGACCAGAACTTCTGTATTATACCACCCAAGTTACCGTAAAAACTTAGGTTTTGGAAATATGGCTGATTAAAGTAGTCGCATTGAGATGTGCGGACAGCGATTTGTCAAAGTATGACATGAAAAATAAAATAAATACGGAAGTGTGCCAACATGACGTACACATAGGATGATAGAATAGGTCCTGAAATTTAGAATTATACCACCCAAGTTACCTTAAAAACTTAGGTTTTGGAAATATGGGTGATTAAATTAGTCGCTATGCGATGTGCGGACAACGATTTGTCTAAGTTTGACATGAAATATAAAAATAAATACGGAATTGTGGATACATGACGTACACATAGGGTGATAGAATAGGACCAGAACTTCTGTACTATACCACCCAAATTACCGTAAAAACTTAGGTTTTGGAAATATGGCTGTTTAAAGTAGTCGCATTGAGATGTGCGGACAGCGATTTGTCGAGGTTTGACACGAAATATAAAAAAAATACGGAGGTGTGCCAATATGACGTACACATAGGATGATAGCATAGGACCAGAACTTTAGTACTATACCACCCAAGTTACCTTAAAAACTTAGCTTTTGGAAATATGGGTGATTAAATTAGTCGCTATGCGATGTGCGAACAGCGATTTGTCTAAGTATGACATGAAATATAATAATAAATACGGAATTGTGGATACATGACGTACACATAGGGTGATAGAATAGGACCAGAACTTCTGTATTATACCACCCAAGTTACCGTAAAAACTTAGGTTTTGGAAATATGGCTGATTAAAGTAGTCGCATTGAGATGTGCGGACAGCGATTTGTCAAAGTATGACATGAAAAATAAAATAAATACGGAAGTGTGCCAACATGACGTACACATAGGATGATAGAATAGGTCCTGAAATTTAGTATTATACCACCCAAGTTACCTTAAAAACTTAGGTTTTGGAAATATGGGTGATTAAATTAGTCGCTATGCGATGTGCGGACACCGATTTGTCTAAGTTTGACATGAAATATAAAAATAAGTACGGAATTGTGGATACATGACGTACACGTAGGGTGATAGAATAGGACCAGAACTTCTGTATTATACCACCCAAGTTACCGTAAAAACTTAGGTTTTGGAAATATGGCTGATTAAAGTAGTCGCATTGAGATGTGCGGACAGCGATTTGTCAAAGTATGACATGAAAAATAAAATAAATACGGAAGTGTGCCAACATGACGTAAACATAGGATGATAGAATAGGACCAGAACTTCTGTATTATACCACCCAAGTTACCGTAAAAACTTAGGTTTTGGAAATATGGGTGATTAAATTAGTCGCTATGCGATGTGCGGACACCGATTTGTCTAAGTTTGACATGAAACATAAAAAAAAGTACGGAATTGTGGATACATGACGTACACGTAGGGTGATAGAATAGGACCAGAACTTCTGTATTATACCACCCAAGTTACCGTAAAAACTTAGGTTTTGGAAATATGGCTGATTAAAGTAGTCGCATTGAGATGTGCGGACAGCGATTTGTCAAAGTATGACATGAAAAATAAAATAAATACGGAAGTGTGCCAACATGACGTAAACATAGGATGATAGAATAGGTCCTGAAATTTAGTATTATACCACCCAAGTTACCTTAAAAACTTAGGTTTTGGAAATATGGGTGATTAAATTAGTCGCTATGCGATGTGCGGACAGCGATTTGTCTAAGTTTGACATGAAATATAAAAATAAATACGGAATTGTGGATACATGACGTACACATAGGGTGATAGAATAGGACCAGAACTTCTGTATTATACCACCCAAGTTACCGTAAAAACTTAGGTTTTGGAAATATGGGTGATTAAATTAGTCGCTATGCGATGTGCGGACAACGATTTGTCTAGGTTTGACATGAAATATAAAAATAAATACGGAATTTTGGATACATGACGTACACATTGGGTGATAGAATAGGATTAGAACTATATTATTATACCACTCAGGTTACCGTCAAAACTTAGGTTTTGGAAATACGGGTGATTAAAATAGTCGCTTTGGATGTGTGGACAGTGATCCACCTAAGTTTGACATAAAATATAAAATAAATACGCGAGTGTGCCAACAAGACGTACACATAGGGTGATAGAATAGGACCAGAACTTCTGTATTATACCACCCAAGTTACCGTAAAAACTTGGGTGTTGGAAATATGGCTGATTAAAGTAGTCGCTTTGCGATGGGCGGACAGCGATTTGTCAAAGTATGACATGAAAAATAAAATAAATACGGAAGTGTGCCAACATGACGTACACATAGGATGATAGAATAGGTCCTGAAATTTAGTATTATACCACCCAAGTTAACTTAAAAACTTAGGTTTTGGAAATATGGGTGATTAAATTAGTCGCTATGCGATGTGCGGACAACGATTTGTCTAAGTTTGACACGAAATATAAAAAAAATACGGAGGTGTGCCAATATGACGTACACATAGGATGATAGAATAGGACCAGAACTTCTGTATTATACCACCCAAGTTACCGTAAAAACTTAGGTTTTGGAAATATGGCTGATTAAAGTAGTCGCATTGAGATGTGCGGACAGCGATTTGTCAAAGTATGACATGAAAAATAAAATAAATACGGAAGTGTGCCAACATGACGTACACATAGGATGATAGAATAGGTCCTGAAATTTAGTATTATACCACCCAAGTTAACTTAAAAACTTAGGTTTTGGAAATATGGGTGATTAAATTAGTCGCTATGCGATGTGCGGACAACGATTTGTCTAAGTTTGACACGAAATATAAAAAAAATACGGAGGTGTGCCAATATGACGTACACATAGGATGATAGAATAGGACCAGAACTTTAGTACTATACCACCCAAGTTACCTTAAAAACTTAGGTTTTGGAAATATGGGTGATTAAATTAGTCACTATGCGATGTGCGGACAGCGATTTGTCTAAGTATGATATGAAATATAATAATAAATACGGGATTGTGGATACATGACGTACACATAGGGTGATAGAATAGGACCAGAACTTCTGTATTATACCACCCAAGTTACCGTAAAAACTTAGGTTTTGGAAATATGGCTGATTAAAGTAGTCGCATTGAGATGTGCGAACAGCGATTTGTCAAAGTATGACATGAAAAATAAAATAAATACGGAAGTGTGCCAACATGACGTACACATAGGATGATAGAATAGGTCCTGAAATTTAGTATTATACCACCCAAGTTACCTTAAAAACTTAGGTTTTGGAAATATGGGTGATTAAATTAGTCGCTTTGGATGTGTGGACAGCGATCCACCTAAGTTTGACATAAAATATGAAATAAATACGGCAGTGTGTCAGCATGACGTACACGTAGGGTGATGAAATAGGACCAGAACTTCTGTATTATACCACCCAAGTTACCGTAAAAACTTAGGTTTTGGAAATATAGGTGATTAAATTAGTCGCTATGCGATGTGCGGACACCGATTTGTCTAAGTTTGACATGAAATATAAAAATAAGTACGGAATTGTGGATACATGACGTACACGTAGGGTGATAGAATAGGACCAGAACTTCTGTATTATACCACCCAAGTTACCGTAAAAACTTAGGTTTTGGAAATATGGCTGATTAAAGTAGTCGCATTGAGATGTGCGGACAGCGATTTGTCAAAGTATGACATGAAAAATAAAATAAATACGGAAGTGTGCCAACATGACGTACACATAGGATGATAGAATAGGTCCTGAAATTTAGTATTATACCACCCAAGTTACCTTAAAAACTTAGGTTTTGGAAATATGGGTGATTAAATTAGTCACTATGCGATGTGCGGACAGCGATTTGTCTAAGTATGATATGAAATATAATAATAAATACGGGATTGTGGATACATGACGTACACATAGGGTGATAGAATAGGACCAGAACGTCTGTATTATACCACCCAAGTTACCGTAAAAACTTAGGTTTTGGAAATATGGCTGATTAAAGTAGTCGCATTGAGATGTGCGGACAGCGATTTGTCAAAGTATGACATGAAAAATAAAATAAATACGGAAGTGTGCCAACATGACGTACACATAGGATGATAGAATAGGTCCTGAAATTTAGTATTATACCACCCAAGTTACCTTAAAAACTTAGGTTTTGGAAATATGGGTGATAAAATTAGTCGCCTTGGATGTGTGGACAGTGATCCACCTAAGTTTGACATAAAATATAAAATAAATACGGCAGTGTGTCAGCATGACGTACACGTAGGGTGATGAAATAGGACCAGAACTTCTGTATTACACCACCCAAGTTACCGTAAAAACTTAGGTTTTGGAAATATGGCTGATTAAAGTAGTCGCATTGAGATGTGCGGACAGCGATTTGTCAAAGTATGACATGAAAAATAAAATAAATACGGAAGTTCGCCAAAATGACGTACACATAGGGTGATAGAATAGGACCAGAACTTCTGTATTATACCACCCAAGTTACCGTAAAAACTTAGGTTTTGGAAATATGGCTGATTAAAGTAGTCGCATTGAGATGTGCGGACAGAGATTTGTCGAAGTTTGACACGAAATATAAAAAAAATACGGAGGTGTGCCAACATGACGTAAACGTAGGATGATAGAATGGGTCCAGAACTTTAGTACTATACCACCCAAGTTACCGTAAAAACTTCGGTTTTGGAAATATGGCTGATTAAATTAGTAGCTATGCGATGTGCGGACAACGATTTGTCTAAGTTTGACATGAAATATAAAAATAAATACGGAATTGTGGATACATGACGTACACATAGGGTGATAGAATAGGACCAGAATTTCTGTATTATACCGCCCAAGTTACCGTAAAAACTTAGGTTTTGGAAATATGGCTGATTAAAGTAGTCGCATTGAGATGTGCGGACAGCGATTTGTCAAAGTATGACATGAAAAATAAAATAAATACGGAAGTGTGCCAACATGACGTACACATAGGATGATAGAATAGGACCAGAACTTTAGTACTAGACCACCCAAGTTACCTTAAAAACGTAGGTTTTGGAAATATGGGTGATTAAATTAGTCGCTATGCGATGTGCGAACAGCGATTTGTCTAAGTATGACATGAAATATAATAATAAATACGGAATTGTGGATACATGACGTACACATAGGGTGATAGAATAGGACCAGAACTTCTGTATTATACCACCCAAGTTACCGTAAAAACTTAGGTTTTGGAAATATGGCTGATTAAAGTAGTCGCATTGAGATGTGCGGACAGCGATTTGTCAAAGTATGACATAAAAAATAAAATAAATACGGAAGTGTGCCAACATGACGTACACATAGGATGATAGAATAGGTACTGAAATTTAGTATTATACCACCCAAGTTACCTTAAAAACTTAGGTTTCGGAAATATGGGTGATTAAATTAGTCGCTTTGGATGTGTGGACAGTGATCCACCTAAGTTTGACATAAAGTATAACATAAATACGGCAGTGTGTCAGCATGACGTACACGTAGGGTGATGAAATAGGACCAGAACTTCTGTATTATACCACCCAAGTTACCGTAAAAACTTAGGTTTTGGAAATATGGGTGATTAAATTAGTCGCTATGCGATGTGCGGACACCGATTTGTCTAAGTTTGACATGAAATATAAAAATAAGTACGGAATTGTGGATACATGACGTACACGTAGGGTGATAGAATAGGACCAGAACTTTAGTATTATACCACCCAAGTTACCTTAAAAACTTAGGTTTTGGAAATATGGCTGATTAAAGTAGTCGCATTGAGATGTGCGGACAGCGATTTGTCAAAGTATGACATAAAAAATAAAATAAATACGGAAGTGTGCCAACATGACGTACACATAGGATGATAGAATAGGTCCTGAAATTTAGTATTATACCACCCAAGTTACCTTAAAAACTTAGGTTTTGGAAATATGGGTGATTAAATTAGTCGCTATGCGATGTGCGGACAGCGATTTGTCTAAGTTTGACATGAAATATAAAAATAAATACGGAATTGTGGATACATGACGTACACATAGGGTGATAGAATAGGACCAGAACTTCTGTATTATACCACCCAAGTTACCGTAAAAACTTAGGTTTTGGAAATATGGGTGATTAAATTAGTCGCTATGCGATGTGCGGACAACGATTTGTCTAAGTTTGACATGAAATATAAAAATAAATACGGAATTTTGGATACATGACGTACTCATTGGGTGATAGAATAGGATTAGAACTATATTATTATACCACTCAGGTTACCGTCAAAACTTAGGTTTTGGAAATACGGGTGATTAAAATAGTCGCTTTGGATGTGTGGACAGTGATCCACCTAAGTTTGACATAAAATATAAAATAAATACGCGAGTGTGCCAACAAGACGTACACATAGGGTGATAGAATAGGACCAGAACTCCTGTATTATACCACCCAAGTTACCGTAAAAACTTGGGTTTTGGAAATATGGCTGATTAAAGTAGTCGCTTTGCGATGGGCGGACAGCGATTTGTCAAAGTATGACATGAAAAATAAAATAAATACGGAAGTGTGCCAACATGACGTACACATAGGATGATAGAATAGGTCCTGAAATTTAGTATTATACCACCCAAGTTACCTTAAAAACTTAGGTTTTGGAAATATGGGTGATTAAATTAGTCGCTATGCGATGTGCGGACAACGATTTGTCTAAGTTTGACATGAAATATAAAAATAAATACGGAATTGTGGATACATGACGTACACATAGGGTGATAGAATAGGACCAGAACTTCTGTATTATACCACCCAAGTTACCGTAAAAACTTAGGTTTTGGAAATATGGGTGATTACATTAGTCGCTATGCGATGTGCGGACAACGATTTGTCGAAGTTTGACACGAAATATAAAAAAAATACGGAGGTGTGCCAACATGACGTACACATAGGATGATAGAATAGGTCCAGAACTTTAGTACTATACCACCCAAGTTGCCGTAAAAACTTAGGTTTTGGAAATATTGGTGATTAAATTAGTCGCTATACGATGTGCGGACAACGATTTGTCTAAGTTTGACATGAAATATAATAATAAATACGGAGGTGTGCCAACATTACGTACACGTAGGGTGATAGAATAAGACCAGAAATATAAAAATAAATACGGAATTGTGGATACATGACGTACACATAGGGTGATAGAATAGGACCAGAACTTCTGTATTATACCATCCAAGTTACCGTAAAAACTTAGGTTTTGGAAATATGGGTGATTAAATTAGTCGCTATGCGATGTTCGGACAACGATTTGTCTAAGTTTGACATGAAATATAAAAATAAATACGGAATTTTGGATACATGACGTACACATTGGGTGATAGAATAGGATTAGAACTATATTATTATACCACTCAGGTTACCGTCAAAACTTAGGTTTTGGAAATACGGGTGATTAAAATAGTCGCTTTGGATGTGTGGACAGCGATCCACCTAAGTTTGACATAAAATATAAAATAAATACGGAAGTGTGTCAGCATGACGTACACGTAGGATGAAAGAATAGGACCAGAACTTTTGTATTATACCACCCAAGTTACCATAAAAACTTAGGTTTTGGAAATATGGGTGATTAAATTAGTCGCTATGCGATGTGCGGACAACGATTTGTCTAAGTATGACATGAAATATAATAATAAATACGGAGGTGTGGCAACATTACGTACACGTAGGGTGATAGAATAGGACCAGAACTTCTGTATTATACCAACCAAGTTACCGTAAAAACTTAGGTTTTGGAAATATGGCTGATTAAATTAGTCGCTATGCGATGTGCGGACAACGATTTGTCTAAGTTTGACATGAAATATAAAAATAAATACGGAATTGTGGATACATAACGTACACATAGGGTGATAGAATAGGACCAGAACTTCTGTATTATACCATCCAAGTTACCGTAAAAACTTAGGTTTTGGAAATATGGGTGATTAAATTAGTCGCTATGCGATGTTCGGACAACGATTTGTCTAAGTTTGACATGAAATATAAAAATAAATACGGAATTTTGGATACATGACGTACACATTGGGTGATAGAATAGGATTAGAACTATATTATTATACCACTCAGGTTACCGTCAAAACTTAGGTTTTGGAAATACGGGTGATTAAAATAGTCGCTTTGGATGTGTGGACAGCGATCCACCTAAGTTTGACATAAAATATAAAATAAATACGGAAGTGTGACAGCATGACGTACACGTAGGATGAAAGAATAGGACCAGAACTTTTGTATTATACCACCCAAGTTACCATAAAAACTTAGGTTTTGGAAATATGGGTGATTAAATTAGTCGCTATGCGATGTGCGGACAACGATTTGTCTAAGTATGACATGAAATATAATAATAAATACGGAGGTGTGGCAACATTACGTACACGTAGGGTGATAGAATAGGACCAGAACTTCTGTATTATACCAACCAAGTTACCGTAAAAACTTAGGTTTTGGAAATATGGCTGATTAAATTAGTCGCTATGCGATGTGCGGACAACGATTTGTCTAAGTTTGACATGAAATATAAAAATAAATACGGAATTGTGGATACATAACGTACACATAGGGTGATAGAATAGGACCAGAACATCTGTATTATACCACCCAAGTTACCGTAAAAACTTAGGTTTTGGAAATATGGCTGATTAAAGTAGTCGCATTGAGATGTGCGGGCAGCGATTTGTCAAAGTATGACATGAAAAATAAAATAAATACGGAAGTGTGCCAACATGACGTACACATAGGATGATAGAATAGGTCCTGAAATTTAGTATTATACCACCCAAGTTACCTTAAAAACTTAGGTTTTGGAAATATGGGTGATTAAATTAGTCGCTTTGGATGTGTGGACAGTGATCCACCTAAGTTTGACATAAAATATAAAATAAATACGGCAGTGTGTCAGCATGACGTACACGTAGGGTGATGAAATAGGACCAGAACTTCTGTATTATACCACCCAAGTTACCGTAAAAACTTAGGTTTTGGAAATATGGGTGATTAAATTAGACGCTATGCGATGTGCGGACACGATTTGTCTAAGTTTGACATGAAATATAAAAATAAATACGGAATTGTGGATACATGACGTACACGTAGGGTGATAGAATAGGACCAGAACTTCTGTATTATACCACCCAAGTTACCGTAAAAACTTAGGTTTTGGAAATATGGCTGATTAAAGTAGTCGCATTGAGATGTGCGGACAGCGGTTTGTCAATGTATGACATGAAATATAAAAAAAATACGGAGGTGTGCAAACATGACGTACACATAGGATGATAGAATAGGTCCAGAACTTTAGTACTATACCACCCAAGTTGCCGTAAAAACTTAGGTTTTGGAAATATGGGTGATTAAATTAGTCGCTATACGATGTGCGGACAACGATTTGTCTAAGTTTGACATGAAATATAAAAATAAATACGGAGGTGTGCCAACATTACGTACACGTAGGGTGATAGAATAGGACCAGAACTTCTGTATTATACCACCCAAGTTACCGTAAAAACTTAGGTTTTGGAAATATGAGTGATTAACTTAGTCGCTATGCGATGTGCGGACAACGATTTGTCTAAGTATGACATGAAATATAATAATAAATACGGAGGTGTGCCAACATTACGTACACGTAGGGTGATAGAATAGGACCAGAACTTTAGTACTATACCACCCAAGTTACCTTAAAAATTTAGGTTTTGGAAATATGGGTGATTAAATTAGTCGCTATGCGATGTGCGGACAACGATTTGTCTAAGTATGACATGAAATATAATAATAAATACGGAGGTGTGCCAACATTACGTACACGTAGGGTGATAGTATAGGACCAGAACTTCTGTATTATACCACCCAAGTTACCGTAAAAACTTAGGTTTTGGAAATATGGATGATTAAAGTAGTCGCATTGAGATGTGCGGACAGAGATTTGTCGAAGTTTGACACGAAATATAAAAAAAATACGGAGGTGTGCCAACATGACGTACACATAGGATGATAGAATAGGTCCAGAACTTTAGTACTATACCACCTAAGTTACCTTAAAAACTTAGGTTTTGAAATACGGGTGATTAAAATAGTCGCTTTGGATGTGTGGACAGCGATCCACCTAAGTTTGACATAAAATATAAAATAAATACGGCAGTGTGTCAGCATGACCTACACGTAGGATGAAAGAATAGGACCAGAACTTTAGTACTATACCACCCAAGTTACCTTAAAAACTTAGGTTTTGGAAATATGGGTGATTTAATTAGTCGCTATGCGATGTGCGGACAACGATTTGTCTAAGTATGACATGAAATATAATAATAAATACGGAGGTGTGCCAACATTACGTACACGTAGGGTGATAGAATAGGACCAGAACTTCTGTATTATACCAACCAAGTTACCTTAAAAACTTAGGTTTTGGAAATATGGTTGATTAAAGTAGTCGCATTGAGATGTGCGGACAGCGGTTTGTCAATGTATGACATGAAAAATAAAATAAATACGGAAGTGTGCCAACATGACGTACACATAGGATGATAGAATAGATCCTGAAATTTAGTATTATACCACTCAAGTTACCTTAAAAACTTAGGTTTTGGAAATATGGGTGATTAAATTAGTCGCTATGCGATGTGCGGACAGCGATTTGTCTAAGTTTGACATGAAATATAAAAATAAATACGGAATTGTGGATACATGACGTACACATAGGGTGATAGAATAGGACCAGAACTTCTGTATTATACCACCCAAGTTACCGTAAAAACTTAGGTTTTGGAAATATGGCTGATTAAAGTAGTCGCATTGAGATGTGCGGGCAGCGATTTGTCAAAGTATGACATGAAAAATAAAATAAATACGGAAGTGTGCCAACATGACGTACACATAGGATGATAGAATAGGTCCTGAAATTTAGTATTATACCACCCAAGTTACCTTAAAAACTTAGGTTTTGGAAATATGGGTGATAAAATTAGTCGCTTTAGATGTGTGGACAGTGATCCACCTAAGTTTGACATAAAATATAAAATAAATACGGCAGTGTGTCAGCATGACGTACACGTAGGGTGATGAAATAGGACCAGAACTTCTGTATTATACCACCCAAGTTACCGTAAAAACTTAGGTTTTGGAAATATGGGTGATTAAATTAGTCGCTATGCGATGTGCGGACACGATTTGTCTAAGTTTGACATGAAATATAAAAATAAATACGGAATTGTGGATACATGACGTACACGTAGGGTAATAGAATAGGACCAGAACTTCTGTATTATACCACCCAAGTTACCGTAAAAACTTAGGTTTTGGAAATATGGGTGATTAACTTAGTCGCTATGCGATGTGCGGACAACGATTTGTCTAAGTATGACATGAAATATAATAATAAATACGGAGGTGTGCCAACATTACGTACACGTAAGGTGATAGAATAGGACCAGAACTTTAGTATTATACCACCCAAGTTACCTTAAAAACTTAGGTTTTGGAAATATGGGTGATTAATTTAGTCGCTATGCGATGTGCGGACAGCGATTTGTCTAAGTTTGACATGAAATATAAAAATAAATACGGAATTGTGGATACATGACGTACAAATAGGGTGATAGAATAGGACCAGAACTTCTGTATTATACCACCCAAGTTACCGTAAAAACTTAGGTTTTGGAAATATGGGTGATTAAATTAGTCGCTATGCGATGTTCGGACAACGATTTGTCTAAGTTTGACATGAAATATAAAAATAAATACGGAATTTTGGATACATGACGTACACATTGGGTGATAGAATTGGATTAGAACTATATTATTATACCACTCAGGTTACCGTCAAAACTTAGGTTTTGGAAATACGGTGGATTAAAATAGTCGCTTTGGATGTGTGGACAGCGATCCACCTAAGTTTGACATAAAATATAAAATAAATACGGAAGTGTGTCAGCATAACGTACACGTAGGATGAAAGAATAGGACCAGAACGTTTGTATTATACCACCCAAGTTACCATAAAAACTTAGGTTTTGGAAATATGGGTGATTAAATTAGTCGCTATGCGATGTGCGGACAACGATTTGTCTAAGTATGACATGAAATATAATAATAAATACGGAGGTGTGGCAACATTACGTACACGTAGGGTGATAGAATAAGACCAGAACTTCTGTATTATACCAACCAAGTTACCGTAAAAACTTAGGTTTTGGAAATATGGCTGATTAAAGTAGTCGCATTGAGATGTGCGGAAAGAGATTTGTCGAAGTTTGACACGAAATATAAAAAAAATACGGAGGTGTGCCAATATGACGTACACATAGGATGATAGAATAGGTCCAGAACTTTAGTACTATACCACCCAAGTTACCGTAAAAACTTAGGTTTTGGAAATATGGGTGATTAAAGTAGTCGCATTGAGATGTGCGGACAGCGATTTGTCTAAGTTTGACATGAAATATAAAAATAAATACGGAATTTTGGATACATGACGTACACATAGGGTGATAGAATAGGACCAGAACTTCTGTATTATACTACCAAAGTTACCGTAAAAACTTAGGTTTTGGAAATATGGGTGATTAAATTAGTCGCTATGCGATGTGCAGACAACGATTTGTCTAAGTATGACATGAAATATAATAATAAATACGGAGGTGTGGCAACATTACGTACACGTAGGGTGATAGAATAGGACCAGAACTTCTGTATTATACCAACCAAGTTAGCGTAAAAACGTAGGTTTTGGAAATATGGCTGATTAAATTAGTCGCTATGCGATGTGCGGACAACGATTTGTCTAAGTTTGACATGACATATAAAAATAAATACGGAATTGTGGATACATGACGTACACATAGGGTGATAGAATAGAACCAGAACCTCTGTATTATACCACCCAAGTTACCGTAAAAACTTAGGTTTTGGAAATATGGCTGATTAAAGTAGTCGCATTGAGATGTGCGGGCAGCGATTTGTCAAAGTATGACATGAAAAATAAAATAAATACGGAAGTGTGCCAACATGACGTACACATAGGATGATAGAATAGGTCCTGAAATTTAGTATTATACCACCCAAGTTACCTTAAAAACTTAGGTTTTGGAAATATGGGTGATAAAATTAGTCGCTTTGGATGTGTGGACAGTGATCCACCTAAGTTTGACATAAAATATAAAATAAATACGGCAGTGTGTCAGCATGACGTACACGTAGGGTGATGAAATAGGACCAGAACTTCTGTATTATACCACCCAAGTTACCGTAAAAACTTAGGTTTTGGAAATATGGGTGATTAAATTAGTCGCTATGCGATGTGCGGACACGATTTGTCTAAGTTTGACATGAAATATAAAAATAAATACGGAATTGTGGATACATGACGTACACGTAGGGTGATAGAATAGGACCAGAACTTCTGTATTATACCACCCAAGTTACCGTAAAAACTTAGGTTTTGGAAATATGGGTGATTAAATTAGTCGCTATGCGATGTGCGGACAACGATTTGTCTAAGTATGACATGAAATATAATAATAAATACGGAGGTGTGCCAACATTACGTACACGTAGGGTGATAGAATAGTACCAGAACCTTAGTATTATACCACCCAAGTTACCTTAAAAACTTAGGTTTTGGAAATATGGGTGATTAAATTAGTCGCTATGCGATGTGCGGACAGCGATTTGTCTAAGTTTGACATGAAATATAAAAATAAATACGGAATTGTGGATACATGACGTACAAATAGGGTGATAGAATAGGACCAGAACTTCTGTATTATACCACCCAAGTTACCGTAAAAACTTAGGTTTTGGAAATATGGGTGATTAAATTAGTCGCTATGCGATGTTCGGACAACGATTTGTCTAAGTTTGACATGAAATATAAAAATAAATACGGAATTTTGGATACATGACGTACACATTGGGTGATAGAATAGGATTAAAACTATATTATTATACCACTCAGGTTACCGTCAAAACTTAGGTTTTGGAAATACGGGTGATTAAAATAGTCGCTTTGGATGTGTGGACAGCGATCCACCTAAGTTTGACATAAAATATAAAATAAATACGGAAGTGTGTCAGCATGACGTACACGTAGGATGAAAGAATAGGACCAGAACGTTTGTATTATACCACCCAAGTTACCATAAAAACTTAGGTTTTGGAAATATGGGTGATTAAATTAGTCGCTATGCGATGTGCGGACAACGATTTGTCTAAGTATGACATGAAATATAATAATAAATACGGAGGTGTGGCAACATTACGTACACGTAGGGTGATAGAATAGGACCAGAACTTCTGTATTATACCAACCAAGTTACCGTAAAAACTTAGGTTTTGGAAATATGGCTGATTAAAGTAGTCGCATTGAGATGTGCGGAAAGAGATTTGTCAAAGTTTGACACGAAATATAAAAAAAATACGGAGGTGTGCCAATATGACGTACACATAGGATGATAGAATAGGTCCAGAACTTTAGTACTGTACCACTAAAGGTACCGTAAAAACTTAGGTTTTGGAAATATGGGTGATTAAAGTAGTCGCATTGAGATGTGCGGACAGCGATTTGTCTAAGTTTGACATGAAATATAAAAATAAATACGGAATTGTGGATACATGACGTACACATAGGGTGAAAGAATAGGACCAGAACTTCTGTATTATACTACCAAAGTTACCGTAAAAACTTAGGTTTTGGAAATATGGGTGATTAAATTAGTCGCTATGCGATGTGCGGACAACGATTTGTCGAAGTTTGACACGAAATATAAAAAAATACGGAGGTGTGCCAACATGACGTACACATAGGATGATAGAATAGGTCCAGAACTTTAGTACTATACCACTCAAGTTACCTTAAAAACTTAGGTTTTGGAAATACGGGTGATTAAAATAGTCGCTTTGGATGTGTGGACAGCGATCCACCTAAGTTTGACATAAAATATAAAATAAATACGGCAGTGTGTCAGCATGACGTACACGTAGGATGAAAGAATAGGACCAGAACTTTAGTACTATACCACCCAAGTTACCTTAAAAACTTAGGTTTTGGAAATATGGCTGATTAAAGTAGTTGCATTGAGATGTGCGGACAACGATTTGTCTAAGTTTGACATGAAATATAAAAATAAATACGGAATTGTGGATACATGACGTACACATAGGGTGATAGAATAGGACCAGAACTTCTGTATTATACCACCCAAGTTACCGTAAAAACTTAGGTTTTGGAAATACGGGTGATTAAAATAGTCGCTTTCGATGTGTGGACAGTGATCCACCTAAGTTTGACATAAAATATAAAATAAATACGCGAGTGTGCCAACAAAACGTACACATAGGGTGATAGAATAGGACCAGAACTTCTGTATTATACCACCCAAGTTACCGTAAAAACTTGGGTTTTGGAAATATGGCTGATTAAAGTAGTCGCTTTGCGATGGGCGGACAGCGATTTGTCAAAGTATGACATGAAAAATAAAATAAATGCGGAAGTGTGCCAACATGACGTACACATAGGATGATAGAATAGGTACTGAAATTTAGTATTATACCACCCAAGTTACCTTAAAAACTTAGGTTTTGGAAATATGGGTGATTAAATTAGTCGCTATGCGATGTGCGGACAACGATTTGTCTAAGTTTGACATGAAATATAAAAATAAATACGGAATTGTGGATACATGACGTACACATAGGGTGATAGAATAGGACCAGAACTTCTGTATTATACCACCCAAGTTACCGTAAAAAATTAGGTTTTGGAAATATGGGTGATTAAATTAGTCGCTATGCGATGTGCGGACAACGATTTGTCGAAGTTTGACACGAAATATAAAAAAAATACGGAGGTGTGCCAACATGACGTACACATAGGATGATAGAATAGGTCCAGATCTTTAGTACTATACCACCCAAGTTGCCGTAAAGACTTAGGTTTTGGAAATATGGGTGATTAAATTAGTCGCTATACGATGTGCGGACAACGATTTGTCTAAGTTTGACATGAAATATAATAATAAATACGGAGGTGTGCCAACATTACGTACACGTAGGGTGATAGAATAGGACCAGAACTTCTGTATTATACCACCCAAGTTACCGTAAAAACTTAGGTTTTGGATATATGAATGATTAAAGTAGTCGCATTGAGATGTGCGGACAGAGATTTGTCGAAGTTTGACACGAAATATAAAAAAAATACGGAGGTGTGCCAACATGACGTACACATAGGATGATAGAATAGGTCCAGAACTTTAGTACTATACCACCTAAGTTACCTTAAAAACTTAGGTTTTGAAATACGGGTAATTAAAATAGTCGCTTTGGATGTGTGGACAGCGATCCACCTAAGTTTGACATAAAATATAAAATAAATACGGCAGTGTGTCAGCATGACCTACACGTAGGATGAAAGAATAGGACCAGAACTTTAGTACTATACCACACAAGTTACCTTAAAAACTTAGGTTTTGGAAATATGGGTGATTAAATTTGTCGCTATGCGATGTGCGGACAACGATTTGTCTAAGTATGACATGAAATATAATAATAAATACGGAGGTGTGCCAACATTACGTACACGTAGGGTGATAGAATAGGACCAGAACTTCTGTATTATACCACCCAAGTTACCGTAAAAACTTAGGTTTTGGAAATATGGCTGATTAAAGTAGTCGCATTGAGATGTGCGGACAGAGATTTGTCGAAGTTTGACATGAAAAATAAAATAAATACGGAAGTGTGCCAACATGACGTACACATAGGATGATAAAATAGGTCCTGAAATTTAGTATTATACCACCCAAGTTACCTTAAAAACTTAGGTTTTGGAAATATGGGTGATTAAATTAGTCGCTATGCGATGTGCGGACAACGATTTGTCTAAGTTTGACATGAAATATAAAAATAAATACGGAATTGTGGATACATGACGTACACATAGGGTGATAGAATAGGACCAGAACTTCTGTATTATACCACCCAAGTTACCGTAAAAACTTAGGTTTTGGAAATATGGCTGATTAAAGTAGTCGCATTGAGATGTGCGGACAGCGATTTGTCAAAGTATGACATGAAAAATAAAATAAATACGGAAGTGTGCCAACATGACGTACACATAGGATGATAGAATAGGTCCTGAAATTTAGTATTATACCACCCAAGTTACCTTAAAAACTTAGGTTTTGGAAATATGGGTGATTAAATTAGTCGCTTTGGATGTGTGGACAGTGATCCACCTAAGTTTGACATAAAATATAAAATAAATACGGCAGTGTGTCAGCATGACGTACACGTAGGGTGATGAAATAGGACCAGAACTTCTGTATTATACCACCCAAGTTACCGTAAAAACTTAGGTTTTGGAAATATGGGTGATTAAATTAGTCGCTATGCGATGTGCGGACACGATTTGTCTAAGTTTGACATGAAATAAAAAAATAAATACGGAATTGTGGATACATGACGTACACGTAGGGTGATAGAATAGGACCAGAACTTCTGTATTATACCACCCAAGTTACCGTAAAAACTTAGGTTTTGGAAATATGGGTGATTAAATTAGTCGCTATGCGATGTGCGGACAACGATTTGTCTAAGTATGACATGAAATATAATAATAAATACGGAGGTGTGCCAACATTACGTACACGTAGGGTGATAGAATAGGACCAGAACTTTAGTATTATACCACCCAAGTTACCTTAAAAACTTAGGTTTTGGAAATATGGCTGATTAAAGTAGTCGCATTGAGATGTGCGGACAGCGGTTTGTCAATGTATGACATGAAAAATAAAATAAATACGGAAGTGTGCCAACATGACGTACACATAGGATGATAGAATAGGTCCTGAAATTTAATAATATACCACTCAAGTTACCTTAAAAACTTAGGTTTTGGAAATATGGGTGATTAAATTAGTCGCTATGCGATGTGCGGACAGCGATTTGTCTAAGTTTGACATGAAATATAAAAATAAATACGGAATTGTGGATACATGACGTACACATAGGGTGATAGAATAGGACCAGAACTTCTGTATTATACCACCCAAGTTACCGTAAAAACTTAGGTTTTGGAAATATGGGTGATTAAATTAGTCGCTATGCGATGTTCGGACAACGATTTGTCTAAGTTTGACATGAAATATAAAAATAAATACGGAATTTTGGATACATGACGTACACATTGGGTGGTAGAATAGGATTAGAACTATATTATTATACCACTCAGGTTACCGTCAAAACTTAGGTTTTGGAAACACGGGTGATTAAAATAGTCGCTTTGGATGTGTGGACAGCGATCCACCTAAGTTTGACATAAAATATAAAATAAATACGGAAGTGTGTCAGCATGACGTACACGTAGGATGAAAGAATAGGACCAGAACTTTTGTATTATACCACCCAAGTTACCATAAAAACTTAGGTTTTGGAAATATGGGTGATTAAATTAGTCGCTATGCGATGTGCGGACAACGATTTGTCTAAGTATGACATGAAATATAATAATAAATACGGAGGTGTTACAACATTACATACACGTAGGGTGATAGAATAGGACCAGAACTTCTGTATTATACCAACCAAGTTACCGTAAAAACTTAGGTTTTGGAAATATGGCTGATTAAAGTAGTCGCATTGAGATGTGCGGACAGAGATTTGTCGAAGTTTGACACGAAATATAAAAAAAAATACGGAGGTGTGCCAATATGACGTACACATAGGATGATAGAATAGGTCCAGAACTTTAGTACTATACCACCCAAGTTACCGTAAAAACTTAGGTTTTGGAAATACGGGTGATTAAAATAGTCGCTTTGGATGTGTGGACAGCGATCCACCTAAGTTTGACATAAAATATAAAATAAATACGGCAGTGTGTCAGCATGACGTACATGTAGGATGAAAGAATAGGACCAGAACTTTAGTACTATACCACCCAAGTTACCTTAAAAACTTAGGTTTTGGAAATATGGCTGATTAAAGTAGTCGCATTGAGATGTGCGGACAGCGATTTGTCTAAGTTTGACATGAAATATAAAAATAAATACGGAATTGTGGATACATGACGTACACATAGGGTGATAGAATAGGACCAGAACTTCTGTATTATACCACCCAAGTTACCGTAAAAACTTAGGTTTTGGAAATATGGGTGATTAAATTAGTCGCTATGCGATGTGCGGACAACGATTTGTCGAAGTTTGACACGAAATATAAAAAAAATACGGAGGTGTGCCAACATGACGTACGCATAGGATGATAGAATAGGTCCAGAACTTTAGTACTATACCACCCAAGTTACCTTAAAAACTTAGGTTTTGGAAATATGGCTGATTAAAGTAGTCGCATTGAGATGTGCGGACAGCGATTTGTCTAAGTTTGACATGAAATATAAAAATAAATACGGAATTGTGGATACATGACGTACACATAGGGTGATAGAATAGGACCAGAACTTCTGTATTATACCACCCAAGTTACCGTAAAAACTTAGGTTTTGGAAATATGGGTGATTAAATTAGTCGCTATGCGATGTGCGGACAACGATTTGTCTAAGTTTGACATGAAATATAAAAATAAATACGGAATTGTGGATACATGACGTACACATAGGGTGATAGAATAGGACCAGAACTTCTGTATTATACCACCCAAGTTACTGTAAAAACTTAGGTTTCGGAAATATGGGTGATTAAATTAGTCGCTATGCGATGTGCGGACAACGATTTGTCTAAGTTTGACATGAAATATAAAAAAAAATACGGAATTGTGGATACATGACGTACACATAGGGTGATAGAATAGGACCAGAACTTCTGTATTATACCACCCAAGTTACCGTAAAAACTTAGGTTTTGGAAATACGGGTGATTAAAATAGTCGCTTTCGATGTGTGGACAGTGATCCACCTAAGTTTGACATAAAATATAAAATAAATACGGTAGTGTGTCAGCATGACGTACACGTAGGGTGATGAAATAGGACCAGAACTTTAGTACTATACCACCCAAGTTACCTTAAAAACTTAGGTTTTGGAAATATGGGTGATTAAATTAGTCGATATGCGATGTGCGGACAACGATTTGTCTAAGTATGACATGAAATATAATTATAAATACGGAGGTGTGCCAACATTACGTACACGTTGGGTGATAGAATAGGACCAGAACTTCTGTATTATACCACCCAAGTTACCGTAAAAACTTAGGTTTTGGAAATATGGCTGATTAAAGTAGTCGCATTGAGATGTGCGGACAGAGATTTGTCGAAGTTTGACATAAAATATAAAAAAATACGGAGGTGTGCCAACATGATGTACACATAGGATGATAGAATAGGTCCAGAACTTTAGTACTATACCACCCAAGTTACCGTAAAAACTTAGGTTTTGGAAATACGGGTGATTAAAATAGTCGCTTTGGATGTGTGGACAGTGATCCACCTAAGTTTGACATAAAATATAAAATAAATACGGCAGTGTTTCAGCATGACGTACACGTAGGGTGATGAAATAGGACCAGAACTTCTGTATTATACCACCCAAGTTACCGTAAAAACTTAGGTTTTGGAAATATGGCTGATTAAAGTAGTCGCATTGAGATGTGCGGACAGCAATTTGTCAAAGTATGACATGAAAAATAAAATAAATACGGAAGTGTGCCAACATGACGTACACATAGGATGATAGAATAGGTCCTGAAATTTAGTATTATACCACCCAAAATACCTTAAAAACTTAGGTTTTGGAAATATGGGTGATTAAATTAGTCGCTATGCGATGTGCGGACAACGATTTGTCTAAGTTTGACATGAAATATAAAAATAAATACGGAATTGTGGATACATGACGTACACATAGGGTGATAGAATAGGACCAGAACTTCTGTATTATACCACCCAAGTTACCGTAAAAACTTAGGTTTCGGAAATATGGGTGATTAAATTAGTCGCTATGCGATGTGCGGACAACGATTTGTCTAAGTTTGACATGAAATATAAAAATAAATACGGAATTGTGGATACATGACGTACACATAGGGTGATAGAATAGGACCAGAACTTCTGTATTATACCACCCAAGTTACCGTAAAAACTTAGGTTTTGGAAATATGGCTGATTAAAGTAGTCGCATTGAGATGTGCGGACAGCGATTTGTCAAAGTATGACATGAAAAATAAAATAAATACGGAAGTGTGCCAACATGACGTACACATAGGATGATAGAATAGGTCCTGAAATTTAGTATTATACTACCCACGTTACCTTAAAAACTTAGGTTTTGGAAATATGGGTGATTAAATTAGTCGCTTTGGATGTGTGGACAGTTATCCACCTAAGTTTGACATAAAATATAAAATAAATACGGCAGTGTGTCAGCATGACGTACACGTAGGGTGATGAAATAGGACCAGAACTTCTGTATTATACCACCCAAGTTACCGTAAAAACTTAGGTTTTGGAAATATGGCTGATTAAAGTAGTCGCATTGAGATGTGCGGACAGCGATTTGTCAAAGTATGACATGAAAAATAAAATAAATACGGAAGTGTGCCAACATGACGTACACATAGCATGATAGAATAGGTCCTGAAATTTAGTATTATACCACCCAAGTTACCTTAAAAACTTAGGTTTTGGAAATATGGGTGATTGAATTAGTCGCATTGAGATGTGCGGACAGAGATTTGTCGAAGTTTGACATGAAATATAAAAATAAATACGGAATTGTGGTTACATGACGTACACATAGGGTGATAGAATAGGACCAGAACTTCTGTATTATACCACCCAAGTTACCGTAAAAACTTAGGTTTTGGAAATATGGCTGATTAAAGTAGTCGCATTGAGATGTGCGGACAGAGATTTGTCGAAGTTTTACACGAAATATAAAAAAAATACGGAGGTGTGCCAACATGACGTACACGTAGGATGATAGAATAGGTCCAGAACTTTAGTACTATACCACCCAAGTTACCGTAAAAACTTAGGTTTTGGAAATATGGCTGATTAAATTAGTCGCTATGCGATGTGCGGACAACGATTTGTCTAAGTTTGACATGAAATATAAAAATAAATACGAAATTGTGGATACATGACGTACACATAGGGTGAAAGAATAGGACCAGAACTTCTGTATTATACCACCCAAGTTACCGTAAAAACTTAGGTTTTGGAAATATGGGTGATTAAATTAGTCGCTATGCGATGTGCGGACAACGATTTGTCTAAGTATGACATGAAATATAATAATAAATACGGAGGTGTGCCAACATTACGTACACGTAGGGTGATGAAATAGGACCAGAACTTCTGTATTATACCACCCAAGTTACCGTAAAAACGTAGGTTTTGGAAATATGGCTGATTAAAGTAGTCGCATTGAGATGTGCGGACAGCGATTTGTCAAAGTATGACATGAAAAATAAAATAAATACGGAAGTGTGCCAACATGACGTACACATAGGATGATAGAATAGGTCCTGAAATTTAGTATTATACCACCCAAGTTACCTTAAAAACTTAGGTTTTGGAAATATGGGTGATTAAATTAGTCGCTATGCGATGTGCGGACAACGATTTGTCTAAGTTTGACATTAAATATAAAAATAAATACGGAATTGTGGATACATGACGTACACATAGGGTGATAGAATAGGACCAGAACTTCTGTATTATACCATCCAAGTTACCGTAAAAACTTAGGTTTTGGAAATATGGGTGATTAAATTAGTCGCTATGCGATGTGCGGACAACGATTTGTCTAAGTTTGACATGAAATATAAAAATAAATACGGAATTGTGGATACATGACGTACACATAGGGTGATAGAATAGGACCAGAACTTCTGTACTATACCACCCAAGTTACCGTAAAAACTTAGGTTTTGGAAATATGGCTGTTTAAAGTAGTCGCATTGAGATGTGCGGACAGCGATTTATCGAAGTTTGACGCGAAATATAAAAAAAATACGGAGGTATGCCAATATGACGTAAACATAGGATGATAGAATAGGACCAGAACTTTAGTACTATACCACCCAAGTTACCTTAAAAACTTAGGTTTTGGAAATATGGGTGATTAAATTAGTCGCTATGCGATGTGCGGACAGCGATTTGTCTAAGTATGACATGAAATATAATAATAAATACGGAATTGTGGATACATGAAGTACACATAGGGTGATAGAATAGGACCAGAACTTCTGTATTATACCACCCAAGTTACCGTAAAAACTTAGGTTTTGGAAATATGGCTGATTAAAGTAGTCGCATTGAGATGTGCGGACAGCGATTTGTCAAATTATGACATGAAAAATAAAATAAATACGGACGTGTGCCAACATGACGTACACATAGGATGATAGAATAGGTCCTGAAATTTAGTGTTATGACACCCAAGTTACCTTAAAAACTTAGGTTTTGGAAATATGGGTGATTAAATTAGTCGCTTTGGATGTGTGGACAGTGATCCACCTAAGTTTGACATAATATATAAAATAAATACGGCAGTGTGTCAGCATGACGTACACGTAAGGTGATGAAATAGGACCAGAACTTCTGTATTATACCACCCAAGTTACCGTAAAACTTAGGTTTTGGAAATATTGCTGATTAAAGTAGTCGCATTGAGATGTGCGGACAGCGATTTGTCAAAGTATGACATGAAAAATAAAATAAATACGGAAGTGTGCCAACATGACGTACACATAGGATGATAGAATAGGTCCTGAAATTTAGTATTATACCACCCAAGTTACCTTAAAAACTTAGGTTTTTTGAAATATGGGTGATTAAATTAGTCGCATTGAGATGTGCGGACAGAGATTTGTCGAAGTTTGACATGAAATTTAAAAATAAATACGGAATTGTGGATACATGACGTACACATAGGGAGATAGAATAGGACCAGAACTTCTGTATTATACCACCAAAGTTACCGTAAAAACTTAGGTTTTGGAAATATGGCTGATTAAAGTAGTCGCATTGAGATGTGCGGACAGAGATATGTCGAAGTTTGACACGAAATATAAGAAAAATACGGAGGTGTGCCAACATGACGTACACGTAGGATGATAGAATAAGTCCAGAACTTTAGTACTATACCACTCAAGTTACCGTAAAAACTTAGGTTTTGGAAATATGGGTGATTAAATTAGTCGCTATGCGATGTGCGGACAACGATTTGTCTAAGTTTGACATGAAATATAAAAATAAATACGGAATTGTGGATACATGACGTACACATAGGGTGATAGAATAGGACCAGAACTACTGTATTATACCACCCAAGTTACCGTAAAAACTTAGGTTTTGGAAATATGGCTGATTAAAGTAGTCGCATTGAGATGTGCGGACAGAGATTTGTCGAAGTTTGACACGAAATATAAAAAAAATACGGAGGTGTGCCAACATGACGTACACATAGGATGATAGAATAGGTCCAGAACTTTAGTACTATACCACCCAAGTTTTCTTAAAAACTTAGGTTTTGGAAATAAGGGTGATTAAAATAGTCGCTTTGGATGTGTGGACAGCGATCCACCTAAATTTGACATAAAATATAAAATAAATACGGCAGTGTGTCAGCATGACTTACACGTAGGATGAAAGAATAGGACCAGAACTTAAGTACTATACCACCCAAGTTACCTTAAAAACTTAGGTTTTGGAAATATGGGTGATTAAATTAGTCCCTATGCGATGTGCGGACAACGTTTTGATTAAGTATGACATGTAATATAGAAATAAATACGGAAGTGTGCCAACATTACGGTCACATAGGGTGATAGAATAGGACCAGAACGTCTGTATTATACCACCCAAGTTACCGTAAAAACTTAGGTTTTGGAAATATGGCTGATTAAAGTAGTCGCATTGAGATGTGCGGACAGCGATTTTTCTAAGTTTGACATGAAATATAAAAATAAATACGGAATTGTGGATACATGACGTACACATAGGGTGATAGAATAGGACCAGAACTTCTGTATTATACCACCCAAGTTACCGTAAAAACTTAGGTTTTGGAAATATGGGTGATTAAATTAGTCGCTATGCGATGTGCGGACAACGATTTGTCGAAGTTTGACACGAAATATAAAAAAATACGGAGGTGTGCCAACATGACGTACACATAGGATGATAGAATAGGTCCAGAACTTTAGTACTATACTACCCAAGTTACCGTAAAAACTTAGGTTTTGGAAATATGGGTGATTAAATTAGTCGCTATGCGATGTGCGGACAACGATTTGTCTAAGTATGACATGAAATATAATAATAAATACGGAGGTGTGCCAACATTATGTACACGTAGGGTGATAGAATAGGACCAGAACTTCTGTATTATACCACCCAAGTTACCGTAAAAACTTAGGTTTTGGAAATATGGCTGATTAAAGTAGTCGCATTGAGATGTGCGGACAGCGATTTGTCAAAGTATGACATGAAAAATAAAATAAATACGGAAGTGTGCCAACATGACGTACACATAGCATGATAGAATAGGTCCTGAAATTTAGTATTATACCACCCAAGTTACCTTAAAAACTTAGGTTTTGGAAATATGGGTGATTGAATTAGTCGCATTGAGATGTGCGGACAGAGATTTGTCGAAGTTTGACATGAAATATAAAAATAAATACGGAATTGTGGTTACATGACGTACACATAGGGTGATAGAATAGGACCAGAACTTCTGTATTATACCACCCAAGTTACCGTAAAAACTTAGGTTTTGGAAATATGGCTGATTAAAGTAGTCGCATTGGATGTGTGGACAGTTATCCACCTAAGTTTGACATAAAATATAAAATAAATACGGCAGTGTGTCAGCATGACGTACACGTAGGGTGATGAAATAGGACCAGAACTTCTGTATTATACCACCCAAGTTACCGTAAAAACTTAGGTTTTGGAAATATGGCTGATTAAATTAGTCGCTATGCGATGTGCGGACAACGATTTGTCTAAGTTTGACATGAAATATAAAAATAAATACGGAATTGTGGATACATGACGTACACATAGGGTGAAAGAATAGGACCAGAACTTCTGTATTATACCACCCAAGTTACCGTAAAAACTTAGGTTTTGGAAATATGGGTGATTAAATTAGTCGCTATGCGATGTGCGGACAACGATTTGTCTAAGTATGACATGAAATATAATAATAAATACGGAGGTGTGCCAACATTACGTACACGTAGGGTGATGAAATAGGACCAGAACTTCTGTATTATACCACCCAAGTTACCGTAAAAACGTAGGTTTTGGAAATATGGCTGATTAAAGTAGTCGCATTGAGATGTGCGGACAGCGATTTGTCAAAGTATGACATGAAAAATAAAATAAATACGGAAGTGTGCCAACATGACGTACACATAGGATGATAGAATAGGTCCTGAAATTTAGTATTATACCACCCAAGTTACCTTAAAAACTTAGGTTTTGGAAATATGGGTGATTAAATTAGTCGCTATGCGATGTGCGGACAACGATTTGTCTAAGTTTGACATTAAATATAAAAATAAATACGGAATTGTGGATACATGACGTACACATAGGGTGATAGAATAGGACCAGAACTTCTGTATTATACCATCCAAGTTACCGTAAAAACTTAGGTTTTGGAAATATGGGTGATTAAATTAGTCGCTATGCGATGTGCGGACAACGATTTGTCTAAGTTTGACATGAAATATAAAAATAAATACGGAATTGTGGATACATGACGTACACATAGGGTGATAGAATAGGACCAGAACTTCTGTACTATACCACCCAAGTTACCGTAAAAACTTAGGTTTTGGAAATATGGCTGTTTAAAGTAGTCGCATTGAGATGTGCGGACAGCGATTTATCGAAGTTTGACACGAAATATAAAAAAAATACGGAGGTATGCCAATATGACGTAAACATAGGATGATAGAATAGGACCAGAACTTTAGTACTATACCACCCAAGTTACCTTAAAAACTTAGGTTTTGGAAATATGGGTGATTAAATTAGTCGCTATGCGATGTGCGGACAGCGATTTGTCTAAGTATGACATGAAATATAATAATAAATACGGAATTGTGGATACATGAAGTACACATAGGGTGATAGAATAGGACCAGAACTTCTGTATTATACCACCCAAGTTACCGTAAAAACTTAGGTTTTGGAAATATGGCTGATTAAAGTAGTCGCATTGAGATGTGCGGACAGCGATTTGTCAAATTATGACATGAAAAATAAAATAAATACGGACGTGTGCCAACATGACGTACACATAGGATGATAGAATAGGTCCTGAAATTTAGTGTTATGACACCCAAGTTACCTTAAAAACTTAGGTTTTGGAAATATGGGTGATTAAATTAGTCGCTTTGGATGTGTGGACAGTGATCCACCTAAGTTTGACATAATATATAAAATAAATACGGCAGTGTGTCAGCATGACGTACACGTAAGGTGATGAAATAGGACCAGAACTTCTGTATTATACCACCCAAGTTACCGTAAAAACTTAGGTTTTGGAAATATTGCTGATTAAAGTAGTCGCATTGAGATGTGCGGACAGCGATTTGTCAAAGTATGACATGAAAAATAAAATAAATACGGAAGTGTGCCAACATGACGTACACATAGGATGATAGAATAGGTCCTGAAATTTAGTATTATACCACCCAAGTTACCTTAAAAACTTAGGTTTTTTGAAATATGGGTGATTAAATTAGTCGCATTGAGATGTGCGGACAGAGATTTGTCGAAGTTTGACATGAAATTTAAAAATAAATACGGAATTGTGGATACATGACGTACACATAGGGTGAAAGAATAGGACCAGAACTTCTGTATTATACCACCCAAGTTACCGTAAAAACTTAGGTTTTGGAAATATGGGTGATTAAATTAGTCGCTATGCGATGTGCGGACAACGATTTGTCTAAGTATGACATGAAATATAATAATAAATACGGAGGTGTGCCAACATTACGTACACGTAGGGTGATGAAATAGGACCAGAACTTCTGTATTATACCACCCAAGTTACCGTAAAAACGTAGGTTTTGGAAATATGGCTGATTAAAGTAGTCGCATTGAGATGTGCGGACAGCGATTTGTCAAAGTATGACATGAAAAATAAAATAAATACGGAAGTGTGCCAACATGACGTACACATAGGATGATAGAATAGGTCCTGAAATTTAGTATTATACCACCCAAGTTACCTTAAAAACTTAGGTTTTGGAAATATGGGTGATTAAATTAGTCGCTATGCGATGTGCGGACAACGATTTGTCTAAGTTTGACATTAAATATAAAAATAAATACGGAATTGTGGATACATGACGTACACATAGGGTGATAGAATAGGACCAGAACTTCTGTATTATACCATCCAAGTTACCGTAAAAACTTAGGTTTTGGAAATATGGGTGATTAAATTAGTCGCTATGCGATGTGCGGACAACGATTTGTCTAAGTTTGACATGAAATATAAAAATAAATACGGAATTGTGGATACATGACGTACACATAGGGTGATAGAATAGGACCAGAACTTCTGTACTATACCACCCAAGTTACCGTAAAAACTTAGGTTTTGGAAATATGGCTGTTTAAAGTAGTCGCATTGAGATGTGCGGACAGCGATTTATCGAAGTTTGACACGAAATATAAAAAAAATACGGAGGTATGCCAATATGACGTAAACA
Organism: Flexamia atlantica; assembly: GCA_035578135.1. Taxonomy (NCBI): domain Eukaryota; kingdom Metazoa; phylum Arthropoda; class Insecta; order Hemiptera; family Cicadellidae; genus Flexamia; species Flexamia atlantica. The sequence continues at coordinate 8,071,270 of JAQJVK010000026.1, read as the reverse complement.
TAGGATGATAGAATAGGACCAGAACTTTAGTACTATACCACCCAAGTTACCTTAAAAACTTAGGTTTTGGAAATATGGGTGATTAAATTAGTCGCTATGCGATGTGCGGACAGCGATTTGTCTAAGTATGACATGAAATATAATAATAAATACGGAATTGTGGATACATGAAGTACACATAGGGTGATAGAATAGGACCAGAACTTCTGTATTATACCACCCAAGTTACCGTAAAAACTTAGGTTTTGGAAATATGGCTGATTAAAGTAGTCGCATTGAGATGTGCGGACAGCGATTTGTCAAATTATGACATGAAAAATAAAATAAATACGGACGTGTGCCAACATGACGTACACATAGGATGATAGAATAGGTCCTGAAATTTAGTGTTATGACACCCAAGTTACCTTAAAAACTTAGGTTTTGGAAATATGGGTGATTAAATTAGTCGCTTTGGATGTGTGGACAGTGATCCACCTAAGTTTGACATAATATATAAAATAAATACGGCAGTGTGTCAGCATGACGTACACGTAAGGTGATGAAATAGGACCAGAACTTCTGTATTATACCACCCAAGTTACCGTAAAAACTTAGGTTTTGGAAATATGGCTGATTAAAGTAGTCGCATTGAGATGTGCGGACAGCGATTTGTCAAAGTATGACATGAAAAATAAAATAAATACGGAAGTGTGCCAACATGACGTACACATAGGATGATAGAATAGGTCCTGAAATTTAGTATTATACCACCCAAGTTACCTTAAAAACTTAGGTTTTTTGAAATATGGGTGATTAAATTAGTCGCATTGAGATGTGCGGACAGAGATTTGTCGAAGTTTGACATGAAATTTAAAAATAAATACGGAATTGTGGATACATGACGTACACATAGGGAGATAGAATAGGACCAGAACTTCTGTATTATACCACCAAAGTTACCGTAAAAACTTAGGTTTTGGAAATATGGCTGATTAAAGTAGTCGCATTGAGATGTGCGGACAGAGATTTGTCGAAGTTTGACACGAAATATAAGAAAAATACGGAGGTGTGCCAACATGACGTACACGTAGGATGATAGAATAAGTCCAGAACCTTAGTACTATACCACTCAAGTTACCGTAAAAACTTAGGTTTTGGAAATATGGGTGATTAAATTAGTCGCTATGCGATGTGCGGACAACGATTTGTCTAAGTTTGACATGAAATATAAAAATAAATACGGAATTGTGGATACATGACGTACACATAGGGTGATAGAATAGGACCAGAACTACTGTATTATACCACCCAAGTTACCGTAAAAACTTAGGTTTTGGAAATATGGCTGATTAAAGTAGTCGCATTGAGATGTGCGGACAGAGATTTGTCGAAGTTTGACACGAAATATAAAAAAAATACGGAGGTGTGCCAACATGACGTACACATAGGATGATAGAATAGGTCCAGAACTTTAGTACTATACCACCCAAGTTACCTTAAAAACTTAGGTTTTGGAAATAAGGGTGATTAAAATAGTCGCTTTCGATGTGTGGACAGCGATCCACCTAAATTTGACATAAAATATAAAATAAATACGGCAGTGTGTCAGCATGACGTACACGTAGGATGAAAGAATAGGACCAGAACTTTAGTACTATACCACCCAAGTTACCTTAAAAACTTAGGTTTTGGAAATATGGGTGATTAAATTAGTCCCTATGCGATGTGCGGACAACGTTTTGATTAAGTATGACATGTAATATAGAAATAAATACGGAAGTGTGCCAACATTACGGTCACATAGGGTGATAGAATAGGACCAGAACGTCTGTATTATACCACCCAAGTTACCGTAAAAACTTAGGTTTTGGAAATATGGCTGATTAAAGTAGTCATTGAGATGTGCGGACAGCGATTTTTCTAAGTTTGACATGAAATATAAAAATAAATACGGAATTGTGGATACATGACGTACACATAGGGTGATAGAATAGGACCAGAACGTCTGTATTATACCACCCAAGTTACCGTAAAAACTTAGGTTTTGGAAATATGGGTGATTAAATTAGTCGCTATGCGATGTGCGGACAACGATTTGTCGAAGTTTGACACGAAATATAAAAAAATACGGAGGTGTGCCAACATGACGTACACATAGGATGATAGAATAGGTCCAGAACTTTAGTACTATACTACCCAAGTTACCGTAAAAACTTAGGTTTTGGAAATATGGGTGATTAAATTAGTCGCTATGCGATGTGCGGACAACGATTTGTCTAAGTATGACATGAAATATAATAATAAATACGGAGGTGTGCCAACATTATGTACACGTAGGGTGATAGAATAGGACCAGAACTTCTGTATTATACCACCCAAGTTACCGTAAAAACTTAGGTTTTGGAAATATGGCTGATTAAAGTAGTCGCATTGAGATGTGCGGTCAGAGATTTGTCGAAGTTTGACACGAAATATAAAAAAATACGGAGGTGTGCCAACATGACGTACACATAGGATGATAGAATAGGTCCAGAACTTTAGTACTATACCACCCAAGGTACCTTAAAAACTTAGGTTTTGGAAATACGGGTGATTAAAATAGTCGCTTTGGATGTGTGGACAGTGATCCACCTAAGTTTGACATAAAATATAAAATAAATACGGCAGTGTGTCAGCATGACGTAGGTTTTGGAAATATGGGTGATTAAATTAGTCGCATTGAGATGTGCGGACAGCGATTTATCGAAGTTTGACACGAAATATAAAAAAAATACGGAGGTATGCCAATATGACGTAAACATAGGATGATAGAATAGGACCAGAACTTTAGTACTATACCACCCAAGTTACCTTAAAAACTTAGGTTTTGGAAATATGGGTGATTAAATTAGTCGCTATGCGATGTGCGGACAGCGATTTGTCTAAGTATGACATGAAATATAATAATAAATACGGAATTGTGGATACATGAAGTACACATAGGGTGATAGAATAGGACCAGAACTTCTGTATTATACCACCCAAGTTACCGTAAAAACTTAGGTTTTGGAAATATGGCTGATTAAAGTAGTCGCATTGAGATGTGCGGACAGCGATTTGTCAAATTATGACATGAAAAATAAAATAAATACGGACGTGTGCCAACATGACGTACACATAGGATGATAGAATAGGTCCTGAAATTTAGTGTTATGACACCCAAGTTACCTTAAAAACTTAGGTTTTGGAAATATGGGTGATTAAATTAGTCGCTTTGGATGTGTGGACAGTGATCCACCTAAGTTTGACATAATATATAAAATAAATACGGCAGTGTGTCAGCATGACGTACACGTAAGGTGATGAAATAGGACCAGAACTTCTGTATTATACCACCCAAGTTACCGTAAAAACTTAGGTTTTGGAAATATGGCTGATTAAAGTAGTCGCATTGAGATGTGCGGACAGCGATTTGTCAAAGTATGACATGAAAAATAAAATAAATACGGAAGTGTGCCAACATGACGTACACATAGGATGATAGAATAGGTCCTGAAAGTTAGTATTATACCACCCAAGTTACCTTAAAAACTTAGGTTTTTTGAAATATGGGTGATTAAATTAGTCGCATTGAGATGTGCGGACAGAGATTTGTCGAAGTTTGACATGAAATTTAAAAATAAATACGGAATTGTGGATACATGACGTACACATAGGGAGATAGAATAGGACCAGAACTTCTGTATTATACCACCAAAGTTACCGTAAAAACTTAGGTTTTGGAAATATGGCTGATTAAAGTAGTCGCATTGAGATGTGCGGACAGAGATTTGTCGAAGTTTGACACGAAATATAAGAAAAATACGGAGGTGTGCCAACATGACGTACACGTAGGATGATAGAATAAGTCCAGAACCTTAGTACTATACCACTCAAGTTACCGTAAAAACTTAGGTTTTGGAAATATGGGTGATTAAATTAGTCGCTATGCGATGTGCGGACAACGATTTGTCTAAGTTTGACATGAAATATAAAAATAAATACGGAATTGTGGATATATGACGTACACATAGGGTGATAGAATAGGACCAGAACTACTGTATTATACCACCCAAGTTACCGTAAAAACTTAGGTTTTGGAAATATGGCTGATTAAAGTAGTCGCATTGAGATGTGCGGACAGAGATTTGTCGAAGTTTGACACGAAATATAAAAAAAATACGGAGGTGTGCCAACATGACGTACACATAGGATGATAGAATAGGTCCAGAACTTTAGTACTATACCACCCAAGTTACCTTAAAAACTTAGGTTTTGGAAATAAGGGTGATTAAAATAGTCGCTTTCGATGTGTGGACAGCGATCCACCTAAATTTGACATAAAATATAAAATAAATACGGCAGTGTGTCAGCATGACGTACACGTAGGATGAAAGAATAGGACCAGAACTTTAGTACTATACCACCCAAGTTACCTTAAAAACTTAGGTTTTGGAAATATGGGTGATTAAATTAGTCCCTATGCGATGTGCGGACAACGTTTTGATTAAGTATGACATGTAATATAGAAATAAATACGGAAGTGTGCCAACATTACGGTCACATAGGGTGATAGAATAGGACCAGAACGTCTGTATTATACCACCCAAGTTACCGTAAAAACTTAGGTTTTGGAAATATGGCTGATTAAAGTAGTCGCATTGAGATGTGCGGACAGCGATTTTTCTAAGTTTGACATGAAATATAAAAATAAATACGGAATTGTGGATACATGACGTACACATAGGGTGATAGAATAGGACCAGAACTTCTGTATTATACCACCCAAGTTACCGTAAAAACTTAGGTTTTGGAAATATGGGTGATTAAATTAGTCGCTATGCGATGTGCGGACAACGATTTGTCGAAGTTTGACACGAAATATAAAAAAATACGGAGGTGTGCCAACATGACGTACACATAGGATGATAGAATAGGTCCAGAACTTTAGTACTATACTACCCAAGTTACCGTAAAAACTTAGGTTTTGGAAATATGGGTGATTAAATTAGTCGCTATGCGATGTGCGGACAACGATTTGTCTAAGTATGACATGAAATATAATAATAAATACGGAGGTGTGCCAACATTATGTACACGTAGGGTGATAGAATAGGACCAGAACTTCTGTATTATACCACCCAAGTTACCGTAAAAACTTAGGTTTTGGAAATATGGCTGATTAAAGTAGTCGCATTGAGATGTGCGGTCAGAGATTTGTCGAAGTTTGACACGAAATATAAAAAAATACGGAGGTGTGCCAACATGACGTACACATAGGATGATAGAATAGGTCCAGAACTTTAGTACTATACCACCCAAGGTAACTTAAAAACTTAGGTTTTGGAAATACGGGTGATTAAAATAGTCGCTTTGGATGTGTGGACAGTGATCCACCTAAGTTTGACATAAAATATAAAATAAATACGGCAGTGTGTCAGCATGACGTAGGTTTTGGAAATATGGGTGATTAAATTAGTCGCATTGAGATGTGCGGACAGCGATTTGTCAAAGTATGACATGAAAAATAAAATAAATACGGAAGTGTGCCAACATGACGTACACATAGCATGATAGAATAGGTCCTGAAATTTAGTATTATACCACCCAAGTTACCTTAAAAACTTAGGTTTTGGAAATATGGGTGATTGAATTAGTCGCATTGAGATGTGCGGACAGAGATTTGTCGAAGTTTGACATGAAATATAAAAATAAATACGGAATTGTGGTTACATGACGTACACATAGGGTGATAGAATAGGACCAGAACTTCTGTATTATACCACCCAAGTTACCGTAAAAACTTAGGTTTTGGAAATATGGCTGATTAAAGTAGTCGCATTGAGATGTGCGGACAGCGATTTGTCAAAGTATGACATGAAAAATAAAATAAATACGGAAGTGTGCCAACATGACGTACACATAGCATGATAGAATAGGTCCTGAAATTTAGTATTATACCACCCAAGTTACCTTAAAAACTTAGGTTTTGGAAATATGGGTGATTGAATTAGTCGCATTGAGATGTGCGGACAGAGATTTGTCGAAGTTTGACATGAAATATAAAAATAAATACGGAATTGTGGTTACATGACGTACACATAGGGTGATAGAATAGGACCAGAACTTCTGTATTATACCACCCAAGTTACCGTAAAAACTTAGGTTTTGGAAATATGGCTGATTAAAGTAGTCGCATTGAGATGTGCGGACAGAGATTTGTCGAAGTTTTACACGAAATATAAAAAAAATACGGAGGTGTGCCAACATGACGTACACGTAGGATGATAGAATAGGTCCAGAACTTTAGTACTATACCACCCAAGTTACCGTAAAAACTTAGGTTTTGGAAATATGGCTGATTAAATTAGTCGCTATGCGATGTGCGGACAACGATTTGTCTAAGTTTGACATGAAATATAAAAATAAATACGGAATTGTGGATACATGACGTACACATAGGGTGAAAGAATAGGACCAGAACTTCTGTATTATACCACCCAAGTTACCGTAAAAACTTAGGTTTTGGAAATATGGGTGATTAAATTAGTCGCTATGCGATGTGCGGACAACGATTTGTCTAAGTATGACATGAAATATAATAATAAATACGGAGGTGTGCCAACATTACGTACACGTAGGGTGATGAAATAGGACCAGAACTTCTGTATTATACCACCCAAGTTACCGTAAAAACGTAGGTTTTGGAAATATGGCTGATTAAAGTAGTCGCATTGAGATGTGCGGACAGCGATTTGTCAAAGTATGACATGAAAAATAAAATAAATACGGAAGTGTGCCAACATGACGTACACATAGGATGATAGAATAGGTCCTGAAATTTAGTATTATACCACCCAAGTTACCTTAAAAACTTAGGTTTTGGAAATATGGGTGATTAAATTAGTCGCTATGCGATGTGCGGACAACGATTTGTCTAAGTTTGACATTAAATATAAAAATAAATACGGAATTGTGGATACATGACGTACACATAGGGTGATAGAATAGGACCAGAACTTCTGTATTATACCATCCAAGTTACCGTAAAAACTTAGGTTTTGGAAATATGGGTGATTAAATTAGTCGCTATGCGATGTGCGGACAACGATTTGTCTAAGTTTGACATGAAATATAAAAATAAATACGGAATTGTGGATACATGACGTACACATAGGGTGATAGAATAGGACCAGAACTTCTGTACTATACCACCCAAGTTACCGTAAAAACTTAGGTTTTGGAAATATGGCTGTTTAAAGTAGTCGCATTGAGATGTGCGGACAGCGATTTATCGAAGTTTGACACGAAATATAAAAAAAATACGGAGGTATGCCAATATGACCTAAACATAGGATGATAGAATAGGACCAGAACTTTAGTACTATACCACCCAAGTTACCTTAAAAACTTAGGTTTTGGAAATATGGGTGATTAAATTAGTCGCTATGCGATGTGCGGACAGCGATTTGTCTAAGTATGACATGAAATATAATAATAAATACGGAATTGTGGATACATGAAGTACACATAGGGTGATAGAATAGGACCAGAACTTCTGTATTATACCACCCAAGTTACCGTAAAAACTTAGGTTTTGGAAATATGGCTGATTAAAGTAGTCGCATTGAGATGTGCGGACAGCGATTTGTCAAATTATGACATGAAAAATAAAATAAATACGGACGTGTGCCAACATGACGTACACATAGGATGATAGAATAGGTCCTGAAATTTAGTGTTATGACACCCAAGTTACCTTAAAAACTTAGGTTTTGGAAATATGGGTGATTAAATTAGTCGCTTTGGATGTGTGGACAGTGATCCACCTAAGTTTGACATAATATATAAAATAAATACGGCAGTGTGTCAGCATGACGTACACGTAAGGTGATGAAATAGGACCAGAACTTCTGTATTATACCACCCAAGTTACCGTAAAAACTTAGGTTTTGGAAATATGGCTGATTAAAGTAGTCGCATTGAGATGTGCGGACAGCGATTTGTCAAAGTATGACATGAAAAATAAAATAAATACGGAAGTGTGCCAACATGACGTACACATAGGATGATAGAATAGGTCCTGAAATTTAGTATTATACCACCCAAGTTACCTTAAAAACTTAGGTTTTTTGAAATATGGGTGATTAAATTAGTCGCATTGAGATGTGCGGACAGAGATTTGTCGAAGTTTGACATGAAATTTAAAAATAAATACGGAATTGTGGATACATGACGTACACATAGGGAGATAGAATAGGACCAGAACTTCTGTATTATACCACCAAAGTTACCGTAAAAACTTAGGTTTTGGAAATATGGCTGATTAAAGTAGTCGCATTGAGATGTGCGGACAGAGATTTGTCGAAGTTTGACACGAAATATAAGAAAAATACGGAGGTGTGCCAACATGACGTACACGTAGGATGATAGAATAAGTCCAGAACCTTAGTACTATACCACTCAAGTTACCGTAAAAACTTAGGTTTTGGAAATATGGGTGATTAAATTAGTCGCTATGCGATGTGCGGACAACGATTTGTCTAAGTTTGACATGAAATATAAAAATAAATACGGAATTGTGGATACATGACGTACACATAGGGTGATAGAATAGGACCAGAACTACTGTATTATACCACCCAAGTTACCGTAAAAACTTAGGTTTTGGAAATATGGCTGATTAAAGTAGTCGCATTGAGATGTGCGGACAGAGATTTGTCGAAGTTTGACACGAAATATAAAAAAAATACGGAGGTGTGCCAACATGACGTACACATAGGATGATAGAATAGGTCCAGAACTTTAGTACTATACCACCCAAGTTACCTTAAAAACTTAGGTTTTGGAAATAAGGGTGATTAAAATAGTCGCTTTCGATGTGTGGACAGCGATCCACCTAAATTTGACATAAAATATAAAATAAATACGGCAGTGTGTCAGCATGACGTACACGTAGGATGAAAGAATAGGACCAGAACTTTAGTACTATACCACCCAAGTTACCTTAAAAACTTAGGTTTTGGAAATATGGGTGATTAAATTCGTCCCTATGCGATGTGCGGACAACGTTTTGATTAAGTATGACATGTAATATAGAAATAAATACGGAAGTGTGCCAACATTACGGTCACATAGGGTGATAGAATAGGACCAGAACGTCTGTATTATACCACCCAAGTTACCGTAAAAACTTAGGTTTTGGAAATATGGCTGATTAAAGTAGTCGCATTGAGATGTGCGGACAGCGATTTTTCTAAGTTTGACATGAAATATAAAAATAAATACGGAATTGTGGATACATGACGTACACATAGGGTGATAGAATAGGACCAGAACTTCTGTATTATACCACCCAAGTTACCGTAAAAACTTAGGTTTTGGAAATATGGGTGATTAAATTAGTCGCTATGCGATGTGCGGACAACGATTTGTCGAAGTTTGACACGAAATATAAAAAAATACGGAGGTGTGCCAACATGACGTACACATAGGATGATAGAATAGGTCCAGAACTTTAGTACTATACTACCCAAGTTACCGTAAACACTTAGGTTTTGGAAATATGGGTGATTAAATTAGTCGCTATGCGATGTGCGGACAACGATTTGTCTAAGTATGACATGAAATATAATAATAAATACGGAGGTGTGCCAACATTATGTACACGTAGGGTGATAGAATAGGACCAGAACTTCTGTATTATACCACCCAAGTTACCGTAAAAACTTAGGTTTTGGAAATATGGCTGATTAAAGTAGTCGCATTGAGATGTGCGGTCAGAGATTTGTCGAAGTTTGACACGAAATATAAAAAAATACGGAGGTGTGCCAACATGACGTACACATAGGATGATAGAATAGGTCCAGAACTTTAGTACTATACCACCCAAGGTACCTTAAAAACTTAGGTTTTGGAAATACGGGTGATTAAAATAGTCGCTTTGGATGTGTGGACAGTGATCCACCTAAGTTTGACATAAAATATAAAATAAATACGGCAGTGTGTCAGCGTGACGTACACGTAGGGTGATGAAATAGGACCAGAACTTCTGTATTATACCACCCAAGTTACCGTAAAAACTTAGGTTTTGGAAATATGGCTGATTAAAGTAGTCGCATTGAGATGTGCGGACAGCGATTTGTCAAAGTATGGCATGAAAAATAAAATAAATACGGAAGTGTGCCAACATGACGTACACATAGGATGATAGAATAGGTCCTGAAATTTAGTATTATACCACCCAAGTTACCTTAAAAACTTAGGTTTTGGAAATATGGGTGATTAAATTAGTCGCATTGAGATGTGCGGACAGAGATTTGTCGAAGTTTGACATGAAATATAAAAATAAATACGGAATTGTGGATACATGACGTACACATAGGGTGATAGAATAGGACCAGAACTTCTGTATTATACCACCCAAGTTACCGTAAAAACTTAGGTTTTGGAAATATTGCTGATTAAAGTAGTCGCATTGAGATGTGCGGACAGAGATTTGTCGAAGTTTGACACGAAATATAAAAAAAATACGGAGGTTTGCCAACATGACGTACACGTAGGATGATAGAATAGGTCCAGAACTTTAGTACTATACCACCCAAGTTACCGTAAAAACTTAGGTTTTGGAAATATGGCTGATTAAATTAGTCGCTATGCGATGTGCGGACAACGATTTGTCTAAGTTTGACATGAAATATAAAAATAAATACGGAATTGTGGATACATGACGTACACAAAGGGTGTTAGAATAGGACCAGAACTTCTGTATTATACCACCCAAGTTACCGTAAAAACTTAGGTTTTGGAAATATGGGTGATTAAATTAGTCGCTATGCGATGTGCGGACAACGATTTGTCTAAGTATGACATGAAATATAATAATAAATACGGAGGTGTGCCAACATTACGTACAAGTATGGTGATGAAATAGGACCAGAACTTCTGTATTATACCACCCAAGTTACCGTAAAAACTTAGGTTTTGGAAATATGGCTGATTAAAGTAGTCGCATTGAGATGTGCGGACAGCGATTTGTCAAAGTATGACATGAAAAATAAAATAAATACGGAAGTGTGCCAACATGACGTACACATAGGATGATAGAATAGGTCCTGAAATTTAGTATTATACCACCCAAGTTACCTTAAAAACTTAGGTTTTGGAAATATGGGTGATTAAATTAGTCGCTATGCGATGTGCGGACAACGATTTGTCTAAGTATGACATGAAATATAATAATAAATACGGAGGTGTGCCAACATTATGTACACGTAGGGTGATAGAATAGGACCAGAACTTCTGTATTATACCACCCAAGTTACCGTAAAAACTTAGGTTTTGGAAATATGGCTGATTAAAGTAGTCGCATTGAGATGTGCGGTCAGAGATTTGTCGAAGTTTGACACGAAATATAAAAAAATACGGAGGTGTGCCAACATGACGTACACATAGAATGATAGAATAGGTCCAGAACTTTAGTACTATACCACCCAAGGTACCTTAAAAACTTAGGTTTTGGAAATACGGGTGATTAAAATAGTCGCTTTGGATGTGTGGACAGTGATCCACCTAAGTTTGACATAAAATATAAAATAAATACGGCAGTGTGTCAGCGTGACGTACACGTAGGGTGATGAAATAGGACCAGAACTTCTGTATTATACCACCCAAGTTACCGTAAAAACTTAGGTTTTGGAAATATGGCTGATTAAAGTAGTCACATTGAGATGTGCGGACTGCGATTTGTCAAAGTATGGCATGAAAAATAAAATAAATACGGAAGTGTGCCAACATGACATACACGTAGGATGATAGAATAGGTCCTGAAATTTAGTATTATACCACCCAAGTTACCTTAAAAACTTAGGTTTTGGAAATATGGGTGATTAAATTAGTCGCATTGAGATGTGCGGACAGAGATTTGTCGAAGTTTGACATGAAATATAAAAATAAATACGGAATTGTGGATACATGACGTACACATAGGGTTATAGAAATGGACCAGAACTTCTGTATTATACCACCCAAGTTACCGTAAAAACTTAGGTTTTGGAAATATTGCTGATTAAAGTAGTCGCATTGAGATGTGCGGACAGAGATTTGTCGAAGTTTGACACGAAATATAAAAAAAATACGGAGGTTTGCCAACATGACGTACACGTAGGATGATAGAATAGGTCCAGAACTTTAGTACTATACCACCCAAGTTACCGTAAAAACTTAGGTTTTGGAAATATGGGTGATTAAATTAGTCGCTATGCGATGTGCGGACAACGATTTGTCTAAGTATGACATAAAATATAATAATAAATACGGAGGTGTGCCAACATTACGTACACGTATGGTGATGAAATAGGACCAGAACTTCTGTATTATACCACCCAAGTTACCTTAAAAACTTAGGTTTTGGAAATATGGCTGATTAAAGTAGTCGCATTGAGATGTGCGGACAGCGATTTGTCAAAGTATGACATGAAAAATAAAATAAATACGGAAGTGTGCCAACATGACGTACACATAGGATGATAGAATAGGTCCTGAAATTTAGTATTATTCCACCCAAGTTACCTTAAAAACTTAGGTTTTGGAAATATGGGTGATTAAATTAGTCGCTATGCGATGTGCGGACAACGATTTGTCTAAGTTTGACATGAAATATAAAAATAAATACGGAATTGTGGATACATGACGTACACATAGGGTGATAGAAAAGGACCAGAACTTCTGTATTATACCACCCAAGTTACCGTAAAAACTTAGGTTTTGGAAATATGGGTGATTAAATCAGTCGCTATGCGATGTGCGGACAACGATTTGTCTAAGTTTGACATGAAATTTAAAAATAAATACGGAATTGTGGATACATGACGTACACATAGGGTGATAGAATAGGACCAGAACTTCTGTACTATACCACCCAAGTTACCGTAAAAACTTAGGTTTTGGAAATATGGCTGTTTAAAGTAGTCGCATTGAGATGTGCGGACAGCGATTTGTCGAAGTTTGACACGAAATATAAAAAAAATTCGGAGGTGTGCCAATATGACGTACACATAGGATGATAGAATAGGACCAGAACTTTAGTACTATACCACCCAAGTTACCTTAAAAACTTAGGTTTTGGAAATATGGGTAGTTAAATTAGTCGCTATGCGATGTGCGGACAACGTTTTGATTAAGTATGACATTTAATATAGAAATAAATACGGAAGTGTGCCAACATTACGGTCACATAGGGTGATAGAATAGGACCAGAAAGTCTGTATTATACCACCCAAGTTACCGTAAAAACTTAGGTTTTGGAAATATGGGTGATTAAATTATTTGCTATGCGATGTGCGGACAACGATTTGTCGAAGTTTGACACGAAATATAAAAAAATACGGAGGTGTGCCAACATGACGTACACATAGGATGATAGAATAGGTCCAGAACTTTAGTACTATACTACCCAAGTTACCGTAAAAACTTAGGTTTTGGAAATATGGGTGATTAAATTAGTCGCTATGCTATGTGCGGACAACGATTTGTCTAAGTTTTACATGAAATATAAAAATAAATACGGAGGTGTGCCAACATTACGTACACGTAGGGTGAGAGAATAGGACCAGAACTTCTGTATTATACCACCCAAGTTACCGTAAAAACTTAGGTTTTGGAAATATGGCTGATTAAATTAGTCGCTATGCGATGTGCGGAGAACGATTTGTCTAAGTTTGACATGAAATATAAAAATAAATACGGAATTGTGGATACATGACGTACACAAAGGGTGTTAGAATAGGACCAGAACTTCTGTATTATACCACCCAAGTTACCGTAAAAACTTAGGTTTTGGAAATATGGGTGATTAAATTAGTCGCTATGCGATGTGCGGACAACGATTTGTCTAAGTATGACATGAAATATAATAATAAATACGGAGGTGTGCCAACATTACGTACACGTAGGGTGATGAAATAGGACCAGAACTTCTGTATTATACCACCCAAGTTACCATAAAAACTTAGGTTTTGGAAATATGGCTGATTAAAGTAGTCGCATTGAGATGTGCGGACAGCGATTTGTCAAAGTATGACATGAAAAATAAAATAAATACGGAAGTGTGCCAACATGACGTACACATAGGATGATAGAATAGGTCCTGAAATTTAGTATTATACCACCCAAGTTACCTTAAAAACTTAGGTTTTGGAAATATGGGTGATTAAATTAGTCGCTATGCGATGTGCGGACAACGATTTGTCTAAGTTTGACATGAAATATAAAAATAAATACGGAATTGTGGATACATGACGTACACATAGGGTGATAGAATAGGACCAGAACTTCTGTATTATACCACCCAAGTTACCGTAAAAACTTAGGTTTTGGAAATATGGGTGATTAAATTAGTCGCTATGCGATGTGCGGACAACGATTTGTCTAAGTTTGACATGAAATATAAAAATAAATACGGAATTGTGGATACATGACGTACACATAGGGTGATAGAATAGGACCAGAACTTCTGTACTATACCACCCAAGTTACCGTATAAACTTAGGTTTTGGAAATATGGCTGTTTAAAGTAGTCGCATTGAGATGTGCGGACAGCGATTTGTCGAAGTTTGACACGAAATATAAAAAAAATACGGAGGTGTGCCAATATGACGTACACATAGGATGATAGAATAGGACCAGAACTTTAGTACTATACCACCCAAGTTACCTTAAAAACTTAGGTTTTGGAAATATGGGTGATTAAATTAGTCGCTATGCGATGTGCGGACAACGTTTTGATTAAGTATGACATGTAATATAGAAATAAATACGGAAGTGTGCCAACATTACGGTCACATAGGGTGATAGAATAGGACCAGAAAGTCTGTATTATACCACCCAAGTTACCGTAAAAACTTAGGTTTTGGAAATATGGCTGATTAAAGTAGTCGCATTGAGATGTGCGGACAGCGATTTTTCTAAGTTTGACATGAAATATAAAAATAAATACGGAATTGTGGATACATGACGTACACATAGGGTGATAGAATAGGACCAGAACTTCTGTATTATACCACCCAAGTTACCGTAAAAACTTAGGTTTTGGAAATATGGCTGATTAAAGTAGTCGCATTGAGATGTGCGGTCAGAGATTTGTCGAAGTTTGACAAGAAATATAAAAAAATACGGAGGTGTGCCAACATGACGTACACATAGGATGATAGAATAGGTCCAGAACTTTAGTACTATACCACCCAAGGTACCTTAAAAACTTAGGTTTTGGAAATACGGGTGATTAAAATAGTCGCTTTGGATGTGTGGACAGTGATCTACCTAAGTTTAACATAAAATATAAAATAAATACGGCAGTGTGTCAGCATGACGTACACGTAGGGTGATGAAATAGGACCAGAACTTCTGTATTATACCACCCAAGTTACCGTAAAAACTTAGGTTTTGGAAATATGGCTGATTAAAGTAGTCGCATTGAGATGTGCGGACAGCGATTTGTCAAAGTATGACATGAAAAATAAAATAAATACGGAAGTGTGCCAACATGACGTACACATAGGATGATAGAATAGGTCCTGAAATTTAGTATTATACCACCCAAGTTACCTTAAAAACTTAGGTTTTGGAAATATGGGTGATTAAATTAGTCGCATTGAGATGTGCGGACAGAGATTTGTCGAAGTTTGACATGAAATATAAAAATAAATACGGAATTGTGGATACATGACGTACTCATAGGGTGATAGAATAGGACCAGAACTTCTGTATTATACCACCCAAGTTACCGTAAAAACTTAGGTTTTGGAAATATTGCTGATTAAAGTAGTCGCATTGAGATGTGCGGATAGAGATTTGTCGAAGTTTGACACGAAATATAAAAAAAATACGGAGGTTTGCCAACATGACGTACACGTAGGATGATAGAATAGGTCCAGAACTTTAGTACTATACCACCCAAGTTACCGTAAAAACTTAGGTTTTGGAAATATGGCTGATTAAATTAGTCGCTATGCGATGTGCGGACAACGATTTGTCTAAGTTTGACATGAAATATAAAAATAAATACGGAATTGTGGATACATGACGTACACAAAGGGTGTTAGAATAGGACCAGAACTTCTGTATTATACCACCCAAGTTACCGTAAAAACTTAGGTTTTGGAAATATGGGTGATTAAATTAGTCGCTATGCGATGTGCGGACAACGATTTGTCTAAGTTTGACATGAAATATAAAAATAAATACGGAATTGTGGATACATGACGTACACATAGGGTGATAGAATAGGACCAGAACTTCTGTACTATACCACCCAAGTTACCGTAAAAACTTAGGTTTTGGAAATATGGCTGTTTAAAGTAGTCGCATTGAGATGTGCGGACAGCGATTTGTCGAAGTTTGACACGAAATATAAAAAAAATACGGAGGTGTGCCAATATGACGTACACATAGGATGATAGAATAGGACCAGAACTTTAGTACTATACCACCCAAGTTACCTTAAAAACTTAGGTTTTGGAAATATGGGTAATTAAATTAGTCGCTATGCGATGTGCGGACAGCGATTTAACTAAGTATGACATGAAATATAATAATAAATACGGAATTGTGGATACATGAAGTACACATAGGGTGATAGAATAGGACCAGAACTTCTGTATTATACCACCCAAGTTACCGTAAAAACTTAGGTTTTGGAAATATGGCTGATTAAAGTAGTCGCATTAAGATGTGCGGACAGCGATTTGTCAAAGTATGACATGAAAAATAAAATAAATACGGCAGTGTGTCAGCATGACGTACACGTATGATGAAAGAATAGGACCAGAACTTCTGTATTATACCACCCAAGTTACCGTAAAAACTTAGGTTTTGGAAATATGGCTGATTAAAGTAGTCGCATTGAGATGTGCGGACAGAGATTTGTCGAAGTTTGACACGAAATATAAAAAAAATACGGAGGTGTGCCAACATGACGTACACATAGGATGATAGAATAGGTCCAGAACTTTAGTACTATACCACCCAAGTTACCTTAAAAACTTAGGTTTTGGAAATACGGGTGATTAAAATAGTCGCTTTGGATGTGTGGACAGCGATCCACCTAAATTTGACATAAAATATAAAATAAATACGGCAGTGTGTCAGCATGACGTACACGTAGGATGAAAGAATAGGACCAGAACTTTAGTACTATACCACCCAAGTTACCTTAAAAACTTAGGTTTTGGAAATATGGGTGATTAAATTAGTCCCTATGCGATGTGCGGACAACGTTTTGATTAAGTATGACATTTAATATAGAAATAAATACGGAAGTGTGCCAACATTACGGTCACATAGGGTGATAGAATAGGACCAGAAAGTCTGTATTATACCACCCAAGTTACCGTAAAAACTTAGGTTTTGGAAATATGGGTGATTAAATTATTTGCTATGCGATGTGCGGACAACGATTTGTCGAAGTTTGACACGAAATATAAAAAAATACGGAGGTGTGCCAACATGACGTACACATAGGATGATAGAATAGGTCCAGAACTTTAGTACTATACTACCCAAGTTACCGTAAAAACTTAGGTTTTGGAAATATGGGTGATTAAATTAGTCGCTATGCGATGTGCGGACAACGATTTGTCTAAGTATGACATGAAATATAAAAATAAATACGGAATTGTGGATACATGACGTACACAAAGGGTGTTAGAATAGGACCAGAACTTCTGTATTATACCACCCAAGTTACCGTAAAAACTTAGGTTTTGGAAATATGGGTGATTAAATTAGTCGCTATGCGATGTGCGGACAACGATTTGTCTAAGTATGACATGAAATATAATAATAAATACGGAGGTGTGCCAAGATTACGTACACGTAGGGTGATGAAATAGGACCAGAACTTCTGTATTATACCACCCAAGTTACCGTAAAAACTTAGGTTTTGGAAATATGGCTGATTAAAGTAGTCGCATTGAGATGTGCGGACAGCGATTTGTCAAAGTATGACATGAAAAATAAAATAAATACGGAAGTGTGCCAACATGACGTACACATAGGATGATAGAATAGGTCCTGAAATTTAGTATTATACCACCCAAGTTACCTTAAAAACTTAGGTTTTGGAAATATGGGTGATTAAATTAGTCGCTATGCGATGTGCGGACAACGATTTGTCTAAGTTTGACATGAAATATAAAAATAAATACGGAATTGTGGATACATGACGTACACATAGGGTGATAGAATAGGACCAGAACATCTGTATTATACCACCCAAGTTACCGTAAAAACTTAGGTTTTGGAAATATGGGTGATTAAATTAGTCGCTATGCGATGTGCGGACAACGATTTGTCTAAGTTTGACATGAAATATAAAAATAAATACGGAATTGTGGATACATGACGTACACATAGGGTGATAGAATAGGACCAGAACTTCTGTACTATACCACCCAAGTTACCGTAAAAACTTAGGTTTTGGAAATATGGCTGTTTAAAGTAGTCGCATTGAGATGTGCGGACAGCGATTTGTCGAAGTTTGACACGAAATATAAAAAAAATACGGAGGTGTGCCAATATGACGTACACATAGGATGATAGAATAGGACCAGAACTTTAGTACTATACCACCCAAGTTACCTTAAAAACTTATGTTTTGGAAATATGGGTAATTAAATTAGTCGCTATGCGATGTGCGGACAGCGATTTAACTAAGTATGACATGAAATATAATAATAAATACGGAATTGTGGATACATGAAGTACACATAGGGTGATAGAATAGGACCAGAACTTCTGTATTATACCACCCAAGTTACCGTAAAAACTTAGGTTTTGGAAATATGGCTGATTAAAGTAGTCGCATTAAGATGTGCGGACAGCGATTTGTCAAAGTATGACATGAAAAATAAAATAAATACGGCAGTGTGTCAGCATGACGTACACGTATGATGAAAGAATAGGACCAGAACTTCTGTATTATACCACCCAAGTTACCGTAAAAACTTAGGTTTTGGAAATATGGCTGATTAAAGTAGTCGCATTGAGATGTGCGGACAGAGATTTGTCGAAGTTTGACACGAAATATAAAAAAAATACGGAGGTGTGCCAACATGACGTACACATAGGATGATAGAATAGGTCCAGAACTTTAGTACTATACCACCCAAGTTACCTTAAAAACTTAGGTTTTGGAAATACGGGTGATTAAAATAGTCGCTTTGGATGTGTGGACAGCGATCCACCTAAATTTGACATAAAATATAAAATAAATACGGCAGTGTGTCAGCATGACGTACACGTAGGATGAAAGAATAGGACCAGAACTTTAGTACTATACCACCCAAGTTACCTTAAAAACTTAGGTTTTGGAAATATGGGTGATTAAATTAGTCCCTATGCGATGTGCGGACAACGTTTTGATTAAGTATGACATTTAATATAGAAATAAATACGGAAGTGTGCCAACATTACGGTGATAGAATAGGACCAGAAAGTCTGTATTATACCACCCAAGTTACCGTAAAAACTTAGGTTTTGGAAATACGGGTGATTAAAATAGTCGCTTTGGATGTGTGGACGGCGATCCACCTAAGTTTGACATAAAATATAAAATAAATACGGAAGTGTGTCAGCATGACGTACACGTAGGATGAAAGAATAGGACCAGAACTTTAGTACTATACCACCCAAGTTACCTTAAAAACTTAGGTTTTGGAAATATGGGTGATTAAATTAGTCGCTATGCGATGTGCGGACAACGATTTGTCTAAGTATGACATGAAATATAATAATAAATACGGAGGGGTGCCAACATTACGTACACGTAGGGTGATAGAATAGGACCAGAACTTCTGTATTATACCACACAAGTTACCGTAAAAACTTAGGTTTTGGAAATATGGGTGATTAAATTAGTCGCTATGCGATGTGCGGACAACGATTTGTCTAAGTTTGACATGAAATATAAAAATAAATACGGAATTTTGGATACATGACGTACACATTGGGTGATAGAATAGGATTAGAACTATATTATTATACCACTCAGGTTACCGTCAAAACTTAGGTTTTGGAAATACGGGTGATTAAAATAGTCGCTTTGGATGTGTGGACAGCGATCCACCTAAGTTTGACATAAAATATAAAATAAACACGGAAGTGTGTCAGCATGACGTACACGTAGGATGAAAGAATAGGACCAGAACTTTAGTACTATACCACCCAAGTTACCTTAAAAACTTAGGTTTTGGAAATATGGGTGATTAAATTAGTCGCTATGCGATGTGCGGACAACGATTTGTCTAAGTATGACATGAAATATAATAATAAATACGGAGGTGTGCCAACATTACTTACACGTAGGGTGATAGAATAGGACCAGAACTTCTGTATTATACCACCCAAGTTACCGTAAAAACTTAGGTTTTGGAAATATGGCTGATTAAAGTAGTCGCATTGAGATGTGCGGACAGAGATTTGTCGAAGTTTGACACGAAATATAAAAAAATACGGAGGTGTGCCAACATGACGTACACATAGGATGATAGAATAGGTCCAGAACTTTAGTACTATACCACCCAAGTTACCGTAAAAACTTAGGTTTTGGAAATATGGGTGATTAAAGTAGTCGCATTGAGATGTGCGGACAGCGATTTGTCTAAGTTTGATATGAAATATAAAAATAAGTACGGAATTGTGGATACATGACGTACACATAGGGTGATAGAATAGGACCAGAACTTCTGTATTATACCACCCAAGATATCGTAAAAACTTAGGTTTTGGAAATATGGGTGATTAAATTAGTCGCTATGCGATGTGCGGACAACGATTTGTCGAAGTTTGACATGAAATATAAAATAAATACGGCAGTGTGTCAGCATGACGTACACGTAGGGTGATGAAATAGGACCAGAACTTTTGTATTATACCACCCAAGTTACCGTAAAAACTTAGGTTTTGGAAATATGGCTGATGAAAGTAGTCTCATTGAGATGTGCGGACAGCGATTTGTCAAATTATGACATGAAAAATAAAATAAATACGGAAGTGTGCCAACATGACGTACACATAGGATGATAGAATAGGTCCTGAAATTTAGTATTATACCACCCAAGTTACCTTAAAAACTTAGGTTTTGGAAATATGGGTGATTAAATTAGTCGCTATGCGATGTGCGGACAACGATTTGTCTAAGTTTGACATGAAATATAAAAATAAATACGTATTTGTGGATACATGACGTACACATAGGGTGATATAATAGGACCAGAACTTCTGTATTATACCACTCAAGTTACCGTAAAAACTTAGGTTTTGGAAATATGGCTGATTAAAGTAGTCGCATTGAGATGTGCAGACAGCGATTTGTCAAAGTATGACATGAAAAATAAAATAAATACGGAAGTGTGCCAACATGACGTACACATAGGATGATAGAATAGGTCCTGAAATTTAGTATTATACCACCCAAGTTACCGTAAAAACTTAGGTTTTGGAAATATGGGTGATTAAATTAGTCGCTATACGATGTGCGGACAACGATTTGTCTAAGTTTGACATGAAATATAAAAATAAATACGGAATTGTGGATACATGACGTACACATAGGGTGATAGAATAGGTCCTGAAATTTAGTATTATACCACCCAAGTTACCTTAAAAACTTAGGTTTTGGAAATATGGGTGATTAAATTAGTCGCTATGCGATGTGCGGACAACGATTTGTCTAGGTATGACATGAAATATAATAATAAATACGGAGGTGTGCCAACATTACGTACACGTAGGGTGATAGAATAGGACCAGAACTTCTGTATTATACCACCCAAGTTACCGTAAAAACTTAGGTTTTGGAAATATGGGTGATTAAAGTAGTCGCATTGAGATGTGCGGACAACGATTTGTCTAAGTTTGACATGAAATATAAAAATAAATACGGAAGTGTGCCAACATGACGTACACATAGGATGATAGAATAGGTCCTGAAATTTAGTATTATACCACCCAAGTTACCGTAAAAACTTAGGTTTTGGAAATATGGGTGATTAAATTAGTCGCTATGCGATGTGCGGACAACGATTTGTCTAAGTTTGACATTAAATATAAAAATAAATACGGAATTGTGGATACATGACGTACACATAGGGTGATAGAATAGGACCAGAACTTCTGTATTATACTACCCAAGTTACCGTAAAAACTTAGGTTTTGGAAATATGGGTGATTAAATTATTTGCTATGCGATGTGCAGACAACGATTTGTCGAAGTTTGACACGAAATATAAAAAAATACGGAGGTGTGCCAACATGACGTACACATAGGATGATAGAATAGGTCCAGAACTTTAGTACTATACTACCCAAGTTACCGTAAAAACTTAGGTTTTGGAAATATGGGTGATTAAATTAGTCGCTATGCTATGTGCGGACAACGATTTGTCTAAGTTTGACATGAAATATAAAAATAAATACGGAGGTGTTCCAACATTACGTACACGTAGGGTGATAGAATAGGATCAGAACTTCTGTATTATACCACCCAAGTTACCGTAAAAACTTAGGTTTTGGAAATATGGGTGATTAAATTAGTCGCTATGCGATGTGCGGACAACGATTTGTCTAAGTATGACATGAAATATAATAATAAATACGGAGGTGTGCCAACATTACGTACACGTAGGGTGATAGAATAGGACCAGAACTTCTGTATTATACCACCCAAGTTACCGTAAAAACTTAGGTTTTGGAAATATGGCTGATTAAAGTAGTCGCATTGAGATGTGCGGACAGAGATTTGTCGAAGTTTGACACGAAATATAAAAAAATACGGAGGTGTGCCAACATGACGTACACATAGGATGATAGAATAGGTCCAGAACTTTAGTACTATACCACCCAAGTTACCTTAAAAACTTAGGTTTTGGAAATACGGGTGATTAAAATAGTCGCTTTGGATGTGTGGACAGCGATCCACCTAAGTTTGACATAAAATATAAAATAAATACGGCAGTGTGTCAGCATGACGTACACGTAGGATGAAAGAATAGGACCAGAACTTTAGTACTATACCACCCAAGTTACCTTAAAAACTTAGGTTTTGGAAATACGGGTGATTAAATTAGTCGCATTGAGATGTGCGGACAGCGATTTGTCTAAGTTTGACATGAAATATAAAAATAAATACGGAATTGTGGATACATGACGTACACATAGGGTGATAGAATAGGACCAGAACTTCTGTATTATACCACCCAAGTTACCGTAAAAACTTAGGTTTTGGAAATATGGGTGATTAAATTAGTCGCTATGCGATGTGCGGACAACGATTTGTCTAAGTATGACATGTAATATAGAAATAAATACGGAAGTGTGCCAACATTACGGTCACATAGGGTGATAGAATAGGACCAGAAAGTCTGTATTATACCACCCAAGTTACCTTAAAAACTTAGGTTTTGGAAATATGGCTGATTAAAGTAGTCGCATTGAGATGTGCGGACAGCGATTTGTCAAAGTATGACATGAAAAATAAAATAAATACGGAATTGTGCCAACATGACGTACACATAGGATGAAAGAATAGGTCCAGAACTTTAGTACTATAGCACCCAAGTTACCGTAAAAACTTAGGTTTTGGAAATATGGGTGATTAAATTAGTCGCTATGCGATGTGCGGACAACGATTTGTCTAAGTTTGACATGAAATATAAATCTAAATACGGAGGTGTGCCAACATTACGTACACGTAGGGTGATAGAATAGGACCAGAACTTCTGTATTATACCACCCAAGTTACCGTAAAAACTTAGGTTTTGGAAATATGGCTGATTAAAGTAGTCGCATTGAGATGTGCGGACAGCGATTTGTCAAAGTATGACATGAAAAATAAAATAAATACGGAAGTGTGCCAACATGACGTACACATAGGATGAAAGAATAGGACCAGAACTTTAGTACTATACCACCCAAGTTACCTTAAAAACTTAGGTTTTAGAAATATGGGTGATTAAATTAGTCGCTATGCGATGTGCGGACAACGATTTGTCTAAGTATGACATGAATTATATAATAAATACGTAGGTGTGCCAACATTACGTACACGTAGGGTGATAGAATAGGACCAGAACTTCTGTATTATACCACCCAAGTTACCGTAAAAACTTAGGTTTTGGAAATATGGCTGATTAAATTAGTCGCTATGCGATGTGCGGACAACGATTTGTCTAAGTTTGACATGAAATATAAAAAAAATACGGAGGTGTGCCAACATGACGTACACATAGGATGATAGAATAGGTCCAGAACTTTAGTACTATACCACCCAAGTTACCTTAAAAACTTAGGTTTTGGAAATACGGGTGATTAAATTAGTCGCATTGAGATGTGCGGACAGCGATTTGTCTAAGTTTGACATGAAATATAAAAATAAATACGGAATTGTGGATACATGACGTACACATAGGGTGATAGAATAGGACCAGAACTTCTGTATTATACCACCCAAGTTACCGTAAAAACTTAGGTTTTGGAAATATGGGTGATTAAATTAGTCGCTATGCGATGTGCGGACAACGATTTGTCTAAGTTTGACATGAAATATAAAAATAAATACTGAATTTTGGATACATGACGTACACATTGGGTGATAGAATAGGATTAGAACTATATTATTATACCACTCAGGTTACCGTCAAAACTTAGGTTTTGGAAATGCGGGTGATTAAAATAGTCGCTTTGGATATGTGGACAGCGATCCACCTAAGTTTGACATAAAATATAAAATAAATACGGCAGTGTGTCAGCATGACGTACACATAGGGTGATAGAATAGGACCAGAACATCTGTATTATACCACCCAAGTTACCGTAAAAACTTAGGTTTTGGAAATATGGCTGATTAAATTAGTCGCTATGCGATGTGCGGACAACGATTTGTCGAAGTTTGACACGAAATATAAAAAAATACGGAGGTGTGCCAACATGACGTACACATAGGATGATAGAATAGGTCCAGAACTTTAGTACTATACCACCCAAGTTACCGTAAAAACTTAGGTTTTGGAAATATGGGTGATTAAATTAGTCGCTATGCGATGTGCGGACAACGATTTGTCTAAGTTTGACATGAAATATAAAAATAAATACGGAATTGTGGATACATGACGTACACATAGGGTGATAGAATAGGACCAGAACTTCTGTACTATACCACCCAAGTTACCTTAAAATCTTAGGTTTTGGATATATGGGTGATTAAATTAGTCGCTATGCGATGTGCGGACAACGATTTGTCTAAGTATGACATGAAATACAATAATAAATACGGAGGTGTGCCAACATTACGTACATATAGGGTGATAGAATAGGACCAGAACTTCTGTATTATACCACCCAAGTTACCGTAAAAACTTAGGTTTTGGAAATATGGCTGATTAAAGTAGTCGCATTGAGATGTGCGGACAGAGATTTGTCGAAGTTTGACACGAAATATAAAAAAATACGGAGGTGTGCCAACATGACGTACACATAGGATGATAGAATAGGTCCAGAACTTTAGTACTATACCACCCAAGTTACCGTAAAAACTTAGGTTTTGGAAATATGGGTGATTAAAGTAGTCGCATTGAGATGTGTGGACAGCGATTTGTCTAAGTTTGACATGAAATATAAAAATAAGTACGGAATTGTGGATACATGACGTACACATAGGGTGATAGAATAGGACCAGAACTTCTGTATTATACCACCCAAGTTACCGTAAAAACTTAGGTTTTGGAAATATGGGTGATTAAATTAGTCGCTATGCGATGTGCGGACAACGATTTGTCTAAGTATGACATGAAATATAATAATAAATACGGAGGTGTGCCAACATTACGTACACGTAGGGTGATAGAATAGGACCAGAACTTCTGTATTATACCACCCAAGTTACCGTAAAAACTTAGGTTTTGGAAATATGGCTGATTAAAGTAGTCGCATTGAGATGTGCGGACAGCGATTTGTCAAAGTATGACATGAAAAATAAAATAAATACGGAAGTGTGCCAACATGACGTACACATAGGATGATAGAATAGGTCCTGAAATTTAGTATTATACCACCCAAGTTACCTTAAAAACGTAGGTTTTGGAAATATGGGTGATTAAATTAGTCGCTATGCGATGTGCGGACAACGATTTGTCTAAGTTTGACATGAAATATAATAATAAATACGGAGGTTTGCCAACATTACGTACACATAGGGTGATAGAATAGGACCAGAACTTCTGTATTATACCACCCAAAATACCGTAAAAACTTAGGTTTTGGAAATATGGGTGATTAAATTAGTCGCATTGAGATGTGCGGACAGCTATTTGTCTAAGTTTGACATGAAATATAAAAATAAATACGGAATTGTGGATACATGACGTACACATAGGGTGATAGAATAGGACCAGAACTTCTGTATTATACCACCCAAGTTACCGTAAAAACTTAGGTTTTTGAAATATGGGTGATTAAATTAGTCGCTATGCGATGTGCGGACAACGATTTGTCGAAGTTTGACACGAAATATAAAAAAAATACGGAGGTGTGCCAACATGACGTACACATAGGATGATAGAATAGGTCCAGAACTTCTTTAGTACTATACCACCCAAGTTACCGTAAAAACTTAGGTTTTGGAAATATGGGTGATTAAATTAGTCGCTATCCGATGTGCGGAAAACGATTTGTTTAAGTTTGACATGAAATATAAAAATAAATACGGAATTGTGGATACATGACGTACACATAGGGTGATAGAATAGGAACAGAACTTCTGTATTATACCACCCAAGTTACCGTAAAAACTTAGGTTTTGGAAATATGGGTGATTAAATTAGTCGCTATGCGATGTGCGGACAACAATTTGTCTAAGTTTGACATGAAATATAAAAATAAATACGGAATTTTGGATACATGACGTACACATTGGGTGATAGAATAGGATTAGAACTATATTATTATACCACTCAGGTTACCGTCAAAACTTAGGTTTTGGAAATACGGGTGATTAAAATAGTCGCTTTGGATGTGTGGACAGCGATCCACCTAAGTTTGACATAAAATATAAAATAAATACGGAAGTGTGTCAGCATGACGTACACGTAGGATGAAAGAATAGGACCAGAACTTTAGTACTATACCACCCAAGTTACCTTAAAAACTTAGGTTTTGGAAATATGGGTGATTAAATTAGTCGCTATGCGATGTGCGGACAACGATTTGTCTAAGTATGACATGAAATATAATAATAAATACGGAGGTGTGCCAACATTACGTACACGTAGGGTGATACAATAGGACCAGAACTTCTGTATTATACCACACAAGTTACCGTAAAAACTTAGGTTTTGGAAATATGGCTGATTAAAGTAGTCGCATTGAGATGTGCGGACAGAGATTTGTCGAAGTTTGACACGAAATATAAAAAAAATACGGAGGTGTGCCAACATGACGTACACATAGAATGATAGAATAGGTCCAGAACTTTAGTACTATACCACCCAAGTTACCGTAAATACTTAGGTTTTGGAAATATGGCTGATTAAAGTAGTCGCATTGAGATGTGCGGACAGCGATTTGTCTAAGTTTGACATCAAATATAAAAATAAATACGGAATTGTGGATACATGACGTACACATAGGGTGATAGAATAGGACCAGAACTTCTGTATTATACCACCCAAGTTACCGTAAAAACTTAGGTTTTGGAAATATGGGTGATTAAATTAGTCGCTATGCGATGTGCAGACAACGATTTGTCTAAGTTTGACATGAAATATAAAAATAAATACGGAATTTTGGATACATGACGTACACATTGGGTGATAGAATAGGATTAGAACTATATTATTATACCACTCAGGTTACCGTCAAAACTTAGGTTTTGGAAATACGGGTGATTAAAATAGTCGCTTTGGATGTGTGGACAGCGATCCACCTAAGTTTGACATAAAATATAAAATACATACGGAAGTGTGTCAGCATGACGTACACGTAGGATGAAAGAATAGGACCAGAACTTTAGTACTATACCACCCAAGTTACCTTAAAAACTTAGGTTTTGGAAATATGGGTGATTAAATTAGTCGCTATGCGATGTGCGGACAACGATTTGTCTAAGTATGACATGAAATATAATAATAAATATGGAGGTGTGCCAACATTACGTACACGTAGGGTGATAGAATAGGACCAGAACTTCTGTATTATACCACCCAAGTTACCGTAAAAACTTAGGTTTTGGAAATATGGCTGATTAAAGTAGTCGCATTGAGATGTGCGGACAGAGATTTGTCGAAGTTTGACACGAAATATAAAAAAATACGGAGGTGTGCCAACATGACGTACACATAGGATGATAGAATAGGTCCAGAACTTTAGTACTATACCACCCAAGTTACCGTAAAAACTTAGGTTTTGGAAATATGGGTGATTAAAGTAGTCGCATTGAGATGTGTGGACAGCGATTTGTCTAAGTTTGACATGAAATATAAAAATAAGTACGGAATTGTGGATACATGACGTACACATAGGGTGATAGAATAGGACCAGAACTTCTGTATTATACCACCCAAGTTACCGTAAAAACTTAGGTTTTGGAAATATGGGTGATTAAATTAGTCGCTATGCGATGTGCGGACAACGATTTTTTGAAGTTTGACATGAAATATAAAATAAATACGGCAGTATGTCAGCATGACGTACACGTAGGGTGATGAAATAGGACCAGAACTTTTGTATTATACCACCCAAGTTACCGTAAAAACTTAGGTTTTGGAAATATGGCTGATGAAAGTAGTCGCATTGAGATGTGCGGACAGCGATTTGTCAAATTATGACATGAAAAATAAAATAAATACGGAAGTGTGCCAACATGACGTACACATAGGATGATAGAATAGGTCCTGAAATTTAGTATTATACCACCCAAGTTACCTTAAATACTTAGGTTTTGGAAATATGGGTGATTAAATTAGTCGCTATGCGATGTGCGGACAACGATTTGTCTAAGTTTGACATGAAATATAAAAATAAATACGTATTTGTGGATACATGACGTACACATAGGGTGATATAATAGGACCAGAACTTCTGTATTATACCACTCAAGTTACCGTAAAAACTTAGGTTTTGGAAATATGGATGATTAAAGTAGTCGCATTGAGATGTGCGGACAGCGATTTGTCAAAATATGACATGAAAAATAAAATAAATACGGAAGTGTGCCAACATGACGTACACATAGGATGATAGAATAGGTCCTGAAATTTAGTATTATACCACCCAAGTTACCGTAAAAACTTAGGTTTTGGAAATATGGGTGATTAAATTAGTCGCTATGCGATGTGCGGACAACGATTTGTCTAAGTTTGACATGAAATAAAAAAATAAATACGGAATTGTGGATACATGACGTACACATAGGGTGATAGAATAGGTCCTGAAATTTAGTATTATACCACCCAAGTTACCTTAAAAACTTAGGTTTTGGAAATATGGGTGATTAAATTAGTCGCTATGCGATGTGCGGACAACGATTTGTCTAGGTATGACATGAAATATAATAATAAATACGGAGGTGTGCCAACATTACGTACACGTAGGGTGATAGAATAGGACCAGAACTTCTGTATTATACCACCCAAGTTACCGTAAAAACTTAGGTTTTGGAAATATGGGTGATTAAATTAGTCGCTATGCGATGTGCGGACAACGATTTGTCTAAGTTTGACATTAAATATAAAAATTAATACGGAATTGTGGATACATGACGTACACATAGGGTGATAGAATAGGACCAGAACTTCTGTATTATACCACCCAAGTTACCGTAAAAACTTAGGTTTTGGAAATATGGGTGATTAATATAGTCGCTATGCGATGTGCGGACAACGATTTGTCTAAGTTTGACATGATATATAAAAATAAATACGGAATTTTGGATACATGACGTACACATTGGGTGATAGAATAGGATTAGAACTATATTATTATACCACTCAAGTTACCGTCAAAACTTAGGTTTTGGAAATACGGGTGATTAAAATAGTCGCTTTGGATGTGTGGACAGCGATCCACCTAAGTTTGACATAAAATATAAAATAAATACGGCAGTGTGTCAGCATGACGTACACGTAGGATGAAAGAATAGGACCAGAACTTTAGTACTATACCACCCAAGTTACCTTAAAAACTTAGGTTTGGGAAATATGGGTGATTAAATTAGTCGCTGTGCGATGTGCGGACAACGATTTGTCTAAGTATGACATGAAATATAATAATAAATACGGAGGTGTGCCAACATTACGTACACGTAGGGTGATACAATAGGACCAGAACTTCTGTATTATACCACCCAAGTTACCGTAAAAACTTAGGTTTTGGAAATATGGCTGATTAAAGTAGTCGCATTGAGATGTGCGGACAGAGATTTGTCGAAGTTTGACACGAAATATAAAAAAAATACGGAGGTGTGCCAACATGACGTACACATAGGATGATAGAATAGGTCCAGAACTTTAGTACTATACCACCCAAGTTACCGTAAAAACTTAGGTTTTGGAAATATGGGTGATTAAATTAGTCGCTATGCGATGTGCGGACAACGATTTATCTAAGTTTGACATGAAATATAATAATAAATACGGAGGTGTGCCTACATTACGTAAACGTAGGGTGATAGAATAGGACCAGAACTTCTGTATTATACCACCCAAGTTACCGTAAAAACTTAGGTTTTGGAAAAATGGGTGATTAAATTAGTCGCTATGCGATGTGCGGACAACGATTTGTCTAAGTTTGACATGAAATATAATAATAAATACGGAGGTGTGCCTACATTACGTAAACGTAGGGTGATAGAATAGGACCAGAACTTCTGTATTATACCACCCAAGTTACCGTAAAAACTCAGGTTTTGGAAATATGGCTGATTAAATTAGTCGCATTGAGATGTGCAGACAGAGATTTGTCGAAGTTTGACACGAAATATAAAAAAATACGGAGGTTTGCCAACATGACGTACACATAGGATGATAGAATAGGTCCAGAACTTTAGTATTATACCACCCAAGTTACCTTAAAAACTTAGGTTTTGGAAATATGGGTGATTAAATTAGTCGCTATGCGATGTGCGGACAACGATTTGTCTAAGTTTGACATGAAATATAAAAATAAATACGGAATTGTGGATACATGACGTACACGTAGGGTGATAGAATATGACCAGAACTTCTATATTATACCACCCAAGTTACCGTAAAAACTTAGGTTTTGGAAATATGGCTGATTAAAGTAGTCGCATTGAGATATGCGGACGGCGATTTGTCAAAGTATGACATGAAAAATAAAATAAATACGGAAGTGTGCCAACATGACGTACACATAGGATGATAGAATAGGTCCTGAAATTTAGTATTATACCACCCAAGTTACCTTAAAAACTTAGGTTTTGGAAATATGGGTGATTAAATTAGTCGCTATGCGATGTGCGGACAACGATTTGTCTAAGTTTGACATGAAATATAAAAATAAATACGGAATTGTGGATACATGACGTACACATAGGGTGATAGAATAGGACCAGAACTTCTGTATTATACCACCCAAGTTACCGTAAAAACTTAGGTTTTGGAAATATGGGTGATTAAATTAGTCGCTATGCGATGTGCGGACAACGATTTGTCTAAGTTTGACATGAAATATAAAAATAAATACGGAATTTTGGATACATGACGTACACATTGGGTGATAGAATAGGATTAGAACTATCTTATCATACCACTCAGGTTACCGTCAAAACTTAGGTTTTGGAAATACGGGTGATTAAAATAGTCGCTTTGGATGTGTGGACAGCGATCCACCTAAGTTTGACATAAAATATAAAATAAATACGGCAGTGTGTCAGCATGACGTACAAGTAGGATGAAAGAATAGGACCAGAACTTTAGTACTATACCACCCAAGTTACCTTAAAAACTTAGGTTTTGGAAATATGGGTGATTAAATTAGTCGCTATGCGATGTGCGGACAACGATTTGTCTAAGTTTGACATGAAATATAAAAATAAATACGGAATTGTGGATACATGACGTACACATAGGGTGATAGAATAGGATCAGAACTTCTGTATTATACCACCCAAGCTACCGTAAAAACTTAGGTTTTGGAAATATGGGTGATTAAATTAGTCGCTATGCGATGTGCGGACAACGATTTGTCTAAGTTTGACATGAAATATAAAAATAAATACGGAATCGTGGATACATGACGTACACGTAGGGTGATAGAATTGGACCAGAACTTTAGTACTATACCACCCAAGTTACCTTAAAAACTTAGGTTTTGGAAATATGGGTGATTAAATTAGTCGCTATGCGATGTGCGGACAACGATTTGTCAAAGTATGACATGAAATATAATAATAAATACGGAGGTGTGCCAACATTACGTACACGTAGGATGAAAGAATAGGACCAGAACATTAGTACTATACCACCCAATTTACCTTAAAAACTTAGGTTTTGGAAATATGGGTGATTAAATTAATCGCTATGCGATGTGCGGACAACGATTTCTCTAAGTATGACATGAAATATAATAATAAATACGGAGGTGTGCCAACATTACGTACACGTAGGGTGATAGAATAGGACCAGAACTTCTGTATTATACCACCCAAGTTACCGTAAAAACTTACGTTTTGGAAATATGGCTGATTAAAGTAGTCGCATTGAGATGTGCGGACAGAGATTTGTCGAAGTTTGACACGAAATATAAAAAAAATACGGAGGTGTGCCAACATGACGTACACATAGGATGATAGAATAGGTCCAGAACTTTAGTACTATACCACCCAAGTTACCGTAAAAACTTAGGTTTTGGAAATATGGCTGATTAAATTAGTCGCATTGAGATGTGCGGACAGCGATTTGTCTAAGTTTGACATGAAATATAAAAATAAATACGGAATTGTGGATACATGACGTACACATAGGGTGATAGAATAGGACCAGAACTTCTGTATTATACCACCCAAGTTACCGTAAAAACTTAGGTTTTGGAAATATGGGTGATTAAATTAGTCGCTTTGCGATGTGCGGACAACGAATTGTCGAAGTTTGACACGAAATATAAAAAAAATACGGAGGTGTGCCAACATGACGTACACATAGGATGATAGAATAGGTCCAGAACTTTAGTACTATACCACCCAAGTTACCGTAAAAACTTAGGTTTTGGAAATATGGGTGATTAAATTAGTCGCTATGCGATGTGCGGACAACGATTTGTCTAAGTTTGACATGAAATATAAAAATAAATACGGAGGTTTGCCAACATTACGTACACGTTGGGTGATAGAATAGGACCAGAACTTCTGTATTATACCACCCAAGTTACCGTAAAAACTTAGGTTTTGGAAATATGGGTGATTAAATTAGTCGCTATGCGATGTGCGGACAACGATTTGTCTAAGTATGACATGAAATATAATAATAAATACGGAGGTTTGCCAACATTACGTACACATAGGATGATAGAATAGGACCAGAACTTCTGTATTATACCACCCAAGTTACCGTAAAAACTTAGGTTTTGGAAATATGGCTGATTAAAGTAGTCGCATTGAGATGTGCGGACAGCGATTTGTCAAAGTATGACATGAAAAATAAAATAAATACGGAAGTGTGCCAACATGACGTACCCATAGGATGATAGAATAGGTCCTGAAATTTAGTATTATACCACCCAAGTTACCTTAAAAACTTAGGTTTTGGAAATATGGGTGATTAAATTAGTCGCTATGCGATGTGCGGACAACGATTTGTCTAAGTTTGACATGAAATTTAAAAATAAATACGGATTTGTGGATACATGACGTACACATAGGGTGATAGAATAGGACCAGAACTTCTGTATTATACCACCCAAGTTACCGTAAAAACTTAGGTTTTGGAAATACGGGTGATTAAAATAGTCGCTTTGGATGTGTGGACAGCGATCCACCTAAGTTTGACATAATATATAAAATAAATACGGAAGTGTGCCAAGAAGACGTACACATAGGGTGATAGAATAGGACAGGAACTTCTGTATTATACCACCAAAGTTACCGTAAAAACTTAGGTTTTGGAAATATGGCTGATTAAAGTAGTCGCTTTAAGATGTGCGGACAGCGATGTGTCTAAGTTTGACATGAAATATAAAATTAATACGGAAGTGTGCCAACATGACGTACACATAGGATGAAAGAATAGGACCAGAACTTTAGTACTATACCACCCAAGTTACCTTAAAATCTTAGGTTTTGGAAATTTGGGTGATTAAATTAGTCGCTATGCGATGTGCGGACAACGATTTGTCTAAGTATGACATGAAATATAATAATAAATACGGAGGTGTGCCAACATTACGTACACGTAGGGTGATAGAATAGGACCAGAACTTCTGTATTATACCACCCAAGTTACCGTAAAAACTTAGGTTTTGGAAATATGGGTGATTAAATTAGTCGCTATGCGATGTGCGGACAACGATTTGTCTAAGTATGACATGAAATATAATAATAAATACGGAGGTTTGCCAACATTACGTACACATAGGATGATAGAATAGGTCCAGAACTTTAGTACTATACCACCCAAGTTACCGTAAAACTTAGGTTTTGGAAATATGGCTGATTAAAGTAGTCACATTGAGATGTGCGGACAGCGATTTGTCAAAGTATGACATGAAAAATAAAATAATTACGGAAGTGTGTCAACATGACGTACACATAGGATGATAGAATAGGTCCTGAAATTTAGTATTATACCCCCCAAGTTACCTTAAAAACTTAGGTTTTGGAAATATGGGTGATTAAATTAGTCGCTATGCGATGTGCGGACAACGATTTGTCTAAGTTTGACATGAAATATAAAAATAAATAAGAAATTGTGGATACATGACGTACACATAGGGTGATAGAATAGGACCAGAACTTCTGTATTATACCACCCAAGTTACCGTAAAAACTTAGGTTTTGGAAATATGGGTGATTAAATTAGTCGATATGCGATGTGCGGACAACGATTTGTCTAAATTTGACATGAAATATAATAATAATTACGGAGGTGTGCCAACATTACGTAAACGTAGGGTGATAGAATAGGACCAGAACTTCTGTATTATACCACCCAAGTTACCGTAAAAACTTAGGTTTTGGAAATATGACTGATTAAAGTAGTCGCATTGAGATGTGCGGACAGAGATTTGTCGAAGTTTGACACGAAATATAAAAAAAAATACGGAGGTGTGCCAACATGACGTACACATAGGATGATAGAATAGGTTCAGAACTTTAGTATTATACCACCCAAGTTACCTTAAAAACTTAGGTTTTGGAAATATGGGTGATTAAATTAGTCGCTATGCGATGTGCGGACAACGATTTGTCTAAGTTTGACATGAAATATAAAAATAAATACGGAATTGTGGATACATGACGTACACGTAGGGTGATAGGACCAGAACTTCTGTATTATACCACCCAAGTTACCGTAAAAACTTAGGTTTTGGAAATATGGCTGATTAAAGTAGTCGCATTGAGATGTGCGGACAGCGATTTGTCAAAGTATGACATGAAAAATAAAATAAATACGGAAGTGTGCCAACATGACGTACACATAGGATGATAGAATAGGTCCTGAAATTTAGTATTATACCACCCGAGTTACCTTAAAAACTTAGGTTTTGGAAATATGGGTGATTAAATTAGTCGCTATGCGATGTGCGGACAACGATTTGTCTAAGTTTGACATGAAATATAAAAATAAATACGGAATTGTGGATACATGACGTACACATAGGGTGATAGAACAGGACAAGAACTTCTGTATTATACCACCCAAGTTACCGTAAAAACTTAGGTTTTGGAAATATGGGTGATTAAATTAGTCGCTATGCGATGTGCGGACAACGATTTGTCTAAGTTTGACATGAAATATAAAAATAAATACGGAATTGTGGATACATGACGTACACATAGGGTGATAGAATAGGACCAGAACTTCTGTATTATACCACCCAAGTTACCGTAAAAACTTAGGTTTTGGAAATATGGGTGATTAAATTAGTCGCTATGCGATGTGCGGACAACGATTTGTCTAATTTTGACATAAAATATAAAAATAAATACGAAATTTTTGATACATGACGTACACATTGGGTGATAGAATAGGATTAGAACTATATTATTATACCACTCAGGTTACCGTTAAAACTTAGGGTTTGGAAATACGGGTGATTTAAATAGTCGCTTTGGTTGAGTGGACAGCGATCCACCTAAGTTTGACATAAAATATAAAATGAATACGGCAGTGTGTCAGCATGACGTACACGTAGGATGAAAGAATAGGACCAGAACTTTAGTACTATACCACCCAAGTTACCTTAAAAACTTAGGTTTTGGAAATATGGCTGATTAAAGTAGTCGCATTGAGATGTGCGGACAGAGATTTGTCGAAGTTTGACACGAAATATAAAAAAAATACGGAGGTGTGCCAACATGACGTACACATAGGATGATAGAATAGGTCCAGAACTTTAGTACTATACCACCCAAGTTACCGTAAAACTTAGGTTTTGGAAATACGGGTGATTAAAATAGTAGCTTTGGATGTGTGGACAGTGATCCACCTAAGTTTGACATAAAATATAAAATAAATACGGCAGTGTGTCAGCATGACGTACACGTAGGGTGATGAAATAGGACCAGAACTTCTGTATTATACCACCCAAGTTACCGTAAAAACTTAGGTTTTGGAAATATGGCTGATTAAAGTAGTCGCATTGAGATGTGCGGACAGCGATTTGTCAAAGTATGACATGAAAAATAAAATAAATTCGGAAGTGTGCCAACATGACGTACACATAGGATGATAGAATAGGTCCTGAAATTTAGTATTATACCACCCAAGTTACCTTAAAAACTTAGGTTTTGGAAATATGGGTGATTAAATTAGTCGCTATGCGATGTGCGGACAACGATTTGTCTAAGTTTGACATGAAATATAAAAATAAATACGGAATTGTGGATACATGACGTACACATAGGGTGATAGAATAGGACCAGAACTTCTGTATTATACCTCCCAAGTTACCGTAAAAACTTAGGTTTTGGAATTATGGGTGATTAAATTAGTCGCTATGCGATGTGCGGACAACGATTTGTCTAAGTTTGACATGAAATATAAAAATAAATACGGAATTTTGGATACATGACGTACACATTGGGTGATGGAATAGGATTAGAACTACATTATTATACCACTCAGGTTACCGTCAAAACTTAGGTTTTGGAAATACGGGTATTAAAATAGTCGCTTTGGATGTGTGGACAGCGATCCACCTAAGTTTGACATAAAATATAAAATAAATACGGCAGTGTGTCAGCATGACGTACACGTAGGATGAAAGAATAGGACCAGAACTTTAGTACTATACCACCCAAGTTACCTTAAAAACTTAGGTTTTGGAAATATGGCTGATTAAAGTAGTCGCATTGAGATGTGCGGACAGAGATTTGTCGAAGTTTGACACGAAATATAAAAAAAATACGGAGGTGTGCCAACATGACGTACACATAGGATGATAGAATAGGTCCAGAACTTTAGTACTATACCACCCAAGTTACCGTAAAACTTAGGTTTTGGAAATATGGCTGATTAAAGTAGTCACATTGAGATGTGCGGACAGCGATTTGTCAAAGTATGACATGAAAAATAAAATAATTACGGAAGTGTGTCAACATGACGTACACATAGGATGATAGAATAGGTCCTGAAATTTAGTATTATACCACCCAAGTTACCTTAAAAACTTAGGTTTTGGAAATATGGGTGATTAAATTAGTCGCTATGCGATGTGCGGACAACGATTTGTCTAAGTTTGACATAAAATATAAAATTAAATAAGAAATTGTGGATACATGACGTACCCATAGGGTGATAGAATAGGACCAGAACTTCTGTATTATACAACCCAAGTTACCGTAAAAACTTAGGTTTTGGAAATATGGGTGATTAAATTAGTCGATATGCGATGTGCGGACAACGATTTGTCTAAGTTTGACATGAAATATAATAATAATTACGGAGGTGTGCCAACATTACGTAAACGTAGGGTGATAGAATAGGACCAGAACTTCTGTATTATACCACCCAAGTTACCGTAAAAACTTAGGTTTTGGAAATATGGCTGATTAAAGTAGTCGCATTGAGATGTGCGGACAGAGATTTGTCGAAGTTTGACACGAAATATAAAAAAGATACGGAGGTGTGCCAACATGACGTACACATAGGATGATAGAATAGGTCCAGAACTTTAGTATTATACCACCCAAGTTACCTTAAAAACTTAGGTTTTGGAAATATGGGTGATTAAATTAGTCGCTATGCGATGTGCGGACAACGATTTGTCTAAGTTTGACATGAAATATAAAAATAAATACGGAATTGTGGATACATGACGTACACGTAGGGTGATAGAATAGGACCAGAACTTCTGTATTATACCACCCAAGTTACCGTAAAAACTTAGGTTTTGGAAATATGGCTGATTAAAGTAGTCGCATTGAGATGTGCGGACAGCGATTTGTCAAAGTATGACATGAAAAATAAAATAAATACGGAAGTGTGCCAACATGACGTACACATAGGATGATAGAATAGGTCCTGAAATTTAGTATTATACCACCCGAGTTACCTTAAAAACTTAGGTTTTGGAAATATGGGTGATTAAATTAGTCGCTATGCGATGTGCGGACAACGATTTGTCTAAGTTT
This sequence comes from Flexamia atlantica, assembly GCA_035578135.1. Taxonomy (NCBI): domain Eukaryota; kingdom Metazoa; phylum Arthropoda; class Insecta; order Hemiptera; family Cicadellidae; genus Flexamia; species Flexamia atlantica. The sequence continues at coordinate 8,032,413 of JAQJVK010000026.1, read as the reverse complement.
GACATGAAATATAAAAATAAATACGGAATTGTAGATACATGACGTACACATAGGGTGATAGAATAGGACCAGAACTTCTGTATTATACCACCCAAGTTACCGTAAAAACTTAGGTTTTGGAAATATGGGTGATTAAATTAGTCGCTATGCGATGTGCGGACAACGATTTGTCTAAGTTTGACATGAAATATAAAAATAAATACGGAATTTTGGATACATGACGTACACATTGGGTGATAGAATAGGTTTAGAACTATATTATTATACCACTCAGGTTACCGTCAAAACTTAGGTTTTGGAAATACGGGTGATTAAAATAGTCGCTTTGGATGTGTGGACAGCGATCCACCTAAATTTGACATAAAATATAAAATAAATACGGCAGTGTGTCAGCATGACGTACAAGTAGGATGAAAGAATAGGACCAGAACTTTAGTACTATACCACCCAAGTTACCTTAAAAACTTAGGTTTTGGAAATATGGGTGATTAAATTAGTCGCTATGCGATGTGCGGACAACGATTTGTCTAAGTTTGACATCAAATATAAAAATAAATACGGAATTGTGGATACATGACGTACACATAGGGTGATAGAATAGGACCAGAACTTCTGTATTATACCACCCAAGCTACCGTAAAAACTTAGGTTTTGGAAATATGGGTGATTAAATTAGTCGCTATGCGATGTGCGGACAACGATTTGTCTAAGTTTGACATAAAATATAAAAATAAATACGGAATTGTGGATACATGACGTACACGTAGGGTGATAGAATAGGACCAGAACTTTAGTACTATACCACCCAAGTTACCTTAAAAACTTAGGTTTTGGAAATATGGGTGATTAAATTAGTCGCTATGCGATGTGCGGACAACGATTTGTCTAAGTATGACATGAAATATAATAATAAATACGGAGGTGTTCCAACATTACGTACACGTAGGATGAAAGAATAGGACCAGAACTTTAGTACTATACCACCCAAGTTACCTTAAAAACTTAGGTTTTGGAAATATGGGTGATTAAATTAGTCGCTATGCGATGTGCGGACAACGATTTGTCTAAGTATACCATGAAATATAATAATAAATACGGAGGTGTGCCAACGTTACGTACACGTAGGGTGATAGAATAGGACCAGAACTTCTGTATTATACCACCCAAGTTACCGTAAAAACTTAGGTTTTGGAAATATGGCTGATTATAGTAGTCGCATTGAGATGTGCGGACAGAGATTTCTCGAAGTTTGACACGAAATATAAAAAAAATACGGAGGTGTGCCAACATGACGTACACATAGGATGATAGAATAGGTCCAGAACTTTAGTACTATACCACCTAAGTTACCGTAAAAACTTAGGTTTTGGAAATATGGCTGATTAAAGTAGTCGCATTGAGATGTGCGGACAGCGATTTGTCTAAGTTTGACATGAAATATAAAAATAAATACGGAATTGTGGATACATTACGTACACATAGGGTGATAGAATAGGACCAGAACTTCTGTATTATACCACCCAAGTTACCGTGAAAACTTAGGTTTTGGAAATATGGGTGATTAAATTAGTCGCTTTGCGATGTGCGGACAACGAATTGTCGAAGTTTGACACGAAATATAAAAAAGTACGGAGGTGTGCCAACATGACGTGCACATAGGATGATAGAATAGGACCAGAACTTCTGTATTATACCACCCAAGTTACCGTAAAAACTTAGGTTTTGGAAATATGGGTGATTAAATTAGTCGCTATGCGATGTGCGGACAACGATTTGTCTAAGTTTGACATGAAATATAAAAATAAATACGGAATTGTGGATACATGACGTACACATAGGGTGATAGAATAGGACCAGAACTTCTGTATTATACCACCCAAGTTACCGTAAAAACTTAGGTTTTGGAAATATGGGTGATTAAATTAGTCGCTATGCGATGTGCGGACAACGATTTGTCTAAGTTTGACATGAAATATAAAAATAAATACGGAATTTTGGATACATGACGTACACATTGGGTGATAGGCTAGGATTAGAACTATATTATTTTACCACTCAGGTTACCGTTAAAACTTAGGGTTTGGAAATACGGGTGATTTAAATAGTCGCTTTGGTTGAGTGGACAGCGATCCACCTAAGTTTGACATAAAATATAAAATAAATACGGCCGTGTGTCAGCATGACGTACACGTAGGATAAAAGAATAGGACCAGAACTTTAGTACTATACCACCCAAGTTACCTTAAAAACTTAGGTTTTGGAAATATGGCTAATTAAAGTAGTCGCATTGAGATGTGCGGACAGAGATTTGTCGAAGTTTGACACGAAATATAAAAAAAATACGGAGGTGTGCCAACATGACGTACACATAGGATGATAGAATAGGTCCAGAACTTTAGTACTATACCACCCAAGTTACCGTAAAACTTAGGTTTTGGAAATATGGGTGATTAAATTAGTCGCTATGCGATGTGCGGACAACGATTTGTCTAAGTTTGACATAAAATATAAAAATAAATACGGAATTGTGGATACATGACGTACACGTAGGGTGATAGAATAGGACCAGAACTTTAGTACTATACCACCCAAGTTACCTTAAAAACTTAGGTTTTGGAAATATGGGTGATTAAATTAGTCGCTATGCGATGTGCGGACAACGATTTGTCTAAGTTTGACATAAAATATAAAAATAAATACGGAATTGTGGATACATGACGTACACGTAGGGTGATAGAATAGGACCAGAACTTTAGTACTATACCACCCAAGTTACCTTAAAAACTTAGGTTTTGGAAATATGGGTGATTAAATTAGTCGCTATGCGATGTGCGGACAACGATTTGTCTAAGTATGACATGAAATATAATAATAAATACGGAGGTGTTCCAACATTACGTACACGTAGGATGAAAGAATAGGACCAGAACTTTAGTACTATACCACCCAAGTTACCTTAAAAACTTAGGTTTTGGAAATATGGGTGATTAAATTAGTCGCTATGCGATGTGCGCACAACGATTTGTCTAAGTATACCATGAAATATAATAATAAATACGGAGGTGTGCCAACATTACGTACACGTAGGGTGATAGAATAGGACCAGAACTTCTGTATTATACCACCCAAGTTACCGTAAAAACTTAGGTTTTGGAAATATGGCTGATTATAGTAGTCGCATTGAGATGTGCGGACAGAGATTTGTCGAAGTTTGACACGAAATATAAAAAAAATACGGAGGTGTGCCAACATGACGTACACATAGGATGATAGAATAGGTCCAGAACTTTAGTACTATACCACCTAAGTTACCGTAAAAACTTAGGTTTTGGAAATATGGCTGATTAAAGTAGTCGCATTGAGATGTGCGGACAGCGATTTGTCTAAGTTTGACATGAAATATAAAAATAAATACGGCATTGTGGATACATTACGTACACATAGGGTGATAGAATAGGACCAGAACTTCTGTATTATACCACCCAAGTTACCGTGAAAACTTAGGTTTTGGAAATATGGGTGATTAAATTAGTCGCTTTGCGATGTGCGGACAACGAATTGTCGAAGTTTGACACGAAATATAAAAAAATACGGAGGTTTGCCAACATGACGTACACATAGGATGATAGAATAGGTCCAGACCTTTAGTACTATACCACCCAAGTTACCGTAAAAACTTAGGTTTTGGAAATATGGGTGATTAAATTAGTCGATATGCGATGTGCGGACAACGATTTGTCTAAGTTTGACATGAAATATAAAAATAAATACGGAATTGTGGATACATGACGTACACATAGGGTGATAGAATAGGACCAGAACTTCTGTATTATACCACCCAAGTTACCGCAAAAACTTAGGTTTTGGAAATATGGGTGATTAAATTAGTCGATATGCGATGTGCGGACAACGATTTGTCTAAGTTTGACATGAAATATAATAATAATTACGGAGGTGTGCCAACATTACGTAAACGTAGGGTGATAGAAAAGGACCAGAACTTCTGTATTATACCACCCAAGTTACCGTAAAAACTTAGGTTTTGGAAATATGGCTGATTAAAGTAGTCGCATTGAGATGTGCGGACAGAGATTTGTCGAAGTTTGACACGAAATATAAAAAAAATACGGAGGTGTGCCAACATGACGTACACATAGGATGATAGAATAGGTCCAGAACTTTAGTATTATACCACCCAAGTTACCTTAAAAACTTAGGTTTTGGAAATATGGGTGATTAAATTAGTCGCTATGCGATGTGCGGACAACGATTTGTCTAAGTTTGACATGAAATATAAAAATAAATACGGAATTGTGGATACATGACGTACACGTAGGGTGATAGAATAGGACCAGAACTTCTGTATTATACCACCCAAGTTACCGTAAAAACTTAGGTTTTGGAAATATGGCTGATTAAAGTAGTCGCATTGAGATGTGCGGACAGCGATTTGTCAAAGTATGACATGAAAAATAAAATAAATACGGAAGTGTGCCAACATGACGTACACATAGGATGATAGAATAGGTCCTGAAATTTAGTATTATACCACCCGAGTTACCTTAAAAACTTAGGTTTTGGAAATATGGGTGATTAAATTAGTCGCTATGCGATGTGCGGACAACGATTTGTCTAAGTTTGACATGAAATATAAAAACAAATACGGAATTGTGGATACATGACGTACACATAGGGTGATAGAATAGGACCAGAACTTTTGTATTATACCACCCAAGTTACCGTAAAAACATAGGTTTTGGAAATATGGGTGATTAAATTAGTCGCTATGCGATGTGCGGACAACGATTTGTCTAAGTTTGACATGAAATATAAAAATAAATACGGAATTTTGGATACATGACGTACACATTGGGTGATAGAATAGGTTTAGAACTATATTATTATACCACTCAGGTTACCGTCAAAACTTAGGTTTTGGAAATACGGGTGATTAAAATAGTCGCTTTGGATGTGTGGACAGCGATCCACCTAAATTTGACATAAAATGTAAAATAAATACGGCAGTGTGTCAGCATGACGTACAAGTAGGATGAAAGAATAGGACCAGAACTTTAGTACTATACCACCCAAGTTACCTTAAAAACTTAGGTTTTGGAAATATGGGTGATTAAATTAGTCGCTATGCGATGTGCGGACAACGATTTGTCTAAGTTTGACATGAAATATAAAAATAAATACGGAATTGTGGATACATGACGTACACATAGGGTGATAGAATAGGACCAGAACTTCTGTATTATACCACCCAAGCTACCGTAAAAACTTAGGTTTTGGAAATATGGGTGATTAAATTAGTCGCTATGCGATGTGCGGACAACGATTTGCCTAAGTTTGACATAAAATATAAAAATAAATACGGAATTGTGGATACATGACGTACACGTCGGGTGATAGAATAGGACCAGAACTTTAGTACTATACCACCCAAGTTACCTTAAAAACTTAGGTTTTGGAAATATGGGTGATTAAATTAGTCGCTATGCGATGTGCGGACAACGATTTGTCTAAGTATGACATGAAATATAATAATAAATACGGAGGTGTTCCAACATTACGTACACGTAGGATGAAAGAATAGGACCCGAACTTTAGTACTATACCACCCAAGTTACCTTAAAAACTTAGGTTTTGGAAATATGGGTGATTAAATTAGTCGCTATGCGATGTGCGGACAACGATTTGTCTAAGTATACCATGAAATATAATAATAAATACGGAGGTGTGCCAACATTACGTACACGTAGGGTGATAGAATAGGACCAGAACTTCTGTATTATACCACCCAAGTTACCGTAAAAACTTAGGTTTTGGAAATATGGCTGATTATAGTAGTCGCATTGAGATGTGCGGACAGAGATTTGTCGAAGTTTGACACGAAATATAAAAAAAATACGGAGGTGTGCCAACATGACGTACACATAGGATGATAGAATAGGTCCAGAACTTTAGTACTATACCACCTAAGTTACCGTAAAAACTTAGGTTTTGGAAATATGGCTGATTAAAGTAGTCGCATTGAGATGTGCGGACAGCGATTTGTCTAAGTTTGACATGAAATATAAAAATAAATACGGAATTGTGGATACATGACGTACACATAGGGTGATAGAATAGGACCAGAACTTCTGTATTATACCACCCAAGTTACCGTAAAAACTTAGGTTTTGGAAATATGGGTGATTAAATTAGTCGCTTTGCGATGTGCGGACAACGAATTGTCGAAGTTTGACACGAAATATAAAAAAATACGGAGGTGTGCCAACATGACGTACACATAGGATGATAGAATAGGTCCAGAACTTTAGTACTATACCACCCAAGTTACCGTAAAAACTTAGGTTTTGGAAATATGGGTGATTAAATTAGTCGCTATGCGATGTGCGGACAACGATTTGTCTAAGTTTGACATGAAATATAAAAATAAATACGGAGGTGTGCCAACATTACGTACACGTAGGGTGATAGAATAGGACCAGAACTTCTGTATTATACCACCCAAGTTACCGTAAAAACTTAGGTTTTGGAAATATGGGTGATTAAATTGGTCGCTATGCGATGTGCGGACAACGATTTGTCTAAGTATGACATGAAATATAATAATAAATACGGAGGTGTCCCAACATTACGTACACATAGGGTGATAGAATAGGACAGGAACTTCTGTATTATACCACCAAAGTTACCGTAAAAACTTAGGTTTTGGAAATATGGCTGATTAAAGTAGTCGCATTGAGATGTGCGGACAGCGATTTGTCAAAGTATGACATGAAAAATAAAATAAATACGGAAGTGTGCCAACATGACGTATACATAGGATGATAGAATAGGTCCTGAAATTTAGTATTATACCACCCAAGTTACCTTAAAAACTTAGGTTTTGGAAATATGGGTGATTAAATTAGTCGCTATGCGATGTGCGGACAACGATTTGTCTAAGTTTGACATGAAATATAAAAATAAATACGGAATTGTGGATACATGACGTACACATAGGGTGATAGAATAGGACCAGAACTTCTGTATTATACCACCCAAGTTACCGTAAAAACTTAGGTTTTGGAAATATGGGTGATTAAATTAGTCGCTATGCGATGTGCGGACAACGATTTGTCTACGTTTGACATGAAATATAAAAATAAATACGGAATTTTGGATACATGACGTACACATTGGGTGATAGAATAGGATTAGAACTATATTATTATACCACTCAGGTTACCGTCAAAACTTAGGTTTTGGAAATACGGGTGATTAAAATAGTCGCTTTGGATGTGTGGACAGCGATCCACCTAAGTTTGACATAAAATATAAAATAAATACGGCAGTGTGTCAGCATGACGTACAAGTAGGATGAAAGAATAGGACCAGAACTTTAGTACTATACCACCCAAGTTACCTTAAAAACTTAGGTTTTGGAAATATGGGTGATTAAATTAGTCGCTATGCGATGTGCGGACAACGATTTGTCTAAGTTTGACATGAAATATAAAAATAAATACGGAATTGTGGATACATGACGTACACATAGGGTGATAGAATAGGACCAGAACTTCTGTATTATACCACCCAAGCTACCGTAAAAACTTAGGTTTTGGAAATATGGGTGATTAAATTAGTCGCTATGCGATGTGCGGACAACGATTTGCCTAAGTTTGACATAAAATATAAAAATAAATACGGAATTGTGGATACATGACGTACACGTCGGGTGATAGAATAGGACCAGAACTTTAGTACTATACCACCCAAGTTACCTTAAAAACTTAGGTTTTGGAAATATGGGTGATTAAATTAGTCGCTATGCGATGTGCGGACAACGATTTGTCTAAGTATGACATGAAATATAATAATAAATACGGAGGTGTTCCAACATTACGTACACGTAGGATGAAAGAATAGGACCCGAACTTTAGTACTATACCACCCAAGTTACCTTAAAAACTTAGGTTTTGGAAATATGGGTGATTAAATTAGTCGCTATGCGATGTGCGGACAACGATTTGTCTAAGTATACCATGAAATATAATAATAAATACGGAGGTGTGCCAACATTACGTACACGTAGGGTGATAGAATAGGACCAGAACTTCTGTATTATACCACCCAAGTTACCGTAAAAACTTAGGTTTTGGAAATATGGCTGATTATAGTAGTCGCATTGAGATGTGCGGACAGAGATTTGTCGAAGTTTGACACGAAATATAAAAAAAATACGGAGGTGTGCCAACATGACGTACACATAGGATGATAGAATAGGTCCAGAACTTTAGTACTATACCACCTAAGTTACCGTAAAAACTTAGGTTTTGGAAATATGGCTGATTAAAGTAGTCGCATTGAGATGTGCGGACAGCGATTTGTCTAAGTTTGACATGAAATATAAAAATAAATACGGAATTGTGGATACATGACGTACACATAGGGTGATAGAATAGGACCAGAACTTCTGTATTATACCACCCAAGTTACCGTAAAAACTTAGGTTTTGGAAATATGGGTGATTAAATTAGTCGCTTTGCGATGTGCGGACAACGAATTGTCGAAGTTTGACACGAAATATAAAAAAATACGGAGGTGTGCCAACATGACGTACACATAGGATGATAGAATAGGTCCAGAACTTTAGTACTATACCACCCAAGTTACCGTAAAAACTTAGGTTTTGGAAATATGGGTGATTAAATTAGTCGCTATGCGATGTGCGGACAACGATTTGTCTAAGTTTGACATGAAATATAAAAATAAATACGGAGGTGTGCCAACATTACGTACACGTAGGGTGATAGAATAGGACCAGAACTTCTGTATTATACCACCCAAGTTACCGTAAAAACTTAGGTTTTGGAAATATGGGTGATTAAATTGGTCGCTATGCGATGTGCGGACAACGATTTGTCTAAGTATGACATGAAATATAATAATAAATACGGAGGTGTCCCAACATTACGTACACATAGGGTGATAGAATAGGACAGGAACTTCTGTATTATACCACCAAAGTTACCGTAAAAACTTAGGTTTTGGAAATATGGCTGATTAAAGTAGTCGCATTGAGATGTGCGGACAGCGATTTGTCAAAGTATGACATGAAAAATAAAATAAATACGGAAGTGTGCCAACATGACGTATACATAGGATGATAGAATAGGTCCTGAAATTTAGTATTATACCATCCAAGTTACCTTAAAAAATTAGGTTTTGGAAATATGGGTGATTAAATTAGTCGCTATGCGATGTGCGGACAACGATTTGTCTAAGTTTGACATGAAATATAAAAATAAATACGGAATTGTGGATACATGACGTACACATAGGGTGATAGAATAGGACCAGAACTTCTGTATTATACCACCCAAGTTACCGTAAAAACTTAGGTTTTGGAAATATGGGTGATTAAATTAGTCGCTATGCGATGTGCGGACAACGATTTGTCTACGTTTGACATGAAATATAAAAATAAATACGGAATTTTGGATACATGACGTACACATTGGGTGATAGAATAGGATTAGAACTATATTATTATACCACTCAGGTTACCGTCAAAACTTAGGTTTTGGAAATACGGGTGATTAAAATAGTCGCTTTGGATGTGTGGACAGCGATCCACCTAAGTTTGACATAAAATATAAAATAAATACGGCAGTGTGTCAGCATGACGTACAAGTAGGATGAAAGAATAGGACCAGAACTTTAGTACTATACCACCCAAGTTACCTTAAAAACTTAGGTTTTGGAAATATGGGTGATTAAATTAGTCGCTATGCGATGTGCGGACAACGATTTGTCTAAGTTTGACATGAAATATAAAAATAAATACGGAATTGTGGATACATGACGTACACATAGGGTGATAGAATCGGACCAGAACTTCTGTATTATACCACCCAAGCTACCGTAAAAACTTAGGTTTTGGAAATATGGGTGATTAAATTAGTCGCTATGCGATGTGCGGACAACGATTTGTCTAAGTTTGACATGAAATATAAAAATAAATACGGATTTGTGGATACATGACGTACACGATGAGTGATAGAATAGGACCAGAACTTTAGTACTATACACCCAAGTTACCTTAAAAACTTAGGTTTTGGAAATATGGGTGATTAAATTAGTCGCTATGCGATGTGCGGACAACGATTTGTCTAAGTATGACATGAAATATAATAATAAATACGGAGGTGTGCCAACATTACGTACACGTAGGATGAAAGAATAGGACCAGAACTTTAGTACTATACCACCCAAGTTACCTTAAAAAATTAGGTTTTGGAAATATGGGTGATTAAATTAGTCGCCATGCGATGTGCGGACAACGATTTGTCTAAGTATGACATGAAATATAATAATAAATACGGAGGTGTGCCAACATTACGTACACGTAGGGTGATAGAATAGGACCAGAACTTCTGTATTATACCACCCAAGTTACCGTAAAAACTTAGGTTTTGGAAATATGGCTGATTAAAGTAGTCGCATTGAGATGTGCGGACAGAGATTTGTCGAAGTTTGACACGAAATATAAAAAAAATACGGAGGTGTGCCAACATGACGTACACATAGGATGATAGAATAGGTCCAGAACTTTAGTACTATACCACCCAAGTTACCGTAAAAACTTAGGTTTTGGAAATATGGCTGATTAAAGTAGTCGCATTGAGATGTGCGGACAGCGATTTGTCTAAGTTTGACATGAAATATAAAAATAAATACGGAATTGTGGATACATGACGTACACATAGGGTGATAGAATAGGACCAGAACTTCTGTATTATACCACCCAAGTTACCGTAAAAACTTAGGTTTTGGAAATATGGGTGATTAAATTAGTCGCTTTGCGATGTGCGGACAACGATTTGTCGAAGTTTGACACGAAATATAAAAAAAATACGGAGGTGTGCCAACATGACGTACACATAGGATGATAGAATAGGTCCAGAACTTTAGTACTATACCACCCAAGTTACCGTAAAAACTTTGGTTTTTGAAATATGGGTGATTAAATTAGTCGCTATGCGATGTGCGGACAACGATTTGTCTAAGTTTGACATGAAATATAAAAATAAATACGGAGGTGTGCCAACATTACGTACACGTAGGGTGATAGAATAGGACCAGAACTTCTGTATTATACCACCCAAGTTACCGTAAAAACTTAGGTTTTGGAAATATGGGTGATTAAATTAGTCGCTATGCGATGTGCGGACAACGATTTGTCTAAGTATGACATGAAATATAATAATAGATACGGAGGTGTGCCAACATTACGTACACATAGGATGATAGAATAGGTCCAGAACTTTAGTACTATACCACCCAAGTTACCGTAAAAACTTAGGTTTTGGAAATATGGCTGATTAAGGTAGTCGCATTGAGATGTGCGGACAGCGATTTGTCTAAGTTTGACATAAAATATAAAAATAAATACGGAATTGTGGATACATGACGTACACATAGGGTGATAGAATAGGACCAGAACTTCTGTATTATACCACCCAAGTTACCGTAAAAACTTAGGTTTTGGAAATATGGGTGATTAAATTAGTCACTATGCGATGTGCGGACAACGATTTGTCGAAGTTTGACACGAAATATAAAAAAAATACGTAGGTGTGCCAACATGACGTACACATAGGATGATAGAATAGGTCCAGAACTTTAGTACTATACCACCCAAGTTACCGTAAAAACTTAGGTTTTGGAAATATGGGTGATTAAATTAGTCGCTATGCGATGTGCGGACAACGATTGTCTAAGTTTGACATGAAATATAAAAATAAATACGGAATTGTGGATACATGACATACACATTGGGTGATAGAATAGGACCAGAACTTCTGTACTATACCACCCAAGTTACCTTAAAATCTTAGGTTTTGGATATATGGGTGACTAAATTAGTCGCTATGCGATGTGCGGACAACGATTTGTCTAAGTATGACATGAAATATAATAATTAATACGGAGGTGTGCCAACATTACGTACACATAGGATGATAGAATAGGTCCAGAACTTTAGTACTCTACCACCCAAGTTACCTTAAAAACTTAGGTTTTGGAAATACGGGTGATTAAAATAGTCGCTTTGGATGTGTGGAAGGTGATCTACCTAAGTTTGACATAAAATATAAAATAAATACGGCAGTGTGTCAGCATGACGTACACGTAAGGTGATGAAATAGGACCAGAACTTCTGTATTATACCACCCAAGTTACCGTAAAACTTAGGTTTTGGAAATATGGCTGATTATAGTAGTCGCATTGAGATGTGCGGACAGCGATTTGTCAATGTATGACATGAAAAATAAAATAAATACGAAAGTGTGCCAACATGACGTACACATAGGATGATAGAATAGATCCTGAAATTTAGTATTATACCACCCAAGTTACCTTAAAAACTTAGGTTTTGGAAATATGGGTGATTAAATTAGTCGCTATGCGATGTGCGGACAACGATTTGTCTAAGTTTGACATGAAATATAAAAATAAATACGGAATTGTGGATACATGACGTACACATAGGGTGATAGAATAGGACCAGAACTTCTGTATTATACCACCCAAGTTACCGTAAAAACTTAGGTTTTGGAAATATGGCTGATTAAAGTAGTCGCATTGAGATGTGCGGACAGCGAATTTTTAAAGTATTACATGAAAAATAAAATAAATACGGAAGTGTGCCAACATGACGTACACATAGGATGATAGAATAGGTCCTGAAATTTAGTATTATACCACCCAAGTTACCTTAAAAACTTAGGTTTTGGAAATATGGGTGATTAAATTAGTCGCTATGCGATGTGCGGACAACGATTTGTCTAAGTTTGACATGAAATATAAAAATAAATACGGAATTGTGGATACATGACGTACACGTAGGGTGATAGAATAGGACCAGAACTTCTGTATTATACCACCCAAGTTACCGTAAAAACTTAGGTTTTGGAAATATGGGTGATTAAATTAGTCGCTATGCGATGTGCGGACAACGATTTGTCGAAGTTTGACACGAAATATAAAAAAATACGGAGGTGTGCCAACATGACGTACACATAGGATGATAGAATAGGTCCAGAACTTTAGTACTATACCACCCAAGTTACCGTAAAAACTTAGGTTTTGGAAATATGGGTGATTAAATTAGTCGCTATGCGATGTGCGGACAACGATTTGTCTAAGTTTGACATGAAATATAAAAATAAATACGGAATTGTGGATACATGACGTACACATAGGGTGATAGAATAGGACCAGAACTTCTGTATTATACCACCCAAGTTACCTTAAAATCGTAGGTTTTGGATATATGGGTGATTAAATTAGTCGCTATGCGATGTGCGGACAACGATTTGTCTAAGTATGACATGAAATATAATAATAAATACGGAGGTGTGCCAACATTACGTACATATAGGGTGATAGAATAGGACCAGAACTTCTGTATTATACCACCCAAGTTACCGTAAAAACTTAGGTTTTGGAAATATGGGTGGTTAAATTAGTCGCTATGCGATGTGCGGACAACGATTTGTCTAAGTTTGACATAAAATATAAAAATAAATACGGAATTGTGGATACATGACGTACACGTAGGGTGATAGAATAGGACCAGAACTTTAGTACTATACCACCCAAGTTACCTTAAAAACTTAGGTTTTGGAAATATGGGTGATTAAATTAGTCGCTATGCGATGTGCGGACAACGATTTGTCTAAGTATGACATGAAATATAATAATAAATACGGAGGTGTTCCAACATTACGTACACGTAGGATGAAAGAATAGGACCAGAACTTTAGTACTATACCACCCAAGTTACCTTAAAAACTTAGGTTTTGGAAATATGGGTGTTTAAATTAGTCGCTATGCGATGTGCGGACAACGATTTGTCTAAGTATACCATGAAATATAATAATAAATACGGAGGTGTGCCAACATTACGTACACGTAGGGTGATAGAATAGGACCAGAACTTCTGTATTATACCACCCAAGTTACCGTAAAAACTTAGGTTTTGGAAATATGGCTGATTATAGTAGTCGCATTGAGATGTGCGGACAGAGATTTGTCGAAGTTTGACACGAAATATAAAAAAAATACGGAGGTGTGCCAACATGACGTACACATAGGATGATAGAATAGGTCCAGAACTTTAGTACTATACCACCTAAGTTACCGTAAAAACTTAGGTTTTGGAAATATGGCTGATTAAAGTAGTCGCATTGAGATGTGCGGACAGCGATTTGTCTAAGTTTGACATGAAATATAAAAATAAATACGGCATTGTGGATACATTACGTACACATAGGGTGATAGAATAGGACCAGAACTTCTGTATTATACCACCCAAGTTACCGTGAAAACTTAGGTTTTGGAAATATGGGTGATTAAATTAGTCGCTTTGCGATGTGCGGACAACGAATTGTCGAAGTTTGACACGAAATATAAAAAAATACGGAGGTTTGCCAACATGACGTACACATAGGATGATAGAATAGGTCCAGACCTTTAGTACTATACCACCCAAGTTACCGTAAAAACTTAGGTTTTGGAAATATGGGTGATTAAATTAGTCGATATGCGATGTGCGGACAACGATTTGTCTAAGTTTGACATGAAATATAAAAATAAATACGGAATTGTGGATACATGACGTACACATAGGGTGATAGAATAGGACCAGAACTTCTGTATTATACCACCCAAGTTACCGTAAAAACTTAGGTTTTGGAAATATGGGTGATTAAATTAGTCGATATGCGATGTGCGGACAACGATTTGTCTAAGTTTGACATGAAATATAATAATAATTACGGAGGTGTGCCAACATTACGTAAACGTAGGGTGATAGAAAAGGACCAGAACTTCTGTATTATACCACCCAAGTTACCGTAAAAACTTAGGTTTTGGAAATATGGCTGATTAAAGTAGTCGCATTGAGATGTGCGGACAGAGATTTGTCGAAGTTTGACACGAAATATAAAAAAAATACGGAGGTGTGCCAACATGACGTACACATAGGATGATAGAATAGGTCCAGAACTTTAGTATTATACCACCCAAGTTACCTTAAAAACTTAGGTTTTGGAAATATGGGTGATTAAATTAGTCGCTATGCGATGTGCGGACAACGATTTGTCTAAGTTTGACATGAAATATAAAAATAAATACGGAATTGTGGATACATGACGTACACGTAGGGTGATAGAATAGGACCAGAACTTCTGTATTATACCACCCAAGTTACCGTAAAAACTTAGGTTTTGGAAATATGGCTGATTAAAGTAGTCGCATTGAGATGTGCGGACAGCGATTTGTCAAAGTATGACATGAAAAATAAAATAAATACGGAAGTGTGCCAACATGACGTACACATAGGATGATAGAATAGGTCCTGAAATTTAGTATTATACCACCCGAGTTACCTTAAAAACTTAGGTTTTGGAAATATGGGTGATTAAATTAGTCGCTATGCGATGTGCGGACAACGATTTGTCTAAGTTTGACATGAAATATAAAAACAAATACGGAATTGTGGATACATGACGTACACATAGGGTGATAGAATAGGACCAGAACTTTTGTATTATACCACCCAAGTTACCGTAAAAACATAGGTTTTGGAAATATGGGTGATTAAATTAGTCGCTATGCGATGTGCGGACAACGATTTGTCTAAGTTTGACATGAAATATAAAAATAAATACGGAATTTTGGATACATGACGTACACATTGGGTGATAGAATAGGTTTAGAACTATATTATTATACCACTCAGGTTACCGTCAAAACTTAGGTTTTGGAAATACGGGTGATTAAAATAGTCGCTTTGGATGTGTGGACAGCGATCCACCTAAATTTGACATAAAATGTAAAATAAATACGGCAGTGTGTCAGCATGACGTACAAGTAGGATGAAAGAATAGGACCAGAACTTTAGTACTATACCACCCAAGTTACCTTAAAAACTTAGGTTTTGGAAATATGGGTGATTAAATTAGTCGCTATGCGATGTGCAGACAACGATTTGTCTAAGTTTGACATGAAATATAAAAATAAATACGGAATTGTGGATACATGACGTACACATAGGGTGATAGAATAGGACCAGAACTTCTGTATTATACCACCCAAGCTACCGTAAAAACTTAGGTTTTGGAAATATGGGTGATTAAATTAGTCGCTATGCGATGTGCGGACAACGATTTGCCAAAGTTTGACATAAAATATAAAAATAAATACGGAATTGTGGATACATGACGTACACGTCGGGTGATAGAATAGGACCAGAACTTTAGTACTATACCACCCAAGTTACCTTAAAAACTTAGGTTTTGGAAATATGGGTGATTAAATTAGTCGCTATGCGATGTGCGGACAACGATTTGTCTAAGTATGACATGAAATATAATAATAAATACGGAGGTGTTCCAACATTACGTACACGTAGGATGAAAGAATAGGACCCGAACTTTAGTACTATACCACCCAAGTTACCTTAAAAACTTAGGTTTTGGAAATATGGGTGATTAAATTAGTCGCTATGCGATGTGCGGACAACGATTTGTCTAAGTATACCATGAAATATAATAATAAATACGGAGGTGTGCCAACATTACGTACACGTAGGGTGATAGAATAGGACCAGAACTTCTGTATTATACCACCCAAGTTACCGTAAAAACTTAGGTTTTGGAAATATGGCTGATTATAGTAGTCGCATTGAGATGTGCGGACAGAGATTTGTCGAAGTTTGACACGAAATATAAAAAAAATACGGAGGTGTGCCAACATGACGTACACATAGGATGATAGAATAGGTCCAGAACTTTAGTACTATACCACCTAAGTTACCGTAAAAACTTAGGTTTTGGAAATATGGCTGATTAAAGTAGTCGCATTGAGATGTGCGGACAGCGATTTGTCTAAGTTTGACATGAAATATAAAAATAAATACGGAATTGTGGATACATGACGTACACATAGGGTGATAGAATAGGACCAGAACTTCTGTATTATACCACCCAAGTTACCGTAAAAACTTAGGTTTTGGAAATATGGGTGATTAAATTAGTCGCTTTGCGATGTGCGGACAACGAATTGTCGAAGTTTGACACGAAATATAAAAAAATACGGAGGTGTGCCAACATGACGTACACATAGGATGATAGAATAGGTCCAGAACTTTAGTACTATACCACCCAAGTTACCGTAAAAACTTAGGTTTTGGAAATATGGGTGATTAAATTAGTCGCTATGCGATGTGCGGACAACGATTTGTCTAAGTTTGACATGAAATATAAAAATAAATACGGAGGTGTGCCAACATTACGTACACGTAGGGTGATAGAATAGGACCAGAACTTCTGTATTATACCACCCAAGTTACCGTAAAAACTTAGGTTTTGGAAATATGGGTGATTAAATTAGTCGCTATGCGATGTGCGGACAACGATTTGTCTAAGTATGACATGAAATATAATAATAAATACGGAGGTGTCCCAACATTACGTACACATAGGGTGATAGAATAGGACAGGAACTTCTGTATTATACCACCAAAGTTACCGTAAAAACTTAGGTTTTGGAAATATGGCTGATTAAAGTAGTCGCATTGAGATGTGCGGACAGCGATTTGTCAAAGTATGACATGAAAAATAAAATAAATACGGAAGTGTGCCAACATGACGTATACATAGGATGATAGAATAGGTCCTGAAATTTAGTATTATACCACCCAAGTTACCTTAAAAACTTAGGTTTTGGAAATATGGGTGATTAAATTAGTCGCTATGCGATGTGCGGACAACGATTTGTCTAAGTTTGACATGAAATATAAAAACAAATACGGAATTGTGGATACATGACGTACACATAGGGTGATAGAATAGGACCAGAACTTCTGTATTATACCACCCAAGTTACCGTGAAAACTTAGGTTTTGGAAATATGGTTGATTAAATTAGTCGCTTTGCGATGTGCGGACAACGAATTGTCGAAGTTTGACACGAAATATAAAAAAATACGGAGGTTTGCCAACATGACGTACACATAGGATGATAGAATAGGTCCAGACCTTTAGTACTATACCACCCAAGTTACCGTAAAAACTTAGGTTTTGGAAATATGGGTGATTAAATTAGTCGATATGCGATGTGCGGACAACGATTTGTCTAAGTTTGACATGAAATATAAAAATAAATACGGAATTGTGGATACATGACGTACACATAGGGTGATAGAATAGGACCAGAACTTCTGTATTATACCACCCAAGTTACCGTAAAAACTTAGGTTTTGGAAATATGGGTGATTAAATTAGTCGATATGCGATGTGCGGACAACGATTTGTCTAAGTTTGACATGAAATATAATAATAATTACGGAGGTGTGCCAACATTACGTAAACGTAGGGTGATAGAAAAGGACCAGAACTTCTGTATTATACCACCCAAGTTACCGTAAAAACTTAGGTTTTGGAAATATGGCTGATTAAAGTAGTCGCATTGAGATGTGCGGACAGAGATTTGTCGAAGTTTGACACGAAATATAAAAAAAATACGGAGGTGTGCCAACATGACGTACACATAGGATGATAGAATAGGTCCAGAACTTTAGTATTATACCACCCAAGTTACCTTAAAAACTTAGGTTTTGGAAATATGGGTGATTAAATTAGTCGCTATGCGATGTGCGGACAACGATTTGTCTAAGTTTGACATGAAATATAAAAATAAATACGGAATTGTGGATACATGACGTACACGTAGGGTGATAGAATAGGACCAGAACTTCTGTATTATACCACCCAAGTTACCGTAAAAACTTAGGTTTTGGAAATATGGCTGATTAAAGTAGTCGCATTGAGATGTGCGGACAGCGATTTGTCAAAGTATGACATGAAAAATAAAATAAATACGGAAGTGTGCCAACATGACGTACACATAGGATGATAGAATAGGTCCTGAAATTTAGTATTATACCACCCGAGTTACCTTAAAAACTTAGGTTTTGGAAATATGGGTGATTAAATTAGTCGCTATGCGATGTGCGGACAACGATTTGTCTAAGTTTGACATGAAATATAAAAACAAATACGGAATTGTGGATACATGACGTACACATAGGGTGATAGAATAGGACCAGAACTTTTGTATTATACCACCCAAGTTACCGTAAAAACATAGGTTTTGGAAATATGGGTGATTAAATTAGTCGCTATGCGATGTGCGGACAACGATTTGTCTAAGTTTGACATGAAATATAAAAATAAATACGGAATTTTGGATACATGACGTACACATTGGGTGATAGAATAGGTTTAGAACTATATTATTATACCACTCAGGTTACCGTCAAAACTTAGGTTTTGGAAATACGGGTGATTAAAATAGTCGCTTTGGATGTGTGGACAGCGATCCACCTAAATTTGACATAAAATGTAAAATAAATACGGCAGTGTGTCAGCATGACGTACAAGTAGGATGAAAGAATAGGACCAGAACTTTAGTACTATACCACCCAAGTTACCTTAAAAACTTAGGTTTTGGAAATATGGGTGATTAAATTAGTCGCTATGCGATGTGCGGACAACGATTTGTCTAAGTTTGACATGAAATATAAAAATAAATACGGAATTGTGGATACATGACGTACACATAGGGTGATAGAATAGGACCAGAACTTCTGTATTATACCACCCAAGCTACCGTAAAAACTTAGGTTTTGGAAATATGGGTGATTAAATTAGTCGCTATGCGATGTGCGGACAACGATTTGCCAAAGTTTGACATAAAATATAAAAATAAATACGGAATTGTGGATACATGACGTACACGTCAGGTGATAGAATAGGACCAGAACTTTAGTACTATACCACCCAAGTTACCTTAAAAACTTAGGTTTTGGAAATATGGGTGATTAAATTAGTCGCTATGCGATGTGCGGACAACGATTTGTCTAAGTATGACATGAAATATAATAATAAATACGGAGGTGTTCCAACATTACGTACACGTAGGATGAAAGAATAGGACCCGAACTTTAGTACTATACCACCCAAGTTACCTTAAAAACTTAGGTTTTGGAAATATGGGTGATTAAATTAGTCGCTATGCGATGTGCGGACAACGATTTGTCTAAGTATACCATGAAATATAATAATAAATACGGAGGTGTGCCAACATTACGTACACGTAGGGTGATAGAATAGGACCAGAACTTCTGTATTATACCACCCAAGTTACCGTAAAAACTTAGGTTTTGGAAATATGGCTGATTATAGTAGTCGCATTGAGATGTGCGGACAGAGATTTGTCGAAGTTTGACACGAAATATAAAAAAAATACGGAGGTGTGCCAACATGACGTACACATAGGATGATAGAATAGGTCCAGAACTTTAGTACTATACCACCTAAGTTACCGTAAAAACTTAGGTTTTGGAAATATGGCTGATTAAAGTAGTCGCATTGAGATGTGCGGACAGCGATTTGTCTAAGTTTGACATGAAATATAAAAATAAATACGGAATTGTGGATACATGACGTACACATAGGGTGATAGAATAGGACCAGAACTTCTGTATTATACCACCCAAGTTACCGTAAAAACTTAGGTTTTGGAAATATGGGTGATTAAATTAGTCGCTTTGCGATGTGCGGACAACGAATTGTCGAAGTTTGACACGAAATATAAAAAAATACGGAGGTGTGCCAACATGACGTACACATAGGATGATAGAATAGGTCCAGAACTTTAGTACTATACCACCCAAGTTACCGTAAAAACTTAGGTTTTGGAAATATGGGTGATTAAATTAGTCGCTATGCGATGTGCGGACAACGATTTGTCTAAGTTTGACATGAAATATAAAAATAAATACGGAGGTGTGCCAACATTACGTACACGTAGGGTGATAGAATAGGACCAGAACTTCTGTATTATACCACCCAAGTTACCGTAAAAACTTAGGTTTTGGAAATATGGGTGATTAAATTAGTCGCTATGCGATGTGCGGACAACGATTTGTCTAAGTATGACATGAAATATAATAATAAATACGGAGGTGTCCCAACATTACGTACACATAGGGTGATAGAATAGGACAGGAACTTCTGTATTATACCACCAAAGTTACCGTAAAAACTTAGGTTTTGGAAATATGGCTGATTAAAGTAGTCGCATTGAGATGTGCGGACAGCGATTTGTCAAAGTATGACATGAAAAATAAAATAAATACGGAAGTGTGCCAACATGACGTATACATAGGATGATAGAATAGGTCCTGAAATTTAGTATTATACCACCCAAGTTACCTTAAAAACTTAGGTTTTGGAAATATGGGTGATTAAATTAGTCGCTATGCGATGTGCGGACAACGATTTGTCTAAGTTTGACATGAAATATAAAAATAAATACGGAATTGTGGATACATGACGTACACATAGGGTGATAGAATAGGACCAGAACTTCTGTATTATACCACCCAAGTTACCGTAAAAACTTAGGTTTTGGAAATATGGGTGATTAAATTAGTCGCTATGCGATGTGCGGACAACGATTTGTCTACGTTTGACATGAAATATAAAAATAAATACGGAATTTTGGATACATGACGTACACATTGGGTGATAGAATAGGATTAGAACTATATTATTATACCACTCAGGTTACCGTCAAAACTTAGGTTTTGGAAATACGGGTGATTAAAATAGTCGCTTTGGATGTGTGGACAGCGATCCACCTAAGTTTGACATAAAATATAAAATAAATACGGCAGTGTGTCAGCATGACGTACAAGTAGGATGAAAGAATAGGACCAGAACTTTAGTACTATACCACCCAAGTTACCTTAAAAACTTAGGTTTTGGAAATATGGGTGATTAAATTAGTCGCTATGCGATGTGCGGACAACGATTTGTCTAAGTTTGACATGAAATATAAAAATAAATACGGAATTGTGGATACATGACGTACACATAGGGTGATAGAATCGGACCAGAACTTCTGTATTATACCACCCAAGCTACCGTAAAAACTTAGGTTTTGGAAATATGGGTGATTAAATTAGTCGCTATGCGATGTGCGGACAACGATTTGTCTAAGTTTGACATGAAATATAAAAATAAATACGGATTTGTGGATACATGACGTACACGATGAGTGATAGAATAGGACCAGAACTTTAGTACTATACACCCAAGTTACCTTAAAAACTTAGGTTTTGGAAATATGGGTGATTAAATTAGTCGCTATGCGATGTGCGGACAACGATTTGTCTAAGTATGACATGAAATATAATAATAAATACGGAGGTGTGCCAACATTACGTACACGTAGGATGAAAGAATAGGACCAGAACTTTAGTACTATACCACCCAAGTTACCTTAAAAAATTAGGTTTTGGAAATATGGGTGATTAAATTAGTCGCCATGCGATGTGCGGACAACGATTTGTCTAAATATGACATGAAATATAATAATAAATACGGAGGTGTGCCAACATTACGTACACGTAGGGTGATAGAATAGGACCAGAACTTCTGTATTATACCACCCAAGTTACCGTAAAAACTTAGGTTTTGGAAATATGGCTGATTAAAGTAGTCGCATTGAGATGTGCGGACAGAGATTTGTCGAAGTTTGACACGAAATATAAAAAAAATACGGAGGTGTGCCAACATGACGTACACATAGGATGATAGAATAGGTCCAGAACTTTAGTACTATACCACCCAAGTTACCGTAAAAACTTAGGTTTTGGAAATATGGCTGATTAAAGTAGTCGCATTGAGATGTGCGGACAGCGATTTGTCTAAGTTTGACATGAAATATAAAAATAAATACGGAATTGTGGATACATGACGTACACATAGGGTGATAGAATAGGACCAGAACTTCTGTATTATACCACCCAAGTTACCGTAAAAACTTAGGTTTTGGAAATATGGGTGATTAAATTAGTCGCTTTGCGATGTGCGGACAACGATTTGTCGAAGTTTGACACGAAATATAAAAAAAATACGGAGGTGTGCCAACATGACGTACACATAGGATGATAGAATAGGTCCAGAACTTTAGTACTATACCACCCAAGTTACCGTAAAAACTTTGGTTTTTGAAATATGGGTGATTAAATTAGTCGCTATGCGATGTGCGGACAACGATTTGTCTAAGTTTGACATGAAATATAAAAATAAATACGGAGGTGTGCCAACATTACGTACACGTAGGGTGATAGAATAGGACCAGAACTTCTGTATTATACCACCCAAGTTACCGTAAAAACTTAGGTTTTGGAAATATGGGTGATTAAATTAGTCGCTATGCGATGTGCGGACAACGATTTGTCTAAGTATGACATGAAATATAATAATAGATACGGAGGTGTGCCAACATTACGTACACATAGGATGATAGAATAGGTCCAGAACTTTAGTACTATACCACCCAAGTTACCGTAAAAACTTAGGTTTTGGAAATATGGCTGATTAAGGTAGTCGCATTGAGATGTGCGGACAGCGATTTGTCTAAGTTTGACATAAAATATAAAAATAAATACGGAATTGTGGATACATGACGTACACATAGGGTGATAGAATAGGACCAGAACTTCTGTATTATACCACCCAAGTTACCGTAAAAACTTAGGTTTTGGAAATATGGGTGATTAAATTAGTCACTATGCGATGTGCGGACAACGATTTGTCGAAGTTTGACACGAAATATAAAAAAAATACGTAGGTGTGCCAACATGACGTACACATAGGATGATAGAATAGGTCCAGAACTTTAGTACTATACCACCCAAGTTACCGTAAAAACTTAGGTTTTGGAAATATGGGTGATTAAATTAGTCGCTATGCGATGTGCGGACAACGATTGTCTAAGTTTGACATGAAATATAAAAATAAATACGGAATTGTGGATACATGACATACACATTGGGTGATAGAATAGGACCAGAACTTCTGTATTATACCACCCAAGTTACCGTAAAAACTTAGGTTTTGGAAATATGGGTGATTAAATTAGTCGCTATGCGATGTGCGGACAACGATTTGTCTAAGTATGACATGAAATATAATAATTAATACGGAGGTGTGCCAACATTACGTACATATAGAGTGATAGAATAGGACCAGAACTTCTGTATTATACCACCCAAGTTACCGTAAAAACTTAGGTTTTGGAAATATGGGTGATTAAATTAGTCGCTATGCGATGTGCGGACAACGATTTGTCGAAGTTTGACACGAAATATAAAAAAATACGGAGGTGTGCCAACATGACGTACACATAGGATGATAGAATAGGTCCAGAACTTTAGTACTCTACCACCCAAGTTACCTTAAAAACTTAGGTTTTGGAAATACGGGTGATTAAAATAGTCGCTTTGGATGTGTGGAAGGTGATCTACCTAAGTTTGACATAAAATATAAAATAAATACGGCAGTGTGTCAGCATGACGTACACGTAAGGTGATGAAATAGGACCAGAACTTCTGTATTATACCACCCAAGTTACCGTAAAACTTAGGTTTTGGAAATATGGCTGATTATAGTAGTCGCATTGAGATGTGCGGACAGCGATTTGTCAATGTATGACATGAAAAATAAAATAAATACGAAAGTGTGCCAACATGACGTACACATAGGATGATAGAATAGATCCTGAAATTTAGTATTATACCACCCAAGTTACCTTAAAAACTTAGGTTTTGGAAATATGGGTGATTAAATTAGTCGCTATGCGATGTGCGGACAACGATTTGTCTAAGTTTGACATGAAATATAAAAATAAATACGGAATTGTGGATACATGACGTACACATAGGGTGATAGAATAGGACCAGAACTTCTGTATTATACCACCCAAGTTACCGTAAAAACTTAGGTTTTGGAAATATGGCTGATTAAAGTAGTCGCATTGAGATGTGCGGACAGCGAATTTTTAAAGTATTACATGAAAAATAAAATAAATACGGAAGTGTGCCAACATGACGTACACATAGGATGATAGAATAGGTCCTGAAATTTAGTATTATACCACCCAAGTTACCTTAAAAACTTAGGTTTTGGAAATATGGGTGATTAAATTAGTCGCTATGCGATGTGCGGACAACGATTTGTCTAAGTTTGACATGAAATATAAAAATAAATACGGAATTGTGGATACATGACGTACACGTAGGGTGATAGAATAGGACCAGAACTTCTGTATTATACCACCCAAGTTACCGTAAAAACTTAGGTTTTGGAAATATGGGTGATTAAATTAGTCGCTATGCGATGTGCGGACAACGATTTGTCGAAGTTTGACACGAAATATAAAAAAATACGGAGGTGTGCCAACATGACGTACACATAGGATGATAGAATAGGTCCAGAACTTTAGTACTATACCACCCAAGTTACCGTAAAAACTTAGGTTTTGGAAATATGGGTGATTAAATTAGTCGCTATGCGATGTGCGGACAACGATTTGTCTAAGTTTGACATGAAATATAAAAATAAATACGGAATTGTGGATACATGACGTACACATAGGGTGATAGAATAGGACCAGAACTTCTGTATTATACCACCCAAGTTACCTTAAAATCGTAGGTTTTGGATATATGGGTGATTAAATTAGTCGCTATGCGATGTGCGGACAACGATTTGTCTAAGTATGACATGAAATATAATAATAAATACGGAGGTGTGCCAACATTACGTACATATAGGGTGATAGAATAGGACCAGAACTTCTGTATTATACCACCAAAGTTACCGTAAAAACTTAGGTTTTGGAAATATGGCTGATTAAAGTAGTCGCATTGAGATGTGCGGACAGCGATTTGTCAAAGTATGACATGAAAAATAAAATAAATACGGAAGTGTGCCAACATGACGTACACATAGGATGATAGAATAGGTCCTGAAATTTAGTATTATACCACCCAAGTTACCTTAAAAACTTAGGTTTTGGAAATATGGGTGATTAAATTAGTCGCTATGCGATGTGCGGACAACGATTTGTCTAAGTTTGACATGAAATATAAAAATAAATACGGAATTGTGGATACATGACGTACACATAGGGTGATATAATAGGACCAGAACTTCTGTATTATACCACTCAAGTTACCGTAAAAACTTAGGTTTTGGAAATATGGCTGATTAAAGTAGTCGCATTGAGATGTGCGGACAGCGATTTGTCAAAGTATGACATGAAAAATAAAATAAATACGGAAGTGTGCCAACATGACGTACACATAGGATGATAGA
This sequence comes from Flexamia atlantica, assembly GCA_035578135.1. Classification (NCBI taxonomy): domain Eukaryota; kingdom Metazoa; phylum Arthropoda; class Insecta; order Hemiptera; family Cicadellidae; genus Flexamia; species Flexamia atlantica. The sequence goes on along the minus strand of JAQJVK010000026.1, from coordinate 8,006,117 downwards.
ATAGGTCCTGAAATTTAGTATTATACCACCCAAGTTACCGTAAAAACTTAGGTTTTGGAACTATGGGTGATTAAATAAGTCGCTATGCGATGTGTGGACAACGATTTGTCTAAGTTTGACATGAAATATAAAAATAAATACGGAATTGTGGATACATGACGTACACATAGGGTGATAGAATAGGTCCTGAAATTTAGTATTATACCACCCAAGTTACCTTAATAACTTAGGTTTTGGAAATATGGGTGATTAAATTAGTCGCATTGAGATGTGCGAACAGCGATTTGTCTAAGTTTGACATGAAAAATAAAATAAATACGGCAGTGTGTCAGCATGACTTACACGTAGGATGAAAGAATAGGACCAGATCTTTAGTACTATAACACCCAAGTTACCTTAAAAACTTAGGTTTTGGAAATATGGGTGATTAAATTAGTTGCTATGCGATGTGCGGACAACGATTTGTCTAAGTTTGACATGAAATATAAAAATAAATACGGAAGTGTGCCAACATGACGTACACATAGGATGATAGAATAGGACCAGAACTTCTGTATTATACCACCCAAGTTACCGTAAAAACTTAGATTTTGGAAATATGGCTGATTAAAGTAGTCGCATTGAGATGTGCGGACAGCGATTTGTCTAAGTTTGACATGAAATATAAAAATAAATACGGAATTGTGGATACATGACGTACACATAGGGTGATAGAATAGGACCAGAACTTCTGTATTATACCACCCAAGTTATCGTAAAAACCTAGGTTTTGGAAATATGGGTGATTAAATTAGTCGCTATGCGATGTGCGGACAACGATTTGTCGAAGTTTGACACGAAATATAAAAAAAATACGGAGGTGTGCAAAAATGACGTACAAATAGGATGATAGAATAGGTCCAGAACTTTAGTACTATACCACCCAAGTTACCGTAAAAACTTAGGTTTTGGAAATATGGGTGATTAAATTAGTCGCTATGCGATGTGCGGACAACGATTTGTCTAAGTTTGACATGAAATATAAAAATAAATACGGAATTGTGGATACATGACGTACACATAGGGTGATAGAATAGGACCAGAACTTCTGTACTATACCACCCAAGTTACCTTAAAATCTTAGGTTTTGGATATATGGGTGATTAAATTAGTCGCTATGCGATGTGCGGACAACGATTTGTCTAAGTATGACATGAAATATAATAATAAATACGGAGGTGTGCCAACATTACGTACATATAGGGCTATAGAATAGGACCAGAACTTCTATATTATACCACCCAAGTTACCGTAAAAACTTAGGTTTTGGAAATATGGCTGATTAAAGTAGTCGCATTGAGATGTGCGGACAGAGATTTGTCGAAATTTGACACGAAATATAAAAAAAATACGGAGGTGTGCAAACATGACGTACACATAGGATGATAGAATAGGTCCAGAACTTTAGTACTATACCACCCAAGTTACCTTAAAAACTTAGGTTTTGGAAATACGGGTGATTAAAATAGTCGCTTTGGATGTGTGGACAGTGATGCACCTAAGTTTGACATAAAATATAAAATAAATACGGCAGTGTGTCAGCATGACGTACACGTAGGGTGATGAAATAGGACCAGAACTTCTGTATTATACCACCCAAGTTACCGTAAAAACTTAGGTTTTGGAAATATGGCTGATTAAAGTAGTCGCATTGAGATGTGCGGACAGCGATTTGTCAAAGTATGACATGAAAAATAAAATAAATACGGAAGTGTGCCAACATGACGTACACATAGGATGATAGAATAGGTCCTGAAATTTAGTATTATACCACCCAAGTTACCTTAAAAACTTAGGTTTTGGAAATATGGGTGATTAAATTAGTCGCTATGCGATGTGCGGACAACGATTTGTCTAAGTTTGACATGAAATATAAAAATAAATACGGAATTGTGGATACATGACGTACACATAGGGTGATAGAATAGGACCAGAACTTCTGTATTATACCACCCAAGTTATCGTAAAAACCTAGGTTTTGGAAATATGGGTGATTAAATTAGTCGCTATGCGATGTGCGGACAACGATTTGTCGAAGTTTGACACGAAATATAAAATAATACGGAGGTGTGCCAACATGACGTACACATAGGATGATAGAATAGGTCCAGAACTTTAGTACTATACCACCCAAGTTACCGTAAAAACTTAGGTTTTGGAAATATGGGTGATTAAATTAGTCGCTATGCGATGTGCGGACAACGATTTGTCTAAGTTTGACATGAAATATAAAAATAAATACGGAATTGTGGATACATGACGTACACATTGGGTGATAGAATAGGACCAGAACTTCTGTACTATACCACCCAAGTTACCTTAAAATCTTAGGTTTTGGATATATGGGTGATTAAATTAGTCGCTATGCGATGTGCGGACAACGATTTGTCTAAGTATGACATGAAATATAATAATAAATACGCAGGTGTGCCAACATGACGTACACGTAGGATGAAAGAATAGGACCAGATCTTTAGTACTATACCACCCAAGTTACCTTAAAAACTTAGGTTTTGGAAATATGGGTGATTAAATTAGTCGCCATGCGATGTGCGGACAACGATTTGTCTAAGTATGACATGAAATATAATAATGAATACGGAGGTGTGCCAACATTACGTACACGTAGGGTGATAGAATAGGACCAGAACTTCTGTATTATACCACCCAAGTTACCGTAAAAACTTAGGTTTTGGAAATATGGCTGATTAAAGTAGTCGCATTGAGATGTGCGGACAGAGATTTGTCGAAGTTTGACACGAAATATAAAAAAAATACGGAGGTGTGCCAACATGACGTACACATAGGATGATAGAATAGGTCCAGAACTTTAGTACTATACCACCCAAGTTACCGTAAAAACTTAGGTTTTGGAAATATGGCTGATTAAAGTTGTCGCATTGAGATGTGCGGACAGCGATTTGTCGAAGTTTGACACGAAATATAAAAATAAATACGGAATTGTGGATACATGACGTACACATAGGGTGATAGAATAGGACCAGAACTTCTGTATTATACCACCCAAGTTACCGTAAAAACTTAGGTTTTGGAAATATGGGTGATTAAATTAGTCGCTTTGCGATGTGCGGACAACGATTTGTCGAAGTTTGACACGGAATATAAAAAAATACGGAGGTGTGCCAACATGACGTACACATAGGATGATAGAATAGGTCCAGAACTTTAGTACTATACCACCCAAGTTACCGTAAAAACTTTGGTTTTTGAAATATGGGTGATTAAATTAGTCGCTATGCGATGTGCGGACAACGATTTGTCTAAGTTTGACATGAAATATAAAAATAAATACGGAGGTGTGCCAACATTACGTACACGTAGGGTGATAGAATAGGACCAGAACTTCTGTATTATACCACGCAAGTTACCGTAAATACTTAGGTTTTGGAAATATGGGTGATTAAATTAGTCGCTATGCGATGTGCGGACAACGATTTGTCTAAGTATGACATGAAATATAATAATAAATACGGAGGTGTGCCAACATTACGTACACATAGGATGATAGAATAGGTCCAGAACTTTAGTACTATACCACCCAAGTTACCGTAAAAACTTAGGTTTTGGAAATATGGCTGATTAAGGTAGTCGCATTGAGATGTGCGGACAGCGATTTGTCTAAGTTTGACATAAAATATAAAAATAAATACGGAATTGTGGATACATGACGTACACATAGGGTGATAGAATAGGACCAGAACTTCTGTATTATACCACCCAAGTTACCGTAAAAACTTAGGTTTTGGAAATATGGGTGATTAAATTAGTCGCTATGCGATGTGCGGACAACGATTTGTCGAAGTTTGACACGAAATATAAAAAAAATACTGAGGTTTGCCAACATGACGTACACATAGGATGATAGAATAGGTCCAGAACTTTAGTACTATACCACCCAAGTTACCGTAAAAACTTAGGTTTTGGAAATATGGGTGATTAAATTAGTCGCTATGCGATGTGCGGACAACGATTGTCTAAGTTTGACATGAAATATAAAAATAAATACGGAATTGTGGATACATGACATACACATAGGGTGATAGAATAGGACCAGAACTTTTGTACTATACCACCCAAGTTACCTTAAAATCTTAGGTTTTGGATATATGGGTGACTAAATTAGTCGCTATGCGATGTGCGGACAACGATTTGTCTAAGTATGACATGAAATATAATAATTAATACGGAGGTGTGCCAACATTACGTACATATAGAGTGATAGAATAGGACCAGAACTTCTGTATTATACCACCCAAGTTACCGTAAAAACTTAGGTTTTGGAAATATGGCTGATTAAATTAGTCGCTATGCGATGTGCGGACAACGATTTGTCGAAGTTTGACACGAAATATAAAAAAATACGGAGGTGTGCCAACATGACGTACACATAGGATGATAGAATAGGTCCAGAACTTTAGTACTATACCACCCAAGTTACCGTAAAAACTTAGGTTTTGGAAATATGGGTGATTAAATTAGTCGCTATGCGATGTGCGGACAACGATTTGTCTAACTTTGACATGAAATATAAAAATAAATACGGAATTGTGGATACATGACGTACACATAGGGTGATAGAATAGGACCAGAACTTCTGTATTATACCACCCAAGTTACCTTAAAATCGTAGGTTTTGGATATATGGGTGATTAAATTAGTCGCTATGCGATGTGCGGACAACGATTTGTCTAAGTATGACATGAAATATAATAATAAATACGGAGGTGTGCCAACATTACGTACATATAGGGTGATAGAATAGGACCAGAACCTCTGTATTATACCACCCAAGTTACCGTAAAAACTTAGGTTTTGGAAATATGGCTGATTAAAGTAGTCGCATTGAGATGTGCGGACAGCGATTTGTCGAAATTTGACACGAAATATAAAAAAAATACGGAGGTGTGCAAACATGACGTACACATAGGATGATAGAATAGGTCCAGAACTTTAGTACTATACCACCCAAGTTACCTTAAAAACTTAGGTTTTGGAAATACGGGTGATTAAAATAGTCGCTTTGGATGTGTGGACAGTGATGCACCTAAGTTTGACATAAAATATAAAATAAATACGGCAGTGTGTCAGCATGACGTACACGTAGGGTGATGAAATAGGACCAGAACTTCTGTATTATACCACTCAAGTTACCGTAAAAACTTAGGTTTTGGAAATATGGCTGATTAAAGTAGTCGCATTGAGATGTGCGGACAGCGATTTGTCAAAGTATGACATGAAAAATAAAATAAATACGGCAGTGTGTCAGCATGACTTACACGTAGGATGAAAGAATAGGACCAGATCTTTAGTACTATACCACCCAAGTTACCTTAAAAACTTAGGTTTTGGAAATATGGGTGATTAAATTAGTCGCTATGCGATGTGCGGACAACAATTTGTCTAAGTTTGACATGAAATATAATTTAAATACGGAAGTGTGCCAACATGACGTACACATAGGATGATAGAATAGGACCAGAACTTCTGTATTATACCACCCAAGTTACCGTAAAAACTTAGATTATGGAAATATGGCTGATTAAAGTAGTCGCATTGAGATGTGCGGACAGCGATTTGTCTAAGTTTGACATGAAATATAAAAATAAATACGGAATTGTGGATACATGACGTACACATAGGGTGATAGAATAGGACCAGAACTTCTGTATTATACCACCCAAGTTATCGTAAAAACCTAGGTTTTGGAAATATGGGTGATTAAATTAGTCGCTATGCGATGTGCGGACAACGATTTGTCGAAGTTTGACACGAAATACAAATAAAATACGGAGGTGTGCCAACATGACGTACACATAGGATGATAGAATAGGTCCAGAACTTTAGTACTATACCACCCAAGTTACCGTAAAAACTTAGGTTTTGGAAATATGGGTGATTAAATTAGTCGCTATGCGATGTGCGGACAACGATTTGTCTAAGTTTGACATGAAATATAAAAATAAATACGGAATTGTGGATACATGACGTACACATAGGGTGATAGAATAGGACCAGAACTTCTGTACTATACCACCCAAGTTACCTTAAAATCTTAGGTTTTGGAAATATGGCTGATTAAAGTAGTCGCATTGAGATGTGCGGACAGAGATTTGTCGAAGTTTGACACGAAATATAAAAAAATACGGAGGTGTGCAAACATGACGTACACATAGGATGATAGAATAGGTCCAGAACTTTAGTACTATACCACCCAAGTTACCTTAAAAACTTAGGTTTTGGAAATACGGGTGATTAAAATAGTCGCTTTGGATGTGTGGACAGTGATGCACCTAAGTTTGACATAAAATATAAAATAAATACGGCAGTGTGTCAGCATGACGTACACGTAGGGTGATGAAATAGGACCAGAACTTCTGAATTATACCACTCAAGTTACCGTAAAAACTTAGGTTTTGGAAATATGGCTGATTAAAGTAGTCGCATTGAGATGTGCGGACAGCGATTTGTCAAAGTATGACATGAAAAATAAAATAAATACGGAAGTGTGCCAACATGACGTACACATAGGATGATAGAATAGGTCCTGAAATTTAGTATTATACCACCCAAGTTAACGTAAAAACTTAGGTTTTGGAAATATGGCTGATTAAATTAGTCACTATGCGATGTGCGGACAACGATTTGTCTAAGTTTGACATGAAATATAAAAATAAATACGGAATTGTGGATACATGACGTACACGTAGAGTGATAGAATAGGACCAGAACTTCTGTATTATACCACCCAAGATACCGTAAAAACTTAGGTTTTGGAAATATGGCTGATTAAACTAGTCGCATTGAGATCTGCGGACAGCGATTTGTCAAAGTATGACATGAAAAATAAAATAAATACGGAAGTGTGCCAACAAAACGTACGCATAGGATGATAGAATAGGTCCTGAAATTTAGTATTATACCACCCAAGTTACCTTAAAAACTTAGGTTTTGGAAATATGGGTGATTAAATTAGTCGCTATGCGATGTGCGGACAACGATTTGTCTAAGTTTGACATGAAATATAAAAATAAATACGGAATTGTGGATACATGACGTACACGTAGGGTGATAGGATAGGACCAGAACGTCTGTATTATACCACCCAAGTTACCGTAAAAACTTAGGTTTTGGAAATATGGGTGATTAAATTAGTCGCTATGCGATGTGCGGACAACGATTTGTCTAAGTATGACATGAAATATAATAATAAATACGGAGGTGTGCCAACATTACGTACATATAGGGTGATAGAATAGGACCAGAACTTCTGTATTATACCAACCAAGTTACCGTAAAAACTTAGGTTTTGGAAATATGGCTGATTAAAGTAGTCGCATTGAGATGTGCGGACAGAGATTTGTCGAAGTTTGACACGATATATAAAAAAAATACGGAGGTGTGCCAACATGACGTACACATAGGATGATAGAATAGGTCCAGAACTTTAGTACTATACCACCCAAGTTACCTTAAAAACATAGGTTTTGGAAATAAGGGTGATTAAAATAGTCGCTTTGGATGTGTGGATAGTGATCCACCTAAGTTTGACATAAAATATAAAATAAATACGGCAGTGTGTCAGCATGACGTACTCGTAGGGTGATGAAATAAGACCAGAACCTCTGTATTATACCACCCAAGTTACCGTAAAAACTTAGGTTTTGGAAATATGGCTGATTAAAGTAGTCGCATTGAGCTGTGCGGACAGCGATTTGTCAAAGTATGACATGAAAAATAAAATAAATACGGAAGTGTGCCAACATGACGTACACATAGGATGATAGAATAGGTCCTGAAATTTAGTATTATACCAACCAAGTTACCTTAAAAACTTAGGTTTTGGAAATATGGGTGATTAAATTAGTCGCTATGCGATGTCCGGACAACGATTTGTCTAAGTTTGACATGAAATATAAAAATAAATACGGAATTGTGGATACATGACGTACACATAGGGTGATAACTTGGGTGGTATAATACAGAAGTTCTGGTCCTATTCTATCACCCTATGTGTACGTCATGTATCCACAATTCCGTAAATATTTTATATTTCATGTCAAAATTAGACAAATCGTTATCCGCACATCGCATAGCGACTACTTTAATCACCCATATTTCCAAAACCTAAGTTTTTAAGGTAACTTGTGTGGTATAATGTTAAATTTCAGGACCGATTCTATCATCCTATGTGTACGTCATGTTGGCACACTTCCGTATTTATTTTATTTTTCATGTCATACTTTGACAAATCGCTGTCCGCACATCTCAATGCGACTAATTTAATCAGCCATATTTCCAAAACCTAAGTTTTTACGGTAACTTGGGTGGTATAATACAGAAGTTCTGGTCCTATTCTATCACCCTACGTGTACGTCATGTATCCACAATTCCGTATTTATTTTTATATTTCATGTCAAACTTAGACAAATCGTTGTCCGCACATCGCATAGCGACTAATTTAATCACCCATATTTCCAAAACCTAAGTTTTTACGGTAACTTGGGTGGTATAATACAGAAGTTCTGTTCCTATTCTATCACCCTACATGTACGTAATTTTGGCACACCTCCGTATTTATTTTTGTATTTCATGTCAAACTTAGACAAATCGTTGTCCGCACATCGCATAGCGACTAATTTAATCACCCATATTTCCAAAACCTAAGTTTTTAAGGTAACTTGGGTGGTATAATACTAAATTTCAGGACCTATTCTATCATCCTATGTGTACGTCATGTATCCACAATTCCGTATTTATTTTTATATTTCATGTCAAACTTAGAAAAATCGTTGTCCGCACATCGCATAGCGACTAATTTAATCACCCATATTTCCAAAACCTAAGTTTTTACGGTAACTTGGGTGGTATAATACAGAAGTTCTGGTTCCATTCTATCACCCTACGTGTACGTAATGTTGGCACACCTCCGTATTTATTATTATATTTCATGTCATACTTTGACAAATCGCTGTCCGCACATCTCAATGCGACTACTTTAATCAGCCAAATTTCCAAAACCTAAGTTTTTACGGTAACTTGGGTGGTATAATACAGAAGTTCTGGTCCTATTCTATCACCCTACGTGTACGTCATGTATCCACAATTCCGTATTTATTTTTATATTTCATGTCAAACTTAGACAAATCGTTGTCCGCACATCGCAAAGCGACTAATTTAATCACCCATATTTCCAAAACCTAAGTTTTTACGGTAACTTGGGTGGTATAATACAGAAGTTCTGGTCCTATTCTATCACCCTACGTGTACGTAATGTTGGCACACCTCCGTATTTATTATTATATTTCATGTCAAACTTAGACAAATCGTTGTCCGCACATCGCATAGCGACTAATTTAATCACCCATATTTCCAAAACCTAAGTTTTTAAGGTAACTTGGGTGGTATAGTACTAAAGTTCTGGACCTATTCTATCATCCTATGTGTACGTCATGTTGGCACACTTCCGTATTTATTTTATTTTTCATGTCATACTTTGACAAATCGCTGTCCGCACATCTCAATGCGACTACTTTAATCAGCCATATTTCCAAAACCTAAGTTTTTACGGTAACTTGGGTGGTATAATACAGAAGTTCTGGTCCTATTCTATCACCCTACGTGTACGTAATGTTGGCACACCTCCGTATTTTTTTTATATTTCGTGTCAAACTTCGACAAATCGCTGTCCGCACATCTCAATGCGACTACTTTCATCAGCCATATTTCCAAAACCTAAGTTTTTAAGGTAACTTGGGTGGTATAATACTAAATTTCAGGACCTATTCTATCACCCTATGTGTACGTCATGTTGGCACACTTCCGTATTTATTTTATTTTTCATGTCATACTTAGAAAAATCGTTTTCCGCACATCTCAATGCGACTACTTTAATCAGCCATATTTCCAAAACCTAAGTTTTTACGGTAACTTGGGTGGTATAATACAGAAGTTCTGGTCCTATTCTATCACCCTATGTGTACGTCATGTATCCACAATTCCGTATTTATTTTTATATTTCGTGTCAAACTTAGACAAATCGTTGTCCGCACATCGCATAGCGACTAATTTAATCACCCATATTTCCAAAACCTAAGTTTTTACTGTAACTTGGGTGGTATAATACAGAAGTTCTGGTCCTATTCTATCATCCTATGTGTACGTCATGTTGGCACACTTCCGTATTTATTTTATTTTTCATGTCATACTTAGACAAATCGTTGTCCGCACATCTCAATGCGACTACTTTAATCAGCCATATTTCCAAAACCTAAGTTTTTACGGTAACTTGGGTGGTATAATACAGAAGTTCTGGTCCTATTCTATCACCCTATGTGTACGTCATGTATCCACAATTCCGTATTTATTTTTATATTTCATGTCAAACTTAGACAAATCGTTGTCCGCACATCGCATAGCGACTAATTTAATCACCCATATTTCCAAAACCTAAGTTTTTAAGGTAACTTGGGTGGTATAATACTAAATTTCAGGACCTATTCTATCATCCTATGTGTACGTCATGTATCCACAATTCCGTATTTATTTTTATATTTCATGTCAAACTTAGACAAATCGTTGTCCGCACATCGCATAGCGACTAATTTAATCACCCATATTTCCAAAACCTAAGTTTTTACGGTAACTTGGGTGGTATAATACAGAAGTTCTGGTTCTATTCTATCACCCTACGTGTACGTAATGTTGGCACACCTCCGTATTTATTATTATATTTCATGTCATACTTTGACAAATCGCTGTCCGCACATCTCAATGCGACTACTTTAATCAGCCATATTTCAAAAACCTAAGTTTTTACGGTAACTTGGGTGGTATAATACAGAAGTTCTGGTCCTATTCTATCACCCTACGTGTACGTCATGTATCCACAATTCCGTATTTATTTTATTTTTCATGTCATACTTTGACAAATCGCTGTCCGCACATCTCAATGCGACTACTTTAATCAGCCATATTTCCAAAACCTAAGTTTTTACGGTAACTTGGGTGGTATAATACAGAAGTTCTGGTCCTATTCTATCACCCTACGTATACGTAATGTTGGCACACCTCCGTATTTTTTTTATATTTCGTGTCAAACTTCGACAAATCGCTGTCCGCACATCTCAATGCGACTACTTTAATCAGCCATATTTCCAAAACCTAAGTTTTTAAGGTAACTTGGGTGGTATAATACTAAATTTCAGGACCTATTCTATCACCCTTTGTGTACGTCATGTTGGCACACTTCCGTATTTATTATTATATTTCATGTCATACTTAGACAAATCGTTGTCCGCACATCGCATAGCGACTAATTTAATCAGCCATATTTCCAAAACCTAAGTTTTGACGGTAACCTGAGTGGTATAATAATATAGTTCTAATCCTATTCTATCACCCTATGTGTATGTCATGTATCCACAATTCCGTATTTATTTTTATATTTCATGTCAAACTTAGACAAATCGTTGTCCGCACATCGCATAGCGACTAATTTAATCACCCATATTTCCAAAACCTAAGTTTTTACGGTAACTTGGGTGGTATAATACAGAAGTTCTGGTCCTATTCTATCACCCTACGTGTACGTAATGTTGGCACACCTCCGTATTTTTTTATATTTCGTGTCAAACTTCGACAAATCTCTGTCCGCACATCTCAATGCGACTACTTTCATCAGCCATATTTCCAAAACCTAAGTTTTTAAGGTAACTTGGGTGGTATAATACTAAATTTCAGGACCTATTCTATCACCCTATGTGTACGTCATGTTGGCACACTTCCGTATTTATTTTATTTTTCATGTCATACTTAGAAAAATCGTTTTCCGCACATCTCAATGCGACTACTTTAATCAGCCATATTTCCAAAACCTAAGTTTTTACGGTAACTTGGGTGGTATAATACAGAAGTTCTGGTCCTATTCTATCACCCTATGTGTACGTCATGTATCCACAATTCCGTATTTATTTTTATATTTCGTGTCAAACTTAGACAAATCGTTGTCCGCACATCGCATAGCGACTAATTTAATCACCCATATTTCCAAAACCTAAGTTTTTACTGTAACTTGGGTGGTATAATACAGAAGTTCTGGTCCTATTCTATCATCCTATGTGTACGTCATGTTGGCACACTTCCGTATTTATTTTATTTTTCATGTCATACTTAGACAAATCGTTGTCCGCACATCTCAATGCGACTACTTTAATCAGCCATATTTCCAAAACCTAAGTTTTTACGGTAACTTGGGTGGTATAATACAGAAGTTCTGGTCCTATTCTATCACCCTATGTGTACGTCATGTATCCACAATTCCGTATTTATTTTTATATTTCATGTCAAACTTAGACAAATCGTTGTCCGCACATCGCATAGCGACTAATTTAATCACCCATATTTCCAAAACCTAAGTTTTTAAGGTAACTTGGGTGGTATAATACTAAATTTCAGGACCTATTCTATCATCCTATGTGTACGTCATGTATCCACAATTCCGTATTTATTTTTATATTTCATGTCAAACTTAGACAAATCGTTGTCCGCACATCGCATAGCGACTAATTTAATCACCCATATTTCCGAAACCTAAGTTTTTACGGTAACTTGGGTGGTATAATACAGAAGTTCTGGTTCTATTCTATCACCCTACGTGTACGTAATGTTGGCACACCTCCGTATTTATTATTATATTTCATGTCATACTTTGACAAATCGCTGTCCGCACATCTCAATGCGACTACTTTAATCAGCCATATTTCCAAAACCTAAGTTTTTACTGTAACTTGGGTGGTATAATACAGAAGTTCTGGTCCTATTCTATCATCCTATGTGTACGTCATGTTGGCACACTTCCGTATTTATTTTATTTTTCATGTCATACTTAGACAAATCGTTGTCCGCACATCTCAATGCGACTACTTTAATCAGCCATATTTCCAAAACCTAAGTTTTTACGGTAACTTGGGTGGTATAATACAGAAGTTCTGGTCCTATTCTATCACCCTACGTATACGTAATGTTGGCACACCTCCGTATTTTTTTTATATTACGTGTCAAACTTCGACAAATCGCTGTCCGCACATCTCAATGCGACTACTTTAATCAGCCATATTTCCAAAACCTAAGTTTTTAAGGTAACTTGGGTGGTATAATACTAAATTTCAGGACCTATTCTATCACCCTTTGTGTACGTCATGTTGGCACACTTCCGTATTTATTATTATATTTCATGTCATACTTAGACAAATCGTTGTCCGCACATCGCATAGCGACTAATTTAATCAGCCATATTTCCAAAACCTAAGTTTTGACGGTAACCTGAGTGGTATAATAATATAGTTCTAATCCTATTCTATCACCCTATGTGTATGTCATGTATCCACAATTCCGTATTTATTTTTATATTTCATGTCAAACTTAGACAAATCGTTGTCCGCACATCGCATAGCGACTAATTTAATCACCCATATTTCCAAAACCTAAGTTTTTACGGTAACTTGGGTGGTATAATACAGAAGTTCTGGTCCTATTCTATCACCCTACGTGTACGTAATGTTGGCACACCTCCGTATTTTTTTATATTTCGTGTCAAACTTCGACAAATCTCTGTCCGCACATCTCAATGCGACTACTTTCATCAGCCATATTTCCAAAACCTAAGTTTTTAAGGTAACTTGGGTGGTATAATACTAAATTTCAGGACCTATTCTATCACCCTATGTGTACGTCATGTTGGCACACTTCCGTATTTATTTTATTTTTCATGTCATACTTAGAAAAATCGTTTTCCGCACATCTCAATGCGACTACTTTAATCAGCCATATTTCCAAAACCTAAGTTTTTACGGTAACTTGGGTGGTATAATACAGAAGTTCTGGTCCTATTCTATCACCCTATGTGTACGTCATGTATCCACAATTCCGTATTTATTTTTATATTTCGTGTCAAACTTAGACAAATCGTTGTCCGCACATCGCATAGCGACTAATTTAATCACCCATATTTCCAAAACCTAAGTTTTTACTGTAACTTGGGTGGTATAATACAGAAGTTCTGGTCCTATTCTATCATCCTATGTGTACGTCATGTTGGCACACTTCCGTATTTATTTTATTTTTCATGTCATACTTAGACAAATCGTTGTCCGCACATCTCAATGCGACTACTTTAATCAGCCATATTTCCAAAACCTAAGTTTTTACGGTAACTTGGGTGGTATAATACAGAAGTTCTGGTCCTATTCTATCACCCTATGTGTACGTCATGTATCCACAATTCCGTATTTATTTTTATATTTCATGTCAAACTTAGACAAATCGTTGTCCGCACATCGCATAGCGACTAATTTAATCACCCATATTTCCAAAACCTAAGTTTTTAAGGTAACTTGGGTGGTATAATACTAAATTTCAGGACCTATTCTATCACCCTTTGTGTACGTCATGTTGGCACACTTCCGTATTTATTATTATATTTCATGTCATACTTAGACAAATCGTTGTCCGCACATCGCATAGCGACTAATTTAATCAGCCATATTTCCAAAACCTAAGTTTTGACGGTAACCTGAGTGGTATAATAATATAGTTCTAATCCTATTCTATCACCCTATGTGTATGTCATGTATCCACAATTCCGTATTTATTTTTATATTTCATGTCAAACTTAGACAAATCGTTGTCCGCACATCGCATAGCGACTAATTTAATCACCCATATTTCCGAAACCTAAGTTTTTACGGTAACTTGGGTGGTATAATACAGAAGTTCTGGTTCTATTCTATCACCCTACGTGTACGTAATGTTGGCACACCTCCGTATTTATTATTATATTTCATGTCATACTTTGACAAATCGCTGTCCGCACATCTCAATGCGACTACTTTAATCAGCCATATTTCCAAAACCTAAGTTTTTACTGTAACTTGGGTGGTATAATACAGAAGTTCTGGTCCTATTCTATCATCCTATGTGTACGTCATGTTGGCACACTTCCGTATTTATTTTATTTTTCATGTCATACTTAGACAAATCGTTGTCCGCACATCTCAATGCGACTACTTTAATCAGCCATATTTCCAAAACCTAAGTTTTTACGGTAACTTGGGTGGTATAATACAGAAGTTCTGGTCCTATTCTATCACCCTACGTATACGTAATGTTGGCACACCTCCGTATTTTTTTTATATTACGTGTCAAACTTCGACAAATCGCTGTCCGCACATCTCAATGCGACTACTTTAATCAGCCATATTTCCAAAACCTAAGTTTTTAAGGTAACTTGGGTGGTATAATACTAAATTTCAGGACCTATTCTATCACCCTTTGTGTACGTCATGTTGGCACACTTCCGTATTTATTATTATATTTCATGTCATACTTAGACAAATCGTTGTCCGCACATCGCATAGCGACTAATTTAATCAGCCATATTTCCAAAACCTAAGTTTTGACGGTAACCTGAGTGGTATAATAATATAGTTCTAATCCTATTCTATCACCCTATGTGTATGTCATGTATCCACAATTCCGTATTTATTTTTATATTTCATGTCAAACTTAGACAAATCGTTGTCCGCACATCGCATAGCGACTAATTTAATCACCCATATTTCCAAAACCTAAGTTTTTACGGTAACTTGGGTGGTATAATACAGAAGTTCTGGTCCTATTCTATCACCCTACGTGTACGTAATGTTGGCACACCTCCGTATTTTTTTATATTTCGTGTCAAACTTCGACAAATCTCTGTCCGCACATCTCAATGCGACTACTTTCATCAGCCATATTTCCAAAACCTAAGTTTTTAAGGTAACTTGGGTGGTATAATACTAAATTTCAGGACCTATTCTATCACCCTATGTGTACGTCATGTTGGCACACTTCCGTATTTATTTTATTTTTCATGTCATACTTAGAAAAATCGTTTTCCGCACATCTCAATGCGACTACTTTAATCAGCCATATTTCCAAAACCTAAGTTTTTACGGTAACTTGGGTGGTATAATACAGAAGTTCTGGTCCTATTCTATCACCCTATGTGTACGTCATGTATCCACAATTCCGTATTTATTTTTATATTTCGTGTCAAACTTAGACAAATCGTTGTCCGCACATCGCATAGCGACTAATTTAATCACCCATATTTCCAAAACCTAAGTTTTTACTGTAACTTGGGTGGTATAATACAGAAGTTCTGGTCCTATTCTATCATCCTATGTGTACGTCATGTTGGCACACTTCCGTATTTATTTTATTTTTCATGTCATACTTAGACAAATCGTTGTCCGCACATCTCAATGCGACTACTTTAATCAGCCATATTTCCAAAACCTAAGTTTTTACGGTAACTTGGGTGGTATAATACAGAAGTTCTGGTCCTATTCTATCACCCTATGTGTACGTCATGTATCCACAATTCCGTATTTATTTTTATATTTCATGTCAAACTTAGACAAATCGTTGTCCGCACATCGCATAGCGACTAATTTAATCACCCATATTTCCAAAACCTAAGTTTTTAAGGTAACTTGGGTGGTATAATACTAAATTTCAGGACCTATTCTATCACCCTTTGTGTACGTCATGTTGGCACACTTCCGTATTTATTATTATATTTCATGTCATACTTAGACAAATCGTTGTCCGCACATCGCATAGCGACTAATTTAATCAGCCATATTTCCAAAACCTAAGTTTTGACGGTAACCTGAGTGGTATAATAATATAGTTCTAATCCTATTCTATCACCCTATGTGTATGTCATGTATCCACAATTCCGTATTTATTTTTATATTTCATGTCAAACTTAGACAAATCGTTGTCCGCACATCGCATAGCGACTAATTTAATCACCCATATTTCCGAAACCTAAGTTTTTACGGTAACTTGGGTGGTATAATACAGAAGTTCTGGTTCTATTCTATCACCCTACGTGTACGTAATGTTGGCACACCTCCGTATTTATTATTATATTTCATGTCATACTTTGACAAATCGCTGTCCGCACATCTCAATGCGACTACTTTAATCAGCCATATTTCCAAAACCTAACTTTTTACTGTAACTTGGGTGGTATAATACAGAAGTTCTGGTCCTATTCTATCATCCTATGTGTACGTCATGTTGGCACACTTCCGTATTTATTTTATTTTTCATGTCATACTTAGACAAATCGTTGTCCGCACATCTCAATGCGACTACTTTAATCAGCCATATTTCCAAAACCTAAGTTTTTACGGTAACTTGGGTGGTATAATACAGAAGTTCTGGTCCTATTCTATCACCCTACGTATACGTAATGTTGGCACACCTCCGTATTTTTTTTATATTACGTGTCAAACTTCGACAAATCGCTGTCCGCACATCTCAATGCGACTACTTTAATCAGCCATATTTCCAAAACCTAAGTTTTTAAGGTAACTTGGGTGGTATAATACTAAATTTCAGGACCTATTCTATCACCCTTTGTGTACGTCATGTTGGCACACTTCCGTATTTATTATTATATTTCATGTCATACTTAGACAAATCGTTGTCCGCACATCGCATAGCGACTAATTTAATCAGCCATATTTCCAAAACCTAAGTTTTGACGGTAACCTGAGTGGTATAATAATATAGTTCTAATCCTATTCTATCACCCTATGTGTATGTCATGTATCCACAATTCCGTATTTATTTTTATATTTCATGTCAAACTTAGACAAATCGTTGTCCGCACATCGCATAGCGACTAATTTAATCACCCATATTTCCAAAACCTAAGTTTTTACGGTAACTTGGGTGGTATAATACAGAAGTTTTGGTCCTATTCTATCACCCTACGTGTACGTAATGTTGGCACACCTCCGTATTTTTTTATATTTCGTGTCAAACTTCGACAAATCTCTGTCCGCACATCTCAATGCGACTACTTTCATCAGCCATATTTCCAAAACCTAAGTTTTTAAGGTAACTTGGGTGGTATAATACTAAATTTCAGGACCTATTCTATCACCCTATGTGTACGTCATGTTGGCACACTTCCGTATTTATTTTATTTTTCATGTCATACTTAGAAAAATCGTTTTCCGCACATCTCAATGCGACTACTTTAATCAGCCATATTTCCAAAACCTAAGTTTTTACGGTAACTTGGGTGGTATAATACAGAAGTTCTGGTCCTATTCTATCACCCTATGTGTACGTCATGTATCCACAATTCCGTATTTATTTTTATATTTCGTGTCAAACTTAGACAAATCGTTGTCCGCACATCGCATAGCGACTAATTTAATCACCCATATTTCCAAAACCTAAGTTTTTACTGTAACTTGGGTGGTATAATACAGAAGTTCTGGTCCTATTCTATCATCCTATGTGTACGTCATGTTGGCACACTTCCGTATTTATTTTATTTTTCATGTCATACTTAGACAAATCGTTGTCCGCACATCTCAATGCGACTACTTTAATCAGCCATATTTCCAAAACCTAAGTTTTTACGGTAACTTGGGTGGTATAATACAGAAGTTCTGGTCCTATTCTATCACCCTATGTGTACGTCATGTATCCACAATTCCGTATTTATTTTTATATTTCATGTCAAACTTAGACAAATCGTTGTCCGCACATCGCATAGCGACTAATTTAATCACCCATATTTCCAAAACCTAAGTTTTTAAGGTAACTTGGGTGGTATAATACTAAATTTCAGGACCTATTCTATCACCCTTTGTGTACGTCATGTTGGCACACTTCCGTATTTATTATTATATTTCATGTCATACTTAGACAAATCGTTGTCCGCACATCGCATAGCGACTAATTTAATCAGCCATATTTCCAAAACCTAAGTTTTTACGGTAACCTGAGTGGTATAATAATATAGTTCTAATCCTATTCTATCACCCTATGTGTATGTCATGTATCCACAATTCCGTATTTATTTTTATATTTCATGTCAAACTTAGACAAATCGTTGTCCGCACATCGCATAGCGACTAATTTAATCACCCATATTTCCAAAACCTAAGTTTTTACGGTAACTTGGGTGGTATAATACAGAAGTTCTGGTCCTATTCTATCACCCTACGTGTACGTAATGTTGGCACACCTCTGTATTTTTTTATATTTCGTGTCAAACTTCGACAAATCTCTGTCCGCACATCTCAATGCGACTACGTTAATCAGCCATATTTCCAAAACCTGAGTTTTTACGGTAACTTGGGTGGTATAATACGGAAGTTCTGGTCCTATTCTATCACCCTACGTGTACGTAATGTTGGCACACCTCCGTATTTATTATTATATTTCATGTCATACTTAGACAAATCGTTGTCCGCACATCGCATAGCGACTAATTTAATCACCCATATTTCCAAAACCTAAGTTTTTAAGGTAACTTGGGTGGTATAGTACTAAAGTTCTGGTCCTATTCTTTCATCCTACGTGTACGTCATGCTGACACACTGCCGTATTTATTTTATATTTTATGTCAAACCTAGGTGGATCGCTGTCCACACATCCAAAGCGACTATTTTAATCACCCGTATTTCCAAAACCTAAGTTTTGACGGTAACCTGAGTGGTATAATAATATAGTTCTAATCCTATTCTATCACCCAATGTGTACGTCATGTATCCAAAATTCCGTAATTATTTTTATATTTCATGTCAAACTTAGACAAATCGTTTTCCGCACATCGCATAGCGACTAATTTAATCACCCATATTTCCAAAGCCTAAGTTTTTACGGTAACTTCGGTGGTATAATACAGAAGTTCTGGTCCTATTCTATCACCCTATGTGTACGTCATGTATCCAAAATTCCGTATTTATTTTTATATTTCATGTCAAACCTAGACAAATCGTTGTCCGCACATCGCATAGCGACTAATTTAATCACCCATATTTCCAAACCCTAAGTTTTTACGGTAACTTGGGTGGTATAATACTAAATTTCAGGACCTATTCTATCATCCTATGTGTACGTCATGTTGGCACTCTTCCGTATTTATTTTATTTTTCATGTCATACTTTGACAAATCGCTGTCCGCACATCTCAATGCGACTACTTTAATCAGCCATATTTCCAAAATTTAAGTTTTACGGTAACTTGGGTGGTATAATACAGAAGTTCTGGTCCTATTTCATCACCCTACATGTACGTCATGCTGACACACTGCCGTATTTATTTTATATTTTATGTCAAACTTAGGTGGATCACTGTCCACACATCCAAAGCGACTATTTTAATCACCTATATTTCCAAAAACCTAAGTTTTTAAGGTAACTTGGGTGGTATAATACTAAATTTCTGGTCCTATTTTATCACCCTATGTGAACGTCATTTATCCACAATTCCGTATTTATTTTTATATTTCATGTCATACTTTGACAAATCGTTGTCCGCACATCGCATAGCGACTAATTTAATCACCCATATTAACGAAACCTAAGTTTATAAGGTAACTTGGGTGGCATAATACTAAATTTCAGGACCTATTCTATCATCCTATGTGTACGTCATGTTAGCACACCTCCGTATTTTTTATATATTTCGTGTCAAACTTCGACAAATCTCTGTCCGCACATCTCAATGCGACTACTTTAATCAGCCATATTTCCAAAACCTAAGTTTTGACGGTAACTTGGGTGGTATAATACAGAAGTTCTGGTCCTATTCTATCACCCTATGTGTACTTAATGTTGGCACACTTCCATATTTCTTTTTATATATCATGTCATACTTAGACAAATCGTTGTTCGCACATCGCATAGCGACTAATTTAATCACCCATATCTCCAAAACCTAAGTTTTTAAGGTAACTTGGGTGGTATAATACAGAAGTTCTGGTCCTATTCTATCACCCTATGTGTACGTCATGTATCCACAATTCAGTATTTATTTTTATATTTCATGTTAAACTTAAACAAATCGTTGTCCGCACATCGCATAGCGACTAATTTAATCACCCATATTTCCAAAACCTAAGTTTTTAAGGTAACTTGGGTGGTATAATACTAAATTTCAGGACCTATTCTATCATCCTATGTGTACGTCATGTTGGCACACCTCCGTATTTATTATTATATTTCATGTCATACTTAGACATACCGTTGTCCGCACATGGCATAGCGACTAATTTAATCACCCATATTTCCAAAACCTAAGTTTTTAAGGTAACTTGGGTGGTATAGTACTAAAGTTCTGGTCCTATTCTTTCATCCTACGTGTACGTCATGCTGACACATTTCCGTATTTATTTTATATTTCATGTAACTTAGAAAAATCCCTCTCCACACATTGCAAAGCAACTAATTTAATTACCCATATTTCCAAAACCTAAGTTTTTACGGTAACTTGGGTGGTATAATACAGAAGTTCTGGTCCTATTCTATCACCCTACGTGTACGTAATGTTGGCACACCTCCGTATTTTTTTTATATTTCGTGTCAAACTTCGACAAATCGCTGTCCGCACATCTCAATGCGAATACTTTAATCAGCCATATTTCCAAAACCTAAGTTTTTAAGGTAACTTGGGTGGTATAATACTAAATTTCAGGACCTATTCTATCACCCTATGTGTACGTCATGTTGGCACACTTCCGTATTTATTTTATTTTTCATGTCATACTTAGAAAAATCGTTTTCCGCACATCTCAATGCGACTACTTTAATCAGCCATATTTCCAAAACCTAAGTTTTTACGGTAACTTGGGTGGTATAATACAGAAGTTCTGGTCCTATTCTATCACCCTATGTGTACGTCATGTATCCACAATTCCGTATTTATTTTTATATTTCGTGTCAAACTTAGACAAATCGTTGTCCGCACATCGCATAGCGACTAATTTAATCACCCATATTTCCAAAACCTAAGTTTTTACTGTAACTTGGGTGGTATAATACAGAAGTTCTGGTCCTATTCTATCATCCTATGTGTACGTCATGTTGGCACACTTCCGTATTTATTTTATTTTTCATGTCATACTTAGACAAATCGTTGTCCGCACATCTCAATGCGACTACTTTAATCAGCCATATTTCCAAAACCTAAGTTTTTACGGTAACTTGGGTGGTATAATACAGAAGTTCTGGTCCTTTTCTATCACCCTATGTGTACGTCATGTATCCACAATTCCGTATTTATTTTTATATTTCATGTCAAACTTAGACAAATCGTTGTCCGCACATCGCATAGCGACTAATTTAATCACCCATATTTCCAAAACCTAAGTTTTTAAGGTAACTTGGGTGGTATAATACTAAATTTCAGGACCTATTCTATCATCCTATGTGTACGTCATGTATCCACAATTCCGTATTTATTTTTATATTTCATGTCAAACTTAGACAAATCGTTGTCCGCACATCACATAGCGACTAATTTAATCACCCATATTTCCAAAACCTAAGTTTTTACGGTAACTTGGGTGGTATAATACAGAAGTTCTGGTTCTATTCTATCACCCTACGTGTACGTAATGTTGGCACACCTCCGTATTTATTATTATATTTCATGTCATACTTTGACAAATCGCTGTCCGCACATCTCAATGCGACTACTTTAATCAGCCATATTTCAAAAACCTAAGTTTTTACGGTAACTTGGGTGGTATAATACAGAAGTTCTGGTCCTATTCTATCACCCTACGTGTACGTCATGTATCCACAATTCCGTATTTATTTTATTTTTCATGTCATACTTTGACAAATCGCTGTCCGCACATCTCAATGCGACTACTTTAATCAGCCATATTTCCAAAACCTAAGTTTTTACGGTAACTTGGGTGGTATAATACAGAAGTTCTGGTCCTATTCTATCACCCTACGTATACGTAATGTTGGCACACCTCCGTATTTTTTTTATATTTCGTGTCAAACTTCGACAAATCGCTGTCCGCACATCTCAATGCGACTACTTTAATCAGCCATATTTCCAAAACCTAAGTTTTTAAGGTAACTTGGGTGGTATAATACTAAATTTCAGGACCTATTCTATCACCCTTTGTGTACGTCATGTTGGCACACTTCCGTATTTATTATTATATTTCATGTCATACTTAGACAAATCGTTGTCCGCACATCGCATAGCGACTAATTTAATCAGCCATATTTCCAAAACCTAAGTTTTGACGGTAACCTGAGTGGTATAATAATATAGTTCTAATCCTATTCTATCACCCTATGTGTATGTCATGTATCCACAATTCCGTATTTATTTTTATATTTCAGGTCAAACTTAGACAAATCGTTGTCCGCACATCGCATAGCGACTAATTTAATCACCCATATTTCCAAAACCTAAGTTTTTACGGTAACTTGGGTGGTATAATACAGAAGTTCTGGTCCTATTCTATCACCCTACGTGTACGTAATGTTGGCACACCTCCGTATTTTTTTATATTTCGTGTCAAACTTCGACAAATCGCTGTCCGCACATCTCAATGCGACTACGTTAATCAGCCATATTTCCAAAACCTAAGTTTTTACGGTAACTTGGGTGGTATAATACGGAAGTTCTGGTCCTATTCTATCACCCTACGTGTACGTAATGTTGGCACACCTCCGTATTTATTATTATATTTCATGTCATACTTAGACAAATCGTTGTCCGCACATCGCATAGCGACTAATTTAATCACCCATATTTCCAAAACCTAAGTTTTTAAGGTAACTTGGGTGGTATAGTACTAAAGTTCTGGTCCTATTCTTTCATCCTACGTGTACGTCATGCTGACACACTGCCGTATTTATTTTATATTTTATGTCAAACCTAGGTGGATCGCTGTCCACACATCCAAAGCGACTATTTTAATCACCCGTATTTCCAAAACCTAAGTTTTGACGGTAACCTGAGTGGTATAATAATATAGTTCTAATCCTATTCTATCACCCAATGTGTACGTCATGTATCCAAAATTCCGTAATTATTTTTATATTTCATGTCAAACTTAGACAAATCGTTTTCCGCACATCGCATAGCGACTAATTTAATCACCCATATTTCCAAAACCTAAGTTTTTACGGTAACTTCGGTGGTATAATACAGAAGTTCTGGTCCTATTCTATCACCCTATGTGTAAGTCATGTATTCAAAATTCCGTATTTATTTTTATATTTCATGTCAAACCTAGACAAATCGTTGTCCGCACATCGCATAGCGACTAATTTAATCACCCATATTTCCAAAACCTAAGTTTTTACGGTAACTTGGGTGGTATAATACTAAATTTCAGGACCTATTCTATCATCCTATGTGTACGTCATGTTGGCACTCTTCCGTATTTATTTTATTTTTCATGTCATACTTTGACAAATCGCTGTCCGCACATCTCAATGCGACTACTTTAATCAGCCATATTTCCAAAATTTAAGTTTTACGGTAACTTGGGTGGTATAATACAGAAGTTCTGGTCCTATTTCATCACCCTACATGTACGTCATGCTGACACACTGCCGTATTTATTTTATATTTTATGTCAAACTTAGGTGGATCACTGTCCACACATCCAAAGCGACTATTTTAATCACCCATATTTCCAAAAACCTAAGTTTTTAAGGTAACTTGGGTGGTATAATACTAAATTTCTGGTCCTATTTTATCACCCTATGTGAACGTCATATATCCACAATTCCGTATTTTTTTTTATATTTCATGTCATACTTTGACAAATCGTTGTCCGCACATCGCATAGCGACTAATTTAATCACCCATATTAACGAAACCTAAGTTTATAAGGTAACTTGGGTGGTATAGTACTAAAGTGCTGGACCTATTATATCATACTATGTGTACGTCATGTTGGAACACTTCCGTATTTATTTTATATTTCATGTCAAACTTAGACAAATCGCTGTCCGCCCATCGCAAAGCGACTACTTTAATCAGCCATATTTCCAAAACCCCAGTTTTTACGGTAACTTGGGTGGTATAATACAGAAGTTCTGGTCCTATTCTATCACCCTATGTGTACGTCTTGTTGGCACACTCGCGTATTTATTTTATATTTCATGTCAAACTTAGGCGGATCGCTGTCCACACATCCAAAGCGACTATTTTAATTACCCATATTTCCAAAACCTAAGTTTTTCGGATAACCTGAGTGGTATAATACTATAGTTCTGGTCCTATTCTATCACCCTACGTGTACGTAATGTTGGCACACCTCCATATTTATTATTATATTTCATGTCATACTTAGACAAATCGTTGTCCGCACATCGCATAGCGACTAATTTAATCACTTATATTTCCAAAACCTAAGTTTTTAAGGTAACTTGGGTGGTATAATACTAAATTTCAGGACCTATTCTATCATCCTATGTGTACGTCATGTTAGCACACCTCCGTATTTTTTATATATTTCGTGTCAAACTTCGACAAATCTCTGTCCGCACATCTCAATGCGACTACTTTAATCAGCCATATTTCCAAAACCTAAGTTTTGACGGTAACTTGGGTGGTA
Organism: Flexamia atlantica; assembly: GCA_035578135.1. Lineage (NCBI taxonomy): Eukaryota > Metazoa > Arthropoda > Insecta > Hemiptera > Cicadellidae > Flexamia > Flexamia atlantica. Next base: position 7,980,598 of record JAQJVK010000026.1, on the reverse strand, counting down.
TAATACAGAAGTTCTGGTCCTATTCTATCACCCTATGTGTACTTAATGTTGGCACACTTCCATATTTCTTTTTATATATCATGTCATACTTAGACAAATCGTTGTTCGCACATCGCATAGCGACTAATTTAATCACCCATATCTCCAAAACCTAAGTTTTTAAGGTAACTTGGGTGGTATAATACAGAAGTTCTGGTCCTATTCTATCACCCTATGTGTACGTCATGTATCCACAATTCAGTATTTATTTTTATATTTCATGTTAAACTTAAACAAATCGTTGTCCGCACATCGCATAGCGACTAATTTAATCACCCATATTTCCAAAACCTAAGTTTTTAAGGTAACTTGGGTGGTATAATACTAAATTTCAGGACCTATTCTATCATCCTATGTGTACGTCATGTTGGCACACCTCCGTATTTATTATTATATTTCATGTCATACTTAGACATACCGTTGTCCGCACATGGCATAGCGACTAATTTAATCACCCATATTTCCAAAACCTAAGTTTTTAAGGTAACTTGGGTGGTATAGTACTAAAGTTCTGGTCCTATTCTTTCATCCTACGTGTACGTCATGCTGACACATTTCCGTATTTATTTTATATTTCATGTAACTTAGAAAAATCCCTCTCCACACATTGCAAAGCAACTAATTTAATCACCCATATTTCCAAAACCTAAGTTTTTAAGGTAACTTGGGTGGTATAATACAGAAGTTCTGGTCCTATTCTTTCATCCTACGTGTACGTCATGCTGACACACTGCCGTATTTATTTTATTTTTCATGTCATACCTTGACAAATCGCTGTCCGCACATCTCAATGCGACTACTTTAATCAGCCATATTTCCAAAACCTAAGTTTTTACGGTAACTTGGGTGGTATAATACAGAAGTTCTGGTCCTATTTCATCACCCTACGTGTACGTCATGCTGACACACTGCCGTATTTATTTTATATTTTATGTCAAACTTAGGTGGATCACTGTCCACACATCCAAAGCGACTATTTTAATCACCCGTATTTCCAAAACCTAAGTTTTTAAGGTAACTTGGGTGGTATAATACTAAATTTCTGGTCCTATTTTATCACCCTATGTGTACGTCATGTATCCACAATTCCAAATTTATTTTTATATTTAATGTCAAACTTAGACAAATCGCTGTCCGCACATCTCAATGCGACTACTTTAATCAGCCATATTTCCAAAACCTAAGTTTTTACGGTAACTTGGGTGGTATAGTACTAAAGTTCTGGACCTATTCTATCATCCTATGTGTACGTCATGTTGGCACACCTCCGTATTTTTTTTATATTTCGTGTCAAACTTCGACAAATCTCTGTCCGCACATCTCAATGCGACTACTTTAATCAGCCATATTTCCAAAACCTAAGTTTTTACGGTAACTTGGGGGGTATAATACAGAAGTTCTGGTCCTATTCTATCACCCTACGTGTACGTAATGTTGGCACACCTCCGTATTTATTATTATATTTCATGTCATACTTAAACAAATCGTTGTCCGCACATCGCATAGCGACTAATTTAATCACCCATATTTCCAAAACCTAAGTTTTTACGGTAACTTGGGTGGTATAGTACTAACGTTCTGGACCTATTCTATCATCCTATGTGTACGTCATGTTGGCACACCTCCGTATTTTTTTTATATTTCGTGTCAAACTTCGACAAATCCTTGTCCGCACATCGCATAGCGACTAATTTAATCACCCATATTTCCAAAACCTAAGTTTTTACGGTAACTTGGGTGGTATAATACAGAAGTTCTGGTCCTATTCTATCACCCTATGTGTACGTCATGTATCCACAATTCCGTATTTATTTTTATATTTCATGTCAAACTTAGACAAATCGTTGTCCGCACATCGCATAGCGACTAATTTAATCACCCATATTTCCAAAACCTAAGTTTTTAAGGTAACTTGGGTGGTATAGTACTAAATTTCAGGACCTATATTCAATCATCCTATGTGTACGTCATGTTGGCACACTTCCGTATTTATTTTATTTTTCATGTCATACTTTGACAAATCGCTGTCTGCACATCTCAATGCGACTACTTTAATCAGCCATATTTCCAAAACCTAAGTTTTTACGGTAACTTGGGTGGTATAGTACTAAAGTTCTGGACCTATTCTATCATCCTATGTGTACGTCATGTTGGCACACCTCCGTATTTTTTTTATATTTCGTGTCAAACTTCGACAAATCTCTGTCCGCATATCTCAATGCGACTACTTTAATCAGCCATATTTCCAAAACCTAAGTTTTTACGGTAACTTGGGTGGTATAATACAGACGTTCTGGTCCTATTCTATCACCCTACGTGTACGTAATGTTGGCACACCTCCGTATTTATTATTATATTTCATGTCATACTTAGACAAATAGTTGTCCGCACATCGCATAGCGACTAATTTAATCACCCATATTTCCAAAACCTAAGTTTTTAAGGTAACTTGGGTGGTATAATACTAAATTTCAGGACCTATTCTATCATCCTATGTGTACGTCATGTTGGCACACTTCCGTATTTATTTTATTTTTCATGTCATACTTTGACAAATCGCTGTCCGCACATCTCAATGCGACTACTTTAATCAGCCATATTTCCAAAACCTAAGTTTTTACGGTAACTTGGGTGGTATAATACTAAATTTCAGGACCTATTCTATCATCCTATGTGTACGTCATGTTGGCACACTTCCGTATTTATTTTATTTTTCATGTCATACTTTGACAAATCGCTGTCCGCACATCTCAATGCGACTACTTTAATCAGCCATATTGAGATGTGCGGACAGCGATTTGTCAAAGTATGACATGAAAAATAAAATAAATACGGAAGTATGCCAACATGACGTACACATAGGATGATAGAATAGGTCCTGAAATTTAGTATTATACCACCCAAGTTACCTTAAAAACTTAGGTTTTGGAAATATGGCTGATTAAAGTAGTCGCATTGAGATGTGCGGACAACGATTTGTCTAAGTTTGACATGAAATATAAAAATAAATACGGAATTGTGGATACATGACGTACACATAGGGTGATAGAATAGGTCCTGAAATTTAGTATTATACCTCTCAAGTTACCTTAAAAACATAGGTTTTGGAAATATGGGTGATTAAATTAGTCGCTATGCGATGTGCGGACAACGATTTGTCTAAGTTTGACATGAAATATAAAAATAAATACGGAATTGTGGATACATGACGTACACGTAGGGTGATAGAATAGGACCAGAACTTCTGTATTATACCACCCAAGTTACCGTAAAAACTTAGGTTTTGGAAATATGGCTGATTAAAGTAGTCGCATTGAGATGTGCGGACAGCGATTTGTCAAAGTATGACATGAAAAATAAAATAAATACGGAAGTGTGCCAACATGACGTACACATAGGATGATAGAATAGATCCTGAAATTTAGTATTATACCACCCAAGTTACCTTAAAAACTCAGGTTTTTGAAATATGGGTGATTAAATTAGTCGCTATGCGATGTGCGGACAACGATTTGTCTAAGTTTGACATGAAATATAAAAATAAATACGGAATTGTGGATACATGACGTACACATAGGGTGATAGAATAGGACCAGAACTTCTATATTATACCACCCAAGTTACCGTAAAAACTTAGGTTTTGGAAATATGGGTGATTAAATTAGTCGCTATGCGATGTGCGGACAACGATTTGTCTAAGTATGACATGAAATATAATAATAAATACGGAGGTGTGCCAACATTACGTACACGTAGGGTGATAGAATAGGACCAGAACTTCTGTATTATACCAACCAAGTTACCGTAAAAACTTAGGTTTTGGAAATATGGTTGATTAAAATAGTCGCATTGAGATGTGCGGACAGAGATTTGTCGAAGTTTGACACGAAATATAAACAAAATACGGAGGTGTGCCAACATGACGTACACATAGGATGATAGAATAGTTCCAGAACTTTAGTACTATACCACCCAAGTTACCTTAAAAACTTAGGTTTTGGAAATATGGGTGATTAAATTAGTCGCTATGCGATGTGCGGACAACGATTTGTCTAAGTTTGACATGAAATATAAAAATAAATACGGAATTGTGGATACATGACGTACACATAGGGTGATAGAATAGGACCAGAACTTCTGTGTTATACCACCCAAGTTACCGTAAAAACTTAGGTTTTGGAAATATGGCTGATTAATGTAGTCGCATTGAGATGTGCGGACAGAGATTTGTCGAAGTTGGACACGAAATATAAAAAAATACGGAGGTGTGCCAACATGACGTACACATAGGATGATAGAATAGGTCCAGAACCTTAGTACTATACCACCCAAGTTACCTTAAAAACTTAGGTTTTGGAAATACGGGTGATTAAATTAGTCGCTTTTGATGTGTGGACAGTGATCCACCTAAGTTTGACATAAAATATAAAATAAATACGGCAGTGTGTCAGCATGACGTACACGTAGGGTGATGAAATAGGACCAGAACTTCTGTATTATACCACCCAAGTTACCGTAAAAACTTAGGTTTTGGAAATATGGCTAATTAAAGTAGTCGCATTGAGATGTGCGGACAGCGATTTGTCAAAGTATGACATGAAAAATAAAATAAATACGGAAGTGTGCCAACATTACGTACACATAGGATGAAAGAATAGGACCAGAACTTTAGTACTATACCACCCTAGTTACATTAAAAACTTAGGTTTTGGAAATATGGGTGATTAAATTAGTCGCTATGCGATGTGCGGACAACGATTTGTCTAAGTATGACATGAAATATAATAATAAATACGGAGGTGTGCCAACATTACGTACACGTAGGGTGATAGAATAGGACCAGAACTTCTGTATTATACCACCCAAGTTACCGTAAAAACTTAGGTTTTGGAAATATGACTGATTAAAGTAGTCGCATTGAGATGTGCGGACAGAGATTTGTCTAGGTTTGACATGAAATATAAAAATAAATACGGAATTGTGGATATATGACGTACACATAGGGTGATAGAATAGGACTAGAACTTCTGTATTATACCACCCAAGTTACCGTAAAAACTTAGGTTTTGGAAATATGGGTGATTAAATTAGTCGCTATGCGATGTGCGGACAACGATTTGTCTAAGTTTGACATGAAATATAAAAATAAATACGGAATTGTGGATACATGACGTACACATAGGGTGATAGAATAGGACCAGAACTTCTGTGTTATACCACCCAAGTTACCGTAAAAACTTAGGTTTTGGAAATATGGCTGATTAATGTAGTCGCATTGAGATGTGCGGACAGAGATTTGTCGAAGTTGGACACGAAATATAAAAAAATACGGAGGTGCCAACATGACGTACACATAGGATGATAGAATAGGACCAGAACTTCTGTACTATACCACCCAAGTTACCTTAAAATCTTAGGTTTTGGATATATGGGTGATTAAATTAGTCGCTATGCGATGTGCGGACAAAGATTTGTCTAAGTATGACATGAAATATAATAATAAGTACGGAGGTGTGCCAACATTACGTACATATAGGGTGATAGAATAGGACCAGAACTTCTGTATTATACCACCCAAGTTACCGTAAAAACTTAGGTTTTGGAAATATGGCTGATTAAAGTAGTCGCATTGAGATGTGCGGACAGCGATTTGTCAAAGTATGACATGAAAAATAAAATAAATACGGAAGTGTGCCAACATGACGTACACATAGGATGATAGAATAGGTCCAGAACTTTAGTACTATACCAACCAAGCTACCGTAAAAACTTAGGTTTTGGAAATATGGCTGATTAAAGTAGTCGCATTGAGATGTGCGGACAGCGATTTGTCAAAGTTTGACACGAAATTTAAAAAAAATATGGAAGTGTGCCAACATGACGTACACATAGGATGATAGAATAGGTCCTGAAATTTAGTATTATACCACCCAAGTTACCTTAAAAACTTAGGTTTTGGAAATATGGGTGATTAAATTAGTCGCTATGCGATGTGCGGACAACGATTTGTCTAAGTTTGACATGAAATATAAGAATAAATACGGAATTGTGGATACATGACGTACACATAGGGTGATAGAATAGGAAAAGAACTTCTGTATTATACCACCCAAGTTACCGTAAAAACTTAGGTTTTGGAAATATGGGTGATTAAATTAGTCGCTATGCGATGTGCGGACAACGATTTGTCTAAGTTTAACATGAAATATAAAAATAAATACGGAATTTTGGATACATGACGTACACATTGGGTGATAGAATAGGATTAGAACTATATTATTATACCACTCAGGTTACCGTCAAAACTTAGGTTTTGGAAATATGGCTGATTAAAGTTGTCGCAGAGCGGACAGAGATTTGTCGAAGTTTGACACGAAATATAAAAAAATACGGAGGTGTGCCAACATGACGTACACATAGGATGATAGAATAGGTCCAGAACTTTAGTACTATACCACCCAAGTTACCTTAAAAACTTAGGTTTTGGAAATATGGGTGATTAAATTAGTCGCTATGCGATGTGCGGACAACGATTTGTCTAAGTATAACATGAAATATAATAATAAATACGGAGGTGTGCCAACATTACGTACACGTAGGGTGATTGAATAGGACCAGAACGTCTGTATTATACCACCCAAGTTACCGTACAAACTTAGGTTTTGGAAATATGGCTGATTAAAGTAGTCGCATTGAGATGTGCGGACAGAGATTTGTCGAAGTTTGACACGAAATATAAAAAAAATACGGAGGTGTGACAACATGACGTACATATAGGATGATAGAATAGGTCCAGAACTTTAGTACTATACCAACCAAGCTACCGTAAAAACTTAGGTTTTGGAAATATGGCTGATTAAAGTAGTCGCATTGAGATGTGCGGACAGCGATTTGTCAAAGTTTGACACGAAATTTAAAAAAAATATGGAAGTGTGCCAACATGACGTACACATAGGATGATAGAATAGGTCCTGAAATTTAGTATTATACCACCCAAGTTACCTTAAAAACTTAGGTTTTGGAAATATGGGTGATTAAATTAGTCGCTATGCGATGTGCGGACAACGATTTGTCTAAGTTTGACATGAAATATAAAAATAAATACGGAATTTTGGATACATGACGTACACATTGGGTGATAGAATAGGATTAGAACTATATTAATATACCACTCAGGTTACCGTCAAAACTTAGGTTTTGGAAATACGGGTGATTTAAATAGTCGATTTGGATGTGTGGACAGCGATCAACCTAAGTTTGACATAAAATATAACATAAATACGGCAGTGTGTCAGCATGACGTACACGTAGGATGAAAGAATAGGACCAGAACTTTAGTACTATACCACCCAAGTTATCTTAAAAACTTAGGTTTTGGAAATATGGCTGATTAAAGTAGTCGCATTGAGATGTGCGGACAGCGATTTGTCAAAGTATGACATGAAATATAAAAATAAAAACGGAATAGTGGATACATGACATCCACATAGGGTGATAAAATAGGACCAGAAATTTAGTATTATACCACCCAAGTTACCTTAAAAACTTAGGTTTTGGAAATATGGGTGATTAAATTAGTCGCTATGCGATGTGCGGACAACGATTTGTCTAAGTATGACATGAAATATAATAATAAATACGGAGGTGTGCCAACATTACGTACACGTAGGGTGATAGAATAGGACCAGAACGTCTGTATTATACCACCCAAGTTACCGTAAAAACTTAGGTTTTGGAAATATGGCTGATTAAAGTAGTCGCATTGAGATGTGCGGACAGAGATTTGTCGAAGTTTGACACGAAATATAAAAAAAACGGAGGTGTGCCAACATGACGTACACATAGGATGATAGAATAGGTCCAGAACTTTAGTACTATACCACCCAAGTTACCGTAAAAACTTAGGTTTTGGAAATATGGCTGATTAAAGTAGTCGCATTGAGATGTGCGGACAGCGATTTGTCAAAGTATGACATGAAAAATAAAATAAATACGGAAGTGTGCCAACATGACGTACACATAGGATGATAGAATAGGTCCTGAAATTTAGTATTATACCACCCAAGTTACCTTAAAAACTTAGGTTTTGGAAATATGGGTGATTAAATTAGTCGCTATGCGATGTGCGGACAACGATTTGTCTAAGTTTGACATGAAATATAAAAATAAATACGGAATTGTGGATACATGACGTACACATAGGGTGATAGAATAGGACCAGAACTTCTGTGTTATACCACCCAAGTTACCGTAAAAACTTAGGTTTTGGAAATATGGCTGATTAATGTAGTCGCATTGAGATGTGCGGACAGAGATTTGTCGAAGTTGGACACGAAATATAAAAAAATACGGAGGTGCCAACATGACGTACACATAGGATGATAGAATAGGACCAGAACTTCTGTACTATACCACCCAAGTTACCTTAAAATCTTAGGTTTTGGATATATGGGTGATTAAATTAGTCGCTATGCGATGTGCGGACAAAGATTTGTCTAAGTATGACATGAAATATAATAATAAATACGGAGGTGTGCCAACATTACGTACATATAGGGTGATAGAATAGGACCAGAACTTCTGTATTATACCACCCAAGTTACCGTAAAAACTTAGGTTTTGGAAATATGGCTGATTAAAGTAGTCGCATTGAGATGTGCGGACAGCGATTTGTCAAAGTATGACATGAAAAATAAAATAAATACGGAAGTGTGCCAACATGACGTACACATAGGATGATAGAATAGGTCCAGAACTTTAGTACTATACCAACCAAGCTACCGTAAAAACTTAGGTTTTGGAAATATGGCTGATTAAAGTAGTCGCATTGAGATGTGCGGACAGCGATTTGTCAAAGTTTGACACGAAATTTAAAAAAAATATGGAAGTGTGCCAACATGACGTACACATAGGATGATAGAATAGGTCCTGAAATTTAGTATTATACCACCCAAGTTACCTTAAAAACTTAGGTTTTGGAAATATGGGTGATTAAATTAGTCGCTATGCGATGTGCGGACAACGATTTGTCTAAGTTTGACATGAAATATAAGAATAAATACGGAATTGTGGATACATGACGTACACATAGGGTGATAGAATAGGAAAAGAACTTCTGTATTATACCACCCAAGTTACCGTAAAAACTTAGGTTTTGGAAATATGGGTGATTAAATTAGTCGCTATGCGATGTGCGGACAACGATTTGTCTAAGTTTAACATGAAATATAAAAATAAATACGGAATTTTGGATACATGACGTACACATTGGGTGATAGAATAGGATTAGAACTATATTATTATACCACTCAGGTTACCGTCAAAACTTAGGTTTTGGAAATATGGCTGATTAAAGTTGTCGCAGAGCGGACAGAGATTTGTCGAAGTTTGACACGAAATATAAAAAAATACGGAGGTGTGCCAACATGACGTACACATAGGATGATAGAATAGGTCCAGAACTTTAGTACTATACCACCCAAGTTACCTTAAAAACTTAGGTTTTGGAAATATGGGTGATTAAATTAGTCGCTATGCGATGTGCGGACAACGATTTGTCTAAGTATAACATGAAATATAATAATAAATACGGAGGTGTGCCAACATTACGTACACGTAGGGTGATTGAATAGGACCAGAACGTCTGTATTATACCACCCAAGTTACCGTACAAACTTAGGTTTTGGAAATATGGCTGATTAAAGTAGTCGCATTGAGATGTGCGGACAGAGATTTGTCGAAGTTTGACACGAAATATAAAAAAAATACGGAGGTGTGACAACATGACGTACATATAGGATGATAGAATAGGTCCAGAACTTTAGTACTATACCAACCAAGCTACCGTAAAAACTTAGGTTTTGGAAATATGGCTGATTAAGTAGTCGCATTGAGATGTGCGGACAGAGATTTGTCGAAGTTTGACACGAAATATAAAAAAAATACGGAGGTGTGACAACATGACGTACATATAGGATGATAGAATAGGTCCAGAACTTTAGTACTATACCAACCAAGCTACCGTAAAAACTTAGGTTTTGGAAATATGGCTGATTAAAGTAGTCGCATTGAGATGTGCGGACAGCGATTTGTCAAAGTTTGACACGAAATTTAAAAAAAATATGGAAGTGTGCCAACATGACGTACACATAGGATGATAGAATAGGTCCTGAAATTTAGTATTATACCACCCAAGTTACCTTAAAAACTTAGGTTTTGGAAATATGGGTGATTAAATTAGTCGCTATGCGATGTGCGGACAACGATTTGTCTAAGTTTGACATGAAATATAAAAATAAATACGGAATTTTGGATACATGACGTACACATTGGGTGATAGAATAGGATTAGAACTATATTAATATACCACTCAGGTTACCGTCAAAACTTAGGTTTTGGAAATACGGGTGATTTAAATAGTCGATTTGGATGTGTGGACAGCGATCAACCTAAGTTTGACATAAAATATAACATAAATACGGCAGTGTGTCAGCATGACGTACACGTAGGATGAAAGAATAGGACCAGAACTTTAGTACTATACCACCCAAGTTATCTTAAAAACTTAGGTTTTGGAAATATGGCTGATTAAAGTAGTCGCATTGAGATGTGCGGACAGCGATTTGTCAAAGTATGACATGAAATATAAAAATAAAAACGGAATAGTGGATACATGACATCCACATAGGGTGATAAAATAGGACCAGAAATTTAGTATTATACCACCCAAGTTACCTTAAAAACTTAGGTTTTGGAAATATGGGTGATTAAATTAGTCGCTATGCGATGTGCGGACAACGATTTGTCTAAGTATGACATGAAATATAATAATAAATACGGAGGTGTGCCAACATTACGTACACGTAGGGTGATAGAATAGGACCAGAACGTCTGTATTATACCACCCAAGTTACCGTAAAAACTTAGGTTTTGGAAATATGGCTGATTAAAGTAGTCGCATTGAGATGTGCGGACAGAGATTTGTCGAAGTTTGACACGAAATATAAAAAAAACGGAGGTGTGCCAACATGACGTACACATAGGATGATAGAATAGGTCCAGAACTTTAGTACTATACCACCCAAGTTACCGTAAAAACTTAGGTTTTGGAAATATGGCTGATTAAAGTAGTCGCATTGAGATGTGCGGACAGCGATTTGTCAAAGTATGACATGAAAAATAAAATAAATACGGAAGTGTGCCAACATGACGTACACATAGGATGATAGAATAGGTCCTGAAATTTAGTATTATACCACCCAAGTTACCTTAAAAACTTAGGTTTTGGAAATATGGGTGATTAAATTAGTCGCTATGCGATGTGCGGACAACGATTTGTCTAAGTTTGACATGAAATATAAAAATAAATACGGAATTGTGGATACATGACGTACACATAGGGTGATAGAATAGGACCAGAACTTCTGTGTTATACCACCCAAGTTACCGTAAAAACTTAGGTTTTGGAAATATGGCTGATTAATGTAGTCGCATTGAGATGTGCGGACAGAGATTTGTCGAAGTTGGACACGAAATATAAAAAAATACGGAGGTGCCAACATGACGTACACATAGGATGATAGAATAGGACCAGAACTTCTGTACTATACCACCCAAGTTACCTTAAAATCTTAGGTTTTGGATATATGGGTGATTAAATTAGTCGCTATGCGATGTGCGGACAAAGATTTGTCTAAGTATGACATGAAATATAATAATAAATACGGAGGTGTGCCAACATTACGTACATATAGGGTGATAGAATAGGACCAGAACTTCTGTATTATACCACCCAAGTTACCGTAAAAACTTAGGTTTTGGAAATATGGCTGATTAAAGTAGTCGCATTGAGATGTGCGGACAGCGATTTGTCAAAGTATGACATGAAAAATAAAATAAATACGGAAGTGTGCCAACATGACGTACACATAGGATGATAGAATAGGTCCAGAACTTTAGTACTATACCAACCAAGCTACCGTAAAAACTTAGGTTTTGGAAATATGGCTGATTAAAGTAGTCGCATTGAGATGTGCGGACAGCGATTTGTCAAAGTTTGACACGAAATTTAAAAAAAATATGGAAGTGTGCCAACATGACGTACACATAGGATGATAGAATAGGTCCTGAAATTTAGTATTATACCACCCAAGTTACCTTAAAAACTTAGGTTTTGGAAATATGGGTGATTAAATTAGTCGCTATGCGATGTGCGGACAACGATTTGTCTAAGTTTGACATGAAATATAAGAATAAATACGGAATTGTGGATACATGACGTACACATAGGGTGATAGAATAGGAAAAGAACTTCTGTATTATACCACCCAAGTTACCGTAAAAACTTAGGTTTTGGAAATATGGGTGATTAAATTAGTCGCTATGCGATGTGCGGACAACGATTTGTCTAAGTTTAACATGAAATATAAAAATAAATACGGAATTTTGGATACATGACGTACACATTGGGTGATAGAATAGGATTAGAACTATATTATTATACCACTCAGGTTACCGTCAAAACTTAGGTTTTGGAAATATGGCTGATTAAAGTTGTCGCAGAGCGGACAGAGATTTGTCGAAGTTTGACACGAAATATAAAAAAATACGGAGGTGTGCCAACATGACGTACACATAGGATGATAGAATAGGTCCAGAACTTTAGTACTATACCACCCAAGTTACCTTAAAAACTTAGGTTTTGGAAATATGGGTGATTAAATTAGTCGCTATGCGATGTGCGGACAACGATTTGTCTAAGTATAACATGAAATATAATAATAAATACGGAGGTGTGCCAACATTACGTACACGTAGGGTGATTGAATAGGACCAGAACGTCTGTATTATACCACCCAAGTTACCGTACAAACTTAGGTTTTGGAAATATGGCTGATTAAAGTAGTCGCATTGAGATGTGCGGACAGAGATTTGTCGAAGTTTGACACGAAATATAAAAAAAATACGGAGGTGTGACAACATGACGTACATATAGGATGATAGAATAGGTCCAGAACTTTAGTACTATACCAACCAAGCTACCGTAAAAACTTAGGTTTTGGAAATATGGCTGATTAAAGTAGTCGCATTGAGATGTGCGGACAGCGATTTGTCAAAGTTTGACACGAAATTTAAAAAAAATATGGAAGTGTGCCAACATGACGTACACATAGGATGATAGAATAGGTCCTGAAATTTAGTATTATACCACCCAAGTTACCTTAAAAACTTAGGTTTTGGAAATATGGGTGATTAAATTAGTCGCTATGCGATGTGCGGACAACGATTTGTCTAAGTTTGACATGAAATATAAAAATAAATACGGAATTTTGGATACATGACGTACACATTGGGTGATAGAATAGGATTAGAACTATATTAATATACCACTCAGGTTACCGTCAAAACTTAGGTTTTGGAAATACGGGTGATTTAAATAGTCGATTTGGATGTGTGGACAGCGATCAACCTAAGTTTGACATAAAATATAACATAAATACGGCAGTGTGTCAGCATGACGTACACGTAGGATGAAAGAATAGGACCAGAACTTTAGTACTATACCACCCAAGTTATCTTAAAAACTTAGGTTTTGGAAATATGGCTGATTAAAGTAGTCGCATTGAGATGTGCGGACAGCGATTTGTCAAAGTATGACATGAAATATAAAAATAAAAACGGAATAGTGGATACATGACATCCACATAGGGTGATAAAATAGGACCAGAAATTTAGTATTATACCACCCAAGTTACCTTAAAAACTTAGGTTTTGGAAATATGGGTGATTAAATTAGTCGCTATGCGATGTGCGGACAACGATTTGTCTAAGTATGACATGAAATATAATAATAAATACGGAGGTGTGCCAACATTACGTACACGTAGGGTGATAGAATAGGACCAGAACGTCTGTATTATACCACCCAAGTTACCGTAAAAACTTAGGTTTTGGAAATATGGCTGATTAAAGTAGTCGCATTGAGATGTGCGGACAGAGATTTGTCGAAGTTTGACACGAAATATAAAAAAAACGGAGGTGTGCCAACATGACGTACACATAGGATGATAGAATAGGTCCAGAACTTTAGTACTATACCACCCAAGTTACCGTAAAAACTTAGGTTTTGGAAATATGGCTGATTAAAGTAGTCGCATTGAGATGTGCGGACAGCGATTTGTCAAAGTATGACATGAAAAATAAAATAAATACGGAAGTGTGCCAACATGACGTACACATAGGATGATAGAATAGGTCCTGAAATTTAGTATTATACCACCCAAGTTACCTTAAAAACTTAGGTTTTGGAAATATGGGTGATTAAATTAGTCGCTATGCGATGTGCGGACAACGATTTGTCTAAGTTTGACATGAAATATAAAAATAAATACGGAATTGTGGATACATGACGTACACGTAGGGTGATAGAATAGGATCAGAACTTCTGTATTATACCACCCAAGTTACCGTAAAAACCTAGGTTTTGGAAATATGGCTGATTAAAGTAGTCGTATTGAGATGTGCGGACAGAGATTTGTCGAAGTTTGACACGAAATATAAAAAAAAATACGGAGGTGTGCCAACATGACGTACACATAGGATGATAGAATAGGTCCAGAACTTTAGTACTATACCACCCAAGTTACCTTAAAAACTTAGGTTTTGGAAATACGGGTGATTAAAATAGTCGCATTGAGATGTGCGGACAGCGATTTGTCAAAGTATGACATGAAATATAAAAATAAAAACGGAATAGTGGATTCATGACATCCACATAGGGTGATAAAATAGGACCAGAAATTTAGTATTATACCACCCAAGTTACCTTAAAAACTTAGGTTTTGGAAATATGGGTGATTAAATTAGTCGCTATGCGATGTGCGGACAACGATTTGTCTAAGTATGACATGAAATATAATAATAAATACGGAGGTGTGCCAACATTACGTACACGTAGGGTGATAGAATAGGACCAGAACTTCTGTATTATACCACCCAAGTTACCGTAAAAACTTAGGTTTTGGAAATATGGCTGATTAAAGTAGTCGCATTGAGATGTGCGGACAGAGATTTGTCGAAGTTTGACATGAAATATAAAAAAAACGGAGGTGTGCCAACATGACGTACACATAGGATGATAGAATAGGTCCAGAACTTTAGTACTATACCACCCAAGTTACCGTAAAAACTTAGGTTTTGGAAATATGGCTGATTAAAGTAGTCGTATTGAGATGTGCGGACAGTGATTTGTCAAAATATGACATGAAAAATAAAATAAATACGGAAGTGTGCCAACATGACGTACACATAGGATGATAGAATAGGTCCTGAAATTTAGTACTATACCACCCAAGTTACCTTAAAAACTTAGGTTTTGGAAACATGGGTGATTAAATTAGTCGCTATGCGATGTGCGGACAACGATTTGTCTAAGTTTGACATGAAATATAAAAATAAATACGGAATTGTGGATACATGACGTACACATAGGGTGATAGAATAGGACCAGAACTTCTGTATTATACCACCCAAGTTACCGTAAAAACTTAGGTTTTGGAAATATGGGTGATTAAATTAGTCGCTATAAGATGTGCGGACAACGATTTGTCTAAGTTTGACATGAAATATAAAAATAAATACGGAATTGTGGATACATGACGTACACATAGGGTGATAGAATATGACCAGAACTTCTGTATTATACCACCCAAGTTACCGTAAAAACTTAGGTTTGGAAATATGGGTGATTAAATTAGTCGCTATGCGATGTGCGGACAACGATTTGTCTAAGTATGACATGAAATATAATAATAAATACGGAGGTGTGCCAACATTACGTACACGTAGGGTGATAGAATAGGTCCAGAACTTTAGTACTATACCACCCAAGTTACCGTAAAAACTTAGGTTTTGGAAATATGGCTGATTAAAGTAGTGGCATTGAGATGTGCGGACAGCGATTTGTCAAAGTATGACATGAAAAATAAAATAAATAAGGAAGTGTGCCAACATGACGTACACATAGGATGATAGAATAGGTCCAGAACTTTAGTACTATACCACCCAAGTTACCTTAAAAACTTAGGTTTTGGAAATATGGGTGATTAAATTAGTCGCTATGCGATGTGCGGACAACGATTTGTCTAAGTTAAATTTGAAAACCAATGCCGCTAAATCCTTATTCATGAAATTTTCTCTACGTGAATTAAGTAACCAAGCACAGCCAACTGTATTGATTGACGAGACCGAAATTGAAGAGATGTGCAGCACCAAGTTGCTAGGGATCTACATCGATAGAAACATTACCTGGGAAGATCACATAGACAACCCTTGCAAGCGTGTGTCCTTTGCGATCTATGTTTTAAGACATCTCTCACGGTACTGTCCCATCCAGGTGCTTTTATCCGCCTACTACGGTCTTGTCTTCCCCCACCTTGCCTACGGGATAGTGGTGTGGGGTGGCTGTGCCAACAGTAACTTCATGAGACTGTTCAGACTCCAAAAAAAAGCAGTGCCGACTTTGGCAAAAATACCAAACAGAGAGTCGTGTGGACCAGTCTTCAAGCAGTTCGGACTGCTCACCCTACCTTGCCTCTACATTCTTGAAAATATAATGTTTTGTTTAACAAAATGTCAATTAACTCAGGGCCAAGATATTCATGACTATCAAACAAGAGGCAGGGTCAACTACCGAACGGGGAGACACCGAACGGTAGTTTTTGAGCGATTGCCTTCTCAGGCAGGGGCTCAGTTTTTAAACAAACTCCCTCAAAATTTTGACAAGGAAGCCAGACCATCTCTCTTCAAAAAAAGACTCAAAGAATTGCTTGTCTCTAAAGCATTCTACTCGGTGGGCGATTTCTTAAGCCATGACTGGGGGGTAAATTAAAATCCAGCTCGATCTCCCCGTTGTAACATGGAGCAATCTTTTTTAATTTTAATTTTTTTGTGTTTAGTTGTTTTTTAGGGAAAGATCTGTACGTTATGTTGTGTATAGCTTAGAACCTTTGACGCATTTCATCCAATGTATAAATATTGTCTTTCGAAATAAAGAGATATTATTATTATTATTATTATTATTATAAGTATGACATGAAATATAATAATAAATACGGAGGTGTGCCAACATTACGTACACGTAGGGTGATTGAATAGGACCAGAACTTCTGTATTATACCACCCAAGTTACCGTAAAAACTTAGGTTTTGGAAATATGGCTGATTAAAGTAGTCGCATTGAGATGTGCGGACAGAGATTTGTCGAAGTTTGACACGAAATATAAAAAAAATACGGAGGTGTGCCAACATGACGTACACATAGGATGATAGAATAGGTCCAGAACTTTAGTACTATACCACCCAAGTTACCGTAAAAACTTAGGTTTTGGAAATATGGCTGATTAAAGTAGTCGCATTGAGATGTGCGGACAGCGATTTGTCGAAGTTTGACACGAAATATAAAAAAAATACGGAGGTGTGCCAACATGACGTACACATAGGATGATAGAATAGGTCCAGAACTTTAGTACTATACCTCCCATGTTACCGTAAAAACTTAGGTTTTGGAAATATGGCTGATTAAAGTAGTCGCATTGAGATGTGCGGACAGCGATTTGTCAAAGTATGACATGAAAAATACTATAAATACGGAAGTGTGCCAACATGACGTACACATAGGATGATAGAATAGGTCCTGAAATTTAGTATTATACCACCCAAGTTACCGTAAAAACTTAGGTTTGGAAATATGGCTGATTAAAGTAGTCGCATTGAGATGTGCGGACAGCGATTTGTCAAAGTATGACATGAAAAATAAAATATATACGGAAGTGTGCCAACATGACGTACACATAGGATGATAGAATAGGTCCTGAAATTTAGTATTATACCACCCAAGTTACCTTAAAAACTTAGGTTTTGGAAATATGGGTGATTAAATTAGTCGCTATGCGATGTGCGGACAACGATTTGTCTAAGTTTGACATGAAATATAAAAATAAATACGGAATTGTGGATACATGACGTACACATAGGGTGATAGAATAGGACCAGAACTTCTGTATTATACCACCCAAGTTAGCGTAAAAACTTAGGTTTTGGAAATATGGGTGATTAAATTAGTCGCTATGCGATGTGCGGACAACGATTTGTCTAAGTATGACATGAAATATAATAATAAATACGGAGGTGTGCCAACATTACGTACACGTAGGGTGATAGAATAGGACCAGAATTTCTGTATTATACCACCCAAGTTACCGAAAAAACTTAGGTTTTGGAAATATGGGTGATTAAATTAGTCGCTATGCGATGTGCGGACAACGATTTGTCTAAGTATGACATGAAAAATAAAATAAATACGGAAGTGTGCCAACATGACGTACACATAGGATGATAGAATAGGTCCTGAAATTTAGTATTATACCACCCAAGTTACCGTAAAAACTTAGGTTTTGGAAATATGGCTGATTAAAGTAGTCGCATTGAGATGTGCGGACAGAGATTTGTCGAAGTTTGACACGAAATATAAAAAAAATACGGAGGTGTGCCAACATGACGTACACATAGTATGATAGAATAGGTCCGAAACTTTAGTACTATACCACCCAATTTACTGTAAAAAATTAGGTTTTGGAAATATGGCTGATTAAAGTAGTCGCATTGAGATGTGCGGACAGCGATTTGTCAAAGTATGACATGAAAAATAAAATAAATACGGAAGTGTGCCAACATGACGTACACATAGGATGATAGAATAGGTCCTGAAATTTAGTACTATACCACCCAAGTTACCTTAAAAACTTAGGTTTTGGAAATATGGGTGATTAAATTAGTCTCTATGCGATGTGCGGACAACGATTTGTCTAAGTTTGACTTGAAATATAAAAATAAATACGGAATTGTGGATACATGACGTACACATAGGGAGATAGAATAGGACCAGAACTTCTGTATTATACCACCCAAGTTACCGTAAAAACTTAAGTTTTGGAAATATGGCTGATTAAAGTAGTCGCATTGAGATGTGCGGACAGCGATTTGTCAAAGTATGACATGAAAAATAAAATAAATACGGAAGTGTGCCAACATGACGTACACATAGGATGATAGAATAGGTCCTGAAATTTAGTATTATACCACCCAAGTTACCGTAAAAACTTAGGTTTTGGAAATATGGCTGATTAAAGTAGTCGCATTGAGATGTGCGGACAGCGATTTGTCAAAGTATGACATGAAAAATAAAATAAATACGGAAGTGTGCCAACATGACGTACACATAGGATGATAGAATAGGTCCTGAAACTTAGTATTATACCACCCAAGTTACCTTAAAAACTTAGGTTTTGGAAATATGGGTGATTAAATTAGTCGCTATGCGATGTGCGGACAACGATTTGTCTAAGTTTGACATGATATATAAAAATAAATACGGAATTGTGGATACATGACATACACATAGGGTGATAGAATAGGACCAGAACTTCTGTATTATACCACCCAAGTTACCGTAAAAACTTAGGTTTTGGAAATATGGGTGATTAAATTAGTCGCTATGCGATGTGCGGACAACGATTTGTCTAAGTTTGACATGAAATATAAAAATAAATACGGAATTGTGGATACATGACGTACACATAGGGTGATAGAATAGGACCAGAATTTCTGTATTATACCACCCAAGTTACCGTAAAACCTTAGGTTTTGGAAATATGGCTGATTAAAGTAGTCGCATTGAGATGTGCGGACAGCGATTTGTCAAAGTATGACATGAAAAATAAAATAAATACGGAAGTGTGCCAACATGACGTACACATAGGATGATAGAATAGGTCCTGAAATTTAGTATTATACCACCCAAGTTACCGTAAAAACTTAGGTTTTGGAAATATGGCTGATTAAAGTAGTCGCTTTGCGATGTGCGGACAGCGATTTGTCTAAGTTTGACATGAAATATAAAATAAACACGGAAGTGTGCCAACATGACGTACACATAGGATGATAGAATAGGTCCTGAAATTTAGTATTATACCACCCAAGTTACCGTAAAAACTTAGGTTTTGGAAATATGGCTGATTAAAGTAGTCGCATTGAGATGTGCGGACAGAGATTTGTCGAAGTTTGACACGAAATATAAAAAAAATACGGAAGTGTGCCAACATGACGTACACATAGGATGATAGAATAGGTCCTGAAATTTAGTATTATACCACCCAAGTTACCGTAAAAACTTAGGTTTTGGAAATATGGCTGATTAAAGTAGTCGCATTGAGATGTGTGGACAGCGATTTGTCAAATTATGACATGAAATATAAAAATAAATACGGAATTGTGGATACATGACGTACACGTAGGGTGATAGAATAGGACCAGAACTTCTGTATTATACCACCCAAGTTACCGTAAAAACTTAGGTTTTGGAAATATGGCTGATTAAAGTAGTCGCATTGAGATGTGCGGACAGCGATTTGTCAAAGTATGACATGAAAAATAAAATAAATACGGAAGTGTGCCAACATGACGTACACATAGGATGATAGAATAGGTCCTGAAATTTAGTATTATACCACCCAAGTTACCTTAAAAACTTAGGTTTTGGAAATATGGGTGATTAAATTAGTCGCTATGCGATGTGCGGACAACGATTTGTCTAAGTTTGACATGAAATATAAAAATAAATACGGAATTGTGGTTACATGACGTACACATAGGGTGATAGAATAGGACCAGAACTTCTGTATTATACCACCCAAGTTACCGTAAAAACTTAGGTTTTGGAAATATGGGTGATTAAATTAGTCGCTATGCGATGTGCGGACAACGATTTGTCTAAGTATGACATGAAATATAATAATAAATACGGAGGTGTGCCAACATTACGTACACGTAGGGTGATAGAATAGGACCAGAATGTCTGTATTATACCACCCAAGTTACCGAAAAAACTTAGGTTTTGGAAATATGGGTGATTAAATTAGTCGCTATGCGATGTGCGGACAACGATTTGTCAAAGTATGACATGAAAAATAAAATAAATACGGAAGTGTGCCAACATGACGTACACATAGGATGATAGAATAGGTCCTGAAATTTAGTATTATACCACCCAAGTTACCGTAAAAACTTAGGTTTTGGAAATATGGCTGATTAAAGTAGTCGCATTGAGATGTGCGGACAGAGATTTGTCGAAGTTTGACACGAAATATAAAAAAAATACGGAAGTGTGCCAACATGACGTACACATAGGATGATAGAATAGGTCCTGAAATTTAGTACTATACCACCCAAGTTACCTTAAAAACTTAGGTTTTGGAAATATGGGTGATTAAATTAGTCTCTATGCGATGTGCGGACAACGATTTGTCTAAGTTTGACTTGAAATATAAAAATAAATACGGAATTGTGGATACATGACGTACACATAGGGTGATAGAATAAGACCAGAACTTCTGTATTATACCACCCAAGTTACCGTAAAAACTTAGGTTTTGGAAATATGGCTGATTAAAGTAGTCGCATTGAGATGTGCGGACAGCGATTTGTCAAAGTATGACATGAAAAATAAAATAAATACGGAAGTGTGCCAACATGACGTACACATAGGATGATAGAATAGGTCCTGAAATTTAGTATTATACCACCCAAGTTACCGTAAAAACTTAGGTTTTTGAAATATGGCTGATTAAAGTAGTCGCATTGAGATGTGCGGACAGCGATTTGTCAAAGTATGACATGAAAAATAAAATAAATACGGAAGTGTGCCAACATGACGTACACATAGGATGATAGAATAGGTCCTGAAACTTAGTATTATACCACCCAAGTTACCTTAAAAACTTAGGTTTTGGAAATATGGGTGATTAAATTAGTCGCTATGCGATGTGCGGACAACGATTTGTCTAAGTTTGACATGAAATATAAAAATAAATACGGAATTGTGGATACATGACGTACACATAGGGTGATAGAATAGGACCAGAACGTCTGTATTATACCATCCAAGTTACCGTAAAAACTTAGGTTTTGGAAATATGGGTGATTAAATTAGTCGCTATGCGATGTGCGGACAACGATTTGTCTAAGTTTGACATGAAATATAAAAATAAATACGGAATTTTGGATACATGACGTACACATTGGGTGATAGAATAGGATTAGAACTATATTATTATACCACTCAGGTTACCGTCAAAACTTAGGTTTTGGAAATACGGGTGATTAAAATAGTCGCTTTGGATGTGTGGACAGCGATCCACCTAAGTTTGCCATAAAATATAAAATAAATACGGCAGTGTGTCAGCATGACGTACACGTAGGATGAAAGAATAGGACCAGAACTTTAGTACTATACCACCCAAGTTACCTTAAAAACTTAGGTTTTGGAAATATGGCTGATTAAAGTAGTCGCATTGAGATGTGCGGACAGCGATTTGTCAAAGTATGACATGAAAAATAAAATAAATACGGAAGTGTGCCAACATGACGTACACATAGGATGATAGAATAGGTCCTGAAATTTAGTATTATACCACCCAAGTTACCGTAAAAACTTAGGTTTTGGAAATATGGCTGATTAAAGTAGTCGCATTGAGATGTGCGGACAGAGATTTGTCGAAGTTTGACACGAAATATAAAAAAAATACGGAAGTGTGCCAACATGACGTACACATAGGATGATAGAATAGGTCCTGAAATTTAGTATTATACCACCCAAGTTACCGTAAAAACTTAGGTTTTGGAAATATGGCTGATTAAAGTAGTCGCATTGAGATGTGTGGACAGCGATTTGTCAAAGTATGACATGAAATATAAAAATAAATACGGAATTGTGGATACATGACGTACACGTAGGGTGATAGAATAGGACCAGAACTTCTGTATTATACCACCCAAGTTACCGTAAAAACTTAGGTTTTGGAAATATGGCTGATTAAAGTAGTCGCATTGAGATGTGCGGACAGCGATTTGTCAAAGTATGACATGAAAAATAAAATAAATACGGAAGTGTGCCAACATGACGTACACATAGGATGATAGAATAGGTCCTGAAAATTAGTATTATACCACCCAAGTTACCTTAAAAACTTAGGTTTTGGAAATATGGGTGATTAAATTAGTCGCTATGCGATGTGCAGACAACGATTTGTCTAAGTTTGACATGAAATATAAAAATAAATACGGAATTGTGGATACATGACGTACACATAGGGTGATAGAATAGGACCAGAACTTCTGTATTATACCACCCAAGTTACCGTAAAAACTTAGGTTTTGGAAATATGGCTGATTAAAGTAGTCGCATTGAGATGTGCGGACAGCGATTTGTCAAAGTATGACATGAAAAATAAAATAAATACGGAAGTGTGCCAACATGACGTACACATAGGATGATAGAATAGGACCAGAACTTCTGTATTATACCACCCAAGGTACCGTAAAAACTTAGGTTTTGGAAATATGGCTGATTAAAGTAGTCGCATTGAGATGTGCGGACAGCGATTTGTCAAAGTATGACATGAAAAATAAAATAAATACGGAAGTGTGCCAACATGACGTACACATAGGATGATAGAATAGGTCCTGAAATTCAGTATTATACCACCCAAGTTACCTTAAATACTTAGGTTTTGGAAATATGGGTGATTAAATTAGTCGCTATGCGATGTGCGGACAACGATTTGTCTAAGTTTGACATGAAATATAAAAATAAATTCGGAATTGTGGATACATGACGTACACATAGGGTGATAGAATAGGACCAGAACTTCTGTATTATACCACCCAAGTTACCGTAAAAACTTAGGTTTTGGAAATATGGGTGATTAAAGTAGTCGCATTGAGATGTGCGGACAGAGATTTGTCGAAGTTTGACACGAAATATAAAAATAATACGGAGGTGTGCCAACATGACGTACACATAGGATGATAGAATAGGTCCAGAACCTTAGTACTATACCACCCAAGTTACCGTAAAAACTTAGGTTTTGGAAATATGGCTGATTAAAGTAGTCGCATTGAGATGTGCGGACAGCGATTTGTCAAAGTATGACATGAAAAATAAAATAAATACGGACGTGTGCCAACATGACGTACACATAGGATGATAGAATAGGTCCTGAAATTTAGTATTATACCACCCAAGTTACATTAAAAACTTAGGTTTTGGAAATATGGGTGATTAAATTAGTCGCTATGCGATGTGCGGACAACGATTCGTCTAAGTTTGACATGAAATATAAAAATAAATACGGAATTTTGGATACATGACGTACACATTGGGTGATAGAATAGGATTAGAACTATATTATTATACCACTCAGGTTACCGTCAAAACTTAGGTTTTGGAAATACGGGTGATTAAAATAGTCGCTTTGGATGTGTGGACAGCGATCCACCTAAGTTTGACATAAAATATAAAATAAATACGGCAGTGTGTCAGCATGACGTACACGTAGGGTGATAGAATAGGACCAGAACTTTAGTACTATACCACCCAAGTTACCGTAAAAACTTAGGTTTTGGAAATATGGCTGATTAAAGTAGTCGCATTGAGATGTGCGGACAGAGATTTGTCGAAGTTTGACACGAAATATAAAAAAAAACGGAGGTGTGCCAACATGAAGTACACATAGGATGATAGAATAGGTCCAGAACTTTAGTACTATACCACCCAAGTTACCGTAAAAACTTAGGTTTTGGAAATATGGCTGATTAAAGTAGTCGCATTGAGATGTGCGGACAGCGATTTGTCAAAGTATGACATGAAAAATAAAATAAATACGGAAGTGTGCCAACATGACGTACAC
This sequence comes from Flexamia atlantica, assembly GCA_035578135.1. Taxonomy (NCBI): domain Eukaryota; kingdom Metazoa; phylum Arthropoda; class Insecta; order Hemiptera; family Cicadellidae; genus Flexamia; species Flexamia atlantica. The sequence goes on along the minus strand of JAQJVK010000026.1, from coordinate 7,955,757 downwards.
ATAGGATGATAGAATAGGTCCTGAAAATTAGTATTATACCACCCAAGTTACCTTAAAAACTTAGGTTTTGGAAATATGGGTGATTAAATTAGTCGCTATGCGATGTGCAGACAACGATTTGTCTAAGTTTGACATGAAATATAAAAATAAATACGGAATTGTGGATACATGACGTACACATAGGGTGATAGAATAGGACCAGAACTTCTGTATTATACCACCCAAGTTACCGTAAAAACTTAGGTTTTGGAAATATGGCTGATTAAAGTAGTCGCATTGAGATGTGCGGACAGCGATTTGTCAAAGTATGACATGAAAAATAAAATAAATACGGAAGTGTGCCAACATGACGTACACATAGGATGATAGAATAGGACCAGAACTTCTGTATTATACCACCCAAGTTACCGTAAAAACTTAGGTTTTGGAAATATGGCTGATTAAAGTAGTCGCATTGAGATGTGCGGACAGCGATTTGTCAAAGTATGACATGAAAAATAAAATAAATACGGAAGTGTGCCAACATGACGTACACATAGGATGATAGAATAGGTCCTGAAATTTAGTATTATACCACCCAAGTTACCTTAAATACTTAGGTTTTGGAAATATGGGTGATTAAATTAGTCGCTATGCGATGTGCGGACAACGATTTGTCTAAGTTTGACATGAAATATAAAAATAAATACGGAATTGTGGATACATGACGTACACATTGGGTGATAGAATAGGATTAGAACTATATTATTATACCACTCAGGTTACCGTCAAAACTTAGGTTTTGGAAATACGGGTAATTAAAATAGTCGCTTTGGATGTGTGGACAGCGATCCACCTAAGTTTGACATAAAATATAAAATAAATACGGCAGTGTGTCAGCATGACGTACACGTAGTATGATAGAATAGGACCAGAACTTTAGTACTATACCACCCAAGTTACCGTAAAAACTTAGGTTTTGGAAATATGGCTGATTAAAGTAGTCGCATTGAGATGTGCGGACAGAGATTTGTCGAAGTTTGACACGAAATATAAAAAAAAACGGAGGTGTGCCAACATGACGTACACATAGGATGATAGAATAGGTCCAGAACTTTAGTACTATACAACCCAATTTACCGTAAAAACTTAGGTTTTGGAAATATGGCTGATTAAAGTAGTCGCATTGAGATGTGCGGACAGCGATTTGTCAAAGTATGACATGAAAAATAAAATAAATACGGAAGTGTGCCAACATGACGTACACATAGGATGATAGAATAGGACCAGAACTTCTGTATTATACCACCCAAGTTACCGTAAAAACTTAGGTTTTGGAAATATGGCTGATTAAAGTAGTCGCATTGAGATGTGCGGACAGCGATTTGTCAAAGTATGACATGAAAAATAAAATAAATACGGAAGTGTGCCAACATGACGTACACATAGGATGATAGAATAGGTCCTGAAATTTAGTATTATATCACCCAAGTTACCTTAAAAACTTAGGTTTTGGAAATATGGGTGATTAAATTAGTCGCTATGCGATGTGCGGACAACGATTTGTCTAAGTTTGACATGAAATATAAAAATAAATACGGAATTGTGGATACATGACGTACACATAGGGTGATAGAATAGGACCAGAACTTCTGTATTATACCACCCAAGTTACCGTAAAACCTTAGGTTTTGGAAATATGGCTGATTAAAGTAGTCGCATTGAGATGTGCGGACAGCGATTTGTCAAAGTATGACATGAAAAATAAAATAAATACGGAAGTGTGCCAACATGACGTACACATAGGATGATAGAATAGGTCCTGAAATTTAGTATTATACTACCCAAGTTACCGTAAAAACTTAGGTTTTGGAAATATGGCTGATTAAAGTAGTCGCATTGAGATGTGCGGACAGAGATTTGTCGAAGTTTGACACGAAATATAAAAAAAATACGGAAGTGTGCCAACATGACGTACACATAGGATGATAGAATAGGTCCTGAAATGTAGTATTATACCACCCAAGTTACCGTAAAAACTTAGGTTTTGGAAATATGGCTGATTAAAGTAGTCGCATTGAGATGTGTGGACAGCGATTTGTCAAAGTATGACATGAAATATAAAAATAAATACGGAATTGTGGATACATGACGTACACGTAGGGTGATAGAATAGGACCAGAACTTCTGTATTATACCACCCAAGTTACCGTAAAAACTTAGGTTTTGGAAATATGGGTGATTAAATTAGTCGCTATGCGATGTGCGGACAACGATTTGTCTAAGTATGACATGAAATATAATAATAAATACGGAGGTGTGCCAACATTACGTACACGTAGAATGATAGAATAGGACCAGAATTTCTGTATTATACCACCCAAGTTACCGAAAAAACTTAGGTTTTGGAAATATGGGTGATTAAATTAGTCGCTATGCGATGTGCGGACAACGATTTGTCTAAGTATGACATGAAAAATAAAATAAATACGGAAGTGTGCCAACATGACGTACACATAGGATGATAGAATAGGTCCTGAAATTTAGTATTATACCACCCAAGTTACCTTAAATACTTAGGTTTTGGAAATATGGGTGATTAAATTAGTCGCTATGCGATGTGCGGACAACGATTTGTCTAAGTTTGACATGAAATATAAAAATAAATACGGAATTGTGGATACATGACGTACACATTGGGTGATAGAATAGGATTAGAACTATATTATTATACCACTCAGGTTACCGTCAAAAATTAGGTTTTGGAAATACGGGTAATTAAAATAGTCGCTTTGGATGTGTGGACAGCGATCCACCTAAGTTTGACATAAAATATAAAATAAATACGGCAGTGTGTCAGCATGACGTACACGTAGGATGATAGAATAGGACCAGAACTTTAGTACTATACCACCCAAGTTACCGTAAAAACTTAGGTTTTGGAAATATGGCTGATTAAAGTAGTCGCATTGAGATGTGCGGACAGAGATTTGTCGAAGTTTGACACGAAATATAAAAAAAAACGGAGGTGTGCCAACATGACGTACACATAGGATGATAGAATAGGTCCAGAACTTTAGTACTATACAACCCAATTTACCGTAAAAACTTAGGTTTTGGAAATATGGCTGATTAAAGTAGTCGCATTGAGATGTGCGGACAGCGATTTGTCAAAGTATGAAATGAAAAATAAAATAAATACGGAAGTGTGCCAACATGACGTACACATAGGATGATAGAATAGGACCAGAACTTCTGTATTATACCACCCAAGTTACCGTAAAAACTTAGGTTTTGGAAATATGGCTGATTAAAGTAGTCGCATTGAGATGTGCGGACAGCGATTTGTCAAAGTATGACATGAAAAATAAAATAAATACGGAAGTGTGCCAACATGACGTACACATAGGATGATAGAATAGGTCCTGAAATTTAGTATTATACCACCCAAGTTACCTTAAAAACTTAGGTTTTGGAAATATGGGTGATTAAATTAGTCGCTATGCGATGTGCGGACAACGATTTGTCTAAGTTTGACATGAAATATAAAAATAAATACGGAATTGTGGATACATGACGTACACATAGGGTGATAGAATAGGACCAGAACTTCTGTATTATACCACCCAAGTTACCGTAAAACCTTAGGTTTTGGAAATATGGCTGATTAAAGTAGTCGCATTGAGATGTGCGGACAGCGATTTGTCAAAGTATGACATGAAAAATAAAATAAATACGGAAGTGTGCCAACATGACGTACACATAGGATGATAGAATAGGTCCTGAAATTTAGTATTATACTACCCAAGTTACCGTAAAAACTTAGGTTTTGGAAATATGGCTGATTAAAGTAGTCGCATTGAGATGTGCGGACAGAGATTTGTCGAAGTTTGACACGAAATATAAAAAAAATACGGAAGTGTGCCACATGACGTACACATAGGATGATAGAATAGGTCCTGAAATGTAGTATTATACCACCCAAGTTACCGTAAAAACTTAGGTTTTGGAAATATGGCTGATTAAAGTAGTCGCATTGAGATGTGTGGACAGCGATTTGTCAAAGTATGACATGAAATATAAAAATAAATACGGAATTGTGGATACATGACGTACACGTAGGGTGATAGAATAGGACCAGAACTTCTGTATTATACCACCCAAGTTACCGTAAAAACTTAGGTTTTGGAAATATGGCTGATTAAAGTAGTCGCATTGAGATGTGCGGACAGCGATTTGTCAAAGTATGACATGAAAAATAAAATAAATACGGAAGTGTGCCAACATGACGTACACATAGGATGATAGAATAGGTCCTGAAAATTAGTATTATACCATTCAAGTTACCTTAAAAACTTAGGTTTTGGAAATATGGGTGATTAAATTAGTCGCTATGCGATGTGCAGGCAACGATTTGTCTAAGTTTGACATGAAATATAAAAATAAATACGGAATTGTGGATACATGACGTACACATAGGGTGATAGAATAGGACCAGAACTTCTGTATTATACCACCCAAGTTACCGTAAAAACTTAGGTTTTGGAAATATGGCTGATTAAAGTAGTCGCATTGAGATGTGCGGACAGCGATTTGTCAAAGTATGACATGAAAAATAAAATAAATACGGAAGTGTGCCAACATGACGTACACATAGGATGATAGAATAGGACCAGAACTTCTGTATTATACCACCCAAGGTACCGTAAAAACTTAGGTTTTGGAAATATGGCTGATTAAATTAGTCGCATTGAGATGTGCGGACAGCGATTTGTCAAAGTATGACATGAAAAATAAAATAAATACGGAAGTGTGCCAACATGACGTACACATAGGATGATAGAATAGGTCCTGAAATTCAGTATTATACCACCCAAGTTACCTTAAATACTTAGGTTTTGGAAATATGGGTGATTAAATTAGTCGCTATGCGATGTGCGGACAACGATTTGTCTAAGTTTGACATGAAATATAAAAATAAATTCAGAATTGTGGATACATGACGTACACATAGGGTGATAGAATAGGACCAGAACTTCTGTATTATACCACCCAAGTTACCGTAAAAACTTAGGTTTTGGAAATATGGGTGATTAAATTAGTCGCTATGCGATGTGCGGACAACGATTTGTCTAAGTATGACATGAAATATAAAAATAAATACGGAATTTTGGATACATGACGTACAAATTGGGTGATAGAATAGGATTAGAACTATATTATTATACCACTCAGGTTACCGTCAAAACTTAGGTTTTGGAAATACGGGTGATTAAAATAGTCGCTTTGGATGTGTGGACAGCGATCCACCTAAGTTTGACATAAAATATAAAATAAATACGGCAGTGTGTCAGCATGACGTTCACGTAGGATGAAAGAATAGGACCAGAACTTTAGTACTATACTACCCAAGTTACCTTAAAAACTTAGGTTTTGGAAATATGGGTGATTAAATTAGTCGCTATGCGATGTGCGGACAACGATTTGTCTAAGTATGACATGAAATATAATAATAAATACGGAGGTGTGCCAACATTACGTACACGTAGGGTGATAGAATAGGACCAGAACTTCTGTATTATACCACCCAAGTTACCGTAAAAACTTAGGTTTTGGAAATATGGCTGATTAAAGTAGTCGCATTGAGATGTGCGGACAGAGATTTGTCGAAGTTTGACACGAAATATAAAAATAATACGGAGGTGTGCCAACATGACGTACACATAGGATGATAGAATAGGTCCAGAACCTTAGTACTATACCACCCAAGTTACCGTAAAAACTTAGGTTTTGGAAATATGGCTGATTAAAGTAGTCGCATTGAGATGTGCGGACAGCGATTTGTCAAAGTATGACATGAAAAATAAAATAAATACGGACGTGTGCCAACATGACGTACACATAGGATGATAGAATAGGTCCTGAAATTTAGTATTATACCACCCAAGTTACATTAAAAACTTAGGTTTTGGAAATATGGGTGATTAAATTAGTCGCTATGTGATGTGCGGACAACGATTCGTCTAAGTTTGACATGAAATATAAACATAAATACGGAATTTTGGATACATGACGTACACATTGGGTGATAGAATAGGATTAGAACTATATTATTATTTCACTCAGGTTACCGTCAAAACTTAGGTTTTGGAAATACGGGTGATTAAAATAGTCGCTTTGGATGTGTGGACAGCGATCCACCTAAGTTTGACATAAAATATAAAATAAATACGGCAGTGTGTCAGCATGACGTACACGTAGGGTGATAGAATAGGACCAGAACTTTAGTACTATACCACCCAAGTTACCGTAAAAACTTAGGTTTTGGAAATATGGCTGATTAAAGTAGTCGCATTGAGATGTGCGGACAGAGATTTGTCGAAGTTTGACACGAAATATAAAAAAAAAAACGGAGGTGTGCCAACATGACGTACACATAGGATGATAGAATAGGTCCAGAACTTTAGTACTATACCACCCAAGTTACCGTAAAAACTTAGGTTTTGGAAATATGGCTGATTAAAGTAGTCGCATTGAGATGTGCGGACAGCGATTTGTCAAAATATGACATGAAAAATAAAATAAATACGGAAGTGTGCCAACATGACGTACACATAGGATGATAGAATAGGTCCTGAAAATTAGTATTATACCACCCAAGTTACCTTAAAAACTTAGGTTTTGGAAATATGGGTGATTAAATTAGTCGCTATGCGATGTGCAGACAACGATTTGTCTAAGTTTGACATGAAATATAAAAATAAATACGGAATTGTGGATACATGACGTACACATAGGGTGATAGAATAGGACCAGAACTTCTGTATTATACCACCCAAGTTACCGTAAAACTTAGGTTTTGGAAATATGGCTGATTAAAGTAGTCGCATTGAGATGTGCGGACAGCGATTTGTCAAAGTATGACATGAAAAATAAAATAAATACGGAAGTGTGCCAACATGACGTATACATAGGATGATAGAATAGGACCAGAACTTCAGTATTATACCACCCAAGTTACCGTAAAAACTTAGGTTTTGGAAATATGGCTGATTAAAGTAGTCGCATTGAGATGTGCGGACAGCGATTTGTCAAAGTATGACATGAAAAATAAAATAAATACGGAAGTGTGCCAACATGACGTACACATAGGATGATAGAATAGGTCCTGAAATTTAGTATTATACCACCCAAGTTACCTTAAATACTTAGGTTTTGGAAATATGGGTGATTAAATTAGTCGCTATGCGATGTGCGGACAACGATTTGTCTAAGTTTGACATGAAATATAAAAATAAATACGGAATTGTGGATACATGACGTACACATTGGGTGATAGAATAGGATTAGAACTATATTATTATACCACTCAGGTTACCGTCAAAACTTAGGTTTTGGAAATACGGGTAATTAAAATAGTCGCTTTGGATGTGTGGACAGCGATCCACCTAAGTTTGACATAAAATATAAAATAAATACGGCAGTGTATCAGCATGACGTACACGTAGGATGATAGAATAGGACCAGAACTTTAGAACTATACCACCCAAGTTACCGTAAAAACTTAGGTTTTGGAAATATGGCTGATTAAAGTAGTCGCATTGAGATGTGCGGACAGAGATTTGTCGAAGTTTGACACGAAATATAAAAAAAAACGGAGGTGTGCCAACATGACGTACACATAGGATGATAGAATAGGTCCAGAACTTTAGTACTATACAACCCAATTTACCGTAAAAACTTAGGTTTTGGAAATATGGCTGATTAAAGTAGTCGCATTGAGATGTGCGGACAGCGATTTGTCAAAGTATGACATGAAAAATAAAATAAATACGGAAGTGTGCCAACATGACGTACACATAGGATGATAGAATAGGACCAGAACTTCTGTATTATACCACCCAAGTTACCGTAAAAACTTAGGTTTTGGAAATATGGCTGATTAAAGTAGTCGCATTGAGATGTGCGGACAGCGATTTGTCAAAGTATGACATGAAAAATAAAATAAATACGGAAGTGTGCCAACATGACGTACACATAGGATGATAGAATAGGTCCTGAAATTTAGTATTATACCACCCAAGTTACCTTAAATACTTAGGTTTTGGAAATATGGGTGATTAAATTAGTCGCTATGCGATGTGCGGACAACGATTTGTCTAAGTTTGACATGAAATATAAAAATAAATACGGAATTGTGGATACATGACGTACACATAGGGTGATAGAATAGGACCAGAACTTCTGTATTATACCACCCAAGTTACCGTAAAAACTTAGGTTTTGGAAATATGGGTGATTAAATTAGTCGCTATGCGATGTGCGGACAACGATTCGTCTAAGTTTGACATGAAATATAAAAATAAATACGGAATTTTGGATACATGACGTACACATTGGGTGATAGAACAGGATTAGAACTATATTATTATACCACTCAGGTTACCGTCAAAACTTAGGTTTTGGAAATACGGGTGATTAAAATAGTCGCTTTGGATGTGTGGACAGCGATCCACCTAAGTTTGACATAAAATATAAAATAAATACGGCAGTGTGTCAGCATGACGTACACGTAGGATGATAGAATAGGACCAGAACTTTAGTACTATACCACCCAAGTTACCTTAAAAACTTAGGTTTTGGAAATATGGCTGATTAAAGTAGTCGCATTGAGATGTGCGGACAGAGATTTGTCGAAGTTTGACACGAAATATAAAAAAAACGGAGGTGTGCCAACATGACGTACACATAGGATGATAGAATAGGACCAGAACTTCTGTATTATACCACTCAAGTTACCGTAAAAACTTAGGTTTTGGAAATATGGGTGATTAAATTAGTCGCTATGCGATGTGCGGACAACGATTTGTCTAAGTATGACATGAAATATAATAATAAATACGGAGTTGTGCCAACATTACGTACACGTAGGGTGATAGAATAGGTCCAGAACTTTAGTACTATACCACCCAAGTTACCGTAAAAACTTAGGTTTTGGAAATATGGCTGATTAAAGTAGTCGCATTGAGATGTGCGGACAAAGATTTGTCGAAGTTTGACACGAAATATAAAAAAAATACGGAGGTGTGCCAACATGACGTACACATAGGATGATAGAATAGGTCCAGAACTTTAGTACTATACCACCCAAGTTACCGTAAAAACTTAGGTTTTGGAAATATGGGTGATTAAATTAGTCGCTATGCGATGTGCGGACAACGATTTGTCTAAGTTTGACATGAAATATAAAAATAAATACGGAATTGTGGATACATGACGTACACGTAGGTTGATAGAATAGGATCAGAACTTCTGTATTATACCACCCAAGTTACCGTAAAAACCTAGGTTTTGGAAATATGGCTGATTAAAGTAGTCGCATTGAGATGTGTGGACAGCGATTTGTCAAAGTATGACATGAAAAATAAAATAAATACGGAAGTGTGCCAACATGACGTACACATAGGATGATAGAATAGGTCCTGAAATTTAGTATTATACCACCCAAGTTACCTTAAAAACTTAGGTTTTGGAAATATGGGTGATTAAATTAGTCGCTATGCGATGTGCGGATAACGATTTGTCTAAGTTTGACATGAAATATAAAAATAAATACGGAATTGTGGATACATGACGTACACATAGGGTGATAGAATAGGACCAGAACTTCTGTATTATACCACTCAAGTTACCGTAAAAACTTAGGTTTTGGAAATATGGGTGATTAAATTAGTCGCTATGCGATGTGCGGACAACGATTTGTCTAAGTATGACATGAAATATAATAATAAATACGGAGTTGTGCCAACATTACGTACACGTAGGGTAATAGAATAGGTCCAGAACTTTAGTACTATACCACCCAAGGTACCGTAAAAACTTAGGTTTTGGAAATATGGCTGATTAAAGTAGTCGCATTGAGATGTGCGGACAGCGATTTGTCAAAGTATGACATGAAAAATAAAATAAATACGGAAGTGTGCCAACATGACGTACACATAGGATGATAGAATAGGTCCAGAACTTTAGTACAATACCACCCAAGTTACCGTAAAAACTTAGGTTTTGGAAATATGGGTGATTAAATTAGTCGCTATGCGATGTGCGGACAACGATTTGTCTAAGTTTGACATGAAATATAAAAATAAATACGGAATTGTGGATACATGACGTACACATAGGGTGATAGAATAGGACCAGAACTTCTGTATTATACCACCCAAGTTACCGTAAAAACTTAGGTTTTGGAAATATGGGTGATTAAATTAGTCGCTATGCGATGTGCGGACAACGATTTGTCTAAGTATGACATGAAATATAATAATAAATACGGAGGTGTGCCAACATTACGTACACGTAGGGTGATAGAATAGGTCCAGAACTTTAGTACCATACCACCCAAGTTAGCGTAAAAACTTAGGTTTTGGAAATATGGCTGATTAAAGTAGTCGCATTGAGATGTGCGGACAGCGATTTGTCAAAGTATGACATGAAAAATAAAATAAATACGGAAGTGTGCCAACATGACGTACACATAGGATGATAGAATAGGTCCAGAACTTTAGTACTATACCACCCAAGTTACCTTAAAAACTTAGGTTTTGGAAATATGGGAGATTAAATTAGTCGCTATGCGATGTGCGGACAACGATTTGTCTAAGTTTGACATGAAATATAAAAATAAATACGGAATTGTGGATACATGACGTACACATAGGGTGATAGAATAGGACCAGAACTTGTGTATTATACCACCCAAGTTACCGTAAAAACTTAGGTTTTGGAAATATGGCTGATTAAAGTAGTCGCATTGAGATGTGCGGACAACGATTTGTCTAAGTTTGACATGAAATATAAAAATAAATACGGAATTTTGGATACATGACGTACACATTGGGTGATAGAATAGGATTAGAACTTCTGTATTATACCACCCAAGTTACCGTAAAAACTAAGGTTTTGGAAATACGGGTGATTAAAATAGTCGCTTTGGATGTGTGGACAGCGATCCACCTAAGTTTGACATAAAATATAAAATAAATACGGAAGTGTGTCAGCATGACGTACACGTAGGATGAAAGAATAGGACCAGAACTTTAGTACTATACCACCCAAGTTACCTTAAAAACTTAGGTTTTGGAAATATGGGTGATTAAATTAGTCGCTATGCGATGTGCGGACAACGATTTGTCTAAGTATGACATGAAATATAATAATAAATACGGTAGTGTGCCAACATTACGTACACATAGGGTGATAGAATAGGACCAGAACTTCTGTATTATACCACCCAAGTTACCGTAAAAACTTAGGTTTTGGAAATATGGCTGATTAAAGTAGTCGCATTGAGATGTGCGGACAGCGATTTGTCTAAGTTTGACATGAAATATAAAAATAAATACGGAATTGTGGATACATGACGTACACATAGGGTGATAGAATAGGACCAGAACTGCTGTATTATACCACCCAAGTTACCGTAAAAACTTAGGTTTTGGAAATATGGGTGATTAAATTAGCCGCTATGCGATGTGCGGACAACGATTTGTCTAAGTTTGACATGAAATATAAAAATAAATACGGAATTGTGGATACATGACGTACACATAGGGTGATAGAATAGGACCAGAACTTCTGTATTATACCACCCAAGTTACCGTAAAAACTTAGGTTTTGGAAATATGGCTGATTAAAGTATTCGCATTGAGATGTGCGGACAGCGATTTGTCAAAGTATGACATGAAAAATAAAATAAATACGGAAGTGTGCCAACATGACGTACATATAGGATGAAAGAATAGGACCAGAACTTTAGTACTATACCACCCAAGTTACCTTAAAAACTTAGGTTTTGGAAATATGGGTGATTAAATTAGTCGCTATGCGATGTGCGGGCAACGATTTGTCTAAGTATGACATGAAATATAATAATAAATACGGAGGTGTGCCAACATGACGTACACATAGGATGATAGAATAGGTCCTGAAATTTAGTATTATACCACCCAAGTTACCTTAAAAACTTAGGTTTTGGAAATATGGGTGATTAAATTAGTCGCTATGCAATGTGCGGACAATGATTTGTCTAAGTTTGACATGAAATATAAAAATAAATACGGAATTGTGGATACATGACGTACACATAGGATGATAGAATAGGTCCTGAAATTTAGTATTATACCACCCAAGTTACCTTAAAAACTTAGGTTTTGGAAATATGGCTGATTAAAGTAGTCGCATTGAGATGTGCGGACAACGATTTGTCTAAGTTTGACATGAAATATAAAAATAAATACGGAATTGTGGATACATGACGTACACATAGGGTGTTAGAATAGGTCCTGAAATTTAGTATAATACCACCCAAGTTACCTTAAAAACTTAGGTTTTGGAAATATGGGTGATTAAATTAGTCGCAATGCGATGTGCGGCCAACGATTTGTCTAAGTTTGACATGAAATATAAAAATAAATACGGAATTGTGGATAAATGACGTACACGTAGGGTGATAGAATAGGACCAGAACTTCTGTATTATACCACCCAAGTTACCGTAAAAACTTAGGATTTGGAAATATGGCTGATTAAAGTAGTCGCATTGAGATGTGCGGACAGCGATTTGTCAACGTATCACATGAAAAATAAAATAAATACGGAAGTGTGCCAACATGACGTACACATAGGATGATAGAATAGGTCCTGAAATTTAGTATTATACCACCCAAGTTACCTTAAAAACTTAGGTTTTGGAAATATGGGTGATTAAATTAGTCGCTATGCGATGTGCGGACAACGATTTGTCTAAGTTTGACATGAAATATAAAAATAATTACGGAATTGTGGATATATGACGTACACATAGAGTGATAGAATAGGACCAGAACTTCTGTATTATACCACCCAAGTTACCGTAAAAACTTAGGTTTTGGAAATATGGGTGATTAAATTAGTCGCTATGCGATGTGCGGACAACGATTTGTCTAAGTTTGACATGAAATATAAAAATAAATACGGAATTGTGGATACATGACGTACACATAGGGTGATAGAATAGGACCAGAACTTCTGTATTATACCACCCAAGTTACCGTAAAAACTTAGGTTTTGGAAATATGGGTGATTAAATTAGTCGCTATGCGATGTGCGGACAACGATTTGTCTAAGTATGACATGAAATATAATAATAAATACGGAGGTGTGCCAACATTACGTACACGTAGGGTGATAGAATAGGACCAGAACTTCTGTATTATACCACCTAAGTTACCGTAAAAACTTAGGTTTTGGAAATATGGCTGATTAAATTAGTCGCTATGCGATGTGCGGACAGCGATTTATCAAAGTATCACATGAAAAATAAAATAAATACGGAAGTGTGCCAACATGACGTACACATAGGATGATAGAATAGGTCCAGAACTTTAGTACTATACCACCCAAGTTACCTTAAAAACTTAGGTTTTGGAAATACGGGTGATTAAAATAGTCGCTTTGGATGTGTGGACAGTGATCCACCTAAGTTTGACATAAAATATAAAATAAATACGGCAGTGTGTCAGCATGACGTACACGTAGGGTGATGAAATAGAACCAGAACTTCTGTATTATACCACCCAAGTTACCGTAAAAACTTATGTTTTGGAAATATGGCTGATTAAAGTAGTCGCATTGAGATGTGCGGACAGCGATTTGTCAAAGTATGACATGAAAAATAAAATAAATACGGAAGTGTGCCAACATGACGTACACATAGGATGATAGAATAGGTGCTGAAATTTAGTATTATACCACCCAAGTTACCTTAAAAACTTAGGTTTTGGAAATATGGGTGATTAAATTAGTCGCTATGCGATGTGCGGACAACGATTTGTCTAAGTTTGACATGAAATATAAAAATAAATACGGAATTATGGATACATGACGTACACATAGGGTGATAGAATAGGACCAGAACTTCTGTATTATACCACCCAAGTTACCCTAAAAACCTAGTTTTTGGAAATATGGCTGATTAAAGTAGTCGCATTGAGATGTGCGGACAGCGATTTGTCAAAGTATGACATGAAAAATAAAATAAATACGGAAGTGTGCCAACATGACGTACACATAGGATGATAGAATAGGTCCAGAACTTTAGTACTATACCACCCAAGTTACCGTAAAAACTTAGGTTTTGGAAATATGGGTGATTAAATTAGTCGCTATGCGATGTGCGGACAACGATTTGTCTAAGTTTTACATGAAATATAAACATAAATACGGAATTGTGGATACATGACGTACACATAGGGTGATAGAATAGGACCAGAACTTCTGTACTATACCACCCAAGTTACCTTAAAATCTTAGGTTTTGAAAATATATGTGTGATTAAATTAGTCGCTATGCGATGTGCGGACAACGATTTGTCTAAGTATGACATGAAATATAATAATAAATACGGAGGTGTTCCAACATTACGTACATATAGGGTGATAGAATAGGACCAGAACTTCTGTATTATACCACCCAAGTTACCGTAAATACTTAGGTTTTGGAAATATGGCTGATTAAAGTAGTCGCATTGAGATGTGCGGACAGAGATTTGTCGAAGTTTGACACGAAATATAAAAAAAATACGGAGGTGTGCGAACATGACGTACACATAGGATGATAGAATAGGTCCAGAACTTTAGTACTATACCACCCAAGTTACCGTAAAAACTTAGGTTTTGGAAATATGGCTGATTAAAGTAGTCGCATTGAGATGTGCGGACAGCGATTTGTCTAGGTTTGACATGAAATATAAAAATAAATACGGAATTGTGGATACATGACGTACACATAGGGTGATAGAATAGGACCAGAACTTCTGTATTATACCACCCAAGATACTGTAAAAACTTAGGTTTTGGAAATATGGGTATTAAATTAGTCGCTATGCGATGTGCGGACAACGATTTGTCGAAGTTTGAAACGAAATATAAAAAAAATACGGAGGTGTTCCAACATGACGTAAACATAGAATGATAGAATAGGTCCAGAACTTTAGTACTATACCACCCAAGTTACCGTAAAAACTTAGGTTTTGGAAATATGGCTGATTAAATTAGTCGCAATGAGATGTGCGGACAGCGATTTGTCTAAGTTCGACATGAAATATAAAAATAAATACGGAATTGTGGATACATGACTTACACATAGGGTGATAGAATAGGACCAGAACTTCTGTATTATACCACCCAAGTTACCGTAAAAACGTAGGTTTTGGAAATATGGGTGATTAAATTAGTCGCTATGCGATGTGCGGACAACGATTTGTCTAAGTAAGACATGAAATATAATAATGAATACGGAGGTGTGCCAACATTACGTACACATAGGATGATAGAATAGGTCCAGAACTTTAGTACTATTTCACCCAAGTTACCGTAAAAACTTAGGTTTTGAAAATTTGGCTGATTAAAGTAGTCGCATTGAGATGTGCGGACAGCGATTTGTCTAAGTTTGACATGAAATATAAAAATAAATACGGAATTGTGGATACATGACGTACACATAGGGTGATAGAATAGGACCAGAACTTCTGTACTATACCAACCAAGTTACCTTAAAATCTTAGGTTTTGGATATATGGGTGATTAAATTAGTCGCTATGCGATGTGCGGACAACGATTTGTCTAAGTATGACATGAAATATAATAATAAATACGAAGGTGTGCCAACATTACGTACATATAGGGTGATAGGATAGGACCAGAACTTCTGTATTATACCACCCAAGTTACCTTAAAAACTAGGGTTTTGGAAATATGGGTGATTAAATTAGTCGCTATGCGATGTGCGGACAACGATTTGTCTAAGTATGACATGAAATATAATAATAAATACGAAGGTGTGCCAACATTACGTACACATAGGATGATAGATAAGGTCCAGAACTTTAGTACTATACCACCCAAGTTGCCTTAAAAATTTAGGTATTGGAAATACGGGTGATTAAAATAGTCGCTTTGGATGTGTGGACAGTGATCCACCTAGGTTTGACATAAAATATAAAATAAATACGGCAGTGTGTCAGCATGACGTACACGTAGGGTGATGAAATAGGACCAGAACCTCTGTATTATACCACCCAAGTTACCGTAAAAACTTAGGTTTTGGAAATATGGCTGATTAAAGTTGTCGCATTGAGATGTGCGGACAGCGATTTGTCAAAGTATGACACGAAATATAAAAAAAATACGGAGGTGTGCCAACATGACGTACACATAGGATGATAGAATAGGTCCAGAACTTTAGAACTATACCACCCAAGTTACCGTAAAATCTAAGGTTTTGGAAATATGGGTGATTAAATTAGTCGCTATGCGATGTGCGGACAGAGATTTGTCGAAGTTTGACACGAAAAATAAAATAAATACGGAAGTGTGCCAACATGACGTACACATAGGATGATAGAATAGGTCCTGAAATTTAGTATTATACCACCCAAGTTACCTTAAAAACTTAGGTTTTGGAAATATGGGTGATTAAATTAGTCGCTATGCGATGTGCGGACAACGATTTGTCTAAGTTTGACATGAAATATAAAAATAAATACGGAATTGTGGATACATGACGTACACATAGGGTGATAGAATAGGACCAGAACTTCTGTATTATACCACCCAAGTTACCGTAAAAACTTAGGTTTTGGAAATATGGGTGATTAAATTAGTCGCTATGCGATGTGCGGACAACATTTGTCTAAGTATGACATGAAATATAATAATAAATACGGAGGTGTGCCAACATTACGTACACATAGGATGATAGAATAGGTCCAGAACTTTAGTACTATACCACCCAAGTTACCGTAAAAACTTAGGTTTTGGAAATATGGGTGATTAAATTAGTCGCTATGCGATGTGCGGACAACGATTTGTCTAAGTATGACATGAAATATAATAATAAATACGAAGGTGTGCCAACATTACGTACACATAGGATGATAGATAAGGTCCAGAACTTTAGTACTATACCACCCAAGTTACCGTAAAAACTTAGGTTTTGGAAATATGGCTGATTAAAGTAGTCGCATTGAGATGTGCGGACAGCGATTTGTCTAAGTTTGACATGAAATATAAAAATAAATACTGAATTGTGGATATGACTTACACATAGGGTGATAGAATAGGACCAGAACTTCTGTATTATACCACCCAAGTTACCCTAAAAACCTAGGTTTTGGAAATATGGCTGATTAAAGTAGTCGCATTGAGATGTGCGGACAGCGATTTGTCAAAGTATGACATAAAAAAAATAAAATAAATACGGAAGTGTTCCAACATGACGTACACATAGGATGATAGAATAGGTCCAGAACTTTAGTACTATACCACCCAAGTTACCGTAAAAACTTAGGTTTTGGAAATATGGGTGATTAAATTAGTCGCTATGCGATGTGCGGACAACGATTTGTCTAATTTTGACATGAAATATAAAAATAAATACGGAATTGTGGATACATGACGTACACATAGGGTGATAGAATAGGACCAGAACTTCTGTACTATACCACCTAAGTTACCTTAAAATCTTAGGTTTTGGATATATGGGTGATTAAATTAGTCGCTATGCGATGTGCGGACAACGATTTGACTAAGTATGACATTAAATATAATAATAAATACGGAGGTGTGCCAACATTACGTACATATAGGGTGATAGAATAGGACCAGAACTTCTGTATTATACCACCCAAGTTACCTTAAAAACTAGGGTTTTGGAAATATGGCTGATTAAAGTAGTCGCATTGAGATGTGCGGACAGAGATTTGTCGAAGTTTGACACGAAATATAAAAAAAATACGGAGGTGTGCCAACATGACGTACACATAGGATGATAGAATAGGTCCAGCACTTTAGTACTATACCACCTAAGTTACCTTAAAAACTTAGGTTTTGGAAATACGGGTGATTAAAATAGTCGCTTTGGATGTGTGGACAGTGATCCACCTGTTTGACATAAAATATAAAATAAATACGGCAGTGTGTCAGCATGACGTACACGTAGAGTGATGAAATAGGACCAGAACTTCTGTATTATACCACCCAAATTACCGTAAAAACTTAGGTTTTGGAAATATGGCTGATTAAAGTTGTCGCATTGAGATGTGCGGACAGCGATTTGTCAAAGTATGACACGAAATATAAAAAAAATACGGAGGTGTGCCAACATGACGTACACATAGGATGATAGAATAGGTCCAGAACTTTAGAACTATACCACCCAAGTTACCGTAAAATCTAAGGTTTTGGAAATATGGGTGATTAAATTAGTCGCTATGCGATGTGCGGACAGAGATTTGTCGAAGTTTGACACGAAAAATAAAATAAATACGGAAGTGTGCCAACATGACGTACACATAGGATGATAGAATAGGTCCTGAAATTTAGTATTATACCACCCAAGTTACCTTAAAAACTTAGGTTTTGGAAATATGGGTGATTAAATTAGTCGCTATGCGATGTGCGGACAACGATTTGTCTAAGTTTGACATGAAATATAAAAATAAATACGGAATTGTGGATACATGACGTACACATAGGGTGATAGAATAGGACCAGAACTTCTGTATTATACCACCCAAGTTACCGTAAAAACTTAGGTTTTGGAAATATGGGTGATTAAATTAGTCGCTATGCGATGTGCGGACAACGATTTGTCTAAGTATGACATGAAATATAATAATAAATACGGAGGTGTGCCAACATTACGTACACATAGGATGATAGAATAGGTCCAGAACTTTAGTACTATACCACCCAAGTTACCGTAAAAACTTAGGTTTTGGAAATATGGGTGATTAAATTAGTCGCTATGCGATGTGCGGACAACGATTTGTCTAAGTATGACATGAAATATAATAATAAATACGAAGGTGTGCCAACATTACGTACACATAGGATGATAGATAAGGTCCAGAACTTTAGTACTATACCACCCAAGTTACCGTAAAAACTTAGGTTTTGGAAATATGGCTGATTAAAGTAGTCGCATTGAGATGTGCGGACAGCGATTTGTCTAAGTTTGACATGAAATATAAAAATAAATACTGAATTGTGGATATGACTTACACATAGGGTGATAGAATAGGACCAGAACTTCTGTATTATACCACCCAAGTTACCCTAAAAACCTAGGTTTTGGAAATATGGGTGATTAAATTAGTCGCTATGCGATGTGCGGACAACGATTTGTCTAAGTTTGACATGAAATATAAAAATAAATACGGAATTGTGGATACATGACGTACACATAGGGTGATAGAATAGGACCAGAACTTCTGTACTATACCACCTAAGTTACCTTAAAATCTTAGGTTTTGGATATATGGGTGATTAAATTAGTCGCTATGCGATGTGCGGACAACGATTTGACTAAGTATGACATTAAATATAATAATAAATACGGAGGTGTGCCAACATTACGTACATATAGGGTGATAGAATAGGACCAGAACTTCTGTATTATACCACCCAAGTTACCTTAAAAACTAGGGTTTTGGAAATATGGCTGATTAAAGTAGTCGCATTGAGATGTGCGGACAGAGATTTGTCGAAGTTTGACACGAAATATAAAAAAAATACGGAGGTGTGCCAACATGACGTACACATAGGATGATAGAATAGGTCCAGCACTTTAGTACTATACCACCTAAGTTACCTTAAAAACTTAGGTTTTGGAAATACGGGTGATTAAAATAGTCGCTTTGGATGTGTGGACAGTGATCCACCTGTTTGACATAAAATATAAAATAAATACGGCAGTGTGTCAGCATGACGTACACGTAGAGTGATGAAATAGGACCAGAACTTCTGTATTATACCACCCAAATTACCGTAAAAACTTAGGTTTTGGAAATATGGCTGATTAAAGTTGTCGCATTGAGATGTGCGGACAGCGATTTGTCAAAGTATGACACGAAATATAAAAAAAATACGGAGGTGTGCCAACATGACGTACACATAGGATGATAGAATAGGTCCAGAACTTTAGAACTATACCACCCAAGTTACCGTAAAATCTAAGGTTTTGGAAATATGGGTGATTAAATTAGTCGCTATGCGATGTGCGGACAGAGATTTGTCGAAGTTTGACACGAAAAATAAAATAAATACGGAAGTGTGCCAACATGACGTACACATAGGATGATAGAATAGGTCCTGAAATTTAGTATTATACCACCCAAGTTACCTTAAAAACTTAGGTTTTGGAAATATGGGTGATTAAATTAGTCGCTATGCGATGTGCGGACAACGATTTGTCTAAGTTTGACATGAAATATAATAATAAATACGGAATTGTGGATACATGACGTACACATAGGGTGATAGAATAGGACCAGAACTTCTGTATTATACCACCCAAGTTACCGTAAAAACTTAGGTTTTGGAAATATGGGTGATTAAATTAGTCGCTATGCGATGTGCGGACAACGATTTGTCTAAGTATGACATGAAATATAATAATAAATACGGAGGTGTGCCAACATTACGTACACATAGGATGATAGAATAGGTCCAGAACTTTAGTACTATACCACCCAAGTTACCGTAAAAACTTAGGTTTTGGAAATATGGGTGATTAAATTAGTCGCTATGCGATGTGCGGACAACGATTTGTCTAAGTATGACATGAAATATAATAATAAATACGAAGGTGTGCCAACATTACGTACACATAGGATGATAGATAAGGTCCAGAACTTTAGTACTATACCACCCAAGTTACCGTAAAAACTTAGGTTTTGGAAATATGGCTGATTAAAGTAGTCGCATTGAGATGTGCGGACAGCGATTTGTCTAAGTTTGACATGAAATATAAAAATAAATACTGAATTGTGGATATGACTTACACATAGGGTGATAGAATAGGACCAGAACTTCTGTATTATACCACCCAAGTTACCCTAAAAACCTAGGTTTTGGAAATATGGCTGATTAAAGTAGTCGCATTGAGATGTGCGGACAGCGATTTGTCAAAGTATGACATGAAAAATAAAATAAATACGGAAGTGTTCCAACATGACGTACACATAGGATGATAGAATAGGTCCAGAACTTTAGTACTATTTCACCCAAGTTACCGTAAAAACTTAGGTTTTGAAAATTTGGCTGATTAAAGTAGTCGCATTGAGATGTGCGGACAGAGATTTGTCGAAATTTGACACGAAATATAAAAAAAATACGGAGGTGTGCCAACATGACGTACACATAGGATGATAGAATAGGTCCTGAAATTTAGTATTATACCACCCAAGTTACCTTAAAAACTTAGGTTTTGGATATATGGGTGATTAAATTAGTCGCTATGCGATGTGCGGACAACGATTTGACTAAGTATGACATTAAATATAATAATAAATACGGAGGTGTGCCAACATTACGTACATATAGGGTGATAGAATAGGACCAGAACTTCTGTATTATACCACCCAAGTTACCTTAAAAACTAGGGTTTTGGAAATATGGCTGATTAAAGTAGTCGCATTGAGATGTGCGGACAGAGATTTGTCGAAATTTGACACGAAATATAAAAAAAATACGGAGGTGTGCCAACATGACGTACACATAGGATGATAGAATAGGTCCAGCACTTTAGTACTATACCACCTAAGTTACCTTAAAAACTTAGGTTTTGGAAATACGGGTGATTAAAATAGTCGCTTTGGATGTGTGGACAGTGATCCACCTGTTTGACATAAAATATAAAATAAATACGGCAGTGTGTCAGCATGACGTACACGTAGAGTGATGAAATAGGACCAGAACTTCTGTATTATACCACCCAAATTACCGTAAAAACTTAGGTTTTGGAAATATGGCTGATTAAAGTAGTCGCATTGAGATGTGCGGACAGAGATTTGTCGAAGTTTGACACGAAAAATAAAATAAATACGGAAGTGTGCCAACATGACGTACACATAGGATGATAGAATAGGTCCTGAAATTTAGTATTATACCACCCAAGTTACCTTAAAAACTTAGGTTTTGGAAATATGGGTGATTAAATTAGTCGCTATGCGATGTGCGGACAACGATTTGTCTAAGTTTGACATGAAATATAAAAATAAATACGGAATTGTGGATACATGACGTACACATAGGGTGATAGAATAGGACCAGAACTTCTGTATTATACCACCCAAGTTACCGTAAAAACTTAGGTTTTGGAAATATGGGTGATTAAATTAGTCGCTATGCGATGTGCGGACAACGATTTGTCTAAGTATGACATGAAATATAATAATAAATACGGAGGTGTGCCAACATTACGTACACATAGGATGATAGAATAGGTCCAGAACTTTAGTACTATACCACCCAAGTTACCGTAAAAACTTAGGTTTTGGAAATATGGCCGATTAAAGTAGTCGCATTGAGATGTGCGGACAGCGATTTGTCTAAGTTTGACATGAAATATAAAAATAAATACGGAATTGTGGATACATGACGTACACATAGGGTGATAGAATAGGACCAGAACTTCTGTATTATACCACCCAAGATACCGTAAAAACTTAGGTTTTGGAAATATAGGTATTAAATTAGTCGCTATGCGATGTGCGGACAACGATTTGTCGAAGTTTGAAACGAAATATAAAAAAAATACGGAGGTGTGCCAACATGACGTACACATAGAATGATAGAATAGGTCCAGAACTTTAGTACTATACCACCCAAGTTACCGTAAAAACTTAGGTTTTGGAAATATGGCTGATTAAAGTAGTCGCATTGAGATGTGCGGACAGCGATTTGTCTAAGTTTGACATGAAATATAAAAATAAATACGGAATTGTGGATACATGACGTACACATAGGGTGATAGAATAGGACCAGAACTTCTGTATTATACCACCCAAGTTACCGTAAAAACTTAGGTTTTGGAAATATGGGTGATTAAATTAGTCGCTATGCGATGTGCGGACAACGATTTGTCTAAGTATGACATGAAATATAATAATGAATACGGAGGTGTGCCAACATTACGTACACATAGGATGATAGAATAGGTCCAGAACTTTAGTACTATTTCACCCAAGTTACCGTAAAAACTTAGGTTTTGAAAATTTGGCTGATTAAAGTAGTCGCATTGAGATGTGCGGACAGCGATTTGTCTAAGTTTGACATGAAATATAAAAATAAATACGGAATTGTGGATACATGACGTACACATAGGGTGATAGAATAGGACCAGAACTTCTGTATTATACCACCCAAGATACCGTAAAAACTTAGGTTTTGGAAATATGGGTGATTAAATTAGTCGCTATGCGATGTGCGGACAACGATTTGTCGAAGTTTGACACGAAATATAAAAAAAATACGGAGGTGTGCCAACATGACGTACACATAGGATGATAGAATAGGTCCAGAACTTTAGTACTATACCACCCAAGTTACCGTAAAAACTTAGGT
Organism: Flexamia atlantica; assembly: GCA_035578135.1. Taxonomy (NCBI): domain Eukaryota; kingdom Metazoa; phylum Arthropoda; class Insecta; order Hemiptera; family Cicadellidae; genus Flexamia; species Flexamia atlantica. Next base: position 7,932,335 of record JAQJVK010000026.1, on the reverse strand, counting down.
TTTGGAAATATGGGTGATTAAATTAGTCGCTATGCGATGTGCGGACAACGATTTGTCTAAGTTTGACATGAAATATAAAAATAAATACGGAATTGTGGATACATGACGTACACATAGGGTGATAGAATAGGACCAGAACTTCTGTACTATACCACCCAAGTTACCTTAAAATCTTAGGTTTTGGATATATGGGTGATTAAATTAGTCGCTATGCGATGTGCGGACAACGATTTGTCTAAGTATGACATGAAATATAATAATAAATACGAAGGTGTGCCAACATTACGTACATATAGGGTGATAGAATAGGACCAGAACTTCCGTATTATACCACCCAAGTTACCGTAAAAACTTAGGTTTTGGAAATGTGGCTGATTAAAGTAGTCGCTATGCGATGTGCGGACAACGATTTGTCTAAGTTTGACATGAAATATAAAATAAATACGGAAGTGTGCCAACATGACGTACACATAGGATGATAGAATAGGTCCTGAAATTTAGTATTATACCACCCAAGTTACCTTAAAAACATAGGTTTTGGAAATATGGGTGATTAAATTAGTCGCTATGCGATGTGCGGACAACGATTTGTCTAAGTTTGACATGAAATATAAAAATAAATACGGAATTGTGGATACATGACGTACACATAGGGTGATAGAATAGGACCAGAACTTCTGTATTATACCACCCAAGATACCGTAAAAACTTAGGTTTTGGAAATATGGGTGATTAAATTAGTCGCTATGCGATGTGCGGACAACGATTTGTCGAAGTTTGACACGAAATATAAAAAAAATACGGAGGTGTGCCAACATGACGTACACATAGGATGATAGAATAGGTCCAGAACTTTAGTACTATACCACCCAAGTTACCGTAAAAACTTAGGTTTTGGAAATATGGGTGATTAAATTAGTCGCTATGCGATGTGCGGACAACGATTTGTCTAAGTTTGACATGAAATATAAAAATAAATACGGAATTGTGGATACATGACGTACACATAGGGTGATAGAATAGGACCAGAACTTCTGTATTATACCACCCAAGATACCGTAAAAACTTAGGTTTTGGAAATATGGGTGATTAAATTAGTCGCTATGCGATGTGCGGACAACGATTTGTCGAAGTTTGACACGAAATATAAAAAAAATACGGAGGTGTGCCAACATGACGTACACATAGGATGATAGAATAGGTCCAGAACTTTAGTACTATACCACCCAAGTTACCGTAAAAACTTAGGTTTTGGAAATATGGGTGATTAAATTAGTCGCTATGCGATGTGCGGACAACGATTTGTCTAAGTTTGACATGAAATATAAAAATAAATACGGAATTGTGGATACATGACGTACACATAGGGTGATAGAATAGGACCAGAACTTCTGTACTATACCACCCAAGTTACCTTAAAATCTTAGGTTTTGGATATATGGGTGATTAAATTAGTCGCTATGCGATGTGCGGACAACGATTTGTCTAAGTATGACATGAAATATAATAATAAATACGGAGGTGTGCCAACATTACGTACATATAGGGTGATAGAATAGGACCAGAACTTCTGTATTATACCACCCAAATTACCGTAAAAACTTAGGTTTTGGAAATATTGCTGATTAAAGTAGTCGCATTGAGATGTGCGGACAGAGATTTGTTGAAGTTTGACACGAAATATAAAAAAAATACAAAGGTGTGCCAACATGACGTACACATAGGATGATAGAATAGGTCCAGAACTTTAGTACTATACCACCCAAGTTGCCTTAAACATTTAGGTTTTGGAAATACGGGTGATTAAAATAGTCGCTTTAGATGTGTGGACAGTGATCCACCTAGGTTTGACATAAAATATAAAATAAATACGGCAGTGTGTCAGCATGACGTACACGTAGGGTGATGAAATAGGACCAGAACTTCTGTATTATACCACCCAAGTTACCGTAAAAACTTAGGTTTTGGAAATATGGCTGATTAAAGTAGTCGCATTGAGATGTGCGGACAGCGATTTGTCAAAGTATGACACGAAATATAAAAAAAATACGGAGGTCTGCCAACATGACGTACACATAGGATGATAGAATAGGTCCAGAACTTTAGAACTATACCACCCAAGTTACCGTAAAAACTTAGGTTTTGGAAATATGGGTGATTAAATTTGTCGCTATGCGATGTGCGGACAACGATTTGACGAAGTTTGACACGAAATATAAAAAAAATACGGAGGTGTGCCAACATGACGTACACATAGGATGATAGAATAGGTCCAGAACTTTAGTACTATACCATCCAAGTTACCGTAAAAACTTAGGTTTTGGAAATATGGGTGATTAAATTAGTCGCTATGCGATGTGCGGACAACGATTTGTCTAAGTTTGACATGAAATATAAAAATAAATACGGAGGTGTGCCAACATTACGTACACGTAGGGTGATAGAATAGGACCAGAACTTCTGTATTATACCACCCAAGTTACCGTAAAAACTTAGGTTTTGGAAATATGGGTGATTAAATTAGTCGCTATGCGATGTGCGGACAACGATTTGTCTAAGTATGACATGAAATATAATAATAAATACGGAGGTGTGCCAACATTACGTACACATAGGATGATAGATAAGGTCCAGAACTTTAGTACTATACCACCCAAGTTACCGTAAAAACTTAGGTTTTGGAAATATGGCTGATTAAAGTAGTCGCATTGAGATGTGCCGACAGCGATTTGTCTAAGTTTGACATGAAATATAAAAATAAATACGGAATTGTGGATACATGACTTACACATAGGGTGATAGAATAGGACCAGAACTTCTGTATTATACCACCCAAGTTACCCTAAAAACCTAGGTTTTGGAAATATGGCTGATTAAAGTAGTCGCATTGAGATGTGCGGACAGCGATTTGTCAAAGTATGACATGAAAAATAAAATAAATACGGAAGTGTTCCAACATGACGTACACATAGGATGATAGAATAGGTCCAGAACTTTAGTACTATACCACCCAAGTTACCGTAAAAACTTAGGTTTTGTTGAAATATGGGTGATTTAATTAGTCGCTATGCGATGTGCGGACAACGATTTGTCTAAGTTTGACATGAAATATAAAAATAAATACGGAATTGTGGATACATGACGTACACATAGGGTGATAGAATAGGACCAGAACGTCTGTACTATACCACCTAAGTTACCTTAAAATCTTAGGTTTTGGATATATGGGTGATTAAATTAGTCGCTATGCGATGTGCGGACAACGATTTGTCTAAGTATGACATGAAATATAATAATAAATACGGAGGTGTGCCAACATTACGTACATATAGGGTGATAGAATAAGACCAGAACTTCTGTATTATACCACCCAAGTTACCTTAAAAACTAGGGTTTTGGAAATATGGCTGATTAAAGTAGTCGCATTGAGATGTGCGGACAGAGATTTGTCGAAGTTTGACACGAAATATAAAAAAATACGGAGGTGTGCCAACATGACGTACACATAGGATGATAGAATAGGTCCAGCACTTTAGTACTATACCACCCAAGTTACCTTAAAAACTTAGGTTTTGGAAATACGGGTGATTAAAATAGTCGCTTTGGATGTGTGGACAGTGATCCACCTAAGTTTGACATAAAATATAAAATAAATACGGCAGTGTGTCAGCATGACGTACACGTAGAGTGATGAAATAGGACCAGAACTTCTGTATTATACCACCCAAATTACCGTAAAAACTTAGGTTTTGGAAATATGGCTGATTAAAGTAGTCGCATTGAGATGTGCGGACAGAGATTTGTCGAAGTTTGACACGAAAAATAAAATAAATACGGAAGTGTGCCAACATGACGTACACATAGGATGATAGAATAGGTCCTGAAATTTAGTATTATACCACCCAAGTTACCTTAAAAACTTAGGTTTTGGAAATATGGGTGATTAAATTAGTCGCTATGCGATGTGCGGACAACGATTTGTCTAAGTTTGACATGAAATATAAAAATAAATACGGAATTGTGGATACATGACGTAAGGGTGATAGAATAGGACCAGAACTTCTGTATTATACCACCCAAGATACCGTAAAAACTTAGGTTTTGGAAATATGGGTGATTAAATTAGTCGCTATGCGATGTGCGGACAACGATTTGTCGAAGTTTGACACGAAATATAAAAAAATACGGAGGTGTGCCAACATGACGTACACATAGGATGATAGAATATGTCCAGAACTTTAGTACTATACCACCCAAGTTACCGTAAAAACTTAGGTTTTGGAAATATGGGTGATTAAATTAGTCGCTATGCGATGTGCGGACAACGATTTGTCTAAGTTTGACATGAAATATAAAAATAAATACGGAATTGTGGATACATGACGTACACATAGGGTGATAGAATAGGACCAGAACTTCTGTACTATACCACCCAAGTTACCTTAAAATCTTAGGTTATGGATATATGGGTGATTAAATTAGTCGCTATGCGATGTGCGGACAACGATTTGTCTAAGTATGACATGAAATATAATAATAAATACGGAGGTGTGCCAACATTATGTACATATAGGGTGATAGAATAGGACCAGAACTTCTGTATTATACCACCCAAGTTACCCTAAAAACCTAGGTTTTGGAAATATGGCTGATTAAAGTAGTCGCATTGAGATGTGCGGACAGCGATTTGTCAAAGTATGACATGAAAAATAAAATAATTACGGAAGTGTTCCAACATGACGTACACATAGGATGATAGAATAGGTCCAGAACTTTAGTACTATACCACCCAAGTTACCGTAAAAACTTAGGTTTTGGAAATATGGGTGAATAAATTAGTCGCTATGCGATGTGCGGACAACGATTTGTCTAAGTTTGACATGAAATATAAAAATAAATACGGAATTGTGGATACATGACGTACACATAGGGTGATAGAATAGGACCAGAACTTCTGTACTATACCACCTAAGTTACCTTAAAATCTTAGGTTTTGGATATATGGGTGATTAAATTAGTCGCTATGCGATGTGCGGACAACGATTTGTCTAAGTTTGACATGAAATATAAAAATAAATACGGAGGTCTGCCAACATTACGTACACGTAGGGTGATAGAATAGGACCAGAACTTCTGTATTATACCACCCAAGTTTACGTAAAAACTTAGGTTTTGGAAATATGGGTGATTAAATTAGTCGCTATGCGATGTGCGGACAACGATTTGTCTAAGTATGACATGAAATATAATAATAAATACGGAGGTGTGCCAACATTACGTACACATAGGATGATAGATAAGGTCCAGAACTTTAGTACTATACCACCCAAGTTACCGTAAAAACTTAGGTTTTGGAAATATGGCTGATTAAAGTAGTCGCATTGAGATGTGCGGACAGCGATTTGTCTAAGTTTGACATGAAATATAAAAATAAATACGGAATTGTGGATACATGACTTACACATAGGGTGATAGAATAGGACCAGAACTTCTGTATTATACCACCCAAGTTACCCTAAAAACCTAGGTTTTGGAAATATGGCTGATTAAAGTAGTCGCATTGAGATGTGCGGACAGCGATTTGTCAAAGTATGACATGAAAAATAAAATAAATACGGAAGTGTTCCAACATGACGTACACATAGGATGATAGAATAGGTCCAGAACTTTAGTACTATACCACCCAAGTTACCGTAAAAACTTAGGTTTTGGAAATATGGGTGATTAAATTAGTCGCTATGCGATGTGCGGACAACGATTTGTCTAAGTTTGACATGAAATATAAAAATAAATACGGAATTGTGGATACATGACGTACACATAGGGTGATAGAATAGGACCAGAACTTCTGTACTATACCACCTAAGTTACCTTAAAATCTTAGGTTTTGGATATATGGGTGATTAAATTAGTCGCTATGCGATGTGCGGACAACGATTTGTCTAAGTATGACATGAAATATAATAATAAATACGGAGGTGTGCCAACATTACGTACATATAGGGTGATAGAATAGGACCAGAACTTCTGTATTATACCACCCAAGTTACCTTAAAAACTAGGGTTTTGGAAATATGGCTGATTAAAGTAGTCGCATTGAGATGTGCGGACAGAGATTTGTCGAAGTTTGACACGAAATATAAAAAAAATACGGAGGTGTGCCAACATGACGTACACATAGGATGATAGAATAGGTCCAGCACTTTAGTACTATACCACCCAAGTTACCTTAAAAACTTAGGTTTTGGAAATACGGGTGATTAAAATAGTCGCTTTGGATGTGTGGACAGTGATCCACCTAAGTTTGACATAAAATATAAAATAAATACGGCAGTGTGTCAGCATGACGTACACGTAGAGTGATAAAAAAGGACCAGAACTTCTGTATTATACCACCCAAATTACCGTAAAAACTTAGGTTTTGGAAATATGGCTGATTAAAGTAGTCGCATTGAGATGTGCGGACAGAGATTTGTCGAAGTTTGACACGAAAAATAAAATAAATACGGAAGTGTGCCAACATGACGTACACATAGGATGATAGAATAGGTCCTGAAATTTAGTATTGTACCACCCAAGTTACCTTAAAAACTTAGGTTTTGGAAATATGGGTGATTAAATTAGTCGCTATGCGATGTGCGGACAACGATTTGTCTAAGTTTGACATGAAATATAAAAATAAATACGGAATTGTGGATACATGACGTACACATAGGGTGATAGAATAGGACCAGAACTTCTGTATTATACCACCCAAGTTACCGTAAAAACTTAGGTTTTGGAAATATGGGTGATTAAATTAGTCGCTATGCGATGTGCGGACAACGATTTGTCTAAGTATGACATGAAATATAATAATAATACGGAGGTGTGCCAACATTACGTACACATAGGATGATAGAATAGGTCCAGAACTTTAGTACTATACCACCCAAGTTACCGTAAAAACTTAGGTTTTGGAATATGGCTGATTAAAGTAGTCGCATTGAGATGTGCGGACAGCGATTTGTCTAAGTTTGACATGAAATATAAAAATAAATACGGAATTGTGGATACATGACCGAACATAGGGTGATAGAATAGGACCAGAACTTCTGTATTATACCACCCAAGATACCGTAAAAACTTAGGTTTTGGAAATATGGGTGATTAAATTAGTCGCTATGCGATGTGCGGACAACGATTTGTCTAAGTTTGACATAAAATATAAAAATAAATACGGAATTGTGGATACATGACGTACACATAGGGTGATAGAATAGGACCAGAACTTCTGTACTATACCACCCAAGTTACCTTAAAATCTTAGGTTTTGGATATATGGGTGATTAAATTAGTCGCTATGCGATGTGCGGACAACGATTTGTCTAAGTATGACATGAAATATAATAATAAATACGGAGGTGTGCCAACATTACGTACATATAGGGTGATAGAATAGGACCAGAACTTCTGTATTATACCACCCAAGTTACCCTAAAAACCTAGGATTTGGAAATATGGCTGATTAAAGTAGTCGCATTGAGATGTGCGGACAGCGATTTGTCAAAGTATGACATGAAAAATAAAATAAATACGGAAGTGTTCCAACATGACGTACACGTAGGATGATAGAATAGGTCCAGAACTTTAGTACTATACCACCCAAGTTACCGTAAAAACTTAGGTTTTGGAAATATGGGTGATTAAATTAGTCGCTATGCGATGTGCGGACAACGATTTGTCTAAGTTTGACATGAAATATAAAAATAAATACGGAATTGTGGATACATGACGTACACATAGGGTGATAGAATAGGACCAGAACTTCTGTACTATACCACCTAAGTTACCTTAAAATCTTAGGTTTTGGATATATGGGTGATTAAATTAGTCGCTATGCGATGTGCGGACAACGATTTGTCTAAGTATGACATGAAATATAATAATAAATACGGAGGTGTGCCAACATTACGTACATATAGGGTGATAGAATAGGACCAGAACTTCTGTATTATACCACCCAAGATACCGTAAAAACTAGGGTTTTGGAAATATGGCTGATTAAAGTAGTCGCATTGGATGTGTGGACAGTGATCCACCTAAGTTTGACATAAAATATAAAATAAATACGGCAGTGTGTCAGCATGACGTACACGTAGAGTGATGAAATAGGACCAGAACTTCTGTATTATACCACCCAAATTACCGTAAAAACTTAGGTTTTGGAAATATGGCTGATTAAAGTAGTCGCATTGAGATGTGCGGACAGAGATTTGTCGAAGTTTGACACGAAAAATAAAATAAATACGGAAGTGTGCCAACATGACGTACACATAGGATGATAGAATAGGTCCTGAAATTTAGTATTATACCACCCAAGTTACCTTAAAAACTTAGGTTTTGGAAATATGGGTGATTAAATTAGTCGCTATGCGATGTGCGGACAACGATTTGTCTAAGTTTGACATGAAATATAAAAATAAATACGGAATTGTGGATACATGACGTACACATAGGGTGATAGAATAGGACCAGAACTTCTGTATTATACCACCCAAGTTACCGTAAAAACTTAGGTTTTGGAAATATGGGTGATTAAATTAGTCGCTATGCGATGTGCGGACAACGATTTGTCTAAGTATGACATGAAATATAATAATAAATACGGAGGTGTGCCAACATTACGTACACATAGGATGATAGAATAGGTCCAGAACTTTAGTACTATACCACCCAAGTTACCGTAAAAACTTAGGTTTTGGAAATATGGCCGATTAAAGTAGTCGCATTGAGATGTGCGGACAGCGATTTGTCTAAGTTTGACATGAAATATAAAAATAAATACGGAATTGTGGATACATGACGTACACATAGGGTGATAGAATAGGACCAGAACTTCTGTATTATACCACCCAAGATACCGTAAAAACTTAGGTTTTGGAAATATAGGTATTAAATTAGTCGCTATGCGATGTGCGGACAACGATTTGTCGAAGTTTGAAACGAAATATAAAAAAAATACGGAGGTGTGCCAACATGACGTACACATAGAATGATAGAATAGGTCCAGAACTTTAGTACTATACCACCCAAGTTACCGTAAAAACTTAGGTTTTGGAAATATGGCTGATTAAAGTAGTCGCATTGAGATGTGCGGACAGCGATTTGTCTAAGTTTGACATGAAATATAAAAATAAATACGGAATTGTGGATACATGACGTACACATAGGGTGATAGAATAGGACCAGAACTTCTGTATTATACCACCCAAGTTACCGTAAAAACTTAGGTTTTGGAAATATGGGTGATTAAATTAGTCGCTATGCGATGTGCGGACAACGATTTGTCTAAGTATGACATGAAATATAATAATGAATACGGAGGTGTGCCAACATTACGTACACATAGGATGATAGAATAGGTCCAGAACTTTAGTACTATTTCACCCAAGTTACCGTAAAAACTTAGGTTTTGAAAATTTGGCTGATTAAAGTAGTCGCATTGAGATGTGCGGACAGCGATTTGTCTAAGTTTGACATGAAATATAAAAATAAATACGGAATTGTGGATACATGACGTACACATAGGGTGATAGAATAGGACCAGAACTTCTGTATTATACCACCCAAGATACCGTAAAAACTTAGGTTTTGGAAATATGGGTGATTAAATTAGTCGCTATGCGATGTGCGGACAACGATTTGTCGAAGTTTGACACGAAATATAAAAAAAATACGGAGGTGTGCCAACATGACGTACACATAGGATGATAGAATAGGTCCAGAACTTTAGTACTATACCACCCAAGTTACCGTAAAAACTTAGGTTTTGGAAATATGGGTGATTAAATTAGTCGCTATGCGATGTGCGGACAACGATTTGTCTAAGTTTGACATGAAATATAAAAATAAATACGGAATTGTGGATACATGACGTACACATAGGGTGATAGAATAGGACCAGAACTTCTGTACTATACCACCCAAGTTACCTTAAAATCTTAGGTTTTGGATATATGGGTGATTAAATTAGTCGCTATGCGATGTGCGGACAACGATTTGTCTAAGTATGACATGAAATATAATAATAAATACGAAGGTGTGCCAACATTACGTACATATAGGGTGATAGAATAGGACCAGAACTTCCGTATTATACCACCCAATTTACCGTAAAAACTTAGGTTTTGGAAATGTGGCTGATTAAAGTAGTCGCTATGCGATGTGCGGACAACGATTTGTCTAAGTTTGACATGAAATATAAAATAAATACGGAAGTGTGCCAACATGACGTACACATAGGATGATAGAATAGGTCCTGAAATTTAGTATTATACCACCCAAGTTACCTTAAAAACATAGGTTTTGGAAATATGGGTGATTAAATTAGTCGCTATGCGATGTGCGGACAACGATTTGTCTAAGTTTGACATGAAATATAAAAATAAATACGGAATTGTGGATACATGACGTACACATAGGGTGATAGAATAGGACCAGAACTTCTGTATTATACCACCCAAGATACCGTAAAAACTTAGGTTTTGGAAATATGGGTGATTAAATTAGTCGCTATGCGATGTGCGGACAACGATTTGTCGAAGTTTGACACGAAATATAAAAAAAATACGGAGGTGTGCCAACATGACGTACACATAGGATGATAGAATAGGTCCAGAACTTTAGTACTATACCACCCAAGTTACCGTAAAAACTTAGGTTTTGGAAATATGGGTGATTAAATTAGTCGCTATGCGATGTGCGGACAACGATTTGTCTAAGTTTGACATGAAATATAAAAATAAATACGGAATTGTGGATACATGACGTACACATAGGGTGATAGAATAGGACCAGAACTTCTGTATTATACCACCCAAGATACCGTAAAAACTTAGGTTTTGGAAATATGGGTGATTAAATTAGTCGCTATGCGATGTGCGGACAACGATTTGTCGAAGTTTGACACGAAATATAAAAAAAATACGGAGGTGTGCCAACATGACGTACACATAGGATGATAGAATAGGTCCAGAACTTTAGTACTATACCACCCAAGTTACCGTAAAAACTTAGGTTTTGGAAATATGGGTGATTAAATTAGTCGCTATGCGATGTGCGGACAACGATTTGTCTAAGTTTGACATGAAATATAAAAATAAATACGGAATTGTGGATACATGACGTACACATAGGGTGATAGAATAGGACCAGAACTTCTGTACTATACCACCCAAGTTACCTTAAAATCTTAGGTTTTGGATATATGGGTGATTAAATTAGTCGCTATGCGATGTGCGGACAACGATTTGTCTAAGTATGACATGAAATATAATAATAAATACGGAGGTGTGCCAACATTACGTACATATAGGGTGATAGAATAGGACCAGAACTTCTGTATTATACCACCCAAATTACCGTAAAAACTTAGGTTTTGGAAATATTGCTGATTAAAGTAGTCGCATTGAGATGTGCGGACAGAGATTTGTTGAAGTTTGACACGAAATATAAAAAAAATACAAAGGTGTGCCAACATGACGTACACATAGGATGATAGAATAGGTCCAGAACTTTAGTACTATACCACCCAAGTTGCCTTAAACATTTAGGTTTTGGAAATACGGGTGATTAAAATAGTCGCTTTAGATGTGTGGACAGTGATCCACCTAGGTTTGACATAAAATATAAAATAAATACGGCAGTGTGTCAGCATGACGTACACGTAGGGTGATGAAATAGGACCAGAACTTCTGTATTATACCACCCAAGTTACCGTAAAAACTTAGGTTTTGGAAATATGGCTGATTAAAGTAGTCGCATTGAGATGTGCGGACAGCGATTTGTCAAAGTATGACACGAAATATAAAAAAAATACGGAGGTCTGCCAACATGACGTACACATAGGATGATAGAATAGGTCCAGAACTTTAGAACTATACCACCCAAGTTACCGTAAAAACTTAGGTTTTGGAAATATGGGTGATTAAATTTGTCGCTATGCGATGTGCGGACAACGATTTGACGAAGTTTGACACGAAATATAAAAAAAATACGGAGGTGTGCCAACATGACGTACACATAGGATGATAGAATAGGTCCAGAACTTTAGTACTATACCATCCAAGTTACCGTAAAAACTTAGGTTTTGGAAATATGGGTGATTAAATTAGTCGCTATGCGATGTGCGGACAACGATTTGTCTAACTTTGACATGAAATATAAAAATAAATACGGAGGTGTGCCAACATTACGTACACGTAGGGTGATAGAATAGGACCAGAACTTCTGTATTATACCACCCAAGTTACCGTAAAAACTTAGGTTTTGGAAATATGGGTGATTAAATTAGTCGCTATGCGATGTGCGGACAACGATTTGTCTAAGTATGACATGAAATATAATAATAAATACGGAGGTGTGCCAACATTACGTACACATAGGATGATAGATAAGGTCCAGAACTTTAGTACTATACCACCCAAGTTACCGTAAAAACTTAGGTTTTGGAAATATGGCTGATTAAAGTAGTCGCATTGAGATGTGCGGACAGCGATTTGTCTAAGTTTGACATGAAATATAAAAATAAATACGGAATTGTGGATACATGACTTACACATAGGGTGATAGAATAGGACCAGAACTTCTGTATTATACCACCCAAGTTACCCTAAAAACCTAGGTTTTGGAAATATGGCTGATTAAAGTAGTCGCATTGAGATGTGCGGACAGCGATTTGTCAAAGTATGACATGAAAAATAAAATAAATACGGAAGTGTTCCAACATGACGTACACATAGGATGATAGAATGGGTCCAGAACTTTAGTACTATACCACCCAAGTTACCGTAAAAACTTAGGTTTTGGAAATATGGGTGATTTAATTAGTCGCTATGCGATGTGCGGACAACGATTTGTCTAAGTTTGACATGAAATATAAAAATAAATACGGAATTGTGGATACATGACGTACACATAGGGTGATAGAATAGGACCAGAACGTCTGTACTATACCACCTAAGTTACCTTAAAATCTTAGGTTTTGGATATATGGGTGATTAAATTAGTCGCTATGCGATGTGCGGACAACGATTTGTCTAAGTATGACATGAAATATAATAATAAATACGGAGGTGTGCCAACATTACGTACATATAGGGTGATAGAATAAGACCAGAACTTCTGTATTATACCACCCAAGTTACCTTAAAAACTAGGGTTTTGGAAATATGGCTGATTAAAGTAGTCGCATTGAGATGTGCGGACAGAGATTTGTCGAAGTTTGACACGAAATATAAAAAAATACGGAGGTGTGCCAACATGACGTACACATAGGATGATAGAATAGGTCCAGCACTTTAGTACTATACCACCCAAGTTACCTTAAAAACTTAGGTTTTGGAAATACGGGTGATTAAAATAGTCGCTTTGGATGTGTGGACAGTGATCCACCTAAGTTTGACATAAAATATAAAATAAATACGGCAGTGTGTCAGCATGACGTACACGTAGAGTGATGAAATAGGACCAGAACTTCTGTATTATACCACCCAAATTACCGTAAAAACTTAGGTTTTGGAAATATGGCTGATTAAAGTAGTCGCATTGAGATGTGCGGACAGAGATTTGTCGAAGTTTGACACGAAAAATAAAATAAATACGGAAGTGTGCCAACATGACGTACACATAGGATGATAGAATAGGTCCTGAAATTTAGTATTATACCACCCAAGTTACCTTAAAAACTTAGGTTTTGGAAATATGGGTGATTAAATTAGTCGCTATGCGATGTGCGGACAACGATTTGTCTAAGTTTGACATGAAATATAAAAATAAATACGGAATTGTGGATACATGACGTACACATAGGGTGATAGAATAGGACCAGAACTTCTGTATTATACCACCCAAGATACCGTAAAAACTTAGGTTTTGGAAATATGGGTGATTAAATTAGTCGCTATGCGATGTGCGGACAACGATTTGTCGAAGTTTGACACGAAATATAAAAAAATACGGAGGTGTGCCAACATGACGTACACATAGGATGATAGAATAGGTCCAGAACTTTAGTACTATACCACCCAAGTTACCGTAAAAACTTAGGTTTTGGAAATATGGGTGATTAAATTAGTCGCTATGCGATGTGCGGACAACGATTTGTCTAAGTTTGACATGAAATATAAAAATAAATACGGAATTGTGGATACATGACGTACACATAGGGTGATAGAATAGGACCAGAACTTCTGTACTATACCACCCAAGTTACCTTAAAATCTTAGGTTATGGATATATGGGTGATTAAATTAGTCGCTATGCGATGTGCGGACAACGATTTGTCTAAGTATGACATGAAATATAATAATAAATACGGAGGTGTGCCAACATTATGTACATATAGGGTGATAGAATAGGACCAGAACTTCTGTATTATACCACCCAAGTTACCCTAAAAACCTAGGTTTTGGAAATATGGCTGATTAAAGTAGTCGCATTGAGATGTGCGGACAGCGATTTGTCAAAGTATGACATGAAAAATAAAATAATTACGGAAGTGTTCCAACATGACGTACACATAGGATGATAGAATAGGTCCAGAACTTTAGTACTATACCACCCAAGTTACCGTAAAAACTTAGGTTTTGGAAATATGGGTGAATAAATTAGTCGCTATGCGATGTGCGGACAACGATTTGTCTAAGTTTGACATGAAATATAAAAATAAATACGGAATTGTGGATACATGACGTACACATAGGGTGATAGAATAGGACCAGAACTTCTGTACTATACCACCTAAGTTACCTTAAAATCTTAGGTTTTGGATATATGGGTGATTAAATTAGTCGCTATGCGATGTGCGGACAACGATTTGTCTAAGTTTGACATGAAATATAAAAATAAATACGGAGGTCTGCCAACATTACGTACACGTAGGGTGATAGAATAGGACCAGAACTTCTGTATTATACCACCAAGTTTACGTAAAAACTTAGGTTTTGGAAATATGGGTGATTAAATTAGTCGCTATGCGATGTGCGGACAACGATTTGTCTAAGTATGACATGAAATATAATAATAAATACGGAGGTGTGCCAACATTACGTACACATAGGATGATAGATAAGGTCCAGAACTTTAGTACTATACCACCCAAGTTACCGTAAAAACTTAGGTTTTGGAAATATGGCTGATTAAAGTAGTCGCATTGAGATGTGCGGACAGCGATTTGTCTAAGTTTGACATGAAATATAAAAATAAATACGGAATTGTGGATACATGACTTACACATAGGGTGATAGAATAGGACCAGAACTTCTGTATTATACCACCCAAGTTACCCTAAAAACCTAGGTTTTGGAAATATGGCTGATTAAAGTAGTCGCATTGAGATGTGCGGACAGCGATTTGTCAAAGTATGACATGAAAAATAAAATAAATACGGAAGTGTTCCAACATGACGTACACATAGGATGATAGAATAGGTCCAGAACTTTAGTACTATACCACCCAAGTTACCGTAAAAACTTAGGTTTTGGAAATATGGGTGATTAAATTAGTCGCTATGCGATGTGCGGACAACGATTTGTCTAAGTTTGACATGAAATATAAAAATAAATACGGAATTGTGGATACATGACGTACACATAGGGTGATAGAATAGGACCAGAACTTCTGTACTATACCACCTAAGTTACCTTAAAATCTTAGGTTTTGGATATATGGGTGATTAAATTAGTCGCTATGCGATGTGCGGACAACGATTTGTCTAAGTATGACATGAAATATAATAATAAATACGGAGGTGTGCCAACATTACGTACATATAGGGTGATAGAATAGGACCAGAACTTCTGTATTATACCACCCAAGTTACCTTAAAAACTAGGGTTTTGGAAATATGGCTGATTAAAGTAGTCGCATTGAGATGTGCGGACAGAGATTTGTCGAAGTTTGACACGAAATATAAAAAAAATACGGAGGTGTGCCAACATGACGTACACATAGGATGATAGAATAGGTCCAGCACTTTAGTACTATACCACCCAAGTTACCTTAAAAACTTAGGTTTTGGAAATACGGGTGATTAAAATAGTCGCTTTGGATGTGTGGACAGTGATCCACCTAAGTTTGACATAAAATATAAAATAAATACGGCAGTGTGTCAGCATGACGTACACGTAGAGTGATGAAATAGGACCAGAACTTCTGTATTATACCACCCAAATTACCGTAAAAACTTAGGTTTTGGAAATATGGCTGATTAAAGTAGTCGCATTGAGATGTGCGGACAGAGATTTGTCGAAGTTTGACACGAAAAATAAAATAAATACGGAAGTGTGCCAACATGACGTACACATAGGATGATAGAATAGGTCCTGAAATTTAGTATTGTACCACCCAAGTTACCTTAAAAACTTAGGTTTTGGAAATATGGGTGATTAAATTAGTCGCTATGCGATGTGCGGACAACGATTTGTCTAAGTTTGACATGAAATATAAAAATAAATACGGAATTGTGGATACATGACGTACACATAGGGTGATAGAATAGGACCAGAACTTCTGTATTATACCACCCAAGTTACCGTAAAAACTTAGGTTTTGGAAATATGGGTGATTAAATTAGTCGCTATGCGATGTGCGGACAACGATTTGTCTAAGTATGACATGAAATATAATAATAAATACGGAGGTGTGCTAACATTACGTACACATAGGATGATAGAATAGGTCCAGAACTTTAGTACTATACCACCCAAGTTACCGTAAAAACTTAGGTTTTGGAAATATGGCTGATTAAAGTAGTCGCATTGAGATGTGCGGACAGCGATTTGTCTAAGTTTGACATGAAATATAAAAATAAATACGGAATTGTGGATACATGACCGAACATAGGGTGATAGAATAGGACCAGAACTTCTGTATTATACCACCCAAGATACCGTAAAAACTTAGGTTTTGGAAATATGGGTGATTAAATTAGTCGCTATGCGATGTGCGGACAACGATTTGTCTAAGTTTGACATGAAATATAAAAATAAATACGGAATTGTGGATACATGACGTACACATAGGGTGATAGAATAGGACCAGAACTTCTGTACTATACCACCCAAGTTACCTTAAAATCTTAGGTTTTGGATATATGGGTGATTAAATTAGTCGCTATGCGATGTGCGGACAACGATTTGTCTAAGTATGACATGAAATATAATAATAAATACGGAGGTGTGCCAACATTACGTACATATAGGGTGATAGAATAGGACCAGAACTTCTGTATTATACCACCCAAGTTACCCTAAAAACCTAGGATTTGGAAATATGGCTGATTAAAGTAGTCGCATTGAGATGTGCGGACAGCGATTTGTCAAAGTATGACATGAAAAATAAAATAAATACGGAAGTGTTCCAACATGACGTACACGTAGGATGATAGAATAGGTCCAGAACTTTAGTACTATACCACCCAAGTTACCGTAAAAACTTAGGTTTTGGAAATATGGGTGATTAAATTAGTCGCTATGCGATGTGCGGACAACGATTTGTCTAAGTTTGACATGAAATATAAAAATAAATACGGAATTGTGGATACATGACGTACACATAGGGTGATAGAATAGGACCAGAACTTCTGTACTATACCACCTAAGTTACCTTAAAATCTTAGGTTTTGGATATATGGGTGATTAAATTAGTCGCTATGCGATGTGCGGACAACGATTTGTCTAAGTATGACATGAAATATAATAATAAATACGGAGGTGTGCCAACATTACGTACATATAGGGTGATAGAATAGGACCAGAACTTCTGTATTATACCACCCAAGATACCGTAAAAACTAGGGTTTTGGAAATATGGCTGATTAAAGTAGTCGCATTGAGATGTGCGGACAGAGATTTGTCGAAGTTTGACACGAAATATAAAAAAAATACGGAGGTGTGCCAACATGACGTACACATAGGATGATAGGATACGTCCAGCACTTTAGTACCATACCACCCAAGTTACTTTAAAAACTTAGGTTTTGGAAATACGGGTGATTAAAATAGTCGCTTTGGATGTGTGGACAGTGATCCACCTAAGTTTGACATAAAATATAAAATAAATACGGCAGTGTGTCAGCATGACGTACACGTAGAGTGATGAAATAGGACCAGAACTTCTGTATTATACCACCCAAATTACCGTAAAAACTTAGGTTTTGGAAATATGGCTGATTAAAGTAGTCGCATTGAGATGTGCGGACAGAGATTTGTCGAAGTTTGACACGAAAAATAAAATAAATACGGAAGTGTGCCAACATGACGTACACATAGGATGATAGAATAGGTCCTGAAATTTAGTATTATACCACCCAAGTTACCTTAAAAACTTAGGTTTTGGAAATATGGGTGATTAAATTAGTCGCTATGCGATGTGCGGACAACGATTTATCTAAGTTTGACATGAAATATAAAAATAAATACGGAATTGTGGATACATGACGTACATGTAGGGTGATAGAATAGGACCAGAACTTCTGTATTATACCACCCAAGTTACCGTAAAAACTTAGGTTTTGGAAATATGGCTGATTAAAGTAGTCGCATTGAGATGTGCGGACAGCGATTTGTCAAAGTATGACATGAAAAATAAAATAAATACGGAAGTGTGCCAACATGACGTACACATAGGATGATAGAATAGGTCCTGAAATTTAGTATTATACCACCCAAGTTACCTTAAAAACGTATGTTTTGGAAATATGGGTGATTAAATTAGTCGCTATGCGATGTGCGGACAACGATTTGTCTAAGTTTGACATGAAATATAAAAATAAATACGGAATTGTGGATACATGACGTACACGTAGGGTGATAGAATAGGACCAGAACTTCTGTATTATACCACCCAAGTTACCGTAAAAACTTAGGTTTTGGAAATATGGCTGATTAAAGTAGTCGCATTGAGATGTGCGGACAGCGATTTGTCAAAGTATGACATGAAAAATAAAATAAATACGGAAGTGTGCCAACATGACGTACACATAGGATGATAGAATAGGTCCTGAAATTTAGTATTATACAACCCAAGTTACCTTATAAATTTAGGTTTTGGAAATATGGGTGATTAAATTAGTCGCTATGCGATGTGCGGACAACGATTTGTCTAAGTTTGACATGAAATATAAAAATAAATACGGAATTGTGGATACATGACGTACACATAGGGTGATAGAATAGGTCCAGAACTTCTGTATTATACCACCCAAGTTACCGTAAAAACTTGGGTTTTGGAAATATGGCTGATTAAAGTAGTCGCATTGAGATGTGCGGACAGCGATTTGTCAAAGTATGACATGAAAAATAAAATAAATACGGGAGTGTGCCAACATGACGTACACATAGGATGATAGAATAGGTCCTGAAATTTAGTATTATACCACCCAAGTTACCGTAAAAACTTAGGTTTTGGAAATATGGGTGATTAAATTAGTCGCTATGCGATGTGCGGACAACGATTTGTCTAAGTTTGACATGAAATATAAAAATAAATTCGGAATTTTGGATACATGACGTACACATTGGGTGATAGAATAGGATTAGAACTTTTGTATTATACCACCCAAGTTACCGTAAAAACTTAGGTTTTGGAAATATGGCTGATTAAAGTAGTCGCATTGAGATGTGCGGACAGCGATTTGTCAAAGTATGACATGAAAAATAAAATAAATACGGAAGTGTGCCAACATGACGTACACATAGGATGATAGAATAGGTCCTGAAATTTAATATTATAACACCCAAGTTACCTTAAAAACTTAGGTTTTGGAAATATGGGTGATTAAATTAGTCGCTATGCGATGTGCGGACAACGATTTGTCTAAGTTTGACATGAAATATAAAAATAAATACGGAATTGTGGATACATGACGTACACATAGGGTGATTAAATAGGACCAGAACGTCTGTATTATACCACCCAAGTTACCGTAAAAACTTAGGTTTTGGAAATATGGGTGATTAAATTAGTCGCTATTCGATGTGCGGACAACGATTTGTCTAAGTTTGACTTGAAATATAAAAATAAATACGGAATTGTGGATACATGACGTACACATAGGGTGATAGAATAGGACCAGAACTTCTGTATTATACCACCCAAGTTACCGTAAAAACTTAGGTTTTGGAAATATGGCTGATTAAAGTAGTCGCATTGAGATGTGCGGACAGCGATTTGTCAAAGTATGACATGAAAAATAAAATAAATACGGAAGTGTGCCAACATGACGTACACATAGGATGATAGAATAGGTCCTGAAATTTAGTATTATACCACCCAAGTTACCGTAAAAACTTAGGTTTTGGAAATATGGCTGATTAAAGTAGTCGCATTGAGATATGCGGACAGCGATTTGTCAAAGTATGACATGAAAAATAAAATAAATACGGAATTGTGGATACATGACGTACACATAGGGTGATAGAATAGGACCAGAACTTCTGTATTATACCACCCAAGTTACCGTAAAAACTTAGGTTTTGGAAATATGGGTGATTAAATTAGTAGCTATGCGATGTGCGGACAACGATTTGTCTAAGTTTGACATGATATATAAAAATAAATACGGAATCGTGGATACATGACGTACACATAGGGTGATAGAATAGGACCAGAACTTCTGTATTATACCACCCAAGTTACCGTAAAAACTTAGGTTTTGGAAATATGGCTGATTAAAGTAGTCGCATTGAGATGTGCGGACAGCGATTTGTCAAAGTATGACATGAAAAATAACATAAATACGGAAGTGTGCCAACATGACGTACACATAGGATGATAGAATAGGTCCTGAAATTTAGTATTATACCACCCAAGTTACCTTAAAAACTTAGGTTTTGGAAATATGGGTGATTAAATTAGTCGCTATGCGATGTGCGGACAACGATTTGT
This sequence comes from Flexamia atlantica, assembly GCA_035578135.1. Lineage (NCBI taxonomy): Eukaryota > Metazoa > Arthropoda > Insecta > Hemiptera > Cicadellidae > Flexamia > Flexamia atlantica. The sequence goes on along the minus strand of JAQJVK010000026.1, from coordinate 7,911,407 downwards.
CTAAGTTTGACATGAAATATAAAAATAAATACGGAATTGTGGATACATGACGTACACATAGGGTGATAGAATAGGACCAGAACTTCTGTATTATACCACCCAAGTTACCGTAAAAACCTAGGTTTTGGAAATATGGTTGATTAAAGTAGTCGCATTGAGATGTGCGGACAGCGATTTGTCAAAGCATGACATGAAAAATAAAATAAATACGGAAGTTTGCCAACATGACGTACACATAGGATGATAGAATAGGTCCTGAAATTTAGTATTATACCACCCAAGTTACCTTAAAAACTTAGGTTTTGGAAATAAGGGTGATTAAATTAGTCGCTATGCGATGTGCGGACAACGATTTGTCTAAGTTTGACATGAAATATAAAAATAAATACGGAATTGTGGATACATGACGTACACCTAGGGTGATAGAATAGGACCAGAACTTCTGTATTATACCAACCAAGTTACCGTAAAAACTTAGGTTTTGGAAATATGAGTGATTAAATTAGTCGCTTTGCGATGTGCGGACAACGATTTGTCTAAGTTTGACATGAAATATAAAAATAAATACGGAATAATACAGAAGTTCTGGTCCTATTCTATCACCTTATATGTACGTAATGTTGGCACACCTCCGTATTTTTTTTATATTTCATGTCAAACTTCGACAAATCTCTGTCCGCACATCTCAACGCGACTACTTTAATCAGCCATATTTCCAAAACCTAAGTTTTTACTGTAACTTAGGGTGGTATGGTACTAAAGTTCTAGTCCTATTCTTTCATCCTATGTGTACGTCATGCTGGCACACTTCCGTGTTTATTTTATATTTCATGTCAAACTTAGACAAATCGCTGTCCGCACATCGCAAAGCGACTACTTTAATCAGCCATATTTCCAAAACCTTAATTTTTACGGTAACTTGGGTGGTATAGTACTAAAGTTCTGGTCCTATTCTATCATCCTATGTGTACGTCATGTTGGCACACCTCCGTATTTTTTTTATATTTCGTGTCAAACTTCGACAAATCTCTGTCCGCACATCTCAATGCGACTAATTTAATCACCCATATTTCCTAAACCTAAGATTTAAGGTAACTTGGGTGGTATAATACTAAATTTCAGGACCTATTCTATCATCCTATGTGTACGTCATGTTGGCACACTTCCGTATTTATTTTATTTTTCATGTCATACTTCGACAAATCTCTGTCCGCACATCGCATAGCGACTAATTTAATCACCCATATTTCCAAAACCTAAGTTTTTACGGTAACTTAGGTGGTATAATACAGAAGTTCTGGTCCTGTTCTATCAACCTATGTGTACGTCATGTATCCACAATTCCGTATTTATTTTTATATTTCATGTCAAACTTAGACTAATCGTTGTCCACGTCATGTATCCACAATTCCGTATTTATTTTTATATTTCATGTCAAACTTCGACAAATCTCTGTCCGCACATCTCAATGCGACTACTTTAATCAGCCATATTTCCAAAACCTAAGTTTTTACGGTAACTTGGGTGGTATAATACTAAATTTCAGGACCTATTCTATCATCCTATGTGTACCTCATGTTGGCACACTTCCGTATTTTTTTTATATTTCGTGTCAAACTTCGACAAATCTCTGTCCGCACATCTCAATGCGACTACTTTAATCAGCCATATTTCCAAAACCTAAGTTTTTACGGTAACTTGGGTGGTATAATACAGAAGTTCTGGTCCTATTCTATCACCCTACGTGTACGTAATGTTGGCACACCTCCGTATTTATTATTATATTTCATGTCATACTTAGACAAATCGTTGTCCGCACATCGCATACCGACTAATTTAATCACCCATATTTCCAAAACCTAAGTTTTTAAAGTAACGTGGGTGGTATAATACAGAAGTTCTGGTCCTATTTCATCACCCTACGTGTACGTCATGTTGGCATACTTCCGTTTTTTTTTTATATTTCGTGTCATACTTTGACAAATCGCTGTCCGCACATCTCAATGCGACTACTTTAATCAGCCATATTTCCAAAACCTAAGTTTTTACGGTATCTTGGGTGGTATAGTACTAAAGTTCTGGTCCTATTCTATCACCCTATGTGTACGTAATGTTGGCACACCTCCGTATTTTTTTTATATTTCGTGTCAAACGTCGACAAATCTCTGTCCGCACATCTCAATGCGACTACTTTAATCAGCCATATTTCCAGAACCTAAGTTTTTACGGTAACTTGGGTGGTATAATACAGAAGTTCTGGTCCTATTCTATCACCCTACATGTACGTAATGTTGGCACACATCCGTATTTATTATTATATTTCATGTCATACTTAGACAAATCGATGTCCGCACATCGCATTACGACTAATTTAATCACCCATATTTCCAAAACCTAAGTTTTTAAGGTAACTTGGGTGGTATAGTACTAAAGTTCTGGTCCTATTCTTTCATCCTACGTGTACGTCATGCTGACACACTGCCGTATTTATTTTATATTTTATGTCAAACTTAGGTGGATCGCTGTCCACACATCCAAAGCGACTATTTTAATCACCCGTATTTCCAAAACCTAAGTTTTTAAGGTAACTTGGGTGGTATAGTATTAAAGTTCTGGACCTATTCTATCATCCTATGTGTACGTCATGTTGGCACACTTCCGTATTTATTTTATTTTTCATGTCATACTTTGACAAATCGCTGTCCGCACATCTCAATGCGACTACTTTAATCAGCCATATTTCCAAAACCTAAGTTTTTACGGTAACTTGGGTGGTATAATACAGAATTTCTGGTCCTATTCTATCACCCTATGTGTACGTCATGTATCACAATTCCGTATTTATTTTTATATTTCATGTCAAACTTAGACAAATCGTTGTCCGCACATCGCATAGCGACTAATTTAATCACCCATATTTCCAAAACCTAAGTTTTTACGGTAACTTGGGTGGTATAATACAGAAGTTCTGGTCCTATTTCATCACCCTACCAGTTCGTCATGCTGACACACTGCCATATTTATTTTATATTTTATGTCAAACTTAGGTGGATCACTGTCCGCACATCTCAATGCGACTATTTTAATCACCCGTATTTCCAAAACCTAAGTTTTTAAGTTAACTTGGGTGGTATAGTACTAAAGTTTTGGACCTATTCTATCATCCTATGTGTACGTCATGTTGGCACACCTCCGTATTTTTTTTATATTTCGTGTCAAACTTCGACAAATCTCTGTCCGCACATCTCAATGCGACTACTTTAATCAGCCATATTTCCAAAACCTAAGTTTTTACGGTAACTTGGGTGGTATAATACTAAATTTCAGGACCTATTCTTTCATCCTATGTGTACGTCATGTTGGCACACTTCCGTATTTATTTTATTTTTCATGTCATACTTTGACAAATCGCTGTCCGCACATCTCAATGCGACTACTTTAATCAGCCATATTTCCAAAACCTAAGTTTTTACGGTAACTTGGGTGGTATAATACAGAAGTTCTGGTCCTTTTTCATCACCCAATGTGTACGTAATGTTGGCACACCTCCGTATTTATTATTATATTTCATGTCAAACTTAGACAAATCGTTGTCCGCACATCGCATAGCGACTAATTTAATCACCCATATTTCCAAAACCTAAGTTTTTAAGGTATCTTGGGTGGTATAATACTAAATTTCAGGACCTATTCTTTCATCCTATGTGTACGTCATGTTGGCACACTTCCGTATTTATTTTATTTTTCATGTCATACTTTGACAAATCGCTGTCCGCACATCTCAATGCGACTACTTTAATCAGCCATATTTCCAAAACCTAAGTTTTTACGGTAACTTGGGTGGTATAATACAGAAGTTCTGGTCCTTTTTCATCACCCTACGTGTACGTCATGCTGACACACTGCCGTATTTATTTTATATTTTATGTCAAACTTAGGTGGATCACTGTCCACACATCCGAAGCGACTATTTTAATCACCCGTATTTCCAAAACCTAAGTTTTTAAGGTAACTTGGGTGGTATAGTACTAAAGTTCTGGACCTATTCTATCATCCTATGTGTACGTCATGTTGGATCACCTCCGTATTTTTTTTATATTTCGTGTCAAACTTCGACAAATCTCTGTCCGCACATCTCAATGCGACTACTTAAATAGCCATATTCCAAAACCTAAGTTTTTACGGTAACTTGGGTGGTATAATACAGAAGTTTTGGTCCTATTCTATCACCCTACATGTACGTAATGTTGGCACACCTCCGTATTTATTATTATATTTCATGTCATACTAAGACAAATCGTTGTCCGCACATCGCATAGCGACTAATTTAATCACCCATATTTCCAAAACCTAAGTTTTTAAGGTAACTTGGGTGGTATAATACTAAATTTCAGGACCTATTCTATCATCCTATGTGTACGTCATGTTGGCACACTTCCGTATTTATTTTATTTTTCACGTCATACTTTGACAAATCGCTGTCCGCACATCCCAATGCGACTACTTTAATCAGCCATATTTCCAAAACCTAAGTTTTTACGGTAACTTGGGTGGTATAGTACTAAAGTTCTGGACCTATTCTATCATCCTATGTGTACGTCATGTTGACACACCTCCGTATTTTTTTTATATTTCGTGTCAAACTTCGACAAATCTCTGTCCGCACATCTCAATGCGACTACTTTAATCAGCCATATTTCCAAAACCTAAGTTTTTACGGTAACTTGGGTGGTATAATACTAAATTTCAGGACCTATTCTATCATCCTATGTGTACGTCATGTTGGCACACTTCCGTATTTATTTTATTTTTCATGTCATACTTTGACAAATCGCTGTCCGCACATCTCAATGCGACTACTTTAATCAGCCATATTTCCAAAACCTAAGTTTTTACGGTAACTTGGGTGGTATAATACAGAATTTCTGGTCCTATTCTATCACCCTATGTGTACGTCATGTATCACAATTCCGTATTTATTTTTATATTTCATGTCAAACTTAGACAAATCGTTGTCCGCACATCGCATAGCGACTAATTTAATCACCCATATTTCCAAAACCTAAGTTTTTACGGTAACTTGGGTGGTATAATACAGAAGTTCTGGTCCTATTTCATCACCCTACCAGTTCGTCATGCTGACACACTGCCATATTTATTTTATATTTTATGTCAAACTTAGGTGGATCACTGTCCGCACATCTCAATGCGACTATTTTAATCACCCGTATTTCCAAAACCTAAGTTTTTAAGTTAACTTGGGTGGTATAGTACTAAAGTTCTGGACCTATTCTATCATCCTATGTGTACGTCATGTTGGCACACCTCCGTATTTTTTTTATATTTCGTGTCAAACTTCGACAAATCTCTGTCCGCACATCTCAATGCGACTACTTTAATCAGCCATATTTCCAAAACCTAAGTTTTTACGGTAACTTGGGTGGTATAATACTAAATTTCAGGACCTATTCTTTCATCCTATGTGTACGTCATGTTGGCACACTTCCGTATTTATTTTATTTTTCATGTCATACTTTGACAAATCGCTGTCCGCACATCTCAATGCGACTACTTTAATCAGCCATATTTCCAAAACCTAAGTTTTTACGGTAACTTGGGTGGTATAATACAGAAGTTCTGGTCCTTTTTCATCACCCAATGTGTACGTAATGTTGGCACACCTCCGTATTTATTATTATATTTCATGTCAAACTTAGACAAATCGTTGTCCGCACATCGCATAGCGACTAATTTAATCACCCATATTTCCAAAACCTAAGTTTTTAAGGTATCTTGGGTGGTATAATACTAAATATCAGGACCTATTCTTTCATCCTATGTGTACGTCATGTTGGCACACTTCCGTATTTATTTTATTTTTCATGTCATACTTTGACAAATCGCTGTCCGCACATCTCAATGCGACTACTTTAATCAGCCATATTTCCAAAACCTAAGTTTTTACGGTAACTTGGGTGGTATAATACAGAAGTTCTGGTCCTTTTTCATCACCCTACGTGTACGTCATGCTGACACACTGCCGTATTTATTTTATATTTTATGTCAAACTTAGGTGGATCACTGTCCACACATCCGAAGCGACTATTTTAATCACCCGTATTTCCAAAACCTAAGTTTTTAAGGTAACTTGGGTGGTATAGTACTAAAGTTCTGGACCTATTCTATCATCCTATGTGTACGTCATGTTGGATCACCTCCGTATTTTTTTTATATTTCGTGTCAAACTTCGACAAATCTCTGTCCGCACATCTCAATGCGACTACTTAAATAGCCATATTCCAAAACCTAAGTTTTTACGGTAACTTGGGTGGTATAATACAGAAGTTTTGGTCCTATTCTATCACCCTACATGTACGTAATGTTGGCACACCTCCGTATTTATTATTATATTTCATGTCATACTAAGACAAATCGTTGTCCGCACATCGCATAGCGACTAATTTAATCACCCATATTTCCAAAACCTAAGTTTTTAAGGTAACTTGGGTGGTATAGTACTAAAGTTCTGGTCCTATTCTTTCATCCTACGTGTACGTCATGCTGACACACTGCCGTATTTATTTTATATTTTATGTCAATCTTAGGTGGATCGCTGTCCACACATCCAAAACGACTATTTTAATCACCCGTATTTCCAAAACCTAAGTTTTGACGGTAACCTGAGTGGTATAATAATATAGTTCTAATCCTATTCTATCACCCAATGTGTACGTTATGTATCCAAAATTCCGTATTTATTTTTATATTTCATGTCAAACTTAGACAAATCGTTGTCCGCACATCGCATAGCGACTAATTTAATCACCCATATTTCCAAAACCTAAGTTTTTAAGGTAACTTGGGTGGTATAATACTAAATTTCAGGACCTATTCTATCATCCTATGTGTACGTCATGTTGGCACACTTCCGTATTTATTTTATTTTTCATGTCATACTTTGACAAATCGCTGTCCGCACATCTCAATGCGACTACTTTAATCAGCCATATTTCCAAAACCTAAGTTTTTACGGTAACTTGGGTGGTATAATACAGAAGTTCTGGTCCTATTCTATCACCCTATGTGTACGTCATGTATCCACAATTCCGTATTTATTTTTATATTTCATGTCAAACTTAGACAAATCGTTGTCCGCACATCGCATAGCGACTAATTTCATCACCCATATTTCCAAAACCTACGTTTTTAAGGTAACTTGGGTGGTATAATACTAAAGTTCTGGTCCTATTCTATCATCCTATGTGTACGTCATGTTGGCACACCTCCGTATTTATTTTATTTTTCATGTCATACTTTGACAAATCGCTGTCCGCACATCTCAATGCGACTACTTTCATCAGCCATATTTCCAAAACCTAAGTTTTTACGGTAACTTGGGTGGTATAATACAGAAGTTCTGGTACTATTTCATCACCCTACGTGTACGTCATGCTGACACACTGCCGTATTTTTTTATATTTTATGTCAAACTTAGGTGGATCACTGTCCACACATCTAAAGCGACTATTTTAATCACCCGTATTTCCAAAACCTAGGTTTTTAAGGTAACTTGGGTGGTATAGTACTAAAGTTCTGGACCTATTCTATCACCCCATGTGTACGTCATGTATCCACAATTCCGTATTTATTTTTATATTTCATGTCAAACTTAGACAAATCGTTGTCCGCACATCGCATAGCGACTAATTTAATCACCCATATTTCCAAAACCTAAGTTTTTAAGGTAACTTGGGTGGTATAATACTAAATTTCAGGACCTATTCTATCATCCTATGTGTACGTCATGTTGGCACACTTCCGTATTTATTTTATTTTTCACGTCATACTTTGACAAATCGCTGTCCGCACATCCCAATGCGACTACTTTAATCAGCCATATTTCCAAAACCTAAGTTTTTACGGTAACTTGGGTGGTATAGTACTAAAGTTCTGGACCTATTCTATCATCCTATGTGTACGTCATGTTGACACACCTCCGTATTTTTTTTATATTTCGTGTCAAACTTCGACAAATTTCTGTCCGCACATCTCAATGCGACTACTTTAATCAGCCATATTTCCAAAACCTAAGTTTTTACGGTAACTTGGGTGGTATAATACTAAATTTCAGGACCTATTCTATCATCCTATGTGTACGTCATGTTGGCACACTTCCGTATTTATTTTATTTTTCATGTCATACTTTGACAAATCGCTGTCCGCACATCTCAATGCCACTACTTTAATCAGCCATATTTCCAAAAATTAAGTTTTTACGGTAACTTGGGTGGTATAATACAGAAGTTCTGGTCCTATTCTATCACCCTACGTGTACGTAATGTTGGCACACCTCCGTATTTATTATTATATTTCATGTCATACTTAGACAAATCGTTGTCCGCACATCGCATAGCGACTAATTTAATCAGCCATATTTCCAAAACCTAAGTTTTTAAGGTAACTTGGGAGGTATAGTACTAAAGTTCTGGTCCTATTCTTTCATCCTACGTGTACGTCATGCCGTATTTATTTTATATTTTATGTCAAACCCTGGTGGATCGCTGTCCACACATCCGAAGCGACTATTTTAATCACCCGTATTTCCAAAACATAAGTTTTGACGGTAACCTGAGTGGTATAATACAGAAGTTCTGGTCCTATTCTATCACCCTATGTGTACGTCATGTATCCACAATTCCGTATTTATTTTTATATTTCATGTCAAACTTAGACAAATCGTTGTCCGCACATCGCATAGCGACTAATTTAATCACCCATATTTCCAAAACCTAAGTTTTTAAGGTAACTTGGGTGGTATAATACTAAATTTCAGGACCTATTCTATCATCCTATGTGTACGTCATGTTGGCACACTTCCGTATTTATTTTATTTTTCATGTCATACTTTGACAAATCGCTGTCCGCACATCTCAATGCGACTACTTTAATCAGCCATATTTCCAAAACCTAAGTTTTTACGGTAACTTGGGTGGTATAATACAGAAGTTCTGGTCCTATTCTATCACCCTATGTGTACGTCATGTATCCACAATTCCGTATTTATTTTTATATTTCATGTCAAACTTAGACAAATCGTTATCCGCACATCGCATAGCGACTAATTTAATCACCCATATTTCCAAAACCTAAGTTTTTAAGGTAACTTGGGTGGTATAATACTAAATTTCAGGACCTATTCTATCATCCTATGTGTACGTCATGTTGGCACACTTCCGTATTTATTTTATTTTTCATGTCATACTTTGACAAATCGCTGTCCGCACATCTCAATGCGACTACTTTAATCAGCCATATTTCCAAAACCTAAGTTTTTACGGTAACTTGGGTGGTATAATACAGAAGTTCTGGTACTATTTCATCACCCTACGTGTACGTCATGCTGACACACTGCCGTATTTATTTTATATTTTATGTCAAACTTAGGTGGATCACTGTCCACACATCCAAAGCGACTATTTTAATCACCCGTATTTCCAAAACCTAAGTTTTTAAGGTAACTTGGGTGGTATAATATTAAAGTTCTGGACCTATTCTATCATCCTATGTGTACGTCATGTTGGCACACCTCCGTATTTTTTTATATTTCGTGTCAAACTTCGACAAATCTCTGTCCGCACATCTCAATGCGACTACTTTAATCAGCCATATTTCCAAAACCTAGGTTTTTACGGTAACTTGGGTGGTATAATACAGAAGTTCTGGTCCTATTCTTTAATCCTACGTGTACGTCATGCTGACACACTGCCGTATTTATTTTATATTTTATGTCAAACTTAGGTGGATCACTGTCCACACATCCAAAGCGACTAATTTAATCACCCATATTTCCAAAACCTAAGTTTTTAAGGTAACTTGGGTGGTATAATACTAAATTTCAGGACCTATTCTATCATCCTATGTGTACGTCATGTTGGCACACTTCCGTATTTATTTTATTTTTCGTGTCATACTTTGACAAATCGCTGTCCGCACATCTCAATGCGACTATTTTAATCACCCCTATTTCCAAAACCTAAGTTTTTACGGTAACTTGGGTGGTATAGTACTAAAGTTCTGGACCTATTCTATCATCCTATGTGTACGTCATGTTGGCACACCTCCGTATTTTTTTTATATTTCGTGTCAAACTTCGACAAATCTCTGTCCGCACATCTCAATGCGACTACTTTAATCAGCCATATTTCCAAAACCTAAGTTTTTACGGTAAGTTGGGTGGTATAGTACTAAAGTTCTGGACCTATTCTATCATCCTATGTGTACGTCATGTTGGCACACCTCCGTATTTTTTTTATATTTCGTGTCAAACTTCGACAAATCTCTGTCCGCACATCTCAATGCGACTACTTTAATCAGCCATATTTCCAAAACCTAAGTTTTTACGGTAACTTGGGTGGTATAGTACTAAAGTTTTGGTCCTATTCTATCACCCTACGTGTACGTAATGTTGGCACACTTCCGTATTTATTTTATTTTTCATGTCATACTTTGACAAATCGTTGTCCGCACATCGCATAGCGACTAATTTAATCACCCATATTTCCAAAACCTAAGTTTTTACGGTAACTTGGGTGGTATAATACAGAAGTTCTGGTCCTATTCTATCACCCTATGTGTACGTCATGTATCCACAATTCCGTATTTATTTTTATATTTCATGTCAAACTTAGACAAATCGTTGTCCGCACATCGCATAGCAACTAATTTAATCACCCATATTTCCAAAACCTAAGTTTTTAAGGTAACTTGGGTGGTATAATACTAAATTTCAGGACCTATTCTCTCATCCTATGTGTACGTCATGTTGGCACACTTCCGTATTTATTTTATTTTTCATGTCATACTTTGACAAATCGCTGTCCGCCCATCGCAAAGCGACTACTTTAATCAGCCATATTTCCAAAACCCAAGTTTTTACGGTAACTTGGGTGGTATAAAACAGAAGTTCTGGTCCTATTCTATCACCCTAAGTGTACGTCTTGTTGGCACACTCGCGTATTTATTTTATATTTCATGTCAAACTTAGGCGGATCGCTGTCCACACATCCAAAGCGACTATTTTAATTACCCATATTTCCAAAACCTAAGTTTTTCGGATAACCTGAGTGGTATAATACTATAGTTCTGGTCCTATTCTATCACCCTATGTGTACGTCATGTATCCACAATTCCGTATTTATTTTTATATTACATGTCAAACTTAGACAAATCGTTGTCCGCACATCGCATATTGACTAATTTAATCACCCATATTTCCAAAACCTAAGTTTTTAAGGTAACTTGGGTGGTATAATACTAAATTTCAGGGCCTATTCTATCATCCTATGTGTACGTCATGTTGGCACACTTCCGTATTTATTTTATTTTTCATGTCATATTTTGACAAATCGCTGTCCGCACATCTCAATGCAACTACTTTAATCAACCATATTTCCAAAACCTAAGTTTTCAGACAAATCGTTGTCCGCACATCGCATAGCGACTAATTTAATCACCCATATTTCCAAAACCTAAGTTTTTACGGTAACTTGGGTGGTATAGTACTAAAGTTCTGGACCTATTCTATCATCCTAAGTGTACGTCATGTTGGCACACCTCCGTATTTTTTTATATATTTCGTGTCAAACTTCGACAAATCGTTGTCCGCACATCGCATAGCGACTAATTTAATCACCCATATTTCCAAAACCTAAGTTTTTACGGTAACTTTTGTGTTATAATACAGAAATTCTGGTCCTATTCTATCAACCTATGTGTACGTCATGTATCCACAATTCCGTATTTATTTTTATATTTTTATGTCAAACTTAGACAAATCGCTGTCCGCACATCTCAATGCGACTAATTTAATCACCCATATTTCCAAAACCTAAGTTTTTACGGTAACTTGGGTGGTATAATACAGAAGTTCTGGTCCTATTTCATCACCCTACGTGTACGTCATGCTGACACACTGCCGTATTTATTTTATATTTTATGTCAAACTTAGGTGGATCACTGTCCACACATCCAAAGCGACTATTTTAATCACCCGTATTTCCAAAACCTAAGTTTTTAAGGTAAATTGGGTGGTATAATTCTAAATTTCAGGACCTATTCTATCATCCTATGTGTACGTCATGTTGGCACACTTCCGTATTTATTTTATTTTTCATGTCATACTTTGACAAATCGCTGTCCGCACATCTCAATGCGACTACTTTAATCAGCCATATTTCCAAAACTTAAGTTTTTACGGTAACTTGGGTGGTATAATACTAAATTTCAGGACCTATTCTATCATCCTACGTGTACGTCATGCTGACACAATTCCGTATTTATTTTTATATTTTATGTCAAACTTAGACAAATCGCTGTCCGCACATCTCAATGCGACTACTTTAATCAGCCATATTTCCAAAACCTAAGTTTTTACGGTAACTTGGGTGGTATAATACAGAAGTACTGGTCCTATTCTATCACCGTACGTGTAAGTAATGTTGGCACACCTCCGTATTTATTATTATATTTCATGTCATACTTAGACAAATCGTTGTCCGCACATCGCATAGCGACTATTTTAATCACCCGTATTTCCAAAACCTAAGTTTTTAAGGTAACTTGGGTGGTATAGTACTAAAGTTCTGGACCTATTCTATCATCCTATGTGTACGTCATGTTGGCACACCTCCGTATTTTTTTTATATTTCGTGTCAAACTTCGACAAATCTCTGTCCGCACATCTCAATGCGACTACTTTAATCAGCCATATTTCCAAAACCTAAGTTTTTACGGTATCTTGGGTGGTATAGTACTAAAGTTCTGGTCCTATTCTATCACCCTACGTGTACGTAATGTTGGCACACTTCCGTATTTATTTTATTTTTCATGTCATACTTTGACAAATCGTTGTCCGCACATCGCATAGCGACTAATTTAATCACCCACATTTCCAAAACCTAAGTTTTTACGGTAACTTGGGTGGTATAATACAGAAGTTCTAGTCCTATTCTATCACCCTATGTGTACGTCATGGATCCACAATTCCGTATTTATTTTTATATTTCATGTCAAACTTAGACAAATCGTTGTCCGCACATCGCATAGCGACTAATTTAATCACCCATATTTCCAAAACCTAAGTTTTTAAGGTAACTTGGGTGGTATAATACTAAATTTCAGGACCTATTCTATCATCCTATGTGTACGTCATGTTGGCACACTTCCGTATTTATTTTATTTTTCATGTCATACTTTGACAAATCGCTGTCCGCACATCTCAATGCGACTACTTTAATCAGCCATATTTCCAAAACCTAAGTTTTTACGGTAACTTGGGTGGTATAGTACTAAAGTTCTGGACCTATTCTATCATCCTACGTGTACGTCATGCTGACACACTGCCGTATTTATTTTATATTTTATGTCAAACTTAGGTGGATCGCTGTCCACACATCCAAAGCGACAATTTTAATCACCCGTATTTCCAAAACCTAAGTTTTTAAGGTAACTTGGGTGGTATAGTACTAAAGTTCTGGACCTATTCTATCATCCTATGTGTACGTCATCTTGGCACACCTCCGTATTTTTTTATATTTAGTGTCAAACTTCGACAAATCTCTGTCCGCACATCTCAATGCGACTACTTTAATCAGCCATATTTCCAAAACCTAAGTTTTTACGGTAACTTGGGTGGTATAATACAGAAGTTCTGGTCCTATTCTATCACCCTATGTGTACGTCATGTTGCACACTTCCGTATTTATTTTATTTTTCATGTCATACTTTGGCAAATCGCTGTCCGCACATCTCAATTCGACTACTTTAATCAGCCATATTTCCAAAACCTAAGTTTTTACGGTAACTTGGGTGGTATAATACTAAATTTCAGGACCTATTTTATCATCCTATGTGTAGGTCATGTATCCACAATTCCATATTTATTTTTATATTTCATGTCAAACTTAGACAAATCGTTGTCCGCACATCGCATAGCGACTAATTTAATCACCCATATTTCCAAAACCTAAGTTTTTAAGGTAACTTGGTTGGTATAATACTGAAGTTCTGGTCCTATTCTATCACCCTATGTGTACGTCATGTATCCACAATTCCGTATTTTTTTTTTATATTTCATGTCAAACTTAGACAAATCGTTGTCCGCACATCGCATAGCGACTAATTTAATCACCCATATTTCGAAAAACCTACGTTTTTAAGGTAACTTGGGTGGTATAATACTAAATTTCTGGTCCTATTTTATCACACTATGTGAACGTCATTTATCCACAATTCCATATTTATTTTTATATTTCATGTCATACTTTGACAAATCGTTGTCCGCACATCCAAAGCGACTATTGTAATCACCCATATTTCCAAAACCTAAGTTTCGACGGTAACCTGAGTGGTATAATACTATAGTTCTTGTCCTATTCTATCACCCTATGCGTACGTCATGTTAGCACACTTCCGTATTTATTTTATATTTCATGTCAAACTTAAAAAATCCTTCTCCGCACATCGCAAAGCAACTAATTTAATCACCCATATTTCCAAAACCTACGTTTTTAAGGTAACTTGGGTGGTATAATAAAAATTTCTGGTCCTATTTTATCACCCTATGTGAACGTAATGTATTCACAATTCCGTATTTATTTTTATATTTCATGTCATACTTTGACAAATCGTTGTCCGAACATCGCAAAGCAACTACATTAATCAGCCATAATTCCAAAACTTAAGTTTTTACGGTAACTTGGATGGTATAATAGAGAAGTTCTGGTCCTTTTCTATAACCCTATGCGTACGTCATGTTGGAACACTTCCGTATTTATTTTATATTTCATGTCAAACTTAGGTGGATCGCTGTCCACACATCCAAAGCGACTATTTTAATCACCCGTATTTCTAAAACCTAAGTTTTGACGGTATCCTTTGTGGTATAATACTACATTTCTGGTCCTATTCTATCACCCTATGTGTACGTCATGTATCCACAGTTCCGTATTTATTTTTAAATTTCATGTCAAACTTAGTCAAATCGTTGTCCGCACATCTCAATTCGACTAATTTAATCAGCCATATTTCCAAAACCTAAGTTTTTACGGTAACTTGGGTGGTATAATACAGGAGTTCTGGTCCTATTCTATCATCCTATGTGTACCTCATGTTGGAGCACCTCCGTATTTTTTTATATATTTCATGTCAAACTTAGACAAATCGCTGTCCGCACATCTCAATTCGACTACTTTAATCAGCCATATTTTCAAAACCTTAGTTTTTACGGTAACTTGGGTGGTATAATACAGAAGTTCTGGTCCTATTCTATCACCCTACGTGTACGTCATGCTGACACACTGCCGTATTTATTTTATATTTTATGTCAAAATTAGTTGGATCACTGTCAACACATCCAAAGCGACTATTTTAATCACCCGTATTTCCAAAACCTAAGTTTTTACGGTAACTTGGGTGGTATAATACTAAATTTCAGGACCTATTCTATCATCATATGTGTACGTCATTTTGGCACACTTCCGTATTTATTTTATTTTTCATGTCATACTTTGACAAATCGCTGTCCGCACATCTCAATGCGACTACTTTAATCAGCCATATTTCCAAAACCTAAGTTTTTACGGTAACTTGGGTGGTATAATACAGAAGTTCTGGTCCTATTTCATCACCCTACGTGTACCTCATGCTGACACACTGCCGTATTTATTTTATATTTTATGTCAAACTTAGGTGGATCACTGTCCACACATCCAAAGCGACTATTTTAATCACCCGTATTTCCAAAACCTAAGTTTTTACGGTAACTTGGGTAGTATAATACAGAAGTTCTGGTCCTATTCTAACACCCTATGTGTACGTCATGTATCCACAATTCCGTATTTATTTTTATATTTCATGTCAAACTTAGACAAATCGATGTCCGCACATCGCATAGCGACTAATTTATTCACCCATATTTCCAAAACCTAAGTTTTTACGGTAACTTGGGTGGTATAGTACTAAAGTTCTGGACCTATTCTATCATCCTATGTGTACGTCATGTTGGCACACCTCCGTATTTTTTTTATATTTCGTGTCAAACCTCGACAAATCTCTGTCCGCACATCTCAATGCGACTAATTTAATCACCCATATTTCCAAAACCTAAGTTTTTTAGGTAACTTGGGTGGTATAGTACTAAAGTTCTGGTCCTATTCTATCATCCTATGTGTACGTCATGTTGGCACACCTCCGTATTTTTTTTATATTTCGTGTCAAACTTCGACAAATCTCTGTCCGCACATCTCAATACGACTACTTTAATCAGCCATATTTCCAAAACCTAAGTTTTTACGGTAACTTGGGTGGTATAATACAGAAGTTCTGGTCCTATTCTATCACCCTACGTGTACGTAATGTTGGCACACCTCCGTATTTATTATTATATTTCATGTCATACTTAGACAAATCGTTGTCCGCACATCGCATAGCGACTAATTTAATCACCCATATTTCCAAAACCTAAGTTTTTAAGGTAACTTGGGTGGTATAGTACTAAAGTTCTGGTCCAATTCTTTCATCCTACGTGTACGTAATGTTGGCACACCTCCGTATTTATTTTTATATTTCATGTCAAACTTATACAAATCGTTGTCCGCACATTGCATAGCGACTAATTTAATCACCCATATTTCCAAAACCTAAGTTTTTACGGTAACTTGGGTGGTATAGTACTAAAGTTCTGGACCTATTCTATCATCCTATGTGTACGTCATGTTGGCACACCTCCGTATTTATTTTATTTTTCATATCATACTTTGACAAATCGCTGTCCGCACATCTCAATGCGACTAATTTAATCACCCATATTTCCAAAACCTAAGTTTTTAAGGTAACTTGGGTGGTATAATACTAAAGTTCTGGTCCTATTCTATCACCCTACGTGTACGTAATGTTGGCACACCTCCGTATTTATTATTATATTTCATGTCATACTTAGACAAATCGTTGTCCGCACATCGCATAGCGACTAATTTAATCACCCATATTTCCAAAACCTAAGTTTTTACGGTAACTTGGGTGGTATAATACAAAAGTTCTGGTCCTATTCTATCAACCTACGTGTACGTCATGTATCCACAATTCCGTATTTATTTTTATATTTCATGTCAAACTTAGACAAATCGTTGTCCGCACATCGCATAGCGACTAATTCAATCACCCATATTTCCAAAACCAAAGTTTTTAAGGTAACTTGGGTGGTATAATACTAAATTTCAGGACCTATTCTATCACCCTATGTGTACGTCATGTATCCACAATTCCGTATTTATTTTTATATTTCATGTCAAACTTAAACAAATCGTTGTCCGCACATCTCAATGCGACTACTTTAATCAGCCATATTTCCAAAACCTAAGTTTTTAAGGTAACTTGGGTGGTATAATACTAAATTTCAGGACCTATTCTATCATCCTATGTGTACGTCATGTATCCAAAATTCCGTATTTATTTTTATATTTCATGTCAAACTTAGACAAATCGTTGTCCGCACATCTCAATGCGACTACTTTAATCAGCCATATTTCCAAAACCTAAGTTTTTAAGGTAACTTGGGTGGTATAATACTAAATTTCAGGACCTATTCTATCATCCTATGTGTACGTCATGTTGGCACACTTCCGTATTTATTTTATTTTTCATGTCATACTTTGACAAATCGCTGTCCGCACATCTCAATATGGCTGATTAAAGTAGTCGCATTGAGATGTGCGGACAGCGATTTGTCAAAGTATGACATGAAAAATAAAATAAATACAGAAGTGTGCCAACATGACATACACATAGGATGATAGAATAGGTCCTGAAATTTAGTATTATACCACCCAAGTTACCTTATATACTTAGGCTTTGGAAATATGGGTGATTAAATTAGTCGCTATGTGATGTATGGACAACGATTTGTCTAAGTTTGACATGAAATATAAAAATAAATACGGAATTGTGGATACATGACGTACACATAGGGTGATAGAATAGGACCAGAACTATAGTATTATACCACTCAGGTTATCCGAAAAACTTAGGTTTTGGAAATATGGGTAATTAAAATAGTCGCTTTGGATGTGTGGACAGCGATCCGCCTAAGTTTGACATGAAATATAAAATAAATACAGAAGTGTGCCAACATGACGTACACATAGTATGATAGAATAGGTCCAGAACTTTAGTACTATACCACCCAAGTTACCGTAAAAACTTAGGTTTTGGAAATATGGGTGATTAAAATAGTCGCTATGCGATGTGCGGACAACGATTTGTCTAAGTTTGACATGAAATATAAAAATAAATACGGAATTGTGGATACATGACGTACACATAGGGTGATAGAATAGGTCCTGAAATTTAGTATTATACCATATTATACCACCCAAGTTACCGTAAAAACTTAGGTTTTGGAAATATGGGTGATTAAATTAGTCGCTATGCGATGTGCGGACAACGATTTGTCTAAAAACTTAGGTTTTGGAAATATGGCTGATTAAAGTAGTCGCATTGAGATGTGCGGACAGCGATTTGTCAAAGTATGACATGAAAAATAAAATAAATACGGAAGTGTGCCAACATGACGTACACATAGGATGATAGAATAGGTCCTGAAATTTAGTATTATACCACCCAAGATACCTTAAAAAATTAGGTTTTGGAAATATGGGTGATTAAAATAGTCGCTATGCGATGTGCGGACAACGATTTGTCTAAGTTTGACATGAAATATAAAAATAAATACGGATTTGTGGATACATGACGTACACATAGGGTGATAGAATAGGTCCTGAAATTTAGTATTATGCCATATTATACCACCCAAGTTACCGTAAAAACTTAGGTTTTGGAAATATGGGTGATTAAATTAGTCGCTATGCGATGTGCGGACAACGATTTGTCTAAGTATGACATGAAAAATTAAATAAATACGGAAGTTTGCCAACATGACGTACACATAGGATGATAGAATGAGTCCTGAAATTTAGTATTATACCACCCAAGTTACCGTAAAAACTTAGGTTTTGGAAATATGGGTGATTAAATTAGTCGCTATGCGATGTGCGGACAACGATTTGTCTAAGTATGACATGATATATAATAATAAATACGGAGGTGTGCCAACATTACGTACATATAGGGTGATAGAATAGGACCAGAACTTCTGTATTATACCACCCAAGTTATTGTAAAAACTTAGGTTTTGGAAATATGGGTGATTAAATTAGTCGCTATGCGATGTGCGGACAACGATTTGTCTAAAAACTTAGGTTTTGGAAATAGGGCTGATTAAAGTAGTCGCTTTGCGATGGGCGGACAGCGATTTGTCGAAGTTTGACACGAAATATAAAAAAAATACGGAAGTGTTCCAACATGACGTACACATAGTATTATAGAATAGGTCCAGAACTTTAGTACTATACCACCCAAGTTACCGTAAAAACTTAGGTTTTGGAAATATGGGTGATTAAAATAGTCGCTATGCGATGTGCGGACAACGATTTGTCTAAGATTGACATGAAATATAAAAATTAATACGGAATTGTGGATACATGACGTACACATAGGGTGATAAAATAGGACCAGAACTTCTGTACTATACCACCCAAGTTACCTTAAAATCTTAGGTTTTGGATATATGGGTGATTAAATTAGTCGCTATGCGATGTGCGGACAACGATTTGTCTAAGTATGACATGAAATATAATAATAAATACGGAGGTGTGCCAACATTACGTACATATAGGGTGATAGAATAGGACCAGAACTTCTGTATTATACCACCCAAGTTACCGTAAAAACTTATGTTTTGGAAATATGGCTGATTAAAGTAGTCGCATTGAGATGTGCGGACAGAGATTTGTCGAAGTTTGACACGAAATATAAAAAAATACGGAGGTGTGCCAACATGACTTACACATAGGATGATAGAATAGGTCCAGAATTTTAGTACTATACCACCCAAGTTACCTTAAAAACTTAGGTTTTTGAAATACGGGTGATTAAAATAGTCGCTTTGGATGTGTGGACAGTGATCCACCTAAGTTTGACATAAAATATAAAATAAATACGGCAGTGTGTCAGCATGACGTACACGTAGGGTGATGAAATAGGACCAGAACTTCTGTATTATACCACCCAAGTTACCATAAAAACTTAGAATTGGAAATATGGCTGATTAAATTAGTCGCATTGAGATGTGCGGACAGCGATTTGTCAAAGTATGACATGAAAAATAAAATAAATACGGAAGTGTGCCAACATGACGTACACATAGGATGATAGAATAGGTCCTGAAATTTAGTATTATACCACCCAAGTTACCTTAAAAACTTAGGTTTTGGAAATATGGGTGATTAAATTAGTCGCTATGCGATGTGCGGGCAACGATTTGTCTAAGTTTGACATGAAATATAAAAATAAATACGGAATTGTGGATACATGACGTACACATAGGGTGATAGAATAGGACCAGAACCTCTGTATTATACCACCCAAGTTACCGTAAAAACTTAGGTTTTGGAAATATGGCTGATTAAAGTAGTCGCATTGAGATGTGCGGACAGCGATTTGTCAAAGTATGACATGAAAAATAAAATAAATACGGAAGTGTGCCAACATGACGTACACATAGGATGATAGAATAGGTCCTGAAATTTAGTATTATACCAACCAAGTTACCTTAAAAACTTAGGTTTTGGAAATATGGGTGATAAAATTAGTCGCTATGCGATGTGCGGACAACGATTTGTCTAAGTTTGACATGAAATATAAAAATAAATACGGAATTGTGGATACATGACGTACACATAGGGTGATAGAATAGGTCCTGAAATTTAGTATTATACCATATTATACCACCCAAGTTACCGTAAAAACGTAGGTTTTGGAAATATGGGTGATTAAATTAGTCGCTATGCGATGTGCGGACAACGATTTGTCTAAGTATGACATGAAAAATAAAATAAATACGGAAGTGTGCCAACATGACGTACACATAGGATGATAGAATAGGTCCTGAAATTTAGTATTATACCACCCAAGTTACCGTAAAAACTTAGGTTTTGGAAATATGGGTGATTAAATTAGTCGCTATGCGATGTGCGGACAACGATTTGTCTAAGTATGACATGAAATATAATAATAAATACGGAGGTGTGCCAACATTACGTACATATAGGGTGATAGAATAGGACCAGAACTTCTGTATTATACCACCCAAGTTACCGTAAAAACTTAGGTTTTGGAAATATGGGTGATTAAATTAGTCGCTATGCGATGTGCGGACAACGATATGTCCAAAAAACTTAGGTTTTGGAAATATGGCTGATTAAAGTAGTCGCATTGAGATGTGCGGACAGCAATTTGTCAAAGTATGACATGAAAAATAAAATAAATACGGAAGTGTGCCAACATGACGTACACATAGGATGATAGAATAGGTCCTGAAATTTAGTATTATACCACCCAAGTTACCTTAAAAACTTAGGTTTTGGAAATATGGGTGATTAAATTAGTCGCTATGCGATGTGCGGACAACGATTTGTCTAAGTTTGACATGAAATATAAAAATAAATACGGAATTGTTGATACATGACGTACACATAGGGTGATAGAATCGGACCAGAACGTCTGTATTATACCACCCAAGTTACCGTAAAAACTTAGGTTTTGGAAATATGGCTGATTAAAGTAGTCGCATTGAGATGTGCGGACAGCGATTTGTCTAAGTATGACATGAAAAATAAAATAAATACGGAAGTGTGCCAACATGACGTACACATAGGATGATAGAATAGGACCAGAACTTTAGTACTATACCACCCAAGTTACCTTAAAAACTTAGGTTTTGGAAATATGGGTGATTAAATTAGTCGCTATGCGATGTGCGGACAACGATTTGTCTAAGTATGACATGAAATATAATAATAAATACGGATGTGTGCCAACATTACGTACACGTAGGGTGATAGAATAAGACCAGAACTTCTGTATTATACCACCCAAGTTACCGTAAAAACTTAGGTTTTGGAAATATGGCTGATCAAAGTAGTTGCATTGAGATGTGCGGACAGAGATTTGTCGAAGTATGACATGAAAAATAAAATAAATACGGAAGTGTGCCAACATGACGTACACATAGGATGATAGAATAGGTCCTGAAATTTAGTATTATACCACCCAAGTTACCTTAAAAACTTAGGTTTTGGAAATATGGGTGATTAAATTAGTCGCTATGCGATGTGCGGACAACGATTTGTCTAAGTTTGACATGAAATATAAAAATAAATACAGAATTGTGGATACATGACGTACACATAGGGTGATAGAATAGGACCAGAACTTCTGTATTATACCACCCAAGTTACCGTAAAAACTTAGGTTTTGGAAATATGGCTGATTAAAGTAGTCGCATTGAGATGTGCGGACAGCGATTTGTCAAAGTATGACATAAAAAATAAAAATAAATACGGAATTGTGGATAAATGACGTTCACATAGGGTGATAAAATAAGACCCATAATTTAGTATTATACCACCCAAGTTACCTTAAAAACTTAGGTTTTTCGAAATATGGGTGATTAAATTAGTCGCTATGCGATGTGCGGACAACGATTTGTCTAAGTTTGACATGAAATATAAAAATAAATACGGAATTGTGGATACATGACGTACACATAGGGTGATAGAATAGGACCAGAACTTCTGTATTATACCACCCAAGTTACCGTAAAAACTTAGGTTTTGGAAATATGGCTGATTAAAGTAGTCGCAGTGAGATGTGCGGACAGCGATTTGTCAAAGTATGACATGAAATATAATAATAAATACGGATGTGTGCAAACATGACGTACACATAGGATGAAAGAATAGGACCAGAACTTTAGTACTATACCAACCAAGTTACCGTAAAAACTTAGGTTTTGGAAATATGGGTGATTAAATTAGTCGCTATGCGATGTGCGGACAACGATTTGTCTAAGTTTGACACGAAATATAAAAAAAAATACGGAGGTGTGCCAACATGACGTACACATAGGATGATAGAATAGGTCCAGAACTTTAGTACTATACCACCCAAGTTACCGTAAAAACTTAGGTTTTGGAAATATGGTTGATTAAAGTAGTCGCATTGAGATGTGCGGACAGCGATTTGTCTAAGTTTGACAAGAAATATAAAAATAAATACGGAATTGTGGATACATGACGTACACATAGGGTGATAGAATAGGACCAGAACTTCTGTATTATACCACCCAAGTTACCGTAAAAACTTAGGTTTTGGAAATATGGGTGATTAAATTAGTCGCTATGCGATGTGCGGACAACGATTTGTCGAAGTTTGACACGAAATATAAAAAAAATACGGAGGTGTGCCAACATTAGGTACACATAGGGTGATAGAATAGGACCAGAACTTCTGTATTATACCACCCAAGTTACCGTAAAAACTTAGGTTTTGGAAATATGGGTGATTAAATTAGTCGCATTGAGATGTGCGGACAGCGATTTGTCTAAGTTTGACATGAAATATAAAAATAAATACGGAATTGTGGATACATGACGTACACATAGGGTGATAGAATAGGACCAGAACTTCTGTATTATAACACAAAAGTTACCGTAAAAACTTAGGTATTGGAAATATGGGTGATTAAATTAGTCGCTATGCGATGTGCGGACAACGATTTGTCGAAGTTTGACACGAAATATATAAAAAAATACGGAGGTGTGCCAACATGACGTACACTTAGGATGATAGAATAGGTCCAGAACTTTAGTACTATACCACCCAAGTTACCGTAAAAACTTAGGTTTTGGAAATATGGGTGAATAAATTAGTCGCTATGCGATGTGCGGACAACGATTTGTCTGAAAACTTAGGTTTTGGAAATATGGCTGATTAAAGTAGTTGCATTGAGATGTGCGGACAGCGATTTGTCAAAGTATGACATGAAAAATAAAATAAATACGGAAGTGTGCCAACATGACGTACACATAGGATGATAGAATAGGTTCTGAAATTTAGTATTATACCACCCAAGTTACCTTAAAAACTTAGGTTTTGGAAATATGGGTGATTAAATTAGTCGCTATGCGATGTGCGGACAACGATTTGTCTAAGTTTGACATGAAATATAAAAATAAATACGGAATTGTGGATACATGACGTACACATAGGGGTACACGTAGGATGATAGAATAGGACCAGAACTTCTGTATTATACCACCCAAGTTACCGTAAAAACTTAGGTTTTGGAAATATGGCTGATTAAAGTAGTCGCATTGAGATGTGCGGACAGCGATTTGTCAAAGTATGACATGAAAAATAAAATAAATACGGGTGTGCTAACATGACGTACACATAGGATGAAAGAATAGGACCAGAACTTTAGTACTATACCACCCAAGTTACCGTAAAAACTTAGGTTTTGGAAATATGGGTGATTAAATTAGTCGCTATGCGATGTGCGGACAACGATTCGTCTAAAAACTTAGGTTTTGGAAATATGGCTGATTAAAGTAGTTGCATTGAGATGTGCGGACAGCGATTTGTCAAAGTATGACATGAAAAATAAAATAAATACGGAAGTGTGCCAACATGACGTACACATAGGATGATAGAATAGGTCCTGAACTTTAGTATTATACCACCCAAGTTACCTTAAAAACTTAGGTTTTGGAAATATGGGTGATTAAATTAGTCGCTATGCGATGTGCGGACAACGATTTGTCCAAGTTTGACATGAAATATAAAAATAAATACGGAATTGTGGATACATGACGTACACATAGGGTGATAGAATAGGACCAGAACTTCTGTATTATACCACCCAAGTTACCGTAAAAACTTAGGTTTTGGAAATATGGCTGATTAAAGTAGTCGTATTGAGATGTTTGGACAGCGATTTGTCAAAGTATGACATGAAAAATAAAATAAATACGGAAGTGTGCCAACATGACGTACACATAGGATGATAGAATAGGTCCTGAAATTTAGTATTATACCACCCAAGTTACGTTAAAAACTTAGGTTTTGGAAATATGGGTGATTAAATTAGTCGCTATGCGATGTGCGGACAACGATTTAACTAAGTTTGACATGAAATATAAAAATAAATACGGAATTGTGGATACATGACGTACACATAGGGGTACACGTAGGGTGATAGAATAGGACCAGAACTTCTGTATTATACCACCCAAGTTACCGTAAAAACTTAGGTTTTGGAAATATGGCTGATTAAAGTAGTCGCATTGAGATGTGCGGACAGCGATTTGTCAAAGTATGACATGAAAAATAAAATAAATACGGAAGTGTGCCAACATGACGTACACATAGGATGATAGAATATGTCCTGAAATTTAGTATTATACCACCCAAGTTACCTTAAAAACTTAGGTTTTGGAAATATGGGTGATTAAATTAGTCGCTATGCGATGTGCGGACAACGATTTGTCTAAGTTTGACATGAAATATAAAAATAAATACGGAATTGTGGATACATGACGTACACATTGGGTGATAGAATAGGACCAGAACTTCTGTATTATACCACCCAAGTTACCGTAAAAACTTAGGTTTTGGAAATATGGCTGATTAAAGTAGTCGCATTGAGATGTGCGGATAGCGATTTGTCAAAGTATGACATGAAAAATAAAATAAATACGGAAGTGTGCCAACATGACGTACACTTAGGATGAAAGAATAGGACCAGAACTTTAGTACTATACCACCCAAGTTACCGTAAAAACTTAGGTTTTGGAAATATGGGTGATTAAATTAGTCGCTATGCGATGTGCGGACAACGATTTGTCTAAGTTTGACATGAAATATAAAAATAAATACGGAATTGTGGATACATGACGTACACATAGGGGTACACGTAGGGTGATAGAATAGGACCAGAAATTCTGTATTATACCACCCAAGTTACCGTAAAAACTTAGGTTTTGGAAATATGGCTGATTAAAGTAGTCGCATTGAGATGTGCGGACAGCGATTTGTCAAAGTATGACATGAAAAATAAAATAAATACGGAAGTGTGCCAACATGACGTACACATAGGATGATAGAATAGGTCCAGAACTTTAGTATTATACCACCCAAGTTACCGTAAAAACTTAGGTTTTGGAAATATGGCTGATTAAAGTAGTCGCATTGAGATGTGCGGACAGCGATTTGTCAAAGTATGACATGAAAAATAAAATAAATACGGAAGTGTGCCAACATGACGTACACATAGGATGATGGAATAGGTCCTGAACTTTAGTACTATACCACCCAAGTTACCTTAAAAACTTAGGTTTTGAAAATACGGGTGATTAAATTAGTCGCTATGCGATGTGCGGACAACGATTTGTCTAAGTTTGACATGAAATATAAAAATAAATACGGAATTGTGGATACATGACGTACACATAGGGTGATAGAATAGGTCCTGAAATTTAGTATTATACCATATTATACCACCCAAGTTACCTTAAAAACTTAGGTTTTGGAAATATGGAATCGCTGTCCGCACATCTCAATGCGACTACTTTAATCAGCCATATTTCCAAAACCTAAGTTTTTACGGTAAATTGGGTGGTATAGTACAGAAGTTCTGGTCCTATTCTATCACCCTATGTGTACGTCATGTATCCACAATTCCGTATTTATTTTTATATTCCATGTCAAACTTAGACAAATCGTTGTCCGCACATCGCATAGCGACTAATTTAATCACCCGTATTTCCAAAACCTAAGTTTTTAAGGTAACTTGGGTGGTATAGTACTAAAGTTCTGGTCCTATTCTATCACCCTATGTGTACGTCATGTATCAACAATTCCGTATTTATTTTTATATTTCATGTCAAACTTAGACAAATCGCTGTCCGCACATTTCAATGCGACTACTTTAATCAGCCATATTTCCAAAACCTAAGTTTTTACGGTAACTTGGGTGGTATAGTACTAAAGTTCTGGACCTATTCTATCATCCTATGTGTACGTCATGTTGGCACACCTCCGTATTTTTTTTATATTTCGTGTCAAACTTAGACAAATCGTTGTCCGCACATCGCATAGCGACTAATTTAATCACCCATATTTCCAAAACCTAAGTTTTTACGGTAACTTGGGTGGTATAGTACTAAAGTTCTGGTCCTATTCTTTCATCCTATGTGTACGTCATGTTGGCACACTTCCGTATTTATTTTATTTTTCATGTCATACTTTGACAAATCGCTGTCCGCACATCTCAATGCGACTACTTTAATCAGCCATATTTCCAAAACCTAAGTTTTTACGGTAACTTGGGTGGTATAATACAGAAGTTCTGGTCCTATTCTATCACCCTACGTGTACCCCTATGTGTACGTCATGTATCCACAATTCCGTATTTATTTTTATATTTCATGTCAAACTTAGACAAATCGTTGTCCGCACATCGCATGGCGAATAATTTAATCACCCATATTTCCAAAACCTAAGTTTTTAAGGTAACTTGGGTGGTATAATACTAAATTTCAGGACCTATTCTATTATCCTATGTGTACGTCATGTTGGCACACTTCCGTATTTATTTTATTTTTCATGTCATACTTTGACAAATCGCTGTCCGCACATCTCAATGCGACTACTTTAATCAGCTATATTTCCAAAACCTAAGTTTTTAGACAAATCGTTGTCCGCACATCGCATAGCGACTAATTTAATCACCCATATTTCCAAAACCTAAGTTTTTACGGTAACTTGGGTGGTATAATACAGAAGTTCTGGTCCTATTCTATCACCCTATATGTACGTAATGTTGGCACACCTCCGTATTTATTATTATATTTCATGTCATACTTAGACAAATCGTTGTCCGCACATCGCATAGCGACTACTTTAATCAGCCATATTTCCAAAACCTAAGTTTTTACGGTAACTTGGGTGGTATAATACAGAAGTTCTGGTCCTATTCTATCACCCTACGTGTACGTAATGTTGGCACACCTCCGTATTTATTATTATATTTCATGTCATACTTAGACAAATCGTTGTCCGCACATCGCATAGCGACTAATTCAATCACCCATATTTCCAAAACCTAAGTTTTTAAGGTAACTTGGGTGGTATGATACTAAATTTCTGGTCCTATTTTATCACCCTATGTGGATGTCATTTATCCACAATTCCGTATTTATTTTTATATTTCATGTCATACTTAGACAAATCGTTGTCCGCACATCGCATAGCGACTAATTCAATCACCCATATTTCCAAAACCTAAGTTTTTAAGGTAACTTGGGTGGTATAATACTAAAGTTCTGGACCTGTTCTATCATCCTATGTGTACGTCATGTTGGCACACCTCCGTATTTTTTTTATATTTCGTGTCAAACTTCGACAAATCTCTGTCCGCACATCTATATGCGACTACTTTAATCAGCCATATTTCCAAAACCTAAGTTTTTAAGGTAACTTGGGTGGTATAATACAGAAGTTCTGGTCCTATTCTATCACCCTACGTGTACGTAATGTGGCACACCTCCGTATTTATTATTATATTTCATGTCATACTTAGACAAATCTTTGTCCGCACATCGCATAGCGACTAATTTAATCACCCATATTTCCAAAACCTAAGTTTTTAAGGTAACTTGGGTGGTATAGTACTAACGTTCTGGTCCTATTCTTTTATCCTACGTGTACGTCATGCTGACACACGTCCGTATTTATTTTATATTATATGTCAAACTTAGGTGGATCGCTGTCCACACATCCAAAGCGACTATTTTAATCACCCGTATTTCCAAAACCTAACTTTTGACGGTAACCTGAGTGGTATAATAATATAGTTCTAATCCTATTCTACTACCCAATGTGTACGTCATGTATCCAAAATTCCGTATTTATTTTTATATTTCACGTCAAACTTAGACAAATCGTTGTCCGCACATCCAAAGCGACTATTTTAATCACCCGTATTTCCAAAACCTAAGTTTTGACGGTAACCTGAGTGTTACAATACAGAAGTTCTGGTCCTATTCTATCACCCTATGTGTACGTCATGTATCCACAATTCCGTATTATTTTTATATTTCATGTCAAACTTAGACAAATCGTTGTCCGCACATCGCATAGCGACTAATTTAATCACCCATATTTCCAAAACCTAAGTTTTTAAGGTAACTTGGGTGGTATAGTACTAAAGTTCTGGTCCTATTCTTTCATCCTACGTGTACGTAATGTTGGCACACCTCCGTATTTATTTTTATATTTCATGTCAAACTTAGACAAATCGTTGTCCGCACATCGCATAGCGACTAATTTAATCACCCATATTTCCAAAACCTAAGTTTTTACAGTAACTTGGGCTGTATAGTACTAGAGCTCTGGACCTATTCTATCATCCTATGTGTACGTCATGTTGGCACACCTCCGTATTTATTTTATTTTTCATGTCATACTTTGACAAATCGCTGTCGGCACATCGCATAGCGACTAATTTAATCACCCATATTTCCAAAACCTAAGTTTTTAAGGTAACTTGGGTGGTATAATACAGAAGTTCTGTTCCTATTCTATCACCCTATGTGTACGTCATGTATCCACAATTCCGTATTTATTTTTATATTTCATGTCAAACTTTGACAAATCGTTGTCCGCACATCGCATAGCGACTAATTTAATCACCCATATTTCCAAAACCTAAGTTTTTAAGGTAACTTGGGTGGTATAATACTAAATTTCAGGACCTATTCTATCATCCTATGTGTACGTCATGTTGGCACACTTCCGTATTTATTTTATTTTTCATGTCATACTTTGACAAATCGCTGTCCGCACATCTCAATGCGACTACTTTAATCAGCCATATTTCCAAAACCTAAGTTTTTACGGTAACTTGGGTGGTATAATACAAAAGTTCTGGTCCTATTCTATCACCCTATGTGTACGTCATGTATCCACAATTCCGTATTTATTTTTATATTTCATATCAAACTTAGACAAATCGTTGTCCGCACATCGCATAGCGACAAATTTAATCACCCATATTTCCAAAACCTAAGTTTTTACGGTAACTTGGGTGGTATAGTACTAAAGTTCTGGACCTATTCTATCATCCTATGTGTACGTCATGTTGGCACAATTCCGTATTTATTTTTATATTTCATGTCAAACTTAGACAAATCGTTGTCCGCACATCGCATAGCGACTAATTTAATCACCCATATTTCCAAAACCTAAGTTTTTAAGGTAACTTGGGTGGTAAAATACTAAATTTCAGGACCTATTCTATCATCCTATGTGTACGTCATGTTGGCACACTTCCGTATTTATTTTATTTTTCATGTCATACTTTGACAAATCGCTGTCCGCACATCTCAATGCGACTACTTTAATCAGCCATATTTCCAAAACCTAAGTTTTTACGGTAACTTGGGTGGTATAATACAGAAGTTCTGGTCCTATTCTATCACCCTATGTGTACGTCATGTATCCACAATTCCGCATTTATTTTTATATTTCATGTCAGACTTAGACAAATCGTTGTCCGCACATCGCATAGCGACTAATTTAATCACCCATATTTCCAAAACCTAAGTTTTTAAGGTAACTTGGGTGGTATAATACTAAATGTCAGGACCTATTCTATCATCCTATGTGTACGTCATGTTGGCACACTTCCGTATTTATTTTATTTTTCATGTCATACTTTGACAAATCGCTGTCCACACATCTCAATGCGACTACTTTAATCAGCCATATTTCCAAAACCTAAGTTTTTACGGTAACTTGGGTGGTATAGTACTAAAGTTCTGGACCTATTCTATCATCGTATGTGTACGTCATGTTGGCACACCTCTGTATTTTTTTATATTTCGTGTCAAACTTCGACAAACCTCTGTCCGCACATCTCAATGCGACTACTTTAATCAGCCATATTTCCAAAACCTAAGTTTTTACGGTATCTTGGGTGGTATAATACAGAAGTTCTGGTCCTATTCTATCACCCTACGTGTACGTAATGTTGGCACACCTCCGTATTTATTATTATATTTCATGTCATACTTAGACAAATCGTTGTCCGCACATCGCATAGCGACTAATTTAATCACCCATATTTCCAAAACCTAAGTTTTTAAGGTAACTTGGGTGGTATAGTACTAAAGTTCTGGTCCTATTCTTTCATCCTACGTGTACGTCATGCTGACACACTGCCGTATTTATTTTATATTTTATGTCAAACTTAGGTGGATCGCTGTCCACACATCCAAAGCGACTATTTTACTCACCCGTATTTCCAAAACCTAAGTTTTGACGGTAACCTGAGTGGTATAATAATATAGTTCTAATCCTATTCTGTCACCCAATGTGTACGTCATGTATCCAAAATTCCGTATTTATTTTTATATTTCATGTCAAACGTAGACAAATCGTTGTCCGCACATCGCATAGCGACTAATTTAATCACCCATATTTCCAAAACCTAAGTTTTTACGGTAACTTGGGTGGTATAATACAGAAGTTCTGGTCCTATTCTATCACCCTATGTGTACGTCATGTATCCACAATTCCGTATTTATTTTTATATTTCATGTCAAACTTAGACAAATCGCTGTCCGCACATCTCAATGCGACTACTTTAATCAGCCATATTTCCAAAACCTAAGTTTTTACGGTAATTTGGGTGGTATAGTACTAAAGTTCTGGACCTATTCTATCATCCTATGTGTACGTAATGTTGGCACACCTCCGTATTTATTTTTATATTTCATGTCAAACTTAGACAAATCGTTGTCCGCACATCGCATAGCGACTAATTTTATCACCCATATTTCTAAAACCTAAGTTTTTACGGTAACTTGGGTGGTATAATACTAAATTTCAGGACCTATTCTATCATCCTATGTGTACGTCATGTTGGCACACTTCCGTATTTATTTTATTTTTCATGTCATACTTTGACAAATCGCTGTCCGCACATCTCAATGCGACTACTTTAATCAGCCATATTTCCAAAACCTAAGTTTTTAAGGTAACTTGGGTGGTATAGTACTAAAGTTCTGGTCCTATTCCATCACCCTATGTGTACGTCATGTATCCACAATTCCGTATTTATTTTTATATTTCATGTCAAACTTAGACAAATCGTTGTCCGCACATCGCATAGCGACTAATTTAATCAGCCATATTTCCAAAACCTAAGTTTTTACGGTAACTTGGGTGGTATAATACAGAAGTTCTGGTCCTATTCTATCACCCTACGTGTACGTAATGTTGGCACACCTCCGTATTTATTTTTATATTTCATGTCAAACTTAGACAAATCGTTGTCCGCACATCGCATAGCCACTAATTTAATCACCCATATTTCCAAAACCTAATTTTTTAAGGTAACTTAGGGTGGTATGGTACTAAAGTTCTAGTCCTATTCTTTCATCCTATGTGTACGTCATGCTGGCACACTTCCGTGTTTATTTTATATTTCATGTCAAACTTAGACAAATCGCTGTCCGCACATCGCAAAGCGACTACTTTAATCAGCCATATTCCAAAACCTTAGTTTTTACGGTAACTTGGGTGGTATAATACAGACTTTCTGGTCCTATTCTATCACCCTATGTGACCGTAATGTTGGCACACTTCCGTATTTATTTCTATATTACATGTCAAACTCAGACAAATCGCTGTCCGCACATCTCAATGCGACTACTTTAATCAGCCATATTTCCAAAACCTAGGTTTTTACGGTAACTTGGGTGGTATATTACTAAAGTTCTGGTCCTATTCTATCACCCTACGTGTACGTAATGTTGGCACACTTCCGTATTTATTTTATTTTTCATGTCAAACTTAGACAAATCGTTGTCCGCACATCGCATAGCGACTAATTTAATCACCCATATTTCCAAAACCTAAGTTTTTAAGGTAACTTGGGTGGTATAATACTTAATTTCAGGACCTATTCTATCATCCTATGTGTACGTCATGTTGGCACACTTCCGTATTTATTTTATTTTTCATGTCATACTTTGACAAATCGCTGTCCGCACATCTCAATGCGACTACTTTAATCAGCCATATTTCCAAAACCTAAGTTTTTAAGGTAACTTGGGTGGTATAGTACTAAAGTTCTGGACCTATTCTATCATCCTATGTGTACGTCATGTTGGCACACCTCCGTATTTATTATTATATTTCATGTCAAACTTAGACAAATCGTTGTCCGCACATCGCATAGCGACTAATTTAATCACCCATATTTCCAAAACCTAAGTTTTTACGGTAACTTGGTTGGTATAATACAGAGGATCTAGTCCTTTTCTATCACCCTACGTGTACGTAATGTTGGCACACCTCCGTATTTATTATTATATTTCATGTCATACTTAGACAAATCGTTGTCCGCACATCGCATAGCGACTAATTTAATCACCCATATTTCCAAAACCTAAGTTTTTAAGGTAACTTGGGTGGTATAATACTAAATTTCTGGTCCTATTTCATCACCCTATGTGGATGTCATGTATCCACAATTCCGTATTTATTTTTATATTTCATGTCATACTTTGACAAATCGCTGTCCGCACATCTCAATGCGACTACTTTAATCACCCGTATTTCCAAAACCTAAGTTTTTAAGGTAACTTGGGTGGTATAGTACTAAAGTTCTGGACCTATTCTATCATCCTATGTGTACGTCATGTTGGCACACCTCCGTATTTATTATTATATTTCATGTCAAACTTAGACAAATCGTTGTCCGCACATCGCATAGCGACTAATTTTATCACCCATATTTCCAAAACCTAAGTTTTTAAGGTAACTTGGGTGGTAAAGTACTAAAGTTCTGGTCCTATTCTTTCATCCTACGTGTACGTCATGCTGACACACTTCCGTATTTATTTTATATTTTATGTCAAACTTAGGTGGATCGCTGTCCACACATCCAAAGCGACTATTTTAATCACCCGTATTTCCAAAACCTAAGTTTTGACGGTAACCTGAGTGGTATAATAATATAGTTCTAATCCTATTCTATCACCCAACGTGTACGTCATGTATCCAAAATTCCGTATTTATTTTTATATTTCATGTCAAACTTAGACAAATCGTTGTCCGCACATCCAAAGCGACTATTTTAATCACCCGTATTTCCAAAACCTAAGTTTTGACGGTAACCTGAGTGGTATAATAATATAGTTTTAATCCTAATCTATCACCCAATGTGTACGTCATGTATCCAAAATTCCGTATTTATTTTTATATTTCATGTCAAACTTAGACAAATCGTTGTCCGCACATCCAAAGCGACTATTTTAATCACCCGTATTTCCAAAACCTAAGTTTTGACGGTAACCTGAGTGGTATAATACAGAAGTTCTGGTCCTATTCTATCACCCTATGTGTACGTCATGTATCCACAATTCCGTATTTATTTTTATATTTCATGTCAAACTCAGACAAATCGCTGTCCGCACATCTCAATGCGACTACTTTAATCAGCCATATTTCCAAAACCTAAGTTTTTAAGGTAACTTGGGTGGTATAATACTAAATTTCAGGACCTATTCTATCATCCTATGTGTACGTAATGTTGGCACACCTCCGTATTTATTATTATATTTCATGTCATACTTAGACAAATCGTTGTCCGCACATCGCATAGCGACTAATTTAATCACACATATTTCCAAAACCTAAGTTTTTAAGGTAACTTGGGTGGTATAGTACTAAAGTTCTGGTCCTATTCTATCATCCTATGTGTACGTGATGTTGGCACACCTCCGTATTTTTTTTATATTTCGTGTCAAACTTCGACAAATCTCTGTCCGCACATCTCAATGCGACTACTTTAATCAGCCATATTTCCAAAACCTAAGTTTTTACGGTAACTTGGGTGGTATAATACAGAAGTTCTGGTCCTATTCTATCACCCTATGTGTACGTCATGTATCCACAATTCCGTATTTATTTTTATATTTCATGTCAAACTTAGACAAATCGTTGTCCGCACATCGCATAGCGACTAATTTAATCACCCATATTTCCAAAGCCTAAGTTTTTAAGGTAACTTGGGTGGTATAATACTAAATTTCAGGACCTATTCTATCATCCTATGTGTACGTCATGTTGGCACACTTCCGTATTTATTTTATTTTTCATGTCATACTTTGACAAATCGCTGTCCGCACATCTCAATGCGACTAATTTAATCAGCCATATTTCCAAAACCTAAGTTTTTAGACAAATCGTTGTCCGCACATCGCATAGCGACTAATTTAATCACCCATATATTTACAAAACCTAAGTTTTTACGGTAACTTGGGTGGTATAGTACTAAAGTTCTGGACCTATTCTATCATCCTATGTGTACGTCATGTTGGCACACCTCCGTATTTTTTTATATTTCGTGTCAAACTTCGACAAATCGTTGTCCGCATATCGCATAGCGACTAATTTAATCACCCATATTTCCAAAACCTAAGTTTTTACGGTAACTTGGGTGGTATAATATAGAAGTTCTGGTCCTATTCTATCACCCTATGTGTACGTCATGTATCCACAATTCCGTATTTATTTTTATATTTCATGTCAAACGTAGACAAATCGCTTTCCGCACATCTCAATGCGACTAATTTAATCACCCATATTTCCAAAACCTAAGTTTTTACGGTAACTTGGGTGGTATAATACAGAAGTTCTGGTCCTATTCTATCACACTATGCGTACGTAATGTTGGTACACCTCCGTATTTTTTTTATATTTCGTGTCAAACTTCGACAAATCGTTGTCCGCAAATCGCATAGCGACTAATTTAATCAACCACATTTCCAAAACATAAGTTTTTACGGTAACTTGGGTGGTATAATACAGAAGTTCTGGTCCTATTCTATCACCCTATGTGTACGTCATGTATCAACAATTCCGTATTTATTTTTATATTTCATGTCAAACTTAGACAAATCGCTGTCCGCACATTTCAATGCGACTATTTTAATCAGCCATATTTCCAAAACCTAAGTTTTTACGGTAACTTGGGTGGTATAGTACTAAAGTTCTGGACCTATTCTATCATCCTATGTGTACGTCATGTTGGCACACCTCCGTATTTTTTTTATATTTCGTGTCAAACTTAGACAAATCGTTGTCCGCACATCGCATAGCGACTAATTTAATCACCCATATTTCCAAAACCTAAGTTTTTACGGTAACTTGGGTGGTATAGTACTAAAGTTCTGGTCCTATTCTTTCATCCTATGTGTACGTCATGTTGGCACACTTCCGTATTTATTTTATTTTTCATGTCATACTTTGACAAATCGCTGTCCGCACATCTCAATGCGACTACTTTAATCAGCTATATTTCCAAAACCTAAGTTTTTAGACAAATCGTTGTCCGCACATCGCATAGCGACTAATTTAATCACCCATATTTCCAAAACCTAAGTTTTTACGGTAACTTGGGTGGTATAATACAGAAGTTCTGGTCCTATTCTATCACCCTATATGTACGTAATGTTGGCACACCTCCGTATTTATTATTATATTTCATGTCATACTTAGACAAATCGTTGTCCGCACATCGCATAGCGACTAATTCAATCACCCATATTTCCAAAACCTAAGTTTTTAAGGTAACTTGGGTGGTATGATACTAAATATCATCCTATGTGTACGTCATGTTGGCACACTTCCGTATTTATTTTATTTTTCATGTCATACTTTGACAAATCGCTGTCCGCACATCTCAATGCGACAACTTTAATCAGCCATATTTCCAAAACCTAAGTTTTTACGGTAACTTGGGTGGTATAATACAGAAGTTCTGGTCCTATTCTATCACCCTACGTGTACGTAATGTTGGCACACCTCCGTATTTATTATTATATTTCATGTCATACTTAGACAAATCGTTGTCCGCACATCGCATAGCGACTAATTTAATCACCCATATTTCCAAAACCTAAGTTTTTACGGTAACTTAAGTGGTAGAATACAGAAGTTCTGGTCCTATTCTATCACCCTATGTGTACGTCATGTATCCACAATTCCGTATTTATTTTTATATTTCATGTCAAACTTAGACAAATCGTTGTCCGCACATCCAAAGCGACTATTTTAATCACCCGTATTTCCAAAACCTAAGTTTTGACGGTAACCTGAGTGGTATAATAATATAGTTTTAATCCTAATCTATCACCCAATGTGTACGTCATGTATCCAAAATTCCGTATTTATTTTTATATTTCATGTCAAACTTAGACAAATCGTTGTCCGCACATCCAAAGCGACTATTTTAATCACCCGTATTTCCAAAACCTAAGTTTTGACGGTAACCTGAGTGGTATAATACAGAAGTTCTGGTCCTATTCTATCACCCTATGTGTACGTCATGTATCCACAATTCCGTATTTATTTTTATATTTCATGTCAAACTCAGACAAATCGCTGTCCGCACATCTCAATGCGACTACTTTAATCAGCCATATTTCCAAAACCTAAGTTTTTACGGTAACTTGGGTGGTATAGTACTAAAGTTCTGGACCTATTCTATCATCCTATGTGTACGTAATGTTGGCACACCTCCGTATTTATTATTATATTTCATGTCATACTTAGACAAATCGTTGTCCGCACATCGCATAGCGACTAATTTAATCACCCATATTTCCAAAACCTAAGTTTTTAAGGTAACTTGGGTGGTATAATACTAAATTTCAGGACCTATTCTATCATCCTATGTGTACGTCATGTTGGCACACTTCCGTATTTATTTTATTTTTCATGTCATACTTTGACAAATCGCTGTCCGCACATCTCAATGCGACTAATTTAATCAGCCATATTTCCAAAACCTAAGTTTTTAGACAAATCGTTGTCCGCACATCGCATAGCGACTAATTTAATCACCCATATATTTACAAAACCTATGTTTTTACGGTAACTTGGGTGGTATAGTACTAAAGTTCTGGACCTATTCTATCATCCTATGTGTACGTCATGTTGGCACACCTCCGTATTTTTTTATATTTCGTGTCAAACTTAGACAAATCGTTGTCCGCATATCGCATAGCGACTAATTTAATCACCCATATTTCCAAAACCTAAGTTTTTACGGTAACTTGGGTGGTATAATATAGAAGTTCTGGTCCTATTCTATCACCCTATGTGTACGTCATGTATCCACAATTCCGTATTTATTTTTATATTTCATGTCAAACGTAGACAAATCGCTTTCCGCACATCTCAATGCGACTAATTTAATCACCCATATTTCCAA
Organism: Flexamia atlantica; assembly: GCA_035578135.1. Taxonomy (NCBI): domain Eukaryota; kingdom Metazoa; phylum Arthropoda; class Insecta; order Hemiptera; family Cicadellidae; genus Flexamia; species Flexamia atlantica. Next base: position 7,873,102 of record JAQJVK010000026.1, on the reverse strand, counting down.
AACCTAAGTTTTTACGGTAACTTGGGTGGTATAATACAGAAGTTCTGGTCCTATTCTATCACCCTATGCGTACGTAATGTTGGTACACCTCCGTATTTTTTTTATATTTCGTGTCAAACTTCGACAAATCGTTGTCCGCAAATCGCATAGCGACTAATTTAATCAACCACATTTCCAAAACATAAGTTTTTACGGTAACTTGGGTGGTATAATACAGAAGTTCTGGTCCTATTCTATCACCCTATGTGTACGTCATGTATCAACAATTCCGTATTTATTTTTATATTTCATGTCAAACTTAGACAAATCGCTGTCCGCACATTTCAATGCGACTATTTTAATCAGCCATATTTCCAAAACCTAAGTTTTTACGGTAACTTGGGTGGTATAGTACTAAAGTTCTGGACCTATTCTATCATCCTATGTGTACGTCATGTTGGCACACCTCCGTATTTTTTTTATATTTCGTGTCAAACTTAGACAAATCGTTGTCCGCACATCGCATAGCGACTAATTTAATCACCCATATTTCCAAAACCTAAGTTTTTACGGTAACTTGGGTGGTATAGTACTAAAGTTCTGGTCCTATTCTTTCATCCTATGTGTACGTCATGTTGGCACACTTCCGTATTTATTTTATTTTTCATGTCATACTTTGACAAATCGCTGTCCGCACATCTCAATGCGACTACTTTAATCAGCTATATTTCCAAAACCTAAGTTTTTAGACAAATCGTTGTCCGCACATCGCATAGCGACTAATTTAATCACCCATATTTCCAAAACCTAAGTTTTTACGGTAACTTGGGTGGTATAATACAGAAGTTCTGGTCCTATTCTATCACCCTATATGTACGTAATGTTGGCACACCTCCGTATTTATTATTATATTTCATGTCATACTTAGACAAATCGTTGTCCGCACATCGCATAGCGACTAATTCAATCACCCATATTTCCAAAACCTAAGTTTTTAAGGTAACTTGGGTGGTATGATACTAAATATCATCCTATGTGTACGTCATGTTGGCACACTTCCGTATTTATTTTATTTTTCATGTCATACTTTGACAAATCGCTGTCCGCACATCTCAATGCGACAACTTTAATCAGCCATATTTCCAAAACCTAAGTTTTTACGGTAACTTGGGTGGTATAATACAGAAGTTCTGGTCCTATTCTATCACCCTATGTGTACGTCATGTATCCACAATTCCGTATTTATTTTTATATTTCATATCAAACTTTGACAAATCGTTGTCCGCACATCGCATAGCGACAAATGTAATCACCCATATTTCCAAAACCTAAGTTTTTACGGTAACTTGGGTGGTATAGTACTAAAGTTCTGGACCTATTCTATCATCCTATGTGTACGTCATGTTGGCACACCTCGGTATTTTTTTTATATTTCGTGTCAAACTTCGACAAATCGTTGTCCGCACATCGCATAGCGACTACTTTAATCAGCCACATTTCCAAAACCTAAGTTTTTACGGTAACTTGGGTGGTATAATACAGAAGTTCTGGTCCTATTCTATCACCCTATGTGTACGTCATGTATCCACAATTCCGTATTTATTTTTATATTTCATGTCAAACTTAGACAAATCGTTGTCCGCACATCGCATATCGACTAATTTAATCACCCATATTTCCAAAACCTAAGTTTTTAAGGTAACTTGGGTGGTATAATACTAAATTTCAGGACCTATTCTATCATCCTATGTGTACGTCATGTTGGCACACTTCCGTATTTATTTTATTTTTCATTTCATACTTTGACAAATCGCTGTCCGCACATCTCAATGCGACTACTTTAATCAGCCATATTTCCAAAACCTAAGTTTTTACGGTAAATTGGGTGGTATAATACAGAAGTTCTGGTCCTATTCTATCACCCTATGTGTACGTCATGTATCCACAATTCCGTATTTATTTTTATATTTCATGTCAGACTTAGACAAATCGTTGTCCGCACATCGCATAGCGACTAATTTAATCACCCATATTTCCAAAACCTAAGTTTTTAAGGTAACTTGGGTGGTATAATACTAAATGTCAGGATCTATTCTATCATCCTATGTGTACGTCATGTTGGCACACTTCCGTATTTATTTTATTTTCCATGTCATACTTTGACAAATCGCTGTCCACACATCTCAATGCGACTACTTTAATCAGCCATATTTCCAAAACCTAAGTTTTTACGGTAACTTGGGTGGTATAGTACTAAAGTTCTGGACCTATTCTATCATCGTATGTGTACGTCATGTTGGCACACCTCTGTATTTTTTTATATTTCGTGTCAAACTTCGACAAATCTCTGTCCGCACATCTCAATGCGACTACTTTAATCAGCCATATTTCCAAAACCTAAGTTTTTACGGTAACTTGGGTGGTATAATACAGAAGTTCTGGTCCTATTCTATCACCCTACGTGTACGTAATGTTGGCACACCTCCGTATTTATTATTATATTTCATGTCATACTTAGACAAATCGTTGTCCTCACATCGCATAGCGACTAATTTAATCACCCATATTTCCAAAACCTAAGTTTTTAAGATAACTTGGGTGGTATAGTACTAAAGTTCTGGTCCTATTCTTTCATCCTACGTGTACGTCATGCTGACACACTGCCGTATTTATTTTATATTTTATGTCAAACTTAGGTGGATCGCTTTCCACACATCCAAAGCGACTATTTTAATCACCCGTATTTCCAAAACCTAAGTTTTGACGGTAACCTGAGTGGTATAATAATATAGTTCTAATCCTATTCTATCACCCAATGTGTACGTCATGTATCCAAAATTCCGTATTTATTTTTATATTTCATGTCAAACTTAGACAAATCGTTGTCCGCACATCGCATAGCGACTAATTTAATCACCCATATTTCCAAAACCTAAGTTTTTACGGTAACTTGGGTGGTATAATACAGAAGTTCTGGTCCTATTCTATCACCCTATGCGTACGTAATGTTGGTACACCTCCGTATTTTTTTTATATTTCGTGTCAAACTTCGACAAATCGTTGTCCGCAAATCGCATAGCGACTAATTTAATCAACCACATTTCCAAAACATAAGTTTTTACGGTAACTTGGGTGGTATAATACAGAAGTTCTGGTCCTATTCTATCACCCTATGTGTACGTCATGTATCAACAATTCCGTATTTATTTTTATATTTCATGTCAAACTTAGACAAATCGCTGTCCGCACATTTCAATGCGACTATTTTAATCAGCCATATTTCCAAAACCTAAGTTTTTACGGTAACTTGGGTGGTATAGTACTAAAGTTCTGGACCTATTCTATCATCCTATGTGTACGTCATGTTGGCACACCTCCGTATTTTTTTTATATTTCGTGTCAAACTTAGACAAATCGTTGTCCGCACATCGCATAGCGACTAATTTAATCACCCATATTTCCAAAACCTAAGTTTTTACGGTAACTTGGGTGGTATAGTACTAAAGTTCTGGTCCTATTCTTTCATCCTATGTGTACGTCATGTTGGCACACTTCCGTATTTATTTTATTTTTCATGTCATACTTTGACAAATCGCTGTCCGCACATCTCAATGCGACTACTTTAATCAGCTATATTTCCAAAACCTAAGTTTTTAGACAAATCGTTGTCCGCACATCGCATAGCGACTAATTTAATCACCCATATTTCCAAAACCTAAGTTTTTACGGTAACTTGGGTGGTATAATACAGAAGTTCTGGTCCTATTCTATCACCCTATATGTACGTAATGTTGGCACACCTCCGTATTTATTATTATATTTCATGTCATACTTAGACAAATCGTTGTCCGCACATCGCATAGCGACTAATTCAATCACCCATATTTCCAAAACCTAAGTTTTTAAGGTAACTTGGGTGGTATGATACTAAATATCATCCTATGTGTACGTCATGTTGGCACACTTCCGTATTTATTTTATTTTTCATGTCATACTTTGACAAATCGCTGTCCGCACATCTCAATGCGACAACTTTAATCAGCCATATTTCCAAAACCTAAGTTTTTACGGTAACTTGGGTGGTATAATACAGAAGTTCTGGTCCTATTCTATCACCCTATGTGTACGTCATGTATCCACAATTCCGTATTTATTTTTATATTTCATATCAAACTTTGACAAATCGTTGTCCGCACATCGCATAGCGACAAATGTAATCACCCATATTTCCAAAACCTAAGTTTTTACGGTAACTTGGGTGGTATAGTACTAAAGTTCTGGACCTATTCTATCATCCTATGTGTACGTCATGTTGGCACACCTCGGTATTTTTTTTATATTTCGTGTCAAACTTCGACAAATCGTTGTCCGCACATCGCATAGCGACTACTTTAATCAGCCACATTTCCAAAACCTAAGTTTTTACGGTAACTTGGGTGGTATAATACAGAAGTTCTGGTCCTATTCTATCACCCTATGTGTACGTCATGTATCCACAATTCCATATTTATTTTTATATTTCATGTCAAACTTAGACAAGTCGCTGTCCGTACATCTCAATGCGACTACTTTAATCAGCCATATTTCCAAAACCTAAGTTTTTACGGTAACTTGGGTTGTATAGTACTAAAGTTCTGGACCTATTCTATCATCCTATGTGTACGTAATGTTGGCACACCTCCGTATTTATTTTTATATTTCATGTCAAACTTAGACAAATCGTTGTCCGCACATCGCATAGCGACTAATTTTATCACCCATATTTCTAAAACCTAAGTTTTTAAGGTAACTTAAGTGGTATAGTACTAAAGTTCTGGTCCTATTCCATCACCCTATGTGTACGTCATGTATCCACAATTCCGTATTTATTTTTATATTTCATGTCAAACTTAGACAAATCGTTGTCCGCACATCGCATAGCGACTAATTTAATCAGCCATATTTCCAAAACCTAAGTTTTTACGGTAACTTGGGTGGTATAATACAGAAGTTCTGGTCCTATTCTATCACCCTACGTGTACGTAATGTTGGCACACCTCCGTATTTATTTTTATATTTCATGTCAAACTTAGACAAATCGTTGTCCGCACATCGCATAGCCACTAATTTAATCACCCATATTTCCAAAACCTAATTTTTTAAGGTAACTTAGGGTGGTATGGTACTAAAGTTCTAGTCCTATTCTTTCATCCTATGTGTACGTCATGCTGGCACACTTCCGTGTTTATTTTATATTTCATGTCAAACTTAGACAAATCGCTGTCCGCACATCGCAAAGCGACTACTTTAATCAGCCATATTTCCAAAACCTTAGTTTTTACGGTAACTTGGGTGGTATAATACAGACTTTCTGGTCCTATTCTATCACCCTATGTGACCGTAATGTTGGCACACTTCCGTATTTATTTCTATATTACATGTCAAACTCAGACAAATCGCTGTCCGCACATCTCAATGCGACTACTTTAATCAGCCATATTTCCAAAACCTAGGTTTTTACGGTAACTTGGGTGGTATATTACTAAAGTTCTGGTCCTATTCTATCACCCTACGTGTACGTAATGTTGGCACACTTCCGTATGTATTTTATTTTTCATGTCAAACTTAGACAAATCGTTGTCCGCACATCGCATAGCGACTAATTTAATCACCCATATTTCCAAAACCTAAGTTTTTACGGTAACTTGGGTGGTATAATACTAAATTTCAGGACCTATTCTATCATCCTATGTGTACGTCATGTTGGCACACTTCCGTATTTATTTTATTTTTCATGTCATACTTTGACAAATCGCTGTCCGCACATCTCAATGCGACTACTTTAATCAGCCATATTTCCAAAACCTAAGTTTTTAAGGTAACTTGGGTGGTATAGTACTAAAGTTCTGGACCTATTCTATCATCCTATGTGTACGTCATGTTGGCACACCTCCGTATTTATTATTATATTTCATGTCAAACTTAGACAAATCGTTGTCCGCACATCGCATAGCGACTAATTTAATCACCCATATTTCCAAAACCTAAGTTTTTACGGTAACTTGGTTGGTATAATACAGAGGATCTAGTCCTATTCTATCACCCTACGTGTACGTAATGTTGGCACACCTCCGTATTTATTATTATATTTCATGTCATACTTAGACAAATCGTTGTCCGCACATCGCATAGCGACTAATTTAATCACCCATATTTCCAAAACCTAAGTTTTTAAGGTAACTTGGGTGGTTTAATACTAAATTTCTGGTCCTATTTCATCACCCTATGTGGATGTCATGTATCCACAATTCCGTATTTATTTTTATATTTCATGTCATACTTTGACAAATCGCTGTCCGCACATCTCAATGCGACTATTTTAATCACCCGTATTTCCAAAACCTAAGTTTTTAAGGTAACTTGGGTGGTATTGTACTAAAGTTCTGGACCTATTCTATCATCCTATGTGTACGTCATGTTGGCACACCTCCGTATTTATCATTATATTTCATGTCAAACTTAGACAAATCGTTGTCCGCACATCGCATAGCGACTAATTTAATCACCCATATTTCCAAAACCTAAGTTTTTAAGGTAACTTGGGTGGTAAAGTACTAAAGTTCTGGTCCTATTCTTTCATCCTACGTGTACGTCATGCTGACACACTTCCGTATTTATTATTATATTTCATGTCATACTTTGACAAATCGCTGTCCGCACATCTCAATGCGACTATTTTAATCACCCGTATTTCCAAAACCTAAGTTTTGACGGTAACCTGAGTGGTATAATAATATAGTTCTAATCCTATTCTATCACCCAATGTGTACGTCATGTATCCAAAATTCCGTATTTATTTTTATATTTCATGTCAAACTTAGACAAATCGTTGTCCGCACATCGCATAGCGACTAATTTAATCACCCATATTTCCAAAACCTAAGTTTTTACGGTAACTTGGGTGGTATAATACAGAAGTTCTGGTCCTATTCTATCACCCTATGCGTACGTAATGTTGGTACACCTCCGTATTTTTTTTATATTTCGTGTCAAACTTCGACAAATCGTTGTCCGCAAATCGCATAGCGACTAATTTAATCAACCACATTTCCAAAACATAAGTTTTTACGGTAACTTGGGTGGTATAATACAGAAGTTCTGGTCCTATTCTATCACCCTATGTGTACGTCATGTATCAACAATTCCGTATTTATTTTTATATTTCATGTCAAACTTAGACAAATCGCTGTCCGCACATTTCAATGCGACTATTTTAATCAGCCATATTTCCAAAACCTAAGTTTTTACGGTAACTTGGGTGGTATAGTACTAAAGTTCTGGACCTATTCTATCATCCTATGTGTACGTCATGTTGGCACACCTCCGTATTTTTTTTATATTTCGTGTCAAACTTAGACAAATCGTTGTCCGCACATCGCATAGCGACTAATTTAATCACCCATATTTCCAAAACCTAAGTTTTTACGGTAACTTGGGTGGTATAGTACTAAAGTTCTGGTCCTATTCTTTCATCCTATGTGTACGTCATGTTGGCACACTTCCGTATTTATTTTATTTTTCATGTCATACTTTGACAAATCGCTGTCCGCACATCTCAATGCGACTACTTTAATCAGCTATATTTCCAAAACCTAAGTTTTTAGACAAATCGTTGTCCGCACATCGCATAGCGACTAATTTAATCACCCATATTTCCAAAACCTAAGTTTTTACGGTAACTTGGGTGGTATAATACAGAAGTTCTGGTCCTATTCTATCACCCTATATGTACGTAATGTTGGCACACCTCCGTATTTATTATTATATTTCATGTCATACTTAGACAAATCGTTGTCCGCACATCGCATAGCGACTAATTCAATCACCCATATTTCCAAAACCTAAGTTTTTAAGGTAACTTGGGTGGTATGATACTAAATATCATCCTATGTGTACGTCATGTTGGCACACTTCCGTATTTATTTTATTTTTCATGTCATACTTTGACAAATCGCTGTCCGCACATCTCAATGCGACAACTTTAATCAGCCATATTTCCAAAACCTAAGTTTTTACGGTAACTTGGGTGGTATAATACAGAAGTTCTGGTCCTATTCTATCACCCTATGTGTACGTCATGTATCCACAATTCCGTATTTATTTTTATATTTCATATCAAACTTTGACAAATCGTTGTCCGCACATCGCATAGCGACAAATGTAATCACCCATATTTCCAAAACCTAAGTTTTTACGGTAACTTGGGTGGTATAGTACTAAAGTTCTGGACCTATTCTATCATCCTATGTGTACGTCATGTTGGCACACCTCGGTATTTTTTTTATATTTCGTGTCAAACTTCGACAAATCGTTGTCCGCACATCGCATAGCGACTACTTTAATCAGCCACATTTCCAAAACCTAAGTTTTTACGGTAACTTGGGTGGTATAATACAGAAGTTCTGGTCCTATTCTATCACCCTATGTGTACGTCATGTATCCACAATTCCATATTTATTTTTATATTTCATGTCAAACTTAGACAAGTCGCTGTCCGTACATCTCAATGCGACTACTTTAATCAGCCATATTTCCAAAACCTAAGTTTTTACGGTAACTTGGGTTGTATAGTACTAAAGTTCTGGACCTATTCTATCATCCTATGTGTACGTAATGTTGGCACACCTCCGTATTTATTTTTATATTTCATGTCAAACTTAGACAAATCGTTGTCCGCACATCGCATAGCGACTAATTTTATCACCCATATTTCTAAAACCTAAGTTTTTAAGGTAACTTAAGTGGTATAGTACTAAAGTTCTGGTCCTATTCCATCACCCTATGTGTACGTCATGTATCCACAATTCCGTATTTATTTTTATATTTCATGTCAAACTTAGACAAATCGTTGTCCGCACATCGCATAGCGACTAATTTAATCAGCCATATTTCCAAAACCTAAGTTTTTACGGTAACTTGGGTGGTATAATACAGAAGTTCTGGTCCTATTCTATCACCCTACGTGTACGTAATGTTGGCACACCTCCGTATTTATTTTTATATTTCATGTCAAACTTAGACAAATCGTTGTCCGCACATCGCATAGCCACTAATTTAATCACCCATATTTCCAAAACCTAATTTTTTAAGGTAACTTAGGGTGGTATGGTACTAAAGTTCTAGTCCTATTCTTTCATCCTATGTGTACGTCATGCTGGCACACTTCCGTGTTTATTTTATATTTCATGTCAAACTTAGACAAATCGCTGTCCGCACATCGCAAAGCGACTACTTTAATCAGCCATATTTCCAAAACCTTAGTTTTTACGGTAACTTGGGTGGTATAATACAGACTTTCTGGTCCTATTCTATCACCCTATGTGACCGTAATGTTGGCACACTTCCGTATTTATTTCTATATTACATGTCAAACTCAGACAAATCGCTGTCCGCACATCTCAATGCGACTACTTTAATCAGCCATATTTCCAAAACCTAGGTTTTTACGGTAACTTGGGTGGTATATTACTAAAGTTCTGGTCCTATTCTATCACCCTACGTGTACGTAATGTTGGCACACTTCCGTATGTATTTTATTTTTCATGTCAAACTTAGACAAATCGTTGTCCGCACATCGCATAGCGACTAATTTAATCACCCATATTTCCAAAACCTAAGTTTTTACGGTAACTTGGGTGGTATAATACTAAATTTCAGGACCTATTCTATCATCCTATGTGTACGTCATGTTGGCACACTTCCGTATTTATTTTATTTTTCATGTCATACTTTGACAAATCGCTGTCCGCACATCTCAATGCGACTACTTTAATCAGCCATATTTCCAAAACCTAAGTTTTTAAGGTAACTTGGGTGGTATAGTACTAAAGTTCTGGACCTATTCTATCATCCTATGTGTACGTCATGTTGGCACACCTCCGTATTTATTATTATATTTCATGTCAAACTTAGACAAATCGTTGTCCGCACATCGCATAGCGACTAATTTAATCACCCATATTTCCAAAACCTAAGTTTTTACGGTAACTTGGTTGGTATAATACAGAGGATCTAGTCCTATTCTATCACCCTACGTGTACGTAATGTTGGCACACCTCCGTATTTATTATTATATTTCATGTCATACTTAGACAAATCGTTGTCCGCACATCGCATAGCGACTAATTTAATCACCCATATTTCCAAAACCTAAGTTTTTAAGGTAACTTGGGTGGTTTAATACTAAATTTCTGGTCCTATTTCATCACCCTATGTGGATGTCATGTATCCACAATTCCGTATTTATTTTTATATTTCATGTCATACTTTGACAAATCGCTGTCCGCACATCTCAATGCGACTATTTTAATCACCCGTATTTCCAAAACCTAAGTTTTTAAGGTAACTTGGGTGGTATTGTACTAAAGTTCTGGACCTATTCTATCATCCTATGTGTACGTCATGTTGGCACACCTCCGTATTTATCATTATATTTCATGTCAAACTTAGACAAATCGTTGTCCGCACATCGCATAGCGACTAATTTAATCACCCATATTTCCAAAACCTAAGTTTTTAAGGTAACTTGGGTGGTAAAGTACTAAAGTTCTGGTCCTATTCTTTCATCCTACGTGTACGTCATGCTGACACACTTCCGTATTTATTATTATATTTCATGTCATACTTTGACAAATCGCTGTCCGCACATCTCAATGCGACTATTTTAATCACCCGTATTTCCAAAACCTAAGTTTTGACGGTAACCTGAGTGGTATAATAATATAGTTCTAATCCTATTCTATCACCCAATGTGTACGTCATGTATCCAAAATTCCGTATTTATTTTTATATTTCATGTCAAACTTAGACAAATCGTTGTCCGCATATCCAAAGCGACTATTTTAATCACCCGTAATTCCAAAACCTAAGTTTTGACGGTAACCTGAGTGGTATAATAATATAGTTTGAATCCTAATCTATCACCCAATGTGTACGTCATGTATCCAAAATTCCGTATTTATTTTTATATTTCATGTCAAACTTAGACAAATCGTTGTCCGCACATCGCATAGCGACTAATTTAATCACCCATATTTCCAAAACCTAAGTTTTTAAGGTAACTTGGGTGGTAAAGTACTAAAGTTCTGGTCCTATTCTTTCATCCTACGTGTACGTCATGCTGACACACTTCCGTATTTATTATTATATTTCATGTCATACTTTGACAAATCGTTGTCCGCACATCCAAAGCGACTATTTTAATCACCCGTATTTCCAAAACCTAAGTTTTGACGACCTGAGTGGTATAATACAGAAGTTCTGGTCCTATTCTATCACCCTATGTGTACGTCATGTATCCACAATTCCGTATTTATTTTTATATTTCATGTCAAACTTAGACAAATCGCTGTCCGCACATCTCAATGCGACTACTTTAATCAGCCATATTTCCAAAACCTAAGTTTTTACGGTAACTTGGGTGGTATAGTACTAAAGTTCTGGTCCTATTCTTTCATCCTACGTGTACGTCATGCTGACACACTGCCGTATTTATTTTATATTTTATGTCAAACTTAGGTGGATCGCTGTCCACACATCCAAAGTGACTATTTTAATCACCCTTATTTCCAAAACCTAAGTTTTGACGGTAACCTGAGTGGTAAAATAATATAGTTCTAATCCTATTCTATTACCCAATGTGTACGTCATGTATCCAAAATTCCGTATTTATTTTTATATTTCATGTCAAATTTAGACAAATCGTTGTCCGCACATCGCATAGCGACTAATTTAATCACCCATATTTCCAAAACCTAAGTTTTTACGGTAACTTGGGTGGTATAATACAGAAGTTCTGCTCCTATTCTATCACCCTATGTGTACGTCATGTATCCACAATTCCGTATTTATTTTTATATTTCATGTCAAACTTAGACAAATCGTTGTCCGCACATCGCATAGCGACTAATTTAATCACCCATATTTCCAAAACCTAAGTTTTTAAGGTAACTTGGGTGGTATAATACTAAATTTCAGGACCTATTCTATCATCCTATGTGTACGTCATGTTGGCACACTTCCGTATTTATTTTATTTTTCATGTCATACTTTGACAAATCGCTGTCCGCACATCTCAATACGACTACTTTAATCAGCCATATTTCCAAAACCTAAGTTTTTACGGTAACTTGGGTGGTATAATACAGAAGTTCTGGTCCTATTCTATCACCCTATGTATACGTCATGTATCCACAATTCCGTATTTATTTTTATATTTCATATCAAACTTAGACAAATCGTTGTCCGCACATCGCATAGCGACTAATTTAATCACCCATATTTCCAAAACCTAAGTTTTTAAGGTAACTTGGGTGGTATAATAATAAATTTCAGGACCTATTCTATCATCCTATGTGTACGTCATGTTGGCACACTTCCGTATTTATTTTATTTTTCATGTCATACTTTGACAAATCGCTGTCCGCACATCTCAATGCGACTATTTTAATCAGCCATATTTCCAAAACCTAAGTTTTTAGACAAATCGTTGTCCGCACATCGCATAGCGACTAATTTAATCACCCATATATTTACAAAACCTAAGTTTTTACGGTAACTTGGGTGGTATAGTACTAAAGTTCTGGACCTATTCTATCATCCTATGTGTACGTCATGTTGGCACACCTCCGTATTTTTTTATATTTCGTGTCAAACTTCGACAAATCGTTGTCCGCATATCGCATAGCGACTAATTTAATCACCCATATTTCTAAAACCTAAGTTTTTACGGTAACTTGGGTGGTATAATATAGAAGTTCTGGTCCTATTCTATCACCCTATGTGTACGTCATGTATCCACAATTCCGTATTTATTTTTATATTTCATGTCAAACGTAGACAAATCGCTTTCCGCACATCTCAATGCGACTAATTTAATCACCCATATTTCCAAAACCTAAGTTTTTACGGTAACTTGGGTGGTATAATACAGAAGTTCTGGTCCTATTCTATCACCCTATGCGTACGTAATGTTGGTACACCTCCGTATTTTTTTTATATTTCGTGTCAAACTTCGACAAATCGTTGTCCGCACATCGCATAGCGACTAATTTAATCAACCACATTTCCAAAACCTAAGTTTTTACGGTAACTTGGGTGGTATAATACAGAAGTTCTGGTCCTATTCTATCACCCTATGTGTACGTCATGTATCAACAATTCCGTATTTATTTTTATATTTCATGTCAAACTTAGACAAATCGCTGTCCGCACATTTCAATGCGACTACTTTAATCAGCCATATTTCCAAAACCTAAGTTTTTACGGTAACTTGGGTAGTATAGTACTAAAGTTCTGGACCTATTCTATCATCCTATGTGTACGTCATGTTGGCACACCTCCGTATTTTTTTTATATTTCGTGTCAAACTTAGACAAATCGTTGTCCGCACATCGCATAGCGACTAATTTAATCACCCATATTTCCAAAACCTAAGTTTTTACGGTAACTTGGGTGGTATAGTACTAAAGTTCTGGTCCTATTCTTTCATCCTATGTGTACGTCATGTTGGCACACTTCCGTATTTATTTTATTTTTCATGTCATACTTTGACAAATCGCTGTCCGCACATCTCAATGCGACTACTTTAATCAGCCATATTTCCAAAACCTAAATTTTTACGGTAACTTGGGTGGTATAATACAGAGGTTCTGGTCCTATTCTATCACCCTACGTGTACTCCTATGTGTACGTCATGTATCCACAATTCCGTATTTATTTTTATATTTCATGTCAAACTTAGACAAATCGTTGTCCGCACATCGCATGGCGAATAATTTAATCACCCATATTTCCAAAACCTAAGTTTTTAAGGTAACTTGGGTGGTATAATACTAAATTTCAGGACCTATTCTATCATCCTATGTGTACGTCATGTTGGCACACTTCCGTATTTATTTTATTTTTCATGTCATACTTTGACAAATCGCTGTCCGCACATCTCAATGCGACTACTTTAATCAGCTATATTTCCAAAACCTAAGTTTTTAGACAAATCGTTGTCCGCACATCGCATAGCGACTCATTTAATCACCAATATTTCCAAAACCTAAGTTTTTACGGTAACTTGGGTGGTATAATACAGAAGTTCTGGTCCTATTCTATCACCCTATATGTACGTAATGTTGGCACACCTCCGTATTTATTATTATATTTCATGTCATACTTAGACAAATCGTTGTCCGCACATCGCATAGCGACTACTTTAATCAGCCATATTTCCAAAACCTAAGTTTTTACGGTAACTTGGGTGGTATAATACAGAAGTTCTGGTCCTATTCTATCACCCTACGTGTACGTAATGTTGGCACACCTCCGTATTTTTTATGATATTTCATGTCATACTTAGACAAATCGTTGTCCGCACATCGCATAGCGACTAATTCAATCACCCATATTTCCAAAACCTAAGTTTTTAAGGTAACTTGGGTGGTATGATACTAAATTTCTGGTCCTATTTTATCACCCTATGTGGATGTCATGTATCCACAATTCCGTATTTATTTTTATATTTCATGTCATACTTTGACAAATCGCTGTCCGCACATCTCAATGCGACTATTTTAATCATCCGTATTTCCAAAACCTAAGTTTTTAAGGTAACTTGGGTGGTATAATACTAAAGTTCTGGACCTATTCTATCATCCTATGTGTACGTCATGTTGGCACACCTCCGTATTTTTTTTATATTTCGTGTCAAACTTCGACAAATCTCTGTCCGCACATCTATATGCGACTACTTTAATCAGCCATATTTCCAAAACCTAAGTTTTTAAGGTAACTTGGGTGGTATAATACAGAAGTTCTGGTCCTATTCTATCACCCTACGTTTACGTAATGTGGCACACCTCCGTATTTATTATTATATTTCATGTCATACTTAGACAAATCTTTGTCCGCACATCGCATAGCGACTAATTTCATCACCCATATTTCCAAAACCTAAGTTTTTAAGGTAACTTGGGTGGTATAGAACTAACGTTCTGGTCCTATTCTTTTATCCTACGTGTACGTCATGCTGACACACGTCCGTATTTATTTTATATTATATGTCAAACTTAGGTGGATCGCTGTCCACACATCCAAAGCGACTATTTTAATCACCCGTATTTCCAAAACCTAAGTTTTGACGGTAACCTGAGTGGTATAATAATATAGTTCTAATCCTATTCTACTACCCAATGTGTACGTCATGTATCCAAAATTCCGTATTTATTTTTATATTTCATGTCAAACTTAGACAAATCGTTGTCCGCACATCCAAAGCGACTATTTTAATCACCCGTATTTCCAAAACCTAAGTTTTGACGGTAACCTGAGTGTTATAATACAGAAGTTCTGGTCCTATTCTATCACCCTATGTGTACGTCATGTATCCACAATTCCGTATTATTTTTATATTTCATGTCAAACTTAGACAAATCGTTGTCCGCACATCGCATAGCGACTAATTTAATCACCCATATTTCCAAAACCTAAGTTTTTAAGGTAACTTGGGTGGTATAGTACTAAAGTTCTGGTCCTATTCTTTCATCCTACGTGTACGTAATGTTGGCACACCTCCGTATTTATTTTTATATTTCATGTCAAACTTAGACAAATCGTTGTCCGCACATCGCATAGCGACTAATTTAATCACCCATATTTCCAAAACCTAAGTTTTTACAGTAACTTGGGTGGTATAGTACTAGAGCTCTGGACCTATTCTATCATCCTATGTGTACGTCATGTTGGCACACCTCCGTATTTATTTTATTTTTCATGTCATACTTTGACAAATCGCTGTCGGCACATCGCATAGCGACTAATTTAATCACCCATATTTCCAAAACCTAAGTTTTTAAGGTAACTTGGTTGGTATAATACAGAAGTTCTGGTCCTATTCTATCACCCTATGTGTACGTCATGTATCCACAATTCCGTATTTATTTTTATATTTCATGTCAAACTTTGACAAATCGTTGTCCGCACATCGCATAGCGACTAATTTAATCACCCATATTTCCAAAACCTAAGTTTTTAAGGTAACTTGGGTGGTATAATACTAAATTTCAGGACCTATTCTATCATCCTATGTGTACGTCATGTTGGCACACTTCCGTATTTATTTTATTTTTCATGTCATACTTTGACAAATCGCTGTCCGCACATCTCAATGCGACTACTTTAATCAGCCATATTTCCAAAACCTAAGTTTTTACGGTAACTTGGGTGGTATAATACAGAAGTTCTGGTCCTATTCTATCACCCTATGTGTACGTCATGTATCCACAATTCCGTATTTATTTTTATATTTCATATCAAACTTAGACAAATCGTTGTCCGCACATCGCATAGCGACAAATTTAATCACCCATATTTCCAAAACCTAAGTTTTTACGGTAACTTGGGTGGTATAGTACTAAAGTTCTGGACCTATTCTATCATCCTATGTGTACGTCATGTTGGCACACCTCGGTATTTTTTTTATATTTCGTGTCAAACTTCGACAAATCGTTGTCCGCACATCGCATAGCGACTACTTTAATCAGCCACATTTCCAAAACCTAAGTTTTTACGGTAACTTGGGTGGTATAATACAGAAGTTCTGGTCCTATTCTATCACCCTACGTGTACGTCATGTATCCACAATTCCGTATTTATTTTTATATTTCATGTCAAACTTAGACAAATCGTTGTCCGCACATCGCATAGCGACTAATTTAATCACCCATATTTCCAATACCTAAGTTTTTAAGGTAACTTGGGTGGTATAATACTAAATTTCAGGACCTATTCTATCATCCTATGTGTACGTCATGTTGGCACACTTCCGTATTTATTTTATTTTTCATGTCATACTTTGACAAATCGCTGTCCGCACATCTCAATGCGACTACTTTAATCAGCCATATTTCCAAAACCTAAGTTTTTACGGTAACTTGGGAGGTATAATACAGAAGTTCTGGTCCTATTCTATCACCCTACGTGTACGTCATGTATCCACAATTCCGTATTTATTTTTATATTTCATGTCAAACTTTGACAAATCGTTGTCCGCACATCGCATAGCGACTAATTTAATCACCCATATTTCCAATACCTAAGTTTTTAAGGTAACTTGGGTGGTATAATACTAAATTTCAGGACCTATTCTATCACCCTACGTGTACGTAATGTTGGCACACTTCCGTATTTATTTTATTTTTCATGTCAAACTTAGACAAATCGTTGTCCGCACATCGCATAGCGACTAATTTAATCACCCATATTTCCAAAACCTAAGTTTTTAAGGTAACTTGGGTGGTAAAGTACTAAAGTTCTGGTCCTATTCTTTCATCCTACGTGTACGTCATGCTGACACACTTCCGTATTTATTTTATATTTTATGTCAAACTTAGGTGGATCGCTGTCCACACATCCAAAGCGACTATTTTACTCACCCGTATTTCCAAAACCTAAGTTTTGACGGTAACCTGAGTGGTATAATAATATAGTTCTAATCCTATTCTATCACCCAATGTGTACGTCATGTATCCAAAATTCCGTATTTATTTTTATATTTCATGTCAAACTTAGACAAATCGTTGTCCGCACATCCAAAGCGACTATTTTAATCACCCGTATTTCCAAAACCTAAGTTTTGACGGTAACCTGAGTGGTATAATAATATAGTTTTAATCCTAATCTATCACCCAATGTGTACGTCATGTATCCAAAATTCCGTATTTATTTTAATATTTCATGTCAAACTTAGACAAATCGTTGTCCGCACATCCAAAGCGACTATTTTAATCACCCGTATTTCCAAAACCTAAGTTTTGACGGTAACCTGAGTGGTATAATACAGAAGTTCTGGTCCTATTCTATCACCCTATGTGTACGTCATGTATCCACAATTCCGTATTTATTTTTATATTTCATGTCAAACTTAGACAAATCGTTGTCCGCACATCGCATAGCGACTACTTTAATCAGCCACATTTCCAAAACCTAAGTTTTTACGGTAACTTGGGTGGTATAATACAGAAGTTCTGGTCCTATTCTATCACCCTACGTGTACGTCATGTATCCACAATTCCGTATTTATTTTTATATTTCATGTCAAACTTAGACAAATCGTTGTCCGCACATCGCATAGCGACTAATTTAATCACCCATATTTCCAATACCTAAGTTTTTAAGGTAACTTGGTTGGTATAATACTAAATTTCAGGACCTATTCTATCATCCTATGTGTACGTCATGTTGGCACACTTCCGTATTTATTTTATTTTTCATGTCATACTTTGACAAATCGTTGTCCGCACATCGCATAGCGACTAATTTAATCACCCATATTTCCAAAACCTAAGTTTTTAAGGTAACTTGGGTGGTAAAGTACTAAAGTTCTGGTCCTATTCTTTCATCCTACGTGTACGTCATGCTGACACACTTCCGTATTTATTTTATATTTTATGTCAAACTTAGGTGGATCGCTGTCCACACATCCAAAGCGACTATTTTAATCACCCGTATTTCCAAAACCTAAGTTTTGACGGTAACCTGAGTGGTATAATAATATAGTTCTAATCCTATTCTATCACCCAATGTGTACGTCATGTATCCAAAATTCCGTATTTATTTTTATATTTCATGTCAAACTTAGACAAATCGTTGTCCGCACATCCAAAGCGACTATTTTAATCACCCGTATTTCCAAAACCTAAGTTTTGACGGTAACCTGAGTGGTATAATAATATAGTTTTAATCCTAATCTATCACCCAATGTGTACGTCATGTATCCAAAATTCCGTATTTATTTTTATATTTCATGTCAAACTTAGACAAATCGTTGTCCGCACATCCAAAGCGACTAT
Source organism: Flexamia atlantica (assembly GCA_035578135.1). Lineage (NCBI taxonomy): Eukaryota > Metazoa > Arthropoda > Insecta > Hemiptera > Cicadellidae > Flexamia > Flexamia atlantica. The sequence continues at coordinate 7,854,248 of JAQJVK010000026.1, read as the reverse complement.
TTTAATCACCCGTATTTCCAAAACCTAAGTTTTGACGGTAACCTGAGTGGTATAATACAGAAGTTCTGGTCCTATTCTATCACCCTATGTGTACGTCATGTATCCACAATTCCGTATTTATTTTTATATTTCATGTCAAACTTAGACAAATCGCTGTCCGCACATCTTAATGCGACTACTTTAATCAGCCATATTTCCAAAACCTAAGTTTTTACGGTAACTTGGGTGGTATAGTACTAAAGTTCTGGACCTATTCTATCATCCTATGTGTACGTAATGTTGGCACACCTCCGTATTTATTATTATATTTCATGTCATACTTAGACAAATCGTTGTCCGCACATCGCATAGCGACTAATTTAATCACCCATATTTCCAAAACCTAAGTTTTTAAGGTAACTTGGGTGGTATAGTACTAAAGTTCTGGTCCTATTCTATCATCCTATGTGTACGTCATGTTGGCACACCTCCGTATTTTTTTTATATTTCGTGTCAAACTTCGACAAATCTCTGTCCGCACATCTCAATGCAACTACTTTAATCAGCCATATTTCCAAAACCTAAGTTTTTACGGTAACTTGGGTGGTATAATACAGAAGTTCTGGTCCTATTCTATCACCCTACGTGTACGTAATGTTGGCACACCTCCGTATTTATTATTATATTTCATGTCATACTTAGACAAATCGTTGTCCGCACATCGCATAGCGACTAATTTAATCACCCATATTTCCAAAACCTAAGTTTTTAAGGTAACTTGGGTGGTATAGTACTAAAGTTCTGGTCCTATTCTTTCAAAGAACGTGTGCGTAATGTTGGCACACCTCCGTATTTATTTTTATATTTCATGTCAAACTTAGACAAATCGTTGTCCGCACATCGCATAGCGACTAATTTAATCACCCATATTTCCAAAACCTAAGTTTTTACGGTAACTTGGGTGGTATAGTTCTAAAGTTCTGGACCTATTCTATCATCCTATGTGTACGTCATGTTGGCACACCTCCGTATTTATATTATTTTTCATGTCATACTTTGACAAAGCGCTGTCCGCACATCTCAATGCGACTACTTTAATCAGCCATATTTCCAAAACCTAGGTTTTTACGGTAACTTGGGTGGTATAATACAGAAGTTCTGGTCCTATTCTATCACCCTACGTGTACGTCATGTATCCACAATTCCGTATTTATTTTTATATTTCATGTCAAACTTAGACAAATCGTTGTCCGCACATCGCATAGCGACTAATTTAATCACCCATATTTCCAAAACTAAGTTTTTAAGGTAACTTGGGTGGTATAATACTAAATTTCAGGACCTATTCTATCACCCTATGTGTACGTCATGTATCCACAATTCCGTATTTATTTTTATATTTCATGTCAAACTTAGACAAATCGTTGTCCGATCATCTCAATGCGACTACTTTAATCACCCATATTTCCAAAACTTAAGTTTTTAAGTTAACTTGGGTTGTATAATACTAAATTTCAGGACCTATTCTATCATCCTATGTGTACGTCATGTATCCAAAATTCCGTATTTATTTTTATATTTCATGTCAAACTTAGACAAATCGTTGTCCGCACATCGCATGGCGAATAATTTAATCACCCATATTTCCAAAACCTAAGTTTTTAAGGTAACTTGGGTGGTATAATACTAAATTTCAGGACCTATTCTATCATCCTATGTGTACGTCATGTTGGCACACTTCCGTATTTATTTTATTTTTCATGTCATACTTTGACAAATCGCTGTCCGCACATCTCAATGCGACTACTTTAATCAGCTATATTTCCAAATCCTAAGTTTTTAGACAAATCGTTGTCCGCACATCGCATAGCGACTAATTTAATCACCAATATTTCCAAAACCTAAGTTTTTACGGTAACTTGGGTGGTATAATACAGAAGTTCTGGTCCTATTCTATCACCCTATATGTACGTAATGTTTGCACACCTCCGTATTTATTATTATATTTCATGTCATACTTAGACAAATCGTTGTCCGCACATCGCATAGCGACTACTTTAATCAGCCATATTTCCAAAACCTAAGTTTTTACGGTAACTTGGGTGGTATAATACAGAAGTTCTGGTCCTATTCTATCACCCTACGTGTACGTAATGTTGGCACACCTCCGTATTTTTTATGATATTTCATGTCAAACTTAGACAAATCGTTGTCCGCACATCGCATAGCGACTAATTCAATCACCCATATTTCCAAAACCTAAGTTTTTAAGGTAACTTGGGTGGTATGATACTAAATTTCTGGTCCTATTTTATCACCCTATGTGGATGTCATGTATCCACAATTCCGTATTTATTTTTATATTTCATGTCATACTTTGACAAATCGCTGTCCGCACATCTCAATGCGACTATTTTAATCATCCGTATTTCCAAAACCTAAGTTTTTAAGGTAACTTGGGTGGTATAATACTAAAGTTCTGGACCTATTCTATCATCCTATGTGTACGTCATGTTGGCACACCTCCGTATTTTTTTTATATTTCGTGTCAAACTTCGACAAATCTCTGTCCGCACATCTATATGCGACTACTTTAATCAGCCATATTTCCAAAACCTAAGTTTTTAAGGTAACTTGGGTGGTATAATACAGAAGTTCTGGTCCTATTCTATCACCCTACGTGTACGTAATGTGGCACACCTCCGTATTTATTATTATATTTCATGTCATACTTAGACAAATCTTTGTCCGCACATCGCATAGCGACTAATTTAATCACCCATATTTCCAAAACCTAAGTTTTTAAGGTAACTTGGGTGGTATAGTACTAACGTTCTGGTCCTATTCTTTTATCCTACGTGTACGTCATGCTGACACACGTCCGTATTTATTTTATATTATATGTCAAACTTAGGTGGATCGCTGCCCACACATCCAAAGCGACTATTTTAATCACCCGTATTTCCAAAACCTAAGTTTTGACGGTAACCTGAGTGGTATAATAATATAGTTCTAATCCTATTCTACTACCCAATGTGTACGTCATGTATCCAAAATTCCGTATTTATTTTTATATTTCATGTCAAACTTAGACAAATCGTTGTCCGCACATCCAAAGCGACTATTTTAATCACCCGTATTTCCAAAACCTAAGTTTTGACGGTAACCTGAGTGTTATAATACAGAAGTTCTGGTCCTATTCTATCACCCTATGTGTACGTCATGTATCCACAATTCCGTATTATTTTTATATTTCATGTCAAACTTAGACAAATCGTTGTCCGCACATCGCATAGCGACTAATTTAATCACCCATATTTCCAAAACCTAAGTTTTTAAGGTAACTTGGGTGGTATAGTACTAAAGTTCTGGTCCTATTCTTTCATCCTACGTGTACGTAATGTTGGCACACCTCCGTATTTATTTTTATATTTCATGTCAAACCTAGACAAATCGTTGTCCGCACATCGCATAGCGACTAATTTAATCACCCATATTTCCAAAACCTAAGTTTTTACAGTAACTTGGGTGGTATAGTACTAGAGCTCTGGACCTATTCTATCATCCTATGTGTACGTCATGTTGGCACACCTCCGTATTTATTTTATTTTTCATGTCATACTTTGACAAATCGCTGTCGGCACATCGCATAGCGACTAATTTAATCACCCATATCCAAAACCTAAGTTTTTAAGGTAACTTGGGTGGTATAATACAGAAGTTCTGGTCCTATTCTATCACCCTATGTGTACGTCATGTATCCACAATTCCGTATTTATTTTTATATTTCATGTCAAACTTTGACAAATCGTTGTCCGCACATCGCATAGCGACTAATTTAATCACCCATATTTCCAAAACCTAAGTTTTTAAGGTAACTTGGGTGGTATAATACTAAATTTCAGGACCTATTCTATCATCTTATGTGTACGTCATGTTGGCACACTTCCGTATTTATTTTATTTTTCATGTCATACTTTGACAAATCGCTGTCCGCACATCTCAATGCGACTACTTTAATCAGCTATATTTCCAAAACCTAAGTTTTTAGACAAATCGTTGTCCGCACATCGCATAGCGACTAATTTAATCACCAATATTTCCAAAACCTAAGTTTTTACGGTAACTTGGGTGGTATAATACAGAAGTTCTGGTCCTATTCTATCACCCTATATGTACGTAATGTTGGCACACCTCCGTATTTATTATTATATTTCATGTCATACTTAGACAAATCGTTGTCCGCACATCGCATAGCGACTACTTTAATCAGCCATATTTCCAAAACCTAAGTTTTTACGGTACCTTGGGTGGTATAATACATAAGTTCTGGTCCTATTCTATCACCCTACGTGTACGTAATGTTGGCACACCTCCGTATTTTTTATGATATTTCATGTCATACTTAGACAAATCGTTGTCTGCACATCGCATAGCGACTAATTCAATCACCCATATTTCCAAAACCTAAGTTTTTTAGGTAACTTGGGTGGTATGATACTAAATTTCTGGTCCTATTTTATCACCCTATGTGGATGTCATGTATCCACAATTCCGTATTTATTTTTATATTTCATGTCATACTTTGACAAATCGCTGTCCGCACATCTCAATGCGACTATTTTAATCATCCGTATTTCCAAAACCTAAGTTTTTAAGGTAACTTGGGTGGTATAATACAGAAGTTCTGGTCCTATTCTATCACACTACGTGTACGTAATGTGGCACACCTCCGTATTTATTATTATATTTCATGTCATACTTAGACAAATCTTTGTCCGCACATCGCATAGCGACTAATTTAATCACCCATATTTCCAAAACCTAAGTTTTTAAGGTAACTTGGGTGGTATAGTACTAACGTTCTGGTCCTATTCTTTTATCCTACGTGTACGTCATGCTGACACACGTCCGTATTTATTTTATATTATATGTCAAACTTAGGTGGATCGCTGCCCACACATCCAAAGCGACTATTTTAATCACCCGTATTTCCAAAACCTAAGTTTTGACGGTAACCTGAGTGGTATACTAATATAGTTAATCCTATTCTACTACCCAATGTGTACGTCATGTATCCACAATTCCGTATTATTTTTATATTTCATGTCAAACTTAGACAAATCGTTGTCCGCACATCGCATAGCGACTAATTTAATCACCCATATTTCCAAAACCTAAGTTTTTAAGGTAACTTGGGTGGTATAGTACTAAAGTTCTGGTCCTATTCTTTCATCCTACGTGTACGTAATGTTGGCACACCTCCGTATTTATTTTTATATTTCATGTCAAACTTAGACAAATCGTTGTCCGCACATCGCATAGCGACTAATTTAATCACCCATATTTCCAAAACCTAAGTTTTTACAGTAACTTGGGTGGTATAGTACTAGAGCTCTGGACCTATTTTATCATCCTATGTGTACGTCATGTTGGCACACCTCCGTATTTATTTTATTTTTCATGTCATACTTTGACAAATCGCTGTCGGCACATCGCATAGCAACTAATTTAATCACCCATATCCAAAACCTAAGTTTTTAAGGTAACTTGGGTGGTATAATACAGAAGTTCTGGTCCTATTCTATCACCCTATGTGTACGTCATGTATCCACAATTCCGTATTTATTTTTATATTTCATGTCAAACTTTGACAAATCGTTGTCCGCACATCGCATAGCGACTAATTTAATCACCCATATTTCCAAAACCTAAGTTTTTAAGGTAACTTGGGTGGTATAATACTAAATTTCAGGACCTATTCTATCATCCTATGTGTACGTCATGTTGGCACACTTCCGTATTTATTTTATTTTTCATGTCATACTTTGACAAATCGCTGTCCGCACATCTCAATGCGACTACTTTAATCAGCTATATTTCCAAAACCTAAGTTTTTAGACAAATCGTTGTCCGCACATCGCATAGCGACTAATTTAATCACCAATATTTGAAAAAACCTAAGTTTTTACGGTAACTTGGGTGGTATAATACAGAAGTTCTGGTCCTATTCTATCACCCTATATGTACGTAATGTTGGCACACCTCCGTATTTATTATTATATTTCATGTCATACTTAGACAAATCGTTGTCCGCACATCGCATAGCGACTACTTTAATCAGCCATATTTCCAAAACCTAAGTTTTTACGGTAACTTGGGTGGTATAATACAGAAGTTCTGGTCCTATTCTATCACCCTACGTGTACGTAATGTTGGCACACCTCCGTATTTTTTATGATATTTCATGTCATACTTAGACAAATCGTTGTCCGCACATCGCATAGCGACTAATTCAATCACCCATATTTCCAAAACCTAAGTTTTTAAGGTAACTTGGGTGGTATGATACTAAATTTCTGGTCCTATTTTATCACCCTATGTGGATGTCATGTATCCACAATTCCGTATTTATTTTTATATTTCATGTCATACTTTGACAAATCGCTGTCCGCACATCTCAATGCGACTATTTTAATCATCCGTATTTCCAAAACCTAAGTTTTTAAGGTAACTTGGGTGGTATAATACTAAAGTTCTGGACCTATTCTATCATCCTATGTGTACGTCATGTTGGCACACCTCCGTATTTTTTTTATATTTCGTGTCAAACTTCGACAAATCTCTGTCCGCACATCTATATGCGACTACTTTAATCAGCCATATTTCCAAAACCTAAGTTTTTAAGGTAACTTGGGTGGTATAATACAGAAGTTCTGGTCCTATTCTATCACCCTACGTGTACGTAATGTGGCACACCTCCGTATTTATTATTATATTTCATGTCATACTTAGACAAATCTTTGTCCGCACATCGCATAGCGACTAATTTAATCACCCATATTTCCAAAACCTAAGTTTTTAAGGTAACTTGGGTGGTATAGTACTAACGTTCTGGTCCTATTCTTTTATCCTACGTGTACGTCATGCTGACACACGTCCGTATTTATTTTATATTATATGTCAAACTTAGGTGGATCGCTGTCCACACATCCAAAGCGACTATTTTAATCACCCGTATTTCCAAAACCTAAGTTTTGACGGTAACCTGAGTGGTATAATAATATAGTTCTAATCCTATTCTACTACCCAATGTGTACGTCATGTATCCAAAATTCCGTATTTATTTTTATATTTCATGTCAAACTTAGACAAATCGTTGTCCGCACATCCAAAGCGACTATTTTAATCACCCGTATTTCCAAAACCTAAGTTTTGACGGTAACCTGAGTGTTATAATACAGAAGTTCTGGTCCTATTCTATCACCCTATGTGTACGTCATGTATCCACAATTCCGTATTATTTTTATATTTCATGTCAAACTTAGACAAATCGTTGTCCGCACATCGCATAGCGACTAATTTAATCACCCATATTTCCAAAACCTAAGTTTTTAAGGTAACTTGGGTGGTATAGTACTAAAGTTCTGGTCCTATTCTTTCATCCTACGTGTACGTAATGTTGGCACACCTCCGTATTTATTTTTATTTTTCATGTCAAACTTAGACAAATCGTTGTCCGCACATCGCATAGCGACTAATTTAATCACCCATATTTCCAAAACCTAAGTTTTTACAGTAACTTGGGTGGTATAGTACTAGAGCTCTGGACCTATTCTATCATCCTATGTGTACGTCATGTTGGCACACCTCCGTATTTATTTTATTTTTCATGTCATACTTTGACAAATCGCTGTCGGCGCATCGCATAGCGACTAATTTAATCACCCATATTTCCAAAACCTAAGTTTTTAAGGTAACTTGGGTGGTATAATACAGAAGTTCTGGTCCTATTCTATCACCCTATGTGTACGTCATGTATCCACAATTCCGTATTTATTTTTATATTTCATGTCAAACTTTGACAAATCGTTGTCCGCACATCGCATAGCGACTAATTTAATCACCCATATTTCCAAAACCTAAGTTTTTAAGGTAACTTGGGTGGTATAATACTAAATTTCAGGACCTATTCTATCATCCTATGTGTACGTCATGTTGGCACACTTCCGTATTTATTTTATTTTTCATGTCATACTTTGACAAATCGCTGTCCGCACATCTCAATGCGACTACTTTAATCAGCCATATTTCCAAAACCTAAGTTTTTACGGTAACTTGGGTGGTATAATACAGAAGTTCTGGTCCTATTCTATCACCCTATGTGTACGTCATGTATCCACAATTCCGTATTTATTTTTATATTTCATATCAAACTTAGACAAATCGTTGTCCGCACATCGCATAGCGACAAATTTAATCACCCATATTTCCATAACCTAAGTTTTTACGGTAACTTGGGTGGTATAGTACTAAAGTTCTGGACCTATTCTATCATCCTATGTGTACGTCATGTTGGCACACCTCGGTATTTTTTTTATATTTCGTGTCAAACTTCGACAAATCGTTGTCCGCACATCGCATAGCGACTACTTTAATCAGCCACATTTCCAAAACCTAAGTTTTTACGGTAACTTGGGTGGTATAATACAGAAGTTCTGGTCCTATTCTATCACCCTACGTGTACGTCATGTATCCACAATTCCGTATTTATTTTTATATTTCATGTCAAACTTAGACAAATCGTTGTCCGCACATCGCATAGCGACTAATTTAATCACCCATATTTCCAATACCTAAGTTTTTAAGGTAACTTGGGTGGTATAATACTAAATTTCAGGACCTATTCTATCATCCTATGTGTACGTCATGTTGGCACACTTCCGTATTTATTTTATTTTTCATGTCATACTTTGACAAATCGCTGTCCGCACATCTCAATGCGACTACTTTAATCAGCCATATTTCCAAAACCTAAGTTTTTACGGTAACTTGGGAGGTATAATACAGAAGTTCTGGTCCTATTCTATCACCCTACGTGTACGTCATGTATCCACAATTCCGTATTTATTTTTATATTTCATGTCAAACTTAGACAAATCGTTGTCCGCACATCGCATAGCGACTACTTTAATCAGCCATATTTCCAAAACCTAAGTTTTTAGACAAATCGTTGTCCGCACATCGCATAGCGACTAATTTAATCACCAATATTTGAAAAAAACCTAAGTTTTTACGGTAACTTGGGTGGTATAATACAGAAGTTCTGGTCCTATTCTATCACCCTATATGTACGTAATGTTGGCACACCTCCGTATTTATTATTATATTTCATGTCATACTTAGACAAATCGTTGTCCGCACATCGCATAGCGACTAATTTAATCACCCATATTTCCAAAACCTAAGTTTTTACAGTAACTTGGGTGGTATAGTACTAGAGCTCTGGACCTATTCTATCATCCTATGTGTACGTCATGTTGGCACACCTCCGTATTTATTTTATTTTTCATGTCATACTTTGACAAATCGCTGTCGGCACATCGCATAGCGACTAATTTAATCACCCATATCCAAAACCTAAGTTTTTAAGGTAACTTGGGTGGTATAATACAGAAGTTCTGGTCCTATTCTATCACCCTATGTGTACGTCATGTATCCACAATTCCGTATTTATTTTTATATTTCATGTCAAACTTTGACAAATCGTTGTCCGCACATCGCATAGCGACTAATTTAATCACCCATATTTCCAAAACCTAAGTTTTTAAGGTAACTTGGGTGGTATAATACTAAATTTCAGGACCTATTCTATCATCCTATGTGTACGTCATGTTGGCACACTTCCGTATTTATTTTATTTTTCATGTCATACTTTGACAAATCGCTGTCCGCACATCTCAATGCGACTACTTTAATCAGCTATATTTCCAAAACCTAAGTTTTTAGACAAATCGTTGTCCGCACATCGCATAGCGACTAATTTAATCACCAATATTTGAAAAAACCTAAGTTTTTACGGTAACTTGGGTGGTATAATACAGAAGTTCTGGTCCTATTCTATCACCCTATATGTACGTAATGTTGGCACACCTCCGTATTTATTATTATATTTCATGTCATACTTAGACAAATCGTTGTCCGCACATCGCATAGCGACTACTTTAATCAGCCATATTTCCAAAACCTAAGTTTTTACGGTAACTTGGGTGGTATAATACAGAAGTTCTGGTCCTATTCTATCACCCTACGTGTACGTAATGTTGGCACACCTCCGTATTTTTTATGATATTTCATGTCATACTTAGACAAATCGTTGTCCGCACATCGCATAGCGACTAATTCAATCACCCATATTTCCAAAACCTAAGTTTTTAAGGTAACTTGGGTGGTATGATACTAAATTTCTGGTCCTATTTTATCACCCTATGTGGATGTCATGTATCCACAATTCCGTATTTATTTTTATATTTCATGTCATACTTTGACAAATCGCTGTCCGCACATCTCAATGCGACTATTTTAATCATCCGTATTTCCAAAACCTAAGTTTTTAAGGTAACTTGGGTGGTATAATACTAAAGTTCTGGACCTATTCTATCATCCTATGTGTACGTCATGTTGGCACACCTCCGTATTTTTTTTATATTTCGTGTCAAACTTCGACAAATCTCTGTCCGCACATCTATATGCGACTACTTTAATCAGCCATATTTCCAAAACCTAAGTTTTTAAGGTAACTTGGGTGGTATAATACAGAAGTTCTGGTCCTATTCTATCACCCTACGTGTACGTAATGTGGCACACCTCCGTATTTATTATTATATTTCATGTCATACTTAGACAAATCTTTGTCCGCACATCGCATAGCGACTAATTTAATCACCCATATTTCCAAAACCTAAGTTTTTAAGGTAACTTGGGTGGTATAGTACTAACGTTCTGGTCCTATTCTTTTATCCTACGTGTACGTCATGCTGACACACGTCCGTATTTATTTTATATTATATGTCAAACTTAGGTGGATCGCTGTCCACACATCCAAAGCGACTATTTTAATCACCCGTATTTCCAAAACCTAAGTTTTGACGGTAACCTGAGTGGTATAATAATATAGTTCTAATCCTATTCTACTACCCAATGTGTACGTCATGTATCCAAAATTCCGTATTTATTTTTATATTTCATGTCAAACTTAGACAAATCGTTGTCCGCACATCCAAAGCGACTATTTTAATCACCCGTATTTCCAAAACCTAAGTTTTGACGGTAACCTGAGTGTTATAATACAGAAGTTCTGGTCCTATTCTATCACCCTATGTGTACGTCATGTATCCACAATTCCGTATTATTTTTATATTTCATGTCAAACTTAGACAAATCGTTGTCCGCACATCGCATAGCGACTAATTTAATCACCCATATTTCCAAAACCTAAGTTTTTAAGGTAACTTGGGTGGTATAGTACTAAAGTTCTGGTCCTATTCTTTCATCCTACGTGTACGTAATGTTGGCACACCTCCGTATTTATTTTTATATTTCATGTCAAACTTAGACAAATCGTTGTCCGCACATCGCATAGCGACTAATTTAATCACCCATATTTCCAAAACCTAAGTTTTTACAGTAACTTGGGTGGTATAGTACTAGAGCTCTGGACCTATTCTATCATCCTATGTGTACGTCATGTTGGCACACCTCCGTATTTATTTTATTTTTCATGTCATACTTTGACAAATCGCTGTCGGCGCATCGCATAGCGACTAATTTAATCACCCATATTTCCAAAACCTAAGTTTTTAAGGTAACTTGGGTGGTATAATACAGAAGTTCTGGTCCTATTCTATCACCCTATGTGTACGTCATGTATCCACAATTCCGTATTTATTTTTATATTTCATGTCAAACTTTGACAAATCGTTGTCCGCACATCGCATAGCGACTAATTTAATCACCCATATTTCCAAAACCTAAGTTTTTAAGGTAACTTGGGTGGTATAATACTAAATTTCAGGACCTATTCTATCATCCTATGTGTACGTCATGTTGGCACACTTCCGTATTTATTTTATTTTTCATGTCATACTTTGACAAATCGCTGTCCGCACATCTCAATGCGACTACTTTAATCAGCCATATTTCCAAAACCTAAGTTTTTACGGTAACTTGGCTGGTATAATACAGAAGTTCTGGTCCTATTCTATCACCCTATGTGTACGTCATGTATCCACAATTCCGTATTTATTTTTATATTTCATATCAAACTTAGACAAATCGTTGTCCGCACATCGCATAGCGACAAATTTAATCACCCATATTTCCATAACCTAAGTTTTTACGGTAACTTGGGTGGTATAGTACTAAAGTTCTGGACCTATTCTATCATCCTATGTGTACGTCATGTTGGCACACCTCGGTATTTTTTTTATATTTCGTGTCAAACTTCGACAAATCGTTGTCCGCACATCGCATAGCGACTACTTTAATCAGCCACATTTCCAAAACCTAAGTTTTTACGGTAACTTGGGTGGTATAATACAGAAGTTCTGGTCCTATTCTATCACCCTACGTGTACGTCATGTATCCACAATTCCGTATTTATTTTTATATTTCATGTCAAACTTAGACAAATCGTTGTCCGCACATCGCATAGCGACTAATTTAATCACCCATATTTCCAATACCTAAGTTTTTAAGGTAACTTGGGTGGTATAATACTAAATTTCAGGACCTATTCTATCATCCTATGTGTACGTCATGTTGGCACACTTCCGTATTTATTTTATTTTTCATGTCATACTTTGACAAATCGCTGTCCGCACATCTCAATGCGACTACTTTAATCAGCCATATTTCCAAAACCTAAGTTTTTACGGTAACTTGGGAGGTATAATACAGAAGTTCTGGTCCTATTCTATCACCCTACGTGTACGTCATGTATCCACAATTCCGTATTTATTTTTATATTTCAAGTCAAACTTTGACAAATCGTTGTCCGCACATCGCATAGCGACTAATTTAATCACCCATATTTCCAATACCTAAGTTTTTAAGGTAACTTGGGTGGTATAATACTAAATTTCAGGACCTATTCTATCACCCTACGTGTACGTAATGTTGGCACACTTCCGTATTTATTTTATTTTTCATGTCAAACTTAGACAAATCGTTGTCCGCACATCGCATAGCGACTAATTTAATCACCCATATTTCCAAAACCTAAGTTTTTAAGGTAACTTGGGTGGTATAATACTAAATTTCAGGACCTATTCTATCATCCTATGTGTACGTCATGTTGGCACACTTCCGTATTTATTTTATTTTTCATGTCATACTTTGACAAATCGCTGTCCGCACATCTCAATGCGACTACTTTAATCAGCCATATTTCCAAAACCTAAGTTTTTAAGGTAACTTGGGTGGTATAGTACTATAGTTCTGGACCTATTCTATCATCCTATGTGTACGTCATGTTGGCACACCTCCGTATTTATTATTATATTTCATGTCAAACTTAGACAAATCGTTGTCCGCACATCGCATAGCGACTAATTTAATCACCCATATTTCCAAAACCTAAGTTTTTAAGGTAACTTGGGTGGTAAAGTACTAAAGTTCTGGTCCTATTCTTTCATCCTACGTGTACGTCATGCTGACACACTTCCGTATTTATTTTATATTTTATGTCAAACTTAGGTGGATCGCTGTCCACACATCCAAAGCGACTATTTTAATCACCCGTATTTCCAAAACCTAAGTTTTGACGGTAACCTGAGTGGTATAATAATATAGTTCTAATCCTATTCTATCACCCAATGTGTACGTCATGTATCCAAAATTCCGTATTTCTTTTTATATTTCATGTCAAACTTAGACAAATCGCTGTCCGCACATCTCAATGCGACTACTTTAATCAGCCATATTTCCAAAACCTAAGTTTTTACGGTAACTTGGGTGGTATAGTACTAAAGTTCTGGACCTATTCTATCATCCTATGTGTACGTAATGTTGGCACACCTCCGTATTTATTATTATATTTCATGTCATACCTAGACAAATCGTTGTCCGCACATCGCATAGCGACTAATTTAATCACCCATATTTCCAAAACCTAAGTTTTTAAGGTAACTTGGGTGGTATAGTACTAAAGTTCTGGTCCTATTCTATCATCCTATGTGTACGTCATGTTGGCACACCTCCGTATTTTTTTTATATTTCGTGTCAAACTTCGACAAATCTCTGTCCGCACATCTCAATGCAACTACTTTAATCAGCCATATTTCCAAAACCTAAGTTTTTACGGTAACTTGGGTGGTATAATACAGAAGTTCTGGTCCTATTCTATCACCCTACGTGTACGTAATGTTGGCACACCTCCGTATTTATTATTATATTTCATGTCATACTTAGACAAATCGTTGTCCGCACATCGCATAGCGACTAATTTAATCACCCATATTTCCAAAACCTAAGTTTTTAAGGTAACTTGGGTGGTATAGTACTAAAGTTCTGGTCCTATTCTTTCATCTAACGTGTGCGTAATGTTGGCACACCTCCGTATTTATTTTTATATTTCATGTCAAACTTAGACAAATCGTTGTCCGCACATCGCATAGCGACTAATTTAATCACCCATATTTCCAAAACCTAAGTTTTTACGGTAACTTGGGTGGTATAGTACTAAAGTTCTGGACCTATTCTATCATCCTATGTGTACGTCATGTTGGCACACCTCCGTATTTATATTATTTTTCATGTCATACTTTGACAAAGCGCTGTCCGCACATCTCAATGCGACTACTTTAATCAGCCATATTTCCAAAACCTATGTTTTTACGGTAACTTGGGTGGTATAATACAGAAGTTCTGGTCCTATTCTATCACCCTACGTGTACGTCATGTATCCACAATTCCGTATTTATTTTTATATTTCATGTCAAACTTAGACAAATCGTTGTCCGATCATCTCAATGCGACTACTTTAATCACCCATATTTCCAAAACTTAAGTTTTTAAGTTAACTTGGGTTGTATAATACTAAATTTCAGGACCTATTCTATCATCCTATGTGTACGTCATGTATCCAAAATTCCGTATTTATTTTTATATTTCATGTCAAACTTAGACAAATCGTTGTCCGCACATCTCAATGCGACTACTTTAATCAGCCATATTTCCAAAACCTAACTTTTTAAGGTAACTTGGGTGGTATAATACTAAATTTCAGGACCTATTCTATCATCCTATGTGTACGTCATGTTGGCACACTTCCGTATTTATTTTATTTTTCATGTCATACTTTGACAAATCGCTGTCCGCACATCTCAATGCGACTACTTTAATCAGCTATATTTCCAAAACCTAAGTTTTTAGACAAATCGTTGTCCGCACATCGCATAGCGACTAATTTAATCACCAATATTTGAAAAAACCTAAGTTTTTACGGTAACTTGGGTGGTATAATACAGAAGTTCTGGTCCTATTCTATCACCCTATATGTACGTAATGTTGGCACACCTCCGTATTTATTATTATATTTCATGTCATACTTAAACAAATCGTTGTCCGCACATCGCATAGCGACTACTTTAATCAGCCATATTTCCAAAACCTAAGTTTTTACGGTAACTTGGGTGGTATAATACAGAAGTTCTGGTCCTATTCTATCACCCTACGTGTACGTAATGTTGGCACACCTCCGTATTTTTTATGATATTTCATGTCATACTTAGACAAATCGTTGTCCGCACATCGCATAGCGACTAATTCAATCACCCATATTTCCAAAACCTAAGTTTTTAAGGTAACTTGGGTGGTATGATACTAAATTTCTGGTCCTATTTTATCACCCTATGTGGATGTCATGTATCCACAATTCCGTATTTATTTTTATATTTCATGTCATACTTTGACAAATCGCTGTCCGCACATCTCAATGCGACTATTTTAATCATCCGTATTTCCAAAACCTAAGTTTTTAAGGTAACTTGGGTGGTATAATACTAAAGTTCTGGACCTATTCTATCATCCTATGTGTACGTCATGTTGGCACACCTCCGTATTTTTTTTATATTTCGTGTCAAACTTCGACAAATCTCTGTCCGCACATCTATATGCGACTACTTTAATCAGCCATATTTCCAAAACCTAAGTTTTTAAGGTAACTTGGGTGGTATAATACAGAAGTTCTGGTCCTATTCTATCACCCTACGTGTACGTAATGTGGCACACCTCCGTATTTATTATTATATTTCATGTCATACTTAGACAAATCTTTGTCCGCACATCGCATAGCGACTAATTTAATCACCCATATTTCCAAAACCTAAGTTTTTAAGGTAACTTGGGTGGTATAGTACTAACGTTCTGGTCCTATTCTTTTATCCTACGTGTACGTCATGCTGACACACGTCCGTATTTATTTTATATTATATGTCAAACTTAGGTGGATCGCTGTCCACACATCCAAAGCGACTATTTTAATCACCCGTATTTCCAAAACCTAAGTTTTGACGGTAACCTGAGTGGTATAATAATATAGTTCTAATCCTATTCTACTACCCAATGTGTACGTCATGTATCCAAAATTCCGTATTTATTTTTATATTTCATGTCAAACTTAGACAAATCGTTGTCCGCACATCCAAAGCGACTATTTTAATCACCCGTATTTCCAAAACCTAAGTTTTGACGGTAACCTGAGTGTTATAATACAGAAGTTCTGGTCCTATTCTATCACCCTATGTGTACGTCATGTATCCACAATTCCGTATTATTTTTATATTTCATGTCAAACTTAGACAAATCGTTGTCCGCACATCGCATAGCGACTAATTTAATCACCCATATTTCCAAAACCTAAGTTTTTAAGGTAACATGGGTGGTATAGTACTAAAGTTCTGGTCCTATTCTTTCATCCTACGTGTACGTAATGTTGGCACACCTCCGTATTTATTTTTATATTTCATGTCAAACTTAGACAAATCGTTGTCCGCACATCGCATAGCGACTAATTTAATCACCCATATTTCCAAAACCTAAGTTTTTACAGTAACTTGGGTGGTATAGTACTAGAGCTCTGGACCTATTCAATCATCCTATGTGTACGTCATGTTGGCACACCTCCGTATTTATTTTATTTTTCATGTCATACTTTGACAAATCGCTGTCGGCGCATCGCATAGCGACTAATTTAATCACCCATATTTCCAAAACCTAAGTTTTTAAGGTAACTTGGGTGGTATAATACAGAAGTTCTGGTCCTATTCTATCACCCTATGTAAACGTCATGTATCCACAATTCCGTATTTATTTTTATATTTCATGTCAAACTTTGACAAATCGTTGTCCGCACATCGCATAGCGACTAATTTAATCACCCATATTTCCAAAACCTAAGTTTTTAAGGTAACTTGGGTGGTATAATACTAAATTTCAGGACCTATTCTATCATCCTATGTGTACGTCATGTTGGCACACTTCCGTATTTATTTTATTTTTCATGTCATACTTTGACAAATCGCTGTCCGCACATCTCAATGCGACTACTTTAATCAGCCATATTTCCAAAACCTAAGTTTTTACGGTAACTTGGGTGGTATAATACAGAAGTTCTGGTCCTATTCTTCCACCCTATGTGTACGTCATGTATCCACAATTCCGTATTTATTTTTATATTTCATATCAAACTTAGACAAATCGTTGTCCGCACATCGCATAGCGACAAATTTAATCACCCATATTTCCAAAACCTAAGTTTTTACGGTAACTTGGGTGGTATAGTACTAAAGTTCTGGACCTATTCTACATCCTATGTGTACGTCATGTTGGCACACCTCGGTATTTTTTTATATTTCGTGTCAAACTTCGACAAATCGTTGTCCGCACATCGCATAGCGACTACTTTAATCAGCCACATTTCCAAAACCTAAGTTTTTACGGTAACTTGGGTGGTATAATAAAGAAGTTCTGGTCCTATTCTATCACCCTACGTGTACGTCATGTATCCACAATTCCGTATTTATTTTTATATTTCATGTCAAACTTAGACAAATCGTTGTCCGCACATCGCATAGCGACTAATTTAATCACCCATATTTCCAATACCTAAGTTTTTAAGGTAACTTGGGTGGTATAATACTAAATTTCAGGACCTATTCTATCATCCTATGTGTACGTCATGTTGGCACACTTCCGTATTTATTTTATTTTTCATGTCATACTTTGACAAATCGCTGTCCGCACATCTCAATGCGACTACTTTAATCAGCCATATTTCCAAAACCTAAGTTTTTACGGTAACTTGGGAGGTATAATACAGAAGTTCTGGTCCTATTCTATCACCCTACGTGTACGTCATGTATCCACAATTCCGTATTTATTTTTATATTTCATGTCAAACTTTGACAAATCGTTGTCCGCACATCGCATAGCGACTAATTTAATCACCCATATTTCCAATACCAAATTTTTTAAGGTAACTTGGGTGGTATAATACTAAATTTCAGGACCTATTCTATCACCCTACGTGTACGTAATGTTGGCACACTTCCGTATTTATTTTATTTTTCATGTCAAACTTAGACAAATCGTTGTCCGCACATCGCATAGCGACTAATTTAATCACCCATATTTCCAAAACCTAAGTTTTTAAGGTAACTTGGGTGGTATAATACTAAATTTCAGGACCTATTCTATCATCCTATGTGTACGTCATGTTGGCACACTTCCGTATTTATTTTATTTTTCATGTCATACTTTGACAAATCGCTGTCCGCACATCTCAATGCGACTACTTTAATCAGCCATATTTCCAAAACCTAAGTTTTTAAGGTAACTTGGGTGGTATAGTACTAAAGTTCTGGACCTATTCTATCATCCTATGTGTACGTCATGTTGGCACACCTCCGTATTTATTATTATATTTCATGTCAAACTTAGACAAATCGTTGTCCGCACATCGCATAGCGACTAATTTAATCACCCATATTTCCAAAACCTAAGTTTTTAAGGTAACTTGGGTGGTAAAGTACTAAAGTTCTGGTCCTATTCTTTCATCCTACGTGTACGTCATGCTGACACACTTCCGTATTTATTTTATATTTTATGTCAAACTTAGGTGGATCGCTGTCCACACATCCAAAGCGACTATTTTAATCACCCGTATTTCCAAAACCTAAGTTTTGACGGTAACCTGAGTGGTATAATAATATAGTTCTAATCCTATTCTATCACCCAATGTGTACGTCATGTATCCAAAATTCCGTATTTATTTTTATATTTCATGTCAAACTTAGACAAATCGTTGTCCGCACATCCAAAGCGACTATTTTAATCACCCTTATTTCCAAAACCTAAGTTTTGACGGTAACCTGAGTGGTATAATAATATAGTTTTAATCCTAATCTATCACCCAATGTGTACGTCATGTATCCAAAATTCCGTATTTATTTTTATATTTCATGTCAAACTTAGACAAATCGTTGTCCGCACATCCAAAGCGACTATTTTAATCACCCGTATTTCCAAAACCTAAGTTTTGACGGTAACCTGAGTGGTATAATACAGAAGTTCTGGTCCTATTCTATCACCCTATGTGTACGTCATGTATCCACAATTCCGTATTTATTTTTATATTTCATGTCAAACTTAGACAAATCGCTGTCCGCACATCTCAATGCGACTAATTTAATCAGCCATATTTCCAAAACCTAAGTTTTTACGGTAACTTGGGTGGTATAGTACTAAAGTTCTGGACCTATTCTATCATCCTATGTGTACGTCATGTTGGCACACCTCCGTATTTTTTTTATATTTCGTGTCAAACTTCGACAAATCTCTGTCCGCACATCTCAATGCAACTACTTTAATCAGCCATATTTCCAAAACCTAAGTTTTTAAGGTAACTTGGGTGGTATAGTACTAAAGTTCTGGTCCTATTCTTTCATCTAACGTGTGCGTAATGTTGGCACACCTCCGTATTTATTTTTATATTTCATGTCAAACTTTGACAAATCGTTGTCCGCACATCGCATAGCGACTAATTTAATCACCCATATTTCCAAAACCTAAGTTTTTACGGTAACTTGGGTGGTATAGTACTAAAGTTCTGGACCTATTCTATCATCCTATGTGTACGTCATGTTGGCACACCTCCGTATTTATTTTTATATTTCATGTCAAACTTAGACAAATCGTTGTCCGCACATCGCATAGCGACTAATTTAATCACCCATATTTCCAAAACCTAAGTTTTTACGGTAACTTGGGTGGTATAGTACTAAAGTTCTGGACCTATTCTATCATCCTATGTGTACGTCATGTTGGCACACCTCCGTATTTATATTATTTTTCATGTCATACTTTGACAAAGCGCTGTCCGCACATCTCAATGCGACTACTTTAATCAGCCATATTTCCAAAACCTATGTTTTTACGGTTACTTGGGTGGTATAATACAGAAGTTCTGGTCCTATTCTATCACCCTACGTGTACGTCATGTATCCACAATTCCGTATTTATTTTTATATTTCATATCAAACTTAGACAAATCGTTGTCCGCACATCGCATAGCGACTAATTTAATCACCCATATTTCCAAAACCTAAGTTTTTAAGGTAACTTGGGTGGTATAATACTAAATTTCAGGACCTATTCTATCACCCTATGTGTACGTCATGTATCCACAATTCCGTATTTATTTTTATATTTCATGTCAAACTTAGACAAATCGTTGTCCGATCATCTCAATGCGACTAATTTAATCACCCATATATCCAAAACTTAAGTTTTTAAGTTAACTTGGGTTGTATAATACTAAATTTCAGGACCTATTCTATCATCCTATGTGTACGTCATGTATCCAAAATTCCGTATTTATTTTTATATTTCATGTCAAACTTAGACAAATCGTTGTCCGCACATCTCAATGCGACTACTTTAATCAGCCATATTTCCAAAACCTAACTTTTTAAGGTAACTTGGGTGGTATAATACTAAATTTCAGGACCTATTCTATCATCCTATGTGTACGTCATGTTGGCACACTTCCGTATTTATTTTATTTTTCATGTCATACTTTGACAAATCGCTGTCCGCACATCTCAATGCGACTACTTTAATCAGCTATATTTCCAAAACCTAAGTTTTTAGACAAATCGTTGTCCGCACATCGCATAGCGACTAATTTAATCACCAATATTTGAAAAAACCTAAGTTTTTACGGTAACTTGGGTGGTACAATACAGAAGTTCTGGTCCTATTCTATCACCCTATATGTACGTAATGTTGGCACACCTCCGTATTTATTATTATATTTCATGTCATACTTAGACAAATCGTTGTCCGCACATCGCATAGCGACTACTTTAATCAGCCATATTTCCAAAACCTAAGTTTTTACGGTAACTTGGGTGGTATAATACAGAAGTTCTGGTCCTATTCTATCACCCTACGTGTACGTAATGTTGGCACACCTCCGTATTTTTTATGATATTTCATGTCATACTTAGACAAATCGTTGTCCGCACATCGCATAGCGACTAATTCAATCACCCATATTTCCAAAACCTAAGTTTTTAAGGTAACTTGGGTGGTATGATACTAAATTTCTGGTCCTATTTTATCACCCTATGTGGATGTCATGTATCCACAATTCCGTATTTATTTTTATATTTCATGTCATACTTTGACAAATCGCTGTCCGCACATCTCAATGCGACTATTTTAATCATCCGTATTTCCAAAACCTAAGTTTTTAAGGTAACTTGGGTGGTATAATACTAAAGTTCTGGACCTATTCTATCATCCTATGTGTACGTCATGTTGGCACACCTCCGTATTTTTTTTATATTTCGTGTCAAACTTCGACAAATCTCTGTCCGCACATCTATATGCGACTACTTTAATCAGCCATATTTCCAAAACCTAAGTTTTTAAGGTAACTTGGGTGGTATAATACAGAAGTTCTGGTCCTATTCTATCACCCTACGTGTACGTAATGTGGCACACCTCCGTATTTATTATTATATTTCATGTCATACTTAGACAAATCTTTGTCCGCACATCGCATAGCGACTAATTTAATCACCCATATTTCCAAAACCTAAGTTTTTAAGGTAACTTGGGTGGTATAGTACTAACGTTCTGGTCCTATTCTTTTATCCTACGTGTGTCATGCTGACACACGTCCGTATTTATTTTATATTATATGTCAAACTTAGGTGGATCGCTGTCCACACATCCAAAGCGACTATTTTAATCACCCATATTTCCAAAACCTAAGTTTTGACGGTAACCTGAGTGGTATAATAATATAGTTCTAATCCTATTCTACTACCCAATGTGTACGTCATGTATCCAAAATTCCGTATTTATTTTTATATTTCATGTCAAACTTAGACAAATCGTTGTCCGCACATCCAAAGCGACTATTTTAATCACCCGTATTTCCAAAACCTAAGTTTTTAAGGTAACTTGGGTGGTATAGTACTAAAGTTCTGGTCCTATTCTTTCATCCTACGTGTACGTAATGTTGGCACACCTCCGTATTTTTTTTATATTTCATGTCAAACTTAGACAAATCGTTGTCCGCACATCGCATAGCGACTAATTTAATCACCCATATTTCCAAAACCTAAGTTTTTACAGTAACTTGGGTGGTGTAGTACTAGAGCTCTGGACCTATTCTATCATCCTATGTGTACGTCATGTTGGCACACCTCCGTATTTATTTTATTTTTCATGTCATACTTTGACAAATCGCTGTCGGCGCATCGCATAGCGACTAATTTAATCACCCATATTTTCAAAACCTAAGTTTTTAAGGTAACTTGGGTGGTATAATACAGAAGTTCTGGTCCTATTCTATCACCCTATGTGTACGTCATGTATCCACAATTCCGTATTTATTTTTATATTTCATGTCAAACTTTGACAAATCGTTGTCCGCACATCGCATAGCGACTAATTTAATCACCCATATTTCCAAAACCTAAGTTTTTAAGGTAACTTGGGTGGTATAATACTAAATTTCAGGACCTATTCTATCATCCTATGTGTACGTCATGTTGGCACACTTCCGTATTTATTTTATTTTTCATGTCATACTTTGACAAATCGCTGTCCGCACATCTCAATGCGACTACTTTAATCAGCCATATTTCCAAAACCTAAGTTTTTACGGTAACTTGGGTGGTATAATACAGAAGTTCTGGTCCTATTCTATCACCCTATGTGTACGTCATGTATCCACAATTCCGTATTTATTTTTATATTTCATATCAAACTTAGACAAATCGTTGTCCGCACATCGCATAGCGACAAATTTAATCACCCATATTTCCAAAACCTAAGTTTTTACGGTAACTTGGGTGGTATAGTACTAAAGTTCTGGACCTATTCTATCATCCTATGTGTACGTCATGTTGGCACACCTCGGTATTTTTTTATATTTCGTGTCAAACTTCGACAAATCGTTGTCCGCACATCGCATAGCGACTACTTTAATCAGCCACATTTCCAAAACCTAAGTTTTTACGGTAACTTGGGTGGTATAATACAGAAGTTCTGGTCCTATTCTATCACCCTACGTGTACGTCATGTATCCACAATTCCGTATTTATTTTTATATTTCATGTCAAACTTAGACAAATCGTTGTCCGCACATCGCATAGCGACTAATTTAATCACCCATATTTCCAATACCTAAGTTTTTAAGGTAACTTGGGTGGTATAATACTAAATTTCAGGACCTATTCTATCATCCTATGTGTACGTCATGTTGGCACACTCCCGTATTTATTTTATTTTTCATGTCATACTTTGACAAATCGCTGTCCGCACATCTCAATGCGACTACTTTAATCAGCCATATTTCCAAAACCTAAGTTTTTACGGTAACTTGGGAGGTATAATACAGAAGTTCTGGTCCTATTCTATTACCCTACGTGTACGTCATGTATCCACAATTCCGTATTTATTTTTATATTTCATGTCAAACTTTGACAAATCGTTGTCCGCACATCGCATAGCGACTAATTTAATCACCCATATTTCCAATACCTAAGTTTTTAAGGTAATTTGGGTGGTATAATACTAAATTTCAGGACCTATTCTATCACCCTACGTGTACGTAATGTTGGCACACTTCCGTATTTATTTTATTTTTCATGTCAAACTTAGACAAATCGTTGTCCGCACATCGCATAGCGACTAATTTAATCACCCATATTTCCAAAACCTAAGTTTTTAAGGTAACTTGGGTGGTATAATACTAAATTTCAGGACCTATTCTATCATCCTATGTGTACGTCATGTTGGCACACTTCCGTATTTATTTTATTTTTCATGTCATACTTTGACAAATCGCTGTCCGCACATCTCAATGCGACTACTTTAATCAGCCATATTTCCAAAACCTAAGTTTTTAAGGTAACTTGGGTGGTATAGTACTAAAGTTCTGGACCTATTCTATCATCCTATGTGTACGTCATGTTGGCACACCTCCGTATTTATTATTATATTTCATGTCAAACTTAGACAAATCGTTGTCCGCACATCGCATAGCGACTAATTTAATCACCCATATTTCCAAAACCTAAGTTTTTAAGGTAACTTGGGTGGTAAAGTACTAAAGTTCTGGTCCTATTCTTTCATCCTACGTGTACGTCATGCTGACACACTTCCGTATTTATTTTATATTTTATGTCAAACTTAGGTGGATCGCTGTCCACACATCCAAAGCGACTATTTTAATCACCCGTATTTCCAAAACCTAAGTTTTGACGGTAACCTGAGTGGTATAATACAGAAGTTCTGGTCCTATTCTATCACCCTATGTGTACGTCATGTATCCACAATTCCGTATTTATTTTTATATTTCATGTCAAACTTAGACAAATCGCTGTCCGCACATCTCAATGCGACTACTTTAATCAGCCATATTTCCAAAACCTAAGTTTTTACGGTAACTTGGGTGGTATAGTACTAAAGTTCTGGACCTATTCTATCATCCTATGTGTACGTAATGTTGGCACACCTCCGTATTTATTATTATATTTCATGTCATACTTAGACAAATCGTTGTCCGCACATCGCATAGCGACTAATTTAATCACCCATATTTCCAAAACCTAAGTTTTTAAGGTAACTTGGGTGGTATAGTACTAAAGTTCTGGTCCTATTCTATCATCCTATGTGTACGTCATGTTGGCACACCTCCGTATTTTTTTTATATTTCGTGTCAAACTTCGACAAATCTCTGTCCGCACATCTCAATGCAACTACTTTAATCAGCCATATTTCCAAAACCTAAGTTTTTACGGTAACTTGGGTGGTATAATACAGAAGTTCTGGTCCTATTCTATCACCCTACGTGTACGTAATGTTGGCACACCTCCGTATTTATTATTATATTTCATGTCATACTTAGACAAATCGTTGTCCGCACATCGCATAGCGACTAATTTAATCACCCATATTTCCAAAACCTAAGTTTTTAAGGTAACTTGGGTGGTATAGTACTAAAGTTCTGGTCCTATTCTTTCATCTAACGTGTGCGTAATGTTGGCACACCTCCGTATTTATTTTTATATTTCATGTCAAACTTAGACAAATCGTTGTCCGCACATCGCATAGCGACTAATTTAATCACCCATATTTCCAAAACCTAAGTTTTTACGGTAACTTGGGTGGTATAGTACTAAGGTTCTGGACCTATTCTATCATCCTATGTGTACGTCATGTTGGCACACCTCCGTATTTATATTATTTTTCATGTCATACTTTGACAAAGCGCTGTCCGCACATCTCAATGCGACTACTTTAATCAGCCATATTTCCAAAACCTATGTTTTTACGGTAACTTGGGTGGTATAATACAGAAGTTCTGGTCCTATTCTATCACCCTACGTGTACGTCATGTATCCACAATTCCGTATTTATTTTTATATTTCATGTCAAACTTAGACAAATCGTTGTCCGCACATCGCATAGCGACTAATTTAATCACCCATATTTCCAAAACCTAAGTTTTTAAGGTAACTTGGGTGGTATAATACTAAATTTCAGGACCTATTCTATCACCCTATGTGTACGTCATGTATCCACAATTCCGTATTTATTTTTATATTTCATGTCAATCTTAGACAAATCGTTGTCCGACCATCTCAATGCGACTACTTTAATCACCCATATTTCCAAAACTTAAGTTTTTAAGTTAACTTGGGTTGTATAATACTAAATTTCAGGACCTATTCTATCATCCTATGTGTACGTCATGTATCCAAAATTCCGTATTTATTTTTATATTTCATGTCAAACTTAGACAAATCGTTGTCCGCACATCTCAATGCGACTACTTTAATCAGCCATATTTCCAAAACCTAACTTTTTAAGGTAACTTGGGTGGTATAATACTAAATTTCAGGACCTATTCTATCATCCTATGTGTACGTCATGTTGGCACACTTCCGTATTTATTTTATTTTTCATGTCATACTGTCATGACAAATCGCTGTCCGCACATCTCAATATGGCTGATTAAAGTAGTGATTAAAGTATTATACCACCCAAGTTACCTTAAATACTTAGGCTTTGGAAATATGGGTGATTAAATTAGTCGCTATGTGATGTATGGACAACGATTTGTCTAAGTTTGACATGAAATATAAAAATAAATACGGAAATGTGGATACAAGACGTACACGTAGGATGAAAGAATAGGACCAGAACTTTAGTACTATACCACCCAAGTTACTTTAAAAACTTAGGTTTTGGAAATATGGGTGATTAAATTAGTCGCTATGCGATGTGCGGACAACGATTTGTCTAAGTATGACATGAAATATAATAATAAATACGGAGGTGTGCCAACATTACGTACACGTAGGGTGATAGAATAAGACCAGAACTTCTGTATTATACCACCCAAGTTACCGTAAAAACTTAGGTTTTGGAAATATGGCTGATTAAAGTAGTCGCAATGAGATGTGCGGACAGAGATTTGTCGAAGTTTGACACGAAATATAAAAAAATACGGAGGTGTGGCAACATGACGTACACATAGGATGATAGAATAGGTCCAGAACTTTAGTACTATACCACCCAAGTTACCGTAAAAACTTAGGTTTTGGAAATATGGCTGATTAAAGTACTCGCATTGAGATGTGCGGACAGCGATTTGTCTAAGTTTGACATGAAATATAAAAATAAATACGGAATTGTGGATACATGACGTACACTTAGGGTGATAAAATAGGACCAGAACTTCTGTATTATACCACCCAAGTTACCGTAAAAACTTAGGTTTTGGAAATATGGGTGATTAAATTAGTCGCTATGCGATGTGCGGACAACGATTTGTCGAAGTTTGACACGAAATATAATAATAAATACGGAAGTGTGCCAACATTACGTACATATAGGGTGATAGAATAGGACCAGAACTTCTGTATTATACCACACAAGTTACCGTAAAAACTTAGGTTTTGGAAATACGGGTGATTAAAATAGTCGCTTTGGATGTGTGGACAGCGATCCACCTAAGTTTGACATAAAATATAAAATAAATACGGAAGTGTGTCAGCATGACGTACACGTAGGATGAAAGAATAGGACCAGAACTTTAGTACTATACCACCCAAGTTACCTTAAAAACTTAGATTTTGGAAATATGGGTGATTAAATTAGTCGCTATGCGATGTGCGGACAACGATTTGTCTAAGTATGACATGAAATATAATAATAAATACGGACGTGTGCCAACATTACGTACATATAGGGTGATAGAATAGGACCAGAACTTCTGTATTATACCACCCAAGTTACCGTAAAAACTTAGGTTTTGGAAATATGGGTGATTAAATTAGTCGCTATGCGATGTGCGGACAACGATTTGTCTAAGTATGACATGAAATATAATAATAAATACGGATGTGTGTCAACATTACGTACACGTAGGGTGATAGAATGGGACCAGAACTTCTGTATTATACCACCCAAGTTACCGTAAAAACTTAGGTTTTGGAAATATGGCTGATTAAAGTAGTCGCATTGAGATGTGCGGACAAAGATTTGTCGAAGTTTGACACGAAATATAAAAAAAATACGGAGGTGTGCCAACATGACGTACACATAGGATGATAGAATAGGTTTAGAACTTTAGTACTATACCACTCAAGTTACCTTAAAAACTTAGGTTTTGGAAATATGGGTGATTAAATTAGTTGCTATGCGATGTGCGGACAACGATTTGTCTAAGTTTGACATGAAATATAAAAATAAATACGGAATTTTGGATACATGACGTACACATTGGGTGATAGAATAGGATTAGAACTATATTATTATACCACTCAGGTTACCGTCAAAACTTAGGTTTTGGAAATACGGGTGATTAAAATAGTCGCTTTGGATGTGTGGACAGCGATCCACCTAAGTTTGACATTAAATATAAAATAAATACAGCAGTGTGTCAGCATGACGTACACGTAGGATGAAAGAATAGGACCAGAACTTTACTACTATAACACCCAAGTTACCTTAAAAACTTAAGTTTTGGAAATATGGGTGATTAAATTAGTCGCTATGCAATGTGCGGACAACGATTTGTCTAAGTATGACATGAAATATAATAATAAATACGGAGGTGTGCCAACATTACGCACACGTAGGGTGATAGAATAGGACCAGAACTTCTGTATTATACCACCCAAGTTACCGTAAAAACTTAGGTTTTGGAAATATGGCTGATTAAAGTAGTCGCATTGAGATGTGCGGACAGAGATTTGTCGAAGTATGACATGAAAAATAAAATAAATACGGAAGTGTGCCAACATGACGTACACATAGGATGATAGAATAGGTCCTGAACTTTAGTATTATACCACCCAAGTTACCTTAAAAACTTAGGTTTTGGAAATATGGGTGATTAAATTAGTCGCTATGCGATGTGCGGACAACGATTTGTCTAAGTTTGACATGAAATATAAAAATAAATACGGAATTGTGGATACATGACGTACACATAGGGTGATAGAATAGGACCAGAACTTCTGTATTATACCACCCAAGTTACCGTAAAAACTTAGGTTTTGGAAATATGGCTGATTAAAGTAGTCGCATTGAGATGTGCGGACAGAGATTTGTCGAAGTATGACATGAAAAATAAAATAAATACGGAAGTGTGCCAACATGACGTACACATAGGATGATAGAATAGGTCCTGAACTTTAGTATTATACCACCCAAGTTACCTTAAAAACTTAGGTTTTGGAAATATGGGTGATTAAATTAGTCGCTATGCGATGTGCGGACAACGATTTGTCTAAGTTTGACATGAAATATAAAAATAAATACGGAATTGTGGATACATGACGTACACATAGGGTGATAGAATAGGACCAGAACTTCTGTATTATACCACCCAAGTTACCGTAAAAACTTAGGTTTTGGAAATATGGCTGATTAAAGTAGTCACATTGAGATGTGCGGACAGCGATTTGTCAAAGTATGAAATGAAAAATAAAATAAATACGGAAGTGTGCCAACATGACGTACACATAGGATGATAGAATAGGTCCTGAAATTTAGTATTATACCACCCAAGTTACCTTAAAAACTTAGGTTTTGGAAATATGGGTGATTAAATTAGTCGCTATGCGATGTGCGGGCAACGATTTGTCTAAGTTTGACATGAAATATAAAAATAAATACGGAATTGTGGATACATGACGTACACATAGGATGATAGAATAGGACCAGAACTTCTGTATTATACCACCCAAGTTACCGTAAAAACTTAGGTTTTGGAAATATGGGTGATTAAATTAGTCGCTATGCGATGTGCGGACAACGATTTGTCTAAGTTTGACATGAAATATAAAAATAAATACGGAATTGTGGATACATGACGTACACATAGGGTGATAGAATAGGACCAGAACTTCTGTATTATATCACCCAAGTTACCGTAAAAACTTAGGTTTTGGAAATATGGCTGATTAAAGTAGTCGCATTGAGATGGGCGGACAGCGATTTGTCAAAGTATGACATGAAAAATAAAATAAATACGGAAGTGTGCCAACATGACGTACACATAGGATGATAGAAGAGGTCCTGAAATTTAGTATTATACCACCCAAGTTACCTTAAAAACTTAGGTTTTGGAAATATGGGTGATTAAATTAGTCGCTATGCGATGTGCGGACAACGATTTGTCGAAGTTTGACACGAAATATAATAATAAATAAGGAAGTGTGCCAACATTACGTACATATAGGGTGATAGAATAGGACCAGAACTTCTGTATTATACCACCCAAGTTACCGTAAAAACTTAGGTTTTGGAAATACGGGTGATTAAAATAGTCGCTTTGGATGTGTGGACAGCGATCCACCTAAGTTTGACATAAAATATAAAATAAATACGGAAGTGTGTCAGCATGACGTACACGTAGGATGAAAGAATAGGACCAGAACTTTAGTACTATACCACCCAAGTTACCTTAAAAACTTAGGTTTTGGAAATATGGGTGATTAAATTAGTCGCTATGCGATGTGCGGACAACGATTTGTCTAAGTATGACATGAAATATAATAATAAATACGGAGGTGTGTCAACATTACGTACACGTAGGGTGATAGAATGGGACCAGAACTTCTGTATTATACCACCCAAGTTACCGTAAAAACTTTGGTTTTGGAAATATGGCTGATTAAAGTAGTCGCATTGAGATGTGCGGACAAAGATTTGTCGAAGTTTGACACGAAATATAAAAAAAATACGGAGGTGTGCCAACATGACGTACACATAGGATGATAGAATAGGTTTAGAACTTTAGTACTATACCACTCAAGTTACCTTAAAAACTTAGGTTTTGGAAATATGGGTGATTAAATTAGTTGCTATGCGATGTGCGGACAACGATTTGTCTAAGTTTGACATGAAATATAAAAATAAATACGGAATTTTGGATACATGACGTACACATTGGGTGATAGAATAGGATTAGAACTATATTATTATACCACTCAGGTTACCGTCAAAACTTAGGTTTTGGAAATACGGGTGATTAAAATAGTCGCTTTGGATGTGTGGACAGCGATCCACCTAAGTTTGACATTAAATATAAAATAAATACAGCAGTGTGTCAGCATGACGTACACGTAGGATGAAAGAATAGGACCAGAACTTTACTACTATACCACCCAAGTTACCTTAAAAACTTAAGTTTTGGAAATATGGGTGATTAAATTAGTCGCTATGCAATGTGCGGACAACGATTTGTCTAAGTATGACATGAAATATAATAATAAATACGGAGGTGTGCCAACATTACGTACACGTAGGGTGATAGAATAGGACCAGAACTTCTGTATTATACCACCCAAGTTACCGTAAAAACTTAGGTTTTGGAAATATGGCTGATTAAAGTAGTCGCATTGAGATGTGCGGACAGAGATTTGTCGAAGTATGACATGAAAAATAAAATAAATACGGAAGTGTGCCAACATGACGTACACATAGGATGATATAATAGGTCCTGAACTGTAGTATTATACCACCCAAGTTACCTTAAAAACTTAGGTTTTGGAAATATGGGTGATTAAATTAGTCGCTATGCGATGTGCGGACAACGATTTGTCTAAGTTTGACATGAAATATAAAAATAAATACGGAATTGTGGATACATGACGTACACATAGGGTGATAGAATAGGACCAGAACTTCTGTATTATACCACCCAAGTTACCGTAAAAACTTAGGTTTTGGAAATATGGCTGATTAAAGTAGTCACATTGAGATGTGCGGACAGCGATTTGTCAAAGTATGAAATGAAAAATAAAATAAATAAGGAAGTGTGCCAACATGACGTACACATAGGATGATAGAATAGGTCCTGAAATTTAGTATTATACCACCCAAGTTACCTTAAAAACTTAGGTTTTGGAAATATGGGTGATTAAATTAGTCGCTATGCGATGTGCGGGCAACGATTTGTCTAAGTTTGACATGAAATATAAAAATAAATACGGAATTGTGGATACATGACGTACACATAGGATGATAGAATAGGACCAGAACTTCTGTATTATACCACACAAGTTACCGTAAAAACTTAGGTTTTGGAAATATGGGTGATTAAATTAGTCGCTATGCGATGTGCGGACAACGATTTGTCTAAGTTTGACATGAAATATAAAAATAAATACGGAATTGTGGATACATGACGTACACATAGGGTGATAGAATAGGACCAGAACTTCTGTATTATATCACCCAAGTTACCGTAAAAACTTAGGTTTTGGAAATATGGCTGATTAAAGTAGTCGCATTGAGATGTGCGGACAGCGATTTGTCAAAGTATGACATGAAAAATAAAATAAATACGGAAGTGTGCCAACATGACGTACACATAGGATGATAGAATAGGTCCTGAAATTTAGTATTATACCACCCAAGTTACCTTAAAAACTTAGGTTTTGGAAATATGGGTGATTAAATTAGTCGCTATGCGATGTGCGGACAACGATTTGTCTAAGTTTGACATGAAATATAAAAATAAATACGGAATTGTGGATACATGACGTACACATAGGGTGATAGAATAGGACCAGAACTTCTGTATTATACCACCCAAGTTACCGTAAAAACTTTGGTTTTGGAAATATGGCTGATTAAAGTAGTCGCATTGAGATGTGCGGACAAAGATTTGTCGAAGTTTGACACGAAATATAAAAAAAATACGGAGGTGTGCCAACATGACGTACACATAGGATGATAGAATAGGTTTAGAACTTTAGTACTATACCACTCAAGTTACCTTAAAAACTTAGGTTTTGGAAATATGGGTGATTAAATTAGTTGCTATGCGATGTGCGGACAACGATTTGTCTAAGTTTGACATGAAATATAAAAATAAATACGGAATTTTGGATACATGACGTACACATTGGGTGATAGAATAGGATTAGAACTATATTATTATACCACTCAGGTTACCGTCAAAACTTAGGTTTTGGAAATACGGGTGATTAAAATAGTCGCTTTGGATGTGTGGACAGCGATCCACCTAAGTTTGACATTAAATATAAAATAAATACAGCAGTGTGTCAGCATGACGTACACGTAGGATGAAAGAATAGGACCAGAACTTTACTACTATACCACCCAAGTTACCTTAAAAACTTAAGTTTTGGAAATATGGGTGATTAAATTAGTCGCTATGCAATGTGCGGACAACGATTTGTCTAAGTATGACATGAAATATAATAATAAATACGGAGGTGTGCCAACATTACGTACACGTAGGGTGATAGAATAGGACCAGAACTTCTGTATTATACCACCCAAGTTACCGTAAAAACTTAGGTTTTGGAAATATGGCTGATTAAAGTAGTCGCATTGAGATGTGCGGACAGAGATTTGTCGAAGTATGACATGAAAAATAAAATAAATACGGAAGTGTGCCAACATGACGTACACATAGGATGATATAATAGGTCCTGAACTTTAGTATTATACCACCCAAGTTACCTTAAAAACTTAGGTTTTGGAAATATGGGTGATTAAATTAGTCGCTATGCGATGTGCGGACAACGATTTGTCTAAGTTTGACATGAAATATAAAAATAAATACGGAATTGTGGATACATGACGTACACATAGGGTGATAGAATAGGACCAGAACTTCTGTATTATACCACCCAAGTTACCGTAAAAACTTAGGTTTTGGAAATATGGCTGATTAAAGTAGTCACATTGAGATGTGCGGACAGCGATTTGTCAAAGTATGAAATGAAAAATAAAATAAATAAGGAAGTGTGCCAACATGACGTACACATAGGATGATAGAATAGGTCCTGAAATTTAGTATTATACCACCCAAGTTACCTTAAAAACTTAGGTTTTGGAAATATGGGTGATTAAATTAGTCGCTATGCGATGTGCGGGCAACGATTTGTCTAAGTTTGACATGAAATATAAAAATAAATACGGAATTGTGGATACATGACGTACACATAGGATGATAGAATAGGACCAGAACTTCTGTATTATACCACCCAAGTTACCGTAAAAACTTAGGTTTTGGAAATATGGGTGATTAAATTAGTCGCTATGCGATGTGCGGACAACGATTTGTCTAAGTTTGACATGAAATATAAAAATAAATACGGAATTGTGGATACATGACGTACACATAGGGTGATAGAATAGGACCAGAACTTCTGTATTATATCACCCAAGTTACCGTAAAAACTTAGGTTTTGGAAATATGGCTGATTAAAGTA
The DNA here is from genome assembly GCA_035578135.1 of Flexamia atlantica. Taxonomy (NCBI): domain Eukaryota; kingdom Metazoa; phylum Arthropoda; class Insecta; order Hemiptera; family Cicadellidae; genus Flexamia; species Flexamia atlantica. Next base: position 7,820,139 of record JAQJVK010000026.1, on the reverse strand, counting down.
GTCGCATTGAGATGTGCGGACAGCGATTTGTCAAAGTATGACATGAAAAATAAAATAAATACGGAAGTGTGCCAACATGACGTACACATAGGATGATAGAATAGGTCCTGAAATTTAGTATTATACCACCCAAGTTACCTTAAAAACTTAGGTTTTGGAAATATGGGTGATTAAATTAGTCACTATGCGATGTGCGGACAACGATTTGTCTAAGTTTGACATGAAATATAAAAATAAATACGGAATTGTGGATACATGACGTACACATAGGGTGATAGAATAGGACCAGAACTTCTGTATTATACCACCCAAGTTACCGTAAAAACTTAGGTTTTGGAAAAATGGGTGATTAAATTAGTCGCTATGCGATGTGCGGACAACGTTTTGTCTAAGTTTGACATGAAATATAAAAAGGAAATACGGAATTTTGGATACATGACGTACACATTGGGTGATAGAATAGGATTAGAACTATATTATTTTACCACTCAGGTTACCGTCAAAACTTAGGTTTTGGAAATACGGGTGATTAAAATAGTCGCTTTGGATGTGTGAACAGCGATCCACCTAAGTTTGACATTAAATATAAAATAAATACGGCAGTGTGTCAGCATGACGTACACGTAGGATGAAAGAATAGGACCAGAACTTTAGTACTATACCACCCAAGTTACCTTAAAAACTTAGGTTTTGGAAATATGTGTGATTAAATTAGTCGCTATGCGATGTGCGGACAACGATTTGTCTAAGTATGACATGAAATATAATAATAAATACGGAAGTGTGCCAACATTACGTACATATAGGGTGATAGAATAGGACCAGAACGTCTGTATTATACCACCCAAGTTACCGTTAAAACTTAGGTTTTGGAAATATGGCTGATTAAAGTAGTCGCATTGAGATGTGCGGACAGAGATTTGTCGAAGTTTGACACGAAATATAAAAAAATACGGAGGTGTGCCAACATGACGTACACATAGGATGATAGAATAGGTCCTGAAATTTAGTATTATACCACCCAAGTTACCTTAAAAACTTAGGTTTTGGAAATATGGGTGATTAAATTAGTCGCTATGCGATGTGCGGACAACGATTTGTCTAACTTTGACATGAAATATAAAAATAAATACGAAATTGTGGATACGTGACGTACACATAGGGTGATAGAATAGGACCAGAACTTCTGTATTATACCACCCAAGTTACCGTAAAAACTTAGGTTTTGGAAATATGGCTGATTAAAGTAGTCGCATTGAGATGTGCGGACAGCGATTTGTCAAAGTATGACATGAAAAATAAAATAAATACGGAAGTGTGCCAACATGACGTACACATAGGATGATAGAATAGGTCCTGAAATTTAGTATTATACCACCCAAGTTACCTTAAAAACTTAGGTTTTGGAAATATGGGTGATTAAATTAGTTGCTATGCGATGTGCGGACAACGATTTGTCTAAGTTTGACATGAAATATAAAAATAAATACGGAATTGTGGATACATGACGTACACATAGGGTGATAGAATAGGACCAGAACTTCTGTATTATACCACCCAAGTTACCGTAATAACTTAGGTTTTGGAAATATGGCTGATTAAAGTAGTCGCATTGAGATGTGCGGACAACGATTTGTCTAAGTTTGACATGAAATATAAAAATAAATACGGAATTTTGGATACATGACGTACACATTGGGTGATAGAATAGGATTAGAACTACATTATTTTACCACTCAGGTTACCGTCAAAAAATAGGTTTTGGAAATACGGGTGATTAAAATAGTCGCTTTGGATGTGTGGACAGCGATCCACCTAAGTTTGACATAAAATAAAAAATAAATACGGCAGTGTGTCAGCATGACGTACACATAGGATGATAGAATAGGTCCTGAAATTTAGTATTATACCACCCAAGTTACCTTAAAAACTTAGGTTTTGGAAATATGGGTGATTAAATTAGTCGCTATGCGATGTGCGGACAACGATTTGTCTACGTTTGACATGAAATATAAAAATAAATACGGAATTGTGGATACATGACGTACACATAGGGTGATAGAATAGGACCAGAACTTCTGTATTATACCACCCAAGTTACCTTAAAAACTTAGGTTTTGGAAATATGGCTGATTAAATTAGTCGCTATGCGATGTGCGGACAACGATTTGTCTAATTTTGACATGAAATATAAAAATAAATACGGAATTGTGGATACATGACGTACACATAGGGTGATAGAATAGGACCAGAACTTCTGTATTATACCACCCAAGTTACCGTAAAAACTTAGGTTTTGGAAATATGGCTGATTAAAGTAGTCGCATTGAGATGTGCGGACAGCGATTTGTCAAAGTATGACATGAAAATAAAATAAATACGGAAGTGTGCCAACATGACGTACACATAGGATGATAGAATAGGTCCTGAAATTTAGTACTATACCACCCAAGTTACCTTAAAAACTTAGGTTTTGGAAATATGGGTGATTAAATTAGTCGCTATGCGATGTGCGGACAACGATTTGTCTAAGTTTGACATGAAATATAAAGATAAAAACGGAATTGTGGATACATGACGTACACATAGGGTGATAGAATAGGAACAGAACTTCTGTATTATACCACCCAAGTTACCGTAAAAACTTAGGTTTTGGAAATATGGGTGATTAAATTAGTCGCTATGCGATGTGCGGACAACGATTTGTCTAAGTTTGACATGAAATATAAAAATAAATACGGAATTTTGGATACATGACGTACACATTGGGTGATAGAATAGGATTAGAACTATATTATTTTACCACTCAGGTTACCGTCAAAACTTAGGTTTTGGAAATACGGGTGATTAAAATAGTCGCTTTGGATGTGTGGACAGCGATCCACCTAAGTTTGACATAAAATATAAAATAAATACGGCAGTGTGTCAGCATGACGTACACGTAGGATGAAAGAATAGGACCAGAACTTTAGTACTATACCACCCAAGTTACCTTAAAAACTTAGATTTTGGAAATATGGGTGATTAAATTAGTCGCTATGCGATGTGCGGACAACGATTTGTCTAAGTATGACATGAAATATAATAATAAATACGGACGTGTGCCAACATTACGTACATATAGGGTGATAGAATAGGACCAGAACTTCTGTATTATACCACCCAAGTTACCGTAAAAACTTAGGTTTTGGAAATATGGCTTATTAAAGTAGTCGCATTGAGATGTGCGGACAGAGATTTGTCGAAGTTTGACACGAAATATAAAAAAATACGGAGGTGTGCCAACATGACGTACACATAGGATAATAGAATAGGTCCAGAACTTTAGTACTATACCACCCAAGTTACCTTAAAAACTTAGGTTTTGGAAATACGGGTGATTAAAATAGTCGCTTTGGATGGGTAGACAGTGATCCACCTAAGTTTGACATAAAATATAAAATAAATACGGCAGTGTGTCAGCATGACGTACACGTAGGATGAAAGAATAGGACCAGAACTTTAGTACTATACCACCCAAGTTACCTTAAAAACTTAGGTTTTGGAAATATGGGTGATTAAATTAGTCGCTATGCGATGTGCGGACAACGATTTGTCTAAGTATGACATGAAATATAAAATAAATACGGAAGTGTGCCAACATTACGTACATATAGGGTGATAGAATAGGACCAGAACTTCTGTATTATACCACCCAAGTTACCGTAAAAACTTAGGTTTTGGAAATATGGCTGATTAAATTAGTCGCATTGAGATGTGCGGACAGCGATTTGTCAAAGTATGACATGTAAAATAAAATAAATACGGAAGTGTGCCAACATGACGTACACATAGGATGATAGAATAGGTCCTGAAATTTAGTATTATACCACCCAAGTTACCTTAAAAACTTAGGTTTTGGAAATATGGGTGATTAAATTAGTCGCTATGCAATGTGCGGACGACGATTTGTCTAAGTTTGACATGAAATATAAAAATAAATACGGAATTGTGGATACATGACGTACACATAGGGTGATAGAATAGGATCAGAACCTCTGTATTATACCACCCAAGTTACCGCAAAAACTTAGGTTTTGGAAATATGGCTGATTAAATTAGTCGCTATGCGATGTGCCGACAGCGATTTGTCAAAGTATGACATGAAAAATAAAATAAATACGGAAGTGTGCCAACATGACGTACACATAGGATGATAGAATAGGTCCTGAACTTTAGTATTATACAACCCAAGTTACCTTAAAAACTTAGGTTTTGGGTATATGGGTGATTAAATTAGTCGCTATGCGATGTGCGGACAACGATTTGTCTAAGTTTGACATGAAATATAAAAATAAATACGGAATTGTGGATACATGACGTACACATAGGGTGATAGAATAGGATCAGAACTTCTGTATTATACCACACAAGTTACCGCAAAAACTTAGGTTTTGGAAATATGGCTGATTAAATTAGTCGCTATGCGATGTGCCGACAGCGATTTGTCAAAGTATGACATGAAAAATAAAATAAATACGGAAGTGTGCCAACATGACGTACACATAGGATGATAGAATAGGTCCTGAACTTTAGTATTATACAACCCAAGTTACCTTAAAAACTTAGGTTTTGGATATATGGGTGATTAAATTAGTCGCTATGCGATGTGCGGACAACGATTTGTCTAAGTTTGACATGAAATATAAAATAAATACGGCAGTGTGTCAGCATGACGTACACGTAGGGTGATGAAATAGGACCAGAACCTCTGTATTATACCACCCAAGTTACCGTAAAAACTTAGGTTTTGGAAATATGGGTGATTAAATTAGTCGCTATGCGATGTGCGGACAACGATTTGTCTAAGTTTGACATGAAATATAAAAATAAATACGGAATTGTGGATACATGACGTACACATAGGGTGATAGAATAGGACCAGAACTTCTGTATTATACAACTCAAGTTACCGTAAAAACTTAGGTTTTGGAAATATGGCTGATTAAAGTAGTCGCATTGAGATGTGTGGACAGCGATTTGTCAAAGTATGACATGAAAAATAAAATAAATACGGAAGTGTGCCAACATGACGTACACATAGGATGATAGAATAGGTCCTGAAATTTAGTATTATACCACCCAAGTTACCTTAAAAACTTAGGTTTTGGAAATATGGGTGATTAAATTAGTCGCTATGCGATGTGCGGACAACGATTTGTCTAAGTTTGACATGAAATATAAAATAAATACGGAATTGTGGATACATGACGTACACATAGGGTGATAGAATTGGACCAGAACTTCTGTATTATACCACCCAAGTTACCTTAAAAACTTAGGTTTTGGAAATATGGCTGATTAAATTAGTCGCTATGCGATGTGCGGACACCGATTTGTCTAAGTTTGACATGAAATATAAAAATAAATACGGAGTTGTGGATACATGACGTACACGTAGGGTGATGAAATAGGACCAGAACTTCTGTATTATACCACCCAAGTTACCGTAAAAACTTAGGTTTTGGAAATATGGCTGATTAAAGTAGTCGCATTGAGATGTGCGGACAGAGATTTGTCGAAGTTTGACACGAAATATAAAAAAATACGGAGGTGTGCCAACATGACGTACACATAGGATGATAGAATAGGTCCAGAACTTTAGTACTATACCACCCAAGTTACCTTAAAAACTTAGGTTTTGGAAATACGGGTGATTAAAATAGTCGCATTGAGATGTGTGGACAGTGATCCACCTAAGTTTGACATTCTATCTAAGTTTGGTCCTATTCTATCACCCTACGTGTACGTAATGTTGGCACACTTCCGTATTTATTTTATTTTTCATGTCAAACTTCGACACATCGTTGTCCGCACATCGTATAGCGACTAATTTAATCACCCATATTTCCAAAACCTAAGTTTTTACGGTAACTTGGGTGGTATAATACAGAAGTTCTGGTCCTATTCTATCACCCTATGTGTACGTCATGTATCCACAATTCCGTATTTATGTTTATATTTCATGTCAAACTTAGACAAATCGTTGTCCGCACATCGCATAGCGACTAATTTAATCACCCATATTTCCAAAACCTAAGTGATTAAGGTAACTTGGGTGGTATAATACTAAATTTCAGGACCTATTCTTTCATCCTATGTGTACGTCATGTTGGCACACTTCCGTATTTATTTTATTTTTCATGTCATACTTTGACAAATCGCTGTCCGCACATCTCAATGCGACTACTTTAATCAGCCATATTTCCAAAACCTAAGTTTTTTAAGGTAACTTGGGTGGTATAATACTATATTTCAGGACCTATTCTATCATCCTATGTGTACGTCATGTCGGCACACTTCCGTATTTATTTTATTTTTCATGTCATACTTTGACAAATCGCTGTCCGCACATCTCAATGCGACTAATTTAATCACCCATATTTCCAAAACCTAAGTTTTTACGGTAACTTGGGTGGTATAATACAGAAGTTCTGGTTCTATACTATCACCCTAAGTGTACGTAATGTTGGCACACCTCCGTATTTATTTTTATATTTCATGTCAAACTTAGACGAATCGTTGTCCGCACATCGCATAGCGACTAATTTAATCACCCATATTTCCAAAACCTAATTTTTTAAGGTAACTTAGGGTGGTATGGTACTAAAGTTCTAGTCCTATTCTTTCATCCTATGTGTACGTCATGCTGGCACACTTCCGTGTTTATTTTATATTTCATGTCAAACTTAGACAAATCGCTGTCCGCACATCGCAAAGCGACTACTTTAATCAGCCATATTTCCAAAACCTTAGTTTTTACGGTAACTTGGGTGGTATAATACAGACTTTCTGGTCCTATTCTATCACCCTATGTGACCGTAATGTTGGCACACTTCCGTATTTATTTTATTTTTCATGTCAAACTTCGACAAATCGTTGTCGGCACATCGCATATCGACTAATTTAATCACCCATATTTCCAAAACCTAAGTTTTTATGGTAACTTGGGTGGTATAATACAGAAGTTCTGGTCCTATTCTATCACCCTACGTGTACGTAATGTTGGCACACCTCCGTATTTATTATTATATTTCATGTCATACTTAGACAAATCGTTGTCTGCACATCGCATAGCGACTAATTTAATCACCCATATTTCCAAAACCTAAGTTTTTAAGGTAACTCTGGTGGTATAATACTAAATTTCAGGACCCATTCTATCATCCTATGTGTACGTCATGTTGGCACACTTCCGTATTTATTTTATTTTTCATGTCATACTTTGACAAATCGCTGTCCGCACATCTCAATGCGACTACTTTAATCAGCCATATTTCCAAAACCTAAGTTTTTAAGGTAACTTGGGTGGTATAATACTAAATATCAGGACCTATTCTATCATCCTATGTGTACGTCATGTTGGCACACTTCCGTATTTATTTTATTTTTCATGTCATACTTTGACAAATCGCTGTCCGCACATCTCAATGCGACTAATTTAATCACCCATATTTCCAAAACCTAAGTTTTTACGGTACCTTGGGTGGTATAATACAGAAGTTCTGGTCCTATTCTATCACCCTACGTGTACGTAATGTTGGCACACCTCCGTATTTATTTTTATATTTCATGTCAAACTTAGACGAATCGTTGTCCGCACATCGCATAGCGACTAATTTAATCACCCATATTTCCAAAACCTAATTTTTTAAGGTAACTTAGGGTGGTATGGTACTAAAGTTCTAGTCCTATTCTTTCATCCTATGTGTACGTCATGCTGGCACACTTCCGTGTTTATTTTATATTTCATGTCAAACTTAGACAAATCGCTGTCCGCACATCGCAAAGCGACTACTTTAATCAGCCATATTTCCAAAACCTTAGTTTTTACGGTAACTTGGGTGGTATAATACAGACTTTCTGGTCCTATTCTATCACCCTATGTAACCGTAATGTTGGCACACTTCCGTATTTATTTTATTTTTCATGTCAAACTTCGACAAATCGTTGTCGGCGACTAATTTAATCACCCATATTTCCAAAACCTAAGTTTTTATGGTAACTTGGGTGGTATAATACAGAAGTTCTGGTCCTATTCTATCACCCTACGTGTACGTAATGTTGGCACACCTCCGTATTTATTATTATATTTCATGTCATACTTAGACAAATCGTTGTCTGCACATCGCATAGCGACTAATTTAATCACCCATATTTCCAAAACCTAAGTTTTTAAGGTAACTCTGGTGGTATAATACTAAATTTCTGGTCCTATTTTATCACCCTATGTGGATGTCATGTATCCACAATTCCGTATTTATTTTTATATTTCATGTCATACTTTGACAAATCGCTGTCCGCACATCTCAATGCGACTATTTTAATCACCCGTATTTCCAAAACCTAAGTTTTTAAGGTAACTTGGGTGGTATAGTACTAAAGTTCTGGACCTATTCTATCATCCTATGTGTACGTTATGTTGGCACACCTCCGTATTTTTTTTATATTTCGTGTCAAACTTCGACAAATCTCTGTCCGCACATCTCAATGCGACTATTTTAATCAGCCATATTTCCAAAACCTAAGTTTTTACGGTAACTTGGGTGGTATAATACAGAAGTTCTGGTCCTATTCTATCACCCTACGTGTAAGTAATGTTGGCACACCTCCGTATTTATTATTATATTTCATGTCATACTTAGACAAATCGTTGTCCGCACATCGCATAGCGACTAATTTAATCACCCATATTTCCAAAACCTAAGTTTTTAAGGTAACTTGGGTGGTATAGTACTAAAGTTCTGGTCCTATTCTTTCATCCTACGTGTACGTCATGCTGACACACTTCCGTATTTATTTTATATTTTATGTCAAACTTAGGTGGATCGCTGCCCACACATCCAAAGCGACTATTTTAATCACCCGTATTTCCTAAACCTAAGTTTTGACGGTAACCTGAGTGGTATAATAATATAGTTCTAATCCTATTCTATCACCTAATGTGTACGTCATGTATCCAAAATTCCGTATTTATTTTTATATTTCATGTCAAACTTAGACAAATCGTTGTCCGCATATCCAAAGCGACTATTTTAATCACCCGTATTTCCAAAACCTAAGTTTTGACGGTAACCTGAGTGGTATAATAATATAGTTCTAATCCTATTCTATCACCCAATGTGTACGTCATGTATCCTAAATTCCGTATTTATTTTTATATTTCATGTCAAACTTAGACAAATCGTTGTCCGCACATCCAAAGCGACTATTTTAATCACCCGTATTTCCAAAACCTAAGTTTTGACGGTAACTTGGGTGGTATAGTACTAAAGTTCTGGACCTATTCTATCATCCTATGTGTACGTAATGTTGGCACACCTCCGTATTTATTATTATATTTCATGTCATACTTAGACAAATCGTTGTCCGCACATCGCATAGCGACTAATTTAATCACCCATATTTCCAAAACCTAAGTTTTTAAGGTAACTTGGGTGGTATAGTACTAAAGTTCTGGTCCTATTCTATCATCCTATGTGTACGTCATGTTGGCACACCTCCGTATTTTTTTTATATTTCGTGTCAAACTTCGACAAATCTCTGTCCGCACATCTCAATGCGACTACTTTAATCAGCCATATTTTCAAAACCTAAGTTTTTACGGTATCTTGGGTGGTATAATACAGAAGTTCTGGTCCTATTCTATCACCCTACGTGTACGTAATGTTGGCACACCTCCGTATTTATTATTATATTTCATGTCATACTTAGACAAATCGTTGTCCGCACATCGCATAGCGACTAATTAAATCACCCATATTTCCAAAACCTAAGTTTTTAAGGTAACTTGGGTGGTATAGTACTAAAGTTCTGGTCCTATTCTTTCATCCTACGTGTGCGTAATGTTGGCACACCTCCGTATTTATTTTTATATTTCATGTCAAACTTAGACAAATCGTTGTCCGCACATCGCATAGCGACTAATTTAATCACCCATATTTCCAATACCTAAGTTTTTACGGTAACTTGGGTGGTATAGTACAAAGGTTCTGGACCTATTCTATCATCCTATGTGTACGTCATGTTGGCACGCCTCCGTATTTATTTTATTTTTCATGTCATACTTTGACAAATCGCTGTCCGCACATCTCAATGCGACTACTTTAATCAGCCATATTTCCAAAACCTAAGTTTTTACGGTAACTTGGGTGGTATAATACAGAAGTTCTGGTCCTATTCTATCACCCTACGTGTACGTCATGTATCCACAATTCCGTATTTATTTTTATATTTCATGTCAAACTTAGACAAATCGTTGTCCGCACATCCAAAGCGACTATTTTAATCAACCGTATTTCCAAAACCTAAGTTTTGACGGTAACTTGGGTGGTATAGTACTAAAGTTCTGGACCTATTCTATCATCCTATGTGTACGTAATGTTGGCACACCTCCGTATTTATTATTATATTTCATGTCATACTTAGACAAATCGTTGTCCGCACATCGCATAGCGACTAATTTAATCACCCATATTTCCAAAACCTAAGTTTTTAAGGTAACTTGGGTGGTATAGTACTAAAGTTCTGGTCCTATTCTATCATCCTATGTGTACGTCATGTTGGCACACCTCCGTATTTTTTTTATATTTCGTGTCAAACTTCGACAAATCTCTGTCCGCACATCTCAATGCGACTACTTTAATCAGCCATATTTTCAAAACCTAAGTTTTTACGGTATCTTGGGTGGTATAATACAGAAGTTCTGGTCCTATTCTATCACCCTACGTGTACGTAATGTTGGCACACCTCCGTATTTATTATTATATTTCATGTCATACTTAGACAAATCGTTGTCCGCACATCGCATAGCGACTAATTAAATCACCCATATTTCCAAAACCTAAGTTTTTAAGGTAACTTGGGTGGTATAGTACTAAAGTTCTGGTCCTATTCTTTCATCCTACGTGTGCGTAATGTTGGCACACCTCCGTATTTATTTTTATATTTCATGTCAAACTTAGACAAATCGTTGTCCGCACTTCGCATAGCGACTAATTTAATCACCCATATTTCCAAAACCTAAGTTTTTACGGTAACTTGGGTGGTATAGTACAAAGGTTCTGGACCTATTCTATCATCCTATGTGTACGTCATGTTGGCACGCCTCCGTATTTATTTTATTTTTCATGTCATACTTTGACAAATCGCTGTCCGCACATCTCAATGCGACTACTTTAATCAGCCATATTTCCAAAACCTAAGTTTTTACGGTAACTTGGGTGGTATAATACAGAAGTTCTGGTCCTATTCTATCACCCTACGTGTACGTCATGTATCCACAATTCCGTATTTATTTTTATATTTCATGTCAAACTTAGACAAATTGTTGTCCGCACATCGCATAGCGACTAATTTAATCACCCATATTTCCAAAACCTAAGTTTTTAAGGTAACTTGGGTGGTATAATACTAAATTTCAGGACCTATTCTATCACCCTATGTGTACGTCATGTATCCACAATTCCGTATTTATTTTTATATTTCATGTCAAACTTAGACAAATCGTTGTCCGCTCATCTCAATGCGACTACTTTAATCAGCCATATTTCCAAAACCTAAGTTTTTAAGGTAACTTGGGTGGTATAATACTAAATTTCAGGACCCAATCTATCATCCTATGTATACGTCATGTATCCACAATTCCGTATTTATTTTTATATTTCATGTCAAACTTAGACAAATCGTTGTCCGCACATCTCAATGCGACTACTTTAATCAGCCATATTTCCAAAACCTAAGTTTTTAAGGTAACTTGGGTGGTATAATACTAAAATTTCAGGACCTATTCTATCATCCTATGTGTACGTCATGTTGGCACACTTCCGTATTTATTTTATTTTTCATGTCATAATTTGACAAATCGCTGTCCGCACATCTCAATATGGCTGATTAAAGTAGTCGCATTGAGATGTGCGGACAGAGATTTGTCGAGGTTTGACACGAAATATAAAAAAATACGAAGGTGTGCCAACATGACGTACACATAGGATGATAGAATAGGTCCAGAACTTTAGTACTATACCACCCAAGTTACCTTAAAAACTTAGGTTTTGGAAATATGGGTGATTAAATTAGTCGCTATGCGATGTGCGGACAACGATTTGTCTAAGTATGACATGAAATATAATAATAAATACGGAGGTGTGCCAACATTACGTACACATAGGGTGATAGAATAGGACCACAACTTCTGTATTATTTCACCCAAGTTACCGTAAAAACTTAGGTTTTGGAAATATGGCTGATTAAAGTAGTCGCATTGAGATGTGCGGACAGCGATTTGTCAAAGTATGACATGAAAAATAAAATAAATACGGAAGTGTGCCAACATGACGTACACATAGGATGATAGAATAGGTCCTGAAATTTAGTATTATACCACCCAAGATACCTTAAAAACTTAGGTTTTGGAAATATGGGTGATTAAATTAGTCGCTATGCGATGTGCGGACAACGATTTGTCTAAGTTTGACATGAAATATAAAAATAAATACGGAATTGTGGATACATGACGTACACATATGGTGATAGAATAGGACCAGAACTTCTGTATTATACCACCCAAGTTACCGTAAAAACTTAGGTTTTGGAAATATGGCTGATTAAAGTAGTCGCATTGAGATGTGCGGACAGAGATTTGTCGAAGTATGACATGAAAAATAAAATAAATACGAAAGTGTGCCAACATGACGTACACATAGGATGATAGAATAGGTCTTGAAATTTAGTATTATACCACCCAAGTTACCTTAAAAACTTAGGTTTTGGAAATATGGGTGATTAAATTAGTCGCTATGCGATGTGCGGACAACGATTTGTCTAAGTTTGACATGAAATATAAAAATAAATACGGAATTGTGGATACATGACGTACACATAGGGTGATAGAATAGGACCAGAACTTCTGTATTATACAACCCAAGTTACCGTAAAAACTTAGGTTTTGGAAATATGGGTGATTAAATTAGTCGCTATGCGATGTGCGGACAACGATTTGTCTAAGTTTGACATGAAATATAAAAATAAATACGGAATTTTGGATACATGACGTACACATTGGGTGATAGAATAGGATTAGAACTATATTATTATACCACTCAGGTTACCGTCAAAACTTAGGTTTTGGAAATACGGGTGATTAAAATAGTCGCTTTGGATGTGTGGACAGCGATCCACCTAAGCTTGACATAAAATATAAAATAAATACGGCAGTGTGTCAGCATGACGTACACGTAGGATGAAAGAATAGGACCAGAACTTTAGTACTATACCACCCAAGTTACCTTAAAAACTTAGGTTTTGGAAATATGGGTGATTAAATTAGTCGCTATGCGATGTGCGGACAACGATTTGTCTAAGTATGACATGAAATATAATAATAAATACGGAAGTGTGCCAACATTACGTACATATAGGGTGATAGAATAGGACCAGAACTTTTGTATTATACCACCCAAGTTACGGTAAAAACTTAGGTTTTGGAAATATGGCTGATTAAAGTAGTCGCATTGAGATGTGCGGACAGAGATTTGTCGAAGTTTGACACGAAATATAAAAAAAATACGGAGGTGTGCCAACATGACGTACACATAGGATGATAGAATAGGTCCAGAACCTTAGTACTATACCACCCAAGTTACCTTAAAAACTTAGCTTTTGGAAATACGGGTGATTAAAATAGTCGCTTTGGATGTGTGGACAGTGATCCACCTAAGTTTGACATAAAATATAAAATAAATACGGCAGTGTGTCAGCATGACGTACACATAGGGTGATGAAATAGGACCAGAACTTCTGTATTATACCACCCAAGTTACCGTAAAAACTTAGGTTTTTGAAATATGGCTGATTAAAGTAGTCGCATTGAGATGTGCGGACAGCGATTTGTCAAAGTATGACATGAAAAATAAAATAAATACGGAAGTGTGCCAACATGACGTACACATAGGATGATAGAATAGGTCCTGAAATTTAGTATTATACCACCCAAGTTACCATAAAAACTTAGGTTTTGGAAATATGGGTGATTAAATTAGTCGCTATGCGATGTGCGGACAACGATTTGTCTAAGTTTGACATGAAATATAAAAATAAATACGGAATTGTGGATACATGACGTACACATAGGGTGATAGAATAGGACCAGAACTTCTGTATTATACCACCCAAGTTACCGTAAAAACTTAGGTTTTGGAAATATGGCTGATTAAAGTAGTCGCATTGAGATGTGCGGACAGCGATTTGTCAAAGTATGACATGAAAAATAAAATAAATACGGAAGTGTGCCCACATGACGTACACATAGGATGATAGAATAGGTCCTGAACTTTAGTATTATACCACCCAAGTTACCTTAAAAACTTAGGTTTTGGATATATGGGTGATTAAATTAGTCGCTATGCGATGTGCGGACAACGATTTGTCTAGGTTTGACATGAAATATAAAATAAATACGGCAGTGTGTCAGCATGACGTACACGTAGGGTGATGAAATAGGACCAGAACTTCTGTATTATACCACCCAAGTTACCGTAAAAACTTAGGTTTTGGAAATATGTCTGATTAAAGTTGGCGCATTGAGATATGCGGACAGCGATTTGTCAAAGTATGACATGAAAAATAAAATAAATAAGGAAGTGTGCCAACATGACGTACACATAGGATGATAGAATAGGTCCTGAAATTTAGTATTATACCACCCAAGTTACCTTAAAAACTTAGGTTTTGGAAATATGGGTGATTAAATTAGTCGCTATGCGATGTGCGGACAACGATTTGTCTAAGTTTGACATGAAATATTAAAATAAATACGGAATTGTGGATACATGACGTACACATAGGGTGATAGAATAGGACCAGAACTTCTGTATTATACCACCCAAGTTATCGTAAAAACTTAGGTTTTGGAAATATGGCTGATTAAAGTAGTCGCATTGAGATGTGCGGACAGCGATTTGTCAAAGTATGACATGAAAAATAAAATAAATACGGAAGTGTGCCAACATGACGTACATATAGGGTGATAGAATTGGACCAGAACTTCTGTATTATACCACCCAAGTTACCGTAAAAACTTAGGTTTTGGAAATATGGCTGATTAAAGTAGTCGCATTGAGATGTGCCGACAGAGATTTGTCGAAGTTTGACACGAAATATAAAAAAAATAAGAAGGTGTGCCAACATGACGTACACATAGGATGATAGAATAGGTCCAGAACCTTAGTACTATACCACCCAAGTTACCTTAAAAACTTAGGTTTTGGAAATACGGGTGATTAAAATAGTCGCTTTGGATGTGTGGACAGTGATCCACCTAAGTTTGACATAAAATATAAAATAAATACGGCAGTGTGTCAGCATGACGTACACGTAGGGTGATGAAATAGGACCAGAACTTCTGTATTATACCACCCAAGTTACCGTAAAAACTTAGGTTTTGGAAATATGGCTGATTAAAGTAGTCGCATTGAAATGTGCGGACAGCGATTTGTCAAAGTATGACATGAAAAATAAAATAAATACGGAAGTGTGCCAACATGACGTACACATAGGATGATAGAATAGGTCCTGAAATTTAGTATTATACCACCCAAGTTACCTTAAAAACTTAGGTTTTGGAAATATGGGTGATTAAATTAGTCGCTATGCGATGTGCGGACAACGATTTGTCTAAGTTTGACATGAAATATAAAAATAAATACGGAATTGTGGATACATGACGTACACATAGGGTGATAGAATAGGACCAGAACTTCTGTATTATACCACCCAAGTTACCGTAAAAACTTAGGTTTTGGAAATATGGCTGATTAAAGTAGTCGCATTGAGATGTGCGGACAGCGATTTGTCAAAGTATGACATGAAAAATAAAATAAATACGGAAGTGTGCCAACATGACGTACACATAGGATGATAGAATAGGTCCTGAAATTTAGTATTATACCACCCAAGTTACCGTAAAAACTTAGGTTTTGGAAATATGGGTGATTAAATTAGTCGCTATGCGATGTTTGGACAACGATTTGTCTAAGTTTGACATGAAATATAAAAATAAATACGGAATTGTGGATACATGACGTACACGTAGGGTGATAGAATAGGACCAGAATTTTTGTATTATACCACCCAAGTTACCGTAAAAACTTAGGTTTTGGAAATATGGCTGATTAAAGTAGTCGCATTGAGATGTGCGGACAGCGATTTGTCAAAGTATGACATGAAAAATAAAATAAACACGGAAGTCTGCCAACATGACGTACACATAGGATGATAGAATAGGTCCTGAAATTTAGTATAATACCACCCAAGTTACCTTAAAAACTTAGGTTTTGGAAATATGGGTGATTAAATTAGTCGCTATGCGATGTGCGGACAACGATTTGTCTAAGTTTGACATGAAATATAAAAATAAATACCGAATTGTGGATACATGACGTACACATAGGGTGATAGAATAGGACCAGAACTTCTGTATTAAACCACCCAAGTTACCTTAAAAACTTAGGTTTTGGAAATATGGGTGATTAAATTAGTCGCTATGCGATGTGCGGACAACGATTTGTCTAAGTATAACATGAAATATAATAATAAAAACGGAGGTGTGCCAACATTACGTACACGTAGGGTGATGAAATAGGACCAGAACTTCTGTATTATACCACTCAAGTTACCGTAAAAACTCAGGTTTTGGAAATATGGCTGATTAAAGTAGTCGCATTGAGATGTGCGGACAGCGATTTGTCAAAGTATGACATGAAAAATAAAATAAATACGGAAGTGTGCAAACATGACGTACACATAGGATGATAGAATAGGTCCTGAAATTTAGTACTATACCACCCAAGTTACCTTAAAAACTTAGGTTTTGGAAATATGGCTGATTAAATTAGTCGCTATGCGATGTGCGGACAACGATTTGTCTAAGTTTGACATGAAATATAATAATAAATACGGAGGTGTGCCAACATTACGTACACGTAGGGTGATAGAATAGGACCAGAACTTCTGTATTATACCACCCAAGTTACCGTAAAAACTTAGGTTTTGGAAATATGGCTGATTAAAGTAGTCGCATTGAGATGTGCGGACAGCGATTTGTCAAAGTATGACATGAAAAATAAAATAAATACGGAAGTGTGCCAACATGACGTACACATAGGATGATAGAATAGGTCCTGAAATTTAGTATTATACCACCCAAGTTACCTTAAAAACTTAGGTTTTGGAAATATGGGTGATTAAATTAGTCGCTATGCGATGTGCGGACAACGATTTGTCTACGTTTGACATGAAATATAAAAATAAATACGGAATTGGGGATACATGACGTACACATAGGGTGATAGAATAGGACCAGAACTTCTGTATTATACCACCCAAGTTACCGTAAAAACTTAGGTTTTGGAAATATGGCTGATTAAAGTAGTCGCATTGAGGTGTGCGGACAGAGATTTGTCGAAGTTTGACACGAAATATAAAAAAATACGGAGGTGTGCCAACATGACGTACACATAGGATGATAGAATAGGTCCAGAACTTTAGTACTATACCACCCAAGTTACCTTAAAAACTTAGGTTTTGGAAATACGGGTGATTAAAATAGTCGCATTGAGATGTGTGGACAGTGATTCACCTAAGTTTGACATAAAATATAAAATAAATACGGCAGTGTGTCAGCATGACGTACACGTAGGGTGATGAAATAGGACCAGAACTTCTGTATCATACCACCCAAGTTACCGTAAAAACTTAGGTTTTGGAAATATGGCTGATTAAAGTAGTCGCATTGAGATGTGCGGACAGCGATTTGTCTAAGTTTGACATGAAATATAAAAATAAATACGGAAGTGTGCCAACATGACGTACACATAGGATGATAGAATAGGTCCTGAACTTTAGTATTATACCACCCAAGTTACCTTAAAAACTTAGGTTTTGGATATATGGGTGATTAAATTAGTCGCTATGCGATGTGCGGACAACGATTTGTCTAAGTTTGACATGAAATATAAAAATAAATACGTATTTGTGGATACATGACGTACACATAGGGTGATGAAATAGGACCAGAACTTCTGTATTATACCACCCAACTTACCGTAAAAAATTAGGTTTTGGAAATATGGCTGATTAAAGTAGTCGCATTGAGATGTGCGGACAGCGATTTGCCAAAGTATGACATGAAAAATAAAATAAATACGGAAGTGTGCCAACATGACGTACACATAGGATGATAGAATAGGTCCTGAACTTTAGTATTATACCACCCAAGTTACCTTAAAAACTTAGGTTTTGGATATATGGGTGATTAAATTAGTCGCTATGCGATGTGCGGACAACGATTTGTCTAAGTTTGACATGAAATATAAAATAAATACGGCAGTGTGTCAGCATGACGTACACGTAGGGTGATGAAATAGGAAAAGAACTTCTGTATTATACCACCCAAGTTACCGTAAAAACTTAGGTTATGGAAATATGGCTGATTAAAGTAGTCGCATTGAGATGTGCGGACAGCGATTTGTCAAAGTATGACATGAAAAATAAAATAAATACGGAAGTGTGCCAACATGACGTACACATAGGATGATAGAATAGGTCCTGAAATTTAGTACTATACCACCCAAGTTACCTTAAAAACTTAGGTTTTGTAAATATGGCTGATTAAATTAGTCGCTATGCGATGTGCGGACAACGATTTGTCTAAGTTTGACATGAAATATAAAAATAAATACGGAGTTGTGGATACATGACGTACACGTAGGGTGATGAAATAGGACCAGAACTTCTGTATTATACCACCCAAGTTACCGTAAAAACTTAGGTTTTGGAAATATGGCTGATTAAAGTAGTCGCATTGAGATGTGCGGACAGAGATTTGTCGAAGTTTGACACGAAATATAAAAAAATACGGAGGTGTGCCAACATGACGTACACATAGGATGATAGAATAGGTCCAGACCTTTAGTATTATACCACCCAAGTTACCTTAAAAACTTAGGTTTTGGAAATACGGGTGATTAAAATAGTCGCTTGGATGTGTGGACAGCGATCCACCTAAGTTTGACATAAAATATAAAATAAATACGGCAGTGTGTCAGCATGACGTACACGTAGGATGAAAGAATAGGACCAGAACTTTAGTACTATACCACCCAAGTTACCTAAAAAACCTATGTTTTGGAAATATGGGTGATTAAATTAGTCGCTATGCGATGTGCGGACAACGATTTGTCTAAGTTTGACATGAAATATAAAAATAAATACGGAGTTGTGGATACATGACGTACACGTAGGGTGATGAAATAGGACCAGAACTTCTGTATTATACCACCCAAGTTACCGTAAAAACTTTTTTTTTGGAAATATGGCTGATTAAAGTAGTCGCATTGAGATGTGCGGACAGCGATTTGTCAAAGTATGACATGAAAAATAAAATAAATACGGAAGTGTGCCAACATGACGTACACATAGGATGATAGAATAGGTCCTGAAATTTAGTATTATGCCACCCAAGTTACCTTAAAAACTTAGGTTTTGGAAATATGGGTGATTAAATTAGTCGCTATGCGATGTGCGGACAACGATTTGTCTAAGTTTGACATGAAATATAAAAATAAATACGGAATTTTGGATACATGACGTACACATTGGGTGATAGAATAGGATTAGAACTATATTATTATACCACTCAGGTTACCGTCAAAACTTAGGTTTTGGAAATACGGGTGATTAAAATAGTCGCTTTGGATGTGTGGACAGCGATCCACCTAAGCTTGACATAAAATATAAAATAAATACGGCAGTGTGTCAGCATGACGTACACGTAGGATGAAAGAATAGGACCAGAACTTTAGTACTATACCACCCAAGTTACCTTAAAAACTTAGGTTTTGGAAATATGGGTGATTAAATTAGTCGCTATGCGATGTGCGGACAACGATTTGTCTAAGTATGACATGAAATATAATAATAAATACGGAAAAGTGCCAACATTACGTACATATAGGGTGATAGAATAGGACCAGAACTTTTGTATTATACCACCCAAGTTACCGTAAAAACTTAGGTTTTGGAAATATGGCTGATTAAAGTAGTCGCATTGAGATGTGCGGACAGAGATTTGTCGAAGTTTGACACGAAATATAAAAAAAATACGGAGGTGTGCCAACATGACGTACACATAGGATGATAGAATAGGTCCAGAACCTTAGTACTATACCACCCAAGTTACCTTAAAAACTTAGCTTTTGGAAATACGGGTGATTAAAATAGTCGCTTTGGATGTGTGGACAGTGATCCACCTAAGTTTGACATAAAATATAAAATAAATACGGCAGTGTGTCAGCATGACGTACACATAGGGTGATGAAATAGGACCAGAACTTCTGTATTATACCACCCAAGTTACCGTAAAAACTTAGGTTTTGGAAATATGGCTGATTAAAGTAGTCGCATTGAGATGTGCGGACAGCGATTTGTCAAAGTATGACATGAAAAATAAAATAAATACGGAAGTGTGCCAACATGACGTACACATAGGATGATAGAATAGGTCCTGAAATTTAGTATTATACCCCCCAAGTTACCATAAAAACTTAGGTTTTGGAAATATGGGTGATTAAATTAGTCGCTATGCGATGTGCGGACAACGATTTGTCTAAGTTTGACATGAAATATAAAAATAAATACGGAATTGTGGATACATGACGTACACATAGGGTGATAGAATAGGACCAGAACTTCTGTATTATACCACCCAAGTTACCGTAAAAACTTAGGTTTTGGAAATATGGCTGATTAAAGTAGTCGCATTGAGATGTGCGGACAGCGATTTGTCAAAGTATGACATGAAAAATAAAATAAATACGGAAGTGTGCCCACATGACGTACACATAGGATGATAGAATAGGTCCTGAACTTTAGTATTATACCACCCAAGTTACCTTAAAAACTTAGGTTTTGGATATATGGGTGATTAAATTAGTCGCTATGCGATGTGCGGACAACGATTTGTCTAAGTTTGACATGAAATATAAAATAAATACGGCAGTGTGTCAGCATGACGTACACGTAGGGTGATGAAATAGGACCAGAACTTCTGTATTATACCACCCAAGTTACCGTAAAAACTTAGGTTTTGGAAATATGTCTGATTAAAGTTGGCGCATTGAGATATGCGGACAGCGATTTGTCAAAGTATGACATGAAAAATAAAATAAATAAGGAAGTGTGCCAACATGACGTACACATAGGATGATAGAATAGGTCCTGAAATTTAGTATTATACCACCCAAGTTACCTTAAAAACTTAGGTTTTGGAAATATGGGTGATTAAATTAGTCGCTATGCGATGTGCGGACAACGATTTGTCTAAGTTTGACATGAAATATTAAAATAAATACGGAATTGTGGATACATGACGTACACATAGGGTGATAGAATAGGACCAGAACTTCTGTATTATACCACCCAAGTTATCGTAAAAACTTAGGTTTTGGAAATATGGCTGATTAAAGTAGTCGCATTGAGATGTGCGGACAGCGATTTGTCAAAGTATGACATGAAAAATAAAATAAATACGGAAGTGTGCCAACATGACGTACATATAGGGTGATAGAATTGGACCAGAACTTCTGTATTATACCACCCAAGTTACCGTAAAAACTTAGGTTTTGGAAATATGGCTGATTAAAGTAGTCGCATTGAGATGTGCCGACAGAGATTTGTCGAAGTTTGACACGAAATATAAAAAAAATAAGAAGGTGTGCCAACATGACGTACACATAGGATGATAGAATAGGTCCAGAACCTTAGTACTATACCACCCAAGTTACCTTAAAAACTTAGGTTTTGGAAATACGGGTGATTAAAATAGTCGCTTTGGATGTGTGGACAGTGATCCACCTAAGTTTGACATAAAATATAAAATAAATACGGCAGTGTGTCAGCATGACGTACACGTAGGGTGATGAAATAGGACCAGAACTTCTGTATTATACCACCCAAGTTACCGTAAAAACTTAGGTTTTGGAAATATGGCTGATTAAAGTAGTCGCATTGAAATGTGCGGACAGCGATTTGTCAAAGTATGACATGAAAAATAAAATAAATACGGAAGTGTGCCAACATGACGTACACATAGGATGATAGAATAGGTCCTGAAATTTAGTATTATACCACCCAAGTTACCTTAAAAACTTAGGTTTTGGAAATATGGGTGATTAAATTAGTCGCTATGCGATGTGCGGACAACGATTTGTCTAAGTTTGACATGAAATATAAAAATAAATACGGAATTGTGGATACATGACGTACACATAGGGTGATAGAATAGGACCAGAACTTCTGTATTATACCACCCAAGTTACCGTAAAAACTTAGGTTTTGGAAATATGGCTGATTAAAGTAGTCGCATTGAGATGTGCGGACAGCGATTTGTCAAAGTATGACATGAAAAATAAAATAAATACGGAAGTGTGCCAACATGACGTACACATAGGATGATAGAATAGGTCCTGAAATTTAGTATTATACCACCCAAGTTACCGTAAAAACTTAGGTTTTGGAAATATGGGTGATTAAATTAGTCGCTATGCGATGTTTGGACAACGATTTGTCTAAGTTTGACATGAAATATAAAAATAAATACGGAATTGTGGATACATGACGTACACGTAGGGTGATAGAATAGGACCAGAATTTTTGTATTATACCACCCAAGTTACCGTAAAAACTTAGGTTTTGGAAATATGGCTGATTAAAGTAGTCGCATTGAGATGTGCGGACAGCGATTTGTCAAAGTATGACATGAAAAATAAAATAAACACGGAAGTCTGCCAACATGACGTACACATAGGATGATAGAATAGGTCCTGAAATTTAGTATAATACCACCCAAGTTACCTTAAAAACTTAGGTTTTGGAAATATGGGTGATTAAATTAGTCGCTATGCGATGTGCGGACAACGATTTGTCTAAGTTTGACATGAAATATAAAAATAAATACCGAATTGTGGATATATGACGTACACATAGGGTGATAGAATAGGACCAGAACTTCTGTATTAAACCACCCAAGTTACCTTAAAAACTTAGGTTTTGGAAATATGGGTGATTAAATTAGTCGCTATGCGATGTGCGGACAACGATTTGTCTAAGTATAACATGAAATATAATAATAAAAACGGAGGTGTGCCAACATTACGTACACGTAGGGTGATGAAATAGGACCAGAACTTCTGTATTATACCACTCAAGTTACCGTAAAAACTCAGGTTTTGGAAATATGGCTGATTAAAGTAGTCGCATTGAGATGTGCGGACAGCGATTTGTCAAAGTATGACATGAAAAATAAAATAAATACGGAAGTGTGCAAACATGACGTACACATAGGATGATAGAATAGGTCCTGAAATTTAGTACTATACCACCCAAGTTACCTTAAAAACTTAGGTTTTGGAAATATGGCTGATTAAATTAGTCGCTATGCGATGTGCGGACAACGATTTGTCTAAGTTTGACATGAAATATAATAATAAATACGGAGGTGTGCCAACATTACGTACACGTAGGGTGATAGAATAGGACCAGAACTTCTGTATTATACCACCCAAGTTACCGTAAAAACTTAGGTTTTGGAAATATGGCTGATTAAAGTAGTCGCATTGAGATGTGCGGACAGCGATTTGTCAAAGTATGACATGAAAAATAAAATAAATACGGAAGTGTGCCAACATGACGTACACATAGGATGATAGAATAGGTCCTGAAATTTAGTATTATACCACCCAAGTTACCTTAAAAACTTAGGTTTTGGAAATATGGGTGATTAAATTAGTCGCTATGCGATGTGCGGACAACGATTTGTCTACGTTTGACATGAAATATAAAAATAAATACGGAATTGGGGATACATGACGTACACATAGGGTGATAGAATAGGACCAGAACTTCTGTATTATACCACCCAAGTTACCGTAAAAACTTAGGTTTTGGAAATATGGCTGATTAAAGTAGTCGCATTGAGGTGTGCGGACAGAGATTTGTCGAAGTTTGACACGAAATATAAAAAAATACGGAGGTGTGCCAACATGACGTACACATAGGATGATAGAATAGGTCCAGAACTTTAGTACTATACCACCCAAGTTACCTTAAAAACTTAGGTTTTGGAAATACGGGTGATTAAAATAGTCGCATTGAGATGTGTGGACAGTGATTCACCTAAGTTTGACATAAAATATAAAATAAATACGGCAGTGTGTCAGCATGACGTACACGTAGGGTGATGAAATAGGACCAGAACTTCTGTATCATACCACCCAAGTTACCGTAAAAACTTAGGTTTTGGAAATATGGCTGATTAAAGTAGTCGCATTGAGATGTGCGGACAGCGATTTGTCTAAGTTTGACATGAAATATAAAAATAAATACGGAAGTGTGCCAACATGACGTACACATAGGATGATAGAATAGGTCCTGAACTTTAGTATTATACCACCCAAGTTACCTTAAAAACTTAGGTTTTGGATATATGGGTGATTAAATTAGTCGCTATGCGATGTGCGGACAACGATTTGTCTAAGTTTGACATGAAATATAAAAATAAATACGTATTTGTGGATACATGACGTACACATAGGGTGATGAAATAGGACCAAAACTTCTGTATTATACCACCCAACTTACCGTAAAAAATTAGGTTTTGGAAATATGGCTGATTAAAGTAGTCGCATTGAGATGTGCGGACAGCGATTTGCCAAAGTATGACATGAAAAATAAAATAAATACGGAAGTGTGCCAACATGACGTACACATAGGATGATAGAATAGGTCCTGAACTTTAGTATTATACCACCCAAGTTACCTTAAAAACTTAGGTTTTGGATATATGGGTGATTAAATTAGTCGCTATGCGATGTGCGGACAACGATTTGTCTAAGTTTGACATGAAATATAAAATAAATACGGCAGTGTGTCAGCATGACGTACACGTAGGGTGATGAAATAGGACCAGAACTTCTGTATTATACCACCCAAGTTACCGTAAAAACTTAGGTTATGGAAATATGGCTGATTAAAGTAGTCGCATTGAGATGTGCGGACAGCGATTTGTCAAAGTATGACATGAAAAATAAAATAAATACGGAAGTGTGCCAACATGACGTACACATAGGATGATAGAATAGGTCCTGAAATTTAGTACTATACCACCCAAGTTACCTTAAAAACTTAGGTTTTGTAAATATGGCTGATTAAATTAGTCGCTATGCGATGTGCGGACAACGATTTGTCTAAGTTTGACATGAAATATAAAAATAAATACGGAGTTGTGGATACATGACGTACACGTAGGGTGATGAAATAGGACCAGAACTTCTGTATTATACCACCCAAGTTACCGTAAAAACTTAGGTTTTGGAAATATGGCTGATTAAAGTAGTCGCATTGAGATGTGCGGACAGAGATTTGTCGAAGTTTGACACGAAATATAAAAAAATACGGAGGTGTGCCACCATGACGTACACATAGGATGATAGAATAGGTCCAGACCTTTAGTATTATACCACCCAAGTTACCTTAAAAACTTAGGTTTTGGAAATACGGGTGATTAAAATAGTCGCTTGGATGTGTGGACAGCGATCCACCTAAGTTTGACATAAAATATAAAATAAATACGGCAGTGTGTCAGCATGACGTACACGTAGGATGAAAGAATAGGACCAGAACTTTAGTACTATACCACCCAAGTTACCTAAAAAACCTATGTTTTGGAAATATGGGTGATTAAATTAGTCGCTATGCGATGTGCGGACAACGATTTGTCTAAGTTTGACATGAAATATAAAAATAAATACGGAGTTGTGGATACATGACGTACACGTAGGGTGATGAAATAGGACCAGAACTTCTGTATTATACCACCCAAGTTACCGTAAAAACTTTTTTTTTGGAAATATGGCTGATTAAAGTAGTCGCATTGAGAAGTGCGGACAGCGATTTGTCAAAGTATGACATGAAAAATAAAATAAATACGGAAGTGTGCCAACATGACGTACACATAGGATGATAGAATAGGTCCTGAAATTTAGTATTATGCCACCCAAGTTACCTTAAAAACTTAGGTTTTGGAAATATGGGTGATTAAATTAGTCGCTATGCGATGTGCGGACAACGATTTGTCTAAGTTTGACATGAAATATAAAAATAAATACGGAATTGTGGATACATGACGTACACATAGGGTAATAGAATAGGACCAGAACTTTTGTATTATACCACCCAAGTTACCTTAAAAACTTAGGTTTTGGAAATATGGGTGATTAAATTAGTCGCTATGCGATGTGCGGACAACGATTTGTCTAAGTATGACATGAAATATAATAATAAAAACGGAGGTGTGCCAACATTACGTACACGTAGGGTGATGAAATAGGACCAGAACTTCTGTATAATACCACTCAAGTTACCGTAAAAACTCAGGTTTTGGAAATATGGCTGATTAAAGTAGTCGCATTGAGATGTGCGGACAGCGATTTGTCAAAGTATGACATGAAAAATAAAATAAATACGGAAGTGTGCAACATGACGTACATATAGGGTGATAGAATAGGACCAGAACTTCTGTATTATACCACCCAAGTTACCGTAAAAACTTAGGTTTTGGAAATATGGCTGATTAAAGTAGTCGCATTGAGATGTGCGGACAGAGATTTGTCGAAGTTTGACACGAACTATAAAAAAAATAAGAAGGTGTGCCAACATGACGTACACATAGGATGATAGAATAGGTCCAGAACCTTAGTACTATACCACACAAGTTACCTTAAAAACTTAGGTTTTGGAAATATGGCTGATTAAAGTAGTCGCATTGAGATGTGCGGACAGCGATTTGTCAAAGTATGACATGAAAAATAAAATAAATACGGAAGTGTGCCAACATGACGTACACATAGGATGATAGAATAGGTCCTGAAATTTAGTATTATACCACCCAAGTTACCTTAAAAACTTAGGTTTTGGAAATATGGGTGATTAAATTAGTCGCTATGCGATGTGCGGACAACGATTTGTCTAAGTTTGACATGAAATATAAAAATAAATACGGAATTGTGGATACATGACGTACACATAGGGTGATAGAATAGGACCAGAACTTCTGTATTATACCACCCAAGTTACCGTAAAAACTTAGGTTTTGGAAATATGGCTGATTAAAGTAGTCGCATTGAGATGTGCGGACAGCGATTTGTCAAAGTATGACATGAAAAATAAAATAAATACGGAAGTGTGCCAACATGACGTACACAAAGGATGATAGAATAGGTCTTGAACTTTAGTATTATACCACCCAAGTTACCTTAAAAACTTAGGTTTTGGATATATGGGTGATTAAATTAGTCGCTATGCGATGTGCGTACAACGATTTGTCTAGGTTTGACATGAAATATAAAATAAATATGGCAGTGTGTCAGCATGACGTACAAGTAGGGTGATGAAATAGGACCAGAACTTCTGTATTATACCACCCAAGTTACCGTAAAAACTTAGGTTTTGGAAATATGGCTGATTAAAGTAGTCGCATTGAGATATGCGGACAGCGATTTGTCAAAGTATGACATGAAAAATAAAATAAATACGGAAGTGTGCCAACATGCCGTACACATAGGATGATAGAATAGGTCCTGAAATTTAGTATTATACCACCCAAGTTACCTTAAAAACTTAGGTTTTGGAAATATGGGTGATTAAATTAGTCGCTATGCGATGTGCGGACAACGATTTGTCTAAGTTTGACATTAAATATTTAAAATAAATACGGAATTGTGGATACATGACGTACACATAGGGTGATAGAATAGGACCAGAACTTCTGTATTATACCACCCAAGTTACCGTAAAAACTTAGGTTTTGGAAATATGGCTGATTAAAGTAGTCGCATTGAGATGTGCGGACAGCGATTTGTCAAAGTATGACATGAAAAATAAAATAAATACGGAAGTGTGCCAACATGACGTACACATAGGATGATAGAATAGGTCCTGAAATTTAGTATTATACCACCCAAGTTACCGTAAAAACTTAGGTTTTGGAAATATGGGTGATTAAATTAGTCGCTATGCGATGTGCGGACAACGATTTGTCTAAGTTTGACATGAAATATAAAAATAAATACGGAATTGTGGATACATGACGTACACGTAGGGTGATAGAATAGGACCAGAATTTCTGTATTATACCACCCAAGTTACCGTAAAAACTTAGGTTTTGGAAATATGGCTGATTAAATTAGTCGCATTGAGATGTGCGGACAGCGATTTGTCAAAGTATGACATGAAAAATAAAATAAATACGGAAGTCTGCCAACATGACGTACACATAGGATGATAGAATAGGTCCTGAATTTAGTATTATACCACCCAAGTTACCTTAAAAACTTAGGTTTTGGAAATATGGGTGATTAAATTAGTCGCTATGCGATGTGCGGACAACGATTTGTCTAAGTTTGACATGAAATATAAAAATAAATACGGAATTGTGGATACATGACGTACACATAGGGTGATAGAATAGGACCAGAACTTCTGTATTAAACCACCCAAGTTACCTTAAAAACTTAGGTTTTGGAAATATGGGTGATTAAATTAGTCGCTATGCGATGTGCGGACAACGATTTGTCTAAGTATAACATGAAATATAATAATAAAAACGAAGGTGTGCCAACATTACGTACACGTAGGGTGATGAAATAGGACCAGAACTTCTGTATTATACCACTCAAGTTACCGTAAAAACTCAGGTTTTGGAAATATGGCTGATTAAAGTAGTCGCATTGAGATGTGCGGACAGCGATTTGTCAAAGTATGACATGAAAAATAAAATAAATACGGAAGTGTGCAAACATGACGTACACATAGGGTGATAGAATAGGTCCTGAAATTTAGTACTATACCACCCAAGTTACCTTAAAAACTTAGGTTTTGGAAATATGGCTGATTAAATTAGTCGCTATGCGATGTGCGGACAACGATTTGTCTAAGTTTGACATGAAATATAAAAATAAATACGGAGTTGTGGATACATGACGTACACGTAGGGTGATGAAATAGGACCAGAACTTCTGTATTATACCACCCAAGTTACCGTAAAAACTTAGGTTTTGGAAATATGGCTGATTAAAGTAGTCGCATTGAGATGTGCGGACAGCGATTTGTCAAAGTATGACATGAAAAATAAAATAAATACGGAAGTGTGCCAACATGACGTACACATAGGATGATAGAATAGGTCCTGAAATTTAGTATTATACCACCCAAGTTACCGTAAAAACTTAGGTTTTGGAAATATGGGTGATTAAATTAGTCGCTATGCGATGTGCGGACAACGATTTGTCTAAGTTTGACATGAAATATAAAAATAAATACGGAATTGTGGATACATGACGTACACGTAGGGTGATAGAATAGGACCAGAATTTCTGTATTATACCACCCAAGTTACCGTAAAAACTTAGGTTTTGGAAATATGGCTGATTAAAGTAGTCGCATTGAGATGTGCGGACAGCGATTTGTCAAAGTATGACATGAAAAATAAAATAAATACGGAAGTCTGCCAACATGACGTACACATAGGATGATAGAATAGTTCCTGAAATTTAGTATTATACCACTCAAGTTACCGTAAAAACTCAGGTTTTGGAAATATGGCTGATTAAAGTAGTCGCATTGAGATGTGCGGACAGCGATTTGTCAAAGTATGACATGAAAAATAAAATAAATACGGAAGTGTGCAAACATGACGTACACATAGGATGATAGAATAGGTCCTGAAATTTAGTACTATACCACCCAAGTTACCTTAAAAACTTAGGTTTTGGAAATATGGCTGATTAAATTAGTCGCTATGCGATGTGCGGACAACGATTTGTCTAAGTTTGACATGAAATATAAAAATAAATACGGAGTTGTGGATACATGACGTACACGTAGGGTGATGAAATAGGACCAGAACTTCTGTATTATACCACCCAAGTTACCGTAAAAACTTAGGTTTTTGAAATATGGCTGATTAAAGTAGTCGCATTGAGATGTGCGGACAGAGATTTGTCGAAGTTTGACACGAAATATAAAAAAATACGGAGGTGTGCCAACATGACGTACACATAGGATGATAGAATAGGTCCAGAACTTTAGTACTATACCACCCAAGATACCTTAAAAACTTAGGTTTTGGAAATACGGGTGATTAAAATAGTCGCATTGAGATGTGTGGACAGTGATTCACCTAAGTTTGACATAAAATATAAAATAAATACGGCAGTGTGTCAGCATGACGTACACGTAGGGTGATGAAATAGGACCAGAACTTCTGTATCATACCACCCAAGTTACCGTAAAAACTTAGGTTTTGGAAATATGGCTGATTAAAGTAGTCGCATTGAGATGTGCGGACAGCGATTTGTCAAAGTATGACATGAAAAATAAAATAAATACGGAAGTGTGCCAACATGACGTACACATAGGATGATAGAATAGGTCCTGAAATTTAGTATTATACCACCCAAGTTACCTTAAAAACTTAGGTTTTGGAAATATGGGTGATTAAATTAGTCGCTATGCGATGTGCGGACAACGATTTGTCTAAGTTTGACATGAAATATAAAAATAAATACGTATTTGTGGATACATGACGTACACATAGGGTGATGAAATAGGACCAGAACTTCTGTATTATACCACCCAACTTACCGTAAAAAATTAGGTTTTGGAAATATGGCTGATTAAAGTAGTCGCATTGAGATGTGCGGACAGCGATTTGCCAAAGTATGACATGAAAAATAAAATAAATACGGAAGTGTGCCAACATGACGTACACATAGGATGATAGAATAGGTCCTGAACTTTAGTATTATACCACCCAAGTTACCTTAAAAACTTAGGTTTTGGATATATGGGTGATTAAATTAGTCGCTATGCGATGTGCGGACAACGATTTGTCTAAGTTTGACATGAAATATAAAATAAATACGGCAGTGTGTCAGCATGACGTACACGTAGGGTGATGAAATAGGACCAGAACGTCTGTATTATACCACCCAAGTTACCGTAAAAACTTAGGTTATGGAAATATGGCTGATTAAAGTAGTCGCATTGAGATGTGCGGACAGCGATTTGTCAAAGTATGACATGAAAAATAAAATAAATACGGAAGTGTGCCAACATGACGTACACATAGGATGATAGAATAGGTCCTGAAATTTAGTACTATACCACCCAAGTTACCTTAAAAACTTAGGTTTTGTAAATATGGCTGATTAAATTAGTCGCTATGCGATGTGCGGACAACGATTTGTCTAAGTTTGACATGAAATATAAAAATAAATACGGAGTTGTGGATACATGACGTACACGTAGGGTGATGAAATAGGACCAGAACTTCTGTATTATACCACCCAAGTTACCGTAAAAACTTAGGTTTTGGAAATATGGCTGATTAAAGTAGTCGCATTGAGATGTGCGGACAGAGATTTGTCGAATTTTGACACGAAATATAAAAAAATACGGAGGTGTGCCAACATGACGTACACATAGGATGATAGAATAGGTCCAGAACTTTAGTATTATACCACCCAAGTTACCTTAAAAACTTAGGTTTTGGAAATACGGGTGATTAAAATAGTCGCTTGGATGTGTGGACAGCGATCCACCTAAGTTTGACATAAAATATAAAATAAATACGGCAGTGTGTCAGCATGACGTACACGTAGGATGAAAGAATAGGACCAGAACTTTAGTACTATACCACCCAAGTTACCTTAAAAACCTATGTTTTGGAAATATGGGTGATTAAATTAGTCGCTATGCGATGTGTGGACAACGATTTGTCTAAGTTTGACATGAAATATAAAAATAAATACGGAGTTGTGGATACATGACGTACACGTAGGGTGATGAAATAGGACCAGAACTTCTGTATTATACCACCCAAGTTACCGTAAAAACTTTTTTTTTGGAAATATGGCTGATTAAAGTAGTCGCATTGAGATGTGCGGACAGCGATTTGTCAAAGTATGACATGAAAAATAAAATAAATACGGAAGTGTGCCAACATGACGTACACATAGGATGATAGAATAGGTCCTGAAATTTAGTATTATGCCACCCAAGTTACCTTAAAAACTTAGGTTTTGGAAATATGGGTGATTAAATTAGTCGCTATGCGATGTGCGGACAACGATTTGTCTAAGTTTGACATGAAATATAAAAATAAATACGGAATTGTGGATACATGACGTACACATAGGGTGATAGAATAGGACCAGAACTTCTGTATTATACCACCCAAGTTACCTTAAAAACTTAGGTTTTGGAAATATGGGTGATTAAATTAGTCGCTATGCGATGTGCGGACAACGATTTGTCCAAGTATGACATGAAATATAATAATAAAAACGGAGGTGTGCCAACATTACGTACACGTAGGGTGATGAAATAGGACCAGAACTTCTGTATAATACCACTCAAGTTACCGTAAAAACTCAGGTTTTGGAAATATGGCTGATTAAAGTAGTCGCATTGAGATGTGCGGACAGCGATTTGTCAAAGTATAAAGTAGTCGCATTGAGATGTGCGGACAGCGATTTGTCAAAGTATGACATGAAAAATAAAATAAATACGGAAGTGTGCCAACATGACGTACACATAGGATGATAGAATAGGTCCTGAAATTTAGTACTATACCACCCAAGTTACCTTAAAAACTTAGGTTTTGGAAATATGGGTGATTAAATTAGTCGCTATGCGATGTGCGGACAACGATTTGTCTAAGTTTGACATGAAATATAAAAATAAATACGGAGTGTTGGATACATGACGTACACGTAGGGTGATGAAATAGGACCAGAACTTCTGTATTATACCACCCAAGTTACCGTAAAAACTTAGGTTTTGGAAATATGGCTGATTAAAGTAGTTGCATTGAGATGTGCGGACAGAGATTTGTCGAAGTTTGACACGAAATATAAAAAAATACGGAGGTGTGCCAACATGACGTACACATAGTATGATAGAATAGGTCCAGAACTTTAGTACTATACCACCCAAGTTACCTTAAAAACTTAGGTTTTGGAAATATGGGTGATTAAATTAGTCGCTATGCGATGTGCGGACAACGATTTGTCTAAGTATGAAATGAAATATAATAATAAATACAAAGGTGTGCCAACATGACGTACACGTAGGGTGATGAAATAGGACCAGAACTTCTGTATTATACCACCCAAGTTACCGTAAAAACTTAGGTTTTGGAAATATGACTGATTAAAGTAGTCGCATTGAGATGTGCAGACAGAGATTTGTCGAAGTTTGACACGAAATATAAAAAAAATACGGAGGTGTGCCAACATGACGTACACATAGGATGATAGAATAGGTCCAGAACTTTAGTACTATACCAACCAAGTTACCGTAAAAACTTAGGTTTTGGAAATATGGCTGATTAAAGTAGTCGCATTGAGATGTGCGGACAGCGATTTGTCAAAGTATGACATGAAAAATAAAATAAATACAGAAGTGTGCCAACATGACGTACACATAGGATGATAGAATAGGTCCTGAAATTTAGTACTATACCACCCAAGTTACCTTAAAAACTTAGGTTTTGGAAATATGGCTGATTAAATTAGTCGCTATGCGATGTGCGGACAACGATTTGTCTAAGTTTGACATGAAATATAAAAATAAATACGGAGTTGTGGATACATGACGTACACGTAGGGTGATGAAATAGGACCAGAACTTCTGTATTATACCACCCAAGTTACCGTAAAAACTTAGGTTTTGGAAATATGGCTGATTAAAGTAGTCGCATTGAGATGTGCGGACAGAGATTTGTCGAAGTTTGACACGAAATATAAAAAATACGGAGGTGTGCCAACATGACGTACACATAGGATGATAGAATAGGTCCAGAACTTTAGTATTATACCACCCATGTTACCTTAAAAACTTAGGTTTTGGAAATACGGGTGATTAAAATAGTCGCTTGGATGTGTGGACAGCGATCCACCTAAGTTTGACATAAAATATAAAATAAATACGGCAGTGTGTCAGCATGACGTACACGTAGGATGAAAGAATAGGACCAGAACTTTAGTACTATACCACCCAAGTTACCTTAAAAACCTATGTTTTGGAAATATGGGTGATTAAATCAGTCGCATTGAGATGTGTGGACAGTGATTCACCTAAGTTTGACATAAAATATAAAATAAATACGGCAGTGTGTCAGCATGACGTACACGTAGGGTGATGAAATAGGACCAGAACTTCTGTATCATACCACCCAAGTTACCGTAAAAACTTAGGTTTTGGAAATATGGCTGATTAAAGTAGTCGCATTGAGATGTGCGGACAGCGATTTGTCAAAGTATGACATGAAAAATAAAATAAATACGGAAGTGTGCCAACATGACGTACACATAGGATGATAGAATAGGTCCTGAAATTTAGTATTATACCACCCAAGTTACCCTAAAAACCTATGTTTTGGAAATATGGGTGATTAAATTAGTCGCTATGCGATGTGCGGACAACGATTTGTCTAAGTATGACATGAAATATAATAATAAATACGGAGGTGTGCCAACATTACGTACACGTAGGGTGATAGAATAGGACCAGAACTTTAGTACTATACCACCCAAGTTACCGTAAAAACTAAGGTTTTGGAAATATGGCTGATTAAAGTAGTCGCTTTGCGATGTGCGGACAGCGATTTGTCTAAGTTTGACATGAAATATAAAATAAACACGGAAGTGTGCCAGCATGACGTACACATAGGATGAAAGAATAGGACTAGAACTTTAGTACCATACCACGTACACGTAGGGTGATAGAATAGGACCAGAACTTCTGTATTATACCACCCAAGTTACCGTAAAAACTTAGGTTTTGGAAATATGGCTGTTTAAAGTAGTCGCATTGAGATGTGCGGACAGAGATTTGTCGAAGTTTGACACCAAATATAAACAAAATACGGAGGTGTGCCAACATGACGTACACATAGGATGATAGAATAGGTCCAGAACTTTAGTACTATACCACCCAAGTTACCGTAAAAACTTAGGTTTTGGAAATATGGCTGATTAAAATAGTCGCATTGAGATGTGCGGACAGCGATTTGTCAAAGTATGACATGAAATATAATAATATATACGGAGGTGTGCCAACATTACGTACACGTAGGGTGATAGAATAGGACCAGAACTTCTGTATTATACCACCCAAGTTACCGTAAAAACTTAGGTTTTGGAAATATGGCTGATTAAAGTAGTCGCATTGAGATGTGCGGACAGCGATTTGTCAAAGTATGACATGAAAAATAAAATAAATACGGAAGTGTGCCTACATGACGTACACATAGGATGATAGAATAGGTCCTGAAATTTAGTATTATACCACCCAAGATACCTTAAAAACTTAGGTTTTGGAAATATGGGTGATTAAATTAGTCGCTATGCGATGTGCGGACAACGATTTGTCTAAGTTTGACATGAAATATAAAAATAAATACGGAATTGTGGATACATGACGTACACATAGGGTGATAGAATAGGACCAAAACTTCTGTATTATACCACCCAAGTTACCTTAAAAACTTAGGTTTTGGAAATATGGGTGATTAAATTAGTCGCTATGCGATGTGCGGACAACGATTTGTCTAAGTATGACATGAAATATAATAATAAATACGGAGGTGTGCCAACATTACGTACACGTAGGGTGATGAAATAGGACCAGAACTTCTGTATTATACCACTCAAGTTAACGTAAAAACTTAGGTTTTGGAAATATGGCTGATTAAAGTAGTCGAATTGAGATGTGCGGACAGCGATTTGTCAAAGTATGACATGAAAAATAAAATAAATACGGAAGTGTGCCAACATGACGTACACATAGGATGATAGAATAGGTCCTGAAATTTAGTACTATACCACCCAAGTTACCTTAAAAACTTAGGTTTTGGAAATATGGCTGATTAAATTAGTCGCTATGCGATGTGCGGACAACGATTTGTCTAAGTTTGACATGAAATATAAAAATAAATACGGAGTGTTGGATACATGACGTACACGTAGGGTGATGAAATAGGACCAGAACTTCTGTATTATACCACCCAAGTTACCGTAAAAACTTAGGTTTTGGAAATATGGCTGATTAAAGTAGTTGCATTGAGATGTGCGGACAGAGATTTGTCGAAGTTTGACACGAAATATAAAAAAATACGGAGGTGTGCCAACATGACGTACACATAGTATGATAGAATAGGTCCAGAACTTTAGTACTATACCACCCAAGTTACCTTAAAAACTTAGGTTTTGGAAATATGGGTGATTAAATTAGTCGCTATGCGATGTGCGGACAACGATTTGTCTAAGTATGAAATGAAATATAATAATAAATACAAAGGTGTGCCAACATGACGTACACGTAGGGTGATGAAATAGGACCAGAACTTCTGTATTATACCACCCAAGTTACCGTAAAAACTTAGGTTTTGGAAATATGACTGATTAAAGTAGTCGCATTGAGATGTGCAGACAGAGATTTGTCGAAGTTTGACACGAAATATAAAAAAAATACGGAGGTGTGCCAACATGACGTACACATAGGATGATAGAATAGGTCCAGAACTTTAGTACTATACCAACCAAGTTACCGTAAAAACTTAGGTTTTGGAAATATGGCTGATTAAAGTAGTCGCATTGAGATGTGCGGACAGCGATTTGTCAAAGTATGACATGAAAAATAAAATAAATACAGAAGTGTGCCAACATGACGTACACATAGGATGATAGAATAGGTCCTGAAATTTAGTACTATACCACCCAAGTTACCTTAAAAACGTAGGTTTTGGAAATATGGCTGATTAAATTAGTCGCTATGCGATGTGCGGACAACGATTTGTCTAAGTTTGACATGAAATATAAAAATAAATACGGAGTTGTGGATACATGACGTACACGTAGGGTGATGAAATAGGACCAGAACTTCTGTATTATACCACCCAAGTTACCGTAAAAACTTAGGTTTTGGAAATATGGCTGATTAAAGTAGTCGCATTGAGATGTGCGGACAGAGATTTGTCGAAGTTTGACACGAAATATAAAAAATACGGAGGTGTGCCAACATGACGTACACATAGGATGATAGAATAGGTCCAGAACTTTAGTATTATACCACCCATGTTACCTTAAAAACTTAGGTTTTGGAAATACGGGTGATTAAAATAGTCGCTTGGATGTGTGGACAGCGATCCACCTAAGTTTGACATAAAATATAAAATAAATACGGCAGTGTGTCAGCATGACGTACACGTAGGATGAAAGAATAGGACCAGAACTTTAGTACTATACCACCCAAGTTACCTTAAAAACCTATGTTTTGGAAATATGGGTGATTAAATCAGTCGCATTGAGATGTGTGGACAGTGATTCACCTAAGTTTGACATAAAATATAAAATAAATACGGCAGTGTGTCAGCATGACGTACACGTAGGGTGATGAAATAGGACCAGAACTTCTGTATCATACCACCCAAGTTACCGTAAAAACTTAGGTTTTGGAAATATGGCTGATTAAAGTAGTCGCATTGAGATGTGCGGACAGCGATTTGTCAAAGTATGACATGAAAAATAAAATAAATACGGAAGTGTGCCAACATGACGTACACATAGGATGATAGAATAGGTCCTGAAATTTAGTATTATACCACCCAAGTTACCTTAAAAACCTATGTTTTGGAAATATGGGTGATTAAATTAGTCGCTATGCGATGTGCGGACAACGATTTGTCTAAGTATGACATGAAATATAATAATAAATACGGAGGTGTGCCAACATTACGTACACGTAGGGTGATAGAATAGGACCAGAACTTTAGTACTATACCACCCAAGTTACCGTAAAAACTAAGGTTTTGGAAATATGGCTGATTAAAGTAGTCGCTTTGCGATGTGCGGACAGCGATTTGTCTAAGTTTGACATGAAATATAAAATAAACACGGAAGTGTGCCAGCATGACGTACACATAGGATGAAAGAATAGGACTAGAACTTTAGTACCATACCACGTACACGTAGGGTGATAGAATAGGACCAGAACTTCTGTATTATACCACCCAAGTTACCGTAAAAACTTAGGTTTTGGAAATATGGCTGTTTAAAGTAGTCGCATTGAGATGTGCGGACAGAGATTTGTCGAAGTTTGACACCAAATATAAACAAAATACGGAGGTGTGCCAACATGACGTACACATAGGATGATAGAATAGGTCCAGAACTTTAGTACTATACCACCCAAGTTACCGTAAAAACTTAGGTTTTGGAAATATGGCTGATTAAAATAGTCGCATTGAGATGTGCGGACAGCGATTTGTCAAAGTATGACATGAAATATAATAATATATACGGAGGTGTGCCAACATTACGTACACGTAGGGTGATAGAATAGGACCAGAACTTCTGTATTATACCACCCAAGTTACCGTAAAAACTTAGGTTTTGGAAATATGGCTGATTAAAGTAGTCGCATTGAGATGTGCGGACAGCGATTTGTCAAAGTATGACATGAAAAATAAAATAAATACGGAAGTGTGCCTACATGACGTACACATAGGATGATAGAATAGGTCCTGAAATTTAGTATTATACCACCCAAGATACCTTAAAAACTTAGGTTTTGGAAATATGGGTGATTAAATTAGTCGCTATGCGATGTGCGGACAACGATTTGTCTAAGTTTGACATGAAATATAAAAATAAATACGGAATTGTGGATACATGACGTACACATAGGGTGATAGAATAGGACCAAAACTTCTGTATTATACCACCCAAGTTACCTTAAAAACTTAGGTTTTGGAAATATGGGTGATTAAATTAGTCGCTATGCGATGTGCGGACAACGATTTGTCTAAGTATGACATGAAATATAATAATAAATACGGAGGTGTGCCAACATTACGTACACGTAGGGTGATGAAATAGGACCAGAACTTCTGTATTATACCACTCAAGTTAACGTAAAAACTTAGGTTTTGGAAATATGGCTGATTAAAGTAGTCGAATTGAGATGTGCGGACAGCGATTTGTCAAAGTATGACATGAAAAATAAAATAAATACGGAAGTGTGCCAACATGACGTACACATAGGATGATAGAATAGGTCCTGAAATTTAGTACTATACCACCCAAGTTACCTTAAAAACTTAGGTTTTGGAAATATGGCTGATTAAATTAGTCGCTATGCGATGTGCGGACAACGATTTGTCTAAGTTTGACATGAAATATAAAAATAAATACGGAGTTGTGGATACATGACGTACACGTAGGGTGATGAAATAGGACCAGAACTTCTGTATTATACCACCCAAGTTACCGTAAAAACTTAGGTTTTGGAAATATGGCTGATTAAAGTAGTCGCATTGAGATGTGCGGACAGAGATTTGTCGAAGTTTGACACGAAATATAAAAAAATACGGAGGTGTGCCAACATGACGTACACATAGGATGATAGAATAGGTCCAGAACTTTAGTACTAAACCACCCAAGTTACCTTAAAAACTTAAGTTTTGGAAATACGGGTGATTAAAATAGTCGCTTGGATGTGTGGACAGCAATCCACCTAAGTTTGACATAAAATATAAAATAAGTACGGCAGTGTGTCAGCATGACGTACACGTAGGATGAAAGAATAGGACCAGAACTTTAGTACTATACCACCCAAGTTACCTTAAAAACCTAGGTTTTGGAAATATGGGTGATTAAATTAGTCGCTATGCGATGTGCGGACAACGATTTGTCTAAGTATGACATGAAATATAATAATAAACACGGAGGTGTGCCAACATTACGTACACGTAGGGTGATAGAATAGGACCAGAAATTCTGTATTATACCACCCAAGTTACCGTAAAAACTTAGGTTTTGGAAATATGGCTGATTAAAGTAGTCGCATTGAGAAGTGCGGACTGAGATTTGTCGAAGTTTGACACGAAATATAAAAAAAATACGGAGGTGTGCCAACATGACGTACACATAGGATGATAGAATAGGTCCAGAACTTTAGTACTATACCACCCAAGTTACCGTAAAAACTTAGGTTTTGGAAATATGGCTGATTAAAGTAGTCGCATTGAGATGTGCGGACAGCGATTTGTCAAAGTATGACATGAAAAATAAAATAAATACGGAAGTGTGCCAACATGCCGTACACATAGGATGATAGAATAGGTCCAGAACTTTAGTACTATACCACCCAAGTTACCGTAAAAACTTAGGTTTTGGAAATATGGGTGATTAAATTAGTCGCTATGCGATGTGCGGACAACGATTTGTCTAAGTTTGACATGAAATATAAAAATAAATACGGAATTGTGGATACATGACGTACACATAGGGTGATAGAATAGGACCAGAACTTCTGTATTATACCACCCAAGTTACCGTAAAAACTTAGGTTTTGGAAATATGGGTGATTAAATTAGTCGCTATGCGATGTGCGGACAACGATTTGTCGAAGTTTGACCCGAAATATAAAAAAAATACGGAGGTGTGCCAACATGACGTACACATAGGATGATAGAATAGGTCCAGAACTTTAGTACTATACCACCCAAGTTACCGTAAAAACTTAGGTTTTGGAAATATGGGTGATTAAATTAGTCGCTATGCGATGTGCGGACAACGATTTGTCTAAGTTTGACATGAAATATAAAAATAAATACGGAATTGTGGATACATGACGTACACATAGGGTGATAGAATAGGACCAGAACTTCTGTACTATACCACCCAAGTTACCTTAAAATCTTAGGTTTTGGATATATGGGTGATTAAATTAGTCGCTATGCGATGTGCGGACAACGATTTGTCTAAGTATGACATGAAATATAATAATAAATACGGAGGTGTGCCAACATTACGTACATATAGGGTGATAGAATAGGACCAGAACTTCTGTATTATACCACCCAAGTTACCGTAAAAACTTAGGTTTTGGAAATATGGCTGATTAAAGTAGTCGCATTGAGATGTGCGGACAGCGATTTGTCAAAGTATGACATGAAAAATAAAATAAATACGGAAGTGTGCCAACATGCCGTACACATAGGATGATAGAATAGGTCCTGAAATTTAGTACTATACCACCCAAGTTACCTTAAAAACTTAGGTTTTGGAAATATGGCTGATTAAATTAGTCGCTATGCGATGTGCGGACAACGATTTGTCTAAGTTTGACATGAAATATAAAAATAAATACGGAGTTGTGGATACATGACGTACACGTAGGGTGATAGAATAGGACCAGAACTTCTGTATTATACCACCCAAGTTACCGTAAAAACTTAGGTTTTGGAAATATGGGTGATTAAATTAGTCGCTATGCGATGTGCGGACAACGATTTGTCTAAGTTTGACATGAAATATAAAAATAAATATGGAATTTTGGATACATGACGTACACATTGGGTGATAGAATAGGATTAGAACAATATTATTATACCACTCAGGTTACCGTCAAAACTTAGGTTTTGGAAATACGGGTGATTAAAATAGTCGCTTGGATGTGTGGACAGCAATCCACCTAAGTTTGACATAAAATATAAAATAAATACGGCAGTGTGTCAGCATGACGT
Organism: Flexamia atlantica; assembly: GCA_035578135.1. Lineage (NCBI taxonomy): Eukaryota > Metazoa > Arthropoda > Insecta > Hemiptera > Cicadellidae > Flexamia > Flexamia atlantica. Next base: position 7,778,396 of record JAQJVK010000026.1, on the reverse strand, counting down.
ACACGTAGGGTGATGAAATAGGACCAGAACTTCTGTATCATACCACCCAAGTTACCGTAAAAACTTAGGTTTTGGAAATATGGCTGATTAAAGTAGTCGCATTGAGATGTGCGGACAGCGATTTGTCAAAGTATGACATGAAAAATAAAATAAATACGGAAGTGTGCCAACATGACGTACACATAGGATGATAGAATAGGTCCTGAAATTTAGTATTATACCACCCAAGTTACCTTAAAAACCTATGTTTTGGAAATATGGGTGATTAAATTAGTCGCTATGCGATGTGCGGACAACGATTTGTCTAAGTATGACATGAAATATAATAATAAATACGGAGGTGTGCCAACATTACGTACACGTAGGGTGATAGAATAGGACCAGAACTTTAGTACTATACCACCCAAGTTACCGTAAAAACTAAGGTTTTGGAAATATGGCTGATTAAAGTAGTCGCTTTGCGATGTGCGGACAGCGATTTGTCTAAGTTTGACATGAAATATAAAATAAACACGGAAGTGTGCCAGCATGACGTACACATAGGATGAAAGAATAGGACTAGAACTTTAGTACCATACCACGTACACGTAGGGTGATAGAATAGGACCAGAACTTCTGTATTATACCACCCAAGTTACCGTAAAAACTTAGGTTTTGGAAATATGGCTGTTTAAAGTAGTCGCATTGAGATGTGCGGACAGAGATTTGTCGAAGTTTGACACCAAATATAAACAAAATACGGAGGTGTGCCAACATGACGTACACATAGGATGATAGAATAGGTCCAGAACTTTAGTACTATACCACCCAAGTTACCGTAAAAACTTAGGTTTTGGAAATATGGCTGATTAAAATAGTCGCATTGAGATGTGCGGACAGCGATTTGTCAAAGTATGACATGAAATATAATAATATATACGGAGGTGTGCCAACATTACGTACACGTAGGGTGATAGAATAGGACCAGAACTTCTGTATTATACCACCCAAGTTACCGTAAAAACTTAGGTTTTGGAAATATGGCTGATTAAAGTAGTCGCATTGAGATGTGCGGACAGCGATTTGTCAAAGTATGACATGAAAAATAAAATAAATACGGAAGTGTGCCTACATGACGTACACATAGGATGATAGAATAGGTCCTGAAATTTAGTATTATACCACCCAAGATACCTTAAAAACTTAGGTTTTGGAAATATGGGTGATTAAATTAGTCGCTATGCGATGTGCGGACAACGATTTGTCTAAGTTTGACATGAAATATAAAAATAAATACGGAATTGTGGATACATGACGTACACATAGGGTGATAGAATAGGACCAAAACTTCTGTATTATACCACCCAAGTTACCTTAAAAACTTAGGTTTTGGAAATATGGGTGATTAAATTAGTCGCTATGCGATGTGCGGACAACGATTTGTCTAAGTATGACATGAAATATAATAATAAATACGGAGGTGTGCCAACATTACGTACACGTAGGGTGATGAAATAGGACCAGAACTTCTGTATTATACCACTCAAGTTAACGTAAAAACTTAGGTTTTGGAAATATGGCTGATTAAAGTAGTCGAATTGAGATGTGCGGACAGCGATTTGTCAAAGTATGACATGAAAAATAAAATAAATACGGAAGTGTGCCAACATGACGTACACATAGGATGATAGAATAGGTCCTGAAATTTAGTACTATACCACCCAAGTTACCTTAAAAACTTAGGTTTTGGAAATATGGCTGATTAAATTAGTCGCTATGCGATGTGCGGACAACGATTTGTCTAAGTTTGACATGAAATATAAAAATAAATACGGAGTTGTGGATACATGACGTACACGTAGGGTGATGAAATAGGACCAGAACTTCTGTATTATACCACCCAAGTTACCGTAAAAACTTAGGTTTTGGAAATATGGCTGATTAAAGTAGTCGCATTGAGATGTGCGGACAGAGATTTGTCGAAGTTTGACACGAAATATAAAAAAATACGGAGGTGTGCCAACATGACGTACACATAGGATGATAGAATAGGTCCAGAACTTTAGTACTAAACCACCCAAGTTACCTTAAAAACTTAAGTTTTGGAAATACGGGTGATTAAAATAGTCGCTTGGATGTGTGGACAGCAATCCACCTAAGTTTGACATAAAATATAAAATAAGTACGGCAGTGTGTCAGCATGACGTACACGTAGGATGAAAGAATAGGACCAGAACTTTAGTACTATACCACCCAAGTTACCTTAAAAACCTAGGTTTTGGAAATATGGGTGATTAAATTAGTCGCTATGCGATGTGCGGACAACGATTTGTCTAAGTATGACATGAAATATAATAATAAACACGGAGGTGTGCCAACATTACGTACACGTAGGGTGATAGAATAGGACCAGAAATTCTGTATTATACCACCCAAGTTACCGTAAAAACTTAGGTTTTGGAAATATGGCTGATTAAAGTAGTCGCATTGAGAAGTGCGGACTGAGATTTGTCGAAGTTTGACACGAAATATAAAAAAAATACGGAGGTGTGCCAACATGACGTACACATAGGATGATAGAATAGGTCCAGAACTTTAGTACTATACCACCCAAGTTACCGTAAAAACTTAGGTTTTGGAAATATGGCTGATTAAAGTAGTCGCATTGAGATGTGCGGACAGCGATTTGTCAAAGTATGACATGAAAAATAAAATAAATACGGAAGTGTGCCAACATGCCGTACACATAGGATGATAGAATAGGTCCAGAACTTTAGTACTATACCACCCAAGTTACCGTAAAAACTTAGGTTTTGGAAATATGGGTGATTAAATTAGTCGCTATGCGATGTGCGGACAACGATTTGTCTAAGTTTGACATGAAATATAAAAATAAATACGGAATTGTGGATACATGACGTACACATAGGGTGATAGAATAGGACCAGAACTTCTGTATTATACCACCCAAGTTACCGTAAAAACTTAGGTTTTGGAAATATGGGTGATTAAATTAGTCGCTATGCGATGTGCGGACAACGATTTGTCGAAGTTTGACCCGAAATATAAAAAAAATACGGAGGTGTGCCAACATGACGTACACATAGGATGATAGAATAGGTCCAGAACTTTAGTACTATACCACCCAAGTTACCGTAAAAACTTAGGTTTTGGAAATATGGGTGATTAAATTAGTCGCTATGCGATGTGCGGACAACGATTTGTCTAAGTTTGACATGAAATATAAAAATAAATACGGAATTGTGGATACATGACGTACACATAGGGTGATAGAATAGGACCAGAACTTCTGTACTATACCACCCAAGTTACCTTAAAATCTTAGGTTTTGGATATATGGGTGATTAAATTAGTCGCTATGCGATGTGCGGACAACGATTTGTCTAAGTATGACATGAAATATAATAATAAATACGGAGGTGTGCCAACATTACGTACATATAGGGTGATAGAATAGGACCAGAACTTCTGTATTATACCACCCAAGTTACCGTAAAAACTTAGGTTTTGGAAATATGGCTGATTAAAGTAGTCGCATTGAGATGTGCGGACAGCGATTTGTCAAAGTATGACATGAAAAATAAAATAAATACGGAAGTGTGCCAACATGCCGTACACATAGGATGATAGAATAGGTCCTGAAATTTAGTACTATACCACCCAAGTTACCTTAAAAACTTAGGTTTTGGAAATATGGCTGATTAAATTAGTCGCTATGCGATGTGCGGACAACGATTTGTCTAAGTTTGACATGAAATATAAAAATAAATACGGAGTTGTGGATACATGACGTACACGTAGGGTGATAGAATAGGACCAGAACTTCTGTATTATACCACCCAAGTTACCGTAAAAACTTAGGTTTTGGAAATATGGGTGATTAAATTAGTCGCTATGCGATGTGCGGACAACGATTTGTCTAAGTTTGACATGAAATATAAAAATAAATATGGAATTTTGGATACATGACGTACACATTGGGTGATAGAATAGGATTAGAACAATATTATTATACCACTCAGGTTACCGTCAAAACTTAGGTTTTGGAAATACGGGTGATTAAAATAGTCGCTTGGATGTGTGGACAGCAATCCACCTAAGTTTGACATAAAATATAAAATAAATACGGCAGTGTGTCAGCATGACGTACACGTAGGATGAAAGAATAGGACCAGAACTTTAGTACTATACCACCCAAGGTACCTTAAAAACCTAGGTTTTGGAAATATGGGTGATTAAATTAGTCGCTATGCGATGTGCGGACAACGATTTGTCTAAGTATGACATGAAATATAATAATAAATACGGAGGTGTGCCAACATTACGTACACGTAGGGTGATAGAATAGGACCAGAACTTCTGTATTATACCACCCAAGTTACCGTAAAAACTTAGGTTTTGGAAATATGGCTGATTAAAGTAGTCGCATTGAGAAGTGCGGACAGAGATTTGTCGAAGTTTGACACGAAATATAAAAAAAATACGGAGGTGTGCCAACATGACGTACACATAGGATGATAGAATAGGTCCAGAACTTTAGTACTATACCACCCAAGTTACCGTAAAAACTTAGGTTTTGGAAATATGGCTGATTAAAGTAGTCGCATTGAGATGTGCGGACAGCGATTTGTCAAAGTATGACATGAAAAATAAAATAAATACGGAAGTGTGCCAACATGACGTACACATAGGATGATAGAATAGTTCCTGAAATTTATTATTATACCACCCAAGTTACCTTAAAAACTTATGTTTTGGAAATATGGGTGATTAAATTAGTCGCTATGCGATGTGCGGACAACGATTTGTCTAAGTTTGACATGAAATATAAAAATAAATACGGAATTGTGGATACATGACGTACACATAGGGTGATAGAATAGGACCAGAACTTCTGTATTATACCACCCAAGTTACCGTAAAAACTTAGGTTTTGGAAATATGGGTGATTAAATTAGTCGCTATGCGATGTGCGGACAACGATTTGTCGAAGTTTGACCCGAAATATAAAAAAAATACGGAGGTGTGCCAACATGACGTACACATAGGATGATAGAATAGGTCCAGAACTTTAGTACTATACCACCCAAGTTACCGTAAAAACTTAGGTTTTGGAAATATGGGTGATTAAATTAGTCGCTATGCGATGTGCGGACAACGATTTGTCTAAGTTTGACATGAAATATAAAAATAAATACGGAATTGTGGATACATGACGTACACATAGGGTGATAGAATAGGACCAGAACTTCTGTACTATACCACCCAAGTTACCTTAAAATCTTAGGTTTTGGATATATGGGTGATTAAATTAGTCGCTATGCGATGTGCGGACAACGATTTGTTTAAGTATGACATGAAATATAATAATAAATACGGAGGTGTGCCAACATTACGTACATATAGGGTGATAGAATAGGACCAGAACTTCTGTATTATACCACCCAAGTTACCGTAAAAACTTAGGTTTTGGAAATATGGCTGATTAAAGTAGTCGCATTGAGAAGTGCGGACAGAGAGTTGTCGAATTTTGACACGAAATATAAAAAAAATACGGAGGTGTGCCAACATGACGTACACATAGGATGATAGAATAGGTCCAGAACTTTAGTACTATACCACCCAAATTACCTTAAAAACTTAGGTTTTGGAAATACGGGTGATTAAAAAAGACGCTTTGGATGTGTGGACAGCGATCCACCTAAGTTTGAAATAAAATATACAATAAATACGGCAGTGTGTCAGCATGACGTACACGTAGGATGAAAGAATAGGACCAGAACTTTAGTACTATACCACCCAAGTTACCTTAAAAACTTAGGTTTTGGAAATATGGGTGATTAAATTAGTCGCTATGCGATGTGCGGACAACGATTTGTCTAAGTATGACATGAAATATAATAATAAATACGGAGGTGTGCCAACATTACGTACACGTAGGGTGATAGAATAGGACCAGAACTTCTGTATTATACCACCCAAGTTACCGTAAAAACTTAGGGTTTGGAAATATGGCTGATTAAAGTAGTCGCATTGAGATGTGCGGACAGAGATTTGTCGAAGTTTGACACGAAATATAAAAAAAATACGGAGGTGTGCCAACATGACGTACACATAGGATGATAGAATAGGTCCAGAACTTTAGTACTATACCACCCAAGTTACCTTAAAAACTTAGGTTTTGGAAATACGGGTGATTAAAATAGTCGCTTTGGATGTGTGGACAGTGATCCACCTAAGTTTGACATAAAATATAAAATAAATACGCGAGTGTGCCAACAAGACGTACACATAGGGTGATAGAATAGGACCAGACCTTATGTATTATACCACCCAAGTTACCGTAAAAACTTAGGTTTTGGAAATATGGGTGATTAAAATAGTCGCTATGCGATGTGCGGACAACGATTTGTCTAAGTTTGACATGAAATATAAAAATAAATACGGAATTGTGGATACATGACGTACACATAGGGTGATAGAATAGGTCCTGAAATTTAGTATTATACCATATTATACCACCCAAGTCACCGTAAAAACGTAGGTTTTGGAAATATGGTTGATTAAATTAGTCGCTATGCGATGTGCGGACAACGATTTGTCTAAGTATGACATGATAAATAAAATAAATACGGAAATATGCCAACATGACGTACATATAGGATGATAGAATAGGTCCTGAAATTTAGTATTATACCACCCAAGTTACCGAAAAAACTTAGGTTTTGGAAATATGGGTGATTAAATTAGTCGCTATGCGATGTGCGGACAACGATTTGTCTAAGTATGACATGAAAAATAAAATAAATACGGATGTGTGCCAACATGACGTACACATAGGATGATAGAATAGGTCCTGAAATTTAGTATTATACCACCCAAGTTACCGAAAAAACTTAGGTTTTGGAAATATGGGTGATTAAATTAGTCGCTATGCGATGTGCGGACAACGATTTGTCTAAGTATTACATGAAATATAATCATAAATACGGAGGTGTGCCAACATTACGTACATATAGGGTGATAGAATAGGACCAGAACTTCTGTATTATACCACCCAAGATACCGTAAAAACTTAGGTTTTGGAAATATGGGTGATTAAATTAGTCGCTTTGCGATGGGCGGACAGCGATTTGTCGAAGTTTGACACGAAATATAAAAAAATACGGAAGTGTTCCAACATGACGTACACATAGTATGATAGAATAGGTCTAGAACTTTAGTACTATACCACCCAAGGTACCGTAAAAACTTAGGTTTTGGAAATATGGGTGATTAAAATAGTCGCTATGCGATGTGCGGACAACGATTTGTCTAAGTATGACATGAAATATAATAATAAATACGGAGGTGTGCCAACATTACGTACACGTAGGGTGATGAAATAGGACCAGAACTTCTGTATTATACCACTCAAGTTAACGTAAAAACTTAGGTTTTGGAAATATGGCTGAATAAAGTAGTCGCATTGAGATGTGCGGACAGCGATTTGTCAAAGTATGACATGATAAATAAAATAAATACGGAAGTGTGCCAACATGACGTACACATAGGATGATAGAATAGGTCCTGAAATTTAGTATTATACCACCCAAGTTACCTTAAAAACTTAGGTTTTGGAAATATGGGTGATTAAATTAGTCGCTATGCGATGTGCGGACAACGATTTGTCTAAGTTTGACATGAAATATAAAAATAAATACGGAATTGTGGATACATGACGTACACATAGGGTGATAGAATAGGACCAGAACTTCTATATTATACCACCCAAGTTACCGTAAAAACTTACGTTTTGGAAATATGGCTGATTAAAGTAGTCGCATTGAGATGTGCGGACAGAGATTTGTCGAAGTTTGACACGAAATATAAAAAAAATACGGAGGTGTGCCAACATGACGTACACATAGGATGATAGAATAGGTCCAGAACTTTAGTACTATACCAACCAAGTTACCTTAAAAACTTAGGTTTTGGAAATACGGGTGATTAAAATAGTCGCTTTGGATGTCTGGACAGTGATCCACCTAAGTTTGACATAAAATATAAAATAAATACTGCAGTGTGTCAGCATGACGTACACGTAGGGTGATGAAATAGGACCAGAACTTCTGTATTATACCACCCAAGTTACCGTAAAAACTTAGGTTTTGGAAATATGGGTGATTAAATTAGTCGCTATGCGATGTGCGGACAACGATTTGTCTAAGTTTGACATGAAATATAAAAATAAATACGGAATTTTGGATACATGACGTACACATTGGGTGATAGAATAGGATTAGAACTATATTATTATACCACTCAGGTTCCCGTCAAAACTTAGGTTTTGGAAATACGGGTGATTAAAATAGTCGCTTTGGATGTGTGGACAGCGATCCACCTAAGTTTGACATAAAATATAAAATAAATACGGAATTGTGGATACATGACGTACACGTAGGATGAAAGAATAGGACCAGAACTTCTGTATTATACCACTCAAGTTACCGTAAAAACTTAGGTTTTGGAAATATGGGTGATTAAATTAGTCGCTATGCGATGTGCGGACAACGATTTGTCTAAGTTTGACATGAAATATAAAAATAAATACGGAATTGTGCCAACATGACGTACACATAGGATGATAGAATAGGTCCTGAAATTTAGTATTATACCACCCAAGTTACCTTAAAAACTTAGGTTTTGGAAATATGGGTGATTAAATTAGTCGCTATGCGATGTGCGGACAACGATTTGTCTAAGTTTGACATGAAATATAAAAATAAATACGGAATTGTGGATACATGACGTACACATGAGGTGATAGAATAGGACCAGAACTTCTGTATTATACCACCCAAGTTACCGTAAAAACTTAGGTTTTGGAAATATGGGTGATTAAATTAGTCGCTATCCGATGTGCGGACAACGATTTGTCTAAGTATGACATGAAATATAATAATAAATACGGAGATGTGCCAACATTACGTACACGTAGGGTGATAGAATAGGACCAGAACTTCTATATTATACCACCCAAGTTACCGTAAAAACTTAGGTTTTGGAAATATGGCTGATTAAAGTAGTCGCATTGAGATGTGCGGACAGCGATTTCTCAAAGTATGACATGAAAAATAAAATAAATACGGAAGTGTGCCAACATGACGTACACATAGGATGATAGAATAGGGCCTGAAATTTAGTATTATACCACCCAAGTTACCTTAAAAACTTAGGTTTTGGAAATATGGGTGATCAAATTAGTCGCTATGCGATGAGCGGACAACGATTTGTCTAAGTTTGACATGAAATATAAAAATAAATACGGAATTGTGGATACATGACGTACACATAGGGTGATAGAATAGGACCAGAACTTCTGTATTATACCACCCAAGTTACCTTAAAAACTTAGGTTTTGGAAATATGGGTGATTAAATTAGTCGCTATGCGATGTGCGGACAACGATTTGTCTAGGTTTGACATGAAATATAAAAATAAATACGGAATTTTGGATACATGACGTACACATTGGGTGATAGAATAGGATTAGAACTATATTATTATACCACTCAGGTTACCGTCAAAACTTAGGTTTTGGAAATACGGGTGATTAAAATAGTCGCTTTGGATGTGTGGACAGCGATCCACCTAAGTTTGACATGAAATATAAAATAAATACGGCAGTGTGTCAGCATGACGTACACGTAGGATGAAAGAATAGGACCAGAACTTTAGTACTATACCACCCAAGTTACCTTAAAAACTTAGGTTTTGGAAATATGGGTGATCAAATTAGTCGCTATGCGATGTGCGGACAACGATTTGTCTAAGTATGACATATAATATAGAAATAAATACGGAAGTTTGCCAACATTACGGTCACATAGGGTGATAGAATAGGACCAGAATGTCTGTATTATACCACCCAAGTTACCGTAAAAACTAAGGTTTTGGAAATATGGCTGATTAAAGTAGTCGCTTTGCGATGTGCGGACAGCGATTTGTCTAAGTTTGACATGAAATATAAAATAAACACGGAAGTGTGCCAGCATGACGTACACATAGGATGAAAGAATAGGACTAGAACTCTAGTACCATACCACCCTAAGTTACCTTAAAAAATTAGGTTTTGGAAATATGGGTGATTAAAATAGTCGCTTTGGATGTGTGGACAGCGATCCACCTAAGTTTGACATAAAATATAAAATAAATACGGCAGTGTGTCAGCATGACATACACGTAGGATGAAAGAATAGGACCAAAACTTTAGTACTATACCACCCAAGTTACCTTAAAAACTTAGGTTTGGGAAATATGGGTAATTAAATTAGTCGCTATGCGATGTGCGGACAACGATTTGTCTAAGTATGACATGAAAAATAAAATAAATACGGAAGTGTGCCAACATGACGTACACATAGGATGATAGAATAGGTCCTGAAATTTAGTATTATACCACCCAAGTTACCTTAAAAACTTAGGTTTTGGAAATATGGGTGATTAAATTAGTCGCTATGCGATGTGCGGACAACGATTTGTCTAAGTTTGACATGAAATATAAAAATAAATACGGAATTGTGGATACATGACGTACACATAGGGTGATAGAATAGGACCAGAACTTCTGTATTATACCACCCAAGTTACCGTAAAAACTTAGGTTTTGGAAATATGGGTGATTAAATTAGTCGCTATGCGATGTGCGGACAACGATTTGTCTAAGTTTGACATAAAATATAAAATAAATACGGCAGTGTGTCAGCATGACGTACACGTAGGGTGATGAAATAGGACCAGAACTTCTGTATTATACCACCCAAGTTACCGTAAAAACTTAGGTTTTGGAAATATGGCTGATTAAAGTAGTCGCATTGAGATGTGCGGACAGCGATTTGTCAAATTATGACATGAAAAATAAAATAAATACGGAAGTGTGCCAACATGACGTAAACATAGGATGATAGAATAGGTCCTGAAATTTAGTATTATACCACCCAAGTTACCTTAAAAACTTAGGTTTTGGAAATATGGGTGATTAAATTAGTCGCTATGCGATGTGCGGACAACGATTTGTCTAAGTGTGACATGAAATATAAATATAAATACGGAATTGTGGATACATGACGTACACATAGGGTGATAGAACAGGACCAGAACTTCTGTATTATACCACCCAAGTTACCGTAAAAACTTAGGTTTTGGAAATATGGCTGATTAAAGTAGTCGCATTGAGATGTGCGGACAGCGATTTGTCAAAGTATGACATGAAAAATAAAATAAATACGGAAGTGTGCCAACATGACGTACACATAGGATGATAGAATAGGTCCTGAAATTTAGTATTATACCACCCAAGTTACCTTAAAAACTTAGGTTTTGGAAATATGGGTGATTAAATTAGTCGCTATGCGATGTGCGGACAACGATTTGTCTAAGTTTGACATGAAATATAAAAATAAATACGGAATTGTGGATACATGACGTACACATAGGGTGATAGAATAGGACCAGTACTTCTGTATTATACCACCCAAGTTACCGTAAAAACTTAGGTTTTGGAAATATGGGTGATTACATTAGTCGCTATGCGATGTGCGGACAACGATTTGTCTAAGTAAGACATGAAATATAATAATAAATACGGAAGTGTGCCAACATGACGTACACATAGGATGATAGAATAGCTCCAGAACTTTAGTACTATACCAACCAAGTTACCTTAAAAACTTAGGTTTTGGAAATACGGGTGATTAAATTAGTCGCTTTGGATGTGTGGACAGTGATCCACCTAAGTTTGACATAAAATATAAAATAAATACGGCAGTGTGTCGGCATGACGTACACGTAGGGTGATGAAATAGGACCAGAACTTCTGTATTATACCACCCAAGTTACCGTAAAAACTTAGGTTTTGGAAATATGGCTGATTAAAGTAGTCGCATTGAGATGTGCGGACAGCGATTTGTCAAAGTATGACATGAAAAATAAAATAAATACGGAAGTGTGCCAACATGACGTACACATAGGATGATAGAATAGGTCCTGAAATTTAGTATTATACCACCCAAGTTACCTTAAAAACTTAGGTTTTGGAAATATGGGTGATTAAATTAGTCGCTATGCGATGTGCGGACAACGATTTGTCTAAGTTTGACATGAAATATAAAAATAAATACGGAATTGTGGATACATGACGTACACATAGGGTGATAGAATAGGACCAGAACTTCTGTATTATACCACCCAAGTTACCGTAAAAACTTAGGTTTTGGAAATATGGGTGATTAAATTAGTCGCTATGCGATGTGCGGACAACGATTTGTCTAAGTTTGACATGAAATATAAAAATAAATACGGAATTTTGGATACATGACGTACACATTGGGTGATAGAATAGGATTAGAACAATATTATTATACCACTCAGGTTACCGTCAAAACTTAGGTTTTGGAAATACGGGTGATTAAAATAGTCGCTTTGGATGTGTGGACAGCGATCCACCTAAGTTTGACATAAAATATAAAATAAATACGGAATTGTGGATACATGACGTACACGTAGGATGAAAGAATAGGACCAGAACTTCTGTATTATACCACCCAAGTTACCGTAAAAACTTAGGTTTTGGAAATATGGCTGATTAAAGTAGTCGCATTGAGATGTGCGGACAGCGATTTGTCAAAGTATGACATGATAAATGAAATAAATACGGAAGTGTGCCAACATGACGTACACATAGGATGATAGAATAGGTCCAGAAATTTAGTATTATACCACCCAAGTTACCTTAAAAACTTAGGTTTTGGAAATATGGGTGATTAAATTAGTCGCTATGCGATGTGCGGACAACGATTTGTCTAAGTTTGACATGAAATATAAAAATAAATACGGAATTGTGGATACATGACGTACACATAGGGTGATAGAATAGGACCAGACCTTCTGTATTATACCACCCAAGTTACCGTAAAGACTTAGGTTTTGGAAATATGGGTGATTAAATTAGTCGCTATCCGATGTGCGGACAACGATTTGTCTAAGTATGACATGAAATATAATAATAAATACGGAGATGTGCCAACATTACGTACACGTAGAGTGATAGAATAGGACCAGAACTTCTATATTATACCACCCAAGTTACCGTAAAAACTTAGGTTTTGGAAATATGGCTGATTAAAGTAGTCGCATTGAGATGTGCGGACAGCGATTTGTCAAAGTATGACATGAAAAATAAAATAAATACGGAAGTGTGCCAACATGACGTACACATAGGATGATAGAATAGGTCCTGAAATTTAGTATTATACCACCCAAGTTACCTTAAAAACTTAGGTTTTGGAAATATGGGTGATTAAATTAGTCGCTATGCGATGTGCGGACAACGATTTGTCTAAGTTTGACATGAAATATAAAAATAAATACGGAATTGTGGATACATGACGTACACATAGGGTGATAGAATAGGACCAGAACTTCTGTATTATACCACCCAAGTTACCGTAAAAACTTAGGTTTTGGAAATATGGGTGATTAAATTAGTCGCTATGCGATGTGCGGACAACGATTTGTCTAAGTTTGACATAAAATATAAAATAAATACGGCAGTGTGTCAGCATGACGTACACGTAGGGTGATGAAATAGGACCAGAACTTCTGTATTATACCACCCAAGTTACCGTAAAAACTTAGGTTTTGGAAATATGGCTGATTAAAGTAGTCGCATTGAGATGTGCGGACAGCGATTTGTCAAAGTATGACATGAAAAATAAAATAAATACGGAAGTGTGCCAACATGACGTACACATAGGATGATAGAATAGGTCCTGAAATTTAGTATTATACCACCCAAGTTACCTTAAAAACTTAGGTTTTGGAAATATGGGTGATTAAATTAGTCGCTATGCGATGTGCGGACAACGATTTGTCTAAGTTTGACATGAAATATAAAAATAAATACGGAATTGTGGATACATGACGTACACATAGGGTGATAGAATAGTACCAGAACCTCTGTATTATACCACCCAAGTTACCGTAAAGACTTAGGTTTTGGAAATATGGGTGATTAAATTAGTCGCTATCCGATGTGCGGACAACGATTTGTCTAAGTATGACATGAAATATAATAATAAATACGGAGATGTGCCAACATTACGTACACGTAGGGTGATAGAATAGGACCAGAACCTCTATATTATACCACCCAAGTTACCGTAAAAACTTAGGTTTTGGAAATATGGCTGATTAAAGTAGTCGCATTGAGATGTGCGGACAGCGATTTGTCAAAGTATGACATGAAAAATAAAATAAATACGGAAGTGTGCCAACATGACGTACACATAGGATGATAGAATAGGGCCTGAAATTTAGTATTATACCACCCAAGTTACCTTAAAAACTTAGGTTTTGGAAATATGGGTGATTAAATTAGTCGCTATGCGATGTGCGGACAACGATTTGTCTAAGTTTGACATGAAATATAAAAATAAATACGGAATTGTGGATACATGACGTACACATAGGGTGATAGAATAGGACCAGAACTTCTGTATTATACCACCCAAGTTACCGTAAAAACTTAGGTTTTGGAAATATGGGTGATTAAATTAGTCGCTATGCGATGTGCGGACAACGATTTGTCTAAGTTTGACATAAAATATAAAATAAATACGGCAGTGTGTCAGCATGACGTACACGTAGGGTGATGAAATAGGACCAGAACTTCTGTATTATACCACCCAAGTTACCGTAAAAACTTAGGTTTTGGAAATATGGCTGATTAAAGTAGTCGCATTGAGATGTGCGGACAGCGATTTGTCAAAGTATGACATGATAAATAAAATAAACACGGAAGTGTGCCAACATGACGTACACATAGGATGATAGAATAGGTCCTGAAATTTAGTATTATACCACCCAAGTTACCTTAAAAACTTAGGTTTTGGAAATATGGGTGATTAAATTAGTCGCTATGCGATGTGCGGACAACGATTTGTCTAAGTTTGACATGAAATATAAAAATAAATACGGAATTGTGGATACATGACGTACACATAGGGTGATAGAATAGGACCAGAACTTCTGTATTATACCACCCAAGTTACCGTAAAAACTTAGGTTTTGGAAATATGGGTGATTAAATTAGTCGCTATGCGATGTGCGGACAACGATTTGTCTAAGTTTGACATGAAATATAAAAATAAATACGGAATTTTGGATACATGACGTACACATTGGGTGATAGAATAGGATTAGAACTATATTATTATACCACTCAGGTTACCGTCAAAACTTAGGTTTTGGAAATACGGGTGATTAAAATAGTCGCTTTGGATGTGTGGACAGCGATCCACCTAAGTTTGACATAAAATATAAAATAAATACGGAATTGTGGATACATGACGTACACGTAGGATGAAAGAATAGGACCAGAACTTCTGTATTATACCACCCAAGTTACCGTAAAAACTTAGGTTTTGGAAATATGGCTGATTAAAGTAGTCGCATTGAGATGTGCGGACAGCGATTTGTCAAATTATGACATGAAAAATAAAATAAATACGGAAGTGTGCCAACATGACGTACACATAGGATGATAGAATAGGTCCTGAAATTTAGTATTATACCACCCAAGTTACCTTAAAAACTTAGGTTTTGGAAATATGGGTGATTAAATTAGTCGCTATGCGATGTGCGGACAACGATTTGTCTAAGTTTGACATGAAATATAAAAATAAATACGGAATTGTGGATACATGACGTACACATAGGGTGATAGAATAGGACCAGAACTTCTGTATTATACCACCCAAGTTACCGTAAAAACTTAGGTTTTGGAAATATGGGTGATTAAATTAGTCGCTATCCGATGTGCGGACAACGATTTGTCTAAGTATGATATGAAATATAATAATAAATACGGAGATGTGCCAACATTACGTACACGTAGGGTGATAGAATAGGACCAGAACTTCTATATTATACCACCCAAGTTACCGTAAAAACTTAGGTTTTGGAAATATGGCTGTTTAAAGTAGTCGCATTGAGATGTGTGGACAGCGATTTGTCAAAGTATGACATGAAAAATAAAATAAATACGGAAGTGTGCCAACATGACGTACACATAGGATGATAGAATAGGGCCTGAAATTAAGTATTATATCACCCAAGTTACCTTAAAAACTTAGGTTTTGGAAATATGGGTGATTAAATTAGTCGCTATGCGATGTGCGGACAACGATTTGTCTAAGTTTGACATGAAATATAAAAATAAATACGGAATTGTGGATACATGACGTACACATAGGGTGATAGAATAGGACCAGAACTTCTATATTATACCACCCAAGTTACCGTAAAAACTTAGGTTTTGGAAATATGGGTGATTAAATTAGTCGCTATGCGATGTGCGGACAACGATTTGTCTAAGTTTGACATGAAATATAAAAATAAATACGGAATTTTGGATACATGACGTACACATTGGGTGATAGAATAGGATTAGAACTATATTATTATACCACTCAGGTTACCGTCAAAACTTAGGTTTTGGAAATACGGGTGATTAAAATAGTCGCTTTGGATGTGTGGACAGCGATCCACCTAAGTTTGACATGAAATATAAAATAAATACGGCAGTGTGTCAGCATGACGTACACGTAGGATGAAAGAATAGGACTAGAACTTTAGTACTATACCACACAAGTTACCTTAAAAACTTGGGTTTTGGAAATATGGGTGATTAAATTAGTCGCTATGCGATGTGCGGACAACGATTTGTCTAAGTATGACATATAATATAGAAATAAATACGGAAGTGTGCCAACATTACGGTCACATAGGGTGATAGAATAGGACCAGAAAGTCTGTATTATACCACCCAAGTTACCGTAAAAACTAAGGTTTTGGAAATATGGCTGATTAAAGTAGTCGCTTTGCGATGTGCGGACAGCGATTTGTCTAAGTTTGACATGAAATATAAAATAAACACGGAAGTGTGCCAGCATGACGTACACATAGGATGAAAGAATAGGACTAGAACTCTAGTACCATACCACCCTAAGTTACCTTAAAAAATTAGGTTTTGGAAATATGGGTGATTAAAATAGTCGCTTTGGATGTGTGGACAGCGATCCACCTAAGTTTGACATAAAATATAAAATAAATACGGCAGTGTGTCAGCATGACATACACGTAGGATGAAAGAATAGGACCAAAACTTTAGTACTATACCACCCAAGTTACCTTAAAAACTTAGGTTTTGGAAATATGGGTAATTAAATTAGTCGCTATGCGATGTGCGGACAACGATTTGTCTAAGTGTGACATGAAATATAAATATAAATACGGAATTGTGGATACATGACGTACACATAGGGTGATAGAATAGGACCAGAACTTCTGTATTATACCACCCAAGTTACCGTAAAAACTTAGGTTTTGGAAATATGGCTGATTAAAGTAGTCGCATTGAAATGTGCGGACAGAGATTTGTCGAAGTTTGACACGAAATAAAAAAAAATACGGAGGTGTGCCAACATGACGTACACATAGGATAATAGAATAGGTCCAGAACTTTAGTACTATACCACCCAAGTTACCTTAAAAACTTAGGTTTTGGAAATACGGGTGATTAAAATAGTCGCTTTGGATGTGTGGACAGTGATCCACCTAAGTTTGACATAAAATATAAAATAAATACGCGAGTGTGCCAACAAAACGTACACATAGGGTGATAGAATAGGACCAGAACTTCTGTATTATACCACCCAAGTTACCGTAAAAACTTAGGTTTTGGAAATATGGCTGATTAAAGTAGTCGCTTTGCGATGGGCGGACAACGATTTGTCGAAGTTTGACACGAAATATAAAGAAATACGGAGGTGTGCCAACATGACGTACACATAGGATGATAGAATAGGTCCAGAACTTTAGTACTATACCACCCAAGTTACCGTAAAAACTTAGGTTTTGGAAATATGGGTGATTAAAATAGTCGCTATGCGATGTGCGGACAAAGATTTGTCTAAGTTTGACATGAAATATAAAAACAAATACGGAATTGTGGATACATGACGTACACATAGGGTGATAGAATAGGTCCTGAAATTTAGTATTATACCATATTATACCACCCAAGTTACCGTAAAAACTTAGGTTTTGGAAATATGGGTGATTAAATTAGTCGCTATGCGATGTGCGGACAACGATTTGTCTAAGTATGACATGAAAAATAAAATAAATACGGAAGTGTGCCAACATGACGTACACATAGGATGATGGAATAGGTCCTGAAATTTAGTATTATACCACCCAAGTTACCGTAAAAACTTAGGTTTTGGAAATATGGGTGATTAAATTAGTCGCTATGCGATGTGCGGTCAACGATTTGTCTAAGTTTGACATAAAATATAAAATAAATACGGCAGTGTGTCAGCATGACGTACACGTAGGATGATGAAATAGGACCAGAACTTCTGTATTATACCACCCAAGTTACCGTAAAAACTTAGGTTTTGGAAATATGGCTGATTAAAGTAGTCGCATTGAGATGTGCGGACAGCGATTTGTCAAAGTATGACATGAAAAATAAAATAAATACGGAAGTGTGCCAACATGACGTACACATAGGATGATAGAATAGGTCCTGAAATTTAGTATTATACCACCCAAGTTACCTTAAAAACTTAGGTTTTGGAAATATGGGTGATTAAATTAGTCGCTATGCGATGTGCGGACAACGATTTTTCTAAGTTTGACATGAAATATAAAAATAAATACGGAATTGTGGATACATGACGTACACATAGGGTGATAGAATAGGACCAGAACTTCTGTATTATACCACCCAAGTTACCGTAAAAACTTAGGTTTTGGAAATATGGGTGATTAAATTAGTCGCTATGCGATGTGCGGACAACGATTTGTCTAAGTTTGACATGAAATATAAAAATAAATACGGAATTTTGGATACATGACGTACACATTGGGTGATAGAATAGGATTAGAACTATATTATTATACCACTCAGGTTACCGTCAAAACTTAGGTTTTGGAAATACGGGTGATTAAAATAGTCGCTTTGGATGTGTGGACAGCGATCCACCTAAGTTTGACATAAAATATAAAATAAATACGGAATTGTGGATACATGACGTAAACGTAGGATGAAAGAATAGGACCAGAACTTCTGTATTATACCACCCAAGTTATCGTAAAAACTTAGGTTTTGGAAATATGGCTGATTAAAGTAGTCGCATTGAGATGTGCGGACAGCGATTTGTCAAAGTATGACATGAAAAATAAAATAAATACGGAAGTGTGCCAACATGACGTACACATAGGATGATAGAATAGGTCCTGAAATTTAGTATTATACCACCCAAGTTACCTTAAAAACTTAGGTTTTGGAAATATGGGTGATTAAATTAGTCACTATGCGATGTGCGGACAACGATTTGTCTAAGTTTGACATGAAATATAAAAATAAATACGGAATTGTGGATACATGACGTACACATAGGGTGATAGAATAGGACCAGAACTTCTGTATTATACCACCCAAGTTACCGTAAAAACTTAGGTTTTGGAAATATGGGTGATTAAATTAGTCGCTATCCGATGTGCGGACAACGATTTGTCTAAGTATGACATGAAATATAATAATAAATACGGAGATGTGCCAACATTACGTACACGTAGGGTGATAGAATAGGACCAGAACTTCTATATTATACCACCCAAGTTACCGTAAAAACTTAGGTTTTGGAAATATGGGTGATTAAATTAGTCGCTATGCGATGTGCGGACAACGATTTGTCTAAGTTTGACATGAAATATAAAAATAAATACGGAATTGTGGATACATGACGTACACATAGGGTGATAGAATAGGACCAGAACTTCTGTATCATACCACCCAAGTTACCGTAAAAAATTAGGTTTTGGAAATATGTGTGATTAAATTAGTCGCTATGCGATGTGCGGACAACGATTTGTCTAAGTTTGACATGAAATATAAAAATAAATACGGAATTTTGGATACATGACGTACACATTGGGTGATAGATTAGGATTAGAACTATATTATTATACCACTCAGGTTACCGTCAAAACTTAGGTTTTGGAAATACGGGTGATTAAAATAGTCGCTTTGGATGTGTGGACAGCGATCCACCTAAGTTTGACATGAAATATAAAATAAATACGGCAGTGTGTCAGCATGACGTACACGTAGGATGAAAGAATAGGACCAGAACTTTAGTACTATACCACCCAAGTTACCTTAAAAACTTAGGTTTTGGAAATATGGGTGATTAAATTAGTCGCTATGCGATGTGCGGACAACGATTTGTCTAAGTATGACATATAATATAGAAATAAATACGGAAGTGTGCCAACATTACGGTCACATAGGGTGATAGAATAGGACCAGAAAGTCTGTATTATACCACCCAAGTTACCGTAAAAACTAAGGTTTTGGAAATATGGCTGATTAAAGTAGTCGCTTTGCGATGTGCGGACAGCGATTTGTCTAAGTTTGACATGAAATATAAAATAAACACGGAAGTGTGCCAGCATGACGTACACATAGGATGAAAGAATAGGACTAGAACTCTAGTACCATACCACCCTAAGTTACCTTAAAAAATTAGGTTTTGGAAATATGGGTGATTAAAATAGTCGCTTTGGATGTGTGGACAGCGATCCACCTAAGTTTGACATAAAATATAAAATAAATACGGCAGTGTGTCAGCATGACATACATGTAGGATGAAAGAATAGGACCAAAACTTTAGTACTATACCACCCAAGTTACCTTAAAAACTTAGGTTTTGGAAATATGGGTAATTAAATTAGTCGCTATGCGATGTGCGGACAACGATTTGTCTAAGTATGACATGAAATATAATAATAAATACGGAGGTGTGCCAACATTACGTACACGTAGGGTGATAGGATAGGACCAGAACTTCTGTATTATACCACCCAAGTTACGGTAAAAACTTAGGTTTTGGAAATATGGCTGATTAAAGTAGTCGCATTGAGATGTGCGGACAGAGATTTGTCGAAGTTTGACACGAAATATAAAAAAAATACGGAGGTGTGCCAACATGACGTACACATAGGATGATAGAATAGGTCCAGAACTTTAGTACTATACCACCCAAGTTTCCTTAAAAACTTAGGTTTTGGAAATACGGGTGATTAAAATAGTCGCTTTGGATGTGTGGACAGTGATCCACCTAAGTTTGACATAAAATATAAAATAAATACGGCTGTGTGTCAGCATGACGTACACGTAGGGTGATGAAATAGGACCAGAACTTCTGTATTATACCACCCAAGTTACCGTAAAAACTTAGGTTTTGGAAATATGGCTGATTAAAGTAGTCGCATTGAGATGTGCGGACAGCGATTTGTCAAAGTATGACATGAAAAATAAAATAAATACGGAAGTGTGCCAACATGACGTAAACATAGGATGATAGAATAGGTCCTGAAATTTAGTATTATACCACCCAAGTTACCTTAAAAACTTAGGTTTTGGAAATATGGGTGATTAAATTAGTCGCTATGCGATGTGCGGACAACGATTTGTCTAAGTGTGACATGAAATATAAATATAAATACGGAATTGTGGATACATGACGTACACATAGGGTGATAGAACAGGACCAGAACTTCTGTATTATACCACCCAAGTTACCGTAAAAACTTAGGTTTTGGAAATATGGCTGATTAAAGTAGTCGCATTGAGATGTGCGGACAGCGATTTGTCAAAGTATGACATGAAAAATAAAATAAATACGGAAGTGTGCCAACATGACGTACACATAGGATGATAGAATAGTTCCTGAAATTTAGTATTATACCACCCAAGTTACCTTAAAAACTTAGGTTTTGGAAATATGGGTGATTAAATTAGTCGCTATGCGATGTGCGGACAACGATTTGTCTAAGTTTGACATGAAATATAAAAATAAATACGGAATTGTGGATACATGACGTACACATAGGGTGATAGAATAGGACCAGAACTTCTGTATTATACCACCCAAGTTACCGTAAAAACTTAGGTTTTGGAAATATGGGTGATTAAATTAGTCGCTGTGCGATGTGCGGACAACGATTTGTCTAAGTAAGACATGAAATATAATAATAAATACGGAGGTGTGCCAACATTACGTACACGTAGGGTGATAGAATTGAACCAGAACTTCTGTATTATACCACCCAAGTTACCGTAAAAACTTAGGTTTTGGAAATATGGCTGATTAAAGTAGTCGCATTGAGATGTGCGGACAGAGATTTGTCGAAGTTTGACACGAAATATAAAAAAAATACGGAGGTGTCCCAACATGACGTACACATAGGATGATAGAATAGGGCCAGAACTTTAGTACTATACCACCCAAGTTACCTTAAAAACTTAGGTTTTGGAAATATGGCTGATTAAAGTAGTCGCATTGAGATGTGCGGACAGCGATTTGTCAAAGTATGACATGAAAAATAAAATAAATACGGAAGTGTGCCAACATGACGTACACATAGGATGATAGAATAGGTCCTGAAATTTAGTATTATACCACCCAAGTTACCTTAAAAACTTAGGTTTTGGAAATATGGGTGATCAATTAGTCGCTATGCGATGTGCGGACAACGATTTGTCTAAGTTTGACATGAAATATAAAAATAAATACGGAATTGTGGATACATGACGTACACATAGGGTGATAGAATAGGACAAGAACTTCTGTATTATACCACCCAAGTTACCGTAAAAACTTAGGTTTTGGAAATATGAGTGATTAAACTAGTCGCTATGCGATGTGCGGACAACGATTTGTCTAAGTTTGACATGAAATATAAAAATAAATACGGAATTGTGGATACATGACGTACACATAGGGTGATAGAATAGGACCAGAACTTCTGTATTATACCACCCAAGTTACCGTAAAAACTTAGGTTTTGGAAATATGGCTGATTAAAGTAGTCGCATTGAAATGTGCGGGCAGAGATTTGTCGAAGTTTGACACGAAATATAAAAAAAATACGGAGGTGTGCCAACATGACGTACACATAGGATGATAGAATAGGTCCAGAACTTTAGTACTATACCACCCAAGTTACCTTAAAAACTTAGGTTTTGGAAATACGGGTGATTAAAATAGTCGCTTTGGATGTGTGGACAGTGATCCACCTAAGTTTGACATAAAATATAAAATAAATACGCGAGTGTGCCAACAAGACGTACACATAGGGTGATAGAATAGGACCAGAACTTCTGTATTATACCACCCAAGTTACCGTAAAAACTTAGGTTTTGGAAATATGGCTGATTAAAGTAGTCGCTTTGCGATGGGCGGACAGCGATTTGTCGAAGTTTGACACGAAATATAAAGAAATACGGAGGTGTGCCAACATGACGTACACATAGGATGATAGAATAGGTCCAGAACTTTAGTACTATACCACCCAAGTTACCGTAAAAACTTAGGTTTTGGAAATATGGGTGATTAAAATAGTCGCTATGCGATGTGCGGACAAAGATTTGTCTAAGTTTGACATGAAATATAAAAATAAATACGGAATTGTGGATACATGACGTACACATAGGGTGATAGAATAGGTCCTGAAATTTAGTATTATACCATATTATACCACCCAAGTTACCGTAAAAACTTAGGTTTTGGAAATATGGGTGATTAAATTAGTCGCTATGCGATGTGCGGACAACGATTTGTCTAAGTATGACATGAAAAATAAAATAAATACGGAAGTGTGCCAACATGACGTACACATAGTATGATGGAATAGGTCCTGAAATTTAGTATTATACCACCCAAGTTACCGTAAAAACTTAGGTTTTGGAAATATGGGTGATTAAATTAGTCGCTATGCGATGTGCGGACAACGATTTGTCTAAGTATGACATGAAATATAATAATAAATACGGAGGTGTGCCAACATTACGTACATATAGGGTGATAGAATAGGACCAGAACTTCTGTATTATACCACCCAAGTTATCGTAAAAACTTAGGTTTTGGAAATATGGGTGATTGAATTAGTCGCTATGCGATGTGCGGACAACGATTTGTCTAAAAACTTAGGTTTTGGAAATATGGCTGATTAATGTAGTCGCATTGAGATGTGCGGACAGCGATTTGTCAAAGTATGACATGAAAAATAAAATAAGTACGGAAGTGTGCCAAAATGACGTACACATAGGATGATAGAATAGGTCCTGAAATTTAGTATTATACCACACAAGTTACCTTAAAAACTTAGGTTTTGGAAATATGGGTGATTAAATTAGTCGCTATGCGATGTGCGGACAACGATTTGTCTAAGTTTGACATGAAATATAAAAATAAATACGGAATTTTGGATACATGACGTACACATAGGGTGATAGAATAGGACCAGAACTTCTGTATTATACCACCCAAGTTACCGTAAAACCTTAGGTTTTGGAAATATGGCTGATTAAAGTAGTCGCATTGAGATGTGCGGACAGCGATTTGTCAAAGTATGACATGATAAATAAAATAAATACGGAAGTGTGCCAACATGACGTACACATAGGATGATAGAATAGGTCCTGAAATTTAGTATTATACCACCCAAGTTACCTTAAAAACTTAGGTTTTGGAAATATGGGTGATTAAATTAGTCGCTTTGCGATGTGCGGACAACGATTTGTCTAAGTTTGACATGAAATATAAAAATAAATACGGAATTGTGGATCCATGACGTACACATAGGGTGATAGAATAGGACCAGAACTTCAGTATTATACCACCCAAGTTACATTAAAAACTTAGGTTTTGGAAATATGGGTGATTAAATTAGTCGCTATGCGATGTGCGGACAACGATTTGTCTAAGTATGACATGAAATATAATAATAAATACGGAGGTGTGCCAACATTACGTACACGTAGGGTGATGAAATAGGACCAGAACTTCTGTATTATACCACCCAAGTTACCGTAAAAACTTAGGTTTTGGAAATATGGCTGATTAAAGTAGTCGCATTGAGATGTGCGGACAGCGATTTGTCAAAGTATGACATGAAAAATAAAATAAATACGGAAGTGTGCCAACATGACGTACACATAGGATGATAGAATAGGTCCTGAAATTTAGTATTATACCACCCAAGTTACCTTAAAAACTTAGGTTTTGGAAATATGGGTGATTAAATTAGTCGCTATGCGATGTGCGGACAACGATTTGTCTAAGTTTGACATGAAATATAAAAATAAATACGGAATTGTGGATACATGACGTACACATAGGGTGATAGAATAGGACCAGAACTTCTGTATTATACCACCCAAGTTACCGTAAAAACTTAGGTTTTGGAAATATGGCTGATTAAATTAGTCGCTATGCGATGTGCGGACAACGACTTTTCGAAGTTTGACACGAAATATAAAAAAAATACGGAGGTGTGCCAACATGACGTACACATAGGATGATAGAATAGGTCCAGAACTTTAGTACTATACCACCCAAGTTACCGTAAAAACTTAGGTTTTGGAAATATGGGTGAATAAATTAGTCGCTATGCGATGTGCGGACAACGATTTGTCTAAGTTTGACATGAAATATAAAAATAAATACGAAATTGTGGATACATGACGTACACATAGGGTGATAGAATAGGACCAGAACTTCTGTACTATACCACCCAAGTTACCTTAAAATCTTAGGTTTTGGATATATGGGTGATTAAATTAGTCGCTATGCGATGTGCGGACAACGATTTGTCTAAGTATGACATGAAATATAATAATAAAAACGGAGGTGTGCCAACATTACGTACATATAGGGTGATAGAATAGGACCAGAACTTCTGTATTATACCACCCAAGTTACCGTAAAAACTTAGGTTTTGGAAAAATGGGTGATTAAATTAGTCGCTTTGCGATGTGCGGACAACGATTTGTCTAAGTATGACATGAAATATAATAATAAATACGGAGGTGTGCCAACATTACGTACACGTAGGGTGATAGAATAGGACCAGAACTTCTGTATTATACCACCCAAGTTACCGTAAAAACTTAGGTTTTGGAAATATGGCTGATTAAAGTAGTCGCATTGAGATGTGCGGACAGCGATTTGTCAAAGTATGACATGAAAAATAAAATAAATACGGAAGTGTGCCAACATGACGTACACATAGGATGATAGAATAGGTCCTGAAATTTAGTATTATACCACCCAAGTTACCTTAAAAACTTAGGTTTTGGAAATATGGGTGATTAAATTAGTCGCTTTGGATGTGTGGACAGTGATCCACCTAAGTTTGACATAAAATATAAAATAAATACGGCAGTGTGTCAGCATGACGTACACGTAGGGTGATGAAATAGGACCAGAACTTCTGTATTATACCACCCAAGTTACCGTAAAAACTTAGGTTTTGGAAATATGGCTGATTAAATTAGTCGCATTGAGATGTGCGGACAGCGATTTGTCAAAGTATGACATGAGAAATAAAATAATTACGGAGGTGTGCCAACATGACGTACACATAGGATGATAGAATAGGTCCAGAACTTTAGTACTATACCACCCAAGTTACCGTAAAAACTTAGGTTTTGGAAATATGGGTGATTAAATTAGTCGCTATGCGATGTGCGGACAACGATTTGTCTAAGTTTGACATGAAATATAAAAATAAATACGGAATTGTGGATACATGACGTACACATAGGGTGATAGAATAGGACCAGAACTTCTGTACTATCCCCCCCAAGTTACCTTAAAATCTTAGGTTTTGGAAATATGAGTGATTAAATTAGTCGCTATGCGATGTGCGGACAACGATTTGTCTAAGTATGTCATGAAATATAATAATAAATACGGAGGTGTGCCAACATTACGTACACGTAGGGTGATAGAATAGGACCAGAACTTCTGTATTATACCACCCAAGTTACCGTAAAAACTTAGGTTTTGGAAATATGGCTGATTAAAGTAGTCGCATTGAGATGTGCGGACAGAGATTTGTCGAAGTTTGACACGAAATATAAAAAAAATACAGAGGTGTGCCAACATGACGTACACATAGGATGATAGAATAGGTCCAGAACTTTAGTACTATACCACCAAAGTTACCTTAAAAACTTAGGTTTTGGAAATATGGGTGATTAAATTAGTCGCTATGCGATGTGCGGACAACGATTTGTCTAAGTATGACATGAAATATAATAATAAATACGGAGGTGTGCCAACATTACGTACACGTAGGGTGATGAAATAGGACCAGAACTTCTGTATTATACCACCCAAGTTACCGTAAAAACTTAGGTTTTGGAAATATGGCTGATTAAAGTAGTCGCATTGAGATGTGCGGACAGCGATTTGTCAAAGTATGACATGAAAAATAAAATAAATACGGAAGTGTGCCAACATGACGTAGACATAGGATGATAGAATAGGTCCTGAAATTTAGTATTATACCACCCAAGTTACCTTAAAAACTTAGGTTTTGGAAATATGGGTGATTAAATTAGTCGCTATGCGATGTGCGGACAACGATTTGTCTAAGTTTGACATGAAATATAAAAATAAATACGGAATTGTGGATACATGACGTACACATAGGGTGATAGAATAGGACCAGAACTTCTGTATTATACCACCCAAGTTACCGTAAAAACTTAGGTTTTGGAAATATGGCTGATTAAATTTGTCGCTATGCGATGTGCGGACAACGATTTGTCGAAGTTTGACACGAAATATAAAAAAAATACGGAGTTGTGCCAACATGACGTACACATAGGATGATAGAATAGGTCCAGAACTTTAGTACTATACCACCCAAGTTACCGTAAAAACTTAGGTTTTGGAAATATGGGTGAATAAATTAGTCGCTATGCGATGTGCGGACAACGATTTGTCTAAGTTTGACATGAAATATAAAAATAAATACGGAATTGTGGATACATGACGTAACATAGGGTGATAGAATAGGGCCAGAACTTCTGTACTATACCACCCAAGTTACCTTAAAATCATAGGTTTTGGATGTATGGGTGATTAAATTAGTCGCTATGCGATGTGCGGACAACGGTTTGTCTAATATTTTGATTAGGATTTTTGCGGACATTTGCCATCACTGATTAGTAAAAAACAAGTTTCACGACGTTTCGGGATCTGGAATCTGATCCCGTCTTCAGGTGGAAGAAAACCTAGAACATAACAAGATTAGTAACACATAGCCAGGAAAACCTGGACAAAAACACAGCTAAAACAGAGAACTGTAAAAGCAGTCACGAAAACAATAAGCTGAAAAGAAAAACAATACACAAAATAACACAGGAATCACAAGTATCAAGAATCACCAGGCAGGAGAGAGCACGTCCACACCCAATCAGAGCTGAGCTGAGACTGGTGGGAGGAAAGCAAATGGCGGCGGCAACGGAAATGGCGGCGCCCACAGCCAACCAAATCACGGCGCGCTACCGGTGGCGAAAACCTGAAACAGAGACATGTGATATGCAAATTCCGTGTGTCTGTTTGTGTTTTTTTAGTTAATTTTTAACCTGATTTTGCCCCTTGGCCTTGCTACGGGTTAACATGTTATGAGAATTTTGAACAGAATTGTTAGTAATTACCCTATTTGCTGACACTTTATTTTCCCTGTCTTTCAATTCTTTGTTTAATATTGGTAGCCATACTGGCCTTATTTCAAGTGAAGATTGACTGATTGGTTGGTCTGCTAGTTTTATGTATGAAGCTTCAATTAGTTTTCTTTTGAAAAAATGAGGTTCGCGGTGTACTATTTTTGCTTCGTCAAAATTCATCTGGTGATTTTCAGACCAGCAGTGTTGAGCAATTTTTGATTTATCCACTAAGCCCTTCCTCGTGTTATCTTTGTGTTCTTTGATTCTAACATTTAAAGGTCTTTTTGTCTCGCCATAATACGGCCTAGAGCAACTATTGCAGTTTATTCTGTAAACACAGTTTTTTGATCCCTGAGTGCCATTTTTTGGTTTGGTTTTTACGAGACATTGCCTAAGAGTGTTTTGTGTCCTAAACGCGGTTCTAACTTTGAAATTCCTAGCAACTCTTCTTATTTTTTCCGATAATCCCGGCACATAAGGGATTGACATAGGAACGAATTTTTCAGTGTTTTCTGACTCATTCTGTTTAGCCCTACGGGTTTTGCACTTTCTTATTACGGATTGAGGGTATCCATTCTTAGCCAAATCTTGCTCTACTTTTTTGATTTCCTGATTTAATCCATCTTGATTTGAGCAAATGCTCTTTGCTCTGTCAAATAGTGAGTAAGCTACCCCTTCTTTGACAGATTTTTGATGGTTTGATTGAAAATTTAAGTACTGCCCTGTGTGTGTCTTTTTTCTGAAAACAGTTGTCCTAAGCGTGTCCCTATCCTTTTCTACGCACACATCCAAAAATGCTAGTTTGTTTTGGACCTCCTCTTCCATTGTTAGGCGGATGGAAGGAGAAATACTGTTAAGATGCCCTAAAAAGTCTTTTAGTTCATCGTCTCCATGCGGAAATACCACGAAGGTGTCATCGACGTTCCTCCACCAAATCTTCGGTTTGAGTTGAGCCAAAGACAAAGCCTTTTGCTCAAACTCCTCCATAAAGATATTAGCAAAGATAGGCGACAATGGCGACCCCATGGCCATCCCCTCATCTTGACGGTATAATTTACCCTCTAGTTCAAAATAGTTACATTGAGTGCATAATTCAAGCAGTTCCATAATGACGTTAACAGGAAGTTTAGTACGTTCAGTTAGACTTTCATCTTTTTCGAGCCGAGACTCGATTATTTTTAAGGTTTCAGGAACTGGGACATTCGTGAACAGACTTTCAACATCAAAACTAACCAGCTTATCCGTCTCAGCCAGCACTATGTCCTTTGACTTTTCAACGAAGTCTTTAGAATTTTTTATGTACGAGTCAGTTTTTCCTACCAATGGTTTTAGGATGTCCAGGAGGACTTTAGACAGTTCCCTACACGGTGAGTCGCGAGAGCTAATTATGGGCCTAAGAGGTACATCAGTTTTATGAATTTTAGGTAACCCATACATGTGTGGGATTTTCGAGTGATGCGGTGTTAAACGAGTTCTTTGTTTATCAGAAAAAAACTGTTTATGCTTCCTAAGAGTGCTTGCAACTTTACGCTCGAAACTTTCTGTAGGATCTTTATTTAGTTCAGTATATTTACCAGCTTGGAGAGTTTCCAATATTTTCTCTTTATATGTTACTGTGTCCAAGACAACAGTAGCGTTTCCTTTATCCGCGGGCAATATTTTGATAGTATCATCTTTCCCAAGGATAGATACTGCCTTGATTTCCTCTTTCTTTAGGTTGGGCTTTGGGACAGAAATTTTATTCAGTAAGATGCTGGCCTCGCACCGAAACTGATCCCCCTGAGTCTCAGGGAGCTGAGACACAGCGGACTCAATCCCCGTAACAAAGTCAAGCGCCCTCACTGATTTAGGCACAACAGAAAAGTTCAGCCCTTTAGACAAAACGGAAATTTCATTAGAATTTAAATTTCGTGAAGAAAGATTCACAACCTGATTATTTGCATCATTAATCTGTTCATCATTTTTAGAGTTATTACTAATTTCGACAGGTCTTAATTTTTCTAGCTTTGATTGTTGTCTGGATTTAATATCAACCGATTCTTTGTCAAACCTATTTTGGATGCTTTGAAAAATGTTCTGAAACTCAGAACCAATTAAAGTTGCCAATTCAGATTTCTTATTTTCAATACTGACTTTGAGGGTTCTCTTTTCCGTACGATGAAAGTTTATTCTTTCAATTAGGAGAGATTTTGAAGCTGCAGACATTATTTTGCTGGCTTTAAAACTACTAAAAGGAGGTTTAATTCTGAAACTCTGCGGTATTAGATTTTCGAGTTTGCACTTAGTGAGGAAAGTTAAATGGTTGGTGTGCCTAGCCAACTTTAGGTGCATTTGTTCAAGTTCACTTAATTGATTACTTACTCCGGGTCCGTACCGAGTATCAATTCTTTGTTTGAAATTCATTGTTGGTGATGGTGATTTTATATTTTGATTAGGATTTTTGCGGACATTTGCCATCACCAACAGAATAAGAAATCTGAATTGGCAACTTTAATTGGTTCTGAGTTTCAGAACATTTTTCAAAGCATCCAAAATAGGTTTGACAAAGAATCGGTTGATATTAAATCCAGACAACAATCAAAGCTAGAAAAATTAAGACCTGTCGAAATTAGTAATAACTCTAAAAATGATGAACAGATTAATGATGCAAATAATCAGGTTGTGAATCTTTCTTCACGAAATTTAAATTCTAATGAAATTTCCGTTTTGTCTAAAGGGCTGAACTTTTCTGTTGTGCCTAAATCAGTGAGGGCGCTTGACTTTGTTACGGGGATTGAGTCCGCTGTGTCTCAGCTCCCTGAGACTCAGGGGGATCAGTTTCGGTGCGAGGCCAGCATCTTACTGAATAAAATTTCTGTCCCAAAGCCCAACCTAAAGAAAGAGGAAATCAAGGCAGTATCTATCCTTGGGAAAGATGATACTATCAAAATATTGCCCGCGGATAAAGGAAACGCTACTGTTGTCTTGGACACAATAACATATAAAGAGAAAATATTGGAAACTCTCCAAGCTGGTAAATATACTGAACTAAATAAAGATCCTACAGAAAGTTTCGAGCGTAAAGTTGCAAGCACTCTTAGGAAGCATAAACAGTTTTTTTCTGATAAACAAAGAACTCGTTTAACACCGCATCACTCGAAAATCCCACACATGTATGGGTTACCTAAAATTCATAAAACTGATGTACCTCTTAGGCCTATAATTAGCTCTCGTGACTCACCGTGTAGGGAACTGTCTAAAGTCCTCCTGGACATCCTAAAACCATTGGTAGGAAAAACTGACTCGTACATAAAAAATTCTAAAGACTTCGTTGAAAAGTCAAAGGACATAGTGCTGGCTGAGACGGATAAGCTGGTTAGTTTTGATTTTGAAAGTCTGTTCACGAATGTCCCAGTTCCTGAAACCTTAAAAATAATCGAGTCTCGGCTCGAAAAAGATGAAAGTCTAACTGAACGTACTAAACTTCCTGTTAACGTCATTATGGAACTGCTTGAATTATGCACTCAATGTAACTATTTTTAACTAGAGGGTAAATTATACCGTCAAGATGAGGGATGGCCATGGGGTCGCCATTGTCGCCTATCTTTGCTAATATCTTTATGGAGGAGTTTGAGCAAAAGGCTTTGTCTTTGGCTCAACTCAAACCGAAGATTTGGTGGAGGTACGTCGATGACACCTTCGTGGTATTTCCGCATGGAGACGATGAACTAAAAGACTTTTTAGGGCATCTTAACAGTATTTCTCCTTCCATCCGCCTAACAATGGAAGAGGAGGTCCAAAACAAACTAGCATTTTTGGATGTGTGCGTAGAAAAGGATAGGGACACGCTTAGGACAACTGTTTTCAGAAAAAAGACACACACAGGGCAGTACTTAAATTTTCAATCAAACCATCAAAAATCTGTCAAAGAAGGGGTAGCTTACTCACTATTTGACAGAGCAAAGAGCATTTGCTCAAATCAAGATGGATTAAATCAGGAAATCAAAAAAGTAGAGCAAGATTTGGCTAAGAATGGATACCCTCAATCCGTAATAAGAAAGTACAAAACCCGTAGGGCTAAACAGAATGAGTCAGAAAACACTGAAAAATTCGTTCCTATGTCAATCCCTTATGTGCCGGGATTATCGGAAAAAATTAGAAGAGTTGCTAGGAAGTTCAAAGTTAGAACCGCGTTTAGGACACAAAACACTCTTAGGCAATGTCTCGTAAAAACCAAACCAAAAAATGGCACTCAGGGATCAAAAAACTGTGTTTACAGAATAAACTGCAATAGTTGCTCTAGGCCGTATTATGGCGAGACAAAAAGACCTTTAAATGTTAGAATCAAAGAACACAAAGATAACACGAGGAAGGGCTTAGTGGATAAATCAAAAATTGCTCAACACTGCTGGTCTGAAAATCACCAGATGAATTTTGACGAAGCAAAAATAGTACACCGCGAACCTCATTTTTTCAAAAGAAAACTAATTGAAGCTTCATACATAAAACTAGCAGACCAACCAATCAGTCAATCTTCACTTGAAATAAGGCCAGTATGGCTACCAATATTAAACAAAGAATTGAAAGACAGGGAAAATAAAGTGTCAGCAAATAGGGTAATTACTAACAATTCTGTTCAAAATTCTCATAACATGTTAACCCGTAGCAAGGCCAAGGGGCAAAATCAGGTTAAAAATTAACTAAAAAAACACAAACAGACACACGGAATTTGCATATCACATGTCTCTGTTTCAGGTTTTCGCCACCGGTAGCACGCCGTGATTTGGTTGGCTGTGGGCGCCGCCATTTCCGTTGCCGCCGCCATTTGCTTTCCTCCCACCAGTCTCAGCTCAGCTCTGATTGGGTGTGGACGTGCTCTCTCCTGCCTGGTGATTCTTGATACTTGTGATTCCTGTGTTATTTTGTGTATTGTTTTTCTTTTCAGCTTATTGTTTTCGTGACTGCTTTTACAGTTCTCTGTTTTAGCTGTGTTTTTGTCCAGGTTTTCCTGGCTATGTGTTACTAATCTTGTTATGTTCTAGGTTTTCTTCCACCTGAAGACGGGATCAGATTCCAGATCCCGAAACGTCGTGAAACTTGTTTTTTACTAATCAGTGATGGCAAATGTCCGCAAAAATCCTAATCAAAATATAAAATCACCATCACCAACAATGAATTTCAAACAAAGAATTGATTCTCGGTACGGACCCGGAGTAAGTAATCAATTAAGTGAACTTGAACAAATGCACCTAAAGTTGGCTAGGCACACCAACCATTTAACTTTTCTCACTAAGTGCAAACTCGAAAATCTAATACCGCAGAGTTTCAGAATTAAACCTCCTTTTAGTAGTTTTAAAGCCAGCAAAATAATGTCTGCAGCTTCAAAATCTCTCCTAATTGAAAGAATAAACTTTCATCGTACGGAAAAGAGAACCCTCAAAATCAGTATTGAAAATAAGAAATCTGAATTGGCAACTTTAATTGGTTCTGAGTTTCAGAACATTTTTCAAAGCATCCAAAATAGGTTTGACAAAGAATCGGTTGATATTAAATCCAGACAACAATCAAAGCTAGAAAAATTAAGACCTGTCGAAATTAGTAATAACTCTAAAAATGATGAACAGATTAATGATGCAAATAATCAGGTTGTGAATCTTTCTTCACGAAATTTAAATTCTAATGAAATTTCCGTTTTGTCTAAAGGGCTGAACTTTTCTGTTGTGCCTAAATCAGTGAGGGCGCTTGACTTTGTTACGGGGATTGAGTCCGCTGTGTCTCAGCTCCCTGAGACTCAGGGGGATCAGTTTCGGTGCGAGGCCAGCATCTTACTGAATAAAATTTCTGTCCCAAAGCCCAACCTAAAGAAAGAGGAAATCAAGGCAGCATCTATCCTTGGGAAAGATGATACTATCAAAATATTGCCCGCGGATAAAGGAAACGCTACTGTTGTCTTGGACACAATAACATATAAAGAGAAAATATTGGAAACTCTCCAAGCTGGTAAATATACTGAACTAAATAAAGATCCTACAGAAAGTTTCGAGCGTAAAGTTGCAAGCACTCTTAGGAAGCATAAACAGTTTTTTTCTGATAAACAAAGAACTCGTTTAACACCGCATCACTCGAAAATCCCACACATGTATGGGTTACCTAAAATTCATAAAACTGATGTACCTCTTAGGCCTATAATTAGCTCTCGCGACTCACCGTGTAGGGAACTGTCTAAAGTCCTCCTGGACATCCTAAAACCATTGGTAGGAAAAACTGACTCGTACATAAAAAATTCTAAAGACTTCGTTGAAAAGTCAAAGGACATAGTGCTGGCTGAGACGGATAAGCTGGTTAGTTTTGATGTTGAAAGTCTGTTCACGAATGTCCCAGTTCCTGAAACCTTAAAAATAATCGAGTCTCGGCTCGAAAAAGATGAAAGTCTAACTGAACGTA
The DNA here is from genome assembly GCA_035578135.1 of Flexamia atlantica. Lineage (NCBI taxonomy): Eukaryota > Metazoa > Arthropoda > Insecta > Hemiptera > Cicadellidae > Flexamia > Flexamia atlantica. Next base: position 7,743,334 of record JAQJVK010000026.1, on the reverse strand, counting down.
CTAAACTTCCTGTTAACGTCATTATGGAACTGCTTGAATTATGCACTCAATGTAACTATTTTGAACTAGAGGGTAAATTATACCGTCAAGATGAGGGGATGGCCATGGGGTCGCCATTGTCGCCTATCTTTGCTTATATCTTTATGGAGGAGTTTGAGCAAAAGGCTTTGTCTTTGGCTCAACTCAAACCGAAGATTTGGTGGAGGTACGTCGATGACACCTTCGTGGTATTTCCGCATGGAGACGATGAACTAAAAGACTTTTTAGGGCATCTTAACAGTATTTCTCCTTCCATCCGCCTAACAATGGAAGAGGAGGTCCAAAACAAACTAGCATTTTTGGATGTGTGCGTAGAAAAGGATAGGGACACGCTTAGGACAACTGTTTTCAGAAAAAAGACACACACAGGGCAGTACTTAAATTTTCAATCAAACCATCAAAAATCTGTCAAAGAAGGGGTAGCTTACTCACTATTTGACAGAGCAAAGAGCATTTGCTCAAATCAAGATGGATTAAATCAGGAAATCAAAAAAGTAGAGCAAGATTTGGCTAAGAATGGATACCCTCAATCCGTAATAAGAAAGTGCAAAACCCGTAGGGCTAAACAGAATGAGTCAGAAAACACTGAAAAATTCGTTCCTATGTCAATCCCTTATGTGCCGGGATTATCGGAAAAAATTAGAAGAGTTGCTAGGAAGTTCAAAGTTAGAACCGCGTTTAGGACACAAAACACTCTTAGGCAATGTCTCGTAAAAACCAAACCAAAAAATGGCACTCAGGGATCAAAAAACTGTGTTTACAGAATAAACTGCAATAGTTGCTCTAGGCCGTATTATGGCGAGACAAAAAGACCTTTAAATGTTAGAATCAAAGAACACAAAGATAACACGAGGAAGGGCTTAGTGGATAAATCAAAAATTGCTCAACACTGCTGGTCTGAAAATCACCAGATGAATTTTGACGAAGCAAAAATAGTACACCGCGAACCTCATTTTTTCAAAAGAAAACTAATTGAAGCTTCATACATAAAACTAGCAGACCAACCAATCAGTCAATCTTCACTTGAAATAAGGCCAGTATGGCTACCAATATTAAACAAAGAATTGAAAGACAGGGAAAATAAAGTGTCAGCAAATAGGGTAATTACTAACAATTCTGTTCAAAATTCTCATAACATGTTAACCCGTAGCAAGGCCAAGGGGCAAAATCAGGTTAAAAATTAACTAAAAAAACACAAACAGACACACGGAATTTGCATATCACATGTCTCTGTTTCAGGTTTTCGCCACCGGTAGCACGCCGTGATTTGGTTGGCTGTGGGCGCCGCCATTTCCGTTGCCGCCGCCATTTGCTTTCCTCCCACCAGTCTCAGCTCAGCTCTGATTGGGTGTGGACGTGCTCTCTCCTGCCTGGTGATTCTTGATACTTGTGATTCCTGTGTTATTTTGTGTATTGTTTTTCTTTTCAGCTTATTGTTTTCGTGACTGCTTTTACAGTTCTCTGTTTTAGCTGTGTTTTTGTCCAGGTTTTCCTGGCTATGTGTTACTAATCTTGTTATGTTCTAGGTTTTCTTCCACCTGAAGACGGGATCAGATTCCAGATCCCGAAACGTCGTGAAACTTGTTTTTTACTAATCAGTGATGGCAAATGTCCGCAAAAATCCTAATCAAAATATAAAATCACCATCACCAACAATGAATTTCAAACAAAGAATTGATTCTCGGTACGGACCCGGAGTAAGTAATCAATTAAGTGAACTTGAACAAATGCACCTAAAGTTGGCTAGGCACACCAACCATTTAACTTTTCTCACTAAGTGCAAACTCGAAAATCTAATACCGCAGAGTTTCAGAATTAAACCTCCTTTTAGTAGTTTTAAAGCCAGCAAAATAATGTCTGCAGCTTCAAAATCTCTCCTAATTGAAAGAATAAACTTTCATCGTACGGAAAAGAGAACCCTCAAAATCAGTATTGAAAATAAGAAATCTGAATTGGCAACTTTAATTGGTTCTGAGTTTCAGAACATTTTTCAAAGCATCCAAAATAGGTTTGACAAAGAATCGGTTGATATTAAATCCAGACAACAATCAAAGCTAGAAAAATTAAGACCTGTCGAAATTAGTAATAACTCTAAAAATGATGAACAGATTAATGATGCAAATAATCAGGTTGTGAATCTTTCTTCACGAAATTTAAATTCTAATGAAATTTCCGTTTTGTCTAAAGGGCTGAACTTTTCTGTTGTGCCTAAATCAGTGAGGGCGCTTGACTTTGTTACGGGGATTGAGTCCGCTGTGTCTCAGCTCCCTGAGACTCAGGGGGATCAGTTTCGGTGCGAGGCCAGCATCTTACTGAATAAAATTTCTGTCCCAAAGCCCAACCTAAAGAAAGAGGAAATCAAGGCAGTATCTATCCTTGGGAAAGATGATACTATCAAAATATTGCCCGCGGATAAAGGAAACGCTACTGTTGTCTTGGACACAATAACATATAAAGAGAAAATATTGGAAACTCTCCAAGCTGGTAAATATACTGAACTAAATAAAGATCCTACAGAAAGTTTCGAGCGTAAAGTTGCAAGCACTCTTAGGAAGCATAAACAGTTTTTTTCTGATAAACAAAGAACTCGTTTAACACCGCATCACTCGAAAATCCCACACATGTATGGGTTACCTAAAATTCATAAAACTGATGTACCTCTTAGGCCTATAATTAGCTCTCGCGACTCACCGTGTAGGGAACTGTCTAAAGTCCTCCTGGACATCCTAAAACCATTGGTAGGAAAAACTGACTCGTACATAAAAAATTCTAAAGACTTCGTTGAAAAGTCAAAGGACATAGTGCTGGCTGAGACGGATAAGCTGGTTAGTTTTGATGTTGAAAGTCTGTTCACGAATGTCCCAGTTCCTGAAACCTTAAAAATAATCGAGTCTCGGCTCGAAAAAGATGAAAGTCTAACTGAACGTACTAAACTTCCTGTTAACGTCATTATGGAACTGCTTGAATTATGCACTCAATGTAACTATTTTGAACTAGAGGGTAAATTATACCGTCAAGATGAGGGGATGGCCATGGGGTCGCCATTGTCGCCTATCTTTGCTTATATCTTTATGGAGGAGTTTGAGCAAAAGGCTTTGTCTTTGGCTCAACTCAAACCGAAGATTTGGTGGAGGTACGTCGATGACACCTTCGTGGTATTTCCGCATGGAGACGATGAACTAAAAGACTTTTTAGGGCATCTTAACAGTATTTCTCCTTCCATCCGCCTAACAATGGAAGAGGAGGTCCAAAACAAACTAGCATTTTTGGATGTGTGCGTAGAAAAGGATAGGGACACGCTTAGGACAACTGTTTTCAGAAAAAAGACACACAGGGCAGTACTTAAATTTTCAATCAAACCATCAAAAATCTGTCAAAGAAGGGGTAGCTTACTCACTATTTGACAGAGCAAAGAGCATTTGCTCAAATCAAGATGGATTAAATCAGGAAATCAAAAAAGTAGAGCAAGATTTGGCTAAGAATGGATACCCTCAATCCGTAATAAGAAAGTGCAAAACCCGTAGGGCTAAACAGAATGAGTCAGAAAACACTGAAAAATTCGTTCCTATGTCAATCCCTTATGTGCCGGGATTATCGGAAAAAATTAGAAGAGTTGCTAGGAAGTTCAAAGTTAGAACCGCGTTTAGGACACAAAACACTCTTAGGCAATGTCTCGTAAAAACCAAACCAAAAAATGGCACTCAGGGATCAAAAAACTGTGTTTACAGAATAAACTGCAATAGTTGCTCTAGGCCGTATTATGGCGAGACAAAAAGACCTTTAAATGTTAGAATCAAAGAACACAAAGATAACACGAGGAAGGGCTTAGTGGATAAATCAAAAATTGCTCAACACTGCTGGTCTGAAAATCACCAGATGAATTTTGACGAAGCAAAAATAGTACACCGCGAACCTCATTTTTTCAAAAGAAAACTAATTGAAGCTTCATACATAAAACTAGCAGACCAACCAATCAGTCAATCTTCACTTGAAATAAGGCCAGTATGGCTACCAATATTAAACAAAGAATTGAAAGACAGGGAAAATAAAGTGTCAGCAAATAGGGTAATTACTAACAATTCTGTTCAAAATTCTCATAACATGTTAACCCGTAGCAAGGCCAAGGGGCAAAATCAGGTTAAAAATTAACTAAAAAAACACAAACAGACACACGGAATTTGCATATCACATGTCTCTGTTTCAGGTTTTCGCCACCGGTAGCACGCCGTGATTTGGTTGGCTGTGGGCGCCGCCATTTCCGTTGCCGCCGCCATTTGCTTTCCTCCCACCAGTCTCAGCTCAGCTCTGATTGGGTGTGGACGTGCTCTCTCCTGCCTGGTGATTCTTGATACTTGTGATTCCTGTGTTATTTTGTGTATTGTTTTTCTTTTCAGCTTATTGTTTTCGTGACTGCTTTTACAGTTCTCTGTTTTAGCTGTGTTTTTGTCCAGGTTTTCCTGGCTATGTGTTACTAATCTTGTTATGTTCTAGGTTTTCTTCCACCTGAAGACGGGATCAGATCCCAGATCCCGAAACGTCGTGAAACTTGTTTTTTACTAATCAGTGATGGCAAATGTCCGCAAAAATCCTAATCAAAATATAAAATCACCATCACCAACAATGAATTTCAAACAAAGAATTGATTCTCGGTACGGACCCGGAGTAAGTAATCAATTAAGTGAACTTGAACAAATGCACCTAAAGTTGGCTAGGCACACCAACCATTTAACTTTTCTCACTAAGTGCAAACTCGAAAATCTAATACCGCAGAGTTTCAGAATTAAACCTCCTTTTAGTAGTTTTAAAGCCAGCAAAATAATGTCTGCAGCTTCAAAATCTCTCCTAATTGAAAGAATAAACTTTCATCGTACGGAAAAGAGAACCCTCAAAATCAGTATTGAAAATAAGAAATCTGAATTGGCAACTTTAATTGGTTCTGAGTTTCAGAACATTTTTCAAAGCATCCAAAATAGGTTTGACAAAGAATCGGTTGATATTAAATCCAGACAACAATCAAAGCTAGAAAAATTAAGACCTGTCGAAATTAGTAATAACTCTAAAAATGATGAACAGATTAATGATGCAAATAATCAGGTTGTGAATCTTTCTTCACGAAATTCTAATGAAATTTCCGTTTTGTCTAAAGGGCTGAACTTTTCTGTTGTGCCTAAATCAGTGAGGGCGCTTGACTTTGTTACGGGGATTGAGTCCGCTGTGTCTCAGCTCCCTGAGACTCAGGGGGATCAGTTTCGGTGCGAGGCCAGCATCTTACTGAATAAAATTTCTGTCCCAAAGCCCAACCTAAAGAAAGAGGAAATCAAGGCAGTATCTATCCTTGGGAAAGATGATACTATCAAAATATTGCCCGCGGATAAAGGAAACGCTACTGTTGTCTTGGACACAGTAACATATAAAGAGAAAATATTGGAAACTCTCCAAGCTGGTAAATATACTGAACTAAATAAAGATCCTACAGAAAGTTTCGAGCGTAAAGTTGCAAGCACTCTTAGGAAGCATAAACAGTTTTTTTCTGATAAACAAAGAACTCGTTTAACACCGCATCACTCGAAAATCCCACACATGTATGGGTTACCTAAAATTCATAAAACTGATGTACCTCTTAGGCCTATAATTAGCTCTCGCGACTCACCGTGTAGGGAACTGTCTAAAGTCCTCCTGGACATCCTAAAACCATTGGTAGGAAAAACTGACTCGTGCATAAAAAATTCTAAAGACTTCGTTGAAAAGTCAAAGGACATAGTGCTGGCTGAGACGGATAAGCTGGTTAGTTTTGATGTTGAAAGTCTGTTCACGAATGTCCCAGTTCCTGAAACCTTAAAAATAATCGAGTCTCGGCTCGAAAAAGATGAAAGTCTAACTGAACGTACTAAACTTCCTGTTAACGTCATTATGGAACTGCTTGAATTATGCACTCAATGTAACTATTTTGAACTAGAGGGTAAATTATACCGCCAAGATGAGGGGATGGCCATGGGGTCGCCATTGTCGCCTATCTTTGCTAATATCTTTATGGAGGAGTTTGAGCAAAAGGCTTTGTCTTTGGCTCAACTCAAACCGAAGATTTGGTGGAGGTACGTCGATGACACCTTCGTGGTATTTCCGCATGGAGACGATGAACTAAAAGACTTTTTAGGGCATCTTAACAGTATTTCTCCTTCCATCCGCCTAACAATGGAAGAGGAGGTCCAAAACAAACTAGCATTTTTGGATGTGTGCGTAGAAAAGGATAGGGACACGCTTAGGACAACTGTTTTCAGAAAAAAGACACACACAGGGCAGTACTTAAATTTTCAATCAAACCATCAAAAATCTGTCAAAGAAGGGGTAGCTTACTCACTATTTGACAGAGCAAAGAGCATTTGCTCAAATCAAGATGGATTAAATCAGGAAATCAAAAAAGTAGAACAAGATTTGGCTAAGAATGGATACCCTCAATCCGTAATAAGAAAGTGCAAAACCCGTAGGGCTAAACAGAATGAGTCAGAAAACACTGAAAAATTCGTTCCTATGTCAATCCCTTATGTGCCGGGATTATCGGAAAAAATTAGAAGAGTTGCTAGGAAGTTCAAAGTTAGAACCGCGTTTAGGACACAAAACACTCTTAGGCAATGTCTCGTAAAAACCAAACCAAAAAATGGCACTCAGGGATCAAAAAACTGTGTTTACAGAATAAACTGCAATAGTTGCTCTAGGCCGTATTATGGCGAGACAAAAAGACCTTTAAATGTTAGAATCAAAGAACACAAAGATAACACGAGGAAGGGCTTAGTGGATAAATCAAAAATTGCTCAACACTGCTGGTCTGAAAATCACCAGATGAATTTTGACGAAGCAAAAATAGTACACCGCGAACCTCATTTTTTCAAAAGAAAACTAATTGAAGCTTCATACATAAAACTAGCAGACCAACCAATCAGTCAATCTTCACTTGAAATAAGGCCAGTATGGCTACCAATATTAAACAAAGAATTGAAAGACAGGGAAAATAAAGTGCCAGCAAATAGGGTAATTACTAACAATTCTGTTCAAAATTCTCATAACATGTTAACCCGTAGCAAGGCCAAGGGGCAAAATCAGGTTAAAAATTAACTAAAAAAACACAAACAGACACACGGAATTTGCATATCACATGTCTCTGTTTCAGGTTTTCGCCACCGGTAGCGCGCCGTGATTTGGTTGGCTGTGGGCGCCGCCATTTCCGTTGCCGCCGCCATTTGCTTTCCTCCCACCAGTCTCAGCTCAGCTCTGATTGGGTGTGGACGTGCTCTCTCCTGCCTGGTGATTCTTGATACTTGTGATTCCTGTGTTATTTTGTGTATTGTTTTTCTTTTCAGCTTATTGTTTTCGTGACTGCTTTTACAGTTCTCTGTTTTAGCTGTGTTTTTGTCCAGGTTTTCCTGGCTATGTGTTACTAATCTTGTTATGTTCTAGGTTTTCTTCCACCTGAAGACGGGATCAGATTCCAGATCCCGAAACGTCGTGAAACTTGTTTTTTACTAATCAGTGATGGCAAATGTCCGCAAAAATCCTAATCAAAATATAAAATCACCATCACCAACAATGAATTTCAAACAAAGGATTTGTCTAAGAATGACATGAAATATAATAATAAATACGGAGGTGTGCCAACATTACGTACATATAGGGTGATAGAATAGGACCAGAACTTCTGTATTATACCACCCAAGTTACCGTAAAAACTTAGGTTTTGGAAATATGGCTGATTAAAGTAGTCGCATTGAGATGTGCGGACAGCGATTTTTCAAAGTATGACATGAAAAATAAAATAAATACGGAGGTGTGCCAACATGACGTACACATAGGATGATAGAATAGGTCCAGAACTTTAGTATTTTACCACCCAAGTTACCGTAAAAACTTAGGTTTTGGAAATATGGGTGATTAAATTAGTCGCTATGCGATGTGCGGACAACGATTTGTCTAAGTTTGACATGAAATATAAAAAAAAATGGAATTGTGGATACATGACGTACAAATAGGGTGATAGAATAGGACCAGAACTTCTGTACTATATCCCCCAAGTTACCTTAAAATCTTAGGTTTTGGAAATATGGCTGATTAAAGTAGTCGCATTGAGATATGCGGACAGAGATTTGTCGAAGTTTGACACGAAATATAAAAAAATACGGAGGTGTGCCAACATGACGTACACATTGGATGATAGAATAGGTCCAGAACTTTAGTACTATACCACCCAAGTTACCTTAAAAACTTATGTTTTGGAAATACGGGTGATTAAAATAGTCGCTTTGGATGTGTGGACAGTGATCCACCTAAGTTTGACATAAAATATAAAATAAATACGGCAGTGTGTCAGCATGACGTACACGTAGGGTGATGAAATAGGACCAGAACTTCTGTATTATACCACCCAAGTTACCGTAAAAACTTAGGTTTTGGAAATATGGCTGATTAAAGTAGTCGCTATGCGATGTGCGGACAACGATTTGTCTAAGTATGACATGAAATATAATAATAAATACGGAAGTGTGCCAACATTACGTACACGTATGGTGATAGAATAGGACCAGAACTTCTGTATTATACCACCCAAGTTACCGTAAAAACTTAGGTTTTGGATATATGGCTGATTAAAGTAGTCGCATTGAGATGTGCGGACAGAGATTTGTCGAAGTTTGACACGAAATATAAAAAAAATACAGAGGTGTGCCAACATGACGTACACATAGGATGATAGAATAGGTCCAGAACTTTAGTACTATACCACCCAAGTTACCGTAAAAACTTAGGTTTTGGAAATATGGGTGATTAAATTAGTCGCTATTAGATGTGCGGACAACGATTTGTCTAAGTATGACATATAATCTAATAATAAATACGGAGGTGTGCCAACATTACGTACACGTAGGGTGATAGAATAGGACCAGAACTTCTGTATTATACCACCCAAGTTACCGTAAAAACTTAGGTTTTGGAAATATGGCTGATTAAAGTAGTCGCATTGAGATGTGCGGACAGCGATTTGTCAAAGTATGACATGAAAAATTAAATAAATACGGAAGTGTGCCAACATGACGTACACATAGGATGATAGAATAGGTCCTGAAATTTAGTATTATACCACCCAAGTTACCGTAAAAACCTAGGTTTTGGAAATATGGGTGATTAAATTAGTCGCTATGCGATGTGCGGACAACGATTTGTCTAAGTTTGACATGAAATATAAAAATAAATACGGAATTGTGGATACATGAAGTACACATAGGGTGATAGAATAGGACCAGAACTTCTGTATTATACCACCCAAGTTACCGTAAAAACTTAGGTTTTGGAAATATGGGTGATTAAATTAGTCGCATTGAGATGTGCGGACAGCGATTTGTCAAAGTATGACATGAAAAATAAAATAAATACGGAAGTGTGCCAACATGACGTACACATAGGATGATAGAATAGGTCCTGAAATTTAGTATTATACCACCCAAGTTACCTTAAAAACTTAGGTTTTGGAAATATGGGTGATTAAATTAGTCGCTATGCGATGTGCGGACAAGGATTTGTCTAAGTTTGGCATGAAATATAAAAATAAATACGGAATTGTGGATACATGACGTACAAATAGGGTGATAGAATAGGACCATAACCTCTGTATTATACCACCCAAGTTACCGTAAAAACTTAGGTTTTGGAAATATGGGTGATTAAATTAGTCGCTATGCGATGTACGGACAACGATTTGTCTAAGTTTGACATGAAATATAAAAATAAATACGGAATTTTGGATACATGACGTACACATTGGATGATAGAATAGGATTAAAACTATATTATTATACCACCCAAGTTACCTTAAAAACTTAGGTTTGGGAAATACGGGTGATTAAAATAGTCGCTTTGGATTTGTGGACAGCGATCCACCTAAGTTTGACATAAAATATAAAATAAATACGGCAGTGTGTCAGCATGACGTACACGTAGGATGAAAGAATAGGACCAGAACTTTAGTACTATACCACCCAAGTTACCTTAAAAACTTAGGTTTTGGAAATATGGGTGATTAAATTAGTCGCTATGCGATGTGCGGACAACGATTTGTCTAAGTATGACATGAAATATAATAATAAATACGGAGGTGTGCCAACATTACGTACACGTAGGGTGATAGAATAGGATTAGAACTATATTATTATACCACTCAGGTTACCGTCAGAACTTAGGTTTTGGAAATACGGGTGATTAAATTAGTCGCTATGCGATGTGCGGACAACGATTTGTCTAAGTTTGACATGAAATATAAAAATAAATACGGAATTGTGGATACATGACGTAAACATAGGGTGATAGAATAGGACCAGAACTTCTGTATTATACCACCCAAGTTACCGTAAAAACTTAGGTTTTGGAAATATGGGTGATTAAATTAGTAGCTATGCGATGTGCGGACAACGATTTGTCTAAGTTTGACATGAAATATAAAAATAAATACGGAGGTGTGCCAACATTACGTACACATAGGGTGATAGAATAGGACCAGAACTTCTGTATTATACCACCCAAGTTACCGTTAAAACTTAGGTTTTGGAAATATGGCTGATTAAAGTAGTCGCATTGAGATGTGCGGACAGAGATTTGTCGAAGTTTGACACGAAATATAAAAAAAATACGGAGGTGTGCCAACATGACGTACACATAGGATGATAGAATAGGTCCAGAACTTTAGTACTATACCACCCAAGTTACCTTAAAAACTTAGGTTTTGGAAATACGGGTGATTAAAATAGTCGCTTTGGATGTGTGGACAGTGATCCACCTAAGTTTGACATAAAATATAAAATAAATACGCGAGTGTGCCAACAAGACGTACACATAGGGTGATAGAATAGGACCAGAACGTCTGTATTATACCACCCAAGTTACCGTAAAAACTTAGGTTTTGGAAATATGGCTGATTAAAGTAGTCGCTTTGCGATGGGCGGACAGCGATTTGTCGAAGTTTGACACGAAATACAAAAAAAATACGGAAGTGTTCCAACATGACGTACACATAGTATGATAGAATAGGTCCAGATCTTTAGTACTATACCACCCAAGTTACCTTAAAAACTTAGGTTTTGGAAATATGGGTGATTAAATTAGTCGCTATGCGATGTGCGGACAAGGATTTGTCTAAGTTTGGCATGAAATATAAAAATAAATACGGAGGTGTGCCAACATTACGTACACGTAGGGTGATAGAATAGGACCAGAACTTCTGTATTATACCACCCAAGTTACCGTAAAAACTTAGGTTTTGGAAATATGGCTGATTAAAGTAGTCGCATTGAGATGTGCGGACAGCGATTTCTCAAAGTATGACATGAAAAATAAAATAAATACGGAAGTGTGCCAACATGACGTACACATAGGATGATAGAATAGGTCCTGAAATTTAGTACTATACCACCCAAGTTACCTTAAAAACTTAGGTTTTGGAAATATGGGTGATTAAATTAGTCGCTTTGGATGTGTGGACAGTGATCCACCTAAGTTTGACATAAAATATAAAATAAATACGGCAGTGTGTCAGCATGACGTACAAGTAGGGTGATGAAATAGGCCCAGAACTTCTGTATTATACCACCCAAGTTACCGTAAATACTTAGGTTTTGGAAATATGGCTGATTAAAGTAGTCGCATTGAGATGTGCGGACAGCGATTTGTCAAAGTATGACATGAAAAATAAAATAAATACTGAGGTGTGCCAACATGACGTACACATAGGATGATAGAATAGGTCCAGAACTTTAGTACTATACCACCCAAGTTACCGTAAAAACTTAGGTTTTGGAAATATGGGTGATTAAATTAGTCGCTATGCGATGTGCGGACAACGATTTGTCTAAGTTTGACATGAAATATAAAAATAAATACGGAATTGTGGATACATGACGTACACATAGGGTGATAGAATAGGACCAGAACTTCTGTACTATCCCCCCCAAGTTACCTTAAAATCTTAGGTTTTGGATATATGGGTGATTAAATTAGTCACTATGCGATGTGCGGACAACGATTTGTCTAAGTATGACATGAAATATAATAATAAATACGGAGGTGTGCCAACATTACGTACATATAGTGTGATAGAATAGGACCAGAACTTCTGTATTATACCACCCAAGTTACCGTAAAAACTTAGGTTTTGGAAATATGGCTGATTAAAGTAGTCGCATTGAGATGTGCGGACAGAGATTTGTCGAGGTTTGACACGAAAAAAAAATACAGAGGTGTGCCAACATGATGTACACATAGGATGATAGAATAGGTCCAGAACTTTAATACTATACCACCCAAGTAACCTTAAAAACTTAGGTTTTGGAAATACGGGTGATTAAAATAGTCGCTTTGGATGTGTGGACAGTGATCCACCTAAGTTTGACATAAAATATAAAATAAATACGGCAGTGTGTCAGCATGACGTACACGTAGGGTGATGAAATAGGACCAGAACTTCTGTATTATACCACCCAAGTTACCGTAAAAAATTAGGTTTTGGAAATATGGCTGATTAAAGTAGTCGCATTGGGATGTGCGGACAGCGATTTGTCAAAGTATGACATGAAATATAAAATAAATACGGCAGTGTGTCAGCATGACGTACACGTAGGAAGAAAGAATAGGACCAGAACTTTAGTACTATACCACCCAAGTTACCTTAAAAACTTAGGTTTTGAAATATGGGTGATTAAATTAGTCGCTATGCGATGTGCGGACAACGATTTGTCTAAGTATGACATGAAATATAATAATAAATACGGAGGTGTGCCAACATTACGTACACGTAGGGTGATAGAATAGGACCAGAACTTCTGTATTATACCACCCAAGTTACCGTAAAAACGTAGGTTTTGGAAATATGGCTGATTAAAGTAGTCGTATTGAGATGTGCGGACAGAGATTTGTCGAAGTTTGACACGAAATATAAAAAAATACAGAGGTGTGCCAACATGACGTACACATAGGATGATAGAATAGGTCCAGAACTTTAGTACTATACCACCAAAGTTACCTTAAAAACTTAGGTTTTGGAAATATGGGTGATTAAATTAGTCGCTATGCGATGTGCGGACAACGATTTGTCTAAGTATGACATGAAATATAATAATAAATACGGAGGTGTGCCAACATTACGTACACGTAGGGTGATAAAATAGGACCAGAACTTCTGTATTATACCACCCAAGTTATTGTAAAAACTTAGGTTTTGGAAATATGGCTGATTAAAGTAGTCGCATTGAGATGTGCGGACAGCGATTTGTCAAAGTATGACATGAAAAATAAAATAAATACGGAAGTGTGCCAACATGACGTACACATAGGATGATAGAATAGGTCCTGAAATTTAGTATTATACCACCCAAGTTACCTTAAAAACTTAGGTTTTGGAAATATGGGTGATTAAATTAGTCGCTATGCGATGTGCGGACAACGATTTGTCTAAGTTTGACATGAAATATAAAAATAAATACGGAATTGTGGATACATGACGTACACATAGGGTGATGAAATAGGACCAGAACTTCTGTATTATACCACCCAAGTTACCGTAAAAACTTAGGTTTTGGAAATATGGCTGATTAAATTTGTCGCTATGCGATGTGCGGACAACGATTTGTCGAAGTTTGACACGAAATATAAAAGAAATACGGAGTTGTGCCAACATGACGTACACATGAGATGATAGAATAGGTCCAGAACTTTAGTACTATACCACCCAAGTTACCGTAAAAACTTAGGTTTTGGAAATATGGGTGAATAAATTAGTCGCTATGCGATGTGCGGACAACGATTTGTCTAAGTTTGACATGAAATATAAAAATAAATACGGAATTGTGGATACATGACGTACACATAGGGTGATAGAATAGGACCAGAACTTCTGTACTATACCACCCAAGTTACCTTAAAATCATAGGTTTTGGATGTATGGGTGATTAAATTAGTCGCTATGCGATGTGCGGACAACGATTTGTCTAAGTATGACATGAAATATAATAATAAATACGGAGGTGTGCCAACATTACGTACATATAGGGTGATAGAATAGGACCAGAACTTCTGTATTATACCACCCAAGTTACCGTAAAAACTTAGGTTTTGGAAATATGGCTGATTAAAGTAGTCGCATTGAGATGTGCGGACAGCGATTTGTCAAAGTATGACATGAAAAATAAAATAAATACGGAACTGTGCCAACATGACGTACACATAGGATGATAGAATAGGTCCTGAAATATAGTATTATACCACCCAAGTTACCGTAAAAACCTAGGTTTTGGAAATATGGGTGATTAAATTAGTCGCTATGCGATGTGCGGACAACGATTTGTCTAAGTTTGACATGAAATATAAAAAAAATACGGAATTGTGGATACATGACGTACACATAGGTGATAGAATAGGACCAGAACTTCTGTATTATACCACCCAAGTTACCGTAAAAAATTAGGTTTTGGAAATATGGCTTTTTAAAGTAGTCGCATTGGGATGTGCGGACAGCGATTTGTCAAAGTATGACATGAAAAATAAAATAAATACGGAAGTGTGCCAACATGACGTACACATAGGATGATAGAATAGGTCCTGAAATTTAGTATTATACCACCCAGTTACCTTAAAAACTTAGGTTTTGGAAATATGGGTGATTAAATTAGTCGCTATGCGATGTGCGGACAAGGATTTGTCTAAGTTTGGCATGAAATATAAAAATAAATACGGAATTGTGGATACATGACGTACACATAGGGTGATGAAATAGGACCAGAACTTCTGTATTATACCACCCAAGTTACCGTAAAAACTTAGGTTTTGGAAATATGGCTGATTAAATTTGTCGCTATGCGATGTGCGGACAACGATTTGTCGAAGTTTGACACGAAATATAAAAAAAATACGGAGTTGTGCCAACATGACGTACACATAGGATGATAGAATAGGTCCAGAACTTTAGTACTATACCACCCAAGTTACGTAAAAACTTAGGTTTTGGAAATATGGGTGAATAAATTAGTCGCTATGCGATGTGCGGACAACGATTTGTCTAAGTTTGACATGAAATATAAAAATAAATACGGAATTGTGGATACATGACGTACACATAGGGTGATAGAATAGGACCAGAACTTCTGTACTATACCACCCAAGTTACCTTAAAATCATAGGTTTTGGATGTATGGGTGATTAAATTAGTCGCTATGCGATGTGCGGACAACGATTTGTCTAAGTATGACATGAAATATAATAATAAATACGTAGGTGTGCCAACATTACGTACATATAGGGTGATAGAATAGGACCAGAACTTCTGTATTATACCACCCAAGTTACCGTAAAACTTAGGTTTTGGAAATATGGCTGATTAAAGTAGTCGCATTGAGATGTGCGGACAGCGATTTGTCAAAGTATGACATGAAAAATAAAATAAATACGGAACTGTGCCAACATGACGTACACATAGGATGATAGAATAGGTCCTGAAATTTAGTATTATACCACCCAAGTTACCTTAAAAACTTAGGTTTTGGAAATATGGGTGATTAAATTAGTCGCTATGCGATGTGCGGACAAGGATTTGTCTAAGTTTGGCATGAAATATAAAAATAAATACGGAGGTGTGCCAACATTACGTACACGTAGGGTGATAGAATAGGACCAGAACTTCTGTATTATACCACCCAAGTTACCGTAAAAACTTAGGTTTTGGAAATATGGCTGATTAAAGTAGTCGCATTGAGATGTGCGGACAGCGATTTCTCAAAGTATGACATGAAAAATAAAATAAATACGGAAGTGTGCCAACATGACGTACACATAGGATGATAGAATAGGTCCTGAAATTTAGTACTATACCACCCAAGTTACCTTAAAAACTTAGGTTTTGGAATATGGGTGATTAAATTAGTCGCTTTGGATGTGTGGACAGTGATCCACCTAAGTTTGACATAAAATATAAAATAAATACGGCAGTGTGTCAGCATGACGTACAAGTAGGGTGATGAAATAGGCCCAGAACTTCTGTATTATACCACCCAAGTTACCGTAAAAACTTAGGTTTTGGAAATATGGCTGATTAAAGTAGTCGCATTGAGATGTGCGGACAGCGATTTGTCAAAGTATGACATGAAAAATAAAATAAATACTGAGGTGTGCCAACATGACGTACACATAGGATGATAGAATAGGTCCAGAACTTTAGTACTATACCACCCAAGTTACCGTAAAAAACTTACTTAGGTTTTGGAAATATGGGTGATTAAATTAGTCGCTATGCGATGTGCGGACAACGATTTGTCTAAGTTTGACATGAAATATAAAAATAAATACGGAATTGTGGATACATGACGTACACATAGGGTGATAGAATAGGACCAGAACTTCTGTACTATCCCCCCCAAGTTACCTTAAAATCTTAGGTTTTGGATATATGGGTGATTAAATTAGTCACTATGCGATGTGCGGACAACGATTTGTCTAAGTATGACATGAAATATAATAATAAATACGGAGGTGTGCCAACATTACGTACATATAGTGTGATAGAATAGGACCAGAACTTCTGTATTATACCACCCAAGTTACCGTAAAAACTTAGGTTTTGGAAATAAGGCTGATTAAAGTAGTCGCATTGAGATGTGCGGACAGAGATTTGTCGAGGTTTGACACGAAAAAAAAATACAGAGGTGTGCCAACATGATGTACACATAGGATGATAGAATAGGTCCAGAACTTTAATACTATACCACCCAAGTTACCTTAAAAACTTAGGTTTTGGAAATACGGGTGATTAAAATAGTCGCTTTGGATGTGTGGACAGTGATCCACCTAAGTTTGACATAAAATATAAAATAAATACGGCAGTGTGTCAGCATGACGTACACGTAGGGTGATGAAATAGGACCAGAACTTCTGTATTATACCACCCAAGTTACCGTAAAAAATTAGGTTTTGGAAATATGGCTGATTAAAGTAGTCGCATTGGGATGTGCGGACAGCGATTTGTCAAAGTATGACATGAAATATAAAATAAATACGGCAGTGTGTCAGCATGACGTACACGTAGGAAGAAAGAATAGGACCAGAACTTTAGTACTATACCACCCAAGTTACCTTAAAAACTTAGGTTTTGGAAATATGGGTGATTAAATTAGTCGCTATGCGATGTGCGGACAACGATTTGTCTAAGTATGACATGAAATATAATAATAAATACGGAGGTGGGCCAACATTACGTACACGTAGGGTGATAGAATAGGACCAGAACTTCTGTATTATACCACCCAAGTTACCGTAAAAACTTAGGTTTTGGAAATATGGCTGATTAAAGTAGTCGCATTGAGATGTGCGGACAGAGATTTGTCGAAGTTTGACACGAAATATAAAAAAAATACAGAGGTGTGCCAACATGACGTACACATAGGATGATAGAATAGGTCCTGAAGTTTAGTATTATACCACCCAAGTTACCTTAAAAACTTAGGTTTTGGAAATATGGGTGATTAAATTAGTCGCTATGCGATGTGCGGACAACGATTTGTCTAAGTTTGACATGAAATATAAAAATAAATACGGAATTGTGGATACATGACGTACACATAGGGTGATGAAATAGGACCAGAACTTCTGTATTATACCACCCAAGTTACCGTAAAAACTTAGGTTTTGGAAATATGGCTGATTAAATTTGTCGCTATGCGATGTGCGGACAACGATTTGTCGAAGTTTGACACGAAATATAAAAGAAATACGGAGTTGTGCCAACATGACGTACACATAGGATGATAGAATAGGTCCAGAACTTTAGTACTATACCACCCAAGTTACCGTAAAAACTTAGGTTTTGGAAATATGGGTGAATAAATTAGTCGCTATGCGATGTGCGGACAACGATTTGTCTAAGTTTGACATGAAATATAAAAATAAATACGGAATTGTGGATACATGACGTACACATAGGGTGATAGAATAGGACCAGAACTTCTGTACTATACCACCCAAGTTACCTTAAAATCATAGGTTTTGGATGTATGGGTGATTAAATTAGTCGCTATGCGATGTGCGGACAACGATTTGTCTAAGTATGACATGAAATATAATAATAAATACGGAGGTGTGCCAACATTACGTACATATAGGGTGATAGAATAGGACCAGAACTTCTGTATTATACCACCCAAGTTACCGTAAAAACTTAGGTTTTGGAAATATGGCTGATTAAAGTAGTCGCATTGAGATGTGCGGACAGCGATTTGTCAAAGTATGACATGAAAAATAAAATAAATACGGAACTGTGCCAACATGACGTACACATAGGATGATAGAATAGGTCCTGAAATATAGTATTATACCACCCAAGTTACCGTAAAAACCTAGGTTTTGGAAATATGGGTGATTAAATTAGTCGCTATGCGATGTGCGGACAACGATTTGTCTAAGTTTGACATGAAATATAAAAAAATATACGGAATTGTGGATACATGACGTACACATAGGGTGATAGAATAGGACCAGAACTTCTGTATTATACCACCCAAGTTACCGTAAAAAATTAGGTTTTGGAAATATGGCTGTTTAAAGTAGTCGCATTGGGATGTGCGGACAGCGATTTGTCAAAGTATGACATGAAAAATAAAATAAATACGGAAGTGTGCCAACATGACGTACACATAGGATGATAGAATAGGTCCTGAAATTTAGTATTATACCACCCAAGTTACCTTAAAAACTTAGGTTTTGGAAATATGGGTGATTAAATTAGTCGCTATGCGATGTGCGGACAACGATTTGTCTAAGTTTGACATGAAATATAAAAATAAATACGGAATTGTGGATACATGACGTACACATAGGGTGATGAAATAGGACCAGAACTTCTGTATTATACCACCCAAGTTACCGTAAAAACTTAGGTTTTGGAAATATGGCTGATTAAATTTGTCGCTATGCGATGTGCGGACAACGATTTGTCGAAGTTTGACACGAAATATAAAAAAAATACGGAGTTGTGCCAACATGACGTACACATAGGATGATAGAATAGGTCCAGAACTTTAGTACTATACCACCCAAGTTACCGTAAAAACTTAGGTTTTGGAAATATGGGTGAATAAATTAGTCGCTATGCGATGTGCGGACAACGATTTGTCTAAGTTTGACATGAAATATAAAAATAAATACGGAATTGTGGATACATGACGTACACATAGGGTGATAGAATAGGACCAGAACTTCTGTACTATACCACCCAAGTTACCTTAAAATCATAGGTTTTGGATGTATGGGTGATTAAATTAGTCGCTATGCGATGTGCGGACAACGATTTGTCTAAGTATGACATGAAATATAATAATAAATACGGAGGTGTGCCAACATTACGTACATATAGGGTGATAGAATAGGACCAGAACTTCTGTATTATACCACCCAAGTTACCGTAAAAACTTAGGTTTTGGAAATATGGCTGATTAAAGTAGTCGCATTGAGATGTGCGGACAGCGATTTGTCAAAGTATGACATGAAAAATAAAATAAATACGGAACTGTGCCAACATGACGTACACATAGGATGATAGAATAGGTCCTGAAATATAGTATTATACCACCCAAGTTACCGTAAAAACCTAGGTTTTGGAAATATGGGTGATTAAATTAGTCGCTATGCGATGTGCGGACAACGATTTGTCTAAGTATGACATGAAATATAATAATAAATACGGAGGTGTGCCAACATTACGTACACGTAGGGTGATGAAATAGGACCAGAACTTCTGTATTATACCACCCAAGTTACCGTAAAAAATTAGGTTTTGGAAATATGGCTGATTAAAGTAGTCGCATTGAGATGTGCGGACAGCGATTTGTCAAAGTATGACATGAAAAATAAAATAAATACGGAAGTGTGCCAACATGACGTACACATAGGATGATAGAATAGGTCCTGAAATTTAGTATTATACCACCCAAGTTACCTTAAAAACTTAGGTTTTGGAAATATGGGTGATTAAATTAGTCGCTATGCGATGTGCGGACAACGATTTGTCTAAGTTTGACATGAAATATAAAAATAAATACGGAATTGTGGATACATTACGTACACATAGGGTGATGAAATAGGACCAGAACTTCTGTATTATACCACCCAAGTTACCGTAAAAACTTAGGTTTTGGAAATATGGCTGATTAAATTTGTCGCTATGCGATGTGCGGACAACGATTTGTCGAAGTTTGACACGAAATATAAAAAAAATACGGAGTTGTGCCAACATGACGTACACATAGGATGATAGAATAGGTCCAGAACTTTAGTACTATACCACCCAAGTTACCGTAAAAACTTAGGTTTTGGAAATATGGGTGAATAAATTAGTCGCTATGCGATGTGCGGACAACGATTTGTCTAAGTTTGACATGAAATATAAAAATAAATACGGAATTGTGGATACATGACGTACACATAGGGTGATAGAATAGGACCAGAACTTCTGTACTATACCACCCAAGTTACCTTAAAATCATAGGTTTTGGATGTATGGGTGATTAAATTAGTCGCTATGCGATGTGCGGACAACGATTTGTCTAAGTATGACATGAAATATAATAATAAATACGGAGGTGTGCCAACATTACGTACATATAGGGTGATAGAATAGGACCAGAACTTCTGTATTATACCACCCAAGTTACCGTAAAAACTTAGGTT
The DNA here is from genome assembly GCA_035578135.1 of Flexamia atlantica. Classification (NCBI taxonomy): domain Eukaryota; kingdom Metazoa; phylum Arthropoda; class Insecta; order Hemiptera; family Cicadellidae; genus Flexamia; species Flexamia atlantica. The sequence goes on along the minus strand of JAQJVK010000026.1, from coordinate 7,722,559 downwards.
TTGGAAATATGGCTGATTAAAGTAGTCGCATTGAGATGTGCGGACAGCGATTTGTCAAAGTATGACATGAAAAATAAAATAAATACGGAACTGTGCCAACATGACGTACACATAGGATGATAGAATAGGTCCTGAAATATAGTATTATACCACCCAAGTTACCGTAAAAACCTAGGTTTTGGAAATATGGGTGATTAAATTAGTCGCTATGCGATGTGCGGACAACGATTTGTCTAAGTTTGAAATGAAATATAAAAAAAATACGGAATTGTGGATACATGACGTACACATAGGGTGATAGAATAGGACCAGAACTTCTGTATTATACCACCCAAGTTACCGTAAAAAATTAGGTTTTGGAAATATGGCTGTTTAAAGTAGTCGCATTGGGATGTGCGGACAGCGATTTGTCAAAGTATGACATGAAAAATAAAATAAATACGGAAGTGTGCCAACATGACGTACACATAGGATGATAGAATAGGTCCTGAAATTTAGTATTATACCACCCAAGTTACCTTAAAAACTTAGGTTTTGGAAATATGGGTGATTAAATTAGTCGCTATGCGATGTGCGGACAAGGATTTGTCTAAGTTTGGCATAAAATATAAAAATAAATACGGAATTGTGGATACATGACGTACACATAGGGTGATGAAATAGGACCAGAACTTCTGTATTATACCACCCAAGTTACCGTAAAAACTTAGGTTTTGGAAATATGGCTGATTAAATTTGTCGCTATGCGATGTGCGGACAACGATTTGTCGAAGTTTGACACGAAATATAAAAAAAATACGGAGTTGTGCCAACATGACGTACACATAGGATGATAGAATAGGTCCAGAACTTTAGTACTATACCACCCAAGTTACCGTAAAAACTTAGGTTTTGGAAATATGGGTGAATAAATTAGTCGCTATGCGATGTGCGGACAACGATTTGTCTAAGTTTGACATGAAATATAAAAATAAATACGGAATTGTGGATACATGACGTACACATAGGGTGATAGAATAGGACCAGAACTTCTGTACTATACCACCCAAGTTACCTTAAAATCATAGGTTTTGGATGTATGGGTGATTAAATTAGTCGCTATGCGATGTGCGGACAACGATTTGTCTAAGTATGACATGAAATATAATAATAAATACGGAGGTGTGCCAACATTACGTACATATAGGGTGATAGAATAGGACCAGAACTTCTGTATTATACCACCCAAGTTACCGTAAAAACTTAGGTTTTGGAAATATGGCTGATTAAAGTAGTCGCATTGAGATGTGCGGACAGCGATTTGTCAAAGTATGACATGAAAAATAAAATAAATACGGAACTGTGCCAACATGACGTACACATAGGATGATAGAATAGGTCCTGAAATATAGTATTATACCACCCAAGTTACCGTAAAAACCTAGGTTTTGGAAATATGGGTGATTAAATTAGTCGCTATGCGATGTGCGGACAACGATTTGTCTATGTATGACATGAAATATAATAATAAATACGGAGGTGTGCCAACATTACGTACACGTAGGGTGATGAAATAGGACCAGAACTTCTGTATTATACCACCCAAGTTACCGTAAAAAATTAGGTTTTGGAAATATGGCTGATTAAAGTAGTCGCATTGAGATGTGCGGACAGCGATTTGTCAAAGTATGACATGAAAAATAAAATAAATACGGAAGTGTGCCAACATGACGTACACATAGGATGATAGAATAGGTCCTGAAATTTAGTATTATACCACCCAAGTTACCTTAAAAACTTAGGTTTTGGAAATATGGGTGATTAAATTAGTCGCTATGCGATGTGCGGACAACGATTTGTCTAAGTTTGACATGAAATATAAAAATAAATACGGAATTGTGGATACATGACGTACACATAGGGTGATGAAATAGGACCAGAACTTCTGTATTATACCACCCAAGTTACCGTAAAAACTTAGGTTTTGGAAATATGGCTGATTAAATTTGTCGCTATGCGATGTGCGGACAACGATTTGTCGAAGTTTGACACGAAATATAAAAAAAATACGGAGTTGTGCCAACATGACGTACACATAGGATGATAGAATAGGTCCAGAACTTTAGTACTATACCACCCAAGTTACCGTAAAAACTTAGGTTTTGGAAATATGGGTGAATAAATTAGTCGCTATGCGATGTGCGGACAACGATTTGTCTAAGTTTGACATGAAATATAAAAATAAATACGGAATTGTGGATACATGACGTACACATAGGGTGATAGAATAGGACCAGAACTTCTGTACTATACCACCCAAGTTACCTTAAAATCATAGGTTTTGGATGTATGGGTGATTAAATTAGTCGCTATGCGATGTGCGGACAACGATTTGTCTAAGTATGACATGAAATATAATAATAAATATGGAGGTGTGCCAACATTACGTACATATAGGGTGATAGAATAGGACCAGAACTTCTGTATTATACCACCCAAGTTACCGTAAAAACTTAGGTTTTGGAAATATGGCTGATTAAAGTAGTCGCATTGAGATGTGCGGACAGCGATTTGTCAAAGTATGACATGAAAAATAAAATAAATACGGAACTGTGCCAACATGACGTACACATAGGATGATAGAATAGGTCCTGAAATATAGTATTATACCACCCAAGTTACCGTAAAAACCTAGGTTTTGGAAATATGGGTGATTAAATTAGTCGCTATGCGATGTGCGGACAACGATTTGTCTAAGTTTGACATGAAATATAAAAATAAATACGGAATTGTGGATACATGACGTACACATAGAGTGATAGAATAGGACCAGAACTTCTGTATTATACCACCCAAGTTACCGTAAAAAATTAGGTTTTGGAAATATGGCTGATTAAAGTAGTCGCATTGGGATGGGCGGACAGCGATTTGTCAAAGTATGACATGAAAAATAAAATAAATACGGAAGTGTGCCAACATGACGTACACATAGGATGATAGAATAGGTCCTGAAATTTAGTATTATACCACCCAAGTTACCTTAAAAACTTAGGTTTTGGAAATATGGGTGATTAAATTAGTCGCTATGCGATGTGCGGACAAGGATTTGTCTAAGTTTGGCATGAAATATAAAAATAAATACGGAATTGTGGATACATGACGTACACATAGGGTGATGAAATAGGACCAGAACTTCTGTATTATACCACCCAAGTTACCGTAAAAACTTAGGTTTTGGAAATATGGCTGATTAAATTTGTCGCTATGCGATGTGCGGACAACGATTTGTCGAAGTTTGACACGAAATATAAAAAAATACGGAGTTGTGCCAACATGACGTACACATAGGATGATAGAATAGGTCCAGAACTTTAGTACTATACCACCCAAGTTACCGTAAAAACTTAGGTTTTGGAAATATGGGTGAATAAATTAGTCGCTATGCGATGTGCGGACAACGATTTGTCTAAGTTTGACATGAAATATAAAAATAAATACGGAATTGTGGATACATGACGTACACATAGGGTGATAGAATAGGACCAGAACTTCTGTACTATACCACCCAAGTTACCTTAAAATCATAGGTTTTGGATGTATGGGTGATTAAATTAGTCGCTATGCGATGTGCGGACAACGATTTGTCTAAGTATGACATGAAATATAATAATAAATACGGAGGTGTGCCAACATTACGTACATATAGGGTGATAGAATAGGACCAGAACTTCTGTATTATACCACCCAAGTTACCGTAAAAACTTAGGTTTTGGAAATATGGCTGATTAAATTAGTCGCATTGAGATGTGCGGACAGCGATTTGTCAAAGTATGACATGAAAAATAAAATAAATACGGAACTGTGCCAACATGACGTACACATAGGATGATAGAATAGGTCCTGAAATATAGTATTATACCACCCAAGTTACCGTAAAAACCTAGGTTTTGGAAATATGGGTGATTAAATTAGTCGCTATGCGATGTGCGGACAACGATTTGTCTAAGTTTGACATGAAATATAAAAATAAATACGGAATTGTGGATACATGACGTATACATAGGGTGATAGAATAGGACCAGAACTTCTGTATTATACCACCCAAGTTACCGTAAAAAATTAGGTTTTGGAAATATGGCTGATTAAAGTAGTCGCATTGGGATGTGCGGACAGCGATTTGTCAAAGTATGACATGAAAAATAAAATAAATACGGAAGTTTGCCAACATGACGTACACATAGGGTGATAGAATAGGACCAGAACTTCTGTACTATACCACCCAAGTTACCTTAAAATCATAGGTTTTGGATGTATGGGTGATTAAATTAGTCGCTATGCGATGTGCGGACAACGATTTGTCTAAGTATGACATGAAATATAATAATAAATACGGAGGTGTGCCAACATTACGTACATATAGGGTGATAGAATAGGACCAGAACTTCTGTATTATACCACCCAAGTTACCGTAAAAACTTAGGTTTTGGAAATATGGCTTATTAAAGTAGTCGCATTGAGATGTGCGGACAGCGATTTGTCAAAGTATGACATGAAAAATAAAATAAATACGGAACTGTGCCAACATGACGTACACATAGGATTATAGAATAGGTCCTGAAATATAGTATTATACCACCCAAGTTACCGTAAAAACCTAGGTTTTGGAAATATGGGTGATTAAATTAGTCGCTATGCGATGTGCGGACAACGATTTGTCTAAGTTTGACATGAAATATAAAAAAAATACGGAATTGTGGATACATGACGTACACATAGGGTGATAGAATAGGACCAGAACTTCTGTATTATACCACCCAAGTTACCGTAAAAAATTAGGTTTTGGAAATATGGCTGTTTAAAGTAGTCGCATTGGGATGTGCGGACAGCGATTTGTCAAAGTATGACATGAAAAATAAAATAAATACGGAAGTGTGCCAACATGACGTACACATAGGATGATAGAATAGGTCCTGAAATTTAGTATTATACCACCCAAGTTACCTTAAAAACTTAGGTTTTGGAAATATGGGTGATTAAATTAGTCGCTATGCGATGTGCGGACAAGGATTTGTCTAAGTTTGGCATGAAATATAAAAATAAATACGGAATTGTGGATACATGACGTACACATAGGGTGATGAAATAGGACCAGAACTTCTGTATTATACCACCCAAGTTACCGTAAAAACTTAGGTTTTGGAAATATGGCTGATTAAATTTGTCGCTATGCGATGTGCGGACAACGATTTGTCGAAGTTTGACACGAAATATAAAAAAAATACGGAGTTGTGCCAACATGACGTACACATAGGATGATAGAATAGGTCCAGAACTTTAGTACTATACCACCCAAGTTACCGTAAAAACTTAGGTTTTGGAAATATGGGTGAATTAATTAGTCGCTATGCGATGTGCGGACAACGATTTGTCTAAGTTTGACATGAAATATAAAAATAAATACGGAATTGTGGATACATGACGTACACATAGGGTGATAGAATAGGACCAGAACTTCTGTACTATACCACCCAAGTTACCTTAAAATCATAGGTTTTGGATGTATGGGTGATTAAATTAGTCGCTATGCGATGTGCGGACAACGATTTGTCTAAGTATGACATGAAATATAATAATAAATACGGAGGTGTGCCAACATTACGTACATATAGGGTGATAGAATAGGACCAGAACTTCTGTATTATACCACCCAAGTTACCGTAAAAACTTAGGTTTTGGAAATATGGCTGATTAAAGGAGTCGCATTGAGATGTGCGGACAGCGATTTGTCAAAGTATGACATGAAAAATAAAATAAATACGGAACTGTGCCAACATGACGTACACATAGGATGATAGAATAGGTCCTGAAATATAGTATTATACCACCCAAGTTACCGTAAAAACCTAGGTTTTGGAAATATGGGTGATTAAATTAGTCGCTATGCGATGTGCGGACAACGATTTGTCTAAGTATGACATGAAATATAATAATAAATACGGAGGTGTGCCAACATTACGTACACGTAGGGTGATGAAATAGGACCAGAACTTCTGTATTATACCACCCAAGTTACCGTAAAAAATTAGGTTTTGGAAATATGGCTGATTAAAGTAGTCGCATTGAGATGTGCGGACAGCGATTTGTCAAAGTATGACATGAAAAATAAAATAAATACGGAAGTGTGCCAACATGACGTACACATAGGATGATAGAATAGGTCCTGAAATTTAGTATTATACCACCCAAGTTACCTTAAAAACTTAGGTTTTGGAAATATGGGTGATTAAATTAGTCGCTATGCGATGTGCGGACAACGATTTGTCTAAGTTTGACATGAAATATAAAAATAAATACGGAATTGTGGATACATGACGTACACATAGGGTGATGAAATAGGACCAGAACTTCTGTATTATACCAACCAAGTTACCGTAAAAACATAGGTTTTGGAAATATGGCTGATTAAATTTGTCGCTATGCGATGTGCGGACAACGATTTGTCTAAGTTTGACACGAAATATAAAAAAAATACGGAGTTGTGCCAACATGACGTACACATAGGATGATAGAATAGGTCCAGAACTTTAGTACTATACCACCCAAGTTACCGTAAAAACTTAGGTTTTGGAAATATGGGTGAATAAATTAGTCGCTATGCGATGTGCGGACAACGATTTGTCTAAGTTTGACATGAAATATAAAAATAAATACGGAATTGTGGATACATGACGTACACATAGGGTGATAGAATAGGACCAGAACTTCTGTACTATACCACCCAAGTTACCTTAAAATCATAGGTTTTGGATGTATGGGTGATTAAATTAGTCGCTATGCGATGTGCGGACAACGATTTGTCTAAGTATGACATGAAATATAATAATAAATATGGAGGTGTGCCAACATTACGTACATATAGGGTGATAGAATAGGACCAGAACTTCTGTATTATACCACCCAAGTTACCGTAAAAACTTAGGTTTTGGAAATATGGCTGATTAAAGTAGTCGCATTGAGATGTGCGGACAGCGATTTGTCAAAGTATGACATGAAAAATAAAATAAATACGGAACTGTGCCAACATGACGTACACATAGGATGATAGAATAGGTCCTGAAATATAGTATTATACCACCCAAGTTACCGTAAAAACCTAGGTTTTGGAAATATGGGTGATTAAATTAGTCGCTATGCGATGTGCGGACAACGATTTGTCTAAGTTTGACATGAAATATAAAAATAAATACGGAATTGTGGATACATGACGTACACATAGAGTGATAGAATAGGACCAGAACTTCTGTATTATACCACCCAAGTTACCGTAAAAAATTAGGTTTTGGAAATATGGCTGATTAAAGTAGTCGCATTGGGATGGGCGGACAGCGATTTGTCAAAGTATGACATGAAAAATAAAATAAATACGGAAGTGTGCCAACATGACGTACACATAGGATGATAGAATAGGTCCTGAAATTTAGTATTATACCACCCAAGTTACCTTAAAAACTTAGGTTTTGGAAATATGGGTGATTAAATTAGTCGCTATGCCATGTGCGGACAAGGATTTGTCTAAGTTTGGCATGAAATATAAAAATAAATACGGAATTGTGGATACATGACGTACACATAGGGTGATGAAATAGGACCAGAACTTCTGTATTATACCACCCAAGTTACCGTAAAAACTTAGGTTTTGGAAATATGGCTGATTAAATTTGTCGCTATGCGATGTGCGGACAACGATTTGTCGAAGTTTGACACGAAATATAAAAAAATACGGAGTTGTGCCAACATGACGTACACATAGGATGATAGAATAGGTCCAGAACTTTAGTACTATACCACCCAAGTTACCGTAAAAACTTAGGTTTTGGAAATATGGGTGAATAAATTAGTCGCTATGCGATGTGCGGACAACGATTTGTCTAAGTTTGACATGAAATATAAAAATAAATACGGAATTGTGGATACATGACGTACACATAGGGTGATAGAATAGGACCAGAACTTCTGTACTATACCACCCAAGTTACCTTAAAATCATAGGTTTTGGATGTATGGGTGATTAAATTAGTCGCTATGCGATGTGCGGACAACGATTTGTCTAAGTATGACATGAAATATAATAATAAATACGGAGGTGTGCCAACATTACGTACATATAGGGTGATAGAATAGGACCAGAACTTCTGTATTATACCACCCAAGTTACCGTAAAAACTTAGGTTTTGGAAATATGGCTGATTAAAGTAGTCGCATTGAGATGTGCGGACAGCGATTTGTCAAAGTATGACATGAAAAATAAAATAAATACGGAACTGTGCCAACATGACGTACACATAGGATGATAGAATAGGTCCTGAAATATAGTATTATACCACCCAAGTTACCGTAAAAACCTAGGTTTTGGAAATATGGGTGATTAAATTAGTCGCTATGCGATGTGCGGACAACGATTTGTCTAAGTTTGACATGAAATATAAAAATAAATACGGAATTGTGGATACATGACGTATACATAGGGTGATAGAATAGGACCAGAACTTCTGTATTATACCACCCAAGTTACCGTAAAAAATTAGGTTTTGGAAATATGGCTGATTAAAGTAGTCGCATTGGGATGTGCGGACAGCGATTTGTCAAAGTATGACATGAAAAATAAAATAAATACGGAAGTTTGCCAACATGACGTACACGTAGGGTGATAGAATAGGACCAGAACTTCTGTATTATACCACCCAAGTTACCGTAAAAACTTAGGTTTTGGAAATATGGGTGATTAAATTAGTAGCTATGCGATGTGCGGACAACGATTTGTCTAAGTTTGACATGAAATATAAAAATAAATACGGAGGTGTGCCAACATTACGTACACATAGGGTGATAGAATAGGACCAGACCTTCTGTATTATACCACCCAAGTTACCGTTAAAACTTAGGTTTTGGAAATATGGCTGATTAAAGTAGTCGCATTGAGATGTGCGGACAGAGATTTGTCGAAGTTTGACACGAAATATAAAAAAAATACGGAGGTGTGCCAACATGACGTACACATAGGATGATAGAATAGGTCCAGAACTTTAGTACTATACCACCCAAGTTACCTTAAAAACTTAGGTTTTGGAAATACGGGTGATTAAAATAGTCGCTTTGGATGTGTGGACAGTGATCCACCTAAGTTTGACATAAAATATAAAATAAATACGCGAGTGTGCCAACAAGACGTACACATAGGGTTATAGAATAGGACCAGAACGTCTGTATTATACCACCCAAGTTACCGTAAAAACTTAGGTTTTGGAAATATGGCTGATTAAAGTAGTCGCATTGAGATGTGCGGACAGCGATTTGTCTAAGTTTGACACGAAATATAAAAAATAAATACGGAATTGTGGATACATGACGTACACGTAGGGTGATAGAATAGGACCAGAACTTCTGTATTATACCACCCAAGTTACCGTAAAAACTTAGGTTTTGGAAATATGGTGATTAAATTAGTCGCTACGCGATGTGCGGACAACGATTTGTCTAAGTATGACATGAAATATAATAATAAATACGGAGGTGTGCCAACATTACGTACATATAGGGTGATAGAATAGGACCAGAACTTCTGTATTATACCACCCAAGTTACCGTAAAAACTTAGGTTTTGGAAATATGGCTGATTAAAGTAGTCGCATTGAGATGTGCGGACAGCGATTTGTCGAAGTATGACATGAAAAATAAAATAAATACGGAACTGTGCCAACATGACGTACACATAGGATGATAGAATAGGTCCTGAAATATAGTATTATACCACCCAAGTTACCGTAAAAACCTAGGTTTTGGAAATATGGGTGATTAAATTAGTCGCTATGCGATGTGCGGACATCGATTTGTCTAAGTTTGACATGAAATATAAAAATAAATACGGAATTGTGGATACATGACGTATACATAGGGTGATAGAATAGGACCAGAACTTCTGTATTATACCACCCAAGTTACCGTAAAAAATTAGGTTTTGGAAATATGGCTGATTAAAGTAGTCGCATTGGGATGTGCGGACAGCGATTTGTCAAAGTATGACATGAAAAATAAAATAAATACGGAAGTTTGCCAACATGACGTACACATAGGATGATAGAATAGGTCCTGAAATTTAGTATTATACCACCCAAGTTACCTTAAAAACTTAGGTTTTGGAAATATGGGTGATTAAATTAGTCGCTATGCGATGTGCGGACAAGGATTTGTCTAAGTTTGGCATGAAATATAAAAATAAATACGGAATTGTGGATACATGACGTACAAATAGGGTGATAGAATAGGACAAGAACCTCTGTATTATACCACCCAAGTTACCGTAAAAACTTAGGTTTTGGAAATATGGGTGATTAAATTAGTCGCTATGCGATGTACGGACAACGATTTGTCTAAGTTTGACATGAAATATAAAAATAAATACGGAATTTTGGATACATGACGTACACATTGGGTGATAGAATAGGATTAGAACTATATTATTATACCACCCAAGTTACCTTAAAAACTTAGGTTTTGGAAATACGGGTGATTAAAATAGTCGCTTTGGATGTGTGGACAGCGATCCACCTGTTAGACATAAAATATAAAATAAATACGGCAGTGTGTCAGCATGACGTACACGTAGGATGAAAGAATAGGACCAGAACTTTAGTACTATACCACCCAAGTTACCTTAAAAACTTAGGTTTTGGAAATATGGGTGATTAAATTAGTCGCTATGCGATGTGCGGACAACGATTTGTCTAAGTATGACATGAAATATAATAATAAATACGGAGGTGTGCCAACATTACGTACACATAGGGTGATAGAATAGGATTAGAACTATATTATTATACCACTCAGGTTACCGTCAAAACTTAGGTTTTGGAAATACGGGTGATTAAATTAGTAGCTATGCGATGTGCGGACAACGATTTGTCTAAGTTTGACATGAAATATAAAAATAAATACGGAGGTGTGCCAACATTACGTACACATAGGGTGATAGAATAGGACCAGACCTTCTGTATTATACCACCCAAGTTACCGTTAAAACTTAGGTTTTGGAAATATGGCTGATTAAAGTAGTCGCATTGAGATGTGCGGACAGAGATTTGTCGAAGTTTGACACGAAATATAAAAAAAATACGGAGGTGTGCCAACATGACGTACACATAGGATGATAGAATAGGTCCAGAACTTTAGTACTATACCACCCAAGTTACCTTAAAAACTTAGGTTTTGGAAATACGGGTGATTAAAATAGTCGCTTTGGATGTGTGGACAGTGATCCACCTAAGTTTGACATAAAATATAAAATAAATACGCGAGTGTGCCAACAAGACGTACACATAGGGTGATAGAATAGGACCAGAACGTCTGTATTATACCACCCACGTTACCGTAAAAACTTAGGTTTTGGAAATATGGTTGATTAAAGTAGTCGCTTTGCGATGGGCGGACAGCGATTTGTCGAAGTTTGACACGAAATACAAAAAAAATACGGAAGTGTTCCAACATGACGTACACATAGTATGATAGAATAGGTCCAGAACTTTAGTACTATACCACCCAAGTTACCGTAAAAACTTAGGTTTTGGAAATATGGGTGATTAAATTAGTCGGTATGCGATGTGCGGACAACGATTTGTCTAAGTATGACATGAAATATAATAATAAATACGGAGGTGTGCCAACATTACGTACACGTAGGGTGATAGAATAGGACCAGAACTTCTGTATTATACCACCCAAGTTACCCTAAAAACTTAGGTTTTGGAAATATGGCTGATTAATGTAGTCGCATTGAGATGTGCGGACAGAGATTTGTCGAAGTTTGACACGAAATATAAAAAAAATACAGAGGTGTGCCAACATGACGTACACATAGGATGATAGAATAGGTCCAGAACTTTAGTACTATACCACCCAAGTTACCGTAAAAACTTAGGTTTTGGAAATATGGGTGATTAAATTAGTCGCTATGCGATGTGCGGACAACGATTTGTCTAAGTTTGACACGAAATATAAAAAATAAATACGGAATTGTGGATACATGACGTACACGTAGGGTGATAGAATAGGACCAGAACTTCTGTATTATACCACCCAAGTTACCGTAAAAACTTAGGTTTTGGAAATATGGTGATTAAATTAGTCGCTATGCGATGTGCGGACAACGATTTGTCTAAGTATGACATGATATATAATAATAAATACGGAGGTGTGCCAACATTACGTACACGTAGGGTGATAGAATAGGACCAGAACTTCTGTATTATACCACCCAAGCTACCGTAAAAACTTAGGTTTTGGAAATATGGCTGATTAAAGTAGTCGCATTGAGATGTGCGGACAGCGATTTGTCAAAGTATGACATGAAAAATAAAATAAATACGGAAGTGTGCCAACATGACGTACACATAGGATGATAGAATAGGTCCTGAAATTTAGTATTATACCACCCAAGTTACCGTAAAAACTTAGGTTTTGGAAATATGGGTGATTAAATTAGTCGCTATGCGATGTGCGGACAACGATTTGTCTAAGTTTGACATGAAATATAAAAATAAATACGGAATTGTGGATACATGACGTACACATAGGGTGATAGAATAGGACCAGAACTTCTGTATTATACCACCTAAGTTACCGTAAAAACTTAGGTTTTGGAAATATGGCTGATTAAATTAGTCGCATTGAGATGTGCGGACAGCGATTTGTCAAAGTATGACACGAAATATAAAAAAAATACGGAGGTGTGCCAACATGACGTACACATAGGATGATAGAATAGGTCCAGAACTTTAGTACTATACCACCCAAGTTACCGTAAAAACTTAGGTTTTGGAAATATGGGTGATTAAATTAGTCGCTATGCGATGTGCGGACAACGATTTGTCTAAGTTTGACACGAAATATAAAAAATAAATACGGAATTGTGGATACATGACGTACACGTAGGGTGATAGAATAGGACCAGAACTTCTGTATTATACCACCCAAGTTACCGTAAAAACTTAGGTTTTGGAAATATGGTGATTAAATTAGTCGCTATGCGATGTGCGGACAACGATTTGTCTAAGTATGACATGATATATAATAATAAATACGGAGGTGTGCCAACATTACGTACACGTAGGGTGATAGAATAGGACCAGAACTTCTGTATTATACCACCCAAGTTACCGTAAAAACTTAGGTTTTGGAAATATGGGTGATTAAATTAGTAGCTATGCGATGTGCGGACAACGATTTGTCTAAGTTTGACATGAAATATAAAAATAAATACGGAGGTGTGCCAACATTACGTACACATAGGGTGATAGAATAGGACCAGACCTTCTGTATTATACCACCCAAGTTACCGTTAAAACTTAGGTTTTGGAAATATGGCTGATTAAAGTAGTCGCATTGAGATGTGCGGACAGAGATTTGTCGAAGTTTGACACGAAATATAAAAAAAATACGGAGGTGTGCCAACATGACGTACACATAGGATGATAGAATAGGTCCAGAACTTTAGTACTATACCACCCAAGTTACCTTAAAAACTTAGGTTTTGGAAATACGGGTGATTAAAATAGTCGCTTTGGATGTGTGGACAGTGATCCACCTAAGTTTGACATAAAATATAAAATAAATACGCGAGTGTGCCAACAAGACGTACACATAGGGTTATAGAATAGGACCAGAACGTCTGTATTATACCACCCAAGTTACCGTAAAAACTTAGGTTTTGGAAATATGGCTGATTAAAGTAGTCGCATTGAGATGTGCGGACAGCGATTTGTCTAAGTTTGACACGAAATATAAAAAATAAATACGGAATTGTGGATACATGACGTACACGTAGGGTGATAGAATAGGACCAGAACTTCTGTATTATACCACCCAAGTTACCGTAAAAACTTAGGTTTTGGAAATATGGTGATTAAATTAGTCGCTACGCGATGTGCGGACAACGATTTGTCTAAGTATGACATGAAATATAATAATAAATACGGAGGTGTGCCAACATTACGTACATATAGGGTGATAGAATAGGACCAGAACTTCTGTATTATACCACCCAAGTTACCGTAAAAACTTAGGTTTTGGAAATATGGCTGATTAAAGTAGTCGCATTGAGATGTGCGGACAGCGATTTGTCGAAGTATGACATGAAAAATAAAATAAATACGGAACTGTGCCAACATGACGTACACATAGGATGATAGAATAGGTCCTGAAATATAGTATTATACCACCCAAGTTACCGTAAAAACCTAGGTTTTGGAAATATGGGTGATTAAATTAGTCGCTATGCGATGTGCGGACATCGATTTGTCTAAGTTTGATGTGAAATATAAAAATAAATACGGAATTGTGGATACATGACGTATACATAGGGTGATAGAATAGGACCAGAACTTCTGTATTATACCACCCAAGTTACCGTAAAAAATTAGGTTTTGGAAATATGGCTGATTAAAGTAGTCGCATTGGGATGTGCGGACAGCGATTTGTCAAAGTATGACATGAAAAATAAAATAAATACGGAAGTTTGCCAACATGACGTACACATAGGATGATAGAATAGGTCCTGAAATTTAGTATTATACCACCCAAGTTACCTTAAAAACTTAGGTTTTGGAAATATGGGTGATTAAATTAGTCGCTATGCGATGTGCGGACAAGGATTTGTCTAAGTTTGGCATGAAATATAAAAATAAATACGGAATTGTGGATACATGACGTACAAATAGGGTGATAGAATAGGACAAGAACCTCTGTATTATACCACCCAAGTTACCGTAAAAACTTAGGTTTTGGAAATATGGGTGATTAAATTAGTCGCTATGCGATGTACGGACAACGATTTGTCTAAGTTTGACATGAAATATAAAAATAAATACGGAATTTTGGATACATGACGTACACATTGGGTGATAGAATAGGATTAGAACTATATTATTATACCACCCAAGTTACCTTAAAAACTTAGGTTTTGGAAATACGGGTGATTAAAATAGTCGCTTTGGATGTGTGGACAGCGATCCACCTGTTAGACATAAAATATAAAATAAATACGGCAGTGTGTCAGCATGACGTACACGTAGGATGAAAGAATAGGACCAGAACTTTAGTACTATACCACCCAAGTTACCTTAAAAACTTAGGTTTTGGAAATATGGGTGATTAAATTAGTCGCTATGCGATGTGCGGACAACGATTTGTCTAAGTATGACATGAAATATAATAATAAATACGGAGGTGTGCCAACATTACGTACACATAGGGTGATAGAATAGGATTAGAACTATATTATTATACCACTCAGGTTACCGTCAAAACTTAGGTTTTGGAAATACGGGTGATTAAATTAGTAGCTATGCGATGTGCGGACAACGATTTGTCTAAGTTTGACATGAAATATAAAAATAAATACGGAGGTGTGCCAACATTACGTACACATAGGGTGATAGAATAGGACCAGACCTTCTGTATTATACCACCCAAGTTACCGTTAAAACTTAGGTTTTGGAAATATGGCTGATTAAAGTAGTCGCATTGAGATGTGCGGACAGAGATTTGTCGAAGTTTGACACGAAATATAAAAAAAATACGGAGGTGTGCCAACATGACGTACACATAGGATGATAGAATAGGTCCAGAACTTTAGTACTATACCACCCAAGTTACCTTAAAAACTTAGGTTTTGGAAATACGGGTGATTAAAATAGTCGCTTTGGATGTGTGGACAGTGATCCACCTAAGTTTGACATAAAATATAAAATAAATACGCGAGTGTGCCAACAAGACGTACACATAGGGTGATAGAATAGGACCAGAACGTCTGTATTATACCACCCACGTTACCGTAAAAACTTAGGTTTTGGAAATATGGTTGATTAAAGTAGTCGCTTTGCGATGGGCGGACAGCGATTTGTCGAAGTTTGACACGAAATACAAAAAAAATACGGAAGTGTTCCAACATGACGTACACATAGTATGATAGAATAGGTCCAGAACTTTAGTACTATACCACCCAAGTTACCGTAAAAACTTAGGTTTTGGAAATATGGGTGATTAAATTAGTCGGTATGCGATGTGCGGACAACGATTTGTCTAAGTATGACATGAAATATAATAATAAATACGGAGGTGTGCCAACATTACGTACACGTAGGGTGATAGAATAGGACCAGAACTTCTGTATTATACCACCCAAGTTACCCTAAAAACTTAGGTTTTGGAAATATGGCTGATTAATGTAGTCGCATTGAGATGTGCGGACAGAGATTTGTCGAAGTTTGACACGAAATATAAAAAAAATACAGAGGTGTGCCAACATGACGTACACATAGGATGATAGAATAGGTCCAGAACTTTAGTACTATACCACCCAAGTTACCGTAAAAACTTAGGTTTTGGAAATATGGGTGATTAAATTAGTCGCTATGCGATGTGCGGACAACGATTCGTCTAAGTTTGACACGAAATATAAAAAATAAATACGGAATTGTGGATACATGACGTACACGTAGGGTGATAGAATAGGACCAGAACTTCTGTATTATACCACCCAAGTTACCGTAAAAACTTAGGTTTTGGAAATATGGTGATTAAATTAGTCGCTATGCGATGTGCGGACAACGATTTGTCTAAGTATGACATGATATATAATAATAAATACGGAGGTGTGCCAACATTACGTACACGTAGGGTGATAGAATAGGACCAGAACTTCTGTATTATACCACCCAAGCTACCGTAAAAACTTAGGTTTTGGAAATATGGCTGATTAAAGTAGTCGCATTGAGATGTGCGGACAGCGATTTGTCAAAGTATGACATGAAAAATAAAATAAATACGGAAGTGTGCCAACATGACGTACACATAGGATGATAGAATAGGTCCTGAAATTTAGTATTATACCACCCAAGTTACCGTAAAAACTTAGGTTTTGGAAATATGGGTGATTAAATTAGTCGCTATGCGATGTGCGGACAACGATTTGTCTAAGTTTGACATGAAATATAAAAATAAATACGGAATTGTGGATACATGACGTACACATAGGGTGATAGAATAGGACCAGAACTTCTGTATTATACCACCTAAGTTACCGTAAAAACTTAGGTTTTGGAAATATGGCTGATTAAATTAGTCGCATTGAGATGTGCGGACAGCGATTTGTCAAAGTATGACATGAAAAATAAAATAAATACGGAAGTGTGCCAACATGACGTACACATAGGATGATAGAATAGGTCCTGAAATTTAGTATTATACCACCCAAGTTACCTTAAAAACTTAGGTTTTGGAAATATGGGTGATTAAATTAGTCGCTATGCGATGTGCGGACAAGGATTTGTCTAAGTTTGGCATGAAATATAAAAATAAATACGGAATTGTGGATACATGACGTACAAATAGGGTGATAGAATAGGACCAGAACCTCTGTATTATACCACCCAAGTTACCGTAAAAACTTAGGTTTTGGAAATATGGGTGATTAAATTAGTCGCTATGCGATGTACGGACAACGATTTGTCTAAGTTTGACATGAAATATAAAAATAAATACGGAATTTTGGATACATGACGTACACATTGGGTGATAGAATAGGATTAGAACTATATTATTATACCACCCAAGTTACCTTAAAAACTTAGGTTTTGGAAATACGGGTGATTAAAATAGTCGCTTTGGATGTGTGGACAGCGATCCACCTGTTTGACATAAAATATAAAATAAATACGGCAGTGTGTCAGCATGACGTACACGTAGGATGAAAGAATAGGACCAGAACTTTAGTACTATACCACCCAAGTTACCTTAAAAACTTAGGTTTTGGAAATATGGGTGATTAAATTAGTCGCTATGCGATGTGCGGACAACGATTTGTCTAAGTATGACATGAAATATAATAATAAATACGGAGGTGTGCCAACATTACGTACACGTAGGGTGATAGAATAGGATTAGAACTATATTATTATACCACTCAGGTTACCGTCAAAACTTAGGTTTTGGAAATACGGGTGATTAAATTAGTCGCTATGCGATGTGCGGACAACGATTTGTCTAAGTTTGACATGAAATATAAAAATAAATACGGAATTGTGGATACATGACGTACACATAGGGTGATAGAATAGGACCAGACCTTCTGTATTATACCACCCAAGTTACCGTAAAAAATTAGGTTTTGGAAATATGGCTGATTAAAGTAGTCGCATTGGGATGTGCGGACAGCGATTTGTCAAAGTATGACATGAAAAATAAAATAAATACGGAAGTTTGCCAACATGACGTACACATAGGATGATAGAATAGGTCCTGAAATTTAGTATTATACCACCCAAGTTACCTTAAAAACTTAGGTTTTGGAAATATGGGTGATTAAATTAGTCGCTATGCGATGTGCGGACAAGGATTTGTCTAAGTTTGGCATGAAATATAAAAATAAATACGGAATTGTGGATACATGACGTACAAATAGGGTGATAGAATAGGACAAGAACCTCTGTATTATACCACCCAAGTTACCGTAAAAACTTAGGTTTTGGAAATATGGGTGATTAAATTAGTCGCTATGCGATGTACGGACAACGATTTGTCTAAGTTTGACATGAAATATAAAAATAAATACGGAATTTTGGATACATGACGTACACATTGGGTGATAGAATAGGATTAGAACTATATTATTATACCACCCAAGTTACCTTAAAAACTTAGGTTTTGGAAATACGGGTGATTAAAATAGTCGCTTTGGATGTGTGGACAGCGATCCACCTGTTAGACATAAAATATAAAATAAATACGGCAGTGTGTCAGCATGACGTACACGTAGGATGAAAGAATAGGACCAGAACTTTAGTACTATACCACCCAAGTTACCTTAAAAACTTAGGTTTTGGAAATATGGGTGATTAAATTAGTCGCTATGCGATGTGCGGACAACGATTTGTCTAAGTATGACATGAAATATAATAATAAATACGGAGGTGTGCCAACATTACGTACACATAGGGTGATAGAATAGGATTAGAACTATATTATTATACCACTCAGGTTACCGTCAAAACTTAGGTTTTGGAAATACGGGTGATTAAATTAGTAGCTATGCGATGTGCGGACAACGATTTGTCTAAGTTTGACATGAAATATAAAAATAAATACGGAGGTGTGCCAACATTACGTACACATAGGGTGATAGAATAGGACCAGACCTTCTGTATTATACCACCCAAGTTACCGTTAAAACTTAGGTTTTGGAAATATGGCTGATTAAAGTAGTCGCATTGAGATGTGCGGACAGAGATTTGTCGAAGTTTGACACGAAATATAAAAAAAATACGGAGGTGTGCCAACATGACGTACACATAGGATGATAGAATAGGTCCAGAACTTTAGTACTATACCACCCAAGTTACCTTAAAAACTTAGGTTTTGGAAATACGGGTGATTAAAATAGTCGCTTTGGATGTGTGGACAGTGATCCACCTAAGTTTGACATAAAATATAAAATAAATACGCGAGTGTGCCAACAAGACGTACACATAGGGTGATAGAATAGGACCAGAACGTCTGTATTATACCACCCAAGTTACCGTAAAAACTTAGGTTTTGGAAATATGGTGATTAAATTAGTCGCTATGCGATGTGCGGACAACGATTTGTCTAAGTATGACATGATATATAATAATAAATACGGAGGTGTGCCAACATTACGTACACGTAGGGTGATAGAATAGGACCAGAACTTCTGTATTATACCACCCAAGTTACCCTAAAAACTTAGGTTTTGGAAATATGGCTGATTAATGTAGTCGCATTGAGATGTGCGGACAGAGATTTGTCGAAGTTTGACACGAAATATAAAAAAAATACAGAGGTGTGCCAACATGACGTACACATAGGATGATAGAATAGGTCCAGAACTTTAGTACTATACCACCCAAGTTACCGTAAAAACTTAGGTTTTGGAAATATGGGTGATTAAATTAGTCGCTATGCGATGTGCGGACAACGATTTGTCTAAGTTTGACACGAAATATAAAAAATAAATACGGAATTGTGGATACATGACGTACACGTAGGGTGATAGAATAGGACCAGAACTTCTGTATTATACCACCCAAGTTACCGTAAAAACTTAGGTTTTGGAAATATGGTGATTAAATTAGTCGCTATGCGATGTGCGGACAACGATTTGTCTAAGTATGACATGATATATAATAATAAATACGGAGGTGTGCCAACATTACGTACACGTAGGGTGATAGAATAGGACCAGAACTTCTGTATTATACCACCCAAGCTACCGTAAAAACTTAGGTTTTGGAAATATGGCTGATTAAAGTAGTCGCATTGAGATGTGCGGACAGCGATTTGTCAAAGTATGACATGAAAAATAAAATAAATACGGAAGTGTGCCAACATGACGTACACATAGGATGATAGAATAGGTCCTGAAATTTAGTATTATACCACCCAAGTTACCGTAAAAACGTAGGTTTTGGAAATATGGGTGATTAAATTAGTCGCTATGCGATGTGCGGACAACGATTTGTCTAAGTTTGACATGAAATATAAAAATAAATACGGAATTGTGGATACATGACGTACACATAGGGTGATAGAATAGGACCAGAACTTCTGTATTATACCACCTAAGTTACCGTAAAAACTTAGGTTTTGGAAATATGGCTGATTAAATTAGTCGCATTGAGATGTGCGGACAGCGATTTGTCAAAGTATGACATGAAAAATAAAATAAATACGGAAGTGTGCCAACATGACGTACACATAGGATGATAGAATAGGTCCTGAAATTTAGTATTATACCACCCAAGTTACCTTAAAAACTTAGGTTTTGGAAATATGGGTGATTAAATTAGTCGCTATGCGATGTGCGGACAAGGATTTGTCTAAGTTTGGCATGAAATATAAAAATAAATACGGAATTGTGGATACATGACGTACAAATAGGGTGATAGAATAGGACCAGAACCTCTGTATTATACCACCCAAGTTACCGTAAAAACTTAGGTTTTGGAAATATGGGTGATTAAATTAGTCGCTATGCGATGTACGGACAACGATTTGTCTAAGTTTGACATGAAATATAAAAATAAATACGGAATTTTGGATACATGACGTACACATTGGGTGATAGAATAGGATTAGAACTATATTATTATACCACCCAAGTTACCTTAAAAACTTAGGTTTTGGAAATACGGGTGATTAAAATAGTCGCTTTGGATGTGTGGACAGCGATCCACCTGTTTGACATAAAATATAAAATAAATACGGCAGTGTGTCAGCATGACGTACACGTAGGATGAAAGAATAGGACCAGAACTTTAGTACTATACCACCCAAGTTACCTTAAAAACTTAGGTTTTGGAAATATGGGTGATTAAATTAGTCGCTATGCGATGTGCGGACAACGATTTGTCTAAGTATGACATGAAATATAATAATAAATACGGAGGTGTGCCAACATTACGTACACGTAGGGTGATAGAATAGGATTAGAACTATATTATTATACCACTCAGGTTACCGTCAAAACTTAGGTTTTGGAAATACGGGTGATAAAAATAGTCGCTTTGGATGTGTGGACAGTGATCCACCTAAGTTTGACATAAAATATAAAATAAATACGCGAGTGTGCCAACAAGACGTACACATAGGGTGATAGAATAGGACCAGAACGTCTGTATTATACCACCCAAGTTACCGTAAAAACTTAGGTTTTGGAAATATGGTTGATTAAAGTAGTCGCTTTGCGATGGGCGGACAGCGATTTGTCGAAGTTTGACACGAAATACAAAAAAAATACGGAAGTGTTCCAACATGACGTACACATAGTATGATAGAATAGGTCCAGAACTTTAGTACTATACCACCCAAGTTACCGTAAAAACTTAGTTTTTGGAAATATGGGTGATTAAATTAGTCGGTATGCGATGTGCGGACAACGATTTGTCTAAGTATGACATGAAATATAATAATAAATACGGAGGTGTGCCAACATTACGTACACGTAGGGTGATAGAATAGGACCAGAACTTCTGTATTATACCACCCAAGTTACCCTAAAAACTTAGGTTTTGGAAATATGGCTGATTAATGTAGTCGCATTGAGATGTGCGGACAGAGATTTGTCGAAGTTTGACACGAAATATAAAAAAAATACAGAGGTGTGCCAACATGACGTACACATAGGATGATAGAATAGGTCCAGAACTTTAGTACTATACCACCCAAGTTACCGTAAAAACTTAGGTTTTGGAAATATGGGTGATTAAATTAGTCGCTATGCGATGTGCGGACAACGATTTGTCTAAGTTTGACACGAAATATAAAAAATAAATACGGAATTGTGGATACATGACGTACACGTAGGGTGATAGAATAGGACCAGAACTTCTGTATTATACCACCCAAGTTACCGTAAAAACTTAGGTTTTGGAAATATGGTGATTAAATTAGTCGCTACGCGATGTGCGGACAACGATTTGTCTAAGTATGACATAATATATAATAATAAATACGGAGGTGTGCCATTATTACGTACACGTAGGGTGATAGAATAGGACCAGAACTTCTGTATTATACCACCCAAGTTACCGTAAAAACTTAGGTTTTGGAAATATGGCTGATTAAAGTAGTCGCATTGAGATGTGCTGACAGCGATTTGTCAAAGTATGACATGAAAAATAAAATAAATACGGAAGTGTGCCAACATGACGTACACATAGGATGATAGAATAGGTCCTGAAATTTAGTATTATACCACCCAAGTTACCGTAAAAACTTAGGTTTTGGAAATATGGGTGATTAAATTAGTCGCTATGCGATGTGCGGACAACGATTTGTCTAAGTTTGACATGAAATATAAAAATAAATACGGAGTTGTGGATACATGACGTACACATAGGGTGATAGAATAGGACCAGAACTTCTGTATTATTCCACCTAAGTTACCGTAAAAACTTAGGTTTTGGAAATATGGCTGATTAAATTAGTCGCATTGATATGTGCGGACAGCGATTTGTCAAAGTATGACATGAAAAATAAAATAAATACGGAAGTGTGCCAACATGACGTACACATAGGATGATAGAATAGGTCCTGAAATTTAGTATTATACCACCCAAGTTACCTTAAAAACTTAGGTTTTGGAAATATGGGTGATTAAATTAGTCGCTATGCGATGTGCGGACAAGGATTTGTTTAAGTTTGGCATGAAATATAAAAATAAATACGGAATTGTGGATACATGACGTACACATAGGGTGATAGAATAGGACCAGAACCTCTGTATTATACCACCCAAGTTACCGTAAAAACTTAGGTTTTGGAAATATGGGTGATTAAATTAGTCGCTATGCGATGTACGGACAACGATTTGTCTAAGTTTGACATGAAATATAAAAATAAATACGGAATTTTGGATACATGACGTACACATTGGGTGATAGAATAGGATAAGAACTATATTATTATACCACTCAGGTTACCGTCAAAACTTAGGTTTTGGAAATACGGGTGATTAAAATAGTCGCATTGAGATGTGCGGACAGCGATTTGTCTAATTTTGACATGAAATATAAAAATAAATACGGAATTGTGGATACATGACGTACACATAGGGTGATAGAATAGGACCAGAACTTCTGTATTATACCACCCAAGTTACCTTAAAAACTTAGGTTTTGGAAATATGGGTGATTAAATTAGTCGCTATGCGATGTGCGGACAACGATTTGTCTAAGTTTGACATGAAATATAAAAATAAATACGGAATTGTGGATACATGACGTACACATAGGGTGATAGAATAGGACCAGAACTTCTGTATTATACCACCCAAGTTACCGTAAAAAATTAGGTTTTGGAAATATGGCTGATTAAAGTAGTCGCATTGGGATGTGCGGACAGCGATTTGTCAAAGTATGACATGAAAAATAAAATAAATACGGAAGTGTGCCAACATGACGTACACATAGGATGATAGAATAGGTCCTGACATTTAGTATTATACCACCCAAGTTACCTTAAAAACTTAGGTTTTGGAAATATGGGTGATTAAATTAGTCGCTATGCGATGTGCGGACAAGGATTTGTCTAAGTTTGGCATGAAATATAAAAATAAATACGGAATTGTGGATACATGACGTACAAATAGGGTGATAGAATAGGACCAGAACCTCTGTATTATACCACCCAAGTTACCGTAAAAAACTTAGGTTTTGGAAATATGGGTGATTAAATTAGTCGCTATGCGATGTACGGACAACGGTTTGTCTAAGTTTGACATGAAATATAAAAATAAATACGGAATTTTGGATACATGACGTACACATTGGGTGATAGAATAGGATTAGAACTATATTATTATACCACCCAAGTTACCTTAAACTTAGGTTTTGGAAATACGGGTGATTAAAATAGTCGCTTTGGATGTGTGGACAGCGATCCACCTGTTTGACATAAAATATAAAATAAATACGGCAGTGTGTCAGCATGACGTACACGTAGGATGAAAGAATAGGACCAGAACTTTAGTACTATACCACCCAAGTTACCTTAAAAACTTAGGTTTTGGAAATATGGGTGATTAAATTAGTAGCTATGCGATGTGCGGACAACGATTTGTCTAAGTTTGACATGAAATATAAAAATAAATACGGAGGTGTGCCAACATTACGTACACATAGGTTGATAGAATAGGACCAGACCTTCTGTATTATACCACCCAAGTTACCGTTAAAACTTAGGTTTTGGAAATATGGCTGATTAAAGTAGTCGCTATGCGATGTGCGGACAACGATTTGTCTAAGTTTGACATGAAATATAAAAATAAATACGGAATTGTGGATACATGACGTACACATAGGGTGATAGAATAGGACCAGAACTTCTGTATTATACCACCCAAGTTACCGTAAAAACTTAGGTTTTGGAAATATGGGTGATTAAATTAGTAGCTATGCGATGTGCGGACAACGATTTGTCTAAGTTTGACATGAAATATAAAAATAAATACGGAGGTGTGCCAACATTACGTACACATAGGTTGATAGAATAGGACCAGACCTTCTGTATTATACCACCCAAGTTACCGTTAAAACTTAGGTTTTGGAAATATGGCTGATTAAAGTAGTCGCATTGAGATGTGCGGACAGAGATTTGTCGAAGTTTGACACGAAATATAAAAAAATACGGAGGTGTGCCAACATGACGTACACATAGGATGATAGAATAGGTCCAGAACTTTAGTACTATACCACCCAAGTTACCTTAAAAACTTAGGTTTTGGAAATACGGGTGATTAAAATTGTCGCTTTGGATGTGTGGACAGTGATCCACCTAAGTTTGACATAAAATATAAAATAAATACGCGAGTGTGCCAACAAGACGTACAAATAGGGTGATAGAATAGGACCAGAACGTCCTTATCATACCACCCAAGTTACCGTAAAAACTTAGGTTTTGGAAATATGGTTGATTAAAGTAGTCGCTTTGCGATGGGCGGACAGCGATTTGTCGAAGTTTGACACGAAATACAAAAAAAATACGGAAGTGTTCCAACATGACGTACACATAGTATGATAGAATAGGTCCAGAACTTTAGTACTATACCACCCAAGTTACCGTAAAAACTTAGGTTTTGGAAATATGGCTGATTAAATTAGTCGGTATGCGATGTGCGGACAACGATTTGTCTAAGTATGACATGAAATATAATAATAAATACGGAGGTGTGCCAACATTACGTACACGTAGGGTGATAGAATAGGACCAGAACTTCTGTATTATACCACCCAAGTTACCCTAAAAACTTAGGTTTTGGAAATATGGCTGATTAAAGTAGTCGCATTGAGATGTGCGGACAGAGATTTGTCGAAGTTTGACACGAAATATAAAAAAAATACAGAGGTGTGCCAACATGATTTACACATAGGATGATAGAATAGGTCCAGAACTTTAGTACTATACCACCCAAGTTACCGTAAAAACTTAGGTTTTGGAAATATGGGTGATTAAATTAGTCGCTATGCGATGTGCGGACAACGATTTGTCTAAGTTTGACACGAAATATAAAAAATAAATACGGAATTGTGGATACATGACGTACACGTAGGGTGATAGAATAGGACCAGAACTTCTGTATTATACCACCCAAGTTACCGTAAAAACTTAGGTTTTGGAAATATGGTGATTAAATTAGTCGCTATGCGATGTGCGGACAACGATTTGTCTAAGTATGACATAATATATAATAATAAATACGGAGGTGTGCCAACATTACGTACACGTAGGGTGATAGAATAGGACCAGAACTTCTGTATTATACCACCCAAGTTACCGTAAAAACTTAGGTTTTGGAAATATGGCTGATTAAAGTAGTCGCATTGAGATGTGCGGACAGCGATTTGTCAAAGTATGACATGAAAAATAAAATAAATACGGAAGTGTGCCAACATGACGTACACATAGGATGATAGAATAGGTCCTGAAATTTAGTATTATACCACCCAAGTTACCGTAAAAACTTAGGTTTTGGAAATATGGGTGATTAAATTAGTCGCTATGCGATGTGCGGACAACGATTTGTCTAAGTTTGACATGAAATATAAAAATAAATACGGAATTGTGGATACATGACGTACACATAGGGTGATAGAATAGGACCAGAACTTCTGTATTATACCACCTAAGTTACCGTAAAAACTTAGGTTTTGGAAATATGGCTGATTAAATTAGTCGCATTGAGATGTGCGGACAACGATTTGTCAAAGTATGACATGAAAAATAAAATAAATACGGAAGTGTGCCAACATGACGTACACATAGGATGATAGAATAGGTCCTGAAATTTAGTATTATACCACCCAAGTTACCTTAAAAACTTAGGTTTTGGAAATATGGGTGATTAAATTAGTCGCTATGCGATGTGCGGACAAGGATTTGTCTAAGTTTGGCATGAAATATAAAAATAAATACGGAATTGTGGATACATGACGTACACATAGGGTGATAGAATAGGACCAGAACCTCTGTATTATACCACCCAAGTTACCGTAAAAACTTAGGTTTTGGAAATATGGGTGATTAAATTAGTCGCTATGCGATGTACGGACAACGATTTGTCTAAGTTTGACATGAAATATAAAAATAAATACGGAATTTTGGATACATGACGTACACATTGGGTGATAGAATAGGATAAGAACTATATTATTATACCACTCAGGTTACCGTCAAAACTTAGGTTTTGGAAATACGGGTGATTAAAATAGTCGCTTTGGATGTGTGGACAGTGATCCACCTAAGTTTGACATAAAATATAAAATAAATACGCGAGTGTGCCAACAAGACGTACACATAGGGTGATAGAATAGGACCAGAACGTCTGTATTATACCACCCAAGTTACCGTAAAAACTTAGGTTTTGGAAATATGGCTGATTAAAGTAGTCGCTTTGCGATGGGCGGACAGCGATTTGTCGGAGTTTGACACGAAATACAAAAAAAATACGGAAGTGTTCCAACATGACGTACACATAGTATGATAGAATAGGTCCAGAACTTTAGTACTATACCACCCAAGTTACCTTAAAAACTTAGGTTTTGGAAATATGGGTGATTAAATTAGTCGCTATGCGATGTGCGGACAACGATTTGTCTAAGTATGACATGAAAAATAAAATAAATACGGAAGTGTGCCAACATGACGTACACATAGGATGATAGAATAGGTCCTGAAATTTAGTATTATACCACCCAAGTTACCGTAAAAACTTAGGTTTTGGAAATATGGGTGATTAAATTAGTCGCTACTCGATGTGCGGACAACGATTTGTCTAAGTATGACATGAAATATAATAATAAAAACGGAGGTGTGCCAACATTACGTACATATAGGGTGATAGAATAGGACCAGAACTTCTGTATTATACCACCCAAGTTACCGTAAAAACTTAGGTTTTGGAAATATGGGTGTTTAAATTAGTCGCTATGCGATGTGCGGACAACGATTTGTCTAAAAACTTAGGTTTTGGAAATATGGCTGATTAAAAAAGTCGCATTGAGATGTGCGGACAGCGATTTGTCAAAGTATGACATGAAAAATAAAATAAATACGGAAGTGTGCCAACATGACGTACACATAGGATGATAGAATAGGTCCTGAAATTTAAAATTATACCACCAAAGTTACCTTAAAAACTTAGGTTTTGGAAATATGGGTGATTAAATTAGTCGCTATGCGATGTGCGGACAACGATTTGTCTAAGTTTGACATGAAATATAAAAATAAATACGGAATTGTGGATACATGACGTATACATAGGGTGATAGAATAGGACCAGAACTTCTGTATTATACCACCCAAGTTACCGTAAAAACTTAGGTTTTGGAAATATGGGTGATTGAATTAGTCGCATTGAGATGTGCGGACAGCGATTTGTCAAAGTATGACATGAAAAATAAAATAAATACGGAAGTGTGCCAACATGACGTACACATAGTATGATAGAATAGGTCCTGAAATTTAGTATTATACCACCCAAGTTACCTTAAAAACTTAGGTTTTGGAAATATGGGTGATTAAATTAGTCGCTATGCGATGTGCGGACAACGATTTGTCTAAGTTTGACATGAAATATAAAAATAAATACGGAATTGTGGATACATGACGTACACAAAGGGTTATAGAATAGGACCAGAACTACTGTATTATACCACCCAAGTTACCGTAAAAACTTAGGTTTTGGAAATATGGCTGATTAAAGTAGTCGCTATGCGATGTGCGGACAACGATTTGTCGAAGTTTGACACGAAATATAAAAAAAATACGGAGGTGTGCCAACATGACGTACACATAGGAAGATAGAATAGGTCCAGAACTTTAGTACTATACCACCCAAGTTACCGTAAAAACTTAGGTTTTGGAAATATGGGTGATTAAATTAGTCGCTATGCGATGTGCGGAAAACGATTTGTCTAAGTATGACATGAAATATAATAATAAATACGGAGGTGTGCCAACATTACGTTAACGTAGGGTGATAGAATAGGACCAGAACTTTAGTATTATACCACCCAAGTTACCTTAAAAACTTAGGTTTTGGAAATATGGGTGATTAAATTAGTCGCTATGCGATGTGCGGACAACGATTTGTCTAAGTTTGACATGAAATATAAAAATAAATACGGAATTGTGGATACATGACGTACACATAGGGTGATAGAATAGGACCAGAACTTCTGTATTATACCACCCAAGTTACCGTAAAAACTTAGGTTTTGGAAATATGGCTGATTAAAGTAGTCGCATTGAGATGTGCGGACAGAGATTTGTCGAAGTTTGACACGAAATATAAAAAAAAATACGGAAGTGTGCCAACATGATGACGTACACATAGGATGATAGAATAGGTCCTGAAATTTAGTATTATACCACCCAAGTTACCTTAAAAACTTAGGTTTTGGAAATATGGGTGATTAAATTAGTCGCTATGCGATGTGCGGACAACGATTTGTCTAAGTTTGACATGAAATATAAAAATAAATACGGAATTTTGGATACATGACGTACACATTGGGTGATAGAATAGGATAAGAACTATATTATTATACCACTCAGGTTACCGTCAAAACTTAGGTTTTGGAAATACGGGTGATTAAAATAGTCGCATTGAGATGTGCGGACAGCGATTTGTCTAATTTTGACATGAAATATAAAAATAAATACGGAATTGTGGATACATGACGTACACATAGGGTGATAGAATAGGACCAGAACTTCTGTATTATACCACCCAAGTTACCGTAAAAACTTAGGTTTTAAAAATATGGGTGATTAAATTAGTCGCTATGCGATGTGCGGACAACGATTTGTCGAAGTTTGACACGAAAATAAAAAAAAATACGGAGGTGTGCCAACATGACGTACACATAGGATGATAGAATAGGTCCAGAACGTTAGTACTATACCACCCAAGTTACCTTAAAAACTTAGGTTTTGGAAATACGGGTGATTAAAATAGTCGCTTTGGATGTGTGGACAGCGATCCACCTAAGTTTGGCATAAAATATAAAATAAATACGGCAGTGTGTCAGCATGACGTACACGTAGGATGAAAGAATAGGACCAGAACTTTAGTACTATACCACCCAAGTTACCTTAAAAACTTAGGTTTTGGAAATATGGGTGATTAAATTAGTCGCTATGCGATGTGCGGACAACGATTTGTCTAAGTATGACATGAAATATAATAATAAATACGGAGGTGTGCCAACATTACGTACACGTAGGGTGATAGAATAGGATTAGAACTATATTATTATACCACTCAGGTTACCGTCAAAACTTAGGTTTTGGAAATACGGGTGATTAAATTAGTCGCTATGCGATGTGCGGACAACGATTTGTCTAAGTTTGACATGAAATATAAAAATAAATACGGAATTGTGGATACATGACGTACACATAGGGTGATAGAATAGGACCAGAACTTCTGTATTATACCACCCAAGTTACCGTAAAAACTTAGGTTTTGGAAATATGGGTGATTAAATTAGTAGCTATGCGATGTGCGGACAACGATTTGTCTAAGTTTGACATGAAATATAAAAATAAATACGGAATTGTGGATACATGACGTACACATAGGGTGATAGAATAGGACCAGAACTTCTGTATTATACCACCCAAGTTACCGTTAAAACTTAGGTTTTGGAAATATGGCTGATTAAAGTAGTCGCATTGAGATGTGCGGACAGAGATTTATCGAAGTTTGACACGAAATATAAAAAAAATACGGAGGTGTGCCAACATGACGTACACATAGGATGATAGAATAGGTCCAGAACTTTAGTACTATACCACCCAAGTTACCTTAAAAACTTAGGTTTTGGAAATACGGGTGATTAAAATAGTCGCTTTGGATGTGTGGACAGTGATCCACCTAAGTTTGACATAAAATATAAAATAAATACGCGAGTGTGCCAACAAGACGTACACATAGGGTGATAGAATAGGACCAGAACGTCTGTATTATACCACCCAAGTTACCGTAAAAACTTGGGTTTTGGAAATATGGCTGATTAAAGTAGTCGCTTTGCGATGGGCGGACAGCGATTTGTCGGAGTTTGACACGAAATACAAAAAAAATACGGAAGTGTTCCAACATGACGTACACATAGTATGATAGAATAGGTCCAGAACTTTAGTACTATACCACCCAAGTTACCTTAAAAACTTAGGTTTTGGAAATATGGGTGATTAAATTAGTCGCTATGCGATGTGCGGACAACGATTTGTCTAAGTATGACATGAAAAATAAAATAAATACGGAAGTGTGCCAACATGACGTACACATAGGATGATAGAATAGGTCCTGAAATTTAGTATTATACCACCCAAGTTACCGTAAAAACTTAGGTTTTGGAAATATGGGTGATTAAATTAGTCGCTACTCGATGTGCGGACAACGATTTGTCTAAGTATGACATGAAATATAATAATAAAAACGGAGGTGTGCCAACATTACGTACATATAGGGTGATAGAATAGGACCAGAACTTCTGTATTATACCACCCAAGTTACCGTAAAAACTTAGGTTTTGGAAATATGGGTGTTTAAATTAGTCGCTATGCGATGTGCGGACAACGATTTGTCTAAAAACTTAGGTTTTGGAAATATGGCTGATTAAAAAAGTCGCATTGAGATGTGCGGACAGCGATTTGTCAAAGTATGACATGAAAAATAAAATAAATACGGAAGTGTGCCAACATGACGTACACATAGGATGATAGAATAGGTCCTGAAATTTAAAATTATACCACCAAAGTTACCTTAAAAACTTAGGTTTTGGAAATATGGGTGATTAAATTAGTCGCTATGCGATGTGCGGACAACGATTTGTCTAAGTTTGACATGAAATATAAAAATAAATACGGAATTGTGGATACATGACGTATACATAGGGTGATAGAATAGGACCAGAACTTCTGTATTATACCACCCAAGTTACCGTAAAAACTTAGGTTTTGGAAATATGGCTGATTAAAGTAGTCGCATTGAGATGTGCGGACAGCGATTTGTCAAAGTATGACATGAAAAATAAAATAAATACGGAAGTGTGCCAACATGACGTACACATAGGATGATAGAATAGGTCCTGAAATTTAGTATTATACCACCCAAGTTACCTTAAAAACTTAGGTTTTTGAAATATGGGTGATTAAATTAGTCGCTATGCGATGTGCGGACATTGATTTGTCTAAGTTTGACATGAAATATAAAAATAAATACGGAATTGTGGATACATGATGTACACATAGGGGTACACGTAGGGTGATAGAATAGGACCAGAACTTCTGTATTATACCACCCAAGTTACCGTAAAAACTTAGTTTTTGGAAATATGGCTGATTAAAGTAGTCGCATTGAGATGTGCGGACAGCGATTTGTCAAAGTATGACATGAAAAATAAAATAAATACGGAAGTGTGCCAACATGACGTACACATAGTATGATAGAATAGGTCCTGAAATTTAGTATTATACCACCCAAGTTACCTTAAAAACTTAGGTTTTGGAAATATGGGTGATTAAATTAGTCGCTATGCGATGTGCGGACAACGATTTGTCTAAGTTTGACATGAAATATAAAAATAAATACGGAATTGTGGATACATGACGTACACAAAGGGTTATAGAATAGGACCAGAACTACTGTATTATACCACCCAAGTTACCGTAAAAACTTAGGTTTTGGAAATATGGCTGATTAAAGTAGTCGCTATGCGATGTGCGGACAACGATTTGTCGAAGTTTGACACGAAATATAAAAAAAATACGGAGGTGTGCCAACATGACGTACACATAGGAAGATAGAATAGGTCCAGAACTTTAGTACTATACCACCCAAGTTACCGTAAAAACTTAGGTTTTGGAAATATGGGTGATTAAATTAGTCGCTATGCGATGTGCGGAAAACGATTTGTCTAAGTATGACATGAAATATAATAATAAATACGGAGGTGTGCCAACATTATGTACACGTAGGGTGATAGAATAGGACCAGAACTTTAGTATTATACCCCCCAAGTTACCTTAAAAACTTAGGTTTTGGAAATATGGGTGATTAAATTAGTCGCTATGCGATGTGCGGACAACGATTTGTCTAAAAACTTAGGTTTTGGAAATATGGCTGATTAAAGTAGTCGCATTGAGATGTGCGGACAGCGATTTGTCAAAGTATGACATGAAAAATAAAATAAATACGGAAGTGTGCCAACATGACGTACACATAGGATGATAGAATAGGTCCTGAAATTTAAAATTATACCACCAAAGTTACCTTAAAAACTTAGGTTTTGGAAATATGGGTGATTAAATTAGTCGCTATGCGATGTCTGGACAACGATTTGTCTAAGTTTGACATGAAATATAAAAATAAATACGGAATTGTGGATACATGACGTACACATAGGGTGATAGAATAGGACCAGAACTTCTGTATTATACCACCCAAGTTACCGTAAAAACTTAGGTTTTGGAAATATGGCTGATTAAATTAGTCGCTATGCGATGTGCGGACAACGATTTATCGAAGTTTGACACGAAATATAAAAAAAAACGGAGGTGTGCCAACATGACGTACACATAGGATGATAGAATAGGTCCAGTACTTTAGTACTATACCACCCAAGTTACCGTAAAAACTTAGGTTTTGGAAATATGGGTGATTAAATTAGTCGCTATGCGATGTGCGGAAAACGATTTGTCTAAGTATGACATGAAATATAATAATAAATACGGAGGTGTGCCAACATTACGTACACGTAGGGTGATAGAATAGGACCAGAACTTTAGTATTATACCACCCAAGTTACCTTAAAAACTTAGGTTTTGGAAATATGGGTGATTAAATTAGTCGCTATGCGATGTGCGGACAACGATTTGTCTAAGTTTGACATGAAATATAAAAATAAATACGGAATTGTGGATACATGACGTACACATAGGGTGATAGAATAGGACCAGAACGTCTGTATTATACCACCCAAGTTACCGTAAAAACTTAGGTTTTGGAAATATGGCTGATTAAAGTAGTCGCATTGAGATGTGCGGACAGAGATTTGTCGAAGTTTGACACGAAATATAAAAAAATACGGAGGTGTGCCAACATGACGTACACATAGGATGATAGAATAGGTCCAGAACTTTAGTACTATACCACCCAAGTTACCTTAAAAACTTAGGTTTTGGAAATACGGGTGATTAAAATAGTCGCTTTGGATGTGTGGACAGTGATCCACCTAAGTTTACATAAAATATAAAATAAATACGCGAGTGTGCCAACAAGACGTACACATAGGGTGATAGAATAGGACCAGAACGTCCTTATTATACCACCCAAGTTACCGTAAAAACTTAGGTTTTGGAAATATGGTTGATTAAAGTAGTCGCTTTGCGATGGGCGGACAGCGATTTGTCGAAGTTTGACACGAAATACAAAAAAAATACGGAAGTGTTCCAACATGACGTACACATAGTATGATAGAATAGGTCCAGAACTTTAGTACTATACCACCCAAGTTACCGTAAAAACTTAGGTTTTGGAAATATGGGTGATTAAATTAGTCGGTATGCGATGTGCGGACAACGATTTGTCTAAGTATGACATGAAATATAATAATAAATACGGAGGTGTGCCAACATTACGTACACGTAGGGTGATAGAATAGGACCAGAACTTCTGTATTATACCACCCAAGTTACCCTAAAAACTTAGGTTTTGGAAATATGGCTGATTAAAGTAGTCGCATTGAGATGTGCGGACAGAGATTTGTCGAAGTTTGACACGAAATATAAAAAAAATACAGAGGTGTGCCAACATGACGTACACATAGGATGATAGAATAGGTCCAGAACTTTAGTACTATACCACCCAAGTTACCGTAAAAACTTAGGTTTTGGAAATATGGGTGATTAAATTAGTCGCTATGCGATGTGCGGACAACGATTTGTCTAAGTTTGACACGAAATATAAAAAATAAATACGGAATTGTGGATACATGACGTACACGTAGGGTGATAGAATAGGACCAGAACTTCTGTATTATACCACCCAAGTTACCGTAAAAACTTAGGTTTTGGAAATATGGTGATTAAATTAGTCGCTATGCGATGTGCGGACAACGATTTGTCTAAGTATGACATAATATATAATAATAAATACGGAGGTGTGCCAACATTACGTACACGTAGGGTGATAGAATAGGACCAGAACTTCTGTATTATACCACCCAAGTTACCGTAAAAAATTAGGTTTTGGAAATATGGCTGATTAAAGTAGTCGCATTGAGATGTGCGGACAGCGATTTGTCAAAGTATGACATGAAAAATAAAATAAATACGGAAGTGTGCCAACATGACGTACACATAGGATGATAGAATAGGTCCTGAAATTTAGTATTATACCACCCAAGTTACCGTAAAAACTTAGGTTTTGGAAATATGGGTGATTAAATTAGTCGCTATGCGATGTGCGGACAACGATTTGTCTAAGTTTGACATGAAATATAAAAATAAATACGGAATTGTGGATACATGACGTACACATAGGGTGATAGAATAGGACCAGAACTTCTGTATTATACCACCTAAGTTACCGTAAAAACTTAGGTTTTGGAAATATGGCTGATTAAATTAGTCGCATTGAGATGTGCGGACAGCGATTTGTCAAAGTATGACATGAAAAATAAAATAAATACGGAAGTGTGCCAACATGACGTACACAT
This sequence comes from Flexamia atlantica, assembly GCA_035578135.1. NCBI lineage: Eukaryota > Metazoa > Arthropoda > Insecta > Hemiptera > Cicadellidae > Flexamia > Flexamia atlantica. Next base: position 7,686,728 of record JAQJVK010000026.1, on the reverse strand, counting down.
AGGATGATAGAATAGGTCCTGAAATCTAGTATTATACCACCCAAGTTACCTTAAAAACTTAGGTTTTGGAAATATGGGTGATTAAATTAGTCGCTATGCGATGTGCGGACAAGGATTTGTCTAAGTTTGGCATGAAATATAAAAATAAATACGGAATTGTGGATACATGACGTACACATAGGGTGATAGAATAGGACCAGAACCTCTGTATTATACCACCCAAGTTACCGTAAAAACTTAGGTTTTGGAAATATGGGTGATTAAATTAGTCGCTATGCGATGTACGGACAACGATTTGTCTAAGTTTGACATGAAATATAAAAATAAATACGGAATTTTGGATACATGACGTACACATTGGGTGATAGAATAGGATAAGAACTATATTATTATACCACTCAGGTTACCGTCAAAACTTAGGTTTTGGAAATACGGGTGATTAAAATAGTCGCATTGAGATGTGCGGACAGCGATTTGTCTAATTTTGACATGAAATATAAAAATAAATACGGAATTGTGGATACATGACGTACACATAGGGTGATAGAATAGGACCAGAACTTCTGTATTATACCACCCAAGTTACCGTAAAAACTTAGGTTTTAAAAATATGGGTGATTAAATTAGTCGCTATGCGATGTGCGGACAACGATTTGTCGAAGTTTGACACGAAAATAAAAAAAATACGGAGGTGTGCCAACATGACGTACACATAGGATGATAGAATAGGTCCAGAACTTTAGTACTATACTACCCAAGTTACCTTAAAAACTTAGGTTTTGGAAATACGGGTGATTAAAATAGTCGCTTTGGATGTGTGGACAGCGATCCACCTAAGTTTGACATAAAATATAAAATAAATACGGCAGTGTGTCAGCATGACGTACACGTAGGATGAAAGAATAGGACCAGAACTTTAGTACTATACCACCCAAGTTACCTTAAAAACTTAGGTTTTGGAAATACGGGTGATTAAATTAGTAGCTATGCGATGTGCGGACAACGATTTGTCTAAGTTTGACATGAAATATAATAATAAATACGGAGGTGTGCCAACATTACGTACACGTAGGGTGATAGAATAGGATTAGAACTATATTATTATACCACTCAGGTTACCGTCAAAACTTAGGTTTTGGAAATACGGGTGATTAAATTAGTCGCTATGCGATGTGCGGACAACGATTTGTCTAAGTTTGACATGAAATATAAAAATAAATACGGAATTGTGGATACATGACGTACACATAGGGTGATAGAATAGGACCAGAACATCTGTATTATACCACCCAAGTTACCGTAAAAACTTAGGTTTTGGAAATATGGGTGATTAAATTAGTAGCTATGCGATGTGCGGACAACGATTTGTCTAAGTTTGACATGAAATATAAAAATAAATACGGAATTGTGGATACAAGACGTACACATAGGGTGATAGAATAGGACCAGAACTTCTGTATTATACCACCCAAGTGACCGTTAAAACTTAGGTTTTGGAAATATGGCTGATTAAAGTAGTCGCATTGAGATGTGCGGACAGAGATTTGTCGAAGTTTGACACGAAATATAAAAAAAATACGGAGGTGTGCCAACATGACGTACACATAGGATGATAGAATAGGTCCAGAACTTTAGTACTATACCACCCAAGTTACCTTAAAAACTTAGGTTTTGGAAATACGGGTGATTAAAATAGTCGCTTTGGATGTGTGGACAGTGATCCACCTAAGTTTGACATAAAATATAAAATAAATACGCGAGTGTGCCAACAAGACGTACACATAGGGTGATAGAATAGGACCAGAACGTCTGTATTATACCACCCAAGTTACCGTAAAAACTTAGGTTTTGGAAATATGGCTGATTAAAGTAGTCGCTTTGCGATGGGCGGACAGCGATTTGTCGGAGTTTGACACGAAATACAAAAAAAATACGGAAGTGTTCCAACATGACGTACACATAGTATGATAGAATAGGTCCAGAATTTTAGTACTATACCACCCAAGTTACCTTAAAAACTTAGGTTTTGGAAATATGGGTGATTAAATTAGTAGCTATGCGATGTGCGGACAACGATTTGTCTAAGTATGACATGAAAAATAAAATAAATACGGAAGTGTGCCAACATGACGTACACATAGGATGATAGAATAGGTCCTGAAATTTAGTATTATACCACCCAAGTTACCGTAAAAACTTAGGTTTTGGAAATATGGGTGATTAAATTAGTCGCTACTCGATGTGCGGACAACGATTTGTCTAAGTATGACATGAAATATAATAATAAAAACGGAGGTGTGCCAACATTACGTACATATAGGGTGATAGAATAGGACCAGAACTTCTGTATTATACCACCCAAGTTACCGTAAAAACTTAGGTTTTGGAAATATGGGTGTTTAAATTAGTCGCTATGCGATGTGCGGACAACGATTTGTCTAAAAACTTAGGTTTTGGAAATATGGCTGATTAAAAAAGTCGCATTGAGATGTGCGGACAGCGATTTGTCAAAGTATGACATGAAAAATAAAATAAATACGGAAGTGTGCCAACATGACGTACACATAGGATGATAGAATAGGTCCTGAAATTTAAAATTATACCACCAAAGTTACCTTAAAAACTTAGGTTTTGGAAATATGGGTGATTAAATTAGTCGCTATGCGATGTGCGGACAACGATTTGTCTAAGTTTGACATGAAATATAAAAATAAATACGGAATTGTGGATACATGACGTATACATAGGGTGATAGAATAGGACCAGAACTTCTGTATTATACCACCCAAGTTACCGTAAAAACTTAGGTTTTGGAAATATGGCTGATTAAAGTAGTCGCATTGAGATGTGCGGACAGCGATTTGTCAAAGTATGACATGAAAAATAAAATAAATACGGAAGTGTGCCAACATGACGTACACATAGGATGATAGAATAGGTCCTGAAATTTAGTATTATACCACCCAAGTTACCTTAAAAACTTAGGTTTTGGAAATATGGGTGATTAAATTAGTCGCTATGCGATGTGCGGACATTGATTTGTCTAAGTTTGACATGAAATATAAAAATAAATACGGAATTGTGGATACATGATGTACACATAGGGGTACACGTAGGGTGATAGAATAGGACCAGAACTTCTGTATTATACCACCCAAGTTACCGTAAAAACTTAGGTTTTGGAAATATGGCTGATTAAAGTAGTCGCATTGAGATGTGCGGACAGCGATTTGTCAAAGTATGACATGAAAAATAAAATAAATACGGAAGTGTGCCAACATGACGTACACATAGGATGATAGAATAGGTCCTGAAATTTAGTATTATACCACCCAAGTTACCTTAAAAACTTAGGTTTTGGAAATATGGGTGATTAAATTAGTCGCTATGCGATGTGCGGACAACGATTTGTCTAAGTTTGACATGAAATATAAAAATAAATACGGAATTGTGGATACATGACGTACACATAGGGTGATAGAATAGGACCAGAACTTCTGTATTATACCACCCAAGTTACCGTAAAAACTTAGGTTTTGGAAATATGGCTGATTAAAGTAGTCGCTATGCGATGTGCGGACAACGATTTGTCGAAGTTTGACACGAAATATAAAAAAAATACGGAGGTGTGCCAACATGACGTACACATAGGAAGATAGAATAGGTCCAGAACTTTAGTACTATACCACCCAAGTTACCGTAAAAACTTAGGTTTTGGAAATATGGGTGATTAAATTAGTCGCTATGCGATGTGCGGAAAACGATTTGTCTAAGTATGACATGAAATATAATAATAAATACGGAGGTGTGCCAACATTACGTACACGTAGGGTGATAGAATAGGACCAGAACTTTAGTATTATACCACCCAAGTTACCTTAAAAACTTAGGTTTTGGAAATATGGGTGATTAAATTAGTCGCTATGCGATGTGCGGACAACGATTTGTCTAAGTTTGACATGAAATATAAAAATAAATACGGAATTGTGGATACATGACGTACACATAGGGTGATAGAATAGGACCAGAACTTCTGTATTATACCACCCAAGTTACCGTAAAAACTTAGGTTTTGGAAATATGGCTGATTAAAGTAGTCGCTATGCGATGTGCGGACAACGATTTGTCGAAGTTTGACACGAAATATAAAAAAAATACGGAGGTGTGCCAACATGACGTACACATAGGATGATAGAATAGGTTCAGAACTTTAGTATTATACCACACCACCCAAGTTACCTTAAAAACTTAGGTTTTGGAAATATGGGTGATTAAATTAGTCGCTATGCGATGTGCGGACAACGATTTGTCTAAAAACTTAGGTTTTGGAAATATGGCTGATTAAAGTAGTCGCATTGAGATGTGCGGACAGCGATTTGTCAAAGTATGACATGAAAAATAAAATAAATACGGAAGTGTGCTAACATAACGTACACATAGGATGATAGAATAGGTCCTGAAATTTAGTATTATACCACCCAAGTTACCTTAAAAACTTAGGTTTTGGAAATATGGGTGATTAAATTAGTAGCTATGCGATGTGCGGACAACGATTTGTCTAAGTTTGACATGAAATATAAAAATAAATACGGAATTGTGGATACATGACGTACACATAGGGTGATAGAATAGGACCAGAACTTCTGTATTATACCACCCAAGTTACCGTAAAAACTTAGGTTTTGGAAATATGGCTGATTAAAGTAGTCGCTATGCGATGTGCGGACAACGATTTATCGAAGTTTGACACGAAATATAAAAAAAAACGGAGGTGTGCCAACATGACGTACACATAGGATGATAGAATAGGTCCAGTACTTTAGTACTATACCACCCAAGTTACCGTAAAAACTTAGGTTTTGGAAATATGGGTGATTAAATTAGTCGCTATGCGATGTGCGGAAAACGGTTTGTCTAAGTATGACATGAAATATAATAATAAAAACGGAGGTGTGCCAACATTACGTACATATAGGGTGATAGAATAGGACCAGAACTTCTGTATTATACCACCCAAGTTACCGTAAAAACTTAGGTTTTGGAAATATGGGTGTTTAAATTAGTCGCTATGCGATGTGCGGACAACGATTTGTCTAAAAACTTAGGTTTTGGAAATATGGCTGATTAAAAAAGTCGCATTGAGATGTGCGGACAGCGATTTGTCAAAGTATGACATGAAAAATAAAATAAATACGGAAGTGTGCCAACATGACGTACACATAGGATGATAGAATAGGTCCTGAAATTTAAAATTATACCACCAAAGTTACCTTAAAAACTTAGGTTTTGGAAATATGGGTGATTAAATTAGTCGCTATGCGATGTGCGGACAACGATTTGTCTAAGTTTGACATGAAATATAAAAATAAATACGGAATTGTGGATACATGACGTATACATAGGGTGATAGAATAGGACCAGAACTTCTGTATTATACCACCCAAGTTACCGTAAAAACTTAGGTTTTGGAAATATGGCTGATTAAAGTAGTCGCATTGAGATGTGCGGACAGCGATTTGTCAAAGTATGACATGAAAAATAAAATAAATACGGAAGTGTGCCAACATGACGTACACATAGTATGATAGAATAGGTCCTGAAATTTAGTATTATACCACCCAAGTTACCTTAAAAACTTAGGTTTTGGAAATATGGGTGATTAAATTAGTCGCTATGCGATGTGCGGACAACGATTTGTCTAAGTTTGACATGAAATATAAAAATAAATACGGAATTGTGGATACATGACGTACACAAAGGGTTATAGAATAGGACCAGAACTACTGTATTATACCACCCAAGTTACCGTAAAAACTTAGGTTTTGGAAATATGGCTGATTAAAGTAGTCGCTATGCGATGTGCGGACAACGATTTGTCGAAGTTTGACACGAAATATAAAAAAAATACGGAGGTGTGCCAACATGACGTACACATAGGATGATAGAATAGGTCCAGAACTTTAGTATTATACCACACCACCCAAGTTACCTTAAAAACTTAGGTTTTGGAAATATGGGTGATTAAATTAGTCGCTATACGATGTGCGGACAACGATTTGTCTAAGTTTGACATGAAATATAAAAATAAATACGGAATTGTGGATACATGACGTACACATAGGGTGATAGAATAGGTCCTGAAATTTAGTATTATACCATATTATACCACCCAAGTTACCGTAAAAACTTATGTTTTGGAAATATTGGTGATTAAATTAGTCGCTATGCGATGTGCGGACAACGATTTGTCTAAGTATGACATGAAAAATAAAATAAATACGGAAGTGTGCCAACATGACGTACAAATAGGATGATAGAATAGGTCCTGAAATTTAGTATTATACCACCCAAGTTACCGTAAAAACTTAGGTTTTGGAAATATGGGTGATTAAATTAGTCGCTATGCGATGTGCGGAAAACGATTTGTCTAAGTATGACATGAAATATAATAATAAAAACGGAGGTGTGCCAACATTACGTACATATAGGGTGATAGAATAGGACCAGAACTTCTGTATTATACCACCCAAGTTACCGTAAAAACTTAGGTTTTGGAAATATGGGTGTTTAAATTAGTCGCTATGCGATGTGCGGACAACGATTTGTCTAAAAACTTAGGTTTTGGAAATATGGCTGATTAAAAAAGTCGCATTGAGATGTGCGGACAGCGATTTGTCAAAGTATGACATGAAAAATAAAATAAATACGGAAGTGTGCCAACATGACGTACACATAGGATGATAGAATAGGTCCTGAAATTTAAAATTATACCACCAAAGTTACCTTAAAAACTTAGGTTTTGGAAATATGGGTGATTAAATTAGTCGCTATGCGATGTGCGGACAACGATTTGTCTAAGTTTGACATGAAATATAAAAATAAATACGGAATTGTGGATACATGACGTATACATAGGGTGATAGAATAGGACCAGAACTTCTGTATTATACCACCCAAGTTACCGTAAAAACTTAGGTTTTGGAAATATGGCTGATTAAAGTAGTCGCATTGAGATGTGCGGACAGCGATTTGTCAAAGTATGACATGAAAAATAAAATAAATACGGAAGTGTGCCAACATGACGTACACATAGTATGATAGAATAGGTCCTGAAATTTAGTATTATACCACCCAAGTTACCTTAAAAACTTAGGTTTTGGAAATATGGGTGATTAAATTAGTCGCTATGCGATGTGCGGACAACGATTTGTCTAAGTTTGACATGAAATATAAAAATAAATACGGAATTGTGGATACATGACGTACACAAAGGGTTATAGAATAGGACCAGAACTACTGTATTATACCACCCAAGTTACCGTAAAAACTTAGGTTTTGGAAATATGGCTGATTAAAGTAGTCGCTATGCGATGTGCGGACAACGATTTGTCGAAGTTTGACACGAAATATAAAAAAAATACGGAGGTGTGCCAACATGACGTACACATAGGATGATAGAATAGGTCCAGAACTTTAGTATTATACCACACCACCCAAGTTACCTTAAAAACTTAGGTTTTGGAAATATGGGTGATTAAATTAGTCGCTATACGATGTGCGGACAACGATTTGTCTAAGTTTGACATGAAATATAAAAATAAATACGGAATTGTGGATACATGACGTACACATAGGGTGATAGAATAGGTCCTGAAATTTAGTATTATACCATATTATACCACCCAAGTTACCGTAAAAACTTATGTTTTGGAAATATTGGTGATTAAATTAGTTGCTATGCGATGTGCGGACAACGATTTGTCTAAGTATGACATGAAAAATAAAATAAATACGGAAGTGTGCCAACATGACGTACAAATAGGATGATAGAATAGGTCCTGAAATTTAGTATTATACCACCCAAGTTACCGTAAAAACTTAGGTTTTGGAAATATGGGTGATTAAATTAGTCGCTATGCGATGTGCGGACAACGATTTGTATAAGTATGACATGAAATATAATAATAAATACGGAGGTGTGCCAACATTACGTACATATAGGGTGATAGAATAGGACCAGAACTTCTGTATTATACAACCCAAGTTACCGTAAAAACTTAGGTTTTGGAAATATGGGTGATTAAATTAGTCGCTATGCGATGTGCGGACAACGATTTGTCTAAAAACTTAGGTTTTGGAAATATGGCTGATTAAAGTAGTCGCATTGAGATGTGCGGACAGCGATTTGTCAAAGTATGACATGAAAAATAAAATAAATACGGAAGTGTGCCAACATGACGTACACATAGGATGATAGAATAGGTCCTGAAATTTAGTATTATACCACCCAAGTTACCTTAAAAACTTAGGTTTTGGAAATATGGGTGATTAAATTAGTCGCTATGCGATGTGCGGACAACGATATGTCTACGTTTGACATGAAATATAAAAATAAATACGGAATTGTGGATACATGACGTACACATAGGGTGATAGAATAGGACCAGAACTTCTGTATTATACCACCCAAGTTACCGTAAATACTTAAGTTTTGGAAATATGGCTGATTAAAGTAGTCGCATTGAGATGTGCGGACAGCGATTTGTCAAAGTATGACATGAAAAATAAAATAAATACGGAAGTGTGCCAACATGACGTACACATAGGATGATAAAATAGGTCCTGAAATTTAGTATTATACCACCCAAGTTACCTTAAAAACTTAGGTTTTGGAAATATGGGTGATTAAATTAGTCGCTATGCGATGTGCGGACAACGATTTGTCTAAGTTTGACATGAAATATAAAAATAAATACGGATTGTGGATACATGACGTACACATAGGGTGATAGAATAGGACCAGAACTTCTGTATTATACCACCCAAGTTACCGTAAAAACTTAGGTTTTGGAAATATGGCTGATTAAAGTAGTCGCTATGCGATGAGCGGACAACGATTTGTCGAAGTTTGACACGAAATATAAAAAAAATACGGTGGTGTGCCAACATGACGTACACATAGGATGATAGAATAGGTCCAGAACTTTAGTACTATACCACCCAAGTTACCGTAAAAACTTAGGTTTCGGAAATATGGGTGATTAAATTAGTCGCTATGCGATGTGCGGACAACGATTTGTCTAAGTATGACATGAAATATAATAATAAATACGGAGGTGTGCCAACATTACGTACACCTAGGGTGATAGAATAGGACCAGAACTTTAGTATTATACCACCCAAGTTACCTTAAAAATTTAGGTTTTGGAAATATGGGTGATTAAATTAGTCGCTATGCGATGTGCGGACAACGATTTGTCTAAGTTTGACATGAAATATAAAAATAAATACGTAATTGTGGATACATGACGTACACATAGGGTGATAGAATAGGACCAGAACTTCTGTATTATATCACCCAAGTTACCGTAAAAACTTAGGTTTTGGAAATATGGCTGATTAAAGTAGTCGCTATGCGATGTGCGGACAACGATTTGTCGAAGTTTGACACGAAATATAAAAAAAATACTAAGGTGTGCCAACATGACGTACACATAAGATGATAGAATAGGTCCAGAACTTCAGTACTATACCACCCAAGTTACCGTAAAAACTTAGGTTTTGGAAATATGGGTGATTAAATTAGTCGCTATGCGATGTGCGGACAACGATTTGTCTAAGCTTGACATGAAATATAAAAATAAATACGGAGGTGTGCCAACATTACGTACACGTAGGGTGATAGAATAGGACCAGAACTTCTGTATTATACCACCCAAGTTACCGTAAAAACTTAGGTTTTGGAAATATGGGTGATTAAATTAGTCGCTATGCGATGTGCGGACAACGATTTGTCTAAGTATGACATGAAATATAATAATAAAAACGGAGGTGTGCCAACATTACGTACACATAGGGAGATAGAAAAGGACCAGACCTTCTGTATTATACCACCCAAGTTACCGTTAAAACTTAGGTTTTGGAAATATGGCTGATTAAAGTAGTCGCATTGAGATGTGCGGACAGCGATTTGTCAAAGTATGACATGAAAAATAAAATAAATACGGAAGTGTGCCAACATGACGTACACATAGGATGATAAAATAGGTCCTGAAATTTTGTATTATACCACCCAAGTTACCTTAAAAACTTAGGTTTTGGAAATATGGGTGATTAAATTAGTCGCTATGCGATGAGCGGACAACGATTTGTCTAAGTTTGACATGAAATATAAAAATAAATACGGAATTGTGGATACATGACGTACACATATGGGTACACGTAGGGTGATAGAATAGGACCAGAACTTTTGTATTATACCACCCAAGTTACCGTAAAAACTTAGGTTTTGGAAATATGGCTGATTAAAGTAGTCGCATTGAGATGTGCGGACAGCGATTTGTCAAAGTATGACATGAAAAATAAAATAAATACGGAAGTGTGTCAGCATGACGTACACGTAGGATGAAAGAATAGGACCAGAACTTTAGTACTATACCACCCAAGTTACCTTAAAAACTTAGGTTTTGGAAATATGGGTGATTAAATTAGTCGCTATGCGATGTGCGGACAACGATTTGTCTAAGTATGACATGAAATATAATAATAAATACGGAGGTGTGCCAACATTACGTACACGTATGGTGATAGAATAGGACCAGAACTTCTGTATTATACCACCCAATTTACCGTAAAAACTTAGGTTTTGGAAATATGGTTGATTAAAATAGTCGCATTGAGATGTGCGGACAGAGATTTGTCGAAGTTTGACACGAAATATAAAAAAAATACGGAGTCGTGCCAACATGACGTACACATAGGATGATAGAATAGGTCCAGAACTTTAGTACTATACCACCCAAGTTACCGTAAAAACTTAGGTTTTGGAAATATGCGTGATTAAATTAGTCGCTATGCGATGTGCGGACAACGATTTGTCTAAGTTAGACATGAAATATAAAAATAAATACGGAATTGTGGATACATGACGTACACATAGGGTGATAGAATAGGACCAGAACTTCTGTATTATACCACCCAAGTTACCGTAAAAACTTAGGTTTTGGAAATATGGGTGATTAAATTAGTCGCTATGCGATGTGCGGACAACGATTTGTCGAAGTTTGACACGAAATATAAAAAAAATACGGAGGTGTGCCAACATGACGTACACATAGGATGATAGAATAGGTCCAGAACTTTAGTACTATACCACCCAAGTTACCGTAAAAACTTAGGTTTTGGAAATATGCGTGATTAAATTAGTCGCTATGCGATGTGCGGACAACGATTTGTCTAAGTTTGACATGAAATATAAAAATAAATACGGAATTGTGGATACATGACGTACACATAGGGTGATAGAATAGGACCGGAACTTCTGTATAATACCACCCAAGTTACCGTAAAAACTTAGGTTTTGGAAATATGGCTGATTAAAGTAGTCGCTATGCGATGTGCGGACAACGATTTGTCGAAGTTTGACACGAAATATAAAAAAAAATACTAAGGTGTGCCAACATGACGTACACATAGGATGATAGAATAGGTCCAGAACTTCAGTACTATACCACCCAAGTTACCGTAAAAACTTAGGTTTTGGAAATATGGGTGATTAAATTAGTCGCTATGCGATGTGCGGACAACGATTTGTCTAAGCTTGACATGAAATATAAAAATAAATACGGAGGTGTGCCAACATTACGTACACGTAGGGTGATAGAATAGGACCAGAACTTCTGTATTATACCACCCAAGTTACCGTAAAAACTTAGGTTTTGGAAATTTGGGTGATTAAATTAGTCGCTATGCGATGTGCGGACAACGATTTGTCTAAGTATGACATGAAATATAATAATAAAAACGGAGGTGTGCCAACATTACGTACACGTAGGGTGATAGAATAGGACCAGAACTTCTGTATTATACCACCCAAGTTACCGTAAAAACTTAGGTTTTGGAAATATGGCTGATTAAAGTAGTCGCATTGAGATGTGCGGACAGAGATTTGTCGAAGTTTGACACGAAATATAAAAAAAATACGGAGGTGTGCCAACATTACGTACACGTAGGGTGATAGAATAGGACCTGAAATTTAGTATTATACCACCCAAGTTACCTTAAAAACTTAGGTTTTGGAAATATGGGTGATTAAATTAGTCGCTATGCGATGTGCGGACAACGATTTGTCTAAGTTTGACATGAAATATAAAAATAAATACGGAATTGTGGATACATGACGTACACATAGGGGTACACGTAGGGTGATAGAATAGGACCAGAACTTCTGTATTATAACACCCAAGTTACCGTAAAAACTTAGGTTTTGGAAATATGGCTGATTAAAGTAGTCGCATTGAGATGTGCGGACAGTGATTTGTCAAAGTATGACATGAAAAATAAAATAAATACGGAAGTGTGCCAACATGACGTACACATAGGATGATAGAATAGGTCCTGAAATTTAGTATTATACCACCGAAGTTACCTTAAAAACTTAGGTTTTGAAAATATGGGTGATTAAATTAGTCGCTATGCGATGTGCGGACAACGATTTGTCTAAGTTTGACATGAAATATAATAATAAATACGGAATTGTAGATACATGACGTACACATAGGGTGATAGAATAGGACCAGAACTTCTGTATTATACCACCCAAGTTACCGTAAAAACTTAGGTTTTGGAAATATGGCTGATTAAAGTAGTCGCATTGAGATGTGCGGACAGCGATTTGTCTAAGTATGACATGAAAAATAAAATAAATACGGCAGTGTGTCAGCATGACGTACACGTAGGATGAAAGAATAGGACCAGAACTTTAGTACTATACCACCCAAGTTACCTTAAAAACTTAGGTTTTGGAAATATGGGTGATTAAATTAGTCGCTATGCGATGTGCGGACAACGATTTGTCTAAGTATGACATGAAATATAATAATAAATACGGAGGTGTGCCAACATTACGTACACGTAGGGTGATAGAATAGGACCAGAACTTCTGTATTATACCACCCAATTTACCGTAAAAACTTAGGTTTTGGAAATATGGTTGATTAAAGTAGTCGCATTGAGATGTGCGGACAGAGATTTGTCGAAGTTTGACACGAAATATAAAAAAAATACGGAGGTGTGCCAACATGACGTACACATAGGATGATAGAATAGGTCCAGAACTTTAGTACTATACCACCCAAGTTACCGTAAAAACTTAGGTTTTGGAAATATGGCTGATTAAAGTAGTCGCATTGAGATGTGCGGACAACGATTTGTCTAAGTTTGACATGAAATATAAAAATAAATACGGAATTGTGGATACATGACGTACACATAGGGTGATAGAATAGGACCAGAACTTCTGTATTATACCACCCAAATTACCGTAAAAACTTAGGTTTTGGAAATATGCCTGATTAAAGTAGTCGCATTGAGATGTGCGGTCAGCGATTTGTCAAAGTATGACATGAAAAATAAAATAAATACGGAAGTGTGCCAACATGACGTACACATAGGATGATAGAATAGGCCCTGAAATTTAGTATTATACCACCCAAGTTACCTTAAAAACTTAGGTTTTGGAAATATGGGTGATTAAATTAGTCGCTATGCGATGTGCGGACAACGATTTGTCTAAGTTTGACATGAAATATAAAAATAAATACGGAATTGTGGATACATGACGTACACATAGGGGTACACGTAGGGTGATAGAATAGGACCAGAACTTCTGTATTATAACACCCAAGTTACCGTAAAAACTTAGGTTTTGGAAATATGGCTGATTAAAGTAGTCGCATTGAGATGTGCGGACAGCGATTTGTCAAAGTATGACATGAAAAATAAAATAAATACGGAAGTGTGCCAACATGACGTACACATAGGATGATAGAATAGGTCCTGAAATTTAGTATTATACCACCGAAGTTACCTTAAAAACTTAGGTTTTGAAAATATGGGTGATTAAATTAGTCGCTATGCGATGTGCGGACAACGATTTGTCTAAGTTTGACATGAAATATAATAATAAATACGGAATTGTGGATACATGACGTACACATAGGGTGATAGAATAGGACCAGAACTTCTGTATTATACCACCCAATTTACCGTAAAAACTTAGGTTTTGGAAATATGGTTGATTAAAGTAGTCGCATTGAGATGTGCGGACAGAGATTTGTCGAAGTTTGACACGAAATATAAAAAAAATACGGAGGTGTGCCAACATGACGTACACATAGGATGATAGAATAGGTCCAGAACTTTAGTACTATACCACCCAAGTTACCGTAAAAACTTAGGTTTTGGAAATATGGCTGATTAAAGTAGTCGCATTGAGATGTGCGGACAACGATTTGTCTAAGTTTTACATGAAATATAAAAATAAATACGGAATTGTGGATACATGACGTACACATAGGGTGATAGAATAGGACCAGAACTTCTGTATTATACCACCCAAATTACCGTAAAAACTTTGGTTTTGGAAATATGCCTGATTAAAGTAGTCGCATTGAGATGTGCGGTCAGCGATTTGTCAAAGTATGACATGAAAAATAAAATAAATACGGAAGTGTGCCAACATGACGTACACATAGGATGATAGAATAGGCCCTGAAATTTAGTATTATACCACCCAAGTTACCTTAAAAACTTAGGTTTCGGAAATATGGGTGATTAAATTAGTCGCTATGCGATGTGCGGACAACGATTTGTCTAAGTATGACATGAAATATAATAATAAATATCGGAGGTGTGCCAACATTACGTACACGTAGGGTGATAGAATAGGACCAGAACTTTAGTATTATACCACCCAAGTTACCTTAAAAACTTAGGTTTTGGAAATATGGGTGATTAAATTAGTCGCTATGCGATGTGCGGACAACGATTTGTCTAAGTTTGACATGAAATATAAAAATAAATACGGAACTGTGGATACATGACGTACACATAGGGTGATAGAATAGGACCAGAACTTCTGTATTATACCACCCAAGTTACCGTAAAAACTTAGGTTTTGGAAATATGGCTGATTAAAGTAGTCGCATTGAGATGTGCGGACAGAGATTTGTCGAAGTTTGACACGAAATATAAAAAAAATACGGAGGTGTGCCAACATTACGTACACGTAGGGTGATAGAATAGGACCTGAAATTTAGTATTATACCACCCAAGTTACCTTAAAAACTTAGGTTTTGGAAATATGGGTGATTAAATTAGTCGCTATGCGATGTGCGGACAACGATTTGTCTAAGTTTGACATGAAATATAAAAATAAATACGGAATTGTGGATACATGACGTACACATAGGGTGATAGAATAGGACCAGAACTTCTGTATTATACCACCCAAGTTACCGTAAGAACTTAGGTTTTGGAAATATGGCTGATTAAAGTAGTCGCATTGAGATGTGCGGACAGCGATTTGTCTAAGTATGACATGAAAAATAAAATAAATACGGCAGTGTGTCAGCATGACGTAAACGTAGGATGAAAGAATAGGACCAGAACTTTAGTACTATACCACCCAAGTTACCTTAAAAACTTAGGTTTTGGAAATATGGGTGATTAAATTAGTCGCTATGCGATGTGCGGACAACGATTTGTCTAAGTATGACATGAAATATAATAATAAATACGGAGGTGTGCCAACATTACGTACACGTAGGGTGATAGAATAGGACCAGAACTTCTGTATTATACCACCCAAGTTACCGTAAAAACTTAGGTTTTGGAAATATGGGTGATTAAAGTAGTCGCATTGAGATGTGCGGACAGAGATTTGTCGAAGTTTGACACGAAATATAAAAAAATACGGAGGTGTGCCAACATGACGTACACATAGGATGATAGAATAGGTCCAGAACCTTAGTACTATACCACCCAAGTTACCGTAAAAACTTATGTTTTGGAAATATGGCTGATTAAAGTAGTCGCATTGAGATGTGCGGACAACGATTTGTCTAAGTTTGACATGAAATATAAAAATAAATACGGAATTGTGGATACATGACGTACACATAGGGTGATAGAATAGGACCAGAACTTCTGTATTATACCACCCAAGTTACCGTAAAAACTTAGGTTTTGGAAATATGGCTGATTAAAGTAGTCGCATTGAGATGTGCGGACAGCGATTTGTCAAAGTATGACATGAAAAATAAAATAAATACGGAAGTGTGCATACATGACGAACACATAGGATGATAGAATAGGTCCTGAAATTTAGTATTATACCACCCAAGTTACCTTAAAAACTTAGGTTTTGGAAATATGGGTGATTAAATTAGTCGCTATGCGATGTGCGGACAACGATTTGTCTAAGTTTGACATGAAATATAAAAATAAATACGGAATTGTGGATACATGACGTACACATAAGGTGATAGAATAGGACCAGAACTTCTGTATTATACCACCCAAGTTACCGTAAAAACTTAGGTTTTGGAAATATGGCTGATTAAAGTAGTCGCTATGCGATGTGCGGACAACGATTTGTCGAAGTTTGACACGAAATATAAAAAAAAATACGGAGGTGTGCCAACATGACGTACACATAGGATAATAGAATAGGTCCAGAACTTTAGTACTATACCACCCAAGTTACCGTAAAAACTTAGGTTTTGGAAATATTGGTGATTAAATTAGTCGCTATGCGATGTGCGGACAACGATTTGTCTAAGTATGACATGAAATATAATAATAAATACGGAGGTGTGCCAACATTACGTACACGTAGGGTGATAGAATAGGACCAGAACTTTAGTATTATACCACCCAAGTTACCTTAAAAACTTAGGTTTTGGAAATATGGGTGATTAAATTAGTCGCTATGCGATGTGCGGACAACGATTTGTCTAAGTTTGACATGAAATATAAAAATAAATACGGAATTGTGGATACATGACGTACACATAGGGTGATAGAATAGGACCAGAACTTCTGTATCATACCACCCAAGTTACCGTAAAAACTTAGGTTTTGGAAATATGGCTGATTAAAGTAGTCGCTATGCGATGTGCGGACAACGATTTGTCGAAGTTTGACACGAAATATAAAAAAAATACGGAGGTGTGCCAACATGACGTACACATAGGATGATAGAATAGGTCCAGAACTTTAGTACTATACCACCCAAGTTACCGTAAAAACTTAGGTTTTGGAAATATGGGTGATTAAATTAGTCGCTATGCGATGTGCGGACAACGATTTGTCTAAGTTTGACATGAAATATAAAAATAAATACGGAGGTGTGCCAACATTACGTACACGTAGGGTGATAGAATAGGACCAGAACTTCTGTATTATACCACCCAAGTTACCGTAAAAACTTAGGTTTTGGAAATATGGGTGATTAAATTAGTCGTTATGCGATGTGCAGACAACGATTTGTCTAAGTATGACATGAAATATAATAATAAATACGGAAGTGTGCCAACATTACGTACACGTAGGGTGATAGAATAGGACCAGAACTTCTGTATTATACCACCCAAGTTACCGTAAAAACTTAGGTTTTGGAAATATGGCTGATTAAAGTAGTCGCATTGAGATGTGCGGACAGAGATTTGTCGAAGTTTGACACGAAATATAAAAAAAATACGGAGGTGTGCCAACATTACGTACACGTAGGGTGATAGAATAGGACCAGAACTTCTGTATTATACCACCCAAGTTACCGTAAAAACTTAGGTTTTGGAAATATGGCTGATTAAAGTAGTCGCATTGAGATGTGCGGACAGAGATTTGTCGAAGTTTGACACGAAATATAAAAATAAATACGGAATTGTGGATACATGACGTACACGTAGGGTGATAGAATAGGACCAGAACTTCTATATTATACCACCCAAGTTACCGTAAAAACTTAGGTTTTGGAAATATGGCTGATTAAAGTAGTCGCATTGAGATGTGCGGACAGCGATTTGTCAAAGTATGCAAGAAAAATAAAACAAATACGGAAGCGTGCCAACATGACGAACACATAGGATGATAGAATAGGTCCTGAAATTTAGTATTATACCACTCAAGTTATCTTAAAAACTTAGGTTTTGGAAATATGGGTGATTAAATTAGTCGCTATGCGATGTGCGGACAACGATTTGTCTAAGTAGGACATGAAATATAATAATAAATACGGAGGTGTGCCAACATGACGTACACATAGGGTGATAGAATAGGACCAGAACTTCTGTATTATACCACCCAAGTTACCCTAAAAACTTAGGTTTTGGAAATATGGCTGATTAAAGTAGTCGCATTGAGATGTGCGGACAGCGATTTGTCAAAGTATGACATGAAAAATAAAATAAATACGGAGGTGTGCCAACATGACGTACACATAGGATGATAGAATAGGTCCAGAACTTTAGTACTATACCACCCAAGTTACCTTAAAAACTTAGGTTTTGGAAATACGGGTGATTAAAATAGTCGCTATGGATGTGTGGACAGCGATCCACCTAAGTTTGACATAAAATATAAAATAAATACGGCAGTGTGTCAGCATGACGTACACGTAGGATGAAAGAATAGGACCAGAACTTTAGTACTATACCACCCAAGTTACCTTAAAAACTTAGGTTTTGGAAATATGGGTGATTAAATTAGTCGCTATGCGATGTGCGGACAACGATTTCTCTAAGTTTGACATAAAATATAAAAATAAATAAGGAGGTGTGCCAACATGACGTACACATAGGATGATAGAATAGGTCCAGAACTTTAGTACTATACCACCCAAGTTACCGTAAAAACTTAGGTTTTGGAAATATGGGTGATTAAATTAGTCGCTATGCGATGTGCGGACAACGATTTGTCTAAGTATGACATGAAATATAATAATAAATACGGAGGTGTGCCAACATTACGTACACGTAGGGTGATAGAATAGGACCAGAACTTCTGTATTATACCACCCAAGTTACCGTAAAAACTTAGGTTTTGGAAATATGGCTGATTAAAGTAGTCGCATTGAGATGTGCGGACGGAGATTTGTCGAAGTTTGACACGAAATATAAAAAAAAATACGGAAGTGTGCCAACATGACGTACACATAGGATGATAGAATAGGTCCAGAACTTTAGTACTATACCACCCAAGTTACCTTAAAAACTTAGGTTTTGGAAATACGGATGATTAAAATAGTCGCTTTGGATGTGTGGACAGCGATCCACCTAAGTTTGACATAAAATATAAAATAAATACGGCAGTGTGTCAGCATGACGTACACGTAGGATGAAAGAATAGGACCAGAACTTTAGTACTATACCACCCAAGTTCCCTTAAAAACTTAGGTTTTGAAAATATGGGTGATTAAATTAGTCGCTATGCGATGTGCGGACAACGATTTGTCTAAGTATGACATGAAATATAATAATAAATACGGAGGTGTGCCAACATTACGTACACGTAGGGTGATAGAATAGGACCAGAACTTCTGTATTATACCACCCAAGTTACCGTAAAAACTTAGGTTTTGAAAATATGGCTGATTAAAGTGGTCGCATTAAGATGTGCGGACAGCGATTTGTCAAAGTATGACATGAAAAATAAAATAAATACGGAATTGTGGATACATGACGTACACATAGGATGATAGAATAGGTCCAGAAATTTAGTATTATACCACCCAAGTTACCTTAAAAACTTAGGTTTTGGAAATATGGGTGATTAAATTAGTCGCTATGCGATGTGCGGACAACGATTTGTCTAAGTTTGACATGAAATATAAAAATAAATACGGAATTGTGGATACATGACGTACACATAGGGTGATAGAATAGGACCAGAACTTTAGTATTATACCACCCAAGTTACCTTAAAAACTTACGTTTTGGAAATATGGGTGATTAAATTAGTCGCTATGCGATGTGCGGACAACGATTTGTCTAAGTTTGACATGAAATATAAAAATAAATACGGAATTTTGGATACATGACGTACACATAGGGTGATAGAATAGGACCAGAACTTCTGTATTATACCACCCAAGTTATCGTAAAAACTTAGGTTTTGGAAATATGGCTGATTAAATTAGTCGCTATGCGATGTGCGGACAACGATTTGTCTAAGCTTGACATGAAATATTAAAATAAATACGGCAGTGTGTCAGCATGACGTACACGTAGGGTGATGAAATAGGACCAGAACTTCTGTATTATACCACCCAAGTTACCGTAAAAACTTAGGTTTTGGAAATATGGCTGATTAAAGTAGTCGCATTGAGATGTGCGGACAGCGATTTGTCTAAGTTTGACATGAAATATAAAAATAAATACGGAATTGTGGATACATGACGTACACATAGGGTGATAGAATAGGACCAGAACTTCTGTATTATACCACCCAAGGTACCGTAAAAACTTAGGTTTTGGAAATATGGCTGATTAAAGTAGTCGCATTGAGATGTGCGGACAGCGATTTGTCAAAGTAT
The DNA here is from genome assembly GCA_035578135.1 of Flexamia atlantica. Classification (NCBI taxonomy): domain Eukaryota; kingdom Metazoa; phylum Arthropoda; class Insecta; order Hemiptera; family Cicadellidae; genus Flexamia; species Flexamia atlantica. The sequence goes on along the minus strand of JAQJVK010000026.1, from coordinate 7,666,354 downwards.
GACATGAAATATAAAAATAAATACGGAATTGTGGATACATGACATCCACATAGGGTGATAAAATAGGACCAGAAATTTAGTATTATACCACCCAAGTTACCTTTAAAACTTAGGTTTTGGAAATGTGGGTGATTAAATTAGTCGCTATGCGATGTGCGGACAACGATTTGTCTAAGTATGACATGAAATATAATAATAAATACGGAGGTGTGCCAACATTACGTACACGTAGGGTGATAGAATAGGACCAGAACTTCTGTATTATACCACCCAAGTTACCGTAAAAACTTAGGTTTTGGAAATATGGCTGATTAAAGTAGTCGCTATGCGATGTGCGGACAACGATTTGTCTAAGTATGACATGAAATATAATAATAAATACGGAGGTGTGCCAACATTACGTACATATAGGGTGATAGAATAGGACCAGAACTTTTGTATTATACAACCCAAGTTACCGTAAAAACTTAGGTTTTGGAAACATGGGTGATTAAATTAGTCGCTATGCGATGTGCGGACAACGATTTGTCTAAGTATGACATGAAATATAATAATAAATACGGAGGTGTGCCAACATTACGTACACGTAGGGTGATAGAATAGGACCAGAACTTCTGTATTATACCACCCAAGTTACCGTAAAAACTTAGGTTTTGGAAATATGGCTGATTAAAGTAGTCGCATTGAGATGTGCGGACGGAGATTTGTCGAAGTTTGACACGAAATATAAAAAAAAATACGGAAGTGTGCCAACATGACGTACACATAGGATGATAGAATAGGTCCAGAACTTTAGTACTATACCACCCAAGTTACCTTAAAAACTTAGGTTTTGGAAATACGGATGATTAAAATAGTCGCTTTGGATGTGTGGACAGCGATCCACCTAAGTTTGACATAAAATATAAAATAAATACGGCAGTGTGTCAGCATGACGTACACGTAGGATGAAAGAATAGGACCAGAACTTTAGTACTATACCACCCAAGTTCCCTTAAAAACTTAGGTTTTGAAAATATGGGTGATTAAATTAGTCGCTATGCGATGTGCGGACAACGATTTGTCTAAGTATGACATGAAATATAATAATAAATACGGAGGTGTGCCAACATTACGTACACGTAGGGTGATAGAATAGGACCAGAACTTCTGTATTATACCACCCAAGTTACCGTAAAAACTTAGGTTTTGAAAATATGGCTGATTAAAGTGGTCGCATTAAGATGTGCGGACAGCGATTTGTCAAAGTATGACATGAAAAATAAAATAAATACGGAATTGTGGATACATGACGTACACATAGGATGATAGAATAGGTCCAGAAATTTAGTATTATACCACCCAAGTTACCTTAAAAACTTAGGTTTTGGAAATATGGGTGATTAAATTAGTCGCTATGCGATGTGCGGACAACGATTTGTCTAAGTTTGACATGAAATATAAAAATAAATACGGAATTGTGGATACATGACGTACACATAGGGTGATAGAATAGGACCAGAACTTTAGTATTATACCACCCAAGTTACCTTAAAAACTTAGGTTTTGGAAATATGGGTGATTAAATTAGTCGCTATGCGATGTGCGGACAACGATTTGTCTAAGTTTGACATGAAATATAAAAATAAATACGGAATTTTGGATACATGACGTACACATAGGGTGATAGAATAGGACCAGAACTTCTGTATTATACCACCCAAGTTATCGTAAAAACTTAGGTTTTGGAAATATGGCTGATTAAATTAGTCGCTATGCGATGTGCGGACAACGATTTGTCTAAGCTTGACATGAAATATTAAAATAAATACGGCAGTGTGTCAGCATGACGTACACGTAGGGTGATGAAATAGGACCAGAACTTCTGTATTATACCACCCAAGTTACCGTAAAAACTTAGGTTTTGGAAATATGGCTGATTAAAGTAGTCGCATTGAGATGTGCGGACAGCGATTTGTCTAAGTTTGACATGAAATATAAAAATAAATACGGAATTGTGGATACATGACGTACACATAGGGTGATAGAATAGGACCAGAACTTCTGTATTATACCACCCAAGGTACCGTAAAAACTTAGGTTTTGGAAATATGGCTGATTAAAGTAGTCGCATTGAGATGTGCGGACAGCGATTTGTCAAAGTATGACATGAAATATAAAAATAAATACGGAATTGTGGATACATGACATCCACATAGGGTGATAAAATAGGACCAGAAATTTAGTATTATACCACCCAAGTTACCTTTAAAACTTAGGTTTTGGAAATATGGGTGATTAAATTAGTCGCTATGCGATGTGCGGACAACGATTTGTCTAAGTATGACATGAAATATAATAATAAATACGGAGGTGTGCCAACATTACGTACACGTAGGGTGATAGAATAGGACCAGAACTTCTGTATTATACCACCCAAGTTACCGTAAAAACTTAGGTTTTGGAAATATGGCTGATTAAAGTAGTCGCTATGCGATGTGCGGACAACGATTTGTCTAAGTATGACATGAAATATAATAATAAATACGGAGGTGTGCCAACATTACGTACATATAGGGTGATAGAATAGGACCAGAACTTTTGTATTATACAACCCAAGTTACTTTAAAAACTTAGGTTTTGGAAACATGGGTGATTAAATTAGTCGCTATGCGATGTGCGGACAACGATTTGTCTAAGTATGACATGAAATATAATAATAAATACGGAGGTGTGCCAACATTACGTACACGTAGGGTGATAGAATAGGACCAGAACTTCTGTATTATACCACCCAAGTTACCGTAAAAACTTAGGTTTTGGAAATATGGCTGATTAAAGTAGTCGCATTGAGATGTGCGGACAGCGATTTGTCAAAGTATGACATGAAAAATAAAATAAATACGGAAGTGTGCCAACATGACGTACACATAGGATGATAGATTAGGTTCTGAAATTTAGTATTATACCACCCAAGTTACCTTAAAAACTTATGTTTTGGAAATATGGTTGATTAAATTAGTCGCTATGCGATGTGCGGACAACGATTTGTCTAAGTTTGACATGAAATATAAAAATAAATACGGAATTGTGGATACATGACGTACACATAGGGGTACACGTAGGGTGATAGAATAGGACCAGAACTTCTGTATTATACCACCCAAGTTACCGTAAAAACTTAGGTTTTGGAAATATGGCTGATTAAAGTATTCGCATTGAGATGTGCGGACAGCGATTTGTCAAAGTATGACATGAGAAATAAAATAAATACGGAAGTGTGCCAACATGACGTACACATAGGATGATAGAATAGGTCCTGAAATTTAGTATTATACCACCCAAGTTACCTTAAAAACTTAGGTTTTGGAAATATGGGTGATTAAATTAGTCGCTATGCGATGTGCGGACAACGATTTGTCTAAGTTTGACATGAAATATAAAAATAAATACAGAATTGTGGATACATGACGTACACATAGGGTGATAGAATAGGACCAGAACTTCTGTATTATACCACCCAAGTTACCGTAAAAACTTAGGTTTTGGAAATATGGCTGATTAAAGTAGTCGCATTGAGATGTGCGGACGGAGATTTGTCGAAGTTTGACACGAAATATAAAAAAAAATACGGAAGTGTGCCAACATGACGTACACATAGGATGATAGAATAGGTCCAGAACTTTAGTACTATACCACCCAAGTTACCTTAAAAACTTAGGTTTTGGAAATACGGATGATTAAAATAGTCGCTTTGGATGTGTGGACAGCGATCCACCTAAGTTTGACATAAAATATAAAATAAATACGGCAGTGTGTCAGCATGACGTACACGTAGGATGAAAGAATAGGACCAGAACTTTAGTACTATACCACCCAAGTTACCGTAAAAACTTAGGTTTTGGAAATATGGCTGATTAAAGTAGTCGCATTGAGATGTGCGGACAGCGATTTGTCGAAGTTTGACACGAAATATAAAAAAAATACGGAGGTGTGCCAACATGACGTACACATAGGATGATAGAATAGGTCCAGAACTTTAGTACTATACCACCCAAGTTACCGTAAAAACTTAGGTTTTGGAAATATGGGTGATTAAATTAGTCGCTATGCGATGTGCGGACAACGATTTGTCTAAGTATGACATGAAATATAATAATAAATACGGAGGTGTGCCAACATTACGTACACGTAGGGTGATAGAATAGGACCAGAACTTTAGTATTATACCACCCAAGTTACCTTAAAAACTTAGGTTTTGGAAATATGGGTGATTAAATTAGTCGCTATGCGATGTGCGGACAACGATTTGTCTAAGTTTGACATGAAATATAAAAATAAATACGGAATTGTGGATACATGACGTACACATAGGGTGATAGAATAGGACCAGAACCTCTGTATTGTACCACCCAAGTTACCGTAAAAACTTAGGTTTTGGAAATATGGCTGATTAAAGTAGTCGCATTGAGATGTGCGGACAGCGATTTGTCAAAGTATGACATGAAAAATAAAATAAATACGGAAGTGTGCCAACATGACGTACACGTAGGGTGATAGAATAGGACCAGAACTTTAGTATTATACCACCCAAGTTACTTTAAAAACTTAGGTTTTGGAAACATGGGTGATTAAATTAGTCGCTATGCGATGTGCGGACAACGATTTGTCTAAGTATGACATGAAATATAATAATAAATACGGAGGTGTGCCAACATTACGTACACGTAGGGTGATAGAATAGGACCAGAACTTCTGTATTATACCACCCAAGTTACCGTAAAAACTTAGGTTTTGGAAATATGGCTGATTAAAGTAGTCGCATTGAGATGTGCGGACAGCGATTTGTCAAAGTATGACATGAAAAATAAAATAAATACGGAAGTGTGCCAACATGACGTACACATAGGATGATAGATTAGGTTCTGAAATTTAGTATTATACCACCCAAGTTACCTTAAAAACTTATGTTTTGGAAATATGGTTGATTAAATTAGTCGCTATGCGATGTGCGGACAACGATTTGTCTAAGTTTGACATGAAATATAAAAATAAATACGGAATTGTGGATACATGACGTACACATAGGGGTACACGTAGGGTGATAGAATAGGACCAGAACTTCTGTATTATACCACCCAAGTTACCGTAAAAACTTAGGTTTTGGAAATATGGCTGATTAAAGTATTCGCATTGAGATGTGCGGACAGCGATTTGTCAAAGTATGACATGAGAAATAAAATAAATACGGAAGTGTGCCAACATGACGTACACATAGGATGATAGAATAGGTCCTGAAATTTAGTATTATACCACCCAAGTTACCTTAAAAACTTAGGTTTTGGAAATATGGGTGATTAAATTAGTCGCTATGCGATGTGCGGACAACGATTTGTCTAAGTTTGACATGAAATATAAAAATAAATACAGAATTGTGGATACATGACGTACACATAGGGTGATAGAATAGGACCAGAACTTCTGTATTATACCACCCAAGTTACCGTAAAAACTTAGGTTTTGGAAATATGGCTGATTAAAGTAGTCGCATTGAGATGTGCGGACGGAGATTTGTCGAAGTTTGACACGAAATATAAAAAAAAATACGGAAGTGTGCCAACATGACGTACACATAGGATGATAGAATAGGTCCAGAACTTTAGTACTATACCACCCAAGTTACCTTAAAAACTTAGGTTTTGGAAATACGGATGATTAAAATAGTCGCTTTGGATGTGTGGACAGCGATCCACCTAAGTTTGACATAAAATATAAAATAAATACGGCAGTGTGTCAGCATGACGTACACGTAGGATGAAAGAATAGGACCAGAACTTTAGTACTATACCACCCAAGTTACCGTAAAAACTTAGGTTTTGGAAATATGGCTGATTAAAGTAGTCGCATTGAGATGTGCGGACAGCGATTTGTCGAAGTTTGACACGAAATATAAAAAAAATACGGAGGTGTGCCAACATGACGTACACATAGGATGATAGAATAGGTCCAGAACTTTAGTACTATACCACCCAAGTTACCGTAAAAACTTAGGTTTTGGAAATATGGGTGATTAAATTAGTCGCTATGCGATGTGCGGACAACGATTTGTCTAAGTATGACATGAAATATAATAATAAATACGGAGGTGTGCCAACATTACGTACACGTAGGGTGATAGAATAGGACCAGAACTTTAGTATTATACCACCCAAGTTACCTTAAAAACTTAGGTTTTGGAAATATGGGTGATTAAATTAGTCGCTATGCGATGTGCGGACAACGATTTGTCTAAGTTTGACATGAAATATAAAAATAAATACGGAATTGTGGATACATGACGTACACATAGGGTGATAGAATAGGACCAGAACCTCTGTATTGTACCACCCAAGTTACCGTAAAAACTTAGGTTTTGGAAATATGGCTGATTAAAGTAGTCGCTATGCGATGTGCGGACAACGATTTGTCGAAGTTTGACACGAAATATAAAAAAAATACGGAGGTGTGCCAACATGACGTACACATAGGATGATAGAATAGGTCCAGAACTTTAGTACTATACCACCCAAGTTACCGTAAAAACTTAGGTTTTGGAAATATGGGTGATTAAATTAGTCGCTATGCGATGTGCGGACAACGATTTGTCTAAGTTTGACATGAAATATAAAAATAAATACGGAGGTGTGCCAACATTACGTACACGTAGGGTGATAGAATAGGACCAGAACTTCTGTATTATACCACCCAAGTTACCGTAAAAACTTAGGTTTTGGAAATATGGGTGATTAAATTAGTCGCTATGCGATGTGCAGACAACGATTTGTCTAAGTATGACATGAAATATAATAATAAATACGGAAGTGTGCCAACATTACGTACACGTAGGGTGATAGAATAGGACCAGAACTTCTGTATTATACCACCCAAGTTACCGTAAAAACTTAGGTTTTGGAAATATGGCTGATTAAAGTAGTCGCATTGAGATGTGCGGACAGAGATTTGTCGAAGTTTGACACGAAATATAAAAAAAATACGGAGGTGTGCCAACATTACGTACACGTAGGGTGATAGAATAGGACCAGAACTTCTGTATTATACCACCCAAGTTACCGTAAAAACTTAGGTTTTGGAAATATTGCTGATTAAAGTAGTCGCATTGAGATGTGCGGACAGAGATTTGTCGAAGTTTGACACGAAATATAAAAATAAATACGGAATTGTGGATACATGACGTACACGTAGGGTGATAGAATAGGACCAGAACTTCTGTATTATACCACCCAAGTTACCGTAAAAACTTAGGTTTTGGAAATATGGCTGATTAAAGTAGTCGCATTGAGATGTGCGGACAGCGATTTGTCAAAGTATGCATGAAAAATAAAATAAATACGGAAGCGTGCCAACATGACGAACACATTGGATGATAGAATAGGTCCTGAAATTTAGTATTATACCACCCAAGTTATCTTAAAAACTTAGGTTTTGGAAACATGGGTGATTAAATTAGTCGCTATGCGATGTGCGGACAACGATTTGTCTAAGTATGACATGAAATATAATAATAAATACGGAGGTGTGCCAACATTACGTACACGTAGGGTGATAGAATAGGACCAGAACTTTAGTATTATACCACCCAAGTTACCTTAAAAACTTAGGTTTTGGAAATATGGGTGATTAAATTAGTCGCTATGCGATGTGCGGACAACGATTTGTCTAAGTTTGACATGAAATATAAAAATAAATACGGAATTGTGGATACATGACGTACACATAGGGTGATAGAATAGGACCAGAACTTCTGTATTATACCACCCAAGTTACCGTAAAAACTTAGGTTTTGGAAATATGGCTGATTAAAGTAGTCGCTATGCGATGTGCGGACAACGATTTGTCGAAGTTTGACACGAAATATAAAAAAAATACGGAGGTGTGCCAACATGACGTACACATAGGATGATAGAATAGGTCCAGAACTTTAGTACTATACCACCCAAGTTACCGTAAAAACTTAGGTTTTGGAAATATGGGTGTTTAAATTAGTCACTATGCGATGTGCGGACAACGATTTGTCTAAGTTTGACATGAAATATAAAAATAAATACGGAGGTGTGCCAACATTACGTACACGTAGGGTGATAGAATAGGACCAGAACTTCTGTATTATACCACCCAAGTTACCGTAAAAACTTAGGTTTTGGAAATATGGGTGATTAAATTAGTCGCTATGCGATGTGCAGACAACGATTTGTCTAAGTATGACATGAAATATAATAATAAATACGGAAGTGTGCCAACATTACGTACACGTAGGGTGATAGAATAGGACCAGAACTTCTGTATTATACCACCCAAGTTACCGTAAAAACTTAGGTTTTGGAAATATGGCTGATTAAAGTAGTCGCATTGAGATGTGCGGACAGAGATTTGTCGAAGTTTGACACGAAATATAAAAAAATACGGAGGTGTGCCAACATTACGTACACGTAGGGTGATAGAATAGGACCAGAACTTCTGTATTATACCACCCAAGTTACCGTAAAAACTTAGGTTTTGGAAATATGGCTGATTAAAGTAGTCGCATTGAGATGTGCGGACAGCGATTTGTCAAAGTATGCATGAAAAATAAAATAAATACGGAAGCGTGCCAACATGACGAACACATAGGATGATAGAATAGGTCCTGAAATTTAGTATTATACCACCCAAGTTATCTTAAAAACTTAGGTTTTGGAAATATGGGTGATTAAATTAGTCGCTATGCGATGTGCGGACAACGATTTGTCTAAGTATGACATGAAATATAATAATAAATACGGAGGTGTGCCAACATTACGTACACGTAGGGTGATAGAATAGGACCAGAACTTTAGTATTATACCACCCAAGTTACCTTAAAAACCTAGGTTTTGGAAATATGGGTGATTAAATTAGTCGCTATGCGATGTGCGGACAACGATTTGTCTAAGTATGGCATGAAATATAATAATAAATACGGAGGTGTGCCAACATTACGTACACGTAGGGTGAAAGAATAGGACCAGAACTTCTGTATTATACCACCCAAGTTACCGTAAAAACTTAGGTTTTGGAAATATTGCTGATTAAAGTAGTCGCATTGAGATGTGCGGACAGAGATTTGTCGAAGTTTGACACGAAATATAAAAATAAATACGGAATTGTGGATACATGACGTACACGTAGGGTGATAGAATAGGACCAGAACTTCTGTATTATACCACCCAAGTTACCGTAAAAACTTAGGTTTTGGAAATATGGCTGATTAAAGTAGTCGCATTGAGATGTGCGGACAGCGATTTGTCAAAGTATGCATGAAAAATAAAATAAATACGGAAGCGTGCCAACATGACGAACACATAGGATGATAGAATAGGTCCTGAAATTTAGTATTATACCACCCAAGTTATCTTAAAAACTTAGGTTTTGGAAACATGGGTGATTAAATTAGTCGCTATGCGATGTGCGGACAACGATTTGTCTAAGTATGACATGAAATATAATAATAAATACGGAGGTGTGCCAACATTACGTACACGTAGGGTGATAGAATAGGACCAGAACTTTAGTATTATACCACCCAAGTTACCTTAAAAACTTAGGTTTTGGAAATATGGGTGATTAAATTAGTCGCTATGCGATGTGCGGACAACGATTTGTCTAAGTTTGACATGAAATATAAAAATAAATACGGAATTGTGGATACATGACGTACACATAGGGTGATAGAATAGGACCAGAACTTCTGTATTATACCACCCAAGTTACCGTAAAAACTTAGGTTTTGGAAATATGGCTGATTAAAGTAGTCGCTATGCGATGTGCGGACAACGATTTGTCGAAGTTTGACACGAAATATAAAAAAAATACGGAGGTGTGCCAACATGACGTACACATAGGATGATAGAATAGGTCCAGAACTTTAGTACTATACCACCCAAGTTACCGTAAAAACTTAGGTTTTGGAAATATGGGTGTTTAAATTAGTCACTATGCGATGTGCGGACAACGATTTGTCTAAGTTTGACATGAAATATAAAAATAAATACGGAGGTGTGCCAACATTACGTACACGTAGGGTGATAGAATAGGACCAGAACTTCTGTATTATACCACCCAAGTTACCGTAAAAACTTAGGTTTTGGAAATATGGGTGATTAAATTAGTCGCTATGCGATGTGCAGACAACGATTTGTCTAAGTATGACATGAAATATAATAATAAATACGGAAGTGTGCCAACATTACGTACACGTAGGGTGATAGAATAGGACCAGAACTTCTGTATTATACCACCCAAGTTACCGTAAAAACTTAGGTTTTGGAAATATGGCTGATTAAAGTAGTCGCATTGAGATGTGCGGACAGAGATTTGTCGAAGTTTGACACGAAATATAAAAAAATACGGAGGTGTGCCAACATTACGTACACGTAGGGTGATAGAATAGGACCAGAACTTCTGTATTATACCACCCAAGTTACCGTAAAAACTTAGGTTTTGGAAATATGGCTGATTAAAGTAGTCGCATTGAGATGTGCGGACAGCGATTTGTCAAAGTATGCATGAAAAATAAAATAAATACGGAAGCGTGCCAACATGACGAACACATAGGATGATAGAATAGGTCCTGAAATTTAGTATTATACCACCCAAGTTATCTTAAAAACTTAGGTTTTGGAAATATGGGTGATTAAATTAGTCGCTATGCGATGTGCGGACAACGATTTGTCTAAGTATGACATGAAATATAATAATAAATACGGAGGTGTGCCAACATTACGTACACGTAGGGTGATAGAATAGGACCAGAACTTTAGTATTATACCACCCAAGTTACCTTAAAAACCTAGGTTTTGGAAATATGGGTGATTAAATTAGACGCTATGCGATGTGCGGACAACGATTTGTCTAAGTATGGCATGAAATATAATAATAAATACGGAGGTGTGCCAACATTACGTACACGTAGGGTGAAAGAATAGGACCAGAACTTCTGTATTATACCACCCAAGTTACCTTAAAAACTTAGGTTTTGGAAATATGGGTGATTAAATTAGTCGCTATGCGATGTGCGGACAACGATTTGTCTAAGTATGACATGAAATATAATAATAAATACGGAGGTGTGCCAACATCACACATAGGGTGATAGAATAGGACCAGAACTTCTTTATTATACCACCCAAGTTACCGTAAAAACTTAGGTTTTGGAAATATGGCTGATTAAAGTAGTCGCATTGAGATGTGCGGACAGCGATTTGTCAAAGTATGACATGAAAAATAAAATAAATACGGAAGTGTGCCAACATGACGTACACATAGGATGATAGAATAGGTCCTGAAATTTAGTATTAATCCACCCAAGTTACCTTAAAAACTTAGGTTTTGGAAATATGGGTGATTAAATTAGTCGCTATGCGATGTGCGGACAACGATTTGTCTAAGTATGACATGAAATATAATAATAAATACGGAGGTGTGCCAACATTACGTACACGTAGGGTGATAGAATAAGACCAGAACGTCTGTATTATACCACCCAAGTTACCGTAGAAACTTAGGTTTTGGGAATATGGCTGATTAAAGTAGTCGCATTGAGATGTGCGGACAGCGATTTGTCTAAGAATGACATGAAATATAATAATAAATACGGAGGTGTGCCAACATTACGTACACGTAGGGTGATAGAATAGGACCAGAACTTCTGTATTATACCACCCAAGTTACCGTAAAAACTTAGGTTTTGGAAATATGGCTGATTAAAGTAGTCGCATTGAGATGTGCGGACGGAGATTTGTCGAAGTTTGACACGAAATATAAAAAAAATACGGAAGTGTGCCAACATGACGTACACATAGGATGATAGAATAGGTCCAGACCTTTAGTACTATACCACCCAAGTTACCTTAATAACTTAGGTTTTGGAATTACGGATGATTAAAATAGTCGCTTTGGATGTGTGGACAGCGATCCACCTAAGTTTGACATAAAATATAAAATAAATACGGCAGTGTGTCAGCATGACGTACACGTAGGATGAAAGAATAGGACCAGAACTTTAGTACTATACCACCCAAGTTACCTTAAAAACTTAGGTTTTGAAAATATGGGTGATTAAATTAGTCGCTATGCGATGTGCGGACAACGATTTGTCTAAGTATGACATGAAATATAATAATAAATACGGAGGTGTGCCAACATTACGTACACGTAGGGTGATAGAATAGGACCAGAACTTCTGTATTATACCACCCAAGTTACCGTAAAAACTTAGGTTTTGAAAATATGGCTGATTAAAGTAGTCGCATTGAGATGTGCGGACAGCGATTTGTCAAAGTATGACATGAAAAATAAAATAAATACGGAATTGTGGATACATGACGTACACATAGGATGATAGAATAGGTCCAGAAATTTAGTATTATACCACCCAAGTTACCTTAAAAACTTAGGTTTTGGAAATATGGGTGATTAAATTAGTCGCTATGCGATGTGCGGACAACGATTTGTCTAAGTATGACATGAAATATAATAATAAATACGGAGGTGTGCCAACATGACGTACACATAGGGTGATAGAATAGGACCAGAACTTTAGTATTATACCACCCAAGTTACCTTAAAAACTTAGGTTTTGGAAATATGGGTGATTAAATTAGTCGCTATGCGATGTGCGGACAACGATTTGTCTAAGTTTGACATGAAATATAAAAATAAATACGGAATTGTGGATACATGACGTACACATAGGGTGATAGAATAGGACCAGAACTTCTGTATTATACCACCCAAGTTATCGTAAAAACTTAGGTTTTGAAAATATGGCTGATTAAATTAGTCGCTATGCGATGTGCGGACAACGATTTGTCTAAGTTTGACATGAAATATAAAAATAAATACGGCAGTGTGTCAGCATGACGTACACGTAGGGTGATGAAATAGGACCAGAATTTCTGTATTATACCACCCAAGTTACCGTAAAAACTTAGGTTTTGGAAATATGGCTGATTAAAGTAGTCGCATTGAGATGTGCGGACAGCGATTTGTCTAAGTTTGACATGAAATATAAAAATAAATACTGAATTGTGGATACATGACGTACACATAGGGTGATAGAATAGGACCAGAACTTCTGTATTATACCACCCAAGTTACCGTAAAAACTTAGGTTTTGGAAATATGGCTGATTAAAGTAGTCGCATTGAGATGTGCGGACAGCGATTTGTCAAAGTATGACATGAAATATAAAATTAAATACGGAATTGTGGATACATGACATCCACATAGGGTGATAAAATAGGACCAGAAATTTAGTATTATACCACCCAAGTTACCTTTAAAACTTAGGTTTTGGAAATATGGGTGATTAAATTAGTCGCTATGCGATGTGCGGACAGCGATTTGTCTAAGTATGACATGAAATATAATAATAAATACGGAGGTGTGCCAACATTACGTACACGTAGGGTGATAGAATAGGACCAGACCTTCTGTATTATACTACCCAAGTTACCGTAAAAACTTAGGTTTTGGAAATATGGCTGATTAAAGTAGTCGCTATGCGATGTGCGGACAACGATTTGTCTAAGTATGACATGAAATATAATAATAAATACGGAGGTGTGCCAACATTACGTACATATTGGGTGATAGAATAGGACCAGAACTTCTGTATTATACCACCCAAGTTACCGTAAAAACTTAGGTTTTGGAAATATGGGTGATTAAATTAGTTGCTATGCGAAGTGCGGACAACGATTTGTCTAAAAAGTTAGGTTTTGGAAATATGGCTGATTAAAGTAGTCGCATTGAGATGTGCGGACAGCGATTTGTCAAAGTATGACATGAAAAATAAAATAAATACGGAAGTGTGCCAACATGACGTACACATAGGATGATAGAATAGGTCCTGAAATTTAGTATTATACCACCCAAGTTACCTTAAAAACTTAGGTTTTGGAAATATGGGTGATTAAATTAGTCGCTATGCGATGTGCGGACAACGATTTTTCTAAGTTTGACATGAAATATAAAAATAAATACGGAATTGTGGATACATGACGTACACATAGGGTGATAGAATAGGACCAGAACTTCTGTATTATACCACCCAAGTTACCGTAAAAACTTAGGTTTTGGAAATATGGCTGATTAAAGTAGTCGCATTGAGATGTGCGGACAGCGATTTGTCAAAGTATGACATGAAAAATAAAATAAATACGGAAGTGTGCCAACATGACGTACACATAGGATGAAAGAATAGGACCAGAACTTTAGTACTATACCACCCAAGTTACCGTAAAAACTTAGGTTTTGGAAATACGGGTGATTAAAATAGTCGCTTTGGATGTGTGGACAGTGATCCACCTGTTTGACATAAAATATAAAATAAATACGGCAGTGTGTCAGCATGACGTACACGTAGGGTGATGAAATAGGACCAGAACTTCTGTATTACACCACCCAAATTACCGTAAAAACTTAGGTTTTGGAAATATGGCTGATTAAAGTAGTCGCATTGAGATGTGCGGACAGCGATTTGTCAAAGTATGACATGAAAAATAAAATAAATACGGAAGTGTGCCAACATGACGTACACATAGGATGATAGAATAGGTCCTGAAATTTAGTATTATACCATCCAAGTTACCTTAAAAACTTAGGTTTTGGAAATATGGGTGATTAAATTAGTCGCTATGCGATGTGCGGACAACGATTTGTCTAAGTTTGACATGAAATATAAAAATAAATACGGAATTGTGGATACATGACGTACACATAGGGTGATAGAATAGGACCAGAACTTCTGTATTATACCACCCAAGGTACCGTAAAAACTTAGGTTTTGGAAATATGGCTGATTAAAGTAGTCGCATTGAGATGTGCGGACAGAGATTTGTCGAAGTTTGACACGAAATATAAAAAAATACGGAGGTGTGCCAACATTACGTACACGTAGGGTGATAGAATAGGACCAGAACTTCTGTATTATACCACCCAAGTTACCGTAAAAACTTAGGTTTTGGAAATATGGCTGATTAAAGTAGTCGCATTGAGATGTGCGGACAGAGATTTGTCGAAGTTTGACACGAAATATAAAAAAAATACGGAGGTGTGCCAACATGACGTACACATAGGATGATAGAATAGGTCCAGAACTCTAGTACTATACCACCCAAGTTACCTTAAAAACTTAGGTTTTGGAAATACGGGTAATTAAAATAGTCGCATTGAGATGTGTGGACAGTGATCCACCTAAGTTTGACATAAAATATAAAATAAATACGGCAGTGTGTCAGCATGACGTACACGTAGGGTGATGAAATAGGACAAGAACTTCTGTATTATACCACCCAAGTTACCGTAAAAACTTAGGTTTTGGAAATATGGCTGATTAAATTAGTCGCTATGCGATGTGCGGACAACGATTTGTCGAAGTTTGACACGAAATATAAAAAAAATACGGAAGTGTGCCAACATGACGTACACATAGGATGATAGAATAGGTCCAGAACTTTAGTACTATACCACCCAAGTTACCGTAAAAACTTAGGTTTTGGAAATATGGCTGATTAAAGTAGTCGCATTGAGATGTGCGGACAGCGATTTGTCAAAGTATGACATGAAAAATAAAATAAATACGGAAGTTTGCCAACATGACGTACACATAGGATGATAGAATAGGTCCTGAAATTTAGTATTATACCACCCAAGTTACCTTAAAAACTTAGGTTTTGGAAATATGGGTGATTAAATTAGTCGCTATGCGATGTGCGGAAAACGATTTGTCTAAGTTTGACATGAAATATAAAAATAAATACGGAATTGTGGATACATGACGTACACATAGGGTGATAGAATAGGGCCAGAACTTCTGTATTATACCACCCAAGTTACCGTAAAAACTTAGGTTTTGGAAATATGGGTGATTAAATTAGTCGCTATGCGATGTGCGGACAACGATTTGTCTAAGTTTGATATGAAATATAAAAATAAATACGGAATTGTTGATACATGACGTACACATAGGATGATAGAATAGGACCAGAACTTCTGTATTATACAACCCAAGTTACCGTAAAAACTTAGGTTTTGGAAATATGGGTGATTAAATTAGTCGCTATGCGATGTGCGGACAACGATTTGTCTAAGTTTGACATGAAATATAATAATAAATACGGAGGTGTGCCAACATGACGTACACATAGGGTGATAGAATAGGACCAGAACTTCTGTATTATACCACCTAAGTTACCGTAAAAACTTAGGTTTTGGAAATATGGGTGATTAAATTAGTCGCTATGCGATGTGCGGACAACGATTTTTCTAAGTATGACATGAAATATAATAATAAATACGGAGATGTGCCAACATTACGTACACGTAGGGTGATAGAATAGGACCAGAACTTCTGTATTATACCACCCATGTTCGTAAAAACTTAGGTTTTGGAAATATGGCTGATTAAAGAAGTCGCTATGCGATGTGCGGACAACGATTTGTCGAAGTTTGACACGAAATATAAAAAAATACGGAGGTGTGCCAACATGACGTACACATAGGATGATAGAATAGGTCCAGAACCTTAGTACTATACCACCCAAGTTACCTTAAAAACTTAGGTTTTGGAAATACGGGTGATTAAAATAGTCGCTTTGGATGTGTGGACAGTGATCCACCTAAGTTTGACATAAAACAAAAAATAAATACGGCAGTGTGTCAGCACGACGTACACGTAGGGTGATGAAATAGGACCAGAACTTCTGTATTATACTACCCAAGTTACCGTAAAAACTTAGGTTTTGAAAATATGGCTGATTAAAGTAGTCGCATTGAGATGTGCGGACAGCGATTTGTCAAAGTATGACATGAAAAATAAAATAAATACGGAAGTGTGCCAAGATGACGTACACATAGGATGATAGAATAGGTCCTGAAATTTAGTATTATACCATCCAAGTTACCTTAAAAACTTAGGTTTTGGAAATATGGGTGATTAAATTAGTCGCTATGCGATGTGCGGACAACGATTTGTCTAAGTTTGACATGAAATATAAAAATAAATACGGAATTGTGGATACATGACGTACACATAGGGTGATAGAATAGGACCAGAACTTCTGTATTATACCACCCAAGTTACCGTAAAAACTTAGGTTTTGGAATTATGGCTGATTAAAGTAGTCGCATTGAGATGTGCGGACAGAGATTTGTCGAAGTTTGACACCAAATATAAAAAAATACGGAGGTGTGCCAACATGACGTACACATAGGATTATAGAATAGGTCCAGAACTCTAGTACTATACCACCCAAGTTACCTTAAAAACTTAGGTTTTGGAAATACGGGTGATTAAAATAGTCGCATTGAGATGTGTGGACAGTGATCCACCTAAGTTTGACATAAAATATAAAATAAATACGGCAGTGTGTCAGCATGACGTACACGTAGGGTGATGAAATAGGACCAGAACTTCTGTATTATACCACCCAAGTTACCGTAAAAACTTAGGTTTTGGAAATATGGCTGATTAAATTAGTCGCTATGCGATGTGCGGACAACGATTTGTCGAAGTTTGACACGAAATATAAAAAAAATACGGAGGTGTGCCCACATGACGTACACATAGGATGATAGAATAGGTCCAGAACTTTAGTACTATACCACCCAAGTTACCGTAAAAACTTAGGTTTTGGAAATATGGCTGATTAAAGCAGTCGCATTGAGATGTGCGGACAGCGATTTGTCAAAGTATGACATGAAAAATAAAATAAATACGGAAGTGTGCCAACATGACGTACACATAGGATGATAGAATAGGTCCTGAAATTTAGTATTATACCACCCAAGTTACCTTAAAAACTTAGGTTTTGGAAATATGGGTGATTAAATTAGTCGCTATGCGATGTGCGGACAACGATTTGTCTAAGTTTGACATGAAATATAAAAATAAATACGGAATTGTGGATACATGACGTACACATAGGGTGATAGAATAGGACCAGAACTTCTGTATTATACCACCCAAGTTACCGTAAAAACTTAGGTTTTGGAAATATGGCTGATTAAAGTAGTCGCACTGAGATGTGCGGACAGCGATTTGTCAAAGTATGACATGAAATATAAAAATAAATACGGAATTGTGGATACATGATATCCACATAGGGTGATAAAATAGGACCAGAAATTTAGTATTATACCACCCAAGTTACCTTAAAAACATAGGTTTTGGAAATATGGGTGATTAAATTAGTCGCTATGCGATGTGCGTACAACGATTTGTCTAAGTATGACATGAAATATAATAATAAATACGGAGGTGTGCCAACATTCCGTACACGTAGGGTGATAGAATAGGACCAGAAGTTCTGTATTATACCAACCAAGTTACCGTAAAAACTTAGGTTTTGGAAATAAGGCTGATTAAAGTAGTCGCTATGCGATGTGCGGACAACGATTTGTCTAGGTATGACATGAAATATAATAATAAATACGGAGTTGTGCCAACATTACGTACATATAGGGTGATAGAATAGGACCAGAACTTCTGTATTATACCACCTAAGTTACCGTAAAAACTTAGGTTTTGGAAATATGGGTGATTAAATTAGTCGCTATGCGATGTGCGGACAACGATTTGTCTAAGTTTGACATGAAATATAAAAATAAATACGGTATTTTGGATACATGACGTACACATTGGGTGATATAATAGGATTAGAACTATATTATTATACCACTCAGGTTACCGTCAAAACTTAGTTTTTGGAAATACGGGTGATTAAAATAGTCGCTTTGGATGTGTGGACAGCGATCCACCTAAGTTTGACATAAAATATAAAATAAATACGGAAGTGTGTCAGCATGACGTACACGTAGGATGAAAGAATAGGACCAGAACTTTTGTACTATACCACCCAAGTTACCTTAAAAACTTAGGTTTTGGGGATATGGGTGATTAAATTAGTCGCTATGCGATGTGCGGACAACGATTTGTCTAAGTATGACATGAAATATAATAATAAATACGGATGTGTGCCAACATTACGTACACGTAGGATGATAGAATAGGACCAGAACTTCTGTATTATACCACCCAAGTTACCGTAAAAACTTAGGTTTTGGAAATATGGCTGACTAAAGTAGTCGCTATGCGATGTGCGGACAACGATTTGTCTAAGTATGACATGAAATATAATAATAAATACGGAGGTGTGCCAACATTACGTACATATAGGGTGATAGAATAGGACCAGAACTTCTGTATTATACCACCCAAGTTACCGTAAAAACTTACGTTTTGGAAATATGGGTGATTAAATTAGTCGCTATGCGATGTGCGGACAACGATTTGTCTAAAAACTTAGGTTTTGGAAATATGGCTGATTAAAGTAGTCGCATTGAGATGTGCGGACAGCGATTTGTCAAAGTATGACATGAAAAATAAAATAAATACGGAAGTGTGCCAACATGACGTACACATAGGATGATAGAATAGGTCCTGAAATTTAGTATTATACCACCCAAGTTACCTTAAAAACTTAGGTTTTGGAAATATGGGTGATTAAATTAGTCGCTATGCGATGTGCGGACAACGATTTGTCTAAGTTTGACATGAAATATAAAAATAAATACGGAATTGTGGATACATGACGTACACATAGGGTGATAGAATAGGACCAGAACTTCTGTATTATACCACCCAAGTTACCGTAAAAACTTAGGTTTTGGAAATATGGCTGATTAAAGTAGTCGCATTGAGATGTGCGGACAGCGATTTGTCAAAGTATGACATGAAATATAAAAATAAATACGGAATTGTGGATACATGATATCCACATAGGGTGATAAAATAGGACCAGAAATTTAGTATTATACCACCCAAGTTACCTTAAAAACATAGGTTTTGGAAATATGGGTGATTAAATTAGTCGCTATGCGATGTGCGTACAACGATTTGTCTAAGTATGACATGAAATATAATAATAAATACGGAGGTGTGCCAACATTCCGTACACGTAGGGTGATAGAATAGGACCCGAAGTTCTGTATTATACCAACCAAGTTACCGTAAAAACTTAGGTTTTGGAAATAAGGCTGATTAAAGTAGTCGCTATGCGATGTGCGGACAACGATTTGTCTAGGTATGACATGAAATATAATAATAAATACGGAGTTGTGCCAACATTACGTACATATAGGGTGATAGAATAGGACCAGAACTTCTGTATTATACCACCTAAGTTACCGTAAAAACTTAGGTTTTGGAAATATGGGTGATTAAATTAGTCGCTATGCGATGTGCGGACAACGATTTGTCTAAGTTTGACATGAAATATAAAAATAAATACGGAATTTTGGATACATGACGTACACATTGGGTGATATAATAGGATTAGAACTATATTATTATACCACTCAGGTTACCGTCAAAACTTAGTTTTTGGAAATACGGGTGATTAAAATAGTCGCTTTGGATGTGTGGACAGCGATCCACCTAAGTTTGACATAAAATATAAAATAAATACGGAAGTGTGTCAGCATGACGTACACGTAGGATGAAAGAATAGGACCAGAACTTTTGTACTATACCACCCAAGTTACCTTAAAAACTTAGGTTTTGGGGATATGGGTGATTAAATTAGTCGCTATGCGATGTGCGGACAACGATTTGTCTAAGTATGACATGAAATATAATAATAAATACGGATGTGTGCCAACATTACGTACACGTAGGATGATAGAATAGGACCAGAACTTCTGTATTATACCACCCAAGTTACCGTAAAAACTTAGGTTTTGGAAATATGGCTGACTAAAGTAGTCGCTATGCGATGTGCGGACAACGATTTGTCTAAGTATGACATGAAATATAATAATAAATACGGAGGTGTGCCAACATTACGTACATATAGGGTGATAGAATAGGACCAAAACTTCTGTATTATACCACCCAAGTTACCGTAAAAACTTACGTTTTGGAAATATGGGTGATAAAATTAGTCGCTATGCGATGTGCGGACAACGATTTGTCTAAAAACTTAGGTTTTGGAAATATGGCTGATTAAAGTAGTCGCATTGAGATGTGCGGACAGCGATTTGTCAAAGTATGACATGAAAAATAAAATAAATACGGAAGTGTGCCAACATGACGTACACATAGGATGATAGAATAGGTCCTGAAATTTAGTATTATACCACCCAAGTTACCTTAAAAACTTAGGTTTTGGAAATATGGGTGATTAAATTAGTCGCTATGCGATGTGCGGACAACGATTTGTCTAAGTTTGACATGAAATATAAAAATAAATACGGAATTGTGGATACATGACGTACACATAGGGTGATAGAATAGGACCAGAACTTTAGTATTATACCACCCAAGTTACCTTAAAAACTTAGGTTTTGGAAATATGGGTGATTAAATTAGTCGCTATGCGATGTGCGGACAGCGATTTGTCAAAGTATGACATGAAATATAAAAATAAATACGGAATTGTGGATACATGATATCCACATAGGGTGATAAAATAGGACCAGAAATTTAGTATTATACCACCCAAGTTACCTTAAAAACATAGGTTTTGGAAATATGGGTGATATAATTAGTCGCTATGCGATGTGCGTACAACGATTTGTCTAAGTATGACATGAAATATAATAATAAATACGGAGGTGTGCCAACATTCCGTACACGTAGGGTGATAGAATAGGACCAGAAGTTCTGTATTATACCAACCAAGTTACCGTAAAAACTTAGGTTTTGGAAATAAGGCTGATTAAAGTAGTCGCTATGCGATGTGCGGACAACGATTTGTCTAAGTATGACATGAAATATAATAATAAATACGGAGGTGTGCCAACATTACGTACATATAGGGTGATAGAATAGGACCAGAACTTCTGTATTATACCACCCAAGTTACCGTAAAAACTTAGGTTTTGCAAATATGGGTGATTAAATTAGTCGCTATGCGATGTGCGGACAACGATTTGTCTAAAAACTTAGGTTTTGGAAATATGGCTGATTAAAGTAGTCGCATTGAGATGTGCGGACAGCGATTTGTCAAAGTATGACATGAAAAATAAAATAAATACGGAAGTGTGCCAACATGACGTACACATAGGATGATAGAATATGTCCTGAAATTTAGTATTATACCACCCAAGTTACCTTAAAAACTTAGGTTTTGGAAATATGGGTGATTAAATTAGTCGCTATGCGATGTGCGGACAACGATTTGTCTAAGTTTGACATGAAATATAAAAATAAATACGGAATTGTGGATATATGACGTACACATAGCGTGATAGAATAGGACCAGAACTTCTGTATTATACCACCCAAGTTACCGTAAAAACTTAGGTTTTGGAAATATGGCTGATTAAAGTAGTCGCATTGAGATGTGCGGACAGCGATTTGTCAAAGTATGACATGAAAAATAAAATAAATACGGAAGTGTGCCAACATGACGTACACATAGGATGATAGAATAGGTCCTGAAATTTAGTATTATAGCACCCAAGTTACCTTAAAAACTTAGGTTTTGGAAATATGGGTGATTAAATTAGTCGCTATGCGATGTGCGGACAACGATTTGTCTAAGTTTGACATGAAATATAAAAATAAGTACGGAATTATGGATACATGACGTACACATAGGGGTACACGTAGGGTGATAGAATAGGACCAGAACTTCTGTATTATACCACCCAAGTTACCGTAAAAACTTAGGTTTTGGAAATATGGCTGATTAAAGTAGTCGCATTGAGATGTGCGGACAGCGATTTGTCAAAGTATGACATGAAAAATAAAATTAATACGGAAGTGTGCCAACATGACGTACACATAGGATGATAGAATAGGTCCTGAAATTTAGTATTATACCACCCAAGTTACCTTAAAAACTTAGGTTTTGGAAATATGGGTAATTAAATTAGTCGCTATGCGATGTGCGGACAACGATTTGTCTAAGTTTGACATGAAATATAAAAATAAGTACGGAATTGTGGATACATGACGTACACATAGGGGTACACGTAGGGTGATAGAATAGGACCAGAACTTCTGTATTATACCACCCAAGTTACCGTAAAAACTTAGGTTTTGGAAATATGGCTGATTAAAGTAGTCGCATTGAGATGTGCGGACAGCGATTTGTCAAAGTATGACATGAAAAATAAAATAAATACGGAAGTGTGCCAACATGACGTACACATAGGATGATAGAATAGGTCCTGAAATTTAGTATTATACCACCCAAGTTACCTTAAAAACTTAGGTTTTGGAAATATGGGTGATTAAATTAGTCACTATGCGATGTGCGGACAACGATTTGTCTAAGTTTGACATGAAATATAAAAATAAATACGGAATTGTGGATACATGACGTACACATAGGGTGATAGAATAGGACCAGAACTTCTGTATTATACCACCCAAGTTATCGTAAAAACTTAGGTTGTGGAAATATGGGTGATTAAAATAGTCGCTATGCGATGTGCGTACAGCAATCCACCTAAGTTTGACATAAAATATAAAATAAATACGGCAGTATGTCAGCATGACGTACACGTAGGATGAAAGAATAGGACCAGAACTTTAGTACTATACCACCCAAGTTACCGTAAAAACTTAGGTTTTGGAAATATGGCTGATTAAATTAGTCGCTATGCGATGTGCGGACAACGATTTGTCGAAGTTTGACACGAAATATAAAAAAAATACGGAGGTGTGCCAACATGACGTACACAAAGGATGATAGAATAGGTCCAGTACTTCAGTACTATACCACCCAAGTTACCTTAAAAACTTAGGTTTTGGAAATACGGGTGATTAAAATAGTCGCTTTGGATGTGTGGACAGTGATCCACCTAAGTTTGACATAAAATATAAAATAAATACGGCAGTGTGTCAGCATGACGTACACATAGGGTGATGAAATAGGACCAGAACATCTGTATTATACCACCCAAGTTACCGTAAAAACTTAGGTTTTGGAAATATGGCTGATTAAAGTAGTCGCATTGAGATGTGCGGACAGCGATTTGTCAAAGTATGACATGAAAAATAAAATAAATACGGAAGTGTGCCAACATGACGTACACATAGGATGATAGAATAGGTCCTGAAATTTAGTATTATACCACCCAAGTTACCTTAAAAACTTAGGTTTTGGAAATATGGGTGATTAAATTAGTCGCTATGCGATGTGCGGACAACGATTTGTCTAAGTTTGACATGAAATATAAAAATAAATACGGAATTGTGGATACATGACGTACACATAGGGTGATAGAATAGGACCAGAACTTCTGTATTATACCACCCAAGTTACCGTAAAAACTTAGGTTTTGGAAATATGGGTGATTAAATTAGTCGCTATGCGATGTGCGGACAACGATTTGTCTAAGTTTGACATGAAATATAAAAATAAATACGGAATTGTGGATACATGACGTACACATAGGGTGATAGAATAGGACCAGAACTTCTGTATTATACCACCCAAGTTACCGTAAAAACTTAGGTTTTGGAAATATGGCTGATTAAAGTAGTCGCATTGAGATGTGCGGACAGAGATTTGTCGAAGTTTGACACGAAATATAAAAAAAAAAGGAGGTGTGCCAACATGACGTACACATAGGATGATAGAATAGGTCCAGAACTTTAGTACTATACCACCCAAGTTACCTTAAAAACTTAGGTTTTGGAAATACGGGTGATTAAAATAGTCGCTTTGGATGTGTGGACAGTGATCCACCTAAGTTTGACATAAAATATAAAATAAATACGCGAGTGTGCCAACAAGACGTACACATAGGGTGATAGAATAGGACCAGAACTTCTGTATTATACCACCCAAGTTACCGTAAAAACTTAGGTTTTGGAAATATGGCTGATTAAAGTAGTCGCTTTGCGATGGGCGGACAGCGATTTGTCGAAGTTTGACACGAAATATAAAAAAAATACGGAAGTGTTCCAACATGACGTACACATAGTATGATAGAATAGGTCCAGAACTTTAGTACTATACCACCCAAGTTACCGTAATAACTTAGGTTTTGGAAATATGGGTGATTAAATTAGTCGCTATGCGATGTGCGGACAACGATTTGTCTAAGTATGACATGAAATATAATAATAAATACAGAGGTGTGCCAACATTACGTACATATAGGGTGATAGAATAGGACCAGAACTTCTGTATTATATCACCCAAGTTACCGTAAAAACTTAGGTTTTGGAAATATGGGTGATTAAATTAGTCGCTATGCGATGTGCGGACAACGATTTGTCTAAAAACTTAGGTTTTGGAAATATGGCTGATTAAAGTAGTCGCATTGAGATGTGCGGACAGCGATTTGTCAAAGTATGACATGAAAAATAAAATAAATACGGAAGTGTGCCAACATGACGTACACATAGGATGATAGAATAAGTCCTGAAATTTAGTATTATACCACCCAAGTTACCTTAAAAACTTAGGTTTTGGAAATATGGGTGATTAAATTAGTCACTATGCGATGTGCGGACAACGTTTTGTCTAAGTTTGACATGAAATATAAAAATAAATACGGAATTGTGGATACATGACGTACACATAGCGTGATAGAATGGAACCAGAACTTCTGTATTATACCACCCAAGTTACCGTAAAAACTTAGGTTTTGGAAATATGGCTGATTAAAGTAGTCGCATTGAGATGTGCGGACAGCGATTTGTCAAAGTATGACATGAAAAATAAAATAAATACGGAAGTGTGCCAACATGACGTACACATAGGATGATAGAATAGGTCCTGAAATTTAGTATTATACCACCCAAGTTACCTTAAAAACTTAGGTTTTGGAAATATGGGTGATTAAATTAGTCGCTATGCGATGTGCGGACAACGATTTGTCTAAGTTTGACATGAAATATAAAAACAAATACGGAATTGTGGATACATGACGTACACATAGGGGTACACGTAGGGTGATAGAATAGGACCAGAACTTCTGTATTATACCACCCAAGTTACCGTAAAAACTTAGGTTTTGGAAATATGGCTGATTAAAGTAGTCACATTGAGATGTGCGGACAGCGATTTGTCAAAGTATGACATGAAAAATAAAATAAATACGGAAGTGTGCCAACATGACGTACACATAGGATGATAGAATAGGTCATGAAATTTAGTATTATACCACCCAAGTTACCTTAAAAACTTAGGTTTTGGAAATATGGGTGATTAAATTAGTCGCTATGCGATGTGCGGACAACGATTTGTCTAAGTTTGACATGAAATATAAAAATAAATACGGAATTGTGGATACATGACGTACACATAGGGTGATAGAATAGGACCAGAACTTCTGTATTATACCACCCAAGTTACCGTAAAAACTTAGGTTTTGGAAATATGGCTGATTAAAGTAGTCGCATTGAGATGTGCGGACAGCGATTTGTAAAAGTATGACATGAAAAATAAAAGAAATACGGAAGTGTGCCAACATGACGTACACATAGGATGATAGAATAGGTCCAGAACTTTAATACTATACCACCCAAGTTACCGTAAAAACTTAGGTTTTGGAAATATGGGTGATTAAAATAGTCGCTATGCGATGTGCGGACAGCGATCCACCTAAGTTTGACATAAAATATAAAATAAATACGGCAGTGTGTCAGCATGACGTACACGTAGGATGAAAGAATAGGACCAGAACTTTAGTACTATACCACCCAAGTTACCTTAAAAACTTAGGTTTTGGAAATATGGCTGATTAAATTAGTCGCTATGCGATGTGCGGGCAACGATTTGTCTAAGTATGACATGAAATATAATAATAAATACGGAGGTGTGCCAACATTACGTACACGTAGGGTGATAGAATAGGACCAGAACTTCTGTATTATACCACCCAAGTTACCGTAAAAACTTAGGTTTTGGAAATATGGCTGATTAAATTAGTCGCTATGCGATGTGCGGACAACGATGTGTCGAAGTTTGACACGAAATATAAAAAAAATACGGAGGTGTGCCAACATGACGTACACATAGGATGATAGAATAGGTCCAGTACTTCAGTACTATACCACCCAAGTTACCTTAAAAACTTAGGTTTTGGAAATACGGGTGATTAAAATAGTCGCTTTGGATGTGTGGACAGTGATCCACCTAAGTTTGACATAAAATATAAAATAAATACGGCAGTGTGTCAGCATGACGTACACGTAGGGTGATGAAATAGGACCAGAACTTCTGTATTATACCACCCAAGTTAGCGTAAAAACTTAGGTTTTGGAAATATGGCTGATTAAAGTAGTCGCATTGAGATGTGCGGACAGCGATTTGTCAAAGTATGACATGAAAAATAAAATAAATACGGAAGTGTGCCAACATGACGTACACATAGGATGATAGAATAGGTCCTGAAATTTAGTATTATACCACCCAAGTTACCTTAAAAACTTAGGTTTTGGAAATATGGGTGATTAAATTAGTCGCTATGCGATGTGCGGACAACGATTTGTCTAAGTTTGACATGAAATATAAAAATAAATACGGAATTGTGGATACATGACGTACACATAGGGTGATAGAATAGGACCAGAACTTCTGTATTATACCAACCAAGTTACCGTAAAAACTTAGGTTTTGGAAATATGGGTGATTAAATTAGTCGCTATGCGATGTGCGGACAACGATTTGTCTAAAAACTTAGGTTTTGGAAATATGGCTGATTAAAGTAGTCGCATTGAGATGTGCGGACAGCGATTTGTCAAAGTATGACATGAAAAATAAAATAAATACGGAAGTGTGCCAACATGACGTACACATAGGATGATAGAATAGGTCCTGAAATTTAGTATTATACCACCCAAGTTACCTTAAAAACTTAGGTTTTGGAAATATGGGTGATTAAATTAGTCACTATGCGATGTGCGGACAACGATTTGTCTAAGTTTGACATGAAATATAAAAATAAATGCGGAATTGTGGATACATGACGTACACATAGCGTGATAGAATAGGACCAGAACTTCTGTATTATACCACCCAAGTTACCGTAAAAACTTAGGTTTTGGAAATATGGCTGATTAAAGTAGTCGCATTGAGATGTGCGGACAGCGATTTGTCAAAGTATGACATGAAAAATAAAATAAATACGGAAGTGTGCCAACATGACGTACACATAGGATGATAGAATAGGTCCTGAAATTTAGTATTATACCACCCAAGTTACCTTAAAAACTTAGGTTTTGGAAATATGGGTGATTAAATTAGTCGCTATGCGATGTGCGGACAACGATTTGTCTAAGTTTGACATGAAATATAAAAATAAATACGGAATTGTGGATACATGACGTACACATAGGGGTACACGTAGGGTGATAGAATAGGACCAGAACTTCTGTATTATACCACTCAAGTTACCGTAAAAACTTAGGTTTTGGAAATATGGCTGATTAAAGTAGTCGCATTGAGATGTGCGGACAGCGATTTGTCAAAGTATGACATGAAAAATAAAATAAATACGGAGGTGTGCCAACATGACGTACACATAGGATGATAGAATAGGTCCTGAAATTTAGTATTATACCACCCAAGTTACCTTAAAAACTTAGGTTTTGGAAATATGGGTGATTAAATTAGTCGCTATGCGATGTGCGGACAACGATTTGTCTAAGTTTGACATGAAATATAATAATAAATACGGAATTGTGGATACATGACGTACACATAGGGTGATAGAATAGGACCAGAACTTCTGTATTATACCACCCAAGTTACCGTAAAAACTTAGGTTTTGGAAATATGGCTGATTAAAGTAGTCGCATTGAGATGTGCGGACAGCGATTTGTCAAAGTATGACATGAAAAATAAAATAAATACGGAAGTGTGCCAACATGACGTACACATAGGATGATAGAATAGGTCCAGAACTTTAATACTATACCACCCAAGTTACCGTAAAAACTTAGGTTTTGGAAATATGGGTGATTAAAATAGTCGCTATGCGATGTGCGGACAGCGATCCACCTAAGTTTGACATAAAATATAAAATAAATACGGCAGTGTGTCAGCATGACGTACACGTAGGATGAAAGAATAGGACCAGAACTTTAGTACTATACCACCCAAGTTACCTTAAAAACTTAGGTTTTGGAAATATGGGTGATTAAATTAGTCGCTATGCGATGTGCGGACAACGATTTGTCTAAGTATGACATGAAATATAATAATAAATACGGAGGTGTGCCAACATTACGTACACGTAGGGTGATAGAATAGGACCAGAACTTCGGTATTATACCACCCAAGTTACCGTAAAAACTTAGGTTTTGGAAATATGGCTGATTAAATTAGTCGCTATGCGATGTGCGGACAACGATTTGTCGAAGTTTGACACGAAATATAAAAAAAATACGGAGGTGTGCCAACATGACGTACACATAGGATGATAGAATAGGTCCAGTACTTCAGTACTATACCACCCAAGTTACCATAAAAACTTAGGTTTTGGAAATACGGGTGATAAAAATAGTCGCTTTGGATGTGTGGACAGTGATCCACCTAAGTTTGACATAAAATATAAAATAAATACGGCGGTGTGTCAGCATGACGTACACGTAGGGTGATGAAATAGGACCAGAACTTCTGTATTATACCACCCAAGTTACCGTAAAAACTTAGGTTTTGGAAATATGGCTGATTAAAGTAGTCGCTTTGCGATGGGCGGACAGCGATTTGTCGAAGTTTGACACGAAATATAAAAAAAATACGGAAGTGTTCCAACATGACGTACACATAGTATGATAGAATAGGTCCAGAACTTTAGTACTATACCACCCAAGTTACCGTAAAAACTTAGGTTTTGGAAATATGGGTGATTAAATTAGTCGCTATGCGATGTGCGGACAACGATTTGTCTAAGTATGACATGAAATATAATAATAAATACGGAGGTGTGCCAACATTACGTACATATAGGGTGATAGAATAGGACCAGAACTTCTGTATTATATCACCCAAGTTACCGTAAAAACTTAGGTTTTGGAAATATGGGTGATTAAATTAGTCGCTATGCGATGTGCGGACAACGATTTGTCTAAAAACTTAGGTTTTGGAAATATGGCTGATTAAAGTAGTCGCATTGAGATGTGCGGACAGCGATTTGTCAAAGTATGACATGAAAAATAAAATAAATACGGAAGTGTGCCAACATGACGTACACATAGGATGATAGAATAGGTCCTGAAATTTAGTATTATACCACCCAAGTTACCTTAAAAACTTAGGTTTTGGAAATATGGGTGATTAAATTAGTCGCTATGCGATGTGCGGACAACGATTTGTCTAAGTTTGACATGAAATATAAAAATAAATACGGAATTGTGGATACATGACGTACACATAGGGGTACACGTAGGGTGATAGAATAGGACCAGAAATTCTGTATTATACCACCCAAGTTACCGTAAAAACTTAGGTTTTGGAAATATGGCTGATTAAAGTAGTCGCATTGAGATGTGCGGACAGCGATTTGTCAAAGTATGACATGAAAAATAAAATAAATACGGAAGTGTGCCAACATGACGTACACATAGGATGATAGAATAGGTCCTGAAATTTAGTATTATATGGGTACCTTAAAAACTTAGGTTTTGGAAATATGGGTGATTAAATTAGTCGCTATGCGATGTGCGGACAACGATTTGTCTAAGTTTGACATGAAATATAATAATAAATACGGAATTGTGGATACATGACGTACACATAGGGTGATAGAATAGGACCAGAACTTCTGTATTATACCACCCAAGTTACCGTAAAAACTTAGGTTTTGGAAATATGGCTGATTAAAGTAGTCGCATTGAGATGTGCGGACAGCGATTTGTCGAAGTATGACATGAAAAATAAAAGAAATACGGAAGTGTGCCAACATGACGTACACATAGGATGATAGAATAGGTCCAGAACTTTAATACTATACCACCCAAGTTACCGTAAAAACTTAGGTTTTGGAAATATGGGTGATTAAAATAGTCGCTATGCGATGTGCGGACAGCGATCCACCTAAGTTTGACATAAAATATAAAATAAATACGGCAGTGTGTCAGCATGACGTACACGTAGGATGAAAGAATAGGACCAGAACTTTAGTACTATACCACCCAAGTTACCTTAAAAACTTAGGTTTTGGAAATATGGGTGATTAAATTAGTCGCTATGCGATGTGCGGACAACGATTTGTCTAAGTATGACGTGAAATATAATAATAAATACGGAGGTGTGCCAACATTACGTACACGTAGGGTGATAGAATAGGACCAGAACTTCTGTATTATACCAACCAAGTTACCGTAAAAACTTAGGTTTTGGAAATATGGGTGATTAAATTAGTCGCTATGCGATGTGCGGACAACGATTTGTCTAAGTATGACGTGAAATATAATAATAAATACGGAGGTGTGCCAACATTACGTACACGTAGGGTGATAGAATAGGACCAGAACTTCTGTATTATACCACCCAAGTTACCGTAAAAACTTAGGTTTTGGAAATATGGCTGATTAAATTAGTCGCTATGCGATGTGCGGACAACGATTTGTCGAAGTTTGACACGAAATATAAAACAATACGGAGGTGTGCCAACATGACGTACACATAGGATGATAGAATAGGTCCAGTACTTCAGTACTATACCACCCAAGTTACCTTAAAAACTTAGGTTTTGGAAATACGGGTGATTAAAATAGTCGCTTTGGATGTGTGGACAGTGATCCACCTAAGTTTGACATAAAATATAAAAAAAAACGGCAGTGTGTCAGCATGACGTACACGTAGGGTGATGAAATAGGACCAGAACTTCTGTATTATACCACCCAAGTTACCGTAAAAACTTAGGTTTTGGAAATATGGCTGATTAAAGTAGTCGCATTGAGATGTGCGGACAGCGATTTGTCAAAGTATGACATGAAAAATAAAATAAATACGGAAGTGTGCCAACATGACGTACACATAGGATGATAGAATAGGTCCTGAAATTTAGTATTATACCACCCAAGTTACCTTAAAAACTTAGGTTTTGGAAATATGGGTGATTAAATTAGTCGCTATGCGATGTGCGGACAACGATTTGTCTAAGTTTGACATGAAATATAAAAATAAATACGGAATTGTGGATACATGACGTACACATAGGGTGATAGAATAGGACCAGAACTTCTGTATTATACCAACCAAGTTACCGTAAAAACTTAGGTTTTGGAAATATGGGTGATTAAATTAGTCGCTATGCGATGTGCGGACAACGATTTGTCTAAAAACTTAGGTTTTGGAAATACGGCTGATTAAAGTAGTCGCATTGAGATGTGCGGACAGCGATTTGTCAAAGTATGACATGAAAAATAAAATAAATACGGAAATGTGCCAACATGACGTACACATAGGATGATAGAATAGGTCCTGAAATTTAGTATTATACCACCCAAGTTACCTTAAAAACTTAGGTTTTGGAAATATGGGTGATTAAATTAGTCGCTATGCGATGTGCCGACAACGATTTGTCTAAGTTTGACATGAAATATAAAAATAAATACGGAATTGTGGATACATGACGTACACTAGGGTGATAGAATAGGACCAAAACTTCTGTATTATACCACCCAAGTTACCGTAAAAACTTAGGTTTTGGAAATATGGCTGATTAAAGTAGTCGCATTGAGATGTGCGGACAGCGATTTGTCAAAGTATGACATGAAAAATAAAATAAATACGGAAGTGTGCCAACATGACGTACACATAGGATGATAGAATAGGCCCTGAAATTTAGTATTATACCACCCATGTTACCTTAAAAACTTAGGTTTTGGAAATATGGGTGATTAAATTAGTCGCTATGCGATGTGCGGACACCGATTTGTCTAAGTTTGACATGAAATATAAAAATAAATACGGAATTGTGGATACATGACGTACACATAGGGTGATAGAATAGGACCAGAACTTCTGTATTATACCACCCAAGTTACCGTAAAAACTTAGGTTTTGGAAACATGGCTGATTAAAGTAGTCGCATTGAGATGTGCGGACAGCGATTTGTCAAAGTATGACATGAAAAATAAAATAAATACGGAAGTGTGCCAACATGACGTACACATAGAATGATAGAATAGGTCCTGAAATTTAGTATTATACCACCCAAGTTACCTTAAAAACTTAGGTTTTGGAAATATGGGTGATTAAATTAGTCGCTATGCGATGTGCGGATAACGATTTGTCTAAGTTTGACATAAAATATAAAAATAAGTACGGAATTGTGGATACATGACGTACACATAGGGGTACACGTAGGGTGATAGAATAGGACCAGAACTTCTGTATTATACCACCCAAGTTACCGTAAAAACTTAGGTTTTGGAAATATGGCTGATTAAAGTAGTCGCATTGAGATGTGCGGACAGCGATTTGTCAAAGTATGACATGAAAAATAAAATAAATATGGAAGTGTGCCAACATGACGTACACATAGGATGATAGAATAGGTCCTGAAATTTAGTATTATACCACCCAAGTTACCTTAAAAACTTAGGTTTTGGAAATATGGGTGATTAAATTAGTCGCTATGCGATGTGCGGACAACGATTTGTCTAAGTTTGACATGAAATATAAAAATAAATACGGAATTGTGGATACATGACGTACACATAGGGTGATAGAAAAGGACCAGAACTTCTGTATTATACCACCCAAGTTACCGTAAAAACTTAGGTTTTGGAAATATGGCTGATTAAAGTAGTCGCATTGAGATGTGCGGACAGCGATTTGTCAAAGTATGACATGAAAAATAAAATAAATACGGAAGTGTGCCAACATGACGTACACATAGAATGATAGAATAGGTCCTGAAATTTAGTATTATACCACCGAAGTTACCTTAAAAACTTAGGTTTTAGAAATATGGGTGATTAAATTAGTCGCTATGCGATGTGCGGACAACGATTTGTCTAAGTTTGACATGAAATATAAAAATAAATACGGAATTGTGGATACATGACGTACACATAGGGTGATAAAATAGGACCAGAACTTCTGTATTATACCACCCAAGTTACCGTAAAAACTTAGGTTTTGGAAATATTTGTGATTAAAATAGTCGCTATGCGATGTGCGGACAGCAATCCACCTAAGTTTGACATAAAATATAAAATAAATACGGCAGTGTGTCAGCATGACGTAAACGTAGGATGAAAGAATAGGACCAGAACTTTAGTACTATACCACCCAAGTTACCGTAAAAACTTAGGTTTTGGAAATATGGCTGATTAAATTAGTCGCTATGCGATGTGCGGACAACGATTTGTCGAAGTTTGACACGAAATATAAAAAAAATACGGAGGTGTGCCAACATGACGTACACATAGGATGATAGAATAGGTCCAGTACTTCAGTACTATACCACCCAAGTTACCTTAAAAACTTAGGTTTTGGAAATACGGGTGATTAAAATAGTCGCTTTGGATGTGTGGACAGTGATCCACCTAAGTTTGACATAAAATATAAAATAAATACGGCAGTGTGTCAGCATGACGTACACGTAGGGTGATGAAATAGGACCAGAACTTCTGTATTATACCACCCAAGTTACCGTAAAAACTTAGGTTTTGGAAATATGGCTGATTAAAGTAGTCGCATTGAGATGTGCGGACAGCGATTTGTCAAAGTATGACATGAAAAATAAAATAAATACGGAAGTGTGCCAACAAGACGTACACATAGGGTGATAGAATAGGACCAGAACTTCTGTATTGTACCACCCAAGTTACCGTAAAAACTTAGGTTTTGGAAATATGGCTGATTAAAGTAGTCGCTTTGCGATGGGCGGACAGCGATTTGTCGAAGTTTGACACGAAATATAAAAAAAATACGGAAGTGTTCCAACATGACGTACACATAGTATGATAGAATAGGTCCAGAACTTTAGTACTATACCACCCAAGTTACCGTAAAAACTTAGGTTTTGGAAATATGGGTGATTAAATTAGTCGCTATGCGATGTGCGGACAACGATTTGTCTAAGTATGACATGAAATATAATAATAAATACGGAGGTGTGCCAACATTACGTACATATAGGGTGATAGAATAGGACCAGAACTTCTGTATTATATCACCCAAGTTACCGTAAAAACTTAGGTTTTGGAAATATGGGTGATTAAATTAGTTGCTATGCGATCTGCGGACAACGATTTGTCTAAAAACTTAGGTTTTGGAAATATGGCTGATTAAAGTAGTCGCATTGAGATGTGCGGACAGCGATTTGTCAAAGTATGACATGAAAAATAAAATAAATACGGAAGTGTGCCAACATGACGTACCCATAGGATGATAGAATAGGTCCTGAAATTTAGTATTATACCACCCAAGTTACCTTAAAAACTTAGGTTTTGGAAATATGGGTGATTAAATTAGTCACTATGCGATGTGCGGACAACGATTTGTCTAAGTTTGACATGAAATATAAAAATAAATACGGAATTGTGGATACATGACGTACACATAGCGTGATAGAATAGGACCAGAACTTCTGTATTATACCACCCAAGTTACCGTAAAAACTTAGGTTTTGGAAATATGGCTGATTAAAGTAGTCGCATTGAGATGTGAGGACAGCGATTTGTCAAAGTATGACATGAAAAATAAAATAAATACGGAAGTGTGCCAACATGACGTACACATAGGATGATAGAATAGGTCCTGAAATTTAGTATTATACCACCCAAGTTACCTTAAAAACTTAGGTTTTGGAAATATGGGTGATTAAATTAGTCGCTATGCGATGTGCGGACAACGATTTGTCTAAGTTTGACATGAAATATAAAAATAAGTACGGAATTGTGGATACATGACGTACACATAGGGGTACACGTAGGGTGATAGAATAGGACCAGAACTTCTGTATTATACCACCCAAGTTACCGTAAAAACTTAGGTTTTGGAAATATGGCTGATTAAAGTAGTCGCATTGAGATGTGCGGACAGCGATTTGTCAAAGTATGACATGAAAAATAAATTAAATACGGAAGTGTGCCAACATGACGTACACATAGGATGATAGAATAGGTCCTGAAATTTAGTATTATACCACCCATGTTACCTTAAATACTTAGGTTTTGGAAATATGGGTGATTAAATTAGTCGCTATGCGATGTGCGGAAAACGTTTTGTCTAAGTTTGACATGAAATATAAAAATAAATACGGAATTGTGGATACATGACGTACACATAGGGTGATAGAATAGGACCAGAACTTCTGTATTATACCACCCAAGTTACCGTAAAAACTTAGGTTTTGGAAATATGGCTGATTAAAGTAGTCGCATTGAGATGTGCGGACAGCGATTTGTCAAAGTATGACATGAAAAATAAAATAAATACGGAAGTGTGCCAACATGACGTACACATAGGATGATAGAATAGGTCCTGAAATTTAGTATTATACCACCCAAGTTACCTTAAAAACTTAGGTTTTGGAAATATGGGTGATTAAATTAGTTGCTATGCGATGTGCGGACAACGATTTGTCTAAGTTTGACATGAAATATAAAAATAACTACGGAATTGTGGATACATGACGTACACATAGGGGTACACGTAGGGTGATAGAATAGGACCAGAACTTCTGTATTATACCACCCAAGTTACCGTAAAAACTTAGGTTTTGGAAATATGGCTGATTAAAGTAGTCGAATTGAGATGTGCGGACAGCGATTTGTCAAAGTATGACATGAAAAATAAAATAAATACGGAAGTGTGCCAACATGACGTACACATAGGATGATAGAATAGGTCCTGAAATTTAGTATTATACCACCCAAGTTACCTTAAAAACTTAGGTTTTGGAAATATGGGTGATTAAATTAGTCGCTATGCGATGTGCGGAAAACGTTTTGTCTAAGTTTGACATGAAATATAAAAATAAATACGGAATTGTGGATACATGACGTACACATAGGGTGATAGAATAGGACCAGAACTTCTGTATTATACCACCCAAGTTACCGTAAAAACTTAGGTTTTGGAAATATGGCTGATTAAAGTAGTCGCATTGAGATGTGCGGACAGCGATTTGTCAAAGTATGACATGAAAAATAAAATAAATACGGAAGTGTGCCAACATGACGTACACATAGGATGATAGAATAGGTCCTGAAATTTAGTATTATACCACCCAAGTTACCTTAAAAACTTAGGTTTTGGAAATATGGGTGATTAAATTAGTTGCTATGCGATGTGCGGACAACGATTTGTCTAAGTTTGACATGAAATATAAAAATAACTACGGAATTGTGGATACATGACGTACACATAGGGGTACACGTAGGGTGATAGAATAGGACCAGAACTTCTGTATTATACCACCCAAGTTACCGTAAAAACTTAGGTTTTGGAAATATGGCTGATTAAAGTAGTCGAATTGAGATGTGCGGACAGCGATTTGTCAAAGTATGACATGAAAAATAAAATAAATACGGAAGTGTGCCAACATGACGTACACATAGGATGATAGAATAGGTCCTGAAATTTAGTATTATACCACCCAAGTTACCTTAAAAACTTAGGTTTTGGAAATATGGGTGATTAAATTAGTCGCTATGCGATGTGCGGACAACGATTTGTCTAAGTTTGACATGAAATATAAAAATAAATACGGAATTGTGGATACATGACGTACACATAGGGTGATAGAATAGGACCAGAACTTCTGTATTATACCACCCAAGTTACCGTAAAAACTTAGGTTTTGGAAATATGGGTGATTAAAATAGTCGCTATGCGATGTGCGGACAGCAATCCACTTAAGTTTGACATAAAATATAAAATAAATACGGCAGTGTGTCAGCATGACGTACACGTAGGATGAAAGAATAGGACCAGAACTTTAGTACTATACCACCCAAGTTACCGTAAAAACTTAGGTTTTGGAAATATGGCTGATTAAATTAGTCGCTATGCGATGTGCGGACAACGATTTGTCGAAGTTTGACACGAAATATAAAAAAAATACGGAGGTGTGCCAACATGACGTACACATAGGATGATAGAATAGGTCCAGTACTTCAGTACTATATCACCCAAGTTACCTTAAAAACTTAGGTTTTGGAAATACGGGTGATTAAAATAGTCGCTTTGGATGTGTGGACAGTGATCCACCTAAGTTTGACATAAAATATAAAATAAATACGGCAGTGTGTCAGCATGACGTACACGTAGGGTGATGAAATAGGACCAGAATTTCTGTATTATACCACCCAAGTTACCGTAAAAACTTAGGTTTTGGAAATATGGCTGATTAAAGTAGTCGCATTGAGATGTGCGGTAAGCGATTTGTCAAAGTATGACATGAAAAATAAAATAAATACGGAATTGTGCCAACATGACGTACACATAGGATGATAGAATAGGTCCTGAAATTTAGTATTATACCACCCAAGTTACCTTAAAAACTTAGGTTTTGGAAATATGGGTGATTAAATTAGTCGCTATGCGATGTGCGGACAACGATTTGTCTAAGTTTGACATGAAATATAAAAATAAATACGGAATTGTGGATACATGACGTACACATAGGGTGATAGAATAGGACCAGAACTTCTGTATTATACCACCCAAGTTACCGTAAAAACTTAGGTTTTGGAAATATGGGTGATTAAATTAGTCGCTATGCGATGTGCGGACAACGATTTGTCTAAGTTTGACATGAAATATAAAAATAAATACGGAATTGTGGATACATTACGTACACATAGGGTGATAGAATAGGACCAGAACTTCTGTATTATACCACCCAAGTTACCGTAAAAACTTAGGTTTTTGAAATATGGCTGATTAAAGTAGTTGCATTGAGATGTGCGGACAGAGATTTGTCGAAGATTGACACGAAATATAAAAAAATACGGAGGTGTGCCAACATGACGTACACATAGGATGATAGAATAGGTCCAGAACTTTAGTACTATACCACCCAAGTTACCTTAAAAACTTAGGTTTTGGAAATACGGGTGATTAAAATAGTCGCTTTGGATGTGTGGACAGTGATCCACCTAAGTTTGACATAAAATATAAAATAAATACGCGAGTGTGCCAACAAGACGTACACATAGGGTGATAGAATAGGACCAGGACTTCTGTATTGTACCACCCAAGTTACCGTAAAAACTTAGGTTTTGGAAATATGGCTGATTAAAGTAGTCGCTTTGCGATGGGCGGACAGCGATTTGTCGAAGTTTGACACGAAATATAAAAAAATACGGAGGTGTTCCAACATGACGTACACATAGTATGATAGAATGAGTCCAGAGCTTTAGTACTATACCACCCAAGTTACCGTAAAAACTTAGGTTTTGGAAATATGGGTGATTAAATTAGTCGCTATGCGATGTGCGGACAACGATTTGTCTAAGTATGACATGAAATATAATAATAAATACGGAGGTGTGCCAACATTACGTACATATAGGGTGATAGAATAGGACCAGAACTTCTGTATTATATCACCCAAGTTACCGTAAAAACTTAGGTTTTGGAAATATGGGTGATTAAATTAGTCGCTATGCGATCTGCGGACAACGATTTGTCTAAAAACTTAGGTTTTGGAAATATGGCTGATTAAAGTAGTCGCATTGAGATGTGCGGACAGCGATTTGTCAAAGTATGACATGAAAAATAAAATAAATACGGAAGTGTGCCAACATGACGTACTCATAGGATGATAGAATAGGTCCTGAAATTTAGTATTATACCACCCAAGTTACCTTAAAAACTTAGGTTTTGGAAATATGGGTGATTAAATTAGTCACTATGCGATGTGCGGACAACGATTTGTCTAAGTTTGACATGAAATATAAATATAAATACGGAATTGTGGATACATGACGTACACATAGCGTGATAGAATAGGACCAGAACTTCTGTATTATACCACCCAAGTTACCGTAAAAACTTAGGTTTTGGAAATATGGCTGATTAAAGTAGTCGCATTGAGATGTGCGGACAGCGATTTGTCAAAGTATGACATGAAAAATAAAATAAATACGGAAGTGTGCCAACATGACGTACACATAGGATGATAGAATAGGTCCTGAAATTTAGTATTATACCACCCAAGTTACCTTAAAAACGTAGGTTTTGGAAATATGGGTGATTAAATTAGTCGCTATGCGATGTGCGGACAACGATTTGTCTAAGTTTGACATGAAATATAAAAATAAGTACGGAATTGTGGATACATGACGTACACATAGGGGTACACGTAGGGTGATAGAGTAGGACCAGAACTTCTGTATTATACCACCCAAGTTACCGTAAAAACTTAGGTTTTGGAAATATGGCTGATTAAAGTAGTCGCATTGAGATGTGCGGACAGCGATTTGTCTAAGTATGACATGAAAAATAAAATAAATACGGAAGTGTGCCAACATGACGTACACATAGGATGATAGAATAGGTCCTGAAATTTAGTATTATACCACCCATGTTACCTTAAAACTTAGGTTTTGGAAATATGGGTGATTAAATTAGTCGCTATGCGATGTGCGGACAACGATTTGTCTAAGTTTGACATGAAATATAAAAATAAATACGGAATTGTGGATACATGACGTACACATAGGGTGATAGAATAGGACCAGAACTTCTGTATTATACCACCCAAGTTACCGTAAAAACTTAGGTTTTGGAAATATGGCTGATTAAAGTAGTCGCATTGAGATGTGCGGACAGCGATTTGTCAAAGTATGACATGAAAAATAAAATAAATACGGATGTGTGCCAACATGACATACACATAGGATGATAAAATAGGTCCTGAAATTTAGTATTATACCACCCAAGTTACCTTAAAAACTTAGGTTTTGGAAATATGGGTGATTAAATTAGTTACTATGCGATGTGCGGACAACGATTTGTCTAAGTTTGACATGAAATATAAAAATAACTACGGAATTGTGGATACATGACGTACACATAGGGTGATAGAATAGGACCAGAACTTCTGTATTATACCACCCAAGTTACCGTAAAAACTTAGGTTTTGGAAATATGGGTGATTAAATTAGTCGCTATGCGATGTGCGGACAACGATTTGTCTAAGTTTGACATGAAATATAAAAATAAATACGGAATTGTGGATACATTACGTACACATAGGGTGATAGAATAGGACCAGAACTTCTGTATTATACCACCTAAGTTACCGTAAAAACTTAGGTTTTGGAAATATGGCTGATTAAAGTAGTCGCATTGAGATGTGCGGACAGAGATATGTCGAAGATTGACACGAAATATAAAAAAATACGGAGGTGTGCCAACATGACGTACACATAGGATGATAGAATAGGTCCAGAACTTTAGTACTATACCACCCAAGTTACCTTAAAAACTTAGGTTTTGGAAATACGGGTGATTAAAATAGTCGCTTTGGATGTGTGGACAGTGATCCACCTAAGTTTGACATAAAATATAAAATAAATACGCGAGTGTGCCAACAAGACGTACACATAGGGTGATAGAATAGGACCAGGACTTCTGTATTGTACCACCCAAGTTACCGTAAAAACTTAGGTTTTGGAAATATGGCTGATTAAAGTAGTCGCTTTGCGATGGGCGGACAGCGATTTGTCGAAGTTTGACACGAAATATAAAAAAATACGGAGGTGTTCCAACATGACGTACACATAGTATGATAGAATGAGTCCAGAACTTTAGTACTATACCACCCAAGTTACCGTAAAAACTTAGGTTTTGGAAATATGGGTGATTAAATTAGTCGCTATGCGATGTGCGGACAACGATTTGTCTAAGTATGACATGAAATATAATAATAAATACGGAGGTGTGCCAACATTACGTACATATAGGGTGATAGAATAGGACCAGAACTTCTGTATTATATCACCCAAGTTACCGTAAAAACTTAGGTTTTGGAAATATGGGTGATTAAATTAGTCGCTATGCGATCTGCGGACAACGATTTGTCTAAAAACTTAGGTTTTGGAAATATGGCTGATTAAAGTAGTCGCATTGAGATGTGCGGACAGCGATTTGTCAAAGTATGACATGAAAAATAAAATAAATACGGAAGTGTGCCAACATGACGTACTCATAGGATGATAGAATAGGTCCTGAAATTTAGTATTATACCACCCAAGTTACCTTAAAAACTTAGGTTTTGGAAATATGGGTGATTAAATTAGTCACTATGCGATGTGCGGACAACGATTTGTCTAAGTTTGACATGAAATATAAACATAAATACGGAATTGTGGATACATGACGTACACATAGCGTGATAGAATAGGACCAGAACTTCTGTATTATACCACCCAAGTTACCGTAAAAACTTAGGTTTTGGAAATATGGCTGATTAAAGTAGTCGCATTGAGATGTGCGGACAGCGATTTGTCAAAGTATGACATGAAAAATAAAATAAATACGGAAGTGTGCCAACATGACGTACACATAGGATGATAGAATAGGTCCTGAAATTTAGTATTATACCACCCAAGTTACCTTAAAAACGTAGGTTTTGGAAATATGGGTGATTAAATTAGTCGCTATGCGATGTGCGGACAACGATTTGTCTAAGTTTGACATGAAATATAAAAATAAGTACGGAATTGTGGATACATGACGTACACATAGGGGTACACGTAGGGTGATAGAGTAGGACCAGAACTTCTGTATTATACCACCCAAGTTACCGTAAAAACTTAGGTTTTGGAAATATGGCTGATTAAAGTAGTCGCATTGAGATGTGCGGACAGCGATTTGTCTAAGTATGACATGAAAAATAAAATAAATACGGAAGTGTGCCAACATGACGTACACATAGGATGATAGAATAGGTCCTGAAATTTAGTATTATACCACCCATGTTACCTTAAAACTTAGGTTTTGGAAATATGGGTGATTAAATTAGTCGCTATGCGATGTGCGGACAACGATTTGTCTAAGTTTGACATGAAATATAAAAATAAATACGGAATTGTGGATACATGACGTACACATAGGGTGATAGAATAGGACCAGAACTTCTGTATTATACCACCCAAGTTACCGTAAAAACTTAGGTTTTGGAAATATGGCTGATTAAAGTAGTCGCATTGAGATGTGCGGACAGCGATTTGTCAAAGTATGACATGAAAAATAAAATAAATACGGATGTGTGCCAACATGACGTACACATAGGATGATAAAATAGGTCCTGAAATTTAGTATTATACCACCCAAGTTACCTTAAAAACTTAGGTTTTGGAAATATGGGTGATTAAATTAGTTGCTATGCGATGTGCGGACAACGATTTGTCTAAGTTTGACATGAAATATAAAAATAACTACGGAATTGTGGATAAATGACGTACACATAGGGGTACACGTAGGGTGATAGAATAGGACCAGAACTTCTGTATTATACCACCCAAGTTACCGTATAAAACTTAGGTTTTGGAAATATGGCTGATTAAAGTAGTCGCATTGAGATGTGCGGACAGCGATTTGTCAAAGTATGACATGAAAAATAAAATAAATACGGAAGTGTGCCAACATGACGTACACATAGGATGATAGAATAGGTCCTGAAATTTAGTATTATACCACCCATGTTACCTTAAAACTTAGGTTTTGGAAATATGGGTGATTAAATTAGTCGCTATGCGATGTGCGGACAACGATTTGTCTAAGTTTGACATGAAATATAAAAATAAATACGGAATTGTGGATACATGACGTACACATAGGGTGATAGAATAGGACCAGAACTTCTGTATTATACCACCCAAGTTACCGTAAAAACTTAGGTTTTGGAAATATGGCTGATTAAAGTAGTCGCATTGAGATGTGCGGACAGCGATTTGTCAAAGTATGACATGAAAAATAAAATAAATACGGATGTGTGCCAACATGACGTACACATAGGATGATAAAATAGGTCCTGAAATTTAGTATTATACCAC
The DNA here is from genome assembly GCA_035578135.1 of Flexamia atlantica. Classification (NCBI taxonomy): domain Eukaryota; kingdom Metazoa; phylum Arthropoda; class Insecta; order Hemiptera; family Cicadellidae; genus Flexamia; species Flexamia atlantica. The sequence continues at coordinate 7,622,352 of JAQJVK010000026.1, read as the reverse complement.
CCAAGTTACCTTAAAAACTTAGGTTTTGGAAATATGGGTGATTAAATTAGTTAATATGCGATGTGCGGACAACGATTTGTCTAAGTTTGACATGAAATATAAAAATAACTACGGAATTGTGGATACATGACGTACACATAGGGTGATAGAATAGGACCAGAACTTCTGTATTATACCACCCAAGTTACCGTAAAAACTTAGGTTTTGGAAATATGGGTGATTAAATTAGTCGCTATGCGATGTGCGGACAACGATTTGTCTAAGTTTGACATGAAATATAAAAATAAATACGGAATTGTGGATACATTACGTACACATAGGGTGATAGAATAGGACCAGAACTTCTGTATTATACCACCCAAGTTACCGTAAAAACTTAGGTTTTGGAAATATGGCTGATTAAAGTAGTCGCATTGAGATGTGCGGACAGAGATTTGTCGAAGATTGACACGAAATATAAAAAAATACGGAGGTGTGCCAACATGACGTACACATAGGATGATAGAATAGGTCCAGAACTTTAGTACTATACCACCCAAGTTACCTTAAAAACTTAGGTTTTGGAAATACGGGTGATTAAAATAGTCGCTTTGGATGTGTGGACAGTGATCCACCTAAGTTTGACATAAAATATAAAATAAATACGCGAGTGTGCCAACAAGACGTACACATAGGGTGATAGAATAGGACCAGGACTTCTGTATTGTACCACCCAAGTTACCGTAAAAACTTAGGTTTTGGAAATATGGCTGATTAAAGTAGTCGCTTTGCGATGGGCGGACAGCGATTTGTCGAAGTTTGACACGAAATATAAAAAAATACGGAGGTGTTCCAACATGACGTACACATAGTATGATAGAATGAGTCCAGAACTTTAGTACTATACCACCCAAGTTACCGTAAAAACTTAGGTTTTGGAAATATGGGTGATTAAATTAGTCGCTATGCGATGTGCGGACAACGATTTGTCTAAGTATGACATGAAATATAATAATAAATACGGAGGTGTGCCAACATTACGTACATATAGGGTGATAGAATAGGACCAGAACTTCTGTATTATATCACCCAAGTTACCGTAAAAACTTAGGTTTTGGAAATATGGGTGATTAAATTAGTCGCTATGCGATCTGCGGACAACGATTTGTCTAAAAACTTAGGTTTTGGAAATATGGCTGATTAAAGTAGTCGCATTGAGATGTGCGGACAGCGATTTGTCAAAGTATGACATGAAAAATAAAATAAATACGGAAGTGTGCCAACATGACGTACTCATAGGATGATAGAATAGGTCCTGAAATTTAGTATTATACCACCCAAGTTACCTTAAAAACTTAGGTTTTGGAAATATGGGTGATTAAATTAGTCACTATGCGATGTGCGGACAACGATTTGTCTAAGTTTGACATGAAATATAAACATAAATACGGAATTGTGGATACATGACGTACACATAGCGTGATAGAATAGGACCAGAACTTCTGTATTATACCACCCAAGTTACCGTAAAAACTTAGGTTTTGGAAATATGGCTGATTAAAGTAGTCGCATTGAGATGTGCGGACAGCGATTTGTCAAAGTATGACATGAAAAATAAAATAAATACGGAAGTGTGCCAACATGACGTACACATAGGATGATAGAATAGGTCCTGAAATTTAGTATTATACCACCCAAGTTACCTTAAAAACGTAGGTTTTGGAAATATGGGTGATTAAATTAGTCGCTATGCGATGTGCGGACAACGATTTGTCTAAGTTTGACATGAAATATAAAAATAAGTACGGAATTGTGGATACATGACGTACACATAGGGGTACACGTAGGGTGATAGAGTAGGACCAGAACTTCTGTATTATACCACCCAAGTTACCGTAAAAACTTAGGTTTTGGAAATATGGCTGATTAAAGTAGTCGCATTGAGATGTGCGGACAGCGATTTGTCTAAGTATGACATGAAAAATAAAATAAATACGGAAGTGTGCCAACATGACGTACACATAGGATGATAGAATAGGTCCTGAAATTTAGTATTATACCACCCATGTTACCTTAAAACTTAGGTTTTGGAAATATGGGTGATTAAATTAGTCGCTATGCGATGTGCGGACAACGATTTGTCTAAGTTTGACATGAAATATAAAAATAAATACGGAATTGTGGATACATGACGTACACATAGGGTGATAGAAAAAGGACCAGAACTTCTGTATTATACCACCCAAGTTACCGTAAAAACTTAGGTTTTGGAAATATGGCTGATTAAAGTAGTCGCATTGAGATGTGCGGACAGCGATTTGTCAAAGTATGACATGAAAAATAAAATAAATACGGATGTGTGCCAACATGACGTACACATAGGATGATAAAATAGGTCCTGAAATTTAGTATTATACCACCCAAGTTACCTTAAAAACTTAGGTTTTGGAAATATGGGTGATTAAATTAGTTGCTATGCGATGTGCGGACAACGATTTGTCTAAGTTTGACATGAAATATAAAAATAACTACGGAATTGTGGATAAATGACGTACACATAGGGGTACACGTAGGGTGATAGAATAGGACCAGAACTTCTGTATTATACCACCCAAGTTACCGTATAAAACTTAGGTTTTGGAAATATGGCTGATTAAAGTAGTCGCATTGAGATGTGCGGACAGCGATTTGTCAAAGTATGACATGAAAAATAAAATAAATACGGAAGTGTGCCAACATGACGTACTCATAGGATGATAGAATAGGTCCTGAAATTTAGTATTATACCACCCAAGTTACCTTAAAAACTTAGGTTTTGGAAATATGGGTGATTAAATTAGTCACTATGCGATGTGCGGCTAACGATTTGTCTAAGTTTGACATGAAATATAAAAATAAATACGGAATTGTGGATACATGACGTACACATAGCGTGATAGAATAGGACCAGAACTTCTGTATTATACCACCCAAGTTACCGTAAAAACTTAGGTTTTGGAAATATGGCTGATTAAAGTAGTCGCATTGAGATGTGCGGACAGCGATTTGTCAAAGTATGACATGAAAAATAAAATAAATACGGAAGTGTGCCAACATGACGTACACATAGGATGATAGAATAGGTCCTGAAATTTAGTATTATACCACCCAAGTTACCTTAAAAACGTAGGTTTTGGAAATATGGGTGATTAAATTAGTCGCTATGCGATGTGCGGACAACGATTTGTCTAAGTTTGACATGAAATATAAAAATAAGTACGGAATTGTGGATACATGACGTACACATAGGGGTACACGTAGGGTGATAGAGTAGGACCAGAACTTCTGTATTATACCACCCAAGTTACCGTAAAAACTTAGGTTTTGGAAATATGGCTGATTAAAGTAGTCGCATTGAGATGTGCGGACAGCGATTTGTCTAAGTATGACATGAAAAATAAAATAAATACGGAAGTGTGCCAACATGACGTACACATAGGATGATAGAATAGGTCCTGAAATTTAGTATTATACCACCCATGTTACCTTAAAAACTCAGGTTTTGGAAATATGGGTGATTAAATTAGTCGCTATGCGATGTGCGGACAACGATTTGTCTAAGTTTGACATGAAATATAAAAATAAATACTGAATTGTGGATACATGACGTACACATAGGGTGATAGAATAGGACCAGAACTTCTGTATTATACCACCCAAGTTACCGTAAAAACTTAGGTTTTGGAAATATGGCTGATTAAAGTAGTCGCATTGAGATGTTTGCGGACAGCGATTTGTCATAGTATGACATGAAAAATAAAATAAATGCGGATGTGTGACAACATGACGTACACATAGGATGATAAAATAGGTCCTGAAATTTAGTATTATACCACCCAAGTTACCTTAAAAACTTAGGTTTTGGAAATATGGGTGATTAAATTAGTTGCTATGCGATGTGCGGACAACGATTTGTCTAAGTTTGACATGAAATATAAAAATAACTACGGAATTGTGGATAAATGACGTACACATAGGGGTACACGTAGGGTGATAGAATAGGACTAGAACTTCTGTATTATACCACCCAAGTTACCGTAAAAACTTAGGTTTTGGAAATATGGCTGATTAAAGTAGTCGAATTGAGATGTGCGGACAGCGATTTGTCAAAGTATGACATGAAAAATAAAATAAATACGGAAGTGTGCCAACATGACGTACACATAGGATGATAGAATAGGTCCTGAAATTTAGTATTATACCACCCAAGTTACCTTAAAAACTTAGGTTTTGGAAATATGGGTGACTAAATTAGTCGCTATGCGATGTGCGGACAACGATTTGTCTAAGTTTGACATGAAATATAAAAATAAATACGGAATTGTGGATACATGACGTACACATAGGGTGATAGAATAGGACCAGAACTTCTGTATTATACCACCCAAGTTACCGTAAAAACTTAGGTTTTGGAAATATGGGTGATTAAAATAGTCGCTATGCGATGTGCGGACAGCAATCCACTTAAGTTTGACATAAAATATAAAATAAATACGGCAGTGTGTCAGCATGACGTACACGTAGGATGAAAGAATAGGACCAGAACCTTAGTACTATACCACCCAAGTTACCGTAAAAACTTAGGTTTTGGAAATATGGCTGATTAAATTAGTCGCTATGCGATGTGCGGACAACGATTTGTCGAAGTTTGACACGAAATATAAAAAAATACGGAGGTGTGCCAACATGACGTACACATAGGATGATAGAATAGGTCCAGTACTTCAGTACTATACCACCCAAGATACCTTAAAAACTTAGGTTTTGGAAATACGGGTGATTAAAATAGTCGCTTTGGATGTGTGGACAGTGATCCACCTAAGTTTGACATAAAATATAAAATAAATACGGCAGTGTGTCAGCATGACGTACACGTAGGGTGATGAAATAGGACCAGAATTTCTGTATTATACCACCCAAGTTACCGTAAAAACTTAGGTTTTGGAAATATGGCTGATTAAAGTAGTCGCATTGAGATGTGCGGTAAGCGATTTGTCAAAGTATGACATGAAAAATAAAATAAATACGGAAGTGTGCCAACATGACGTACACATAGGATGATAGAATAGGTCCTGAAATTTAGTATTATACCACCCAAGTTACCTTAAAAACTTAGGTTTTGGAAATATGGGTGATTTAATTAGTCGCTATGCGATGTGCGGACAACGATTTGTCTAAGTTTGACATGAAATATAAAAATAAATACGGAATTGTGGATACATGACGTACACATAGGGTGATAGAATAGGACCAGAACTTCTGTATTATACCACCCAAGTTACCGTAAAAACTTAGGTTTTGGAAATATGGCTGATTAAAGTAGTCGCATTGAGATGTGCGGACAGAGATTTGTCGAAGTTTGACACGAAATATAAAAAAATACGGAGGTGTGCCAACATGACGTACACATAGGATGATAGAATAGGTCCAGAACTTTAGTACTATACCACCCAAGTTACCTTAAAAACTTAGGTTTTGGAAATACGGGTGATTAAAATAGTCGCTTTGGATGTGTGGACAGTGATCCACCTAAGTTTGACATAAAATATAAAATAAATACGCGAGTGTGCCAACAAGACGTACACATAGGGTGATAGAATAGGACCAGAACGTCTGTATTATACCACCCAAGTTACCGTAAAAACTTAGGTTTTGGAAATATGGCTGATTAAAGTAGTCGCTTTGCGATGGGCGGACAGCGATTTGTCGAAGTTTGACACGAAATATAAAAAAAATACGGAAGTGTTCCAACATGACGTACACATAGTATGATAGAATAGGTCCAGAACTTTAGTTCTATACCACCCAAGTTACCCTAAAAACTTAGGTTTTGGAAATATGGGTGATTAAATTAGTCGCTATGCGATGTGCGGACAACGATTTGTCTAAGTATGACATGAAATATAATAATAAATTCGGAGGTGTGCCAACATTACGTACATATAGGGTGATAGAATAGGACCAGAACTTCTGTATTATATCACCCAAGTTACCGTAAAAACTTAGGTTTTGGAAATATGGGTGATTAAATAAGTCGCTATGCGATGTGCGGACAACGATTTGTCTAAAAACTTAGGTTTTGGAAATATGGCTGATTAAAGTAGTCGCATTGAGATGTGCGGACAGCGATTTGTCAAAGTATGACATGAAAAATAAAATAAATACGGAAGTGTGCCAACATGACGTACACATAGGATGATAGAATAGGTCCTGAAATTTAGTATTATACCACCCAAGTTACCTTAAAAACTTAGGTTTTGGAAATATGGGTGATTAAATTAGTCACTATGCGATGTGCGGACAACGATTTGTCTAAGTTTGACATGAAATATAAAAATAAATACGGAATTGTGGATACATGACGTACACATAGCGTGATAGAATAGGACCAGAACTTCTGTATTATACCACCCAAGTTACCGTAAAAACTTAGGTTTTGGAAATATGGCTGATTAAAGTAGTCGCATTGAGATGTGCGGACAGCGATTTGTCAAAGTATGACATGAAAAATAAAATAAATACGGAAGTGTGCCAACATGACGTACACATAGGATGATAGAATAGGTCCTGAAATTTAGTATTATACCACCCAAGTTACCTTAAAAGCTTAGGTTTTGGAAATATGGGTGATTAAATTAGTCGCCATGCGATGTGCGGACAACGATTTGTCTAAGTTTGACATGAAATATAAAAATAAATACGGAATTGTGGATACATGACGTACACATAGGGGTACACGTAGGGTGATAGAATAGGACGAGAACTTCTGTATTATACCACCCAAGTTACCGTAAAAACTTAGGTTTTGGAAATATGGCTGATTAAAGTAGTCGCATTGAGATGTGCGGACAGCGATTTGTCAAAGTATGACATGAAAAATAAAATAAATACGGAAGTGTGCCAACATGACGTACACATAGGATGATAGAATAGGTCCTGAAATTTAGTATTATACCACCCAAGTTACCTTAAAAACTTAGGTTTTGGAAATATGGGTGACTAAATTAGTCGCTATGCGATGTGCGGACAACGATTTGTCTAAGTTTGACATGAAATATAATAATAAATACGGAATTGTGGATACATGACGTACACATAGGGTGATAGAATAGGACCAGAACTTCTGTATTATACCACCCAAGTTACCGTAAAAACTTAGTTTTTGGAAATATGGCTGATTAAAGTAGTCGCATTGAGATGTGCGGACAGCGATTTGTCAAAGTATGACATGAAAAATAAAATAAATACAAAAGTGTGCCAACATGACGTACACATAGGATGATAGAATAGGTCCAGAACTTTAATACTATACCACCCAAGTTACCGTAAAAACTTAGGTTTTGGAAATATGGGTGATTAACATAGTCGCTATGCGATGTGCGGACAGCGATCCACCTAAGTTTGACATAAAATATAAAATAAATACGGCAGTGTGTCAGCATGACGTACACGTAGGATGAAAGAATAGGACCAGAACTTTAGTACTATACCACCCAAGTTACCTTAAAAACTTAGGTTTTGGAAATATGGGTGATTAAATTAGTCGCTATGCGATGTGCGGACAACGATTTGTCTAAGTATGACATGAAATATAATAATAAATACGGAGGTGTGCCAACATTACGTACACGTAGGGTGATAGAATAGGACCAGAACTTCTGTATTATACCACCCAAGTTACCGTAAAAACTTAGGTTTTGGAAATATGGCTGATTAAATTAGTCGCTATGCGATGTGCGAACAACGATTTGTCGAAGTTTGACACGAAATATAAAAAAAATACGGAGGTGTGCCAACATGACGTACACATAGGATGATAGAATAGGTCCAGTACTTCAGTACTGTACCACCCAAGTTACCTTAAAAACTTAGGTTTTGGAAATATGGGTGATTAAATTAGTCGCTATGCGATGTGCGGACAACGATTTGTCTAAGTATGACATGAAATATAATAATAAATACGGAGGTGTGCCAACATTACGTACACGTAGGGTGATGAAATAGGACCAGAACTTCTGTATTATACCACCCAAGTTACCGTAAAAACTTAGGTTTTGGAAATATGGCTGATTAAAGTAGTCGCATTGAGATATGCGGACAGCGATTTGTCAAAGTATGACATGAAAAATAAAATAAATACGGAAGTGTGCCAACATGACGTACACATAGGATGATAGAATAGGTCCTGAAATTTAGTATTATACCACCCAAGTTACCTTAAAAACTTAGGTTTTGGAAATATGGGTGATTAAATTAGTCGCTATGCGATGTGCGGACAACGATTTGTCTAAGTTTGACATGTAATATAAAAATAAATACGGAATTGTGGATACATGACGTACACATAGGGTGATAGAATAGGACCAGAACTTCTGTATTATACCACCCAAGTTACCGTAAAAACTTAGGTTTTGGAAATATGGGTGATTAAATTAGTCGCTATGCGATGTGCGGACAACGATTTGTCTAAAAACTTAGGTTTTGGAAATATGGCTGATTAAAGTAGTCGCATTGAGATGTGCGGACAGCGATTTGTCAAAGTATGACATGAAAAATAAAATACATACGGAAGTGTGCCAAAATGACGTACACATAGGATGATAGAATAGGTCCTGAAATTTAGTATTATACCACCCAAGTTACCTTAAAATTTTAGGTTTTGGAAATATGGGTGATTAAATTAGTCACTATGCGATGTGCGGACAACGATTTGTCTAAGTTTGACATGAAATATAAAAATAAATACGGAATTGTGGATTCATGACGTACACATAGCGTGATAGAATAGGACCAGAACTTCTGTATTATACCACCCAAGTTACCGTAAAAACTTAGGTTTTGGAAATATGGCTGATTAAAGTAGTCACATTGAGATGTGCGGACAGCGATTTGTCAAAGTATGACATGAAAAATAAAATAAATACGGAAGTGTGCCAACATGACGTACACATAGGATGATAGAATAGGTCCTGAAATTTAGTATTATACCACCCAAGTTACCTTAAAAACTTAGGTTTTGGAAATATGGGTGATTAAATTAGTCGCTATGCGATGTGCGGACAACGATTTGTCTAATTTTGACATGAAATATAAAAATAAATACGGAATTGTGGATACATGACGTACACATAGGAGTACACGTAGGGTGATAGAATAGGACCAGAACTTCTGTATTATACCACCCAAGTTACCGTAAAAACTTAGGTTTTGGAAATATGGCTGATTAAAGTAGTCGCATTGAGATGTGCGGACAGCGATTTGTCAAAGTATGACATGAAAAATAAAATAAATACGGAAGTGTGCCAACATGACGTACACATAGGATGATAGAATAGGTCCTGAAATTTAGTATTATACCACCCAAGTTACCGTAAAAACTTAGGTTTTGGAAATATGGGTGATTAAATTAGTCGCTATGCGATGTGCGGACAACGATTTGTCTAAGTTTGACATGAAATATAAAAATAAATACGGAATTGTGGATACATGACGTACACATAGGGTGATAGAATAGGACCAGAACTTCTGTATTATACCACCCAAGTTACCGTAAAAACTTAGGTTTTGGAAATATGGGTGATTAAATTAGTCGCTATGCGATGTGCGGACAACGATTTGTCTAAAAACTTAGGTTTTGGAAATATGGCTGATTAAAGTAGTCGCATTGAGATGTGCGGACAGCGATTTGTCAAAGTATGACATGAAAAATAAAATACATACGGAAGTGTGCCAACATGACGTACACATAGGATGATAGAATAGGTCCTGAAATTTAGTATTATACCACCCAAGTTACCTTAAAAACTTAGGTTTTGGAAATATGGGTGATTAAATTAGTCACTATGCGATGTGCGGACAACGATTTGTCTAAGTTTGACATGAAATATAAAAATAAATACGGAATTGTGGATACATGACGTACACATAGCGTGATAGAATAGGACCAGAACTTCTGTATTATACCACCCAAGTTACCGTAAAAACTTAGGTTTTGGAAATATGGCTGATTAAAGTAGTCGCATTGAGATGTGCGGACAGCGATTTGTCAAAGTATGACATGAAAAATAAAATAAATACGGAAGTGTGCCAACATGACGTACACATAGGATGATAGAATAGGTCCTGAAATTTAGTATTATACCACCCAAGTTACCTTAAAAACTTAGGTTTTGGAAATATGGGTGATTAAATTAGTCACTATGCGATGTGCGGACAACGATTTGTCTAATTTTGACATGAAATATAAAAATAAATACGGAATTGTGGATACATGACGTACACATAGGAGTACACGTAGGGTGATAGAATAGGACCAGAACTTCTGTATTATACCACCCAAGTTACCGTAAAAACTTAGGTTTTGGAAATATGGCTGATTAAAGTAGTCGCATTGAGATGTGCGGACAGCGATTTGTCAAAGTATGACATGAAAAATAAAATAAATACCGAAGTGTGCCAACATGACGTACACATAGGATGATAGAATAGGTCCTGAAATTTAGTATTATACCACCCAAGTTACCTTAAAAACTTAGGTTTTGGAAATATGGGTGATTAAATTAGTCGCTATGCGATGTGCGGACAACGATTTGTCTAAGTTTGACATGAAATATAATAATTAATACGGAATTGTGGATACATGACGTACACATAGGGTGATAGAATAGGACCAGAACTTCTGTATTATACCACCCAAGTTACCGTAAAAACTTAGGTTTTGGAAATATGGCTGATTAAAGTAGTCGCATTGAGATGTGCGGACAGCGATTTGTCAAAGTATGACATGAAAAATAAAATAAATACGGAAGTGTGCCAACATGACGTACACATAGGATGATAGAATAGGTCCAGAACTTTAATACTATACCACCCAAGTTACCGTAAAAACTTAGGTTTTGGAAATATGGGTGATTAAAATAGTCGCTATGCGATGTGCGGACAGCGATCCACCTAAGTTTGACATAAAATATAAAATAAATACGGCAGTGTGTCAGCATGACGTACACGTAGGATGAAAGAATAGGACCAGAACTTTAGTACTATACCACCCAAGTTACCTTAAAAACTTAGGTTTTGGAAATATGGGTGATTAAATTAGTCGCTATGCGATGTGCGGACAACGATTTGTCTAAGTATGACATGAAATATAATAATAAATACGGAGGTGTGCCAACATTACGTACACGTAGGGTGATAGAATAGGACCAGAACTTCTGTATTATACCACCCAAGTTACCGTATAAACTTAGGTTTTGGAAATATGGCTGATAAAATTAGTCGCTATGCGATGTGCGGACAACGATTTGTCGAAGTTTGACACGAAATATAAAAAAATACGGAGGTGTGCCAACATGACGAACACATAGGATGATAGAATAGGTCCAGTACTTCAGTACTATACCACCCAAGTTACCTTAAAAACTTAGGTTTTGGAAATACGGGTGATTAAAATAGTCGCTTTGGATGTGTGGACAGTGATCCACCAAAGTTTGACATAAAATATAAAATAAATACGGCGGTGTGTCAGCATGACGTACACGTAGGGTGATGAAATAGGACCAGAACTTCTGTATTATACCACCCAAGTTACCGTAAAAACTTAGGTTTTGGAAATATGGCTGATTAAAGTAGTCGCATTGAGATGTGCGGACAGCGATTTGTCAAAGTATGACAAGAAAAATAAAATAAATACGGAAGTGTGCCAACATGACGTACACATAGGATAATAGAATAGGTCCTGAAATTTAGTATTATACCACCCAAGTTACCTTAAAAACTTAGGTTTTGGAAATATGGGTGATTAAATTAGTCGCTATGCGATGTGCGGACAACGATTTGTCTAAGTTTGACATGAAATATAAAAATAAATACGGAATAGTGGATACATGACGTACACATAGGGTGATAGAATAGGACCAGAACTTCTGTATTATACCACCCAAGTTACCGTAAAAACTTAGGTTTTGGAAATATGGGTGATTAAATTAGTCGCTATGCGATGTGCGGACAACGATTTGTCTAAGTTTGACATGAAATATAAAAATAAATACGGAATTGTGGATACATGACGTACACATAGCGTGATAGAATAGGACCAGAACTTCTGTATTATACCATCAAAGTTACCGTAAAAACTTAGGTTTTGGAAATATGGCTGATTAAAGTAGTCGCATTGAGATGTGCGGACAGCGATTTGTCGAAGTTTGACACGAAATATAAAAAAAATACGGAAGTGTTCCAACATGACGTACACATAGGATGATAGAATAGGTCCTAAAATTTAGTATTATACCACCCAAGTTACCTTAAAAACTTAGGTTTTGGAAATATGGGTGATTAAATTAGTCGCTATGCGATGTGCGGACAACGATTTGTCTAAGTTTGACACGAAATATAAAAAAAATACTGAGGTGTGCCAACATGACGTACACATAGGATGATAGAATAGGTCTAGAACTTTAGTACTATACCACCCAAAATACCGTAAAAACTTAGGTTTTGGAAATATGGCTGATTAAAGTAGTCGCATTGAGATGTGCGGACAGCGATTTGTCAAAGTATGACATGAAAAATAAAATAAATACGGAAGTGTGCCAACATGACGTACACATAGGATGATAGAATAGGTCCTGAAATTTAGTATTATACCACCCAAGTTACCTTAAAAACTTAGGTTTTGGAAATATGGGTGATTAAATTAGTCGCTATGCGATGTGCGGACAACGATTTGTCTAAGTTTGACATGAAATATAATAATAAATACGGAATTGTGGATACATGACGTACACATAGGGTGATAGAATAGGGCCAGAACGTCTGTATTATACCACCCACGTTACCGTAAAAACTTAGGTTTTGGAAATATGGCTGATTAAAGTAGTCGCATTGAGATGTGCGGACAGCGATTTGTCAAAGTATGACATGAAAAATAAAATAAATACGGAAGTGTGCCAACATGACGTACACATAGGATGATAGAATAGGTCCAGAACTTTAATACTATACCACCCAAGTTACCGTAAAAACTTAGGTTTTGGAAATATGGGTGATTAAAATAGTCGCTATGCGATGTGCGGACAGCGATCCACCTAAGTTTGACATAAAATATAAAATAAATACGGCAGTGTGTCAGCATGACGTACACGTAGGATGAAAGAATAGGACCAGAACTTTAGTACTATACCACCTAAGTTACCTTAAAAACTTAGGTTTTGGAAATATGTGTGATTAAATTAGTCGCTATGCGATGTGCGGACAACGATTTGTCTAAGTATGACATGAAATATAATAATAAATACTGAGGTGTGCCAACATGACGTACACATAGGATGATAGAATAGGTCTAGAACTTTAGTACTATACCACCCAAAATACCGTAAAAACTTAGGTTTTGGAAATATGGCTGATTAAAGTAGTCGCATTGAGATGTGCGGACAGCGATTTGTCAAAGTATGACATGAAAAATAAAATAAATACGGAAGTGTGCCAACATGACGTACACATAGGATGATAGAATAGGACCAGAACTTCTGTATTATACCACCCAAGTTACCGTAAAAACTTAGGTTTTGGAAATATGGCTGATTAAATTAGTCGCTATGCGATATGCGGACAACGATTTGTCGAAGTTTGACACGAAATATAAAAAAATACGGAGGTGTGCCATCATGACGTACACATAGGATGATAGAATAGTCCAGTACTTCAGTACTATACCACCCAAGTTACCTTAAAAACTTAGGTTTTGGAAATACGGGTGATTAAAATAGTCGCTTTGGATGTGTGGACAGTGATCCACCTAAGTTTGACATAAAATATAAAATAAATACGGCAGTGTGTCAGCATGACGTACACGTAGGGTGATGAAATAGGACCAGAACTTCTGTATTATACCACCCAAGTTACCGTAAAAACTTAGGTTTTGGAAATATGGCTGATTAAAGTAGTCGCATTGAGATGTGCGGACAGCGATTTGTCAAAGTATGACATGAAAAATAAAATAAATACGGAAGTGTGCCAACATGACGTACACATAGGATGATAGAATAGGTCCTGAAATTTAGTATTATACCACCCAAGTTACCTTAAAAACTTAGGTTTTGGAAATATGGGTGATTAAATTAGTCGCTATGCGATGTGCGGACAACGATTTGTCTAAGTTTGACATGAAATATAAAAATAAATACGGAATTGTGGATACATGACGTACACATAGGGTGATAGAATAGGACCAGAACTTCTGTATTATACCACCCAAGTTACCGTAAAAACTTAGGTTTTGGAAATATGGGTGATTAAATTAGTCGCTATGCGATGTGCGGACAACGATTTGTCTAAGTTTGACATGAAATATAAAAATAAATACGGATTTGTGGATACATGACGTACACATAGGGTGATAGAATAGGACCAGAACTTCTGTATTATACCACCCAAGTTACCTTAAAAACTTAGGTTTTGGAAATACGGGTGATTAAAATAGTCGCTTTGGATGTGTGGACAGTGATCCAGCTAAGTTTGACATAAAATATAAAATAAATACGCGAGTGTGCCAACAAGACGTACACATAGGGTGATAGAATAGGACCAGAACTTCTGTATTATACCACCCAAGTTACCGTAAAAACTTAGGTTTTGGAAATATGGCTGATTAAAGTAGTCGCTTTGCGATGGGCGGACAGCGATTTGTCGAAGTTTGACACGAAATATAAAAAAAATACGGAAGTGTTCCAAATGACGTACACATAGTATGATAGAATAGGTCCAGAACTTTAGTACTATACCACCCAAGTTACCGTAAAAACTTAGGTTTTGGAAATATGGGTGATTAAATTAGTCGCTATGCGATGTGCGGACAACGATTTGTCTAGGTATGACATGAAATATAATAATAAATACGCAATTGTGGATACATGACGTAGACATAGGGTGATAGAATAGGACCAGAACTTCTGTATTATACCACCCAAGTTACCGTAAAAACTTAGGTTTTGGAAATATGGCTGATTAAAGTAGTCGCTATGCGATGTGCGGACAACGATTTGTCGAAGATTGACACGAAATAAAAAAAAAATACGGAGGTGTGCCAACATGACGTACACATAGGATGATAGAATAGGTCCAGAACTTTAGTACTATACCACCCAAGTTACCGTAAAAACTTAGGTTTTGGAAATATGGGTGATTAAATTAGTCGCTATGCGATGTGCGGACAACGATTTGTCTAAGTTTGACACGAAATATAAACAAAATACGGAGGTGTGCCAACATGACGTACACATAGTATGATAGAATAGGTCCAGAACTTTAGTACTATACCACCCAAGTTACCTTAAAAACTTAGGTTTTGGAAATACGGGTGATTAAAATAGTCGCTTTGGATGTGTGGACAGTGATCCACCTAAGTTTGACATAAAATATAAAATAAATACGGCAGTGTGTCAGCATGACGTACACGTAGGGTGATGAAATAGGACCAGAACTTCTGTAAAATACCACCCAAGTTACCGTAAAAACTTAGGTTTTGGAAATATGGGTGATTAAATTAGTCGCTATGCGATGTGCGGACAACGATTTGTCTATGTTTGACATGAAATATAAAAATAAATACGGAATTGTGGATACATGACGTACACGTAGGGTGATAGAATAGGACCAGAACTTCTGTATTATACCACCCAAGTTACCGTAAAAACTTAGGTTTTGGAAATATGGCTGATTAAAGTAGTCGCATTGTGATGTGCGGACAGCGATTTGTCAAAGTATGACATGAAAAGTAAAATAAATACGGAAGTGTGCCAACATGACGTACACATAGGATGATAGAATAGGTCCTGAAATTTAGTATTATACCACCCAAGTAACCTTAAAAACTTAGGTTTTGGAAATATGGGTGATTAAATTAGTCGCTATGCGATGTGCGGACAACGATTTGTCTAAGTTTGACATGAAATATAAAAATAAATACGGAATTGTGGATACATGACGTACACATAGGGTGATAGAATAGGACCAGAACTTCTGTAAAATACCACCCAAGTTACCTTAAAAACTTAGGTTTTGTAAATATGTTTGATTAAATTAGTAGCTATGCGATGTGCGGACAACGATTTGTCTAAGTATGACATGAAATATAATAATAAATACGGAGGTGTGCCAACATTACGTACACGTAGGGTGATGAAATAGGACCAGAACTTCTGTATTATACCACCCAAGTTAACGTAAAAACTTAGGTTTTGGAAATATGGCTGATTAAAGTAGTCGCATTGAGATGTGCGGACAGCGATTTGTCAAAGTATGACATGAAAAATAAAATAAATACCGAAGTGTGCCAACATGACGTACACATAGGATGATAGAATAGGTCCTGGAATTTAGTATTATACCACCCAAGTTACCTTAAAAATTTAGGTTTTGGAAATATGGGTGATTAAATTAGTCGCTATGCGATGTGCGGACAACGATTTGTCGAAGTTTGACACGAAATATAAAAAAAATACGGAGGTGTGCCAACATGACGTACACATAGGATGATAGAATAGGTCCAGAACTTTAGTACTATACCACCCAAGTTACCGTAAAAACTTAGGTTTTGGAAATATGGGTGATTAAATTAGTCGCTATGCGATGTGCGGACAACGATTTGTCTAAGTTTGACATGAAATATAAAAATAAATACGGAATTGTGGATACATGACGTACACATAGGGTGATAGAATAGAACCAGAACTTCTGTACTATACCATTCAAGTTACCTTAAAATCTTAGGTTTTGGATATATAGGTGATTAAATTAGTCGCTATGCGATGTGCGGACAACGATTTGTCTAAGTATGACATGAAATATAATAATAAATACGAAGGTGTGCCAACATTACGTACATATAGGGTGATAGAATAGGACCAGAACTTCTGTATTATACCACCCAAGTTACCGTAAAAACTTAGGTTTTGGAAATATGGCTGATTAAAGTAGTCGCATTGAGATGTGCGGACAGCGATTTGTCAAAGTATGACATGAAAAATAAAATAAATACGGAAGTATGCCAACATTACGTACACATAGGATGAAAGAATAGGACCAGAACTTTAGTACTATACCACCCAAGTTACCTTAAAAACTTAGGTTTTGGAAATATGGGTGATTAAATTAGTCGCTATGCGATGTGCGGACAAGGATTTGTCTAAGTATGACATGAAATATAATAATAAATACGGAGGTGTGCCAACATTACGTACACGTAGGGTGATAGAATAGGACCAGAACTTCTGTATTATACCACCCAAGTTACCTTAAAAACTTAGGTTTTGGAAATATGGGTGATTAAATTAGTCGCTATGCGATGTGCAGACAACGATTTGTCTAAGTATGACATGAAATATAATAATAAATACGGAGGTGTGCCAACATGACGTACACATAGGGTGATAGAATAGGACCAGAACATCTGTATTATACCACCCAAGTTACCTTAAAAACTTAGGTTTTGGAAATATGGCTGATTAAAGTAGTCGCATTGAGATGTGCGGACAGCGATTTGTCAAAGTATGACATGAAAAATAAAATAAATACGGAAGTGTGCCAACATGACGTACACATAGGATGATAGAATAGGTCCCGAAATTTAGTATTATACCACCCAAGTTACCTTAAAAACTTAGGTTTTGGAAATATGGGTGATTAAATTAGTCGCTATGCGATGTGCGGTCAACGATTTGTCTAAGTATGACATGAAATATAATAATAAATACGGAATTGTGGATACATGACGTACACATAGGGTGATAGAATAGGACCAGAACTTCTGTATTATACCACCCAAGTTACCTTAAAAACTTAGGTTTTGGAAATACGGGTGATTAAAATAGTCGCTTTGGATGTGTGGACAGTGATCCACCTAAGTTTGACATAAAATATAAAATAAATACGCGAGTGTGCCAACAAGACGTACACATAGGGTGATAGAATAGGACCAGAACTTCTGTATTATACCACCCAAGTTACCGTAAAAACTTAGGTTTTGGAAATATGGCTGATTAAAGTAGTCGCTATGCGATGTGCGGACAACGATTTGTCGAAGTTTGACACGAAATAAAAAAAAAATACGGAGGTGTGCCAACATGACGTACACATAGGATGATAGAATAGGTCCAGAACTTTAGTACTATACCACCCAAGTTACCGTAAAAACTTAGGTTTTGGAAATATGGGTGATTAAATTAGTCGCTATGCGATGTGCGGACAACGATTTGTCTAAGTTTGACACGAAATATAAACAAAATACGGAGGTGTGCCAACATGACGTACACATAGGATGATAGAATAGGTCCAGAACTTTAGTACTATACCACCCAAGTTACCGTAAAAACTTAGGTTTTGGAAATATGGGTGATTAAATTAGTCGCTATGCGATGTGCGGACAACGATTTGTCTAAGTATGACATGAAATATAATAATAAATACGGAGGTGTGCCAACATTTCGTACATATAGGGTGATAGAATAGGACCAGAACTTCTGTATTATACCACCCAAGTTACCGTAAAAACTTAGGTTTTGGAAATATGGCTGATTAAAGTAGTCGCATTGAGATGTGCGGACAGAGATTTGTCGAAGTTTGACACGAAATATAAAAAAATACGGAGGTGTGCCAACATGACGTACACATAGGATGATAGAATAGGTCCAGAACTTTAGTACTATACCACCCAAGTTACCTTAAAAACTTAGGTTTTGGAAATACGGGTGATTAAAATAGTCGCTTTGGATGTGTGGACAGTGATCCACCTAAGTTTGACATAAAATATAAAATAAATACGGCAGTGTGTCAGCATGATGTACACGTAGGGTGATGAAATAGGACCAGAACTTCTGTATTATACCACCCAAGTTACCGTAAAAACTTAGGTTTTAGAAATATGGCTGATTAAATTAGTCGCATTGAGATGTGCGGACAGCGATTTGTCAAAGTATGACATGAAAAATAAAATAAATACGGAAGTGTGCCAACATGACGTACACATAGGATGATAGAATAGGTCCTGAAATTTAGTATTATACCACCCAAGTTACCTTAAAAGCTTAGGTTTTGGAAATATGGGTGATTAAATTAGTCGCTATGCGATGTGCGGACAACGATTTGTCTAAGTTTGACATGAAATATAAAAATAAATACGGAATTGTGGATACATGACGTACACATAGGGTGATAGAATAGGACCAGAACTTCTGTATTATACCACCCAAGTTACCGTAAAAACTTAGGTTTTGGAAATATGGCTGATTAAAGTAGTCGCATTGAGATGTGCGGACAGCGATTTGTCAAAATATGACATGAAAAATAAAATAAATACGGAAGTGTGCCAACATGACGTACACATAGGATGATAGAATAGGTCCTGAAATTTAGTATTATACCACCCAAGTTACCTTAAAAACTTAGGTTTTGGAAATATGGGTGATTAAATTAGTCGCTATGCGATGTGCGGACAACGATTTGTCTAAGTTTGACATGAAATATAAAAATAAATACGGAATTGTGGATACATGACGTACACATAGGGTGATAGAATAGGACCAGAACTTCTGTATTATACCACCCAAGTTACCGTAAAAACTTAGGTTTTGGAAATATGGCTGATTAAAGTAGTCGCATTGAGATGTGCGGACAGCGATTTGTCAAAATATGACATGAAAAATAAAATAAATACGGAAGTGTGCCAACATGACGTACACATAGGATGATAGAATAGGTCCTGAAATTTAGTATTATACCACCCAAGTTACCTTAAAAACTTAGGTTTTGGAAATATGGGTGATTAAATTAGTCGCTATGCGATGTGCGGACAACGATTTGTCTAAGTTTGACATGAAATATAAAAATAAATACGGAATTGTGGATACATGACGTACACATAGGGTGATAGAATAGAACCAGAACTTCTGTACTATACCATTCAAGTTACCTTAAAATCTTAGGTTTTGGATATATGGGTGATTAAATTAGTCGCTATGCGATGTGCGGACAACGATTTGTCTAAGTATGACATGAAATATAATAATAAATACGAAGGTGTGCCAACATTACGTACATATAGGGTGATAGAATAGGACCAGAACTTCTGTATTATACCACCCAAGTTACCGTAAAAACTTAGGTTTTGGAAATATGGCTGATTAAAGTAGTCGCATTGAGATGTGCGGACAGCGATTTGTCAAAGTATGACATGAAAAATAAAATAAATACGGAAGTGTGCCAACATTACGTACACATAGGATGAAAGAATAGGACCAGAACTTTAGTACTATACCACCCAAGTTACCTTAAAAACTTAGGTTTTGGAAATATGGGTGATTAAATTAGTCGCTATGCGATGTGCGGACAAGGATTTGTCTAAGTATGACATGAAATATAATAATAAATACGGAGGTGTGCCAACATTACGTACACGTAGGGTGATAGAATAGGACCAGAACTTCTGTATTATACCACCCAAGTTACCTTAAAAACTTAGGTTTTGGAAATATGGGTGATTAAATTAGTCGCTATGCGATGTGCAGACAACGATTTGTCTAAGTATGACATGAAATATAATAATAAATACGGAGGTGTGCCAACATGACGTACACATAGGGTGATAGAATAGGACCAGAACATCTGTATTATACCACCCAAGTTACCGTAAAAACTTAGGTTTTGGAAATATGGCTGATTAAAGTAGTCGCATTGAGATGTGCGGACAGCGATTTGTCAAAGTATGACATGAAAAATAAAATAAATACGGAAGTGTGCCAACATGACGTACACATAGGATGATAGAATAGGTCCTGAAATTTAGTATTATACCACCCAAGTTACCTTAAAAACTTAGGTTTTGGAAATATGGGTGATTAAATTAGTCGCTATGCGATGTGCGGGCAACGATTTGTCTAAGTTTGACATGAAATATAAAAATAAATACGGAATTGTGGATACATGACGTACACATAGGGTGATAGAATAGGACCAGAACTTCTGTATTATACCACCCAAGTTACCGTAAAAACTTAGGTTTTGGAAATATGGGTGATTAAATTAGTCGCTATGCGATGTGCGGACAACGATTTGTCGAAGTTTGACACGAAATATAAAAAAAATACGGAGGTGTGCCAACATGACGTACACATAGGATGATAGAATAGGTCCAGAATTTTAGTACTATACCACCCAAGTTACCGTAAAAACTTAGGTTTTGGAAATATGGCTGATTAAAGTAGTCGCATTGAGATGTGCGGACAGCGATTTGTCTAAGTTGACATGAAATATAAAAATAAATACGGAATTGTGGATACATGACGTACACATAGGGTGATAGAATAGGACCAGAACGTCTGTATTATACCACCCAAGTTACCGTAAAAACTTAGGTTTTGGAAATATGGGTGATTAAATTAGTCGCTATGCGATGTGCGGACAACGATTTGTCTAAGTTTAACATGAAATATAAAAATAAATACGGAATTGTGGATACATGACGTACACATAGGGTGATAGAATAGGACCAGAACTTCTGTACTATACCACCCAAGTTACCTTAAAATCTTAGGTTTTGGATATATGGGTGATTAAACTAGTCGCTATGCGATGTGCGGACAACGATTTGTCTAAGTATGACATGAAATATAATAATAAATACGGAGGTGTGCCAACATTACCTACATATAGGGTGATAGAATAGGACCAGAACTTTTGTATTATACCACCCAAGTTACCGTAAAAACTTAGGTTTTGGAAATATGGCTGATTAAAGTAGTCGCATTGGGATGTGCGGACAGCGATTTGTCAAAGTATGACATGAAAAATAAAATAAATACGGAAGTGTGCCAACATGACGTACACATAGGATGATAGAATAGGTCCTGAACTTTAGTACTATACCACCCAAGTTAGCTTAAAAACTTAGGTTTTGGAAATACGGGTGATTAAATTAGTCGCTATGCGATGTGCGGACAACGATTTGTCTAAGTTTGACAAGAAATATAAAAATAAATACGGAATTGTGGATACATGACGTACACATAGGGTGATAGAATAGGACCAGAACTTCTGTACTATACCACCCAAGTTACCGTAAAAACTTAGGTTTTGGAAATATGGCTGATTAAAGTAGTCGAATTGAGATGTGCGGACAGCGATTCCATATTTCCAAAACCTAAGTTTTTAAGGTAACTTGGGTGGTATAGTACTAAAGTTCTGGACCTATTCTATCATACTATGTGTACGTCATGTTGGAACACTTCCGTATTTATTTTATATTTCATGTCAAACTTAGACAAATCGCTGTCCGCCCATCGCAAAGCGACTACTTTAATCAGCCATATTTCCAAAACCCAAGTTTTTACGGTAACTTGGGTGGTATAATACAGAAGTTCTGGTCCTATTCTATCACCCTATGTGTACGTCATGTATCCACAATTCCGTATTTATTTTTATATTTCATGTCAAACTTAGACAAATCGTTGTCCGCACATCGCATAGCGACTAATTTAATCACCCATATTTCCAAAACCTAAGTTTTTAAGGTAACTTGGGTGGTATAATACTAAATTTCAGGACCTATTCTATCATCCTATGTGTACGTCATGTTGGCACACTTCCGTATTTATTTTATTTTTCATGTCATACTTTGACAAATCGCTGTCCGCACATCTCAATGCGACTACTTTAATCAGCCATATTTCCAAAACCTAAGTTTTTACGGTAACTTGGGTGGTATAATACGGAAGTTCTGGTCCTATTCTATCACCCTACGTGTACGTCATGTATCCACAATTCTGTATTTATTTTTATATTTCGTGTCAAACTTCGACAAATCTTTGTCCGCACATCTCAATGCGACTACTGTAATCAGCCATATTTCCAAAACCTAAGCTTTTACGGTAACTTGGGTGGTATAAAACAGAAGTTCTGGTCCTATTCTATCACCCTACGTGTACGTAATGTTGGCACACCTCCGTATTTATTATTACATTTCATGTCATACTTAGACAAATCGTTGTCCGCACATCGCATAGCGACTAATTTAATCACCCCTATTTCCAAAACCTAAGTTTTAAGGTAACTTGGGTGGTATAGTACTAAAGTTCTGGTCCTATTCTTTCATCCTACGTGTACGTCATGCTGACACACTTCCGTATTTATTTTATATTTTATGTCAAACTTAGGTGGATCGCTGTCCACACATCCAAAGC
This sequence comes from Flexamia atlantica, assembly GCA_035578135.1. Taxonomy (NCBI): domain Eukaryota; kingdom Metazoa; phylum Arthropoda; class Insecta; order Hemiptera; family Cicadellidae; genus Flexamia; species Flexamia atlantica. The sequence continues at coordinate 7,599,103 of JAQJVK010000026.1, read as the reverse complement.
GACTATTTTAATCACCCGTATTTCCAAAACCTAAGTTTTGACGGTAACCTGAGTGGTATAATAATATAGTTCTAATCCTATTCTATCACCCAATGTGTACGTCATGTATCCAAAATGCCGTATTTATTTTTATATTTCATGTCAAACTTAGACAAATCGTGGTCCGCACATTGCATAGCGACTAATTTAATCACCCATATTTCCAAAACCTAAGTTTTTACGGTAACTTGGGTGGTAAATACAGAAGTTCTGGTCCTGTTCTATCACCCTATGTGTACGTCATGTATCCAAAATTCCGTATTTATTTTTATATTTCATGTCAAACTTAGACAAATCGCTGTCCGCACATCTCAATGCGACTATTTTAATCACCCGTATTTCCAAAACCTAAGTTTTTAAGGTAACTTGGGTTGTATAGTACTAAAGTTCTGGACCTATTCTATCATCCTATGTGTACGTCATGTTGGCACACCTCCGTATTTTTTTTTATATTTCGTGTCAAACTTCGACAAATCTCTGTCCGCACATCGCATAGCGACTAATTTAATCAGCCATTTTTCCAAAACCTAAGTTTTTAAGGTAACTTGGGTGGTATAGTACTAAAGTTCTGGTCCTATTCTTTCATCCTACGTGTACGTAATGTTGGCACACCTCCGTATTTATTATTATATTTCATGTCATACTAAGACAAATCGTTGTCCGCACATCGCATAGTGACTATTTTAATCACCCATATTTCCAAAACCTAAGTTTTTAAGGTAACTTGGGTCGTATAGTACTAAAGTTCTGGTCCTATTCTTTCATCCTACGTGTACGTCATGCTGACACACTGCCGTATTTATTTTTATATTTTATGTCAAACTTAGGTGGATCGCTGTCCACACATACAAAGCGACTATTTTAATCACCCGTATTTCCAAACCCTAAGTTTTTACGGTAACTTGGTTGGTATAATACAGACTTTCTGGTCCTATTCTATCACCCTATGTGACCGTAATGTTGGCACACTTCCGTATTTATTTCTATATTACATGTCATACTTAGACAAATCGTTGTCCGCACATCGCATAGCGACTAATTTAATCACCCATATTTCCAAAACCTAAGTTTTTAAGGTAACTTGGGTGGTATAGTACTTAAGTTCTGGTCCAATTCTTTCATCCTACGTGTACGTCATGCTGACAAACTGCCGTATTTATTTTATATTTTATGTCAAACTTAGGTGGGTCGCTGTCCACACATCCAAAGCGACTATTTTAATCACCCGTATTTCCAAAACCTAAGTTTTTAAGGTAACTTGGGTGGCATAGTACTAAAGTTCTGGACCTATTCTTTCATCCTATGTGTACGTCATGTTGGCACACCTCCGTATTTTTTTTATATTTCGTGTCAAACTTCGACAAATCTCTGTCCGCACATCTCAATGCGACTACTTTAATCAGCCATATTTCCAAAACGTAAGTTTTTACGGTAACTTGGGTGGTATAATACAGAAGTTCTGGTCCTATTCTATCACCCCACGTTAACGTAATGTTGGCACACCTCCGTATTTATTATTATATTTCATGTCATACTTAGACAAATCGTTGTCCGCACATCGCATAGCGACTAATTTAATCACCCATATTTCCAAAACCTAAGTTTTTAAGGTAACTTGGGTGGTATAGTACAGAAGTTCTGGTCCTATTCTATCACCCTATGTGTACGTCATGGAACCACAATTCCTTATTTATTTTTATATTTCATGTCAAACTTAGACAAATCGTTGTCCGCACATCGCATAGCGACTAATTTAATCACCCATATTTCCAAAACCTAAGTTTTTACGGTAACTTGGGCGGTATAGTACTAAAGTTCTGGACCTATTCTATCATCCTATGTGTACGTCATGTTGGCACACCTCCGTATTTTTTTTATATTTCGTGTCAAACTTCGACAAATCGTTGTCCGCACATCGCATAGCGACTGATTTAATCAGCCATATTTCCAAAACCTAAGTTTTTACGGTAACTTGGGTGGTATAATACAGAAGTTCTGGTCCTATTCTATCACCCTATGTGTACGTAATGTATCCACAATTCCGTATTTAATTTTATATTTCATGTCAAACTTAGACAAATCGCTGTCCGCACATCTCAATGCGACTACTTTAATCAGCCATATTTCCAAAACCTAAGTTTTTACGGTAACTTGGGTGGTATAATACAGACTTTCTGGTCCTATTCTATCACCCTATGTGACCGTAATGTTGGCACACTTCCGTATTTATTTCTATATTACATGTCATACTTAGACAAATCGTTGTCCGCACATCGCATAGCGACTAATTTAATCACCCATATTTCCAAAACCTAAGTTTTTAAGGTAACTTGGGTGGTATAGTACTTAAGTTCTGGTCCAATTCTTTCATCCTACGTGTACGTCATGCTGACAAACTGCCGTATTTATTTTATATTTTATGTCAAACTTAGGTGGATCGCTGTCCACACATCCAAAGCGACTATTTTAATCACCCGTATTTCCAAAACCTAAGTTTTTAAGGTAACTTGGGTGGCATAGTACTAAAGTTCTGGACCTATTCTTTCATCCTATGTGTACGTCATGTTGGCACACCTCCGTATTTTTTTTATATTTCGTGTCAAACTTCGACAAATCTCTGTCCGCACATCTCAATGCGACTACTTTAATCAGCCATATTTCCAAAACGTAAGTTTTTACGGTAACTTGGGTGGTATAATACAGAAGTTCTGGTCCTATTCTATCACCCCACGTTAACGTAATGTTGGCACACCTCCGTATTTATTATTATATTTCATGTCATACTTAGACAAATCGTTGTCCGCACATCGCATAGCGACTAATTTAATCACCCATATTTCCAAAACCTAAGTTTTTAAGGTAACTTGGGTGGTATAGTACAGAAGTTCTGGTCCTATTCTATCACCCTATGTGTACGTCATGGAACCACAATTCCTTATTTATTTTTATATTTCATGTCAAACTTAGACAAATCGTTGTCCGCACATCGCATAGCGACTAATTTAATCACCCATATTTCCAAAACCTAAGTTTTTACGGTAACTTGGGTGGTATAATACAGAAGTTCTGGTCCTATTCTATCACCCTATGTGTACGTCATGTATCCACAATTCCGTATTTATTTTTATATTTCATGTCAAACTTAGACAAATCGTTGTCCGCACATCGCATAGCGACTAATTTAATCACCCGTATTTCCAAAACCTAAGTTTTTAAGGTAACTTGGGTGATATAGTACTAAAGTTCTGGACCTATTCTATCATCCTATGTGTACGTCATGTTGGCACACCTCCGTATTTTTTTTATATTTCGTGTCAAACTTCGACAAATCTCTGTCCGCACATCTCAATGCGACTACTTTAATCAGCCATATTTCCAAAACCTAAGTTTTTACGGTAACTTGGGTGGTATAGTACTAAAGTTCTGGACCTATTCTATCATACTATGTGTACGTCATGTTGGAACACTTCCGTATTTATTTTATATTTCATGTCAAACTTAGACAAATCGCTGTCCGCCCATCGCAAAGCGACTACTTTAATCAGCCATATTTCCAAAACCCAAGTTTTTACGGTAACTTGGGTGGTATAATACAGAAGTTCTGGTCCTATTCTATCACCCTATGTGTACGTCATGTATCCACAATTCCGTATTTATTTTTATATTTCATGTCAAACTTAGACAAATCGTTGTCCGCACATCGCATAGCGACTAATTTAATCACCCATATTTCCAAAACCTAAGTTTTTAAGGTAACTTGGGTGGTATAATACTAAATTTCAGGACCTATTCTATCATCCTATGTGTACGTCATGTTGGCACACTTCCGTATTTATTTTATTTTTCATGTCATACTTTGACAAATCGCTGTCCGCACATCTCAATGCGACTACTTTAATCAGCCATATTTCCAAAACCTAAGTTTTTACGGTAACTTGGGTGGTATAATACGGAAGTTCTGGTCCTATTCTATCACCCTACGTGTACGTCATGTATCCACAATTCTGTATTTATTTTTATATTTCGTGTCAAACTTCGACAAATCTTTGTCCGCACATCTCAATGCGACTACTGTAATCAGCCATATTTCCAAAACCTAAGCTTTTACGGTAACTTGGGTGGTATAAAACAGAAGTTCTGGTCCTATTCTATCACCCTACGTGTACGTAATGTTGGCACACCTCCGTATTTATTATTACATTTCATGTCATACTTAGACAAATCGTTGTCCGCACATCGCATAGCGACTAATTTAATCACCCCTATTTCCAAAACCTAAGTTTTAAGGTAACTTGGGTGGTATAGTACTAAAGTTCTGGTCCTATTCTTTCATCCTACGTGTACGTCATGCTGACACACTTCCGTATTTATTTTATATTTTATGTCAAACTTAGGTGGATCGCTGTCCACACATCCAAAGCGACTATTTTAATCACCCGTATTTCCAAAACCTAAGTTTTGACGGTAACCTGAGTGGTATAATAATATAGTTCTAATCCTATTCTATCACCCAATGTGTACGTCATGTATCCAAAATGCCGTATTTATTTTTATATTTCATGTCAAACTTAGACAAATCGTGGTCCGCACATTGCATAGCGACTAATTTAATCACCCATATTTCCAAAACCTAAGTTTTTACGGTAACTTGGGTGGTAAATACAGAAGTTCTGGTCCTGTTCTATCACCCTATGTGTACGTCATGTATCCAAAATTCCGTATTTATTTTTATATTTCATGTCAAACTTAGACAAATCGCTGTCCGCACATCTCAATGCGACTATTTTAATCACCCGTATTTCCAAAACCTAAGTTTTTAAGGTAACTTGGGTTGTATAGTACTAAAGTTCTGGACCTATTCTATCATCCTATGTGTACGTCATGTTGGCACACCTCCGTATTTTTTTTTTATATTTCGTGTCAAACTTCGACAAATCTCTGTCCGCACATCGCATAGCGACTAATTTAATCAGCCATTTTTCCAAAACCTAAGTTTTTAAGGTAACTTGGGTGGTATAGTACTAAAGTTCTGGTCCTATTCTTTCATCCTACGTGTACGTAATGTTGGCACACCTCCGTATTTATTATTATATTTCATGTCATACTAAGACAAATCGTTGTCCGCACATCGCATAGTGACTATTTTAATCACCCATATTTCCAAAACCTAAGTTTTTAAGGTAACTTGGGTCGTATAGTACTAAAGTTCTGGTCCTATTCTTTCATCCTACGTGTACGTCATGCTGACACACTGCCGTATTTATTTTTATATTTTATGTCAAACTTAGGTGGATCGCTGTCCACACATACAAAGCGACTATTTTAATCACCCGTATTTCCAAACCCTAAGTTTTTACGGTAACTTGGGTGGTATAGTACTAAAGTTCTGGACCTATTCTATCATCCTATGTGTACGTCATGTTGGCACACCTCCGTATTTTTTTTATATTTCGTGTCAAACCTCGACAAATCGTTGTCCGCACATCGCATAGCGACTAAATTAATCACCCATATTTCCAAAACCTAAGTTTTTACGGTAACTTGGGTGGTATAATACAGACGTTCTGGTCCTATTCTATCACCCTACGTGTACGTAATGTTGGCAGACCTCCGTATTTATTTTTATATTTCATGTCAAACTTAGACAAATCGTTGTCCGCACATCGCATAGCGACTAATTTAATCACCCATATTTCCAAAACCTAAGTTTTTACGGTAACTTGGGTGGTATAGTACTAAAGTTCTGGACCTATTCTATCATCCTATGTGTACGTCATGTTGGCACACCTCCGTATTTTTTTTATATTTCGTGTCAAACTTCGACAAATCGTTGTCCGCACATCGCATAGCGACTGATTTAATCACCCATATTTCCAAAACCTAAGTTTTTACGGTAACTTGGGTGGTATAATACAGAAGTTCTGGTCCTATTCTATCACCCTATGTGTACGTCATGTATCCACAATTCCGTATTTAATTTTATATTTCATGTCAAACTTAGACAAATCGCTGTCCGCACATCTCAATGCGACTACTTTAATCAGCCATATTTCCAAAACCTAAGTTTTTACGGTAACTTGGGTGGTATAATACAGACTTTCTGGTCCTATTCTATCACCCTATGTGACCGTAATGTTGGCACACTTCCGTATTTATTTCTATATTACATGTCATACTTAGACAAATCGTTGTCCGCACATCGCATAGCGACTAATTTAATCACCCATATTTCCAAAACCTAAGTTTTTAAGGTAACTTGGGTGGTATAGTACTTAAGTTCTGGTCCAATTCTTTCATCCTACGTGTACGTCATGCTGACAAACTGCCGTATTTATTTTATATTTTATGTCAAACTTAGGTGGATCGCTGTCCACACATCCAAAGCGACTATTTTAATCACCCGTATTTCCAAAACCTAAGTTTTTAAGGTAACTTGGGTGGCATAGTACTAAAGTTCTGGACCTATTCTTTCATCCTATGTGTACGTCATGTTGGCACACCTCCGTATTTTTTTTATATTTCGTGTCAAACTTCGACAAATCTCTGTCCGCACATCTCAATGCGACTACTTTAATCAGCCATATTTCCAAAACGTAAGTTTTTACGGTAACTTGGGTGGTATAATACAGAAGTTCTGGTCCTATTCTATCACCCCACGTTAACGTAATGTTGGCACACCTCCGTATTTATTATTATATTTCATGTCATACTTAGACAAATCGTTGTCCGCACATCGCATAGCGACTAATTTAATCACCCATATTTCCAAAACCTAAGTTTTTAAGGTAACTTGGGTGGTATAGTACAGAAGTTCTGGTCCTATTCTATCACCCTATGTGTACGTCATGGAACCACAATTCCTTATTTATTTTTATATTTCATGTCAAACTTAGACAAATCGTTGTCCGCACATCGCATAGCGACTAATTTAATCACCCATATTTCCAAAACCTAAGTTTTTACGGTAACTTGGGTGGTATAATACAGAAGTTCTGGTCCTATTCTATCACCCTATGTGTACGTCATGTATCCACAATTCCGTATTTATTTTTATATTTCATGTCAAACTTAGACAAATCGTTGTCCGCACATCGCATAGCGACTAATTTAATCACCCGTATTTCCAAAACCTAAGTTTTTAAGGTAACTTGGGTGATATAGTACTAAAGTTCTGGACCTATTCTATCATCCTATGTGTACGTCATGTTGGCACACCTCCGTATTTTTTTTATATTTCGTGTCAAACTTCGACAAATCTCTGTCCGCACATCTCAATGCGACTACTTTAATCAGCCATATTTCCAAAACCTAAGTTTTTACGGTAACTTGGGTGGTATAGTACTAAAGTTCTGGACCTATTCTATCATCCTATGTGTACGTCATGTATCCACTATTCCGTATTTATTTTATATTTCATTTCAAACTTAGACAATTCGTTGGCCGCACATCGCATAGCGACTAGTTTAATCGCCCATATTTCCAAAACCTAAGTTTTTAAGGTAACTTGGGTGGTATAATACAGAAGTTCTGGTCCTATTCTATCACCCTACGTGTACGTTATGTTGGCACACCTCCGTATTTATTATTATATTTCATGTCATACTTAGACAAATCGTTGTCCGCACATCGCATAGCGACTACTTTAATCAGCCATATTTCCAAAACCTAAGTTTTTACGGTAACTTGGGTGGTATAATACAGACTTTCTGGTCCTATTCTATCACCCTATGTGACCGTAATGTTGGCACACTTCCGTATTTATTTCTGTATTACATGTCATACTTAGACAAATCGTTGTCCGCACATCGCATAGCGACTAATTTAATCACCCATATTTCCAAAACCTAAGTTTTTAAGGTAACTTGGGTGGTATAGTACTTAAGTTCTGGTCCAATTCTTTCATCCTACGTGTACGTCATGCTGACAAACTGCCGTATTTATTTTATATTTTATGTCAAACTTAGGTGGATCGCTGTCCACACATCCAAAGCGACTATTTTAATCACCCGTATTTCCAAAACCTAAGTTTTTAAGGTAACTTGGGTGGCATAGTACTAAAGTTCTGGACCTATTCTTTCATCCTATGTGTACGTCATGTTGGCACACCTCCGTATTTTTTTTATATTTCGTGTCAAACTTCGACAAATCTCTGTCCGCACATCTCAATGCGACTACTTTAATCAGCCATATTTCCAAAACGTAAGTTTTTACGGTAACTTGGGTGGTATAATACAGAAGTTCTGGTCCTATTCTATCACCCCACGTTAACGTAATGTTGGCACACCTCCGTATTTATTATTATATTTCATGTCATACTTAGACAAATCGTTGTCCGCACATCGCATAGCGACTAATTTAATCACCCATATTTCCAAAACCTAAGTTTTTAAGGTAACTTGGGTGGTATAGTACAGAAGTTCTGGTCCTATTCTATCACCCTATGTGTACGTCATGGAACCACAATTCCTTATTTATTTTTATATTTCATGTCAAACTTAGACAAATCGTTGTCCGCACATCGCATAGCGACTAATTTAATCACCCATATTTCCAAAACCTAAGTTTTTACGGTAACTTGGGTGGTATAATACAGAAGTTCTGGTCCTATTCTATCACCCTATGTGTACGTCATGTATCCACAATTCCGTATTTATTTTTATATTTCATGTCAAACTTAGACAAATCGTTGTCCGCACATCGCATAGCGACTAATTTAATCACCCGTATTTCCAAAACCTAAGTTTTTAAGGTAACTTGGGTGATATAGTACTAAAGTTCTGGACCTATTCTATCATCCTATGTGTACGTCATGTTGGCACACCTCCGTATTTTTTTTATATTTCGTGTCAAACTTCGACAAATCTCTGTCCGCACATCTCAATGCGACTACTTTAATCAGCCATATTTCCAAAACCTAAGTTTTTACGGTAACTTGGGTGGTATAGTACTAAAGTTCTGGACCTATTCTATCATCCTATGTGTACGTCATGTATCCACTATTCCGTATTTATTTTATATTTCATTTCAAACTTAGACAATTCGTTGGCCGCACATCGCATAGCGACTAGTTTAATCGCCCATATTTCCAAAACCTAAGTTTTTAAGGTAACTTGGGTGGTATAATACAGAAGTTCTGGTCCTATTCTATCACCCTACGTGTACGTTATGTTGGCACACCTCCGTATTTATTATTATATTTCATGTCATACTTTGACAAATCGTTGTCCGCACATCGCATAGCGACTAATTTAATCACCCATATTTATAAAACCTAAGTTTTTACTGTAACTTGGGTGGTATAATACAGAAGTTCTGGTCCTATTTCATCACCCTTCGTGTACGTCATGCTGACACACTGCCGTATTTATTTTATATTTTATGTCAAACTTAGGTGGATCACTGTCCACACATCCAAAGCGACTATTTTAATCACCCGTATTTCCAAAACCTAAGTTTTTAAGGTAACTTGGGTGGTATAGTACTAAAGTTCTGGACCTATTCTATCACCCTATGTGCACGTCATGTATCCACAATTCCGTATTTATTTTTATATTTCATGTCAAACTTAGACAAATCGTTGTCCGCACATCGCATAGCGACTAATTTAATCACCCATATTTCCAAAACCTAACTTTTTACGGTAACTTGGGTGGTATAGTACTAAAGTTCTGGACCTATTCTATCATCCTATGTGTACGTCATGTTGGCACACCTCCGTATTTTTTTATATTTCGTGTCAAACTTCGACAAATCGTTGTCCGCACATCGCATAGCGACTAATTTAATCAGCCATATTTCCAAAACCTTAGTTTTTACGGTAACTTGGGTGGTATGGTACTAAAGTTCTGGTCCTATTCTTTCATCCTACGTGTACGTCATGCTGACACACTGCCGTATTTATTTTATATTTTATGTCAAACTTAGGTGGATCGCTGTCCACACATCCAAAGCGACTATTTTTATCGACCGTATTTCCAAAACCTAAGTTTTGACGGTAACCTGAGTGGTATAATAATATAGTTCTAATCCTATTCTATCACCCAATGTGTACGTCATGTATCCAAAATTCCGTATTTATTTTTATATTTCATGTCAAACTTAGACAAATCGTTGTCCGCACATCGCATAGCGACTAATTTAATCACCCATATTTCCAAAACCTAAGTTTTTACGGTAACTTGGGTGGTATAATACAGAAGTTCTGGTCCTATTCTATCACCCTATGTGTACGTCATGTATCCACAATTCCGTATTTATTTTTATATTTCGTGTCAAACTTCGACAAATCTCTGTCTGCACATCTCAATGCGACTAATTTAATCACCCATATTTCCAAAACCTAAGTTTTTAAGGTAACTTGGGTGGTATAATACTAAATTTCAGGACCTATTCTATCACCCTACGTGTACGTAATGTTGGCACACTTCCGTATTTATTTTATTTTTCATGTCATACTTTGACAAATCGCTGTCCGCACATCTCAATGCGACTACTTTAATCAGCCATATTTCCAAAACCTAAGTTTTTACGGTAACTTGGGTGGTATAATACAGAAGTTTTGGTCCTATTCTATCACCCTATGTGTACGTCATGTATCCACAATTCCGTATTTATTTTTATATTTCATGTCAAACTTAGACAAATCGTTTTCCGCACATCGCATTGCGACTAATTTAATCACCCATATTTCCAAAATCTAAGTTTTTAAGGTAACTTGGGTGGTATAATACTAAATTTTAGGACCTATTCTATCATCCTATGTGTACGTCATGTTGGCACACTTCCGTATTTATTTTATTTTTCATGTCATACTTTGACAAATCGCTGTCCGCACATCTCAATGCGACTACTTTAATCAGCCATATTTCCAAAACCTAAGTTTTTACGGTAACTTGGGTGGTATAATACAGAAGTTCTGGTCCTATTTCATCACCCTACGTGTACGTAATGTTGGCACACCTCCGTATTTATTGTTATATATTTTATGTCATACTTAGACAAATCGTTGTCCGCACATCGCATAGCGACTAATTTAATCACCCATATTTCCAAAACCTAAGTTTTTAAGGTAACTTGGGTGGTATATTACAGAAGTTCTGGTCCTATTCTATCACCCTATGTGTACGTCATGTATCCACAATTCCGTATTTATTTTTATATTTCATGTCAAACTTAGACAAATCGTTGTCCGCACATCGCATAGCGACTAATTTAATCACCCATATTTCCAAAACCTCAGTTTTTAAGGTAACTTGGGTGGTATAATACTAAATTTCAAGACCTATTCTATCATCCTATGTGTACGTCATGTTGGCACACTTCCGTATTTATTTTTTTTCATGTCATACTTTGACAAATCGCTGTCCGCACATCTCAATGCGACTACTTTAATCAGCCATATTTCCAAAACCTAAGTTTTTACGGTAACTTGGGTGGTATAATACAGAAGTTCTGGTCCTATTCTATCACCCTACGTGTACGTAATGTTGGCACACCTCCGTATTTATTATTATATTTCATGTCATACTTTGACAAATCGTTGTCCGCACATCGCATAGCGACTAATTTAATCACCCATATTTCCAAAACCTAAGTTTTTACGGTAACTTGGGTGGTATAGTACTAAAGTTCTGGACCTATTCTATCATCCTATGTGTACGTCATGTTGGCACACCTCCGTATTTATTTTTATATTTTATGTCAAACTTAGACAAATCGTTGTCCGCACATCGCATAGCGACTAATTTAATCACCCATATTTTCAAAACCTAAGTTTTTAAGGTAACTTGGGTGGTTTAGTACTAAAGTTCTGGTCCTATTCTTTCATCCTACGTGTACGTCATGCTGACACACTGCCGTATTTATTTTATATTTTATGTCAAACTTAGGTGGATCGCTGTCCACACATCCAAAGCGACTATTTTAATCACCCGTATTTCCAAAACCTAAGTTTTGACGGTAACCTGAGTGGTATAATAATATAGTTTTAATCCTATTCTATCACCCAATGTGTACGTCATGTATCCAAAATTCCGTATTTATTTTTATATTTCATGTCAAACTTAGACAAATCGTTGTCCGCACATCGCATAGCGACTAATTTAATCACCCATATTTCCAAAACCTAAGTTTTTACGGTAACTTGGGTGGTATAATACAGAAGTTCTGGTCTTATTCTATCACCCTATGTGTACGTCATGTATCCACAATTCCGTATTTATTTTTATATTGCGTGTCAAACTTCGACAAATCTCTGTCTGCACATCTCAATGCGACTAATTTAATCACCCATATTTCCAAAACCTAAGTTTTTAAGGTAACTTGGGTGGTATAATACTAAATTTCAGGACCTATTCTATCACCCTACCTGTACGTAATGTTGGCACACTTCCGTATTTATTTTATTTTTCATGTCATACTTTGACAAATCGCTGTCCGCACATCTCAATGCGACTACTTTAATCAGCCATATTTCCAAAACCTAAGTTTTTACGGTAACTTGGGTGGTATAATACAGAAGTTCTGGTCCTATTCTATCACCCTATGTGTACGTCATGTATCCACAATTCCGTATTTATTTTTATATTTCATGTCAAACTTAGACAAATCGTTGTCCGCACATCGCATAGCGACTAATTTAATCACCCATATTTCCAAAACCTACGTTTTTAAGGTAACTTGGGTGGTATAATACTAAATTTCAGGACCTATTCTATCATCCTATGTGTACGTCATGTTGGCACACTTCCGTATTTATTTTATTTTTCATGTCATACTTTGACAAATCGCTGTCCGCACATCTCAATGCGACTATTTTAATCACCCGTATTTCCAAAACCTAAGTTTTTACGGTAACTTGGGTGGTATAGTACTAAAGTTCTGGACCTATTCTATCATCCTATCTGTACGTCATGTTGGCACACCTCCGTATTTTTTTATATTTCGTGTCAAACTTCGACAAATCTCTGTCCGCACATCTCAATGCGACTACTTTAATCAGCCATATTTCCAAAACCTAAGTTTTTACGGTAACTTCGGTGGTATAATACAGAAGTTCTGGTCCTATTCTATCACCCTATGTGTACGTCATGTATCCAAAATTCCGTATTTATTTTTATATTTCATGTCAAACTTAGACAAATCGTTGTCCGCACATCGCATAGCGACTAATTTAATCACCCATATTTCCAAAACCTAAGTTTTTAAGGTAACTTGGGTGGTATAATACTAAATTTCAGGACCTATTCTATCATCCTATGTGTACGTCATGTTGGCACACTTCCGTATTTATTTTATTTTTCATGTCATACTTTGACAAATCGCTGTCCGCACATCTCAATGCGACTACTTTAATCAGCCATATTTCCAAAACCTAAGTTTTTACGGTAACTTGGGTGGTATAATACAGAAGTTCTGGTCCTATTCTATCACCCTATATGTACGTAATGTTGGCACACTTCCGTATTTATTATTATATTTCATGTCATACTTAGACAAATCGTTGTCCGCACATCGCATAGCGACTAATTTAATCACCCATATTTCCAAAACCTAAGTTTTTAAGGTAACTTGGGTGGTATAATACTAAATTTCAGGACCTATTCTATCATCCTATGTGTACGTCATGTTGGGACATTTCCGTTTTTTTTATTTTTCATGTCAAACTTAGACAAATCGTTGTCCGCACATCGCATAGCGACTAATTTAATCACCCATATTTCCAAAACCTAAGTTTTTAAGGTAACTTGGGTGGTATAATACTAAATTTCAGACCTATTCTATCATCCTATGTGTACGTCATGTATCCACAATTCCGTATTTATTTTTATATTTCATGTCAAACTTAGACAAATCGTTGTCCGCACATCGCATAGCGACTAATTTAATCACCCATATTTCCAAAACCTAAGTTTTTAAGGTAACTTGGGTGGTATAATACAGAAGTTCTGGTCCTATTCTATCACCCTATGTGTACGTCATGTATCCACAATTCCGTATTTATTTTTATATTTCATGTCATACTTAGACAAATCGTTGTCCGCACATCGCATAGCGACTAATTTAATCACCCATATTTCCAAAACCTAAGTTTTTAAGGTAACTTGGGTGGTATAATACTAAATTTCAGGACCTATTCTATCATCCTATGTGTACGTCATGTTGGCACACTTCCGTATTTATTTTATTTTTCATGTCATACTTTGACAAATCGCTGTCCGCACATCTCAATGCGACTACTTTAATCAGCCATATTTCCAAAACCTAAGTTTTTACGGTAACTTGGGTGGTATAATACAGAAGTTCTGGTCCTATTCTATCACCCTATATGTACGTAATGTTGGCACACTTCCGTATTTATTATTATATTTCATGTCATACTTAGACAAATCGTTGTCCGCACATCGCATAGCGACTAATTTAATCACCCATATTTCCAAAACCTAAGTTTTTAAGGTACCTTGGGTGGTATAATACTAAATTCTGGAAACTGCACTCTTTTGCAAGTTCAAAAGCCACCCGATCCAGGGCAGGGATGTGCATGAGTACGACACCAGATCCAGAAATGTTTTCAGACCAGCACAGCACAGGTTGGCAGCAATGGCGCGCCTACCTTCTCAGAGGGGGGTGAACATTCTGAACCAAGTCCCAGAAGGCATTCGATTTGAAAATTGTGAAACAAAATTTAAAACAAAATTAAGACGCTTTTTAGTGTCGAACGTGTTCTACTCGGTGGACGAGTTCATGGACCACTCACCAGGGGTAGCATTGGCTTGAGCTTCGGATTTTCTCCTGAGTAAGCTATGGCTGATGCTTTTCAGTTTTTAGCAGTTCAATATAAAGATTATTTTCAACTTTGTCTTTTTGATTGCTCAATGTAATTCTGTGTTTGTAAATTATTTTAAAATTAATATTTTGACGCATGCTATACAATACTTGTATTGTCAAACAGCAATAAAGGAATATATTATTATTATTATTATATTATATTATTATATTATTATTATTAAATTTCAGGACCTATTCTATCATCCTATGTGTACGTCATGTTGGGACACTTCCGTTTTTTTTTATTTTTCATGTCATACTTTGACAAATCGCTGTCCGCACATCTCAATGCGACTACTTTAATCAGCCATATTTCCAAAACCTAAGTTTTTACGGTAACTTGGGTGGTATAATACAGAAGTTCTGGTCCTATTCTATCACCCTATATGTACGTAATGTTGGCACACTTCCGTATTTATTATTATATTTCATGTCATACTTAGACAAATCGTTGTCCGCACATCGCATAGCGACTAATTTAATCACCCATATTTCCAAAACCTAAGTTTTTAAGGTAACTTGGGTGGTATAATACTAAATTTCAGGACCTATTCTATCATCCTATGTGTACGTCATGTTGGCACACTTCCGTATTTATTTTATTTTTCATGTCATACTTTGACAAATCGCTGTCCGCACATCTCAATGCGACTATTTTAATCACCCGTATTTCCAAAACCTAAGTTTTTACGGTAACTTGGGTGGTATAGTACTAAAGTTCTGGACCTATTCTATCATCCTATCTGTACGTCATGTTGGCACACCTCCGTATTTTTTTATATTTCGTGTCAAACTTCGACAAATCTCTGTCCGCACATCTCAATGCGACTACTTTAATCAGCCATATTTCCAAAACCTAAGTTTTTACGGTAACTTCGGTGGTATAATACAGAAGTTCTGGTCCTATTCTATCACCCTATGTGTACGTCATGTATCCAAAATTCCGTATTTATTTTTATATTTCATGTCAAACTTAGACAAATCGTTGTCCGCACATCGCATAGCGACTAATTTAATCACCCATATTTCCAAAACCTAAGTTTTTAAGGTAACTTGGGTGGTATAATACTAAATTTCAGGACCTATTCTATCATCCTATGTGTACGTCATGTTGGCACACTTCCGTATTTATTTTATTTTTCATGTCATACTTTGACAAATCGCTGTCCGCACATCTCAATGCGACTACTTTAATCAGCCATATTTCCAAAACCTAAGTTTTTACGGTAACTTGGGTGGTATAATACAGAAGTTCTGGTCCTATTCTATCACCCTATATGTACGTAATGTTGGCACACTTCCGTATTTATTATTATATTTCATGTCATACTTAGACAAATCGTTGTCCGCACATCGCATAGCGACTAATTTAATCACCCATATTTCCAAAACCTAAGTTTTTAAGGTAACTTGGGTGGTATAATACTAAATTTCAGGACCTATTCTATCATCCTATGTGTACGTCATGTTGGGACATTTCCGTTTTTTTTATTTTTCATGTCAAACTTAGACAAATCGTTGTCCGCACATCGCATAGCGACTAATTTAATCACCCATATTTCCAAAACCTAAGTTTTTAAGGTAACTTGGGTGGTATAATACTAAATTTCAGGACCTATTCTATCATCCTATGTGTACGTCATGTATCCACAATTCCGTATTTATTTTTATATTTCATGTCAAACTTAGACAAATCGTTGTCCGCACATCGCATAGCGACTAATTTAATCACCCATATTTCCAAAACCTAAGTTTTTAAGGTAACTTGGGTGGTATAATACAGAAGTTCTGGTCCTATTCTATCACCCTATGTGTACGTCATGTATCCACAATTCCGTATTTATTTTTATATTTCATGTCATACTTAGACAAATCGTTGTCCGCACATCGCATAGCGACTAATTTAATCACCCATATTTCCAAAACCTAAGTTTTTAAGGTAACTTGGGTGGTATAATACTAAATTTCAGGACCTATTCTATCATCCTATGTGTACGTCATGTTGGCACACTTCCGTATTTATTTTATTTTTCATGTCATACTTTGACAAATCGCTGTCCGCACATCTCAATGCGACTACTTTAATCAGCCATATTTCCAAAACCTAAGTTTTTACGGTAACTTGGGTGGTATAATACAGAAGTTCTGGTCCTATTCTATCACCCTATATGTACGTAATGTTGGCACACTTCCGTATTTATTATTATATTTCATGTCATACTTAGACAAATCGTTGTCCGCACATCGCATAGCGACTAATTTAATCACCCATATTTCCAAAACCTAAGTTTTTAAGGTACCTTGGGTGGTATAATACTAAATTCTGGAAACTGCACTCTTTTGCAAGTTCAAAAGCCACCCGATCCAGGGCAGGGATGTGCATGAGTACGACACCAGATCCAGAAATGTTTTCAGACCAGCACAGCACAGGTTGGCAGCAATGGCGCGCCTACCTTCTCAGAGGGGGGTGAACATTCTGAACCAAGTCCCAGAAGGCATTCGATTTGAAAATTGTGAAACAAAATTTAAAACAAAATTAAGACGCTTTTTAGTGTCGAACGTGTTCTACTCGGTGGACGAGTTCATGGACCACTCACCAGGGGTAGCATTGGCTTGAGCTTCGGATTTTCTCCTGAGTAAGCTATGGCTGATGCTTTTCAGTTTTTAGCAGTTCAATATAAAGATTATTTTCAACTTTGTCTTTTTGATTGCTCAATGTAATTCTGTGTTTGTAAATTATTTTAAAATTAATATTTTGACGCATGCTATACAATACTTGTATTGTCAAACAGCAATAAAGGAATATATTATTATTATTATTATATTATATTATTATATTATTATTATTAAATTTCAGGACCTATTCTATCATCCTATGTGTACGTCATGTTGGGACACTTCCGTTTTTTTTTATTTTTCATGTCATACTTTGACAAATCGCTGTCCGCACATCTCAATGCGACTACTTTAATCAGCCATATTTCCAAAACCTAAGTTTTTACGGTAACTTGGGTGGTATAATACAGAAGTTCTGGTCCTATTCTATCACCCTATATGTACGTAATGTTGGCACACTTCCGTATTTATTATTATATTTCATGTCATACTTAGACAAATCGTTGTCCGCACATCGCATAGCGACTAATTTAATCACCCATATTTCCAAAACCTAAGTTTTTAAGGTAACTTGGGTGGTATAATACTAAATTTCAGGACCTATTCTATCATCCTATGTGTACGTCATGTTGGCACACTTCCGTATTTATTTTATTTTTCATGTCATACTTTGACAAATCGCTGTCCGCACATCTCAATGCGACTATTTTAATCACCCGTATTTCCAAAACCTAAGTTTTTACGGTAACTTGGGTGGTATAGTACTAAAGTTCTGGACCTATTCTATCATCCTATCTGTACGTCATGTTGGCACACCTCCGTATTTTTTTATATTTCGTGTCAAACTTCGACAAATCTCTGTCCGCACATCTCAATGCGACTACTTTAATCAGCCATATTTCCAAAACCTAAGTTTTTACGGTAACTTCGGTGGTATAATACAGAAGTTCTGGTCCTATTCTATCACCCTATGTGTACGTCATGTATCCAAAATTCCGTATTTATTTTTATATTTCATGTCAAACTTAGACAAATCGTTGTCCGCACATCGCATAGCGACTAATTTAATCACCCATATTTCCAAAACCTAAGTTTTTACAGTAACTTGGGTGGTATAATACTAAATTTCAGGACCTATTCTATCATCCTATGTGTACGTCATGTTGGCACACTTCCGTATTTATTTTATTTTTCGTGTCAAACTTCGACAAATCTCTGTCCGCACATCTCAATGCGACTACTTTAATCAGCCATATTTCCAAAACCTAAGTTTTTACGGTAACTTCGGTGGTATAATACAGAAGTTCTGGTCCTATTCTATCACCCTATGTGTACGTCATGTATCCAAAATTCCGTATTTATTTTTATATTTCATGTCAAACTTAGACAAATCGTTGTCCGCACATCGCATAGCGACTAATTTAATCACCCATATTTCCAAAACCTAAGTTTTTAAGGTAACTTGGGTGGTATAATACTAAATTTCAGGACCTATTCTATCATCCTATGTGTACGTCATGTTGGCACACTTCCGTATTTATTTTATTTTTCATGTCATACTTTGACAAATCGCTGTCCGCACATCTCAATGCGACTACTTTAATCAGCCATATTTCCAAAACCTAAGTTTTTAAGGTAACTTGGGTGGTATAATACAGAAGTTCTGGTCCTATTCTATCACCCTATGGGTACGTCATGTATCCACAATTCCGTATTTATTTTTATATTTCATGTCATACTTAGACAAATCGTTGTCCGCACATCGCATAGCGACTAATTTAAGCACCCATATTTCCAAAACCTAAGTTTTTAAGGTAACTTGGGTGGTATAATACTAAATTTCAGGACCTATTCTATCATCCTATGTGTACGTCATGTTGGCACACTTCCGTATTTATTTTATTTTTCATGTCATACTTTGACAAATCGCTGTCCGCACATCTCAATGCGACTACTTTAATCAGCCATATTTCCAAAACCTAAGTTTTTACGGTAACTTGGGTCGTATAATACAGAAGTTCTGGTCCTATTCTATCACCCTATATGTACGTAATGTTGGCACACTTCAGTATTTATTATTATATTTCATGTCATACTTAGACAAATCGTTGTCCGCACATCGCATAGCGACTAATTTAATCACCCATATTTCCAAAACCTAAGTTTTTAAGGTAACTTGGGTGGTATAATACTAAATTTCAGGACCTATTCTATCATCCTATGTGTACGTCATGTTGGGACACTTCCGTTTTTTTTTATTTTTCATGTCATACTTTGACAAATCGCTGTCCGCACATCTCAATGCGACTACTTTAATCAGCCATATTTCCAAAACCTAAGTTTTAAGGTTACTTGGGTGATATAATACTAAATTTCAGGACCTATTCTATCATCCTATGTGTACGTCATGTTGGCACACTTCCGTATTTATTTTATTTTTCATGTCATACTTTGACAAATCGCTGTCCGCACATCTCAATGCGACTACTTTAATCAGCCATATTCCGAAAACCTAAGTTTTTACGGTAACTTGGGTGGTATAGTACTAAAGTTTTTGTCCTATTCTATCACCCTACGTGTACGTAATGTTGGCACACTTCCGTATTTATTTTATTTTTCATGTCAAACTTAGACAAATCGTTGTCCGCACATCGCATAGCGACTAATTTAATCACCCATATTTCCAAAACCTAAGTTTTTAAGGTAACTTGGGTGGTATAATACTAAATTTCAGGACCTATTCTATCATCCTATGTGTACGTCATGTTGGCACACTTCCGTATTTATTTTATTTTTCATGTCATACTTTGACAAATCGCTGTCCGCACATCTCAATGCGACTACTTTAATCAGCCATATTTCCAAAACCTAAGTTTTTACGGTAACTTGGGTGGTATAATACAGAAGTTCTGGTCCTATTATATCAACCTATGTGTACGTCATGTATCCACAATTCCGTATTTTTTTTTATATTTCATGTCAAACTTAGACAAATCGTTGTCCGCACATCGCATAGCGACTAATTTAATCACCCATATTTCCAAAACCTAAGTTTTTAAGGTAACTTGGGTGGTATAATACTAAATTTCAGGACCTATTCTATCATCCTATGTGTACGTCATGTTGGCACACTTCCGTATTTATTTTATTTTTCATGTCATACTTTGACAAATCGCTGTCCGCACATCTCAATGCGACTAATTTAATCAGCCATATTTCCAAAACCTAAGTTTTTACGGTAACTTGGGTGGTATAATACAGACGTTCTGGTCCTATTCTATCACCCTATGTGTACGTCATGTATCCACAATTCCGTATTTATTTTTATATTTCATGTCAAACTTAGACAAATCGTTGTCCGCACATCGCATAGGGACTAATTTAATCACCCATATTTCCAAAACCTAAGTTTTTAAGGTAACTTGGTTGGTATAATACTAAATTTCAGGACCTATTCTATCATCCTATGTGTACGTCATGTTGGCACACTTCCGTATTTATTTTATTTTTCATGTCATACCTAGACAAATCGTTGTCCGCACATCGCATAGCGACTAATTTAATCACCCATATTTCCAAAACCTAAGTTTTTAAGGTAACTTGGGTGGTATAATACTAAATTTCAGGACCTATTCTATCATCTTATGTGTACGTCATGTTGGCACACTTCCGTAATTATTTTATTTTTCATGTCATACTTTGACAAATCGCTGTCCGCACATCTCAATGCGACTACTTTAATCAGACATATTTCCAAAACCTAAGTTTTTACGGTAACTTAGGGTGGTATGGTACTAAAGTTCTAGTCCTATTCTTTCATCCTATGTGTACGTCATGCTGGCACACTTCCGTGTTTATTTTATATTTCATGTCAAACTTAGACAAATAGCTGTCCGCACATCTCAATGCGACTACTTTAATCAGCCATATTTCCAAAACCTAAGTTTTTACGGTAACTTGGGTGGTATAATACAGAAGTTCTGGTCCTATTCTATCACCCTATGTGTACGTCATGTATCCACAATTCCGTATTTATTTTTATATTTCATGTCAAACTTAGACAAATCGTTGTCCGCACATCGCATAGCGACTAATTTAATCACCCATATTTCCAAAACCTAAGTTTTTACGGTAACTTGGGTGGTATAATACAGAAGTTCTGGTCCTATTCTATCACCCTATGTGTACGTCATGTATCCACAATTCCGTATTTATTTTTATATTTCATGTCAAACTTAGACATATCGTTGTCCGCACATCGCATAGCGACTAATTTAATCACCCATATTTCCAAAACCTAATTTTTTAAGGTAACTTAGGGTGGTATGGTACTAAAGTTCTAGTCCTATTCTTTCATCCTATGTGTACGTCATGCTGGCACACGTCCGTGTTTATTTTATATTTCATGTCAAACTTAGACAAATCGCTGTCCGCACATCGCAAAGCGACTACTTTAATCAGCCATATTTCCAAAACCTTAGTTTTTACGGTAACTTGGGTGGTATAATACAGACTTTCTGGTCCTATTCTATCACCCTATGTGACCGTAATGTTGGCACACTTCCGTATTTATTTCTATATTACATGTCAAACTTAGACAAATCGCTGTCCGCACATCTCAATGCGACTACTTTAATCAGCTATATTTCCAAAACCTAAGTTTTTACGGTAACTTGGGTGGTATAGTACTAAATTTCTGGTCCTATTCTATCACCCTACGTGTACGTAATGTTGGCACACTTCCGTATTTATATTATTTTTCATGTAAAACCTAGACAAGTCGTTGTCCGCACATCGCATAGCGACTAATTTAATCACCCATATTTCCAAAACCTAAGTTTTTAAGGTAACTTGGGTGGTATAATACTAAATTTCAGGACCTATTCTATCATCCTATGTGTACGTCATGTATCCACAATTCCGTATTTATTTTTATATTTCATGTCAAACTTAGACAAATCGTTGTCCGCACATCGCATAGCGACTAATTTAATCACCCATATTTCCAAAACCTAAGTTTTTAAGGTAACTTAGGTGGTATAATACTAAATTTCAGGACCTATTCTATCATCCTATGTGTACGTCATGTTGGCACACTTCCGTATTTATTTTATTTTTCATGTCATACTTTGACAAATCGCTGTCCGCACATCTCAATGCGACTACTTTAATCAGCCATGTTTCCAAAACCTATGTTTTTACGGTAACTTGGTTGGTATAATACAGAAGTTCTGGTCATATTTCATCACCCTACGTGTACGTCATGCTGACACACTGCCGTATTTATTTTATATTTTATGTCAAACTTAGGTGGATCACTGTCCACACATCCAAAGCGACTATTTTAATCACCCGTATTTCCAAAACCTAAGTTTTAAAGGTAACTTGGGTGGTATAGTACTAAAGTTCTGGACCTATTCTATCATCCTATGTGTACGTAATGTTGGCACACCTCCGTATTTTTTTTATATTTCGTGTCAAACTTCGAAAAATCTCTGTCCGCACATCTCAATGCGACTACTTTAATCAGCCATATTTCCAAAACCTAAGTTTTTACGGTAACTTGGGTGGTATAATACAGAAGTTCTGGTCCTATTCTATCACCCTACGTGTACGTAATGTTAGCACACCTCCGTATTTATTATTATTTTTCATGTCATACTTAGACAAATCATTGTCCGCACATCGCATAGCGACTAATTTAATCACCCATATTTCCAAAACCTAAGTTTTTAAGGTAACTTGGGTGGTATAATACTAAATTTCAGGACCTATTCTATCATCCTATGTGTACGTCATGCTGGCACACCTCCGTATTTATTTTATTTTTCATGTCATACTTTGACAAATCGCTGTCCGCACATCTCAATGCGACTACTTTAATCAGCCATATTTCCAAAACCTAAGTTTTTACGGTAACTTGGGTGGTATAATACAGAAGTTCTGGTCCGATTCTATCACCCTATGTGTACGTAATGTATCCACAATTCCGTATTTATTTTTATATTTCATGTCAAACTTAGACAAATCGTTGTCCGCACATCGCATAGCGACTAATTTAATCACCCATATTTCCAAAACCTAAGTTTTTACGGTAACTTGGGTGGTATAATACAGAAGTTCTGGTCCTATTCTATCACCCTATGTGTACGTCATGTATCCACAATTCCGTATTTAGTTTTATATTTCATGTCAAACTTAGACAAATCGTTGTCCGCACATCGCATAGCGACTAATTTAATCACCCATATTTCCAAAACCTAAGTTTTTAAGGTAACTTAGGTGGTATAATACTAAATTTCAGGACCTATTCTATCATCCTATGTGTATGTCAAGTTGTCACACCTCCGTATTTTTTTTTATTTCGTGTCAAACTTCGACAAATCTCTGTCCGCACATCTCAATGCGACTACTTTAATCAGCCATATTTCCAAAACCTAAGTTTTTACAATAATTTGGGTGGTATAATACAGAAGTTCTGGTCCTATTTCATCACCCTACGTGTACGTCATGCTGACACACTGCCGTATTTATTTTATAATTTATGTCAAACTTAGGTGGATCACTGTCCACACATCCAAAGCGACTATTTTAATCACCCGTATTTCCAAAACCTAAGTTTTTACGGTAACTTGGGTGGTATAGTACTAAAGTTCTGGACCTATCCTATCATCCTATGTGTACGTCATGTTGGCAGACCTCCGTATTTTTTGTATATTTCGTGTCATACTTAGACAAATCGTTGTCCGCACATCGCATCGCGACTAATTTAATCACCCATATTTCCAAAACCTAAGTTTTTAAGGTAACTTGGGTGGTATAGTACTAAAGTTCTGGTCCAATTCTTTCATCCTACGTGTACGTCATGCTGACACACTGCCGTATTTATTTTATTTTTCATGTCATACTTTGACAAATCGCTGTCCGCACATCTCAATGCGACTACTTTAATCAGCCATATTTCCAAAACCTAAGTTTTTACGGTAACTTGGGTGGTGTAATACAGAAGTTCTGGTCCTATTCTATCACCCTATGTGTACGTCATGTATCCACAATTCCGTATTTATTTCTATATTACATGTCAAACGTAGACAAATCGCTGTCCGCACATCTCAATGCGACTACTTTAATCAGCCATATTTCGAAAACCTAAGTTTTTACGGTAACTTGGGTGGTATAGTACTAAAGTTCTGGTCCTATTCTATCACCCTACGTGTACGTAATGTTGACACACTGCCGTATTTATTTTATATTTTATGTCAAACTTAGGTGGATCACTGTCCACACATCCAAAGCGACTATTTTAATCACCCGTATTTCCAAAACCTAAGTTTTTAAGGAAACTTAGGTGGTATAATACTAAATTTCAGGACCTATTCTATCATCCTATGTGTACGTCATGTATCGACAATTCCGTATTTATTTTTATATTTCATGTCAAACTTAGACAAATCGTTGTCCGCACATCGCATAGCGACTAATTTAATCACCCATATTTCCAAAACCTAAGTTTTTAAGGTAACTTAGGTGGTATAATACTAAATTTCAGGACCTATTCTATCATCCTATGTGTACGTCATGTTGGCACACTTCCGTATTTATTTTATTTTTCATGTCATACTTTGACAAATCGCTGTCCGCACATCTCAATGCGACTACTTTAATCAGCCATATTTCCAAAACCTAAGTTTTTACGGTAACTTGGGTGGTATAATACAGAAGTTCTGGTCCTATTTCATCACCCTACGTGTACGTCATGCTGACACACTGCCGTATTTATTTTATATTTTATGTCAAACTTAGGTGGATCACTGTCCACACATCCAAAGCGACTATTTTAATCACCCGTATTTCCAAAACCTAAGTTTTTAAGGTAACTTGGGTGGTATAGTACTAAAGTTCTGGACCTATTCTATCATCCTATGTGTACGTCATGTTGGCACACCTCCGTATTTTTTTTTATATTTCGTGTCAAACTTCGAAAAATCTCTGTCCGCACATCTCAATGCGACTACTTTATTTAGCCATATTTCCAAAACCTAAGTTTTTACGGTAACTTGGTTGGTATAATACAGAAGTTCTGGTCCTATTCTATCACCCTACGTGTACGTAATGTTAGCACACCTCCGTATTTATTATTATATTTCATGTCATACTTAGACAAATCGTTGTCCGCACATCGCATAGCGACTAATTTAATCACCCATATTTCCAAAACCTAAGTTTTTACGGTAACTTGGGTGGTATAATACAGAAGTTCTGGTCCTATTCTATCACCCTACGTGTACGTAATGTTGGCACACCTCCGTATTTATTTTTATATTTCATGTCAAACCTAGACAAATTGTTGTCCGCACATCGCATAGCGACTAATTTAATCACCCATATTTTCAAAACCTAAGTTTTTACGGTAACTTGGGTGGTATAGTACTAAAGTTCTGGACCTATTCTATCACCCTATGTGTACGTCATGTATCCACAATTCCGTATTTATTTTTATATTTCATGTCAAACTTAGACAAATCGATGTCCGCACATCGCATAGCGACTAATTTAATCACCCATATTTCCAAAACCTAAGTTTTTAAGGTAACTTGGGTGGTATAATACTAAATTTCAGGACCTATTCTATCATCCTATGTGTACGTCATGTTGGCACACTTCCGTATTTATTTTAGTTTTCATGTCATACTTTGACAAATCGCTGTCCGCACATCTCAATGCGACTACTTTAATCAGCCATATTTCCAAAACCTAAGTTTTTACGGTAACTTGGGTGGTATAGTACAGAAGTTCTGGTCCTATTCTATCACCCTATGTGTACGTCATGTATCCACAATTCCGTATTTATTTCTATATTACATGTCAAACTTAGACAAATCGCTGTCCGCACATCTCAATGCGACTACTTTAATCAGCCATATTTCCAAAACCTAAGTTATTACGGTAACTTGGGTGGTGTAATACAGAAGTTCTGGTCCTATTCTATCACCCTATGTGTACGTCATGTATCCACAATTCCGTATTTATTTTTATATTTCATGTCAAACTTAGACAAATCGTTGTCCGCACATCGCATAGAGACTAATTTAATCACCCATATTTCCAAAACCTAAGTTTTTAAGGTAACTTGGGTGGTATAGTACTAAAGTTCTGGTCCAATTCTTTCATCCTACGTGTACGTCATGCTGACACACTGCCGTATTTATTTTATTTTTCATGTCATACTTTGACAAATCGCTGTCCGCACATCTCAATAAGACTACTTTAATCAGCCATATTTCCAAAACCTAAGTTTTTACGGTAACTTGGGTGGTGTAATACAGACGTTCTGGTCCTATTCCATCACCCTATGTGTACGTCATGTATCCACAATTCCGTATTTATTTCTATATTACATGTCAAACTTAGACAAATCGCTGTCCGCACATCTCAATGCGACTACTTTAATCAGCCATATTTCGAAAACCTAAGTTTTTACGGTAACTTGGGTGGTATAGTACTAAAGTTCTGGTCCTATTATATCACCCTACGTGTACGTAATGTTAACACACTTCCGTATTTATTTTATTTTTCATGTCAAACTTAGACAAATCGTTGTCCGCACATCGCATAGCGACTAATTTAATCACCCATATTTCCAAAACCTAAGTTTTTAAGGTAACTTGGGTGGTATAATACTAAATTTCAGGACCTATTCTATCATCCTATGTGTACGTCATGTATCCACCATTCCGTATTTATTTTTATATTTCATGTCAAACTTAGACAAATCGTTGTCCGCACATCGCATGGCGACTAATTTAATCACCCATATTTCCAAAACCTAAGTTTTTAAGGTAACTTGGGTGGTATAATACTAAATTTCAGGACCTATTCTATCATCCTATGTGTACGTCATGTATCGACAATTCCGTATTTATTTTTATATTTCATGTCAAACTTAGACAAATCGTTGTCCGCACATCGCATAGCGACTAATTTAATCACCCATATTTCCAAAACCTAAGTTTTTAAGGTAACTTAGGTGGTATAATACTAAATTTCAGGACCTATTCTATCATCCTATGTGTACGTCATGTTGGCACACTTCCGTATTTATTTTATTTTTCATGTCATACTTTGACAAATCGCTGTCCGCACATCTCAATGCGACTACTTTAATCAGCCATATTTCCAAAACCTAAGTTTTTACGGTAACTTGGGTGGTATAATACAGAAGTTCTGGTCCTATTTCATCACCCTACGTGTACGTCATGCTGACACACTGCCGTATTTATTTTATATTTTATGTCAAACTTAGGTGGATCACTGTCCACACATCCAAAGCGACTATTTTAATCACCCGTATTTCCAAAACCTAAGTTTTTAAGGTAACTTGGGTGGTATAGTACTAAAGTTCTGGACCTATTCTATCATCCTATGTGTACGTCATGTATCCACAATTCCGTATTTATTTTTATATTTCATGTCAAACTTAGACAAATCGCTGTCCGCACATCTCAATGCGACTACTTTAATCAGCCATATTTCCAAAACCTAAGTTTTTACGGTAACTTGGGTGGTATAGTACTAAAGTTCTGGACCTATTCTATCATCCTATGTGTACGTCATGTTGGAACACCTCCGTATTTTTTTTATATTTCTTGTCAAACTTCGACAAATCTCTGTCCGCACATCTCAATGCGACTAATTTAATCACCCATATTTCCAAAACCTAAGTTTTTAAGGTAACTTGGGTGGTATAATACTAAATTTCTGGACCTATTCTATCATCCTATGTGTACGTCATGTATCCACCATTCCGTATTTATTTTTATATTTCATGTCAAACTTAGACAAATCGTTGTCCGCACATCGCATAGCGACTAATTTAATCACCCATATTTCCAAAACCTAAGTTTTTAAGGTAACTTGGGTGGTATAGTACTAGAGTTCTGGTCCAATTCTTTCATCCTACGTGTACGTCATGCTGACACACTGCCGTATTTATTTTATTTTTCATGTCATACTTTGACAAATCGCTGTCCGCACATCTCAATGCGACTACTTTAATCAGCCATATTTCCAAAACCTAAGTTTTTACGGTAACTTGGGTGGTGTAATACAGAAGTTCTGGTCCTATTCCATCACCCTATGTGTACGTCATGTATCCACAATTCCGTATTTATTTCTATATTACATGTCAAACTTAGACAAATCGCTGTCCGCACATCTCAATGCGACTACTTTAATCAGCCATATTTCGAAAAACTAAGTTTTTACGGTAACTTGGGTGGTATAGTACTAAAGTTCTGGTCCTATTCTATCACCCTACGTGTACGTAATGTTGGCACACTTCCGTATTTATTTTATTTTTCATGTCAAACTTAGACAAATCGTTGTCCGCACATCGCATAGCGACTAATTTAATCACCCATATTTCCAAAACCTAAGTTTTTAAGGTAACTTGGGTGGTATAATACTAAATTTCAGGACCTATTCTATCATCCTATGTGTACGTCATGTATCCACCATTCCGTATTTATTTTTATATTTCATGTCAAACTTAGACAAATCGTTGTCCACACATCGCATAGCGACTAATTTAATCACCCATATTTCCAAAACCTAAGTTTTTACGGTAACTTGGGTGGTATAATACAGAAGTTCTGGTCCTATTCTATCACCCTATGTGTACGTCATGTATCCACAATTCCGTATTTATTTTTATATTTCATGTCAAACTTAGACAAATCGCTGTCCGCACATCTCAATGCGACTACTTTAATCAGCCATATTTCCAAAACCTAAGTTTTTACGGTAACTTGGGTGGTATAGTACTAAAGTTCTGGACCTATTCTATCATCCTATGTGTACGTCATGTTGGAACACCTCCGTATTTTTTTATATTTCGTGTCAAACTTCGACAAATCTCTGTCCGCACATCTCAATGCGACTAATTTAATCACCCATATTTCCAAAACCTAATTTTTAACGGTAACCTGGGTGGTATAATACAGAAGTTCTGGTCCTATTCTATCATCCTATGTGTACGTCATGTATCCACAATTCCGTATTTATTTTTATATTTCATGTCAAACTTAGACAAATCGTTGTCCGCACATCGCATAGCGACTAATTTAATCACCCATATTTCCAAAACCTAAGTTTTTAAGGTAACTTGGGTGGTATAATACTAAATTTCAGGACCTATTCTATCATCATATGTGTACGTCATGTTGGCACACTTCCGTATTTATTTTATTTTTCATGTCATACTTTGACAAATCGCTGTCCGCACATCTCAATGCGACTACTTTAATCAGCCATATTTCCAAAACCTAAGTTTTTACGGTAACTTGGGTGGTATAATACAGAGGTTCTGGTCCTATTCTATCACCCTACGTGTACGTCATGTATCCACAGTTCCGTATTTATTTTTATATTTCATGTCAAACTTAGACAAATCGTTGTCCGCACATCGCATAGCGACTAATTTAATCACCCATATTTCCAAAACCTAAGTTTTTACGGTAACTTGGGTGGTATAATACAGAAGTTCTGGTCCTATTCTATCACCCTATGTGTACGTCATGTATCCACAATTCCGTATTTATTTTTATATTTCATGTCAAACTTAGACAAATCGTTGTCCGCACATCGCATAGCGACTAATTTAATCACCCATATTTCCAAAACCTAAGTTTTTAAGGTAACTTAGGTGGTATAATACTAAATTTCAGGACCTATTCTATCATCCTATGTGTACGTGATGTTGGCACACTTTCGTATTTATTTTATTTTTCATGTCATACTTTGACAAATCGCTGTCCGCACATCTCAATGCGACTACTTTAATCAGCCATATTTCCAAAACCTAAGTTTTTACGGTAACTTGGGTGGTATAATACAGAAGTTCTGGTCCTATTTCATCACCCTACGTGTACGTCATGCTGACACACTGCCGTATTTATTTTATATTTTATGTCAAACTTAGACAATTCGTTGTCCGCACATCGCATAGCGACTAATTTAATCACCCATATTTCCAAAACCTAAGTTTTTACGGTAACTTGGGTGGTATAGTACTAAAGTTCTGGACCTATTCTATCATCCTATGTTTACGTCATGTTGGCACACCTCCGTATTTTTTTTATATTTCGTGTCAAACTTCGACAAATCTCTGTCCGCACATCTCAATGCGACTACTTTAATCAGCCATATTTCCAAAACCTAAGTTTTTACGGTAACTTGGGTGGTATAATACAGAAGTTCTGGTCCTATTCTATCACCCTACGTGTACGTCATGTATCCACAGTTCCGTATTTATTTTTATATTTCATGTCAAACTTAGACAAATCGTTGTCCGCACATCGCATAGCGACTAATTTAATCACCCATATTTCCAAAACCTAAGTTTTTACGGTAACTTGGGTGGTATAATACAGAAGTTCTGGTCCTATTCTATCACCCTATGTGTACGTCATGTATCCACAATTCCGTATTTATTTTTATATTTCATGTCATACTTAGACAAATCGTTGTCCGCACATCGCATAGCGACTAATTTCATCACCCATATTTCCAAAACCTAAGTTTTTAAGGTAACTTGGATGGTATAGTACCATAGCCGCCTTTAAAGAAGGCCGTGGCGTGGTAGAATTGGCAACGCCGCGAGAGGAGTCGCGAAGCGTCAGCCGGCCCATATGATATCATGGCGGATGCGCGTTGCTCGCTCGTTGGATCGCTATTTTAACCAGTTTTTAAGAATAAACACTACCAAATTCTTAGCCATATGTCTAGTTCTTGTGTAGTGCCTGGTTGCAAGTCAAATTATAAGTCCCCGATAAAAAATGAGGGTTGTATTTCCATATTTTCATTTCCAAAGGATTGGTCATTTTCATTTACAGATTGTGGTCTTACTATTTTAAGTGTAATTTGTGACAACAACAGCATCAATCGTGTAGTTTTTAACGAACTAACCAAAACATCTGAGAGCAATTACTACTTTTATGCTAACGAAAGTAAAAACAAAACTTTCGTAATGTATGACACTGTGCATATTTTTAAGAATATTAGAAATAACTGGTTAAATTTGACCAATTTTTCTAAGTCATTTTTCATACCTGTATGGTAAAACGTAGATACATTTTTAAGTGGAGATTTAAATAATTCACATGCTAATGAGCTAAGTTTTGAATTTGAGGATGTAACCAAAGCTTCATTCATGAATATCAGAGATCTTTACAGAAAAGAGACTAATATGTTAGTAAAGTCATCACCTAATTTGACGTTTAAAACTGTGTTCCCGAACTCATTTGAAATACAGAAAATGTAGTTGTGCATAAAAATGACAGAAAATTGAAAATGCTCTCTTAGGCTATATTAGTATTCGTTTCATCGCTTAACTTTAGTCCGTTTTAATAAACGTTAAGTGTTTTGATTTATTTGTAATTCATTTAACATATATATTTTAATCTTTTGTGTAAAATTAGGCTTTTTATTAAATATTCCCAATAGCCACTATATATATACTTTCTAGCATATAATCAAGAGTTAATTAATGAACGACCACTGTCGCTGTCTGATGGAAAAGGTATTGCAGTGGCCCTCGCAGCGCCAGGCGCTCGCGGCGGAGTGACTCCACTATGCCTTTTGATTGCAGCGTTGCCAGTTCGAACGCCGGGGCCTTCTTTAAAGGCGGCTATGATAGTACTAAAGTTCTGGTCCTATTCTTTCATCCTACGTGTACGTCATGCTGACACACTGCCGTATTTATTTTAGTTTTCATGTCATACGTTGACAAATCGCTGTCCGCACATCTCAATGCGACTACTTTAATCAGCCATATTTCCAAAACCTAAGTTTTTACGGTAACTTGGGTGGTATAGTACAGAAGTTCTGGTCCTATTCTATCACCCTATGTGTACGTAATGTTGGCACACCTCCGTATTTATTTTTATATTTCATGTCAAACCTAGACAAATTGTTGTCCGCACATCGCATAGCGACTAATTTTATCACCCATATTTTCAAAACCTAAGTTTTTACGGTAACTTGGGTGGTATAGTACTAAAGTTCTGGACCTATTCTATCACCCTATGTGTACGTCATGTATCCACAATTCCGTATTTATTTTTATATTTCATGTCAAACTTAGACAAATCGTTGTCCGCACATCGCATAGCGACTAATTTAATCACCCATATTTCCAAAACCTAAGTTTTTACGGTAACTTGGGTGGTATAATACAGAAGTTCTGGTCCTATTCTATCACCCTATGTGTACGTCATGTATCCACAATTCCGTATTTATTTTTATATTTCATGTCAAACTTAGACAAATCGTTGTCCGCACATCGCATAGCGACTAATTTAATCACCCATATTTCCAAAACCTAAGTTTTTACGGTAACTTGGGTGGTATAATACAGACGTTCTGGTCCTATTCTTTCACCCTATGTGTACGTCATGTATCCACAATTCCGTATTTATTTTTATATTTCATGTCAAACTTAGACATATCGTTGTCCGCACATCGCATAGCGACTAATTTAATCACCCATATTTCCAAAACCTAATTTTTTAAGGTAACTTAGGGTGGTATGGTACTTAAGTTCTAGTCCTATTCTTTCATCCTATGTGTACGTCATGCTGGCACACGTCCGTGTTTATTTTATATTTCATGTCAAACTTAGACAAATCGCTGTCCGCACATCGCAAAGCGACTACTTTAATCAGCCATATTTCCAAAACCTTAGTTTTTACGGTAACTTGGGTGGTATAATACAGACTTTCTGGTCCTATTCTATCACCCTATGTGACCGTAATGTTGGCACACTTCCGTATTTATTTCTATATTACATGTCAAACTTAGACAAATCGCTGTCCGCACATCTCAATGCGACTACTTTAATCAGCCATATTTCCAAAACCTAAGTTTTTACGGTAACTTGGGTGGTATAGTACTAAATTTCTGGTCCTATTCTATCACCCTACGTGTACGTAATGTTGGCACACTTCCGTATTTATATTATTTTTCATGTAAAACCTAGACAAGTCGTTGTCCGCACATCGCATAGCGACTAATTTAATCACCCATATTTCCAAAACCTTAGTTTTTAAGGTAACTTGGGTGGTATAATACTAAATTTCAGGACCTATTCTATCATCCTATGTGTACGTCATGTATCCACAATTCCGTATTTATTTTTATATTTCATGTCAAACTTAGACAAATCGTTGTCCGCACATCGCATAGCGACTAATTTAATCACCCATATTTCCAAAACCTAAGTTTTTAAGGTAACTTAGGTGGTATAATACTAAATTTCAGGACCTATTCTATCATCCTATGTGTACGTCATGTTGGCACACTTCCGTATTTATTTTATTTTTCATGTCATACTTTGACAAATCGCTGTCCGCACATCTCAATGCGACTACTTTAATCAGCCATGTTTCCAAAACCTATGTTTTTACGGTAACTTGGTTGGTATAATACAGAGGTTCTGGTCATATTTCATCACCCTACGTGTACGTCATGCTGACACACTGCCGTATTTATTTTATATTTTATGTCAAACTTAGGTGGATCACTGTCCACACATCCAAAGCGACTATTTTAATCACCCGTATTTCCAAAACCTAAGTTTTAAAGGTAACTTGGGTGGTATAGTACTAAAGTTCTGGACCTATTCTATCATCCTATGTGTACGTAATGTTGGCACACCTCCGTATTTTTTTTATATTTCGTGTCAAACTTCGAAAAATCTCTGTCCGCACATCTCAATGCGACTACTTTAATCAGCCATATTTCCAAAACCTAAGTTTTTACGGTAACTTGGGTGGTATAATACAGAAGTTCTGGTCCTATTCTATCACCCTACGTGTACGTAATGTTAGCACACCTCCGTATTTATTATTATTTTTCATGTCATACTTAGACAAATCATTGTCCGCACATCGCATAGCGACTAATTTAATCACCCATATTTCCAAAACCTAAGTTTTTAAGGTAACTTGGGTGGTATAATACTAAATTTCAGGACCTATTCTATCATCCTATGTGTACGTCATGCTGGCACACCTCCGTATTTATTTTATTTTTCATGTCATACTTTGACAAATCGCTGTCCGCACATCTCAATGCGACTACTTTAATCAGCCATATTTCCAAAACCTAAGTTTTTACGGTAACTTGGGTGGTATAATACAGAAGTTCTGGTCCGATTCTATCACCCTATGTGTACGTAATGTATCCACACTTCCGTATTTATTTTTATATTTCATGTCAAACTTAGACAAATCGTTGTCCGCACATCGCATAGCGACTAATTTAATCACCCATATTTCCAAAACCTAAGTTTTTACGGTAACTTGGGTGGTATAATACAGAAGTTCTGGTCCTATTCTATCACCCTATGTGTACGTCATGTATCCACAATTCCGTATTTAGTTTTATATTTCATGTCAAACTTAGACAAATCGTTGTCCGCACATCGCATAGCGACTAATTTAATCACCCATATTTCCAAAACCTAAGTTTTTAAGGTAACTTAGGTGGTATAATACTAAATTTCAGGACCTATTCTATCATCCTATGTGTATGTCAAGTTGTCACACCTCCGTATTTTTTTTTATTTCGTGTCAAACTTCGACAAATCTCTGTCCGCACATCTCAATGCGACTACTTTAATCAGCCATATTTCCAAAACCTAAGTTTTTACAATAATTTGGGTGGTATAATACAGAAGTTCTGGTCCTATTTCATCACCCTACGTGTACGTCATGCTGACACACTGCCGTATTTATTTTATAATTTATGTCAAACTTAGGTGGATCACTGTCCACACATCCAAAGCGACTATTTTAATCACCCGTATTTCCAAAACCTAAGTTTTTACGGTAACTTGGGTGGTATAGTACTAAAGTTCTGGACCTATCCTATCATCCTATGTGTACGTCATGTTGGCAGACCTCCGTATTTTTTGTATATTTCGTGTCATACTTAGACAAATCGTTGTCCGCACATCGCATCGCGACTAATTTAATCACCCATATTTCCAAAACCTAAGTTTTTAAGGTAACTTGGGTGGTATAGTACTAAAGTTCTGGTCCAATTCTTTCATCCTACGTGTACGTCATGCTGACACACTGCCGTATTTATTTTATTTTTCATGTCATACTTTGACAAATCGCTGTCCGCACATCTCAATGCGACTACTTTAATCAGCCATATTTCCAAAACCTAAGTTTTTACGGTAACTTGGGTGGTGTAATACAGAAGTTCTGGTCCTATTCTATCACCCTATGTGTACGTCATGTATCCACAATTCCGTATTTATTTCTATATTACATGTCAAACTTAGACAAATCGCTGTCCGCACATCTCAATGCGACTACTTTAATCAGCCATATTTCGAAAACCTAAGTTTTTACGGTAACTTGGGTGGTATAGTACTAAAGTTCTGGTCCTATTCTATCACCCTACGTGTACGTAATGTTGACACACTGCCGTATTTATTTTATATTTTATGTCAAACTTAGGTGGATCACTGTCCACACATCCAAAGCGACTATTTTAATCACCCGTATTTCCAAAACCTAAGTTTTTAAGGAAACTTAGGTGGTATAATACTAAATTTCAGGACCTATTCTATCATCCTATGTGTACGTCATGTATCGACAATTCCGTATTTATTTTTATATTTCATGTCAAACTTAGACAAATCGTTGTCCGCACATCGCATAGCGACTAATTTAATCACCCATATTTCCAAAACCTAAGTTTTTAAGGTAACTTAGGTGGTATAATACTAAATTTCAGGACCTATTCTATCATCCTATGTGTACGTCATGTTGGCACACTTCCGTATTTATTTTATTTTTCATGTCATACTTTGACAAATCGCTGTCCGCACATCTCAATGCGACTACTTTAATCAGCCATATTTCCAAAACCTAAGTTTTTACGGTAACTTGGGTGGTATAATACAGAAGTTCTGGTCCTATTTCATCACCCTACGTGTACGTCATGCTGACACACTGCCGTATTTATTTTATATTTTATGTCAAACTTAGGTGGATCACTGTCCACACATCCAAAGCGACTATTTTAATCACCCGTATTTCCAAAACCTAAGTTTTTAAGGTAACTTGGGTGGTATAGTACTAAAGTTCTGGACCTATTCTATCATCCTATGTGTACGTCATGTTGGCACACCTCCGTATTTTTTTTTATATTTCGTGTCAAACTTCGAAAAATCTCTGTCCGCACATCTCAATGCGACTACTTTAATCAGCCATATTTCCAAAACCTAAGCTTTTACGGTAACTTGGTTGGTATAATACAGAAGTTCTGGTCCTATTCTATCACCCTACGTGTACGTAATGTTAGCACACCTCCGTATTTATTATTATATTTCATGTCATACTTAGACAAATCGTTCTCCGCACATCGCATAGCGACTAATTTAATCACCCATATTTCCAAAACCTAAGTTTTTACGGTAACTTGGGTGGTATAATACAGAAGTTCTGGTCCTATTCTATCACCCTACGTGTACGTAATGTTGGCACACCTCCGTATTTATTTTTATATTTCATGTCAAACCTAGACAAATTGTTGTCCGCACATCGCATAGCGTCTAATTTAATCACCCATATTTTCAAAACCTAAGTTTTTACGGTAACTTGGGTGGTATAGTACTAAAGTTCTGGACCTATTCTATCACCCTATGTGTACGTCATGTATCCACAATTCCGTATTTATTTTTATATTTCATGTCAAACTTAGACAAATCGATGTCCGCACATCGCATAGCGACTAATTTAATCACCCATATTTCCAAAACCTAAGTTTTTAAGGTAACTTGGGTGGTATAATACTAAATTTCAGGACCTATTCTATCATCCTATGTGTACGTCATGTTGGCACACTTCCGTATTTATTTTAGTTTTCATGTCATACTTTGACAAATCGCTGTCCGCACATCTCAATGCGACTACTTTAATCAGCCATATTTCCAAAACCTAAGTTTTTACGGTAACTTGGGTGGTATAGTAAAGAAGTTCTGGTCCTATTCTATCACCCTATGTGTACGTCATGTATCCACAATTCCGTATTTATTTCTATATTACATGTCAAACTTAGACAAATCGCTGTCCGCACATCTCAATGCGACTACTTTAATCAGCCATATTTCCAAAACCTAAGTTTTTACGGTAACTTGGGTGGTGTAATACAGAAGTTCTGGTCCTATTCTATCACCCTATGTGTACGTCATGTATCCACAATTCCGTATTTATTTTTATATTTCATGTCAAACTTAGACAAATCGTTGTCCGCACATCGCATAGAGACTAATTTAATCACCCATATTTCCAAAACCTAAGTTTTTAAGGTAACTTGGGTGGTATAGTACTAAAGTTCTGGTCCAATTCTTTCATCCTACGTGTACGTCATGCTGACACACTGCCGTATTTATTTTATTTTTCATGTCATACTTTGACAAATCGCTGTCCGCACATCTCAATAAGACTACTTTAATCAGCCATATTTCCAAAACCTAAGTTTTTACGGTAACTTGGGTGGTGTAATACAGACGTTCTGGTCCTATTCCATCACCCTATGTGTACGTCATGTATCCACAATTCCGTATTTATTTCTATATTACATGTCAAACTTAGACAAATCGCTGTCCGCACATCTCAATGCGACTACTTTAATCAGCCATATTTCAAAAACCTAAGTTTTTACGGTAACTTGGGTGGTATAGTACTAAAGTTCTGGTCCTATTATATCACCCTACGTGTACGTAATGTTAACACACTTCCGTATTTATTTTATTTTTCATGTCAAACTTAGACAAATCGTTGTCCGCACATCGCATAGCGACTAATTTAATCACCCATATTTCCAAAACCTAAGTTTTTAAGGTAACTTGGGTGGTATAATACTAAATTTCAGGACCTATTCTATCATCCTATGTGTACGTCATGTATCCACCATTCCGTATTTATTTTTATATTTCATGTCAAACTTAGACAAATCGTTGTCCGCACATCGCATGGCGACTAATTTAATCACCCATATTTCCAAAACCTAAGTTTTTAAGGTAACTTGGGTGGTATAATACTAAATTTCAGGACCTATTCTATCATCCTATGTGTACGTCATGTATCGACAATTCCGTATTTATTTTTATATTTCATGTCAAACTTAGACAAATCGTTGTCCGCACATCGCATAGCGACTAATTTAATCACCCATATTTCCAAAACCTAAGTTTTTAAGGTAACTTAGGTGGTATAATACTAAATTTCAGGACCTATTCTATCATCCTATGTGTACGTCATGTTGGCACACTTCCGTATTTATTTTATTTTTCATGTCATACTTTGACAAATCGCTGTCCGCACATCTCAATGCGACTACTTTAATCAGCCATATTTCCAAAACCTAAGTTTTTACGGTAACTTGGGTGGTATAATACAGAAGTTCTGGTCCTATTTCATCACCCTACGTGTACGTCATGCTGACACACTGCCGTATTTATTTTATATTTTATGTCAAACTTAGGTGGATCACTGTCCACACATCCAAAGCGACTATTTTAATCACCCGTATTTCCAAAACCTAAGTTTTTAAGGTAACTTGGGTGGTATAGTACTAAAGTTCTGGACCTATTCTATCATCCTATGTGTACGTCATGTATCCACAATTCCGTATTTATTTTTATATTTCATGTCAAACTTAGACAAATCGCTGTCCGCACATCTCAATGCGACTACTTTAATCAGCCATATTTCCAAAACCTAAGTTTTTACGGTAACTTGGGTGGTATAGTACTAAAGTTCTGGACCTATTCTATCATCCTATGTGTACGTCATGTTGGAACACCTCCGTATTTTTTTTATTTTTCTTGTCAAACTTCGACAAATCTCTGTCCGCACATCTCAATGCGACTAATTTAATCACCCATATTTCCAAAACCTAAGTTTTTAAGGTAACTTGGGTGGTATAATACTAAATTTCTGGACCTATTCTATCATCCTATGTGTACGTCATGTATCCACCATTCCGTATTTATTTTTATATTTCATGTCAAACTTAAACAAATCGTTGTCCGCACATCGCATAGCGACTAATTTAATCACCCATATTTCCAAAACCTAAGTTTTTAAGGTAACTTGGGTGGTATAGTACTAGAGTTCTGGTCCAATTCTTTCATCCTACGTGTACGTCATGCTGACACACTGCCGTATTTATTTTATTTTTCATGTCATACTTTGACAAATCGCTGTCCGCACATCTCAATGCGACTACTTTAATCAGCCATATTTCCAAAACCTAAGTTTTTACGGTAACTTGGGTGGTGTAATACAGAAGTTCTGGTCCTATTCCATCACCCTATGTGTACGTCATGTATCCACAATTCCGTATTTATTTCTATATTACATGTCAAACTTAGACAAATCGCTGTCCGCACATCTCAATGCGACTACTTTAATCAGCCATATTTCGAAAAACTAAGTTTTTACGGTAACTTGGGTGGTATAGTACTAAAGTTCTGGTCCTATTCTATCACCCTACGTGTACGTAATGTTGGCA
Organism: Flexamia atlantica; assembly: GCA_035578135.1. Taxonomy (NCBI): domain Eukaryota; kingdom Metazoa; phylum Arthropoda; class Insecta; order Hemiptera; family Cicadellidae; genus Flexamia; species Flexamia atlantica. The sequence continues at coordinate 7,559,026 of JAQJVK010000026.1, read as the reverse complement.
CACTTCCGTATTTATTTTATTTTTCATGTCAAACTTAGACAAATCGTTGTCCGCACATCGCATAGCGACTAATTTAATCACCCATATTTCCAAAACCTAAGTTTTTAAGGTAACTTGGGTGGTATAATACTAAATTTCAGGACCTATTCTATCATCCTATGTGTACGTCATGTATCCACCATTCCGTATTTATTTTTATATTTCATGTCAAACTTAGACAAATCGTTGTCCACACATCGCATAGCGACTAATTTAATCACCCATATTTCCAAAACCTAAGTTTTTACGGTAACTTGGGTGGTATAATACAGAAGTTCTGGTCCTATTCTATCACCCTATGTGTACGTCATGTATCCACAATTCCGTATTTATTTTTATATTTCATGTCAAACTTAGACAAATCGCTGTCCGCACATCTCAATGCGACTACTTTAATCAGCCATATTTCCAAAACCTAAGTTTTTACGGTAACTTGGGTGGTAAGTACTAAAGTTCTGGACCTATTCTATCATCCTATGTGTACGTCATGTTGGAACACCTCCGTATTTTTTTATATTTCGTGTCAAACTTCGACAAATCTCTGTCCGCACATCTCAATGCGACTAATTTAATCACCCATATTTCCAAAACCTAATTTTTAACGGTAACCTGGGTGGTATAATACAGAAGTTCTGGTCCTATTCTATCATCCTATGTGTACGTCATGTATCCACAATTCCGTATTTATTTTTATATTTCATGTCAAACTTAGACAAATCGTTGTCCGCACATCGCATAGCGACTAATTTAATCACCCATATTTCCAAAACCTAAGTTTTTAAGGTAACTTGGGTGGTATAATACTAAATTTCAGGACCTATTCTATCATCATATGTGTACGTCATGTTGGCACACTTCCGTATTTATTTTATTTTTCATGTCATACTTTGACAAATCGCTGTCCGCACATCTCAATGCGACTACTTTAATCAGCCATATTTCCAAAACCTAAGTTTTTACGGTAACTTGGGTGGTATAATACAGAGGTTCTGGTCCTATTCTATCACCCTACGTGTACGTCATGTATCCACAGTTCCGTATTTATTTTTATATTTCATGTCAAACTTAGACAAATCGTTGTCCGCACATCGCATAGCGACTAATTTAATCACCCATATTTCCAAAACCTAAGTTTTTACGGTAACTTGGGTGGTATAATACAGAAGTTCTGGTCCTATTCTATCACCCTATGTGTACGTCATGTATCCACAATTCCGTATTTATTTTTATATTTCATGTCAAACTTAGACAAATCGTTGTCCGCACATCGCATAGCGACTAATTTAATCACCCATATTTCCAAAACCTAAGTTTTTAAGGTAACTTAGGTGGTATAATACTAAATTTCAGGACCTATTCTATCATCCTATGTGTACGTGATGTTGGCACACTTTCGTATTTATTTTATTTTTCATGTCATACTTTGACAAATCGCTGTCCGCACATCTCAATGCGACTACTTTAATCAGCCATATTTCCAAAACCTAAGTTTTTACGGTAACTTGGGTGGTATAATACAGAAGTTCTGGTCCTATTTCATCACCCTACGTGTACGTCATGCTGACACACTGCCGTATTTATTTTATATTTTATGTCAAACTTAGACAATTCGTTGTCCGCACATCGCATAGCGACTAATTTAATCACCCATATTTCCAAAACCTAAGTTTTTACGGTAACTTGGGTGGTATAGTACTAAAGTTCTGGACCTATTCTATCATCCTATGTTTACGTCATGTTGGCACACCTCCGTATTTTTTTTATATTTCGTGTCAAACTTCGACAAATCTCTGTCCGCACATCTCAATGCGACTACTTTAATCAGCCATATTTCCAAAACCTAAGTTTTTACGGTAACTTGGGTGGTATAATACAGAAGTTCTGGTCCTATTCTATCACCCTACGTGTACGTCATGTATCCACAGTTCCGTATTTATTTTTATATTTCATGTCAAACTTAGACAAATCGTTGTCCGCACATCGCATAGCGACTAATTTAATCACCCATATTTCCAAAACCTAAGTTTTTACGGTAACTTGGGTGGTATAATACAGAAGTTCTGGTCCTATTCTATCACCCTATGTGTACGTCATGTATCCACAATTCCGTATTTATTTTTATATTTCATGTCATACTTAGACAAATCGTTGTCCGCACATCGCATAGCGACTAATTTCATCACCCATATTTCCAAAACCTAAGTTTTTAAGGTAACTTGGATGGTATAGTACCATAGCCGCCTTTAAAGAAGGCCGTGGCGTGGTAGAATTGGCAACGCCGCGAGAGGAGTCGCGAAGCGTCAGCCGGCCCATATGATATCATGGCGGATGCGCGTTGCTCGCTCGTTGGATCGCTATTTTAACCAGTTTTTAAGAATAAACACTACCAAATTCTTAGCCATATGTCTAGTTCTTGTGTAGTGCCTGGTTGCAAGTCAAATTATAAGTCCCCGATAAAAAATGAGGGTTGTATTTCCATATTTTCATTTCCAAAGGATTGGTCATTTTCATTTACAGATTGTGGTCTTACTATTTCAAGTGTAATTTGTGATAACAACAGCATCAATCGTGTAGTTTTTAACGAACTAACCAAAACATCTGAGAGCAATTACTACTTTTATGCTAACGAAAGTAAAAACAAAACTTTCGTAATGTATGACACTGTGCATATTTTTAAGAATATTAGAAATAACTGGTTAAATTTGACCAATTTTTCTAAGTCATTTTTCATACCTGTATGGTAAAACGTAGATACATTTTTAAGTGGAGATTTAAATAATTCACATGCTAATGAGCTAAGTTTTGAATTTGAGGATGTAACCAAAGCTTCATTCATGAATATCAGAGATCTTTACAGAAAAGAGACTAATATGTTAGTAAAGTCATCACCTAATTTGACGTTAAAAACTGTGTTCCCGAACTCATTTGAAATACAGAAAATGTAGTTGTGCATAAAAATGACAGAAAATTGAAAATGCTCTCTTAGGCTATATTAGTATTCGTTTCATCGCTTAACTTTAGTCCGTTTTAATAAATGTTAAGTGTTTTGATTTATTTGTAATTCATTTAACATATATATTTTAATCTTTTGTGTAAAATTAGGCTTTTTATTAAATATTCCCAATAGCCACTATATATATACTTTCTAGCATATAATCAAGAGTTAATTAATGAACGACCACTGTCGCTGTCTGATGGAAAAGGTATTGCAGTGGCCCTCGCAGCGCCAGGCGCTCGCGGCGGAGTGACTCCACTATGCCTTTTGATTGCAGCGTTGCCAGTTCGAACGCCGCGGCCTTCTTTAAAGGCGGCTATGATAGTACTAAAGTTCTGGTCCTATTCTTTCATCCTACGTGTACGTCATGCTGACACACTGCCGTATTTATTTTAGTTTTCATGTCATACGTTGACAAATCGCTGTCCGCACATCTCAATGCGACTACTTTAATCAGCCATATTTCCAAAACCTAAGTTTTTACGGTAACTTGGGTGGTATAGTACAGAAGTTCTGGTCCTATTCTATCACCCTATGTGTACGTAATGTTGGCACACCTCCGTATTTATTTTTATATTTCATGTCAAACCTAGACAAATTGTTGTCCGCACATCGCATAGCGACTAATTTTATCACCCATATTTTCAAAACCTAAGTTTTTACGGTAACTTGGGTGGTATAGTACTAAAGTTCTGGACCTATTCTATCACCCTATGTGTACGTCATGTATCCACAATTCCGTATTTATTTTTATATTTCATGTCAAACTTAGACAAATCGTTGTCCGCACATCGCATAGCGACTAATTTAATCACCCATATTTCCAAAACCTAAGTTTTTAAGGTAACTTGGGTGGTATAATACTAAATTTCAGGACCTATTCTATCATCCTATGTGTACGTCATGTTGGCACACTTCCGTATTTATTTTAGTTTTCATGTCATACTTTGACAAATCGCTGTCCGCACATCTCAATGCGACTACTTTAATCAGCCATATTTCCAAAACCTAAGTTTTTACGGTAACTTGGGTGGTATAGTACAGAAGTTCTGGTCCTATTCTATCACCCTATGTGTACGTCATGTATCCACAATTCCGTATTTATTTCTATATTACATGTCAAACTTAGACAAATCGCTGTCCGCATATCTCAATGCGACTAATTTAATCAGCCATATTTCCAAAACCTAAGTTTTTACGGTAACTTGGGTGGTGTAATACAGAAGTTCTGGTCCTATTCTATCACCCTATGTGTACGTCATGTATCCACAATTCCGTATTTATTTTTAAATTTCATGTCAAACTTAGACAAATCGTTGTCCGCACATCGCATAGCGACTAATTTAATCACCCATATTTCCAAAACCTAAGTTTTTAAGGTAACTTGGGTGGTATAGTACTAAAGTTCTGGTCCAATTCTTTCATCCTACGTGTACGTCATGCTGACACACTGCCGTATTTATTTTATTTTTCATGTCATACTTTGACAAATCGCTGTCCGCACATCTCAATGCGACTACTTTAATCAGCCATATTTCCAAAACCTAAGTTTTTACGGTAACTTGGGTGGTGTAATACAGAAGTTCTGGTCCTATTCCATCACCCTATGTGTACGTCATGTATCCACAATTCCGTATTTATTTCTATATTACATGTCAAACTTAGACAAATCGCTGTCCGCACATCTCAATGCGACTACTTTAATCAGCCATATTTCGAAAACCTAAGTTTTTACGGTAACTTGGGTGGTATAGTACTAAAGTTCTGGTCCTATTCTATCACCCTACGTGTACGTAATGTTGGCACACTTCCGTATTTATTTTATTTTTCATGTCAAACTTAGACAAATCGTTGTCCGCACATCGCATAGCGACTAATTTAATCACCCATATTTCCAAAACCTAAGTTTTTAAGGTAACTTGGGTGGTATAATACTAAATTTCAGGACCTATTCTATCATCCTATGTGTACGTCATGTATCCACCATTCCGTATTTATTTTTATATTTCATGTCAAACTTAGACAAATCGTTGTCCGCACATCGCATAGCGACTAATTTAATCACCCATATTTCCAAAACCTAAGTTTTTACGGTAACTTGGGTGGTATAATACAGAAGTTCTGGTCCTATTCTATCACCCTATGTGTACGTCATGTATCCACAATTCCGTATTTATTTTTATATTTCATGTCAAACTTAGACAAATCGCTGTCCGCACATCTCAATGCGACTACTTTAATCAGCCATATTTCCAAAACCTAAGTTTTTACGGTAACTTGGGTGGTATAGTACTAAAGTTCTGGACCTATTCTATCATCCTATGTGTACGTCATGTTGGAACACCTCCGTATTTTTTTTATATTTCGTGTCAAACTTCGACAAATCTCTGTCCGCACATCTCAATGCGACTAATTTAATCACCCATATTTCCAAAACCTAAGTTTTTAAGGTAACTTGGGTGGTATAATACTAAATTTCAGGACCTATTCTATCATCCTATGTGTACGTCATGTATCCACCATTCCGTATTTATTTTTATATTTCATGTCAAACTTAGAAAAATCGTTGTCCGCACATCGCATAGCGACTAATTTAATCACCCATATTTCCAAAACCTAAGTTTTTAAGGTAACTTGGGTGGTATAGTACTAAAGTTCTGGTCCAATTCTTTCATCCTACGTGTACGTCATGCTGACACACTGCCGTATTTATTTTATTTTTCATGTCATACTTTGACAAATCGCTGTCCGCACATCTCAATGCGACTACTTTAATCAGCCATATTTCCAAAACCTAAGTTTTTACGGTAACTTGGGTGGTGTAATACAGAAGTTCTGGTCGTATTCCATCACCTTATGTGTACGTCATGTATCCACAATTCCGTATTTATTTCTATATTACATGTCAAACTTAGACAAATCGCTGTCCGCACATCTCAATGCGACTACTTTAATCAGCCATATTTCGAAAACCTAAGTTTTTACGGTAACTTGGGTGGTATAGTACTAAAGTTCTGGTCCTATTCTATCACCCTACGTGTACGTAATGTTGGCACACTTCCGTATTTATTTTATTTTTCATGTCAAACTTAGACAAATCGTTGTCCGCACATCGCATAGCGACTAATTTAATCACCCATATTTCCAAAACCTAAGTTTTTAAGGTAACTTGGGTGGTATAATACTAAATTTCAGGAACTATTCTATCATCCTATGTGTACGTCATGTATCCACCATTCCGTATTTATTTTTATATTTCATGTCAAACTTAGACAAATCGTTGTCCGCACATCGCATAGCGACTAATTTAATCACCCATATTTCCAAAACCTAAGTTTTTACGGTAACTTGGGTGGTATAATACAGAAGTTCTGGTCCTATTCTATCACCCTATGTGTACGTCATGTATCCACAATTCCGTATTTATTTTTATATTTCATGTCAAACTTAGACAAATCGTTGTCCGCACATCATATAGCGACTAATTTAATCACCCATATTTCCAAAACCTAAGTTTTTAAGGTAACTTGGGTGGTATAATACTAAATTTCAGGACCTATTCTATCATCCTATGTGTACGTCATGTTGGCACACTTCCGTATTTATTTTATTTTTCATGTCATACTTTGACAAATCGCTGTCCGCACATCTCAATGCGACTAATTTAATCAGCCATATTTCCAAAACCTAAGTTTTTACGGTAACTTGGGTGGTATAATACAGAAGTTCTGGTCCTATTCTATCACCCTACGTGTACGTCATGTATCCACAGTTCCGTATTTATTTTTATATTTCATGTCAAACTTAGACAAATCGTTGTCCGCACATCGCATAGCGACTAATTTAATCACCCATATTTCCAAAACCTAAGTTTTTACGGTAACTTGGGTGGTATAATACAGAAGTTCTGGTCCTATTCTATCACCCTATGTGTACGTCATGTATCCACAATTCCGTATTTATTTTTATATTTCATGTCAAACTTAGACAAATCGTTGTCCGCACATCGCATAGCGACTAATTTAATCACCCATATTTCCAAAACCTAAGTTTTTAAGGTAACTGAGGTGGTATAATACTAAATTTCAGGACCTATTCTATCATCCTATGTGTACGTGATGTTGGCACACTTCCGTATTTATTTTACTTTTCATGTCATACTTTGACAAATCGCTGTCCGCACATCTCAATGCGACTACTTTAATCAGCCATATTTCCAAAACCTAAGTTTTTACGGTAACTTGGGTGGTATAATACAGAAGTTCTGGTCCTATTTCATCACCCTACGTGTACGTCATGCTGACACACTGCCGTATTTATTTTATATTTTATGTCAAACTTAGACAATTCGTTGTCCGCACATCGCATAGCGACTAATTTAATCACCCATATTTCCAAAACCTAAGTTTTTACGGTAACTTGGGTGGTATAGTACTAAAGTTCTGGACCTATTCTATCATCCTATGTGTACGTCATGTTGGCACACCTCCGTATTTTTTTATATTTCGTGTCAAACTTCGAAAAATCTCTGTCCGCACATCTCAATGCGACTACTTTAAACAGCCATATTTCCAAAACCTAAGTTTTTACGGTAACTTGGGTGGTATAATACAGAAGTTCTGGTCCTATTCTATCACCCTACGTGTACGTCATGTATCCACAGTTCCGTATTTATTTTTATATTTCATGTCAAACTTAGACAAATCGTTGTCCGCACATCGCATAGCGACTAATTTAATCACCCATATTTCCAAAACCTAAGTTTTTACGGTAACTTGGGTGGTATAATACAGAAGTTCTGGTCCTATTCTATCACCCTATGTGTACGTTATGTATCCACAATTCCGTATTTATTTTTATATTTCATGTCATACTTAGACAAATCGTTGTCCGCACATCGCATAGCGACTAATTTAATCACCCATATTTCCAAAACCTAAGTTTTTAAGGTAACTTGGATGGTATAGTACTAAAGTTCTGGTCCTATTCTTTCATCCTACGTGTACGTCATGCTGACACACTGCCGTATTAATTTTATTTTTCATGTCATACCTTGACAAATCGCTGTCCGCACATCTCAATGCGACTACTTTAATCAGCCATATTTCCAAAACCTAAGTTTTTACGGTAACTTGGGTGGTGTAATACAGAAGTTCTGGTCCCATTCTATCACCCTATGTGTACGTCATGTATCCACAATTCCGTATTTATTTTTATATTTCATGTCATACTTAGACAAATCGTTGTCCGCACATCGCATAGCGACTAATTTAATCACCCATATTTCCAAAACCTAAGTTTTTAAGGTAACTTGGGTGGTATTATACTAAATTTCAGGACCTATTCTATCATCCAATGTGTCGCTTTGGATGTGTGGACAGTGATCCACCTAAGTTTGACATAAAATATAAAATAAATACGGCAGTGTGTCAGCATGACGTACACGTAGGGTGATGAAATAGGTCAAGAACGTCTGTATTATACCACCCAAGTTACCGTAAAAACTTAGGTTTTGGAAATATGGGTGATTAAATTAGTCGCTATGCGATGTGCGGACAACGATTTGTCTAAAATTGACATGAAATATAAAAATAAATACGGAATTGTGGATACATGACGTACACATAGGGTGATAGAATAGGACCAGAACTTCTGTATTATACCACCCAAGTTACCGTAAAAAGTTAGGTTTTGGAAATATGGGTGATTAAAGTAGTCGCATTGAGATGTGCGGACAGCGATTTGTCAAAGTATGACATGAAAAATAAAATAAATACGGAAGTGTGCCAACATGACGTACACATAGGATGATAGAATAGGTCCTGAAATTTAGTATTATACCACCCAAGTTACCTTAAAAACTTAGGTTTTGGAAATATGGGTGATTAAATTAGTCGCTATGCGATGTGCGGACAACGATTTGTCTAAGTTTGACATGAAATATAAAAATATATACGGAATTGTGGATACATGACGTACACATAGGGTGATAGAATAGGACCAGAACTTCTGTATTATACCACCCAAGTTACCGTAAAAACTTAGGTTTTGGAAATATGGCTGATTAAAGTAGTCGCATTGAGATGTGCGGACAGCGATTTGTCAAAGTATGACATGAAAAATAAAATAAATACGGAAGTGTGCCAACATGACGTACACATAGGATGATAGAATAGGTCCTGAAATTTAGTATTATACCACCCAAGTTACCGTAAAAACTTAGGTTTTGGAAATATGGGTGATTAAATTAGTCGCTATGCGATGTGCGGACAACGATTTGTCTAAGTATGACATAATAAATACGGAGGTGTGCCAACATTACGTACACGTAGGGTGATAGAATAGGACCAGAAGTTCTGTATTATACCACCCAAGTTACAGTAAAAACTTAGGTTTTGTAAATATGGGTGATTAAATTAGTCGCCATGCGATGTGCGGACAACGATTTGTCAAAGTATGACATGAAATATAATAATAAATACGGAGGTGTGCCAACATTACGTACACGTAGGGTGATAGAATAGGACCAGAACTTCTGTATTATACCTCCCAAGTTACCTTAAAAACTTAGGTTTTGGAAATATGGGCGATTAAATTAGTCGCTATGCGATGTGCGGCCAACGAATTGTCTAAGTTTGAAATGAAATATAAAATAAATACGGAATAGTGGATACATGACGTACACATAGGGTGATAGAATAGGACCAGAACTATAGTATTATACCACTTAGGTTACCGTCAAAACTTAGGTTTTGTAAATATGGGTGATTAAAATAGTCGCTTTGGATGTGTGGACAGCGATCCGCCTAGGTTTGACATGAAATATAAAATAAATACGGAAGTGTGCCAACAAGACTTACACATAGGGTGATAGAATAGGACCAGAACTTCTGTATTATACCACCCAAGTTACCGTAAAAACTTAGGTTTTGGAAATATGGCTGATTAAAGTAGTCGCATTGAGATGTGCGGACAGCGATTTGTCAAAGTATGACATGAAAAATAAAATAAATACGGAAGTGTACCAACATGACGTACACATAGGATGATAGAATAGGTCCTGAAGTTTAGTATTATACCACCCAAGTTACCTTAAAAACTTAGGTTTTGGAAATATGGGTGATTAAATTAGTCGCTATGCGATGTGCGGACAACGATTTGTCTAAGTTTGACATGAAATATAAAAATAAATACGGAATTGTGGATACATGACGTACACATAGGGTGATAGAATAGGACCAGAACTTCTGTATTATACCACCCAAGTTACCGTAAAAACTAAGGTTTTAGAAATATGGCTGATTAAAGTAGTCGCATTGAGATGTGCGGACAGCGATTTGTCAAAGTATGACATGAAAAATAAAATAAATACGGAAGTGTGCTAACATGACGTACACATAGTATGATAGAATAGGTTCAGAACTTTCGTACTATACCACCCAAGTTACCGTAAAAACTTAGGATTTGGAAATATGGGTCATTAAATTAGTCGCTATGCGATGTGCGGACAACGATTTGTCTAAGTATGACATGAAAAATAAAATAAATACGGAAGTGTGCCAACATGACGTACACATAGGATGATAGAATAGGTCCTGAAATTTAGTATTATACCACCCAAGTTACCTTAAAAACTTAGGTTTTGGAAATATGGGTGATTAAATTAGTCACTATGCGATGTGCGGACAACGATTTGTCTAAGTTTGACATGAAATATAAAAATAAATACGGAATTGTGGATACATGACGTACACATAGGGTGATAGAATAGGACCAGAACTTCTGTATTATACCACCCAAGTTACCGTAAAAACTTAGGTTTTGGAAATATGGCTGTTTAAAGTAGTCGCAGTGAGATGTGCGGACATCGATTTGTCAAAGTATGACATGAAAAATAAAATAAATACGGAAGTGTGCCAACATGACGTACACATATTATGATAGAATAGGTCCAGAACTTTAGTACTATACCACCCAAGTTACCGTAAAAACTTAGGTTTTGGAAATATGGGTGATTAAATTAGTCGTTTTGCGATGTGCGGACAACGATTTGTCTAAGTATGACATGAAATATAATAATAAATACGGAGGTGTGCCAACATTACGTACACGTAGGGTGATAGAATAGGACCAGAACTTCTGTATTATACCACCCAAGTTACCGTAAAAACTTAGGTTTTGGAAATATGGCTGATTAAAGTAGTCGCATTGAGATGTGCGGACAGAGATTTGTCGAAGTTTGACACGAAATATAAAAAAAATACGGAGGTGTGCCAACATGACGTACACATAGGATGATAGAATAGGTCCAGAACTTTAGTACTATACCACCCAAGTTACTGTAAAAACTTAGGTTTTGGAAATATGGGTGATTAAAGTAGTCGCATTGAGATGAGCGGACAGCGATTTGTCTAAGTTTAACATGAAATATAAAAATAAATACGGAATTTTGGATACATGACGTACACATAGGGTGATAGAATAGGACCATAACTTCTGTATTATACCACCTAAGTTACCGTAAAAACTTAGGTTTTGGAAATATGGCTGATTAAAGTAGTCGCTATGCGATGTGCGGACAACGATTTGTCGAAGTTTGACACGAAATATAAAAAAATACGGAGGTGTGCCAACATGACGTACACATAGGATGATAGAATAGGTCCAGAACTTTAGTACTATACCACCCAAGTTACCGTAAAAACTTAGGTTTTGGAAATATGGGTGATTAAATTAGTCGTTTTGCGATGTGCGGACAACGATTTGTCTAAGTATGACATGAAATATAATAATAAATACGGAGGTGTGCCAACATTACGTACACGTAGGGTGATAGAATAGGACCAGAACTTCTGTATTATACCACCCAAGTTACCGTAAAAACTTAGGTTTTGGAAATATGGGTGATTAAATTAGTCGCTATGCGATGTGCGGACAACGATTTGTCAAAGTATGACATGAAATATGATAATAAATACGGAGGTGTGCCAACATTACGTACACGTAGGGTGATAGAATAGGACCAGAACTTCTGTATTATACCACCCAAGTTACCTTAAAAACTTAGGTTTTGGAAATATGGGCGATTAAATTAGTCGCTATGCGATGTGCGGCCAACGAATTGTCTAAGTTTGAAATGAAATATAAAATAAATACGGAATAGTGGATACATGACGTACACATAGGGTGATAGAATAGGACCAGAACTATAGTATTATACCACTTAGGTTACCGTCAAAACTTAGGTTTTGTAAATATGGGTGATTAAAATAGTCGCTTTGGATGTGTGGACAGCGATCCGCCTAGGTTTGACATGAAATATAAAATAAATACGGAAGTGTGCCAACAAGACGTACACATAGGGTGATAAAATAGGACCAGAACCTCTGTATTATACCACCCAAGTTACCGTAAAAACTTAGGTTTTGGAAATATGGCTGATTAAAGTAGTCGCTTTGCGATGTGCGGACAGCGATTTGTCTAAGTTTGACATGAAATATAAAATAAATACGGAAGTGTGCAAACAAGACGTACACATAGGGTGATAGAATAGGACCAGAACTTCTGTATTATACCACCCAAGTTACCGTAAAAACTTAGGTTTTGGAAATATGGCTGATTAAAGTAGTCGCCTTGCGATTTGCGGACAGCGATTTTTCAAAGTATGACATGAAATATAAAAATAAATACGGAATTGTGGATACATGACATCCACATAGGTTGATAAAATAGGACCAGAAATTTAGTACTATACCACCCAAGTTACCGTAAAAACTTAGGTTTTGGAAATACGGGTGATTAAAATAGTCGCTTTGGATGTGTGGACAGTGATCCACCTAAGTTTGACATAAAATATAAAATAAATACGGCAGTGTGTCAGCATGACGTACACGTAGGGTGATGAAGAAGGACCAGAACTTCTGTATTATACCACCCAAGTTACCTTAAAAACTTAGGTTTTGGAAATATGGCTGATTAAAGTAGTCGCATTGAGATGTGCGGACAGCGATTTGTCTAAGTATGACATGAAAAATAAAATAAATACGGAAGTGTGATAACATGACGTACACATAGTATGATAGAATAGGTTCAGAACTTTAGTACTATACCACCCAAGTTACCGTAAAAACTTAGGTTTTGGAAATATGGGTGATTAAATTAGTCGCTATGCGATGTGCGGACAACGATTTGTCTAAGTTTGACATGAAATATAAAAATAAATACGGAATTGTGGATACATGACGTACACATAGGGTGATAGAATAGGACCAGAACTTCTGTACTATACCACCAAAGTTACCGTAAAAACTTAGGTTTTGGAAATATGGGTGATTAAAGTAGTCGCATTGAGATGTGCGGACAGCGATTTGTCTAAGTTTGATATGAAATATAAAAATAAATACGGAAATGTGGATACACGACATCCACATAGGGTGATAAAATAGGACCAGAAATTTAGTATTATACCACCCAAGTTACCTTAAAAACTTAGGTTTTGGAAATATGGGTGATTAAATTAGTCGCTATGCGATGTGCGGACAACGATTTGTCTAAGTTTGACATGAAATATAAAAATAAATACGGAATTGTGGATACATGACGTACACATAGGGTGATAGAATAGGACCAGAACTTCTGTATTATATTACCCAAGTTACCGTAAAAACTTAGGTTTTGGATATATGGGTGATTAAATTAGTCGCTATGCGATGTGCGGACAACGATTTGTCTAAGTTTGACATGAAATATAAAAAAAATACGGAGGTGTGCCAACATGACGTACACATAGGATGATAGAATAGGTCCAGAACTTTAGTACTATACCACCCAAGTTACCGTAAAAACTTAGGTTTTGGAAATATGGGTGATTAAATTAGTCGCTCTGCAATGTGCGGACAACGATTTGTCTAAGTTTGACATGAAATATAAAAATCAATACGGAATTGTGGATACATGACGTACACATAGGGTGATAGAATAGGACCAGAACTTTTGTATTATACCACCCAAGTTACCGTAAAAACTTAGGTTTTCGAAATATGGCTGATTAAAGTAGTCGCATTGAGATGTGCGGACAGAGATTTGTCGAAGTTTGACATAAAATATAAAAATAATACGGAGGTGTGCCATCATGACGTACACATAGGATGATAGAATAGGACCAGAACTTCTGTATTATATTACCCAAGTTACCGTAAAAACTTAGGTTTTGGATATATGGGTGATTAAAATAGTCGCTTTGGATGTGTGGACAGCGATCCGCCTAGGTTTGACATGAAATATAAAATAAATACGGAAGTGTGCCAACAAGACGTACACATAGGGTGATAGAATAGGACCAAAACTTCTGTATTATACCACCCAAGTTACCGTAAAAACTTAGGTTTTGGAAATATGGCTGATTAAAGTAGTCGCTTTGCGATGTGCGGACAGCGATTTGTCTAAGTTTGACATGAAATATAAAATAAATACGGAAGTGTGCAAACATGACGTACACATAAGATGATAGAATAGGTCCAGAAATTCAGTATTATACCACCCAAGTTACCTTAAAAACTTAGGTTTTGGAAATATGGGTGATTAAATTAGTCGCTATGCGATGTGCGGACAACGATTTTTCAAAGTATGACAGAAAATATAAAAATAAATACGGAATTGTTGGTACATGACATCCACATAGGGTGATAAAATAGGACCAGAAATTTAGTATTATACCACCCAAGTTACCTTAAAAACTTAGGTTTTGGAAATATGGGTGATTAAATTAGTCGCTATATGATGTGCGGACAACGATTTGTCTAAGTTTGACATGAAATATAAAAATAAATACGGAATTGTGGATACATGACGTACACATAGGGTGATAGAATAGGACCAGAACTTCTGTATTATACCACCCAAGTTACCGTAAAAACTTAGGTTTTGGAAATATGGGTGATTAAATTAGTCGCTATGCGATGTGCGGACAACGATTTGTCTAAGTATGACATGAAATATAATAATAAATACGGAGGTGTGCCAACATTACGTACACGTAGGGTGATAGAATAGGACCAGAACTTCTGTATTATACCACCCAAGTTACCGTAAAAACTTAGGTTTTCGAAATATGGCTGATTAAAGTAGTCGCATTGAGATGTGCGGACAGAGATTTGTCGAAGTTTGACATAAAATATAAAAATAATACGGAGGTTTGCCATCATGACGTACACATAGGATGATAGAATAGGTCCAGAACTTTAGTACTATACCACCCAAATTACCTTAAAAACTTAGGTTTTGGAAATACGGGTGATTAAATTAGATGCTATGCGATGTGCGGACAACGATTTGTCTAAGTTTGACATGAAATATAAAAATAAATACGGAATTGTGGATACATGACGTACACATAGGGTGATAGAATAGGACCAGAACTATAGTATTATACCACTTAGGTTACCGTCAAAACTTAGGTTTTGTAAATATGGGTGATTAAAATAGTCGCTTTGGATGTGTGGACAGCGATCCGCCTAGGTTTGACATGAAATATAAAATAAATACGGAAGTGTGCCAACAAGACGTACACATAGGGTGATAGAATAGGACCAAAACTTCTGTATTATACCACCCAAGTTACCGTAAAAACTTAGGTTTTGGAAATATGGCTGATTAAAGTAGTCGCTTTGCGATGTGCGGACAGCGATTTGTCTAAGTTTGACATGAAATATAAAATAAATACGGAAGTGTGCAAACATGACGTACACATAAGATGATAGAATAGGTCCAGAAATTCAGTATTATACCAACCAAGTTACCTTAAAAACTTAGGTTTTGGAAATATGGGTGATTAAATTAGTCGCTATGCGATGTGCGGACAACGATTTTTCAAAGTATGACATGAAATATAAAAATAAATACGGAATTGTTGGTACATAACATCCACATAGGGTGATAAAATAGGACCAGAAATTTAGTATTATACCACCCAAGTTACCTTAAAAACTTAGGTTTTGGAAATATGGGTGATTAAATTAGTCGCTATATGATGTGCGGACAACGATTTGTCTAAGATTGACATGAAATATAAAAATAAATACGGAATTGTGGATACATGACGTACACATAGGGTGATAGAATAGGACCAAAACTTCTGTATTATACCACCCAAGTTACCTTAAAAACTTAGGTTTTGGAAATACGGGTGATTAAATTAGTCGCATTGAGATGTGCGGACAGCGATTTGTCTAAGTTTGACATGAAATATAAAAATAAATACGGAATTGTGGAAGATTTTATGGTAGCTTGGGTGGTATAGTACTAAAGTTCTGGACCTATTCTATCATACTATGTGTACGTCATGTTGGAACACTTCCGTAATTATTTTATATTTCATGTCAAACTTAGACAAATCGCTGTCCGCCCATCGCAAAGCGACTACTTTAATCAGCCATATTTCCAAAACCCAAGTTTTTACGGTAACTTGGGTGGTATAATACAGAAGTTCTGGTCCTATTCTATCACCCTATATGTACGTAATGTTGGCACACTTCCGTATTTATTATTATATTTCATGTCATACTTAGACAAATCGTTGTCCGCACATCGCATAGCGACTAATTTAATCACCCATATTTCCAAAACCTAAGTTTTTAAGGTAACTTGGGTGGTATAGTACTAAAGTTCTGGTCCTATTCTTTCATCCTACGTGTACGTCATTCTGACACACTGCCGTATTTATTTTATATTTTATGTCAAACTTAGGTGGATCGCTGACCACACATCCAAAGCGACTATTTTAATCACCCGTTTTTCCAAAACCTAAGTTTTGACGGTAACCTGAGTGGTATAATAATATAGTTCTAATCCTATTCTATCACCCAATGTGTACGTCATGTATCCACAATTCCGTATTTATTTTTATATTTCATGTCAAACTTAGACAAATCGTTGTCCGCACATCGCATAGCGACTAATTTAATCACCCATATTTCCAAAACCTAAGTTTTTACGGTAACTTGGGTGGTATAATACAGAAGTTCTGGTCCTATTCTATCACCCTATGTGTACGTCAAGTATCCACAATTCCGTATTTATTTTTATATTTCATGACAAATCGTTGTCCGCACATCGCATAGCGACTAATTTAATCACCCATATTTCCAAAACCTAAGTTTTTAAGGTAACTTGGGTGGTATAATACTAAAGTTCTGGACCTATTGTAAGGGTTAGAAATTTCAACCCTTATTTTTTTTTATTTTGATGCATTATCATCATTATTCAGTTTCGACTCATTATTTTCTTATCATATATTATTTGCCGCATAAGACCATTTAAAACATTTTACAACAATAATCCAACAAGTCTTCAACAATAGTTCAATAGTTTTCAATCCCCGATCGTCAAATAGTAAATTGCGAGGTTAGGACTCGACCCCTTCTGGGCTGAGCAGTTAGCGACCGAGGCCGATGTTGACGCCGCCGAGCCCCAGACAGACTGACAAAATGCGTTACTGCGCATGACCGGCCTGGGGCAGTAACAAAACCAGCCGGACGGCCGAGCCTCAGTCAGTTGCACTCCGACCCGACTACGACAACTCATCTCGCCTAGTAAGTGGAACCTCAGATATTTATTTCTCGATCGAACTTGTTAATAAAATAACATTTAGTTATTTTCGAAATTGCTTTTTTTGGGTAAATTAAATACTAGCATTTGAGCTTATTTGCACTTTCTAACGAGTCTATTCTATGGCAAACTGTATTGGAAGTTATAATTGAGATTTTGAGGTAATGTAACCTAATTGGTTATAACAGTGCCAAATTAGAGTCTCACAGTTTGAATTGGCTTTATCTATATTGAGTGATGCCTAACTAACGATATTATTTGATCTAGGCTATTTGCATAAAGGCTTGTTTTTGCACAATATCATATTATGACCCGTGGTTTGTTTTATTTCTGTTTGCATTGATTTATACATTGTGCTATGTATGTTTCCTTTGTTCTGTAGGTGCAACTGAGACAGGTAGGCCTTTGGCTAAACATACCTATACCTTATTTTTGATCATATGTGCTGTGAATATATTTTTATTTTGTAACCTGATCCTTATGTTGCACCTACCCCGAGCCCAATGTACCCGCTAGATACCAAAGTGATTATTGCATAAATCGGTGCTAAGCCTTTGATTTTATCGTACTGTAAGGTTTATTAAACCTTATAACAGCCTTGGCTACAAGTAAAATAATCTCAGAATCTATAATATAATAGAAATATAATAAATACAAAACTAGCCCAGATTGATCGAATCTTGAATAATAGAATCTTTATTTTGGGGTCAGTTATAAATTTATTCCTCACTACCTATCTCACCCATCCTATGGCTGACGAATAAACAGCCTCCTTCTAGTCGCTATAGACTATCTATCCCTGACCTAAGTCCGAACGGCTAGTTTCATAGGGTTTTTGGGATAGCGATCGGGGTGTTTGATATTTTTGAGGCTTATCCCGCACCCGTCCTATGGCTGACGAATAAACAGCCTCCTTCTAGTCGCTATAGACTATCTATCCCTGACCTAAGTCCGAACGGCTAGTTTCATAGGGTTTTTGGGATAGCGATCGGGGTGTTTGATATTTTTGAGGCTTATCCCGCACCCGTCCTATGGCTGACGAATAAACAGCCTCCTTCTGGTCGCTATAGACTATCTATCCCTGACCTAAGTCCGAACGGCTAGTTTCATAGGGTTTTTGGGATAGCGATCGGGGTGTTTGATATTTTTGAGGCTTATCCCGCACCCGTCCTATGGCTGACGAATAAACAGCCTCCTTCTAGTCGCTATAGACTATCTATCCCTGACCTAAGTCCGAACGGCTAGTTTCATAGGGTTTTTGGGATAGCGATCGGGGTGTTTGATATTTTTGAGGCTTATCCCGCACCCGTCCTATGGCTGACGAATAAACAGCCTCCTTCTGGTCGCTATAGACTATCTATCCCTGACCTAAGTCCGAACGGCTAGTTTCATAGGGTTTTTGGGATAGCGATCGGGGTGTTTGATATTTTTGAGGCTTATCCCGCACCCGTCCTATGGCTGACGAATAAACAGCCTCCTTCTAGTCGCTATAGACTATCTATCCCTGACCTAAGTCCGAACGGCTAGTTTCATAGGGTTTTTGGGATAGCGATCGGGGTGTTTGATATTTTTGAGGCTTATCCCGCACCCGTCCTATGGCTGACGAATAAACAGCCTCCTTCTGGTCGCTATAGACTATCTATCCCTGACCTAAGTCCGAACGGCTAGTTTCATAGGGTTTTTGGGATAGCGATCGGGGTGTTAGATATTTGTGAGGCTTATCCCGCACCCGTCCTATGGCTGACGAATAAACAGCCTCCTTCTAGTCGCTATAGACTATCTATCCCTGACCTAAGTCCGAACGGCTAGTTTCATAGGGTTTTTGGGATAGCGATCGGGGTGTTTGATATTTTTGAGGCTTATCCCGCACCCGTCCTATGGCTGACGAATAAACAGCCTCCTTCTAGTCGCTATAGACTATCTATCCCTGACCTAAGTCCGAACGGCTAGTTTCATAGGGTTTTTGGGATAGCGATCGGGGTGTTTGATATTTTTGAGGCTTATCCCGCACCCGTCCTATGGCTGACGAATAAACAGCCTCCTTCTGGTCGCTATAGACTATCTATCCCTGACCTAAGTCCGAACGGCTAGTTTCATAGGGTTTTTGGGATAGCGATCGGGGTGTTTGATATTTTTGAGGCTTATCCCGCACCCGTCCTATGGCTGACGAATAAACAGCCTCCTTCTATTCGCTATAGACTATCTATCCCTGCCCTAACTCCGAACGGCTAGATTCATAGGGTTTTTGGGATAGCGATCGGGGTGTTTGATAATTTTGAGGTTATAAATTTATTCCTCACTGCCTACCTCACCCATCCTATGGCTGACGCATAAACAGCCTCCTGTTAGTAGCTATATACTATCTATTCCTTGACCTTACTCTTCACTTCGTGTTTTGAGGGGTTTGTGGGATAGCGATTTGAATAAAGGGCGTGATAGGATTGGCGTAGTTTTCTCATATGTAGAGGGCAACAATGATGATTGGTCATTGATGAAACTGTTTCTAGACCCTTAATCTGAGTTACCCTCTCTAGTTTAAGAAGTCTAGGACAGAAAAAGGGATTTAAAGCTAATAAGGCGACCAATAAATTTAAACACGACTTTCAACCGACCCCTGGAATTTTTAAACCCAGCTAAGCTGAGTTATTTTGGGACAATCGGTCAAAAGTGATTAGCGACTCGAAAATTCCTTACATATTTATGGCGCCCGAACAGGGACTACTGTAAAGTAGTGTGCGAACGAAAAATAAATAAATTTTTGTTGGAAAACTTTGGTTTTGACCATAACAATGTTGTACCATTTGGAACGATTTCTGAAACCTTTTAGGTTACTTCTTCCCGTCTATATCATTGAGAGAAACGATGGAGGCCACAAACCACCTTTCAAGAGCCCGACTACGACCCCCTCGACGAACCCAAGCACGACTTCAACAACGACTAGCATAGCGGCAACAACTACTGTCACCGTTGTTCCGACGACACCATCGTCTTCGACGCCTAGCTATACTCCTTCCACCACCGGATCGGAAACTGAAGTTCGAGTCAGTTGGGTCTATAATTTGTCTAAACCTCAACTCCAAGACGAATTAATGAAATTTGGCGCACCCACGGAAGGAAACGCAAACCAACTCCGAGCAGATCTCGTGCGACTGCTTAGACAGGGCGGTGCCGGCGCAGCAGCGGTCACGGAAACGATGGAGCCACCGGTGAAGACAACCCAACCTATGGAGCTGGAATCGGCTAGTGTAAGGGAAATGCTAGGTTTGCCGCCAACAGCGGACTTCTCAGAAGTTAGACGCTGCTTGACCAGCACATGGAGCAGAGCACCCACGACTATGATGCCAGTAGAAATACATTCCCAGAGTGGAGGTCTCCCACCGTATAATTTCCCTGCCAGTTTCGGAATCGTGGATGGGTCAATGAACTTGGGCACAGGGGAGTTGAGAGCACCCGATTTGCAAAGTGCAGGATTCAACCCTTTGCCGCAGTATCGAGTCTCGGAAAGGGAATCTGCACTGCCACGACACAACTTCGAACGACTGGCACAGGGCGCTGGGAGCGGACACCGAGAGCCACAGTCATATCAGGATCGGTTTGCTGCAATTGACCGTGATGACCGGTTTTCTAACACCGCCTCGCTCTGTACTGCAGTCAGGAAATGGAATCTGCGGTTTGATGGTAAGAAAGAGACTGATGCCATATCTTTCATTGAAAGACTGTCCGAGTTGATGGAATCGTATGAGATATCCCCAGAACTGATGATGAAAGCTCTACCTGAATTGTTGAAAGATAGTGCTCTTCTGTGGTACAGGAACACCCGAGATTTCTGGGCATCCTTCACAGATTTTACTCGAGATTTTCAGGTCCAGTATTTCCCACCTGGCTATCTACTGCATCTGGACGATGAGATACGTAAGAGGACCCAAGCTGAAGGAGAGGTGTTTCGACAGTATGTTGTAGCGATTTCGACTTTGATTCGCCGACGAGGAGGGTTCTCAGAGACTCAGAAATTGGACAGAATATTCAAAAACACCCATCCGAACTACAAAGCGTACATCAGGAGACGGGACTTCGTAAACTTGGCCGGTTTGCTGAAGGTTGCTGAAGAGTATGAAACATATTTAAGGGAGAAGATGAATTACCGACCTCCGCCGGGACCAGCACAAGCCTTAGTGCCGGAAACAGCGTTCCACGGTCGTAACCGACCAGTCGCCAAGGCCCCTTACAACACATCCATGGTATTCAAGGAAGAAGAAGGGTGCATCACCAAAACGGAACAGCAAAGTTCAGACTATCGGCGTAGACACCAGGCCAGGAACTCTGATGGTGGGCCTTCGCGCCAAAGAGGGGGGAATATCGGTCAGCGTAAGGAAGGTCAGCAGACAACTGGATCTGCGGGCTACGAGCAACACAGGCAGCAGCGACCGAACAATGCGGCTTCGGGAACTAGAGCGCCAACGAAGGTTTGCTGGAATTGTGATCGAGTAGGCCATGTATACAGACAATGTCGACAGCCGAGGGTACTGAAGTGTTTCAACTGCAAGAAGGCTGGTGTTCGAACGACCGAATGTGGATGCCTGAAGCCGGAAAACGCCATGGGGACGACGGAGCAAGGAGGTCGCCGGAGTCCGAGCCCAGCATCACCCCAGGGACCTCCAGTTTCCAGCTAGGTACTGTACGTGATGAAAGCCTTTGGAACAGAGAACACAGCGCGGACCCTCGACCGTATTTGGAGATGAAAGTCTTTGGCAAGAAGTATCAAGCTTTGATCGACACCGGGTCCGTAATATCATTGGTGGATGATAATGTTTGTAAAGATTTGGAGATAAATATACGCCCGAGAAGTTGCGACTGTAAGGTTTCGATGGCGGATAATTCGGAGGTCAGGCTAAACAAAATGTTTACCTTCCCAGCCGAAATAAGGGGCGTTACTTACGAAATAACGATGATGCACCTCCCGAACTTGACTACGAGGATGATAATAGGCATGGACCTGATAAGCATGCTCGATTTATTGACGATACCACCCTTTCAAAGGGGTGAAAGCGAAGCTTGGGCTGACACGAGTTGGATCAATAACGTTTCGGACTCGAACGAGTGTACTGGGGATGAGGATACGATGCGAGAGATCAGTCCAGATCAGACTAAGACATTACAGGAAGTGTTGGCGAACGAGTTACCAAAGTTTGAGGCCATGCCTGGCCGAACGACTTTAGTTGAGCACGTCATTAAACTTAAAAATCCAGAACCAATTAAGCAACGGTACTACCCAAGGAACCCTGCGATGCAACAAATCATAGATGAAGAGGTCGATCGAATGTTAGATGAAGGGGTGATCGAGCCGTCGTCGAGCCCTTATTCGAGCCCAGTGGTACTGGTTAAAAGAGTACAGGAAAATACCGTTTCTGCATCGATTTTCGAAAGATAAACCAGGTTACTGAGCGAGATGCGTATCCACTTCCGCAGATAAATGCGATTTTGGAAAAGTTGAGAGAAGCAAAGTTTATTTCGACTCTTGATTTGAAACAAGGGTATTGGCAGGTCCCACTAGCGAAGGAAAGTCGGCCTATCACTGCGTTTACCGTCCCTGGGAAAGGATTGTATCAGTTTGTCGTAATGCCTTTCGGACTCCACAGTGCTGGCGCAACTTTCCAACGGTTATTGGACAAGGTAATCGGGCCCGAACTCGAGCCAAAGGTGTTCGCGTATTTGGACGACTTAATCATTGTGAGCAAAACCTTTGAGGAACATATACAACTTCTTCATGAAGTGTTTAATCGGTTGAGGTCAGCCGGTTTGAAAATCAACCCCGAGAAATGCCATTTCTGCAAGCGCCAACTTCGGTATTTAGGCCACCTTATAGACGACAGAGGCATCAGAACCGACCCCAAAAAAGTTAGGGCCATTCAGGAGTTTCCTGTCCCAACATCAGTTCGATCATTACGTAGCTTCTTGGGTCTAGCCTCATGGTACAGAAGGTTCGTCGATAACTTTGCAAAGGAGGTAGCTCCTCTCACAAAACTCCTACGAAAATCAGCAAGGTGGAACTGGACCGAAGAGCAACAGGCGGCATTTGAAACTATGAAGCGCAAACTGTCGTCCACGCCCATCTTAGCGTGCCCAGACTTTAAACATCCGTTTGTGTTACAAGTGGACGCATCAGGTGACGGGCTTGGGGCTGCACTCACCCAGAAAATAGACGAGAAGGAGAACGTGATCGCCTACGCGAGCCGCCTACTCTCTGACGGCGAAAAGAAATTCACTGTGACTGAGCTGGAGTGCTTAGCGTTGGTATGGGCAGTGAAGAAGTTTAGACCATATCTGGAGGGATATAAGTTTATCGCGGTGACTGACCACCAGGCGTTAAAATGGCTGATGAACCTGCAACAGCCCTCAGGGAGATTGGCCAGATGGGTGCTCGAGCTACAGCAACATGATTTCTCCATTCAGTATAGGAAGGGAACGTTAAATAAGGTTGCGGATGCTCTTTCTCGCTACCCTGTCAGCGACTTGGTAGAGTCCCAGGCGTGTACAATGAACGTGCAAACCGCTCCTCAACCCAAAATTCATAAAGCGTGTTATGAGCGAATGTTGGCATCGATCGAACGGACTCCACGGAAATACCCTGATTGGGTGATCAAAGGTGGTCGGTTGTATCGAAGAAAGGGATATAAACGCAGCGATTTAGAAGACGAAACCCTGCAGTGGAAACTCTGCGTACCAGGAGACGACAGGGAGACTGTTTTAAGGCAGAACCACGACGAGGAAACTGCAGGACACTTAGGCGTACGCAAGACGATAAAAAGGGTGCAACAGCGGTACTACTGGCCGGGAATGTTGAAAGATGTTAAGGCTTATGTCAGGAGGTGCAATGTCTGTCAGGCACATAAAGTCGAACAAAAGAAACCCGCAGGGAAAATGGTGTTCCGGAAGCCTACAGGCCCATGGTACACTATTACCGCAGACCTGATAGGGCCTCTCCCGAGATCAAAGAAGGGTTCAACGTTCCTTTTGGTCATACAGGATGTGTTCACCAAGTGGGTAGAGATGGTATCACTTCGAGCAGCTACGGCCCAAGCAGTCACAAATGCATTCCGGGAGGTCATACTTCTTAGATATGGGGCTCCTGAGGTGGCGATAACGGACAACGGTTCCCAATTTACAGCGAAGATTTGGCGAGATCTTCTAAAACGATGGGGAATCGAGCACCAGTTGACCGCCCCTTACTCTCCACAAGAGAACCCTGTGGAGCGATCGAATCGCGTTCTGAAGACCATGATTGCACAGTATATCAAGGATGATCATCGGTTATGGGACACTTATATAGGAGAATTTAGGTATGCCGTGAATACCGCCGTCCACGACACAACCGGATTTACACCAGCGATGCTCAACTTCGGCCGTGAGCTAAGGACACCCAACGCAGTCCATGGACCATTGGAGATCCCTGACGATGGGAAAGAAGTTGAACCCGAGTATGCTGCGATGAACCGCACACGACTGGAAAAGTTCTTTGAAATTTCGAAGCGATGTAAAGCAAACATGGAGAAGGCAAACAAACAGCAAGCAAAATACTACAATCTCCGGAGACGTGAAATTCGTTTTAAGGAAGGAGACCGAGTTTGGGTAAGACAACATCATTTATCGTCGGCGAAAGACTCTTTCGCGGCTAAGCTGGCAGCAAAATATGACGAACCTTTTGTTGTGAAAGGGAGGGTCGGTGCGAACATTTACGAGATCCGAGACGAGAAAGGAACTTCGACGACTCGAGCACACGTCAAGGACCTGAAAAGGTGGGTCTCAGCCATCGACGGCCACCCGCCTGCAGCATATGCAGGTTGTTTGAAACACTAGCAGAATATGCAGCGGGTTCCAAGCACAACGGGCTAGTGAGTACCCTACCTTAAGGCATGCTAGGTTGCACGGTAGTATAGTGTGCATTTTGGTTTTTTTTGTAGTAATTCGCTTGTTTTTCTTTTTGCAGATTGCATGCTAACTGCCAGCCTTGCATTCGTAATATAGGAGTAGCATGGTTTGTCGCTCTCTTCTAGAAATTATTTATTTGCTTGCTTTGTGTGTGCTGCTTTTGCTTATTGCCATTGATTCTTGCTTGCTGCATTGTCTTTGCACGACCCTCTTGCTTTGCTTGTTTGATTATTTTTAAGCTCACGACCTCGCGATGACCTCGACTGAGAAACCCCGACCTCTGCGACCGACGGAGAAGTTGTTGTCTTCCGACCAGGAATGCCTGTTCCCAGGCCAACTGATCAATGGGGACACCATCAGCGCCTTCCTTCGGCTAGTTGAAAGGCGCAGTTGCAACCGCCCCAACCTCCCCTACGTGCTGGCAGTCAGCACGTACTTTTTCAACATCCTGAAGTGGTCGCCAGTCCATAAATTGGAGGGCTTCCGTCGAGCACGACGGCACCATAAGAACCTCGCCCTGGCAGACTTCGACATGGTCTTAGTCCCTGTCCACGAGCCAAAGGTCGGGCGAGACGGGCACTGGTGGCTGATGGTGGCCGACATGAGGACTAACACCATCAGCGCGTACGACTCTATTCCTGGGACGGCGCCAGTCGGCCGACCTTCAAATATTCCGGGAATACCTGCTAGAAGAGGCCCGCAATTCTCGACCGGACGAGCCCCCGAAAAACTGGTTTTTGTGGGAGAATCGCCCATGCCCGGCTCAAGGAAATCCCATTGACTGCGGAGTTTTTGTCTGTGCGACTGCATCGGAGGTTGCTTTGGGAGGGCCACTGATGAATTTTCAAGTCGACCCGCTGGAGTGGCGGAAGAAAATAGCCCGGGCCCTGCGCACCTCCGTCCTGCCCGACGACCACCCGGCGGCCAACGAGGACCTCTTCTCCGGGGAAGTGGACTGGACGTTGGAGGACCTTATGACAGACCTCGAACGACTGGCTCCCCCCGTCTCCACGGAAGCAGAGGACGATGATGGCGACATGGAGTGGGACCAGTGCGAAGACGTCGCCATCTCGGAGGTACCAGCGGCCCCAGTACCCCCCGAAGAGCAAGCGTCCCCGGCATCGTCATTTGAGATCCTTCACCGGGAGACTGCGCCTCCAACCGGGTCAACCCGACCCACTCTCCTCGAGATGGTCGGGATGGTTGAGGAGGAGGTAGGGACACCACCCCACTCTGAGCATGCTGTAGGAGACCCCGTTCACGCCAGCCACCCATCTCCAGCACTCTCCCTGTCCCCCGGAAGACTCCGAAACTGGGTGAGCGGATCCCCAGAATCAGAATTTGAGATGCTGGTGGATGAGGACACCGAAGAGGCTCCGGGTCCATCCCATGCCGTCATCCCGCCAACTCACCAGAACACACCTCTGACCGCGGCTATGGCAGCATCATCGACCGAGCTCCCGAGCGCACCGAGGAAGTTTCGGTCATCTAAACGCCGAACCATGAAGATCCAAGTTCCGGGTACCAACAAGTGGAAGCGGATTAACGTGAGGAGACTCGGCCTCACCCCCACCCCGCTCAAGCGTCGAACTTGAAAGGTCCTCAAGTTCGAGAGGAGAATTTTCTTTGATTTTGTTTTTTTTTACCTCACAAGAGAGGTTTGTTTGGTTCTATGTCTCGGAGAGCGAGACAAATGTGGGTTTCCTCAAGGATTGAGGGTCTCTATTCTGTTTGTTGTTTTTGTATTTATATAGGAGATACTGTCTTCGACTAGATGAAGAATGCGTAAGTAGGATAAGTTTTGTCCCCAAAGATAGGGGAAGCGAATATCGCTTTGTTTTGAGAGTAGAACAGACGGGTTTTTTTTTCTTTTCCTCATTTCTTTTTTTTGCTTCTCGAAGTGAGAGGGGGCTGTAAGGGTTAGAAATTTCAACCCTTATTTTATTTTTATTTTGATGCATTATCATCATTATTCAGTTTCGACTCATTATTTTCTTATCATATATTATTTGCCGCATAAGACCATTAAAAACATTTTACAACAATAATCCAACAAGTCTTCAACAATAGTTCAATAGTTTTCAATCCCCGATCGTCAAATAGTAAATTGCGAGGTTAGGACTCGACCCCTTCTGGGCTGAGCAGTTAGCGACCGAGGCCGATATTGACGCCGCCGAGCCCCAGACAGACTGACAAAATGCGTTACTGCGCATGACCGGCCTGGGGCAGTAACAAAACCAGCCGGACGGCCGAGCCTCAGTCAGTTGCGCTCCGACCCGACTACGACAACTCATCTCGCCTAGTAAGTGGAACCTCAGATATTTATTTCTCGATCGAACTTGTTAGTAAAATAACATTTCGTTATTTTCGAAATTGCTTTTTTTGGGTAAATTAAATACTAGCATTTGAGCTTATTTGCACTTTCTAACGAGTCTATTCTATGGCAAACTGTATTGGAAGTTATAATTGAGATTTTGAGGTTATGTAACCTAATTGGTTATAACAGTGCCAAATTAGAGTCTCACAGTTTGAATTGGCTTTATCTATATTGAGTGATGCCTAACTAACGATATTATTTGATCTAGGCTATTTGCATAAAGGCTTGTTTTTGCACAATATCATATTATGACCCGTGGTTTGTTTTATTTCTGTTTGCATTGATTTATACATTGTGCTATGTATGTTTCCTTTGTTCTGTAGGTGCAACTGAGACAGGTAGGCCTTTGGCTAAACATACCTATACCTTATTTTTGATCATATGTGCTGTGAATATATTTTTATTTTGTAACCTGATCCTTATGTTGCACCTACCCCGAGCCCAATGTACCCGCTAGATACCAAAGTGATTATTGCATAAATCGGTGCTAAGCCTTTGATTTTATCGTACTGTAAGGTTTATTAAACCTTATAACAGCCTTGGCTACAAGTAAAATAATCTCAGAATCTATAATATAATAGAAATATAATAAATACAAAACTAGCCCAGATTGATCGAATCTTGAATAATAGAATCTTTATTTTGGGGTCAGTTATAAATTTATTCCTCACTACCTATCTCACCCATCCTATGGCTGACGAATAAACAGCCTCCTTCTAGTCGCTATAGACTATCTATCCCTGACCTAAGTCCGAACGGCTAGTTTCATAGGGTTTTTGGGATAGCGATCGGGGTGTTTGATATTTTTGAGGCTTATCCCGCACCCGTCCTATGGCTGACGAATAAACAGCCTCCTTCTAGTCGCTATAGACTATCTATCCCTGACCTAAGTCCGAACGGCTAGTTTCATAGGGTTTTTGGGATAGCGATCGGGGTGTTTGATATTTTTGAGGCTTATCCCGCACCCGTCCTATGGCTGACGAATAAACAGCCTCCTTCTAGTCGCTATAGACTATCTATCCCTGACCTAAGTCCGAACGGCTAGTTTCATAGGGTTTTTGGGATAGCGATCGGGGTGTTTGATATTTTTGAGGCTTATCCCACACCCGTCCTATGGCTGACGAATAAACAGCCTCCTTCTAGTCGCTATAGACTATCTATCCCTGACCTAAGTCCGAACGGCTAGTTTCATAGGGTTTTTGGGATAGCGATCGGGGTGTTTGATATTTTTGAGGCTTATCCCGCACCCGTCCTATGGCTGACGAATAAACAGCCTCCTTCTAGT
Source organism: Flexamia atlantica (assembly GCA_035578135.1). Lineage (NCBI taxonomy): Eukaryota > Metazoa > Arthropoda > Insecta > Hemiptera > Cicadellidae > Flexamia > Flexamia atlantica. Next base: position 7,529,800 of record JAQJVK010000026.1, on the reverse strand, counting down.
CGCTATAGACTATCTATCCCTGACCTAATTCCGAACGGCTAGTTTCATAGGGTTTTTGGGATAGCGATCGGGGTGTTTGATATTTTTGAGGCTTATCCCGCACCCGTCCTATGGCTGACGAATAAACAGCCTCCTTCTGGTCGCTATAGACTATCTATCCCTGACCTAAGTCCGAACGGCTAGTTTCATAGGGTTTTTGGGATAGCGATCGGGGTGTTTGATATTTTTGAGGTTTATCCCGCACCCGTCCTATGGCTGGCGAATAAACAGCCTCCTTCTAGTCGCTATAGACTATCTATCCCTGACCTAAGTCCGAACGGCTAGTTTCATAGGGTTTTTGGGATAGCGATCGGGGTGTTTGATATTTTTGAGGCTTATCCCGCACCCGTCCTATGGCTGACGAATAAACAGCCTCCTTCTAGTCGCTATAGACTATCTATCCCTGACCTAACTCCGAACGGCTAGTTTCATAAGGTTTTTGGGGTAGCGATCGGGGTGTTTGATATTTTTGGGGTTATAAATTTATCCCTCACCTCTTTTCTCACCCATCCTATGGCTGACGAATAAACAGCCTCCTTCTAGTCGCTATAGACTATCTATCCCTGCCCTAACTCCGAACGGCTAGATTCATAGGGTTTTTGGGATAGCGATCGGGATGTTTGATAATTTTGAGGTTATAAATTTATTCCTCACTGCCTACCTCACCCATCCTATGGCTGACGCATAAACAGCCTCCTGTTAGTAGCTATATACTATCTATTCCTTGACCTTACTCTTCACTTCGTGTTTTGAGGGGTTTGTGGGATAGCGATTTGAATAAAGGGCGTGATAGGATTGGCGTAGTTTTCTCATATGTAGAGGGCAACAATGATGATTGGTCATTGATGAAACTGTTTCTAGACCCTTAATCTGAGTTACCCTCTCTAGTTTAAGAAGTCTAGGACAGAAAAAGGGATTTAAAGCTAATAAGGCGACCAATAAATTTAAACACGACTTTCAACCGACCCCTGGAATTTTTAAACCCAGTTAAGCTGAGTTATTTTGGGACAATCGGTCAAAAGTGATTAGCGACTCGAAAATTCCTTACACTATTCTATCATCCTATGTGTACGTCATGTTGGCACACCTCCGTATTTTTTTTATATTTCGTGTCAAACTTCGACAAATCGTTGTCCGCACATCGCATAGCGACTAATTTAATCACCCATATTTCCAAAACCTAAGTTTTTAAGGTAACTTGGGTGGTATAATACTAAATTTCAGGACCTATTCTATCATCCTATGTGTACGTCATTATGGCACACTTCCGTATTTATTTTATTTTTCATGTCATACTTTGACAAATCGCTGTCCGCACATCTCAATGCGACTACTTTAATCAGCCATATTTCCAAAACCTGAGTTTTTACGGTAACTTGGGTGGTATAATACAGAAGTTCTGGTCCTATTCTATCACCCTATGTGTACGTCATGTATCCACAATTCCGTATTTATTTTTATATTTCATGTCAAACTTAGACAAATCGTTGTCCGCACATCGCATAGCGACTAATTTAATCACCCATATTTCCAAAACCTAAGTTTTTAAGGTAACTTGGGTGGTGTAATACTAAATTTCAGGACCTATTCTATCATCCTATGTGTACGTCATGTTGGCACACTTCCGTATTTATTTTATTTTTCATGTCATACTTTGACAAATCGCTGTCCGCACATCTCAATGCGACTACTCTAATCAGCCATATTTCCAAGACCTAAGTTTTTACGGTAACTTGGGTGGTATAATACAGAAGTTCTGGTCCTATTCTATCACCCTATGTGTACGTCATGTTGGCACACCTCCGTATTTATTATTATATTTCATGTCATACTTAGACAAATCGTTGTCCGCACATCGCATAGCGACTAATTTAATCACCCATATTTCCAAATCCTAAGTTTTTAAGGTAACTTGGGTGGTATAATACAGAAGTTCTGGTCCTATTCTATCACCCTATGTGTACGTCATGTATCCACAATTCCGTATTTATTTTTATATTTCATGTCAAACTTAGACAAATCGCTGTCCGCACATCTCAATGCGACTAATTTAATCACCCATATTTCCAAAACCTAAGTTTTTACGGTAACTTGGGTGGTATAGTACTAAAGTTCTGGACCTATATTATCATCCTATGTGTACGTAATGTTGGCACTTCTCCGTATTTATTATTATATTTCATGTCATACTTAGACAAATCGTTGTCCGCACATCGCATAGCGACTAATTTAATCACCCATATTTCCAAAACCTAAGTTTTTAAGGTAACTTGGGTGGTATAGTACTAAAGTTCTGGTCCTATTCTTTCATCCTACGTGTACGTAATGTTGGCACACCTCCGTATTTATTTTTATATTTCATGTCAAACTTAGACAAATCGTTGTCCGCACATCGCATAGCGACTAATTTAATCACCCATATTTCCAAAACCTAAGTTTTTACAATAACTTGGGTGGTATAATACAGAAGTTCTGGTCCTATTCTATCACCCTATGTGTACGTCATGTATCCACAATTCCGTATTTATTTTTATATTTCATGTCAAACTTAGACAAATCGTTGTCCGCACATCGCATAGCGACTAATATAATCACCCATATTTCCAAAACCTAAGTTTTTAAGGTAACTTGGGTGGTGTAATACTAAATTTCAGGACCTATTCTATCATCCTATGTGTACGTCATGTTGGCACACTTCCGTATTTATTTTATTTTTCATGTCATACTTTGACAAATCGCTGTCCGCACATCTCAATGCGACTACTTTAATCAGCCATATTTCCAAGACCTAAGTTTTTACGGTAACTTGGGTGGTATGATACAGAAGTTCTGGTCCTATTCTATCACCCTACGTGTACGTAATGTTGGCACACCTCCGTATTTGTTATTATATTTCATGTCATACTTAGACAACTCGTTGTCCGCACATCGCATAGCGACTAATTTAATCACCCATATTTCCAAAACCTAAGTTTTTACGGTAACTTGGGTGGTATAATACAGAAGTTCTGGTCCTATTCTATCACTTTACGTGTACGTAATGTTGGCACACCTCCGTATTTATTTTTATATTTCATGTCAAACTTAGACAAATCGTTGTCCGCACATCGCATAGCGACTAATTTAATCACCCATATTTCCAAAACCTAAGTTTTTACGGTAACTTGGGTGGTATAGTACTAAAGTTCTGGACCTATTCTATCATCCTATGTGTACGTCATGTTGGCACACCTCCGTATTTTTTTTATATTTCGTGTCAAACTTCGACAAATCGTTCCGCACATCGCATAGCGACTACTTTAATCAGCCATATTTCCAAAACCTAAGTTTTTACGGTAACTTGGGTGGTATAATACAGAAGTTCTGGTCCTATTCTATCACCCTATGTGTACGTCATGTATCCACAATTCCGTATTTATTTTTATATTTCATGTCAAACTTAGACAAATCGTTGTCCGCACATCGCATAGCGACTAATATAATCACCCATATTTCCAAAACCTAAGTTTTTAAGGTAACTTGGGTGGTGTAATACTAAATTTCAGGACCTATTCTATCATCCTATGTGTACGTCATGTTGGCACACTTCCGTATTTATTTTATTTTTCATGTCATACTTTGACAAATCGCTGTCCGCACATCTCAATGCGACTACTTTAATCAGCCATATTTCCAAGACCTAAGTTTTTACGGTAACTTGGGTGGTATAATACAGAAGTTCTGGTCCTATTCTATCACCCTATGTGTACGTCATGTATCCACAATTCCGTATTTATTTTTATATTTCATGTCTAACTTAGACAAATCGTTGTCCGCACATCGCATAGCGACTAATTTAATCACCCATATTTCCAAAACCTAAGTTTTTACGGTAACTTGGGTGGTATGATACAGAAGTTCTGGTCCTATTCTATCACCCTACGTGTACGTAATGTTGGCACACCTCCGTATTTGTTATCATATTTCATGTCATACTTAGACAAATCGTTGTCCGCACATCGCATAGCGACTAATTTAATCACCCATATTTCCAAAACCTAAGTTTTTACGGTAACTTGGGTGGTATAATACAGAAGTTCTGGTCCTATTCTATCACTTTACGTGTACGTAATGTTGGCACACCTCCGTATTTATTTTTATATTTCATGTCAAACTTAGACAAATCGTTGTCCGCACATCGCATAGCGACTAATTTAATCACCCATATTTCCAAAACCTAAGTTTTTACGGTAACTTGGGTGGTATAGTACTAAAGTTCTGGACCTATTCTATCATCCTATGTGTACGTCATGTTGGCACACCTCCGTATTTTTTTTATATTTCGTGTCAAACTTCGACAAATCGTTCCGCACATCGCATAGCGACTACTTTAATCAGCCATATTTCCAAAACCTAAGTTTTTACGGTAACTTGGGTGGTATAATACAGAAGTTCTGGTCCTATTCTATCACCCTATGTGTACGTCATGTATCCACAATTCCGTATTTATTTTTATATTTCATGTCAAACTTAGACAAATCGTTGTCCGCACATCGCATAGCGACTAATTTAATCACCCATATTTCCAAAACCTAAGTTTTTAAGGTAACTTGGGTGGTATAATACTAAAGTTCTGGTCCTATTCTATCACCCTACGTGTACGTAATGTTGGCACACCTCCGTATTTATTATTATATTTCATGTCATACTTAGACAAGTCGTTGTCCGCACATCGCATAGCGACTAATTTAATCACCCATATTTCCAAAACCTAAGTTTTTACGGTAACTTGGGTGGTATAGTACTAACGTTCTGGACCTATTCTATCATCCTATGTGTACGTCATGTTGGCACACCTCCGTATTTTTTTATATTTCGTGTCAAACTTCGACAAATCGTTGTCCGCACATCGCATAGCGACTACTTTAATCAGCCATATTTCCAAAACCTAAGTTTTTACGTTAACTTGGGTGGTATAATACAGAAGTTCTTGTCCTATTCTATCACCCTATGTGTACGTCATGTATCCACAATTCCGTATTTATTTTTATATTTCATGTCAAACTTAGACAAATCATTGTCCGCACATCGCATAGCGACTAATTTAATCACCCATATTTCCAAAACCTAAGTTTTTAAGGTAACTTGGGTGGTATAATACAAAATTTCAGGACCTATTCTATCATCCTATGTGTACGTCATGTTGGCACACTTCCGTATTTATTTTATTTTTCATGTCATACTTTGACAAATCGCTGTTCGCACATCTCAATGCGACTACTTTAATCAGCCATATTTCCAAAACCTAAGTTTTTACGGTAACTTGGGTGGTATAATACAGAAGTTCTGGTCCTATTTCATCACCCTACGTGTACGTCATGCTGACACACTGCCATATTTATTTTATATTTTATGTCAAACTTAGGTGGATCACTGTCCACACATCCAAAGCGACTATTTTAATCACCCGTATTTCCAAAACCTAAGTTTTTAAGGTAACTTGGGTGGTATAGTACTAAAGTTCTGGACCTATTCTATCATCCTATGTGTACGTCATGTTGGCACACCTCCGTATTTTTTTTATATTTCGTGTCAAACTTCGACAAATCTCTGTCCGCACATCTCAATGCGACTACTTTAATCAGCCATATTTCCAAACCTAAGTTTTTACGGTAACTTGGGTGGTATAATACACTAGTTCTGGTCCTATTGTATCACCCTATGTGTACGTCATGTATCCACAATTCCGTATTTATTTTTATATTTCATGTCAAACTTAGACAAATCGTTGTCCGCACATCGCATAGCGACTAATTTAATCACCCATATTTCCAAAACCTAAGTTTTTAAGGTAACTTGGGTGGTATAATACTAAATATCAGGACCTATTCTATCATCCTATGTGTACGTCATGTTGGCACACTTCCGTATTTATTTTATTTTTCATGTCATATTTCCAAAACCAGCCATATTTCCAAACCCATATTTCAGCCATATTTCAGCCATATTTCCAAAACCTAAGTTTTTACGGTAACTTGGGTGGTATAATACAGAAGTTCTGGTCCTATTCTATCACACCTATGTGTACGTCATGTTGGCATACCTCCGTATTTATTATTATATTTCATGTCATACTTAGACAAATCGTTGTCCGCACATCGCATAGCGACTAATTTAATCACCCATATTTCCAAAACCTAAGTTTTTAAGGTAACTTGGGTGGTATAATACAGAAGTTCTGGTCCTATTCTATTACCCTATGTGTACGTCATGTATCCACAATTCCGTATTCATTTTTATATTTCATGTCAAACTTAGACAAATCGTTGTCCGCACATCGCATAGCGACTAATTTAATCACCCATATTTCCAAAACCTAAGTTTTTAAGGTAACTTGGGTGTTATAATACTACATTTCAGGACCTATTCTATCACCCTACGTGTACGTAATGTTGGCACACCTCCGTATTTATTATTATATTTCATGTCATACTTAGACAAATCGTTGTCCGCACATCGCATAGCGACTAATTTAATCGACCATATTTCCAAAACCTAAGTTTTTACGGTAACTTGGGTGGTATATTACAGAAGTTCTGGTCCTATTCTATCACTCTACGTGTACGTAATGTTGGCACACCTCCGTATTTATTTTTATATTTCATGTCAAACTTAGACAAATCGTTGTCCGCACATCGCATAGCGACTAAATTACTCACCCATATTTCCAAAACCTAAGTTTTTACGGTAACTTGGGTGGTATTGTACTAAAGTTCTGGACCTATTCTATCATCCAATGTCTACGTCATGTATCCACAATTCCGTATTTATTTTTATATTTCATGTCAAACTTACACAAATCGTTGTCCGCACATCGCATAGCGACTAATTTAATCAGCCATATTTCCAAAACCTAAGTTTTTACGGTAACTTGGGTGGTATAATACAGAAGTTCTGGTCCTATTCTATCACCCTATGTGTACGTCATGTATCCACAATTCCGTATTTATTTTTATATTTCATGTCAAACTTAGACAAATCGTTGTCCGCACATCGCATAGCGACTAATTTAATCACCCATATTTCCAAAACCTAAGTTTTTAAAGTAACTTGGGTGTTATAATACTACATTTCAGGACCTATTCTATCATCCTATGTGTACGTCATGTTGGCACACTTCCGTATTTATTTTATTTTTCATGTCATACTTTGACAAATCGCTGTCCGCACATCTCAATGCGACTACTTTAATCAGCCATATTTCCAAAACCTAAGTTTTTACGGTAACTTGGGTGGTATAATACAGAGGTTCTGGTCCTATTTCATCACCCTACGTGTACGTCATGCTGACACACTGCCATATTTATTTTATATTTTATGTCAAACTTAGGTGGATCACTGTCCACACATCAAAAGCGACTATTTTAATCACCCGTATTTCCAAAACCTAAGTTTTTAAGGTAACTTGGGTGGTATAGTACTCAAGTTCTGGACCTATTCTATCATCCTATGTGTACGTCATGTTGGCACACCTCCGTATTTTTTTTATATTTCGTGTCAAACTTCGACAAATCTCTGTCCGCACATCTCAATGCGACTACTTTAATCAGCCATATTTCCAAAACCTAAGTTTTTACGGTAACTTGGGTGGTATAATACACTAGTTCTGGTCCTATTGTATCACCCTATGTGTACGTCATGTATCCACAATTCCGTATTTATTTTTATATTTCATGTCAAACTTAGACAAATCGTTGTCCGCACATCGCATAGCGACTAATTTAGTCACCCATATTTCCAAAACCTAAGTTTTTAAGGTAACTTGGGTGGTATAATACTAAATTTCAGGACCTATTCTATCATCCTATGTGTACGTCAAGTTGGCACACTTCCGTATTTATTTTATTTTTCATGTCATACTTTGACAAATCGCTGTCCGCACATCTCAATGCGACTACTTTAATCAGCCATATTTCCAAAACCTAAGTTTTTACGGTAACTTGGGTGGTATAGTACTAAAGTTCTGGACCCATTCTATCATCCTATGTGTACGTCATGTTGGCACACCTCCGTATTTTTTTTATATTTCGTGTCAAACTTCAACAAATCTCTGTCCGCACATCTCAATGCGACTACTTTAATCAGCCATATTACCAAAACCTAAGTTTTTACGGTAACTTGGGTGGTATAATACAGAGGTTCTGGTGCTATTCTATCACCCTATGTGTACGTCATGTATCCACAATTCCGTATTTATTTTTATATTTCATGTCAAACTTAGACAAATCGTTGTCCGCACATCGCATAGCGACTAATTTAATCACCCATATTTCCAAAACCTAAGTTTTTACGGTAACAAGGGTGGTATAGTACTAAAGTTCTGGACCTATTCTATCATCCTATGTGTACGTCATGTTGGCACACCTCCGTATTTTTTTTATATTTCATGTCATACTTTGACAAATCGCTGTCCGCACATCTCAATGCGACTACTTTAATCAGCCATATTTCCAAAACCTAAGTTTTTACGGTAACTTGGGTGGTATAATACAGAAGTTCTGGTCCTATTCTATTACCCTATGTATACGTCATGTATCCACAATTCCGTATTTATTTTTATATTTCATGTCAAACTTAGACAAATCGTTGTCCGCACATCGCATAGCGACTAATTTAATCACCCATATTTCCAAAACCTAAGTTTTTAAGGTAACTTGGGTGGTATAATACTAAATTTCAGGACCTATTCTATCATCCTATGTGTACGTCATGTTGGCACACTTCCGTATTTATTTTATTTTTCATGTCATACTTTGACAAATCGCTGTCCGCACATCTCAATGCGACTACTTTAATCAGCCATATTTCCAAAACCTAAGTTTTTACGGTAACTTGGGTGGTATAATACAGAAGTTCTGGTCCTATTCTATCACCCTATATGTACGTAATGTTGGCACACTTCCGTATTTATTATTATATTTCATGTCATACTTAGACAAATCGTTGTCCGCACATCGCATAGCGACTAATTTAATCACCCATATTTCCAGCACCTAAGTTTTTAAGGTAACTTGGGTGGTATAATACTAAATTTCAGGACCTATTCTATCATCCTATGTGTACGTCATGTTGGCACACTTCCGTATTTATTTTATTTTTCATGTCATACTTTGACAAATCGCTGTCCGCACATCTCAATGCGACTACTTTAATCAGCCATATTTCCAAAACCTAAGTTTTTACGGTAACTTGGGTGGTATAATACAGAAGTTCTGGTCCTATTCTATCACCCTATGTGTACGTCATGTATCCACAATTCCGTATTTATTTTTATATTTCATGTCAAACTTAGACAAATCGTTGTCCGCACATCGCATAGCGACTAATTTAATCACCCATATTTCCAAAACCTAAGTTTTTGCGGTAACTTGGGTGGTATAGTAATAAAGTTCTGGTCCTATTCTTTCATCCTATGTGTACGTCATGTTGGCACACTTCCGTATTTATTTTATTTTTTATGTCATACTTTGACAAATCGCTGTCCGCACATCTCAATGCGACTACTTTAATCAGCCATATTTCCAAAACCTAAGTTTTTACGGTAACTTGGGTGGTATAATACAGAAGTTCTGGTCCTATTCTATCACCCTACGTGTACCCCTATGTGTACGTCATGTATCCACAATTCCGTATTTATTTTTATATTTCATGTCAAACTTAGACAAATCGTTGTCCGCACATCGCATAGCGACTAATTTAATCAGCCATATTTCCAAAACCTAAGTTTTTAAGGTAACTTGGGTGGTATAATACTAAATTTCAGGACCTATTCTATCATCCTATGTGTACGTCATGTTGGCACACTTCCGTATTTATTTTATTTTTCATGTCATACTTTGACAAATCGCTGTCCGCACATCTCAATGCGACAAATTTAATCAGCCATATTTCCAAAACCTAAGTTTTTACGGTAACTTGGGTTGTATAATACAGAAGTTCTGGTCCTATTTTATCACCCTACGTGTACGTAATGTTGGCACACCTCCGTATTTATTTTTATATTTCATGTCAAACTTATCAAATCGTTGTCCGCACATCGCATAGCGACTAATTTAATCACCCATATTTCCAAAACCTAAGTTTTTACGGTAACTTGGGTGGTATAGTACTAAAGTTCTGGACCTCTTCTATCATCCTATGTGTACGTCATGTTGGCACACCTCCGTATTTTTTTTATATTTCGTGTCAAACTTCGACAAATCGTTGTCCGCACATCGCATAGCGACTACTTTAATCATCCATATTTCCAAAACCCAAGTTTTTAGGGTAACTTGGGTGGTATAATACAGAAGTTCTGGTCCTATTCTATCACCCTATGTGTACGTCATGTATCCACAATTCCGTATTTATTTTTATATTTCATGTCAAACTTAGACAAATCGTTGTCCGCACATCGCATAGCGACTAATTTAATCACCCATATTTCCAAAACCTAAGTTTTTAAGGTAACTTGGGTGGTATAATACAAAATTTCAGGACCTATTCTATCATCCTATGTGTACGTCATGTTGGCACACTTCCGTATTTATTTTATTTTTCATGTCATACTTTGACAAATCGCTGTCCGCACATCTCAATGCGAGTACTTTAATCAGCCATATTTCCAAAACCTAAGTTTTTACGGTAACTTGGGTGGTATAATACAGAAGTTCTGGTCCTATTCTATCACCCTACGTGTACGTCATGTATCCACAATTCCGTATTTATTTTTATATTTCGTGTCAAACTTCGACAAATCTCTGTCCGCACATCTCAATGCGACTAATTTAATCACCCATATTTCCAAAACCTAAGTTTTTAAGGTAACTTGGGTGGTAATATTCTAAATTTCAGGACCTATTCTATCACCCTACGTGTACGTAATGTTGGCACACTTCCGTATTTATTTTATTTTTCATGTCATACTTTGACGAATCGCTGTCCGCACATCTCAATGCGACTACTTTAATCAGCCATATTTCCAAAACCTAAGTTTTTACGGTAACTTGGGTGGTATAATACACAAGTTCTGGTCCTATTCTATCACCCTATGTGTACGTCGTGTATCCACAATTCCGGATTTATTTTTATATTTCATGTCAAACTTAGACAAATTGTTGTCCGCACATCGCATAGCGACTAATTTAATCACCCATATTTCCAAAACCTAAGTTTTTAAGGTAACTTGGGTGGTATAATACTAAATTTCAGGACCTATTCTTTCATCCTATGTGTACGTCATGTTGGCACACTTCCGTATTTATTTTATTTTTCATGTCATACTTTGACAAATCGCTGTCCGCACATCTCAATGCGACTACTTTAATCAGCCATATTTCCAAAACCTAAGTTTTTACGGTAACTTGGGTGGTATAGTACTAAAGTTCTGGACCTATTCTATCATCCTATGTGTACGTCATGTTGGCACACCTCCGTATTTTTTTTATATTTCGTGTCAAACTTCAACAAATCTCTGTCCGCACATCTCAATGCGACTACTTTAATCAGCCATATTACCAAAACCTAAGTTTTTACGGTAACTTGGGTGGTATAATACAGAGGTTCTGGTGCTATTCTATCACCCTATGTGTACGTCATGTATCCACAATTCCGTATTTATTTTTATATTTCATGTCAAACTTAGACAAATCGTTGTCCGCACATCGCATAGCGACTAATTTAATCACCCATATTTCCAAAACCTAAGTTTTTACGGTAACAAGGGTGGTATAGTACTAAAGTTCTGGACCTATTCTATCATCCTATGTGTACGTCATGTTGGCACACCTCCGTATTTTTTTTATATTTCATGTCATACTTTGACAAATCGCTGTCCGCACATCTCAATGCGACTACTTTAATCAGCCATATTTCCAAAACCTAAGTTTTTACGGTAACTTGGGTGGTATAATACAGAAGTTCTGGTCCTATTCTATCACCCTATATGTACGTAATGTTGGCACACTTCCGTATTTATTATTATATTTCATGTCATACTTAGACAAATCGTTGTCCGCACATCGCATAGCGACTAATTTAATCACCCATATTTCCAGCACCTAAGTTTTTAAGGTAACTTGGGTGGTATAATACTAAATTTCAGGACCTATTCTATCATCCTATGTGTACGTCATGTTGGCACACTTCCGTATTTATTTTATTTTTCATGTCATACTTTGACAAATCGCTGTCCGCACATCTCAATGCGACTACTTTAATCAGCCATATTTCCAAAACCTAAGTTTTTACGGTAACTTGGGTGGTATAATACAGAAGTTCTGGTCCTATTCTATCACCCTATGTGTACGTCATGTATCCACAATTCCGTATTTATTTTTATATTTCATGTCAAACTTAGACAAATCGTTGTCCGCACATCGCATAGCGACTAATTTAATCACCCATATTTCCAAAACCTAAGTTTTTGCGGTAACTTGGGTGGTATAGTACTAAAGTTCTGGACCTATTCTATCATCCTATGTGTACGTCATGTTGGCACACCTCCTTTTTTTTTATATTTCGTGTCAAACTTCGACAAATCGCTGTCCGCACATCTCAATGCGACTACTTTAATCAGCCATATTTCCAAAACCTAAGTTTTTACGGTAACTTGGGTGGTATAATACAGAAGTTCTGGTCCTATTCTATCACCCTACGTGTACCCCTATGTGTACGTCATGTATCCACAATTCCGTATTTATTTTTATATTTCATGTCAAACTTAGACAAATCGTTGTCCGCACATCGCATAGCGACTAATTTAATCAGCCATATTTCCAAAACCTAAGTTTTTAAGGTAACTTGGGTGGTATAATACTAAATTTCAGGACCTATTCTATCATCCTATGTGTACGTCATGTTGGCACACTTCCGTATTTATTTTATTTTTCATGTCATACTTTGACAAATCGCTGTCCGCACATCTCAATGCGACAAATTTAATCAGCCATATTTCCAAAACCTAAGTTTTTACGGTAACTTGGGTTGTATAATACAGAAGTTCTGGTCCTATTTTATCACCCTACGTGTACGTAATGTTGGCACACCTCCGTATTTATTTTTATATTTCATGTCAAACTTATCAAATCGTTGTCCGCACATCGCATAGCGACTAATTTAATCACCCATATTTCCAAAACCTAAGTTTTTACGGTAACTTGGGTGGTATAGTACTAAAGTTCTGGACCTCTTCTATCATCCTATGTGTACGTCATGTTGGCACACCTCCGTATTTTTTTTATATTTCGTGTCAAACTTCGACAAATCGTTGTCCGCACATCGCATAGCGACTACTTTAATCATCCATATTTCCAAAACCTAAGTTTTTACGGTAACTTGGGTGGTATAATACAGAAGTTCTGGTCCTATTCTATCACCCTATGTGTACGTCATGTATCCACAATTCCGTATTTATTTTTATATTTCATGTCAAACTTAGACAAATCGTTGTCCGCACATCGCATAGCGACTAATTTAATCACCCATATTTCCAAAACCTAAGTTTTTACGGTAACAAGGGTGGTATAGTACTAAAGTTCTGGACCTATTCTATCATCCTATGTGTACGTCATGTTGGCACACCTCCGTATTTTTTTTATATTTCATGTCATACTTTGACAAATCGCTGTCCGCACATCTCAATGCGACTACTTTAATCAGCCATATTTCCAAAACCTAAGTTTTTACGGTAACTTGGGTGGTATAATACAGAAGTTCTGGTCCTATTCTATTACCCTATGTATACGTCATGTATCCACAATTCCGTATTTATTTTTATATTTCATGTCAAACTTAGACAAATCGTTGTCCGCACATCGCATAGCGACTAATTTAATCACCCATATTTCCAAAACCTAAGTTTTTAAGGTAACTTGGGTGGTATAATACTAAATTTCAGGACCTATTCTATCATCCTATGTGTACGTCATGTTGGCACACTTCCGTATTTATTTTATTTTTCATGTCATACTTTGACAAATCGCTGTCCGCACATCTCAATGCGACTACTTTAATCAGCCATATTTCCAAAACCTAAGTTTTTACGGTAACTTGGGTGGTATAATACAGAAGTTCTGGTCCTATTCTATCACCCTATATGTACGTAATGTTGGCACACTTCCGTATTTATTATTATATTTCATGTCATACTTAGACAAATCGTTGTCCGCACATCGCATAGCGACTAATTTAATCACCCATATTTCCAGCACCTAAGTTTTTAAGGTAACTTGGGTGGTATAATACTAAATTTCAGGACCTATTCTATCATCCTATGTGTACGTCATGTTGGCACACTTCCGTATTTATTTTATTTTTCATGTCATACTTTGACAAATCGCTGTCCGCACATCTCAATGCGACTACTTTAATCAGCCATATTTCCAAAACCTAAGTTTTTACGGTAACTTGGGTGGTATAATACAGAAGTTCTGGTCCTATTCTATCACCCTATGTGTACGTCATGTATCCACAATTCCGTATTTATTTTTATATTTCATGTCAAACTTAGACAAATCGTTGTCCGCACATCGCATAGCGACTAATTTAATCACCCATATTTCCAAAACCTAAGTTTTTGCGGTAACTTGGGTGGTATAGTAATAAAGTTCTGGTCCTATTCTTTCATCCTATGTGTACGTCATGTTGGCACACTTCCGTATTTATTTTATTTTTTATGTCATACTTTGACAAATCGCTGTCCGCACATCTCAATGCGACTACTTTAATCAGCCATATTTCCAAAACCTAAGTTTTTACGGTAACTTGGGTGGTATAATACAGAAGTTCTGGTCCTATTCTATCACCCTACGTGTACCCCTATGTGTACGTCATGTATCCACAATTCCGTATTTATTTTTATATTTCATGTCAAACTTAGACAAATCGTTGTCCGCACATCGCATAGCGACTAATTTAATCAGCCATATTTCCAAAACCTAAGTTTTTAAGGTAACTTGGGTGGTATAATACTAAATTTCAGGACCTATTCTATCATCCTATGTGTACGTCATGTTGGCACACTTCCGTATTTATTTTATTTTTCATGTCATACTTTGACAAATCGCTGTCCGCACATCTCAATGCGACAAATTTAATCAGCCATATTTCCAAAACCTAAGTTTTTACGGTAACTTGGGTTGTATAATACAGAAGTTCTGGTCCTATTTTATCACCCTACGTGTACGTAATGTTGGCACACCTCCGTATTTATTTTTATATTTCATGTCAAACTTATCAAATCGTTGTCCGCACATCGCATAGCGACTAATTTAATCACCCATATTTCCAAAACCTAAGTTTTTACGGTAACTTGGGTGGTATAGTACTAAAGTTCTGGACCTCTTCTATCATCCTATGTGTACGTCATGTTGGCACACCTCCGTATTTTTTTTATATTTCGTGTCAAACTTCGACAAATCGTTGTCCGCACATCGCATAGCGACTACTTTAATCATCCATATTTCCAAAACCTAAGTTTTTACGGTAACTTGGGTGGTATAATACAGAAGTTCTGGTCCTATTCTATCACCCTATGTGTACGTCATGTATCCACAATTCCGTATTTATTTTTATATTTCATGTCAAACTTAGACAAATCGTTGTCCGCACATCGCATAGCGACTAATTTAATCACCCATATTTCCAAAACCTAAGTTTTTAAGGTAACTTGGGTGGTATAATACTAAAGTTCTGGTCCTATTCTATCACCCTACGTGTACGTAATGTTGGCACACCTCCGTATTTATTATTATATTTCATGTCATACTTAGACAAATCGTTGTCCGCACATCGCATAGCGACTAATTTAATCACCTATATTTCCAAAACCTAAGTTTTTACGGTAACTTGGGTGGTATAGTACTAAAGTTCTGGACCTATTCTATCATCCTATGTGTACGTCATGTTGGCACATCTCCGTATTTTTTTTATATTTCGTGTCAAACTTCGACAAATCGTTGTCCGCACATCGCATAGCGACTACTTTAATCAGCCATATTTCCAAAACCTAAGTTTTTACGGTAACTTGGGTGGTATAATACAGAAGTTCTGGTCCTATTCTATCACCCTATGTGTACGTCATGTATCCACAATTCCGTATTTATTTTTATATTTCATGTCAAACTTAGACAAATCGTTGTCCGCACATCGCATAGCGACTAATTTAATCACCCATATTTCCAAAACCTAAGTTTTTAAGGTAACTTAGGTGGTATAATACTAAATTTCAGGACCTATTATATCATCCTATGTGTACGTCATGTTGGCACACTTCCGTATTTATTTTATTTTTCATGTCATACTTTGACAAATCGCTGTCCGCACATCTCAATGCGACTACTTTAATCAGCCATATTTCCAAAACCTAAGTTTTTACGGTAACTTGGGTGGTATAATACAGAAGTTCTGGTCCTATTCTATCACCCTATATGTACGTAATGTTGGCACACTTCCGTATTTATTTTTATATTTCATGTCAAACTTATCAAATCGTTGTCCGCACATCGCATAGCGACTAATTTAATCACCCATAATTCCAAAACCTAAGTTTTTACGGTAACTTGGGTGGTATAGTACTAAAGTTCTGGACCTATTCTATCATCCTATGTGTACGTCATGTTGGCACACCTCCGTATTTTTTTTATATTTCGTGTCAAACTTCGACAAATCGTTGTCCGCACATCGCATAGCGACTACTTTAATCATCCATATTTCCAAAACCTAAGTTTTTACGGTAACTTGGGTGGTATAATACAGAAGTTCTGGTCCTATTCTATCACCCTATGTGTACGTCATGTTGGCACACCTCCGTATTTTTTTTATATTTCGTGTCAAACTTCGACAAATCGTTGTCCGCACATCGCATAGCGACTACTTTAATCATCCATATTTCCAAAACCTAAGTTTTTACGGTAACTTGGGTGGTATAATACAGAAGTTCTGGTCCTATTCTATCACCCTATGTGTACGTCATGTATCCACAATTCCGTATTTATTTTTATATTTCATGTCAAACTTCGACAAATAGTTGTCCGCACATCGCATAGCGACTACTTTAATCAGCCATATTTCCAAAACCTAAGTTTTTACGGTAACTTGGGTGGTATAATACAGAAGTTCTGGTCCTATTCTATCACCCTATATGTACGTATTTTGGCACACTTCCGTATTTATTATTATATTTCATGTCATACTTAGACAAATCGTTGTCCGCACATCGCAAAGCGACTAATTTAATCAGCCATATTTCCAACACCTAAGTTTTTACGGTAACTTGGGTGGTATAGTACTAAAGTTCTGGTCCTATTCTTTTATCCTATGTGTACGTCATGTTGGCACACTTCCGTATTTATTTTATTTTTCATGTCATACTTTGACAAATCGCTGTCCGCACATCTCAATGCGACTACTTTAATCAGCCATATTTCCAAAACCTAAGTTTTTACGGTAACTTGGGTGGTATAATACAGACGTTCTGGTCCTATTCTATCACCCTATGTGTACGTCATGTATCCACAATTCCGTATTTATTTTTATATTTCATGTCAAACTTAGACAAATCGTTGTCCGCACATCGCATAGCGACTAATTTAATCACCCATATTTCCAAAACCTAAGTTTTTGCGGTAACTTGGGTGGTATAGTAATAAAGTTCTGGTCCTATTCTTTCATCCTATGTGTACGTCATGTTGGCACACTTCCGTATTTATTTTATTTTTTATGTCATACTTTGACAAATCGCTGTCCGCACATCTCAATGCGACTACTTTAATCAGCCATATTTCCAAAACCTAAGTTTTTACGGTAACTTGGGTGGTATAATACAGAAGTTCTGGTCCTATTCTATCACCCTACGTGTACCCCTATGTGTACGTCATGTATCCACAATTCCGTATTTATTTTTATATTTCATGTCAAACTTAGACAAATCGTTGTCCGCACATCGCATAGCGACTAATTTAATCACCCATATTTCCAAAACCTAAGTTTTTAAGGTAACTTGGGTGGTATAATACTAAATTTCAGGACCTATTCTATCATCCTATGTGTACGTCATGTTGGCACACTTCCGTATTTATTTTATTTTTCATGTCATACTTTGACAAATCGCTGTCCGCACATCTCAATGCGACTACTTTAATCAGCCATATTTCCAAAACCTAAGTTTTTACGGTAACTTGGGTGGTATAATACAGAAGTTCTGGTCCTATTTTATCACCCTACGTGTACGTAATGTTGGCACACCTCCGTATTTATTTTTATATTTCATGTCAAACTTATCAAATCGTTGTCCGCACATCGCATAGCGACTAATTTAATCACCCATAATTTCAAAACCTAAGTTTTTACGGTAACTTGGGTGGTATAGTACTAAAGTTCTGGACCTATTCTATCATCCTATGTGTACGTCATGTTGGCACACCTCCGTATTTTTTTTATATTTCGTGTCAAACTTCGACAAATCGTTGTCCGCACATCGCATAGCGACTACTTTAATCATCCATAATTCCAAAACCTAAGTTTTTACGGTAACTTGGGTGGTATAATACAGAAGTTCTGGTCCTATTCTATCACCCTATGTGTACGTCATGTATCCACAATTCCGTATTTATTTTTATATTTCATGTCAAACTTAGACAAATCGTTGTCCGCACATCGCATAGCGACTAATTTAATCACCCATATTTCCAAAACCTAAGTTTTTAAGGTAACTTGGGTGGTATAATACTAAATTTCAGGACCTATTCTATCATCCTATGTGTACGTCATGTTGGCACACTTCCGTATTTATTTTATTTTTCATGTCATACTTTGACAAATCGCTGTCCGCACATCTCAATGCGACTACTTTAATCAGCCATATTTCCAAAACCTAAGTTTTTAAGGTAACTTGGGTGGTATAATACTAAAGTTCTGGTCCTATTCTATCACCCTACGTGTACGTAATGTTGGCACACCTCCGTATTTATTTTTATATTTCATGTCATACTTAGACAAATTGTTGTCCGCACATCGCATAGCGACTAATTTAATCACCCATATTTCCAAAACCTAAGTTTTTACGGTAACTTGTGTGGTATAGTACTAAAGTTCTGGACCTATTCTATCATCCTATGTGTACGTCATGTTGGCACATCTCCGTATTTTTTTTATATTTCGTGTCAAACTTCGACAAATCGTTGTCCGCACATCGCATAGCGACTACTTTAATCAGCCATATTTCCAAAACCTAAGTTTTTACGGTAACTTGGGTGGTATAATACAGAAGTTCTGGTCCTATTCTATCACCCTATGTGTACGTCATGTATCCACAATTCCGTATTTATTTTTATATTTCATGTCAAACTTAGACAAATCGTTGTCCGCACATCGCATAGCGACTAATTTAATCACCCATATTTCCAAAACCTAAGTTTTTAAGGTAACTTGGGTGGTATAATACTAAATTTCAGGACCTATTCTATCATCTTATGTGTACGTCATGTTGGCACACTTCCGTATTTATTTTATTTTTCATGTCATACTTTGACAAATCGCTGTCCGCACATCTCAATGCGACTACTTTAATCAGCCATATTTCCAAAACCTAAGTTTTTACGGTAACTTGGGTGGTATAATACAGAAGTTCTGGTCCTATTCTATCACCCTACGTGTACGTCATGTATCCACAATTCCGTATTTATTTTTATATTTCGTGTCAAACTTCGACAAATCTCTGTCCCTACATCTCAATGCGACTACTTTAATCAGCCATATTTCCAAAACCTAAGTTTTTACGGTAACTTGGGTGGTATAATACAGAAGTTCAGGTCCTATTCTATCACCCTACGTGTACGTAATGTTGGCACACCTCCGTATTTTTTTATATTTCGTGTGAAACTTCGACAAATCTCTGTCCGCACATCTCAGTGCGACTACTTTAATCAGCCATATTTCCAAAACCTAAGTTTTTACGGTAACTTGGGTGGTATAATACAGAAGTTCTGGTCCTATTCTATCACCCTATGTGTACGTCATGTATCCACAAGTCCGTATTTATTTTTATATTTCATGTCAAACTTAGACAAATCGTTGTCCGCACATCGCATAGCGACTAATTTAATCACCCATATTTCCAAAACCTAAGTTTTTACGGTAACTTGGGTGGTATAATACAGAAGTTCTGGTCCTATTCTATCACCCTATGTGTACGTCATGTATCCACAATTCCGTATTTATTTTTATATTTCATGTCAAACTTAGACAAATCGTTGTCCGCACATCGCATAGCGACTAATTTAATCACCCATATTTCCAAAACCTAAGTTTTTAAGGTAACTTGGGTGGTATAATACTAAATTTCAGGACCTATTCTATCATCCTATGTGTACGTCATGTTGGCACACTTCCGTATTTATTTTATTTTTCATGTCATACTTTAACAAATCGCTGTCCGCACATCTCAATGCGACTACTTTAATCAGCCATATTTCCAAAACCTAAGTTTTTACGGTAACTTGGGTGGTATAATACAGAAGTTCTGGGCCTATTCTATCACCCTATGTGTACGTCATGTATCCACAATTCCGTATTTATTTTTATATTTCATGTCAAACTTAGACAAATCGTTGTCCGCACATCGCATAGCGACTAATTTAATCACCCATATTTCCAAAACCTAAGTTTTTAAGGTAACTTGGGTGGTATAATACTAAATTTCAGGACCAATTCTATCATCCTATTTGTACGTCATGTTGGCACACTTCCGTATTTATTTTATTTTTCATGTCATACTTTAACAAATCGCTGTCCGCACATCTCAATGCGACTACTTTAATCAGCCATATTTCCAAAACCTAAGTTTTTACGGTAACTTGGGTGGTATAATACAGAAGTTCTGGTCCTAATATATCACCCTATATGTACGTAATGTTGGCACACTTCCGTATTTATTATTATATTTCATGTCATACTTAGACAAATCGTTGTCCGCACATCGCATTGCGACTAATTTATTCACCCATATTTCCAAAACCTAAGTTTTTAAGGTAACTTGGGTGGTATAATACTAAATTTCAGGACCTATTCTATCATCCTATGTGTACGTCATGTTGGCACACTTCCGTATTTATTTTATTTTTCATGTCATACTTTGACAAATCGCTGTCCGCACATCTTAATGCGACTACTTTAATCAGCCATATTTCCAAAACCTAAGTTTTTACGGTAACTTGGGTGGTATAATACAGAAGTTCTGGTCCTATTCTATCACCCTACGTGTACGTAATGTTGGCACACCTCCGTATTTATTTTTATATTTCATGTCAAACTTAGACAAATCGTTGTCCGCACATCGCAGAGCGACTAATTTAATCACCCATATTTCCAAAACCTAAGTTTTTACGGTAACTTGGGTGGTATAGTACTAAAGTTCTGGACATATTCTATCATCCTATGTGTACGTCATGTTGGCACACCTCCGTATTTTTTTTATATTTCGTGTCAAACTTCGACAAATCGTTGTCCGCACATCGCATAGCGACTACTTTAATCAGCCATATTTCCAAAACCTAAGTTTTTACGGTAACTTGGGTGGTATAATACAGAAGTTCTGGTCCTATTCTATCACCCTATGTGTACGTCATGTATCCACAATTCCGTATTTATTTTTATATTTCATGTCAAACTTAGACAAATCGTTGTCCGCACATCACATAGCGACTAATTTAATCACCCATATTTCCAAAACCTAAGTTTTTAAGGTAACTTGGGTGGTATAATACTAAAGTTCTGGTCCTATTCTATCACCCTACGTGTACGTAATGTTGGCACACCTCCGTATTTATTATTATATTTCATGTCATACTTAGACAAATCGTTGTCCGCACATCGCATAGCGACTAATTTAATCACCCATATTTCCAAAACCTAAGTTTTTACGGTAACTTGGGTGGTATAGTACTAAAGTTCTGGACCTATTCTATCATCCTATGTGTACGTCATGTTGGCACACCTCCGTATTTTTTTTTATATTTCGTGTCAAACTTCGACAAATCGTTGTCCGCACATCGCATAGCGACTACTTTAATCAGCCATATTTCCAAAACCTAAGTTTTTACGGTAACTTGGGTGGTATAATACAGAAGTTCTGGTCCTATTCTATCACCCTATGTGTACGTCATGTATCCACAATTCCGTATTTATTTTTATATTTCATGTCAAACTTAGACAAATCGTTGTCCGCACATCGCATAGCGACTAATTTAATCACCCATATTTCCAAAACCTAAGTTTTTAAGGTAACTTGGGTGGTATAATACTAAATTTCAGGACCTATTCTATCATCCTATGTGTACGTCATGTTGGCACACTTCCGTATTTATTTTATTTTTCATGTCATACTTTGACAAATCGCTGTCCGCACATCTCAATGCGACTACTTTAATCAGCCATATTTCCAAAACCTAAGTTTTTACGGTAACTTGGGTGGTATAATACAGAAGTTCTGGTCCTATTCTATCACCCTACGTGTACGTCATGTATCCACAATTCCGTATTTATTTTTATATTTCGTGTCAAACTTCGACAAATCTCTGTCCGCACATCTCAATGCGAGTACTTTAATCAGCCATATTTCCAAAACCTAAGTTTTTACGGTAACTTGGGTGGTATAATACAGAAGTTCTGGTCCTATTCTATCACCCTACGTGTACGTAATGTTGGCACACCTCCGTATTTTTTTATATTTCGTGTCAAACTTCGACAAATCTCTGTCCGCACATCTCAATGCGACAAATTAATCAGCCATATTTCCAAAACCTAAGTTTTTACGGTAACTTGGTTGGTATAATACAGAAGTTCTGGTCCTATTCTATCACCCTATGTGTACGTCATGTATCCACAATTCCGTATTTATTTTTATATTTCATGTCAAACTTAGACAAATCGTTGTCCGCACATCGCATAGCGACTAATTTAATCACCCATATTTCCAAAACCTAAGTTTTTAAGGTAACTTGGGTGGTATAATACTAAATTTCAGGACCTATTCTATCATCCTATGTGTACGTCATGTTGGCACACTTCCGTATTTATTTTATTTTTCATGTCATACTTTGACAAATCGCTGTCCGCACATCTCAATGCGACTACTTTAATCAGCCATATTTCCAAAACCTAAGTTTTTACGGTAACTTGGGTGGTATAATACAGAAGTTCTGGTCCTATTCTATCATCCTACGTGTACGTCATGTATCCACAATTCCGTATTTATTTTTATATTTCATGTCAAACTTAGACAAATCGTTGTCCGCACATCGCATAGCGACTAATTTAATCACCCATATTTCCAAAACCTAAGTTTTTAAGGTAACTTGGGTGGTATAATACTAAATTTCAGGACCTATTCTATCATCCTATGTGTACGTCATGTTGGCACACTTCCGTATTTATTTTATTTTTCATGTCATACTTTGACAAATCGCTGTCCGCACATCTCAATGCGACTACTTTAATCAGCCATATTTCCAAAACCTAAGTTTTTACGGTAACTTGGGTGGTATAATACAGAAGTTCTGGTCCTATTCTATCACCCTACGTGTACGTCATGTATCCACAATTCCGTATTTATTTTTATATTTCGTGTCAAACTTCGACAAATCTCTGTCCGCACATCTCAATGCGACTACTTTAATCAGCCATATTTCCAAAACCTAAGTTTTTACGGTAACTTGGGTGGTATAATACAGAAGTTCTGGTCCTATTCTATCACCCTACGTGTACGTAATGTTGGCACACCTCCGTATTTTTTTATATTTCGTGTCAAACTTCGACAAATCTCTGTCCGCACATCTCAATGCGACTACTTTAATCAGCCATATTTCCAAAACCTAAGTTTTTACGGTAACTTGGGTGGTATAATACAGAAGTTCTGGTCCTATTCTATCACCCTATGTGTACGTCATGTATCCACAATTCCGTATTTATTTTTATATTTCATGTCAAACTTAGACAAATCGTTGTCCGCACATCGCATAGCACCTAATTTAATCACCCGTATTTCCAAAACCTAAGTTTTTAAGGTAATTTGGGTGGTATAGTACTAAAGTTCTGGACCTATTCTATCATCCTATGTGTACGTCATGTTGGCACACTTCCGTATTTATTTTATTTTTCATGTCATACTTTAACAAATCGCTGTCCGCACATCTCAATGCGACTACTTTAATCAGCCATATTTCCAAAACCTAAGTTTTTACGGTAACTTGGGTGGTATAATACAGAAGTTCTGGTCCTATTCTATCACCCTATGTGTACGTCATGTATCCACAATTCCGTATTTATTTTTATATTTCATGTCAAACTTAGACAAATCGTTGTCCGCACATCGCATAGCGACTAATTTAATCACCCATATTTCCAAAACCTAAGTTTTTAAGGTAACTTGGGTGGTATAATACAGAAGTTCTGGTCCTAATCTATCACCCTATATGTACGTAATGTTGGCACACTTCCGTATTTATTATTATATTTCATGTCATACTTAGACAAATCGTTGTCCGCACATCGCATTGCGACTAATTTAATCACCCATATTTCCAAAACCTAAGTTTTTAAGGTAACTTGGGTGGTATAATACTAAATTTCAGGACCTATTCTATCATCCTATGTGTACGTCATTTTGGCACACTTCCGTATTTATTTTATTTTTCATGTCATACTTTGACAAATCGCTGTCCGCACATCTCAATGCGACTACTTTAATCAGCCATATTTCCAAAACCTAAGTTTTTACGGTAACTTGGGTGGTATAATACAGAAGTTCTGGTCCTATTCTATCACCCTATGTGTACGTCATGTATCCACAATTCCGTATTTATTTTTATATTTCATGTCAAACTTAGACAAATCGTTGTCCGCACATCGCATAGCGACTAATTTAATCACCCATATTTCCAAAACCTAAGTTTTTAAGGTAACTTGGGAGGTATAATACTAAATTTCAGGACCTATTCTATCATCCTATGTGTACGTCATGTTGGCACACTTCCGTATTTATTTTATTTTTCATGTCATACTTTGACAAATCGCTGTCCGCACATCTCAATGCGACTACTTTAATCAGCCATATTTCCAAAACCTAAGTTTTTACGGTAACTTGGGTGGTATAATACAGAAGTTCTGGTCCTATTCTATCACCCTATGTGTACATCATGTATCCACAATTCCGTATTTATTTTTATATTTCATGTCAAACTTAGACAAATCGTTGTCCGCACATCGCATAGCGACTAATTTAATCACCCATATTTCCAAAACCTAAGTTTTTACGGTAACTTGGGTGGTATAGTTATAAAGTTCTGGTCCTATTCTTTCATCCTACGTGTACGTCATGTTGGCACACTTCTGTATTTATTTTATTTTTCATGTCATACTTTGACAAATCGCTGTCCGCACATCTCAATGCGACTACTTTAATCAGCCATATTTCCAAAACCTAAGTTTTTACGGTAACTTGGGTGGTATAATACAGAAGTTCTGGTCCTATTCTATCACCCTATGTGTACGTCATGTATCCACAATTCCGTATTTATTTTTATATTTCATGTCAAACTTAGACAAATCGTTGTCCGCACATCGCATAGCGACTAATTTAATCACCCATATTTCCAAAACCTAAGTTTTTAAGGTAACTTGGGTGGTATAATACTAAATTTCAGGACCTATTCTATCATCCTATGTGTACGTCATGTTGGCACACTTCCGTATTTATTTTATTTTTCATGTCATACTTTGACAAATCGCTGTCCGCACATCTCAATGCGACTACTTTAATCAGCCATATTTCCAAAACCTAAGTTTTTACGGTAACTTGGGTGGTATAATACAGAAGTTCTGGTCCTATTCTATCACCCTACGTGTACGTAATGTTGGCACACCTCCGTATTTATTATTATATTTCATGTCAATTTTAGACAAATCGTTGTCCGCACATCGCATAGCGACTAATTTAATCACCCATATTTCCAAAACCTAAGTTTTTACGGTAACTTGGGTGGTATAGTACTAAAGTTCTGGACCTATTCTATCATCCTATGTGTACGTCATGTTGGCACACCTCCGTATTTTTTTTTATATTTCGTGTCAAACTTCGACAAATCGTTGTCCGCACATCGCATAGCGACTACTTTAATCAGCCATATTTCCAAAACATAAGTTTTTACGGTAACTTGGGTGGTATAATACAGAAGTTCTGGTCCTATTCTATCACCCTATGTGTACGTCATGTATCCACAATTCCGTATTTATTTTTATATTTCATGTCAAACTTAGACAAATCGTTGTCCGCACATCGCATAGCGACTAATTTAATCACCCATATTTCCAAAACCTAAGTTTTTAAGGTAACTTGGGTGGTATAATACTAAATTTCAGGACCTATTCTATCATCCTATGTGTACGTCATGTTGGCACACTTCCGTATTTATTTTATTTTTCATGTCATACTTTGACAAATCGCTGTCCGCACATCTCAATGCGACTACTTTAATCAGCCATATTTCCAAAACCTAAGTTTTTACGGTAACTCGGGTGGTATAATACAGAAGTTCTGGTCCTATTCTATCACCCTACGTGTACGTAATGTTGGCACACCTCCGTATTTATTATTATATTTCATGTCATACTTAGACAAATCGTTGTCCGCACATCGCATCGCATATGGGTAATTTAATCACCCATATTTCCAAAACCTAAGTTTTTAAGGTAACTTGGTTGGTATAGTACTAAAGTTCTGGTCCTATTATTTCATCCTACGTGTACGTCATGCTGACACACTGCCGTATTTATTTTATATTTTATGTCAAACTTAGGTGGATCGCTGTCCACACATCCAAAGCGACTATTTTAATCACCCGTATTTCCAAAACCTAAGTTTTTAAGGTAACTTGGGTGGTATAGTACTAAAGTTCTGGACCTATTCTATCATCCTATGTGTACGTCATGTTGGCACACCTCCGTATTTATTTTATATTTCGTGTCAAACTTCGACAAATCTCTGTCCGCACATCTCAATGCGACTACTTTAATCAGCCATATTTCCAAAACCTAAGTTTTTACGGTAACTTGGGTGGTATAGTACTAAAGTTCTGGACCTATTCTATCATCCTATGTGTACGTAATGTTGGCACACCTCCGTATTTATTTTTATATTTCATGTCAAACTTAGACAAACCGTTGTCCGCACATCGCATAGCGACTAATTTAATCACCCATATTTCCAAAACCTAAGTTTTTAAGGTAACTTGGGTGGTATAATACTAAATTTCAGGACCTATTCTATCATCCTATGTGTACGTCATTTTGGCACACTTCCGTATTTATTTTATTTTTCATGTCATACTTTGACAAATCGCTGTCCGCACATCTCAATGCGACTACTTTAATCAGCCATATTTCCAAAACCTAAGTTTTTACGGTAACTTGGGTGGTATAATACAGAAGTTCTGGTCCTATTCTATCACCCTATGTGTACGTCATGTATCCACAATTCCGTATTTATTTTTATATTTCATGTCAAACTTAGACAAATCGTTGTCCGCACATCGCATAGCGACTAATTTAATCACCCATATTTCCAAAACCTAAGTTTTTAAGGTAACTTGGGTGGTATAATACTAAATTTCAGGACCTATTCTATCATCCTATGTGTACGTCATGTTGGCACACTTCCGTATTTATTTTATTTTTCATGTCATACTTTGACAAATCGCTGTCCGCACATCTCAATGCGACTACTTTAATCAGCCATATTTCCAAAACCTAAGTTTTTACGGTAACTTGGGTGGTATAATACAGAAGTTCTGGTCCTATTCTATCACCCTACGTGTACGTCATGTATCCACAATTCCGTATTTATTTTTATATTTCGTGTCAAACTTCGACAAATCTCTGTCCGCACATCTCAATGCGACTACTTTAATCAGCCATATTTCCAAAACCTAAGTTTTTACGGTAACTTGGGTGGTATAATACAGAAGTTCTGGTCCTATTCTATCACCCTACGTGTACGTAATGTTGGCACACCTCCGTATTTTTTTATATTTCGTGTCAAACTTCGACAAATCTCTGTCCGCACATCTCAATGCGACTACTTTAATCAGCCATATTTCCAAAACCTAAGTTTTTACGGTAACTTGGGTGGTATAATACAGAAGTTCTGGTCCTATTCTATCACCCTATGTGTACGTCATGAATCCACAATTCCGTATTTATTTTTATATTTCATGTCAAACTTAGACAAATCGTTGTCCGCACATCGCATAGCGACTAATTTAATCACCCATATTTCCAAAACCTAAGTTTTTAAGGTAACTTGGGTGGTATAATACAGAAGTTCTGGTCCTAATCTATCACCCTATATGTACGTAATGTTGGCACACTTCCGTATTTATTATTATATTTCACGTCATACTTAGACAAATCGTTGTCCGCACATCGCATTGCGACTAATTTAATCACCCATATTTCCAAAACCTAAGTTTTTAAGGTAACTTGGTTGGTATAGTACTAAAGTTCTGGTCCTATTCTTTCATCCTACGTGTACGTCATGCTGACACACTGCCGTATTTATTTTATATTTTATGTCAAACTTAGGTGGATCGCTGTCCACACATCCAAAGCGACTATTTTAATCACCCGTATTTCCAAAACCTAAGTTTTTAAGGTAACTTGGGTGGTATAGTACTAAAGTTCTGGACCTATTCTATCATCCTATGTGTACGTCATGTTGGCACACCTCCGTATTTATTTTATATTTCGTGTCAAACTTCGACAAATCTCTGTCCGCACATCTCAATGCGACTACTTTAATCAGCCATATTTCCAAAACCTAAGTTTTTACGGTAACTTGGGTGGTATAGTACTAAAGTTCTGGACCTATTCTATCATCCTATGTGTACGTAATGTTGGCACACCTCCGTATTTATTTTTATATTTCATGTCAAACTTAGACAAACCGTTGTCCGCACATCGCATAGCGACTAATTTAATCACCCATATTTCCAAAACCTAAGTTTTTAAGGTAACTTGGGTGGTATAATACTAAATTTCAGGACCTATTCTATCACCCTACGTGTACGTAATGTTGGCACACTTCCATATTTATTTTATTTTTCATGTCATACTTTGACGAATCGCTGTCCGCACATCTCAATGCGACTACTTTAATCAGCCATATTTCCAAAACCTAAGTTTTTACGGTAACTTGGGTGGTATAATACAGAAGTTCTGGTCCTATTCTATCACCCTATGTGTACGTCATGTATCCACAATTCCGTATTTATTTTTATATTTCATGTCAAACTTAGACAAATCGTTGTCCGCACATCGCATAGCGACTAATTTAATCACCCATATTTCCAAAACCTAAGTTTTTAAGGTAACTTGGGTGGTATAATACAGAAGTTCTGGTCCTAATCTATCACCCTATATGTACGTGATGTTGGCACACTTCCGTATTTATTATTATATTTCATGTCATACTTAGACAAATCGTTGTCCGCACATCGCATTGCGACTAATTTAATCACCCATATTTCCAAAACCTAAGTTTTTAAGGTAACTTGGGTGGTATAATACTAAATTTCAGGACCTATTCTATCATCCTATGTGTACGTCATTTTGGCACACTTCCGTATTTATTTTATTTTTCATGTCATACTTTGACAAATCGCTGTCCGCACATCTCAATGCGACTACTTTAATCAGCCATATTTCCAAAACCTAAGTTTTTACGGTAACTTGGGTGGTATAATACAGAAGTTCTGGTCCTATTCTATCACCCTATGTGTACGTCATGTATCCACAATTCCGTATTTATTTTTATATTTCATGTCAAACTTAGACGAATCGTTGTCCGCACATCGCATAGCGACTAATTTAATCACCCATATTTCCAAAACCTAAGTTTTTAAGGTAACTTGGGTGGTATAATACTAAATTTCAGGACCTATTCTATCATCCTATGTGTACGTCATGTTGGCACACTTCCGTATTTATTTTATTTTTCATGTCATACTTTGACAAATCGCTGTCCGCACATCTCAATGCGACTACTTTAATCAGCCATATTTCCAAAACCTAAGTTTTTACGGTAACTTGGGTGGTATAATACAGAAGTTCTGGTCCTATTCTATCACCCTACGTGTACGTCATGTATCCACAATTCCGTATTTATTTTTATATTTCGTGTCAAACTTCGACAAATCTCTGTCCGCA
The DNA here is from genome assembly GCA_035578135.1 of Flexamia atlantica. NCBI lineage: Eukaryota > Metazoa > Arthropoda > Insecta > Hemiptera > Cicadellidae > Flexamia > Flexamia atlantica. Next base: position 7,499,488 of record JAQJVK010000026.1, on the reverse strand, counting down.
CATCTCAATGCGACTACTTTAATCAGCCATATTTCCAAAACCTAAGTTTTTACGGTAACTTGGGTGGTATAATACAGAAGTTCTGGTCCTAATCTATCACCCTACGTGTACGTAATGTTGGCACACCTCCGTATTTTTTTATATTTCGTGTCAAACTTCGACAAATCTCTGTCCGCACATCTCAATGCGACTACTTTAATCAGCCATATTTCCAAAACCTAAGTTTTTACGGTAACTTGGGTGGTATAATACAGAAGTTCTGGTCCTATTCTATCACCCTATGTGTACGTCATGTATCCACAATTCCGTATTTATTTTTATATTTCATGTCAAACTTAGACGAATCGTTGTCCGCACATCGCATAGCGACTAATTTAATCACCCATATTTCCAAAACCTAAGTTTTTACGGTAACTTGGGTGGTATAGTAATAAAGTTCTGGTCCTATTCTTTCATCCTATGTGTACGTCATGTTGGCACACTTCTGTATTTATTTTATTTTTCATGTCATACTTTGACAAATCGCTATCCGCACATCTCAATGCGACTACTTTAATCAGCCATATTTCCAAAACCTAAGTTTTTACGGTAACTTGGGTGGTATAATACAGAAGTTCTGGTCCTATTCTATCACCCTCCGTGTACCCCTATGTGTACGTCATGTATCCACAATTCCGTATTTATTTTTATATTTCATGTCAAACTTAGACAAATCGTTGTCCGCACATCGCATAGCGACTAATTTAATCACCCATATTTCCAAAACCTAAGTTTTTAAGGTAACTTGGGTGGTATAATACTAAATTTCAGGACCTATTCTATCATCCTATGTGTACGTCATGTTGGCACACTTCCGTATTTATTTTATTTTTCATGTCATACTTTGACAAATCGCTGTCCGCACATCTCAATGCGACTACTTTAATCAGCCATATTTCCAAAACCTAAGTTTTTACGGTAACTTGGGTGGTATAATACAGAAGTTCTGGTCCTATTCTATCACCCTACGTGTACGTAATGTTGGCACACCTCCGTATTTATTATTATATTTCATGTCATACTTAGACAAATCGTTGTCCGCACATCGCATAGCGACTAATTTAATCACCCATATTTCCAAAACCTAAGTTTTTACGGTAACTTGGGTGGTATAGTACTAAAGTTCTGGACCTATTATATCATCCTATGTGTACGTCATGTTGGCACACCTCCGTATTTTTTTTTATATTTCGTGTCAAACTTCGACAAATCGTTGTCCGCACATCGCATAGCGACTACTTTAATCAGCCATATTTCCAAAACCTAAGTTTTTACGGTAACTTGGGTGGTATAATACAGAAGTTCTGGTCCTATTCTATCACCCTATGTGTACGTCATGTATCCACAATTCCGTATTTATTTTTATATTTCATGTCAAACTTAGACAAATCGTTGTCCGCACATCGCATAGCGACTAATTTAATCACCCATATTTCCAAAACCTAAGTTTTTAAGGTAACTTGGGTGGTATAATACTAAATTTCAGGACCTATTCTATCATCCTATGTGTACGTCATGTTGGCACACTTCCGTATGTATTTTATTTTTCATGTCATACTTTGACAAATCGCTGTCCGCACATCTCAATGCGACTACTTTAATCAGCCATATTTCCAGAACCTAAGTTTTTACGGTAACTTGGGTGGTATAATACAGAAGTTCTGGTCCTATTCTATCACCCTACGTGTACGTCATGTATCCACAATTCCGTATTTATTTTTATATTTCGTGTCAAACTTCGACAAATCTCTGTCCGCACATCTCAATGCGACTACTTTAATCAGCTATATTTCCAAAACCTAAGTTTTTACGGTAACTTGGGTGGTATAATACAGAAGTTCTGGTCCTATTCTATCACCCTACGTGTACGTAATGTTGGCACACCTCCGTATTTTTTTATATTTCGTGTCAAACTTCGACAAATCTCTGTCCGCACATCTCAATGCGACTACTTTAATCAGCCATATTTCCAAAACCTAAGTTTTTACGGTAACTTGGGTGGTATAATACAGAAGTTCTGGTCCTATTCTATCACCCTATGTGTACGTCATGTATCCACAATTCCGTATTTATTTTTATATTTCATGTCAAACTTAGACAAATCGTTGTCCGCACATCGCATAGCGACTAATTTAATCACCCATATTTCCAAAACCTAAGTTTTTAAGGTAACTTGGGTGGTATAATACTAAATTTCAGGACCTATTCTATCATCCTATGTGTACGTCATGTTGGCACACTTCCGTATGTATTTTATTTTTCATGTCATACTTTGACAAATCGCTGTCCGCACATCTCAATGCGACTACTTTAATCAGCCATATTTCCAAAACCTAAGTTTTTACGGTAACTTGGGTGGTATAATACAGAAGTTCTGGTCCTATTCTATCACCCTACGTGTACGTAATGTTGGCACACCTCCGTATTTTTTTATATTTCGTGTCAAACTTCGACAAATCTCTGTCCGCACATCTCAATGCGACTACTTTAATCAGCCATATTTCCAAAACCTAGGTTTTTACGGTAACTTGGGTGGTATAATACAGAAGTTCTGGTCCTATTCTATCACCCTATGTGTACGTCATGTATCCACAATTCCGTATTTATTTTTATATTTCATGTAAACTTAGACAAATCGTTGTCCGCACATCGCATAGCACCTAATTTAATCACCCGTATTTCCAAAACCTAAGTTTTTAAGGTAATTTGGGTGGTATAGTACTAAAGTTCTGGACCTATTCTATCATCCTATGTGTACGTCATGTTGGCACACTTCCGTATTTATTTTATTTTTCATGTCATACTTTAACAAATCGCTGTCCGCACATCTCAATGCGACTACTTTAATCAGCCATATTTCCAAAACCTAAGTTTTTACGGTAACTTGGGTGGTATAATACAGAAGTTCTGGTCCTATTCTATCACCCTATGTGTACGTCATGTATCCACAATTCCGTATTTATTTTTATATTTCATGTCAAACTTAGACAAATCGTTGTCCGCACATCGCATAGCGACTAATTTAATCACCCATATTTCCAAAACCTAAGTTTTTAAGGTAACTTGGGTGGTATAATACAGACGTTCTGGTCCTAATCTATCACCCTATATGTAGGTAATGTTGGCACACTTCCGTATTTATTATTATATTTCATGTCATACTTAGACAAATCGTTGTCCGCTAATCGCATTGCGACTAATTTAATCACCCATATTTCCAAAACCTAAGTTTTTAAGGTAACTTGGGTGGTATAATACTAAATTTCAGGACCTATTCTATCATCCTATGTGTACGTCATTTTGGCACACTTCCGTATTTATTTTATTTTTCATGTCATACTTTGACAAATCGCTGTCCGCACATCTCAATGCGACTACTTTAATCAGCCATATTTCCAAAACCTAAGTTTTTACGGTAACTTGGGTGGTATAATACAGAAGTTCTGGTCCTATTCTATCACCCTATGTGTACGTCATGTATCCACAATTCCGTATTTATTTTTATATTTCATGTCAAACTTAGACAAATCGTTGTCCGCACATCGCATAGCGACTAATTTTATCACCCATATTTCCAAAACCTAAGTTTTTAAGGTAACTTGGGAGGTATAATACTAAATTTCAGGACCTATTCTATCATCCTATGTGTACGTCATGTTGGCACACTTCCGTATTTATTTTATTTTTCATGTCATACTTTGACAAATCGCTGTCCGCACATCTCAATGCGACTACTTTAATCAGCCATATTTCCAAAACCTAAGTTTTTACGGTAACTTGGGTGGTATAATACAGAAGTTCTGGTCCTATTCTATCACCCTATGTGTACATCATGTATCCACAATTCCGTATTTATTTTTATATTTCATGTCAAACTTAGACAAATCGTTGTCCGCACATCGCATAGCGACTAATTTAATCACCCATATTTCCAAAACCTAAGTTTTTACGGTAACTTGGGTGGTATAGTAATAAAGTTCTGGTCCTATTCTTTCATCCTATGTGTACGTCATGTTGGCACACTTCTGTATTTATTTTATTTTTCATGTCATACTTTGACAAATCGCTATCCGCACATCTCAATGCGACTACTTTAATCAGCCATATTTCCAAAACCTAAGTTTTTACGGTAACTTGGGTGGTATAATACAGAAGTTCTGGTCCTATTCTATCACCCTCCGTGTACCCCTATGTGTACGTCATGTATCCACAATTCTGTATTTATTTTTATATTTCATGTCAAACTTAGACAAATCGTTGTCCGCACATCGCATAGCGACTAATTTAATCACCCATATTTCCAAAACCTAAGTTTTTAAGGTAACTTGGGTGGTATAATACTAAATTTCAGGACCTATTCTATCATCCTATGTGTACGTCATGTTGGCACACTTCCGTATTTATTTTATTTTTCATGTCATACTTTGACAAATCGCTGTCCGCACATCTCAATGCGACTACTTTAATCAGCCATATTTCCAAAACCTAAGTTTTTACGGTAACTTGGGTGGTATAATACAGAAGTTCTGGTCCTATTCTATCACCCTACGTGTACGTAATGTTGGCACACCTCCGTATTTATTATTATATTTCATGTCATACTTAGACAAATCGTTGTCCGCACATCGCATAGCGACTAATTTAATCACCCATATTTCCAAAACCAAAGTTTTTACGGTAACTTGGGTGGTATAGTACTAAAGTTCTGGACCTATTCTATCATCTTATGTGTACGTCATGTTGGCACACCTCCGTATTTTTTTTATATTTCGTGTCAAACTTCGACAAATCGTTGTCCGCACATCGCATAGCGACTACTTTAATCAGCCATATTTCCAAAACCTAAGTTTTTACGGTAACTTGGGTGGTATAATACAGAAGTTCTGGTCCTATTCTATCACCCTATGTGTACGTCATGTATCCACAATTCCGTATTTATTTTTATATTTCATGTCAAACTTAGACAAATCGTTGTCCGCACATCGCATAGCGACTAATTTAATCACCCATATTTCCAAAACCTAAGTTTTTAAGGTAACTTGGGTGGTATAATACTAAATTTCAGGACCTATTCTATCATCCTATGTGTACGTCATGTTGGCACACTTCCGTATGTATTTTATTTTTCATGTCATACTTTGACAAATCGCTGTCCGCACATCTCAATGCGACTACTTTAATCAGCCATATTTCCAAAACCTAAGTTTTTACGGTAACTTGGGTGGTATAATACAGAAGTTCTGGTCCTATTCTATCACCCTACGTGTACGTCATGTATCCACAATTCCGTATTTATTTTTATATTTCGTGTCAAACTTCGACAAATCTCTGTCCGCACATCTCAATGCGACTACTTTAATCAGCTATATTTCCAAAACCTAAGTTTTTACGGTAACTTGGGTGGTATAATACAGAAGTTCTGGTCCTATTCTATCACCCTACGTGTACGTAATGTTGGCACAACTCCGTATTTTTTTATATTTCGTGTCAAACTTCGACAAATCTCTGTCCGCACATCTCAATGCGACTACTTTAATCAGCCATATTTCCAAAACCTAAGTTTTTACGGTAACTTGGGTGGTATAATACAGAAGTTCTGGTCCTATTCTATCACCCTATGTGTACGTCATGTATCCACAATTCCGTATTTATTTTTATATTTCATGTCAAACTTAGACAAATCGTTGTCCGCACATCGCATAGCGACTAATTTAATCACCCATATTTCCAAAACCTAAGTTTTTAAGGTAACTTGGGTGGTATAATACTAAATTTCAGGACCTATTCTATCATCCTATGTGTACGTCATGTTGGCACACTTCCGTATTTATTTTATTTTTCATGTCATACTTTGACAAATCGCTGTCCGCACATCTCAATGCGACTACTTTAATCAGCCATATTTCCAAAACCTAAGTTTTTACGGTAACTTGGGTGGTATAATACAGAAGTTCTGGTCCTATTCTATCACCCTACGTGTACGTAATGTTGGCACACCTCCGTATTTATTATTATATTTCATGTCATACTTAGACAAATCGTTGTCCGCACATCGCATAGCGACTAATTTAATCACCCATATTTCCAAAACCTAAGTTTTTAAGGTAACTTGGTTGGTATAGTACTAAAGTTCTGGTCCTATTCTTTCATCCTACGTGTACGTCATGCTGACACACTGCCGTATTTATTTTATATTTTATGTCAAACTTAGGTGGATCGCTGTCCACACATCCAAAGCGACTATTTTAATCACCCGTATTTCCAAAACCTAAGTTTTTAAGGTAACTTGGGTGGTATAGTACTAAAGTTCTGGACCTATTCTATCATCCTATGTGTACGTCATGTTGGCACACCTCCGTATTTATTTTATATTTCGTGTCAAACTTCGACAAATCTCTGTCCGCACATCTCAATGCGACTACTTTAATCAGCCATATTTCCAAAACCTAAGTTTTTACGGTAACTTGGGTGGTATAGTACTAAAGTTCTGGACCTATTCTATCATCCTATGTGTACGTAATGTTGGCACACCTCCGTATTTATTTTTATATTTCATGTCAAACTTAGACAAACCGTTGTCCGCACATCGCATAGCGACTAATTTAATCACCCATATTTCCAAAACCTAAGTTTTTAAGGTAACTTGGGTGGTATAATACTAAATTTCAGGACCTATTCTATCACCCTACGTGTACGTAATGTTGGCACACTTCCATATTTATTTTATTTTTCATGTCATACTTTGACGAATCGCTGTCCGCACATCTCAATGCGACTACTTTAATCAGCCATATTTCCAAAACCTAAGTTTTTACGGTAACTTGGGTTGTACAATACACAAGTTCTGGTCCTATTCTATCACCCTATGTGTACGTCATGTTGGCACACTTCCGTATTTATTTTTATATTTCATGTCAAACTTAGACAAATCGTTGTCCGCACATCGCATAGCGACTAATTTAATCACCCATATTTCCAAAACCTAAGTTTTTAAGGTAACTTGGGTGGTATAATACTAAATTTCAGGACCTATTCTATCATCCTATGTGTACGTCATGTTGGCACACTTCCGTATTTATTTTATTTTTCATGTCATACTTTGACAAATCGCTGTCCGCACATCTCAATGCGACTACTTTAATCAGCCATATTTCCAAAACCTAAGTTTTTACGGTAACTTGGGTGGTATAATACAGAAGTTCTGGTCCTATTTCATCACCCTACGTGTACGTCATTCTGACACACTGCCGTATTTATTTTATATTTTATGTCAAACTTAGGTGGATCACTGTCCACACATCCAAAGCGACTATTTTAATCACCCGTATTTCCAAAACCTAAGTTTTTAAGGTAACTTGGGTGGTATAGTACTAAAGTTCTGGACCTATTCTATCATCCTATGTGTACGTCATGTTGGCACACCTCCGTATTTTTTTATATTTCGTGTCAAACTTCGACAAATCTCTGTCCGCACATCGCATAGCGACAAATTTAATCAGCCATATTTCCAAAACCTAAGTTTTTACGGTAACTTGGGTGGTATAATACAGAAGTTCTGGTCCTATTCTATCACCCTATATGTACGTAATGTTGGCACACTTCCGTATTTATTATTATATTTCATATCATACTTAGACAAATCGTTGTCCGCACATCGCATAGCGACTAATTTAATCACCCATATTTCCAAAACCTAAGTTTTTAAGGTAACTTGGGTGGTATAGTACTAAAGTTCTGGTCCTATTCTTTTATCCTACGTGTACGTCATGCTGACACACTGCCGTATTTATTTTATATTTTATGTCAAACTTAGGTGGATCGCTGTCCACACATCCAAAGCGACTATTTTAATCACCCGTATTTCCAAAACCAAAGTTTTGACGGTAACCTGAGTGGTATAATAATATAGTTCTAATCCTATTCTATCACCCAATGTGTACGTCATGTATCCACAATTCCGTATTTATTTTTATATTTCATGTCAAACTTAGACAAATCGTTGTCCGCACATCGCATAGCGACTAATTTAATCACCCATATTTCCAAAACCTAAGTTTTTAAGGTAACTTGGGTTGTATAATACTATATTTCAGGACCTATTCTATCATCCTATGTGTACGTTATGTTGGCACACTTCCGTATTTATTTTATTTTTCATGTCATACTTTGACAAATTGCTGTCCGCACATCTCAATGCGACTACTTTAATCAGCCATATTTCCAAAACCTAAGTTTTTAAGGTAACTTGGGTGGTATAATACTAAATTTCAGGACCTATTCTATCATCCTATGTGTACGTCATGTTGGCACACTTCCGTATTTATTTTATTTTTCATGTCATACTTTGACAAATCGCTGTCCGCACATCTCAATGCGACTACTTTAATCAGCCATATTTCCAAAACCTAAGTTTTTACGGTAACTTGGGTGGTATAATACAGAAGTTCTGGTCCTATTCTATCACACTACGTGTACGTAATGTTGGCACACCTCCGTATTTTTTTATATTTCGTGTCAAACTTCGACAAATCTCTGACCGCACATCTCAATGCGACTACTTTAATCAGCCATATTTCCAAAACCTAAGTTTTTACGGTAACTTGGGTGGTATAATACAGAAGTTCTGGTCCTATTCTATCACCCTATGTGTACGTCATGTATCCACAATTCCGTATTTATTTTTATATTTCATGTCAAACTTAGACAAATCGTTGTCCGCACATCGCATAGCGACTAATTTAATCACCCATATTTCCAAAACCTAAGTTTTTAAGGTAACTTTGGTGGTATAATACAGAAGTTCTGGTCCTAATCTATCACCCTATATGTACGTAATGTTGGCACACTTCCGTATTTATTATTATATTTCATGTCATACTTAGACAAATCGGTGTCCGCACATCGCATTGCGACTAATTTAATCACCCATATTTCCAAAACCTAAGTTTTTAAGGTAACTTGGGTGGTATAATACTAAATTTCAGGACCTATTCTATCATCCTATGTGTACGTCATTTTGGCACACTTCCGTATTTATTTTATTTTTCATGTCATACTTTGACAAATCGCTGTCCGCACATCTCAATGCGACTACCTTAATCAGCCATATTTCCAAAACCTAAGTTTTTACGGTAACTTGGGTGGTATAATACAGAAGTTCTGGTCCTATTCTATCACCCTATGTGTACGTCATGTATCCACAATTCCGTATTTATTTTTATATTATATGTCAAACTTAGACAAATCGTTGTCCGCACATCACATAGCGACTAATTTAATCACCCATATTTCCAAAACCTAAGTTTTTAAGGTAACTTGGGAGGTATAATACTAAATTTCAGGACCTATTCTATCATCCTATGTGTACGTCATGTTGGCACACTTCCGTATTTATTTTATTTTTCATGTCATACTTTGACAAATCGCTGTCCGCACATCTCAATGCGACTACTTTAATCAGCCATATTTCCAAAACCTAAGTTTTTACGGTAACTTGGGTGGTATAATACAGAAGTTCTGGTCCTATTCTATCACCCTATGTGTACATCATGTATCCACAATTCCGTATTTATTTTTATATTTCATGTCAAACTTAGACAAATCGTTGTCCGCACATCGCATAGCGACTAATTTAATCACCCATATTTCCAAAACCTAAGTTTTTACGGTAACTTGGGTGTTATAGTAATAAAGTTCTGGTCCTATTCTTTCATCCTATGTGTACGTCATGTTGGCACACTTCTGTATTTATTTTATTTTTCATGTCATACTTTGACAAATCGCTGTCCGCACATCTCAATGCGACTACTTTAATCAGCCATATTTCCAAAACCTAAGTTTTTACGGTAACTTGGGTGGTATAATACAGAAGTTCTGGTCCTATTCTATCACCCTCCGTGTACCCCTATGTGTACGTCATGTATCCACAATTCCGTATTTATTTTTATATTTCATGTCAAACTTAGACAAATCGTTGTCCGCACATCGCATAGCGACTAATTTAATCACCCATATTTCCAAAACCTAAGTTTTTAAGGTAACTTGGGTGGTATAATACTAAATTTCAGGACCTATTCTATCATCCTATGTGTACGTCATGTTGGCACACTTCCGTATTTATTTTATTTTTCATGTCATACTTTGACAAATCGCTGTCCGCACATCTCAATGCGACTACTTTAATCAGCCATATTTCCAAAACCTAAGTTTTTACGGTAACTTGGGTGGTATAATACAGACGTTCTGGTCCTATTCTATCACCCTACGTGTACGTAATGTTGGCACACCTCCGTATTTATTATTATATTTCATGTCATACTTAGACAAATCGTTGTCCGCACATCGCATAGCGACTAATTTAATCACCCATATTTCCAAAACCTAAGTTTTTACGGTAACTTGGGTGGTATAGTACTAAAGTTCTGGACCTATTCTATCATCCTATGTGTACGTCATGTTGGCACACCTCCGTATTTTTTTTATATTTCGTGTCAAACTTCGACAAATCGTTGTCCGCACATCGCATAGCGACTACTTTAATCAGCCATATTTCCAAAACCTAAGTTTTTACGGTAACTTGGGTGGTATAATACAGAAGTTCTGGTCCTATTCTATCACCCTATGTGTACGTCATGTATCCACAATTCCGTATTTATTTTTATATTTCATGTCAAACTTAGACAAATCGTTGTCCGCACATCGCATAGCGACTAATTTAATCACCCATATTTCCAAAACCTAAGTTTTTAAGGTAACTTGGGTGGTATAATACTAAATTTCAGGACCTATTCTATCATCCTATGTGTACGTCATGTTGGCACACTTCCGTATGTATTTTATTTTTCATGTCATACTTTGACAAATCGCTGTCCGCACATCTCAATGCGACTACTTTAATCAGCCATATTTCCAAAACCTAAGTTTTTACGGTAACTTGGGTGGTATAATACAGAAGTTCTGGTCCTATTCTATCACCCTACGTGTACGTCATGTATCCACAATTCCGTATTTATTTTTATATTTCGTGTCAAACTTCGACAAATCTCTGTCCGCACATCTCAATGCGACTACTTTAATCAGCCATATTTCCAAAACCTAAGTTTTTACGGTAACTTGGGTGGTATAATACAGAAGTTCTGGTCCTATTCTATCACCCTATGTGTACGTCATGTATCCACAATTCCGTATTTATTTTTATATTATATGTCAAACTTAGACAAATCGTTGTCCGCACATCACATAGCGACTAATTTAATCACCCATATTTCCAAAACCTAAGTTTTTAAGGTAACTTGGGAGGTATAATACTAAATTTCAGGACCTATTCTATCATCCTATGTGTACGTCATGTTTGCACACTTCCGTATTTATTTTATTTTTCATGTCATACTTTGACAAATCGCTGTCCGCACATCTCAATGCGACTACTTTAATCAGCCATATTTCCAAAACCTAAGTTTTTACGGTAACTTGGGTGGTATAATACAGAAGTTCTGGTCCTATTCTATCACCCTATGTGTACATCATGTATCCACAATTCCGTATTTATTTTTATATTTCATGTCAAACTTAGACAAATCGTTGTCCGCACATCGCATAGCGACTAATTTAATCACCCATATTTCCAAAACCTAAGTTTTTACGGTAACTTGGGTGGTATAGTAATAAAGTTCTGGTCCTATTCTTTCATCCTATGTGTACGTCATGTTGGCACACTTCTGTATTTATTTTATTTTTCATGTCATACTTTGACAAATCGCTGTCCGCACATCTCAATGCGACTACTTTAATCAGCCATATTTCCAAAACCTAAGTTTTTACGGTAACTTGGGTGGTATAATACAGAAGTTCTGGTCCTATTCTATCACCCTCCGTGTACCCCTATGTGTACGTCATGTATCCACAATTCCGTATTTATTTTTATATTTCATGTCAAACTTAGACAAATCGTTGTCCGCACATCGCATAGCGACTAATTTAATCACCCATATTTCCAAAACCTAAGTTTTTAAGGTAACTTGGGTGGTATAATACTAAATTTCAGGACCTATTCTATCATCCTATGTGTACGTCATGTTGGCACACTTCCGTATTTATTTTATTTTTCATGTCATACTTTGACAAATCGCTGTCCGCACATCTAAATGCGACTACTTTAATCAGCCATATTTCCAAAACCTAAGTTTTTACGGTAACTTGGGTGGTATAATACAGAAGTTCTGGTCCTATTCTATCACCCTACGTGTACGTAATGTTGGCACACCTCCGTATTTATTATTATATTTCATGTCATACTTAGACAAATCGTTGTCCGCACATCGCATAGCGACTAATTTAATCACCCATATTTCCAAAACCTAAGTTTTTACGGTAACTTGGGTGGTATAGTACTAAAGTTCTGGACCTATTCTATCATCCTATGTGTACGTCATGTTGGCACACCTCCGTATTTTTTTTATATTTCGTGTCAAACTTCGACAAATCGTTGTCCGCACATCGCATAGCGACTACTTTAATCAGCCATATTTCCAAAACCTAAGTTTTTACGGTAACTTGGGTGGTATAATACAGAAGTTCTGGTCCTATTCTATCACCCTATGTGTACGTCATGTATCCACAATTCCGTATTTATTTTTATATTATATGTCAAACTTAGACAAATCGTTGTCCGCACATCACATAGCGACTAATTTAATCACCCATATTTCCAAAACCTAAGTTTTTAAGGTAACTTGGGAGGTATAATACTAAATTTCAGGACCTATTCTATCATCCTATGTGTACGTCATGTTGGCACACTTCCGTATTTATTTTATTTTTCATGTCATACTTTGACAAATCGCTGTCCGCACATCTCAATGCGACTACTTTAATCAGCCATATTTCCAAAACCTAAGTTTTTACGGTAACTTGGGTGGTATAATACAGAAGTTCTGGTCCTATTCTATCACCCTATGTGTACATCATGTATCCACAATTCCGTATTTATTTTTATATTTCATGTCAAACTTAGACAAATCGTTGTCCGCACATCGCATAGCGACTAATTTAATCACCCATATTTCCAAAACCTAAGTTTTTACGGTAACTTGGGTGTTATAGTAATAAAGTTCTGGTCCTATTCTTTCATCCTATGTGTACGTCATGTTGGCACACTTCTGTATTTATTTTATTTTTCATGTCATACTTTGACAAATCGCTGTCCGCACATCTCAATGCGACTACTTTAATCAGCCATATTTCCAAAACCTAAGTTTTTACGGTAACTTGGGTGGTATAATACAGAAGTTCTGGTCCTATTCTATCACCCTATGTGTACGTCATGTATCCACAATTCCGTATTTATTTTTATATTTCATGTCAAACTTAGACAAATCGTTGTCCGCACATCGCATAGCGACTAATTTAATCACCCATATTTCCAAAACCTAAGTTTTTAAGGTAACTTGGGTGGTATAATACTAAATTTCAGGACCTATTCTATCATCCTATGTGTACGTCATGTTGGCACACTTCCGTATTTATTTTATTTTTCATGTCATACTTTGACAAATCGCTGTCCGCACATCTAAATGCGACTACTTTAATCAGCCATATTTCCAAAACCTAAGTTTTTACGGTAACTTGGGTGGTATAATACAGAAGTTCTGGTCCTATTCTATCACCCTACGTGTACGTAATGTTGGCACACCTCCGTATTTATTATTATATTTCATGTCATACTTAGACAAATCGTTGTCCGCACATCGCATAGCGACTAATTTAATCACCCATATTTCCAAAACCTAAGTTTTTACGGTAACTTGGGTGGTATAGTACTAAAGTTCTGGACCTATTCTATCATCCTATGTGTACGTCATGTTGGCACACCTCCGTATTTTTTTTATATTTCGTGTCAAACTTCGACAAATCGTTGTCCGCACATCGCATAGCGACTACTTTAATCAGCCATATTTCCAAAACCTAAGTTTTTACGGTAACTTGGGTGGTATAATACAGAAGTTCTGGTCCTATTCTATCACCCTATGTGTACGTCATGTATCCACAATTCCGTATTTATTTTTATATTATATGTCAAACTTAGACAAATCGTTGTCCGCACATCACATAGCGACTAATTTAATCACCCATATTTCCAAAACCTAAGTTTTTAAGGTAACTTGGGAGGTATAATACTAAATTTCAGGACCTATTCTATCATCCTATGTGTACGTCATGTTGGCACACTTCCGTATTTATTTTATTTTTCATGTCATACTTTGACAAATCGCTGTCCGCACATCTCAATGCGACTACTTTAATCAGCCATATTTCCAAAACCTAAGTTTTTACGGTAACTTGGGTGGTATAATACAGAAGTTCTGGTCCTATTCTATCACCCTATGTGTACATCATGTATCCACAATTCCGTATTTATTTTTATATTTCATGTCAAACTTAGACAAATCGTTGTCCGCACATCGCATAGCGACTAATTTAATCACCCATATTTCCAAAACCTAAGTTTTTACGGTAACTTGGGTGTTATAGTAATAAAGTTCTGGTCCTATTCTTTCATCCTATGTGTACGTCATGTTGGCACACTTCTGTATTTATTTTATTTTTCATGTCATACTTTGACAAATCGCTGTCCGCACATCTCAATGCGACTACTTTAATCAGCCATATTTCCAAAACCTAAGTTTTTACGGTAACTTGGGTGGTATAATACAGAAGTTCTGGTCCTATTCTATCACCCTATGTGTACGTCATGTATCCACAATTCCGTATTTATTTTTATATTTCATGTCAAACTTAGACAAATCGTTGTCCGCACATCGCATAGCGACTAATTTAATCACCCATATTTCCAAAACCTAAGTTTTTAAGGTAACTTGGGTGGTATAATACTAAATTTCAGGACCTATTCTATCATCCTATGTGTACGTCATGTTGGCACACTTCCGTATTTATTTTATTTTTCATGTCATACTTTGACAAATCGCTGTCCGCACATCTCAATGCGACTACTTTAATCAGCCATATTTCCAAAACCTAAGTTTTTACGGTAACTTGGGTGGTATAATACAGACGTTCTGGTCCTATTCTATCACCCTACGTGTACGTAATGTTGGCACACCTCCGTATTTATTATTATATTTCATGTCATACTTAGACAAATCGTTGTCCGCACATCGCATAGCGACTAATTTAATCACCCATATTTCCAAAACCTAAGTTTTTACGGTAACTTGGGTGGTATAGTACTAAAGTTCTGGACCTATTCTATCATCCTATGTGTACGTCATGTTGGCACACCTCCGTATTTTTTTTATATTTCGTGTCAAACTTCGACAAATCGTTGTCCGCACATCGCATAGCGACTACTTTAATCAGCCATATTTCCAAAACCTAAGTTTTTACGGTAACTTGGGTGGTATAATACAGAAGTTCTGGTCCTATTCTATCACCCTATGTGTACGTCATGTATCCACAATTCCGTATTTATTTTTATATTTCATGTCAAACTTAGACAAATCGTTGTCCGCACATCGCATAGCGACTAATTTAATCACCCATATTTCCAAAACCTAAGTTTTTAAGGTAACTTGGGTGGTATAATACTAAATTTCAGGACCTATTCTATCATCCTATGTGTACGTCATGTTGGCACACTTCCGTATGTATTTTATTTTTCATGTCATACTTTGACAAATCGCTGTCCGCACATCTCAATGCGACTACTTTAATCAGCCATATTTCCAAAACCTAAGTTTTTACGGTAACTTGGGTGGTATAATACAGAAGTTCTGGTCCTATTCTATCACCCTACGTGTACGTCATGTATCCACAATTCCGTATTTATTTTTATATTTCGTGTCAAACTTCGACAAATCTCTGTCCGCACATCTCAATGCTACTACTTTAATCAGCCATATTTCCAAAACCTAAGTTTTTACGGTAACTTGGGTGGTATAATACAGAAGTTCTGGTCCTATTCTATCACCCTATGTGTACGTCATGTATCCACAATTCCGTATTTATTTTTATATTATATGTCAAACTTAGACAAATCGTTGTCCGCACATCACATAGCGACTAATTTAATCACCCATATTTCCAAAACCTAAGTTTTTAAGGTAACTTGGGAGGTATAATACTAAATTTCAGGACCTATTCTATCATCCTATGTGTACGTCATGTTGGCACACTTCCGTATTTATTTTATTTTTCATGTCATACTTTGACAAATCGCTGTCCGCACATCTCAATGCGACTACTTTAATCAGCCATATTTCCAAAACCTAAGTTTTTACGGTAACTTGGGTGGTATAATACAGAAGTTCTGGTCCTATTCTATCACCCTATGTGTACATCATGTATCCACAATTCCGTATTTATTTTTATATTTCATGTCAAACTTAGACAAATCGTTGTCCGCACATCGCATAGCGACTAATTTAATCACCCATATTTCCAAAACCTAAGTTTTTACGGTAACTTGGGTGGTATAGTAATAAAGTTCTGGTCCTATTCTTTCATCCTATGTGTACGTCATGTTGGCACACTTCTGTATTTATTTTATTTTTCATGTCATACTTTGACAAATCGCTGTCCGCACATCTCAATGCGACTACTTTAATCAGCCATATTTCCAAAACCTAAGTTTTTACGGTAACTTGGGTGGTATAATACAGAAGTTCTGGTCCTATTCTATCACCCTCCGTGTACCCCTATGTGTACGTCATGTATCCACAATTCCGTATTTATTTTTATATTTCATGTCAAACTTAGACAAATCGTTGTCCGCACATCGCATAGCGACTAATTTAATCACCCATATTTCCAAAACCTAAGTTTTTAAGGTAACTTGGGTGGTATAATACTAAATTTCAGGACCTATTCTATCATCCTATGTGTACGTCATGTTGGCACACTTCCGTATTTATTTTATTTTTCATGTCATACTTTGACAAATCGCTGTCCGCACATCTAAATGCGACTACTTTAATCAGCCATATTTCCAAAACCTAAGTTTTTACGGTAACTTGGGTGGTATAATACAGAAGTTCTGGTCCTATTCTATCACCCTACGTGTACGTAATGTTGGCACACCTCCGTATTTATTATTATATTTCATGTCATACTTAGACAAATCGTTGTCCGCACATCGCATAGCGACTAATTTAATCACCCATATTTCCAAAACCTAAGTTTTTACGGTAACTTGGGTGGTATAGTACTAAAGTTCTGGACCTATTCTATCATCCTATGTGTACGTCATGTTGGCACACCTCCGTATTTTTTTTATATTTCGTGTCAAACTTCGACAAATCGTTGTCCGCACATCGCATAGCGACTACTTTAATCAGCCATATTTCCAAAACCTAAGTTTTTACGGTAACTTGGGTGGTATAATACAGAAGTTCTGGTCCTATTCTATCACCCTATGTGTACGTCATGTATCCACAATTCCGTATTTATTTTTATATTTCATGTCAAACTTAGACAAATCGTTGTCCGCACATCGCATAGCGACTAATTTAATCACCCATATTTCCAAAACCTAAGTTTTTAAGGTAACTTGGGTGGTATAATACTAAATTTCAGGACCTATTCTATCATCCTATGTGTACGTCATGTTGGCACACTTCCGTATGTATTTTATTTTTCATGTCATACTTTCATGTCATGTCATGTACAAATCGCTGTCCGCACATCTCAATGCGACTACTTTAATCAGCCATATTTCCAAAACCTAAGTTTTTACGGTAACTTGGGTGGTATAATACAGAAGTTCTGGTCCTATTCTATCACCCTACGTGTACGTCATGTATCCACAATTCCGTATTTATTTTTATATTTCGTGTCAAACTTCGACAAATCTCTGTCCGCACATCTCAATGCGACTACTTTAATCAGCCATATTTCCAAAACCTAAGTTTTTACGGTAACTTGGGTGGTATAATACAGAAGTTCTGGTCCTATTCTATCACCCTACGTGTACGTAATGTTGGCACACCTCCGTATTTTTTTATATTTCGTGTCAAACTTCGACAAATCTCTGTCCGCACATCTCAATGCGACTACTTTAATCAGCCATATTTCCAAAACCTAAGTTTTTACGGTAACTTGGGTGGTATAATACAGAAGTTCTGGTCCTATTCTATCACCCTATGTGTACGTCATGTATCCACAATTCCGTATTTATTTTTATATTTCATGTCAAACTTAGACAAATCGCTGTCCGCACATCTCAATGCGACTACTTTAATCAGCCATATTTCCAAAACCTAAGTTTTTACGGTAACTTGGGTGGTATAATACAGAAGTTCTGGTCCTATTCTATCACCCTACGTGTACGTAATATTGGCACACCTCCGTATTTATTATTATATTTAATGTCATACTTAGACAAATCGTTGTCCGCACATCGCATAGCGACTAATTTAATCAACCATATTTCCAAAACCTAAGTTTTTAAGGTAACTTGGTTGGTATAGTACTAAAGTTCTGGTCCTATTCTTTCATCCTACGTGTACGTCATGCTGACACACTGCCGTATTTATTTTATATTTTATGTCAAACTTAGGTGGATCGCTGTCCACACATCCAAAGCGACTATTTTAATCACCCGTATTTCCAAAACCTAAGTTTTTAAGGTAACTTGGGTGGTAAAGTACTAAAGTTCTGGACCTATTCTATCATCCTATGTGTACGTCATATTGGCACACCTCCGTATTTATTTTATATTTCGTGTCAAACTTCGACAAATCTCTGTCCGCACATCTCAATGCGACTACTTTAATCAGCCATATTTCCAAAACCTAAGTTTTTACGGTAACTTGGGTGGTATAGTACTAAAGTTCTGGACCTATTCTATCATCCTATGTGTACGTAATGTTGGCACACCTCCGTATTTATTTTTATATTTCATGTCAAACTTAGACAAACCGTTGTCCGCACATCGCATAGCGACTAATTTAATCACCCATATTTCCAAAACCTAAGTTTTTAAGGTAACTTGGGTGGTATAATACTAAATTTCAGGACCTATTCTATCACCCTACGTGTACGTAATGTTGGCACACTTCCATATTTGTTTTATTTTTCATGTCATACTTTGACGAATCGCTGTCCGCACATCTCAATGCGACTACTTTAATCAGCCATATTTCCAAAACCTAAGTTTTTACGGTAACTTTTGTTGTATAATACACAAGTTCTGGTCCTATTCTATCACCCTATGTGTACGTCGTGTATCCACAATTCCGTATTTATTTTTATATTTCATGTCAAACTTAGACAAATCGTTGTCCGCACATCGCATAGCGACTAATTTAATCACCCATATTTCCAAAACCTAAGTTTTTAAGGTAACTTGGGTGGTATAATACTAAATTTCAGGACCTATTCTATCAACCTATGTGTACGTCATGTTGGCAAACTTCCGTATTTATTTTATTTTTCATGTCATACTTTGACAAATCGCTGTCCGCACATCTCAATGCGACTACTTTAATCAGCCATATTTCCAAAACCTTAGTTTTTACGGTAACTTGGGTGGTATAATACAGAAGTTCTGGTCCTATTTCATCACCCTACGTTTACGTCATTCTGACACACTGCCGTATTTATTTTATATTTTATGTCAAACTTAGGTGGATCACTGTCCACACATCCAAAGCGACTATTTTAATCACCCGTATTTCCAAAACCTAAGTTTTTAAGGTAACTTGGGTGGTATAGTACTAAAGTTCTGGTCCTATTCTTTTATCCTACGTGTACGTCATGCTGACACACTGCCGTATTTATTTTATATTTTATGTCAAACTTAGGTGGATCGCTGTCCACACATCCAAAGCGACTATTTTAATCACCCGTATTTCCAAAACCTAAGTTTTGACGGTAACCTGAGTGGTATAATAATATAGTTCTAATCCTATTCTATCACCCAATGTGTACGTCATGTATCCACAATTCCGTATTTATTTTTATATTTCATGTCAAACTTAGACAAATCGTTGTCCGCACATCGCATAGCGACTAATTTAATCACCCATATTTCCGAAACCTAAGTTTTTAAGGTAACTTGGGTTGTATAATACTATATTTCAGGACCTATTCTATCATCCTATGTGTACGTCATGTTGGCACACTTCCGTATTTATTTTATTTTTCATGTCATACTTTGACAAATCGCTGTCCGCACATCTCAATGCGACTACTTTAATCAGCCATATTTCCAAAACCTAAGTTTTTACGGTAACTTGGGTGGTATAATACTAAATTTCAGGACCTATTCTATCATCCTATGTGTACGTCATGTTGGCACACTTCCTTATTTATTTTATTTTTCATGTCATACTTTGACAAATCGCTGTCCGCACATCTCAATGCGACTACTTTAATCAGCCATATTTTAAAAACCTAAGTTTTTACGGTAACTTGGGTGGTATAATACAGAAGTTCTGGTCCTATTCTATCACCCTACGTGTACGTAATGTTGGCACACCTCCGTATTTATTTTTATATTTCATGTCAATTTTAGACAAATCGTTGTCCGCACATCGCATAGCGACTAATTTAATCACCCATATTTCCAAAACCTAATTTTTTAAGGTAACTTAGGGTGGTATGGTACTAAAGTTCTAGTCCTATTCTTTCATCCTATGTGTACGTCATGCTGGCACACTTCCGTGTTTATTTTATATTTCATGTCAAACTTAGACAAATCGCTGTCCGCACATCGCAAAGCGACTACTTTAATCAGCCATATTTCCAAAACCTTAGTTCTTACGGTAACTTGGGTGGTATAATACAGACTTTCTGGTCCTATTCTATCACCCTATGTGACCGTATTGTTGGCACACATCCGTATTTATTTCTATATTACATGTCAAACTT
This sequence comes from Flexamia atlantica, assembly GCA_035578135.1. Lineage (NCBI taxonomy): Eukaryota > Metazoa > Arthropoda > Insecta > Hemiptera > Cicadellidae > Flexamia > Flexamia atlantica. The sequence goes on along the minus strand of JAQJVK010000026.1, from coordinate 7,478,563 downwards.
AGACAAATCGCTGTCCGCACATCTCAATGCGACTACTTTAATCAGCCATATTTCCAAAACCTAAGTTTTTACGGTAACTTGGGTGGTATAGTACTAAAGTTCTGGTCCTATTCTATCACCCTCCGTGTACGTCATGTATCCACAATTCCGTATTTATTTTTATATTTCATGTCAAACTTAGACAAATCGTTGTCCGCACATCGCATAGCGACTAATTTAATCACCCATATTTCCAAAACCTAAGTTTTTAAGGTAACTTGGGAGGTATAATACTAAATTTCAGGACCTATTCTATCATCCTATGTGTACGTCATGTTGGCACACTTCCGTATTTATTTTATTTTTCATGTCATACTTTGACAAATCGCTGTCCGCACATCTCAATGCGACTACTTTAATCAGCCATATTTCCAAAACCTAAGTTTTTACGGTAACTTGGGTGGTATAATACAGAAGTTCTGGTCCTATTCTATCACCCTACGTGTACGTAATGTTGGCACACCTCCGTATTTTTTTATATTTCGTGTCAAACTTCGACAAATCTCTGTCCGCACATCTCAATGCGACTACTTTAATCAGCCATATTTCCAAAACCTAAGTTTTTACGGTAACTTGGGTGGTATAATACAGAAGTTCTGGTCCTATTCTATCACCCTATGTGTACGTCATGTATCCACAATTCCGTATTTATTTTTATATTTCATGTCAAACTTAGACAAATCGTTGTCCGCACATCGCATAGCGACTAATTTAATCACCCATATTTCCAAAACCTAAGTTTTTAAGGTAACTTGGGTGGTATAATACTAAATTTCAGGACCTATTCTATCATCCTATGTGTACGTCATGTTTGCACACTTCCGTATTTATTTTATTTTTCATGTCATACTTTGACAAATCGCTGTCCGCACATCTCAATGCGACTACTTTAATCAGCCATATTTCCAAAACCTAAGTTTTTACGGTAACTTGGGTGGTATAATACAGAAGTTCTGGTCCTATTCTATCACCCTACGTGTACGTAATATTGGCACACCTCCGTATTTATTATTATATTTCATGTCATACTTAGACAAATCGTTGTCCGCACATCGCATAGCGACTAATTTAATCAACCATATTTCCAAAACCTAAGTTTTTAAGGTAACTTGGTTGGTATAGTACTAAAGTTCTGGTCCTATTCTTTCATCCTACGTGTACGTCATGCTGACACACTGCCGTATTTATTTTATATTTTATGTCAAACTTAGGTGGATCGCTGTCCACACATCCAAAGCGACTATTTTAATCACCCGTATTTCCAAAACCTAAGTTTTTAAGGTAACTTGGGTGGTATAGTACTAAAGTTCTGGACCTATTCTATCATCCTATGTGTACGTCATATTGGCACACCTCCGTATTTATTTTATATTTCGTGTCAAACTTCGACAAATCTCTGTCCGCACATCTCAATGCGACTACTTTAATCAGCCATATTTCCAAAACCTAAGTTTTTACGGTAACTTGGGTGGTATAGTACTAAAGTTCTGGACCTATTCTATCATCCTATGTGTACGTAATGTTGGCACACCTCCGTATTTATTTTTATATTTCATGTCAAACTTAGACAAACCGTTGTCCGCACATCGCATAGCGACTAATTTAATCACCCATATTTCCAAAACCTAAGTTTTTAAGGTAACTTGGGTGGTATAATACTAAATTTCAGGACCTATTCTATCACCCTACGTGTACGTAATGTTGGCACACTTCCATATTTGTTTTATTTTTCATATCATACTTTGACGAATCGCTGTCCGCACATCTCAATGCGACTACTTTAATCAGCCATATTTCCAAAACCTAAGTTTTTACGGTAACTTTTGTTGTATAATACACAAGTTCTGGTCCTATTCTATCACCCTATGTGTACGTCGTGTATCCACAATTCCGTATTTATTTTTATATTTCATGTCAAACTTAGACAAATCGTTGTCCGCACATCGCATAGCGACTAATTTAATCACCCATATTTCCAAAACCTAAGTTTTTAAGGTAACTTGGGTGGTATAATACTAAATTTCAGGACCTATTCTATCATCCTATGTGTACGTCATGTTGGCACACTTCCGTATTTATTTTATTTTTCATGTCATACTTTGACAAATCGCTGTCCGCACATCTCAATGCGACTACTTTAATCAGCCATATTTCCAAAACCTTAGTTTTTACGGTAACTTGGGTGGTATAATACAGAAGTTCTGGTCCTATTTCATCACCCTACGTGTACGTCATTCTGACACACTGCCGTATTTATTTTATATTTTATGTCAAACTTAGGTGGATCACTGTCCACACATCCAAAGCGACTATTTTAATCACCCGTATTTCCAAAACCTAAGTTTTTAAGGTAACTTGGGTGGTATAGTACTAAAGTTCTGGTCCTATTCTTTTATCCTACGTGTACGTCATGCTGACACACTGCCGTATTTATTTTATATTTTATGTCAAACTTAGGTGGATCGCTGTCCACACATCCAAAGCGACTATTTTAATCACCCGTATTTCCAAAACCTAAGTTTTGACGGTAACCTGAGTGGTATAATAATATAGTTCTAATCCTATTCTATCACCCAATGTGTACGTCATGTATCCACAATTCCGTATTTATTTTTATATTTCATGTCAAACTTAGACAAATCGTTGTCCGCACATCGCATAGCGACTAATTTAATCACCCATATTTCCGAAACCTAAGTTTTTAAGGTAACTTGGGTTGTATAATACTATATTTCAGGACCTATTCTATCATCCTATGTGTACGTCATGTTGGCACACTTCCGTATTTATTTTATTTTTCATGTCATACTTTGACAAATCGCTGTCCGCACATCTCAATGCGACTACTTTAATCAGCCATATTTCCAAAACCTATGTTTTTACGGTAACTTGGGTGGTATAATACTAAATTTCAGGACCTATTCTATCATCCTTTGTGTACGTCATGTTGGCACACTTCCTTATTTATTTTATTTTTCATGTCATACTTTGACAAATCGCTGTCCGCACATCTCAATGCGACTACTTTAATCAGCCATATTTCCGAAACCTAAGTTTTTACGGTAACTTGGGTGGTATAATACAGAAGTTCTGGTCCTATTCTATCACCCTACGTGTACGTAATGTTGGCACACCTCCGTATTTATTTTTATATTTCATGTCAATTTTAGACAAATCGTTGTCCGCACATCGCATAGCGACTAATTTAATCACCCATATTTCCAAAACCTAATTTTTTAAGGTAACTTAGGGTGGTATGGTACTAAAGTTCTAGTCCTATTCTTTCATCCTATGTGTACGTCATGCTGGCACACTTCCGTGTTTATTTTATATTTCATGTCAAACTTAGACAAATCGTTGTCCGCACATCGCAAAGCGACTACTTTAATCAGCCATATTTCCAAAACCTTAGTTCTTACGGTAACTTGGGTAGTATAATACAGACTTTCTGGTCCTATTCTATCACCCTATGTGACCGTATTGTTGGCACACATCCGTATTTATTTCTATATTACATGTCAAACTTAGACAAATCGCTGTCCGCACATCTCAATGCGACTACTTTAATCAGCCATATTTCCAAAACCTAAGTTTTTACGGTAACTTGGGTGGTATAGTACTAAAGTTCTAGTCCTATTCTATCACCCTCCGTGTACGTCATGTATCCACAATTCCGTATTTATTTTTATATTTCATGTCAAACTTAGACAAATCGTTGTCCGCACATCGCATAGCGACTAATTTAATCACCCATATTTCCAAAATCTAAGTTTTTAAGGTAACTTGGGAGGTATAATACTAAATTTCAGGACCTATTCTATCATCCTATGTGTACGTCATGTTGGCACACTTCCGTATTTATTTTATTTTTCATGTCATACTTTGACAAATCGCTGTCCGCACATCTCAATGCGACTACTTTAATCAGCCATATTTCCAAAACCTAAGTTTTTACGGTAACTTGGGTGGTATAATACAGAAGTTCTGGTCCTATTCTATCACCCTATGTGTACATCATGTATCCACAATTCCGTATTTATTTTTATATTTCATGTCAAACTTAGACAAATCGTTGTCCGCACATCGCATAGCGACTAATTTAATCACCCATATTTCCAAAACCTAAGTTTTTACGGTAACTTGGGTGGTATAGTAATAAAGTTCTGGTCCTATTCTTTCATCCTATGTGTACGTCATGTTGGCACACTTCTGTATTTATTTTATTTTTCATGTCATACTTTGACAAATCGCTGTCCGCACATCTCAATGCGACTACTTTAATCAGCCATATTTCCAAAACCTAAGTTTTTACGGTAACTTGGGTGGTATAATACAGAAGTTCTGGTCCTATTCTATCACCCTCCGTGTACCCCTATGTGTACGTCATGTATCCACAATTCCGTATTTATTTTTATATTTCATGTCAAACTTAGACAAATCGTTGTCCGCACATCGCATAGCGACTAATTTAATCACCCATATTTCCAAAACCTAAGTTTTTAAGGTAACTTGGGTGGTATAATACTAAATTTCAGGACCTATTCTATCATCCTATGTGTACGTCATGTTGGCACACTTCCGTATTTATTTTATTTTTCATGTCATACTTTGACAAATCGCTGTCCGCACATCTCAATGCGACTACTTTAATCAGCCATATTTCCAAAACCTAAGTTTTTACGGTAACTTGGGTGGTATAATACAGAAGTTCTGGTCCTATTCTATCACCCTACGTGTACGTAATGTTGGCACACCTCCGTATTTATTATTATATTTCATGTCATACTTAGACAAATCGTTGTCCGCACATCGCATAGCGACTAATTTAATCACCCATATTTCCAAAACCTAAGTTTTTACGGTAACTTGGGTGGTATAGTACTAAAGTTCTGGACCTATTCTATCATCCTATGTGTACGTCATGTTGGCACACCTCCGTATTTTTTTTTATATTTCGTGTCAAACTTCGACAAATCGTTGTCCGCACATCGCATAGCGACTACTTTAATCAGCCATATTTCCAAAACCTACGTTTTTACGGTAACTTGGGTGGTATAATACAGAAGTTCTGGTCCTATTCTATCACCCTATGTGTACGTCATGTATCCACAATTCCGTATTTATTTTTATATTTCATGTCAAACTTAGACAAATCGTTGTCAGCACATCGCATAGCGACTAATTTAATCACCCATATTTCCAAAACCTAAGTTTTTAAGGTAACTTGGGTGGTATAATACTAAATTTCAGGACCTATTCTATCATCCTATGTGTACGTCATGTTGGCACACTTCCGTATTTATTTTATTTTTCATGTCATACTTTGACAAATCGCTGTCCGCACATCTCAATGCGACTACTTTAATCAGCCATATTTCCAAAACCTAAGTTTTTACGGTAACTTGGGTGGTATAATACAGAAGTTCTGGTCCTATTCTATCACCCTACGTGTACGTCATGTATCCACAATTCCGTATTTATTTTTATATTTCGTGTCAAACTTCGACAAATCTCTGTCCGCACATCTCAATGCGACTACTTTAATCAGCCATATTTCCAAAACCTAAGTTTTTACGGTAACTTGGGTGGTATAATACAGAAGTTCTGGTCCTATTCTATCACCCTACGTGTACGTAATGTTGGCACACCTCCGTATTTTTTATATTTCGTGTCAAACTTCGACAAATCTCTGTCCGCACATCTCAATGCGACTACTTTAATCAGCCATATTTCCAAAACCTAAGTTTTTACGGTAACTTGGGTGGTATAATACAGAAGTTCTGGTCCTATTCTATCACCCTATGTGTACGTCATGTATCCACAATTCCGTATTTATTTTTATATTTCATGTCAAGCTTAGACAAATCGTTGTCCGCACATCGCATAGCGACTAATTTAATCACCCATATTTCCAAAACCTAAGTTTTTAAGGTAACTTGGGTGGTATAATACTAAATTTCAGGACCTATTCTATCATCCTATGTGTACGTCATGTTGGCACACTTCCGTATTTATTTTATTTTTCATGTCATACTTTGACAAATCGCTGTCCGCACATCTCAATGCGACTACTTTAATCAGCCATATTTCCAAAACCTAAGTTTTTACGGTAACTTGGGTGGTATAATACAGAAGTTCTGGTCCTATTCTATCACCCTACGTGTACGTAATGTTGGCACACCTCCGTATTTATTATTATATTTCATGTCATACTTAGACAAATCGTTGTCCGCACATCGCATAGCGACTAATTTAATCACCCATATTTCCAAAACCTAAGTTTTTAAGGTAACTTGGTTGGTATAGTACTAAAGTTCTGGTCCTATTCTTTCATCCTACGTGTACGTCATGCTGACACACTGCCGTATTTATTTTATATTTTATGTCAAACTTAGGTGGATCGCTGTCCACACATCCAAAGCGACTATTTTAATCACCCGTATTTCCAAAACCTAAGTTTTTACGGTAACTTGGGTGGTATAATACAGAAGTTCTGGTCCTATTCTATCACCCTACGTGTACGTAATGTTGGCACACCTCCGTATTTATTTTTATATTTCATGTCAAACTTAGACAAACCGTTGTCCGCACATCGCATAGCGACTAATTTAATCACCCATATTTCCAAAACCTAAGTTTTTAAGGTAACTTGGGTGGTATAATACTAAATTTCAGGACCTATTCTATCACCCTACGTGTACGTAATGTTGGCACACTTCCATATTTATTTTATTTTTCATGTCATACTTTGACGAATCGCTGTCCGCACATCTCAATGCGACTACTTTAATCAGCCATATTTCCAAAACCTAAGTTTTTACGGTAACTTGGGTTGTATAATACACAAGTTCTGGTCCTATTCTATCACCCTATGTGTACGTCGTGTATCCACAATTCCGTATTTATTTTTATATTTCATGTCAAACTTAGACAAATCGTTGTCCGCACATCGCATAGCGACTAATTTAATCACCCATATTTCCAAAACCTAAGTTTTTAAGGTATCTTGGGTGGTATAATACTAAATTTCAGGACCTATTCTATCATCCTATGTGTACGTCATGTTGGCACACTTCCGTATTTATTTTATTTTTCATGTCATACTTTGACAAATCGCTGTCCGCACATCTCAATGCGACTACTTTAATCAGCCATATTTCCAAAACCTAAGTTTTTACGGTAACTTGGGTGGTATAATACAGAAGTTCTGGTCCTATTTCATCACCCTACGTGTACGTCATTCTGACACACTGCCGTATTTATTTTATATTTTATGTCAAACTTAGGTGGATCACTGTCCACACATCCAAAGCGACTATTTTAATCACCCGTATTTCCAAAACCTAAGTTTTTAAGGTAACTTGGGTGGTATAGTACTAAAGTTCTGGACCTATTCTATCATCCTATGTGTACGTCATGTTGGCACACCTCCGTATTTTTTTATATTTCGTGTCAAACTTCGACAAATCGTTGTCCGCACATCGCATAGCGACTAATTTAATCACCCATATTTCCAAAACCTAAGTTTTTACGGTAACTTGGGTGGTATAATAATATAGTTCTAATCCTATTCTATCACCCAATGTGTACGTCATGTATCCACAATTCCGTATTTATTTTTATATTTCATGTCAAACTTAGACAAATCGTTGTCCGCACATCGCATAGCGACTAATTTAATCACCCATATTTCCAAAACCTATGTTTTTAAGGTAACTTGGGTTGTATAATACTATATTTCAGGACCTATTCTATCATCCTATGTGTACGTCATGTTGGCACACTTCCGTATTTATTTTATTTTTCATGTCATACTTTGACAAATCGCTGTCCGCACATCGCAATGCGACTACTTTAATCAGCCATATTTCCAAAACCTAAGTTTTTACGGTAACTTGGGTGGTATAATACTAAATTTCAGGACCTATTCTATCATCCTATGTGTACGTCATGTTGGCACACTTCCGTATTTATTTTATTTTTCATGTCATACTTTGACAAATCGCTGTCCGCACATCTCAATGCGACTACTTTAATCAGCCATATTTCCAAAACCTAAGTTTTTACGGTAACTTGGGTGGTATAATACAGAAGTTCTGGTCCTATTCTATCATTCTACGTGTACGTAATGTTGGCACACCTCCGTATTTATTTTTATATTTCATGTCAATTTTAGACAAATCGTTGTCCGCACATCGCATAGCGACTAATTTAATCACCCATATTTCCAAAACCTAATTTTTTAAGGTAACTTAGGGTGGTATGGTACTAAAGTTCTAGTCCTATTCTTTCATCCTATGTGTACGTCATGCTGGCACACTTCCGTGTTTATTTTATATTTCATGTCAAACTTAGACAAATCGCTGTCCGCACATCGCAAAGCGACTACTTTAATCAGCCATATTTCCAAAACCTTAGTTCTTACGGTAACTTGGGTGGTATAATACAGACTTTCTGGTCCTATTCTATCACCCTATGTGACCGTATTGTTGGCACACATCCGTATTTATTTCTATATTACATGTCAAACTTAGACAAATCGCTGTCCGCAAATCTCAATGCGACTACTTTAATCAGCCATATTTCCAAAACCTAAGTTTTTACGGTAACTTGGGTGGTATAGTACTAAAGTTCTGGTCCTATTCTATCACCCTACGTGTACGTAATGTTGGCACACTTCCGTATTTATTTTATTTTTCATGTCATACTTTGACAAATCGCTGTCCGCACATCTCAATGCGACTAATTTAATCAGCCATATTTCCAAAACCTAAGTTTTTACGGTAACTTGGGTGGTATAATACAGAAGTTCTGGTCCTATTCTATCACCCTACGTGTACCCCTATGTGTACGTCATGTATCCACAATTCCGTATTTATTTTTATATTTCATGTCAAACTTAGACAAATCGTTGTCCGCACATCGCATAGCGACTAATTTAATCACCCATATTTCCAAAACCTAAGTTTTTAAGGTAACTTGGGTGGTATAATACTAAAGTGGGTGCTATAGTGCTAAAGTTCTGGTCCTATTCTATCACCCTACGTGTACATAATGTTGGCACACTTCCGTATTTATTTTATTTTTCATGTCATACTTTGACAAATCGCTGTCCGCACATCTCAATGCGACTACTTTAATCAGCCATATTTCCAAAACCTAAGTTTTTACGGTAACTTGGGTGGTATAATACAGAAGTTCTGGTCCTATTCTATCACCCTATGTGTACGTCATGTATCCACAATTCCGTATTTATTTTTATATTTCATGTCAAACTTAGACAAATCGTTGTCCGCACATCGCATAGCGACTAATTTAATCACCCATATTTCCAAAACCTAAGTTTTTAAGGTAACTTGGGTGGTATAATACTAAATTTCAGGACCTATTCTATCATCCTATGTGTACGTCATGTTGGCACACTTCCGTATTTATTTTATTTTTCATGTCATACTTTGACAAATCGCTGTCCGCACATCTCAATGCGACTACTTTAATCAGCCATATTTCCAAAACCTAAGTTTTTACGGTAACTTGGGTGGTATAATACAGAAGTTCTGGTCCTATTCTATCACCCTACGTGTACGTAATGTTGGCACACCTCCGTATTTATTATTATATTTCATGTCATACTTAGACAAATCGTTGTCCGCACATCGCATAGCGACTAATTTAATCACCCATATTTCCAAAACCTAAGTTTTTACGGTAACTTGGGTGGTATAGTACTAAAGTTCTGGACCTATTCTATCATCCTATGGGTACGTCATGTTGGCACACCTCCGTATTTTTTTTTATATTTCGTGTCAAACTTCGACAAATCGTTGTCCGCACATCGCATAGCGACTACTTTAATCAGCCATATTTCCAAAACCTACGTTTTTACGGTAACTTGGGTGGTATAATACAGAAGTTCTGGTCCTATTCTATCACCCTATGTGTACGTCATGTATCCACAATTCCGTATTTATTTTTATATTTCATGTCAAACTTAGAGAAATCGTTGTCAGCACATCGCATAGCGACTAATTTAATCACCCATATTTCCAAAACCTAAGTTTTTAAGGTAACTTGGGTGGTATAATACTAAATTTCAGGACCTATTCTATCATCCTATGTGTACGTCATGTTGGCACACTTCCGTATTTATTTTATTTTTCATGTCATACTTTGACAAATCGCTGTCCGCACATCTCAATGCGACTACTTTAATCAGCCATATTTCCAAAACCTAAGTTTTTACGGTAACTTGGGTGGTATAATACAGAAGTTCTGGTCCTATTCTATCACCCTACGTGTACGTCATGTATCCACAATTCCGTATTTATTTTTATATTTCGTGTCAAACTTCGAGAAATCTCTGTCCGCACATCTCAATGCGACTACTTTAATCAGCCATATTTCCAAAACCTAAGTTTTTACGGTAACTTGGGTGGTATAATACAGAAGTTCTGGTCCTATTCTATCACCCTACGTGTACGTAATGTTGGCACACCTCCGTATTTTTTATATTTCGTGTCAAACTTCGACAAATCTCTGTCCGCACATCTCAATGCGACTACTTTAATCAGCCATATTTCCAAAACCTAAGTTTTTACGGTAACTTGGGTGGTATAATACAGAAGTTCTGGTCCTATTCTATCACCCTATGTGTACGTCATGTATCCACAATTCCGTATTTATTTTTATATTTCATGTCAAACTTAGACAAATCGTTGTCCGCACATCGCATAGCGACTAATTTAATCACCCATATTTCCAAAACCTAAGTTTTTAAGGTAACTTGGGTGGTATAATACTAAATTTCAGGACCTATTCTATCATCCTATGTGTACGTCATGTTGGCACACTTCCGTATTTATTTTATTTTTCATGTCATACTTTGACAAATCGCTGTCCGCACATCTCAATGCGACTACTTTAATCAGCCATATTTCCAAAACCTAAGTTTTTACGGTAACTTGGGTGGTATAATACAGAAGTTCTGGTCCTATTCTATCACCCTACGTGTACGTAATGTTGGCACACCTCCGTATTTATTATTATATTTCATGTCATACTTAGACAAATCGTTGTCCGCACATCGCATAGCGACTAATTTAATCACCCATATTTCCAAAACCTAAGTTTTTAAGGTAACTTGGTTGGTATAGTACTAAAGTTCTGGTCCTATTCTTTCATCCTACGTGTACGTCATGCTGACACACTGCCGTATTTATTTTATATTTTATGTCAAACTTAGGTGGATCGCTGTCCACACATCCAAAGCGACTATTTTAATCACCCGTATTTCCAAAACCTAAGTTTTTACGGTAACTTGGGTGGTATAATACAGAAGTTCTGGTCCTATTCTATCACCCTACGTGTACGTAATGTTGGCACACCTCCGTATTTATTTTTATATTTCATGTCAAACTTAGACAAACCGTTGTCCGCACATCGCATAGCGACTAATTTAATCACCCATATTTCCAAAACCTAAGTTTTTAAGGTATCTTGGGTGGTATAATACTAAATTTCAGGACCTATTCTATCACCCTACGTGTACGTAATGTTATCACACTTCCATATTTATTTTATTTTTCATGTCATACTTTGACGAATCGCTGTCCGCACATCTCAATGCGACTACTTTAATCAGCCATATTTCCAAAACCTAAGTTTTTACGGTAACTTGGGTTGTATAATACACAAGTTCTGGTCCTATTCTATCACCCTATGTGTACGTCGTGTATCCACAATTCCGTATTTATTTTTATATTTCATGTCAAACTTAGACAAATCGTTGTCCGCACATCGCATAGCGACTAATTTAATCACCCATATTTCCAAAACCTAAGTTTTTAAGGTATCTTGGGTGGTATAATACTAAATTTCAGGACCTATTCTATCATCCTATGTGTACGTCATGTTGGCACACTTCCGTATTTATTTTATTTTTCATGTCATACTTTGACAAATCGCTGTCCGCACATCTCAATGCGACTACTTTAATCAGCCATATTTCCAAAACCTAAGTTTTTACGGTAACTTGGGTGGTATAATACAGAAGTTCTGGTCCTATTTCATCACCCTACGTGTACGTCATTCTGACACACTGCCGTATTTATTTTATATTTTATGTCAAACTTAGGTGGATCACTGTCCACACATCCAAAGCGACTATTTTAATCACCCGTATTTCCAAAACCTAAGTTTTTAAGGTAACTTGGGTGGTATAGTACTAAAGTTCTGGACCTATTCTATCATCCTATGTGTACGTCATGTTGGCACACCTCCGTATTTTTTTATATTTCGTGTCAAACTTCGACAAATCGTTGTCCGCACATCGCATAGCGACTAATTTAATCACCCATATTTCCAAAACCTAAGTTTTTACGGTAACTTGGGTGGTATAATAATATAGTTCTAATCCTATTCTATCACCCAATGTGTACGTCATGTATCCACAATTCCGTATTTATTTTTATATTTCATGTCAAACTTAGACAAATCGTTGTCCGCACATCGCATAGCGACTAATTTAATCACCCATATTTCCAAAACCTAAGTTTTTAAGGTAACTTGGGTTGTATAATACTATATTTCAGGACCTATTCTATCATCCTATGTGTACGTCATGTTGGCACACTTCCGTATTTATTTTATTTTTCATGTCATACTTTGACAAATCGCTGTCCGCACATCGCAATGCGACTACTTTAATCAGCCATATTTCCAAAACCTAAGTTTTTACGGTAACTTGGGTGGTATAATACTAAATTTCAGGACCTATTCTATCATCCTATGTGTACGTCATGTTGGCACACTTCCGTATTTATTTTATTTTTCATGTCATACTTTGACAAATCGCTGTCCGCACATCTCAATGCGACTACTTTAATCAGCCATATTTCCAAAACCTAAGTTTTTACGGTAACTTGGGTGGTATAATACAGAAGTTCTGGTCCTATTCTATCATTCTACGTGTACGTAATGTTGGCACACCTCCGTATTTATTTTTATATTTCATGTCAATTTTAGACAAATCGTTGTCCGCACATCGCAAAGCGACTAATTTAATCAGCCATATTTCCAAAACCTAAGTTTTTACGGTAACTTGGGTGGTATAATACAGAAGTTCTGGTCCTATTCTATCACCCTACGTGTACCCCTATGTGTACGTCATGTATCCACAATTCCGTATTTATTTTTATATTTCATGTCAAACTTAGACAAATCGTTGTCCGCACATCGCATAGCGACTAATTTAATCACCCATATTTCCAAAACCTAAGTTTTTAAGGTAACTTGGGTGGTATAATACTAAAGTGGGTGCTATAGTGCTAAAGTTCTGGTCCTATTCTATCACCCTACGTGTACATAATGTTGGCACACTTCCGTATTTATTTTATTTTTCATGTCATACTTTGACAAATCGCTGTCCGCACATCTCAATGCGACTACTTTAATCACCCATATTTCCAAAACCTAATTTTTTAAGGTAACTTAGGGTGGTATGGTACTAAAGTTCTAGTCCTATTCTTTCATCCTATGTGTACGTCATGCTGGCACACTTCCGTGTTTATTTTATATTTCATGTCAAACTTAGACAAATCGCTGTCCGCACATCGCAAAGCGACTACTTTAATCAGCCATATTTCCAAAACCTTAGTTCTTACGGTAACTTGGGTGGTATAATACAGACTTTCTGGTCCTAGTCTATCACCCTATGTGACCGTATTGTTGGCACACATCCGTATTTATTTCTATATTACATGTCAAACTTAGACAAATCGCTGTCCGCACATCTCAATGCGACTACTTTAATCAGCCATATTTCCAAAACCTAAGTTTTTACGGTAACTTGGGTGGTATAGTACTAAAGTTCTGGTCCTATTCTATCACCCTACGTGTACGTAATGTTGGCACACTTCCGTATTTATTTTATTTTTCATGTCATACTTTGACAAATCGCTGTCCGCACATCTCAATGCGACTAATTTAATCAGCCATATTTCCAAAACCTAAGTTTTTACGGTAACTTGGGTGGTATAATACAGAAGTTCTGGTCCTATTCTATCACCCTACGTGTACCCCTATGTGTACGTCATGTATCCACAATTCCGTATTTATTTTTATATTTCATGTCAAACTTAGACAAATCGTTGTCCGCACATCGCATAGCGACTAATTTAATCACCCATATTTCCAAAACCTAAGTTTTTAAGGTAACTTGGGTGGTATAATACTAAAGTGGGTGCTATAGTGCTAAAGTTCTGGTCCTATTCTATCACCCTACGTGTACATAATGTTGGCACACTTCCGTATTTATTTTATTTTTCATGTCATACTTTGACAAATCGCTGTCCGCACATCTCAATGCGACTACTTTAATCAGCCATATTTCCAAAACCTAAGTTTTTACGGTAACTTGGGTGGTATAATACAGAAGTTCTGGTCCTATTCTATCACCCTATGTGTACGTCATGTATCCACAATTCCGTATTTATTTTTATATTTCATGTCAAACTTAGACAAATCGTTGTCCGCACATCGCATAGCGACTAATTTAATCACCCATATTTCCAAAACCTAAGTTTTTACGGTAACTTGGGTGGTATAGTACTAAAGTTCTGGTCCTATTCTTTTATCCTATGTGTACGTCATGTTGGCACACTTCCGTATTTATTTTATTTTTCATGTCATACTTTGACAAATCGCTGTCCGCACATCTCAATGCGACTACTTTAATCAGCCATATTTCCAAAACCTAAGTTTTTACGGTAACTTGGGTGGTATAATACAGAAGTTCTGGTCCTATTCTATCACCCTACGTGTACCCCTATGTGTACGTCATGTATCCACAATTCCGTATTTATTTTTATATTTCATGTCAAACTTAGACAAATCGTTGTCCGCACATCGCATAGCGACTAATTTAATCACCCATATTTCCAAAACCTAAGTTTTTAAGGTAACTTGGGTGGTATAGTACTAAAGTTCTGGTCCTATTCTTTCATCCTATGTGTACGTCATGTTGGCACACTTCCGTATTTATTTTATTTTTCATGTCATACTTTGACAAATCGCTGTCCGCACATCTCAATGCGTCTACTTTAATCAGCCATATTTCCAAAACCTAAGTTTTTACGGTAACTTGGGTGGTATAATACAGAAGTTCTGGTCCTATTCTATCACCCTAAGTGTACCCCTATGTGTACGTCATGTATCCACAATTCCGTATTTATTTTTATATTTCATGTCAAACTTAGAAAATCGTTGTCCGCACATCGCATAGCGACTAATTTAATCACCCATATTTCCAAAACCAAGGTTTTTAAGGTAACTTGGGTGGTATAGTACTAACGTTCTGGACCTATTCTATCATCCTATGTGTACGTCATGTTGGCACACCTCCGTATTTTTTTATATATCGTGTCAAACTTCGACAAATCTCTGTCCGCACATCTCAATGCGACTACTTTAATCAGCCATATTTCCAAAACCTTAGTTTTTACGGTAACTTGGGTGGTATAATACAGAAGTTCTGGTCCTATTCTATCACCCTACGTGTACGTAATGTTGGCACATCTCCGTATTTATTTTTATATTTCATGTCATACTTAGACAAATCGTTGTCCGCACATCGCATAGCGACTAATTTAATCACCCATATTTCCAAAACCTACGTTTTTAAGGTAACTTGGTTGGTATAGTACTTAAGTTCTGGTCCTATTCTTTCATCCTACGTGTACGTCATGCTGACACACTGCCGTATTTATTTTATATTTTATGTCAAACTTAGGTGGATCGCTGTCCACACATCCAAAGCGACTATTTTAATCACCCGTATTTCCAAAACCTAAGTTTTTAAGGTAACTTGGGTGGTATAGTACTAAAGTTCTGGACCTATTCTATCATCCTATGTGTACGTCATGTTGGCACACCTCCGTATTTTTTTTATATTTCGTGTCAAACTTCGACAAATCTCTGTCCGCACATCTCAATGCGACTACTTTAATCAGCCATATTTCCAAAACCTAAGTTTTTACGGTAACTTGGGTGGTATAATACAGAAGTTCTGGTCCTATTCTATCACCCTATATGTACGTAATGTTGGCACACTTCCGTATTTATTATTATATTTCATGTCATACTTAGACAAATCGTTGTCCGCACATCGCATAGCGACTAATTTAATCACCCATATTTCCAAAACCTAAGTTTTTAAGGTAACTTGGGTTATATAATAATAAATTTCAGGACCTATTCTATCATCCTATGTGTACGTCATGTTGGCACACTTCCGTATTTATTTTATTTTTCATGTCATACTTTGACAAATCGCTGTCCGCACATCTCAATGCGACTACTTTAATCAGCCATATTTCCAAAACCTAGGTTTTTACGGTAACTTGGGTGGTATAATACTAAATTTCAGGACCTATTCTATCATCCTATGTGTACGTCATGTTGGCACACTTCCGTATTTATTTTATTTTTCATGTCATACTTTGACAAATCGCTCTCCGCACATCTCAATGCGACTACTTTAATCAGCCATATTTCCAAAACCTAAGTTTTTACGGTAACTTGGGTGGTATAATACAGAAGTTCTGGTCCTATTCTATCACCCTACGTGTACGTAATGTTGGCACACCTCCGTATTTATTTTTTATATTTCATGTCAAACTTAGACAAATCGTTGTCCGCACATCGCATAGCGACTAATTTAATCACCCATATTTCCAAAACCTAATTTTTTAAGGTAACTTAGGGTGGTATGGTACTAAATTTCTAGTCCTAATCTTTCATCCTATGTGTACGTCATGCTGGCACACTTCCGTGTTTATTTTATATTTCATGTCAAACTTAGACAAATCGCTGTCCGCACATCGCAAAGCGACTACTTTAATCAGCCATATTTCCAAAACCTTAGTTTTTACGGTAACTTGGGTGGTATAATACAGACTTTCTGGTCCTATTCTATCACCCTATGTGACCGTAATGTTGGCACACTTCCGTATTTATTTCTATATTACATGTCAAACTTAGACAAATCGCTGTCCGCACATCTCAATGCGACTACTTTAATCAGCCATATTTCCAAAACCTAAGTTTTTACGGTAACTTGGGTGGTATAGTATTAAAGTTCTGGTCCTATTCTATCACCCTACGTGTACGTAATGTTGGCACACTTCCGTATTTATTTTATTTTTCATGTCATACTTTGACAAATCGCTGTCCGCAAATCTCAATGCGATTACTTTAATCAGCCATATTTCCAAAACCTAAGTTTTTACGGTAACTTGGGTGGTATAATACAGAAGTTCTGGTCCTATTCTATCACCCTATGTGTACGTCATGTATCCACAATTCCGTATTTATTTTTATATTTCATGTCAAACTTAGACAAATCGTTGTCCGCACATCGCATAGCGACTAATTTAATCACCCATATTTCCAAAACCTAAGTTTTTACGGTAACTTGGGTGGTATAGTACTAAAGTTCTGGTCCTATTCTTTCATCCTATGTGTACGTCATGTTGGCACACTTCCGTATTTATTTTATTTTTCATGTCATACTTTGACAAATCGCTGTCCGCACATCTCAATGCTACTACTTTAATCAGCCATATTTCCAAAACCTAAGTTTTTACGGTAACTTGGGTGGTATAATACAGAAGTTCTGGTCCTATTCTATCACCCTACGTGTACCCCTATGTGTACGTCATGTATCCACAATTCCGTATTTATTTTTATATTTCATGTCAAACTTAGACAAATCGTTGTCCGCACATCGCATAGCGACTAATTTAATCACCCATATTTCCAAAACCTAAGTTTTTAAGGTAACTTGGGTGGTATAATACTAAATTTCAGGACCTATTCTATCATCCTATGTGTACGTCATGTTGGCACACTTCCGTATTTATTTTATTTTTCATGTCATACTTTGACAAATCGCTGTCCGCACATCTCAATGCGACTACTTTAATCAGCCATATTTCCAAAACCTAAGTTTTTACGGTAACTTGGGTGGTATAATACAGAAGTTCTGGTCCTATTCTATCACCCTACGTGTACGTAATGTTGGCACACCTCCGTATTTATTTTTATATTTCATGTCAAACTTAGACAAATCGTTGTCCGCACATCGCATAGCGACTAATTTAATCACCCATATTTCCAAAACCTACGTTTTTACGGTAACTTGGGTGGTATAGTACTAATGTTCTGGACCTATTCTATCATCCTATGTGTACGTCATGTTGGCACACCTCCGTATTTTTTTTTATATTTCGTGTCAAACTTCGACAAATCGTTGTCCGCACATCGCATAGCGACTACTTTAATCAGCCATATTTCCAAAACCTAAGTTTTTACGGTAACTTGCGTGGTATAATACAGAAGTTCTGGTCCTATTCTATCACCCTATATGTACGTAATGTTGGCACACTTCCGTATTTATTATTATATTTCATGTCATACTTAGACAAATCGTTGTCCGCACATCGCATAGCGACTAATTTAATCAGCCATATTTCCAACACCTAAGTTTTTACGGTAACTTGGGTGGTATAGTACTAAAGTTCTGGTCCTATTCTTTTATCCTATGTGTACGTCATGTTGGCACACTTCCGTATTTATTTTATTTTTCATGTCATACTTTGACAAATCGCTGTCCGCACATCTCAATGCGACTACTTTAATCAGCCATATTTCCAAAACCTAAGTTTTTACGGTAACTTGGGTGGTATAATATAGAAGTTCTGGTCCTATTCTATCACCCTACGTGTACCCCTATGTGTACGTCATGTATCCACAATTCCGTATTTATTTTTATATTTCATGTCAAACTTAGACAAATCGTTGTCCGCACATCGCATAGCGACTAATTTAATCACCCATATTTCCAAAACCTAAGTTTTTAAGGTAACTTGGGTGGTATAGTACTGAAGTTCTGGTCCTATTCTTTCATCCTATGTGTACGTCATGTTGGCACACTTCCGTATTTATTTTATTTTTCATGTCATACTTTGACAAATCGCTGTCCGCACATCTCAATGCGACTACTTTATCAGCCATATTTCCAAAACCTAAGTTTTTACGGTAACTTGGGTGGTATAATACAGAAGTTCTGGTCCTATTCTATCACCCTACGTGTACCCCTATGTGTACGTCATGTATCCACAATTCCGTATTTATTTTTATATTTTATGTCAAAATTAGAAAATCGTTGTCCGCACATCGCAAAGCGACTAATTTAATCACCCATATTTCCAAAACCTAAGTTTTTAAGGTAACTTGGGTGGTATAGTACTAAATTTCAGGACCTATTCTATCATCCTATGTGTACGTCATGTTGGCACACTTCCGTATTTATTTTATTTTTCATGTCATACTTTGACAAATCGCTGTCCGCTTATTTCAATGCGACTACTTTAATCAGCCATATTTCCAAAACCTAAGTTTTTACGGTAACTTGGGTGGTATAATACAGACGTTCTGGTCCTATTCTATCACCCTACGTGTACGTAATGTTGGCACACCTCCGTATTTATTTTTATATTTCATGTCAAACTTAGACAAATCGTTGTCCGCACATCGCATAGCGACTAATTTAATCACCCATATTTCCAAAACCTAAGTTTTTACGGTAACTTGGGTGGTATAGTACTAAAGTTCTGGACCTATTCTATCATCCTATGTGTACGTCATGTTGGCACACCTCCGTATTTTTTTTATATTTCGTGTCAAACTTCGACAAATCTTTGTCCGCACATCGCATAGCGACTACTTTAATCAGCCATATTTCCAAAACCTAAGTTTTTACGGTAACTTGGGTGGTATAATACAGAAGTTCTGGTCCTATTCTATCACCCTATATGTACGTAATGTTGGCACACTTCCGTATTTATTATTATATTTCATGTCATACTTAGACAAATCGTTGTCCGCACATCGCAAAGCGACTAATTTAATCAGCCATATTTCCAACACCTAAGTTTTTACGGTAACTTGGGTGGTATAGTACTAAAGTTCTGGTCCTATTCTTTTATCCTATGTGTACGTCATGTTGGCACACTTCCGTATTTATTTTATTTTTCATGTCATACTTTGACAAATCGCTGTCCGCACATCTCAATGCGACTACTTTAATCAGCCATATTTCCAAAACCTAAGTTTTTACGGTAACTTGGGTGGTATAATACAGAAGTTCTGGTCCTATTCTATCACCCAATGTGTACGTCATGTATCCACAATTCCGTATTTATTTTTATATTTCATGTCAAACTTAGACAAATCGTTGTCCGCACATCGCATAGCGACTAATTTAATCACCCATATTTCCAAAACCTAAGTTTTTACGGTAACTTGGGTGGTATAATACTAAAGTTCTGGACCTATTCTATCATCCTATGTGTACGTCATGTTGGCACACCTCCGTATTTTTTTTATATTTCGTGTCAAACTTAGACAAATCGTTGTCCGCACATCGCATAGCGACTACTTTAATCAGCCATATTTCCAATACCTAAGTTTTTACGGTAACTTGGGTGGTATAATACAGAAGTTCTGGTCCTATTCTATCACCCTATATGTACATAATGTTGGCACACTTCCGTATTTATTATTATATTTCATGTCATACTTAGACAAATCGTTGTCCGCACATCGCAAAGCGACTAATTTAATCAGCCATATTTCCAACATCTAAGTTTTTACGGTAACTTGGGTGGTATAGTACTAAAGTTCTGGTCCTATTCTTTTATCCTATGTGTACGTCATGTTGGCACACTTCCGTATTTATTTTATTTTTCATGTCATACTTTGACAAATCGCTGTCCGCACATCTCAATGCGACTACTTTAATCAGCCATATTTCCAAAACCTAAGTTTTTACGGTAACTTGGGTGGTATAATACAGAAGTTCTGGTCCTATTCTATCACCCTACGTGTACCCCTATGTGTACGTCATGTATCCACAATTCCGTATTTATTTTTATATTTCATGTCAAACTTAGACAAATCGTTGTCCGCACATCGCATAGCGACTAATTTAATCACCCATATTTCCAAAACCTAAGTTTTTAAGGTAACTTGGGTGGTATAGTACTAAAGTTCTGGTCCTATTCTTTCATCCTATGTGTACGTCATGTTGGCACACTTCCGTATTTATTTTATTTTTCATGTCATACTTTGACAAATCGCTGTCCGCACATCTCATGGCGACTACTTTAATCAGCCATATTTCCAAAACCTAAGTTTTTACGGTAACTTGGGTGGTATAATACAGAAGTTCTGGTCCTATTCTATCAACCTACGTGTACCCCTATGTGTACGTCATGTATCCACAATTCCGTATTTATTTTTATATTTTATGTCAAACTTAGAAAATCGTTGTCCGCACATCGCATAGCGACTAATTTAATCACCCATATTTACAAAACCTAAGTTTTTAAGGTAACTTGGGTGGTATAGTACTAAAGTTCTGGACCTATTCTATCATCCTATGTGTACGTCATGTTGGCACACCTCCGTATTTTTTTTATATTTCGTGTCAAACTTCGACAAATCTCTGTCCGCACATCTCAATGCGACTACTTTAATCAGCCATATTTCCAAAACCTTAGTTTTTACGGTAACTTGGGTGGTATAATACAGAAGTTCTGGTCCTATTCTATCACCCTACGTGTACGTAATGTTGGCACATCTCCGTATTTATTTTTATATTTCATGTCATACTTAGACAAATCGTTGTCCGCACATCGCATAGCGACTAATTTAATCACCCATATTTCCAAAACCTAAGTTTTTAAGGTAACTTGGTTGGTATAGTACTAAAGTTTTGGTCCTATTCTTTCATCCTACGTGTACGTCATGTTGGCACACCTCCGTATTTTTTTTATATTTCGTGTCAAACTTCGACAAATCTCTGTCCGCACATCTCAATGCGACTACTTTAATCAGCCATATTTCCAAAACCTAAGTTTTTACGGTAACTTGGGTGGTATAATACAGATGTTCTGGTCCTATTTCATCACCCTACGTGTACGTCATGCTGACACACTGCGGTATTTATTTTATATTTTATGTCAAACTTTGAGAAATCGCTGTCCGCACATCTCAATGCGACTACTTTAATCAGCCATATTTCCAAAACCTAAGTTTTTACGGTAACTTGGGTGGTATAATACAGAAGTTCTGGTCCTATTCTATCACCCTATGTGTACGTCATGTTTCCACAATTCCGTATTTATTTTTATATTTCATGTCAAACTTAGACAAATCGTTGTCCGCACATCGCATAGCGACTAATTTAATCACCCATATTTCCAAAACCTAAGTTTTTACGGTAACTTGGGTGGTATAGTACTAAAGTTCTGGTCCTATTCTTTCATCCTATGTGTACGTCATGTTGGCACACTTCCGTATTTATTTTATTTTTCATGTCATACTTTGACAAATCGCTGTCCGCACATCTCAATGCGACTAATTTAATCAGCCATATTTCCAAAACCTAAGTTTTTACGGTAACTTGGGTGGTATAATACAGAAGTTCTGGTCCTATTCTATCACCCTACGTGTACCCCTATGTGTACGTCATGTATCCACAATTCCGTATTTATTTTTATATTTCATGTCAAACTTAGACAAATCGTTGTCCGCACATCGCATAGTGACTAATTTAATCACCCATATTTCCAAAACCTAAGTTTTTAAGGTAACTTGGGTAGTATAGTACTAAAGTTCTGGTCCTATTCTTTCATCCTATGTGTACGTCATGTTGGCACACTTCCGTATTTATTTTATTTTTCATGTCATACTTTGACAAATCGCTGTCCGCACATCTCAATGCGACTACTTTAATCAGCCATATTTCCAAAACCTAAGTTTTTACGGTAACTTGGGTGGTATAATACAGAAGTTCTGGTCCTATTCTATCACCCTACGTGTACGTAATGTTGGCACACCTCCGTATTTATTTTTATATTTCATGTCAAACTTAGACAAATCGTTGTCCGCACATCGCATAGCGACTAATTTAATCACCCATATTTCCAAAACCTAAGTTTTTACGGTAACTTGGGTGGTATAGTACTAAAGTTCTTGACCTATTCTATCATCCTATGTGTACGTCATGTTGGCACACCTCCGTATTTTTTTATATTTCGTGTCAAACTTCGACAAATCGTTGTCCGCACATCGCATAGCGACTACTTTAATCGGCCATATTTCCAAAACCTAAGTTTTTTCGGTAACTTGGGTGGTATAATACAGAAGTTCTGGTCCTATTCTATCACCCTACATGTACGTAATGTTGGCACACTTCCGTATTTATTATTATATTTCATGTCATACTTAGACAAATCGTTGTCCGCACATCGCATAGCGACTAATTTAATCAGCCATATTTCCAACACCTAAGTTTTTACGGTAACTTGGGTGGTATAGTACTAAAGTTCTGGTCCTATTCTTTTATCCTATGTGTACGTCATGTTGGCACACTTCCGTATTTATTTTATTTTTCATGTCATACTTTGACAAATCGCTGTCCGCACATCTCAATGCGACTACTTTAATCAGCCATATTTCCAAAACCTAAGTTTTTACGGTAACTTGGGTGGTATAATACAGAAGTTCTGGTCCTATTCTATCACCCTACGTGTACCCCTATGTGTACGTCATGTATCCACAATTCCGTATTTATTTTTATATTTTATGTCAAACTTAGAAAATCGTTGTCCGCACATCGCATAGCGACTAATTTAATCACCCATATTTACAAAACCTAAGTTTTTAAGGTAACTTGGGTGGTATAGTACTAAAGTTCTGGACCTATTCTATCATCCTATGTGTACGTCATGTTGGCACACCTCCGTATTTTTTTTATATTTCGTGTCAAACTTCGACAAATCTCTGTCCGCACATCTCAATGCGATTACTTTAATCAGCCATATTTCCAAAACCTTAGTTTTTACGGTAACTTGGGTGGTATAATACAGAAGTTCTGGTCCTATTCTATCACCCTACGTGTACGTAATGTTGGCACATCTCCGTATTTATTTTTATATTTCATGTCATACTTAGACAAATCGTTGTCCGCACATCGCATAGCGACTATTTTAATCACCCATATTTCCAAAACCTAAGTTTTTAAGGTAACTTGGTTGGTATAGTACTAAATTTCTGGTCCTATTCTTTCATCCTACGTGTACGTCATGTTGGCACACCTCCGTATTTTCTTTTATATTTCGTGTCAAACTTCGACAAATCTCTGTCCGCACATCTCAATGCGACTACTTTAATCAGCCATATTTCCAAAACCTAAGTTTTTACGGTAACTTGGGTGGTATAATACAGATGTTCTGGTCCTATTTCATCACCCTACGTGTACGTCATGCTGACACACTGCGGTATTTATTTTATATTTTATGTCAAACTTTGACAAATCGCTGTCCGCACATCTCAATGCGACTACTTTAATCAGCCATATTTCCAAAACCTAAGTTTTTACGGTAACTTGGGTGGTATAATACAGAAGTTCTGGTCCTATTCTATCACCCTATGTGTACGTCATGTTTCCACAATTCCGTATTTATTTTTATATTTCATGTCAAACTTAGACAAATCGTTGTCCGCACATCGCATAGCGACTAATTTAATCACCCATATTTCCAAAACCTAAGTTTTTACGGTAACTTGGGTGGTATAGTACTAAAGTTCTGGTCCTATTCTTTCATCCTATGTGTACGTCATGTTGGCACACTTCCGTATTTATTTTATTTTTCATGTCATACTTTGACAAATCGCTGTCCGCACATCTCAATGCGACTAATTTAATCAGCCATATTTCCAAAACCTAAGTTTTTACGGTAACTTAGGTGGTATAATACAGAAGTTCTGGTCCTATTCTATCACCCTACGTGTACCCCTATGTGTACGTCATGTATCCACAATTCCGTATTTATTTTTATATTTCATGTCAAACTTAGACAAATCGTTGTCCGCACATCGCATAGTGACTAATTTAATCACCCATATTTCCAAAACCTAAGTTTTTAAGGTAACTTGGGTAGTATAGTACTAAAGTTCTGGTCCTATTCTTTCATCCTATGTGTACGTCATGTTGGCACACTTCCGTATTTATTTTATTTTTCATGTCATACTTTGACAAATCGCTGTCCGCACATCTCAATGCGACTACTTTAATCAGCCATATTTCCAAAACCTAAGTTTTTACGGTAACTTGGGTGGTATAATACAGAAGTTCTGGTCCTATTCTATCACCCTACGTGTACGTAATGTTGGCACACCTCCGTATTTATTTTTATATTTCATGTCAAACTTAGACAAATCGTTGTCCGCACATCGCATAGCGACTAATTTAATCACCCATATTTCCAAAACCTAAGTTTTTACGGTAACTTGGGTGGTATAGTACTAAAGTTCTTGACCTATTCTATCATCCTATGTGTACGTCATGTTGGCACACCTCCGTATTTTTTTATATTTCGTGTCAAACTTCGACAAATCGTTGTCCGCACATCGCATAGCGACTACTTTAATCGGCCATATTTCCAAAACCTAAGTTTTTTCGGTAACTTGGGTGGTATAATACAGAGGTTCTGGTCCTATTCTATCACCCTACATGTACGTAATGTTGGCACACTTCCGTATTTATTATTATATTTCATGTCATACTTAGACAAATCGTTGTCCGCACATCGCATAGCGACTAATTTAATCAGCCATATTTCCAACACCTAAGTTTTTACGGTAACTTGGGTGGTATAGTACTAAAGTTCTGGTCCTATTCTTTTATCCTATGTGTACGTCATGTTGGCACACTTCCGTATTTATTTTATTTTTCATGTCATACTTTGACAAATCGCTGTCCGCACATCTCAATGCGACTACTTTAATCAGCCATATTTCCAAAACCTAAGTTTTTACGGTAACTTGGGTTGTATAATACACAAGTTCTGGTCCTATTCTATCACCCTATGTGTACGTCGTGTATCCACAATTCCGTATTTATTTTTATATTTCATGTCAAACTTAGACAAATCGTTGTCCGCACATCGCATAGCGACTAATTTAATCACCCATATTTCCAAAACCTAAGTTTTTAAGGTATCTTGGGTGGTATAATACTAAATTTCAGGACCTATTCTATCATCCTATGTGTACGTCATGTTGGCACACTTCCGTATTTATTTTATTTTTCATGTCATACTTTGACAAATCGCTGTCCGCACATCTCAATGCGACTACTTTAATCAGCCATATTTCCAAAACCTAAGTTTTTACGGTAACTTGGGTGGTATAATACAGAAGTTCTGGTCCTATTTCATCACCCTACGTGTACGTCATTCTGACACACTGCCGTATTTATTTTATATTTTATGTCAAACTTAGGTGGATCACTGTCCACACATCCAAAGCGACTATTTTAATCACCCGTATTTCCAAAACCTAAGTTTTTAAGGTAACTTGGGTGGTATAGTACTAAAGTTCTGGACTTATTCTATCATCCTATGTGTACGTCATGTTGGCACACCTCCGTATTTTTTTATATTTCGTGTCAAACTTCGACAAATCGTTGTCCGCACATCGCATAGCGACTAATTTAATCACCCATATTTCCAAAACCTAAGTTTTTACGGTAACTTGGGTGGTATAATAATATAGTTCTAATCCTATTCTATCACCCAATGTGTACGTCATGTATCCACAATTCCGTATTTATTTTTATATTTCATGTCAAACTTAGACAAATCGTTGTCCGCACATCGCATAGCGACTAATTTAATCACCCATATTTCCAAAACCTAAGTTTTTAAGGTAACTTGGGTTGTATAATACTATATTTCAGGACCTATTCTATCATCCTATGTGTACGTCATGTTGGCACACTTCCGTATTTATTTTATTTTTCATGTCATACTTTGACAAATCGCTGTCCGCACATCGCAATGCGACTACTTTAATCAGCCATATTTCCAAAACCTAAGTTTTTACGGTAACTTGGGTGGTATAATACTAAATTTCAGGACCTATTCTATCATCCTATGTGTACGTCATGTTGGCACACTTCCGTATTTATTTTATTTTTCATGTCATACTTTGACAAATCGCTGTCCGCACATCTCAATGCGACTACTTTAATCAGCCATATTTCCAAAACCTAAGTTTTTACGGTAACTTGGGTGGTATAATACAGAAGTTCTGGTCCTATTCTATCATTCTACGTGTACGTAATGTTGGCACACCTCCGTATTTATTTTTATATTTCATGTCAATTTTAGACAAATCGTTGTCCGCACATCGCAAAGCGACTAATTTAATCAGCCATATTTCCAAAACCTAAGTTTTTACGGTAACTTGGGTGGTATAATACAGAAGTTCTGGTCCTATTCTATCACCCTACGTGTACCCCTATGTGTACGTCATGTATCCACAATTCCGTATTTATTTTTATATTTCATGTCAAACTTAGACAAATCGTTGTCCGCACATCGCATAGCGACTAATTTAATCACCCATATTTCCAAAACCTAAGTTTTTAAGGTAACTTGGGTGGTATAATACTAAAGTGGGTGCTATAGTGCTAAAGTTCTGGTCCTATTCTATCACCCTACGTGTACATAATGTTGGCACACTTCCGTATTTATTTTATTTTTCATGTCATACTTTGACAAATCGCTGTCCGCACATCTCAATGCGACTACTTTAATCACCCATATTTCCAAAACCTAATTTTTTAAGGTAACTTAGGGTGGTATGGTACTAAAGTTCTAGTCCTATTCTTTCATCCTATGTGTACGTCATGCTGGCACACTTCCGTGTTTATTTTATATTTCATGTCAAACTTAGACAAATCGCTGTCCGCACATCGCAAAGCGACTACTTTAATCAGCCATATTTCCAAAACCTTAGTTCTTACGGTAACTTGGGTGGTATAATACAGACTTTCTGGTCCTATTCTATCACCCTATGTGACCGTATTGTTGGCACACATCCGTATTTATTTCTATATTACATGTCAAACTTAGACAAATCGCTGTCCGCACATCTCAATGCGACTACTTTAATCAGCCATATTTCCAAAACCTAAGTTTTTACGGTAACTTGGGTGGTATAGTACTAAAGTTCTGGTCCTATTCTATCACCCTACGTGTACGTAATGTTGGCACACTTCCGTATTTATTTTATTTTTCATGTCATACTTTGACAAATCGCTGTCCGCACATCTCAATGCGACTAATTTAATCAGCCATATTTCCAAAACCTAAGTTTTTACGGTAACTTGGGTGGTATAATACAGAAGTTCTGGTCCTATTCTATCACCCTACGTGTACCCCTATGTGTACGTCATGTATCCACAATTCCGTATTTATTTTTATATTTCATGTCAAACTTAGACAAATCGTTGTCCGCACATCGCATAGCGACTAATTTAATCACCCATATTTCCAAAACCTAAGTTTTTAAGGTAACTTGGGTGGTATAATACTAAAGTGGGTGCTATAGTGCTAAAGTTCTGGTCCTATTCTATCACCCTACGTGTACATAATGTTGGCACACTTCCGTATTTATTTTATTTTTCATGTCATACTTTGACAAATCGCTGTCCGCACATCTCAATGCGACTACTTTAATCAGCCATATTTCCAAAACCTAAGTTTTTACGGTAACTTGGGTGGTATAATACAGAAGTTCTGGTCCTATTCTATCACCCTATGTGTACGTCATGTATCCACAATTCCGTATTTATTTTTATATTTCATGTCAAACTTAGACAAATCGTTGTCCGCACATCGCATAGCGACTAATTTAATCACCCATATTTCCAAAACCTAAGTTTTTACGGTAACTTGGGTGGTATAGTACTAAAGTTCTGGTCCTATTCTTTTATCCTATGTGTACGTCATGTTGGCACACTTCCGTATTTATTTTATTTTTCATGTCATACTTTGACAAATCGCTGTCCGCACATCTCAATGCGACTACTTTAATCAGCCATATTTCCAAAACCTAAGTTTTTACGGTAACTTGGGTGGTATAATACAGAAGTTCTGGTCCTATTCTATCACCCTACGTGTACCCCTATGTGTACGTCATGTATCCACAATTCCGTATTTATTTTTATATTTCATGTCAAACTTAGACAAATCGTTGTCCGCACATCGCATAGCGACTAATTTAATCACCCATATTTCCAAAACCTAAGTTTTTAAGGTAACTTGGGTGGTATAGTACTAAAGTTCTGGTCCTATTCTTTCATCCTATGTGTACGTCATGTTGGCACACTTCCGTATTTATTTTATTTTTCATGTCATACTTTGACAAATCGCTGTCCGCACATCTCAATGCGTCTACTTTAATCAGCCATATTTCCAAAACCTAAGTTTTTACGGTAACTTGGGTGGTATAATACAGAAGTTCTGGTCCTATTCTATCACCCTAAGTGTACCCCTATGTGTACGTCATGTATCCACAATTCCGTATTTATTTTTATATTTCATGTCAAACTTAGAAAATCGTTGTCCGCACATCGCATAGCGACTAATTTAATCACCCATATTTCCAAAACCAAGGTTTTTAAGGTAACTTGGGTGGTATAGTACTAACGTTCTGGACCTATTCTATCATCCTATGTGTACGTCATGTTGGCACACCTCCGTATTTTTTTATATATCGTGTCAAACTTCGACAAATCTCTGTCCGCACATCTCAATGCGACTACTTTAATCAGCCATATTTCCAAAACCTTAGTTTTTACGGTAACTTGGGTGGTATAATACAGAAGTTCTGGTCCTATTCTATCACCCTACGTGTACGTAATGTTGGCACATCTCCGTATTTATTTTTATATTTCATGTCATACTTAGACAAATCGTTGTCCGCACATCGCATAGCGACTAATTTAATCACCCATATTTCCAAAACCTACGTTTTTAAGGTAACTTGGTTGGTATAGTACTTAAGTTCTGGTCCTATTCTTTCATCCTACGTGTACGTCATGCTGACACACTGCCGTATTTATTTTATATTTTATGTCAAACTTAGGTGGATCGCTGTCCACACATCCAAAGCGACTATTTTAATCACCCGTATTTCCAAAACCTAAGTTTTTAAGGTAACTTGGGTGGTATAGTACTAAAGTTCTGGACCTATTCTATCATCCTATGTGTACGTCATGTTGGCACACCTCCGTATTTTTTTTATATTTCGTGTCAAACTTCGACAAATCTCTGTCCGCACATCTCAATGCGACTACTTTAATCAGCCATATTTCCAAAACCTAAGTTTTTACGGTAACTTGGGTGGTATAATACAGAAGTTCTGGTCCTATTCTATCACCCTATATGTACGTAATGTTGGCACACTTCCGTATTTATTATTATATTTCATGTCATACTTAGACAAATCGTTGTCCGCACATCGCATAGCGACTAATTTAATCACCCATATTTCCAAAACCTAAGTTTTTAAGGTAACTTGGGTTATATAATAATAAATTTCAGGACCTATTCTATCATCCTATGTGTACGTCATGTTGGCACACTTCCGTATTTATTTTATTTTTCATGTCATACTTTGACAAATCGCTGTCCGCACATCTCAATGCGACTACTTTAATCAGCCATATTTCCAAAACCTAGGTTTTTACGGTAACTTGGGTGGTATAATACTAAATTTCAGGACCTATTCTATCATCCTATGTGTACGTCATGTTGGCACACTTCCGTATTTATTTTATTTTTCATGTCATACTTTGACAAATCGCTCTCCGCACATCTCAATGCGACTACTTTAATCAGCCATATTTCCAAAACCTAAGTTTTTACGGTAACTTGGGTGGTATAATACAGAAGTTCTGGTCCTATTCTATCACCCTACGTGTACGTAATGTTGGCACACCTCCGTATTTATTTTTTATATTTCATGTCAAACTTAGACAAATCGTTGTCCGCACATCGCATAGCGACTAATTTAATCACCCATATTTCCAAAACCTAATTTTTTAAGGTAACTTAGGGTGGTATGGTACTAAATTTCTAGTCCTAATCTTTCATCCTATGTGTACGTCATGCTGGCACACTTCCGTGTTTATTTTATATTTCATGTCAAACTTAGACAAATCGCTGTCCGCACATCGCAAAGCGACTACTTTAATCAGCCATATTTCCAAAACCTTAGTTTTTACGGTAACTTGGGTGGTATAATACAGACTTTCTGGTCCTATTCTATCACCCTATGTGACCGTAATGTTGGCACACTTCCGTATTTATTTCTATATTACATGTCAAACTTAGACAAATCGCTGTCCGCACATCTCAATGCGACTAATTTAATCAGCCATATTTCCAAAACCTAAGTTTTTACGGTAACTTGGGTGGTATAGTACTAAAGTTCTGGTCCTATTCTATCACCCTACGTGTACGTAATGTTGGCACACTTCCGTATTTATTTTATTTTTCATGTCATACTTTGACAAATCGCTGTCCGCACATCTCAATGCGATTACTTTAATCAGCCATATTTCCAAAACCTAAGTTTTTACGGTAACTTGGGTGGTATAATACAGAAGTTCTGGTCCTATTCTATCACCCTATGTGTACGTCATGTATCCACAATTCCGTATTTATTTTTATATTTCATGTCAAACTTAGACAAATCGTTGTCCGCACATCGCATAGCGACTAATTTAATCACCCATATTTCCAAAACCTAAGTTTTTACGGTAACTTGGGTGGTATAGTACTAAAGTTCTGGTCCTATTCTTTCATCCTATGTGTACGTCATGTTGGCACACTTCCGTATTTATTTTATTTTTCATGTCATACTTTGACAAATCGCTGTCCGCACATCTCAATGCTACTACTTTAATCAGCCATATTTCCAAAACCTAAGTTTTTACGGTAACTTGGGTGGTATAATACAGAAGTTCTGGTCCTATTCTATCACCCTACGTGTACCCCTATGTGTACGTCATGTATCCACAATTCCGTATTTATTTTTATATTTCATGTCAAACTTAGACAAATCGTTGTCCGCACATCGCATAGCGACTAATTTAATCACCCATATTTCCAAAACCTAAGTTTTTAAGGTAACTTGGGTGGTATAATACTAAATTTCAGGACCTATTCTATCATCCTATGTGTACGTCATGTTGGCACACTTCCGTATTTATTTTATTTTTCATGTCATACTTTGACAAATCGCTGTCCGCACATCTCAATGCGACTACTTTAATCAGCCATATTTCCAAAACCTAAGTTTTTACGGTAACTTGGGTGGTATAATACAGAAGTTCTGGTCCTATTCTATCACCCTACGTGTACGTAATGTTGGCACACCTCCGTATTTATTTTTATATTTCATGTCAAACTTAGACAAATCGTTGTCCGCACATCGCATAGCGACTAATTTAATCACCCATATTTCCAAAACCTACGTTTTTACGGTAACTTGGGTGGTATAGTACTAATGTTCTGGACCTATTCTATCATCCTATGTGTACGTCATGTTGGCACACCTCCGTATTTTTTTTTATATTTCGTGTCAAACTTCGACAAATCGTTGTCCGCACATCGCATAGCGACTACTTTAATCAGCCATATTTCCAAAACCTAAGTTTTTACGGTAACTTGCGTGGTATAATACAGAAGTTCTGGTCCTATTCTATCACCCTATATGTACGTAATGTTGGCACACTTCCGTATTTATTATTATATTTCATGTCATACTTAGACAAATCGTTGTCCGCACATCGCATAGCGACTAATTTAATCAGCCATATTTCCAACACCTAAGTTTTTACGGTAACTTGGGTGGTATAGTACTAAAGTTCTGGTCCTATTCTTTTATCCTATGTGTACGTCATGTTGGCACACTTCCGTATTTATTTTATTTTTCATGTCATACTTTGACAAATCGCTGTCCGCACATCTCAATGCGACTACTTTAATCAGCCATATTTCCAAAACCTAAGTTTTTACGGTAACTTGGGTGGTATAATATAGAAGTTCTGGTCCTATTCTATCACCCTACGTGTACCCCTATGTGTACGTCATGTATCCACAATTCCGTATTTATTTTTATATTTCATGTCAAACTTAGACAAATCGTTGTCCGCACATCGCATAGCGACTAATTTAATCACCCATATTTCCAAAACCTAAGTTTTTAAGGTAACTTGGGTGGTATAGTACTGAAGTTCTGGTCCTATTCTTTCATCCTATGTGTACGTCATGTTGGCACACTTCCGTATTTATTTTATTTTTCATGTCATACTTTGACAAATCGCTGTCCGCACATCTCAATGCGACTACTTTATCAGCCATATTTCCAAAACCTAAGTTTTTACGGTAACTTGGGTGGTATAATACAGAAGTTCTGGTCCTATTCTATCACCCTACGTGTACCCCTATGTGTACGTCATGTATCCACAATTCCGTATTTATTTTTATATTTTATGTCAAAATTAGAAAATCGTTGTCCGCACATCGCAAAGCGACTAATTTAATCACCCATATTTCCAAAACCTAAGTTTTTAAGGTAACTTGGGTGGTATAGTACTAAATTTCAGGACCTATTCTATCATCCTATGTGTACGTCATGTTGGCACACTTCCGTATTTATTTTATTTTTCATGTCATACTTTGACAAATCGCTGTCCGCTTATTTCAATGCGACTACTTTAATCAGCCATATTTCCAAAACCTAAGTTTTTACGGTAACTTGGGTGGTATAATACAGACGTTCTGGTCCTATTCTATCACCCTACGTGTACGTAATGTTGGCACACCTCCGTATTTATTTTTATATTTCATGTCAAACTTAGACAAATCGTTGTCCGCACATCGCATAGCGACTAATTTAATCACCCATATTTCCAAAACCTAAGTTTTTACGGTAACTTGGGTGGTATAGTACTAAAGTTCTGGACCTATTCTATCATCCTATGTGTACGTCATGTTGGCACACCTCCGTATTTTTTTTATATTTCGTGTCAAACTTAGACAAATCGTTGTCCGCACATCGCAAAGCGACTAATTTAATCAGCCATATTTCCAACACCTAAGTTTTTACGGTAACTTGGGTGGTATAGTACTAAAGTTCTGGTCCTATTCTTTTATCCTATGTGTACGTCATGTTGGCACACTTCCGTATTTATTATTATATTTCATGTCATACTTAGACAAATCGTTGTCCGCACATCGCAAAGCGACTAATTTAATCAGCCATATTTCCAACACCTAAGTTTTTACGGTAACTTGGGTGGTATAGTACTAAAGTTCTGGTCCTATTCTTTTATCCTATGTGTACGTCATGTTGGCACACTTCCGTATTTATTTTATTTTTCATGTCATACTTTGACAAATCGCTGTCCGCACATCTCAATGCGACTACTTTAATCAGCCATATTTCCAAAACCTAAGTTTTTACGGTAACTTGGGTGGTATAATACAGAAGTTCTGGTCCTATTCTATCACCCAATGTGTACGTCATGTATCCACAATTCCGTATTTATTTTTATATTTCATGTCAAACTTAGACAAATCGTTGTCCGCACATCGCATAGCGACTAATTTAATCACCCATATTTCCAAAACCTAAGTTTTTACGGTAACTTGGGTGGTATAATACTAAAGTTCTGGACCTATTCTATCATCCTATGTGTACGTCATGTTGGCACACCTCCGTATTTTTTTTATATTTCGTGTCAAACTTAGACAAATCGTTGTCCGCACATCGCATAGCGACTACTTTAATCAGCCATATTTCCAATACCTAAGTTTTTACGGTAACTTGGGTGGTATAATACAGAAGTTCTGGTCCTATTCTATCACCCTATATGTACATAATGTTGGCACACTTCCGTATTTATTATTATATTTCATGTCATACTTAGACAAATCGTTGTCCGCACATCGCAAAGCGACTAATTTAATCAGCCATATTTCCAACATCTAAGTTTTTACGGTAACTTGGGTGGTATAGTACTAAAGTTCTGGTCCTATTCTTTTATCCTATGTGTACGTCATGTTGGCACACTTCCGTATTTATTTTATTTTTCATGTCATACTTTGACAAATCGCTGTCCGCACATCTCAATGCGACTACTTTAATCAGCCATATTTCCAAAACCTAAGTTTTTACGGTAACTTGGGTGGTATAATACAGAAGTTCTGGTCCTATTCTATCACCCTACGTGTACCCCTATGTGTACGTCATGTATCCACAATTCCGTATTTATTTTTATATTTCATGTCAAACTTAGACCAATCGTTGTCCGCACATCGCATAGCGACTAATTTAATCACCCATATTTCCAAAACCTAAGTTTTTAAGGTAACTTGGGTGGTATAGTACTAAAGTTCTGGTCCTATTCTTTCATCCTATGTGTACGTCATGTTGGCACACTTCCGTATTTATTTTATTTTTCATGTCATACTTTGACAAATCGCTGTCCGCACATCTCATGGCGACTACTTTAATCAGCCATATTTCCAAAACCTAAGTTTTTACGGTAACTTGGGTGGTATAATACAGAAGTTCTGGTCCTATTCTATCAACCTACGTGTACCCCTATGTGTACGTCATGTATCCACAATTCCGTATTTATTTTTATATTTTATGTCAAACTTAGAAAATCGTTGTCCGCACATCGCATAGCGACTAATTTAATCACCCATATTTACAAAACCTAAGTTTTTAAGGTAACTTGGGTGGTATAGTACTAAAGTTCTGGACCTATTCTATCATCCTATGTGTACGTCATGTTGGCACACCTCCGTATTTTTTTTATATTTCGTGTCAAACTTCGACAAATCTCTGTCCGCACATCTCAATGCGACTACTTTAATCAGCCATATTTCCAAAACCTTAGTTTTTACGGTAACTTGGGTGGTATAATACAGAAGTTCTGGTCCTATTCTATCACCCTACGTGTACGTAATGTTGGCACATCTCCGTATTTATTTTTATATTTCATGTCATACTTAGACAAATCGTTGTCCGCACATCGCATAGCGACTAATTTAATCACCCATATTTCCAAAACCTAAGTTTTTAAGGTAACTTGGTTGGTATAGTACTAAAGTTTTGGTCCTATTCTTTCATCCTACGTGTACGTCATGTTGGCACACCTCCGTATTTTTTTTATATTTCGTGTCAAACTTCGACAAATCTCTGTCCGCACATCTCAATGCGACTACTTTAATCAGCCATATTTCCAAAACCTAAGTTTTTACGGTAACTTGGGTGGTATAATACAGATGTTCTGGTCCTATTTCATCACCCTACGTGTACGTCATGCTGACACACTGCGGTATTTATTTTATATTTTATGTCAAACTTTGAGAAATCGCTGTCCGCACATCTCAATGCGACTACTTTAATCAGCCATATTTCCAAAACCTAAGTTTTTACGGTAACTTGGGTGGTATAATACAGAAGTTCTGGTCCTATTCTATCACCCTATGTGTACGTCATGTTTCCACAATTCCGTATTTATTTTTATATTTCATGTCAAACTTAGACAAATCGTTGTCCGCACATCGCATAGCGACTAATTTAATCACCCATATTTCCAAAACCTAAGTTTTTACGGTAACTTGGGTGGTATAGTACTAAAGTTCTGGTCCTATTCTTTCATCCTATGTGTACGTCATGTTGGCACACTTCCGTATTTATTTTATTTTTCATGTCATACTTTGACAAATCGCTGTCCGCACATCTCAATGCGACTAATTTAATCAGCCATATTTCCAAAACCTAAGTTTTTACGGTAACTTGGGTGGTATAATACAGAAGTTCTGGTCCTATTCTATCACCCTACGTGTACCCCTATGTGTACGTCATGTATCCACAATTCCGTATTTATTTTTATATTTCATGTCAAACTTAGACAAATCGTTGTCCGCACATCGCATAGTGACTAATTTAATCACCCATATTTCCAAAACCTAAGTTTTTAAGGTAACTTGGGTAGTATAGTACTAAAGTTCTGGTCCTATTCTTTCATCCTATGTGTACGTCATGTTGGCACACTTCCGTATTTATTTTATTTTTCATGTCATACTTTGACAAATCGCTGTCCGCACATCTCAATGCGACTACTTTAATCAGCCATATTTCCAAAACCTAAGTTTTTACGGTAACTTGGGTGGTATAATACAGAAGTTCTGGTCCTATTCTATCACCCTACGTGTACGTAATGTTGGCACACCTCCGTATTTATTTTTATATTTCATGTCAAACTTAGACAAATCGTTGTCCGCACATCGCATAGCGACTAATTTAATCACCCATATTTCCAAAACCTAAGTTTTTACGGTAACTTGGGTGGTATAGTACTAAAGTTCTTGACCTATTCTATCATCCTATGTGTACGTCATGTTGGCACACCTCCGTATTTTTTTATATTTCGTGTCAAACTTCGACAAATCGTTGTCCGCACATCGCATAGCGACTACTTTAATCGGCCATATTTCCAAAACCTAAGTTTTTTCGGTAACTTGGGTGGTATAATACAGAAGTTCTGGTCCTATTCTATCACCCTACATGTACGTAATGTTGGCACACTTCCGTATTTATTATTATATTTCATGTCATACTTAGACAAATCGTTGTCCGCACATCGCATAGCGACTAATTTAATCAGCCATATTTCCAACACCTAAGTTTTTACGGTAACTTGGGTGGTATAGTACTAAAGTTCTGGTCCTATTCTTTTATCCTATGTGTACGTCATGTTGGCACACTTCCGTATTTATTTTATTTTTCATGTCATACTTTGACAAATCGCTGTCCGCACATCTCAATGCGACTACTTTAATCAGCCATATTTCCAAAACCTAAGTTTTTACGGTAACTTGGGTGGTATAATACAGATGTTCTGGTCCTATTTCATCACCCTACGTGTACGTCATGCTGACACACTGCGGTATTTATTTTATATTTTATGTCAAACTTTGAGAAATCGCTGTCCGCACATCTCAATGCGACTACTTTAATCAGCCATATTTCCAAAACCTAAGTTTTTACGGTAACTTGGGTGGTATAATACAGAAGTTCTGGTCCTATTCTATCACCCTATGTGTACGTCATGTTTCCACAATTCCGTATTTATTTTTATATTTCATGTCAAACTTAGACAAATCGTTGTCCGCACATCGCATAGCGACTAATTTAATCACCCATATTTCCAAAACCTAAGTTTTTACGGTAACTTGGGTGGTATAGTACTAAAGTTCTGGTCCTATTCTTTCATCCTATGTGTACGTCATGTTGGCACACTTCCGTATTTATTTTATTTTTCATGTCATACTTTGACAAATCGCTGTCCGCACATCTCAATGCGACTAATTTAATCAGCCATATTTCCAAAACCTAAGTTTTTACGGTAACTTGGGTGGTATAATACAGAAGTTCTGGTCCTATTCTATCACCCTACGTGTACCCCTATGTGTACGTCATGTATCCACAATTCCGTATTTATTTTTATATTACATGTCAAACTTAGACAAATCGTTGTCCGCACATCGCATAGTGACTAATTTAATCACCCATATTTCCAAAACCTAAGTTTTTAAGGTAACTTGGGTAGTATAGTACTAAAGTTCTGGTCCTATTCTTTCATCCTATGTGTACGTCATGTTGGCACACTTCCGTATTTATTTTATTTTTCATGTCATACTTTGACAAATCGCTGTCCGCACATCTCAATGCGACTACTTTAATCAGCCATATTTCCAAAACCTAAGTTTTTACGGTAACTTGGGTGGTATAATACAGAAGTTCTGGTCCTATTCTATCACCCTACGTGTACGTAATGTTGGCACACCTCCGTATTTATTTTTATATTTCATGTCAAACTTAGACAAATCGTTGTCCGCACATCGCATAGCGACTAATTTAATCACCCATATTTCCAAAACCTAAGTTTTTACGGTAACTTGGGTGGTATAGTACTAAAGTTCTTGACCTATTCTATCATCCTATGTGTACGTCATGTTGGCACACCTCCGTATTTTTTTATATTTCGTGTCAAACTTCGACAAATCGTTGTCCGCACATCGCATAGCGACTACTTTAATCGGCCATATTTCCAAAACCTAAGTTTTTTCGGTAACTTGGGTGGTATAATACAGAAGTTCTGGTCCTATTCTATCACCCTACATGTACGTAATGTTGGCACACTTCCGTATTTATTATTATATTTCATGTCATACTTAGACAAATCGTTGTCCGCACATCGCATAGCGACTAATTTAATCAGCCATATTTCCAACACCTAAGTTTTTACGGTAACTTGGGTGGTATAGTACTAAAGTTCTGGTCCTATTCTTTTATCCTATGTGTACGTCATGTTGGCACACTTCCGTATTTATTTTATTTTTCATGTCATACTTTGACAAATCGCTGTCCGCACATCTCAATGCGACTACTTTAATCAGCCATATTTCCAAAACCTAAGTTTTTACGGTAACTTGGGTGGTATAATACAGAAGTTCTGGTCCTATTCTATCACCCTACGTGTACCCCTATGTGTACGTCATGTATCCACAATTCCGTATTTATTTTTATATTTTATGTCAAACTTAGAAAATCGTTGTCCGCACATCGCATAGCGACTAATTTAATCACCCATATTTACAAAACCTAAGTTTTTAAGGTAACTTGGGTGGTATAGTACTAAAGTTCTGGACCTATTCTATCATCCTATGTGTACGTCATGTTGGCACACCTCCGTATTTTTTTTATATTTCGTGTCAAACTTCGACAAATCTCTGTCCGCACATCTCAATGCGATTACTTTAATCAGCCATATTTCCAAAACCTTAGTTTTTACGGTAACTTGGGTGGTATAATACAGAAGTTCTGGTCCTATTCTATCACCCTACGTGTACGTAATGTTGGCACATCTCCGTATTTATTTTTATATTTCATGTCATACTTAGACAAATCGTTGTCCGCACATCGCATAGCGACTAATTTAATCACCCATATTTCCAAAACCTAAGTTTTTAAGGTAACTTGGTTGGTATAGTACTAAATTTCTGGTCCTATTCTTTCATCCTACGTGTACGTCATGTTGGCACACCTCCGTATTTTTTTTATATTTCGTGTCAAACTTCGACAAATCTCTGTCCGCACATCTCAATGCGACTACTTTAATCAGCCATATTTCCAAAACCTAAGTTTTTACGGTAACTTGGGTGGTATAATACAGATGTTCTGGTCCTATTTCATCACCCTACGTGTACGTCATGCTGACACACTGCGGTATTTATTTTATATTTTATGTCAAACTTTGACAAATCGCTGTCCGCACATCTCAATGCGACTACTTTAATCAGCCATATTTCCAAAACCTAAGTTTTTACGGTAACTTGGGTGGTATAATACAGAAGTTCTGGTCCTATTCTATCACCCTATGTGTACGTCATGTTTCCACAATTCCGTATTTATTTTTATATTTCATGTCAAACTTAGACAAATCGTTGTCCGCACATCGCATAGCGACTAATTTAATCACCCATATTTCCAAAACCTAAGTTTTTACGGTAACTTGGGTGGTATAGTACTAAAGTTCTGGTCCTATTCTTTCATCCTATGTGTACGTCATGTTGGCACACTTCCGTATTTATTTTATTTTTCATGTCATACTTTGACAAATCGCTGTCCGCACATCTCAATGCGACTAATTTAATCAGCCATATTTCCAAAACCTAAGTTTTTACGGTAACTTAGGTGGTATAATACAGAAGTTCTGGTCCTATTCTATCACCCTACGTGTACCCCTATGTGTACGTCATGTATCCACAATTCCGTATTTATTTTTATATTTCATGTCAAACTTAGACAAATCGTTGTCCGCACATCGCATAGTGACTAATTTAATCACCCATATTTCCAAAACCTAAGTTTTTAAGGTAACTTGGGTAGTATAGTACTAAAGTTCTGGTCCTATTCTTTCATCCTATGTGTACGTCATGTTGGCACACTTCCGTATTTATTTTATTTTTCATGTCATACTTTGACAAATCGCTGTCCGCACATCTCAATGCGACTACTTTAATCAGCCATATTTCCAAAACCTAAGTTTTTACGGTAACTTGGGTGGTATAATACAGAAGTTCTGGTCCTATTCTATCACCCTACGTGTACGTAATGTTGGCACACCTCCGTATTTATTTTTATATTTCATGTCAAACTTAGACAAATCGTTGTCCGCACATCGCATAGCGACTAATTTAATCACCCATATTTCCAAAACCTAAGTTTTTACGGTAACTTGGGTGGTATAGTACTAAAGTTCTTGACCTATTCTATCATCCTATGTGTACGTCATGTTGGCACACCTCCGTATTTTTTTATATTTCGTGTCAAACTTCGACAAATCGTTGTCCGCACATCGCATAGCGACTACTTTAATCGGCCATATTTCCAAAACCTAAGTTTTTTCGGTAACTTGGGTGGTATAATACAGAGGTTCTGGTCCTATTCTATCACCCTACATGTACGTAATGTTGGCACACTTCCGTATTTATTATTATATTTCATGTCATACTTAGACAAATCGTTGTCCGCACATCGCATAGCGACTAATTTAATCAGCCATATTTCCAACACCTAAGTTTTTACGGTAACTTGGGTGGTATAGTACTAAAGTTCTGGTCCTATTCTTTTATCCTATGTGTACGTCATGTTGGCACACTTCCGTATTTATTTTATTTTTCATGTCATACTTTGACAAATCGCTGTCCGCACATCTCAATGCGACTACTTTAATCAGCCATATTTCCAAAACCTAAGTTTTTACGGTAACTTGGGTGGTATAATACAGAAGTTCTGGTCCTATTCTATCACCCTATGTGTACCCCTATGTGTACGTCATGTATCCACAATTCCGTATTTATTTTTATATTTCATGTCAAACTTAGACAAATCGTTGTCCGCACATCGCATAGCGACTAATTTAATCACCCATATTTCCAAAACCTAAGTTTTAAGGTAACTTGGGTGGTATAGTACTAAAGTTCTGGTCCTATTCTTTCATCCTATGTGTACGTCATGTTGGCACACTTCCGTATTTATTTTATTTTTCATGTCATACTTTGACAAATCGCTGTCCGCACATCTCAATGCGACTACTTTAATCAGCCATATTTCCAAAACCTAAGTTTTTACGGTAACTTGGGTGGTATAATACAGAAGTTCTGGTCCTATTCTATCACCCTACGTGTACCCCTATGTGTACGTCATGTATCCACAATTCCGTATTTATTTTTATATTTCATGTCAAACTTAGAAAATCGTTGTCCGCACATCGCATAGCGACTAATTTAATCACACATATTTCCAAAACCTAAGTTTTTAAGGTAACTTGGGTGGTATAGTACTAAAGTTCTGGACCTATTCTATCATCCTATGTGTACGTCATGTTGGCACACCTCCGTATTTTTTTTATATTTCGTGTCAAACTTCGACAAATCGTTGTCCGCACATCGCATAGCGACTACTTTAATCAGCCATATTTCCAAAACCTAAGTTTTTACGGTAACTTGGGTGGTATAATACAGAAGTTCTGGTCCTATTCTATCACCCTACGTGTACGTAATGTTGGCACACCTCCGTATTTATTTTTATATTTCATGTCAAACTTAGACAAATCGTTGTCCGCACATCGCATAGCGACTAATTTAATCACCCATATTTCCAAAACCTAAGTTTTTACGGTAACTTGGGTGGTATAGTACTAAAGTTCTGGACCTATTCTATCATCCTATGTGTACGTCATGTTGGCACACCTCCGTATTTTTTTTATATTTCGTGTCAAACTTCGACAAATCGTTGTCCGCACATCGCATAGCGACTACTTTAATCAGCCATATTTCCAAAACCTAAGTTTTTACGGTAACTTGGGTGGTATAATACAGAAGTTCTGGTCCTATTCTATCACCCTATATGTACGTAATGTTGGCACACTTCCGTATTTATTATTATATTTCATGTCATACTTAGACAAATCGTTGTCCGCACATCGCAAAGCGACTAATTTAATCAGCCATATTTCCAACACCTACGTTTTTACGGTAACTTGGGTGGTATAGTACTAAAGTTCTGGTCCTATTCTTTTATCCTATGTGTACGTCATGTTGGCACACTTCCGTATTTATTTTATTTTTCATGTCATACTTTGACAAATCGCTGTCCGCACATCTCAATGCGACTACTTTAATCAGCCATATTTCCAAAACCTAAGTTTTTACGGTAACTTGGGTGGTATAATACAGAAGTTCTGGTCCTATTCTATCACCCTACGTGTACCCCTTTGTGTACGTCATGTATCCACAATTCCGTATTTATTTTTATATTTCATGTCAAACTTAGACAAATCGTTGTCCGCACATCGCATAGCGACTAATTTAATCACCCATATTTCCAAAACCTAAGTTTTACGGTAACTTGGGTGGTATAGTACTAAAGTTCTGGACCTATTCTATCATCCTATGTGTACGTCATGTTGGCACACCTCCGTATTTTTTTTATATTTCGTGTCAAACTTCGACAAATCGTTGTCCGCACATCGCATAGCGACTACTTAATCAGCCATATTTCCAAAACCTAAGTTTTTACGGTAACTTGGGTGGTATAATACAGAAGTTCTGGTCCTATTCTATCACCCTATATGTACGTAATGTTGGCACACTTCCGTATTTATTATTATATTTCATGTCATACTTAGACAAATCGTTGTCCGCACATCGCAAAGCGACTAATTTAATCAGCCATATTTCCAACACCTAAGTTTTTACGGTAACTTGGGTGGTATAGTACTAAAGTTCTGGTCCTATTCTTTTATCCTATGTGTACGTCATGTTGGCACACTTCCGTATTTATTTTATTTTTCATGTCATACTTTGACAAATCGCTGTCCGCACATCTCAATGCGACTACTTTAATCAGCCATATTTCCAAAACACCTAAGTTTTTACGGTAACTTGGGTGGTATAATACAGAAGTTCTGGTCCTATTCTATCACCCTACGTGTACCCCTATGTGTACGTCATGTATCCACAATTCCGTATTTATTTTTATATTTCATGTCAAACTTAGACAAATCGTTGTCCGCACATCGCATAGCGACTAATTTAATCACCCATATTTCCAAAACCTAAGTTTTTAAGGTAACTTGGGTGGTATAGTACTAAAGTTGTGGTCCTATTCTTTCATCCTATGTGTACGTCATGTTGGCACACTTCCGTATTTATTTTATTTTTCATGTCATACTTTGACAAATCGCTGTCCGCACATCTCAATGCGACTACTTTAATCAGCCATATTTCCAAAACCTAGGTTTTTACGGTAACTTGGGTGGTATAATACAGAAGTTCTGGTCCTATTCTATCAACCTACGTGTACCCCTATGTGTACGTCATGTATCCACAATTCCGTATTTATTTTTATATTTTATGTCAAACTTAGAAAATCGTTGTCCGCACATCGCATAG
Organism: Flexamia atlantica; assembly: GCA_035578135.1. NCBI lineage: Eukaryota > Metazoa > Arthropoda > Insecta > Hemiptera > Cicadellidae > Flexamia > Flexamia atlantica. The sequence continues at coordinate 7,433,996 of JAQJVK010000026.1, read as the reverse complement.
CGACTAATTTAATCACCCATATTTACAAAACCCAAGTTTTTAAGGTAACTTGGGTGGTATAGTACTAAAGTTCTGGACCTATTCTATCATCCTATGTGTACGTCATGTTGGCACACCTCCGTATTTTTTTTATATTTCGTGTCAAACTTCGACAAATCTCTGTCCGCACATCTCAATGCGACTACTTTAATCAGCCATATTTCCAAAACCTTAGTTTTTTACGGTAATTTGGGTGGTATAATACAGAAGTTCTGGTCCTATTCTATCACCCTACGTGTACGTAATGTTGGCACATCTCCGTATTTATTTTTATATTTCATGTCATACTTAGACAAATCGTTGTCCGCACATCGCATAGCGACTAATTTAATCACCCATATTTCCAAAACCTAAGTTTTTAAGATAACTTGGTTGGTATAGTACTAAAGTTCTGGTCCTATTCTTTCATCCTACGTGTACGTCATGTTGGCACACCTCCGTATTTTTTTTATATTTCGTGTCAAACTTCGACAAATCTCTGTCCGCACATCTCAATGCGACTACTTTAATCAGCCATATTTCCAAAACCTAAGTTTTTACGGTAACTTGGGTGGTATAATACAGATGTTCTGGTCCTATTTCATCACCCTACGTGTACGTCATGCTGACACACTGCGGTATTTATTTTATATTTTATGTCAAACTTTGACAAATCGCTGTCCGCACATCTCAATGCGACTACTTTAATCAGCCATATTTCCAAAACCTAAGTTTTTACGGTAAATTGGGTGGTATAATACAGAAGTTCTGGTCCTATTCTATCACCCTATGTGTACGTCATGTTTCCACAATTCCGTATTTATTTTTATATTTCATGTCAAACTTAGACAAATCGTTGTCCGCACATCGCATAGCGACTAATTTAATCACCCATATTTCCAAAACCTACGTTTTTACGGTAACTTGGGTGGTATAGTACTAAAGTTCTGGTCCTATTCTTTCATCCTATGTGTACGTCATGTTGGCACACTTCCGTATTTATTTTATTTTTCATGTCATACTTTGACAAATCGCTGTCCGCACATCTCAATGCGACTAATTTAATCAGCCATATTTCCAAAACCTAAGTTTTTACGGTAACTTGGGTGGTATAATACAGAAATTCTGGTCCTATTCTATCACCCTACGTGTACCCCTATGTGTACGTAATGTATCCACAATTCCGTATTTATTTTTATATTTCATGTCAAACTTAGACAAATCGTTGTCCGCACATCGCATAGTGACTAATTTAATCACCCATATTTCCAAAACCTAAGTTTTTAAGGTAACTTGGGTAGTATAGTACTAAAGTTCTGGTCCTATTCTTTCATCCTATGTGTACGTCATGTTGGCACACTTCCGTATTTATTTTATTTTTCATGTCATACTTTGACAAATCGCTGTCCGCACATCTCAATGCGACTACTTTAATCAGCCATATTTCCAAAACCTAAGTTTTTACGGTAACTTGGGTGGTATAATACAGAAGTTCTGGTCCTATTCTATCACCCTACGTGTACCCCTATGTGTACGTCATGTATCCACAATTCCGTATTTATTTTTATATTTCATGTCAAACTTAGAAAATCGTTGTCCGCACATCGCATAGCGACTAATTTAATCACCCATATTTCCAAAACCTAAGTTTTTAAGGTAACTTGGGTGGTATAGTACTAAAGTTCTGGACCTATTCTATCATCCTATGTGTACGTCATGTTGGCACACCTCCGTATTTTTTTTATATTTCGTGTCAAACTTCGACAAATCGTTGTCCGCACATCGCATAGCGACTACTTTAATCAGCCATATTTCCAAAACCTAAGTTTTTACGGTAACTTGGGTGGTATAATACAGAAGTTCTGGTCCTATTCTATCACCCTATATGTACGTAATGTTGGCACACTTCCGTATTTATTATTATATTTCATGTCATACTTAGACAAATCGTTGTCCGCACATCGCAAAGCGACTAATTTAATCAGCCATATTTCCAACACCTAAGTTTTTACGGTAACTTGGGTGGTATAGTACTAAAGTTCTGGTCCTATTCTTTTATCCTATGTGTACGTCATGTTGGCACACTTCCGTATTTATTTTATTTTTCATGTCATACTTTGAGTAATCGCTGTCCGCACATCTCAATGCGACTACTTTAATCAGCCATATTTCCAAAACCTATGTTTTTACGGTAACTTGGGTGGTATAATACAGAAGTTCTGGTCCTATTCTATCACCCTACGTGTACCCCTATGTGTACGTCATGTATCCACAATTCCGTATTTATTTTTATATTTCATGTCAAACTTAGACAAATCGTTGTCCGCACATCGCATAGCGACTAATTTAATCACCCATATTTCCAAAACCTAAGTTTTTAAGGTAACTTGGGTGGTATAGTACTAAAGTTCTGGTCCTATTCTTTCATCCTATGTGTACGTCATGTTGGCACACTTCCGTATTTATTTTATTTTTCATGTCATACTTTGACAAATCGCTGTCCGCACATCTCAATGCGACTACTTTAATCAGCCATATTTCCAAAACCTAAGTTTTTAAGGTAACTTGGGTGGTATAGTACTAAAGTTCTGGTCCTATTCTTTCATCCTACGTGTACGTCATGTTGGCACACCTCCGTATTTTTTTTTTATATTTCGTGTCAAACTTCGACAAATCTCTGTCCGCACATCTCAATGCGACTACTTTAATCAGCCATATTTCCAAAACCTAAGTTTATACGGTAACTTGGGTGGTATAATACAGAAGTTCTGGTCCTATTCTATCACCCTATGTGTACGTCATGTTTCCACAATTCCGTATTTATTTTATTTTTCATGTCATACTTTGACAAATCGCTGTCCGCACATCTCAATGCGACTACTTTAATCAGCCATATTTCCAAAACCTAAGTTTTTACGGTAACTTGGTTGGTATAATACAGAAGTTCTGGTCCTATTCTATCACCCTACGTGTACGTAATGTTGGCACACCTCCGTATTTATTTTATATTTCATGTCAAACTTAGACAAATCGTTGTCCGCACATCGCATAGCGACTAATTTAATCACCCATATTTCCAAAACCTAAGTTTTTACGGTAACTTGGGTGGTATAGTACTAAAGTTCTTGACCTATTCTATCATCCTATGTGTACGTCATGTTGGCACACCTCCGTATTTTTTTTATATTTCGTGTCAAACTTCGACAAATCGTTGTCCGCACATCGCATAGCGACTACTTTAATCGGCCATATTTCCAAAACCTAAGTTTTTTCGGTAACTTGGGTGGTATAATACAGAAGTTCTGGTCCTATTCTATCACCCTACATGTACGTAATGTTGGCACACTTCCGTATTTATTATTATATTTCATGTCATAGACAAATCGTTGTCCGCACATCGCATAGCGACTAATTTAATCAGCCATATTTCCAACACCTAAGTTTTTACGGTAACTTGGGTGGTATAGTACTAAAGTTCTGGTCCTATTCTTTTCTCCTATGTGTACGTCATGTTGGCACACTTCCGTATTTATTTTATTTTTCATGTCATACTTTGACAAATCGCTGTCCGCACATCTCAATGCGACTACTTTAATCAGCCATATTTCCAAAACCTAAGTTTTTACGGTAACTTGGGTGGTATAATACAGAAGTTCTGGTCCTATTCTATCACCCTACGTGTACCCCTATGTGTACGTCATGTATCCACAATTCCGTATTTATTTTTATATTTCATGTCAAACTTAGACAAATCGTTGTCCGCACATCGCATAGCGACTAATTTAATCACCCATATTTCCAAAACCTAAGTTTTTAAGGTAACTTGGGTGGTATAGTACTAAAGTTCTGGTCCTATTCTTTCATCCTATGTGTACGTCATGTTGGCACACTTCCGTATTTATTTTATTTTTCATGTCATACTTTGACAAATCGCTGTCCGCACATCTCAATGCGACTACTTTAATCAGCCATATTTCCAAAACCTAAGTTTTTACGGTAACTTGGGTGGTATAATACAGAAGTTCTGGTCCTATTCTATCACCCTATATGTACGTAATGTTGGCACACTTCCGTATTTATTATTATATTTCATGTCATACTTAGACAAATCGTTGTCCGCACATCGCAAAGCGACTAATTTAATCAGCCATATTTCCAACACCTAAGTTTTTACGGTAACTTGGGTGGTATAGTACTAAAGTTCTGGTCCTATTCTTTTATCCTATGTGTACGTCATGTTGGCACACTTCCGTATTTATTTTATTTTTCATGTCATACTTTGAGTAATCGCTGTCCGCACATCTCAATGCGACTACTTTAATCAGCCATATTTCCAAAACCTATGTTTTTACGGTAACTTGGGTGGTATAATACAGAAGTTCTGGTCCTATTCTATCACCCTACGTGTACCCCTATGTGTACGTCATGTATCCACAATTCCGTATTTATTTTTATATTTCATGTCAAACTTAGACAAATCGTTGTCCGCACATCGCATAGCGACTAATTTAATCACCCATATTTCCAAAACCTAAGTTTTTAAGGTAACTTGGGTGGTATAGTACTAAAGTTCTGGTCCTATTCTTTCATCCTATGTGTACGTCATGTTGGCACACTTCCGTATTTATTTTATTTTTCATGTCATACTTTGACAAATCGCTGTCCGCACATCTCAATGCGACTACTTTAATCAGCCATATTTCCAAAACCTAAGTTTTTAAGGTAACTTGGGTGGTATAGTACTAAAGTTCTGGTCCTATTCTTTCATCCTACGTGTACGTCATGTTGGCACACCTCCGTATTTTTTTTTTTATATTTCGTGTCAAACTTCGACAAATCTCTGTCCGCACATCTCAATGCGACTACTTTAATCAGCCATATTTCCAAAACCTAAGTTTATACGGTAACTTGGGTGGTATAATACAGAAGTTCTGGTCCTATTCTATCACCCTATGTGTACGTCATGTTTCCACAATTCCGTATTTATTTTATTTTTCATGTCATACTTTGACAAATCGCTGTCCGCACATCTCAATGCGACTACTTTAATCAGCCATATTTCCAAAACCTAAGTTTTTACGGTAACTTGGTTGGTATAATACAGAAGTTCTGGTCCTATTCTATCACCCTACGTGTACGTAATGTTGGCACACCTCCGTATTTATTTTTATATTTCATGTCAAACTTAGACAAATCGTTGTCCGCACATCGCATAGCGACTAATTTAATCACCCATATTTCCAAAACCTAAGTTTTTACGGTAACTTGGGTGGTATAGTACTAAAGTTCTTGACCTATTCTATCATCCTATGTGTACGTCATGTTGGCACACCTCCGTATTTTTTTTATTTTTCATGTCATACTTTGACAAATCGCTGTCCGCACATCTCAATGCGACTACTTTAATCGGCCATATTTCCAAAACCTAAGTTTTTTCGGTAACTTGGGTGGTATAATACAGAAGTTCTGGTCCTATTCTATCACCCTACATGTACGTAATGTTGGCACACTTCCGTATTTATTATTATATTTCATGTCATAGACAAATCGTTGTCCGCACATCGCATAGCGACTAATTTAATCAGCCATATTTCCAACACCTAAGTTTTTACGGTAACTTGGGTGGTATAGTACTAAAGTTCTGGTCCTATTCTTTTCTCCTATGTGTACGTCATGTTGGCACACTTCCGTATTTATTTTATTTTTCATGTCATACTTTGACAAATCGCTGTCCGCACATCTCAATGCGACTACTTTAATCAGCCATATTTCCAAAACCTAAGTTTTTACGGTAACTTGGGTGGTATAATACAGAAGTTCTGGTCCTATTCTATCACCCTACGTGTACCCCTATGTGTACGTCATGTATCCACAATTCCGTATTTATTTTTATATTTCATGTCAAACTTAGACAAATCGTTGTCCGCACATCGCATAGCGACTAATTTAATCACCCATATTTCCAAAACCTAAGTTTTTAAGGTAACTTGGGTGGTATAGTACTAAAGTTCTGGTCCTATTCTTTCATCCTATGTGTACGTCATGTTGGCACACTTCCGTATTTATTTTATTTTTCATGTCATACTTTGACAAATCGCTGTCCGCACATCTCAATGCGACTACTTTAATCAGCCATATTTCCAAAACCTAAGTTTTTACGGTAACTTGGGTGGTATAATACAGAAGTTCTGGTCCTATTCTATCACCCTACGTGTACCCCTATGTGTACGTCATGTATCCACAATTCCGTATTTATTTTTATATTTCATGTCAAACTTAGAAAATCGTTGTCCGCACATCGCATAGCGACTAATTTAATCACCCATATTTCCAAAACCTAAGTTTTTAAGGTAACTTGGGTGGTATAGTACTAAAGTTCTGGACCTATTCTATCATCCTATGTGTACGTCATGTTGGCACACCTCCGTATTTTTCTTATATTTCGTGTCAAACTTCGACAAATCGTTGTCCGCACATCGCATAGCGACTACTTTAATCAGCCATATTTCCAAAACCTAAGTTTTTACGGTAACTTGGGTGGTATAATACAGAAGTTCTGGTCCTATTCTATCACCCTATATGTACGTAATGTTGGCACACTTCCGTATTTATTATTATATTTCATGTCATACTTAGACAAATCGTTGTCCGCACATCGCAAAGCGACTAATTTAATCAGCCATATTTCCAACACCTAAGTTTTTACGGTAACTTGGGTGGTATAGTACTAAAGTTCTGGTCCTATTCTTTTATCCTATGTGTACGTCATGTTGGCACACTTCCGTATTTATTTTATTTTTCATGTCATACTTTGACAAATCGCTGTCCGCACATCTCAATGCGACTACTTTAATCAGCCATATTTCCAAAACCTAAGTTTTTAAGGTAACTTGGGTGGTATAGTACTAAAGTTCTGGTCCTATTCTTTCATCCTACGTGTACGTCATGTTGGCACACCTCCGTATTTTTTTTTTTATATTTCGTGTCAAACTTCGACAAATCTCTGTCCGCACATCTCAATGCGACTACTTTAATCAGCCATATTTCCAAAACCTAAGTTTATACGGTAACTTGGGTGGTATAATACAGAAGTTCTGGTCCTATTCTATCACCCTACGTGTACGTAATGTTGGCACATCTCCGTATTTATTTTTATATTTCATGTCATACTTAGACAAATCGTTGTCCGCACATCGCATAGCGACTAATTTAATCACCCATATTTCCAAAACCTAAGTTTTTAAGGTAACTTGGTTGGTATAGTACTAAAGTTCTGGTCCTTTTATTTCATCCTACGTGTACGTCATGTTGGCACACTTCCGTATTTATTTTATTTTTCATGTCATACTTTGACAAATCGCTGTCCGCACATCTCAATGCGACTAATTTAATCAGCCATATTTCCAAAACCTAAGTTTTTACGGTAACTTGGGTGGTATAATACAGAAATTCTGGTCCTATTCTATCACCCTACGTGTACCCCTATGTGTACGTCATGTATCCACAATTCCGTATTTATTTTTATATTTCATGTCAAACTTAGACAAATCGTTGTCCGCACATCGCATAGTGACTAATTTAATCACCCATATTTCCAAAACCTAAGTTTTTAAGGTAACTTGGGTAGTATAGTACTAAAGTTCTGGTCCTATTCTTTCATCCTATGTGTACGTCATGTTGGCACACTTCCGTATTTATTTTATTTTTCATGTCATACTTTGACAAATCGCTGTCCGCACATCTCAATGCGACTACTTTAATCAGCCATATTTCCAAAACCTAAGTTTTTAAGGTAACTTGGGTGGTATAGTACTAAAGTTCTGGTCCTATTCTTTCATCCTACGTGTACGTCATGTTGGCACACCTCCGTATTTTTTTTTATATTTCGTGTCAAACTTCGACAAATCTCTGTCCGCACATCTCAATGCGACTACTTTAATCAGCCATATTTCCAAAACCTAAGTTTATACGGTAACTTGGGTGGTATAATACAGAAGTTCTGGTCCTATTCTATCACCCTACGTGTACGTAATGTTGGCACATCTCCGTATTTATTTTTATATTTCATGTCATACTTAGACAAATCGTTGTCCGCACATCGCATAGCGACTAATTTAATCACCCATATTTCCAAAACCTAAGTTTTTAAGGTAACTTGGTTGGTATAGTACTAAAGTTCTGGTCCTTTTCTTTCATCCTACGTGTACGTCATGTTGGCACACTTCCGTATTTATTTTATTTTTCATGTCATACTTTGACAAATCGCTGTCCGCACATCTCAATGCGACTAATTTAATCAGCCATATTTCCAAAACCTAAGTTTTTACGGTAACTTGGGTGGTATAATACAGAAATTCTGGTCCTATTCTATCACCCTACGTGTACCCCTATGTGTACGTCATGTATCCACAATTCCGTATTTATTTTTATATTTCATGTCAAACTTAGACAAATCGTTGTCCGCACATCGCATAGTGACTAATTTAATCACCCATATTTCCAAAACCTAAGTTTTTAAGGTAACTTGGGTAGTATAGTACTAAAGTTCTGGTCCTATTCTTTCATCCTATGTGTACGTCATGTTGGCACACTTCCGTATTTATTTTATTTTTCATGTCATACTTTGACAAATCGCTGTCCGCACATCTCAATGCGACTACTTTAATCAGCCATATTTCCAAAACCTAAGTTTTTACGGTAACTTGGGTGGTATAATACAGAAGTTCTGGTCCTATTCTATCACCCTACGTGTACCCCTATGTGTACGTCATGTATCCACAATTCCGTATTTATTTTTATATTTCATGTCAAACTTAGAAAATCGTTGTCCGCACATCGCATAGCGACTAATTTAATCACCCATATTTCCAAAACCTAAGTTTTTAAGGTAACTTGGGTGGTATAGTACTAAAGTTCTGGACCTATTCTATCATCCTATGTGTACGTCATGTTGGCACACCTCCGTATTTTTTTTATATTTCGTGTCAAACTTCGACAAATCGTTGTCCGCACATCGCATAGCGACTACTTTAATCAGCCATATTTCCAAAACCTAAGTTTTTACGGTAACTTGGGTGGTATAATACAGAAGTTCTGGTCCTATTCTATCACCCTATATGTACGTAATGTTGGCACACTTCCGTATTTATTATTATATTTCATGTCATACTTAGACAAATCGTTGTCCGCACATCGCAAAGCGACTAATTTAATCAGCCATATTTCCAACACCTAATGCTTACGGTAACTTGGGTGGTATAGTACTAAAGTTCTGGTCCTATTCTTTTATCCTATGTGTACGTCATGTTGGCACACTTCCGTATTTATTTTATTTTTCATGTCATACTTTGAGTAATCGCTGTCCGCACATCTCAATGCGACTACTTTAATCAGCCATATTTCCAAAACCTATGTTTTTACGGTAACTTGGGTGGTATAATACAGAAGTTCTGGTCCTATTCTATCACCCTACGTGTACCCCTATGTGTACGTCATGTATCCACAATTCCGTATTTATTTTTATATTTCATGTCAAACTTAGACAAATCGTTGTCCGCACATCGCATAGCGACTAATTTAATCACCCATATTTCCAAAACCTAAGTTTTTAAGGTAACTTGGGTGGTATAGTACTAAAGTTCTGGTCCTATTCTTTCATCCTATGTGTACGTCATGTTGGCACACTTCCGTATTTATTTTATTTTTCATGTCATACTTTGACAAATCGCTGTCCGCACATCTCAATGCGACTACTTTAATCAGCCATATTTCCAAAACCTAAGTTTTTAAGGTAACTTGGGTGGTATAGTACTAAAGTTTTGGTCCTATTCTTTCATCCTACGTGTACGTCATGTTGGCACACCTCCGTATTTTTTTTTTTTATATTTCGTGTCAAACTTCGACAAATCTCTGTCCGCACATCTCAATGCGACTACTTTAATCAGCCATATTTCCAAAACCTAAGTTAATACGGTAACTTGGGTGGTATAATACAGAAGTTCTGGTCCTATTCTATCACCCTATGTGTACGTCATGTTTCCACAATTCCGTATTTATTTTATTTTTCATGTCATACTTTGACAAATCGCTGTCCGCACATCTCAATGCGACTACTTTAATCAGCCATATTTCCAAAACCTAAGTTTTTACGGTAACTTGGTTGGTATAATACAGAAGTTCTGGTCCTATTCTATCACCCTACGTGTACGTAATGTTGGCACACCTCCGTATTTATTTTTATATTTCATGTCAAACTTAGACAAATCGTTGTCCGCACATCGCATAGCGACTAATTTAATCACCCATATTTCCAAAACCTAAGTTTTTACGGTAACTTGGGTGGTATAGTACTAAAGTTCTTGACCTATTCTATCATCCTATGTGTACGTCATGTTGGCACACCTCCGTATTTTTTTTATATTTCGTGTCAAACTTCGACAAATCGTTGTCCGCACATCGCATAGCGACTACTTTAATCGGCCATATTTCCAAAACCTAAGTTTTTTCGGTAACTTGGGTGGTATAATACAGAAGTTCTGGTCCTATTCTATCACCCTACATGTACGTAATGTTGGCACACTTCCGTATTTATTATTATATTTCATGTCATAGACAAATCGTTGTCCGCACATCGCATAGCGACTAATTTAATCAGCCATATTTCCAACACCTAAGTTTTTACGGTAACTTGGGTGGTATAGTACTAAAGTTCTGGTCCTATTCTTTTCTCCTATGTGTACGTCATGTTGGCACACTTCCGTATTTATTTTATTTTTCATGTCATACTTTGACAAATCGCTGTCCGCACATCTCAATGCGACTACTTTAATCAGCCATATTTCCAAAACCTAAGTTTTTACGGTAACTTGGGTGGTATAATACAGAAGTTCTGGTCCTATTCTATCACCCTACGTGTACCCCTATGTGTACGTCATGTATCCACAATTCCGTATTTATTTTTATATTTCATGTCAAACTTAGACAAATCGTTGTCCGCACATCGCATAGCGACTAATTTAATCACCCATATTTCCAAAACCTAAGTTTTTAAGGTAACTTGGGTGGTATAGTACTAAAGTTCTGGTCCTATTCTTTCATCCTATGTGTACGTCATGTTGGCACACTTCCGTATTTATTTTATTTTTCATGTCATACTTTGACAAATCGCTGTCCGCACATCTCAATGCGACTACTTTAATCAGCCATATTTCCAAAACCTAAGTTTTTACGGTAACTTGGGTGGTATAATACAGAAGTTCTGGTCCTATTCTATCACAATACGTGTACCCCTATGTGTACGTCATGTATCCACAATTCCGTATTTATTTTTATATTTCATGTCAAACTTAGAAAATCGTTGTCCGCACATCGCATAGCGACTAATTTAATCACCCATATTTCCAAAACCTAAGTTTTTAAGGTAACTTGGGTGGTATAGTACTAAAGTTCTGGACCTATTCTATCATCCTATGTGTACGTCATGTTGGCACACCTCCGTATTTTTCTTATATTTCGTGTCGTCAAACTTCGACAAATCGTTGTCCGCACATCGCATAGCGACTACTTTAATCAGCCATATTTCCAAAACCTAAGTTTTTACGGTAACTTGGGTGGTATAATACAGAAGTTCTGGTCCTATTCTATCACCCTATATGTACGTAATGTTGGCACACTTCCGTATTTATTATTATATTTCATGTCATACTTAGACAAATCGTTGTCCGCACATCGCAAAGCGACTAATTTAATCAGCCATATTTCCAACACCTAAGTTTTTACGGTAACTTGGGTGGTATAGTACTAAAGTTCTGGTCCTATTCTTTTATCCTATGTGTACGTCATGTTGGCACACTTCCGTATTTATTTTATTTTTCATGTCATACTTTGACAAATCGCTGTCCGCACATCTCAATGCGACTACTTTAATCAGCCATATTTCCAAAACCTAAGTTTTTACGGTAACTTGGGTGGTATAATACAGAAGTTCTGGTCCTATTCTATCACCCTACGTGTACCCCTATGTGTACGTCATGTATCCATTATTCCGTATTTATTTTTATATTTCATGTCAAACTTAGACAAATCGTTGTCCGCACATCGCATAGCGACTAATTTAATCACCCATATTTCCAAAACCTAAGTTTTTAAGGTAACTTGGGTGGTATAGTACTAAAGTTCTGGACCTATTCTATCATCCTATGTGTACGTCATGTTGGCACACCTCCGTATTTTTTTTTATATTTCGTGTCAAACTTCGACAAATCTCTGTCCGCACATCTCAATGCGACTACTTTAATCAGCCATATTTCCAAAACCTTAGTTTTTACGGTAACTTGGGTGGTATAATACAGAAGTTCTGGTCCTATTCTATCACCCTACGTGTACGTAATGTTGGCACATCTCCGTATTTATTTTTATATTTCATGTCATACTTAGACAAATCGTTGTCCGCACATCGCATAGCGACTAATTTAATCACCCATATTTCCAAAACCTAAGTTTTTAAGGTAACTTGGTTGGTATAGTACTGAAGTTCTGGTCCTTTTCTTTCATCCTACGTGTACGTCATGTTGGCACACCTCCGTATTTTTTTTTATATTTCGTGTCAAACTTCGACAAATCTCTGTCCGCACATCTCAATGCGACTACTTTAATCAGCCATATTTCCAAAACCTAAGTTTTTACGGTAACTTGGGTGGTATAATACAGAAGTTCTGGTCCTATTCTATCACCCTATGTGTACGTCATGTTTCCACAATTCCGTATTTATTTTTATATTTCATGTCAAACTTAGACAAATCGTTGTCCGCACATCGCATAGCGACTAATTTAATCACCCATATTTCCAAAACCTAAGTTTTTACGGTAACTTGGGTGGTATAGTACTAAAGTTCTGGTCCTATTCTTTCATCCTATGTGTACGTCATGTTGGCACACTTCCGTATTTATTTTATTTTTCATGTCATACTTTGACAAATCGCTGTCCGCACATCTCAATGCGACTACTTTAATCAGCCATATTTCCAAAACCTAAGTTTTTACCGTAACTTGGGTGGTATAATACAGAAGTTCTGGTCCTATTCTATCACCCTACGTGTACCCCTATGTGTACGTCATGTATCCACAATTCCGTATTTATTTTTATATTTCATGTCAAACTTAGACAAATCGTTGTCCGCACATCGCATAGTGACTAATTTAATCACCCATATTTCCAAAACCTAAGTTTTTAAGGTAACTTGGGTAGTATAGTACTAAAGTTCTGGTCCTATTCTTTCATCCTATGTGTACGTCATGTTGGCACACTTCCGTATTTATTTTATTTTTCATGTCATACTTTGACAAATCGCTGTCCGCACATCTCAATGCGACTACTTTAATCAGCCATATTTCCAAAACCTAAGTTTTTACGGTAACTTGGGTGGTATAATACAGAAGTTTTGGTCCTATTCTATCACCCTACGTGTACGTAATGTTGGCACACCTCCGTATTTATTTTTATATTTCATGTCAAACTTAGACAAATCGTTGTCCGCACATCGCATAGCGACTAATTTAATCACCCATATTTCCAAAACCTAAGTTTTTACGGTAACTTGGGTGGTATAGTACTAAAGTTCTGGACCTATTCTATCATCCTATGTGTACGTCATGTTGGCACACCTCCGTATTTTTTTATATTTCGTGTCAAACTTCGACAAATCGTTGTCCGCACATCGCATAGCGACTACTTTAATCGGCCATATTTCCAAAACCTAAGTTTTTTCGGTAACTTGGGTGGTATAATACAGACGTTCTGGTCCTATTCTATCACCCTATATGTACGTAATGTTGGCACACTTCCGTATTTATTATTATATTTCATGTCATACTTAGACAAATCGTTGTCCGCACATCGCATAGCGACTAATTTAATCAGTCATATTACCAACACCTAAGTTTTTACGGTAACTTGGGTGGTATAGTACTAAAGTTCTGGTCCTATTCTTTTATCCTATGTGTACGTCATGTTGGCACACTTCCGTATTTATTTTATTTTTCATGTCATACTTTGACAAATCGCTGTCCGCACATCTCAATGCGACTACTTTAATCAGCCATATTTCCAAAACCTAAGTTTTTACGGTAACTTGGGTGGTATAATACAGAAGTTCTGGTCCTATTCTATCACCCTACGTGTACCCCTATGTGTACGTCATGTATCCACAATTCCGTATTTATTTTTATATTTCATGTCAAACTTAGACAAATCGTTGTCCGCACATCGCATAGCGACTAATTTAATCACCCATATTTCCAAAAACTAAGTTTTAAGGTAACTTGGGTGGTATAGTACTAAAGTTCTGGTCCTATTTTTTCATCCTATGTGTACGTCATGTTGGCACACTTCCGTATTTATTTTATTTTTCATGTCATACTTTGACAAATCGCTGTCCGCACATCTCAATGCGACTACTTTAATCAGCCATATTTCCAAAACCTAAGTTTTTACGGTAACTTGGGTGGTATAATACAGACGTTCTGGTCCTATTCTATCACCCTACGTGTACCCCTATGTGTACGTCATGTATCCACAATTCCGTATTTATTTTTATATTTCATGTCAAACTTAGAAAATCGTTGTCCACACATCGCATAGCGACTAATTTAATCACCCATATTTCCAAAACCTAAGTTTTTAAGGTAACTTGGGTGGTATAGTACTAAAGTTCTGGACCTATTCTATCATCCTATGTGTAAGTCATGTTGGCACACCTCCGTATTTTTTTTATATTTCGTGTCAAACTTCGACAAATCGTTGTCCGCACATCGCATAGCGACTGCTTTAATCAGCCATATTTCCAAAACCTAAGTTTTTACGGTAACTTGGGTGGTATAATACAGAAGTTCTGGTCCTATTCTATCACCCTACGTGTACGTAATGTTGGCACATCTCCGTATTTATTTTTATATTTCATGTCATACTTAGACAAATCGTTGTCCGCACATCGCATAGCGACTAATTTAATCACCCATATTTCCAAAACCTAAGTTTTTAAGGTAACTTGGTTGGTATAGTACTAAAGTTCTGGTCCTTTTCTTTCATCCTACGTGTACGTCATGTTGGCACACCTCCGTATTTTTTTTTATATTTCGTGTCAAACTTCGACAAATCTCTGTCCGCACATCTCAATGCGACTACTTTAATCAGCCATATTTCCAAAACCTAAGTTTTTACGGTAACTTGGGTGGTATAATACAGAAGTTCTGGTCCTATTCTATCACCCTATGTGTACGTCATGTTTCCACAATTCCGTATTTATTTTTATATTTCATGTCAAACTTAGACAAATCGTTGTCCGCACATCGCATAGCGACTAATTTAATCACCCATATTTCCAAAACCTAAGTTTTTACGGTAACTTGGGTGGTATAGTACTAAAGTTCTGGTCCTATTCTTTCATCCTATGAGTACGTCATGTTGGCACACTTCCGTATTTATTTTATTTTTCATGTCATACTTTGACAAATCACTGTCCGCACATCTCAATGCGACTAATTTAATCAGCCATATTTCCAAAACCTAAGTTTTTACCGTAACTTGGGTGGTATAATACAGAAGTTCTGGTCCTATTCTATCACCCTACGTGTACCCCTATGTGTACGTCATGTATCCGCAATTCCGTATTTATTTTTATATTTCATGTCAAACTTAGACAAATCGTTGTCCGTACATCGCATAGTGACTAATTTAATCACCCATATTTCCAAAACCTAAGTTTTTAAGGTAACTTGGGTAGTATAGTACTAAAGTTCTGGTCCTATTCTTTCATCCTATGTGTACGTCATGTTGGCACACTTCCGTATTTATTTTATTTTTCATGTCATACTTTGACAAATCGCTGTCCGCACATCTCATTGCGACTACTTTAATCAGCCATATTTCCAAAACCTAAGTTTTTACGGTAACTTGGGTGGTATAATACAGAAGTTTTGGTCCTATTCTATCACCCTACGTGTACGTAATGTTGGCACACCTCCGTATTTATTTTTATATTTCATGTCAAACTTAGACAAATCGTTGTCCGCACATCGCATAGCGACTAATTTAATCACCCATATTTCCAAAACCTAAGTTTTTACGGTAACTTGGGTGGTATAGTACTAAAGTTCTGGACCTATTCTATCATCCTATGTGTACGTCATGTTGGCACACCTCCGTATTTTTTTATATTTCGTGTCAAACTTCGACAAATCGTTGTCCGCACATCGCATAGCGACTACTTTAATCGGCCATATTTCCAAAACCTAAGTTTTTTCGGTAACTTGGGTGGTATAATACAGAAGTTCTGGTCCTATTCTATCACCCTACGTGTACCCCTATGTGTACGTCATGTATCCACAATTCCGTATTTATTTTTATATTTCATGTCAAACTTAGAAAATCGTTGTCCGCACATCGCATAGCGACTAATTTAATCACCCATATTTCCAAAACCTAAGTTTTTAAGGTAACTTGGGTCGTATAGTACTAAAGTTCTGGACCTATTCTATCATCTTATGTGTACATCATGTTGGCACACCTCCGTATTATTTTTATATTTCGTGTCAAACTTCGACAAATCTCTGTCCGCACACATTTAAATGCGACTACTTTAATCACCCATATTTCCAAAACCTAAGTTTTTAAGGTAACTTGGGTGGTATAGTACTAAAGTTCTGGTCCTATTCTTTCATCCTACGTGTACGTCATGCTGACACACTGCCGTATTTATTTTATATTTTATGTCAAACTTAGGTGGATCGCTGTCCACACATCCAAAGCGACTATTTTAATCACCCGTATTTCCAAAACCTAAGTTTTTAAGGTAACTTGGGTGGTATAGTACTAAAGTTCTGGACCTATTCTATCATCCTATGTGTACGTCATGTTGGCACACCTCCGTATTTTTTTTTATATTTCGTGTCAAACTTCGATAAATCTCTGTCCGCACATCTCAATGCGACTACTTTAATCAGCCATATTTCCAAAACCTAAGTTTTTACGGTAACTTGGGTGGTATAGTACTAAAGTTCTGGACCTATTCTATCATCCTATGTGTACGTAATGTTGGCACACCTCCGTATTTATTTTTATAATTCATGTCAAACTTAGACAAATCGTTGTCCGCACATCGCATAGCGACTAATTTAATCACCCATATTTCCAAAACCTAAGTTTTTAAGGTAACTTGGGTGGTATAATACTAAATTTCAGGACCTATTCTATCATCCTATGTGTACGTCATGTTGGCACACTTCCGTATTTATTTTATTTTTCATGTCATACTTTGACAAATCGCTGTCCGCACATCTCAATGCGACTACTTTAATCAGCCATATTTCCAAAACCTAAGTTTTTACGGTAACTTGGGTGGTATAATACAGAAGTTCTGGTCCTATTTCATCACCCTACGTGTACATCATGCTGACACACTGCCGTATTTATTTTATATTTTATGTCAAACTTAGGTGGATCACTGTCCACACATCCAAAGCGACTATTTTAATCACCCATATTTCCAAAACCTAAGTTTTTAAGGTAACTTGGGTGGTATAGTACTAAAGATCTGGACCTATTCTATCATCCTATGTGTACGTCATGTTGGCACACATCCGTATTTTTTTTATATTTCGTGTCAAACTTCGACAAATCTCTGTCCGCACATCGCATAGCGACTAATTTAATCAGCCATATTTCCAAAACCTAAGTTTTTACGGTAACTTGGATGGTATAATACAGACGTTCTGGTCCTATTCTATCACCCTATATGTACGTAATGTTGGCACACTTCCGTATTTATTATTATATTTCATGTCATACTTAGACAAATCGTTGTCCGCACATCGCATAGCGACTAATTTAATCACCCATATTTCCAAAACCTAAGTTTTTAAGGTAACTTGGGTTATATAATAATAAATTTCAGGACCTATTCTATCATCCTATGTGTACGTCATGTTGGCACACTTCCGTATTTATTTTATTTTTCATGTCATACTTTGACAAATCGCTGTCCGCACATCTCAATGCGACTAATTTAATCACCCATATTTCCAAAACCTAATTTTTTAAGGTAACTTAGGGTGGTATGGTACTAAAGTTCTAGTCCTATTTTTCATCCTATGTGTACGTCATGCTGGCACACTTCCGTGTTTATTTTATATTTCATGTCAAACTTAGACAAATCGCTGTCCGCACATCGCAAAGCGACTACTTTAATCAGCCATATTCCCAAAACCTTAGTTTTTACGGTAACTTGGGTGGTATAATACAGACTTTCTGGTCCTATTCTATCACCCTATGTGACCGTAATGTTGGCACACTTCCGTATTTATTTCTATATTACATGTCAAACTTAGACAAATCGCTGTCCGCACATCTCAATGCGACTACTTTAATCAGCCATATTTCCAAAACCTAAGTTTTTACGGTAACTTGGGTGGTATAGTACTAAAGTTCTGGTCCTATTCTATCACCCTACGTGTACGTAATGTTGGCACACTTCCGTATTTATTTTATTTTTCATGTCATACTTTGACAAATCGCTGTCCGCACATCTCAATGCGACTACTTTAATCAGCCATATTTCCAAAACCTAAGTTTTTACGGTAACTTGGGTGGTATAATACAGAAGTTCTGGTCCTATTCTATCACCCTATGTGTACGTCATGTATCCACAATTCCGTATTTATTTTTATATTTCATGTCAAACTTAGACAAATCGTTGTCCGCACATCGCATAGCGACTAATTTAATCACCCATATTTCCAAAACCTAAGTTTTTACGGTAACTTGGGTGGTATAGTACTAAAGTTCTTGTCCTATTCTTTCATCCTATGTGTACGTCATGTTGGCACACTTCCGTATTTATTTTATTTTTCATGTCATACTTTGACAAATCGCTGTCCGCACATCTCAATGCGACTACTTTAATCAGCCATATTTCCAAAACCTAAGTTTTTACGGTAACTTGGGTGGTATAATACAGAAGTTCTGGTCCTATTCTATCACCCTACGTGTACCCCTATGTGTACGTCATGTATCCACAATTCCGTATTTATTATTATATTTCATGTCAAACTTAGACAAATCGTTGTCCGCACATCGCATAGCGACTAATTTAATCACCCATATTTCCAAAACCTAAGTTTTTAAGGTAACTTGGGTAGTATAGTACTAAAGTTCTGGTCCTATTCTTTCATCCTATGTGTACGTCATGTTGGCACACTTCCGTATTTATTTTATTTTTCATGTCATACTTTGACAAATCGCTGTCCGCACATCTCAATGCGACTACTTTAATCAGCCATATTTCCAAAACCTAAGTTTTTACGGTAACTTGGGTGGTATAATACAGAAGTTCTGGTCCTATTCTATCACCCTACGTGTACGTAATGTTGGCACACCTCCGTATTTATTTTTATATTTCATGTCAAACTTAGACAAATCGTTGTCCGCACATCGCATAGCGACTAATTTAATCACCCATATTTCCAAAACCTAAGTTTTTACGGTAACTTGGGTGGTATAGTACTAAAGTTCTGGACCTATTCTATCATCCTATGTGTACGTCATGTTGGCACACCTCCGTATTTTTTTTATATTTCGTGTCAAACTTCGACAAATCGTTGTCCGCACATCGCATAGCGACTACTTTAATCGGCCATATTTCCAAAACCTACGTTTTTTCGGTAACTTGGGTGGTATAATACAGAAGTTCTGGTCCTATTCTATCACCCTATATGTACGTAATGTTGGCACACTTCCGTATTTATTATTATATTTCATGTCATACTTAGACAAATCGTTGTCCGCACATCGCATAGCGACTAATTTAATCAGCCATATTACCAACACCTAAGTTTTTACGGTAACTTGGGTGGTATAGTACTAAAGTTCTGGTCCTATTCTTTTATCCTATGTGTACGTCATGTTGGCACACTTCCGTATTTATTTTATTTTTCATGTCATACTTTGACAAATCGCTGTCCGCACATCTCAATGCGACTACTTTAATCAGCTATATTTCCAAAACCTAAGTTTTTACGGTAACTTGGGTGGTATAATACAGAAGTTCTGGTCCTATTCTATCACCCTACGTGTACCCCTATGTGTACGTCATGTATCCACAATTCCGTATTTATTTTTATATTTCATGTCAAACTTAGACAAATCGTTGTCCGCACATCGCATAGCGACTAATTTAATCACCCATATTTCCAAAACCTAAGTTTTTAAGGTAACTTGGGTGGTATAGTACTAAAGTTCTGGTCCTATTCTTTCATCCTATGTGTACGTCATGTTGGCACACTTCCGTATTTATTTTATTTTTCATGTCATACTTTGACAAATCGCTGTCCGCACATCTCAATGCGACTACTTTAATCAGCCATATTTCCAAAACCTAAGTTTTTACGGTAACTTGGGTGGTATAATACAGAAGTTCTGGTCCTATTCTATCACCCTACGTGTACCCCTATGTGTACGTCATGTATCCACAATTCCGTATTTATTTTTATATTTCATGTCAAACTTAGAAAATCGTTGTCCGCACATCGCATAGCGACTAATTTAATCACCCATATTTCCAAAACCTAAGTTTTTAAGGTAATTTGGGTGGTATAGTACTAAAGTTCTGGACCTATTCTATCATCCTATGTGTACATCATGTTGGCACACCTCCGTATTTTTTTTATATTTCGTGTCAAACTTCGACAAATCTCTGTCCGCACATCTCAATGCGACTACTTTAATCAGCCATATTTCCAAAACCTTAGTTTTTACGGTAACTTGGGTGGTATAATACAGAAGTTCTGGTCCTATTCTATCACCCTACGTGTACGTAATGTTGGCACATCTCCGTATTTATTTTTATATTTCATGTCATACTTAGACAAATCGTTGTCCGCACATCGCATAGCGACTAATTTAATCACCTTTATTTCCAAAACCTAAGTTTTTAAGGTAACTTGGGTTATATAATAATAAATTTCAGGACCTATTCTATCATCCTATGTGTACGTCATGTTGGCACACTTCCGTATTTATTTTATTTTTCATGTCATACTTTGACAAATCGCTGTCCGCACATCTCAATGCGACTACTTTAATCAGCCATATTTCCAAAACCTAAGTTTTTACGGTAACTTGTGTGGTATAATACAGAAGTTCTGGTCCTATTCTATCACCCTACGTGTACGTAATGTTGGCACACCTCCGTATTTATTTTTATATTTCATGTCAAACTTAGACAAATCGTTGTCCGCACATCGCATAGCGACTAATTTAATCACCCATATTTCCAAAACCTAATTTTTTAAGGTAACTTAGGGTGGTATGGTACTAAAGTTCTAGTCCTATTTTTCATCCTATGTGTACGTCATGCTGGCACACTTCCGTGTTTATTTTATATTTCATGTCAAACTTAGACAAATCGCTGTCCGCACATCGCAAAGCGACTACTTTAATCAGCCATATTTCCAAAACCTTAGTTTTTACGGTAACTTGGGTGGTATAATACAGACTTTCTGGTCCTATTCTATCACCCTATGTGACCGTAATGTTGGCACACTTCCGTATTTATTTCTATATTACATGTCAAACTTAGACAAATCGCTGTCCGCACATCTTAATGCGACTACTTTAATCAGCCATATTTCCAAAACCTAAGTTTTTACGGTAACTTGGGTGGTATAGTACTAAATTTCTGGTCCTATTCTATCACCCTACGTGTACGTAATGTTGGCACACTTCCGTATTTATTTTATTTTTCATGTCATACTTTGACAAATCGCTGTCCGCACATCTCAATGCGACTACTTTAATCAGCCATATTTCCAAAACCTAAGTTTTTACGGTAACTTGGGTGGTATAATACAGAAGTTCTGGTCCTATTCTATCACCTTATGTGTACATCATGTATCCACAATTCCGTATTTATTTTTATATTTCATGTCAAACTTAGACAAATCGTTGTCCGCACATCGCATAGCGACTAATTTAATCACCCATATTTCCAAAACCTAAGTTTTTAAGGTAACTTGGGTGGTATAGTACTAAAGTTCTGGTCCTATTCTTTCATCCTATGTGTACGTCATGTTGGCACACTTCCGTATTTATTTTATTTTTCATGTCATACTTTGACAAATCGCTGTCCGCACATCTCAATGCGACTACTTTAATCAGCCATATTTCCAAAACCTAAGTTTTTACGGTAACTTGGGTGGTATAATACAGAAGTTCTAGTCCTATTCTATCACCCTACGTGTACCCCTATGTGTACGTCATGTATCCACAATTCCGTATTTATTTTTATATTTCATGTCAAACTTAGAAAATCGTTGTCCGCACATCGCATAGCGACTAATTTAATCACCCATATTTCCAAAACCTAAGTTTTTAGGGTAACTTGGGTGGTATAGTACTAAAGTTCTGGACCTATTCTATCATCCTATGTGTACATCATGTTGGCACACCTCCGTATTTTTTTTATATTTCGTGTCAAACTTCGACAAATCTCTGTCCGCACATCTCAATGCGACTACTTTAATCAGCCATATTTCCAAAACCTTAGTTTTTACGGTAACTTGGGTGGTATAATACAGAAGTTCTGGTCCTATTCTATCACCCTACGTGTACGTAATGTTGGCACATCTCCGTATTTATTTTTATATTTCATGTCATACTTAGACAAATCGTTGTCCGCACATCGCATAGCGACTAATTTAATCGCCCATATTTCCAAAACCTATGTTTTTAAGGTAACTTTGTTGGTATAGTACTAAAGTTCTGGTCCTATTCTTTCATCCTACGTGTACGTCATGCTGACACACTGCCGTATTTATTTTATATTTTATGTCAAACTTAGGTGGATCGCTGTCCACACATCCAAAGCGACTATTTTAATCACCCGTATTTACAAAACCTAAGTTTTTAAGGTAACTTGGGTGGTATAGTACTAAAGTTCTGGACCTATTCTATCATCCTATGTGTACGTCATGTTGGCACACCTCCGTATTTTTTTTTTTATATTTCGTGTCAAACTTCGATAAATCTCTGTCCGCACATCTCAATGCGACTACTTTAATCAGCCATATTTCCAAAACCTAAGTTTTTACGGTAACTTGGGTGGTATAGTACTAAAGTTCTGGACCTATTCTATCATCCTATGTGTACGTAATGTTGGCACACCTCCGTATTTATTTTTATAATTCATGTCAAACTTAGACAAATCGTTGTCCGCACATCGCATAGCGACTAATTTAATCACCCATATTTCCAAAACCTAAGTTTTTAAGGTAACTTGGGTGGTATAATACTAAATTTCAGGACCTATTCTATCATCCTATGTGTACGTCATGTTGGCACACTTCCGTATTTATTTTATTTTTCATGTCATACTTTGACAAATCGCTGTCCGCACATCTCAATGCGACTACTTTAATCAGCCATATTTCCAAAACCTAAGTTTTTACGGTAACTTGGGTGGTATAATACAGAAGTTCTGGTCCTATTTCATCACCCTACGTGTACATCATGCTGACACACTGCCGTATTTATTTTATATTTTATGTCAAACTTAGGTGGATCACTGTCCACACATCCAAAGCGACTATTTTAATCACCCATATTTCCAAAACCTAAGTTTTTAAGGTAACTTGGGTGGTATAGTACTAAAGTTCTGGACCTATTCTATCATCCTATGTGTACGTCATGTTGGCACACATCCGTATTTTTTTTATATTTCGTGTCAAACTTCGACAAATCTTTGTCCGCACATCGCATAGCGACTAATTTAATCAGCCATATTTCCAAAACCTAAGTTTTTACGGTAACTTGGATTGTATAATACAGACGTTCTGGTCCTATTCTATCACCCTATATGTACGTAATGTTGGCACACTTCCGTATTTATTATTATATTTCATGTCATACTTAGACAAATCGTTGTCCGCACATCGCATAGTGACTAATTTAATCACCCATATTTCCAAAACCTAAGTTTTTAAGGTAATTTGGGTTATATAATAATAAATTTCAGGACCTATTCTATCATCCTATGTGTACGTCATGTTGGCACACTTCCGTATTTATTTTATTTTTCATGTCATACTTTGACAAATCGCTGTCCGCACATCTCAATGCGACTACTTTAATCAGCCATATTTCCAAAACCTAAGTTTTTACGGTAACTTGGGTGGTATAATACAGAAGTTCTGGTCCTATTCTATCACCCTACGTGTACGTAATGTTGGCACACCTCCGTATTTATTTTTATATTTCATGTCAAACTTAGACAAATCGTTGTCCGCACATCGCATAGCGACTAATTTAATCACCCATATTTCCAAAACCTAATTTTTTAAGGTAACTTAGGGTGGTATGGTACTAAAGTTCTAGTCCTATTTTTCATCCTATGTGTACGTCATGCTGGCACACTTCCGTGTTTATTTTATATTTCATGTCAAACTTAGACAAATCGCTGTCCGCACATCGCAAAGCGACTACTTTAATCAGCCATATTTCCAAAACCTTAGTTTTTACGGTAACTTGGGTGGTATAATACAGACTTTCTGGTCCTATTCTATCACCCTATGTGACCGTAATGTTGGCACACTTCCGTATTTATTTCTATATTACATGTCAAACTTAGACAAATCGCTGTCCGCACATCTCAATGCGACTACTTTAATCAGCCATATTTCCAAAACCTAAGTTTTTACGGTAACTTGGGTGGTATAGTACTAAAGTTCTGGTCCTATTCTATCACCCTACGTGTACGTAATGTTGGCACACTTCCGTATTTATTTTATTTTTCATGTCATACTTTGACAAATCGCTGTCCGCACATCTCAATGCGACTACTTTAATCAGCCATATTTCCAAAACCTAAGTTTTTACGGTAACTTGGGTGGTATAATACAGAAGTTCTGGTCCTATTCTATCACCCTACGTGTACCCCTATGTGTACATCATGTATCCATAATTCCGTATTTATTTTTATATTTCATGTCAAACTTAGACAAATCGTTGTCCGCACATCGCATAGCGACTAATTTAATCACCCATATTTCCAAAACCTAAGTTTTTAAGGTAACTTGGGTAGTATAGTACTAAAGTTCTGGTCCTATTCTTTCATCCTATGTGTACGTCATGTTGGCACACTTCCGTATTTATTTTATTTTTCATGTCATACTTTGACAAATCGCTGTCCGCACATCTCAATGCGACTACTTTAATCAGCCATATTTCCAAAACCAAAGTTTTTACGGTAACTTGGGTGGTATAATACAGAAGTTCTGGTCCTATTCTATCACCCTACGTGTACCCCTATGTGTACGTCATGTATACACAATTCCGTATTTATTTTTATATTTCATGTCAAACTTAGACAAATCGTTGTCCGCACATCGCATAGCGACTAATTTAATCACCCATATTTCCAAAACCTAAGTTTTTAAGGTAACTTGGGTGGTATAATACTAAATTTCAGGACCTATTCTATCATCCTATGTGTACGTCATGTTGGCACACTTCCGTATTTATTTTATTTTTCATGTCATACTTTGAAAAATCGCTGTCCGCACATCTCAATGCGACTACTTTAATCAGCCATATTTCCAAAACCTAAGTTTTTACGGTAACTTGGGTGGTATAGTACTAAAGTTCTGGTCCTATTCTATCACCCTACGTGTACGTAATGTTGGCACACTTCCGTATTTATTTTATTTTTCATGTCATACTTTGACAAATCGCTGTCCGCACATCTCAATGCGACTACTTTAATCAGCCATATTTCCAAAACCTAAGTTTTTACGGTAACTTGGGTGGTATAATACAGAAGTTCTGGTCCTATTCTATCACCCTACGTGTACCCCTATGTGTACATCATGTATCCACAATTCCGTATTTATTTTTATATTTCATGTCAAACTTAGACAAATCGTTGTCCGCACATCGCATAGCGACTAATTTAATCACCCATATTTCCAAAACCTAAGTTTTTACGGAAACTTGGGTGGTATAGTACTAAAGTTCTGGTCCTATTCTTTCATCCTATGTGTACGTCATGTTGGCACACTTCCGTATTTATTTTATTTTTCATGTCATACTTTGACAAATCGCTGTCCGCACATCTCAATGCGACTACTTTAATCAGCCATATTTCCAAAACCTACGTTTTTACGGTAACTTGGGTGGTATAATACAGAAGTTCTGGTCCTATTCTATCACCCTACGTTTACCCCTATATGTACGTCATGTATCCACAATTCCGTATTTATTTTTATATTTCATGTCAAACTTAGACAAATCGTTGTCCGCACATCGCATAGCGACTAATTTAATCACCCATATTTCCAAAACTTAAGTTTTTAAGGTAACTTGGGTAGTATAGTACTAAAGTTCTGGTCCTATTCTTTCATCCTATGTGTACGTCATGTTGGCACACTTCCGTATTTATTTTATTTTTCATGTCATACTTTGACAAATCGCTGTCCGCACATCTCAATGCGACTAATTTAATCAGCCATATTTCCAAAACCTAAGATTTTACGGTAACTTGGGTGGTATAATACAGAAGTTCTGGTCCTATTCTATCACCCTACGTGTACGTAATGTTGGCACAACTCTGTATTTATTTTTTTATTTCATGTCAAACTTAGACAAATCGTTGTCCGCACATCGCATAGCGACTACTTTAATCACCCATATTTCCAAAACCTAAGTTTTTACGGTAACTTGGGTGGTATAGTACTAAAGTTCTGGACCTATTCTATCATCCTATGTGTACGTCATGTTGGCACACTTCCGTATTTATTTTATTTTTCATGTCATACTTTGACAAATCGTTGTCCGCACATCGCATAGCGACTAATTTAATCACCCATATTTCCAAAACCTAAGTTTTTAAGGTAACTTGGGTGGTATAATACTAAATTTCAGGACCTATTCTATCATCCTATGTGTACGTCATGTTGGCACACCTCCATATTTTTTTTACATTTCGTGTCAAACTTCGACAAATCGTTGTCCGCACATCGCATAGCGACTACTTTAATCAGCCATATTTCCAAAACCTAAGTTTTTACGGTAACTTGGGTGGTATAATACAGAAGTTCTGGTCCTATTCTATCACCCTATGTGTACGTCATGTATCCACAATTACGTATTTATTTTTATATTTCATGTCAAACTTAGACAAATCGTTGTCCGCACATCGCATAGCGACTAATTTAATCACCCATATTTCCAAAACCTAAGTTTTTAAGGTAACTTGGGTGGTATAGTACTAAAGTTCTGGTCCTATTCTATCACCCTACGTGTACGTAATGTTGGCACACCTCCGTATTTATTATTATATTTCATGTCATACTTAGACAAATCGTTGTCCGCACATCGCATAGCGACTAATTTAATCACCCATATTTCCAAAACCTAAGTTTTTAAGGTAACTTGGGTGGTATAATACTAAATTTCAGGACCTATTCTATCATCCTATGTGTACGTCATGTTGGCACACTTCCGTATTTATTTTATTTTTCATGTCATACTTTGACAAATCGCTGTCCGCACATCTCAATGCGACTACTTTAATCAGCTATATTTCCAAAACCTAAGTTTTTACGGTAACTAGGGTGGTATAATACAGAAGTTCTGGTCCTATTCTATCACCCTACGTGTACGTCATGTATTCACAATTCCGTATTTATTTTTATATTTCGTGTCAAACTTCGACAAATCTCTGTCCGCACATCTCAATGCGACTACTTTAATCAGCCATATTTCCAAAACCTAAGTTTTTACGGTAACTTGGGTGGTATAATACAGAAGTTCTGGTCCTATTCTATAACCCTACGTGTACGTAATGTTGGCACACCTCCGTATTTTTTTTATATTTCGTGTCAAACTTCGACAAATCTCTGTCCGCACATCTCAATGCGACTACTTTAATCAGCCATATTTCCAAAACCTAAGTTTTTACGGTAACTTGGGTGGTATAATACAGAAGTTCTGGTCCTATTCTATCACCCTATGTGTACGTCTTGTTGGCAAACTCGCGTATTTATTTTATATTTTATGTCAAAGTTATGTGGATCACTGTCCACACATCTCAAAGCGACTATTTTAATCACCCGTATTTCCAAAACCTAAGTTTTTACGGTAACTTGGGTGGTATAGTACTAAAGTTCTGGACCTATTCTATCATCCTATGTGTACGTCATGTTGGCACACCTCCGTATTTTTTTTATATTTCGTGTCAAACTTCGACAAATCTCTGTCCGCACATCTCAATGCGACTACTTTAATCAGCCATATTTCCAAAACCTAAGTTTTTACGGTAACTTGGGTGGTATAGTACAGAAGTTCTGGTCCTATTCTATCACCCTACGTGTACGTAATGTTGGCACACCTCCGTATTTATTATTATATTTCATGTCATACTTAGACAAATCGTTGTCCGCACATCGCATAGCGACTAATTTAATCACCCATATTTCCAAAACCTAAGTTTTTAAGGTAACTTGGGTGGTATAGTACTAAAGTTCTGGTCCTATTCTTTCATCCTACGTGTACGTCATGCTGACACACTGCCGTATTTATTTTATATTTTATGTCAAACTTAGGTGGATCGCTGTCCACACATCCAAAGCGACTATTTTAATCACCCGTATTTCCAAAACCTAAGTTTTTAAGGTAACTTGGGTGGTATAGTACTAAAGTTCTGGACCTATTCTATCATCCTATGTGTACGTCATGTTGGCACACCTCCGTATTTTTTTTATATTTCGTGTCAAACTTCGACAAATCTCTGTCCGCACATCTCAATGCGACTACTTTAATCATCCATATTTCCAAAACCTAAGTTTTTACGGTAAATTGGGTGGTATAGTACTAAAGTTCTGGACCTATTCTATCATCCTATGTGTACGTTATGTTGGCACACCTCCGTATTTATTTTTATATTTCATGTCAAACTTAGACAAATCGATGTCCGCACATCGCATAGCGACTAATTTAATCACCCATATTTCCAAAACCTAAGTTTTTAAGGTAACTTGGGTGGTATAATACTAAATTTCAGAACCTATTCTATCATCCTATGTGTACGTCATGTTGGCACACTTCCGTATTTATTTTATTTTTCATGTCATACTTTGACAAATCGCTGTCCGCACATCTCAATGCGACTACTTTAATCAGCCATGTTTCCAAAACCTAAGTTTTTACGGTAACTTAAGTGGTATAATACAGAAATTCTGGTCCTATTTCTTCACCCTACGTGTACGTCATGCTGACACACTGCCGTATTTATTTTATATTTTATGTCAAACTTAGGTGGATCACTGTCCACACATCCAAAGCGACTATTTTAATCACCCGTATTTCCAAAACCTAAGTTTTTAAGGTAACTTGGGTGGTATAGTACTAAAGTTCTGGACCTATTCTATCATCCTATGTGTACGTCATGTTGGCACACCTCCGTATTTTTTTATATTTCGTGTCAAACTTTGACAAATCTCTGTCCGAACATCGCATAGCGACTAATTTAATCAGCCATATTTCCAAAACCTAAGTTTTTACGGTAACTTGGGTGGTATAATACAGAAGTTCTGGTCCTATTCTATCACCCTATATGTACGTAATGTTAGCACACTTCCGTATTTATTATTATATTTCATGTCATACTTAGACAAATCGTTGTCCGCACATCGCATAGCGACTAATTTAATCACCCATATTTCCAAAACCTAAGTTTTCAAGGTAACTTGGGTGGTATAGTACTAAAGTTCTGGTCCTATTCTTTCATCCTACGTGTACGTCATGCTGACACACTGCCGTATTTATTTTATATTTTATGTCAAACTTAGGTGGATCGCTGTCCACACATCCAAAGCGACTATTTTAATCACCCGTATTTCCAAAACCTAAGTTTTGACGGTAACCTGAGTGGTATAATAATATAGTTCAAATCCTATTCTATCACCCAATGTGTACGTCATGTATCCACAATTCCGTATTTATTTTTATATTTCATGTCAAACTTAGACAAATCGTTGTCCGCACATCGCATAGCGACTAATTTAATCACCCATATTTCCTAAACCTAAGTTTTTAAGGTAACTTGGGTGGTATAATACTAAATTTCAGGACCTATTCTATCATCCTATGTGTACGTCATGTTGGCACACTTCCGTATTTATTTTATTTTTCCTGTCATACTTTGACAAATCGCTGTCCGCACATCTCAATGCGACTACTTTAATCAGCCATATTTCCAAAACCTAAGTTTTTACGGTAACTTGGGTGGTATAATACTAAATTTCAGGACCTATTCTATCATCCTATGTGTACGTCATGTTGGCACACTTCCGTATTTATTTTATTTTTCATGTCATACTTTGACAAATCGCTGTCCGCACATCTCAATGCGACTACTTTAATCAGCCATATTTCCAAAACCTAAGTTTTTACGGTAACTTGGGTGGTATAATACAGAAGTTCTGGTCCTATTCTATCACCCTACGTGTACGTAATGTTGGCACACCTCCGTATTTATTTTTATATTTCATGTCAAACTTAGACAAATCGTTGTCCGCACATCACATAGCGACTAATTTAATCACCCATATTTCCAAAACCTAATTTTTTATGGTAACTTAGGGTGGTATGGTACTAAAGTTCTGGACCTATTCTATCATCCTATGTGTACGTCATGTTGGCACACCTCCGTATTTTTTTTTATTTCGTGTCAAACTTCGACAAATCGTTGTCCGCACATCGCATAGCGACTACTTTAATCAGCCATATTTCAAAACCTAAGTTTTTACGGTAACTTGGGTGGTATAATACAGAAGTTCTGGTCCTATTCTATCACCCTATGTGTACGTCATGTATCCACAATTCCGTATTTATTTTTATATTTCATGTCAAACTTAGACAAATCGTTGTCCGCACATCGCATAGCGACTAATTTAATCACCCATATTTCCAAAACCTAAGTTTTTAAGGTAACTTGGGTGGTATAATACTAAAGTTCTGGTCCTATTCTATCACCCTACGTGTACGTAATGTTGGCACACCTCCGTATTTATTATTATATTTCATGTCATACTTAGACAAATCGTTGTCCGCACATCGCATAGCGACTAATTTAATCACCCATATTTCCAAAACCTAAGTTTTTACGGTAACTTGGGTGGTATAGTACTAAAGTTCTGGACCTATTCTATCATCCTATGTGTACGTCATGTTGGCACACCTCCGTATTTTTTTTATATTTCGTGTCAAACTTCGACAAATCGTTGTCCGCACATCGCATAGCGACTACTTTAATCAGCCATATTTCCAAAACCTAAGTTTTTACGGTAACTTGGGTGGTATAATACAGAAGTTCTGGTCCTATTCTATCACCCTATGTGTACGTCATGTATCCACAATTCCGTATTTATTTTTATATTTCATGTCAAACTTAGACAAATCGTTGTCCGCACATCGCATAGCGACTAATTTAATCACCCATATTTCCAAAACCTAAGTTTTTAAGGTAACTAGGGTGGTATAATACTAAATTTCAGGACCTATTCTATCATCCTATGTGTACGTCATGTTGGCACACTTCCGTATTTATTTTATTTTTCATGTCATACTTTGAGAAATCGCTGTCCGCACATCTCAATGCGACTACTTTAATCAGCCATATTTCCAAAACCTAAGTTTTTACGGTAACTTGGGTGGTATAATACAAAAGTTCTGGTCCTATTCTATAACCCTACGTGTACGTAATGTTGGCACACCTCCGTATTTTTTTTATATTTCGTGTCAAAATTCGACAAATCTCTGTCCGCACATCTCAATGCGACTACTTTAATCAGCCATATTTCCAAAACCTAAGTTTTTACGGTAACCTTGGTGGTATAATACAGAAGTTCTGGTCCTATTCTATCACCCTATGTGTACGTCATGTATCCACAATTCCGTATTTATTTTTATATTTCATGTCAAACTTAGGCAAATCGTTGTCCGCACATCGCATAGCGACTAATTTAATCACCCATATTTCCAAAACCTAAGTTTTTAAGGTAACTTGGGTGGTATAATACTAAATTTCAGGACCTATTCTATCATCCTATGTGTACGTCATGTTGGCACACTTCCGTATTTATTTTATTTTTCATGTCATACTTTGACAAATCGCTGTCCGCACATCTCAATGCGACTACTTTAATCAGCCATATTTCCAAAACCTAAGTTTTTACGGTAACTTGGGTGGTATAATACAGAAGTTCTGGTCCTATTCTATCACCCTACGTGTACGTAATGTTGGCACACCTCCGTATTTATTTTTATATTTCATGTCAAACTTAGACAAATCGTTGTCCGCACATCGCATAGCGACTAATTTAATCACCCATATTTCCAAAACCTAATTTTTTAAGGTAACTTAGGGTGGTATGGTACTAAAGTTCTAGTCCTATTCTTTCATCCTATGTGTACGTCATGCTGGCACACTTCCGTGTTTATTTTATATTTCATGTCAAACTTAGACAAATCGCTGTCCGCACATCGCATAGCGACTACTTTAAACAGCCATATTTCCAAAACCTTAGTTTTTTCGGTAACTTGGGTGGTATAATACAGACTTTCTGGTCCTATTCTATCACCCTATGTGACCGTAATGTTGGCACACTTCCGTATTTATTTCTATATTACATGTCAAACTTAGACAAATCGCTGTCCGCACATCTCAATGCGACTACTTTAATCAGCCATATTTCCAAAATCTAAGTTTTTACGGTAACTTGGGTGGTATAGTACTAAAGTTCTGGTCCTATTCTACCACCCTATGTGTACGTCATGTATCCACAATTCCGTATTTATTTTTATATTTCATGTCAAACTTAGACAAATCGTTGTCCGCACATCGCATAGCGACTAATTTAATCAGCCATATTTCCAAAACCTAAGTTTTTAAGGTAACTTGGGTGGTATAATACTAAATTTCAGGACCTATTCTATCATCCTATGTGTACGTCATGTTGGCACACTTCCGTATTTATTTTATTTTTCATGTCATACTTTGACAAATCGCTGTCCGCACATCTCAATGCGACTACTTTAATCAGCCATATTTCCAAAACCTAAGTTTTTACGGTAACTTGGGTGGTATAATACAGAAGTTCTGGTCCCATTCTATCACCCTACGTGTACGTAATGTTGGCACACCTCCGTATTTATTTTTATATTTCATGTCAAACTTAGACAAATCGTTGTCCGCACATCGCATAGCGACTAATTTAATCACCCATATTTCCAAAACCTAAATTTTTACGGTAACTTGGGTGGTATAGTACTAAAGTTCTGGACCTATTCTATCATCCTATGTGTACGTCATGTTGGCACACCTCCGTATTTTTTTTATATTTCGTGTCAAACTTCGACAAATCGTTGTCCGCACATCGCATAGCGACTAATTTAATCACCCATATTTCCAAAACCTAAGTTTTTAAGGTAACTTGGGTGGTATAATACAGAAGTCCTGGTCCTATTCTATCACCCTATGTGTACGTCATGTATCCACAATTCCGTATTTATTTTTATATTTCATGTCAAACTTAGACAAATCGTTGTCCGCACATCGCATAGCGACTAATTTAATCACCCATATTTCCAAAACCTAAGTTTTTAAGGTAACTTGCGTGGTATAATACTAAATTTCAGGACCTATTCTATCATCCTATGTGTACGTCATGTTGGCACACTTCCGTATTTATTTTATTTTTCATGTCATACTTTGACAAATCGCTGTCCGCACATCTCAATGCGACTACTTTAATCAGCCATATTTCCAAAACCTAAGTTTTTACGGTAACTTGGGTGGTATAATACAGAAGTTCTGGTCCTATTCTATCACCCTATGTGTACGTCATGTATCCACAATTCCGTATTTATTTTTATATTTCATGTCAAACTTAGACAAATCCTTGTCCGCACATCGCATAGCGACTAATTTAATCACCCATATTTCCAAAACCTAAGTTTTTAAGGTAACTTGGGTGGTATAATACTAAATTTCAGGACCTATTCTATCATCCTATGTGTACGTCATGTTGGCACACTTCCGTATTTATTTTATTTTTCATGTCATACTTTGACAAATCGCTGTCCGCACATCTAAATGCGACTACTTTAATCAGCCATATTTCCAAAACCTAAGTTTTTACGGTAACTTGGGTGGTATAATACTAAATTTCAGGACCTATTCTATCATCCTATGTGTACGTCATGTTGGCACACTTCCGTATTTATTTTATTTTTCATGTCATACTTTGACAAATCGCTGTCCGCACATCTCAATGCGACTACTTTAATCAGCCATATTTCCAAAACCTAAGTTTTTACGGTAACTTGGGTGGTATAATACAGAAGTTCTGGTCCTATTCTATCACCCTATGTGTACGTCATGTATCCACAATTCCGTATTTATTTTTATATTTCATGTCAAACTTAGACAAATCGTTGTCCGCACATCGCATAGCGACTAATTTAATCACCCATATTTCCAAAACCTAAGTTTTTAAGGTAACTAGGGTGGTATAATACTAAATTTCAGGACCTATTCTATCATCCTATGTGTACGTCATGTTGGCACACTTCCGTATTTATTTTATTTTTCATGTCATACTTTGAGAAATCGCTGTCCGCACATCTCAATGCGACTACTTTAATCAGCCATATTTCCAAAACCTAAGTTTTTACGGTAACTTGGGTGGTATAATACAAAAGTTCTGGTCCTATTCTATAACCCTACGTGTACGTAATGTTGGCACACCTCCGTATTTTTTTTATATTTCGTGTCAAAATTCGACAAATCTCTGTCCGCACATCTCAATGCGACTACTTTAATCAGCCATATTTCCAAAACCTAAGTTTTTACGGTAACCTTGGTGGTATAATACAGAAGTTCTGGTCCTATTCTATCACCCTATGTGTACGTCATGTATCCACAATTCCGTATTTATTTTTATATTTCATGTCAAACTTAGGCAAATCGTTGTCCGCACATCGCATAGCGACTAATTTAATCACCCATATTTCCAAAACCTAAGTTTTTAAGGTAACTTGGGTGGTATAATACTAAATTTCAGGACCTATTCTATCATCCTATGTGTACGTCATGTTGGCACACTTCCGTATTTATTTTATTTTTCATGTCATACTTTAAAAAATCGCTGTCCGCACATCTCAATGCGACTACTTTAATCAGCCATATTTCCAAAACCTAAGTTTTTACGGTAACTTGGGTGGTATAATACAGAAGTTCTGGTCCTATTTCATCACCCTACGTGTACGTCATGCTGACACACTGCCGTATTTATTTTATATTTTATGTCAAACTTAGGTGGATCACTGTCCACACATCCAAAGCGACTATTTTAATCACCCGTATTTCCAGAACCCAAGTTTTTAAGGTAACTTGGGTGGTATAGTACTAAAGCTCTGGACCTATTCTATCATCCTATGTGTACGTCATGTTGGCACACCTCCGTATTTTTTTTATATTTCGTGTCAAACTTCGACAAATCTCTGTCCGCACATCTCAATGCGACTACTTTAATCAGCCATATTTCCAAAACCTAATTTTTTAAGGTAACTTAGGGTGGTATGGTACTAAAGTTCTAGTCCTATTCTATCATCCTATGTGTACGTCATGTTGGCACACTTCCGTATTTATTTTATTTTTCATGTCATACTTTGACAAATCGCTGTCCGCACATCTAAATGCGACTACTTTAATCAGCCATATTTCCAAAACCTAAGTTTTTACGGTAACTTGGGTGGTATAATACTAAATTTCAGGACCTATTCTATCATCCTATGTGTACGTCATGTTGGCACACTTCCGTATTTATTTTATTTTTCATGTCATACTTTGACAAATCGCTGTCCGCACATCTCAATGCGACTACTTTAATCAGCCATATTTCCAAAACCTAAGTTTTTACGGTAACTTGGGTGGTATAATACAGAAGTTCTGGTCCTATTCTATCACCCTATGTGTACGTCATGTATCCACAATTCCGTATTTATTTTTATATTTCATGTCAAACTTAGACAAATCGTTGTCCGCACATCGCATAGCGACTAATTTAATCACCCATATTTCCAAAACCTAAGTTTTTAAGGTAACTAGGGTGGTATAATACTAAATTTCAGGACCTATTCTATCATCCTATGTGTACGTCATGTTGGCACACTTCCGTATTTATTTTATTTTTCATGTCATACTTTGAGAAATCGCTGTCCGCACATCTCAATGCGACTACTTTAATCAGCCATATTTCCAAAACCTAAGTTTTTACGGTAACTTGGGTGGTATAATACAAAAGTTCTGGTCCTATTCTATAACCCTACGTGTACGTAATGTTGGCACACCTCCGTATTTTTTTATATTTCGTGTCAAAATTCGACAAATCTCTGTCCGCACATCTCAATGCGACTACTTTAATCAGCCATATTTCCAAAACCTAAGTTTTTACGGTAACCTTGGTGGTATAATACAGAAGTTCTGGTCCTATTCTATCACCCTATGTGTACGTCATGTATCCACAATTCCGTATTTATTTTTATATTTCATGTCAAACTTAGGCAAATCGTTGTCCGCACATCGCATAGCGACTAATTTAATCACCCATATTTCCAAAACCTAAGTTTTTAAGGTAACTTGGGTGGTATAATACTAAATTTCAGGACCTATTCTATCATCCTATGTGTACGTCATGTTGGCACACTTCCGTATTTATTTTATTTTTCATGTCATACTTTAAAAAATCGCTGTCCGCACATCTCAATGCGACTACTTTAATCAGCCATATTTCCAAAACCTAAGTTTTTACGGTAACTTGGGTGGTATAATACAGAAGTTCTGGTCCTATTTCATCACCCTACGTGTACGTCATGCTGACACACTGCCGTATTTATTTTATATTTTATGTCAAACTTAGGTGGATCACTGTCCACACATCCAAAGCGACTATTTTAATCACCCGTATTTCCAGAACCCAAGTTTTTAAGGTAACTTGGGTGGTATAGTACTAAAGCTCTGGACCTATTCTATCATCCTATGTGTACGTCATGTTGGCACACCTCCGTATTTTTTTTATATTTCGTGTCAAACTTCGACAAATCTCTGTCCGCACATCTCAATGCGACTACTTTAATCAGCCATATTTCCAAAACCTAATTTTTTAAGGTAACTTAGGGTGGTATGGTACTAAAGTTCTAGTCCTATTCTTTCATCCTATGTGTACGTCATGCTGGCACACTTCCGTGTTTATTTTATATTTCATGTCAAACTTAGACAAATCGCTGTCCGCACATCGCATAGCGACTACTTTAAACAGCCATATTTCCAAAACCTAAGTTTTTACGGTAACTTGGGTGGTATAATACTAAATTTCAGGACCTATTCTATCATCCTATGTGTACGTCATGTTGGCACACTTCCGTATTTATTTTATTTTTCATGTCATACTTTGACAAATCGCTGTCCGCACATCTCAATGCGACTACTTTAATCAGCCATATTTCCAAAACCTAAGTTTTTACGGTAACTTGGGTGGTATAATACAGAAGTTCTGGTCCTATTCTATCACCCTACGTGTACGTAATGTTGGCACACCTCCGTATTTATTTTTATATTTCATGTCAAACTTAGACAAATCGTTGTCCGCACATCGCATAGCGACTAATTTAATCACCCATATTTCCAAAACCTAATTTTTTAAGGTAACTTAGGGTGGTATGGTACTAAAGTTCTAGTCCTATTCTTTCATCCTATGTGTACGTCATGCTGGCACACTTCCGTGTTTATTTTATATTTCATGTCAAACTTAGACAAATCGCTGTCCGCACATCGCATAGCGACTACTTTAAACAGCCATATTTCCAAAACCTTAGTTTTTTCGGTAACTTGGGTGGTATAATACAGACTTTCTGGTCCTATTCTATCACCCTATGTGACCGTAATGTTGGCACACTTCCGTATTTATTTCTATATTACATGTCAAACTTAGACAAATCGCTGTCCGCACATCTCAATGCGACTACTTTAATCAGCCATATTTCCAAAATCTAAGTTTTTACGGTAACTTGGGTGGTATAGTACTAAAGTTCTGGTCCTATTCTACCACCCTATGTGTACGTCATGTATCCACAATTCCGTATTTATTTTTATATTTCATGTCAAACTTAGACAAATCGTTGTCCGCACATCGCATAGCGACTAATTTAATCAGCCATATTTCCAAAACCTAAGTTTTTAAGGTAACTTGGGTGGTATAATACTAAATTTCAGGACCTATTCTATCATCCTATGTGTACGTCATGTTGGCACACTTCCGTATTTATTTTATTTTTCATGTCATACTTTGACAAATCGCTGTCCGCACATCTCAATGCGACTACTTTAATCAGCCATATTTCCAAAACCTAAGTTTTTACGGTAACTTGGGTGGTATAATACAGAAGTTCTGGTCCTATTCTATCACCCTACGTGTACGTAATGTTGGCACACCTCCGTATTTATTTTTATATTTCATGTCAAACTTAGACAAATCGTTGTCCGCACATCGCATAGCGACTAATTTAATCACCCATATTTCCAAAACCTAAATTTTTACGGTAACTTGGGTGGTATAGTACTAAAGTTCTGGACCTATTCTATCATCCTATGTGTACGTCATGTTGGCACACCTCCGTATTTTTTTTATATTTCGTGTCATACTTCGACAAATCGTTGTCCGCACATCGCATAGCGACTAATTTAATCACCCATATTTCCAAAACCTAAGTTTTTAAGGTAACTTGGGTGGTATAATACAGAAGTTCTGGTCCTATTCTATCACCCTATGTGTACGTCATGTATCCACAATTCCGTATTTATTTTTATATTTCATGTCAAACTTAGACAAATCGTTGTCCGCACATCGCATAGCGACTAATTTAATCACCCATATTTCCAAAACCTAAGTTTTTAAGGTAACTTGCGTGGTATAATACTAAATTTCAGGACCTATTCTATCATCCTATGTGTACGTCATGTTGGCACACTTCCGTATTTATTTTATTTTTCATGTCATACTTTGACAAATCGCTGTCCGCACATCTCAATGCGACTACTTTAATCAGCCATATTTCCAAAACCTAAGTTTTTACGGTAACTTGGGTGGTATAATACAGAAGTTCTGGTCCTATTCTATCACCCTATGTGTACGTCATGTATCCACAATTCCGTATTTATTTTTATATTTCATGTCAAACTTAGACAAATCCTTGTCCGCACATCGCATAGCGACTAATTTAATCACCCATATTTCCAAAACCTAAGTTTTTAAGGTAACTTGGGTGGTATAATACTAAATTTCAGGACCTATTCTATCATCCTATGTGTACGTCATGTTGGCACACTTCCGTATTTATTTTATTTTTCATGTCATACTTTGACAAATCGCTGTCCGCACATCTAAATGCGACTACTTTAATCAGCCATATTTCCAAAACCTAAGTTTTTACGGTAACTTGGGTGGTATAATACTAAATTTCAGGACCTATTCTATCATCCTATGTGTACGTCATGTTGGCACACTTCCGTATTTATTTTATTTTTCATGTCATACTTTGACAAATCGCTGTCCGCACATCTCAATGCGACTACTTTAATCAGCCATATTTCCAAAACCTAAGTTTTTACGGTAACTTGGGTGGTATAATACAGAAGTTCTGGTCCTATTCTATCACCCTACGTGTACGTAATGTTGGCACACCTCCGTATTTATTTTTATATTTCATGTCAAACTTAGACAAATCGTTGTCCGCACATCGCATAGCGACTAATTTAATCACCCATATTTCCAAAACCTAATTTTTTAAGGTAACTTAGGGTGGTATGGTACTAAAGTTCTAGTCCTATTCTTTCATCCTATGTGTACGTCATGCTGGCACACTTCCGTGTTTATTTTATATTTCATGTCAAACTTAGACAAATCGCTGTCCGCACATCGCATAGCGACTAATTTAAACAGCCATATTTCCAAAACCTTAGTTTTTTCGGTAACTTGGGTGGTATAATACAGACTTTCTGGTCCTATTCTATCACCCTATGTGACCGTAATGTTGGCACACTTCCGTATTTATTTCTATATTACATGTCAAACTTAGACAAATCGTTGTCCGCACATCTCAATGCGACTACTTTAATCAGCCATATTTCCAAAATCTAAGTTTTTACGGTAACTTGGGTGGTATAGTACTAAAGTTCTGGTCCTATTCTACCACCCTATGTGTACGTCATGTATCCACAATTCCGTATTTATTTTTATATTTCATGTCAAACTTAGACAAATCGTTGTCCGCACATCGCATAGCGACTAATTTAATCACCCATATTTCCAAAACCTAAATTTTTACGGTAACTTGGGTGGTATAGTACTAAAGTTCTGGACCTATTCTATCATCCTATGTGTACGTCATGTTGGCACACCTCCGTATTTTTTTTATATTTCGTGTCAAACTTCGACAAATCGTTGTCCGCACATCGCATAGCGACTAATTTAATCACCCATATTTCCAAAACCTAAGTTTTTAAGGTAACTTGGGTGGTATAATACAGAAGTCCTGGTCCTATTCTATCACCCTATGTGTACGTCATGTATCCACAATTCCGTATTTATTTTTATATTTCATGTCAAACTTAGACAAATCGTTGTCCGCACATCGCATAGCGACTAATTTAATCACCCATATTTCCAAAACCTAAGTTTTTAAGGTAACTTGCGTGGTATAATACTAAATTTCAGGACCTATTCTATCATCCTATGTGTACGTCATGTTGGCACACTTCCGTATTTATTTTATTTTTCATGTCATACTTTGACAAATCGCTGTCCGCACATCTCAATGCGACTACTTTAATCAGCCATATTTCCAAAACCTAAGTTTTTACGGTAACTTGGGTGGTATAATACAGAAGTTCTGGTCCTATTCTATCACCCTATGTGTACGTCATGTATCCACAATTCCGTATTTATTTTTATATTTCATGTCAAACTTAGACAAATCCTTGTCCGCACATCGCATAGCGACTAATTTAATCACCCATATTTCCAAAACCTAAGTTTTTAAGGTAACTTGGGTGGTATAATACTAAATTTCAGGACCTATTCTATCATCCTATGTGTACGTCATGTTGGCACACTTCCGTATTTATTTTATTTTTCATGTCATACTTTGACAAATCGCTGTCCGCACATCTAAATGCGACTACTTTAATCAGCCATATTTCCAAAACCTAAGTTTTTACGGTAACTTGGGTGGTATAATACTAAATTTCAGGACCTATTCTATCATCCTATGTGTACGTCATGTTGGCACACTTCCGTATTTATTTTATTTTTCATGTCATACTTTGACAAATCGCTGTCCGCACATCTCAATGCGACTACTTTAATCAGCCATATTTCCAAAACCTAAGTTTTTACGGTAACTTGGGTGGTATAATACAGAAGTTCTGGTCCTATTCTATCACCCTATGTGTACGTCATGTATCCACAATTCCGTATTTATTTTTATATTTCATGTCAAACTTAGACAAATCGTTGTCCGCACATCGCATAGCGACTAATTTAATCACCCATATTTCCAAAACCTAAGTTTTTAAGGTAACTAGGAAGGTATAATACTAAATTTCAGGACCTATTCTATCATCCTATGTGTACGTCATGTTGGCACACTTCCGTATTTATTTTATTTTTCATGTCATACTTTGAGAAATCGCTGTCCGCACATCTCAATGCGACTACTTTAATCAGCCATATTTCCAAAACCTAAGTTTTTACGGTAACTTGGGTGGTATAATACAAAAGTTCTGGTCCTATTCTATAACCCTACGTGTACGTAATGTTGGCACACCTCCGTATTTTTTTTATATTTCGTGTCAAAATTCGACAAATCTCTGTCCGCACATCTCAATGCGACTACTTTAATCAGCCATATTTCCAAAACCTAAGTTTTTACGGTAACCTTGGTGGTATAATACAGAAGTTCTGGTCCTATTCTATCACCCTATGTGTACGTCATGTATCCACAATTCCGTATTTATTTTTATATTTCATGTCAAACTTAGGCAAATCGTTGTCCGCACATCGCATAGCGACTAATTTAATCACCCATATTTCCAAAACCTAAGTTTTTAAGGTAACTTGGGTGGTATAATACTAAATTTCAGGACCTATTCTATCATCCTATGTGTACGTCATGTTGGCACACTTCCGTATTTATTTTATTTTTCATGTCATACTTTAAAAAATCGCTGTCCGCACATCTCAATGCGACTACTTTAATCAGCCATATTTCCAAAACCTAAGTTTTTACGGTAACTTGGGTGGTATAATACAGAAGTTCTGGTCCTATTTCATCACCCTACGTGTACGTCATGCTGACACACTGCCGTATTTATTTTATATTTTATGTCAAACTTAGGTGGATCACTGTCCACACATCCAAAGCGACTATTTTAATCACCCGTATTTCCAGAACCCAATTTTTTAAGGTAACTTGGGTGGTATAGTACTAAAGCTCTGGACCTATTCTATCATCCTATGTGTACGTCATGTTGGCACACCTCCGTATTTTTTTTATATTTCGTGTCAAACTTCGACAAATCTCTGTCCGCACATCTCAATGCGACTACTTTAATCAGCCATATTTCCAAAACCTAATTTTTTAAGGTAACTTAGGGTGGTATGGTACTAAAGTTCTAGTCCTATTCTTTCATCCTATGTGTACGTCATGCTGGCACACTTCCGTGTTTATTTTATATTTCATGTCAAACTTAGACAAATCGCTGTCCGCACATCGCATAGCGACTACTTTAAACAGCCATATTTCCAAAACCTAAGTTTTTACGGTAACTTGGGTGGTATAATACTAAATTTCAGGACCTATTCTATCATCCTATGTGTACGTCATGTTGGCACACTTCCGTATTTATTTTATTTTTCATGTCATACTTTGACAAATCGCTGTCCGCACATCTCAATGCGACTACTTTAATCAGCCATATTTCCAAAACCTAAGTTTTTACGGTAACTTGGGTGGTATAATACAGAAGTTCTGGTCCTATTCTATCACCCTACGTGTACGTAATGTTGGCACACCTCCGTATTTATTTTTATATTTCATGTCAAACTTAGACAAATCGTTGTCCGCACATCGCATAGCGACTAATTTAATCACCCATATTTCCAAAACCTAATTTTTTAAGGTAACTTAGGGTGGTATGGTACTAAAGTTCTAGTCCTATTCTTTCATCCTATGTGTACGTCATGCTGGCACACTTCCGTGTTTATTTTATATTTCATGTCAAACTTAGACAAATCGCTGTCCGCACATCGCATAGCGACTACTTTAAACAGCCATATTTCCAAAACCTTAGTTTTTTCGGTAACTTGGGTGGTATAATACAGACTTTCTGGTCCTATTCTATCACCCTATGTGACCGTAATGTTGGCACACTTCCGTATTTATTTCTATATTACATGTCAAACTTAGACAAATCGCTGTCCGCACATCTCAATGCGACTACTTTAATCAGCCATATTTCCAAAATCTAAGTTTTTACGGTAACTTGGGTGGTATAGTACTAAAGTTCTGGTCCTATTCTACCACCCTATGTGTACGTCATGTATCCACAATTCCGTATTTATTTTTATATTTCATGTCAAACTTAGACAAATCGTTGTCCGCACATCGCATAGCGACTAATTTAATCAGCCATATTTCCAAAACCTAAGTTTTTAAGGTAACTTGGGTGGTATAATACTAAATTTCAGGACCTATTCTATCATCCTATGTGTACGTCATGTTGGCACACTTCCGTATTTATTTTATTTTTCATGTCATACTTTGACAAATCGCTGTCCGCACATCTCAATGCGACTACTTTAATCAGCCATATTTCCAAAACCTAAGTTTTTACGGTAACTTGGGTGGTATAATACAGAAGTTCTGGTCCTATTCTATCACCCTACGTGTACGTAATGTTGGCACACCTCCGTATTTATTTTTATATTTCATGTCAAACTTAGACAAATCGTTGTCCGCACATCGCATAGCGACTAATTTAATCACCCATATTTCCAAAACCTAAATTTTTACGGTAACTTGGGTGGTATAGTACTAAAGTTCTGGACCTATTCTATCATCCTATGTGTACGTCATGTTGGCACACCTCCGTATTTTTTTTATATTTCGTGTCATACTTCGACAAATCGTTGTCCGCACATCGCATAGCGACTAATTTAATCACCCATATTTCCAAAACCTAAGTTTTTAAGGTAACTTGGGTGGTATAATACAGAAGTTCTGGTCCTATTCTATCACCCTA
This sequence comes from Flexamia atlantica, assembly GCA_035578135.1. Classification (NCBI taxonomy): domain Eukaryota; kingdom Metazoa; phylum Arthropoda; class Insecta; order Hemiptera; family Cicadellidae; genus Flexamia; species Flexamia atlantica. Next base: position 7,389,513 of record JAQJVK010000026.1, on the reverse strand, counting down.
TGTGTACGTCATGTATCCACAATTCCGTATTTATTTTTATATTTCATGTCAAACTTAGACAAATCGTTGTCCGCACATCGCATAGCGACTAATTTAATCACCCATATTTCCAAAACCTAAGTTTTTAAGGTAACTTGCGTGGTATAATACTAAATTTCAGGACCTATTCTATCATCCTATGTGTACGTCATGTTGGCACACTTCCGTATTTATTTTATTTTTCATGTCATACTTTGACAAATCGCTGTCCGCACATCTCAATGCGACTACTTTAATCAGCCATATTTCCAAAACCTAAGTTTTTACGGTAACTTGGGTGGTATAATACAGAAGTTCTGGTCCTATTCTATCACCCTATGTGTACGTCATGTATCCACAATTCCGTATTTATTTTTATATTTCATGTCAAACTTAGACAAATCCTTGTCCGCACATCGCATAGCGACTAATTTAATCACCCATATTTCCAAAACCTAAGTTTTTAAGGTAACTTGGGTGGTATAATACTAAATTTCAGGACCTATTCTATCATCCTATGTGTACGTCATGTTGGCACACTTCCGTATTTATTTTATTTTTCATGTCATACTTTGACAAATCGCTGTCCGCACATCTAAATGCGACTACTTTAATCAGCCATATTTCCAAAACCTAAGTTTTTACGGTAACTTGGGTGGTATAATACTAAATTTCAGGACCTATTCTATCATCCTATGTGTACGTCATGTTGGCACACTTCCGTATTTATTTTATTTTTCATGTCATACTTTGACAAATCGCTGTCCGCACATCTCAATGCGACTACTTTAATCAGCCATATTTCCAAAACCTAAGTTTTTACGGTAACTTGGGTGGTATAATACAGAAGTTCTGGTCCTATTCTATCACCCTACGTGTACGTAATGTTGGCACACCTCCGTATTTATTTTTATATTTCATGTCAAACTTAGACAAATCGTTGTCCGCACATCGCATAGCGACTAATTTAATCACCCATATTTCCAAAACCTAATTTTTTAAGGTAACTTAGGGTGGTATGGTACTAAAGTTCTAGTCCTATTCTTTCATCCTATGTGTACGTCATGCTGGCACACTTCCGTGTTTATTTTATATTTCATGTCAAACTTAGACAAATCGCTGTCCGCACATCGCATAGCGACTAATTTAAACAGCCATATTTCCAAAACCTTAGTTTTTTCGGTAACTTGGGTGGTATAATACAGACTTTCTGGTCCTATTCTATCACCCTATGTGACCGTAATGTTGGCACACTTCCGTATTTATTTCTATATTACATGTCAAACTTAGACAAATCGTTGTCCGCACATCTCAATGCGACTACTTTAATCAGCCATATTTCCAAAATCTAAGTTTTTACGGTAACTTGGGTGGTATAGTACTAAAGTTCTGGTCCTATTCTACCACCCTATGTGTACGTCATGTATCCACAATTCCGTATTTATTTTTATATTTCATGTCAAACTTAGACAAATCGTTGTCCGCACATCGCATAGCGACTAATTTAATCAGCCATATTTCCAAAACCTAAGTTTTTAAGGTAACTTGGGTGGTATAATACTAAATTTCAGGACCTATTCTATCATCCTATGTGTACGTCATGTTGGCACACTTCCGTATTTATTTTATTTTTCATGTCATACTTTGACAAATCGCTGTCCGCACATCTCAATGCGACTACTTTAATCAGCCATATTTCCAAAACCTAAGTTTTTACGGTAACTTGGGTGGTATAATACAGAAGTTCTGGTCCTATTCTATCACCCTACGTGTACGTAATGTTGGCACACCTCCGTATTTATTTTTATATTTCATGTCAAACTTAGACAAATCGTTGTCCGCACATCGCATAGCGACTAATTTAATCACCCATATTTCCAAAACCTAAATTTTTACGGTAACTTGGGTGGTATAGTACTAAAGTTCTGGACCTATTCTATCATCCTATGTGTACGTCATGTTGGCACACCTCCGTATTTTTTTATATTTCGTGTCAAACTTCGACAAATCGTTGTCCGCACATCGCATAGCGACTAATTTAATCACCCATATTTCCAAAACCTAAGTTTTTAAGGTAACTTGGGTGGTATAATACAGAAGTTCTGGTCCTATTCTATCACCCTATGTGTACGTCATGTATCCACAATTCCGTATTTATTTTTATATTTCATGTCAAACTTAGACAAATCGTTGTCCGCACATCGCATAGCGACTAATTTAATCACCCATATTTCCAAAACCTAAGTTTTTAAGGTAACTTGCGTGGTATAATACTAAATTTCAGGACCTATTCTATCATCCTATGTGTACGTCATGTTGGCACACTTCCGTATTTATTTTATTTTTCATGTCATACTTTGACAAATCGCTGTCCGCACATCTCAATGCGACTACTTTAATCAGCCATATTTCCAAAACCTAAGTTTTTACGGTAACTTGGGTGGTATAATACAGAAGTTCTGGTCCTATTCTATCACCCTATGTGTACGTCATGTATCCACAATTCCGTATTTATTTTTATATTTCATGTCAAACTTAGACAAATCGTTGTCCGCACATCGCATAGCGACTAATTTAATCACCCATATTTCCAAAACCTAAGTTTTTAAGGTAACTTGGGTGGTATAATACTAAATTTCAGGACCTATTCTATCATCCTATGTGTACGTCATGTTGGCACACTTCCGTATTTATTTTATTTTTCATGTCATACTTTGACAAATCGCTGTCCGCACATCTCAATGCGACTACTTTAATCAGCCATATTTCCAAAACCTAAGTTTTTACGGTAACTTGGGTGGTATAATACAGAAGATCTGGTCCTATTTCATCACCCTACGTGTACGTCATGTTGGCACACCTCCGTATTTATTATTATATTTCATGTCACACTTAGACAAATCGTTGTCCGCACATCGCATAGCGACTTATTTAATCACCCATATTTCCAAAACCTAAGTTTTTAAGGTAACTTGGGTGGTATAGTACTAAAGTTCTGGTCCTATTCTTTCATCCTACGTGTACGTCATGCTGACACACTGCCGTATTTATTTTATATTTTATGTCAAACTTAGGTGGATCGCTGTCCGCAAATCGCATAGCGACTATTTTAATCACCCATATTTCCAAAACCTAAGTTTTTACGGTAACTTGGGTGTTATAGTACTAAAGTTCTGGACCTATTCTATCATCCTATGTGTACGTCATGTTGGCACACTTCCGTATTTATTTTATTTTTCATGTCATACTTTGACAAATCGCTGTCCGCACATCTCAATGCGACTAATTTAATCAGCCATATTTCCAAAACCTAAGTTTTTACGGTAACTTGGGTGGTATAATACAGAAGTTCTGGTCCTATTCTATCACCCTACGTGTACGTAATGTTGGCACACCGCCGTATTTATTTTTATATTTCATGTCAAACTTAGACAAATCCTTGTCCGCACATCGCATAGCGACTAATTTAATCACCCATATTTCCAAAACCTAAGTTTTTAAGGTAACTTGGGTGGTATAATACTAAATTTCAGGACCTATTCTATCATCCTATGTGTACGTCATGTTGGCACACTTCCGTATTTATTTTATTTTTCATGTCATACTTTGACAAATCGCTGTCCGCACATCTAAATGCGACTACTTTAATCAGCCATATTTCCAAAACCTAAGTTTTTACGGTAACTTGGGTGGTATAATACTAAATTTCAGGACCTATTCTATCATCCTATGTGTACGTCATGTTGGCACACTTCCGTATTTATTTTATTTTTCATGTCATACTTTGACAAATCGCTGTCCGCACATCTCAATGCGACTACTTTAATCAGCCATATTTCCAAAACCTAAGTTTTTACGGTAACTTGGGTGGTATAATACAGAAGTTCTGGTCCTATTCTATCACCCTACGTGTACGTAATGTTGGCACACCTCCGTATTTATTTTTATATTTCATGTCAAACTTAGACAAATCGTTGTCCGCACATCGCATAGCGACTAATTTAATCACCCATATTTCCAAAACCTAATTTTTTAAGGTAACTTAGGGTGGTATGGTACTAAAGTTCTAGTCCTATTCTTTCATCCTATGTGTACGTCATGCTGGCACACTTCCGTGTTTATTTTATATTTCATGTCAAACTTAGACAAATCGCTGTCCGCACATCGCATAGCGACTACTTTAAACAGCCATATTTCCAAAACCTTAGTTTTTTCGGTAACTTGGGTGGTATAATACAGACTTTCTGGTCCTATTCTATCACCCTATGTGACCGTAATGTTGGCACACTTCCGTATTTATTTCTATATTACATGTCAAACTTAGACAAATCGTTGTCCGCACATCTCAATGCGACTACTTTAATCAGCCATATTTCCAAAATCTAAGTTTTTACGGTAACTTGGGTGGTATAGTACTAAAGTTCTGGTCCTATTCTACCACCCTATGTGTACGTCATGTATCCACAATTCCGTATTTATTTTTATATTTCATGTCAAACTTAGACAAATCGTTGTCCGCACATCGCATAGCGACTAATTTAATCAGCCATATTTCCAAAACCTAAGTTTTTAAGGTAACTTGGGTGGTATAATACTAAATTTCAGGACCTATTCTATCATCCTATGTGTACGTCATGTTGGCACACTTCCGTATTTATTTTATTTTTCATGTCATACTTTGACAAATCGCTGTCCGCACATCTCAATGCGACTACTTTAATCAGCCATATTTCCAAAACCTAAGTTTTTACGGTAACTTGGGTGGTATAATACAGAAGTTCTGGTCCTATTCTATCACCCTACGTGTACGTAATGTTGGCACACCTCCGTATTTATTTTTATATTTCATGTCAAACTTAGACAAATCGTTGTCCGCACATCGCATAGCGACTAATTTAATCACCCATATTTCCAAAACCTAAATTTTTACGGTAACTTGGGTGGTATAGTACTAAAGTTCTGGACCTATTCTATCATCCTATGTGTACGTCATGTTGGCACACCTCCGTATTTTTTTTATATTTCGTGTCAAACTTCGACAAATCGTTGTCCGCACATCGCATAGCGACTAATTTAATCACCCATATTTCCAAAACCTAAGTTTTTAAGGTAACTTGGGTGGTATAATACAGAAGTTCTGGTCCTATTCTATCACCCTATGTGTACGTCATGTATCCACAATTCCGTATTTATTTTTATATTTCATGTCAAACTTAGACAAATCGTTGTCCGCACATCGCATAGCGACTAATTTAATCACCCATATTTCCAAAACCTAAGTTTTTAAGGTAACTTGCGTGGTATAATACTAAATTTCAGGACCTATTCTATCATCCTATGTGTACGTCATGTTGGCACACTTCCGTATTTATTTTATTTTTCATGTCATACTTTGACAAATCGCTGTCCGCACATCTCAATGCGACTACTTTAATCAGCCATATTTCCAAAACCTAAGTTTTTACGGTAACTTGGGTGGTATAATACAGAAGTTCTGGTCCTATTCTATCACCCTATGTGTACGTCATGTATCCACAATTCCGTATTTATTTTTATATTTCATGTCAAACTTAGACAAATCGTTGTCCGCACATCGCATAGCGACTAATTTAATCACCCATATTTCCAAAACCTAAGTTTTTAAGGTAACTTGGGTGGTATAATACTAAATTTCAGGACCTATTCTATCATCCTATGTGTACGTCATGTTGGCACACTTCCGTATTTATTTTATTTTTCATGTCATACTTTGACAAATCGCTGTCCGCACATCTCAATGCGACTACTTTAATCAGCCATATTTCCAAAACCTAAGTTTTTACGGTAACTTGGGTGGTATAATACAGAAGATCTGGTCCTATTTCATCACCCTACGTGTACGTCATGTTGGCACACCTCCGTATTTATTATTATATTTCATGTCACACTTAGACAAATCGTTGTCCGCACATCGCATAGCGACTTATTTAATCACCCATATTTCCAAAACCTAAGTTTTTAAGGTAACTTGGGTGGTATAGTACTAAAGTTCTGGTCCTATTCTTTCATCCTACGTGTACGTCATGCTGACACACTGCCGTATTTATTTTATATTTTATGTCAAACTTAGGTGGATCGCTGTCCGCAAATCGCATAGCGACTATTTTAATCACCCATATTTCCAAAACCTAAGTTTTTACGGTAACTTGGGTGTTATAGTACTAAAGTTCTGGACCTATTCTATCATCCTATGTGTACGTCATGTTGGCACACTTCCGTATTTATTTTATTTTTCATGTCATACTTTGACAAATCGCTGTCCGCACATCTCAATGCGACTAATTTAATCAGCCATATTTCCAAAACCTAAGTTTTTACGGTAACTTGGGTGGTATAATACAGAAGTTCTGGTCCTATTCTATCACCCTACGTGTACGTAATGTTGGCACACCTCCGTATTTATTTTTATATTTCATGTCAAACTTAGACAAATCGTTGTCCGCACATCGCATAGCGACTAATTTAATCACCCATATTTCCAAAACCTAATTTTTTAAGGTAACTTAGGGTGGTATGGTACTAAAGTTCTAGTCCTATTCTTTCATCCTATGTGTACGTCATGCTGGCACACTTCCGTGTTTATTTTATATTTCATGTCAAACTTAGACAAATCGCTGTCCGCACATCGCATAGCGACTACTTTAAACAGCCATATTTCCAAAACCTTAGTTTTTTCGGTAACTTGGGTGGTATAATACAGACTTTCTGGTCCTATTCTATCACCCTATGTGACCGTAATGTTGGCACACTTCCGTATTTATTTCTATATTACATGTCAAACTTAGACAAATCGCTGTCCGCACATCTCAATGCGACTACTTTAATCAGCCATATTTCCAAAATCTAAGTTTTTACGGTAACTTGGGTGGTATAGTACTAAAGTTCTGGTCCTATTCTACCACCCTATGTGTACGTCATGTATCCACAATTCCGTATTTATTTTTATATTTCATGTCAAACTTAGACAAATCGTTGTCCGCACATCGCATAGCGACTAATTTAATCAGCCATATTTCCAAAACCTAAGTTTTTAAGGTAACTTGGGTGGTATAATACTAAATTTCAGGACCTATTCTATCATCCTATGTGTACGTCATGTTGGCACACTTCCGTATTTATTTTATTTTTCATGTCATACTTTGACAAATCGCTGTCCGCACATCTCAATGCGACTACTTTAATCAGCCATATTTCCAAAACCTAAGTTTTTACGGTAACTTGGGTGGTATAATACAGAAGTTCTGGTCCTATTCTATCATCCTACGTGTACGTAATGTTGGCACACCTCCGTATTTATTTTTATATTTCATGTCAAACTTAGACAAATCGTTGTCCGCACATCGCATAGCGACTAATTTAATCACCCATATTTCCAAAACCTAAGTTTTTACGGTAACTTAGGTGGTATAGTACTAAAGTTCTGGACCTATTCTATCATCCTATGTGTACGTCATGTTGGCACAGCTCCGTATTTTTTTTATATTTCGTGTCAAACTTCGACAAATCGTTGTCCGCACATCGCATAGCGACTAATTTAATCACCCATATTTCCAAAACCTAAGTTTATAAGGTAACTTGGGTGGTATAATACAGAAGTTCTGGTCCTATTCTATCACCCTATGTGTACGTCATGTATCCACAATTCCGTTTTTATTTTTATATTTCATGTCAAACTTAGACAAATCGTTGTCCGCACATCGCATAGCGACTAATTTAATCACCCATATTTCCAAAACCTAAGTTTTTAAGGTAACTTGCGTGGTATAATACTAAATTTCAGGACCTATTCTATCATCCTATGTGTACGTCATGTTGGCACACTTCCGTATTTATTTTATTTTTCATGTCATACTTTGACAAATCGCTGTCCGCACATCTCAATGCGACTAATTTAATCAGCCATATTTCCAAAACCTAAGTTTTTTCGGTAACTTGGGTGGTATAATACAGAAGTTCTGGTCCTATTCTATCACCCTACGTGTACGTAATGTTGGCACACCTCCGTATTTATTTTTATATTTCATGTCAAACTTAGACAAATCGTTGTCCGCACATCGCATAGCGACTAATTTAATCACCCATATTTCCAAAACCTAATTTTTTAAGGTAACTTAGGGTGGTATGGTACTAAAGTTCTAGTCCTATTCTTTCATCCTATGTGTACGTCATGCTGGCACACTTCCGTGTTTATTTTATATTTCATGTCAAACTTAGACAAATCGCTGTCCGCACATCGCATAGCGACTACTTTAAACAGCCATATTTCCAAAACCTTAGTTTTTTCGGTAACTTGGGTGGTATAATACAGACTTTCTGGTCCTATTCTATCACCCTATGTGACCGTAATGTTGGCACACTTCCGTATTTATTTCTATATTACATGTCAAACTTAGACAAAACGCTGTCCGCACATCTCAATGCGACTACTTTAATCAGCCATATTTCCAAAATCTAAGTTTTTACGGTAACTTGGGTGGTATAGTACTAAAGTTCTGGTCCTATTCTACCACCCTATGTGTACGTCATGTATCCACAATTCCGTATTTATTTTTATATTTCATGTCAAACTTAGACAAATCGTTGTCCGCACATCGCATAGCGACTAATTTAATCAGCCATATTTCCAAAACCTAAGTTTTTAAGGTAACTTGGGTGGTATAATACTAAATTTCAGGACCTATTCTATCATCCTATGTGTACGTCATGTTGGCACACTTCCGTATTTATTTTATTTTTCATGTCATACTTTGACAAATCGCTGTCCGCACATCTCAATGCGACTACTTTAATCAGCCATATTTCCAAAACCTAAGTTTTTACGGTAACATGGGTGGTATAATACAGAAGTTCTGGTCCTATTCTATCACCCTACGTGTACGTAATGTTGGCACACCTCCGTATTTATTTTTATATTTCATGTCAAACTTAGACAAATCGTTGTCCGCACATCGCATAGCGACTAATTTAATCACCCATATTTCCAAAACCTAAGTTTTTACGGTAACTTGGGTGGTATAGTACTAAAGTTCTGGACCTATTCTATCATCCTATGTGTACGTCATGTTGGCACACCTCCGTATTTTTTTTATATTTCGTGTCAAACTTCGACAAATCGTTGTCCGCACATCGCATAGCGACTAATTTAATCACCCATATTTCCAAAACCTAAGTTTTTAAGGTAACTTGCGTGGTATAATACTAAATTTCAGGACCTATTCTATCATCCTATGTGTACGTCATGTTGGCACACTTCCGTATTTATTTTATTTTTCATGTCATACTTTGACAAATCGCTGTCCGCACATCTCAATGCGACTACTTTAATCAGCCATATTTCCAAAACCTAAGTTTTTACGGTAACTTGGGTGGTATAATACAGAAGTTCTGGTCCTATTCTATCACCCTATGTGTACGTCATCATATCCACAATTCCGTATTTATTTTTATATTTCATGTCAAACTTAGACAAATCCTTGTCCGCACATCGCATAGCGACTAATTTAATCACCCATATTTCCAAAACCTAAGTTTTTAAGGTAACTTGGGTGGTATAATACTAAATTTCAGGACCTATTCTATCATCCTATGTGTACGTCATGTTGGCACACCTCCGTATTTTTTTTATATTTCGTGTCAAACTTCGACAAATCGTTGTCCGCACATCGCATAGCGACTAATTTAATCACCCATATTTCCAAAACCTAAGTTTTTAAGGTAACTTGGGTGGTATAATACAGAAGTTCTGGTCCTATTTCATCACCCTACGTGTACGTCATGTTGGCACACCTCCGTATTTATTATTATATTTCATGTCACACTTAGACAAATCGTTGTCCGCACATCGCATAGCGACTAATTTAATCACCCATATTTCCAAAACCTAAGTTTTTAAGGTAACTTGGGTGGTATAGAACTAAAGTTCTGGTCCTATTCTTTCATCCTACGTGTACGTCATGCTGACACACTGCCGTATTTATTTTATATTTTATGTCAAACTTAGGTGGATCGTTGTCCGCACATCGCATAGCGACTAATTTAATCACCCATATTTCCAAAACCTAAGTTTTTACGGTAACTTGGGTGGTATAGTACTAAAGTTCTGGACCTATTCTATCATCCTATGTGTACGTCATGTTGGCACACCTTCGTATTTTTTTTATATTTCGTGTCAAACTTCGACAAATCGTTGTCCGCACATCGCATAGCGACTAATTTAATCACCCATATTTCCAAAACCTAAGTTTTTAAGGTAACTTGGGTGGTATAATACAGAAGTTCTGGTCCTATTCTATCACCCTATGTGTACGTCATGTATCCACAATTCCGTATTTATTTTTATATTTCATGTCAAACTTAGACAAATCGTTGTCCGCACATCGCATAGCGACTAATTTAATCACCCATATTTCCAAAACCTAAGTTTTTAAGGTAACTTGCGTGGTATAATACTAAATTTCAGGACCTATTCTATCATCCTATGTGTACGTCATGTTGGCACACTTCCGTATTTATTTTATTTTTCATGTCATACTTTGACAAATCGCTGTCCGCACATCTCAATGCGACTACTTTAATCAGCCATATTTCCAAAACCTAAGTTTTTACGGTAACTTGGGTGGTATAATACAGAAGTTCTGGTCCTATTCTATCACCCTATGTGTACGTCATGTATCCACAATTCCGTATTTATTTTTATATTTCATGTCAAACTTAGACAAATCCTTGTCCGTACATCGCATAGCGACTAATTTAATCACCCATATTTCCAAAACCTAAGTTTTTAAGGTAACTTGGGTGGTATAATACTAAATTTCAGGACCTATTCTATCATCCTATGTGTACGTCATGTTGGCACACTTCCGTATTTATTTTATTTTTCATGTCATACTTTGACAAATCGCTGTCCGCAAATCTCAATGCGACTACTTTAATCAGCCATATTTCCAAAACCTAAGTTTTTACGGTAACTTGGGTGGTATAATACAGAAGTTCTGGTCCTATTTCATCACCCTACGTGTACGTCATGTTGGCACACCTCCGTATTTATTATTATATTTCATGTCACACTTAGACAAATCGTTGTCCGCACATCGCATAGCGACTAATTTAATCACCCATATTTCCAAAACCTAAGTTTCTAAGGTAACTTGGGTGGTATAGTACTAAAGTTCTGGTCCTATTCTTTCATCCTACGTGTACGTCATGCTGACACACTGCCGTATTTATTTTATATTTTATGTCAAACTTAGGTGGATCGCTGTCCGCACATCGCATAGCGACTATTTTAATCACCCATATTTCCAAAACCTAAGTTTTTACGGTAACTTGGGTGTTATAGTACTAAAGTTCTGGACCTATTCTATCATCCTATGTGTACGTCATGTTGGCACACTTCCGTATTTATTTTATTTTTCATGTCATACTTTGACAAATCGCTGTCCGCACATCTCAATGCGACTAATTTAATCAGCCATATTTCCAAAACCTAAGTTTTTACGGTAACTTGGGTGGTGTAATACAGAAGTTCTGGTCCTATTCTATCACCCTAAGTGTACGTAATGTTGGCACACCTCCGTATTTATTTTTATATTTCATGTCAAACTTAGACAAATCGTTGTCCGCACATCGCATAGCGACTAATTTAATCACCCATATTTCCAAAACCTAATTTTTTAAGGTAACTTAGGGTGGTATGGTACTAAAGTTCTAGTCCTATTCTTTCATCCTATGTGTACGTCATGCTGGCACACTTCCGTGTTTATTTTATATTTCATGTCAAACTTAGACAAATCGCTGTCCGCACATCGCAAAGCGACTACTTTAATCAGCCATATTTCCAAAACCTTAGTTTTTTCGGTAACTTGGGTGGTATAATACAGACTTTCTGGTCCTATTCTATCACCCTATGTGACCGTAATGTTGGCAAACTTCCGTATTTATTTCTATATTACATGTCAAACTTAGACAAATCGCTGTCCGCACATCTCAATGCGACTACTTTAATCAGCCATATTTCCAAAACCTAAGTTTTTACGGTAACTTGGGTGGTATAGTACTAAAGTTCTGGTCCTATTCTATCACCCTACGTGTACGTAATGTTGGCATACTTCCGTATTTATTTTATTTTTCATGTCATACTTTGACAAATCGCTGTCCGCACATCTCAATGCGACTACTTTAATCAGCCATATTTCCAAAACCTAAGTTTTTACGGTAACTTGGGTGGTATAATACAGAAGTTCTGGTACTATTCTATCACCCTACGTGTACCTCTATGTGTACGTCATGTATCCACAATTCCGTATTTATTTTTATATTTCATGTCAAACTTAGACAAATCGTTGTCCGCACATCGCATAGCGACTAATTTAATCAGCCATATTTCCAAAACCTAAGTTTTTAAGGTAACTTGGGTGGTATAATACTAAATTTCAGGACCTATTCTATCATCCTATGTGTACGTCATGTTGGCACACTTCCGTATTTATTTTATTTTTCATGTCATACTTTGACAAATCTCTGTCCGCACATCTTAATGCGACTACTTTAATCAGCCATATTTCCAAAACCTAAGTTTTTACGGTAACTTGGGTGGTATAATACAGAAGTTCTGGTCCTATTCTATCACCCTACGTGTACGTAATGTTGGCACACCTCCGTATTTATTTTTATATTTCATGTCAAACTTAGACAAATCGTTGTCCGCACATCGCATAGCGACTAATTTAATCACCCATATTTTCAAAACCTAAGTTTTTACGGTAACTTGGGTGGTATAGTACTAAAGTTCTGGACCTATTCTATCATCCAATGTGTACGTCATGTTGGCACACCTGCGTATTTTTTTTATATTTCGTGTCAAACTTCGACAAATCGTTGTCCGCACATCGCATAGCGACTAATTTAATCAACCATATTTTCAAAATCTAAGTTTTTAAGGTAACTTCGGTGGTATAATACAGAAGTTCTGGTCCTATTTTATCATTCTATGTGTACGTCATGTATCCACAATTCCGTATTTATTTTTATATTTAATGTCAAACTTAGACAAATCGTTGTCCGCACATCGCATAGCGACTAATTTAATCACCCATATTTCCAAAACCTAAGTTTTTAAGGTACTTGCGTGGTATAATACTAAATTTTAGGGCCTATTCTATCATCCTATGTGTACGTCATGTTGGCACACTTCCGTATTTATTTTATTTTTCATGTCATACTTTGACAAATCGCTGTCCGCACATCTCAATGCGACTACTTTAATCAGCCATATTTCCAAAACCTAAGTTTTTACGGTAACTTGGGTGGTATAATACAGAAGTTCTGGTCCTATTCTATCACCCTATGTGTACGTCATGTATCCACAATTCCGTATTTATTTTTATATTTCATGTCAAACTTAGACAAATCGTTGTCCGCACATCGCATAGCGACTAATTTAATCACCCATATTTCCAAAACCTAAGTTTTTAAGGTAACTTGGGTGGTATAATACTAAATTTCAGGACCTATTCTATCATCCTATGTGTACGTCATGTTGGCACACTTCCGTATTTATTTTATTTTTCATGTCATACTTTGACAAATCGCTGTCCGCACATCTCAATGCGACTACTTTAATCAGCCATATTTCTAAAACCTAGGTTTTTACGGTAACTTGGGTGGTATAATACAGAAGTTCTGGTCCTATTTCATCACCCTACGTGTACGTCATGTTGGCACACCTCCGTATTTATTATTATATTTCATGTCATACTTAGACAAATCGTTGTCCGCACATCGCATAGCGACTAATTTAATCACCCATATTTCCAAAACCTAAGTTTTTAAGGTCACTTGGGTGGTATAGTACTAAAGTTCTGGTCCTATTCTTTCATCCTACGTGTACGTCATGCTGACACACTGCCGTATTTATTTTATATTTTATGTCAAACTTAGGTGGATCGCTGTCCGCACATCGCATAGCGACTATTTTAATCACCCATATTTCCAAAACCTAAGTTTTTACGGTAACTTGGGTGGCATAGTACTAAAGTTCTGGACCTATTCTATCATCCTATGTGTACGTCATGTTGGCACACTTCCGTATTTATTTTATTTTTCATATCATACTTTGACAAATCGCTGTCCGCACATCTCAATGCGACTACTTTAATCAGCCATATTTCCAAAACCTAAGTTTTTAAGGTAACTTGGGTGGTATAATACTAAATTTCAGGACCTATTCTATCATCCTATGTGTACGTCATGTTGGCACACTTCCGTATTTATTTTATTTTTCATGTCATACTTTGACAAATCGCTGTCCGCACATCTCAATATGGCTGATTAAAGTAGTCTAATTGAGATGTGCGGACAGCGATTTGTCAAAGTATGACATGAAAAATAAAATAAATACGGAAGTGTGCCAACATGACGTACACATAGGATGATAGAATAGGTCCAGAACTTTAGTACTATACCACCCAAGTTACCTTAAAAACTTAGGTTTTGGAAATATGGGTGATTAAATTAGTCGCTATGCGATGTGCGGACAACGATTTGTCTAGGTTTGACATGAAATATAAAAATAAATACGGAATTTTGGATACATGAAGTACACATTGGGTGATAGAATAGGATTAGAACTATATTATTATACCACTCAGGTTACCGTCAAAACTTAGGTTTTGGAAATACGGGTGATTAAAATAGTCGCTATGGATGTGTGGACAGCGATCCACCTAAGTTTGACATAAAATATAAAATAAATACGGAAGTGTGTCAGCATGACGTACACGTAGGATGAAAGAATAGGACCAGAACTTTAGTACTATACCACCCAAGTTACCTTAAAAACTTAGGTTTTGGAAATATAGGTGATTAAATTAGTCGCTATGCGATGTGCGGACAACGATTTGTCTAAGTATGACATGAAATATAATAATAAATACGGAGGTGTGCCAACATTACGTACACGTAGGGTGATAGAATAGGACCAGAACTTCTGTATTATACCACCCAAGTTACCGTAAAAACTTAGGTTTTGGAAATATGGCTGATTAAAGTAGTCGCATTGAGATGTGCGGACAGCGATTTGTCAAAGTATGACATGAAAAATAAAATAAATACGGAAGTGTGCCAACATGACGTACACATAGGATGATAGAATAGGTCCTGAAATTTAGTATTATACCACCCAAGTTACCTTAAAAACTTAGGTTTTGGAAATATGGGTGATTAAATTAGTCGCTATGCGATGTGCGGACAACGATTTGTCTAAGTTTGACATGAAATATAAAAATAAATACGGAATTGTGGATACATGACGTACACATAGGGTGATAGAATAGGACCAGAACTTCTGTATTATACCACCCAAGTTACCGTAAAAACTTGGGTTTTGGAAATATGGCTGATTAAAGTAGTCGCTTTGCGATGGGCGGACAGCGAGTTGTCTAAGTTTGACATGAAATATAAAATAAATACGGAAGTGTTCCAACATGACGTACACATAGTATGATAGAATAGGTCCAGAACTTTAGTACTATACCACCCAAGTTACCTTAAAAACTTAGGTTTTGGAAATATGGCTGATTAAAGTAGTCGCATTGAGATGTGCGGACAGCGATTTGTCAAAGTATGACATGAAAAATAAAATAAATACGGAAGTGTGCCAACATGACGTACACATAGGATGATAGAATAGGTCCTGAAATTTAGTATTATACCACCCAAGTTACCTTAAAAACTTAGGTTTTGGAAATATGGGTGATTAAATTAGTCGCTATGCGATGTGCGGACAACGATTTGTCTAAGTTTGACATGAAATATAAAAATAAATACGGAATTGTGGATACATGACGTACACATAGGGTGATAGAATAGGACCAGAACTTCTGTATTATACCACCCAAGTTACCGTAAAAACTTGGGTTTTGGAAATATGGCTGATTAAAGTAGTCGCTTTGCGATGGGCGGACAGCGATTTGTCTATGTTTGACATGAAATATAAAATAAATACGGAAGTGTTCCAACATGACGTACACATAGTATGATAGAATAGGTCCAGAACTTTAGTACTATACCACCCAAGTTACCTTAAAAACTTAGGTTTTGGAAATATGGAATCGCTCCGCACATCTCAATGCGACTACTTTAATCAGCCATATTTCCAAAACCTAAGTTTTTACGGTAACTTGGGTGGTATAGTACAGAAGTTCTGGTCCTATTCTATCACCCTATGTGTACGTCATGTATCCACAATTCCGTATTTATTTTTATATTTCATGTCAAACTTAGACAAATCGTTGTCCGCACATCGCATAGCGACTAATTTAATCACCCGTATTCTTCAAAACCTAAGATTTTAAGGTAACTTGGGTGGTATAGTACTAAAGTTCAGGACCTATTCTATCATCCTATGTGTACGTCATGTTGGCACACTTCCGTATTTATTTTATTTTTCATGTCATACTTTGACAAATCGCTGTCCGCACATCTCAATGCGACTACTTTAATCAGCCATATTTCCAAAACCTAAGTTTTTACGGTAACTTGGGTGGTATAGTACAGAAGTTCTGGTCCTATTCTTTCATCCTACGTGTACGTAATGTTGGCACACCTCCGTATTTATTTTTATATTTCATGTCAAACTTAGACAAATCGTTGTCCGCACATCGCATAGCGACTAATTTAATCACCCATATTTCCAAAACCTAAGTTTTTACGGTAACTTGGTTGGTATAGTACTAAAGTTCTGGACCTATTCTATCATCCTATGTGTACGTCATGTTGGCACACCTCCGTATTTTTTTATATTTCGTGTCAAACTTCGACAAATCGTTGTCCGCACATCGCATAGCGACTAATTTAATCACCCATATTTCCAGCACCTAAGTTTTTACGGTAACTTGGGTGGTATAATACAGAAGTTCTGGTCCTATTCTATCACCCTATGTGTACGTCTTGTTTCCACAATTCCGTATTTATTTTTATATTTCATGTCAAACTTAGACAAATCGCTGTCCGCACATCTCAATGCGACTACTTTAATCAGCCATATTTCCAAAACCTAAGTTTTTACGGTAACTTGGGTGGTATAGTACTAAAGTTCTGGTCCTATTCTTTCATCCTACGTGTACGTCATGCTGACACACTGCCGTATTTATTTTATATTTTATGTCAAACTTAGGTGGATCGCTGTCCACATATCCAAAGCGACTATTTTAATCACCCGTATTTCCAAAACCTAAGTTTTGACGGTAACCTGAGTGGTATAATAATATAGTTCTAATCCTATTCTATCACCCAATGTGTACGTCATGTATCCAAAATTCCGTATTTATTTTTATATTTCATGTCAAACTTAGACAAATCGTTGTCCGCACATCGCATAGCGACTGATTTAATCACCCATATTTCCAAAACCTAAGTTTTTACGGTAACTTGGGTGGTATAATACAGAAGTTCTGGTCCTATTCTATCACCCTATGTGTACGTCATGTATCCACAATTCCGTATTTTTTTTATATTTCGTGTCAAACTTAGACAAATCGTTGTCCGCACATCGCATAGCGACTAATTTAATCACCCATATTTCCAAAACCTAAGTTTTTAAGGTAACTTGGGTGGTATAATACTAAATTTCAGGACCTATTCTATCATCCTATGTGTACGTCATGTTTGCACACTTCCGTATTTATTTTATTTTTCATGTCATACTTTGACAAATGGCTGTCCGCACATCTCATTGCGACTACTTTAATCAGCCATATTTCCAAAACCTAAGTTTTTAGACAAATCGTTGTCTGCACATCGCATAGCGACTAATTTAATCACCCATATTTCCAAAACCTAAGTTTTTACGGTAACTTGGGTGGTATAATACAGAAGTTCTGGTCCTATTCTATCACCCTATATGTACGTAATGTTGGCACACCTCCGTATTTATTATTATATTTCATGTCATACTTAGAGAAATCGTTGTCCGCACATCGCATAGCGACTAATTTAATCACCCATATTTCCAAAACCTAAGTTTTTACGGTAACTTGGGTGGTATAATACTAAATTTCAGGACCTATTCTATCATCCTACGTGTACGTCATGTTGGCACACTTCCGTATTTATTTTATTTTTCATGTCATACTTAGACAAATCGTTGTCCGCACATCGCATAGCCGACTAATTTAATCACCCATATTTCCAAAACCTAAGTTTTTACGGTAACTTGGGTGGTATAATATGGTATAATACTAAATTTCAGGACCTATTCTATCACCCTATGTGTACGTCATGTATCCACAATTCCGTATTTATTTTTATATTTCATGTCAAACTTAGACAAATCGTTGTCCGCACATCGCATAGCGACTATTTTAATCACCCATATTTCCAAAACCTAAGTTTTTAAGGTAACTTGGGTGGTATAGTACTAAAGTTCTGGACCTATTCTATCATACTATGTGTATGTCATGTTGGAACACTTCCGTATTTTTTTTATATTTCGTGTCAAACTTAGACAAATCGCTGTCCGCCCATCGCAAAGCGACTACTTTAATCAGCCATATTTCCAAAACCTAAGTTTTTACGGTAACTTGGGTGGTATATTACAGAAGTTCTGGTCCTATTCTATCACCCTATGTGTACGTCTTGTTGGCACACTCGCGTATTTATTTTATATTTTATGTCAAACTTAGGTGGATCACTGTCCACACATCCAAAGCGACTATTTTAATCACCCGTATTTCCAAAACCTAAGTTTTTAAGGTAACTTGGGTGGTATAGTACTAAAGTTCTGGACCTATTCTATCATCTCATGTGTACGTCATGTTGGCACACCTCCGTATTTTTTTTATATTTCGTGTCAAACTTCGACAAATCTCTATCCGCACATCTCAATGCGACTACTTTAATCAGCCATATTTCCAAAACCTAAGTTTTTACGGAAACTTGGGTGGTATAATACAGAAGTTCCGGTCCTATTCTATCACCCTACGTGTACGTAATGTTGGCACACCTCCGTATTTATTTTTATATTTCATGTCAAACTTAGACAAATCGTTGTCCGCACATCGCATAGCGACTAATTTAATCACCCATATTTCCAAAACCTAAGTTTTTACGGTAACTTGGGTGGTATAATAATATAGTTCTAATCCTATTCTATCACCCAATGTGTACGTCATGTATCCAAAATTCCGTATTTATTTTTATATTTCATGTCAAACTTAGAAAAATCGTTGTCCGCACATCGCATAGCGATTAATTTAATCACCCATATTTCCAAAACCTAAGTTTTTACGGTAACTTGGGTGGTATAATACAGAAGTTCTGGTCCTATTCTATCACCCTATGTGTACGTCATGTATCCACAATTCCGTATTTATTTTTATATTTCATGTCAAACTTAGACAAATCGCTGTCCGCACCTCTCAATGCGACTACTTTAATCAGCCATATTTCCAAAACCTAAGTTTTTACGGTAACTTGGGTGGTATAGTACTAAAGTTCTGGACCTATTCTATCATCCTATGTGTATGTCATGTTGGCACACCTCCTTATTTTTTTTTATATTTCGTGTCAAACTTCGACAAATCTCTGTCCGCACATCTCAATGCGACTACTTTAATCAGCCATATTTCCAAAACCTAAGTTTTTACGGTAACTTGGGTGGTATAATACAGAAGTTCTGGTCCTATTCTATCACTCTACGTGTACGTAATGTTGGCACACCTCCGTATTTATTATTATATTTCATGTCATACTTAGACAAATCGTTGTCCGCACATCGCATAGCGACTAATTTAATCACCCATATTTCCAAAACCTAAGTTTTTAAGGTAACTTGGGTGGTATAGTACTAAAGTTCTGGTCCTATTCTTTCATCCTACGTGTACGTAATGTTGGCACACCTCCGTATTTATTTTTATATTCCATGTCAAACTTAGACAAATCGTTGTCCGCACATCGCATAGCGACTAATTTAATCAGCCATATTTCCAAAACCTAAGTTTTTACGGTAACTTGGGTGGTATAGTACTAAAGTTCTGGACCTATTCTATCATCCTATGTGTACGTCATGTTGGCACAACTCCGTATTTTTTTTATATTTCGTGTCAAACTTCGACAAATCGTTGTCCGCACATCGCATAGCGACTAATTTAATCACCCATATTTCCAAAACCTAAGTTTTTACGGTAACTTGTTTGGTATAATACAGAAGTTCTGGTCCTATTCTATCACCCTATGTGTACGTCATGTATCCACAATTCCGTATTTATTTTTATATTTCATGTCAAACTTAGACAAATCGCTGTCCGCACATCTCAATGCGACTACTTTAATCACCCATATTTCCAAAACCTAAGTTTTTACGGTAACTTGGGTGGTATAGTACTAAAGTTCTGGACCTATTCTATCATCCTATGTGTACGTCATGTTGGCACACCTCCCTATTTTTTTTATATTTCGTGTCAAACTTCGACAAATCTCTGTCCGCACATCTCAATGCGACTACTTTAATCAGCCATATTTCCAAAACCTAAGTTTTTATGGTAACTTGGGTGGTATAATACAGATGTTCTGGTCCTATTCTATCACCCTACGTGTACGTAATGTTGGCACACCTCCGTATTTATTATTATATTTCATGTCATACTTAGACAAATCGTTGTCCGCACATCGCATAGCGACTAATTTAATCACCCATATTTCCAAAACCTAAGTTTTTAAGGTAACTTGGGTGGTATAGTACTAAAGTTCTGGTCCTATTCTTTCATCCTACGTGTACGTCATGCTGACACACTGCCGTATTTATTTGATATTTTATGTCAAACTTAGGTGGATCGCTGTCCACACATCCAAAGCGATTATTTTAATCACTCGTATTTCCCAAACCTAAGTTTTGACGGTAACCTGAGTGGTATAATAATATAGTTCTAATCCTATTCTATCACCCAATGTGTACGTCATGTATCCGAAATTCCGTATTTATTTTAATATTTGATGTCAAACTTAGACAAATCGTTGTCCGCACATCACATAGCGACTAATTTAATCACCCATATTTCCAAAACCTAAGTTTTTACGGTAACTTGGGTGGTATAATACAGAAGTTCTGGTCCTATTCTATCACCCTATGTGTACGTCATGTATCCACAATTCCGTATTTATTTTTATATTTCATGTCAAACTTAGACAAATCGCTGTCCGCACATCTCAATGCGACTACTTTAATCAGCCATATTTCCAAAACCTAAGTTTTTACGGTAACTTGGGTGGTATAGTACTAAAGTTCTGGACCTATTCCATCATCCTATGTGTACGTCATATTGGCACACCTCCGTATTTTTTTTTATATTTCGTGTCAAACTTCGACAAATCTCTGTCCACACATCCAAAGCGACTATTTTAATCACCCGTATTTCCAAAACCTAAGTTTTTAAGGTAACTTGGGTGGTATAGTACTAAAGTTCTGGACCTATTCTATCATCCTATGTGTACGTCATGTTGGCACACTTCCGAATTTATTTTATTTTTCATGTCATACTTAGACAAATCGTTGTCCGCACATCGCATAGCGACTAATTTAATCACCCATATTTCCAAAACCTAAGTTTTTAAAGTAACTTGGGTGGTATAGTACTAAAGTTCTGGTCCTATTCTTTCATCCTACCTGTACGTCATGCTGACACACTGCCGTATTTATTTTATATTTTATGTCAAACTTAGGTAGATCGCTGTCCACACATCCAAAGCGACGATTTTAATCACCCGTATTTCCAAAACCTTAGTTTTGACGGTAACCTGAGTGGTATAATAATATAGTTCTAATCCTATTCTATCACCCAATGTATACGTCATGTATCCACAATTCCGTATTTATTTTTATATTTCATGTCAAACTTAGACAAATCGTTGTCCGCACATCGCATAGCGACTAATTTAATCACCCATATTTCCAAAACCTAGGTTTTTACGGTAACTTGGGTGGTATAATACAGAAGTTCTGGTCCTATTCTATCACCCTATGTGTACGTCATGTATCCACACTTCCGTATTAATTTTATATTTCATGTCAAACTTGGACAAATCGCTGTCCGCACAACGCAAAGCGACTACTTTAAACAGCCATATCTTCAAAACCTAAGTTCTTACGGAAACTTGGGTGGTATAATACAGAAGTTCTGGTCCTATTCTATCACCCTATGTGTACGTCATGTATCCACAATTCCGTATTTATTTTTATATTTCATGTAGTATAATACTACATTTCTGGTCCTATTCTATTACCCTATGTGTACGTCATGTATCCACACTTCAAAATTTATTTTTATATTTTATGTTAAACTTAGACAAATCGCTGTCCGCACATCGCAAGGCGACTACTTTAATCACCCATATTTCCAAATCCTAAGTTTTTAAGGTAACTTGGGTGGTATAATCCTAAATTTTAGGACCTATTCTATCATCCTATGTGTACGTCATGTTGGCGCACTTCCGTATTTATTTTATTTTTCATGTCATACTTAGACAAATCGTTGTCCGCACATCGCATAGCGACTAATTTAATCACCCATATTTCCAAAACCTAAGTTTTTACGGTAACTTGGGTGGTATAATACAGAAGTTCTGGTCCTATTCTATCACCCTATGTGTACGTCTTGTTGGCAAACTCGCGTATTTATTTTATATTTTATGTCAAACTTAGGTGGATCACTGTCCACACATCCAAAGCGACTATTTTAATCACCCGTATTTCCAAAACCTAAGTTGTTAAGGTAACTTGGGTGGTATAGTACTAAAGTTCTGGACCTATTCTATCACCCAATGTGTACGTCATGTATCCAAAATTCCGTATTTATTTTTATATTTCATGTCAAACTTAGACAAATCGTTGTCCGCACATCGCATAGCGACTAATTTAATCACCCATATTTCCAAAACCTAAGTTTTTACGGTAACTTGGGTGGTATAATACAGAAGTTCTGGTCCTATTCTATCACCCTATGTGTACGTCATGTATCCACAATTCCGTATTTATTTTTATATTTCATGTCAAACTTAGACAAATCGCTGTCCGCACATCTCAATGCGACTACTTTATTCAGCCATATTTCCAAAACCTAAGTTTTTACGGTAACTTGGGTGGTATAGTACTAAAGTTCTGGACCTATTCCATCATCCTATGTGTACGTCATGTTGGCACACCTCCGTATTTTTTTTATATTTCTTGTCAAACTTCGACAAATCTCTGTCCGCACATCTCAATGCGACTATTTTAATCAGCCATATTTCCAAAACCTAAGTTTTTACGGTAACTTGGGTGGTATAATACAGACGTTCTGGTCCTATTCTATCACCCTACGTGTACGTAATGTTGGCACACCTCCGTATTTATTATTATATTTCATGTCATACTTAGACAAATCGTTGTCCGCACGTCGCATAGCGACTAAGTTAATCACCCATATTTCCAAAACCTAGGTTTTTACGGTAACTTGGGTGGTATAGTACTAAAGTTCTGGTCCTATTCTTTCATCCTACGTGTACGTCATGCTGACAAACTGCCGTATTTATTTTATTTTTCATGTCATACTTTGACAAATCGCTGTCCGCACATCTCAATGCGACTACTTTAATCAGCCATATTTCCAAAACCTAAGTTTTTACGGTAACTTGGGTGGTATAATACAGAAGTTCTGGTCCTATTCTATCACCCTATGTGTACGTCATGTATCCACAATTCCGTATTTATTTTTATATTTCATGTCAAACTTAGACAAATCGTTGTCCGCACATCGCATAGCGACTAATTTAATCACCCATATTTCCAAAACCTAAGTTTTTAAGGTAACTTGGGTGGTATAATACTAAATATCAGGACCTTTCCTATCATTCTATGTGTACATCATGTTGGCACACTTCCGTATTTATTTTATTTTTCATGTCATACTTTGACAAATCGCTGTCCGCACATCTCAATGCGACTACTTTAATCAGCCATATTTCCAAAACCTAAGTTTTTAGACAAATCGTTGTCCACATATCGCATAGCGACTAATTTAATCACCCATATTTCCAAAACCTAAGTTTTTACAGTAACTTGGGTGGTATAATACAGAAGTTCTGGTCCTATTCAATCACCCTATATGTACGTAATGGTGGCACACCTCCGTATTTATTATTATATTTCATGTCATACTTAGACAAATCGTTGTCCGCACATCGCATAGCGACTAATTTAATCACCCATATTTCCAAAACCTAAGTTTTTACGGTAACTTGGGTGGTATAATACAGAAGTTCTGGACCTATTCTATCATCCTATGTGTACGTCATGTTGGCACACTTCCGTATTTATTTTATTTTTCATGTCATACTTAGACAAATCGTTGTCCGCACATCGCATAGCGACTAATTTAATCACCCATATTTCCAAAACCTAAGTTTTTACGGTAACTTGGGTGGTATAATACAGAAGTTCTGGTCCTATTCTATCACCCTATGTGTACGTCTTGTTGGCAAACTCGCGTATTTATTTTATATTTTATGTCAAACTTAGGTGGATCACTGTCCACACATCCAAAGCGACTATTTTAATCACCCGTATTTCCAAAACCTAAGTTTTTAAGGTAACTTGGGTGGTATAGTACTAAAGTTCTGGACCTATTCTATCATCCTATGTGTACGTCAAGTTGGCACACTTCCGTATTTATTTTATTTTTCATGTCATACTTAGACAAATCGTTGTCCGCACATCGCATAGCGACTAATTTAATCACCCATATTTCCAAAAGCTAAGTTTTTAAAGTAACTTGGGTGGTATAGTACTAAAGTTCTGGTCCTATTCTTTCATCCTACGTGTACGTCATGCTGACACACTGCCGTATTTATTTTATATTTTATGTCAAACTTAGGAAGATCGCTGTCCACACATCCAAAGCGACGATTTTAATCACCCGTATTTCCAAAACCTTAGTTTTGACGGTAACCTGAGTGGTATAATAATATAGTTCTAATCCTATTCTATCACCCAATGTGTACGTCATGTATCCACAATTCTGTATTTATTTTTATATTTCATGTCAAACTTAGACAAATCGTTGTCCGCACATCGCATAGCGACTAATTTAATCACCCATATTTCCAAAACCTAGGTTTTTACGGTAACTTGGGTGGTTTAATACAGAAGTTCTGGTCCTATTCTATCACCCTATGTGTACGTCATGTATCCACACTTCCGTATTAATTTTATATTTCATGTCAAACTTGGACAAATCGCTGTCCGCACAACGCAAAGCGACTACTTTAAACAGCCATATCTTCAAAACCTAAGTTCTTACGGAAACTTTGGTAGTATAATACTACATTTCTGGTCCTATTCTATTAACCTATGTGTACGTCATGTATCCACACTTCAAAATTTATTTTTATATTTTATGTTAAACTTAGACAAATCGCTGTCCGCACATCGCAAGGCGACTACTTTAATCACCCATATTTCCAAATCCTAAGTTTTTAAGGTAACTTGGGTGGTATAATACTAAATTACAGGACCTATTCTATCATCCTATGTGTACGTCATGTTGGCACACTTCCGTATTTATTTTATTTTTCATGTCATACTTAGACAAATCGTTGTCCGCACATCTCAATGCGACTACTTTAATCAGCCATATTTCCAAAACCTAAGTTTTTACGGTAACTTGGGTGGTATAATACAGAAGTTCTGGTCCTATTCTATCACCCTATGTGTACGTCATGTATCCACAATTCCGTATTTATTTTTATATTTCATGTCAAACTTAGACAAATCGTTGTCCGCACATCGCATAGCGACTAATTTAATCACCCATATTTCCAAAACCTAAGTTTTTAAGGTAACTTGGGTGGTATAATACTAAATTTCAGGACCTATTCTATCATCCTATGTGTACGTCATGTTGGCACACTTCCGTATTTATTTTATTTTTCATGTCATACTTTGACAAATCGCTGTCCGCACATCTAAATGCGACTACTTTAATCAGCCATATTTCCAAAACCTAAGTTTTTACGGTAATTTGGGTGGTATAGTACTAAAGGTCTGGACCTATTCTATCATCCTATGTGTACGTCATGTTGGCACACCACCGTATTTTTTTTATATTTCGTGTCAAACTTCGACAAATCGTTGTCCGCACATCGCATAGCGACTAATTTAATCACCCATATTTCCAAAACCTAAGTTTTACGGTAACTTGGGTGGTATAATACAGAAGTTCTGGTCCTATTTCATCACCCTACGTGTACGTCATGCTGACACACTGCCGTATTTATTTTATATTTTATGTCAAACTTAGGTGGATCGCTGTCCACACATCCAAAGCGACTATTTTAATCACCCGTATTTCCAAAACCTAAGTTTTTAAGGTAATTTGGGTGGTATAGTACTAAAGTTCTGGACCTATTCTATCATCCTATGTGTACGTCATGTTGGCACACCACCGTATTTTTTTTATATTTCGTGTCAAACTTCGACAAATCGTTGTCCGCACATCGCATAGCGACTAATTTAATCACCCATATTTCCAAAACCTAAGTTTTTACGGTAACTTGGGTGGTATAATAAGAAGTTCTGGTCCTATTCTATCACCCTACGTGTACGTAATGTTGGCACACCTCCGTATTTATTATTATATTTCATGTCATACTTAGACAAATCGTTGACCGCACATCGCATAGCGACTAATTTAATCACCCATATTTCCAAAACCTAAGTTTTTAAGGTAACTTGGGTGGTATAGTACTAAAGTTCTGGTCCTAATCTTTCATCCTACGTGTACGTCATGCTGACACACTGCCGTATTTATTTTATATTTTATGTCAAACTTAGGTGGATCGCTGTCCACACATCCAAAGCGACTATTTTAATCACCCGTATTTCCAAAACCTAAGTTTTTAAGGTAACTTGGGTGGTATAGTACTAAAGTTCTGGACCTATTCTATCATCCTATGTGTACGTCATGTTGGCACACCTCCGTATTTTTTTTATATTTCGTGTCAAACTTCGACAAATATTTGTCCGCACATCTCAATGCGACTACTTTAATCAGCCATATTTCCAAAACCTAAGTTTTTACGGTAACTTGGGTGGTATAATACTGAAGTTCTGGTCCTATTCTATCACCCTATGTGTACGTCATGTATCTACAATTCCGTATTTATTTTTATATTTCATGTCAAACTTAGACAAATCGTTGTCCGCACATCGCATAGCGACTAATTTAATCACCCATATTTCCAAAACCTAAGTTTTTAAGGTAACTTGGGTGGTATAATACTAAATTTCAGGACCTATTCTATCATCCTATGTGTACGTCATGTTGGCACACTTCCGTATTTATTTTATTTTTCATGTCATACTTTGACAAATCGCTGTCCGCACATCTAAATGCGACTACTTTAATCAGCCATATTTCCAAAACCTAAGTTTTTACGGTAATTTGGGTGGTATAGTACTAAAGGTCTGGACCTATTCTATCATCCTATGTGTACGTCATGTTGGCACACCATCGTATTTTTTTTATATTTCGTGTCAAACTTCGACAAATCGTTGTCCGCACATCGCATAGCGACTAATTTAATCACCCATATTTCCAAAACCTAAGTTTTACGGTAACTTGGGTGGTATAATACAGAAGTTCTGGTCCTATTTCATCACCCTACGTGTACGTCATGCTGACACACTGTCGTATTTATTTTATATTTTATGTCAAACTTAGGTGGATCGCTGTCCACACATCCAAAGCGACTATTTTAATCACCCGTATTTCCAAAACCTAAGTTTTTAAGGTAATTTGGGTGGTATAGTACTAAAGTTCTGGACCTATTCTATCATCCTATGTGTACGTCATATTGGCACACCACCGTATTTTTTTTATATTTCGTGTCAAACTTCGACAAATCGTTGTCCGCACATCGCATAGCGACTAATTTAATCACCCATATTTCCAAAACCTAAGTTTTTACGGTAACTTGGGTGGTATAATAAGAAGTTCTGGTCCTATTCTATCACCCTACGTGTACGTAATGTTGGCACACCTCCGTATTTATTATTATATTTCATGTCATACTTAGACAAATCGTTGACCGCACATCGCATAGCGACTAATTTAATCACCCATATTTCCAAAACCTAAGTTTTTAAGGTAACTTGGGTGGTATAGTACTAAAGTTCTGGTCCTAATCTTTCATCCTACGTGTACGTCATGCTGACACACTGCCGTATTTATTTTATATTTTATGTCAAACTTAGGTGGATCGCTGTCCACACATCCAAAGCGACTATTTTAATCACCCGTATTTCCAAAACCTAAGTTTTTAAGGTAACTTGGGTGGTATAGTACTAAAGTTCTGGACCTATTCTATCATCCTATGTGTACGTCATGTTGGCACACCTCCGTATTTTTTTTATATTTCGTGTCAAACTTCGACAAATATTTGTCCGCACATCTCAATGCGACTACTTTAATCAGCCATATTTCCAAAACCTAAGTTTTTACGGTAACTTGGGTGGTATAATACTGAAGTTCTGGTCCTATTCTATCACCCTATGTGTACGTCATGTATCTACAATTCCGTATTTATTTTTATATTTCATGTCAAACTTAGACAAATCGTTGTCCGCACATCGCATAGCGACTAATTTAATCACCCATATTTCCAAAACCTAAGTTTTTAAGGTAACTTGGGTGGTATAATACTAAATTTCAGGACATATTCTATCATCCTATGTGTACGTCATGTTGGCACACTTCCGTATTTATTTTATTTTTCATGTCATACTTTGACAAATCTCTGTCCGCACATCTCAATGCGACTACTTTAATCAGCCATATTTCCAAAACCTAAGTTTTTACGGTAACTTGGGTGGTATAATACAGAAGTTCTGGTCCTATTCTATCACCCTATGTGTACGTCATGTATCAACAATTCCGTATTTATTTTTATATTTCATGTCAAACTTAGACAAATCGTTGTCCGCACATCGCATAGCGACTAATTTAATCACCCATATTTCCAAAACCTAAGTTTTTAAGGTAACTTGGGTGGTATAATACTAAATTTCTGGTCCTATTTTATCACCCTATGTGGATGTCATGTATCCACAATTCCGTATTTATTTTTATATTTCATGTCATACTTTGAAAAATCGTTGTCCGCACATCGCATAGCGACTAATTTAATCACCCATATTTCCAAAACCTACGTTTTTACGGTAACTTGGGTGGTATAATACAGAAGTCTGGTCCTATTCTATCACCCTATGTGTACGTCATGTATCCACAATTCCGTATTTATTTTTATATTTCATGTCAAACTTAGACAAATCGTTGTCCGCACATCGCATAGCGACTAATTTAATCACCCATATTTCCAAAACCTAAGTTTTTAAGGTAACTTGGGTGGTATAATACTAAATTTCAGGACCTATTCTATCATCCTATGTGTACGTCATGTTGGCACACTTCCGTATTTATTTTATTTTTCATGTCATACTTTGACAAATCGCTGTCCGCACATCTCAATGCGACTACTTTAATCAGCCATATTTCCAAAACCTAAGTTTTTACGGTAATTTGGGTGGTATAGTACTAAAGTTTTGGACCTATTCTATCATCCTATGTGTACGTCATGTTGGCACACCTCCGTATTTTTTTTATATTTCGTGTCAAACTTCGACAAATCTCTGTCCGCACATCTCAATGCGACTACTTTAATCAGCCATATTTCCAAAACCTAAGTTTTTACGGTAACTTGGGTGGTATAATACAGAAGTTCTGGTCCTATTCTATCACCCTACGTGTACGTAATGTTGGCACACCTCCGTATTTATTATTATATTTCATGTCATACTTAGACAAATCGTTGTCCGCACATCGCATAGCGACTAATTTAATCACCCATATTTCCAAAACCTAAGTTTTTAAGGTAACTTGGGTGGTATAATACTAAATTTCTGGTCCTATTTTATCACCCTATGTGGATGTCATGTATCCACAATTCCGTATTTATTTTTATATTTCATGTCATACTTTGACAAATCGCTGTCCGCACATCTCAATGCGACTATTTTAATCACCCGTATTTCCAAAACCTAAGTTTTTAAGGTAACTTGGGTGGTATAGTACTAAAGTTCTGGACCTATTCTATCATCCTATGTGTACGTCATGTTGGCACACCTCCGTATTTTTTTATATTTCGTGTCAAACTTCGACAAATCTCTGTCCGCACATCTCAATGCGACTACTTTATTCAGCCATATTTCCAACACCTAAGTTTTTACGGTAACTTGGGTGGTATAATACAGAAGTTCTGGTCCTATTCTATCACCCTATGTGTACGTCATGTATCCACAATTCCGTATTTATTTTTATATTTCATGTCAAACTTAGGCAAATCGTTGTCCGCACATCGCATAGCGACTAATTTAATCACCCATATTTCCAAAACCTAAGTTTTTACGGTAACTTGGGTGGTATAATACAGAGGTTCTGGTCCTATTCTATCACCCTATGTGTACGTCATGTATCCACAATTCCGTATTTATTTTTATATTTCATGTCAAACTTAGACAAATCGTTGTCCGCACATCGCATAGCGACTAATTTAATCACCCATATTTCCAAAACCTAAGTTTTTAAGGTAACTTGGGTGGTATAATACTAAATTTCAGGACCTATTCTATCATCCTATGTGTACGTCATGTTGGCACACTTCCGTATTTATTTTATTTTTCATGTCATACTTAGACAAATCGTTGTCCGCACATCGCATAGCGACTAATTTAATCACCCATATTTCCAAAACCTAAGTTTTTACGGTAACTTGGGTGGTATAATATGGTATAATACTAAATTTCAGGACCTATTCTATCACCCTATGTGTACGTCATGTATCCACAATTCCGTATTTATCTTTATATTTCATGTCAAACTTAGACAAATCGTTGTCCGCACATCGCATAGCGACTATTTTAATCACCCATATTTCCAAAACCTAAGTTTTTACGGTAACTTGGGTGGTATAATACAGAAGTTCTGGTCCTATTCTATCACCCTATGTGTACGTCTTGTTGGCAAACTCGCGTATTTATTTTATATTTTATGTCAAACTTAGGTGGATCACTGTCCACACATCCAAAGCGACTATTTTAATCACCCGTATTTCCAAAACCTAAGTTTTTAAGGTAACTTGGGTGGTATAGTACTAAAGTTCTGGACCTATTCTATCATCCTATGTGTACGTCATGTTGGCACACCTCCGTATTTTTTTTATATTTCGTGTCAAACTTCGACAAATCTCTGTCCGCACATCTCAATGCGACTACTTTAATCAGCCATATTTCCAAAACCTAAGTTTTTACGGTAACTTGGGTGGTATAATACAGATGTTCTGGTCCTATTCTATCACCCTACGTGTACGTAATGTTGGCACACCTCCGTATTTATTATTATATTTCATGTCATACTTAGACAAATCGTTGTCCGCACATCGCATAGCGACTAATTTAATCACCCATATTTCCAAAACCTAAGTTTTTAAGGTAACTTTGGTGGTATAGTACTAAAGTTCTGGTCCTATTCTTTCATCCTACGTGTACGTCATGCTGACACACTTTTGTATTTATTTGATATTTTATGTCAAACTTAGGTGGATCGCTGTCCACACATCCAAAGCGACTATTTTAATCACTCGTATTTCCCAAACCTAAGTTTTGACGGTAACCTGAGTGGTATAATAATATAGTTCTAATCCTATTCTATCACCCAATGTGTACGTCATGTATCCAAAATTCCGTATTTATTTTTATATTTCATGTCAAACTTAGACAAATCGTTGTCCGCACATCGCATAGCGACTAATTTAATCACCCATATTTCCAAAACCTAAGTTTTT
Organism: Flexamia atlantica; assembly: GCA_035578135.1. Classification (NCBI taxonomy): domain Eukaryota; kingdom Metazoa; phylum Arthropoda; class Insecta; order Hemiptera; family Cicadellidae; genus Flexamia; species Flexamia atlantica. The sequence goes on along the minus strand of JAQJVK010000026.1, from coordinate 7,357,530 downwards.
ACGGTAACTTGGGTGGTATAATACAGAAGTTCTGGTCCTATTCTATCACCCTATGTGTACGTCATGTATCCACAATTCCGTATTTATTTTTATATTTCATGTCAAACTTAGACAAATCGCTGTCCGCACATCTCAATGCGACTACTATAATCAGCCATATTTCCAAAACCTAAGTTTTTACGGTAACTTGGGTGGTATAGTACTAAAGTTCTGGACCTATTCCATCATCCTATGTGTACGTCATGTTGGCACACCTCCGTATTTTTTTTATATTTCTTGTCAAACTTCGACAAATCTCTGTCCGCACATCTCAATGCGACTATTTTAATCAGCCATATTTCCAAAACCTAAGTTTTTACGGTAACTTGGGTGGTATAATACAGAAGTTCTGGTCCTATTCTATCACCCTACGTGTACGTAATGTTGGCACACCTCCGTATTTATTATTATATTTCATGTCATACTTAGACAAATCGTTGTCCGCACGTCGCATAGCGACTAATTTAATCACCCATATTTCCAAAACCTAGGTTTTTACGGTAACTTGGGTGGTATAGTACTAAAGTTCTGGTCCTATTCTTTCATCCTACGTGTACGTCATGCTGACACACTGCCGTATTTATTTTATTTTTCATGTCATACTTTGACAAATCGCTGTCCGCACATCTCAATGCGACTACTTTAATCAGCCATATTTCCAAAACCTAAGTTTTTACGGTAACATGGGTGGTATAATACAGAAGTTCTGGTCCTATTCTATCACCCTATGTGTACGTCATGTATCCACAATTCCGTATTTATTTTTATATTTCATGTCAAACTTAGACAAATCGTTGTCCACACATCGCATAGCGACTAATTTAACCACCCATATTTCCAAAACCTAAGTTTTTAAGGTAACTTGGGTGGTATAATACTAAATTTCAGGACCTTTTCTATCATTCTATGTGTACATCATGTTGGCACATTTCCGTATTTATTTTATTTTTCATGTCATACTTTGACAAATCGCTGTCCGCACATCTCAATGCGACTACTTTAATCAGCCATATTTCCAAAACCTAAGTTTTTAGACAAATCGTTGTCCGCACATCGCATAGCGACTAATTTAATCACCCATATTTCCAAAACCTAAGTTTTTACAGTAACTTGGGTGGTATAATACAGAAGTTCTGGTCCTATTCTATCACCCTATATGTACGTAATGTTGGCACACCTCCGTATTTATTATTATATTTCATGTCATACTTAGACAAATCGTTGTCCGCACATCGCATAGCGACTAATTTAATCACCCATATTTCCAAAACCTAAGTTTTTACGGTAACTTGGGTGGTATAATACTAAATTTCAGGACCTATTCTATCATCCTATGTGTACGTCATGTTGGCACACTTCCGTATTTATTTTATTTTTCATGTCATACTTAGACAAATCGTTGTCCGCACATCGCATAGCGACTAATTTAATCACCCATATTTCCAAAACCTAAGTTTTTACGGTAACTTGGGTGGTATAATACAGAAGTTCTGGTCCTATTCTATCACCCTATGTGTACGTCTTGTTGGCAAACTCGCGTATTTATTTTATATTTTATGTCAAACTTAGGTGGATCACTGTCCACACATCCAAAGCGACTATTTTAATCACCCGTATTTCCAAAACCTAAGTTTTTAAGGTAACTTGGGTGGTATAGTACTAAAGTTCTGGACCTATCTATGTGTACGTCATGTTGGCACACCTCCGTATTTTTTTTATATTTCGTGTCAAACTTCGACAAATCTCCGTCCGCACATCTCAATGCGACTACTTTAATCAGCCATATTTCCAAAACCTAAGTTTTTAAAGTAACTTGGGTGGTATAGTACTAAAGTTCTGGTCCTATTCTTTCATCCTACGTGTACGTCATGCTGACACACTGCCGTATTTATTTTATATTTTATGTCAAACTTAGGTGGATCGCTGTCCACACATCCAAAGCGACGATTTTAATCACCCGTATTTCCAAAACCTTAGTTTCGACGGTAACCTGAGTGGTATAATAATATAGTTCTAATCCTATTCTATCACCCAATGTGTACGTCATGTATCCACAATTCCGTATTTATTTTTATATTTCATGTCAAACTTAGACAAATCGTTGTCCGCACATCGCATAGCGACTAATTTAATCACCCATATTTCCAAAACCTAGGTTTTTACGGTAACTTGGGTGGTATAATACAGAAGTTCTGGTCCTATTCTATCACCCTATGTGTACGTCATGTATCCACACTTCCGTATTAATTTTATATTTCATGTCAAACTTGGACAAATCGCTGTCCGCACAACGCAAAGCGACTACTTTAAACAGCCATATCTTCAAAACCTAAGTTCTTACGGAAACTATGGTAGTATAATACTAAATTTCTGGTCCTATTCTATTACCCTATGTGTACGTCATGTATCCACACTTCAAAATTTATTTTTATATTTTATGTTAAACTTAGACAAATCGCTGTCCGCACATCGCAAGGCGACTACTTTAATCACCCATATTTCCAAAACCTAAGTTTTTAAGGTAACTTGGGTGGTATAATACTAAATTTCAGGACCTATTCTATCATCCTATGTGTACGTCATGTTGGCACACTTCCGTATTTATTTTATTTTTCATGTCATACTTTGACAAATCGCTGTCCGCACATCTCAATGCGACTACTTTAATCAGCCATATTTCCAAAACCTAAGTTTTTACGGTAACTTGGGTGGTATAATACAGAAGTTCTGGTCCTATTCTATCACCCTATGTGTACGTCATGTATCCACAATTCCGTATTTATTTTTATATTTCATGTCAAACTTAGACAAATCGTTGTCCGCACATCGCATAGCGACTAATTTAATCACCCATATTTCCAAAACCTAAGTTTTTAAGGTAACTTGGGTGGTATAATACTAAATTTCAGGACCTATTCTATCATCCTATGTGTAGGTCATGTTGGCACACTTCCGTATTTATTTTATTTTTCATGTCATACTTTGACAAATCGCTGTCCGCACATCTCAATGCAAATACTTTAATCAGCCATATTTCCAAAACCTAAGTTTTACGGTAACTTGGGTGGTATAATACAGAAGTTCTGGTCCTATTTCATCACCCTACGTGTACGTCATGCTGACACACTGCCGTATTTATTTTATATTTTATGTCAAACTTAGGTGGATCGCTGTCCACACATCCAAAGCGACTATTTTAATCACCCGTATTTCCAAAACCTAAGTTTTTAAGGTAATTTGGGTGGTATAGTACTAAAGTTCTGGACCTATTCTATCATCCTATGTGTACGTCATGTTGGCACACCACCGTATTTTTTTTATATTTCGTGTCAAACTTCGACAAATCGTTGTCCGCACATCGCATAGCGACTAATTTAATCACCCATATTTCCAAAACCTAAGTTTTTACGGTAACTTGGGTGGTATAATACAGAAGTTCTGGTCCTATTCTATCACCCTACGTGTACGTAATGTTGGCACACCTCCGTATTTATTATTATATTTCATGTCATACTTAGACAAATCGTTGACCGCACATCGCATAGCGACTAATTTAATCACCCATATTTCCAAAACCTAAGTTTTTAAGGTAACTTGGGTGGTATAGTACTAAAGTTCTGGTCCTATTCTTTCAACTTACGTGTACGTCATGCTGACACACTGCCGTATTTATTTTATATTTTATGTCAAACTTAGGTGGATCGCTGTCCACACATCCAAAGCGACTATTTTAATCACCCGTATTTCCAAAACCTAAGTTTTTAAGGTAACTTGGGTGGTATAGTGCTAAAGTTCTGGACCTATTCTATCATCCTATGTGTACGTCATGTTGGCACACCTCCGTATTTTTTTATATTTCGTGTCAAATTTCGACAAATCTCTGTCCGCACATCTCAATGCGACTACTTTAATCAGCCATATTTCCAAAACCTAAGTTTTTACGGTAACTTGGGTGGTATAATACTAAATTTCAGGACCTATTCTATCATCCTATGTGTACGTCATGTTGGCACACTTCCGTATTTATTTTATTTTTCATGTCATACTTTGACAAATCGCTGTCCGCACATCGCATAGCGACTAATTTAATCACCCATATTTCCAAAACCTAAGTTTTTAAGGTAACTTGGGTGGTATAATACTAAATTTCTGGTCTTATTTTATCACCCTATGTGGATGTCATGTATCCACAATTCCGTATTTATTTTTATATTTCATGTCATACTTTGACAAATCGCTGTCCGCACATCTCAATGCGACTATTTTAATCACCCGTATTTCCAAAACCTAAGTTTTTAAGGTAACTTGGGTGGTATAGTACTAAAGTTCTGGACCTATTCTATCATCCTATGTGTACGTCATGTTGGCACACCTCCGTATTTTTTTATATTTCGTGTCAAACTTCGATAAATCACTGTCCGCACATCTCAATGCGACTACTTTAATCAGCCATATAACCAACACCTAAGTTTTTACGGTAACTTGGGTGGTATAATACAGAAGTTCTGGTCCTATTCTATCACCCTATGTGTACGTCATGTATCCACAATTCCGTATTTATTTTTATATTTCATGTCAAACTTAGGCAAATCGTTGTCCGCACATCGCAAAGCGACTAATTTAATCACCCATATTTCCAAAACCTAAGTTTTTACGGTAACTTGGGTGGTATAATACAGAAGTTCTGGTCCTATTCTATCACCCTATGTGTACGTCATGTATCCACAATTCCGTATTTATTTTTATATTTCATGTCAAACTTAGACAAATCGTTGTCCGCACATCGCATAGCGACTAATTTAATCACCCATATTTCCAAAACCTAAGTTTTTACGGTAACTTGGGTGGTATAATACTAAATTTCAGGACCTATTCTATCATCCTATGTGTACGTCATGTTGGCACACTTCCGTATTTATTTTATTTTTCATGTCAAACTTTGACAAATCGCTGTCCGCACATCTCAATGCGACTACTTTAATCAGCCATATTTCCAAAACCTACGTTTTTACGGTAACTTGGGTGGTATAATACAGAAGTTCTGGTCCTATTCTATCACCCTATGTGTACGTCATGTATCCACAATTCCGTATTTATTTTTATATTTCATGTCAAACTTAGACAAATCGTTGTCCGCACATCTCAATGCGACTACTTTAATCAGCCATATTTCCAAAACCTACGTTTTTACGGTAACTTGGGTGGTATAGTACTAAAGTTCTGGACCTATTCTATCATCCTATGTGTACGTCATGTTGGCACACCACCGTATTTTTTTTAAATTTCGTGTCAAACTTCGACAAATCTCTGTCCGCACATCTCAATGCGACTACTTTAATCACCCATATTTCCAAAACCTAAGTTTTTAAGGTAACTTGGGTGGTATAATACTAAATTTCTGGTCCTATTTTATCACCCTATGTGGATGTCATGTATCCACAATTCCGTATTTATTTTTATATTTCATGTCATACTTTGACAAATCGCTGTCCGCACATCTCAATGCGACTATTTTAATCACCCGTATTTCCAAAACCTAAGTTTTTAAGGTAACTTGGGTGGTATAGTACTAAAGTTCTGGACGTATTCTATCATCCTATGTGTACGTCATGTTGGCACACCTCCGTATTTTTTTTTATATTTCGTGTCAAACTTCGACAAATCTCTGTCCGCACATCTCAATGCGACTACTTTAATCAGCCATATTTCCAAAACCTAAGTTTTTACGGTAACTTGGGTGGTATAATACAGAAGTTCTGGTCCTATTCTATCACCCTACGTGTACGTAATGTTGGCACACCTCCGTATTTATTATTATATTTCATGTCATACTTAGACAAATCGTTGTCCGCACATCGCATAGCGACTAATTTAATCACCCATATTTCCAAAACCTAAGTTTTTAAGGTAACTTGGGTGGTATAATACTAAATTTCTGGTCCTATTTTATCACCCTATGTGGATGTCATGTATCCACAATTCCGTATTTATTTTTATATTTCATGTCATACTTTGACAAATCGCTGTCCGCACATCTCAATGCGACTACTTTAATCAGCCATATTTCCAACACCTAAGTTTTTACGGTAACTTGGGTGGTATAATACAGAAGTTCTGGTCCTATTCTATCACCCTATGTGTACGTCATGTATCCACAATTCCGTATTTATTTTTATATTTCATGTCAAACTTAGGCAAATCGTTGTCCGCACATCGCATAGCGACTAATTTAATCACCCATATTTCCAAAACCTAAGTTTTTACGGTAACTTGGGTGGTATAATACAGAAGTTCTGGTCCTATTCTATCACCCTATGTGTACGTCATGTATCCACAATTCCGTATTTATTTTTATATTTCATGTCAAACTTAGACAAATCGTTGTCCGCACATCGCATAGCGACTAATTTAATCACCCATATTTCCAAAACCTAAGTTTTCAAGGTAACTTGGGTTGTATAATACTAAATTTCAGGACCTATTCTATCATCCTATGTGTACGTCATGTTGGCACACTTCCGTATTTATTTTATTTTTCATGTCATACTTTGACAAATCGCTGTCCGCACATCTCAATGCGACTACTTTAATCAGCCATATTTCCAAAACCTACGTTTTTACGGTAACTTGGGTGGTATAATACAGAAGTTCTGGTCCTATTCTATCACCCTATGTGTACGTCATGTATCCACAATTCCGTATTTATTTTTATATTTCATGTCAAACTTAGACAAATCGTTGTCCGCACATCGCATAGCGACTAATTTAATCACCCATATTTCCAAAACCTAAGTTTTTAAGGTAACTTGGGTGGTATAATACTAAATTTCTGGTCCTATTTTATCACCCTATGTGGATGTCATGTATCCACAATTCCGTATTTATTTTTATATTTCATGTCATACTTTGAAAAATCGTTGTCCGCACATCGCATAGCGACTAATTTAATCACCTATATTTCCAAAACCTAAGTTTTTACGGTAACTTGGGTGGTATAATACAGACGTTCTGGTCCTATTCTATCACCCTATGTGTACGTCATGTATCCACAATTCCGTATTTATTTTTATATTTCATGTCAAACTTAGACAAATCGTTGTCCGCACATCGCATAGCGACTAATTTAATCACCCATATTTCCAAAACCTAAGTTTTTAAGGTAACTTGGGTGGTATAATACTAATTTTCAGGACCTATTCTATCATCCTATGTGTACGTCATGTTGGCACACTTCCGTATTTATTTTATTTTTCATGTCATACTTTGACAAATCGCTGTCCGCACATCTCAATGCGACTACTTTAATCAGCCATATTTCCAAATCCTAAGTTTTTACGGTAACTTGGGTGGTATAGTACTAAAGTTCTGGACCTATTCTATCATCCTATGTGTACGTCATGTTGGCACACCTCCGTATTTTTTTTATATTTCGTGTCAAACTTCGACAAATCTCTGTCCGCACATCTCAATGCGACTACTTTAATCAGCCATATTTCCAAAACCTAAGTTTTTACGGTAACTTGGGTGGTATAATACAGAAGTTCTGGTCCTATTCTATCACCCTACGTGTACGTAATGTTGGCACACCTCCGTATTTATTATTATATTTCATGTCATACTTAGACAAATCGTTGTCCGCACATCGCATAGCGACTAATTTAATCACCCATATTTCCAAAACCTAAGTTTTTAAGGTAACTTGGGTGGTATAATACTAAATTTCTGGTCCTATTTTATCACCCTATGTGGATGTCAAGTATCCACAATTCCGTATTTATTTTTATATTTGATGTCATACTTTGACAAATCGCTGTCCGCACATCTCAATGCGACTATTTTAATCACCCGTATTTCCAAAACCTAAGTTTTTAAGGTAACTTGGGTGGTATAGTACTAGAGTTCTGGACCTATTCTATCATCCTATGTGTACGTCATGTTGGCACACCTCCGTATTTTTTTTATATTTCGTGTCAAACTTCGACAAATCTCTGTCCGCACATCTCAATGCGACTACTTTAATCAGCCATATTTCCAACACCTAAGTTTTTACGGTAACTTGGGTGGTATAATACAGAAGTTCTGGTCCTATTCTATCACCCTATGTGTACGTCATGTATCCACAATTCCGTATTTATTTTTATATTTCATGTCAAACTTAGGCAAATCGTTGTCCGCACATCGCATAGCGACTAATTTAATCACCCATATTTCCAAAACCTAAGTTTTTAGGGTAACTTGGGTGGTATAATACTAAATTTCAGGACCTATTCTATCATCCTATGTGTACGTCATGTTGGCACACTTCCGTATTTATTTTATTTTTCATGTCATACTTTGACAAATCGCTGTCCGCACATCTCAATGCGACTACTTTAATCAGCCATATTTCCAAAACCTACGTTTTTACGGTAACTTGGGTGGTATAATACAGAAGTTCTGGTCCTATTCTATCACCCTATGTGTACGTCATGTATCCACAATTCCGTATTTATTTTTATATTTCATGTCAAACTTAGACAAATCGTTGTCCGCACATCGCATACCGACTAATTTAATCACCCATATTTCCAAAACCTAAGTTTTTAAGGTAACTTGGGTGGTATAGTACTAAATTTCTGGTCCTATTTTATCACCCTATGTAGATGTCATGTATCCACAATTCCGTATTTATTTTTATATTTCATGTCATACTTTGAAAAATCGTTGTCCGCACATCGCATAGCGACTAATTTAATCACCCATATTTCCAAAACCTAAGTTTTTACGGTAACTTGGGTGGTATAATACAGAAGTTCTGGTCCTATTCTATCACCCTATGTGTACGTCATGTATCCACAATTCCGTTTTTATTTTTATATTTCATGTCAAACTTAGGCAAATCGTTGTCCGCACATCGCATAGCGACTAATTTAATCACCCATATTTCCAAAACCTAAGTTTTTAGGGTAACTTGGGTGGTATAATACTAAATTTCAGGACCTATTCTATCATCCTATGTGTACGTCATGTTGGCACACTTCCGTATTTATTTTATTTTTCATGTCATACTTTGACAAATCGCTGTCCGCACATCTCAATGCGACTACTTTAATCAGCCATATTTCCAAAACCTACGTTTTTACGGTAACTTGGGTGGTATAATACAGAAGTTCTGGTCCTATTCTATCACCCTATGTGTACGTCATGTATCCACAATTCCGTATTTATTTTTATATTTCATGTCAAACTTAGACAAATCGTTGTCCGCACATCGCATAGCGACTAATTTAATCACCCATATTTCCAAAACCTAAGTTTTTAAGGTAACTTGGGTGGTATAATACTAAATTTCAGGACCTATTCTATCATCCTATGTGTAGGTCATGTTGGCACACTTCCGTATTTATTTTATTTTTCATGTCATACTTTGACAAATCGCTGTCCGCACATCTCAATGCGACTACTTTAATCAGCCATATTTCCAAAACCTAAGTTTTACGGTAACTTGGGTGGTATAATACAGAAGTTCTGGTCCTATTCTATCACCCTACGTGTACGTAATGTTGGCACACCTCCGTATTTATTATTATATTTCATGTCATACTTAGACAAATCGTTGACCGCACATCGCATAGCGACTAATTTAATCACCCATATTTCCAAAACCTAAGTTTTTAAGGTAACTTGGGTGGTATAGTACTAAAGTTCTGGTCCTATTCTTTCAACTTACGTGTACGTCATGCTGACACACTGCCGTATTTATTTTATATTTTATGTCAAACTTAGGTGGATCGCTGTCCACACATCCAAAGCGACTATTTTAATCACCCGTATTTCCAAAACCTAAGTTTTTAAGGTAACTTGGGTGGTATAGTGCTAAAGTTCTGGACCTATTCTATCATCCTATGTGTACGTCATGTTGGCACACCTCCGTATTTTTTTATATTTCGTGTCAAACTTCGACAAATCTCTGTCCGCACATCTCAATGCGACTACTTTAATCAGCCATATTTCCAAAACCTAAGTTTTTACGGTAACTTGGGTGGTATAATACTAAATTTCAGGACCTATTCTATCATCCTATGTGTACGTCATGTTGGCACACTTCCGTATTTATTTTATTTTTCATGTCATACTTTGACAAATCGCTGTCCGCACATCGCATAGCGACTAATTTAATCACCCATATTTCCAAAACCTAAGTTTTTAAGGTAACTTGGGTGGTATAATACTAAATTTCTGGTCTTATTTTATCACCCTATGTGGATGTCATGTATCCACAATTCCGTATTTATTTTTATATTTCATGTCATACTTTGACAAATCGCTGTCCGCACATCTCAATGCGACTATTTTAATCATCCGTATTTCCAAAACCTAAGTTTTTAAGGTAACTTGGGTGGTATAGTACTAAAGTTCTGGACCTATTCTATCATCCTATGTGTACGTCATGTTGGCACACCTCCGTATTTTTTTATATTTCGTGTCAAACTTCGATAAATCACTGTCCGCACATCTCAATGCGACTACTTTAATCAGCCATATATCCAACACCTAAGTTTTTACGGTAACTTGGGTGGTATAATACAGAAGTTCTGGTCCTATTCTATCACCCTATGTGTACGTCATGTATCCACAATTCCGTATTTATTTTTATATTTCATGTCAAACTTAGGCAAATCGTTGTCCGCACATCGCATAGCGACTAATTTAATCACCCATATTTCCAAAACCTAAGTTTTTACGGTAACTTGGGTGGTATAATACAGAAGTTCTGGTCCTATTCTATCACCCTATGTGTACGTCATGTATCCACAATTCCGTATTTATTTTTATATTTCATGTCAAACTTAGACAAATCGTTGTCCGCACATCGCATAGCGACTAATTTAATCACCCATATTTCCAAAACCTAAGTTTTTACGGTAACTTGGGTGGTATAATACTAAATTTCAGGACCTATTCTATCATCCTATGTGTACGTCATGTTGGCACACTTCCGTATTTATTTTATTTTTCATGTCAAACTTTGACAAATCGCTGTCCGCACATCTCAATGCGACTACTTTAATCAGCCATATTTCCAAAACCTACGTTTTTACGGTAACTTGGGTGGTATAATACAGAAGTTCTGGTCCTATTCTATCACCCTATGTGTACGTCATGTATCCACAATTCCGTATTTATTTTTATATTTCATGTCAAACTTAGACAAATCGTTGTCCGCACATCTCAATGCGACTACTTTAATCAGCCATATTTCCAAAACCTACGTTTTTACGGTAACTTGGGTGGTATAGTACTAAAGTTCTGGACCTATTCTATCATCCTATGTGTACGTCATGTTGGCACACCTCCGTATTTTTTTTAAATTTCGTGTCAAACTTCGACAAATCTCTGTCCGCACATCTCAATGCGACTACTTTAATCACCCATATTTCCAAAACCTAAGTTTTTAAGGTAACTTGGGTGGTATAATACTAAATTTCTGGTCCTATTTTATCACCCTATGTGGATGTCATGTATCCACAATTCCGTATTTATTTTTATATTTCATGTCATACTTTGACAAATCGCTGTCCGCACATCTCAATGCGACTATTTTAATCACCCGTATTTCCAAAACCTAAGTTTTTAAGGTAACTTGGGTGGTATAGTACTAAAGTTCTGGACGTATTCTATCATCCTATGTGTACGTCATGTTGGCACACCTCCGTATTTTTTTTATATTTCGTGTCAAACTTCGACAAATCTCTGTCCGCACATCTCAATGCGACTACTTTAATCAGCCATATTTCCAAAACCTAAGTTTTTACGGTAACTTGGGTGGTATAATACAGAAGTTCTGGTCCTATTCTATCACCCTACGTGTACGTAATGTTGGCACACCTCCGTATTTATTATTATATTTCATGTCATACTTAGACAAATCGTTGTCCGCACATCGCATAGCGACTAATTTAATCACCCATATTTCCAAAACCTAAGTTTTTAAGGTAACTTGGGTGGTATAATACTAAATTTCTGGTCCTATTTTATCACCCTATGTGGATGTCATGTATCCACAATTCCGTATTTATTTTTATATTTCATGTCATACTTTGACAAATCGCTGTCCGCACATCTCAATGCGACTACTTTAATCAGCCATATTTCCAACACCTAAGTTTTTACGGTAACTTGGGTGGTATAATACAGAAGTTCTGGTCCTATTCTATCACCCTATGTGTACGTCATGTATCCACAATTCCGTATTTATTTTTATATTTCATGTCAAACTTAGGCAAATCGTTGTCCGCACATCGCATAGCGACTAATTTAATCACCCATATTTCCAAAACCTAAGTTTTTACGGTAACTTGGGTGGTATAATACAGAAGTTCTGGTCCTATTCTATCACCCTATGTGTACGTCATGTATCCACAATTCCGTATTTATTTTTATATTTCATGTCAAACTTAGACAAATCGTTGTCCGCACATCGCATAGCGACTAATTTAATCACCCATATTTCCAAAACCTAAGTTTTCAAGGTAACTTGGGTTGTATAATACTAAATTTCAGGACCTATTCTATCATCCTATGTGTACGTCATGTTGGCACACTTCCGTATTTATTTTATTTTTCATGTCATACTTTGACAAATCGCTGTCCGCACATCTCAATGCGACTACTTTAATCAGCCATATTTCCAAAACCTACGTTTTTACGGTAACTTGGGTGGTATAATACAGAAGTTCTGGTCCTATTCTATCACCCTATGTGTACGTCATGTATCCACAATTCCGTATTTATTTTTATATTTCATGTCAAACTTAGACAAATCGTTGTCCGCACATCGCATAGCGACTAATTTAATCACCCATATTTCCAAAACCTAAGTTTTTAAGGTAACTTGGGTGGTATAATACTAAATTTCTGGTCCTATTTTATCACCCTATGTGGATGTCATGTATCCACAATTCCGTATTTATTTTTATATTTCATGTCATACTTTGAAAAATCGTTGTCCGCACATCGCATAGCGACTAATTTAATCACCTATATTTCCAAAACCTAAGTTTTTACGGTAACTTGGGTGGTATAATACAGACGTTCTGGTCCTATTCTATCACCCTATGTGTACGTCATGTATCCACAATTCCGTATTTATTTTTATATTTCATGTCAAACTTAGACAAATCGTTGTCCGCACATCGCATAGCGACTAATTTAATCACCCATATTTCCAAAACCTAAGTTTTAAGGTAACTTGGGTGGTATAATACTAATTTTCAGGACCTATTCTATCATCCTATGTGTACGTCATGTTGGCACACCTCCGTATTTTTTTTATATTTCGTGTCAAACTTCGACAAATCTCTGTCCGCACATCTCAATGCGACTACTTTAATCAGCCATATTTCCAAAACCTAAGTTTTTACGGTAACTTGGGTGGTATAATACAGAAGTTCTGGTCCTATTCTATCACCCTACGTGTACGTAATGTTGGCACACCTCCGTATTTATTATTATATTTCATGTCATACTTAGACAAATCGTTGTCCGCACATCGCATAGCGACTAATTTAATCACCCATATTTCCAAAACCTAAGTTTTTAAGGTAACTTGGGTGGTATAATACTAAATTTCTGGTCCTATTTTATCACCCTATGTGGATGTCAAGTATCCACAATTCCGTATTTATTTTTATATTTGATGTCATACTTTGACAAATCGCTGTCCGCACATCTCAATGCGACTATTTTAATCACCCGTATTTCCAAAACCTAAGTTTTTAAGGTAACTTGGGTGGTATAGTACTAGAGTTCTGGACCTATTCTATCATCCTATGTGTACGTCATGTTGGCACACCTCCGTATTTTTTTTATATTTCGTGTCAAACTTCGACAAATCTCTGTCCGCACATCTCAATGCGACTACTTTAATCAGCCATATTTCCAAAACCTACGTTTTTACGGTAACTTGGGTGGTATAATACAGAAGTTCTGGTCCTATTCTATCACCCTATGTGTACGTCATGTATCCACAATTCCGTATTTATTTTTATATTTCATGTCAAACTTAGACAAATCGTTGTCCGCACATCGCATACCGACTAATTTAATCACCCATATTTCCAAAACCTAAGTTTTTAAGGTAACTTGGGTGGTATAATACTAAATTTCTGGTCCTATTTTATCACCCTATGTAGATGTCATGTATCCACAATTCCGTATTTATTTTTATATTTCATGTCATACTTTGAAAAATCGTTGTCCGCACATCGCATAGCGACTAATTTAATCACCCATATTTCCAAAACCTAAGTTTTTACGGTAACTTGGGTGGTATAATACAGAAGTTCTGGTCCTATTCTATCACCCTATGTGTACGTCATGTATCCACAATTCCGTTTTTATTTTTATATTTCATGTCAAACTTAGACAAATCGTTGTCCGCACATCGCATAGCGACTAATTTAATCACCCATATTTCCAAAACCTAAGTTTTTAAGGTAACTTGGGTGGTATAATACTAAATTTCAGGACCTATTCTATCATCCTATGTGTACGTCATGTTGGCACACTTCCGTATTTATTTTATTTTTCATGTCATACTTTGACAAATCGCTGTCCACACATCAAATGCGACTACTTTAATCAGCCATATTTCCAAAACCTAAGTTTTTACGGTAACTTGGGTGGTATAGTACTAAAGTTCTGGACCTATTCTATCATCCTATGTGTACGTCATGTTGGCACACCTCCGTATTTTTTTATATTTCGTGTCAAACTTCGACAAATCTCTGTCCGCACATCTCAATGCGACTACTTTAATCAGCCATATTTCCAAAACCTAAGTTTTTACGGTAACTTGGGTGGTATAATACAGAAGTTCTGGTCCTATTCTATCACCCTACGTGTACGTAATGTTGGCACACCTCCGTATTTATTATTATATTTCATGTCATACTTAGACAAATCGTTGTCCGCACATCGCATAGCGACTAATTTAATCACCCATATATCCAAAACCTAAGATTTTAAGGTAACTTGGGTGGTATAGTACAGAAGTTCTGGTCCTATTCTATCACCCTATGTGTACGTCATGTATCCACAATTCCGTATTTATTTTTATATTTCATGTCAAACTTAGACAAATCGTTGTCCGCACATCGCATAGCGACTAATTTAATCACCCATATTTCCAAAACCTAAGTTTTTACGGTAACTTGGGTGGTATAGTACTAAAGTTCTGGTCCTATTCTATCACCCTACGTGTACGTAATGTTGGCACACTTCCGTATTTATTTTATTTTTCATGTCAAACTTCGACAAATCGTTGTCCGCACATCGCATAGCGACTAATTTAATCACCCATATTTCCAAAACCTAAGTTTTTACGGTAACTTGGGTGGTATAATACAGAAGTTCTGGTCCTATTCTATCACCCTATGTGTACGTAATGTATCCACATTTCCGTATTTATTTTTATATTTCATGTCAAACTTAGACAAATCGTTGTCCGCACATCGCATAGCGACTAATTTAATCACCCATATTTCCAAAACCTAAGTTTTTAAGGTAACTTGGGTGGTATAATACTAAATTTCAGGACCTATTCTATCATCCTATGTGTACGTCATGTTGGCACACTTCCGTATTTATTTTATTTTTCATGTCATACTTTGACAAATCGCTGTCCGCACATCTCAATGCGACTACTTTAATCAGCCATATTTCCAAAACCTAAGTTTTTACGGTAACTTGGGTGGTATAATACAGAAGTTCTGGTCCTATTCTATCACCCTATGTGTACGTCATGTATCCACAATTCCGTATTTATTTTTATATTTCATGTCAAACTTAGACAAATCGTTGTCCGCAAATCGCATAGCGACTAATTTAATCACCCATATTTCCAAAACCTAAGTTTTTAAGGTAACTTGGGTGGTATAATACTAAATTTCTGGTCCTATTTTATCACCCTATGTGGATGTCATGTATCCACAATTCCGTATTTATTTTTATATTTCATGTCATACTTTGACAAATCGTTGTCCGCACATCGCATAGCGACTAATTTAATCACCCATATTTCCAAAACCTAAGTTTTTACGGTAACTTGGGTGGTATAATACAGAAGTTCTGGTCCTATTCTATCACCCTATGTGTACGTCATGTATCCACAATTCCGTATTTATTTTTATATTTCATGTCAAACTTAGACAAATCGTTGTCCGCACATCGCATAGCGACTAATTTAATCACCCATATTTCCAAAACCTAAGTTTTTAAGGTAACTTGGGTGGTATAATACTAAATTTCAGGACCTATTCTATCATCCTATGTGTACGTCATGTTGGCACACTTCCGTATTTATTTTATTTTTCATGTCATACTTTGACAAATCGCTGTCCGCACATCTCAATGCGACTACTTTAATCAGCCATATTTCCAAAACCTAAGTTTTTAAGGTAACTTGGGTGGTATAGTACTAAAGTTCTGGACCTATTCTATCATCCTATGTGTACGTCATGTTGGCACACCTCCGTATTTTTTTTATATTTCGTGTCAAACTTCGACAAATCTCTGTCCGCACATCTCAATGCGACTACTTTAATCAGCCATATTTCCAAAACCTAAGTTTTTACGGTAACTTGGGTGGTATAATACAGAAGTTCTGGTCCTATTCTATCACCCTACGTGTACGTAATGTTGGCACACCTCCGTATTTATTATTATATTTCATGTCATACTTAGACAAATCGTTGTCCGCACATCGCAAAGCGACTAATTTAATCACCCATATTTCCAAAACCTAAGTTTTTAAGGTAACTTGGGTGGTATAATACTAAATTTCTGGTCCTATTTTATCATCCTATGTGGATGTCATGTATCCACAATTCCGTATTTATTTTTATATTTCGTGTCATACTTTGACAAATCGCTGTCCGCACATCTCAATGCGACTATTTTAATCACCCGTATTTCCAATACCTAAGTTTTTAAGGTAACTTGCGTGGTATAGTACTAAAGTTCTCGACCTATTCTATCATCCTATGTGTACGTCATGTTGGCACACCTCCGTATTTTCTTTATATTTCGTGTCAAACTTCGACAAATCTCTGTCCGCACATCTCGATGCGACTACTTTAATCAGCCATATTTCCAAAACCTAAGTTTTTACGCTAACTTGGGTGGTATAATACAGAAGTTCTGGTCCTATTCTATCACCCTATGTGTACGTCATGTATCCACAATTCCGTATTTATTTTTATATTTCATGTCAAACTTAGACAAATCGTTGTCCGCACATCGCATAGCGACTAATTTAATCACCCATATTTCCAAAACTTAAGTTTTTAAGGTAACTTGGGTGGTATAATACAGAAGTTCTGGTCCTATTCCATCACCCTATATGTACGTAATGTTGGCACACCTCCGTATTTATTATTATATTTCATGTCATACTTAGACAAATCGTTGTCCGCACATCGCATAGCGACTAATTTAATCAGCCATATATCCAAAACCTAAGATTTTAAGGTAACTTGGGTGGTATAGTACAGAAGTTCTGGTCCTATTCTATCACCCTATGTGTACGTCATGTATCCACAATTCCGTATTTATTTTTATATTTCATGTCAAACTTAGACAAATCGTTGTCCGGACATCGCATAGCGACTAATTTAATCACCCATATTTCCAAAACCTAAGTTTTTACGGTAACTTGGGTGGTATAAGACAGAAGTTCTCGTCCCATTCTATCACCCTATGTGTACGTCATGTATCCACAATTCCGTATTTATTTTTATATTTCATGTCAAACTTAGACAAATCGCTGTCCGCACATCTCAATGCGACTACTTTAATCAGCCATATTTCCAAAACCTAAGTTTTTACGGTAACTTGGGTGGTATAATACAGACGTTCTGGTCCTATTCTATCACCCTACGTGTATCCCTATGTGTACGTCATGTATTCACAATTCCGTATTTATTTTTATATTTCATGTCAAAATTAGACAAATCGTTGTCCGCACATCGCATAGCGACTAATTTAATCACCCATATTTCCAAAACCTAAGTTTTTAAGGTAACTTGGGTGGTATAATACTAAATTTCAGGACCTATTCTATCATCCTATGTGTACGTCATGTTGGCACACTTCCGTATTTATTTTATTTTTCATGTCATACTTTGACAAATCGCTGTCCGCACATCTCAATGCGACTACTTTAATCAGCCATATTTCCAAAACCTAAGTTTTTACGGTAACTTGGGTGGTATAATACAGAAGTTCTGGTCCTATTCTATCACCCTATGTGTACGTCATGTATCCACAATTCCGTATTTATTTTTATATTTCATGTCAAACTTAGACAAATCGTTGTCCGCACATCGCATAGCGACTAATTTAATCACCCATATTTCCAAAACCTAAGTTTTTAAGGTAACTTGGGTGGTATAATACTAAATTTCAGGACCTATTCTATCATCTTATGTGTACGTCATGTTGGCACACTTCCGTATTTATTTTATTTTTCATGTCATACTTTGACAAATCGCTGTCCGCACATCTCAATGCGACTACTTTAATCAGCCATATTTCCAAAACCTAAGTTTTTAGACAAATCGTTGTGCGCACATCGCATAGCGACTAATTTAATCACCCATATTTCCAAAACCTAAGTTTTTACGGTAACTTGGGTGGTATAATACAGAAGTTCTGGTCCTATTCTATCACCCTATATGTACGTAATGTTGGCACACCTCCGTATTTATTATTATATTTCATGTCAAACTTAGACAAATCGTTGTCCGCACATCGCATAGCGACTAATTTAATCACCCATATTTCCAAAACCTAAGTTTTTACGGTAACTTGGGTGGTATAATACTAAATTTCAGGACCTATTCTATCATCCTATGTGTACGTCATGTTGGCACACTTCCGTATTTATTTTATTTTTCATGTCATACTTAGACAAATCGTTGTCCGCACATCGCATAGCGACTAATTTAATCACCCATATTTCCAAAACCTAAGTTTTTACGGTAACTTGGGTGGTATAGTACTAAAGTTCTGGACCTATTCTATCATACTATGTGTACGTCATGTTGGAACACTTCCGTATTTTTTTTATATTTCGTGTCAAACTTCGACAAATCGCTGTCTGCCCATCGCAAAGCGACTACTTTAATCAGCCATATTTCCAAAACCTAAGTTTTTACGGTAACTTGGGTGGTATAATACAGAAGTTCTGGTCCTATTCTATCACCCTATGTGTACGTCTTGTTGGCACACTCGCGTATTTATTTTATATTTTATGTCAAACTTAGGTGGATCACTGTCCACACATCCAAAGCGACTATTTTAATCACCCGTATTTCCAAAACCTAAGTTTTTAAGGTAACTTGGATGGTATAGTACTAAAGTTCTGGACCTATTCTATCATCCTATGTGTACGTCATGTTGGCACACCTCCGTATTTTTTTTATATTTCGTGTCAAACTTCGACAAATCTCTGTCCGCACATCTCAATGCGACTACTTTAATCAGCCATATTTCCAAAACCTAAGTTTTTACGCTTACTTGGGTGGTATAATACAGAAGTTCTGGTCCTATTCTATCACCCTATGTGTACGTCATGTATCCACAATTCCGTATTTATTTTTATATTCATGTCAAACTTAGACAAATCGTTGTCCGCACATCGCATAGCGACTAATTTAATCACCCATATTTCCAAAACCTAAGTTTTTAAGGTAACTTGGGTGGTATAATACAGAAGTTCTAGTCCTATTCCATCACCCTATATGTACGTAATGTTGGCACACTTCCGTATTTATTATTATATTTCATGTCATACTTAGACAAATCGTTGTCCGCACATCGCATAGCGACTAATTTAATCAGCCATATATCCAAAACCTAAGATTTTAAGGTAACTTGGGTGGTATAGTACAGAAGTTCTGGTCCTATTCTATCACCCTATGTGTACGTCATGTATCCACAATTCCGTATTTATTTTTATATTTCATGTCAAACTTAGACAAATCGTTGTCCGCACATCGCATAGCAACTAATTTAATCACCCATATTTCCAAAACCTAAGTTTTTACGGTAACTTGGGTGGTATAGTACTAAAGTTCTGGTCCTATTCTATCACCCTACGTGTACGTAATGTTGGCACACTTCCGTATTTATTTTATTTTTCATGTCAAACTTCGACAAATCGTTGTCCGCACATCGCATAGCGACTAATTTAATCACCCATATTTCCAAAACCTAAGTTTTTACGGTAACTTGGGTGGTATAATACAGAAGTTCTGGTCCTATTCTATCACCCTATGTGTACGTCATGTATCCACAATTCCGTATTTATTTTTATATATCATGTCAAACTTAGACAAATCGTTGTCCGCACATCGCATAGCGACTAATTTAATCACCCATATTTCCAAAACCTAAGTTTTTAAGGTAGCTTGGGTGGTATAATACTAAATTTCAGGACCTATTCTATCATCCTATGTGTACGTCATGCTGGCACACTTCCGTATTTATTTTATTTTTCATGTCATACTTTGACAAATCGCTGTCCGCACATCTCAATGCGACTACTTTAATCAGCCATATTTCCAAAACCTAAGTTTTTACGGTAACTTGGGTGGTATCATACAGACGTTCTGGTCCTATTCTATCACCCTACGTGTATCCCTATGTGTACATCATGTATCCACAATTCCGTATTTATTTTTATATTTCATGTCAAACTTAGACAAATCGTTGTCCGCACATCGCATAGCGACTAATTTAATCACCCATATTTCCAAAACCTAAGTTTTTAAGGTAACTTGGGTGGTATAATACTAAATTTCAGGACCTATTCTATCATCTTATGTGTACGTCATGTTGGCACACTTCCGTATTTATTTTATTTTTCATGTCATACTTTGACAAATCGCTGACCGCACATCTCAATGCGACTACTTTAATCAGCCATATTTCCAAAACCTAAGTTTTTAGACAAATCGTTGTGCGCACATCGCATAGCGACTAATTTAATCACCCATATTTCCAAAACCTAAGTTTTTACGGTAACTTGGGTGGTATAATACAGAAGTTCTGGTCCTATTCTATCACCCTATATGTACGTAATGTTGGCACACCTCCGTATTTATTATTATATTTCATGTCATACTTAGACAAATCGTTGTCCGCACATCGCATAGCGACTAATTTAATCACCCATATTTCCAAAACCTAAGTTTTTTCGGTAACTTGGGTGGTATAATACTAAATTTCAGGACCTATTCTATCATCCTATGTGTACGTCATGTTGGCACACTTCCGTATTTATTTTATTTTTCATGTCATACTTAGACAAATCGTTGTCCGCACATCGCATAGCGACTAATTTAATCACCCATATTTCCAAAACCTAAGTTTTTACGGTAACTTGGGTGGTATAATATGGTATAATACTAAATTTCAGGACCTATTCTATCACCCTATGTGTACGTCATGTATCCACAATTCCGTATTTATTTTTATATTTCATGTCAAACTTAGACAAATCGTTGTCCGCACACCTCAATGCGACTACTTTAATCAGCCATATTTTCAAAACCTAAGTTTTGACGGTAACCTGAGTGGTATAATAATATAGTTCTAATCCTATTCTATCACCCAATGTGTACGTCATGTATCCAAAATTCCGTATTTATTTTTATATTTCAAGTCAAACTTAGACAAATCGCTGTCTGCCCATCGCAAAGCGACTACTTTAATCAGCCATATTTCCAAAACCTAAGTTTTTACGGTAACTTGGGTGGTATAATACAGAAGTTCTGGTCCTATTCTATCACCCTATGTGTACGTCTTGTTGGCACACTCGCGTATTTATTTTATATTTTATGTCAAACTTAGGTGGATCACTGTCCACACATCCAAAGCGACTAATTTAATCACCCTTATTTCCAAAACATAAGTTTTTAAGGTAACTTGGGTGGTATAGTACTAAAGTTCTGGACCTATTCTATCATCCTATGTGTACGTAATGTTGGCACACCTCCGTATTTTTTTTATATTTCGTGTCAAACTTCGACAAATCGCTGTCTGCCCATCGCAAAGCGACTACTTTAATCAGCCATATTTCCAAAACCTAAGTTTTTACGGTAACTTGGGTGGTATAATACAGAAGTTCTGGTCCTATTCTATCACCCTATGTGTACGTCATGTATCCACAATTCCGTATTTATTTTTATATTCATGTCAAACTTAGACAAATCGTTGTCCGCACATCGCATAGCGACTAATTTAATCACCCATATTTCCAAAACCTAAGTTTTTAAGGTAACTTTGGTGGTATAGTACTAAAGTTCTGGACCTATTCTATCATCCTATGTGTACGTCATGTTGGCACACTTCCGTATATATTTTATTTTTCATGTCATACTTTGACAATTCGCTGTCCGCACATTTCAATGCGACTACTTTAATCAGCCATATTTCCAAAACCTAAGTTTTACGGTAACTTGGGTGGTATAACACAGACGTTCTGGTCCTATTTCATCACCCTACGTGTACGTCATGCTGACAAACTGCCGTATTTATTTTATATTTTATGTCAAACTTAGGTGGATTGCTGTCCACACATCCAAAGCGACTAATTTAATCACCCTTATTTCCAAAACCTAAGTTTTTAAGGTAACTTGGGTGGTATAGTACTAAAGTTCTGGACCTATTCTATCATCCTATGTGTACGTCATGTTGGCACACCTCCGTATTTTTTTTATATTTCGTGTCAAACTTCGACAAATCGTTGTCCGCACATCTCAATGCGACTACTTTAATCAGCCATATTTCCAAAACCTAAGTTTTTACGGTAACTTGGGTGGTATAATACAGAAGTGCTGGTCCTATTCTATCACCCTATATGTACGTAATGTTGGCACACTTCCGTATTTATTATTATATTTCATGTCATACTTAGACAAATCGTTGTCCGCACATCGCATAGCGACTAATTTAATCACCCATATTTCCAAAACCTAAGTTTTTAAGGTAACTTGGGTGGTATAGTACTAAAGTTCTGGTACTATTCTTTCATCCTACGTGTACGTCTGGCTGACACACTGCCGTATTTATTTTATATTTTATGTCAAACTTAGGTGGATCGCTGTCCACACATCCAAAGCGACTATTTTAATCACCCGTATTTCCAAAACCTAAGTTTTGACGGTAACCTGAGTGGTATAATAATATAGTTCTAATCCTATTCTATCACCCAATGTGTACGTCATGTATCCAAAATTCCGTATTTATTTTTATATTTCATGTCAAACTTAGACAAATCGTTGTCCGCACATCGCATAGCGACTAATTTAATCACCCATATTTCCAAAACCTAAGTTTTTACGGTAACTTGGGTGGTATAATACAGAAGTTCTGGTCCTATTCTATCACCCTATGTGTACGTCATGTATCCACAATTCCGTATTTATTTTTATATTTCATGTCAAACTTAGACAAATCGTTGTCGCACATCGCATAGCGACTAATTTAATCACCCATATTTCCAAAACCTAAGTTTTTAAGGTAACTTGGGTAGTATAATACTAAATTTCAGGGCCTATTCTATCATCCTATGTGTACGTCATGTTGGCACACTTCCGTATTTATTTTATTTTTCATGTCATACTTTGACAAATCGCTGTCCGCACATCTCAATGCGACTACTTTAATCAGCCATATTTCCAAAACCTACGTTTTTACGGTAACTTGGGTGGTATAATACAGAATTTCTGGTCCTATTCTATCACCCTATGTGTATCCCTATGTGTCCGTCATGTATCCACAATTCCGTATTTATTTTTATATTTCATGTCAAACTTAGACAAATCGTTGTACGCACATCGCATAGCGACTAATTTAATCACCCATATTTCCAAAACCTAAGTTTTTAAGGTAACTTGGGTGGTATAATACTAAATTTCAGGACCTATTCTATCATCTTATGTGTACGTCATGTTGGCACACTTCCGTATTTATTTTATTTTTCATGTCATACTTTGACAAATCGCTGTCCGCACATCTCAATGCGACTACTTTAATCAGCCATATTTCCAAAACCTAAGTTTTTAGACAAATCGTTGTGCGCACATCGCATAGCGACTAATTTAATCACCCATATTTCCAAAACCTAAGTTTTTACGGTAACTTGGGTGGTATAATACAGAAGTTCTGGTCCTATTCTATCACCCTATATGTACGTAATGTTGGCACACCTCCGTATTTATTATTATATTTCATGTCATACTTAGACAAATCGTTGTCCGCACATCGCATAGCGACTAATTTAATCACCCATATTTCCAAAACCTAAGTTTTTTCGGTAACTTGGGTGGTATAATACTAAATTTCAGGACCTATTCTATCATCCTATGTGTACGTCATGTTGGCACACTTCCGTATTTATTTTATTTTTCATGTCATACTTAGACAAATCGTTGTCCGCACATCGCATAGCGACTAATTTAATCACCCATATTTCCAAAACCTAAGTTTTTACGGTAACTTGGGTGGTATAATATGGTATAATACTAAATTTCAGGACCTATTCTATCACCCTATGTGTACGTCATGTATCCACAATTCGGTATTTATTTTTATATTTCATGTCAAACTTAGACAAATCGTTGTCCGCACATCGCATAGCGACTATTTTAATCACCCATATTTCCAAAACCTAAGTTTTTACGGTAACTTGGGTGGTATAGTACTAAAGTTCTGGACCTATTCTATCATACCATGTGTACGTCATGTTGGAACACTTTCGTATTTTTTTTATATTTCGTGTCAAACTTCGACAAATCGCTGTCTGCCCATCGCAAAGCGACTACTTTAATCAGCCATATTTCCAAAACCTAAGTTTTTACGGTAACTTGGGCGGTATAATACAGAAGTTCTGGTCCTATTCTATCACCCTATGTGTACGTCTTGTTGGCACACTCGCGTATTTATTTTATATTTTATGTCAAACTTAGGTGGATCACTGTCCACACATCCAAAGCGACTAATTTAATCACCCTTATTTCCAAAACCTAAGTTTTTAAGGTAACTTGGGTGGTATAGTACTAAAGTTCTGGACCTATTCTATCATCCTATGTGTACGTCATGTTGGCACACCTCCGTATTTTTTTTATATTTCGTGTCAAACTTCGACAAATCGCTGTCTGCCCATCGCAAAGCGACTACTTTAATCAGCCATATTTCCAAAACCTAAGTTTTTACGGTAACTTGGGTGGTATAATACAGAAGTTCTGGTCCTATTCTATCACCCTATGTGTACGTCATGTATCCACAATTCCGTATTTATTTTTATATTCATGTCAAACTTAGACAAATCGTTGTCCGCACATCGCATAGCGACTAATTTAATCACCCATATTTCCAAAACCTAAGTTTTTAAGGTAACTTTGGTGGTATAGTACTAAAGTTCTGGACCTATTCTATCATCCTATGTGTACGTCATGTTGGCACACTTCCGTATATATTTTATTTTTCATGTCATACTTTGACAATTCGCTGTCCGCACATTTCAATGCGACTACTTTAATCAGCCATATTTCCAAAACCTAAGTTTTACGGTAACTTGGGTGGTATAACACAGACGTTCTGGTCCTATTTCATCACCCTACGTGTACGTCATGCTGACAAACTGCCGTATTTATTTTATATTTTATGTCAAACTTAGGTGGATTGCTGTCCACACATCCAAAGCGACTAATTTAATCACCCTTATTTCCAAAACCTAAGTTTTTAAGGTAACTTGGGTGGTATAGTACTAAAGTTCTGGACCTATTCTATCATCCTATGTGTACGTCATGTTGGCACACCTCCGTATTTTTTTTATATTTCGTGTCAAACTTCGACAAATCGTTGTCCGCACATCTCAATGCGACTACTTTAATCAGCCATATTTCCAAAACCTAAGTTTTTACGGTAACTTGGGTGGTATAATACAGAAGTGCTGGTCCTATTCTATCACCCTATATGTACGTAATGTTGGCACACTTCCGTATTTATTATTATATTTCATGTCATACTTAGACAAATCGTTGTCCGCACATCGCATAGCGACTAATTTAATCACCCATATTTCCAAAACCTAAGTTTTTAAGGTAACTTGGGTGGTATAGTACTAAAGTTCTGGTACTATTCTTTCATCCTACGTGTACGTCTGGCTGACACACTGCCGTATTTATTTTATATTTTATGTCAAACTTAGGTGGATCGCTGTCCACACATCCAAAGCGACTATTTTAATCACCCGTATTTCCAAAACCTAAGTTTTGACGGTAACCTGAGTGGTATAATAATATAGTTCTAATCCTATTCTATCACCCAATGTGTACGTCATGTATCCAAAATTCCGTATTTATTTTTATATTTCATGTCAAACTTAGACAAATCGTTGTCCGCACATCGCATAGCGACTAATTTAATCACCCATATTTCCAAAACCTAAGTTTTTACGGTAACTTGGGTGGTATAATACAGAAGTTCTGGTCCTATTCTATCACCCTATGTGTACGTCATGTATCCACAATTCCGTATTTATTTTTATATTTCATGTCAAACTTAGACAAATCGTTGTCGCACATCGCATAGCGACTAATTTAATCACCCATATTTCCAAAACCTAAGTTTTTAAGGTAACTTGGGTAGTATAATACTAAATTTCAGGGCCTATTCTATCATCCTATGTGTACGTCATGTTGGCACACTTCCGTATTTATTTTATTTTTCATGTCATACTTTGACAAATCGCTGTCCGCACATCTCAATGCGACTACTTTAATCAGCCATATTTCCAAAACCTACGTTTTTACGGTAACTTGGGTGGTATAATACAGAATTTCTGGTCCTATTCTATCACCCTATGTGTATCCCTATGTGTCCGTCATGTATCCACAATTCCGTATTTATTTTTATATTTCATGTCAAACTTAGACAAATCGTTGTACGCACATCGCATAGCGACTAATTTAATCACCCATATTTCCAAAACCTAAGTTTTTAAGGTAACTTGGGTGGTATAATACTAAATTTCAGGACCTATTCTATCATCTTATGTGTACGTCATGTTGGCACACTTCCGTATTTATTTTATTTTTCATGTCATACTTTGACAAATCGCTGTCCGCACATCTCAATGCGACTACTTTAATCAGCCATATTTCCAAAACCTAAGTTTTTAGACAAATCGTTGTGCGCACATCGCATAGCGACTAATTTAATCACCCATATTTCCAAAACCTAAGTTTTTACGGTAACTTGGGTGGTATAATACAGAAGTTCTGGTCCTATTCTATCACCCTATATGTACGTAATGTTGGCACACCTCCGTATTTATTATTATATTTCATGTCATACTTAGACAAATCGTTGTCCGCACATCGCATAGCGACTAATTTAATCACCCATATTTCCAAAACCTAAGTTTTTTCGGTAACTTGGGTGGTATAATACTAAATTTCAGGACCTATTCTATCATCCTATGTGTACGTCATGTTGGCACACTTCCGTATTTATTTTATTTTTCATGTCATACTTAGACAAATCGTTGTCCGCACATCGCATAGCGACTAATTTAATCACCCATATTTCCAAAACCTAAGTTTTTACGGTAACTTGGGTGGTATAATATGGTATAATACTAAATTTCAGGACCTATTCTATCACCCTATGTGTACGTCATGTATCCACAATTCGGTATTTATTTTTATATTTCATGTCAAACTTAGACAAATCGTTGTCCGCACATCGCATAGCGACTATTTTAATCACCCATATTTCCAAAACCTAAGTTTTTACGGTAACTTGGGTGGTATAGTACTAAAGTTCTGGACCTATTCTATCATACCATGTGTACGTCATGTTGGAACACTTTCGTATTTTTTTTATATTTCGTGTCAAACTTCGACAAATCGCTGTCTGCCCATCGCAAAGCGACTACTTTAATCAGCCATATTTCCAAAACCTAAGTTTTTACGGTAACTTGGGCGGTATAATACAGAAGTTCTGGTCCTATTCTATCACCCTATGTGTACGTCTTGTTGGCACACTCGCGTATTTATTTTATATTTTATGTCAAACTTAGGTGGATCACTGTCCACACATCCAAAGCGACTAATTTAATCACCCTTATTTCCAAAACCTAAGTTTTTAAGGTAACTTGGGTGGTATAGTACTAAAGTTCTGGACCTATTCTATCATCCTATGTGTACGTCATGTTGGCACACCTCCGTATTTTTTTTATATTTCGTGTCAAACTTCGACAAATCGCTGTCTGCCCATCGCAAAGCGACTACTTTAATCAGCCATATTTCCAAAACCTAAGTTTTTACGGTAACTTGGGTGGTATAATACAGAAGTTCTGGTCCTATTCTATCACCCTATGTGTACGTCATGTATCCACAATTCCGTATTTATTTTTATATTCATGTCAAACTTAGACAAATCGTTGTCCGCACATCGCATAGCGACTAATTTAATCACCCATATTTCCAAAACCTAAGTTTTTAAGGTAACTTTGGTGGTATAGTACTAAAGTTCTGGACCTATTCTATCATCCTATGTGTACGTCATGTTGGCACACTTCCGTATATATTTTATTTTTCATGTCATACTTTGACAATTCGCTGTCCGCACATCTCAATGCGACTACTTTAATCAGCCATATTTCCAAAACCTAAGTTTTACGGTAACTTGGGTGGTATAACACAGACGTTCTGGTCCTATTTCATCACCCTACGTGTACGTCATGCTGACAAACTGCCGTATTTATTTTATATTTTATGTCAAACTTAGGTGGATTGCTGTCCACACATCCAAAGCGACTAATTTAATCACCCTTATTTCCAAAACCTAAGTTTTTAAGGTAACTTGGGTGGTATAGTACTAAAGTTCTGGACCTATTCTATCATCCTATGTGTACGTCATGTTGGCACACCTCCGTATTTTTTTATATTTCGTGTCAAACTTCGACAAATCGTTGTCCGCACATCTCAATGCGACTACTTTAATCAGCCATATTTCCAAAACCTAAGTTTTTACGGTAACTTGGGTGGTATAATACAGAAGTGCTGGTCCTATTCTATCACCCTATATGTACGTAATGTTGGCACACTTCCGTATTTATTATTATATTTCATGTCATACTTAGACAAATCGTTGTCCGCACATCGCATAGCGACTAATTTAATCACCCATATTTCCAAAACCTAAGTTTTTAAGGTAACTTGGGTGGTATAGTACTAAAGTTCTGGTACTATTCTTTCATCCTACGTGTACGTCTGGCTGACACACTGCCGTATTTATTTTATATTTTATGTCAAACTTAGGTGGATCGCTGTCCACACATCCAAAGCGACTATTTTAATCACCCGTATTTCCAAAACCTAAGTTTTGACGGTAACCTGAGTGGTATAATAATATAGTTCTAATCCTATTCTATCACCCAATGTGTACGTCATGTATCCAAAATTCCGTATTTATTTTTATATTTCATGTCAAACTTAGACAAATCGTTGTCCGCACATCGCATAGCGACTAATTTAATCACCCATATTTCCAAAACCTAAGTTTTTACGGTAACTTGGGTGGTATAATACAGAAGTTCTGGTCCTATTCTATCACCCTATGTGTACGTCATGTATCCACAATTCCGTATTTATTTTTATATTTCATGTCAAACTTAGACAAATCGTTGTCCGCACATCGCATAGCGACTAATTTAATCACCCATATTTCCAAAACCTAAGTTTTTAAGGTAACTTGGGTAGTATAATACTAAATTTCAGGACCTATTCTATCATCCTATGTGTACGTCATGTTGGCACACTTCCGTATTTATTTTATTTTTCATGTCATACTTTGACAAATCGCTGTCCGCACATCTCAATGCGACTACTTTAATCAGCCATATTTCCAAAACCTACGTTTTTACGGTAACTTGGGTGGTATAATACAGAATTTCTGGTCCTATTCTATCACCCTATGTGTACGTCATGTATCCACAATTCAGTATTTATTTTTATATTTCATGTCATACTTTGACAAATCGCTGTCCGCACATCTCAATGCGACTACTTTAATCAGCCATATTTCCAAAACCTAAGTTTTTACGGTAACTTGGGTGGTATAATACAGAAGTTCTGGTCCTATTCTATCACCCTATGTGTACGTCATGTATCCACAATTCCGTATTTATTTTTATATTTCATGTCAAACTTAGACAAATCGTTGTCCGCACATCGCATAGCGACTAATTTAATCACCCATATTTCCAAAACCTAAGTTTTTAAGGTAACTTGGGTGGTATAATACTAAATTTCAGGACCTATTCTATCATCCTATGTGTACGTCATGTTAGCACACTTCCGTATTTATTTTATTTTTCATGTCATACTTTGACAAATCGCTGTCCGCACATCTCAATGCGACTACTTTAATCAGCCATATTTCCAAAACCTAAGTTTTTACGGTAACTTGGGTGGTATAGTACTAAAGTTATGGACCTATTCTATCATCCTATGTGTACGTCATGTTGGCACACCTCCGTATTTTTTTATATTTCGTGTCAAACCTCGACAAATCTCTGTCCGCACATCTCAATGCGACTACTTTAATCAGCCATATTTCCAAAACCTAAGTTTTTACGCTAACTTGGGTGGTATAATACAGAAGTTCTGGTCCTATTCTATCACCCTATGTGTACGTCATGTATCCACAATTCCGTATTTATTTTTATATTTCATGTCAAACTTAGACAAATCGTTGTCCGCACATCGCATAGCGACTAATTTAATCACCCATATTTCCAAAACCTAAGTTTTTAAGGTAACTTGGGTGGTATAATACAGAGGTTCTGGTCCTATTCCATCACCCTATATGTACGTAATGTTGGCACACCTCCGTATTTATTATTATATTTCATGTCATACTTAGACAAATCGTTGTCCGCACATCGCAAAGCGACTAATTTAATCAGCCATATATCCAAAACCTAAGATTTTAAGGTAACTTGGGTGGTATAGTACAGAAGTTCTGGTCCTATTCTATCACCCTATGTGTACGTCATGTATCCACAATTACGTATTTATTTTTATATTTCATGTCAAACTTAGACAAATCGTTGTCCGCATATCGCATAGCGACTAATTTAATCACCCATATTTCCAAAACCTAAGTTTTTACGGTAACTTGGGTGGTATAGAACTAAAGTCTGGTCCTATTCTATCACCCTACGTGTACGTAATGTCGGCACACTTCCGTATTTATTTTATTTTTCATGTCAAACTTCGACAAATCGTTGTCCGCACATCGCATAGCGACTAATTTAATCACCCATATTTCCAAAACCTAAGATTTTACGGTAACTTGGGTGGTATAAAACAGAAGTTCTGGTCCTATTCTATCACCCTATGTGTACGTCATGTATCCACAATTCCGTATTTATTTTTATATATCATGTCAAACTTAGACAAATCGTTGTCCGCACATCGCATAGCGACTAATCTAATCACCCATATTTCCAAAACCTAAGTTTTTAAGGTAACTTGGGTGGTATAATACTAAATTTCAGGACCTATTCTATCATCCTATGTGTACGTCATGTTGGCACACTTCCGTATTTATTTTATTTTTCATGTCATACTTTGACAAATCGCTGTCCGCACATCTCAATGCGACTACTTTAATCAGCCATATTTCCAAAACCTAAGTTTTTACGGTAACTTGGGTGGTATAATACAGACGTTCTGGTCCTATTCTATCACCCTACGTGTATCCCTATGTGTACGTCATGTATCCACAATTCCGTATTTATTTTTATATTTCATGTCAAACTTAGACAAATCGTTGTCTGCACATCGCATAGCGACTAATTTAATCACCCATATTTCCAAAACCTAAGTTTTTAAGGTAACTTGGGTGGTATAATACTAAATTTCAGGACCTATTCTATCATCCTATGTGTACGTCATGTTGGCACACTTCCGTATTTATTTTATTTTTCATGTCATACTTTGACAAATCGCTGTCCGCATATCTCAATGCGACTACTTTAATCAGCCATATTTCCAAAACCTAAGTTTTTACGGTAACTTGGGTGGTATAATACAGAAGTTCTGGTCCTATTCTATCACCCTATGTGTACGTCATGTATCCACAATTCCGTATTTATTTTTATATTTCATGTCAAACTTAGACAAATCGTTGTCCGCACATCGCATAGCGACTAATTAAATCACCCATATTTCCAAAACCTAAGTTTTTAAGGTAACTTGGGTGGTATAATACTAAATTTCAGGACCTATTCTATCATCTTATGTGTACGTCATGTTGGCACACTTCCGTATTTATTTTATTTTTCATGTCATACTTTGACAAATCGCTGTCCGCACATCTCAATGCGACTACTTTATTCAGCCATATTTCCAAAACCTAAGTTTTTAGACAAATCGTTGTCCGCACATCGCATAGCGACTAATTTAATCACCCATATTTCCAAAACCTAAGTTTTACGGTAACTTGGGTGGTATAATACAGAAGTTCTGGTCCTATTCTATCACCCTATATGTACGTAATGTTGGCACACCTCCGTATTTTTTATTATATTTCATGTCATACTTAGACAAATCGTTGTCCGCACATCGCATAGCGACTAATTTAATCACCCATATTTCCAAAACCTAAGTTTTTACGGTAACTTGGGTGGTATAATACTAAATTTCAGGACCTATTCTATCATCCTATGTGTACGCCATGTTGGCACACTTCCGTATTTATTTTATTTTTCATGTCATACTTAGACAAATCGTTGTCCGCACATCGCATAGCGACTAATTTAATCACCCATATTTCCAAAACCTAAGTTTTTACGGTAACTTGGGTGGTATAATATGGTATAATACTAAATTTCAGAACCTATTCTATCACCCTATGTGTACGTCATGTATCCACAATTCCGTATTTATTTTTATATTTCATGTCAAACTTAGACAAATCGTTGTCCGCACATCGCATAGCGACTATTTTAATCACCCATATTTCCAAAACCTAAGTTTTTACGGTAACTTGGGTGGTATAGTACTAAAGTTCTGGACCTATTCTATCATACTATGTGTACGTCATGTTGGAACACTTCCGTATTTTTTTTATATTTCGTGTCAAACATCGACAAATCGCTGTCTGCCCATCGCAAAGCGACTACTTTAATCAGCCATATTTCCAAAACCTAAGTTTTACGGTAACTTGGGTGGTATAACACAGACGTACTGATCCTATTTCATCACCCTACGTGTACGTCATGCTGACACACTGCCGTATTTATTTTATATTTTATGTCAAACTTAGGTGGATCGCTGTCCACACATCCAAAGCGACTAATTTAATCACCCATATTTCCAAAACCTAAGTTTTTAAGGTAACTTGGGTGGTATAGTACTAAAGTTCTGGACCTATTCTATCATCCTATGTGTACGTCATGTTGGCACACCTCCGTATTTTTTTTATATTTCGTGTCAAACTTCGACAAATCGTTGTCCGCACATCTCAATGCGTCTAATTTAATCAGCCATATTTCCAAAACCTAAGTTTTTACGGTAACTTGGGTGGTATAATACAGAAGTTCTGGTCCTATTCTATCACCCTATATGTACGTAATGTTGGCACACTTCCGTATTTATTATTATATTTCATGTCATACTTAGACAAATCGTTGTCCGCACATCGCAAAGCGACTAATTTAATCAGCCATATTTCCAACACCTAAGTTTTTACGGTAACTTGGGTGGTATAGTACTAAAGTTCTGGTCCTATTCTTTTATCCTATGTGTACGTCATGTTGGCACACTTCCGTATTTATTTTATTTTTCATGTCATACTTTGACAAATCGCTGTCCGCACATCTCAATGCGACTACTTTAATCAGCCATATTTCCAAAACCTAAGTTTTTACGGTAACTTGGGTGGTATAATACAGAAGTTCTGGTCCTATTCTATCACCCTACGTGTACCCCTATGTGTACGTCATGTATCCACAATTCCGTATTTATTTTTATATTTCATATCAAACTTAGACAAATCGTTGTCCGCACATCGCATAGCGACTAATTTAATCACCCATATTTCCAAAACCTAAGTTTTTACGGTAACTTGGGTGGTATAATACAGAAGTTCTGGTCCTATTCTATCACCCTATGTGTACGTCATGTATCCACAATTCTGTATTTATTTTTATATTTCATGTCAAACTTAGACAAATCGTTGTCCGCACATCGCATAGCGACTAATTTAATCACCCATATTTCCAAAACCTAAGTTTTTAAGGTAACTTGGGTAGTATAATACTAAATTTCAGGGCCTATTCTATCATCCTATGTGTACGTCATGTTGGCACACTTCCGTATTTATTTTATTTTTCATGTCATACTTTGACAAATCGCTGTCCGCACATCTCAATGCGACTACTTTAATCAGCCATATTTCCAAAACCTACGTTTTTACGGTAACTTGGGTGGTATAATACAGAAGTTCTGGTCCTATTCTATCACCCTATGTGTACGTCATGTATCCACAATTCCGTATTTATTTTTATATTTCATGTCATACTTTGACAAATCGCTGTCCGCACATCGCATAGCGACTAATTTAATCACCCATATTTCCAAAACCTAAGTTTTTAAGGTAACTTGGGTGGTATAATACTAGATTTCTGGTCCTATTTTATCACCCTATGTGGATGTCATGTATCCACAATTCCGTATTTATTTTTATATTGCATGTCATACTTTGAAATATCGTTGTCCGCACATCGCATAGCGACTAATTTAATCACCCATATTTCCAAAACCTAAGTTTTTACGGTAACTTGGGTGGTATAATACAGAAGTTCTGGTCCTATTCTATCACCCTATGTGTACGTCATGTATCCACAATTCCGTATTTATTTTTATATTTCATGTCAAACTTAGACAAATCGTTGTCCGCACATCGCATAGCGACTAATTTAATCACCCATATTTCCAAAACCTAAGTTTTTAAGGTAACTTGGGTGGTATAATACTAAATTTCAGGACCTATTCTATCATCCTATGTGTACGTCATGTTAGCACACTTCCGTATTTATTTTATTTTTCATGTCATACTTTGACAAATCGCTGTCCGCACATCTCAATGCGACTACTTTAATCAGCCATATTTCCAAAACCTAAGTTTTTACGGTAACTTGGGTGGTATAGTACTAAAGTTATGGACCTATTCTATCATCATATGTGTACGTCATGTTGGCACACCTCCGTATTTTTTTATATTTCGTGTCAAACTTCGACAAATCTCTGTCCGCACATCTCAATGCGACTACTTTAATCAGCCATATTTCCAAAACCTAAGTTTTTACGGTAACTTGGGTGGTATAATACAAAAGTTCTGGTCCTATTTTATCTCCCTACGTGTACGTAATGTTGGCACACCTCCGTATTTATTATTATATTTCATGTCATACTTAGACAAATCGTTGTCCGCACATCGCATAGCGACTAATTTAATCACCCATATTTCTAAAACCTAAGTTTTTAAGGTAACTTGGGTGGTATAATACTACATTTCTGGTCCTATTTTATCACCCTATGTGGATGTCATGTATCCACAATTCCGTATTTATTTTTATATTTCATGTCATACTTTGACAAATCGCTGTCCGCACATCTCAATGCGACTATTTTAATCACCCGTATTTCCAAAACCTAAGTTTTTAAGGTAACTTGGGTGGTATAGTACTAAAGTTCTGGACCTATTCTATCATCCTATGTGTACGTCATGTTGGCACACCGCCGTATTTTTTTTATATTTCGTGTCAAACTTCGACAAATCTCTGTCCGCACATCTCAATGCGACTACTTTAATCAGCCATATTTCTAAAACCTAAGTTTTTACGGTAACTTGGGTGGTATAATACAGAAGTTCTGGTCCTATTCTATCACCCTATGTGTACGTCATGTATCCACAATTCCGTATTTATTTTTATATTTCATGTCAAACTTAGACAAATCGTTGTCCGCACATCGCATAGCGACTAATTTAATCACCCATATTTCCAAAACCTAAGTTTTTACGGTAACTTGGGTGGTATAATACAGAAGTTCTGGTCCTATTCTATCACCCTATGTGTACGTCATGTATCCACAATTCCGTATTTATTTTTATATTTCATGTCAAACTTAGACAAATCGTTGTCCGCACATCGCATAGCGACTAATTTAATCACCCATATTTCCAAAACCTAAGTTTTTAAGGTAACTTGGGTGGTATAATACTAAATTTCAGGACCTATTCTATCATCCTATGTGTACGTCATGCTGGCACACTTCCGTATTTATTTTTTTTTTCATGTCATACTTTGACAAATCGCTGTCCGCACATCTCAATGCGACTACTTTAATCAGCCATATTTCCAAAACCTAAGTTTTTACGGTAACTTGGGTGGTATAATACAGAAGTTCTGGTCCTATTCTATCACCCTATGTGTACGTCATGTATCCACAATTCCGTATTTATTTTTATATTTCATGTCAAACTTAGACAAATCGTTGTCCGCACATCGCATAGCGACTAATTTAATCACCCATATTTCCAAAACCTAAGTTTTTAAGGTAACTTGAGTGGTATAATACTAAATTTCAGGACCTATTCTATCATCCTATGTGTACGTCATGTTAGCACACTTCCGTATTTATTTTATTTTTCATGTCATACTTTGACAAATCGCTGTCCGCACATCTCAATGCGACTACTTTAATCAGCAATATTTCCAAAACCTAAGTTTTTACGGTAACTTGGGTGGTATAATACAGAAGATCTGGTCCTATTCTATCACCCTACGTGTACGTAATGTTGGCACACCTCCGTATTTATTCTTATATTTCATGTCATACTTAGACAAATCGTTGTCCGCACATCGCATAGCGACTAATTTAATCACCCATATTTCCAAAACCTAAGTTTTTAAGGTAACTTGGGTGGTATAATACTAAATTTCTGGTCCTATTTTATCACCCTATGTGGATGTCATGTATACACAATTCAGTATTTATTTTTATATTTCATGTCATACTTTGACAAATCGCTGTCCGCACATCTCAATGCGACTATTTTAATCACCCGTATTTCCAAAACCTAAGTTTTTAAGGTAACTTGGGTGGTATAGTACTAAAGTTCTGGACCTATTCTATCATCATATGTGTACGTCATGTTGGCACACCTCCGTATTTTTTTTATATTTCGTGTCAAACTTCGACAAATCTCTGTCCGCACATCTCAATGCGACTACTTTAATCAGCCATATTTCCAAAACCTAAGTTTTTACGGTAACTTGGGTGGTATAATACAGAAGATCTGGTCCTATTCTATCACCCTACGTGTACGTAATGTTGGCACACCTCCGTATTTATTATTATATTTCATGTCATACTTAGACAAATCGTTGTCGGCACATCGCATAGCGACTAATTTAATCACCCATATTTCCAAAACCTAAGTTTTTAAGGTAACTTGGGTGGTATAATACTAAATTTCTGGTCCTATTTTATCACCCTATGTGGATGTCATGTATCCACAATTCCGTATTTATTTTTATATTTCATGTCATACTTTGACAAATCGCTGTCCGCACATCTCAATGCGACTATTTTAATCACCCGTATTTCCAAAACCTAAGTTTTTAAGGTAACTTGGGTGGTATAATACTAAATTTCAGGACCTATTCTATCATCCTATGTGTACGTCATATTGGCACACTTCCGTATTTATTTTATTTTTCATGTCATACTTTGACAAATCGTTGTCCGCACATCGCATAGCGACTAATTTAATCACCCATATTTCCAAAACCTAAGTTTTTAAGGTAACTTGGGTGGTATAATACTAAATTTCAGGACCTATTCTATCATCCTATGTGTACGTAATGTTGGCACACCTCCGTATTTATTATTATATTTCATGTCATACTTAGACAAATCGTTGTCCGCACATTGCATAGCGACTAATTTATTCACCCATATATCCAAAACCTAAGATTTTAAGGTAACTTGGGTGGTATAGTACAGAAGTTCTGGTCCTATTCTATCACCCTATGTGTACGTCATGTATCCACAATTCCGTATTTATTTTTATATTTCATGTCAAACTTAGACAAATCGTTGTCCGCACATCGCATAGCGACTAATTTAATCACCCATATTTCCAAAACCTAAGTTTTTACGGTAACTTGGGTGGTATAGTACTAAAGTTCTGGTCCTATTCTATCACCCTACGTGTACGTAATATTGGCACACTTCCGTATTTATTTTATTTTTCATGTCAAACTTCGACAAATCGTTGTCCGCACATTGCATAGCGACTAATTTAATCACCCATATTTCCAAAACCTAAGTTTTTACGATAACTTGGGTGGTATAAGACAAAAGTTCTGGTCCTATTCTATCACCCTATGTGTACGTCATGTATCCACAATTCCGTATTTATTTTTATATTTCATGTCAAACTTAGACAAATCGTTGTCCGCACATCGCATAGCGACTAATTTAATCACCCATATTTCCAAAACCTAAGTTTTTAAGGTAACTTGGGTGGTATAATACTAAATTTCAGGACCTATTCTATCATCCTATGTGTACGTTATTTTGGCACACTTCCGTATTTATTTTATTTTTCATGTCATACTTTGACAAATCGCTGTCCGCACATCTCAATGCGACTACTTTAATCAGCCATATTTCCAAAACCTAAGTTTTTACGGTAACTTGGGTGGTATAATACAGACGTTCTGGTCCTATTCTATCACCCTACGTGTATCCCTATGTGTACATCATGTATCCACAATTCCGTATTTATTTTTATATTTCATGTCAAACTTAGACAAATCGTTGTCCGCACATCGCATAGCGACTAATTTAATCACCCATATTTCCAAAACCTAAGTTTTTAAGGTAACTTGGGTGGTATAATACTAAATTTCAGGACTTATTCTATCATCCTATGTGTACGTCATGTTGGCACACTTCCGTATTTATTTTATTTTTCATGTCATACTTTGAAAAAATCGCTGTCCGCACATCTCAATGCGACTACTTTAATCAGCCATATTTTCAAAACCTAAGTTTTTACGGTAACTTGGGTGGTATAATACAGAAGTTCTGGTCCTATTCTATCACCCTATGTGTACGTCATGTATCCACAATTCCGTATTTATTTTTATATTTCATGTCAAACTTAGACAAATCGTTGTCCGCACATCGCATAGCGACTAATATAATCACCCATATTTCCAAAACCTAAGTTTTTTTGGTAACTTGGGTGGTATAATACTAAATTTCAGGACCTATTCTATCATCCTATGTGTACGTCATGTTGGCACACTTCCGTATTTATTTTATTTTTCATGTCATACTTTGACAAATCGCTGTCCGCACATCTCAATGCGACTACTTTAATCAGCTATATTTCCAAAACCTAAGTTTTTAGACAAATCGTTGTCCGCACATCGCATAGCGACTAATTTAATCACCCATATTTCCAAAACCTAAGTTTTTACGGTAACTTGGGTGGTATAATACAGAAGTTCTGGTCCTATTCTATCACCCTATATGTACGTAATGTTGGCACACTTCCGTATTTATTATTATATTTCATGTCATACTTAGACAAATCGTTGTCCGCACATCGCATAGCGACTAATTTAATCACCCATATTTCCAAAACCTAAGTTTTTAAGGTAACTTGGGTGGTATAATACTAAATTTCAGGACCTATTCTATCATCCTATGTGTTTGTCATGTTGGCACACTTCCGTATTTATTTTATTTTTCATGTCATACTTTGACAAATCGCTGTCCGCACATCTCAATGTGACTACTTCAATCAGCCATATTTCCAAAACCTAAGTTTTTACGGTAACTTGGGTGGTATAATACAGAAGTTCTGGTCCTATTCTATCACCCTATGTGTACGTCATGTATCCACAATTCCGTATTTATTTTTATATTTCATGTCAAACTTAGACAAATCGTTGTCCGCACATCGCATAGCGACTAATTTAATCACCCATATTTCCAAAACCTAAGTTTTTAAGGTAACTTGGGTGGTATAGTACTGAATTTCTGGACCTATTCTATCATCCTATGTGTACGTCATGTTTGCACACTTCCGTATTTATTTTATATTTCATGTCAAACTTAGACAAATCGCTGTCCGCACATCGCAAAGCGATTACTTTAATCAGCCATATTTCCAAAACCTAAGTTTTTACGGTAACTTGGGTGGTATAATACAGAAGTTCTGGTCCTATTTCATCACCCTACGTGTACGTCATGCTGACACACTGCCGTATTTATTTTAATTTTATGTCAAACTTAGGTGGATCACTGTCCACACATCCAAAGCGACTATTTTAATCACCCGTATTTCCAAAACCTAAATTTTTACGGTAACTTGGGTGGTATAGTACTAAAGTTCTGGACCTATTCTATCATCCTTTGTGTACGTCATGTTGGCACACCTCCGTATTTTTTTTATATTTCGTGTCAAACTTCGACAAATCTCTGTCCGCACATCTCAATGCGACTACTTTAATCAGCCATATTTCCAAAACCTAAGTTTTTACGGTAACTTGGGTGGTATAATACAGAAGTTCTGGTCCTATTCTATCATCCTATGTGTACGTCATGTTGGCACACTTCCGTATTTATTTTATTTTTTATGTCATACTTTGACAAATCGCTGTCCGCACATCTCAATGCGACTACTTTAATCAGCCATATTTCCAAAACCTAAGTTTTTACGGTAACTTGGGTGGTATAATACAGAAGTTCTGGTCCTATTCTATCACCCTATGTGTACGTCATGTATCCACAATTCCGTATTTATTTTTATATTTCATGTCAAACTTAGACAAATCGTTGTCCGCACATCGCATAGCGACTAATTTAATCACCCGTATTTCCAAAACCTAAGTTTTTAAGGTAACTTGGGTGGTATAGTACTAAAGTTCTGGACCTATTCTATCATCCTATGTGTACGTCATGTTGGCACACCTCCGTATTTTTTTTATATTTCGTGTCAAACTTCGACAAATCTCTGTCCGCACATCTCAATGCGACTACTTTAATCAGCCATATTTCCAAAACCTAAGTTTTTACGGTAACTTGGGTGGTATAATACAGAAGTTCTGGTCCTATTCTATCACCCTACGTGTACGTAATATTGGCAAACCTCCGTATTTATTATTATATTTCATGTCATACTTAGACAAATCGTTGTCCGCACATCGCATAGCGACTAATTTAATCACCCATATTTCCAAAACCTAAGTTTTTAAGGTAACTTGGGTGGTATAGTACTAAAGTTCTGGTCCTATTCTTTCATCCTACGTGTACGTCTTGCTGACACACTGCCGTATTTATTTTATATTTTATGTCAAACATAGGTGGATCGCTGTCCACACATTCAAAGCGACTATTTTAATCACCCGTATTTCCAAAACCTAAGTTTTGACGGTAACCTGAGTGGTATAATAATATAGTTCTAATCCTATTCTATCACCCAATGTGTACGTCATGTATCCAAAATTCCGTATTTATTTTTATATTTCATGTCAAACTTAGACAAATCGTTGTCCGC
This sequence comes from Flexamia atlantica, assembly GCA_035578135.1. Classification (NCBI taxonomy): domain Eukaryota; kingdom Metazoa; phylum Arthropoda; class Insecta; order Hemiptera; family Cicadellidae; genus Flexamia; species Flexamia atlantica. The sequence continues at coordinate 7,315,779 of JAQJVK010000026.1, read as the reverse complement.
ACATCGCATAGCGACTAATTTAATCACCCATATTTCCAAAACCTAAGTTTTTACGGTAACTTGGGTGGTATAATACAGAAGTTCTGGTCCTATTCTATCACCCTATGTGTACGTCATGTATCCAAAATTCCGTATTTATTTTTATAGTTCATGTCAAACTTAGACAAATCGTTGTCCGCACATCGCATAGCAACTAATTTAATCACCCATATTTCCAAAACCTAAGTTTTTACGGTAACTTGGGTGGTATAATACAGAAGTTCTGGTCCTATTCTATCATCCTATGTGTACCTCATGTTGGCACACTGCCGTATTTATTTTATTTTTCATGTCATACTTTTACAAATCGCTGTGCGCCCATCGCAAAGCGACTACTTTAATCAGCCATATTTCCAAAACCCAAGTTTTTACGGTAACTTGGGTGGTATAATACAGAAGTTCTGGTCCTATTCTATCACCCTATGTGTACGTCTTGTTGGCACACTCGCGTATTTATTTTATATTTCATGTCAAACTTAGGCGGATCGCTGTCCACACATCCAAAGCGACTATTTTAACTACCCATATTTCCAAAACCTAAGTTTTTCGGATAATCTGAGTGGTATAATACTATAGTTCTGGTCCTATTCTATCACCCTATGTGTACGTCATGTATCCACAATTCCGTATTTATTTTTATATTTCATGTCAAACTTAGACAAATCGTTGTCCATACATCACATAGCGACTAATTTAATCACCCATATTTCCAAAGCCTAAGTATTTAAGGTAACTTGGGTGGTATAATACTAAATTTCAGGACCTATTCTATCATCCTATGTGTACGTCATGTTGGCACACTGCCGTATTTATTTTATTTTTCATGTCATACTTTGACAAATCGCTGTCCGCACATCTCAATGCGACTACTTTAATCAGCCATATTTCCAAAACCTAAGTTTTTACGGTAACTTGGGTGGTATAATACAGAGGTTCTGGTCCTATTTCATCACCCTACGTGTACGTCATGCTGACACACTGCCGTATTTATTTTATATTTTATGTCAAACTTAGGTGGATCACTGTCCACACATCCAAAGCGACTATTTTAATCACCCGTATTTCCAAAACCTAAGTTTTTACGGTAACTTGGGTGGTATAGTACTAAAGTTCTGGACCTATTCTATCATCCTATGTGTACGTCATGTTGGCACACCTCCGTATTTTTTTTATATTTCGTGTCAAACTTCGACAAATCTCTGTCCGCACATCTAAATGCGACTACTTTAATCAGCCATATTTCCAAAACCTAAGTTTTTACGGTAACTTGGGTGGTATAATACAGAAGTTCTGGTCCTATTCTATCATCCTATGTATACGTCATGTTGGCACACTTCCGTATTTATTTTATTTTTCATGTCCTACTTTGACAAATCGCTGTCCGCACATCTCAATGCGACTACTTTAATCAGCCATATTTCCAAAACCTAAGTTTTAACAGTAACTTGGGTGGTATAATACAGAAGTTCTGGTCCTATTCTATCACCCTATGTGTACGTAATGTATCCACAATTCCGTATTTATTTTTATAATTCATGTCAAACTTCGACAAATCGTTGTCCGCACATCGCATAGCGACTAATTTAATCACCCATATTTCCAAAACCTAAGTTTTTACGGTAACTTGGGTGGTATAATACAGAAGTTCTGGTCCTATTCTATCACCCTACGTGTACGTAATGTTGGCACACCTCCGTATTTATTATTATATTTCATGTCATACTTAGACAAATCGTTGTCCGCACATCGCATAGCGACTAATTTAATCACCCATATTTCCAAAACCTAAGTTTTTAAGGTAACTTGGGTGGTATAGTACTGAATTTCTGGACCTATTCTATCATCCTATGTGTACGTCATGTTTGCACACTTCCGTATTTATTTTATATTTCATGTCAAACTTAGACAAATCGCTGTCCGCACATCGCAAAGCGATTACTTTAATCAGCCATATTTCCAAAACCTAAGTTTTTACGGTAACTTGGGTGGTATAATACAGAAGTTCTGGTCCTATTTCATCACCCTACGTGTACGTCATGCTGACACACTGCCGTATTTATTTTAATTTTATGTCAAACTTAGGTGGATCACTGTCCACACATCCAAAGCGACTATTTTAATCACCCGTATTTCCAAAACCTAAATTTTTACGGTAACTTGGGTGGTATAGTACTAAAGTTCTGGACCTATTCTATCATCCTTTGTGTACGTCATGTTGGCACACCTCCGTATTTTTTTTATATTTCGTGTCAAACTTCGACAAATCTCTGTCCGCACATCTCAATGCGACTACTTTAATCAGCCATATTTCCAAAACCTAAGTTTTTACGGTAACTTGGGTGGTATAATACAGAAGTTCTGGTCCTATTCTATCATCCTATGTGTACGTCATGTTGGCACACTTCCGTATTTATTTTATTTTTTATGTCATACTTTGACAAATCGCTGTCCGCACATCTCAATGCGACTACTTTAATCAGCCATATTTCCAAAACCTAAGTTTTTACGGTAACTTGGGTGGTATAATACAGAAGTTCTGGTCCTATTCTATCACCCTATGTGTACGTCATGTATCCACAATTCCGTATTTATTTTTATATTTCATGTCAAACTTAGACAAATCGTTGTCCGCACATCGCATAGCGACTAATTTAATCACCCGTATTTCCAAAACCTAAGTTTTTAAGGTAACTTGGGTGGTATAGTACTAAAGTTCTGGACCTATTCTATCATCCTATGTGTACGTCATGTTGGCACACCTCCGTATTTTTTTTATATTTCGTGTCAAACTTCGACAAATCTCTGTCCGCACATCTCAATGCGACTACTTTAATCAGCCATATTTCCAAAACCTAAGTTTTTAAGGTAACTTGGGTGGTATAATACTAAATTTCAGGACCTATTCTTTCATCCTATGTGTACCTCATGTTGGCACACTGCCGTATTTATTTTATTTTTCATGTCATACTTTTACAAATCGCTGTCCGCCCATCGCAAAGCGACTACTTTAATCAGCCATATTTCCAAAACCCAAGTTTTTACGGTAACTTGGGTGGTATAATACAGAAGTTCTGGTCCTATTCTATCACCCTATGTGTACGTCTTGTTGGCACACTCGCGTATTTATTTTATATTTCATGTCAAACTTAGGTGGATCGCTGTCCACACATCCAAAGCGACTATTTTAATCACCCGTATTTCCAAAACCTAAGTTTTTACGGTAACTTGGGTGGTATAATACAGAAGTTCTGTTCCTATTCTATCACCCTATGTGTACGTCATGTATCCACAATTCCGTATTTATTTTTATATTTCATGTCAAACTTAGACAAATCGTTGTCCGCACATCGCATAGCGACTAATTTAATCACCCATATTTCCAAAACCTAAGTTTTTACGGTAACTTGGGTGGTATAATACAGAAGTTCTGGTCCTATTCTATCACCCTATGTGTACGTCTTGTATCCAAAATTCCGTATTTATTTTTATATTTCATGTCAAACTTAGACAAATCGTTGTCCGCACATCGCATAGCGACTAATTTAATCACCCATATTTCCAAAACCTAAGTTTTTACGGTAACTTGGGTGGTATAATACAGAAGTTCTGGTCCTATTCTATCATCCTTTGTGTACCTCATGTTGGCACACTGCCGTATTTATTTTATTTTTCATGTCATACTTTTACAAATCGCTGTCCGCCCATCGCAAAGCGACTACTTTAATCAGCCATATTTCCAAAACCCAAGTTTTTACGGTAACTTGGGTGGTATAATACAGAAGTTCTGGTCCTATTCTATCACCCTATGTGTACGTCTTGTTGGCACACTCGCGTATTTATTTTATATTTCATGTCAAACTTAGGCGGATCGCTGTCCACACATCCAAAGCGACTATTTTAACTACCCATATTTCCAAAACCTAAGTTTTTCGGTTAACCTGAGTGGTATAATACTATAGTTCTGGTCCTATTCTATCACCCTATGTGTACGTCATGTATCCACAATTCCGTATTTATTTTTATATTTCATGTCAAACTTAGACAAATCGTTGTCCATACATCACATAGCGACTAGTTTAATCACCCATATTTCCCAAGCCTAAGTATTTAAGGTAACTTGGGTGGTATAATACTAAATTTCAGGACCTATTCTATCATCCTATGTGTACGTCATGTTAGCACACTGCCGTATTTATTTTATTTTTCATGTCATACTTTGACAAATCGCTGTCCGCACATCTCAATGCGACTACTTTAATCAGCCATATTTCCAAAACCTAAGTTTTTACGGTAACTTGGGTGGTATAATACAGAGGTTCTGGTCCTATTTCATCACCCTACGTGTACGTCATGCTGACACACTGCCGTATTTATTTTATATTTTATGTCAAACTTAGGTGGATCACTGTCCACACATCCAAAGCGACTATTTTAATCACCCGTATTTCCAAAACCTAAGTTTTTACGGTAACTTGGGTGGTATAATACAGAAGTTCTGGTCCTATTCTATCACCCTATGTGTACGTCATGTATCCAAAATTCCGTATTTATTTTTATATTTCATGTCAAACTTCGACAAATCGTTGTCCGCACATCGCATAGCGAATAATTTAATCACCCATATTTCCAAAACCTAAGTTTTTACGGTAACTTGGGTGGTATAATACAGAAGTTCTGGTCCTATTCTATCACCCTATGTGTACGTCATGTATCCACAATTCCGTATTTATTATTATATTTCATGTCAAACTTAGACAAATCGTTGTCCGCACATCGCATAGCGTCTAATTTAATCACCCATATTTCCAAAGCCTACGTTTTTAAGGTAACTTGGGTGGTATAATACTAAATTTCAGGACCTATTCTTTCATCCTATGTGTACGTCATGCTGACACACTTCCGTATTTATTTTATATTTTATGTAAAACTTAGGTGGATCGCTGTCCACACATCCAAAGCGACTATTTTAATCACCCGTATTTCCAAAACCTAAGTTTTTACGGTAACTTGGGTGGTATAATACAGAAGTTCTGGTCCTATTCTATCACCCTATGTGTACGTCATGTATCCACAATTCCGTATTTATTTTTATATTTCATGTCAAACTTAGACAAATCGTTGTCCGCACATCGCATAGCGACTAATTTAATCACCCATATTTCCAAAACCTAAGTTTTTACGGTAACTTGGGTGGTATAATACAGAAGTTCTGGTCCTATTCTTTCATCCTACGTGTACGTCATGTTGGCACACCTCCGTATTTTTTTTATATTTCGTGTCAAACTTTGACAAATCGCTGTCCGCACATCTCAATGCGACTATTTTAATCAGCCATATTTCCAAAACCTAAGTTTTTACGGTAACTTGGGTGATATAGTACTAAATTTCTGGTCCTATTCTATCCCCCTACGTGTACGTCATGTATCCACAATTCCGTATTTATTTTTATATTTCATGTCAAACTTAGACAAATCGCTGTCCGCACATCTCAATGCGACTACTTTAATCAGCCATATTTCCAAAACCTAAGTTTTTACGGTAACTTGGGTGGTATAATACAGAAGTTCTGGTCCTATTCTATCACCCTATGTGTACGTAATGTTGGCACACCTCCGTATTTATTATTATATTTCATGTCATACTTAGACAAATCGTTGTCCGCACATCGCATAGCGACTAATTTAATCACCCATATTTCCAAAACCTAAGTTTTTAAGGTAACTTGGGTGGTATAGTACTAAAGTTCTGGACCTATTCTATCATCCCATGTGTACGTCATGTTGGCACACCTCCGTATTTTTTTTTTATTTCGTGTCAAACTTCGACAAATCGTTGTCCGCACATCGCATAGCGACTAATTTAATCACCCATATTTCCAAAACCTAAGTTTTTACGGTAACTTGGGTGGTATAATAAAGAAGTTCTGGTCCTATTCTATCACCCTATGTGTACGTCATGTATCCACAATTCCGTATTTATTTTTATATTTCATGTCAAACTTAGACAAATCGTTGTCCGCACATCGCATAGCGACTAATTTAATCACCCATATTTCCAAAACCTAAGTTTTTAAGGTAACTTGGGTGGTATAATACTAAATTTCAGGACCTATTCTATCATCCTATGTGTACGTCATGTTGGCACACTTCCGTATTTATTTTATTTTTCATGTCATACTTTGACAAATCGCTGTCCGCACACCTCAATGCGACTACTTTAATCAGCCATATTTTCAAAACCTAAGTTTTGACGGTAACCTGAGTGGTATAATAATATAGTTCTAATCCTATTCTATCACCCAATGTGTACGTCATGTATCCAAAATTCCGTATTTATTTTTATATTTCAAGTCAAACTTAGACAAATCGTTGTCCGCACATCGCATTGCGACTAATTTAATCACCCATATTTCCAAAACCTAAGTTTTTACGGTAACTTGGGTGGTATAATACAGAAGTTCTGGTCCTATTCTATCACCCTATGTGTAAGTCTTGTTGGCACACTCGCGTATTTATTTTATATTTCATGTCAAACTTATGCGGATCGCTGTCCGCACATCTCAATGCGACTACTTTAATCAGCCATATTTCCAAAACCTAAGTTTTTACGGTAACTTGGGTGGTATAATACAGAAGTTCTGGTCCTATTCTATCCCCCTATGTGTACGTCATGCTGGCACACCTCCGTATTTATTATTATATTTCATGTCAAACTTAGACAAATCGTTGTCCATACATCACATAGCGACTAATTTAATCACCCATATTTCCAAAGCCTAAGTATATAAGGTAACTTGGGTGGTATAATACTAAATTTCAGGACCTATTCTATCATCCTATGTGTACGTCATGTTGGCACACTGCCGTATTTATTTTATTTTTCATGTCATACTTTGACAAATTGCTGTCCGCACATCTCAATGCGACTACTTTAATCAGCCATGTTTCCAAAACCTAAGTTTTTACGGTATCTTGGGTGGTATAATACAGAAGTTCTGGTCCTATTTCATCACCCTACGTGTACGTCATGCTGACACACTGCCGTATTTATTTTATATTTTATGTTAAACTTAGGTGGATCACTGTCCAAACATCCAAAGCAACTATTTTAATCACCCGTATTTCCAAAACCTAAGTTTTTACGGTAACTTGGGTGGTATAGTACTAAAGTTCTGGACCTATTCTATCATCCTATGTGTACGTCATGTTGGCCCACCTCCGTATTTTTTTTATATTTCGTGTCAAACTTCGACAAATCTCTGTCCGCACATCTCAATGCGACTACTTTAATCAGCCATATTTCCAAAACCTAAGTTTTTACGGTAACTTGGGTGGTATAATACAGAAGTTCTGGTCCTATTCTATCATCCTATGTATACGTCATGTTGGCACACTTCCGTATTTATTTTATTTTTCATGTCCTACTTTGACAAATCGCTGTCCGCACATATCAATGCGACTACTTTAATCAGCCATATTTCCAAAACCTAAGTTTTAACGGTAACTTGGGTGGTATAATACTAAATTTCAGGACCTATTCTATCACCCTATGTGTACGTCATGTTGGCACACTTCCGTATTTATTTTTATATTTCATGTCAAACTTCGACAAATCGTTGTCCGCACATCGCAGAGCGACTAATTTAATCACCCATATTTCCAAAACCTAAGTTTTTACGGTAACTTGGGTGGTATAATACAGAAGTTCTGGTCCTATTCTATCACCCTATGTGTACGTCATGTATCCACAATTCCGTATTTATTATTATATTTCATGTCAAACTTAGACAAATCGTTGTCCGCACATCGCATAGCGACTAATTTAATCACCCATATTTCCAAAACCTAAGTTTTTAAGGTAACTTGGGTGGTATAATACTAAATTTCAGGACCTATTCTTTCATCCTATGTGTACGTCATGCTGACACACTTCCGTATTTATTTTATATTTTATGTCAAACTTAGGTGGATCGCTGTCCACACATCCAAAGCGACTATTTTAATCACCCGTATTTCCAAAACCTAAGTTTTTACGGTAACTTGGGTGGTATAATACAGAAGTTCTGGTCCTATTCTATCACCCTATGTGTACGTCATGTATCCACAATTCCGTATTTATTTTTATATTTCATGTCAAACTTAGACAAATCGTTGTCCGCACATCGCAGAGCGACTAATTTAATCACCCATATTTCCAAAACCTAAGTTTTTCCGGTAACTTGGGTGGTATAATACAGAAGTTCTGGTCCTATTCTATCACCCTATGTGTACGTCATGTATCCACAATTCCGTATTTATTTTATTTTTCATGTCATACTTTGACAAATCGCTGTCCGCACATCTCAATGCGACTACTTTAATCAGCCATATTTCCAAAACCTAAGTTTTAACGGTAACTTGGGTGGTATAATACTAAATTTCAGGACCTATTCTATCACCCTATGTGTACGTCATGTTGGCACACTTCCGTATTTATTTTTATATTTCATGTCAAACTTCGACAAATCGTTGTCCGCACATCGCAGAGCGACTAATTTAATCACCCATATTTCCAAAACCTAAGTTTTTACGGTAACTTGGGTGGTATAATACAGAAGTTCTGGTCCTATTCTATCACCCTATGTGTACGTCATGTATCCACAATTCCGTATTTATTATTATATTTCATGTCAAACTTAGACAAATCGTTGTCCGCACATCGCATAGCGACTAATTTAATCACCCATATTTCCAAAACCTAAGTTTTTAAGGTAACTTGGGTGGTATAATACTAAATTTCAGGACCTATTCTTTCATCCTATGTGTACGTCATGCTGACACACTTCCGTATTTATTTTATATTTTATGTCAAACTTAGGTGGATCGCTGTCCACACATCCAAAGCGACTATTTTAATCACCCGTATTTCCAAAACCTAAGTTTTTACGGTAACTTGGGTGGTATAATACAGAAGTTCTGGTCCTATTCTATCACCCTATGTGTACGTCATGTATCCACAATTCCGTATTTATTTTTATATTTCATGTCAAACTTAGACAAATCGTTGTCCGCACATCGCAGAGCGACTAATTTAATCACCCATATTTCCAAAACCTAAGTTTTTCCGGTAACTTGGGTGGTATAATACAGAAGTTCTGGTCCTATTCTATCACCCTATGTGTACGTCATGTATCCACAATTCCGTATTTATTTTATTTTTCATGTCATACTTTGACAAATCGCTGTCCGCACATCTCAATGCGACTACTTTAATCAGCCATATTTCCAAAACCTAAGTTTTTAAGGTAACTTGGGTGGTATAATACTAAATTTCAGGACCTATTCTATCATCCTATGTGTACGTCATGTTGGCACACTGCCGTATTTATTTTATTTTTCATGTCATACTTTGACAAATTGCTGTCCGCACATCTCAATGCGACTACTTTAATCAGCCATGTTTCCAAAACCTAAGTTTTTACGGTATCTTGGGTGGTATAATACAGAAGTTCTGGTCCTATTTCATCACCCTACGTGTACGTCATGCTGACACACTGCCGTATTTATTTTATATTTTATGTTAAACTTAGGTGGATCACTGTCCAAACATCCAAAGCAACTATTTTAATCACCCGTATTTCCAAAACCTAAGTTTTTACGGTAACTTGGGTGGTATAGTACTAAAGTTCTGGACCTATTCTATCATCCTATGTGTACGTCATGTTGGCCCACCTCCGTATTTTTTTTATATTTCGTGTCAAACTTCGACAAATCTCTGTCCGCACATCTCAATGCGACTACTTTAATCAGCCATATTTCCAAAACCTAAGTTTTTACGGTAACTTGGGTGGTATAATACAGAAGTTCTGGTCCTATTCTATCACCCTATGTGTACGTCATGTATCCACAATTCCGTATTTATTATTATATTTCATGTCAAACTTAGACAAATCGTTGTCCGCACATCGCATAGCGACTAATTTAATCACCCATATTTCCAAAACCTAAGTTTTTAAGGTAACTTGGGTGGTATAATACTAAATTTCAGGACCTATTCTTTCATCCTATGTGTACGTCATGCTGACACACTTCCGTATTTATTTTATATTTTATGTCAAACTTAGGTGGATCGCTGTCCACACATCCAAAGCGACTATTTTAATCACCCGTATTTCCAAAACCTAAGTTTTTACGGTAACTTGGGTGGTATAATACAGAAGTTCTGGTCCTATTCTATCACCCTATGTGTACGTCATGTATCCACAATTCCGTATTTATTTTTATATTTCATGTCAAACTTAGACAAATCGTTGTCCGCACATCGCAGAGCGACTAATTTAATCACCCATATTTCCAAAACCTAAGTTTTTACGGTAACTTGGGTGGTATAATACAGAAGTTCTGGTCCTATTCTATCACCCTATGTGTACGTCATGTATCCACAATTCCGTATTTATTATTATATTTCATGTCAAACTTAGACAAATCGTTGTCCGCACATCGCATAGCGACTAATTTAATCACCCATATTTCCAAAACCTAAGTTTTTAAGGTAACTTGGGTGGTATAATACTAAATTTCAGGACCTATTCTTTCATCCTATGTGTACGTCATGCTGACACACTTCCGTATTTATTTTATATTTTATGTCAAACTTAGGTGGATCGCTGTCCACACATCCAAAGCGACTATTTTAATCACCCGTATTTCCAAAACCTAAGTTTTTACGGTAACTTGGGTGGTATAATACAGAAGTTCTGGTCCTATTCTATCACCCTATGTGTACGTCATGTATCCACAATTCCGTATTTATTTTTATATTTCATGTCAAACTTAGACAAATCGTTGTCCGCACATCGCATAGCGACTACTTTAATCACCCATATTTCCAAAACCTAAGTTTTTACGGTAACTTGGGTGGTATAATACAGAAGTTTTGGTCCTATTCTTTCATCCTACGTGTACGTCATGTTGGCACACCTCCATATTTTTTTTATATTTCGTGTCAAACTTTGACAAATCGCTGTCCGCACATCTCAATGCGACTATTTTAATCAGCCATATTTCCAAAACCTAAGTTTTTACGGTAACTTGGGTTGTATAGTACTAAAGTTCTGGTCCAATTCTATCCCCCTACGTGTACGTCATGTATCCACAATTCCGTATTTATTTTTATATTTCATGTCAAACTTAGACAAATCGTTGTCCGCACATCGCATAGCGACTACTTTAATCAGCCATATTTCCAAAACCTAAGTTTTTACGGTAACTTGGGTGGTATAATACTAAATTTCAGGACCTATTCTATCACCCTATGTGTACGTCATGTTGGCACACTTCCGTATTTATTTTTATATTTCATGTCAAACTTAGACAAATCGCTGTCCGCACATCTCAATGCGACTACTTTAATCAGCCATATTTCCAAAACCTAAGTTTTTACGGTAACTTGGGTGGTATAATACAGAAGTTCTGGTCCTATTCTATCACCCTATGTGTAGGTAATGTTGGCACACCTCCGTATTTATTATTATATTTCATGTCATACTTAGACAAATCGTTGTCCGCACATCGCATAGCGACTAATTTAATCACCCATATTTCCAAACCCTAAGTTTTTAAGGTAACTTGGGTGGTATAGTACTAAAGTTCTGGACCTATTCTATCATCCCATGTGTACGTCATGTTGGCACACTGCCGTATTTATTTTATTTTTCATGTCATACTTTGACAAATTGCTGTCCGCACATCTCAATGCGACTACTTTAATCAGCCATATTTCCAAAACCTAAGTTTTTACGGTATCTTGGGTGGTATAATACAGAAGTTCTGGTCCTATTTCATCACCCTACGTGTAAGTCATGCTGACACACTGCCGTATTTATTTTATATTTTATGTCAAACTTAGGTGGATCACTGTCCACACATCCAAAGCAACTATTTTAATCACCCGTATTTCCAAAACCTAAGTTTTTACGGTAACTTGGGTGGTATAGTACTAAAGTTCTGGACCTATTCTATCATCCTATGTGTACGTCATGTTGGCCCACCTCCGTATTTTTTTTATATTTCGTGTCAAACTTCGACAAATCTCTGTCCGCACATCTCAATGCGACTACTTTAATCAGCCATATTTCCAAAACCTAACTTTTTACGGTAACTCGGGTGGTATAATACAGACGTTCTGGTCCTATTCTGTCATCCTATGTATACGTCATGTTGGCACACTTCCGTATTTATTTTATTTTTCATGTCCTACTTTGACAAATCGCTGTCCGCACATATCAATGCGACTACTTTAATCAGCCATATTTCCAAAACCTAAGTTTTAACGGTAACTTGGGTGGTACAATACAGAAGTTCTGGTCCTATTCTATCACCCTATGTGTACGTAATGTATCCACAATTCCGTATTTATTTTTATATTTCATGTCAAACTTCGACAAATCGTTGTCCGCACATCGCATAGCGACTAATTTAATCACCCATATTTCCAAAACCTAAGTTTTTACGGTAACTTGGGTGGTATAATACAGAAGTTCTGGTCCTATTCTATCACCCTATGTGTACGTCATGTATCCATAATTCCGTATTTATTATTATATTTCATGTCAAACTTAGACAAATCGTTGTCCGCACATCGCATAGCGACTAATTTAATCACCCATATTTCCAAAACCTAAGTTTTTACGGTAACTTGGGTGGTATAATACAGAAGTTCTGGTCCTATTCTATCACCCTATGTGTAGGTAATGTTGGCACACCTCCGTATTTATTATTATATTTCATGTCATACTTAGACAAATCGTTGTCCGCACATCGCATAGCGACTAATTTAATCACCCATATTTCCAAAACCTAAGTTTTTAAGGTAACTTGGGTGGTATAATACTAAATTTCAGGACCTATTCTATCATCCTATGTGTACGTCATGTTGGCACACTTCCGTATTTATTTTATTTTTCATGTCATACGTTGACAAATCGCTGGCCACACACCTCAATGCGACTACTTTAATCAGCCATATTTTCAAAACCTAAGTTTTGACGGTAACCTGAGTGGTATAATAATATAGTTCTAATCCTATTCTATCACCCTATGTGTACGTTATGTATCCAAAATTCCGTATTTATTTTTATATTTCATGTCAAACTTAGACAAATCGTTGTCCGCACATCGCATAGCGACTAATTTAATCACCCATATTTCCAAAACCTAAGTTTTTACGGTAACTTGGGTGGTATAATACAGATGTTCTGGTCCTATTCTATCATCCTATGTGTACGTCATGTTGGCACACTGCCGTATTTATTTTATTTTTCATGTCATACTTTTACAAATCGCTAACCGCCCAACGCAAAGCGACTACTTTAATCAGCCATATTTCCAAAACCCAAGTTTTTACGGTAACTTGGGTGGTATAATACAGAAGTTCTGGTCCTATTCTATCACCCTATATGTACGTCTTGTTGGCACACTCGCGTATTTATTTTATATTTCATGTCAAACTTAGGCGGATCGCTGTCCACACATCCAAAGCGACTATTTTAACTACCCATATTTCCAAAAACTAAGTTTTTCGGATAACCTGAGTGGTATGATACTATAGTTCTGGTCCTATTCTATCACCCTATGTGTACGTCATGTATCCACAATTCCGTATTTATTTTTATATTTTATGTCAAACTTAGACAAATCGTTGTCCATACATCACATAGCGACTAATTTAATCACCCATATTTCCAAAGCCTAAGTATTTAAGGTAACTTGGGTGGTATAATACTAAATTTCAGGACCTATTCTATCATCCTATGTGTACGTCATGTTGGCACACTTCCGTATTTATTTTATTTTTCATGTCATACTTTGACAAATCGCTGTCCGCACATCTCAATGCGACTACTTTAATCAGCCATATTTCGAAAACCTAAGTTTTTAAGGTAACTTGGGTGGTATAATACTAAATTTCAGGACCCATTCTATCATCCTATGTGTACGTCATGTTGGCACACTGCCGTATTTATTTTATTTTTCATGTCATACTTTGACAAATCGTTGTCCGCACATCGCATAGCGACTACTTTAATCAGCCATATTTCCAAAACCTAAGTTTTTACGGTAACTTGGGTGGTATAATACAGACGTTCTGGTCCTATTTCATCACCCTACGTGTACGTCATGCTGACACACTGCCGTATTTATTTTATATTTTATGTCAAACTTAGGTGGATCACTGTCCACACATCCAAAGCGACTATTTTAATCACCCGTATTTCCAAAACCTAAGTTTTTAAGGTAACTTGGGTGGTATAATACTAAAAATCTGGACCTATTCTATCATCCTATGTGTACGTCATGTTGGCACACCTCCGTATTTTTTTTATATTTCGTGTCAAACTTCGACAAATCTCTGTCCGCACATCTCAATGCGACTACTTTAATCAGCCATATTTCCAAAACCTAAGTTTTTACGGTAACTTGGGTGGTATAATACAGATGTTCTGGTCCTATTCTATCATCCTATGTGTACGTCATGTTGGCACACTTCCGTATTTATTTTATTTTTCATGTCATACTTTGACAAATCGCTGTCCGCACATCTCAATGCGACTACTTTAATCAGCCATATTTCCAAAACCTAAGTTTTTACGGTAACTTGGGTGGTATAATACAGAAGTTCTGGTCTTATTCTATCACCCTATGTGTACGTAATGTATCCACAATTCCGTATTTATTTTTATATTTCATGTCAAACTTCGACAAATCGTTGTCCGCACATCGCATAGCGACTAATTTAATCACCCATATTTCCAAAACCTAAGTTTTTACGGTAACTTGGGTGGTATAATACAGAAGTTCTGGTCCTATTCTATCACCCTATGTGTACGTCATGTATCCACAATTCCGTATTTATTATTATATTTCATGTCAAACTTAGACAAATCGTTGTCCGCACATCGCATAGCGACTAATTTAATCACCCATATTTCCAAAACCTAAGTTTTTAAGGTAACTTGGGTGGTATAGTACTAAAGTTCTGGACCTATTCTATCATCCCATGTGTACGTCATGTTGGT
This sequence comes from Flexamia atlantica, assembly GCA_035578135.1. Lineage (NCBI taxonomy): Eukaryota > Metazoa > Arthropoda > Insecta > Hemiptera > Cicadellidae > Flexamia > Flexamia atlantica. Next base: position 7,300,685 of record JAQJVK010000026.1, on the reverse strand, counting down.
ACACCTCCGTATTTTTTTTATATTTCGTGTCAAACTTCGACAAATCGTTGTCCGCACATCGCATAGCGACTAATTTAATCACCCATATTTCCAAAACCTAAGTTTTTACGGTAACTTGGGTGGTATAATAAAGAAGTTCTGGTCCTATTCTATCACCCTATGTGTACGTCATGTATCCACAATTCCGTATTTATTTTTATATTTCATGTCAAACTTAGACAAATCGTTGTCCGCACATCGCATAGCGACTAATTTAATCACCCATATTTCCAAAACCTAAGTTTTTAAGGTAACTTGGGTGGTATAATACTAAACTTCAGGACCTATTCTATCATCCTATGTGTACGTCATGTTGGCACACTTCCGTATTTATTTTATTTTTCATGTCATACTTTGACAAATCGCTGTCCGCACACCTCAATGCGACTACTTTAATCAGCCATATTTCCAAAACCTAAGTTTTGACGGTAACCTGAGTGGTATAATAATATAGTTCTAATCCTATTCTATCACCCAATGTGTACGTCATGTATCCAAAATTCCGTATTTATTTTTATATTTCATGTCAAACTTAGACAAATCGTTGTCCGCACATCGCATAGCGACTAATTTAATCACCCATATTTCCAAAACCTAAGTTTTTACGGTAACTTGGGTGGTATAATACAGAAGTTCTGGTCCTATTCTATCACCCTATGTATACGTCATGTATCCAAAATTCCGTATTTATTTTTATATTTCATGTCAAACTTAGACAAATCGTTGTCCGCACATCGCATAGCGACTAATTTAATCACCCATATATCCAAAACCTAAGTTTTTACGGTAACTTGGGTAATATAATACAGAAGTTCTGGTCCTATTCTATCACCCTATGTGTACGTAATGTTGGCACACCTCCGTATTTATTATTATATTTCATGTCATAATTAGACAAATCGTTGTCCGCACATCGCATAGCGACTAATTTAATCACCCATATTTCCAAAACCTAAGTTTTTACGGTAACTTGGGTGGAATAATACAGAAGTTCTGGTCCTATTCTATCACCCTATGTGTACGTCATGTACCCACAATTCCGTATTTATTATTATATTTCATGTCAAACTTAGACAAATCGTTGTCCGCACATCGCATAGCGACTAATTTAATCACCCATATTTCCAAAACCTAAGTTTTTAAGGTAACTTGGGTGGTATAATACTAAATTTCAGGACCTATTCTATCATCCTATGTGTACGTCATGTTGGCACACTTCCGTATTTATTTTATTTTTCATGTCATACTTTGACAAATCGCTGTCCGCACATCTCAATGCGACTACTTTAATCGGCCATATTTCCAAAACCTAAGTTTTTAAGGTAACTTGGGTGGTATAAAACTAAATTTCAGGACCTATTCTATCATCCTATGTGTACGTCATGTTGGCACACTTCCGTATTTATTTTATTTTTCATGTCATACTTTGACAAATCGCTGTCCGCACATCTCAATGCGACTACTTTAATCAGCCATATTTCCAAAACCTAAGTTTTTACGGTAACTTGGGTGGTATAATACAGAAGTTCTGGTCCTATTCTATCACCCTACGTGTACGTAATGTTGGCACACCTCCGTATTTATTTTTATATTTCATGTCAAACTTCGACAAATCGTTGTCCGCACATCGCATAGCGACTAATTTAATCACCCATATTTCCAAAACCTAAGTTTTTAAGGTAACTTGGGTGGTATAATACTAAATTTCAGGACCTATTCTTTCATCCTATGTGTACGTCATGCTGACACACTTCCGTATTTATTTTATATTTTATGTCAAACTTAGGTGGATCGCTGTCCACACATCCAAAGCGACTATTTTAATCACCCGTATTTCCAAAACCTAAGTTTTTACGGTAACTTGGGTGGTATAATACAGAAGTTCTGGTCCTATTCTATCACCCTATGTGTACGTCATGTATCCACAATTCCGTATTTATTTTTATATTTCGTGTCAAACTTTGACAAATCGCTGTCCGCACATCTCAATGCGACTATTTTAATCAGCCATATTTCCAAAACCTAAGTTTTGACGGTAACCTGAGTGGTATAATAATATAGTTCTAATCCTATTCTATCACCCAATGTGTACGTCATGTATCCAAAATTCCGTATTTATTTTTATATTTCATGTCAAACTTAGACAAATCGTTGTCCGCACATCGCATAGCGACTAATTTAACCACCCATATTTCCAAAACCTAAGTTTTTACGGTAACTTGGGTGGTATAATACAGAAGTTCTGGTCCTATTCTATCACCCTATGTGTACGTAATGTATCCACAAATCCGTATTTATTTTTATATTTCGTGTCAAACTTTGACAAATCGCTGTCCGCACATCTCAATGCGACTAATTTAATCACCCAAATTTCCAAAACCTAAGTTTTTACGGTAACTTGGGTGGTATAATACAGAAGTTCTGGTCCTATTCTATCACCCTATGTGTACGTCATGTATCCACAAATCCGTATTTATTTTTATATTTCGTGTCAAACTTTGACAAATCGCTGTCCGCACATCTCAATGCGACTACTTTAATCAGCCATATTTCCAAAACCTAAGTTTTTACGGTTACTTGGGTGGTATAATACAGAAGTTCTGGTCCTATTCTATCACCCTACGTGTACGTAATGTTGGCACATCTCCGTATTTATTATTATATTTCATGTCATACTTAGACAAATCGTTGTCCGCACATCGCATAGCGACTAATTTAATCACCCATATTTCCAAAACCTAAGTTTTTACGGTAACTTGGGTGGTATAATAAAGAAGTTCTGGTCCTATTCTATCACCCTATGTGTACGTCATGTATCCACAATTCCGTATTTATTTTTATATTTCATGTCAAACTTAGACAAATCGTTGTCCGCACATCGCATAGCGACTAATTTAATCACCCATATTTCCAAAACCTAAGTTTTTAAGGTAACTTGGGTGGTATAATACTAAATTTCAGGACCTATTCTATCATCCTATGTGTACGTCATGTTGGCACACTTCCGTATTTATTTTATTTTTCATGTCATACTTTGACAAATCGCTGTCCGCACATCTCAATGCGACTACTTTAATCAGCCATATTTCCAAAACCTAAGTTTTTAAGGTAACTTGGGTGGTATAATACTAAATTTCAGGACCCATTCTATCATCCTATGTGTACGTCATGTTGGCACACTTCCGTATTTATTTTATTTTTCATGTCATACTTTGACAAATCGCTGTCCGCACATCTCAATGCGACTACTTTAATCAGCCATATTTCCAAAACCTAAGTTTTTACGGTAACTTGGGTGGTATAATACAGAAGTTCTGGTCCTATTCTATCACCCTATGTGTACGTCATGTATCCACAATTCCGTATTTATTTTTATATTTCATGTCAAACTTCGACAAATCGTTGTCCGCACATCGCATAGCGACTAATTTAATCACCCATATTTCCAAAACCTAAGTTTTTAAGGTAACTTGGGTGGTATAATACTAAATTTCAGGACCTATTCTTTCATCCTATGTGTACGTCATGCTGACACACTTCCGTATTTATTTTATATTTTATGTCAAACTTAGGTGGATCGCTGTCCACACATCCAAAGCGACTATTTTAATCACCCGTATTTCCAAAACCTAAGTTTTTACGGTAACTTGGGTGGTATAGTACTAAAGTTCTGATCCTATTCTATCCCCCTACGTGTACGTCATGTATCCACAATTCCGTATTTATTTTTATATTTCATGTCAAACTTAGACAAATCGTTGTCCGCACATCGCATAGCGACTACTTTAATCAGCCATATTTCCAAAACCTAAGTTTTAAGGTAACTTGGGTGGTATAATACTAAATTTCAGGACCTATTTTATCATCCTATATGTACGTCATGTTGGCACACTTCCGTATTTCTTTTATTTTTCATGTCATACTTTGACAAATCTCTGTCCGCACATCTCAATGCGACTACTTTAATCAGCCATATTTCCAAAACCTAAGTTTTTACGGTAACTTGGGTGGTATAATACAGAAGTTCTGGTCCTATTCTATCACCCTATGTGTACGTCATGTATCCACAATTCCGTATTTATTTTTATATTTCATGTCAAACTTCGACAAATCGTTGTCCGCACATCGCATAGCGACTAATTTAATCACCCATATTTCCAAAACCTAAGTTTTTAAGGTAACTTGGGTGGTATAATACTAAATTTCAGGACCTATTCTTTCATCCTATGTGTACGTCATGCTGACACACTTCCGTATTTATTTTATATTTTATGTCAAACTTAGGTGGATCGCTGTCCACACATCCAAAGCGACTATTTTAATCACCCGTATTTCCAAAACCTAAGTTTTTACGGTAACTTGGGTGGTATAATACAGAAGTTCTGGTCCTATTCTATCACCCTATGTGTACGTCATGTATCCACAATTCCGTATTTATTTTTATATTTCGTGTAAAACTTTGACAAATCGCTGTCCGCACATCTCAATGCGACTATTTTAATCAGCCATATTTCCAAAACCTAAGTTTTGACGGTAACCTGAGTGGTATAATAATATAGTTCTAATCCTATTCTATCACCCAATGTGTACGTCATGTATCCAAAATTCCGTATTTATTTTTATATTTCATGTCAAACTTAGACAAATCGTTGTCCGCACATCGCATAGCGACTAATTTAATCACCCATATTTCCAAAACCTAAGTTTTTACGGTAACTTGGGTGGTATAATACAGAAGTTCTGGTCCTATTCTATCACCCTATGTGTACGTCATGTATCCACAAATCCGTATTTATTTTTATATTTCGTGTCAAACTTTGACAAATCGCTGTCCGCACATCTCAATGCGACTAATTTAATCACCCATATTTCCAAAACCTAAGTTTTTACGGTAACTTGGGTGGTATAATACAGAAGTTCTGGTCCTATTCTATCACCCTATGTGTACGTCATGTATCCACAAATCCGTATTTATTTTTATATTTCGTGTCAAACTTTGACAAATCGCTGTCCGCACATCTCAATGCGACTACTTTAATCAGCCATATTTCCAAAACCTAAGTTTTTACGGTTACTTGGGTGGTATAATACAGAAGTTCTGGTCCTATTCTATCACCCTACGTGTACGTAATGTTGGCACATCTCCGTATTTATAATTATATTTCATGTCATACTTAGACAAATCGTTGTCCGCACATCGCATAGCGACTAATTTAATCACCCATATTTCCAAAACCTAAGTTTTTACGGTAACTTGGGTGGTATAATAAAGAAGTTCTGGTCCTATTCTATCACCCTATGTGTACGTCATGTATCCACAATTCCGTATTTATTTTTATATTTCATGTCAAACTTAGACAAATCGTTGTCCGCACATCGCATAGCGACTAATTTAATCACCCATATTTCCAAAACCTAAGTTTTTAAGGTAACTTGGGTGGTATAATACTAAATTTCAGGACCTATTCTATCATCCTATGTGTACGTCATGTTGGCACACTTCCGTATTTATTTTATTTTTCATGTCATACTTTGACAAATCGCTGTCCGCACATCTCAATGCGACTACTTTAATCAGCCATATTTCCAAAACCTAAGTTTTTAAGGTAACTTGGGTGGTATAATACTAAATTTCAGGACCCGCTCTATCATCCTATGTGTACGTCATGTTGGCACACTTCCGTATTTATTTTATTTTTCATGTCATACTTTGACAAATCGCTGTCCGCACATCTCAATGCGACTACTTTAATCAGCCATATTTCCAAAACCTAAGTTTTTACGGTAACTTGGGTGGTATAATACAGAAGTTCTGGTCCTATTCTATCACCCTAAGTGTACGTCATGTATCCACAATTCCGTATTTATTTTTATATTTCATGTCAAACTTCGACAAATCGTTGTCCGCACATCGCATAGCGACTAATTTAATCACCCATATTTCCAAAACCTAAGTTTTTAAGGTAACTTGGGTGGTATAATACTAAATTTCAGGACCTATTCTTTCATCCTATGTGTACGTCATGCTGACACACTTCCGTATTTATTTTATATTTTATGTCAAACTTAGGTGGATCGCTGTCCACACATCCAAAGCGACTATTTTAATCACCCGTATTTCCAAAACCTAAGTTTTTACGGTAACTTGGGTGGTATAGTACTAAAGTTCTGGTCCTATTCTATCCCCCTACGTGTACGTCATGTATCCACAATTCCGTATTTATTTTTATATTTCATGTCAAACTTAGACAAATCGTTGTCCGCACATCGCATAGCGACTACTTTAATCAGCCATATTTCCAAAACCTAAGTTTTTAAGGTAACTTGGGTGGTATAATACTAAATTTCAGGACCTATTTTATCATCCTATATGTACGTCATGTTGGCACACTTCCGTATTTATTTTATTTTTCATGTCATACTTTGACAAATCGCTGTCCGCACATCTCAATGCGACTACTTTAATCAGCCATATTTCCAAAACCTAAGTTTTTACGGTAACTTGGGGTGTATAATACAGAAGTTCTGGTCCTATTCTTTCACCCTATGTGTACGTCATGTATCCACAATTCCGTATTTATTTTTATATTTCGTGTCAAACTTTGACAAATCGCTGTCCGCACATCTCAATGCGACTATTTTAATCAGCCATATTTCCAAAACCTAAGTTTTTACGGTAACTTGGGTGGTATAGTACTAAAGTTCTGGTCCTATTCTATCCCCCTACGTGTACGTCATGTATCCACAATTCCGTATTTATTTTTATATTTCATGTCAAACTTAGACAAATCGTTGTCCGCACATCGCATAGCGACTACTTTAATCAGCCATATTTCCAAAACCTAAGTTTTTACGGTAACTTGGGTGGTATAATACTAAATTTCAGGACCTATTTTATCATCCTATATGTACGTCATGTTGGCACACTTCCGTATTTATTTTATTTTTCATGTCATACTTTGACAAATCGCTGTCCGCACATCTCAATGCGACTACTTTAATCAGCCATATTTCCAAAACCTAAGTTTTTACGGTAACTTGGGTGGTATAATACAGAAGTTCTGGTCCTATTATATCACCCTATGTGTACGTCATGTATCCACAATTCCGTATTTATTTTTATATTTCATATCAAACTTCGACAAATCGTTGTCCGCACATCGCATAGCGACTAATTTAATCACCCATATTTCCAAAACCTAAGTTTTTACGGTAACTTGGGTGGTATAATACAGAATTTCTGGTCCTATTCTATCACCCTATGTGTACGTCATGTATCCACAATTCCGTATTTATTTTTATATTTCATGTCAAACTTAGACAAATCGTTGTCCGCACATCGCATAGCGACTAATTTAATCACCCATATTTCCAAAACCTAAGTTTTTAAGGTAACTTGGGTGGAATAATAATAAATTTCAGGACCTATTCTTTCATCCTATGTGTACGTCATGCTGACACACTGCCGTATTTATTTTATATTTTATGTCAAACCTAGGTGGATCGCTGTCCACACATCCAAAGCGACTATTTTAATCACCCGTATTTCCAAAACCTAAGTTTTTACGGTAACTTGGGTGGTATAATACAGAAGTTCTGGTCCTATTCTATCACCCTATGTGTACGTCATGTATCCACAATTCCGTATTTATTTTTATATTTCATGTCAAACTTAGACAAATCGTTGTCCGCACATCGCATAGCGACTAATTTAATCACCCATATTTCCAAAACCTAAGTTTTTAAGGTAACTTGGGTGGTATAATACTAAATTTCAGGACCTATTTTATCATCCTATATGTACGTCATGTTGGCACACTTCCGTATTTATTTTATTTTTCATGTCATACTTTGACAAATCGCTGTCCGCACATCTCAATGCGACTACTTTAATCAGCCATATTTCCAAAACCTAAGTTTTTACGGTAACTTGGGTGGTATAATACAGAAGTTCTGGTCCTATTTTATCACCCTATGTGTACGTCATGTATCCACAATTCCGTATTTATTTTTATATTTCATGTCAAACTTAGACAAATCGTTGTCCGCACATCGTATAGCGACTAATTTAATCACCCATATTTCCAAAACCTAAGTTTTTACGGTAACTTGGGTGGTATAGTACTAAAGTTCTGGTCCTATTCTATCCCCCTACGTGTACGTCATGTATCCACAATTCCGTATTTATTTTTATATTTCATGTCAAACTTAGACAAATCGTTGTCCGCACATCGCATAGCGACTACTTTAATCAGCCATATTTCCAAAACCTAAGTTTTTACGGTAACTTGGGTGGTATAATACTAAATTTCAGGACCTATTCTATCACCCTATGTGTACGTCATGTTGGCACACTTCCATATTTATTTTTATATTTCATGTCAAACTTAGACAAATCGCTGTCCGCACATCTCAATGCGACTACTTTAATCAGCCATATTTCCAAAACCTAAGTTTTTACGGTTACTTGGGTGGTATAATACAGAAGTTCTGGTCCTATTCTATCACCCTACGTGTACGTAATGTTGGCACATCTCCGTATTTATTATTATATTTCATGTCATACTTAGACAAATCGTTGTCCGCACATAGCATAGCGACTAATTTAATCACCCATATTTCCAAAACCTAAGTTTTTACGGTAACTTGGGTGGTATAATAAAGAAGTTCTGGTCCTATTCTATCACCCTATGTGTACGTCATGTATCCACAATTCCGTATTTATTTTTATATTTCATGTCAAACTTAGACAAATCGTTGTCCGCACATCGCATAGCGACTAATTTAATCACCCATATTTCCAAAACCTAAGTTTTTAAGGTAACTTGGGTGGTATAATACTAAATTTCAGGACCTATTTTATCATCCTATATGTACGTCATGTTGGCACACTTCCGTATTTATTTTATTTTTCATGTCATACTTTGACAAATCGCTGTCCGCACATCTCAATGCGACTACTTTAATCAGCCATATTTCCAAAACCTAAGTTTTTACGGTAACTTGGGTGGTATAATACAGAAGTTCTGGTCCTATTTTATCACCCTATGTGTACGTCATGTATCCACAATTCCGTATTTATTTTTATATTTCATGTCAAACTTCGACAAATCGTTGTACGCACATCGCATAGCGACTAATTTAATCACCCATATTTCCAAAACCTAAGTTTTTACGGTAACTTGGGTGGTATAATACAGAAGTTCTGGTCCTATTCTATCACCCTATGTTGTCGTCATGTATCCACAATTCCGTATTTATTTTTATATTTCATGTCAAACTTAGACAAATCGTTGTCCGCACATCGCATAGCGACTAATTTAATCACCCATATTTCCAAAACCTAAGTTTATAAGGTAACTTGGGTGGTATAGTACTAAAGTTCTGGATCTATTCTATCATCCTATGTGTACGTCATGTTGGCACACTTCCGTATTTATTTTATTTTTCATGTCATACTTTGACAAATCGCTGTCCGCACATCTCAATGCGACTACTTTAATCAGCCATATTTCCAAAACCTAAGTTTTTACGGTAACTTGGGTGGTATAATACAGAAGTTCTGGTCCTATTCTATCACCCTATGTGTACGTAATGTATCCACAATTCCGTATTTATTTTTATATTTCATGTCAAACTTCGACAAATCGTTGTCCGCACATCGCATAGCGACTAATTTAATCACCCATATTTCCAAAACCTAAGTTTTTACGGTAACTTGGGTGGTATAATACAGAAGTTCTGGTCCTATTCTATCACCCTATGTGTACGTCATGTATCCACAATTCCGTATTTATTATTATATTTCATGTCAAACTTAGACAAATCGTTGTCCGCACATCGCATAGCGACTAATTTAATCACCCATATTTCCAAAACCTAAGTTTTTAAGGTAACTTGGGTGGTATAATACTAAATTTCAGGACCTATTCTTTCATACTATGTGTACGTCATGCTGACACACTTCCATATTTATTTTATATTTTATGTCAAACTTAAATGGTTCGCTGTCCACACATCCAAAGCGACTATTTTAATCACCCGTATTTCCAAAACCTAAGTTTTTACGGTAACTTTGGTGGTATAATACAGAAGTTCTGGTCCTATTCTATCACCCTATGTGTACGTCATGTATCCACAATTCCGTATTTATTTTTATATTTCATGTCAAACTTAGACAAATCGTTGTCCGCACATCGCATAGCGACTAATTTAATCACCCATATTTCCAAAACCTAAGTTTTTACGGTAACTTGGGTGGTATAATACAGAAGTTCTGGTCCTATTCTATCACCCTATGTGTACGTCATGTATCCACAAATCCGTATTTATTTTTATATTTCGTGTCAAACTTTGACAAATCGCTGTCCGCACATCTCAATGCGACTATTTTAATCAGCCATATTTCCAAAACCTAAGTTTTTACGGTAACTTGGGTGGTATAGTACTAAAGTTCTGGTCCTATTCTATCCCCCTACGTGTACGTCATGTATCCACAATTCCGTATTTATTTTTATATTTCATGTCAAACTTAGACAAATCGTTGTCCGCACATCGCATAGCGACTACTTTAATCAGCCATATTTCCAAAACCTAAGTTTTTACGGTAACTTGGGTGGTATAATACTAAATTTCAGGACCTATTCTATCACCCTATGTGTACGTCATGTTGGCACACTTCCGTATTTATTTTTATATTTCATGTCAAACTTAGACAAATCGCTGTCCGCACATCTCAATGCGACTACTTTAATCAGCCATATTTCCAAAACCTAAGTTTTTACGGTTACTTGGGTGGTATAATACAGAAGTTCTGGTCCTATTCTATCACCCTACGTGTACGTAATGTTGGCACATCTCCGTATTTATTATTATATTTCATGTCATACTTAGACAAATCGTTGTCCGCACATCGCATAGCGACTAATTTAATCACCCATATTTCCAAAACCTAAGTTTTTACGGTAACTTGAGTGGTATAATAAAGAAGTTCTGGTCCTATTCTATCACCCTATGTGTACGTCATGTATCCACAATTCCGTATTTATTTTTATATTTCATGTCAAACTTAGACAAATCGTTGTCCGCACATCGCATAGCGACTAATTTAATCACCCATATTTCCAAAACCTAAGTTTTTAAGGTAACTTGGCTGGTATAATACTAAATTTCAGGACCTATTCTATCATCCTATGTGTACGTCATGTTGGCACACTTCCGTATTTATTTTATTTTTCATGTCATACTTTGACAAATCGCTGTCCGCACATCTCAATGCGACTACTTTAATCAGCCATATTTCGAAAACCTAAGTTTTTAAGGTAACTTGGGTGGTATAATACTAAATTTCAGGACCTATTCTATCATCCTATGTGTACGTCATGTTGGCACACTTCCGTATTTATTTTATTTTTCATGTCATACTTTGACATATCGCTGTCCGCACATCTCAATGCGACTACTTTAATCAGCCATATTTCCAAAACCTAAGTTTTTACGGTAACTTGGGTGGTATAATACAGAAGTTCTGGTCCTATTCTATCACCCTATGTGTACGTCATGTATCCATAATTCCGTATTTATTTTTATATTTCATGTCAAACTTCGACAAATCGTTGTCCGCACATCGCATAGCGACTAATTTAATCACCCATATTTCCAAAACCTAAGTTTTTAAGGTAACTTGGGTGGTATAATACTAAATTTCAGGACCTATTCTTTCATCCTATGTGTACGTCATGCTGACACACTTCCGTATTTATTTTATATTTTATGTCAAACTTAGGTGGATCGCTGTCCACACATCCAAAGCGACTATTTTAATCACCCGTATTTCCAAAACCTAAGTTTTTACGGTAACTTGGGTGGTATAGTACTAAAGTTCTGGTCCTATTCTATCCCCCTACGTGTACGTCATGTATCCACAATTCCGTATTTATTTTTATATTTCATGTCAAACTTAGACAAATCGTTGTCCGCACATCGCATAGCGACTACTTTAATCAGCCATATTTCCAAAACCTAAGTTTTTAAGGTAACTTGGGTGGTATAATACTAAATTTCAGGACCTATTTTATCATCCTATATGTACGTCATGTTGGCACACTTCCGTATTTATTTTATTTTTCATGTCATACTTTGACAAATCGCTGTCCGCACATCTCAATGCGACTAATTTAATCAGCCATATTTCCAAAACCTAAGTTTTTACGGTAACTTGGGTGGTATAATACAGAAGTTCTGGTCCTATTCTATCACCCTATGTGTACGTCATGTATCCACAATTCCGTATTTATTTTTATATTTCGTGTCAAACTTTGACAAATCGCTGTCCGCACATCTCAATGCGACTATTTTAATCAGCCATATTTCCAAAACCTAAGTTTTTACGGTAACTTGGGTGGTATAGTACTAAAGTTCTGGTCCTATTCTATCCCCCTACGTGTACGTCATGTATCCACAATTCCGTATTTATTTTTATATTTCATGTCAAACTTAGACAAATCGTTGTCCGCACATCGCATAGCGACTACTTTAATCAGCCATATTTCCAAAACCTAAGTTTTTACGGTAACTTGGGTGGTATAATACTAAATTTCAGGACCTATTTTATCATCCTATATGTACGTCATGTTGGCACACTTCCGTATTTATTTTATTTTTCATGTCATACTTTGACAAATCGCTGTCCGCACATCTCAATGCGACTACTTTAATCAGCCATATTTCCAAAACCTAAGTTTTTACGGTAACTTGGGTGGTATAATACAGAAGTTCTGGTCCTATTATATCACCCTATGTGTACGTCATGTATCCACAATTCCGTATTTATTTTTATATTTCATGTCAAACTTCGACAAATCGTTGTCCGCACATCGCATAGCGACTAATTTAATCACCCATATTTCCAAAACCTAAGTTTTTACGGTAACTTGGGTGGTATAATACAGAAGTTCTGGTCCTATTCTATCACCCTATGTGTACGTCATGTATCCACAATTCCGTATTTATTTTTATATTTCATGTCAAACTTAGACAAATCGTTGTCCGCACATCGCATAGCGACTAATTTAATCACCCATATTTCCAAAACCTAAGTTTTTACGGTAACTTGGGTGGTATAGTACTAAAGTTCTGGTCCTATTCTATCCCCCTACGTGTACGTCATGTATCCACAATTCCGTATTTATTTTTATATTTCATGTCAAACTTAGACAAATCGTTGTCCGCACATCGCATAGCGACTACTTTAATCAGCCATATTTCCAAAACCTAAGTTTTTACGGTAACTTGGGTGGTATAATACAGAAGTTCTGGTCCTATTTTATCACCCTATGTGTACGTAATGTATCCACAATTCCGTATTTATTTTTATATTTCATGTCAAACTTCGACAAATCGTTGTCCGCACATCGCATAGCGACTAATTTAATCACCCATATTTCCAAAACCTAAGTTTTTACGGTAACTTGGGTGGTATAATACAGAAGTTCTGGTCCTATTCTATCACCCTATGTGTACGTCATGTATCCACAATTCCGTATTTATTATTATATTTCATGTCAAACTTAGACAAATCGTTGTCCGCACATCGCATAGCGACTAATTTAATCACCCATATTTCCAAAACCTAAGTTTTTAAGGTAACTTGGGTGGTATAATACTAAATTTCAGGACCTATTCTTTCATCCTATGTGTACGTCATGCTGACACACTTCCATATTTATTTTATATTTTATGTCAAACTTAAATGGATCGCTGTCCACACATCCAAAGCGACTATTTTAATCACCCGTATTTCCAAAACCTAAGTTTTTACGGTAACTTTGGTGGTATAATACAGAAGTTCTGGTCCTATTCTATCACCCTATGTGTACGTCATGTATCCACAATTCCGTATTTATTTTTATATTTCATGTCAAACTTAGACAAATCGTTGTCCGCACATCGCATAGCGACTAATTTAATCACCCATATTTCCAAAACCTAAGTTTTTACGGTAACTTGGGTGGTATAATACAGAAGTTCTGGTCCTATTCTATCACCCTATGTGTACGTCATGTATCCACAAATCCGTATTTATTTTTATATTTCGTGTCAAACTTTGACAAATCGCTGTCCGCACATCTCAATGCGACTATTTTAATCAGCCATATTTCCAAAACCTAAGTTTTTACGGTAACTTGGGTGGTATAGTACTAAAGTTCTGGTCCTATTCTATCCCCCTACGTGTACGTCATGTATCCACAATTCCGTATTTATTTTTATATTTCATGTCAAACTTAGACAAATCGTTGTCCGCACATCGCATAGCGACTACTTTAATCAGCCATATTTCCAAAACCTAAGTTTTTACGGTAACTTGGGTGGTATAATACTAAATTTCAGGACCTATTCTATCACCCTATGTGTACGTCATGTTGGCACACTTCCGTATTTATTTTTATATTTCATGTCAAACTTAGACAAATCGCTGTCCGCACATCTCAATGCGACTACTTTAATCAGCCATATTTCCAAAACCTAAGTTTTTACGGTTACTTGGGTGGTATAATACAGAAGTTCTGGTCCTATTCTATCACCCTACGTGTACGTAATGTTGGCACATCTCCGTATTTATTATTATATTTCATGTCATACTTAGACAAATCGTTGTCCGCACATCGCATAGCGACTAATTTAATCACCCATATTTCCAAAACCTAAGTTTTTACGGTAACTTGGGTGGTATAATAAAGAAGTTCTGGTCCTATTCTATCACCCTATGTGTACGTCATGTATCCACAATTCCGTATTTATTTTTATATTTCATGTCAAACTTAGACAAATCGTTGTCCGCACATCGCATAGCGACTAATTTAATCACCCATATTTCCAAAACCTAAGTTTTTAAGGTAACTTGGCTGGTATAATACTAAATTTCAGGACCTATTCTATCATCCTATGTGTACGTCATGTTGGCACACTTCCGTATTTATTTTATTTTTCATGTCATACTTTGACAAATCGCTGTCCGCACATCTCAATGCGACTACTTTAATCAGCCATATTTCGAAAACCTAAGTTTTTAAGGTAACTTGGGTGGTATAATACTAAATTTCAGGACCTATTCTATCATCCTATGTGTACGTCATGTTGGCACACTTCCGTATTTATTTTATTTTTCATGTCATACTTTGACAAATCGCTGTCCGCACATCTCAATGCGACTACTTTAATCAGCCATATTTCCAAAACCTAAGTTTTTACGGTAACTTGGGTGGTATAATACAGAAGTTCTGGTCCTATTCTATCACCCTATGTGTACGTCATGTATCCACAATTCCGTATTTATTTTTATATTTCATGTCAAACTTCGACAAATCGTTGTCCGCACATCGCATAGCGACTAATTTAATCACCCATATTTCCAAAACCTAAGTTTTTAAGGTAACTTGGGTGGTATAATACTAAATTTCAGGACCTATTCTTTCATCCTATGTGTACGTCATGCTGACACACTTCCGTATTTATTTTATATTTTATGTCAAACTTAGGTGGATCGCTGTCCACACATCCAAAGCGACTATTTTAATCACCCGTATTTCCAAAACCTAAGTTTTTACGGTAACTTGGGTGGTATAGTACTAAAGTTCTGGTCCTATTCTATCCCCCTACGTGTACGTCATGTATCCACAATTCCGTATTTATTTTTATATATTTTATGTCAAACTTAGACAAATCGTTGTCCGCACATCGCATAGCGACTACTTTAATCAGCCATATTTCCAAAACCTAAGTTTTTAAGGTAACTTGGGTGGTATAATACTAAATTTCAGGACCTATTTTATCATCCTATATGTACGTCATGTTGGCACACTTCCGTATTTATTTTATTTTTCATGTCATACTTTGACAAATCGCTGTCCGCACATCTCAATGCGACTACTTTAATCAGCCATATTTCCAAAACCTAAGTTTTTACGGTAACTTGGGTGGTATAATACAGAAGTTCTGGTCCTATTCTATCACCCTATGTGTACGTCATGTATCCACAATTCCGTATTTATTTTTATATTTCGTGTCAAACTTTTACAAATCGCTGTCCGCACATCTCAATGCGACTATTTTAATCAGCCATATTTCCAAAACCTAAGTTTTTACGGTAACTTGGGTGGTATAGTACTAAAGTTCTGGTCCTATTCTATCCCCCTACGTGTACGTCATGTATCCACAATTCCGTATTTATTTTTATATTTCATGTCAAAATTAGACAAATCGTTGTCCGCATATCGCATAGCGACTACTTCAATCAGCCATATTTCCAAAACCTAAGTTTTTACGGTAACTTGGGTGGTATAATACTAAATTTCAGGACCTATTTTATCATCCTATATGTACGTCATGTTGGCACACTTCCGTATTTATTTTATTTTTCATGTCATACTTTGACAAATCGCTGTCCGCACATCTCAATGCGACTACTTTAATCAGCCATATTTCCAAAACCTAAGTTTTTACGGTAACTTGGGTGGTATAATACAGAAGTTCTGGTCCTATTATATCACCCTATGTGTACGTCATGTATCCACAATTCCGTATTTATTTTTATATTTCATGTCAAACTTCGACAAATCGTTGTCCGCACATCGCATAGCGACTAATTTAATCACCCATATTTCCAAAACC
Source organism: Flexamia atlantica (assembly GCA_035578135.1). Classification (NCBI taxonomy): domain Eukaryota; kingdom Metazoa; phylum Arthropoda; class Insecta; order Hemiptera; family Cicadellidae; genus Flexamia; species Flexamia atlantica. The sequence continues at coordinate 7,283,978 of JAQJVK010000026.1, read as the reverse complement.
TAAGTTTTTACGGTAACTTGGGTGGTATAATACAGAAGTTCTGGTCCTATTCTATCACCCTATGTGTACGTCATGTATCCACAATTCCGTATTTATTTTTATATTTCATGTCAAACTTAGACAAATCGTTGTCCGCACATCGCATAGCGACTAATTTAATCACCCATATTTCCAAAACCTAAGTTTTTAAGGTTACTTGGGTGGTATAATAATAAATTTCAGGACCTATTCTTTCATCCTACGTGTACGTCATGCTGACACACTGCCGTATTTATTTTATATTTTATGTCAAACCTAGGTGGATCGCTGTCCACACATCCAAAGCGACTATTTTAATCACCCGTATTTTAAAACCTAAGTTTTTACGGTAACTTGGGTGGTATAATACAGACGTTCTGGTCCTATTCTATCACCCTATGTGTACGTCATGTATCCACAATTCCGTATTTATTTTTATATTTCATGTCAAACTTAGACAAATCGTTGTCCGCACATCGCATAGCGACTAATTTAATCACCCATATTTCCAAAACCTAAGTTTTTAAGGTAACTTGGGTGGTATAATACTAAATTTCAGGACCTATTTTATCATCCTATATGTACGTCATGTTGGCACACTTCCGTATTTATTTTATTTTTCATGTCATACTTTGACAAATCGCTGTCCGCACATCTCAATGCGACTACTTTAATCAGCCATATTTCCAAAACCTAAGTTTTTACGGTAACTTGGGTGGTATAATACAGAAGTTCTGGTCCTATTTTATCACCCTATGTGTACGTCATGTATCCACAATTCTGTATTTATTTTTATATTTCATGTCAAACTTCGACAAATCGTTGTACGCACATCGCATAGCGACTAATTTAATCACCCATATTTCCAAAACCTAAGTTTTTACGGTAACTTGGGTGGTATAATACAGAAGTTCTGGTCCTATTCTATCACCCTATGTGTACGTCATGTATCCACAATTCCGTATTTATTTTTATATTTCATGTCAAACTTAGACAAATCGTTGTCCGCACATCGCATAGCGACTAATTTAATCACCCATATTTCCAAAACCTAAGTTATAAGGTAACTTGGGTGGTATAGTACTAAAGTTCTGGACCTATTCTATCATCCTATGTGTACGTCATGTTGGCACACCTCCGTATTTTTTTTATATTTCATGTCATACTTAGACAAATCGTTGTCCGCACATCGCATAGCGACTAATTTAATCACCCATATTTCCAAAACCTAAGTTTTCAAGGTAACTTGGGTGGTATAGTACTAAAGTTCTGGTCCTATTCTTTCATCCTACGTCCTATGAGTCAAAAAATATAAAAATCCTCTGTTGGTCTCAGTAAATGGAGAGGTTACAGGTCAAAATGAAAGGGAATTATCCCCAGTAAATGACCGAGTGCCTCATACATAATGAACAGACCAACAGAGGCCAAAAAAATAAAATAAATGTTAGTGTGAGAGATAGAGCTTATAATTCTATCCTCACCCCAGAGGTTAGGCCTACAGGGGATGCTCTGGGTTAACAAAAAGAGTGCGCCGAGGCCCCTACGGCATAGCCATAAAGGCTTACCGTGGTGTGGAAACGTGGGCCCTAAAAATTTGTTGACTTAGAAGAGTTCAGTTAAAGTTATTGTGGGATGGCTTTAGATATTGCTTTTCTGAAAAGAGCACTGAAACGGTGCTCTCTTCAGTGAGCGTTTGCTTATGCGTTTGTGTTTGCATGCTTGTTTGCGTTCGCATATGTGTTTGTATTTGTGCTTACGTTTGCATTGCGTTTGCTTTGTGTATGCTTTACGTTTTTATTGTGTTTGCTTTACGTATGGTTTATGTATGATTTGTGTATGCTTTATGTATGCTTTGTGTTTGCATTGCGATTGTATGTACGTTTGCGTTTGCGTGATGTGTTTGTATATGCTTTGCGTTTGCGTTTGCATGTTTGCGTTCGCATATGCGTTTGCATGTGTGTTTATGTTTGCATTTGAGTTTGCATATGTGTGTGTGTTTGCGATTACATATGTGTTTGAATATGCGTTTGTATGTGCGTTTGCGTTTGCGTGATGCGTTTGTGTATGCTTTACGTTTATTTTTACCTAACTTGACCATGAAAACCCCGTCTATCAGACGGGGTTGAGAGATGATGAAAAATTGTCTATTGTCAGTTTATGATTATGTAAAGGAGAAAAATATCATTCCCCTTTAAACTATCAAATATATTTATTTATTAATGGACCTTATTTGTGTTGTCACTTAATGTTTTCATCTATCCCCAGATGAATAAAAAAAAAATAAAATAAAAAAGAATAAAATCCAATAGTCAGGTTAAGTTAGGATAAAATAGGCCAGGTTAAGTTAGGTTAAAATAGGTCAGGTTGAGTTAGGTTAAAAGAGGTCAGGTTGAGTTAGGTTAAAAGAGGTCAGGTTGAGTTAGGTTTAAAATAGGTCAGGTTAAGTTAGGTTTGACCGAGACTTGGCATCAGCAATAACAGCAATACTAATTAATATTTCATTGGTGGCTTCAATGCCAAGTCTCGGTCTTAACTTGAGAAAATATTTTTTCAAAATGATAATCAAAAACTACCGGTGTTAGTTTGTTTAGCTGTAAAAATGGAATATTTCCTGAGGTATCACCATGGTTGATTGTTATTTGTATAAAAGCTTTAGATGTCAAATTCTGTGTTATATGACATACTATTTGTTCTGAAAATGTCAAAGGCCATTCAAAAACATCTATTGAACCTGTTAACTGAAACTTATATTCTGTACAGGTCAAACAAAATTTAGAGTTTTCCTTTAGCTTTGTCTTGGACAAAAATTTCAAAAAGACTGCCATGGCAAATACAAGTATATTATTATAGCAACAGAGCAGCTCTAGTACATCCGCTCAGTACCACAGCTAAAAGCAGACTAACATTTTGGAGCATGTGTTAAGAGGTATATGAGCTCTATGTTTGGTGGTGTACATGCCTGGTTTATGTTACTGTATTTTTATATCCATAAGGCACTGTATCATATCCATCAACTAATTTCCTTTTTGAACCAGTAATTTTAAACATTTTTGTTTCATTGGTAGTTACAACATTTTTGTCTTTAGTTCTCCTAATTCTACTCTCATGAATTTCTATAATTTGAGGAACTTCACTAAGAACCATATCTTTCAATGTCTTAAAGTTTAGTAATTTAGATGTTTTTAAATTCAATGTTAAACCCTTTATTTTACAGACTGAGACAAGGGCTTGCTTGTTAGTTGACCAGACAAGATAGGCATAGGTTTTAGGTCCCCCAGAGACAAACTCAGTTATATATGAACCTGGGCCATACTCTACAAGTTCATCTGTCATTTCCCCAAGGTAATCTCCTGTAGGGACTCTGTACAAACCTTCCCGGAAGTAATAAATACAACTGTCGGTATCATAGTATAAGACCTGGTCTCCTAAAGCTTCTAAATATTCATATAATTTCAATCTGGCATGAGCTGTAGTGTAGGCTGCAATTACAACATTAACAGTTTTCAATGTCTCCCTAGCCTCATCTAAGTTTTTCCAGTTGACTAATACTACTTCTTCATTAATAGCTTCAATAAATCTAACTACACTTCCAAGCTGAGTACACAATGCAAATAAATCTTTAGAGTTTCTAACAAGTGAAGTTTTTTCCATGTTCTCTCTCTGCCCAAATTTTCCCCAAAATGAATTCAGCATAAGCTTCGCAAGTGATCTCAAACCCCCATTCTTAATAATTTTGTCCTTTTCCAATTGAACCCCTTCATGCTCTAAGAACTTGGAGACATACAAGTCTTTGTCTTCTTCAGTTTTACACCATTCTGGAAACCCTGATGCCTCTTGTTTTAACTTTAGAAATTTATTTATAAAGTCAGTAAACAACCCTGCTTCCTCAAAAGTCACCATCTGATACTCCCACAGTTCATACATGTCTAATATTACATAGCCTTTTTCTACTGCTTTTCTAATTTCATCCATAGTCCAGGTACCCACTAAAGCTCTCTCCTCACACTCATGAACACAATCACCTTGATTTGAAGTTTCCTCACAAGTCCTACATAGTACAAACATTAACTTGTCATTCATTTTAGCCGGGAGTACAGGATGATAAAGATTGAAAGGAGGTAAGATCTTACATTTCATTAAACCATCCACTTCAAGACCTCTTTCTAAGCATTCTTTATTTCCAATGTAAATCTTTGGATGGCCTACAGGATATTTACAATATTTATTTACATATGGGTACAAAGAGCAAACATCTACATACTGGATTGTCTCTCCCTCTTTACACTTGTAATATGATTTTATATTGTCTGTCCTACCCCCAAAGAATGCATCTCTAGCATTTAATGGTAAAGTGTTTAGAATAGAAAGTTTATCCAAATGATTTAGTTTGTGTTCTTTCTTTAAACTGTTAAAGTCACACTCCCACATCTCTACAACTTCCCCAAGCTTTTCAATTTTAGATTTGGTTTTCTCATAACGCAAATGTAAAGTATCAGAGGGATCCTCCTTCAAAGGAGCCTCTCTGTTGTAGGGATAACATTTTGGACACCCATGCCAATAGCACCCATGAAATTCATAAATATTCTTCCCGTCAAACCCATCAACTTTCAACCCTTTAATTTTGACTTCTCTCCCTCTGCCTGCATGTTGAATTTTTACCCCACGCTTTTCCTCTTCCCATGTCAGCCACTGTAAAGCCAATGCTGATTGATTGTCAGTTAGTCTATAACCATTTTTAGGGATCAAGCCAATAGTATTAGGTTTTAAAAAGTTACGGCGAAAAACCAAGTTACATGCACTTGCTATAGTGATTGATTCTAGAAATGGGTCTACATTACACTGTTCAAGAAGTAAGGCTCTAAATTTAATACAGGCTTGAGCCAGGATTTCCACATCTGAGATACAATACTCCAAAATTTCCTTTTTAAAATCAAACACATATTTTTCTGCTACTCTTTCATCATACCATTTCTCAAAGTCATTGTGATTTTTCTCAAACATAGTTTCAGGGCAATAGTACTGTTTGTCAGGCATAGGACCCACATAATTTTGATTAGCAAGAGTGTTGAACAAATGGGGAAAGTAACCCTTCTTTCTCTCTGGAGGTAGGTCAAAAGCTTTAGGGAGTGCAGAAAGAGACATAGGAAAGTAGCTCAATGAATCAACAAACCTTACGTTATCTACTTCAATTAGTATCAATTTTGTTCCCCGGGGAGTGATTTTTGGTGTAAACTTGGTTTCTTCTATGATATACTTTAAAATAAACTGAAAGTCAAATCCCTGTCCATTATGAGCAATCACACAAACATGTTTAAACTGTTTCCTCACTGTCATCACATAGTTCATAAACTCCTTAACAGGGTCTTTTTCAAATACTTTTTGTCTCTCTGAGCAAATTTCACACTCTCCTCCATTGATACACTTAAAACAATACTGTTGAGACACACATAAGTTAACCTTGTGGACATTTTTACTAGGATCTGAGGCCAAGACCTCATCCTGTCTTGTTTCAAAATCAAAGAAAATAAAGAGAAAGTCTCGGTTCTTTGGACTTCTCCGGTCAACTTGTATATAACACTGATGTTTTGGGTCTTTAAAAGACCCACATGGATTACAATAAACCTCTCCACAAACATGGACATCTTTACGTTTAGTCGGGAAAACTAGCTTTTTACAATGCTGGCAAAGCTGTATAGTCTTACAAACCTGTCCTTGGTGAGCTATAAAACACCGTTCATTCTTAAAAAAGCGTTTGCAAAACCGGCATGTTATGCCTCCATGTTCAAGCTTACAAGGAGGGGAAATTGAATGACAGGAAGAGCAGCAGTTGGAACACCTATGCGCACCCTTATGATCATAAGGAAAATGACAAGCTTCACAAAAATATTTGCAAACAAACGCAGCAGTTAAATTAGTAATGACATTATAGTGACCATCATGAAACAATAGGTTAATTTTAAATTTTGCATCATCATTTCCACCAACAAAATATACTTCTCTACCTTTACTATCATAATTATATACTGTTATTCTGTACTTTTTTAGATGGTTCTGAAATTTTTCAAGCTCAGGGATGCCAGCTCCTCCCTCTGGTATTTCAACTTGAGACTTAGCCATAAGTTTTTTAGCTCTAAATTTCTGCCGACTACCTTTATCATCACGGATAAGACTATATTGGGGATCATTTTTAGCATAAGCCTTACCTACAACTATAGCTCTAGGGAGACATAGGTTATCTTTGTTATTAATGACAACTATCCCCTTTCTTGCCTTACACTCTTCATCGAAGGTATTGAAGAGACCAGGTCTTACTCTACCACTACCAACAGGAACATTTACCCTTGAAACATCTACTCTAAAAGTATCTGATGAAGTAATGTTTCCAGAGTTACTTTGAAGTATTCCCCCAAAAATCTGCCAAATGTCATTACTAGTTACTTCAGAAGCTAGCCGCATGTTAGTATACCCCGGTTCCTTACTTTTCAAATTGATAGACATTAGTTTAAAGCCAAGATAGTCTGTAGGAGAAGCTTTAGATTTCTCCCTTTCAACTATTTTATCAAGCCCTTAACGTATCCAGTCAAACTCACTCACGCCTTTAGGAGGCTTAGTAAACTTAAAAGTAGTACTAAGACCATACAGTCTAAATTTTCGATTATAAGTTTGTTCTTCGCCAATAAAAACAATTGGTTCCTTAATTGGAGAACTCATCTTAGAAACAGACTGCATTATTTAAAGATAATAAAAACAAATACAGCTATTAATAAAATCAGACAAATACACCAACCAAAAATTATAAAATCAGATTACAAATTATATATAATAACTCAAAAGTTAGTATGTTATCTCAATATCAGGAGCAGAGCAAAGAATGTCTACACTGAACAGAAGTCTAGAGCAGAATGAAGAACTGAACTAATGGTAACAGGTATATGAGGTAGTACGTACCGTACAGAAATCGGTGACTACACAAGTCAAAAGAACAACTGTACATGTTAATACAAGGAGGTTGACTACCCAAGCCAAAAGAACAACTATACATGTTAATAAGTTAACTACTTAAATCAAAGGAACAACTACACATGTCAATGCTAGTAAACTGACTACACAAATCAAAAGAACAACCATTAAAAGCTACAAGAGCAAAGTTAATTATTAAATATCCATTTCCCTTTATGGTCAATAAATGTTAATTTCCCCATGAATATTTAAATTAATGACTTAATACCTCAATATATAATAAAAAAGTACAGACCAAGGTAGCAAAGACTCAAATATACCCATATACAAGTTTTAATTAAAATTCAATAATTAGTTTCTAAGCTATAGCATTTTATTTTTTTTACCCCTTCAATTTCTGTGATGCAACCCACATCACCCAGTTTAAGCCTTAGCATAGGTTGACATGTACCTATACATCAAGTTACATTAATATCCATCAACTAGTTCTTAAGATATTAAATTTTTTAATATAGCGCCTTCAATTATCTAGATACTCACCCGCACTACAGGGTTTAAGTATGATTTAAATTGTAGCAGAAGTTAACAAGTATCCACATACCAAGTTTTATCAAATTCAGACCAGTAGTTCCTGAGTTATTAAATTTTAAGTTTTTACATGATAATTGCCCCTTCATTTTTCAAGATGCAACCCGCAACATCCTAGTTAAGACCTGTCATATGTGTCAGTACCGCCTGAGGGGCACCTACACTACGTAGTAGGTGATTTTTGGCCTCAAAAATGACGTAGGACTTACCGTTTTCGAGATATCAGCATTTTTAGGTATTTTTAGCCATATTTGAGAAGAAAAAGAACAAAAAGAGGGGGTGGGGCGGGGTAAGAGGGGGGTGTAAGGTTTTGGAAAAGGCAGAAGAGGTTAAGAAGTACCTAAATACCAAATTTTAGCTATATTAACTAACCCATTCCAGAGTTATTTAATTTTAAGTAGAATTTCATATAATATTATAACATTACAAAGGACTAATGTAACATACCCAGCATACCATATAGTATACACATGTCTTTTAATACTCTATGTGATTAACTGCACTTTATATTATAGGGGGATAACATGACATAACATATAGTGTTATAAATATTAATGTTTTCACTGTCTACAGTTACCAACACTGGTTACAGTACAGGGGGGCGGGGGACAGGGAACAATGACGACATACTTCCCGTATGTCTTTTCAAGAACAAATAGCTTATCAGTCAACGAAACCACCAAACAGGATACCGTACTTCCTGTCGATAGCTGAATCAATACTGAGTCAGTCTTGAACACAATGTGGTGTTTAGTGCAGTGTTTCGGTTGTTCGCTCGCTTGTTTTAAAGACTCGCCACCACCACCGACCTCACAGGAGCCAGAGTACGCGGAAATAATCAATAGACCCCCACCTCATCAGAACTCTGTCAATGCTGTCATGAATCCCGGTTACTCTGAATAAGTAAGTTGTAGTTATTTTGTTTGCTTGATCTTACCTTCAATACACACTCCCACGCATAAGTCTGCGGCATAGACACCACCTTGAGGGATACAGGTCACTTGATATATCTAGTGTGACGTAATATACACCATTATTATAGTATGACATAAACCATTATAATATTATAACACTCTATATACTATGGGGTTATACTCTATGGGTATAGGTTTTTTCCATTTTGGCACGCAAGACCAACATACATAATGTTATAGCACTCTATGTACTGTGAGGAGGTTATACTCTATGGATATAGGTTATGTCCGCCATTTTGGCGGGAAACAAAAGTAAGGTTATGTATTTTAGCGGGAACCGAAAGTGAGGTTATGTGTTTTGGCGGGAAAAGAGTGAGGTTATGTGTTTTGGCGGGAAAAAGTGAGGTTATGTGTTTTGGCGGGAAAAAGTGAGGTTATGTGTTTTGGCGGGAAACGGCGCCGCCATCTTGTTTCCGGTGACATTTTGGCGGGAAACGGCAGCCATCTTGTTTCCGGGGCCCATTCTCAGCGGAGACTACTTGTTCTCATTAGCACTTGTTGAATCCAATAACAAAAATATATCACTCATTATAATCAGTCTACTTTATTATAAAACAAATTATAAAAATAATTTAATATAAAAAAGATACAGGCAATAACCAAGAAAATTTTACCTCAAGTAGTAATAATCATATATTTAACTTCATAAGGCAGTCATTTAGATCAAAATTGCAGACATGTGGCAAGTCATAGAAAGATGGGAGAGGGCTCAAATTAAAGGTCTCAATTCCATGATGGTGGGAAAAATAATGAAATTACTTGATATTCACCAGAAAACAAGAAATAATGTAAAATATCTACCATTTAAAAAGCATTAAAATCTACAAACACCTGCTTTGTTTACATAAAACATGAAATGCTGATACTTGAATGAATACTATGTGCTAGGCTAGATATCAGTGAAAGGTAGATTCAGTTTGCTATCAAGGTATTTTGTACTTTAATAAAGGATCATTTAAATTTTCCCTCACTAGGGGTTTTAAACCCAGTAGTTTGCTGTTAAGTACCTCACTAGACACAACAACTCAACATTTACAATTGATTATAAGATAAAAACACAATGATTATAATATATTCGGAACAATAGTAAAATGCAATTTTAAGCAATTCATTACTCCATAAGACTCAATGTTAAATATACTCTCCATAAGAGCCCATGTTAAATCTATTCTCCATAAGAGCCCATGTTAAATCTATTCCCCATAAGAGCCCATGTTGGCGGCAAAGTGGGGCCCTTTCTACTTATAGTACTAAAGTTCTGGACCTATTCTATCATCCTATGTGTACGTCATGTTGGCACACCTCCGTATTTTTTTTATATTTCGCGTCAAACTTCGACAAATCTCTGTCCGCACATCTCAATGCGACTACTTTAATCAGCCATATTTCCAAAACCTAAGTTTTTACGGTAACTTGGGTGGTATAATACAGAAGTTCTGGTCCTATTCTATCACCCTATGTGTACGTCATGTATCCACAATTCCGTATTTATTTTTATATTTCATGTCAAACTTAGACAAATCGTTGTCCGCACATCGCATAGCGACTAATTTAATCACCCATATTTCCAAAACCTAAGTTTTTAAGGTAACTTGGAAGGTATAATACTAAATTTCCGGACCTATTCTATCATCTTATGTGTACGTCGTGTTGGCACACTTCCGTATTTATTTTATTTTTCAAGTCATACTTTGACAAATCGCTGTCCGCACATCTCAATGTGACTACTTTAATCAGCCATATTTCCAAAACCTAAGTTTTTACGGTTACTTGGGTGGTATAATACAGAAGTTCTGGTCCTATTCTATCACCCTACGTGTACGTAATGTTGGTACACCTCCGTATTTATTATTATATTTCATGTCATACTTAGACAAATCGTTGTCCGCACATCGCATAGTGACTAATTTAATCAGCCATATTTCCAAAACCTAAGTTTTTAAGGTAACTTGGGTGGTATAGTACTAAAGTTCTGGTCCTATTCTTTCATCCTACGTGTACGTCATGCTGACACACTGCCGTATTTATTTTATTTTTCATGTCATACTTTGACAAATCGCTGTCCGCACATCTCAATGCGACTACTTTAATCAGCCATATTTCCAAAACCTAAGTTTTTACGGTAACTTGGGTGGTATAATACTAAATTTCAGGACCTATTTTATCATCCTATATGTACGTCATGTTGGCACACGTCCGTATTTATTTTATTTTTCATGTCATACTTTGACAAATCGCTGTCCGCACATCTCAATGCGACTACTTTAATCAGCCATATTTCCAAAACCTAAGTTTTTACGGTAACTTGGGTGGTATAATACAGAAGTTCTGCTCCTATTTTATCACCCTATGAGTACGTCATGTATCCACAATTCCGTATTTATTTTTATATTTCATGTCAAACTTCGACAAATCGTTGTCCGCACATCGCATAGCGACTAATTTAATCACCCATATTTCCAAAACCTAAGTTTTTACGGTAACTTGGGTGGTATAATACAGAAGTTCTGGTCCTATTCTATCACCCTATGTGTACGTCATGTATCCACAATTCCGTATTTATTTTTATATTTCAGGTCAAACTTAGACAAATCGTTGTCCGCACATCGCATAGCGACTAATTTAATCACCCATATTTCCAAAACCTAAGTTTATAAGGTAACTTGGTTGGTATAGTACTAAAGTTCTGGACCTATTCTATCATCCTATGTGTACGTCATGTTGGCACACCTTCGTATTTTTTTTATATTTCGTGTCAAACTTCGACAAATCTCTGTCCTCACATCTCAATGCGACTACTTTAATCAGCCATATTTCCAAAACCTAAGTTTTTAAGGTAACTTGGGTGGTATAATACAAAAGTTCTGGTCCTATTCTATCACCCTATGTGTACGTCATGTATCCACATTTCCGTATTTATTTTTATATTTCATGTCAAACTTAGACAAATCGTTGTCCGCACATCGCATAGCGACTAATTTAATCACCCATATTTCCAAAACCTAAGTTTTTAAGGTAACTTGGGTGGTATAATACTAAATTTCAGGACCTATTCTTTCATCCTACGTGTACGTCATGCTGACACACTGCCGTATTTATTTTATATTTTATGTCAAACCTAGGTGGATCGCTGTCCACACATCCAAAGCGACTATTTTAATCACCCGTATTTCCAAAACCTAAGTTTTGACGGTAACCTGAGTGGTATAATAATATAGTTCTAATCCTATTCTATCACCCAATGTGTACGTCATGTGTCCAAAATTCCGTATTTATTTTTATATTTCATGTCAAACTTAGACAAATCGTTGTCCGCACATCGCATAGCGACTAATTTAATCACCCATATTTCCAAAACCTAAGTTTTCACGGTAACTTGGGTGGTATAATACAGAAGTTCTGGTCCTATTCTATCACCCTATGTGTACGTCATGTATCCACAATTCCGAATTTATTTTTATATTTCATGTCAAACTTAGACAAATCGTTGTCCGCACATCGCATAGCGACTAATTTAATCACCCATATTTCCAAAACCTAAGTTTTTAAGGTAACTTGGGTGGTATAATACTAAATTTCCGGACCTATTCTATCATCCTATTTACGTCATGTTGGCACACCTCCGTATTTTTTTTATATTTCGTGTCAAACTTCGACAAATCTCTGTCCGCACATCTCAATGCGACTACTTTAATCAGCCATATTTCCAAAACCTAAGTTTTTACGGTAACTTGGGTGGTATAATACAGAAGTTCTGGTCCTATTCTATCACCCTATGTGTACGTCATGTATCCACAATTCCGTATTTATTTTTATATTTCATGTCAAACTTAGACAAATCGTTGTCCGCACATCGCATAGCGACTAATTTAATCACCCATATTTCCAAAACCTAAGTTTTTAAGGTAACTTGGGTGGTATAATACTAAATTTCCGGACCTATTCTATCACCCTATGTGTACGTCGTGTTGGCACACTTCCGTATTTATTTTATTTTTCAAGACATACTTTGACAAATCGCTGTCCGCACATCTCAATGCGACTACTTTAATCAGCCATATTTTCAAAACCTAAGTTTTTACGGGAACTTGGGTGGTATAATACAGAAGTTCTGGTCCTATTCTATCACCCTACGTGTACGTAATGTTGGTACACCTCCGTATTTATTATTATATTTCATGTCATACTTAGACAAATCGTTGTCCGCACATCGCATAGTGACTAATTTAATCACCCATATTTCCAAAACCTAAGTTTTTAAGGTAACTTGGGTGGTATAGTACTAAAGTTCTGGTCCTATTCTTTCATCCTACGTGTACGTCATGCTGACACACTGCCGTATTTATTTTATATTTTGTGTCAAAAATAGGTGGATCGCTGTCCACACATCCAAAGCGACTATTTTAATCACCCGTATTTCAAAAACCTAAGTTTTTAAGGTAACTTGGGTGGTATAGTACTAAAGTTCTGGACCTATTCTATCATCCTATGTGTACGTCATGTTGGCACACTTCCGTATTTTTTTTATATTTCGTGTCAAACTTCGACAAATCTCTGTCCGCACATCTCAATGCGACTACTTTAATCAGCCATATTTCCAAAACCTAAGTTTTTACGGTAACTTGGGTGGTATAATACAGAAGTTCTGGTCCTATTCTGTCACCCTACGTGTACGTCATGTATCCACAATTCCGTATTTATTTTTATATTTCATGTCAAACTTAGACAAATCGTTGTCCGCACATCGCATAGCGACTAATTTAATCACCCATATTTCCAAAACCTAGGTTTTTACGGTAACTTGGGTGGTATAATACAGAAGTTCTGGTCCTATTCTATCACCCTACGTGTACGTCATGTATCCACAATTCCGTATTTATTTTTATATTTCATGTCAAACTTAGACAAATCGTTGTCCGCACATCGCATAGCGACTACTTTAATCAGCCATATTTCCAAAACCTAAGTTTTTGAGGTAACTTGGGTGGTATAGTACTAAAGTTCTGGTCCTATTCTTTCATCCTACGTGTACGTCATGCTGACACACTGCCGTATTTATTTTATTTTTCATGTCATACTTTGACAAATCGCTGTCCGCACATCTCAATGCGACTACTTTAATCAGCCATATTTCCAAAACCTAAGTTTTTACGGTAACTTGGGTGGTATAATACAGAAGTTCTGGTCCTATTCTATCACCCTATGTGTACGTCATGTATCCACAATTCCGTATTTATTTTTATATTTCATGTCAAACTTAGACAAATCGTTGTCCGCACATCGTATAGCGACTAATTTAATCACTCATATTTCCAAAACCTAAGTTTTTAAGGTAACTTGGGTGGTATAATACTAAATTTCAGGACCTATTCTATCATCCTATGTGTACGTCATGTTGGCACACTTCCGTATTTATTTTATTTTTCATGTCATACTTTGACAAATCGCTGCTTGCACATCTCAATGCGACTACTTTAATCAGCCATATTTCCAAAACCTAGGTTTTTACGGTAACTTGGGTGGTATAATACAGAAGTTCTGGTCCTATTCTATCACCCTATGTGTACGTCATGTATCCACAATTCCGTATTTATTTTTATATTTCATGTCAAACTACGACAAATCGTTGTCCGCACATCGCATAGCGACTAATTTAATCACCCATATTTCCAAAACCCTTTTCTTCCTTCCCCTCCTCATACAAAGTCCACCCTGGTGGCAAAATCGGCCCTTCTAAGGGCCACCCTAAGACTTTCAAATTTAGGCTTAAGTTAGGGCCTCAACCCTTGGTGACTACAAGCGGTTCATATACCTCTAAGTCCCAAAGGTTGAGTCAATAGCGGGGGGCTTTCGCTAAAGCCTCAACCCTTGGTGACTAACAAGTGGTCTGTGTACCACTAAGTCACAAAGGGTTGGACGCTAAAGCCTCAACCCTTGGTGACTAACAAGCGGTTCACATACCTCTAAGTCCCAAAGGTTGAGTCAATAGCGGGGAGCTTTCGCTAAAGCCTTAACCTTTGGTGACTAACAAGAGGTCCGTGTACCTCTAAGTCCCATAGGGGCTTTCGCAAACCACCCCTTGTTAGTCACCAAGGGTTGAGGCTTAAACTTAAGCCTAAATTTGAAAGTCTTAGGTCGGCCCTTAGAAGGGCCTTTTTTTGCCACCAGGGTGGACTTTGGAGGTGGGAAAAGGTTTTACTCGGTAATATTTATGTTTAACTTGGCACCTTTTTTATTTATTATCAAGTGTCGAGGGTTAAGGGGAATAGGAATTTTTTTGGGAATGTCAATGACATAAATTTTGGTTTTTTCAGAATTAAAAATGAAAATAGAAGAAGATAAATGTCTTAAGATTTCATATTTTCGGTTAAGTTTCAGTTTTTTTAGATGAAATTTTTGCTGGGGTACGTTTGAAGATACAGGTGATAGAGGTGGTTTGGTGCGAATTTTGGGTGGTTCGGTGCGAATTTTGGTGCCGGTAAGAATGTTTTTCCAAACTTGCTGAAAAGGTTTTCGAGCAATAGTGGTTGTAACATCATACCAATCACGATTGTTGTTCGATTGAATAATTCGTACCCCAAGCAGTTGAAGATAGGAAAACCAGTTATACCAAATCTCGGTATACTCGGAGCGGTTCATTGTGAAATTGAAGTAGGTGTTGTTAGGACGGTGGCAAAGGAAAGAATAACTTGTCGAGTGTAGAGTGTGGAGTGTGTTAAGCAATCAAGGACAGGTGTGCCGGGTGATGCAACAAGGACGACGACCTGTATTCGCCGGCCGGCCGCAAGCGAAAGTGCGGCGCAAGGTCAACCAGTTGTATTGCTAACTGGTCGGCAACAAGCGAAAGCATGCGAGGTCAAACCCGGCCCACTCGGTCTCGTTTATCTTTTAAAACTCGCATGATAGGGTTTGCAAACATATTAATTCAAATATGTTGTAAAAATTTTCTTACGATATTTTGTTACAAATATTTTTAAGGCAAATGTTAAGAAACCATGTTTCTATTTTAATCGCAACTACAGTTTCGATTTCTTTAACTAAATATTATAACTAAGTATTAAGGTAATATAATAAAGTAGCATCTTTAAAAATATTGTAACTTGTACAAAGTTAAATAAGTATTTTAAGCCAAATGTTAAAAACAATTGTTTAGTACTGAGATGTTCACCCTACAACACCTACGTTAGAACTAACACTACAAATCCAAAAATTGCGAGGAGTCTAGTAGTCTAGGCAGGAGGATAGAACCGGAAACAAGATGGCGGCCGTTTCCCGCCAAAATGTGACGTCACCGGAAACAAGATGGCGGCGTCGTTTCCCGCCAAAATGGTGGACATAACCTCACTTTTGGTTCCCGCTAAAACACATAACCTCACTTTTGTTTCCCGCCAAAATGGTGGACATAACCTATACCCATAGAGTATAACCTCCTCACAGTACATAGAGTGTTACGCCAACCCCTTATAGGCATAGAGTGCTATACGTCACGCTACCCCTATTACATATGTCATAGAGATAGTAATATGTCATATTATTCCCTATAGTGTACATAGAGTATTAAAAGTCGCCCGTCCCCCGCCCCCGTCCCCCGTCCCCGTCCCCCGCCCCCGATCCCTGTACCGGTGTTGCCAACAGCATAGAGTAAAAAGCATATACTATAACATACTATGTCACGCTACCCCTATTGCATACGTACATACTATGTCACGCTACCCCTATTATATACATTTATATATGTATAACGGTATATTATAATGGTTTATGTCATACTACCTCCTATCATTGAATGGTATACTATAATAATGGTGTATATTATGTTAGAATATAATATACATATAATATACATATAATACTATATTCAGGTAAGATAAAACAGAGTAATACGTACTAATGGATATGTACCTTCCTCTTTCCCTCGCTCATTCTTTTTCCGCCTCCTGTAACAAGAAGAACAAAATCAAGGTGACAGCTGTCGCGCATGCGCGGGAGGGTAAGAAAGAATGAAATCCGCGCCTTTTGCCTGTTGAAACATGAAAATTTCAAGCTCTCTCATTGGTCGAAATATTCTGCCCTGTGATTGGCTATAATTAAGTGTACTACTCTCTGATTGGTCGTGAGAATCAGCGCCCTTTTGGATTCTTCCCCCGGCTCATTCTCTTACTTGCTCCTGTGCCGGTAAGACGTCCCTGCGTTACTTTGCTCTCTGATATTGCATAACCTCACTTTTATTAAATATAATCTTACTTTAGTGTAACATAACCTCACTTTTATTAAATATAACCTTACTTTAGTGTAACATAACCTCACTTTTGTATAATATTATCTAATTACCCTTGTATGTTATTCTCGATTTAGCTTTTTTTGTATATCTAGTTACCTCTTTGGTCCTTTGATAATTATTATTTTGTGAGAAATGGCTGTTGTTAACTCTGATGAGGAACAAATCGATATTGTTGAGTCTGCACCCATATGTCCTAATGATGATGGGAAAGAAGTAAAGGTTGAACCTGTTTATTTGTTTTCTAGAGATGATTCCTATGTCAAAAAATTTAGATTGTACGGCTCTAGAATTACCTTTAAATTTTCCAACCCTCCTCCTGAAACTAATGAAATTGATTGGCTGAGACAGGGGTTTGGGCAGATTGTAACCATGATGAAAGAAGAAGCTTCAGACAGTGACTACCTTGGATTTACTTTAAACAGTTTAAATTTAAAATCTAAAGAACCTGGCTTTGTTACTTTTCGACCTGCAACCGAAATTAATGAAGACATCCTTTGGCAAATTTTTGGGGGGATTGTGCAATCTAACAGTGAATCGATCAAATCAACAGATACGTTCTCAGTCGAGTGTACCCGGGTAAATCTCCCTGTTGGTAGTGGTAGAGTAAGACCCGGCCTCTTCAATACCTTCGATGAAGAATGTAAGGCTAGGAAAGGGATTGTAGTTATTAATAATAAAGATAACTTGTGCCTCCCCCGGGCCATTGTGGTAGCCATAGCTAAAGTAACAAATGACCCCCAGTACAATCTCATTAGAATGGATAAAGGTAAAAGGCAGACCATAATGGCTCGGGAACTTTGCCGTAGAGCTAGGGTAGAGATCCTAGAGAGCGGGGCCGGCATCCCAGAACTTGAGAAATTTCAAGACGTCCTAAAAGAATTCAAAATTACCGTATATAGTTATGAAAGTAAAGGCCGCGATGTTTATTTTGAAGGTAATGTCGAGAACCCAAAATTCAAAATTAATTTGCTCTTTCATAATGGTCACTACAATGTCATCAACTCATTGACTGCTGCATTCGTATGTAACTATTTTTGTGAAGCCTGTCATGTACCCTATGACCATAAGGGTAAACATAGATGCTCTAACATCTGCCCCTACTGCCAAACCATCTCGCCTCCTTGTAAAGAGGAGCATGGGGGAATAACTTGTCCTGACTGTAACATGACTATGAGAAACCAGCACTGTTTTATTGCTCACAAAGTAGATAGATGCAAAAAAGTAAAAAAATGTCTAGACTGTGGAAAACTTATTCAAATCAGTGAAAGATCAACTCCTCACAAGTGCGGAGAAGTCTTTTGTAAAATTTGTAGCGAATTTAAAGATCCCAACCACAAATGTTACATGAAGGTAAATAAAGGCAAGCCGAAAACTAAAGATTTCTTGTATATTTTCTTTGATTTGGAAACACGTCAAGACGAGACTTTGGCTTTTGAACCTAGTAAAAATG
Organism: Flexamia atlantica; assembly: GCA_035578135.1. Classification (NCBI taxonomy): domain Eukaryota; kingdom Metazoa; phylum Arthropoda; class Insecta; order Hemiptera; family Cicadellidae; genus Flexamia; species Flexamia atlantica. Next base: position 7,265,707 of record JAQJVK010000026.1, on the reverse strand, counting down.
TTCACAAAGTGAACTTGTGTGTTTCACAACAGTTTTGTTACCAATGCATTGAAGGAAAATTTTGTATGGCTTGCCAGAACCGAACAAGAGTCTTCAACTCTGACCCGGTTCAACAATTCATGGACTATGTGATGCAGGTGAGAAAACAGTTTGAACAAGTTTGTGTGATTGCTCACAACGGCCAAGGTTTTGACTTTCAGTTTTTGGTAAAGTATGTGCTTGAGGAGACTAAATTCACACCGGAACTGATCATGAGGGGAACCAAAATTATTTTGATGGAATTGGACAATGTAAGGTTTGTGGACTCTTTGAGCTATTTCCCCATGGCCCTCTCTGCACTCCCTAAAGCCTTCGATCTGCCTCCCGAGAAAAAGAAGGGCTACTTCCCACACTTGTTCAACACATTGGCAAATCAAAATTATGTGGGCCCTATGCCAGACAAACAGTACTATTGCCCAGAGGCGATGTTCGAGAAAAATCACAACGCCTTTGAGAAATGGTACAGTGAACGAGTAGCTGAAAACTATGTGTTTGACTTTAAAAAAGAAATTTTGGAGTACTGCATCTCAGATGTGGAAATCCTGGCTCAAGCCTGTTTGAAATTTAGAAAGATTTTCCTAGAGGAATGTAATGTTGATCCGTTCCTTGAAGCAGTCACTATTGCAAGTGCCTGTAACCTGGCCTTCCGCCGAAACTTTCTAAAACCAAACACAATTGGCTTGATACCAAAAGACGGGTACAGATTGACCGATAATCAATCAAAAGTAGCCCTTCAGTGGTTGTCGTGGGAAGAGGAAAAGCGAGGTGTGAGGATAGAGCATGCAGGCAGGGGAAAAGAAGTCAAAATTAATGGGCTGAAAGTTGATGGGTTTGACGGGGAGAATGTGTATGAGTTTCACGGGTGTTATTGGCACGGGTGTCCAAAATGTTATCCCTACAACAGAGAGGCTCCTCTGAAGGAGGATCCCTCTGATTCGCTTCATTTGAGGTATGAGAGGACTTTGAAAAAGATGTCAAAAATCAGTGAGTATGAAGTTGTTCAGATGTGGGAGTGCGAGTTTAGGGCTTTGAAAAAGAAAGAAAACCTTAAACATTTGGACAGTTTGCCTATCCTCAACACCCTTCCCCTTGACCCACGCCAGTCATTCTTTGGAGGTAGAACTGGAAATTCAAAAACTTACTACAAATGTAAGGAGGAGGGAGAAAGCATACAGTATGTAGATGTATGCTCCCTGTACCCTTATGTTTGTAAGTATGGAAAGTATCCAATTGGTCACCCTACAATCTATGTCGGTGATAGGGAGTGTAGGCAGAGAGGTATGGAAGTAGATGGTTTGCTAAAATGTAAAGTCCTGCCCCCCAGGGATCTCTACCACCCCGTACTCCCAGCTAAAATGAATGACAAGTTAATGTTTGTATTGTGTCGTACTTGTGGGGAAACTCAAAATCAAGGGGAGTGTGAACATGAGAGTCAAGAGAGGGCTTTAGTGGGAACATGGACCATGGATGAGTTGAGAAAAGCAGTAGAGAAGGGTTATGTGGTGTTGGACATGTATGAGCTGTGGGAGTACGAGGTAGCCACATACGAGAAGGGAGGCCTCTTCACTGATTTTATCAATAAATTTTTAAAAATGAAACAAGAGGCATCAGGGTTTCCAGAATGGTGTAAGACTGAGGAAGACAAAGACAAGTACATTGCAGATTATTTTCAACATGAAGGGGTGAAATTGGAGAAGGACAAAATTGCTAAGAATGGGGGTTTGAGATCATTGGCCAAGTTGATGTTGAACAGTTTTTGGGGTAAATTTGGACAGAGGGAGAACCAGACTAAAGCATCGATAGTTAGGGAATCCAAAGTGTTGTTTGATCTGTTAATAAGCCCTGAGGTTCAAGTCAACAAGATCAATGTGGTAAACGAGGAGGTGGTTGTTGTAAGTTGGCAATATATTGAAGAGGTCGGGGAGCCCCTCAGTAATGTCAATGTCGTAGTAGCAGCCTATACTACAGCACAGGCGAGGTTAAAATTGTATGAACATCTGGATGCTTTGGGGTGTCAGGTGTGCTACTACGACACTGACAGTGTAGTCTACTACTTCCGGGGAGGCCTTTACAGAGTGCCTACAGGGGATTACCTGGGTGAAATGACTGATGAGCTTGCAGAGTATGGCCCAGGTTCGTATATTGTAGAGTTTGTGTCAGGGGGACCTAAAACCTATGCCTACATAGTTTGGTCAACTAACAAGCAAGCCCTTGTCTCAGTCTGTAAAATAAAAGGATTGACGTTAAATTGTAAAACTTCCAAGACTCTAAACTTTGAAAAGTTGAAAGAAATGGTGTTGAGTGAAGTGAAACAGACATTGGAAATTGAAGAGAAACGAATCAGGAGGACTAAGGATAGAGACATTGTAACAATCAGTGAAACAAAAATATTTAAAATCACAGGACCTAAGAGGAAAATAGTCGAAGACAACGATACAGTGCCGTTTGGTTATAAATTACAAAAACTCACCTAATTCCACTATGGCTTGTAGCACTTTTTTATATTTCAAATCTATATATTAATAATATACCCGGTCGTCATTACCACATGCACAAGGAAATAGTAAAAGATCATTTTTTGAGTATTGATCCATGAGACCTCAGTGTGGCGGAAGTGGTGGTGGTAGTGGTTAATCGCTCTCCCATTGGTTCCCCCCACTCTGGGCGGAGCCAGGAGGCGTGAGCCCTGCCTATCTTGGTTCAGCCATTTTTGTAGCTGTAATTGTAACTTTAAAAAAAATGTTTTTATCAACTTTGTAAATATTGTTGAAAAATGTAAAAATCACCCCACTGTGTGTGTGTGTGTGTGTGTGTATGTGAGAAGTTAGTAAGGCTTAGTCTTGAAAGCTTCTGTTCTGTGGACAGACACCCACATTTTGGCTGGGCTAACCCCTGGTAAGTCCATATGTGGATGGCAAGTTGGCTTAATTGCCGTAGAAAATGATTTCTTGCGTCTGCCACAGACAAGGACTTGATGTCCGGTGTGAATGAAGGTCCCTGGCGTGGTGTAACAACCCGTAAACCTGAATGATGGTCACTGGCGCGGTGTAAAAACCCGTAAACCTTGAATGGTAGGGCAAAGTTAATAGTTTGGCTCAGAACTTGGCTGGGTCATTCAATTAATATGCCCGGTGGGGTGATTAAAAAAAACTTTAAAAATACGGAGGAGGCAACTAGTTTGTTTGTGGAAGGCCTCCACGGGCAATGGCGGTGGTGGGGCCATTGGCTACATAAAAAAAACCTCTGTCCTTTGTTTGCTAAAAGGGAGAGGACATTAGTTCATACTGGGTGAAAGCGGGAAAACTGAGTGAAGTTTTCGTCTGGACTCCCCATGTATGGAATAATGTTTAACCTGGGTGTGTAAACACGAGTGGTCTCAAACCCCACTCAAGCAAACAGAAATAACTGTAACTTACTTAGCCGGAGTAACCGGGGTTCATGACAGCATTGACCGGGTTCCGATGAGGCGGAGGCCTATCGATTATTTCCGCGTACTCTGGCTCTTGTGAGGTCGGTGGTGGTGGCGAGTCTTTAAAACAAGCGAGCGAACAACACTGCACTAAACACCACATTGCGTTCAAGACTGACTCACTAGCTATCGACAGGAAGTACGGTATCCTGTTTGGTGGTTTATGGTTGACCGATAAGCTATTTGTTCTTGCTGTACTTTTAGCTTGCATGATATTTATTTAAAATGTGTTACAGATGCAAGTGCATTGAATAACTCTATAAAACTAATGTTAAAGGATTAAAACCCATCATTTATAAAATGGATGGAAAGAAGGCAATAGCTGAAGAGCTACACAGACCCGCGAGGAAACATTATCCTAGACGTAAGGTGACACTAAAAGGAATTAATGACCTTTATCAGGCAGATCTCGTCGAAATGCAGAATTATTTCAAAATTAATAAGGGTTTTCGGTATATTCTTACTATGATCAATTGTTTGACGAAATTTGCTTTTGCTATTCCCTTAAAAGACAAGTCAGGGCCTGAAGTAGCCAAGGCGTTAGAGCCAATCTTAGCTAAACATAAAATGAAAAACTTTCACACCGATCAAGGTACTGAATGGTTCAATAAACATATAAATGGCCTTATGAAAAAGTACAAAATCAATCACTATCATACATTTTCCGAACTTAAAGCGAGTATAGTAGAAAGGTTCAACAGAACTTTGAAAAATAAAATGTGGAAAGAGTTTACAGCTAGAGGTAGCTATGAATGGTTGAGTATATTGCCAGATATTGTAAAGTCCTACAACAACACTAAACATAGGACTATTGGAATGAAACCAAAAGATGTCAAACACAAACATGTTAAAGATATTTTGAAAAGAATTTATAAAGTCAAGAAAAGTAAAAAAGTTAAAAAGCAAAGGTTTAATTTGGGGGACAGTGTTAGGATTAGTAAGGCTAAAATGGTTTTTAAAAAGGGTTACCTCCCCAATTGGACAAATGAAACTTTTAAAATATATGCGATTAAACCTACACGACCCGTGACATATATACTACAAGACTCTAAAGGTGAAATTCTTAAAGGGGGTTTTTATGCTGAAGAAATTAGCAAGTCCAAGACAGGTGATGTATATTTGGTTGAAAAAGTGTTACGGAGAAAAGGTTCCAAATTACTTGTAAGGTGGAAGGGGTATGATAGTAGTCATGACTCTTGGATTGACAGAAAGGACTTGACTTGATCCAACAGAGGAAAAACTACAACACCCAGGGAAAGTATATATCACGTTGTAGATTAGATATTGTAATCATTAATGATGCGGATCGAGAAGCAGGAAGTTGAATTTCCCGTTAGAAACTTTGATGAGTATATCGGGGCAGGTGGCATGGTTAAAAAGAATAAACACGGTAATTTATTACCCGACTCTATACGTTGTATTATTTGTGGGCCGAGCTCTTCAGGCAAAACAAATGTATTGTTTAATTTATTATTCGACCCAAACGGATTAAGGTTTGAGAATATCTATGTATTTTCAAAATCACTATACCAGCCTAAATATGAGTTTTTAAAGAAGGTATTACCAAAAGAAGTGGGTTATTTCGCCTATGATGACAATAGTTTGGTTACACATCCAAATAAAGCTAAACCCAATTCTATAATGATATTCGATGACATATCTTGTGAAAAGCATAATTGTATAAGGAGTTATTTCACTATGGGTAGACATAAACATATTGACACCTTTTACTTGGGGCAGACATATAGCGCTATTCCCAAGCAGCTAATCCGGGATAATTCAAACTTTGTCATTTTATTCAAACAAGATGAAATGAATTTAAAACATATATACAACGACCATGTCACAACTGACATGCCATTTGAAAAATTCAAAGAGTTATGCGCCAAGGCCTGGCAAGATAACTTTGGGTTTTTGGTTATCGACAAGACTTCTGACCCATATAAGGGAAGATATAGGATCGGTTTGGACAGTTTTGTGACGGAAGCATAATGGTTAGGATCTATGCATATAACGATTTAAGGGGCTACAACACCAAACTGCATAATGTAAAATCAAACCTATGTTCATACTACTACAAAGACAAGAAAAAGTTTTGTGGCAACTACTGTAGTAGAAAACCTCCTCACGGCCATCAATTTAACAAAAGATGCTGGAGACATAAAAAGCCAAAGAGCTCAGCTATGTTACCACCAGTTGTACTTTTAATGATTTCCGCGAGCGAGAGAACGTACAACCGTGAAACATGGTTGACATTTCTCAATAAATGTGAAAAAAGAGGTATACCATTGGAGCTTGTAATTTATCACGAGGACATGGGAAATTGTACAGTGAGAGACCCCCAAAATATGTTGTCAAGATTCAGACCTTTCCCCGATTTGTTTGGCAAAGTGTTACCATTACGTAACCTTCATGGTAGCGTAAACTTTACACAGATATGCAATGAAATGTTGGCATACGGCAGTAAAATACCCTATGCCTCTAAATGTATACTGCTAACTGAACGAACTATACCCATAAGAGACCCATTAAAGATTTATAAAAAGGCAATAAAATCCAAGTGTTATATCGATATTAGTTATAACATTGGATATTCAAAAGTGCCAGATAGTGTTCCTAAATGTCGTAGAAATAAACCGTATAACGGAGTTAATAACCTCTGTCAAGGGTTATACACTGTAGAATTCCTTAAAGAAGCCCTACCATGTTTGCCAAGGCAGTGTGAAAAGTTTGGTATTTCTCTAAATAACGGTGTATACAGTATAACTAACAGAGGCCTATTTGAGCAGTGGCGATCGTTTACAGGAGCCAATCCGAGTGAATTTTGGCTTCTAAATTCATACCTTTTAGAAAATATAAATGAACCTAAACCTATGGAGCTATTAAAGAGATTTATGGAAAAAACGGTTGAAAACGACAAGTATACAGTTGCTGAGATACCAGAGTGGAGAGACGGTTGGAAGAGAACCTTTGTATTCAAGAGTTTTACAAAACGTTATGTGATCCCGAGGTTTGACAGGAGAGAGGAAAGTTACTATAGAGGGTTGGATTTTAGGACCGGTGTTTCACTGTTAGACATAATAGACTATGTTAAAAGATATAAAAAGCATGCTCTCTTTTTTAGACAAGTGGAAATGCCATAAATCGGCGAGTATAATAATTAACACCATCATTTGCAATTATGGAGCGAAACAGTAAACAGCTCAAGTCAAAGCTCATCGAACTGAGAAATGCTATCAAGCGCAAGTATCAAATGTTTAAAGACGATGTGGAGGAAAGCGATATTATGCTTGAAAAACAGTATAAACCTTTATTAAAAGAACTTAGACAAAAATCCAATACACCAGATGCATTGAATAATATTAAAACCGAGCAAAAGAGTATTAAAAAAGAGGAGGTAAAGGAGGAGGAGGAGGAGGAAGAACCTATGAATTACGATACAGCAGACTCTGAAGAGGAGGAGGAGGAGGAATTTGAAGAATCGTTTGAAACAACAGCAAGAGCAAGAGACCGATTTGAACCATCAGTGGTTTCAACACCTAATTCCAGGGACTTGTCACAACTAGTGTCCACTGAAGAAGAGTTGGCCTCAACCACCCAGTTTATTGATAAATATTTCCAAAACCCTACTACCAAAGAGTATATGACTTTATTTATTAGAGATGCCGGAAAAAGGGGAATGACTGACAATATTTTTGGGCCACGTTATGAAAACGACACACTTATGATTGGTGACAAAGTCTTGGACTTTGATAATGACGGAAATATAATTATCGGTGGTACAAAGTATGGAAGATCCCTTGGTCTATACGAACTTATTTTCAAAAGAGTACCCGACAGTACAGTGTTCAATGGTGATGATTTAAATACTTATAAAAGTATATTGATTAATACTAATGCTCACAGGGACGGGCATACGTTTAATGGTAAAATAAAATCAAGTAGGGCGACAAAGTACATGAACATTATTAAAAACCTGTTTCCTTCAGCAAAGGGTACGGGATTACTTTGGAAAAAGGCAAAGTCCTACGACATTATACACTGGGACGATCCAAACGAGCTGGTTGAGAGGCTAAGACACATTGCCATGTCCACCGAGAGTGGTAACAGAGGAGTGCATACAAATGAAATATTGAGTATAATCGAAGAATTGAGAGAAGCTGGATACGTTAGAGGAGCGGGAAACAGTAGATTTAAAGCATTACTATATTGAAATCGCAGTCGCAGCCGCAGCCGCAGCCGCAGCCGTGGATATATTGAGCGTGATATAAGAAGAATTAACATACATAAAAGGAGCGGGGAACAGTAGATGTAAAGCATTACTACGATGACTATTGACAAGTTTGGACGTAGCCTAACATCCCACTCCAAGAGCCTTAAAGGCCCCAAGGGTGAAGGTTTCAATTTAACACCCGATGGTAACTATGATATGCAAACTAAAAGACTTTGTAACTTGGCTATACCTTTGGCGCCACCTGATGCAGCAACAAAGAGCTATGTGGATGAAAACTGTATACCTTATACAAAATATAAATATAATATGAGAAAGAAGAGAGTTTCCAATATCGGTGACCCAGTAGACCCTATGGATGCTGTAAACCTGCAAAGCCTGAATAAACTAAGTATGATACTTAGTAATGAGCACTATGATGCTCAGAACAAGCAAATAAAAAACACCGCGATACCCGCTGAATCAACTGATGCGGCTACCAAAGGATATGTTGACCAATCATGTAGTGACAAAATCTTACCATTAACTACTAACCTTGCAAAGGTAATTTCTGATATGACACAAATTAATACTAGATTGGCCAAATGTGAAGGGTTAATCAGTAGTAATAAGATCTATCACGATATGCAACTGAAAAAGTTTGGAGTATATGTATACAATTATATCAATCAAAAACAAACCGGTAGAGCAGCTATTTTACCGCAAGCTGGCGTAAATGATTACTTAAATTGGGAAGAATTGTTTAAGTTACCCAATCCACAACCACCAGCTCAAAATAGAGGTGGTGGTGTACTACCACTTGATGTACATCTCCCGGTAGAGGAAGGTGACGATACAGATTATTACAGAGATAGAAGACTTTAAATAGAGGTAAAACAGCCAAAGTTTGTCATAAACCAATCAACATTCAAAGATGCTGGTTATACTACTAATCATTTTACCGGTTGCACTATGCAACAACAACAACAAGTCTATAGAATATCTAGCACACTATGGATATATTAATAATGCATCATTGACACAAGATATAACACCTGCAGTCTTACAATTCCAAGAGACCTTTAGTCTTGAACCCACTGGGCTTTTGGATAATCCAACTCTTGAACTCATGGCTTTACCTAGATGCGGTGTTAAGGATAATATGAAACCGTTCTCTGCTTTACCGGGTAGACGTTGGAACAATTCAGTTATTACATGGTATCAATATGGTAGGCCACAGTACAGTGAACTAATACAAAAAGCATTTAATGTGTGGGGAAAACATGCAAATCTTACTTTTAAAAAAGACTTTAAAAACCCAACAATAATAATTTCATTTGCTGATGATAGAAAACACATGTTTTACTCTAGAAATGACATGTGTTATTACGATTTCGATGGTCCAGGAGGTGTGTTGGCTCATGCTTTTCTACCTACCAGTCAGTATAACCAAACCGATATTCATTTAGACTCTGAAGAACCCTGGGATTTTACAATGAACCTAACAAGAGGTAATAACATATCATTCTTTCAAACTTTAGTGCATGAAATTGGTCATGCCTTGGGCTTGGACCATTCTAGTGATGAAAAATCAGTCATGTATCCCTACCCAATAACACCCAAGGGTATTGTTAACTTGACCGAGTTTGATCTTGGTAAAGACGATATATTGGCAATACAGTTTTTGTATGGTAGACCTCAGACAACCAGTACCTCAACTACCACTAGTACCACTAGTACCACTACCACTACTACCACAACTACAACCTCCACAACACCTAAAACCGATTTAGTTGAATTAAAAGAAGAGAAAGATATTTGCGAGTTTAAAAATAACCAAATTACCAAGTATGTAGTCGTAAACCGTAAGATATTCGCTTTTTATAAGGAATATGTATGGGTTATAAGTTTAAATCCTACTGAAAGAACCCCTGATCAATTTACAGAGGTAAGAAAAATCACCGATTGGCTTGGATTTCTTCCTGGGGATTTCAAAGAGATTTCAGCTATTTATCAGAGACCAGATGGGAGTATTGCCTTATTTACCGGAAATGATGTATACGTATTTACATACCCGGCACTATCACTTAGATATAAATATAATGTCGACTTGGTTGCCGGTAGAAAGATTAATAAAGTTAATGCTGTATTTTCCACAAACCAAGCAAAAACATTTATGATATATAACGATTATTATTTGGTTGAAATTTATGAGTGTAACTTTTCCGGGTCTTTTATGGGTCTGGTCCCCAGTGTATTGAGTGGTATCTCGGGCAAAGTTTACGGTGCGTTCAAATATATAAATGGCATGATTTACTTTATGACTGACAGTGGTGCTTTGGAGTTTAACGAGTTCACAAATTCTGTGGTTCGGACTGTGCCTACTACATTCGATGTGTTGGGGATTGGGTGTATCAGGGAAACACTGTTAAACAAACTGTACGAGGTGATCAAGTACTTACAATAAAATGCCAAAGACCAAGAGGAAATCAATCAGACATAAAGAAGCACTGAAAGTGGGTGGAGGTATAGTTTCGTCGGTCCTGAACAAGGCGATTGACCTATTACCTGTGGAACTTCATTTACCCGGTGGTTATCAGTATTGTGGACCTGGAACTAGATTAAAGCAGAGATTAGCTAGAGGAGACCCGGGAATCAATAAATTGGACCAAGCCTGTAAGGTACACGACATTGCCTACTCACGGTATAAGGATTCAGAGAGAAGGAGACAAGCTGACAAAGAGCTAGCTGAACGTGCTTGGCAAAGGTTTAAAGCCTCAGACTCATCAATAGGAGAACGAGCCGCAGCTTGGGCGGTGACAACAGCTATGAAGGCAAAGACGAAATTTGGTGGTGGCCGTAAGAAAAAACGCCAAGTAAGGCGTCCAAAAGAAGGCAAAGGCTTATATCTCAGACCATATCCAAAACGAGGTGCCGGCGGCGAACAGAAAAGGAAGAAAAGAAAGTGTTGCAAGAAGAAAAAAAAAGCTTATCAATACCGATAAAACCGCTTACAAACTTTGATTTAATCAAGTATGCAAAGTTGTTGAATATCCCAAATTTCAGAGGAGTTTTCATGAGGGATTCATTGCCCAAAAAGCCTAAAGGATACGAAACTGCAATTGTTAACCTGGATACATCAAGTGGTCCAGGGACCCACTGGGTCTGTTATAAAAAGTTGAAGGAAAAGGTTTACTATTACGATAGCTTTGGCAATCTCAAACCACCCTATGAATTGTTAAAGTATTTTAACGGATGTGAAATTTACTATAATTATGAGAGACAACAGAGTTTCGATTCAGTTATTTGCGGGCACTTGTGTTTAAAGTTTCTGTGCAATAATGTTTTGTCTAACGGGAATAACTAGTGAACTGTCATACGACTTGCCTTTTCCGATTGACGTTAACAATGGTGACTGGGAGCTGGGGTTAATTGAACTCTCAACATATAACTCTATACCGAATATAGAGAAAAATAAAAATGACAAGTTTTACTATGGTGACCAGCAGGAAATAACTATTCCTGAAGGGTCTTATGAAATCGAGGACATTGAAAAATATCTGGTATCCCAGTTACCGAAAAATATAAAATTTACATTAAAACCCAATAATAATACTTTAAAGTCCGAATTGTTTTGTTCGGAAAAGGTTGATTTTAAAAAAGATCATTCATTGGGAAAACTGTTGGGGTTCAAAGATAAAGTATACGAGGCGAATAAAACACATATTTCGGAACTGCCTGTTGCGATAATCAAAGTTAATTCAATACGTGTAGAGTGTAACATTACACGCGGATCTTACCAAAATGGTATCGAGGGGCATGTTATACACGAGTTTTACCCGTCCGATCCTCCAGGCTATAAAATTATAGAGACACCTAGGAATGTAATTTATTTGCCGGTAATCAGTCAGAGGATAAACAACCTGACAGTCAGTTTAAAAGACCAAGACGGGGAACTTGTAAATTTTCGCGGAGAAAAAATCTCAGTGAGACTACATCTCAGACGCAGTAATGGGACTGGTATATAGGGATACACCCCTGGAGGGTAGATTCAGTGGTGTTCAGAAAGCCAAAGTGTTAACTCACAGAAATATTAAATTCCTCCGCTCTCTCGGTTTCAAAGTATTTCAAAATGGCCATGTTAGCAATAGACAGCAAGGCGCTGTACGATGATTTGATAACTAGTATGGAATATCATACGCACAACCCTTACGCTTCAACAACATATGGTAATTCGGATGAACTACGTATTCCGATCCTACAACAAGATATAATTACGGCTCCGTTTGAAAGCTATATTGTTATACATGGAAAAGTTAGTGGGAAAAAAGCTGACGATACCGCCCAAGATGTTTCGTTTATTAACAATGCGATCGCGTTTCTCTTTGATGAAATCAGATATGAAATATGTGGGAAGGAGATCGATAGGGTGAGAAACGTCGGTATCACTACAACTTTAAAGAATATACTGTCTATTCGGGAAGAGGAGAAAAACTATTTGAAAAATTCTTGTTGGTTAGGACCGGGTAAGACTGAAACAGTTACAGATTTTATTTACTCTATCCCGCTTAAACATTTACTGGGTTTTGCAGAGGATTACAGAAAAGTACTGGTCAATATTAAGCAGGAATTGGTTATTTTACGTTCAGCCACAGACATTAATGCCGTAACAACAGCGGTAGCCGGCACAATTAACCTAGTTGTTGAAAACATATATTGGCGCATACCGCACATAACAGTAAATGATGCTCAAAAGCTAAGACTTTATAAATTTATCGAAAAAGACCCTGCTATCCATGTACCGTTTAGGCAATGGGAGCTTATAGAGTACCCTAATTTGCCGAGTACAAAGAATTTCAGCTGGACTTTGAGAACAAGTAATCAGACTGAAAAGCCACGCTATGTCATCTTGGCGTTCCAAACTGGGAGAAAAGGCGATTTGACTAAAAATATGAGTGAGTTTGATGCGTGCGATCTATTGGATGTAAAACTATTTCTTAATTCTTCATTTTACCCCTATGATAATTTACGGGGGAATACTTGCTTGTTCTATGACATGTTTGCTAATTTTCAAAGTTCTTACTATGGGAGAGCGGGATCCCCTGCACTAGACTTTAACGAATATAAAACAAAGTGTCCGATTTATGTTATTGATTGTTCAAAGCAAGACGATAGCATAAAAACGGGACCTGTAGATATACGCCTAGAGATTGAAACTAAAACCGCCTTCCCGGAACATACTTGGGGATACTGTCTTTTAATTCACGACACTCACTTCACTTACACACCCATCACCGGGGATGTTAGAAAAGTGTCTGCTTAAAGAGATGGGGGGTAGATGTATTCGAGATTAGAGATTAGTCTGGGATCAGCGCTGGGAGAGGTAACATCATGTCTCGTCACGGGTGGATTGAAATTGAATTTTACACTTCCAACGGGGGTTTGGTAAAGAAACATTACTTGGACAGTAATTACCTAGCTCCTGTTGAGGGAAAATTTTCTATTCCTCCCGGGGCTCAAAACATTAAAGTAAAATGGCAAACCACAGGCCGCATATCATCTTATTCATCCTCCTCCTCCTCCTCTGACGAATATTTCTCATCGGAGGAAGAGGGGGAGGGGGTGGCTCTAGCTGAGGGTATTTTAACTTAAGGGATCAATCAGTAGCAGACATGACTTCGACCGGAGCGGATGTAACAGCTGTTCCTATTCCTAAGCCTTTGGAGCCTATAAATATTCAGACTAGCATCTTTTTAAAGTCAGTCTATTTTCTCAACTGTGAGGGGACAAAGTCAATCATCACGGGTATTTTCAAAAACAGAGACAACAGTCTCGGTATTTTGATTAAAGGAAGGAGAGGTTGGGTATGGTGGTCTTACGATACTTTTTGTCAATTCTTTGACCGTTTCAACGATATAACACTAGCACTCCATTACCAAAAAGATTGTATAATTGAGAAGGAGAACCAAAGTGAAGACAAGATCAAAGTTGCATGCATTCTTAACAGAAAACATGCTTATTTAACTGATGGGGAGCATACTTTGTCTTTGAATAAAGACGAGTGGGATCAGTTTATTTTCAATTTGCATCTAATCAGTCGGGACCTCTTGGAATTGTTTTATATAGAAGACCTTGTCAAGGATTATATTGAAAATATTATAATAAACAATATTTTCAAAAACTATTTTGAATTATTACCTCCCCACATAGTGGAAAGATTAAACAGAGAAGTTTTGTTTTACTTGGATCAATCAGATGATGGAGGCCGTAGTTCAATTTCAGGGGTTTAAAGACAATAATAATATGTTTATAGTTAAAGAGTTTGCTATTGTTGGGAAATCTTACAGAGCCCAACTCGTGTTCAAACCTCCTTTTGACTATGATATTTTAAATAGTAAAATGAAGCGAACAGCCAGATGGTTGACTCGCCACTATCACCACCTTAGGTGGGAGGATGGTAATGTTCATTACAGTAAAGAATTGATTAAAAATTTGTGTAAGCCATTTGAGGCTATTTACACCAAAGGCCTGGAAAAGGCAAAATTTTTAAGACAGTTTCACTATAATGTCTTGGAAATAGATGAAAGTTTGTATATAGATGATGATGATATTACAGTAGACTGTATTATTAATCAACATAAATTGAATAGCGAGAATTGTGCCTTAAAATCGGCACAATTCTATGCTGAGAAAATATTATAGGTCTCTTACATATATTTTTGGTATATCCGAGATGGGGGAATGAATGTGTGAATGTGGGGCTTAGTAAACTGTGGCGCCTAGATCCGAGGAGGGTCTAGGCTACACCTTTGAACAGCCCGGTGTGAATGTGATGAAGGGCCTAGTAGACTGTGGCGCCTAGATCTGAGGAGGGTCTAGGCTACACCTTTGAACAGCCCGGTGTGTATGTGGGAGATTGCGACTTGCTCAACAGGCCAGCGTAAAACCTGTAAGACCATGGGGCAAGTAAAAGAGGTTTGGGTAACACCTAGAAAACGTGAAATGTTTCCCTCTAGCAATTCTCCAAGTATGAATGTTTTAAGGTACAATGTTCACCATCAGGCTAGCGTAAAACCTGTAAGACCACGGGTGAACATAATAAGGGTTTGGATAACACCTAGAAAACGTGAAATGTTTCCCCTTGTACCTACTGCCCATCTTTAGGATTACCTTAGTATTTGTAAGAGACCAAAAAAAAAATTATAAAATTTTAAAAAATCCTCTGTTGGTCTCAGTAAATGGAGAGGTTACAGGTCAAAATGAAAGGGAATTATCCCCAGTAAATGACCGAGTGCCTCATACATAATGAACGGACCAACAGAGGGCAAAAAAAATATAAAAATATAAAATACAAAAAAGATATATTTCGGAGGCAGCAAATTGTTATGGAATGGCTGTCACGAACCACTGCGATGGATGGGGCAGTGGTTTAAAAAAGTGAGACTAGGCCTACTGGGGAACTCACTATAATAAAAAACGCGCCGGCGTCCATACGGCCTGGTTACGACCTACCGTGGTGTGGAAACTGGACGTTTAAAATTTTCAACATTACCGTGAGAGATAGAACTAATGGTTCTATCCTCACCCCAGAGGTAGGGCTCTTGGCGATTACTCTGGGTTAACAAAAATAAACGCGCCGGCGTCCATACGGCCTGGTTACGACCTACCGTGGTGTGGAAACTGGACGTTCAAAATTTTTATCATATGGTCTAAATATACTGGCCTTCCAAAGCCTACAGGGACATTACTAGTATCCCCTAAAGAATTGTTTAAATATCATGACTACCCACCTCAGGTGCTAGCTTTCTCACCCTGCCTCCTTACTCCGGTCTGCAGAGAAGTTTCCTGGAAATGCCGCATGGGTAGGGTAGTGTTGACTCAGCAAAGACCCTGTATTCCTCCACCTGTGAAAGGTTTTGTTTCAATATGACTGTATACAGATATAGGCTAAGTACAGAGGGGGGCTTAATATTGTTTAATTATTAATAATTGTGTTATTTATTAAGTAATAATAATTGTTATATGTGTAGTAATAATTGTGTTATATGTAATAATAATTGTTGTATGTGTAGAAATAATTGTAAATCGTTTACTAGACAAGATAATAAAAACGGCAGCTAAACCATAGAGTGAGGGTAAAAATCCCTGAGGGTGGAGCTGGTATTTTTGAATTAGAGAAATTCCAGGCTTTGTTGCCCGGCCTCTTCAACACCTTTGAGGAGGAATGTAAGGCAAGACGAGGTATTGTTGTAATCAACAACAAAGACAACCTATGTTTGCCTCGGGCTTTGGCGGTAGCGATTACCCAGCTAACTAATGATCCCTTGTACTATGCAGTAAGACGAGACAAGGGGAAACGGCAAACAGTGATGGCCCAGGAACTTTGCCGTAAGGCGAGGGTAGAGATCCCTGAGGGTGGGGGAGGCATCCCTGAGCTTGAAAAATTCCAGGCTCATCTGAAAAAGTACAGGATAACAGTATACAATTATGACAGTAAAGGCCGGGATTGTTCCCTCCGGTCAGATATGCACCCTACCATGACGTCACATGGGCGTTGGCTTCTCACCCTAATATAATTCTACTGAAAATGAAAACCTACTCAAATATGCTAGGAAGTTTTCTCAACGATTTAGTGAATTAAGTTTGAAAGAAAAGACAAGTCAAGAAAATAGATACTCAGGGCTACTCGATCCACCCCGAGGTTTATGGATACCTATCACAGCAACAAAACATTTTACAAGAAAACATCACATATTTTGAAAAAAGTATTTATGGTGACTCAGAAAGAATCTTGATGAAAATGGTTTTGGATGAGCTCTAAAAGATATAGAGTCTCAAAAAATGTCCAAGACCATAAAGGAAAACCAAATATGATGACAAGCGAGCCAAACATAGTAATTCCAAAACCATATAGGATAAACGAGTATTATATGTCCAAATAAAAAGGGACTAACCTATATCTACTTACAATCATATTGAGTAAGTGAAAATACTTACATTAAATAAAGCACAACTGGAGCGACGTTGTCTGGTGGACAGAGAGTGTGAGAGAGATATGGTATCGCTGTCGGAAAGGAGACCGGATGGCCGGCCGATAACCAGCCACAGGCCGCGGACCGCAGCCCGCGGTCGCAATCCACAACTTCACTCGCTCTAGCTTACAAAGTTAAATTATTCTCTCTCTTGATTTATTCATAATTTATATTACTTCGAATAAAATGTAATGATATAATACCTCCAAGGACCAAGTGTCTCAATAACCTTTTGACTGGAACTAGCTTTATTTTTCATACAAGTTTAACTTGTACACTTAATTATTTTGACCACAATATATTTTTTATAAGTAAAAAATAATATTTCACTCTTACCTTCAATACGCGCTCCCACGCATAAGTCTGCAGCATAAAACACCACCTTCAGGGATACAGGTCACTTGATATATCTAGTGTGACATAAACCATTATAATATACCGTTATACATATATAAATGTATATAATAGGGGTAGCATGACGTAGTATGTACGTATGCAATAGGGGTAGCGTGACATAGTATGTTATAGTATATGCTTTTTACTCTATGCTGTTGGCAACACCGGTACAGGGATCGGGGGCGGGGGACGGGGACGGGGGCGGGGGACGGGCGACTTTTAATACTCTATGTACACTATAGGGAATAATATGACATATTACTATCTCTATGACATATGTAATAGGGGTAGCGTGACGTATAGCACTCTATGGGGTTATACTCTATGTACTGTGGGGAGGTTATACTCTATGGGTATAGGTTATGTCCGCCATTTTGGCGGGAAACAAAAGTAAGGTTATGTATTTTAGCGGCAACCGAAAGTGAGGTTATGTGTTTTGGCGGGAAAAGAGTGAGGTTATGTGTTTTGGCGGGAAAAGAGTGAGGTTATGTGTTTTGGCGGGAAACGGCTCCGCCATCTTGTTTCCGGTGACGTCACATTTTGGCGGGAAACGGGGGCGACGGCCGCCATCTTGTTTCCGGTTCCAAAGTGGGGCCTACCCTACTGAGTCTCTCATGGTGGTGGGGGGAGGGCAGATGTTCCGAGCTGCACATGTCAAGGGAGGTTGCAGCGCCACTACTGACACATCAGTTTGCTAGTAGAACTGGCAGAGTAAACATCTAAATAAACATGAGTTCTGTTTTATATGTTTCTTTTATTAAAGATGGACTTTGCATTGAAACGCAAAGTTTTCCTATTGATGCAGATCCTATACAACAAATTTTAGTACATCCTCCAGAAAGTTATGATTCCATCTACATTTCAGTGCAAGAAACAAACGACCCCCCACCACCAACAACTCCTGATGCACAGTAGGACACGGCTACCACACGTCGTTAAAGCTTCAGCTCTTTACCCGAGCACACATGGACTCTGAGCTTCAAGATAATACTGTTTCTTCTACATCTACACCAACTTCCGAACAATTACCTACTACAAATGAAACTACTACAAGTCTACAAGTAAATGAAATTTCATCAACTGTTAGTTCTGATGCGCAAGCAATAATGTTATCATTAATTGGTTTCGACTAAAAATTCAACAATGGAAGAAGAAAGAAATTCGCTACTTTACAACTTGGTTTTTGTGAACCCGTCGAAATTTATTATTTGCCTACTTTCATTTTTATGTGGTTACAATTTTGGTTACCTTGTTCAGGAAATGCTAACAGATAAAAAGGAAGAACATTCGCTATATTTTAAAGTTTATGTTTATGTAATTGCATCTTTATTTGGATACTTTGTAGCAGGATATTTTCTTGTTAATTTGTCAATTCCATTTTTTACATGGTATTTTAACAGACGTGAAAATCAACAAAACAACAGTTTGTAAAAAGAAACAAAAATTATCTTGCATTTTCGGATTTTCCGAAAATGCAAGATCTTTTTTAAAAACATCCCCAAAAGACCTTGACACACTTCCGACCATTTAAAATTTAAATACCCAGCACAGCAGGGCATTTAAACTTTAAATACCCACCAACAACACGTCACAGCTATGTCACAGCTGATGACGTCACTTCCGGTCACGTGACCGGAAGTAGCTGTCAAAAAATTGACTGCCTGTCAAAGTTTGATTGGGCCAGAAACGCCACTTGCCCACTACTTCCCTTTCCAATAAAAGGAGCTAAAGAGGATATTTCAAACCACAGACCAATTGCTGTTATTTCTTCTCTTGCTAAAGTATTTGAGTACATTTGTGTACAACAGGTTGTTCGCTCACGTCAAAAATTTCATCACTCCATCCCAACATGGATTTTTCCCTGGCAGATCAATCAATTCTAACTTAATTAATTTCTGACAGTATACAATGGCTCTTGTTGACAAAAGTATTCAAATTCATTGCATTTGGAAAGATTTAAAAACACATGTTATAGAGTTAATCATTTGAAGTTATTGTCGAAGCTGCAATACTATATGGTTTGTCTTAAAACACTTTGAAATGTTTTTTTTTACCTTGCCTGTATCAACTAAATCAGTTTGTGATGTACACTAGGCAGGTTATAAAACTGTGCAATGTTATAAAACTATTTTTGTGGACAGTGAAGTGCCCTAAAGCTCAAATTTGGGCCCATTAATGTTCAAAATATCCATAAATGACATAATAAGTTGTATAAAAAACAGCCAAATTCTGATGTATGCAGGCGACTTAAAAATCTTTAAATTTATTAAACACTCACCTACGTCATGTGTTGTGCGGTGCGATCTCTGGGCTGGTGATCAGATGATAATGCATCCAGATCAACACAACACATTACGAAGAGGAAAGGGTTGTATATCTCTTTCGCTTGTGAAAAAATTATTTTTTGGGTTAAAAAACGTTTTTTGATTAGAATTTTTTTGTTTAGCCCTTCTACTTTTTGACTTATTTTAGGGCTCATACTAACAATTTTACCATTTAGAATGTAATTTGGGTAAAAACAAGTGCTTTAGGGTGTAAAAAATCGATTAAATCTATACTCAATCAATTTGGCCAAAATAGATTTCTCTAGCCTCGAAATAGTCTTAAATCCGTAACAGTTACTTGCCAATTTGCTAATTTGCTAACCACCTATCAAAACAGACTAGCATTTGCGTAAATGGATATCGTTAACGCGTAAACCGGGAAAAATTTTACTTTATCGACTTTTATTTCAATTTGGTATGTTGTTGATTTCTCAAAACCAAAAACAATCGCACAGAGGCGAATAGCATGGGTAGAAAACTGACTTTTGATTTTGATCCTGTTTTTGGTAAAAATTTTGTAAAAAATTAAACCTTTTGACCTTATCGAGTTTTTAAGGAAAAGTAAATGCCTCTTGTTTTATTGCACATATCTGTCAAGAGATTGCATATCGCCAGTTGAAGGCGATCATTTTTTGAAAACGTATTGTCTCATTTCATATATTATTCAAGTTACAATTTTTCATTCCAAAGCCTTTGTACTTTGTTGATAGAGTAAATTTAATTACAACCAAAACCTAGAACTAGCGACATTTGCCAAGAAAAACACATTTTTAGGTTTTTGATGACCAAATTAGCCAACATCAGTCTGACCTGCGACTAAATTCGCTATACGGTACGCATAAATATGGTTTACAAGTGTATATTTCAAATAAATACACTTTATTAATGTCGTACTACACTGAAAAATGTGAAACAGTTGATAAATATTTGTCTTTTATCACCATTTTGGGAAAAATTCCTCGGGTAGGCCTAATCAAAAATTAAATGAACCAACTACGATTTAAATGTATGTTTTCCTATGTAATCGAAGACCGTATGTAATTATTTTCGCTTTAATCTATACAACTACCAATCAAGAGTATATTTTCATCAACTGAATTGCATGCAAGCTGATAGTTGAATCCAGTTATCGAATCATCAAGAAAATTGGCATAGAATTTATTTAGAATCTCAATTTGTTTATAAATTTTTAGGTAAACCATTGGCAATAATACATTTTTTACGCTTTGTTTCCTTTACTTTACATCTAGGCTTTGGTATAAAACCATTTTCAACGAACCTTGAATTACTGTTTAGCCAAGAATAGCCGGAATTAGTCGATTGATCGCATTTCAATTTCTTCCAAAACTTTAGACGCATATCAGGCACAAATGCCCAAAAATCCCACTGTTGGTATTGGGGAAATATGCTCTTTCATTTCCAATCAAAATTCATACACGTTATACCCAGTCCATTTTCAAAAGTACGAAAATGGACCTGTGACCGTGACGTCACTGGTGCCCCGCGGTGGAACGTAGAGCTTTTAAATCTCATGGCGCTCGGCGAATTTGGTCTGCCCACTATTGGAATTGATCTGGGCATTTAGATATGAAAATTTTCTTTGATTCTATGTAAACTCCATCCCGCTAGGCCTCGTCAGTCCAAAGATATGTAGTCCAGTAAATGAAGGTAAAAAACGGGGAAACTGGAGAATTTTCTCGGTCAGCGCCGATTTGCATGAAAATTTAGGTTTAGGTTCTACTTACCCCCTACTTCAAAGTTAAAAATGTTTTAAGGGTTGCTTTTTCCCAGGGGGTGGCTACCACCCCTTCTAAGGGGTGAAAATTGTTACTTTGAAACTAAGCCTGGAAATGGATATAGTTCCAGCGGCCAATCAAAATTTGACTCGGCAGGCTTTCGGGAGAGCCAAACCAAAATTCCCTCTGTGTTGTTGTGTTCTAATAAATATTCCCAGCAAGTGTCTTTGTCCAGATGAGCTTTGAGATTGTTCTCTGAAAAAAAAATTGAGGGAGATTACAAAATGCATGCCCTGAAGAAAATATATTTTATAAATATCAGAAAGATAAGCTAACAGGCCACAAGTTTACTGTTAATTTTTTCTTTAGTCTTTGATTTTCTTATAAACAAAAACAATTTTGATACAAAATATGCTAATTTCTAGGAACACTGAATAAGTTGAAGAATTCATTGAAGTAAAATTAAAAGTAAAATGACATAATTTTAGGTTGTGAAACTTACCCCCTGTAGAAAAGAAGAGGTCTGCCATAATTTGTGCTTTTTCTTTTTCTGAGAGCAGGAGCACATCAGAAATAGTTAACGGAGATTCAACAAACAAAGGGAAACAGTCTCTGAAATATAAATTATTAAATCAATAACTAAAAATATTATATTTTTCACTTTTTTTAAACTAGAATTTGATAATATTGGTAAAAAAGTGTCATAAGATATGAGATCAAAACATTGAAAAAATTATGAGTCAACTTTGAAAATTTACCACACACACATTACAGACTGTTGTTTACTTGAAGAGAAACGTGGTTGGTATTATGGCGGGTCAGGTTAATTTAACTCTGTATTATTTTCTTCTGATCATAAAATTTGTCATTATTTTTATTGGATTTTTAGTTTTGCAATCTTATATTTGTAGGAGGGATTAAGAGAGAGGCCAACTACACAGCACTTTCTGGTATACATAATAGTGATTAAATTTTTTATCTTCCACCTTACAGAGACAAGGTCCTGTAAGTGCCTCTTTCTAAACCCGACCACTAAATACTAAGAATACTAGATGACTAAATACTTCACAGTAAATTGTTCTTAATTTTCAATTCCAATTTCCCAAGTTTGAAGACCTAAGGAGGTTCAAAAGTTATGTGTTTATAAAAACACACACACACAAATCAAAGATGAAAAACTAGCCTCACCATCACTAATGGTTATATTACAAAATGTGTTTGTCTACATGCAAGAAAAAAATCTACAAAATGTCTCCAGAGAGTTCGGAAACACCCTTTATCAAGAATGTACAGAGCCTCCATGTAAGTCAAGAATCAAGTACAGAGCCTCCCTGTAAGTCAAGAATCAAGTCATGAGTGAGTTAGTTACAAATTCAGTAGTGATTTTACTTAGAGCTTGACAGTTCAAAGTTCATGAGTTCACGAATTATGTTTGCATTTTTGAAGGAAACAAAACTCTCAAACGAGACTCAAAGTTTGCAAACCCAGTTTGAAAATCTCCACATCAAATGTTAAGCAATCTCTCTTGATTTTAACATAATATAGTAAAAAATATCTTACTGATGGTTTGTCAAAACAGTCTCCACAAGCAAAAGAAACTGCCAAGCACTCTTCACTTCCAATGACATATTGTCACTCAAACCGTCAACTAAACAGTCTCGAAGCTCAGGATCTCGACATGTCAGGCACAAAGCATGGAACTCTTCTTCAGCTTCCAAATTCTGTAAATATCAATGAGATGAACAATACTAATATCAATGAGTTAATGGCAATCTAAAATCTAAATCAACTATCAATGTGAACCATACACATGCCTTGTTATGAAAGAAGATAAATTTTTATGTTACAGATTTAACTTACTACCCTACTAACAGATGATTCATATGGAAGGATTACCAAGGGATCCCTTGGTGTGGTTAAATAGGCAAAACTTTTTGGGCCTCAATTTCGAAATTCTGAATTGCCATACCTCTTTTATGGTTTCCAATATTTAACATCATCGGTGCTTTGTTGAATATAATCAGGATTCCATCCAATTTCACAGTAACTTCCAACTCAGTAGAATTTAGGTCAGGTTAGTTAACTTGCTTTTCATAAATTAAAATTAATCATCAAAGCTGGCTTGCAACCGAAGGTTGATTACGGGACAATTAATAATTATTACAGGATTTGAAACAAAGCGATTGTTCCAGATTGGATCATGTAGATATCACTTTGACAAGTCAGGGTCGAGTTCACAGTAATGTATTTTATATGTTAAAATATAAAATTACTTTAAAAATCTACCCATTACAAACTACACATTACCAAATCAATACTCACCACTTTAGTAAGCAAATTTCTGGCTCCATCCAATTCCTTATTCTTCAAAAGTTTAGTGACTACTTCCAATACCAAACAGTGGAATCGTTTTCCATAAAATTTATGGAACAAACATTATGTCAAACATTATGGGAAGAGGACATTATGTTCTCTTCTTCCCATCCCCGATGGATTGCGAGGAAGCACTGCACTAGCGGTAATGAAACGAAGACCCCTTCCAAAACAACATCATGATCGGATAGAGGCAACCAAGGAGTCCAGTGAACAACGATTGGCAAATCCACAGGCACTGATACATCCCTCCTCCTCAGCAAAGCAATGTAGTTGAGGATCTGAAAGGTGAATTCGGTTGGTTTAAGGGGGAAAGTTATTCTAAATTAAATGAAACTAAATTGCACATGTCTATTTATTTCTTTGTAATGACAAAACATACTTCCTTGCATTAATAATTTATTTTCTTTGTTTGTCTCTTTCTATTATCCATGATATAATTTAAATATGAGCTGATAAAAACACTGTAACGATTTTGTAGATATTTAACCCTAGATTGGTAACACCCAAAAAAAACGTAAATGGTAACACTTCGTCTGGGAGACTACTTTCTAAAAATGGTATTACACAAAGGTTTTTTTACAAAGAATTATTTTATTACTCACAATACTTAAAGGAGGCGTTGAACTTACAGTCTTAAACATATCAAAGTCATTCAGCACATTCTCAGCAAACTTTTCCCTTGCGTTCTCCACACATCGCCCGGGAACGTCGGTCACAGAAAAATGCTGTCATCCGTCGCTTTTCTGAAGGACAAAATCTGCAAATATTGCGTCCTCTATTTTGATTTGGGGTGTTTGGAATCAAAGGAACTTCAACCTTGAGAATACTGGCAATTGTTTGTTTGAGGGGCCTGTTCAAGTTTGTTAACTGTGTAGACGGTGTTCCAACCACGGTTTGACCGTAAACGGTATGGTAACGCTTCGACTGTCAGACTACTCGCCCACGCAGACTGAAATAAGAGCCGGAGCACATAACCCCTCCTCACGGACCGCCGGGTGGGCGAACTGAGTTGGCAAGAGCGGGGAAGTAAAACAAATGGACAGTTTGCGCGTGAAATTCAAAAATGTGTTTTGCGTCGTCTGTGAGACAACACCTTATCAATCTAGGGTTAAATTGATTTTTTAAATCTGGTTATGCTCACCCAGTCAAAAACAGCATATGTTTATTGTTCGATAGAATTTCAATGTATTTTAAGAGTAAAACATTTAATTGCATGCCATGGGTATTTTTAAAATTACATACCGATTAAACTTAAACATTGAACTACCAGTATCTTTAAAATTGCAGGATTAGATTAACAATAAGTATAAAACACAACAATATACTATTACCATTACTATTACTGATTACTATTCATAATCAGTGCCATCTTTTACATTTATCTTTTGTAAAAAGTTAAAGTTTGAGAAATTTATTAGGATGTTTACACCTCAAATATACTTTTCAAACATATTTTATAGAAAATATTGATGTGACTTATATTAAGAAAAAACTTAGATTGATTTGGCACTCATTTATTTGAATTGATGTCTTTCTCCAATGTGGCTACTTCTTGCCGAGAAACCCTACCACTCCCAACAGCTGAGATGACTCACAACCAACAATATATTACCTGAATCAGTAACAGAACAGGTCCTGAGCACTAGGGCACGGCAGCAGAGACAGCAGTGTGTTAGCATGTGTCAAGGCCAGACGACAGATCTGTTGCTTCCATTGATCATCCCCATCAGCTGATCTGATTGCTTCAAACAGCTGTTTGGTCGAGTCCACTAACTCATCTTGACATTGACAATCGCCGCTTAGCTTAGACTTGAAACCTGTTTAAAAAGATGTTTTTTAAGATTTAGATTTTTGTGGTAAAATAGATGAGATAAAAATTATTCTTAATTTTTAGATGTATGCAACAGAAGCAGATTTGGAAATTTGCCATAACTTTTAATTCACACAGTGTCTTGTTGTTTGTTTTTGTGACTGTTGTTTGGCGTTTTCTCTTGTATGTCAAATTTACTTGTGCCGATTACATGTAAAAGCAAAGTTGATACTATACATTACACGGAATCAAGTTTTGTGGCGATGTCACTCCTGGCAATCTGGAAATTAATTATTTGTAAATCTGTACGTTTCCTTCACTCTAGTTGGGTAACTTTTTAAAGTAATGATCTTTCATTAATGTATACAAATTTCAAAATAAGTAAATGTTTATGTTTTATATTTTGTTGCTTTAGTTATCAATTTTAATTTAGTAACTAGTACTTTTTTAATAATTATATTCGTACAGAGCATTGTACACAAAGTTGATGTCTTGGATATTTTGAGTGCTAAGTAGCCAATGCCATTTCAGCTCAAATCGAGCACTACTGATAATCCTTAGCCTACTGTATCCAAACCCTAGCGCAAATTAAACCTTGTATCCAATATAAAAACATGGTCTCTCCCCACCAAGAATTCTTCCACCACAGTAGTTACCACTTGAGAAAAAAATTCTTACCAATTTTGTTACATTTTCTTTAACAATAATTTTGTTGGATATTTTACTGTTTCCTCTATGTTACTATTCAAAAGTGAATGCAGATTTTACTTAATTTATTTAAGTAAAATTTGTTAATTTTTTTGAAAGCCAGACTTTCAGACCGCCTACTTGTTTGACGTCATAAATCCTGCAGCATGGCCTGTATTTGTAGTGTGGCCTTGATACATCCATGGTGCGATGTCCCGATTGCTATGGCGCAAGTACACTCCAACCACCATTTTTAAGACCATAATTTAAAATCATGTACACCCAATAAATTAAAATATGAAATAAATTAACTAAAAATAATTGGTCTATGAAATATGTTTACAAAATTATTTGCTCCAGCTTGGATATAAAGGCATTCCAAGATTTTCTAGAGTTTTGTAGGTGGAAGAACGATGCCATAAAATACGATAGAGTGCAAACTATGTCACTCACTTTTCTGTACAAGACGGTCACGTGAAATCGGCTGTGGCATTTTTTCTGTAAAAAAAGATGATCGCATGAAATCAGTGGTAGCAGAACCGTGGTGTGACCAAAACCGCCTCAGTTTAGTATAAGGATCATACGAAATAGCGTGCGGCACGCTTCCGCGTCGTGTGAGACCACCCATAAGGTTACATACAACTATATATCGCACTACACCTTGTCGCTTTGGCAGTTGCATAGATAAAAACATTTGTCTAGATATGGCAGTAGCTTATCAAAACAAAGCCACACTGTGCGGTCTTGTTCAAAACCGCTTCGTGTGAAAAGAAAGGGGCCTTTGATAAAAGAAAATCGTGTGAAATAGGCTGCAGGTTTGAAATAGAAATGTATGATTATATATCCTCATTCCTGACAGACTTGAAAACCCATAGCATTTGTAAACCCATAACATTTGAAAATAGGATTCTACATTATTCACCTTAAAAATAAGCATGCTAAAATTCTGCTATCGCCATTCTTACTAAAAAAGTTCCTTTTCACTTTACTCAACAGCATTACATATATATATTTCTAATTATTATTTAGTGTGGTGGCTACTCTGGCATTAACTGTAATTTTTTCAGTAAACTGTTATTTTTCTGTTTTACTTTTGAGGTTAGAATTAAAATGATTTGATAGGAATACAAGTTAAAGTGAAATGTTGATTTTATGCCCCTAAAATAGTTAGAGGTTATAACTGTTACTCAGTCAAGTTCAAAGGACTTGTGATAATAGTAGCCTATATGTGAGGGTTTGTGGAATAATAATTTGTTGGGTGGAATTAAATAACTTTGAAATAATGTTATCTTTAACCGTTTTTCAGAGATTAGCGTTACCAAAATTAACAAGTTTTCTCTCAGCAGGAGTTATAGTCAAAGGTTAGTAGGCCTAGTTTGACCTCTTTACTCCCAAAGCATGTAGCCTATAAGGCATATAAGAGGCCAAACCTCTTGTGTTTAAGTGTGTACCATTGTTTAACTTAAGTATTTATGCAAGTCTCAATAAATAGATAACTAAATAATTTCTATCAATTAGATCAGTTAAGAAACAAAGGTCTGATGATAATGCTCCAGCATTGAAACCAAGGTTTCCACAACAAAACAAATCTTGTATTGTAAGGGGAGCCTTTATCACATTCACTAGAGACAAGCTGTTACGTCTGATCAGTCCTGTGTCTGTGGGGCTGATAGTACCCGGACTCGGTGGGAACCGGGGTTATTGGATGGGAAACAATCGTTAGTAAAACACCTTTATCTGAACGATCGATATTTCACTGATTTACACCCCTCATTTCTATCTATGGGATTCGGTGGAAACCGGGGTTGTTGGGTGCGGAACAATCAGTTGTCAACGACTCGGCCTGGCTGCAGATTTCCCACATTGGGAATTTAGCAAATAGACCACAAATTTCCTCTCCCTAAAAGCTTGGCCACTGCTGCAGCCGGAGCACTGTGGGCGACATCAAAATGGGTACCACAAATTAAAAAGGTACTAGGTACTCAAAGTACCTAATTCAGTTTTATATAATTGTTTCCTATTTCAGGTGCGGTGATTATTTCCTTTGTTTTCAAATGACATTAGCGATTGTGGAATTACGGCGGAGGAAACAAAGCGCTATGCATTACAGAGCCGGCGCAGTGTCACCTGATAACGGTTCAAATCGATATATCGCTATGTTCATGTGATAGAATTATCGATATATCAAACCAATTTGATTGCAGGCTATAGTTAGTTCCCCACGCGACAACCGTGGTTCCCACCGTGGCCTCGAGATAAGACTGGATGTGCACCTTCTGCGGAACTCGTACCCTCAAACAGTGCTTAACAGTCCTCACGAGCTTTCCCAGAAGGCGTTACAGATCTTCACAATCTAAGTGAAGCAGCTGTGGAGAATGGTTGGAGATTGGGATTCCTGAATAGAATGGATGGAATGTCTTGGTATTTTTTCTTAAGGGTATAGGCACTAGGCCTAGTAATTACTTTTTGCACCAAATGTTTTATTTTTTAAAAAACTTTTTTTATAGGGCTTATATGTAATTTACTTTTTTTATACTGGGTGTCCACATTCTGGAAAGTCAGGGATAGTCAGGGAAAGTCAGGGAAATTTATGTTTGGTCAGGGAAAGTCAGGGAAATAAGAAATTATGCTGAAAAATTACGATTGTGAGTTGCATTAATGATGGATGTTATCTATCTCGGTGTTACCATTGTTTCACCGTTGTATGAATTTAATTGTAAAGGCATTCATTTGATTTAAAATTGACTAATAATCAAACAGTCTGATCAAGTATTATTATTCAATGAACCTTTTTTTATTGCTTCAACAGGAATCCCTTTTTAAGTCACAATATCTTTACTTATTTTAGATCTAGAAAATTTTGTAATAGGCCTATTGAGAATATTTCTAAACATTCTCAAGAGTAAATTGTAATAAATTATATTGAAAACTTTCAAGTTTTGTGGTGAATTTCAAGCAATTTCAGTATTTTTCCTGCCATGACGGAATAGAGAGACCTTTAATTTGAGCCCCCTCCCATCTTTCTACGACTTGCCTGACGCTCACAATTTTGATGCAGAGAATCGCCTTACGAAATTATATATAATATGATGATAATGTTGGGAATGAAACAGCTGTATACGTTCTGAATCGATCAGCGAAGTTAACTGCCTTGTTTGAAATCCAAGCAAGAATCGTTCTTTAGAAATATATGGGAAAATTATTAAAAATCCTTATTCTTGACAAAAGGTGAGTTACAAAAATCAAAGTAGTCTACATCGTTCTGAAGCGTGCGCTGATAACTGAAAACAGGTTTTTCAAAATCAAAGGACCCGGAATTTTATGTTTTTTTTAAACAGAGAAATGGTACTTTTGTTTATATCTTATATATAGTGATCATACAATGTAATAGAAAACACTCTTTATGATATAGTGTTTTTTTTTCAATATAGCATGTAAAACTTCATAGTATCGATAAGAATGTTTGCCATAAATTCTTGGTAAAAAGTTTGTGAGTCAGGGAAATTAGTGGCCTGTGGTCAGGGAAGGTCAGGGAAAGTCAGGGAAAATTCCTATGAAATTTGTGTGGACACCCTGTTATACCTATGTATCATTTTGTATTTGATACTTTTTTTGTGGGATGGTAACCTACTATAAACCATATACAGAGCACCATACCAAAACAATAATTTTTTATTTCAGTATAAAAAAATCATTAGGGTTATTAAAAATCAACTTACTTTTAAGCTTACTCTGTTTTATTTGTACTTGTTTTAGATTCTATAAGAGAGGCATCAAAAAAAGCTGGAGGAAGTACGAAGAATAAAGGAAATGCAAGATGGAAACGCAGAGGAATAATTGTCAATGATGGTCGTTTTGTACAAAAGGGAACAATACTTGTTTTACAAAACTACTTCATGTTTCATCCAGGTTTAAATGTAAGTTCTTGGCAAGAAAGACAAAATCAAGGTCCCACTAAAATACATTGTCTCAAGTTGCAGAAATGTTTTAGACGTTTTTTTTGTGTTTCACTTGAAAATTTGCCCTAATGTAATTCGACCCTGAGCTTATCTATAGCTGTTAAAAAATATGAACCTTAAATATTGAGTTTCATACATAGTCTATACATTGTGTAACTAACATACTTTTATTGTACGGTATGTACTATTGCATTGCAAGTTGTGTGCGTCTATTGCATGTGTATATCTTTTGATTGAATAACATAGGGCCTAAGGGGGAAATTGAAATTAGGGGTTTGAAATGAAAACAGAGGAACGTGGGGAGTGGGTTCTTTAGTTGAAAACAGAGAAATGTACCAATTTTGACCTGTTTTACCAAGTTTGATCCTGGAAACACAAATCAGTTCATATTTTAACAAGTCACCAAACTTGGTGATTTATTTGGTAACTTGTTTGGTCTGCGGATATCAACTACATTAAACAGAAACAAGTATTAAAACCTATAAAATTAATTTGGCATGAGTATTGTGATCTCTTTTTCTCAGTTTGTGGGCGCTGTCGGAAAAATTCAAGCACACCGATAGAATTGTACTTTCCTAAAAATGTGCACAATCCCATTATAATTTAGGCCTAAGGCCTACTAGAGAATTGTTGCAAAATGAATTTGGAATTGTAAAAAATTAACATGGGATTTATGACTTTTATAACTTATGGGTTACTTTAAGTTATTTAAGTTATAACTTTATAACTTATGGGTTACTTTCACTTATCATCTTTTTCGTAGGCCCTCTTGAAAGATGGCTCTGAAGGCGTCCCAGTGTTCATGGATCAGGTATCAGGATCATGTCTTACAGAATAACAACATGATGTAAACAAATGCAGTCACATGCTTTATTTGAACATTGAGTAAAAAAACTAAGCCCAAATAATTTGTAGTTGAATTTTAACCAGTAGGCAACTCTCTAGTAATCAATTATTACATACTAGAGGCTTGAAGGGGCTAATAGCCCCTAAGCATAATCCTTCTTTACAATAGTATAAAATACCTTCTTAGAAAATATAGGCTTTTGGATCGACAACATTATGATTATTTGTAGCATTTGGTTTCAATTAAACAAAGCAGACCTTTTTATATCCTAATGGTTTTTTAAACAACAGCTATTTTACGTTATTTCTCATTTTATAGTAAGCTTAAGGCAATTTCAGTATTTTCCCCGAGTCCCTGAGATGGAGACTTTCAGTTTCAGCCCCCCCCCCCCCCCCCCATCATCCTGGACCTTCCAAACGCCCACAATTTTTCGCAAAAATTATACATATATGTATATGTAGATCATTTGGTATTAAATCTCTATCGTTATAACATAAACTAAACAAACGTACTAACTTTTTATAATTTTAAATTATGAAAAACTCAAACCCTTAATTATTATAAAATCAGAAAATCTTAAATTTAAAATATTTTTTGTTATAGTGCATTGAACGTGCATAGTTAGATGCATTTTGAAAAAAACCCACATATCAACATCTACCATATGGCTTTGAATCAAGCATTAGCACCACATGTTTAATGTAAACAAAGCAGACGTTTTTCAATCTTTTCAATCTCAATGCATTTTAAATGGAAGATATTTTTCGTTATTTCTCATTTTCTGGTATATTTGGACATAATCTGCTATTTTTCCCGACCCCCTGTGGCCGAGACCTTTCATTTGAGCCATCTCCTGTCATCCTGCAAGCAGGCAAACTCTCACAATTTTGCTTTAAGAAAATCGCTTACAGAATTAATAATATAGATTAATTATTATGTGTATTAATAGTAGTTCACAGAAAATATTATTATTGTTATTTGTGTGTTATTGTTATTAGCTTCATCAGTAAGCCTACAGTTTTAACTACTACTTTCAGGTTGGCATCGGCAGAAATGGAACTCTGTTTGCATTGAGACCGGGCGTTGTGAGAGTATCTTGTGAGCGACCCAACTTGAACTTGGACCGGGTGTGGACAAAAAAGGAATACGGCGGAAGGCCCAACCTGGAAAACTTGTACAAGAAATATTTCAATGTGATCCCAGAAAAACAACACAACAGGTTCAAGTTAATAGATCAAGTTTAAATTAATATTTGTATTTGAGGTAGTAAACAGTACTTTGTTGAGAATTACTTCTCTTGTTTATTTCATTAAACCCCCCATTTAACATTTTTTATTTTCTCCAGTTCAACTGCAGTAAATCATAATTCAATAATTTTTTATTATATAGACCTTTGACTATTATTTAAACATAACTGGTCTGTGAATCTGTTCAATTAGGCTGTATTTCAAAAATTGCAAAGGATCTATGAAAATGAAAATCACCTTCTAACCTTGAAAAAATTCTTGGAAAGGTTTCAGAATTCTCGGAAGGATTTCATATTGCCTCTGGGGAACCCTTGCTGATTGTAGGTGTGATGAGTTTATTAATGAAGTTTGAATATGACAGATTAAAACGGTTAGAACTATACTTTTCGAGGATGATTGGTGTTCATTATTGAATTCATGGGATATTGTTCAATTGTGTTATTCATCGCTCCCACCCTAACGAAACTTTCTGTATAAGACTGTTATTGTTATTGTCATGAAGATACCTTTTGCCACGACAGTACCCTCTCTTATTTGGACACCATTTGACCGGACTACATCGCACCAAAGTGACATATGTTTAAGCGAACAATTTTTATCAGTGCACTGGTTTAACCTGATTGGCAGGAAATGGACAGTACTATATAGACGATCCTCTTGGGAAACATTTGAGACCAGTAATCGTGTCTCTAAATCAGAGTTTTGGCTAGTGCAGAGTGCATTAGAATTATTGTTTTAACATGTTTTAGGGAGCATTGGTTTAACTGGAAAACTTGCTTTGTGTACGGGTCTCTTAGATGTCCGGATAATGAGTCTAGCCTACTTAACCAATTATAAAAGTATGTCATCTGCATTTCATTTTCCATTCTGTTTGGATTATTTGAGCTAATGCTGAAAAATGATTGATTGTAGAACTCATATGTGACAATTATTGTTCATTTCATTACTGTTATTGCCAGCATATGTGATGTCATGGAAGTTTTTACAAAATGACTACAGTACACCTCGGATTAGCCGGATTAATGTGGCGGAACAACGATCCGGATAATCCGAGGTCATTACAATATTGGTTAAATAGCGATCGCGTACCTTAGCCCTTGCTAAGTTGATGCTGCAAATGGTGTATCAAGACTACATCATGTTAGTCTTTCAAATTTTACAGGGTTTTTTAAAACAAATTTAAGGACTAAACTTCATTTATTATTAATCTTACGAATATGATGATAAAATTTATACGGTTCACTTACGGTTTAGTTTTGAAATAAAATACCAGTTTAAAATATTTAATTTACAGTATCATAACTCTAAATAACTCAAACTTGAAATAATCATGACGGAACTTAAAGTAACTCAAAACTTAATACAGTAACATCAAGTGACAGCAATAAACTAACTTGCAAAATTGCCGTAGGCTCTGCCTTTGTTGATTACTGCTCGCGCCCCAAGTAGCAAACCAGAAAACTATGTTCACGAAAACCAGTAATGTAGTGTTCAGGCAATGAGATTCCTTCAATTATAGTGATTCAAAATAAATGAAGTAATGTGTTGCATAGGCATTTGACTTTTAAAAGGCGCATTTCACTTGTAAACTTGCTAAAATCACGTTTTTGTCGTGATTTTAATTTCTTGTATGGACCGGTATGAATAATTTGAGATCTGGAAAATGTGGGGTCCGGATAATCCGAGGTGTACTGTACTTGAATTAAAAAAATTATTCATCTATTTATTATGTAACGACACACCGTACACCTATCTACATTAACACTGATCTGAACTCTATGATTAATTCAATGAGTTTCACTCATTAATAGAGTTGGAACTGTAAAATTCAATGTTTAGTATAAATAATTCTAGTCTGCTACGTTTATCTAATGATCTTTAAGAAAGAATCAACATAACATTACTAAGAGAGTTTGGTCCTGGAGAAATTATATTGCAAGCAGAAAGAAATGATATTTTCAGTTCTAAGCAGTTTATTTAAAAATCAGTACAATTACAAACTGTAATTTAACTCATCCAGATGAATTTGCATTTGGCACTTAAATATCTTATTTAATTTAACACTATACAACTTTCCTCTTAAATGTAATGATAATGTGACACAGACACTTAGATAATAAACTGATACATTAAAAAATACCAGAAAGCAATAATACAAAGATCACTAATACGAGAATAATAACTAAAACTGGCCATCTAAATAAATATAAAAATACTAACTTGTAAACACATTAATTAAAGCTTTCATGCATCTTGACAAAATTTTGATCAAACTAATCAAATTTTTTTTAAACATGCTGATGATGTACAAGGCTTTGAATGCTCACACTTCACTTTTATCAGAAAGTTAAATTATATAACCTCATCAAACTATTCAGAACAAGTAAAAGATTTATTTAATGTTTACAACAAACTCAAATATAAATCTATTTGTATAAATATAATACATCAAATCTCTTCTGTAGGACCAAAGTGAACCTTATTTAGTGAGAAAAATAAGTGAGGGTCATTGACATTAGCACATGTGATGATCAATAATTTATACCATATCACAATATTAATACTTTTCATAGAAACTAAAACGTTTATGAAATTTAAATTTAAACACTGCTCAGCTAGATTATTATCAATGCCGGTTTGTAGATTAGGATGCTTTGAACTGGTAACGCCACTTTTTAAGGTTTTTTCAGAAAATAAAAACCCTAACAGAGCCAGCTTATCCTATACTCTTATATGAGTAATGTTATTGTGCTTGCTTGCTTGCACATTTATCTCAAAAACGGCTCCGAGGATTTCCTTCAAAGTCTGGAAATAAGTTATTTATGACTCAAAAACATCTTTTACGCAGATTACTTGGCCAGAGGAAATTTAATGACGTAATAAATCGAATTTTAAAGTTGTAAAATTTTAACATTGGCCTTATGGGTTGCCATGATAGCAACGACAATAAACAAGGAAAGTGTAAACAAGTGAAGTAATCATAACAGCTGTTTGGAATCTACAGCTATTAAGGGAAAATACAGCACGTGGGATGAAGAGTCCATGGAGCAATAAAAAAGGTTTATATTAATAAATTTTATGACATTGAAATATTTTATAGTAACTGGATGAACTAGTAAACATGAAATAACACCGAGCAAGGCTCGGTCCACCAGGTACTTCTAAGTAAACAACAGAGAGTGTCATAAGAGAGTATGGATAAACAAATCAGCTGAACTCTTAAACGCGACGTTGGCATTTACAACTTGTGCATTATATCTCCGCTATGGCTAACTATGCTACGAACCGTATCATATGATATTTCAACCGGTAAACCCAAACTTTGACAAACAGTAACAGTGGGGCTGCAGAATAATGTTTTCAGAAAAGCACCCCTTCCACCCTGCGCCTTCCAACCAGCTGACTCTGCCATAGCGGAGATATAATGCACGAACTGTACAGCGCCAAGGCCTTTAGTATTTGAGATGGCTATGGTATTATTCTTCCACATTGATCTTAATAGCAGTTACTATTCTACAGCTGTTACCGTTCAACCAGTCTGATAAATACATATTTAAAATAAACCAATAGATATTACTTGTGATATTTGGACAGTTTTATTTTAATTTTGTATTTGTATTTCAAACTGAAGGCCAGGCTTCTTAGTTTTCAAGGAGGTGCTCTGCAACTGTAGTAGGCTATTTGTGACACCCTCAGAGCTGCATTACCACTAAGCAAATTTGCAATTGGTGATCGGTGGGATTTGAACCCATGACCCTGCGGACCGAAGTTCTGCACTCTACCACTACACCAGGCTGCTCCCTCAGCAGTGGTAGGGTTTAGTTTAATTGATAACTAGGAACCATAAAAAGTTACCATATACCACAGAGGAGAATCTAACAGAGGTTGCTTTTAAATGGGTCTTCTGTTGCGCCCAAGTGCTTGCTAGTTACAGTTAAATCCAGCTACAGTTAAGTTACTAGATACTAGTTACATCCAGTTACTAGTTACAGTTAAGTTAAATTAGGAGAGGGCAGCGATGGTGCTGCTCTCTCGCGGCGATAATGGTAAACTATTTTTTTATAAGTCCTCGACACCAGCTGAGCGCAACATTAGAAGCTACCTCTGTTTGATTCTCCTCTGAGCATATACTAATTGTAGTTGTCGCTATTATTTCTGACAATAACTTCCAATCAGATGGGCAAAACTGGAATAAAGCAAAGAAAAAAAATTCTAACTTATTTATACAAGAGTATTCTTCACTGACTTCATAACATTCAAATACAGTAACATAATTATTAATTTAATTTATAGAATTTTTATTCTCAATACACTGTTAGAGTTGACCTTTGGCCTAATTTTTTCCCAGTAAAATAACCATCATCCTTATAAGAGATTGACCCTGTGTCCTAAAGTGGTGTGTTTTTACATTCAGCCTTTATGAATAAATAACTATGCTAGAGCCATTTATTTATTTTATACACAACCAGATATGAGTTATTGGCATAAAGTGCATTAGGTATTTCACCTTTATAGCATCGAAAAGAAAACTATAATCAACTTATAAAATGTTTATATCTTAAAATCAACTCATTTACATTCAAATTACCTTGAATGTTGAATAACTTCTTTTTAATTGGTTGCTTTAAAAAGAGCATGATTTTCTTCTCTATACTTTTGTTGTTCTTTATCTACTGTACAGTAGAGTCCCACAAACCCGGACTAATGTGGACCGAACGGTGTCTGGGTTTGTGAGAATTCCGAGTTATCGGGAAATGAGTAAAAATAAGAATAGTTTCTGTTATTTCTATAAGAAATCATTTATTTAATGCATAG
Organism: Flexamia atlantica; assembly: GCA_035578135.1. NCBI lineage: Eukaryota > Metazoa > Arthropoda > Insecta > Hemiptera > Cicadellidae > Flexamia > Flexamia atlantica. The sequence goes on along the minus strand of JAQJVK010000026.1, from coordinate 7,228,760 downwards.
TAAAAAATATATAAACTATACTAGTTACAAAAAAAAACTTAAAGAAAAACTAAAACTGTTTTAAATGTGTCACACCGTGCTCTGGCCTTTAATCTTAATGCACTTTAATGCTCTGGCAGGCTTTCCGAGTTAACCAAAATTCCGGGTTATCGAAGTCCGGGTTTGCAGGACTCTACTGTATCAACTTTCAAAGTATTGTAAAATATAGAAAGGATCTTCTAGGAGTCAAAAAATTTACCTCTTGTTCACATTTGAAAATGATTTAAAATTTAAAAACTTGAAACAGCAAATTTGTCTAATAGTCAATGATCTCCTCGTTATTTAAAGCGAAACTAAACCCTGTGTGTACCAACTCTGGGAGTACATGACACACTCGTTATTCCCACGAAATGCCAGTGTCCCGCCAAATGGGCATATTCATTCCCAAAATTATTTACAGTAATACTAATTCAATACCAATTCTTAAGAGAAAAATATTACTCAGCTGCTAATACTGTTTTTGATACTCGTGGACAAGCATTTCTCAGCAGCCTTAAATTTTTGTTTAGTCTGCTGGCAAAACAATGTTTATTATAATAAGCTTTTCCTTAAAATCTCTTTTCCCATGGACAAATACTAAAATTTAAGGGCATAAATGGCTCTTCCCTTTAGTCTATACTTAAAAAATGTTATAACCGGCCAAAGTTTCATGGGAGTCTATTATCTGTAGGGGGGTGTTACATTTTTATATATTTATTTTTCCAATTTTGGTTCAGAACTTCAGGAGTAGTCTTGATCACAAAAAAACCCAGCTTATTAAATAAGTACAGTAAAATAATAGTTTTTCTGTGATTAAAGTTTTTTTTAATGTGACTTTATAATACAATAGTACCAAGAAAATCACTTGATATGTGCTTTACAAATTTGACACCATTTCTTATTATTAATCATTTCTTTAGGTTATAGAATAATAAAATTTCACCGGCACTGAAAGGAGCAAGTTCCTTGAAACATAAATTAAATTAAAGGAAAACAACTAAACATTCAGCATAAATATTCTTTCAAAAAACACTGATCAACACAAACAAAAATGTTTTAAAATATCATAAAGCTATAACAACCATCGATATCGGGTGGAGAAAAATGCAAAAATAGTAAAATCTACATCTAGGTATTCATTCCTTGTGGGGAAAGAGGACGGATGAAGATCGGGAGCAATTCACTCGGAGAATAACAGAAGGAAGGTCTTCACTGTCTTGTTGCTCCCCTCCTAGACCTGTGGAAAGATACTTTATTGTTAAATACTTTATTGTTGGACGACAATACAAGTGTTGCATAGTAATATAGATAACTACTCTTGGCTGGAAAGTTACTATTTTCCGATAACTGCACGGTAAATTAACCATGCATTAGGAAACAGAAATAACGGAAGTAAACAATCAGCTGATTGCAGCAACCCAACTTTTAATGCACGTTTAATGCATTTAGAGAAATGTAGTGGCAGCAATGGTAGCACTGGATGTTTGTTTGTTTATTATACGTTAGGTTTGGACAAATTGAGAAACGTGATGGTTTATGCAAGGAATACGTTATGACTAAAAATATTTTTTTTCTGATAACTATGATGTAAAATATCATACATCACACGCCCGTTAAGTTTTACCGTACACTCATGAAAATTCCATGCTCGCCTATGGCTTGTGTGGGAACTCTCATGCTTGTCTAGTAAAACAGTAGGCCTACTTACCGGTCTAGTAACATAATATACTATTTCTTACTCACCGGCACTGGAGGTGGCCAGAACTGCAGAGGGGGCGAAGGACAGTGCAGATCAGTTGGTGTGTTTCTTGCGGTGGGACATCATCGTGGACCGTGACACGAAACACTTGCCGCAAACATCACACGAGTACGGGCGCTCTCCGGTGTGTAACCTAGTGAAGTGACAAATCGATCAGCTGTTTGATATTTTCTTGTCGTAAGTATTTTAAAAATTACCAAAATGGTCTTTGAAAAAGGAACTTTTAAATAGGTAGGCTTAATCTTAATGTGTTGTATACACAACACACTGGTGTCTATTTGGCTATATTGTCCGGTTGATGTAAAAACTCATACCAGTTGAACTGGAATTTTGCAAAACAGGTCATCTAAGTCTAAAAAATACTTTAAGACAGAAAATACTTTTTTTGGTTTCAATGTTTTCCTTCCCAACCTAATAGAATTGATTATAAATTGTACCCGATAAAATATTAGAAGCTGAGAATTCTAACAATGAAAGGAATAAGCAAGAACGCCATTCCAAGCAATCTAATTTATTTTAATAATGAAAAAATGTAATTTAAACCTTGTAACTCAAGGGAAGGATGGATAGCGTACCGCATAAAAAAAATCCCCAAATTAATAAAATTAATAACAGTTATTTAGCACTGTTTAAAGCACTATCAGTTGATAGACCAATCTATTAAACAATATCAACTCTATGGGTTTAAGGAGTCCGATACTGAATGCATGGAATATGTGATTTTTCTTAAAAAAATGCTGTATCAAGTCATACAGGTTTATAAATTATGTTTATTGTCAGAAAATTTAGTCAAACCACAAAAAAATACATTTTAAAACTCTCATAAAGCAATAACGAATAGAAGTCAGTATCGTCTGTAACACTCACCGTTTGTGAATCGCCATCGGCGAGAACTGCGTGAAGCTCTGACCGCAGATGTCGCAACGGTAAGGCCTCTCGCCGGTGTGGCTGCGCCGGTGACACCGCAGGGCGTCCCTCCGTGCGAACGCCTTCCCGCAGACCTCGCACACGAAGCTCTTCTCTCCAGTGTGCATGGTCGAGTGTATCTTGAGATCCACCCTCGTCAGAAACCCCTTCCCACACACTTCACACATGAACGGCTTCTCCCCCGTGTGTATCCTGAGGTGAGTCACGAGGTAGGACTTGCTAACGAACAACTTGTGACAAACCGTACACGGGTACTGGCGGTTATCCGTGCCCGAGTGAACGCGCTGATGCGACTTACACAGACCTTTCGTGATGAATCCCCGCCCGCAAGTTTCGCAGATGTACGGTTTCACCCCTAAATGCCGGTTTTGATGGTCGAGAAGGCTCTGTTTAGTTTTGAAATTCCGCCCGCACGTTGTGCAAGGGTAAGGCTTTATATCACTGTGGACTCTCTGGTGCACGATCAGATACGACTTACACTGGAACCCCTTCCCGCAAGAGTTACAAGTGTAGTCGTAATGTCCTGTGTGTTTCGCTTCGTGTTGGGCTAAACCTATCTTGGACCGGAACGCTTTATCACACGAAGAACACTTGTAGGGTTTTTCCCCTGTGTGCTTTCTCATATGTTCCGCCAGCTTGTAGTTGGTTCGATACTCCTTACCGCAAGTAGTGCAGACTTTCATTTCTCCCGGTTTTGACTCCTTCTTGTTCTCAGTTTTCTTTTTAGCCTTATCTTTCTCTTCTTCCTCTTCTTCAAATTTCCCTCCTGACGTCTTTGTATCAGGCTTGTTCTTCTTGGTTACACTATGTCTTTCTTTCTTATGGGTGAGTAGGTCTTCTTCAGTCGCAAACACTAAACCACAAGTCATGCATTTATTCCAATGGTATTCGTAATGGGTCTGGAACTCGTCTTGCTTTGAGAAAGCCTTACCACAAATATTGCAGAAGAACCACGAAGTCTGATGTTCGGTCGGCATTATATAGTCTCCGTTTTCAGTCATCTGAGGTAATTTGTCATTTGTGAGCATATTTTTTAGCATAACACTGAAAGAAAAGGAATTTTAACAATTAATTTTATTAAAAGTTCAAATACAGCTTAGTCTAAGGTAGTTACTACTCCTACTTAGTCTGTGAGTCTATGGAGTTGAAATTATGTCTCTTCTTTCATAGCTATGATGGTCTAGTCTGATATTGAATTCATGAATGCAAATTAGATAAAGAATATCATACAATTTTATAAAATGTATAAATTAATTACCGTCATGATTTTGCCTCTAGAGAAAAGTCTGCAGTGCTCCAAAGGGCTCACCCCTTGAATAACGTTTATTGCAAAAATAAATATTTTTGGAATGAAGCGAGTGTTTGGGAAAAGCGTGAGTCCATATGAAATATATGATTGAATAAAAGCAAAGTAGGACATCCTTATACAGGGTGTTTTTTTTTAAAAACTTGCTTCTTAATTTATTCAGAAACAAAAATAAATTTTAGTATTCTGTTTTCTGGAAACGTTTACCAACGCAGGGGGAAGTGAATTTCACAGTAAAACTTTATCCCCTCAACTACCCCCTTCTCACTCCAACCCCTAACTTAAAATTTTCAAATGGCAACATACCCTTTGTGACATATCAAATTAAAGAGCACAAAAAAAGAAAAATTTTGGTGGAAGAAAAATTAAAATTGCCTCATGCGTTCTCGAGATATTCAGTTTTTAAGGGTGTTTTTCATTTAACTTCAAATTTTTATCATTTAAAAATTAACACAGACATAAATATGATGTTAGCGGGAAACATCTAATTAATGACAGGGGAATGTGTGGTGAACTCAAAATCAACCCTTATTTCACCCCCTTCCCCCAAATCCTATGTTGAAGATAGAGACTTACCCCAAGTGATATGTCAAAATAAAGGGTATGAAAAAACTAGATTTATTGCAAAAACTAAACTGAGATCCAATACAGAATTTTTGATATCCTCGAATTTTACAATCTGACAATCAATTTAGGTGCAAATTATTTTAAATTCTGTACCTATCCGGTATCGAAGAGATCCATCTAGCCAGCAATAATCTTTTTGCAGGAAGAATGAATTTAAAGTAATTTGCATTTAAATTGATTGTCAGATTGTAAAATACGAGGATATCAAAAATTCTATTTGATCTCAGTTTAGTTTTTGCAATAAATATGTTTTTTTCATATCCTTTAATTTGATATATCACTTGGGGTAAGTCTCTATCTCCAACATAGGATTTGGGGGAAGGGGGTGAAATAAGGGTTGATTTTGAGTTCACCACACATTCCCCTGTCATTAATTAGATGTTTCCCGCTAACATCATATTTATGTCTGTGTTAATTTTTGAATAGTAAAAAATTTGAAGTTAAACGAAAAACACCCTTAAAAACTTAATATCTTGAGAACGCATGAGGCAATTTTTATTTTTCTTCCACCAAAATTTTTCTTTTCTTGTGCTCTTTAATTTGATATGTCACAAAGGGTATGTTGCCATTTGTAAATTTTTAGTTAGGGGTTGGAGTGAGAAGGGGGTAGTTGGGGGGATAAAGTTTTGCTGTGAAACTGACTTCCCCCTGCGTTAGTAGACGTTTCCAGAAAACAGAATACTAAAATTTATTTTTGTTTCTGAATAAATTAAGAAGCAAGTTTTTAAAAAAACACCCTGTATAATTGAATGTAAAAAAAATCTTTAAGCTTTAAGATTAATGCTACCATACACTACTTATCATTACGAAAGGTACGATGGTACAATTTTATCCCAAAGATTAATTAATGTGTAGAATTTAATTCAATTTCCATAACTTAAGTCATCTCACCTGTTATCAGTATGCATGCCGTTAGCAACGCTCTCATCCACCATGTTATTGCTGTCATTCATGTCAGCATCAGGCATCGACGAATCATCGCTCTCGGTCGCACTTTCGGAATCTTCCGACTCCGTTTCACTCTCCGGGGCCGGGTTGGCATTGACGACTCTCCCTCGCTGCTTCCCGCCCATAGCACTTTCAATTTTGATGAAAACGTCCGGTTCGCATTTCAAGTTTTCCGAGTGCTTGTTGTTGATAGACTGGATGATGGATGGTTCGTGGGGGGGCAGCTCTAGCGAGGGTTCCAGAGGGGGGTTGACACACTGGACAAGCACTGCGTCGGTGATCGGGGTGTTGACCTGGAACCACCGAGCGAAAAGAAGTTGTTGTCATCTATTTATTTATTTATAACAACAATACACATACATGTTAGGGCCTCGGTAAGTATACAAACTTATCATTGAGGTCCAAAATAACACAAGAAATACTTGATACAAAATATAACATTAATTTCCTAAATGCTAACCAAGAACACAAAAAAAATCGTTACAAGCATTTAGTGTGGCATGAGGTGGGCTTCAAAAAATATTTCCATAGTATTAAGAAGCAAATGTTCAAAATTATGTTTAGCGTGTGGCAGCCCTGCTCCACACTGCAGAAAAACAGCTGCATCAGAACAACTTTAGAAAAAACATACAAGAGGAGTAAGGTAGAGAAATAAGCCTGCAAAGTGAAAGCTTGAGTCATTTCAACATGTTACTTCTTGAAATTAAATTGGTCATAGCAAAGAATCAGAAACTGTTCCTGCCATATTTATAACGAAAGAAATTATCAGATTTAAACAGAAGAGAAGTCCAATTAAAATGAATTCATTCTTCCCTAGATGTTTTTTTTTTATTCCAGAAATTACAAAAATTTACATTGCAAAAAATAAAATTATCTGTACTTGCATTGAAATAACAAAAAAGTCCTTGATGCTTCTTGATGTATTAAAAAGTAAATAAATAAATAAGTTACATGCAATGAATACAAGTACCATATAAAATATATAATGTAAAAAAATACAAACTTTAAGAAGGTCTAACGAATAAGCCGACATGGGCACGAATGCCTGTGCGTCAGCTTCGAGATGCGTCCTTAATAAACTTAGGCCCCTTATTTTAGATTGAAGAGAAAAAAAATTGCAATGAGGGAGAACTGGAATAAATTTATTATACCTGTAAAACTTAGTAAAATCAAAATGTAAGTGAAAAAAAAACTTAAAAAATTTGCGATGTGAAAAACGTGATGGATTGATGGCAACACTACGACATGAGATTAAGCAGGCGCGGGGGGGAGGAGGGCGGAGAGGAGAGGCGAGCGGGAGTCGGACAGTGCAACGGTCAAGTCATAGCGGGGCCGTCGTCAGAGTCAGTCACAGTCAGTCTCGCCTGTAATCTGGCGCGATGATAATCTCGGCCTCGTCCCTATCCAGACTTAGCAACAAGTCATTGACACGCTTTTTAAAAATACTTGTTGATGGTACTTGTTGTGACTGTGTTTAAAATTTAATCATCAATGTGACGTTATTAACATTTAATGTTGTGAGTAACTCTTAAGTTGGACCTTCTAAATAGTGTTATTTTCTAATTTTATGTACCTAACTAACAATATAATTATCATAAGTAAATAAATAGGCTAAGTAGGCTTATGGAAATGCCCTGAAATGTCCAGCCAATGTACAGAATTAGGCCTCGTTACTGGTAAGATTGACGCTGTAGGCCTACAGGCCAATATTTTACAACTTGGCTTGTACGTGCGTAGTTGGCCAATTGGAGGGCAAAAGTTTGAGCCGGTGGACGTAAAGAAATATTCACCTTAACAGGTACATTTCAAGAAATTTAGTGCAATATGAACAAATAAAATTAAGTCATTTTTTTATTAAACAAAACAACAAACAGAATGTATTAATCCCAAATACAGAGGTGTGCTTTCCTCTCAGTAACTGACTGAGAAATGGGCATGACAAACATCCCAAGTGAGCATTTAGCATAAGGCAATGAACGAAAGCACTTACTAAGGAGTGCAATGCAGCGAATGTATTAACAAGCATTGTTAACAATGTTGCGGCATGGTCTGCACTCTTAACTATCATAGAAATTAAATTTTGGCAAATAAGGTAGCCTAACTTTACTCACCTGTAATGGTACAGACAAAGGCATTGGATCCACCATAGGAACAAACTCCAAGTCTTTGAGTATATTATTCAATTCACATTCAGTTTTTATACTTTTCTCCCTGAATTCATACAGCAGGTCCAATTTGTAAACACACTCTTCACATACCATTTTAGGTAGTTTATCTGTTGTGTAAACCTAAAATAACAAAATGGGGACATAAACAATTTTTAAGAGTAACTGGTAACCGTATAGAACTAGCAACTAAATATAAATGGTATGAACCAGTAGCTTGCATACTCAAGTAGACACAAGTCTACAAGTAGACACAAACAATTTAGCAGCTTCTTCTGTTATTATTTAAGCCTATTAATCAGTTTTCTTGAAATTTCTATTTATAGCCTAGGCCTATATTAAACATTGCAAACACAATCCTTTATAATAGTGTCCTTAGAGAAATTTTTGTAAAAACCCAATCATTTTCTCCAATTTGCTGACTTGTTACTTTTATTCAAGTAGGCCTATGGGTTGGGGTTGATGGGCGCCAGCTGTCAGACTTATCGTTTTCTTTATAGTTTCTGGTAAATGAGGCTTTATAGCTCATTTACGATTTGTAAATTTGGGATTGGATTAAATGGGATGGTGTATTCTGTAATCAGCTACGAGGGGTCACGAAATGTGGATAGTGTTAAGCAATGGCTTATGGATGCAGTGGTATTCCTAGTGGGTATTAATATCTGCACAGGTGAAAACTACATTCATCCATTAACCATACTCATAACCAAACCTGTTTAGGCTTATCAATCATCAATATTAGGGTCATTTTCAAAATTCATGCAACATTGCATAGATGGACAGGCAAATAAATAAACTTCTATTATATTAATGTTTTCCACAAATATTAATCACACAACTACTTGAGATTCCAGCCCCAGCAATATTCTCCGAGTTTACTGAAATTTTCTTTGTTTTTTCCATCATTTTATAAATTAGATCACAGAAAACTGTCATGAGTGTTACCGCAGTAAAATATATCGGTGTTTATTCATTAATGAGAATTATAATCGAAACACCCATATAAAACTACTTCTAATAATAATATATAACCTGTGCAAAATAAAATTAAAGAAAATAAATTAGTTTAATATAAATATTTAGTATTTCATGTCAGGAGTGTTACTAGTATGCCAAAAAGATAATTTACTTTTAAATTCATATGGATCCTTTAGCAAAATTTTATACTGAAACATGGTTTTTATTAGCATACAATAGCACTTCATACTATTAAATGTTTATTGTGTGTTATTTTTTTTAATCCAACTTAAAAATATCAATTTTTATTGCAGTAACACTCATGACTTAAGGTAACACTCATGACAGGAGGTAACACTCATGAGTAGGTGTAAGAGGTTTAATAAAATAAAGGCTCAAAAAGTTAAAAAAAAAATTTATTTTAACTGAAAAATAATGGTAAGGCAAAATTATAACTAGCCTGTAGCCATAGAAAGTTGAAATTATGTGAATTAGTGGTCATAAACTTGACAAAACTTAACTAAATCTAAATAAACTCAAAGTGAAGAAACATCTTAAAATATCTATGTTAAATGTTCATGGTAAAAACTTAGCGATTAGGCTACTGCAGTTCATTTTCTAAATTGAAGGGGAACTCGTAAACAACACGCTGCAATCCTTCTAAAACCATTTGTGGTTGGGGTAAAATAACTTTCACTTGCTTCAAGTCAATTACTGATTCGTCTTTTTCGTTTGTAATATAGCTATTTCCTTGTTTTCCATGTTTGCTCAAAAACATGACTGCATAGTCTCCATCCTCTTCCTCCAGGCATACTTTTGTCACAACTGCAGCATACTTGTGTTTCATTTTTTTTCTAGCACCACCTGCCAAAAATTGTTTTCACATTAAAAGTTTTAAGTGTTAAACCATTTGAAAATTGTATATTAGGTAGGCTTATTTAGGGTAGTAGGCCTAATTTAAGCCTAATTTAGGCTAACAACAGTCCGCTTTTAACCTTTAAACAATATTTTAAAATGTTTTACACCGTTTTGGTAATAACAGTCTGGTGTGTTATGAAGGCCTTGTTTGTAATCCAAGCTTAGCTATAAAATGATCCACACATAAATTTAGTTTCATTAGATATAGGCTAAATCTGTTTTAATTTTAAATAGGTTATAATATTTTAGGCTTAAATTAACACAATTTTCACCAAACCTTTGAGTTTAGGTCTAAAATATAAGTCTATAAATTATATCAAATAACAAACTATCAAAAATGTGTAGTTTAAAAGGAATAAATTTCATTAATCAGTTAATAATATAAACCTAGTTGTTTAACATTTAGAATAGTACAATAATTATTTTCATTGATTAGGCTATAGGTCGCCTTTTACAAGTTTAATTTAAGTGATAATCCACCTACCTAGCTTTGTGATTAAGTTGGTAGGCCTCTTCACGTTGAGCATCCAACTTTCGTTTTTCTCGATATCGCTTTTGCTTTTCAGCAGCTGACATCTTTGTCTTTGCCTGTCAATAATAAAAATTTATTAAACCGATTAAATCATACATTATCATCAGCAGGTTATTGTTAGTTAGAAGTAATTTGAAAATGTTACACAATAAATAGAGCATTCTACTGAACATAACAAACAGCCATCTGAAATATAAGAATAAAATACAAAATATCAAAACCCTTCACCAAACGTACCAGACTGGCTTCATCATAATTAACAGCTTAAATTTGACAAACAATGTATCAATTGTGATGAAAATATGTACATTAACATTATTGTCAGGAGTGTTGCTTGTCGGTCATGAGTGTTACTTTTTAAAGGTAACACTCATGACTGGTAACACTCCTGAAAAATTTGATTTGCACGTGCTGTAAATAGCCAACACAATGACTGGCGTATTTTGAGGTTATGTTTCCTGAGACAAAATACTATTCATTAATAATCAATGCTCAGTAATAATACACATATCACAATTTAAGGTAAATTATCTAGGTAACACTCATGAAAATGAATTAAAATACTCACCATGGTAGTTTTTATTGCTGACAATTTTTCTTCCAATTTTCATCTGACCTCCTAGTAAATCACTTGCCATGAAAGAGGAAACGCAATGGCCTATACTGCCAACTTAACAGAGCAATAACTCCCAAAAATCCCTTTTAAACTTGGGTAACACTCCTGAAGTAACACTCCTGACCAATTTTACGGACACAGTTAAATTTGCAAAACTGATAGAGAAATAAATTTTTTAAGAAAGCATATTTTACATTATATTGTTTCTTAGGTTCTAATAATTATATTAATACATTAATTATTGCCTAAATGAATGTATTTATTGATACAGACATATTTAAAGCAGTGACCAATTGGTTATGGACAAGCAAATAATTGTGTTTTCCAAGACATTTATATATTTTTTAATTTTCCCTTTGATGGAAGAATCTTAAAATTAGTGCCCCTTAGTTCAGAATTATGTTTCCTTAATGTAAATAATTAGAAATAATATAAAAATACAAAAAAAAAATTAAAAAAAATTGAAAACCCCGTGGACTGCAATGTTGCATAAATTTTGAAAATGACCCATTAATCATCAAACTCATTGGCCTATTTGGTTGACTTATTTAATACCATTCCACTGACCATACGTAATAAAGAAGAAATTACAAAAACAAAAGACTTGTCAACATTCAACAACTATAGACACTGTACGTCATTCGATGAGCTTTTCTCGGTAAATGTTCCGTATACGGTAACCTCATGGATTTTGATGAAAACTGTCTTAATGTGTTCCTTTCACTATTTTATTACAGAATCAATGCAAAATTTTCCGCGGAAACGCCGGGAAAAGTGGGAAAATCGGAAAAAAACTGGGAAAACGGGAGAAAAACTTTTTTCTTCAAATATTACGTTGTGGGTACTCAAATTGTGCGGATTGTTGTCCTGAACACGAATATGAAGTTTGTTTTCAGATTGAACAATTTTGAAACGAGATATCCTCAAAAAACGTAAAATAATAAACAAAGAAATAACTTGCACATCAAAACCTTGACTATCCAGGGGACCAGGTGGGATTCCGGGGTATTGGGCGGGGAACTATTTTAAAATTTCCCTTCAAAAAACTAAAATTTCCCAAACTGGGAAATTTCCCATTGCGGGAAAATTTCCCAATTACAGCAAAACCTTGACTATCTAGGGGACCAGGTGGGATTCCGGGTTATTGGGTGGGGAACTATTTAAGAATTTCCCTATAAAAAAGTAAAATTTCCCAAACTGGGAAATTTTCCCATTGTGGGAAAATTTCCCATTTTGGGAAAATTTCCAAAAAATGGGAATTTTTAAAGGGAAACAATAAAACTAAACTATCCAAATGTATTCAGTTATGAAGGAGGTCGAAGGAACGGCAGGTTAGGTTATGTTAGGTTAGGTTAGGATAGGTTGGGTTAGTTTAGTTTATTTTAGTTTAGATATGCAGTCTATTTAGTTGAATCAGTGGGAGTTTTTGAGTTATTGGGTATTTAGAATCACCGCATAAATCAAATAATTTCCCCATGAGGGGCTAATTGGGGGCTTCATAAATAACCGGCTCAACACCTCATAAATAACTGGTGACTCACACAAAAACTGTGTAATGTCCTCCTCCAGAAAATAAATAGATTTATTTTAATTTAAACCACAACAGGCTTAAAAAATCATCTATTATTTCTTCATTTGGTATAACTATGAACAAATTGTGTCATTGTATCACTGTCAATTCTAATTCATGTCATTCAATACCTATATTAATATTTTTGATTAGGGAAAATCGGAACAATTTAAATAAAATCAACAAAATAGAATCTTTATATTTTCCTAAGTTGGCACACCTGTACAACCCGTTCCAAGGCCAGCCCGTTCCTTATTATTTTACAAGGGTTTGCAAGTAGTGATATTTCGGATTTTTGGTTTAGGGTTTATAATTGCTATCGTATTTGTGAATTTATCCTTTTTATTATAATAATCATAATTTAAAACGTAGAATCCAAGATATTGAGGAAAAATGCGAACACAAATTTTTCGAAGTAACAAACTAATCGCGCAATATACACTGAAGTCGTTTCGCCGAGTTACAGACAACAGCGACAGTCGAAAGAAGTTGGTCGTTTTGGCATTTACTTTTCGACTGCACGGAACATATGATTCTATTTGCTGTTACTCCCCTGCAATCCTTAGTCGCCGTTAGATAATGGGACCATCCAGTCGTCCGTCAGTAAGTAGTTTTCTCACCTATGAAGTGCGTTTTAAGACTATTAATTTCTCTATTTGAGGTACTTAAAGGGTTTTCCGCGGCAAAATTCGAGTTGATTCTGTAATAAAATAGTGAAAGGAACACATTAAGACAGTTTTCATCAAAATCCATGAGGTTACCGTATACGGAACATTTACCCTTTTCTCAAAGCTCCGATGTTGAAAAGACAGTCCTAACATCTGCTTTAAGGAATAAGTGTCAGAAGTTCAGATAGGCCTACGGAATAAGTTATGTACTTATACCATTTCATCTTCAACGTTAAGTTTAAAAAATGAATTTTGCAATAGCTTTATAGGCATTTTTTGATGAAATGTATTCATCCATTTAGGTTTAATGATTACCAGACAGGTCTGATTAGTAGTCCTCCCTGCGAGTCAGCTGATCGACAATTTAACGGTACGAGTTTCAAATAAGGTCTTCTGCCTTTTAAGGTTATGTTTACTGTTAGCAAGTGTCCAGATTCATTAAACGAACTTCTCAATATAATTTGACATGAGAAAAATTCATATTCGCTTTTGTGTAGGTATCAGGTAGGTATATCAATAAATACGATGGAGTCCAGTCCAATCTAACACACTATAAAAATTGAAGTACGACTATAGGTAGATGATTATCAGATGTTGAAATATAATACAATAGGCAAGTCTGTTGTAAGTACAAATGGAAGAAGATCATAGCCTATAGTCATACTCTTTTAACAACAGAGGACTTTGGCTTATACAAACCTTGAGAGAAATTGTAGAACTTAAAATAAGGTCTAAAAAAGGCTTACCTTTATGGGTAAACATTCAGTTATTTTTTTGTATATTTGTCGCATATCTCCTTCTCTTTCAAATATGTGCAAACCCATCAAAACACTCGTTTTGGAACCACATATTCGACATAGTTCACTAAACTCTGAAGGATCCATTTCTTTAAAATAAAGGACAAGTTAGGACTAAAGCAGTGGCAAGGCTAGGCCTGGCCTATGATTAGGCCTACAACTTATAACAAAGGCATAAAATCTAAAATGGGAAAACTTAATCTGGAATATTAAATACAAAACACTTGATGAAGATCCTAGTATTTAAATTGTAATACATGTTATGTTTAGATATGAGTCAATAATCGCATTTACAATTCAACAACAAAGGAAACAATTTTCACACTATATCAAACAAATAAACCTGTAATAAATATTGAAGCAATTGAAGGTTAGTATCTCGATCTCGATCCCGAAATCATCAAGTTACCAGTTTCAGAGAGACTGTGAGAACAATTTAAAAATAATATTTTAACTTGGTATATATTAAGCTAGTTAAAAAAAATCATCTAAAAAGGTGTTGCATAATATACACTCAAAAGAATCCGGGTTATACAGAACTATTTTTACAATATATATTACTACTTTACTTTTGCATTTTTACACATAATATTTTTTAGCCCTTTGACTTTGCTGAGGGAGGGTTATTGTAGCCATAGATAAAAATACCCTTACTGATGTCAAAATAGACTCAAGGTGTTTGTATGATATATTATGTACAATTCAATTTGGCTAGACCATAGATATTTTTTATCTGTGGCTGGACTGAGGAGGTGTTGAATGAGTGGACAGGGATGTCACTGAAGTGCCCAAACAATGACTTGTTAGTTAGGCCCGTATTATACACGGACACTGAGCGACCCAGTGGCTGGGACGCTAGCTTCCCTGGACACTAGTTTAACATTGATCAAATGGGAGTGTCCCGCGAGCTATTATACATCGGACACAGTTGGCTCGAACGCAGATCTGCGTCCGAAGTGTGTCCCGGCTGTGTCCGAGGGCGAGTCGCAGCCCGGACACACGCGGGACACAGATCTGCGTCCCGGCAGCTGGGCCACCGGTCTGACACTTAAATGGAGCCAAGTGGCAAGCTTATTGGAGCGGGTTAGTTCGATGCACTTTATTCAGATGGCGTTGTAAAAACATGACTTTCTTCTTCTTCACTGATTCAGCCAATCAGAACGACGATAACGATCTGATAACTTCCCGTTCCGTTTCCCTTATTTTCTGTCACGACGCGACGTGTACACAACCATAACGAGTTGGAATTAATAATCTGAGTGTGGGAAAAAACCTAAAGTACGTTTGCAGAAAGTTTTTCTAGTGTAAGTTGTTTCGCGAAATTCTGTACCGCGTGATTCATGTTGAGCTTAAAGCTATTGATGGAAAATAAATACGTAGATGTTTACATGAAAGCACTTAACCCTTTTAGTGCCAGGATCTCGTAGCGAGACGCGCACACTAACTACCGCTAGTGCCGGGATCTCTTAGCGACATCCTGTCTCTAACTGCATAGAATGCCAGGATCTCGTAGCGAGACGTTTACATTTTTATACATATAAAATATATTTTTTTCGTTTTTATTGGCTGAAATTCGTGCCAAATGCCTTTCTATAGTCAAATATTTCGTTTCATGTGACTTTTCTCCTGAACTGCCTTTATGGTTAGCTGAAATGACGTACTGAAATGCAAACAGCTGTTGGCAGACAAATAACCATGCATTTCATATGGCGGTGATTCAACTTCGTTTGTGTAATTTTTAGGCTATGTTTTTGTTTTACCTATAGTAGTGAGGTAGGATAGCTATTTTTTTGGGTCGAATATTAGGTTTCCGGCTACCACCATAAAACTTTGCATAATCAATGATCATGCATTTTGGAACTAAAATCAGCCCAGACCCCAAAAATTAGACATCTAATTTTCAAAATGGCGGCTAAAAATTGTTGTCAAAGGACAAAATTTAACTATTTAGACTATTGGTCGCCAATATGAGACCCTCCCCCCCGTGGGAATTTTCGACACATGTATTTTTTGTTGCTACTGACATGTACTTTAAGGTTTAGCTTGTTTGCGATGTTTAAATTACAGCATAACCCAGAAAAAGAAAAAATATCATTGATAAATCGTTGAAAAAAATAACATGGGATCTCATTAAAAAAAGTTACCTGACTGCATTTTTGACATGCATTTTTTGATATATTGACTCGGGACCAACGCCTATCATTGTTGGGTGGCCAATCCTTTATTTTGACAAGATAAACATTTTCGGCCGCCATCTTGCATCCGCCATTTTGGATATCAATTTATATTTTTAAATGTAAAGATGGTGTTTTGGCACATCATTATGAACTAGATTTTTACGCTGATTACAAAGCTGAAATCCGTTTTTGAAAATATGCATTCGTTAAAAAGATATGCACTAATAAAAATTTACCCTATACATTTCTTATGGACGTTTCGTATTTTCAATATTTTTTTGGATTGTTTTTCTTCTATCTCTCATTTTAATAAAGATATGTAGTTCGTTTTAGTCTTAAAATACTCAGTGAAATATCGGCTTTAATTTGTGATATTAATCATCAACATCGGTTAAGTGACAGATGAGCTGTAAGGCTCAATTTAACTTAAAAATCAATTTTTAAGAAATTTAATTTTAGTCAAGTATAAATATCTCCGGTTCTAAATTAGGTATTGAATTCATTTTGGTCTTAAATTACTCAGTAAATCATCAGCTTTCATGTAAGCTGACTTTCGATAATATTAGAGTAAAGTTCATGTAACTTTTGAGCTTTCACTCAGCATAAATTCGTTTTACTTCCATAATTTTACATTTCTTGAAGGATTTCTCTAGTTCCAAAGAAGACTCAGAAATCGTAAAGGTCTTAATTGACTTATTAGATTATTGGCTTTCATTTGAGTCATAAATTATTATTATATTTTGAGTTTGAACTAAGTTGTGGTCCTAAAACCCACATAAAATTAAAATTTTCAGACATTTTCGTTTATATAAGGACTGATATCTGCAGTTCCAGGAAAGATCTGAAGTTCTGCATGTTTTTAAAAGACTCGGTAAGATGTCAGCTTTCGTTTGAGACTGTGATAATTTAATTAAAATACGTTCGGGGTGAGTTATAATCCAAATTAAGAGTAAAATTACAAAATAATTAAACTTTATATCGTAACGAGCCTTAAAGTTCGTTTACAGCTAAACCGATTTTACGTATCAATATTTCTAATAAAAGCCGACATATCGCTGCTTATTTTAAGACCAAAATGAACTAAATACCATATTTAGAACCAGAGATATAAATACTTGATTGAAAAAAAGTTCCCGAAAAATTGATTTTTAAGTTAAATTGATCCTTATAGCTCATCTGTTACTTGTCCGATGTTGATGATTAATATCATAAATTAAAGCAGGTATTTCACTGAGTATTTTAAGACTAAAACGAACTACATATCTTTGTTGTAATGAGAGACAGAAGAAAAATAATCCAAAAAATATTGAAAATACGAAACGTCCATAAGAAATGTATAGGGTAAATCTTTATTAGTGCATATCTTTTTAACGAATGCATATTTTCAAAAACGGATTTCAGCTTTGTAATCAGCGTAAAAATCTAGTTTAAAATGATGTGCCACAACACCATCTTTACATTTAAAAAATAAATTGATATCCAATATGGCGGATGCAAGATGGCGGCCGAAAATTTGTATCCTACCAAAATAAAGGATTAGCCACCCAACAATGATAGGCGTTGGTCCCGAGTCAATATATCAAAAATTGCATGTAAAAAATGCAGTCAGGTGACTTTTTTCAATAAGATCCCATGTTATTTTTTTCAACGATTTATCAATGATATTTTTTCTTTTTCTGGGTTATGCTGTAATTTAAACGTCGCAAACAAGCAAAACCTTAAAGTACATGTCAGTAGCAACAAAAAAATACATGTGTCAAAAATTCCCACGGGGGGAGGGTTTTATATTGGCGGCCCATAGTCTAAATAGTTAAATTTTGTCCTTTGACAACAATTTTCAGCCGCCATTTTGAAAATTAGATGTCTAATTTTTGGGGTCTGGGCTGAATTTAGTACCAAAATGCATGATTATTGATTATGCAAAGTTTCATAGTGGTAGCCAGAAACCTAATATTTTCATACGAACCTACCTCACTATAGGGTTATAATTGAAATATAGTTTGTATTTTGTTATTGTGGATCTTTTTAAATGTTAAATTATGTTTCTAGTGTAAATAGCCTATGGAATACGAATACTGTTTTAGGTAGGTTGCTTAGTGACGTTGTTCAACTCTGCATTGTTGCAAGGTTATCGTTTTATGTTGTTAATTCATAACCTATTACAGTAAATTGATGTTTTATACATGGTTTTTACTTACTTGTTCTTTTACGTAGTTTCACATAAAACTAATAAAAATTGCATCAGAGTAAAACTTAAATATGTTTTTTTAGTGTAAACATAAAAAATGAGTATGATGCAAATTTTTTTTAAAAATTTATTAACATTTATTTTTACTAGAAACTTAAAATTTGTCTTTCTTCTTGTCATTTATAAATAATAGAAGTATTTAGAAACAAATAAAAAAAGATTTGTTAAAAAATGTTAATAAATAAATTTTTAGTATTTTTTTTCCCAAACCCTTACACTTTTGCTAAAAAGGGCCTGGCACTTCTTGCATGTAACAATGAAAAAATGTCCGGCACTTCTTGCACCTACATTAAATTTTTTTCCGGCACTAAAAGGGTTTAATAAAAATTAACTAAGTTAATTTTTATTAAGTGCTTTTATGTAAAGATCTACGTATTTATTTTCTATCAATCGCTTTAAGCACAATAAGAATCATTCAGTACAGTATTTCGCGAAACAACTTGCACTAGCGGCAAACGCACTTAATCTAAACAAACCGGTAAAGTCATTAAAATTGAAAGTCTAGCAAACAAAACAAGAAAACGAAAATATAAACAAAGCAGACGACGACGATCGATATTTCGCATCGACGACCATCGATATATCGCATCGACGACCATCGATATATCGCATCGATCTTTTTAGTTCGTTGCACTTTATTCAGATAGCGCTGCTGTTCCCTTACCACCGAGTTAACATGGGAGTGCCATCTCTTTACGAAGTTCATTATTACTCTATGGCTGGGCCGCCAGCGTCTCTAGTCAAAATTAACATTGAATCTTATGGGAGTGTCCCGTGAGCTATTATACACGGACACACGGTGTCCCGGACACAGACAGCAGCGCATCGCCCGAGAGTGGTCGTTTTTTTTATATTTATGTTTATGATATATAAATATAGTGGTCGTTTATGATATATTTATATTTATAAAAGGTTATATAACCTTATATAAATATAAATGTGACTCTTCAAAACTCCTGACTGGCAATGAATTAGGAGTTTTGGTTTGAACATTTATTTATTTGCATATTGATCTGAATATAGCTGAATATCCTCTGCTCTTACCTTAAAGTTATGACCATCAGCTTCTCTTCCGGTGAAATGCACCTTCGTAAATGGGTATTCGTTCCAGCAACGTCTCCTATAAGTTTCAGAAGTTCTTTAAGTGATGATACGGACATCCGAAAGTTGTTAAAAACCTTCTCTTGATGAGCACACAGTTCATCAAAAAGTGTAAAATATAATCCTTTTTCTGCTCGCAAAGAAAACATAGGATGCCTTTGCATTCGTCGTCGACTTCGACGTCTTCTTTTTTCAGAAGTAGGATGAGCAAAAGCATATCTTCGCTGTTCATGGTAACGGCTGAGTGCACGATATTTGGAAGTGGGGCGGTGCCGATGCGGTGTCCCTGCAGCGTCCCGGCTGTGTCCGAGCCGCTAAACAGCTTCCCGGACGCTTCCGGGACGCAGGCGGGACGTCGGCGGCCCAGCCGCGTGGGACGCTGAGTGTCCGTGTATAATACGGGCCTTAAGAAAAAATAGGAGATGATCGTTTCGCCGGTTGTTGCAAGTTTCCTTTTAATGAAATGTGATAGAGATCCCACTACACGACGCATTCATGTTTAAGTCTTCCGTTATCAGACTTGACAACAAATCAAATCATGCGTACAATTTACGGTTTAAAATCCAACATTATTCAACCCGGACGTTCTGCACCTGGACGTTTTAAAACTTTCTTGAATAATTACATTTTTAGCGAATTTCCCCTATAGGGAAGAAGCTATTACCGTAGGTCTCATGGTAAGACCTAAGCCTGAGACCATGATAACTTTTCGTTTTGGGGCCCCCAGAAGCAAAAACACCATTCGTTCAAATTTCTATATATATATATATATATATATATATATAGTGATAAGTACGAATCAATAAGTCTACATTTCATCAAAAATCCGGCAATAAGTCTACGTCTCGCGTAGACTTATTGCCGTAGACTTATGGCCGGTTTTTCAGATAAATTCTTGTCAATAAGTCTACACGGGTTCACGTAGACTTATTGCCGTTGGCAATAAGTCTACACGAACCCGCGTATATAACTGCATTCCTGCCAACAACATAAAATAAAAATCACAATGCCGTCTGTGATGATTTTGTAATGATTTAATTACCCTTTAATTTAATTGCCTTTTAATTTTAATGTTCGACCACTGTTAGTATTTTGGAAAGAAATTTAACTATAAATTTGTACCATATTTTAAATAGACATCTTGAAATAATATTGGCAGTGTATAGTATGACAGAATTTACCATCTGTGACATGTGGTACTGAAGCAATATGCAGTTAAGTGCAATATGTAATGGGGTATATATAATTTTTAATCCTATAAAAGTAACATAATATACAAAGTAATCGCACGGGTAAGCAGTTATAACCCGATTCAAATCATAAGGCCCAGTCTGTCCGTAAGACTAATGTTAATTTTAGCATTGGGCTTACGGGCGGTGTGGGCCTTAAGTTTTGAAACCAACTATATCTCTTTCATCCACCCACTCTCACCCGAGACCAGAGAGTGTGCTTTATTTTCCCGCCTTCCGCCCAAGCTCGTAAACGTCGCGACGAACGGTGCTATACGGTCCCGCCATCCGAGACAAACAATCAATCTTTAATTCATTCGCTTGAACACTGTTGATTTCACTACAGCAGACTCTCAATGGTCAGGGAAATATGGACTCCCCTAGTAGCCTTTGATGGCCAGACGTCCCTTTTTTTTTTATAGACGTGCGCCGTTGTCCCAGTGAACTTTCTCGGGTGCGATTGGTCCAGTTTTTGTGTTTTTTTTACCAAAATAAATATTAATTTTTATTTTTATTAATCTTTAATACATTAGCTTTGAACATTTTGAATCAATCGTAGTTTTTAAACATCCAAGTCAGGGCCGTAACAACCACCGGGGCAACCGGGGCACCGCCCTGGGGCCCCCAAGTGAAGGGGGCTCCGAAGGGCCGGCGGCCGAGGGAGCATAAAACCAGACCCGACCCCGACCTCCACCGTCCGTAATATTTCCGGAAAACGTAATATTTCCGTAATATTTCTTAGTTTACATCAGTGAAAAGTGACTAGTTTAAACTGCTTTGAGACCGGATTTTTTCCTACAACTGTTTTATTTGGCCATGTTGACTTAATAATGTAATAAATGTTTTAGAACCAAAGGTCACATAAACTGTGGTATAAGGGATTAGAAGTCTTGGCTAGGTATCCAATGATTTGGGGTTATAATTTATGAACTAAACCTGAATGATTCAATTTCATTTCAGTGTCATTCTTATGATTCAATTTGTGCCCGGAAAATTTCTCAGCTTGTAAATCCAAACAATAAAAAGATTTTTAAAATATTGTATGGTTTTATTGTATTTTACCCTCAGTTAAGTCCCCAAACAATATATTCTTTATTTATTATTCGTAAATCAAGTTTATTATGAAAAACTAAGTACTTATGGCCTGTGAAAAATTGTAGAGGAAATTAAAAATCATGTTAAGTTTCACGCACGCACATGCTTGACTAAGATATGGGGGCCCCGCCAGCCAGTCTTGCCCCAGGGCCCGCTATAAGTTAATGCGTTACGGCCCTGATCTAAGTTAAAGTTTTCTGCGATGCAAACCAACAATTGAAAAAGTCAACTTAATTCAAACCCCATTTGGTCAATTTGACATCGAAGTATCTGCAATTTTTCTCAGTTAGTCGGCAAAATCTGGGGTTTCTCGTCAGGATCTCGCAATTTCTCGCTTCACGTACAGTTCATAGGTTCCACATATAGTCATGGGCCTATCATTTCTGAACATAACTCTATATCTGTATTCCTCGTACCCTTATTGATTCTCTTATTTAGCTTTGCTGGGTATTATTCAGTTTTACCACTTCATCCCATTACTACATTAAAAATCAATGTCTATCTGTTTATGCACTTATTTTAATACTCTATACAATCTTTGTGTTACATACTAAAATACTCTTGGCGGAAGGCTGAGTTTGAAGCAGCTGTGAATTACTTTCCTTATGTTTAGTGATTTGTTTAGTTGCTATTACAACATCATGACAGCCCATGAGGCAAAATGTTAAAATTTAAAACTTCGAAATTGCTTTTTCACGTAATTATATTTTAATTGGTTAGGGGACCCGTATAGAAAACGTATTTGAGCTATGAATAAGTTATTTTTCAGCATAAGAAGAAGGAAATCCTAGGAGCCGATTTAGAGTTAAAATTTTGATTACAGTAAAACAAACAGTAATGCAAACATAGTTTATATAAAAGTATAGGATTAATTTAAAGTAAAATGGCAGTCAGTGCAAAATTTGTCTCGAGTTGTTTTGGAACTTGTTTAAATCTTCCAATATCAAATAAAAAATACTTTACCAGGTTGAACGGTAAAGCAAAGAAGTGCATGCAAGTTTCAACGGTATATCGGTTGAATTTACTTTTGTAAAGTGTCTAAAAACCCACAAAAAGATACTATTTTTCAAACATGTTTCAGGGGAGCATGAACATGTTTCATGTTTCATGTTGGGGGAGGGGCATGTTTTGCGGGGGTGGGCCGTGCCCCTTCTCTGCCCACGCCCACCGGAATTAAGCTTCCCGTTTTAATTGTTTGAAGTTCTAGTTTCCTTAGGTATTATCGCTGTACTCATTTCTCTTACTCTAAATGGCGCGCAGCAGTGTTGTCACCCAGGACCGTTATCACCGCAGAAAGCGCGCCAAATCCAAGGCTACGAGGAGCGACACACGGGTTGCGTTGAAGCCAATGCAGGGCTGGCCAGCCGGCCACGGTGCGGCGGCAATGGCGGGAAACAGCCCGCTTACTAATTAACACATACCTCAATTATTAAACTGACCATATAAATCTGAGTGTTTTTGCTAATTAATTTTAGTTAAAGACTCTTAATTCGGTTTCATTACAAAAAAATCCGTTAAACACAATTACTAGGCTGTTAAAGGAAGCACGAAGCAGGAGTTTTAATTGGTAATTGGAATTTTTCATTTTTTCTCTTAATATTATCAACTCAAATATGGCTTACGAGGTATTAAACGGTCGAAAATTTAAAGGGACACAAATGTCTCATCTTTTATTATTTTAATTCTATTCCGACAGCCATAAGGATAATTAATGTGAGCGTAGTTTTCCTACGTTTAGTTCCTTAACTTGTGAATTTATTAAACGTAACATAAAAGTGATTAAAAGTTCAAAAATACAATGATGAATGTGAATCATGCATTTATTTTGACATCCAATTTGTATTTTATTTTAGCCAACAACTAGATTTTAGTGAACTCGTTTAAGAAAAATCGAAAAAATATAAATATGATTATTGTTACAAATATTCTAACTGAATATGGTAAAACTTAGTATTGATAATTCGAGTATCTCTTACGAAACAAAGATAAAACGTTTATTTTGATAAAAACTTAATATTTTGTCCATTGTGCATGTTATTTAAGTGATCATCGACCTATATGGCTATTCTAACTTTGACCTTCCGAATTACACCATTTGTTAGAAAATTTAATTTTCTTTCAAAAAGCCATCGGTGAACATCATGGGTTTCTAAGTTGGGCGGCAATTTTTTATCGAATTAGTGCGCGTCGCTTATTCCCCATTAGTTCAGGAGCTGAGAGGGGTTGAGCAATAAGCATGCATGAAAGGGCGACGCAATATTTTTGTCGATTGTAGTAATATTGACAGAAGTGATGAAAATGACGTATGTCACCTATTTATCAGTTGTCGATATCGGGGGGGGGGGGGGGAGGGGCACACATGGCGGGGGGCGCTATGCGTTAAAACGCAGATATCCCTAAAATTTTGAATGATAGAACATTGGTTATGTATTTAATTACAATAATGAGGCAAACAATAATGATCATTAGGAACGAGGTCGAATGATCATTATTGTTCACTTTGATGACTAAAATCATATCATGAATATGATCACTATCTTCATTTAAGGAGCGAGAGTCATAGTTTTTATCGTGAGCATAGCCACGGGCAACTGCTAGTAATATAATAATCCTGGCATCCAGGCACACCTAATATTGAATGAAATGAAATAATCTAAACAAAATATTCATACCTGCTTCCTCATATAAGTATTTTAGAAAAAAACAAATAAACAAAAGTTGTCCACTGATCACAGTTAATTACAACAAGCGGAAACGATTAGTTTTGACCAGATATGTATATTTGTAGGCATCGGTGACCCTGAATTGATTTATCTAAAATTGTACGTTGTCTTGACGTTAGCCCTGCACAGGCCATGCACGGGAGCACGGCTGGCTTGACAAATAGCGAAAATAAGGATACGGTAGGTAGCCGAATCGTTTCGATTGACCGACGAATTTGAAGTAGGAAAGAATGTTTAATATCACGAATCTGGGTTCGTTTGGAAGAAAATAAGCTAACTTAAAATGTATACCGATTAAATATTTATAATAACGTTTAAGATATCCGTATTAAATAATAAAAAAAAATTCAACAATCAAATCGCCAAATTGTTCTGGTCATAGTTTTTTAATATGTATTTCTTCCTCCTTGCCCTCAGATATTGAAAAATTGGTTAGTGCGCATAGCAAGATGTCATGGTAACCGTAATTGAAGGTTCTATTCTGCGTTCTGAATACAGAACCAGAACCACAGTCTGTCTTGAACGCGACAACAAGGGGGCTGCCGTGTGAAGAAAGACAAGTCGATAGCAATAGTTTTGCGAATCTGAGAAAATACGCAAACATTTCAGTAAACGTACTGTATCTTTTAATATATTTAACTGATATTGTTGTACCCACCGGGCATGCCATGTCGGACCAGACGCGAGGAATCGTGTGCTTGCCATCTTAATTAAGTCATGCCTTTTTTCAGGCATTCTCCCCACTTCGTACGACTTCGCAGCCCCTTCTCCTCCCCATAAGAATTGTGTTTAAGGAGTGTTTAAAAGGCAACTTTCAAACATAGCAAGTTTAATTTACAAATGATTTTAATTTCTAAAAGTGTAAAGGAAAAAATTCACCACCGTTAAAACTAAAAAAAAACCTCAAAAGCTGCCGCCCTTTAAAAATTTGCCGCTCTGGGCTGCAGCCCCTAAAGCCCCCCCCCAATCCACTACTGCCTCCTCCCCCCTGTTGGCGACTACCTGGGAAATAGGCGACATGCATGTTTTATATACCCAGAGTCAATGTTACAAAGACAAACAAAAATATTTGGTCAAACTTATTACGACATCCACAATGTAATTATAGTTCGTTAAAAAGAAACAGTCTAAATATATACATAATTTTATAACAACTCGTTTATTATAGTGCGTGTGGTTAGCGTAAAAACCTTGCACTTTTTGATACAGCTTAGCCACTTGGTATGTGTATAGAAGATACCTGTAGAAGTATTTTTGTCCGAAGATCCAACCTTGAATTCGTGTAGAACACCCCCATATCAGCCATTACATTCATAAATTGCTCTATACCTCCGGTAACAGTATTCCGATCTTGATAAACCTTTTTTTAGAGATAATTTTAAAATGAAACTTTTTTGCATTTAACATTTTTCTCTAAAGTTAATAGTTTTCATTGTATATTTGAAAAACGAAATTTTCCATTTAATTCCATGGGAAAGTCTTAATTCCTCAATAAAATGCGTTTTGAAGGGCTCAACAAGGCTATGGCTAAATTTAGAATATTCTCTAGGTTGAAAACTTATACGCACAGAAATGTTATTCCAATAGGTCAACTATTATCAGAATAATGGCTTCAAAAAATATACGCACAGGCTATTTTCCGAGTTAGCCTAGTTTTTTCGGTATTTTATGGAGTAAAAAAACTATTATTGAGGTGAAACCTGAATAAAAATTAAGGAAAATAACTAAACGACCGAGAAAAATCTATCATGATAGTATAATTCTAGTTTCTCATCCATTTTGAAGGTCCAATTGGTGAAAATTTACGCTATCCACACGTACTATTATTCTAGATAAGACCGCGGATTCAATCACCCTTATTGTTGGCTGTATTGTTGTGATTAAAATAACGTTTTAATTGATGTTCTATCTTTCTCGTTTTTTATCCACGCTGAAAGGGAGGTTAAAAATAGCTCTTACCCGCACCGAAATGCGGGCCCTCTACGCCGCTCGCCCAAGAGAGCAAAGCGACGAGCAGGGGTCTCCACAGGGCCGGATTTACGATTTTGCCGCCCATGGGCCCAAAGCATTTCGCCGCCCCTCCTCCCAACGTGAAGATTTTCCAGAACTCACCATGCGTAATTCGGAGGGGGGGGGGCACTTGCTCCGCCCAATAATTTGGGATTACAATTTATCAGCTAAACCTGAATATTGTTTTACATTTAAAAGACAATAATATTTGTGATTATGTATATGTCTGCTGATGCCAGCTGGCGAAAGGCCTCTCAGAATAAAATTATACAAATATTGTGGTGTTTTCCAAAGTTAAAATTCGTTAACAAGACTGAAAAATGTATTTAATTTGTGGCCAAAAAAATCTCATGGTCGCATTGCCGCGGTCTAAAGTTCTCTCGATTGTTTCGCCGCGATCATCTCTCTGCCAGTTCGGGGCTACTAAAGCTTCATTATCGCCTTCTTTTTATTTCGGCCGTTTCATATTCTCTCGGTTAGCTTCTTCCTTTTAAGAAAACTTCACTAAAAGTCGGGAAAAAGTAATGAATTTTAACATTTGGTCGGGAATTTCGATATTTGAGTTAGAACGAAACGAAATATAGCCGTTTTCATCGTTGGTATCGTCATCGCGCCTGGCAAATCTCTCGATCTAATCACAACAAACTAATATTTCGGTAATATTGTGGCCGGAAATCAGTCGTTTATATCGCAACTGGAAAATCTCTCGGTAGTTTTGCGGCCGGAAAATTGCCTGCTTGTATCGCCGCCGACAGATCTCTTGGTCGCATTGCGGTTGACTTGTCACTCGCTTTTTTCGCGATCGTCGCACATATTGGTCATGTCGTGGCCGAAAAATCGGTCGTTTTACAGCGATTGGCACGCATGTATCTTGGTCATTTTGTGGCAGACAATCTGTCGCTCTTTTGAAGGAGCTATAGGCATCATGACTGATTTCACTGATAGTGATTTTTTTTAAATAGTCGGGAGATGTAAGAAAAAAGTCGGAAAAAAATATATGTGAAATCTGGTAAACAACCTGCTTGGGTTTTGCGGCAACTGGCAAATTTACAGGTCATATTACGGAAAACAGCTCATGTTTATGCTGTATCGTGGCCTGCGAACATGGGTTGTTAGAAAAAAACTCTTAGTCGTATAGTGACCGTAAATCGGTCGGTTCTATAGCGGTCGTCAAACCAGTCAGTTGTATTGCATGCAAAAAATCTCGATCGTGTTTTGAGACAAATACCTCAAATGTTTGCAGCCGACGAATCTTTAGTAGTATTACAAAACAAATCTTTAGAATTTTTAGCGATCGGCGAAATTCCTACGGTCATTTCGTGGCAATAAACGGTTGTATCGCAGCCGGTAATCTCGGTTGTATCTCCTGTACGTCTGTACGTCTCCTTGGGCATACCTGCTAAAAAAAACCCTTGCGTGCTGTCACCACATCATTGCGATCGACCCGAGCGTCTCCTCATTGTGACATCGCAATGCGTGGCCTCTGTCCCTTTCAGGACTCCGCGCTGCTGTCCCTTTCGGGGCTCCTCAGTTGGTGTTCAGCCGTTCTTCTGCTGTCCTCGGTTCTGGGGTCAATCGAGACAACCGTCTGTCCTCTTCTGGCGCAGGACGGACATGACAAAGTCAGCCACTGCGTTCCAGCTGACGCTACCCTGCAGCATCTTCCCCACGATGTTGCACGGGGTCAGATGACCGCCGACCGAGTCGGCGAGGAAAGTCCGTTCTTCGTCAAAGCGACGGCACACGAAGAAAGTGTGATGCACGTCGTCTCCGTCGTGTCCGCAGTACTTGCACCTGGCCGAGTCGACCTTGCCCATTCGGTGGAGGTACAGACGGAAGTAGCCATGACCTGTCAGGAACTGGGTGAGGTAAAAAGTTCACCTCCCCGTGGTCGCGGCAAACCCACGGCTCCAGGTTCCGATGAGTCGCCATGTCCACCTTCCGGTCGTGTCTTCGTCCCATCGACGCTGCCAGGCGGCCATTGTTTGGCCACGGGCCAGCTCGGCAGCCTCTTCCCGATCCACCTCGGGAGCACGCCCTCAGATGGTCTTCTTCTGTTGTGCCAGCAGGTCGATTGGGATGACTCCCGCAATGACCAGCACCGCCGCCTGCGAGACCGTGCGGTACGAGGACGCGACCCTGAGCGCGCCGCGTCTCTGCACCGCCAGCATGCGAGTCTGGTATTTCTTCATCTTCGTCGCAACTTCCCAGATCTCCGCTCTGTAGAGCATGATGGCCTGTGCCGTCGACAGCAACAGCCTCCGTTTCCCCTGACTCGGTCCTCCGATGTTGGCCATCAGTCTTCCGAGGCAGGACGTCACTTCGGCTGCCTTCTCAAACACGCTTCTGATGTGGTCCCAGTAGGTGAGCTTATTGTCCAGCAAAACCCCCAGGCACCTGGCCTATCTTTCTCGTTAAGATATCTGCGCTTTAAGGCATAACGACCCTCGCCATGTTTGCCCTCCCCTCCCCCCCATGTTATCGACCGCCTGGGAGATAGGCGAAATACGTCATTTTCGTCACCTCGGTCCATATTACAATAATCAACACAAATATTGCGTCTCTCTTTTAGACTAAATCGCCCATGCCACCTTTCGGCTCGGCGTCCCGTCTGGGTGGAGGGGAGCGACTGGCTTGATTGAGTCTTAATTGCGAACAATCCAGATCGCGAACCAGAGTAAAATCGTCCAGACTGCGAACACCTCAATTTCGAGGACTACCATAACATGAGTCGTCCAGACTACGAACACATATTTTAAATATGTAAAATCACTGCCGTTGAACAGGAGAGGCGGGCGGATGACGCGGGCGGGCATCTGCGCCAATTGACCTGAGACACGTAGTCGGGTATTCCTGATCTGCGCTAACTATTCCAAGTAGCCACCAGATACGTCACTAAACTGCACGAAGTGGCGGCCCTCTTTGACCGTAGAATTCTTAGGAGTGAGCATTTAAGGGGATCCGCCACCTTTAAATGGTAATTTTTTAATTTTTTTACATTTTTGGAAAATTTTATTTTTTTGTTCTGCATATTTTTCTGAGTATGTGGGTGAAATTTAAAGAGAAACCGACCATTTTTTCATTAATAATATTAAAAAATAAAATTTGTTACAAATCGCTTTTAAGCGTGAGTGAGTACCTACCAAAACATATTAGCCTACTTTAAAGCCCGTTTTCCGCAAGTTCTGTTTTTCCGTGTTTCTTATAACATATGTTTGAAAATCTTTTAAAGTATTATAGATAAGCCACTTAAATTTTTACCACTTGTTCCTTGTTATATTACTGAGATATTTGGTCATAAGAAATTGTATAGCTCATAAAATAAAATAATTATGAATTTTTTGAATTTTTGTAAAATAAAAAAATTTACTTTTGAAATATAATTGCTTATAACTTTTTTTCTGAAATGGTATTTAATTCTAATGACCAAAATGTTTCTAGGTATTATAAGGATCAAAATAAATCAATAATCATTACAATTGATCAAAAAATAAAAAAGTTATTCAAAGTTTAGCAATGTACCTAAAAACGCTAAAATAAAACGCTAAAAAAATTATATAAAAAAACTGAAAGGTTAAAAATTAAATTTAAAACCTCAAAAGCTCATTAAATAAAGGTCCTAAATATAAAACCTGCAAAAAATTCTCTAACTTACAAAATAAAAAAATTACCATTTAAAGGTGGCGGATCCCCTTAAAAATTTGCCAAAGCCAAAGCCCAAGTCATGTGTAGAGAATGCATTCATTATTGATTCTATGTTTTCTAAAAATGGAGAAAGTACTCAACAGCTATAATTTTAACTGAGGTGGTGTATTTAAGTTTTTGAATAAATTATTAAAATGTACAGATCATATTAATAAACATAGAATGTACCTTTTTGGGGATTAGGAAAATATCATGGCATCAAGACGACGACAAAATTTCATATTCTTTAAATGCATTCAAGAAAAAAACAGAGCAATGTGGGGTTTTTATAAAGTACTCTCGTAGTTTTTCACAATAAATTACTCTGAATAGAACGGAAGAAATAAATTAACTATAAACCGTATTTTAAAATTAAATCCCGTTGCTGAGAAATAAATAACACAGTAATCATCTATCTTCTTCTATCTTCTATCTATCTTCTATTCCATTAAAAGGGGGATTT
This sequence comes from Flexamia atlantica, assembly GCA_035578135.1. Lineage (NCBI taxonomy): Eukaryota > Metazoa > Arthropoda > Insecta > Hemiptera > Cicadellidae > Flexamia > Flexamia atlantica. Next base: position 7,198,222 of record JAQJVK010000026.1, on the reverse strand, counting down.
TGTACAGAGCAAATCGACCCCTAGAAATTAATTTTTCTACACTTATTTGGTATCAAATTAAAGCTATTGCTCTCTAGATGTTCCTTTTGTGGGTTTGGAAAACATCCCATGAAAAGCCTTCACACAGGAGGCTTTTGAAATTTCAGCGAAAGTGCTACTATCTGTGATAGAACCTGTGAACTTTTTGAAATTCACATTTGTTCGTAACAAAACAGATGATCAAGATTAGAAATAGTTCCAGAGATATGCCACAGAATGCAGGGCAAGCAAATGTCATTATGATTTTGATTTCTTAAAATACTGAAGTTTTGTTAAGACAACAGATAATAAGGAAGAGTATTTGCTATATTGAAACTAAGACCAACGGTCTGTAATCATCTTAATTTACTGTATTTCTTTTCTTAAAAAGGAAACTTAAAAAGGAAATTAAGTAAATAGGAGGTGCTCTGGAGATGGGATTTTATAACAAACTATTGACAGTGAAGACACATTGATACATGCTTCAACAAATTGATGCATGTTTCAACGTTTTGAGCTTTAAAATATCAATATTAGTTTAATGATAACCTAAAAAATTCAAGTTTTAAAACACATTATAAATTTAAAACCTGTATTTTGTAATAATATACTTGGAATGGGAGGATATTGAAGTGTTAACGCACTGAGAAAAATTTAGTCCTGAAATACGTGGAAAATACACGTAAATAAGGGTGTGCGGGTTACCCACTGCAATCTGGACCCGGCTCAATGCTCCGGCAGTGAGGCCGCCACACGGAAAATCAGGACTTAGTTTGTCTACATAGTTATGACGTCACTGGCTATGACGTCATTACTGTCGGTTGTAAGTCCTGCCGATCAGAGTTGGCTCTCGTAATTGCAGAGACTTTTCTCAGAATATCCTGCGATTCATTTTGCCTTTACCACAGTTTATCACAGAATGTACATTCCTATTCACGTAAAATACAACCGATATCTATGCACTGACTTGCCTAGTCTCTGCATTTACCAGTATTTTTATTTAAAATCAGTAAAAAATGTCTGGGTCCTTCTAGCGGTCACCCATCCAAGTCCTAACCACGCTCGTTGTTTCTTGACTCGTATGTTCAGGTGAAGACTGCTACATCCATTGCGTTACGGCTCCCTGTTGACAGGTGTAGTTGTTGAATAGCATCTGAAGAAGTGATAAGTGTAGTTTTAAGCCTAATGGTACTTCTCTACAGTGACAATTTATTGCGTGATAGAGTCTAGAGTAGCCCTCCGTACGTGTCGTGCATGTTTCCCGGTACCGGAATTTTTATAAAAAGTTATGTTTGTTCGTTGTGTGTGTCTGTCCGTTTGTGTTACGTGGGTATGTGTCATGATGGTTTTTAATGCTTCTTGACGACTTCCACTGGAATGAAATTTGATTTCTATCGCCTGAGGAAGATCTCTCTAAGATTGAAACTGGCATGAGACTACAAATGGTCACTTTGACAGTACAAGGTATTTACACCATTAATAGTTACAATTTATTGCCCTGACATATTTATTTGATACATTTAAAAGTTGCAGCAAATCAATGCAAGGTTATACTCGACCTGCATTCTATTTCTTACAATTCATCTTATTTAAGACTTTGCTGAGAAATACCTGAGTTATTATATAAAATCGAAGCATGATTTAAACAGTGCAATTACTTTTTTTTGGTAATTTTTTCATGTAAAGTTTGGGCAGATAAAATTAATCTTAGGTCTAAAACTAATCCATGTGTCCTTGCAACTATTTAAAAATAAAACAATATTTAACATAAGTAACTGTTGACAAATAAAACGATTTGATTTTCTTCAATAATCTAAGCTTTTTCTCTAATTTTTTTTTGTTAATATGTGGAAATTTGATATTCTTTTTGACTACCATTTACTTTATATGTATTTACTATCAATGGTAATACAGTAAGTAAATCTATAAAAACATTGATAAAATATGTACTATAGAAACCAAATGTTATCATTCAAACTTGTATCACATTTGTAAATTTTCAATCCCAAATATAAAACTAACACAACGGACTTAAAATCAATCCAGATTTGGTTAAAAATATTTATTCGATTCAAATAAAATATTTGATGATAGTGCGAACTAAAACAAGGTAAAGACTAACTGCTTTTACCAAATCACATGGAAATAATTTGTAGTTCTCATCCATACGCCTACCGTAAATGCAGTGGGCTGCATGCAGAAAGTAATCATGGATAAACTTATGACGTGTTTAGTGACGTATACAAACCATCCATGACGTCACTTTAATGTTTTTTCCTTAAAATCACGGCAAATTCCCTGATTATTTGCAAATACGGCAGTTCGAGCGTAATTGCAGAGAAATAGTTCTTAAAGAAGGACTGCGAGTCCTGCGTCTGTACTAATGCCCAAAACTCTGCCGAGTCATTGAGCTGGGTCCAGACACAACACTCCTGTACGTGAGCCAAGTCCTTATTTACGTATTGCGAGTACAGATTCTAGACTTGGGGCAAAAACTCTGCTTTTCCGCTAAGATATTTTTCTCAGTGCGGCTAGCCTACCTATTTTACTCGATTTTGAAATGTACCAATAACAATATGCCTAAATTAATGAAGGCTTTTCATAGAAAGCTATGTTATTTGCTTAGGTAAATATTTGAAAAATATGTATTTAATTTAAGATGCGAAACAAAAAGCGGGTCTGTTTGAAAATTTAATTCTATGGCCATTATGTGTGTTGAATAATTTGTTTTAACGGCGAATGGCTATTTAATAAATGTTATTTAGAGTATAGTTCATCAGTAAATCAGTTAATTTCCCATCTTCTTACCGATAGTTGTTAAGACCTTACAAAGATGAATGCAAGAAACTTACGCGTAGACGTTGTGTATAATTAACTCTAAAACAGAGACATGAAGATGCGCCAAGCAATGAAAATCCATATAAACTAACCCCCATTCAATGTGGAATGAATGCTGACGCACTGTCGAAATATCAAAATGTAGAACGTACGTGGACACTTTTAAAGCCGACGAAATAAATGAAATTCTCAAATTCCATGAGGAATTTCTTACCCAAATTGAAGTTTCGAGTATAAAGTAATAAGTTATTTTTAAAATCTTTCCCGATGAGAAGTTTAATTACTGCCAATTTTATTCCAGTGCTATGACATAAAAAAAATAGTAGGAAACTAAAAAAATCTGAAAAAGTCACACAGTTCATCATTGGAAGGCATTTTACGCTGCAAAACTCCATACATAATCGACATGAAACTAAAGCCTATTTTACCAAGACGTTATCATAAGTCACGAAGTGACGTAGGCTGCTAGTTATCATTATTAACGTAATGATGCATTTATCAATAAATTTTAATGTTTCGTACATTTTGTTTTTGTGGTATCATGATTTCGGTAAAGAAGTAAATCATATATTATTTGGAGGTTCCCTGAAAGAAAATGTTAGTCTTCCAAATGATTTTCTATGAACTCATAGTAATACGACTACAATTAAAATGTAAATAGGACCTATGAAGGTACTGCAATAAAAATCCAGCAATTCAAAAACACACTTAAATTGCTGGCGTGGAAGCCAGGTGTTTTGCCGTACTTTGGTATACGCCCGTGGTATGATGACACGTAATCAAGAACATTCTTTCTGCCGGCAACTGGGTCCCCGGATTTGTACCCCCCAGAAAAAACGCTCCGACATTTTGACGTCACAGGAGGGGGGGTATAATTCCAGCCGCGAACTTTTAGGACGGATAAATTATTATGTATTTTAATCATCTGACATTTCACGGTTGGCAGAACAGTTGCATAACTGATATGAATCCAATTAAACCTGGCTCCTTAAGTCCTAACCCGGATTTGTACCCCCGTGATCAAATTCTTAAGTCCGACTTCGGAATCGTACCCCCTGGATTTGTACCCCCCGTGGCCAAATCCTCAACCCTCCCCTGTGCTCAAATCCATTTTGACCGACCATGGAAATATACCGGAAATATACAATATTCATTGTTGTTGTTGACTTTTTTAAATAGTTCTCGTAAATCAACGGCTGTTCGTTAAATTATTATACATAATATTAGTGTTATTCGTTTTTTTATGTTCTTTCGTTATTAGTGTGTAATTATTACCCTTTAATTAGGCTAGAAAATCTGTCAATAGTACCTGATAAACGTATTTGATAAAATATTGTTTTGAATATCTAAATTTCATTATATATGTTTCACGTTTATGGACTCGTATTCCGTTGGACATGGCCATGGGGGTTACAGATCGGGGGGGGGGGGGTACAATTCCGGGGTTGGACTTAAGAATTTGACCACGGGGGTATACAAATTCGCGGGGTACAAATCCGGAGGCTAAAAATCCGGGGGTTACAAATCCGAGGCAGGACTTGAGGTTTGGCAACGGGGGGTTATTAATTTGAATTGATAGTGGAAATATTTTTTGGGAGTGACGTGTCTATCCGAAATCTGATTCAAATTATTAATACCTCTAATGAAAATAAATTAATTATTAGGCGTGTAACAAGAAACCAACTTTGGATCATGTTTAGAAATTTATACACAGGTTTATGATTATATTTGAAATTTTTAATCAAATTTTTTTATAATCTTAGAAAGAGAAAATCATTTTTAAATATTCGAATCAAAATGATCAATTGCTGAAACGAACAAAAAAAATATAGCAAGTATTTAAGACGGGAACCAAAGTTTTAATATATTTATGATCTGTGATGTTAATCTTTTTAAATGAAATAAGTTTTGTAAAAAAATAATTTTTGTAGGATGGAGCTAAAAAACTATATTTTACTCGTCAGATTTATTATATCGATAGTTTTAATTTAAGCTGTTAAATTACTGTGTGTTTGGGATGTTTAGAATGTGTGGTTAGGATGGAAACAAACTGCATGCAGCAATTCAAACGAGGGATATATACAAAAATATTACAATATTTTATTTTCAAAGACTATGAGAAATTTGGAGCTGAGTTTTTATGTTTGTATATCTCTAAAACGAAATCTTTTTTAACGGATTGCGCCATTATAAACAGCGTTAAAATAAAGTTATAACATTGATGTCACAAAACTACCTCTAAATGTAAAATTATCTTATATTGCGGCTTCAAGATGGCGGTTAAAATTATTACCTGGTCAAAATGTTTTTCGGATACAAAAATTAATGAACTTTTTTAATTACATTCCCCTCCCTAAACTCAAACCCCCATAAAATGTAATTTTCGTTTGCCAATCACTAGGGTCTCTTTTGATTATTTAAAAATTTCCCTGATATAAAAAAATCTTCAAAAACCTCACGATTGGTCCATTTTTCCCTTTTCGCTTATTTTGTTTGTCAAATAAATTTCAGATGAACATTTTATAAAGCCCCTTGCAATAATCATGAGGACTCTTAAAGAGAATCCTGGTGGCTTATTTTTTTTCATAAGGACGTATTAACTTTTCCAGGAATTAGTCCTTTGTTCGCGATTAATAAACATTAGCTTGTAATTTATTTCAAAAGGGGGAGGTTGAAAATTACGGTTTATAGGCATTATAATTAAGTGTGAGTAAATTAATTTAATTTAATCACTTTAAGTTTTAATTTAGTAGCCGTTTTATAATTTTATGTGGTGCGTGACATCCCTAATATGACAGCTAAAACCTCTTTTTTTACCCTCCGCGCTGGAAGAGATCACTCCTCATTTCACGGTTGTAACTCTTTAAACTCTTTAATTTTTCTTTTTTATGATAGGAAATACTGGGAATTAAAATGATAACGGACTGGCCTTAGTTTCAATAGAGTAGATTCTCTTCCTTACGGTCAGAATACATTTTTACGTCTGTAAACGTCAAAATTGACCTGTGAATTTTATTAAAACAACGTAAATAAGCCACAGGTCGAATTGTAAGAGAGAATAAAACGGTAATAAAAGACAAAATACAGTTTTCATTCCCTTCAATACTGTTAATGCATTTTGTCTTACACTGTGGTATGCGGAGTTCTAATTAAAAAAATGGAGGAGCTGCCAGGCGACTAGACAGGATTTCTTATTTTAAATTATCATTAGCAGCCTGCGTCATGTTGTGACTCAAAGAACAACGTAATTTAATTGGCTTTAGCATCATGTTGGTTATTTATGGTTTCTTAACGTCTTTCAATGAGGAAGTGTGCCTATTGTGAAATGCAATAACCAAGAATTTCATCATTCTACGCAAGGAAACGGAATAAAGGTTAATTTTTTTGGTGTACTTTTCGAAATAATTAAACATCCTTCTAAATCAAAGTTTTTATTGTAAATCTGTAAATTAATACGCAAGCGGTTTCCTTTTCACAGTCCAACCGCAATAACGGCTGGGCGGATTTCAACGTATGAGGTGTCAAATTAAAGGGATTTTTATTAAGATTTGTCAACAAGTCTCAGAATTTAAAAAAGGGGCGTTACTAAAGTACAGTAAAGGGCTGAAGTTTAGAAACAGTGGCGCTATTCATCGGCATTTGAGCAAGCTCAGTTCACTTTGTTTACAAACTGAACATATGGTCAAGCTCTGAAATAGCTCTACAGGTAAACCACAGATTGCAGCACTTACAATTATTTTTTTGAAATGAAAAGTTTTTTTGTTTTTCCAGCTGCTTTGGCTTTCAACAAAAATATTTATTATGTAGTTTAGGTTATGTTATGAAGTGTTTTTAAAGGGCTTAAACGTTGCAGTTCCCAGTTTTACAATTTAGTTTACGATATCCCAATACATTTCAGCATAGTGTTTTTTGAAGTTTTATTAACTTAAGCCAACTTATTTTTTTTATATGGTGCGGTAATGCCAATTAGAAGAGGGCGAACATTGACCGATGGGAGGGAACACGATCGCAACCGCCTAGAATCACCCTCTCGATGTAACATTTCATGCTCCTTCCAACCTCAAACCAATAAGCTTACAATGTTTTCATCGCGTTGGGTTGCATTTCAAGAATTAAAAGACTGGTAGAGATAATGCGTCATTTACGCGTTGTAGCCACAAAGACAACCTAAAAAGACAGCCGTTCCCTATAATTCCTGATTTTGTGATAACTATCAATATTGCTCGATTTCGAGCTACGTGTTATCTAGTAATGTTGAATAGTCATCAACACATTACCGTAACTCTCGCCCTTGAGCACTTTTCGCACTTTTCGCCCTTTCGAAATGTATGTTTTCGCATTTTTCCAGTCGAATGGGCTCATTTTTAGACTTAAAATATGTATAGTTTAGCCCCTACACGCAAAAAGTCGGAAAAACAAAAGATATTCTTAATTTTGGTTAATTTCAGTGCCTGATAACACAGTACCATCTCAAAATATGTAAAAAAATACGCTGAATAATTTTGGTTCAGTGATATTTTGCCGTAACTCTCGCCCTTGGGCACTTTTCAGGCACTTACGTGTTCAAGACCGTCGTGGGATGGAAATAAGGAACGCCCCCATAGCAATTAATCAATTTATGTATCGAAATGTATGTTTTCGCATTTTTCCAGTCGAATGGGCTCATTTTTAGACTTAAAATATGTATAGTTTAGCCCCTATACGCAAAAAGTCGGAAAAACAAAAGATATTCTTATTTTTGGTTAATTTCAGTGCCTGATAACACAGTACCATCTCAAAATATGTAAAAAAATACGCTGAATAATTTTGGTGCAGTGATATTTTGCCGTAACTCTCGCCCTTGAGCACTTTTCAGGCACTTACGTGTTCAAGACCGTCGTGGGATGGAAATAAGGAACGCCCCCATAGCAATTAATCAATTTATGTGTCGAAATGTATGTTTTCGCATTTTTCCAGTCGAATGGGTTCATTTTTAGACTTAAAATATGTATAGTTTAGCTCCTATACGCAAAAAGTCGGAAAAACTAAAGATTAGTTAATTTTGATGCCAGATAACACAGTACCATCTTAAAATATGTAAAAAAATACGCTGAATAATTTTGGTCCAGTGACATTTTACCGTAACTCTCTTCCTTGAGCACTTTTCAGGCACCTACGTGTTCAAGACCGTTGTGGGATGGAAATAAGGAACGCCCCCATAGCAATTAATCAATTTATGTGTCGAAATGTATGTTTTCGCATTTTTCCAGTCGAATGGGCTCATTTTTAGACTTAAAATATGTATAGTTTAGCCCCTATACGCAAAAAGTCGGAAAAACAAAAGATATTCGTATTTTTAGTTAATGTTAATGCCAGATAACACAGTACTATCTCAAAATATGTAAAAAAATACACTGAATAATTTTGGTCCAGTGACATTTTACCGTAACTCTCTTCCTTGAGCATTTTTCAGGCACTTACGTGTTCAAGACCGTCGTGGGATGGAAATAAGGAACGCCCCCATAGCAATTAATCAATTTATGTGTCGAAATGTATGTTTTCGGAATTTTCCAGTCGAATGGGTTCATTTTTAGACTTAAAATATGTATAGTTTAGCTCCTATACGCAAAAAGTCGGAAAAACTAAAGATTAGTTAATTTTGATGCCAGATAACACAGTCCCATCTAAAAATATGTAAAAAAATACACTGAATAATTTTGGTCCAGTGACATTTTACCGTAACTCTCTTCCTTGAGCACTTTTCAGGCACCTACGTGTTCAAGACCGTTGTGGGATGGAAATAAGGAACGCCCCCATAGCAATTAATCAATTTATGTGTCGAAATGTATGTTTTCGCATTTTTCCAGTCGAATGGGCTCATTTTTAGACTTAAAATATGTATAGTTTAGCTCCTATATGCAAAAAGTCGGAAAAACAAAATATATTCTTATTTTTAGTTAATTTCAGTGCCTGATAACACAGTACCATATCAAAATATGTAAAAAAATACACTGAATAATTTTGGTCCAGTGACTTTTTATTGTAACTCAAGCCCTTGAGCACTTTTTGGGCACTTACGTGTTGTAGACCGTCGTGGGCTGGAAATAAGGTTCGCCTCATAGAAATTAATCAATTTATGTGTCGAAATGTATGTTTTGGCATATTTCCAGTCGAATGGACCAATATCCAGAATTAAAATATGTATAGTTTAGTTCCTATACGAAAAAAGTCGGAAAAACTAAAGATTAGTTAATTTTGATGCCAGATAACACAGTACCATCTTAAAATATGTAAAAAAATACGCTGAATAACTTTGGTCCAGTGACGTTTTACTGTAACTCAAGCCCTTGAGCAGTTTTCAGGCACTTACGTGTGTTAGACTGTTGTGGGATGGAAATAAGGATCGCCTCATCTGTGTTATTTAAAGAATTTCTGGGATTTTGTCCAGACCAAATCGACCCCTAGGAATTAGTTTTCAACGCATATCTGGTATCAAAATAATGTTATTACCCTCTAGATTTGCCTTTTGCGGATTTGGAAAATATCGCATGAAAAGCCTCCATACACGAGGCTCTTGAAATTTCAGCGAAGGTGCTACTATCTGGGTTAGAACCTGCGAACTCTTTCCAATTCACATTTGTTTATAACAAAACAGATGATCAAGATTAGAAATAGTTCTAGAGATATGCCATGGAATGCAGGGCAAGTAAATGTCCTTATGATTAGTATTTACTAAAACATAGAACTTTTTTTAAAGACAAGATTAGGAAGAGTGTTTGCTATATTGAAACTAAGACCAACAGTCTGTAATCAACTGAATTTACCGTATTTCTTTTCTTAAAAAGGAATCATTCTTTAATCATTCTTAATAAGACAGGTGCCTCATGGAGGACGTCACCCTGAATATGAGTGAAGGATGAGTGTGATGATCGTGATGATAGTGGCGCGATCTTGTAGCCTTGTTACTTAATTAGGAACATAAGTAAATAGGAGGTGCTCGGAGATGAGATTTTATAACTAACTATTGACAGTGAAGACACATTGATACATGTTTCAACACATTGATGTATGTTTCTACGTTTTGAGCCTTAAAATATCAATATTTGTTGAACGTTAACCTAAAAAATTCAAGTTTTAAAACACATTACAAATTTAAAACCTTTATTAATTAAATGTACTTAGAATCCGGGGTTATTGAAGTGTTAACAGTAGCCTACCTATTTTAATCGATTTTGGCTGGCAAGAATTGGTTGGAAGGCAAGAACGACAATACAGACCGAATTACTTAAAAATGATTCTATTATGACTGGAAAACTATCCAGTAACTAGATGACTTAGCCATAAAACGTATACAACCTATAGGAAAAAGTTTTTTTCAGTTGTGGGCAGATAACGGAATTTTACCGTTAAGTGTTATCCTAAAAAAACCAATTATTAGCCGAAAATGTTGGGTCAAATTAAAACGTTCGAATATCTATCGTGAAATTATATTTTTAAACAATGATTTATAACGTAAATAATGAAAAATGTTAAGCAAATCTTTTTGGTGATACAATTCAGCCAATATCATTCTTATTTAATCCCCAACATTTGAAGCAGTAAATAATGCAATTTAAAACACCGAACGAAGAATAACAGAAATCCTAGACAACATATCGCCGTGAGAACATAAGTCAGGTGAGGACTTGCCGATCTCGCCACGATTAAAGCTCGAGTAAACCAAACCTTGGGTTCAAGTAACATTACTATCTGTTTTTATAATTAAAATCAGCTGACTCTGGGGATAGATTTTTCTGGGTAGCGATGATGATAGATTGCAGGCCACGGTTATATTACTTAAAATGACTATTACGGTAGCCATTGTCTACCATGGGCGGGGTTAACGGACGGGCGGGCGGGAGTAGAGGACGTGCCTGCTTTGTCTCAAGTAAAGGATGAGCAGAAGGCGAGAATATTATTTTCTCTCTTACCGGGCGGATAGATTGTATTCTCGAATGTAAACGATTCTACATCAAACGGTTCAAATGCCTTACTGTTCACCTGGTAGGTAGTATGGTAAGATGGTAAAGAGCTACAGTAATTTTTACGTGGACGTAGGAATCTATAAAAAGGATTTTACTAAAAATTTTAAATAATTGTCTCAATCCACTATATTTATATTTTATTCTTTAAATGTTTTACTGCAAATTTATACGCCGAATACAGGGAAAATTACTATGAAATATGTTATTATTCACAATTAATAGGTCCCTAACTATTTTGTAGCATGATTGCCTGATCTTTATAAGCAACCTGTTCGCAGCCCCGGATCCAGCCGACAAACAATAATAGTCCGGCTGACGAACTATGAAAATTGCAAAAACGTTTGAATGTTAAAAATGGACTTCGGAATAAGTACAAGTTTAATTTGTCAAATATAATGTTTCAATAGCATTAAATTGGAACGTAAAGTATGAAATCCACGAAGAATCAAAAGTAATAAAAAAGGTGATGTTATTTATAAGTAATTTAAATAAAAAAAATTTATAAAAGGTATTTTTTACAAATAACGCCTAAACGGGACATAAAGGCGTTCCGACAGAGTTCGTCGGGACAACAGGACACGTACCTAAATTAATTTCTTGATAATCATTCAATCACGTACTTAAAGTCATCCCGTTGAAAACGGAACGCCTGGTCATCATAAGTAAGTTACACAAGTGCTACAGAAGGTTTTTCAAGAGCAATAGTGGTTTAAAACCTCAGTTGGCAACACCGCCGTGAGGTAGACTTACTGACGGATTTTTAAATTCATGTAGACTTATTGCCAAAATGATTTTAAATACTATATATGCAGCGAAAAACTAAAAAGTTGTCCATAACTCTACGTAGACTTACTGCCGTCTTTTTGTCAAACGTAGACTTACTGACTTATATTCCACTATATATATATATATATATACATATCTATGTGTCTGTAAGCACGATAGCGCTCGCAAAAATGGTCCAATCTGAATGAAATTTGGCACAGGTGTGTAAAGTAGTAATTATTCGGATGAGTTCGAAAACCAGCCCGATCGGACTACTGGAAGGGGGGGTAAAGGGGGGTAAACCCCCCCCAAAAATGGTTTTTTTGGGGTTTTCACATAGAAAAATAAAAATAATCCAATTTTGTTTGGCACCATTGAATTCAGCTCGAAAAAACAAACAATTTAGTATTTTGAATCATTGCTCTATGTCCATTGGTTACCGAGTTATTGAAAATGGTAAACACAGTACGTTGTCCCTATGTTAACCTTATGGGAAATAAGTAAAATTCTATACCTCGCTTATTTCACAACATATCTTAATAAAACTTGGTTTGTGGCCTCATTTAGATGAGATCTAATGCATTTTAGTCTAAAATCCCCGATATTTCCATTTTTATGGCAGCAAACCTGCATACTCATTTCCCATGTCATCCCTATGGGAAATAAAAAATTCTATATCTTCCTTATTTCTTAACGTATCTTGATAAAACTTTATATGTGGCTTCATCTAGTTGAAATATACTTGATTATGGCCGAAAATACCCTATTTTTACATTTTCATGGCAGCAAACTTGCATACTCATTCTCCATGTTAACCTTATGGGCAATAAAAAAAGTTATGTAGTTTGCTCATTTCTCAAAATATCCTGATAAGAACTGGCATGGGGCTTATACAATTAATATCTACTTGATTATGGTTTAAAATACCCAAATCATCAAATTCCTGAGGCAGCAAACCTGTGTACTCTCTTTCCCAATGTTAACCTTATGAGAGGTAAATAAAATTGGATAGCTTTCTTATTCCTCAACATATCTTGATAAAACATGTTATGTGGCTTGATATAGTTTAGATATATTGGATTGTAGCCTATGATAACTAATTTTCAAATTTCTGTGGCAGCAAACCTGCATTTTTCCATACTAATCTTATGGAGAATAATTTATTTTTGAATAGCAATTGTGGGCATTAGGCAAGTCACAGGATTAGGGAAAAGGGCTCAAATTAAATGTTTTAATATCAGGGACTCAGGAAAAGTACTGTAATTTCTTAAAGTTTGCTAGAAAACAAAAAATAACATAAAATAACTGCCATTATTTAAGTAGCATTGGGATCTAAAACTGCTTTGTTTACATTAAAACATGTGAGCTGATGTTTCATTCAAAGCCATATGGTGTATACAGACATATGGCTTATTTAAAGGCCAGATAACTATGTCAAATAAATGTACTATATCGAATACAAATTTTTACTGATGATGTTTATGAAATTTTTTACTCAAACTTAAACAGCTGGTCATTTCTCTATATGATTAAATTGGAAAAGCCAGCTGTTTTGAAGTTTTGAACATTGCATTTTTGTGCCAAGTATAGGCTATTATTTTTGTATAGCCTTTTGCTCCTAAAAGCCACTAGGAGAGTATTTTGCACGCTTTCTTTTGAATGTATATTGATTTTACTTGATGCGAGACTTCATTTAAATTATTTATTTATGCACTTGAAATTCGCTGAGTATGCAGGACTGCTGCAACGGGGGTATTTCTCAGTTTTCTCATACACCATCCACCTTAAAATACATTTCATCCCCTGTCAAGGGAACCTAATTCAAGCGGTACAACACAAGCAAAACAGGCAGGCTCCTCAGTCGGAGATGACTCAAGCATCTCTATAGGAGAGCAAAATTGCCTCGTGATCATCGCTCAGCATCAGTCATCTCATCGATTTCATTAATTCATTTGGAAGGGCGCACAGTGGGGAAATTTAGTTGATTAGGAGAGCAAAAGTCCATATTTGAAATGTAGCCAATAAGTACATTATTTATCGGTTAAAAAGTGTTTATATAGAAGAAAATTACCTTCTAACAAAAGCGTGGAGCGCAACTGGAAGATAGGAACGCATATACAGGTTTTAAATTCAAAATAACGCGTATACAGCCTAATGTAAAATCACGCACGTTATTCTCATGTTCCACATTACTAAACAGTGTTGATATAATTTAATTTACATTTAGATTGGCTAATTATAAGTATTTATATTAAATTAAACAATTCACAAACATAGAATGGGAGTTTTAAACAAAGACAAGGTAAGCGAATTGTGAAGTACCTATAGTAAGATGAATAAATTGGAAAAATTGCGTACTTCCTTATAATTATAAACATAGCTTTTAGAACACATTACTTAACGTTCATGATAAACTAGCTACAAAAAAGAAAATATGTTTATCAGTATGTGAAAAGAATAGCCATTTCATCTTCATCTACGTTTGATGTTTGCGAAACTGTTTGCCACTTTTTCAAGGACATAATTCATAACAGCAGCATTGTTTCTTGGTTCAATCTTTTGGTCTACCAGAAATAAAATAAAACTTTCTCTTTGATTGAAAGTGTCCCTTAAATAAAATATATTTAATAGAATAATGTTTTAAAAATTAAGACTATATTTTATCAAATTCGCAGCTATGAAAGAAACCAAATCATTAAAACCAAAGCACACTATACAACGCGTTAAATTATTGTAAGTTTATACTTTAAATATGCCGTTAAACACGAACTTCATTAGGGAAAATAAGTTAAAAGCATCGGGCTTAAGAATATAATAGCATTTAGGTAACATTTTGATAGTTCATAAAAATGTTTGGTAATTTCTATGAAAATAACATGAAAATTTAATACGGTGTTTGCTACCATGAGGGAAAACTATTTTGATTTTTAGGTAAATTCTAAGAAACTTTAACCAAAGGGCTTTTAATTTTATAGAAATTAGTTTCTCCATATGCTTTTTCATGTCAACGAAAATTAATATGTCTTATATCCATTGAAACTTTATTAATTAGAAAATGTCCCGTTCTAAGTCCTGCCAAATTTATTTTGGAAATGAAATTGTGGTCATGAAACATTTTAAAATACGTTCTATAGTTAAATTATATGTCACAATTAAAAGCACACTTGCTTCATAACCAATCAAAACACATCTTCAAAAAAAGGTGGGATAGGAGGAAATATATTCGTCGAAAAAAAAACATGATAGGATGTACAGGGGCAAGTTGGGGCATATTAAACCACTATTAACATGAAAAATAAACTTTAAATTTCCAGACTATGCAATTCCTACGGCGAACGAAGCATAGAAATGCATACTTGTATGTAAAAACTTTTTCATTGTGATAACTATGAAACTATATAATTTTAATGTACATAAATACAAATTAATATAGCAATGTACGATTGTTTTCACCTCTCAATGGATCTGCCAACTCAAATACAATCAAAGAATAACAATAAAATAGCTCGTAATTTGATGCAAGTTATTCTAACAGTAATATCTTCTTCGATGTCACAAAGGTTAGTGAGCGTGAGCGCAGGTATGTCGGTTTATCTGACCTTTTAAAATAGATTAAAAATATAACAAAGGCCGATTCCATATCACTAAACTATCTAGGATTCCTCTGTAGCAATTATACTGCCGAAATATAACTTTCGATTTTTCACTTTTGCTCTCCTAGATAACACTATTTTCCCCACTGTGGGGCGGACCGAAGGTCCCAAAGGTCAGGCTGTTTCAAGGGCTTGTTGCGCACCACTGACCTCATGAAATTTTAGACGCCTCTTCCCAAATACAGTATCTATAACCAGTGCGGTTTTGATCCAACCCTCACATTTTGCTTCACCATAGATAAAAACATTCAAAGGATGTTTTATAGGATGTTTTTATCTATGGCTTCACCCTCCTCCCCCACACCCGCAAAAAATAACGTCCAAGGGTTTTGGTATTCCAATTATTGAAATGGTAATCCATATGTAAACAGCCCGCACCATCAAAATAAGTTATCAATGAAGAGCCTCTCGATACTAGGATTTTCATTGCAGACCACATTTATTGGTGGGTTCAGCCGTAGTCACTGGTGACTGTCCAGAGAGCTGAACGCGCCCGCTGTCACTCATTACAAGTACCTAATTAGTGTCTCATTATTTTCACATGTCATCAGACATCAGGAAAAAATAGTATTTGTAATTATATTTTTTTGTTATCAAGCATGAAAAGAAAGCTGCTTCCCGTGTCATTTTAGGAAAACTGTAGGTAATAACATTTTTAAACACAAAATGTAAACATTTCCTGTAACGTAATTTACAGATGGACCCTACTTAAAAATTAAATTCAATCAAATTAAATAAGCTACTAAAGTGTACTTAACTTATTGAGGTAAGCTATCAGCATTGTAAGAAAACTCAAAAGTTATTAATTGTACGAGTAAATTTTTCAGGATCTTTGCAAAGGTTGGAATGTAGATCCGTCGGTCAGTGATTGAAAATCTTGATAAAATCGGCCAGTTGGCTCGTCTATTTTTCCAACTCTCTGGGATCGATACTATGAATTCCAGATTGCTCACATCACCCTGAAATTTGGAAAAAAATATTTTCTTTTACCTGTTCATTTTTCTATTTTTGCAGTAAACGGACATTGTTTAATGTTATTCTTGTGGGGGATATGAAAAAAAATTTCTAACAATATATTTCAATTTCATAATATAATATCAACTAATTTTGATACAAATTTATATTTACCAATGAGTTTAAGTACCAATATATCTAATGTTCTCAATAAAATTTCTTTCAGAGATGTCACCCCCAAAATATTATTGATATATATAGAAAATAGGTTTTACATTTATATTAAAAATTTGGTAGTTTGTACCACTTTAGCACCATACTCGATGAAACCACCGCCATAATTTTATAAGATAGGCTACGGTTAAAAATTGGTCATAACAAAAGAAATTTTAATGAAGTGGAATACCTTTGGTAAGCTAAAATATAAACTGAACAACACATCTCATTAAAAATAGACCACTTAAACAAATCAAATAATGTTTTTTTTTGTTGTGCTGCTTCAAAAACAGATGTTTTTAATGCATGTTTTCCGGACCTAAATACACTCTTTTTATTCCTAGGAATTAAAAGCTGATGTACTCGATACCAGCTGACTCTTTATAGTCCTAGGACTATAAAAGTCAAAAAGTGCCGAGTACGTCGTAATAATCGAACAATATTCATTCGATTACAAATAATCGAAACATTCATCGTTATTATCGAAACATTCATTGTTGTCAGTTTAATCAATTTGTGAAACTCGCTCATTTCACCAATCGATTATTACATGCGTTCGATACGTCGATAGTTGTTCATTGTTGTCAGTCCACCCTATAACACAAATGAAACAGACAATCAGCTGATTGCTTCAAATAGCAAGAACAAGACGGTGGCATCTTTTGGAGGTATCTTTAAAGGTAAACAAGCTGTAACATTTTGGTTTTCTTAAGTAGTTTACGTATTGTATTGACCAATATAACGAAAAATATAGTTCATCACACGGACCTAAAGCTGCTTTTCGTTACTCGGTCATTTTTCAACCTCGGCTTACAGCCTCGGTTGTAAAACTTGACCTTGTACGAAAAGCGTCACTTTAGGTCCTTGTAATGAAATATACTATTTATCGTAATTGTTTTGTTAAGTATTGAAAAGAAACAAACTTCATGGATATAAGCAAAGTTTTAATTGTTAAATAATAAAAACGATGCCATTAGATGGAACATAACATTGAAGATGGACATTGCAGTTTCCACAAGTCGCTGAGTTTACAGCTTCAGCTTCGTGCGCCTCCAGTGACGCCTCTTGGCATTGTACCTGAAAAAATTAAATCCCTTAGAAAATTTGAAAACTAGTTAATACATGACAAACTATAGTGTATAATCTGCCCCGATAGGTGATTTCAAGAAAAATTATACAAGTATATATACATTTATATAAAATTTTTTTTTGATGGGCTTGGTATGAAAAAATTATTAAGGTCTGTGGAAAAACTTGATGCAATAAAATATGTATGTAGGCTATGAATTAATATTCGACCAAGAAACTTTATTAGAATGGTTAAATTTGGCTAAAATCTTAATTTGGAACTTCGACATGTCTGACTAAATTTCAGAACTACATGCTAACTTCAAAATTATGAAATGGTAGGCCCTCACATCTACATTACATTTAAATATCTCCAATATATTAATATAAAAAAAACATGAAAAATAGGGGTTTCCCTCCATCAAACACATTCATATTAAGTTTGCAGTTAACATAACTATTTTTGGCCTAAGCCGCTCAAATTTGAGAAATAATCTTCCTATTAGGGGGGGATAGGGGCGATAACCAAACCCGATTTATAGCCACCAAAATTGTGTAGGGCCTAGGAGGTCAAAATAAGGCATGCTCACATTAAAAAAAAGCAAACATTAGACTGCAAGAAGCAATACATTTTGAGGGAGGCGATTTCAAGATCAGCAACCAGTGAATAGTAGCGGAGGGCGGTGATTTTAAGATCAGCAACCAGTGAATAGTAGCGTTGAAAATACATCTTATAACCTTATTATTTCTGCTACTGAATTTATAGCCTACTGCCTGGTGAGTCATAGTTGCAGCTACAGATTATGTCACAACAAGTAGTGAGTAGCCGCTAATCAGTAAAGTAACTAGGCCATGTTGCTTGATGTGGCTTGAGTAAACAATTACCACTACAGAACAGATCACCATCGGATTGCGGTGGAGTCCTGATCCAAATGACAGGAAATCTCCTAAAAATATATATGGCATGGGGAAAAAATAGAAAATATAGAAATATGGCATGGTGTCTACCAAATTTCATATGCGACAACAACAGTGTGTACTACAGTAAAAGAAAAATCACTCACAAACCTATTACCTCCGATATTACTGTTGTCATCTTCAGATCGTGTCAGGCGATTCACACTATAACATCTATCTCTCTTTATGTTGTAGAAAAATCACATTACTGCTTTGCGACATAGGCATATTTACGTCTTCTCATTGTCACCAAATGTCAACTGACCGATCTTCTACAACTGTAGCAGTAAACAAATCTAGTCAACCGTGCCCGCAAACGAGTCTCGCTGCCAGGCGGCAACTTGTTTGACATAAAACTACGTTGAAACACATCTTCCAACATCTAGGTTTGCTGTTATAGACATATAACAGCAAACCATATTTGCATGTATCTTAAGGCATTTTGATTAAAACTGTTGGTTCGAGGTGTAGAAAACGTTGTACGGTACTCTAGAGAAACCTCAATTTTCAAACCTTAATTATATTTCTCATTGTCATCTACATAATTTGAGGTGTAGCCTACTTTATGGAAGTCCAGAAAAAAAGTGTTCGATCTGACTCAAAATAATTATGATTGAACCTTCATTAGCAGCAGTACTCTAGTACTCTAGAAACTTAAGAACTCTACAAAATATCTAGCCTACTGTATTTAAATGGATCAAGGAAGTTATAAGACCTGAAGATCGAAAGGCGACATCAGTAAATTTTATAGAAACTTAGAAAAAAATTGTTTTGGTACACAACCTGCTCAAGTAGTTCTTCTAAAGGGAAAAGTATAAAACCAACTATGTAGTAGGGCCCGATGAAAAGTGCTTTAAGTTAACAGTCATAAAACCAGAAGTAAGTTAACTTATGGTCAACAAAATGATAAGTTTACCTGATGGTATTTCCCGTCCTCATCCTGACCCACTGGGGGATGGGCCTGTTCTGCTTCAGCTTCTTTGCAAGCTTCTGCTTGATCTTGAATGTCTTGTGAGCAGACTGCAAAACAACGGATAATTAATCCTACTATCTCTACTTTTAGCGAATTTCCCCTATAGGGAAGAAGCTACTACCGTAGGTCTCATGGTAAGACCTAAGCTCGGGACCGCTATAACTTTTCGTTTTGGGGCCCCCAGAAGCAAAAAACACTATTCGTTCGAATTTATATATATATCTATGTGTCTGTTAGCACGATAGCGGCCGCAAAAATGGTCCGATCTTTATGAAATTTGGTACGGACATGTAAAGTGGTAATCGATTGGACGAGTTCGTGAACCAGCCCGATCGGACTACCGGAAGGGGGGGTAAAGGGGGATAAACCCCCCCAAAATGGGTTTTTTGAGTTTTTTTACATAAACAAATAAAATTTATCGGATTTTTGTGGGCACCATTGAATTCACCTCAAAAAAACAAACAATTTAGTATTTTGAAACACTGCTCTATGTCCGTTGGTTACCGAGATATTGAAGTGATGAACACAGCACGTTGTCCCAATGTTAACCTTATGGGAAATAAGTAAAATTCTATATCTCGCTTATTTCTCAACATATCTCAATAAAACTTGGTAAATAGCTTCTTCTAGTTCAGATCTACTAAATATTAAATTAAAAACTACCCAGTTTTAATATACCTGTAGCAGCAGACCTGCATACTCATTCCCCATGCCATGGAGCTTACAAAAGCATGTAAAATCTCGCTATTTTGGATTGAAATATGTTGTTTTGCATTTGAAATTCGCTGAGTATGCAGGTCTGCTGCAACGGGGGTATTAATATTTTACACAAATGTACATGGTTTCCCAAACAAATTTGTTTGAAACAAGTTAAGAAAAATACATTCGTGAGTTCAAATGATTGTGGACACACAACCCAACACCCAGAATAGGTACCTTACCCGTTTAAACAGAATAGGTCTAAGGAAAATTTCAACAAAACCTGACTCATAAATTAGACCCTAGTTTGAAATGTTATGTTTCTGATTGTTAGTTTGTTTTGGTTTTAGGTTTTATGGACATTAGCTATCACTGGTAAGGTCAGTTTCACAAGGTTTCAGGATTTGGAAACTGATCCTGTCTTCGGGTGGGAAATAACTTGGGCTATATAATGCAGTGAAAATAGTTTTTAGGAATCAATAATATAGGCTAATATCCACAAAAAATCATAATTTTATTCTGAAATATGCTAATTATCATTTGATAATATTATTTACGACAGAAAAAAACTAAATGAGAACATTAACCCTAATGAAAACTTATAGGCTAAATATTTTATTCCGAAAAAATTCCATGTATGGAGCATGTTTCCTAATTGTGCGTAAACGGGCGGATGTAGGCCTATAACATTGTGAAAAGCATGTATTGAGAACAATCGCATCTGCATCGATAAAGGGGAAACAGCCGAAAAACCATTTCTTACTACACAAACCACTTTTAAACTGCTTTGGATGATAAATAATACAGGTGGTAATGCAAAAGACAAAAATGACCGTAAAAATCATTGCAACTATTGATCGATAGTGAATAAACAACTAGAGTAACTATTCTTAAGATAAATTTTGAATTTAAAAAAAAACTTGATGGTCTAAATCTTCCGGAATCCAACCAGGGTCAGTCTCGATTAGTTTGGATTTAAGGACTTCCACATTTAGTTGTTATATTTCTAGGTAGGCCTAGTTTAAAAATGCGACATCACTTAATCACTTAAATAAGACAGGTACCTCATTGAGGACGTTACCCTGAATATGAGTGAAGGATGAGTGTGATGATCGTGATGATAGTGGCGCGATCTTGTAGCCTTGTTACTGACTAAGGTTGGCATGTTCCTTAGACAGGATTGTTAATTAATAGCATAGTGGCGCGATCTTGTAGCCTTGTTATTGACTAAGGTTGGCATGTTCCTTAGACAGGATTGTTAATTAATAGCCCAACAACCAATTAGTTCTTATGATTTAATATTTTCCGGCGGTGTGCCTCTGGACCCCCCTTTGACAAAGGTCTATATCTACGCTACTGTAGGCTATAGGATTACCATATGACAAGAGGACGGTATAATTTTCACAGGGAAGTGCATTATTGTTAAATTTGGGGGGGGGGGGGTTTATCATTGCACCATCTGGGGGGGATGCACCATCGTTATAGGCGGGGGGGGGGGGGGGGGGGTCGAGCAGCCGTGGACGTAAAAACAAAAATAATCTTTAAGAAGACCTACGATATGTTTTAACATACAAGCAAGGAGGTTAGATTTAGTCCAAATTAGGCCTAATTTACACTTATGGAATAAAATCCTTTTTTAAACCTGGCAGACATCAAAATAATTTATGAAGCCTATTTTCTACTATAATTTGTGATCTTCCAACAATGGGAAACATTACACACTAAAAAAAGCCAGTGATTACAATATGCATTATTCAGTAGCCTACTCCTCTTAAATTAGATTTTGTTAAATGTAGAAAATTTGGCCCTAATTCCAGAAAATCCCGAAAAAATTGGAAGAAATTGTGAGAATTTTAAGGTTTGGAAATAATATAGCATACAGTAGGCCTAACGGCAAAGCAAAAACACCTCGGAACATTCTAAAACTAGGTACCGTAGGCATAAGGGTCCATGCAGAAAGGGCTTCACTCACTTTTTTTTTAAATTGAGTTATCTATGGAAACATATCTGTAAATGTAGCCGGATGTTTTGGTGCAAGAAAGACTTCAGTCCCATGCCCCCTTATGCTTTAAACAGTAGGGCATCTCTGTAGATTCCTTGAAAAAAGGTCTTCAGTCAGTGAGTTATTGTACGTCAGATCACAAAAATTTATTGCAGAATGTTGTTCAGCGTGCAATTTCTTTTCATTTGAGTACCCACATGACATATTTTAGACTAGTTAGTTTTCGGCATTTCCGACGCTTTTCTCCGTATCTCCTTTAATATACATTGGATCTTTAAGAATCTTGCATATTCATGTTTAGCTCATTCTCCCGATTAATTTGAGTGCCCACATGACCTATTTTCATACTAACACAGAAACATCTGTTTTAAGTTCCTTTTTGATGGCTCGAAAATTACCCATTGCCGGCCTAGGCCTGGTAAACTCTTATCCGACCTAGACCGGAAAGAACGGAAGTAACAATCAGCTGATTTGCAGCAAACCGAAGTTTAATGCTTGTTTATTGGTGGTTTATTGGTTTCTTTTTTGAGGAACGTAATGGCAGCACTACATCCGTAGCAAATGATTTCTGTTTGTTGTAGGTTAGGTTTGAAGGTTTGAGAAATGTATGCTTAAGCAAGGTCTACATTATGATTGAAGGTAGGCCTATGTTTTTTTCTGGGTAGTATGTTGAAAAATATCGTACTTTACACGGCCGGGAAGTTTTGCCGTGCTCGCATAATAATCCCGCGCGAGCGAATGCTCGTCCGGCAAAACAGTACTTCCTGGCCTAGTAACGTAATATACTATTTCCGGGTTTCCCGATTTTCTGGCATTTTCCGACGTTTTCAGCAGAAAACGACTGTCATTTCCGAAATCAGCTCTAGATATCCTACATTTTGAAAAAAAAATTTCATTTTAGGCTGGAGTGTTGTAAACTCCAGAATTACTACTCGAAATATTGAAAAATGCATGATTACAAAATAAACAAAGTACTGTAGAGTCCCGTTATTTCCCAATCCCGCAAATCCGAAAATCCACCTATTCCGAACATAGGCCTACTTTATCATCAAAAACAATTTTGTTAGTGAAAATTGCAAATTGCAAATCATGTGCAGTTTATAATCACACTGCGTAAATTGCAGCCGTAAGTGACGATCGCAAAGCATATCGGTTGTATTTAGCCATCATACTGCCTAAACATGGCCATTAGTGACAATCATAAAGCATATAAAGGGTGTAATGGGCAGTTATACCACATAATCACGGCCGTAACTTTAGTGACGATCGCCGAGCACATTTGGTGTAATGACAATCAAACCGAATATCGTGGTCGCAGAATCAAGAATAGTTTTTTTCTGTACTCTATCTCGGCCAGAAAAGATGACAACTATCGGCCGCAATCAACGAACGCCAACTTTTATATCGGCTTACTATGAGAATCCACTTCGGTGCCTCACTGAAAATTACGATCGCGATGTTTTGATTCCGTCAGAAACGGCGATTACTAAGCTAGATATCGGCCGGAAATTACAAGCCCTATATTTATCTTGACATTGTATAAAAATCGTACTACAGTAACCTAAATATCTACTGATTTTATTCATTACCCGCTTGTTCCAAATTTCCCGCTAATCCGGACCGGAGTCAGTCTCAATTAGATCGAAATAGCGGGACTCTACTGTCTTTTAAAAAAAAGCAACCTTGCCAGCAACTAAAGCCTAAGTTTAGGTATAACACGTTCAGCTCGATGTGCGGCGGTGGTACACAACTGAATTTTCGACTTTGTTTCAATTACTCACCAAAAAGACAAAACTAACTTAAGTCGTACCTCTAACTAAATCTTAAAAATCTCCAGTGATTTTACCTTGAGTACAGCCTACCTAAAATAGCTAATTTGAGTGAAATTAATAAATTTTAATAGTGTACAACATTGGTGGCGCTCGTCGTCTGAAATCATCATAGCAGACTGAAATCATCACGGGCCGATGTGCCAGCCAACGTGCACCACCAGTGGCATAACCATGATTCGCCGATGGCGCAGCAGGTGGCAAACGATACACTGTTAATTATTGTAACCTCAACATGAGTAAAGCACTTCCCGGGTCTTCTTAAACCCCTTCCACCATTTTAGGCATTTTTACATCACCTTGATCTTTTAAACATTTATTTTTGTTATAAAAATGTTTAACGTGCGCCACCGGTGGTCACGGTGTATCTACACAACCCTACACACACTTAATACGAACACACTTAATAATATAACCCAGAAAAGCTCCAAAAGCGCTGTGAAAAAGTATTGAATCAAATGGAAACAGTGCGCCACCGGGGGTACACATCTGAGTTTTGGAATGTTCGCAGTGCGCCCAGTGGCGGTTCGTGCATAGGAGCACATGAGCACGTGAATCGCCCATGGAAACCCACAAATAATGTTATTTATTAAAATACTTCTATATAAACGCAGAATAGCCCAAACAATTGAATATGACAGTAATAAGCAACAACGAAGAGTGCGCGTCACACCCAAAGTTGTCACTAGAGCCAGAGAGGCGAGACTGAGTTTGGAGCACAGCGCTCCGCGGCTATGGGCGTAGGACGAGTCTATTTGTGGCAGCGGCGGGGGAGGAACCATGATTGCATGGTGCCTTATGGAGCTTCCCTCGGAGCTGCTTCCTAGTGTGCCCATGTGCATTTTAACGAGGCTTGACACTTGTTTTTTGGTTCGGATGATGTTAAAGTTTATTGATATTGTATGTTTTAATGTTGTTTTTTTAGTGATGAATATGTTTACTGTATTTCAGTGATGAAGTTTAGTGTTTAATGATATACTCTGATTATTGAAAGCAAAAAATTGGCGTAGCGGCCGCGCGATAGCTGACCCTCTGCAAGAAAATTTATTACACTCCTGGCTAATTTACTAAAAGCGTGTACTATTATTTAAAACTTGCTAAAAAACCTGTATAATACTTTTAAACGAATAAAATTTACTAAAACTTGTGACGAAATATTTTAGTTCAACAGTATGAAATAGAAGGAGTCAGTTCTGATGCGTGGCAGTGGCCGCGTTTTCTCTCGGTAATCAAGGTATAGTCGTAATTCATCGTAGGTTAATGATTTTTATTTTAAAGGATTAATCAAGAAGAGCCATTAATCAATGATGGAAGGTAATAATTGCAGACCTCAGTTCACAGTTAGTTATTTATAAAACATTCGGTTTTCCAATTTATTTAATATCTTATTAATGTGTTATAGTAGCAAAATACTCATAATCGTCAATGGTAGGGTGGTCCCTTATTAAATTTAATACTTTAAGCATTACACTCGTGAATAACAACAGGTAGGTAAGCTTAGGTATCTTGAGAAATGCCGGCGCTGCGGTCTTTTAAGCGTTTTACTTAAATACCGATTAGTTTAACCCGCGAGGACTGACTTACCTGTCTAAAAGACCGGGTTAGTAGTTTTTTTGATAAAAATTATATTTTATGGGTTTCGGCAGGGCTGGCCATCACTACACCTCTCGTATGTCTTTCCAGAAACATCATGAATCACTTTCCGCCATTCTTTAACCCTTACAGTCAGTTCAATGAAAGTTTCTTTAGAGGTCTGGTGTTTTCGACTGTGAGTCAGCTAAGGCTTCATGTTACATATAAATATTTTGTGTGCACATACTTAGTCACAAAACTAATGTAAAAGACTTTAGTGGAGTTTTTTAACAAATAAACTCATAATTTTTCGATATACTAACTTTTACATAAAATCTGGTCCAAAAGACCGTTGAGTCAGTCTTCGCGTTTTCAAATCAAGTGTCAGTTCTGCCGGGTTAAGACAATAACTCTAGTATAATACATGATATCATATATATTTTTTAACTGTGAACCCCCAATACATAAACTCACGAGCCGCCACTGAGTGCGCCACCGGTGGCTCACGTCGGGGTGGATTAAGGAAAGTACAAAAACTGACTGTTGACTTCTGTTGGGCTGAACGTGTTAATTTATTGAAATCTCATCAGTAACCAAAAAACATTGATTAATCAAATCTTAATTAGGCCTACTGAGATACCGGTGGGTATTTAGGCCTACTTGAGTAGTAGCCTATTCAAAACTTGATTGCAGCAATATGGTGTCATCACTGGTTTTTTAACCTAGCCTACATGGTTCAATTACATTCCGTAAATGTCGCCTAATAGGCCTATGTGAAACACTGAGTAGCCTATTCCTCAAAGACATGGATGACTAGGCCTACTTCTTATCTTCATATGTGAAGATGAAAAGGCCTTCCTATCTTAATATGTGAATTGCCGATCCTAGATCAGCTAGGATGGCTTCAAGTAATGCCTAGTCCTGAGAAAACTAGAGGAATAAATAAATCATTAATAAGTTAAGTCTTGAATAACCGAATTCTGAGGAAGAGTTAAGGTTATACGTATCAGTTAGGTTAATGTAAACTTAAAACATCAGGTTGTGGAAAAGTCGAACAACATTTATTAATGTACGAGTAGACTGATTATTTTGGTGTAAAATAAAGGTAAATTTAAAACGCAGATAAGTGAAATTAAAGAGATAACAAATAAATTAAGACATTGTGTAGCTCACCATAGCGATCGCCTTGAGAGGAAGATACTAAGAAGAAGAATTTGAACATTAGTCAATAATATTTGAAACGGAATCAGGTTTGACTTTTGACAGTCCAAAAAAGAAAAGGCGTCTAAGTAATCATACTAATAGAGCTGTATGTAATATGCGCAATAGGTAATAAGTGCTTAAACGGCATAGAGATGCCTGTTAGTTCATATCACGTCAATAAAGAGGTGGAGGTAAATTTTATATATACAGCATTATACATACCAGTACCATGTAAAAAATTTAGTCCCGGTATATACCGTAATATTATTATCAATATGAGATCGTTTGAAAACGTCCAGGACAGCGCTCACAGGTTCTGTTAATTTGTTAGATTTTGGCTATTAAGTTTAGGTTAGACGCTTTTACAACGTACTGGACGTTTTGCACCTGGACGTTCTGATTTTTAAATATACCCTTAATATTATGATACTTATTTACAGAGAAAACTTATAAATATTTATTCCTCTTATAAGGTTGTATTTTGACTTAACAAATACACATTTGTCAAATGCAAAGGCAGGGTATGGTTTTAAAGTTTTAATAAAAAAAAAAATGTTTTTCCTCTTCTGGGCATTTTTGTGATTGTTTGAGCGGTTTTTAGGATGACTACTCTGGAAAAATGTGTTTACAAAATCTTTTTACAGAGGAGGGATGTCAGAATATTAATCCGTAATACTTTAATATACTGACATACTGTATACTTTTATGCATCATCGATACTTGAGTTGGGCATTAGTCGGAGTCGCGGGGAGTTGTTTCAAAACATAAATACCAGCCTGCATGAGGCTAGTTTTGGGCAGACGTTGTCTACCTCTACGTCAACATTGGATTAAGGTGTATTCCAAGGAATTTTGTAGATTAGACTTCTTTGATCGTGGTCTCATCCAACATAAAACAGTTGGGCATAAATTTGTAACTGCTTATCGCTGAGTTGAATGAATGAACGTGTTCTTGTTTATTTTAAGATTGAACTGGATGATTCGTTAAACCATAGAGTCCAAAGAATACAACTTTTTGTTATTGGGTTGAATTTTTTACTTTAAATATACTGGTTGAAATGCCTGTTGTCGAAAGTGATCCTATGTCCTTACAAGGCGACCGGTTCCAAAAGAGTCGCTTGCCAACAGGCATTCAAACCAGAACACGTTTCAATCAACAATTCGGCTTAGGGGTGTGGGAGTACTCGAGTTTCAAGTTTTTTTTTTCGAGCCGAGTTTACACTATTCGTTCGGCTCGAAGTTCCTAAAAAAATTCGAAGTTCGAGCCGAGTAGTTACCCCCGCCGGTTACTCGAAGTTGTTACGCGTGATTCAGTTTTGTGGTTGTTTTTCAGACCCATCTTTGAAAAAAATATTTCGTCAAGCCTTCGTCAGGTCATTGGATAAGGTACTTCGTTTCTCTTTAATAAAAAGTCTTTTTAAGTTACTGATATTAATAAATTTATACCATATACTCATCTTTAACCGCCATATTTAAAAAATACTGTGTTTTACTTTAATAACGAGTTTTTAAAGCTACCCATTACTATCAATAAATTTATACCACTTTACTCCTTTCTAGAGTTTGAAGGTTTTTCTCGTACCTTCTCTTTGCCAGTCTAAGAAAAACAGGTAGGATGCCATTTTTACCATACATCGATTTAGCCTTTTTGAAGATTGCCTGTTTCAGTGTCATTTTATTTGAAAACACATGTAAGCCAAATCAAGTTCAAGACATCTTAATTTAAAAAAATATTAATTTAGTTGAAACCATTTACTTGTTTTTTACTCAAGAACACCTCTAAGTTCGGTAACATTACAAAATAAATTTGTATTTGGATAAATTTATTATTTTTTACACTATGGTTTTGCATGGTAGGAAAATTATTAATTTTATTACTAAAAGAACTCGACTCGAAAAAAATTGAAGTTCGAGCGAGTATTTTAAAACTCGACCCGACTCGAATCGACTTCAAAAATCACCACCCGCACACTCCGCACACCCCCTAATTACATTCAATCATAATCATTATAAAACAGAGATTCTGAGTCGTGTCATCAGCATAGCGGATGAGTATCAATTGACTTTACCCGTGATGCACTGATGAACCAACATCGTTAACTTAGATCAGAAAAATCAAAATGACTAAGTATGGAAATCTGAGGGAATATAAGCTTATATCCGTTCTGACATTATAAATTAAGAAAAATGTTTTCGATAACTGGAATACAATTTGAGCCAAAAAAGTTGTGCTCCTTGTATCCCGTAATGGTCCAGTCTATGAAAAAGAAAATTGTGATCAACTCAGTCGAAATTAATACCGGTAAGTCTAGAAATAAATGAACAGCAAATCCAAAATCTTGGTAATTGATTCATCAATAAGCTCTAAAGAGAATTTCGCCTTTTAAAACGTAATAGTTCTTCATTTAGCATGTAAGAAGTTTCATAGCCACATCATCACCGTTTACACAAACACAATTATGTAAAATCACGTTCCTTTGGAATAAAATAGAATTTTATTTTAACAAAACTAAATTTAAGGGTAAGATATTTATGTTGATGTCGTTAGTGCGTTTTCAAAACGGCCTGACTTCAATCTCTTTTTGAAGCTTTAGAACCATTTAACATTTAAATGGGGTTGATGTTAGATCTTTTACAGGAATCCATTGAATCCAACTACCTTTAGAGATCGTTTATACACACATTATAAATATTTAGCACCCCCAACGTTGGTTCCATTGTTGAAAAAACAGCAAATTTATAGACATTTGCTACTCGACATTGAAATAATAACAATCGACAACATAATCTGATGATATGTTACTGTCGTCACTGCATCCACTGACTATCATGCCAGCTCTCGTCCTCCCTGTTTTCGTCAGAGAAGCGGGCGGCCGCCAGGGTCTGTAGAGAAGGAGAGAAGAGAAATATATTATGTCAGGTTGTCTAAGTAAAAAAATGTAAGCAAATCGTGACGTCTTTGATAGACCGGAAACCTAACCGCTAGGTTCCACAAGCTTTATATGATTTAGGCATCAACCTGACACTATAATAGTATTATTATTCTCTTCTTATCTACTGACCCTGGGCAAAATGTCTGTATTGAACAAGAGAAGAGAAGAATAACAGTAGTATTCTGGTCGTCTCAGTCAGAAAAAGTAAACAAATCGTGACACCTTCTATAGACCGGAAACCTATAACATACAGCTGGAATCGTGTCGTCTTCGATAGACCGGAAACCAAACCGCTCGGTTTCACAGGCCTCATGGGATTTAGGCTATCTGATAGTATAATAGTATTATTATTGTCTTCTTATCTACAGAACTTGGATGGCCACCATCTCCATGCCTTACGCGGGGCCATAGCATAGAGTAAGAATTATATTTTGACTCTTTTAACTCTTCGTAAATAGCTAGTTTTATAATACAACGAAACTCTCTGGAAACAAAAAATAGTATACTCAATGAAAGAAATCAGATTTCAATCCCTTCACTAAGGGCACTTCAGTTTTCCCTTTTGTATCACTATAATTTCATTCAGTACAGGTATGAATGGGATTTCAAACCAGAAACTTTCGTCATCAATTCAGCCAATCGTTGGATCTACCTCTTAACAGTGTCACAATGTCAGATGTAGATGACACATGGGTGCTTGCCAATGCACGGTGCTTCAAAACCCGTCACCGTACAAAACCTGCTGAGTGGATTTTCACAAACATTGGAGTAAAGTGGATCGAGGGGCGAATTCTTAAATCCATTGGTAAAACATCAATTGACTTTATTGAATTTAGACGACGAATGTTTGGGGAAAACAACTCCATTATGCTATTGTTGCTGTTGAGATAGTTAAAAAATGACTAGTCACACACACCTTAATTCCAATCCTTATTTACTAAGAGATTTCCGATAGTTATAAACAATCTCATGGCATAAGTATTTAGTTTACAACGTTTTTAAGAGTCGAAAAATGAGTAGCAACTCAAAAAACGCTCGAAAATACGCTAAATCCGATTCCAAAAGTAAAGAAAAACGAATTAAAAACGATAATGAGAATTTTTACAGGATGATCCTCTCAGAGAGCGACTATTGTTCAATCAACAAGCTTTAGAGCGTGAAGATAAAACGTATGTGAAATATGCAGGTGCGATGAGTTAAGGATAATAGTATATTTCATTACAAGGACCTAAAGTGACGCTTTTCGTACAAGGTCAAGTTTTACAACCGAGGCTGTAAGCCGAGGTTGAAAAATGACCGAGTAACGAAAAGCAGCTTTAGGTCCGTGTGATGAACTATATTTTTCGTTATATTGCTCAATACAATACGTAAACTACTTAAGAAAACCAAAATGTTACAGCTTGTTTACCTTTAAAGATGCCTTCACAAGATGCCACCGTCTTGTTCTTGCTATTTGAAGCAGTCAGCTGATTGTCTGTTTCATTTGTGTTAGGGTAGACTGACAACAATGAACAACTATCGACGTATCGAACGCATGTAATAATCGATTGGTGAAATGAGCGAGTTTCACAAATTGATTAAACTGACAACAATGAATGTTTCGATAATAACGATGAATGTTTCGATTATTTGTAATCGAATGAATATTGTTCGATTATTACTACGTACTCGGCACTTTTTGACTTTTATAGTCCTAGGACTATAAAGAGTCAGCTGGTATCGAGTACATCAGCTTTTAATTCTTAGGAATAAAAAGAGTGTATTTAGGTCCGGAAAACATGCATTAAAAACATCTGTTTTTGAAGCAGTATAACGAAAATACTTTAATGTTACATGCCTTTCCTTAAAACGATATAAAAGCTTTTGAATGCAATACAATAAAATTAGGCATGGGAGTTTTAGCTTTTTGGCTTTTCGCACATATAACACAAATCTTTCAATAGTAATATATCATTGGAAATTCCCTATTAATTACCATTGAAACCAAGCAAAATACATAGATGGCTTTTAATATATTTTCTTCATATTCTTCTATGATAACTTGAGAAATTGTACAAAAAACCTATGTTTTCTCAGTTTGTAGGCATTTTGGCTCGATTTAAGAAGTAACTTAATGGAAGGTTGGTTTGCATATTTTTTATGTCATATACTTACTGATAATTTATGTTTGCTTATACTGAAAACCGGCTTCCTAATGCATTTTATGAGAGAATGTGAATGAAGAATGAATGTACGGATCGATTTAAACGACGTGTATGTTAAATAAAATATCCTGCAGGATTTTATTTGGTTACGATAAGCTTATCCATTTGCCAGGAATGTTTTTAAAACAATGTAGTCATGATCTAAAAAGCAGCCCAAACGTTTTGATAAAATCTACGGAAAACTGAAATTCGGCCCAAAAGAGATATCTTAAATCCCTTAAAATATACAGTTATTCACGTCCAGTTAATTTATTTTATTTGTTGCTGCTCCTAAGGTTAAATTAAACAAATCTTAGAAAAGTTAAAAATAAATTGCTTTAAACAAGGTACAAAAACGCCTTAATGTATAATGCTTTACGTTTGAGAATTCAAAATCACACCCTTCATACACCTAAAATCAAAATATAGTGTTCATTTTGTCATTGGCTGGATATAAATAAAACACCCCCATTGCACCAAACCTGCTAAAGAGAATTTCAAAGTGTTTATATTTTTAGAGATACTCCAGACACCTGTCTATAAAACTGAAAAAATCAATAGTAGCGCCTTTATCGAGCAGATTATGCAATATGAACAAGCATCTATATTGCCTACCCCAGGTCTGTAAGGCGCCTCACTTCCTATTGGCTTCTCTGCGTACAGGAGTTATCATTTCCCGCCGTGCGCAAGCTCTGTGATTTTTAATTAACACATAGAATAAAAAAATAACGACTTTTTGATATGATTAAACTTTTGAATTATCCTCCATTTTCATTAAAATATGAATTAAATAAGTTCAGATCAAAAGGAGGCTGAAATATCTTTTGATCGATAAGGAGTATTAAATATCAAGGATTATGTGAATGATTACAAAAGACAATTATTTTAGAAAACACAATGGTCGGAGTGTGAAAGTTGAACGGAGTAGTTTATCATTCGATTTATGTAAATAAGATAATTATTTATTTACTTTCTTGAAATACTTGATTGTAAATGCTTTGCAAAAGTAATTCTTGATTCCTAAGAAATAGGAGCCAACCCAAATAGTTTACTAGTAAGCCAACCCAGGCAACCCAATGAATAGTTTGCAAACTATTTATTACAATTAGTGTAATATACAGCACCCTTTCATGGTTAATAAGGGTGTGCGGGTACTCGAATTTCGAGCTTTTTTTCAAACCGAGTTTTCACAACTCGACTCGACTCAAAGTTTTGAAAAATCCTCGAGTAGTTACTCTCGCCCTTACGCGCGATCGCATTTTACGGCTGTTTTTTACACAGACAACACCAGTCAAGAGCAGCCACAATAACAATTGTGTTATTTTCTTTGAATTTAAGTGGTTTTTGAGTTATTAATATAAATAAATTTAGTTTGGTCCTTTTTAATTTTTTAGTTTGAGATATTTTCTTACTTATGCTCAATGAGATTGATATAACTTCAATTTTTAAACCCATACCTGGGTAGGTCGCCATTTCAAGAAAAGTGTAAGTATGAGTATAGAAACATGTTACAAAAACTCTTTTCTAAAGCAAACAAGTGCAGATGTAGCATGGGTTTTACCTCCTAAGCTTGAAAGTTTAATAAAATATTGAGTAATCGAATAAAGTTATGTCAAAGGTGGCCTGAAATATCGTTTCATTTCATTCAAAAAAAAGTTTGATTTAAACTCACAGGAAACTTCCTGGTTTAATAACTAAAATGTATTACATTTTATGTGATTAATCATAAATATTACTTCTACTACTCCAAATAAGCGGCTCAAAAAGAACTCGAAACTCGAGGGTATTTTTTTTTAATTCGACTGGACTTCAAAAATCACTTATCGCACACCCCTTTTGGTTATAGAAGAACCATTGAAGAACCCGTTAAAAAAAACTAAGGCCCATAAAAACATTGCAAATCCGATTATAAAATTCAACAAAGTGGATTTAAAACAGAAATGGGAATTCCCACGGGCCTCACATTTTTACTTTTTCCTTCATGTATTTAGTATGTGGAGAAAGAGTTGTTTTCGTCAAAATGTTCGAATTTGATTTTTTACAGGAAATATTTATTTTAGTGCTCCCTGAATCAAAAAAAGTGGTTTTCGGAGTAGTGTCTGTCTGTCCGTGAGCGCGCACGTGCGTGTGGAGGTGTGTATGTGTGAGTGTGGATGTATGTAAATAGAGCTAGAAACGACACCAATGGTCCGATTTTTGTCAGATTTGGCATGTAGGTATCAAACTGTGGCATCTCCAGGCGTTGTTTTTTCATTTTGTTGAATTTTTATTTTTATCGGCATCCACTACGTAAAAATCCATAAAAAACGACAAAACCTCGAACGATTTTGACAAAAATTTCACAGTTTTCATTGCTTAAGATATAAAACAAAATGCCACAACCCGCATGCTTGTAAAAATTCAGGTTCAGGATTTAAGTGTTAAATATTAAAATTTACTTAAATTATGCTAAAATTAATCACAATATGCTTACAACAATCAAATTTGTCTTGGAAAAATAAATAATGCAGTATTCTAAATGATTATTCTATGCCAACTGGCTACGACTATAATTGATATTTTTGTTTTGGTGGCAAACGCAGATCATTGTCTAATGACATTCTCATGGAAGATATTTAAAAAACCGACATCTCCGTAATTACCAACCGATTCTGATCAAACTTGGTTTGTGCGTTTGTGAGATAATTGTAAATTTTATTTGATTGAATGTTCTCTTTCTCTTGGAGAAAGTATGTGTCAGTTTGTTGATACCTTTTATTTTATTTGTATTTTTATTTAACTTAAAAATTCAGATTTCGTTCCAGTTTTTTGTTTTTTTCAGAGCAAGATTTTTTTTATTACGGGCACCTATTAGGAAAAAGGCCACCAAAGAACAGGCAAAGAATGGACAAAGAGAAGTTATTTAACTCTTTACCTACTCGTGAAATATTACTTTGACGTTGCCTTTGGTAGGTGCATTTGATTTCTTAATCAGAAACATGGGGTTTTAACATTTCCGGCTGATTATTAAATTATTTGGCTGGTACGACTAAAATTTCCATACACAATTACTGTTCGTTGACTCCTACAGAATTATCCTGAATTATCTTTTTGAGTAGATTGCAGAATTAAATTCCGAACACACTAATAATAAGAACAAAACCATAATTTTTACCACGATTGCATAAGAGGTATTGATATTAATTTCTTTTATTTATGAAATAATTCCCCCGAACACCTATGAAAAGTTTACCTGTCCTAGAGGCTTAGAAAAGAGTAAATAATAGTTTTAAACCCCCTAAAACTTCCTTCTCCCTTCACGCATTGTATTCTTTTTTTATTTGATGATTCATTCATGATGTGGTCTTCATAACTGGACTCAAGCCTCTAGCATCACAATGGCTCTAATCCCATACCGAGGCTATGCTGTAGCTTTGTTTTATTCTCTGAAAATCCTCACTTCTAATATTAATTTACTCTGAGCCCACCCTTCCACTCATTAAGGTCCCAGATTAAGCATAAAATAATGAAAACCCTTTTTATTAGTGAGGTATGTTTGAGGGATGAATTTAGGCCTTATGTTATTTGATGAATGATGAATGACGAGTGATGAATGACGAGTTTTTATGTTTTCTCCAATTTGTCTAGTATGAACATTCAAATCCTCATTATAAAATTTAGTTTTTCCTTAAGGTAATAAAATCATTGGAATTTATGATTCATGGATATTTTTAAATAAGCGGATATTTGATAAATTGGACTTGTTTATCATGAATAATAAAATGCTTTATTTAATTTTGCAAAAGGTTTAGTTACCCTTGCTTTCAAAAATGATTTCCCAGATTAACAATAAATTGAATTGTAATAAATGTCTGTTAGAGTACCCTCCAAAGATAAATTTATTGAATAGTAGTGTTCTTAAATCCTGATTTTTAGGGATATTTTCTACCAACCATTTCATACTTTTAAAAAAACCTCCACTTTTTAGTTCAAGAAGCAAGGATTTTACTTTGCGATAAAAGTATGATTAAGATAAAAAACTAAAATTATTCTGAAGGTAAAATATATTATAGGCTAGTAAATATAATCTTAATTTCAAAATTAATTACATGAACTACTTAATCGGCCAAAAGCACATTGTCACGAAGTTCGTCACGTTATAACAACGTCGGATTTAACAGTATCGGATCGGTCGTCAACAGCTCTCATTACTGTTTTTAATCCGCTCTGCAATACTTTAGTAATCCGCTTTGACATGTCGTCCGGGTCTTTGTTCCTGTTTAAATTTTAATTGGTTTTCATTTAATCTATTACGAAAGGCCATTTATACGTCCCAGTCTTATCCAGGTGGAAATGCAAAAGCGAAAATATGAAATAGAAATATTAAATAAAAAACAAATAATCAAGTAGACCTACGTTTTAAGTTCTAATTTTCAAATTTGAGCCCATGTTTTTGTCTATTAAATATTAGAGACTATACAATTGAATAATACTTTGAATTGCTTACATTACGTTTTTAGTTTAGCTAGTGGTCGTGAGCTGCTCAAAAACTTTCGTATAATTATAATCAACTGTCAAGTAAAATTTCTAAAATCAGCCTTGTCTTTATATATGCGTCCTCAGGGAAAATAGCAAATGTGTCTTTCATTTAAATATAGGTTTGATGGGTAGCTTTTGATTCTCTCAAACGTCCATGAGTAAATGAGACTTTATACATATTTTCCCATTATCATAAACTTTTCAAGAGGCATTCATATTTTTAAATAAAGGTAATAAGAAAAATCAAACATATATATGTTAAAGAGGCTCATATAGATTACTTATTCTCTCCTGTAAAATTGTATCTGTAGTTTTGAATGCAAAACCTTTTAATTACGTTTTATACTACCTGTTCTGTATTACTTAATAGGTTTGTATACAACACCTACCAACATAAATACTGAGACCGTCGCCAGTTTGTTATTCATACATTAAGTTCGCCTTGCTCCGAGTCTAAGGGCAAATCCTCTTTCCAATAAAACTCGTATAACGTTTGATCTGTTACATAAAAGGAGATTGATACAGGATATATTGCTTATGCTCCTACTTCAGACGACCATACAACTTCTGGATATTGAAACATCTATTGTGGTAAATCCTTACTGTTTATCTTATATATTGTTTATTAACTCAGTGCAGGAAAACTCCCGTAAGTAGTTATTTAATATAGTAGTTATTTGGTAAATGGACATACGAGAGTAAATTGACAGTTCAAGTACTGATAGTTTGCAACTTGTACTGTCAATTTACTCTTAACTGTCCACTTACCATACTATATTAAATAACTACTCCCGTAAACAAAAGTTACTAGTTTATCTCTGAGGTATTTAAGGTATAAACAGTAATATAAGGTAT
This sequence comes from Flexamia atlantica, assembly GCA_035578135.1. Taxonomy (NCBI): domain Eukaryota; kingdom Metazoa; phylum Arthropoda; class Insecta; order Hemiptera; family Cicadellidae; genus Flexamia; species Flexamia atlantica. The sequence goes on along the minus strand of JAQJVK010000026.1, from coordinate 7,160,984 downwards.
GCAAGGTTAATTTTTACTTTTTTATATATATTTTTGTAAAATACTATTGACAATGATCGAACTGTAAAGACATCTAGCGCACAGATCTTATTGACATAAGTATCCGCCGGCCAAAATTGACACAAGACGTAATTCTTCGACACCTAAGCAATTATGATTGAAGATGTTTGAAGGATGGGTTCCACTATTCCACACCCTATAAATTAATTGTTTAATGTCAGTGTAAAGGTAGCCATCAAAACCAATCGTCAAGGACTAAAGCTGTACAGTTCACTCACAACGTGATATTAGATGCGAATTTCAATTGGAGTTTGATCAGTGTAGAACCAGGATGAAGATAGATTACGTTTAAATGCCTCAATTTACATTTACATGCCTAGAAATATATCATCCTCATAGTGTAAGACTTTTCGTATTTTCCGAAATGAATAATAGTTTCTGTCTATATTTGTTTCGATCGAAATTTGTTTGTAATACTAATGAATTGCACATGTAATATATTTATACGAATGAATAACTAAAATTGATAAAATCCAAAATGTAGTCAGCCTGATTAAAAATATTCAGTTTGTAAATTTGTACTTTTGTGTCCCAGAACACACTAATTACTAATTCTCTATAAAGTTTTAATATAATTTGAAAAATTTAGTTTAATTAAATTGTAGCAGCTTTGTTATTGAATGAAAAAATAGTAAACCAGTTTTTAAACTATTCAACTATAAAGACTGATTTCCATTACATTAAAATAAACTTCGCACGGTTTTAAACGAATTCAATGTAATGTGAAACCTGAGGGGCGTTCTCCGTGTAGGCACGGGCTTTCCTTGTTTGTATACGGCCATTCTGTGTTTAGGTAACGACATTCATAGGAAGGTTTTTGCTAAAAAATCAGTTAAGTAAATGAATTCGCTCCTTCAGGAAATCTTAATATGAGATTTCGTTGACAATGTCATTAATATGCTATTTCCCCAAAACGAACTGCCCTTATTTTTGAAGACTCAAATATTATTGACTAACAACAATGATGAACAATGTTTGTGAATTTATAGTTCCACAGTAAGGGAGTAACACTTCTTTCCCTACTGTGGTATTTCTGCCCAAATCAAAATAAATAAATGTTCATGATTTAGCTTAAAAGCACCCTTTAAATGAGTTTGGTGAGTATTTGACCAATAATATTTTGCTATTTTAATAATTCAAGTAATTAAAGAGTGCTTTTTATATGGCTTCCATTAATATGCCTCTGAGTTCATACCAAAATACACACCTTAATAATTTTTTAAGTTAACCATAAACAAAAAAATTAATTTTGAAAAAAAATTTGTAATAATTTATTTTTTGTTCTTCGGAACGTGTTGATATATAACACATTAATGATATATTAAAACTAATAATAGTAAAAATTCATTTAATTTAAAACCTTGCACCGTGAATTTGACTGCCCCCTGTCATAGCGATGCCCCCGGTTCCAATGACTGCTTTTGGCCTTTAAGGAAAAATCAATTTTTTCATACGTAAGAACACTTTTCTCCTAAGCTACTTGAAAAATAATTTTGCATTTTTTCACTACCACAGTTCGTATTAATATATATATAATATATTGCTAGCTTGGTTTTAGTATGTTATCATGGAAGGAGAAATTAATAAAATTTTAATTTGGGAATTTAACAAAAATTTAAAAGATTTTTTAATATAGTCTACAAAACTAATTTTTATTGAGTGATACCATTAAAAGTAGGTTAACATATTAGTATCAAATATACTGAACAAAATTCAGGGTGTTAAGAATAATCGTTTTTTTATAAGTTGACCTAAAGTTTTACATTTCAACATGTGCGGCATACCTTAAATGAGTGCGTGATTACCTTTATTTAGCACTTGTTAAACAATTTTGTTTGAATTCCAAGCTTCTCGATGTTTTTCTCGATATAGTTTCCTTCTTCCAATAAAAGAAAATAGGACGAGAAAATTCACTGAGAACATTGTCAGCTGAGGAAACAACAACACTGGCAAGTTCTTTCGTACCCCAGTCTTTGTGACTAACACCTGAGAAAACAACAAAATCAAATTCCTCCTCTCACTTGTATACACCCCTTTACTTTCTGTTTCAAAGTCAAGGAAATTTGAATGAATTTGATTATAACTAGAAAACCTTTTAGGAGTAGATGTCACACTACATGAAAAAAGTTAATTTTTCAGCAACGTACAAAATCAGCAGATAGTAGTATACAATACAGTTCATTTCACTTCGCTGGTTCCCTTTACTGCAAAGACTTTTTCATGCGGTGAATTCATCAGAGTGACAAGATCATAAAAAAATAGAAAAATGGAGTCTTTTTTTTTTTTAAAAAAAGTGACCATAAGTTTTGAAATTTAAATATAAAATGTTATATTTCAGTTATAAACAATTTGTAATGAATCTTATCTATGATCATACCTATCTTATTTATGATGAAGTTTGTTCTCTCAATGTTCAAGAAATAAAACAAAGTAAATGTTTTTTTATTCGTGACTGGGGTATTAACAGATAGGACCACTAATTTAAAAATAATCCCTTTGAAACGAAATATAAGTTGGAAAATACTTTTTCCCAGTTAAAACAGCAACGTATTTAAATTTATGAAATTAACAATAAAATTAGAAAATAATTTATTTGTCAATCGATGTACTTATTTCCTTAAAAAAACCAACAATCGGTGTTAATTGGGCAAAGAAACAACCCCTTCACTAACCATAACGTATATATCATGGAATATCAAATTTCATCAAAAATTATAAAGCCTATTTTTCTGTTCCTATGTAGCATTGTCACATTCCAATGAGTAGCATTGTTACACGACTACAACAATCCCTTGTTACAGACAACAAAGTCCCGCCGCTAACAGGGTCGGATCATCCGCGAAAATTCCCATTACTGTTTTAAATCCACTTTGTTGTACATTTATAATTGGATTTGACTTGTCCGAGCCACTGTTTTTATGCTTTCAATAGATAGGTCGGTTTAAATATATTTTATCATTGATAAAAACTACCAAGTTTAGAAAATAAATACTAAAATTCTTAAAAAGATGTAAAATTTTTGTGTTAAGTACGTTAATGTTTCGCCGGAGATTTTATAGATTTTCTAGTAATAACAAACCTCCTTAAGCAAAACTCAAAGATATACTGTTACCAAGAGGCTTCTAGAAAAAACAAATCCTTCACCACGGTGATTACATAATCATTTGGTATCTAATGAAATATCCAATCTTCCTCTATGTTTTTCAGTTTTGATATCTTTTACAAAGCTTCAAATGTCTCCTGGCTGTTGGGGTGGACTCCATCAATTATCAGGTAGGTGAATTATTTGCTTGATCATTTTTTATATTAAATACAATCCCAATGCCATAAATTCTTTTTACACAAAAGACATTTTTAAAAAGATCATAACACATTTCTGTAAAAAAGAGTTTATTAAAATAATTAAATCCATGATTTCCACATGGTAAATTAAATACGCTTAAAGTGCCCAGAGCATATAGTGGCACTCCATACGTGGCTTACAGCATTAAAGGCTCAGAGTGAATAACCCAATGTAATAAACAACCCATGCATGGCTCGGCGGACGGCCCCAGTGGAATCGGATTAAGCGTAAATATCATTCTAATCTATTTCAATGACCAACTGTTTGTTGAGGTAATTTTTATAATTCTTAATAGCGATTAACTGGATCTTGAGTTTCAAATCACGACTTCTTCATTGAATTATTAATAGCTGGGTTAAATGTTTATTAGAAAATTAATTCAAGAGTCGTAAAAAGTACTTGGCTATAGGAAAAGAATAGCTTTAAAAACAAGAATATTATTGAAAATACAATAAAAATAAACAATATAATATTATATTTTAAAAGGTTTTAAACCCTTTGAATATAACTGTAGTTAAATAGTATTTTAAAAATAACTTAAAACAAGATAGATCAGAAAAACATGATAAACTAAACTTAAAAAAAATTCAAAATTACTTGTTTATTCCTGTCATAATATAAGCAAATCAGTTCAGTTTTTTATTCATAGCTAAACGATAAGGATGAAAATTATTTCTAATATCATTTTTACTGACTTTAACACTGAAAAAGTAATTGGTTGCCATCACAGTTACTTGAACATCCATACGGTAAGTATCATAAACAATATGCCCAGTAGACCAGCCAATCAGAAAGCGTTCTGCTGGTCGGTGGTGCGCACCACAGCGACAGGACTTTTACACTAATTACTGCGCCAAGTTCTTTTGCAAGTCGACGCACCAGCAAGTCTCGCTGCAAGCCAAATTAGCACCAACCACAGACAGCTGATTTATTATTATAACATGTTTCTTAAGCTTCTAACTTACCTTTTATTTCAAGGTTAAGTATTTATTTGTCAACAAATGAAGACTATGTTTCATTCTAGTAATTAAAAATCTCACGAGATTTGGCGTAGTTTCACGGAACTTGCACGTGAACTTGCTGAACCTTCTTTCAAGTGTTAGACTACCATGACGTCACATCTTATTCTTACTCTCACCTGCGCAAGATACCTACCGTATAAAGGTTCTAGGTACTGTGGTTGCTATTAATAGTTTCATTTTAACATTACATAAATTCTAGGTGAGTAATATTACTGTCAAACATGGGGCCTGCTCCGGTTTACACGTTACTGCTGAGGCCGAGTCAACATTAGCGCTTCCACTGCGCTGAGCAAAGCAAACCCCTGCTTTATCCGACCTTTAGCTGCTGACTCCGCCAGGCAAATAATCTAACCCTTAAACCTCTTACTACAAAAATTAATTTCAACCTTAACATAGCAATAAAATAATAATGATTACAAAAATTCCAAAAACATTTGTAAACAATAAATACAAACTTTTCATCATATTTTATGTTAACTGCCATGTTATCGTAGGGCAGCTAAGGTTCAGCTTAAATGTTTGTTTCTTAAGTGTTTATTCATGTGACACAATTTCTAAGCGAAATAAATTCATAACATTTGATCAGTTTCGAGTTTGAAAGAGTACAAAATTAAAATTGTATGTAATTTATAAGTGATAGGTAAGTGTAAAGGGTAAGGAATGATATAGATCACTTTGTATATTCACCATGCAAATATACATTCATTCGCCTTGTTACAGTTTTATTCGAACTTGAAAAAGTTGATTGAAGTTGTGGAGATGCTATATTACAATGTATCTGCTGAAAAATATAAAAGTGTAGCGTATCAAGCAATGGAAACTGGCACTAGTCACGATTTCATGTTACCCATCTTAAATTTCACGACCACACGAAAATTCATGTCCATAAATGAATATATTTTTTCATCAAATCAACACAAAATCATCTGTTTTCCGTTCCTTTTTGTTAGCTCGAAGTTACCCTTTGCCGATACCAGTCCAAAAACCTTTCCGGCCTAGACCGGGGAGGTTTTCAAGACTATGAATATAGGAAACGGAAGTAAACAATCAGCCGATTTGCAGCAAACCAACGTTTATTGCATTTTAATAGGTTACATTTTTGAGGAATGTAGTGGTAGCAATGGAAGCAGTAGCAAATGTTTGTTTTGTTTATTATAGTTTAGGTTTGAAGAATTGAGAAACGTAATGGTTTAAAGGTCGTATGACATTAGTGCTACTTTGTTTCGCCAAAGACTCACGAAACCATGTTAAGTCTTTCTATATAAAAAATGTGGCGAAATGTTTCGGCAAGAAAGGCGAAATGGCCCCACTAAATACATTGTTTCGCGGTAAGTTGCATAGATGTTTCAGACTTTTTTTGTTTCGCGAAACCAAGTCGCACTAATGTCATACGACTTTGTTCAAGAAATACGTTATGATTGAAAGAATGTTTTTCTGAGTAGTCTGATGTAAATATCGTTCGTTACACGGCCGGTAAGTTTTTCCGTAATCGCATGAAAATTCCACACTCGCCCCCGCTCATGATCGGGCCCGTATCATGATCGTCCGGTAAAACAGTACTTTCCGGCCTAGTAAGTAATATACTAATGTATAGAATTTCTGACGAAGTATAGAATTTAGTTTACTTCTTAATAAATGGAAAATGAAAAGTGAAACGACGAGAGGTGGTGGTGGGGTGGAGTGGTGGTTTACTTCTTGGATTAGTTATTCGATATACGTTAAAAAATCGTATTGAGTAATCTTTTCACCCCAGTCAATCACATTTGAGAGTCCCCCTCCCCCCCTTTGAAGCGGCGGCGCCAACCCCCGACACGTGTTACGTCTATCATTTCAATCTAAGTCCACAATCACGCGCAGTTTAGGACGGTCATGATTGTTAATACGACATATAGTCATGGGGGTTTTGTTAATCAATGGGAATTTGAATCACGTCAGCTGTTTTAAGAATGCTAAGAGAGCATAAAAGAGTTTAGAATATTGATATAGTTTTCCGATTGCTTAACACCTGTAGTCGGGATTTATTTTACTTGCACTGTAATAATAGATAACTTTGTTCAATAATTTACATTCACGTATAGTGACAAAAACTCTATAAAAATTAACATGATTAATTGTAACTTTTTTATTATTTATTTATAACTGTTATTTTATATTTGGTACAATACAATTTTGCACTATTTCCAAATGGTATGACAAATGTGAAAATTAATAACGTGATCAATGAAAAATGTAGTTATAAACCCACTGGTTCAAACTCAGGTTTGTCAAAAAAGACGTTAACACGGAAAGTCAGTGTGGTAGGTCTCTGCTCCACCTCCGTCTGAGTCTCCGTACGCCGTCGTGTTGTCTGGAAAGTTGTTCAATGAATGTGTTCGAGTGGTGGAATATTCTGTCGTGGAAGGTCCTGTATAACTGTTTGGCAACTTCATCAATAAATGGAATTTTCAAGTCGTGGTGTAGAGTCCTATTGTTATCGTATGCCGGAGCGCCAGTGATTAATCTTAATAATTTTGATTTAGATGCTTGTAGTTTGTTCAGGTTGCTTTTCTTTGCCGTTCCAAAGAGTTGAATCCCATATTTCCAGACTGGTCTGAGGAGGCTTTTATTTAAAAGTTAAAACATTAAATTAGTTCAACCTAGAGTTAAAGTAATCATTTGTTTTTTATCTATGAAATACTCATATTTGTAGACATTATATGGCGAATAAATAATGTGAATGTACATTTCTTATCATTCTACTACGTTTCGTTACGTCTAAAATAATAATTCACTTTTATTTAGATATTTACTGACTGGTTCATAAATAGTGGTTTGACTTAAAATAAATATAAAAATAAAAATATAAAATAATTACAACTGTTTTTGTGATATAAAATAAATTATTATTTTACGGAAAATAAGAAGGCGAAGCACGCTCGAAGTTGTAATAACCTAAAGTAAACTCATAAAAGGGTAAATGGACCATAAACACATAGCATATTCTTTGCGCAATTCCTCAAAAATTTTCCTTTGTGATAATATTAGATTAACGATTTTTCCGTACACCTCTTTCATATGCTAAGTTTGTGGTTTACATGAACTGAGAAAACTTACGGCTCCACATATAAGCTATCTTCAATGCTAATCGGTGACGTAAATTATAATTCACGAATCATTTACCTACACCCGTGCTGGATACACTTTCAGATATATCCATCACTTCTATAACTTTTCAACCCCTAGTGTTATACTACACGTCTCATATGAAACGGAATTAGCTAACTAACAAAATAAATGTTTGCTATCCATGACTAGCTGACTGACTGACTTAACGTTTGTCAGTTTCTCTAATCAATGTAATAAGATTGTAAAAGAAGTAATCATTTTGAAAAACTGTCAAAAAATTAACCTAAATTGTTTTTTCTTACCAGTTTCACATTGATAACAATAAAACATATGATTTTAAAGGATGTCGTTTATTTATATCAAATCGAAAACACTCGATTTTAAACATCGATTTCAACGGTGGAGACGATTCTAAAGTTTAGCCGGATTACTTAAACATTTTAGATCCTTCTTGATCAAGCAGCCCTAAAGGGTAATCAAGGGGTGAGGGTTAAGAATTTGCCTTTCTTTAGAGCTTCCCTCCCTGATGTCTGTTCCTTACTTACAAGCAGGTTTAATAGCATGAACTCATTGTCTGAATTTTGAACATCGTTCCTTGTCCTTTTCTTTTTCTTTTTTAATAGTTTAGTTCGAAAGACAAGAATAAAAAGAATAATGTTTTTTACAAAGATCGTGGTTGACCATAGTTCATTTAAATATATTTTCAAGAGTTAGACAACAAACTTCGAATTGCCAACAGACAACAGACTTCGATGTATGTCATTAAAGATTTATAATTGCAACATTTACTTAATAGACCTATTAAAAGTAATTTTTTGGATTGTTCATAAAATGACTTCTCTCAAAGCATAATAAACGTTATTTCTGTCAACGTTATTAATTCTTATAATAAATTACAAATCAGATCTATTTTTCGGTCAGTTTTTTGGACTAGGAGAAGAAGAATAGGACCAAAGTAAAAATCCTTTAAAATAATATTAAGTAAATAAAAATTCCCTATATTACATTTGAATATATGAAAAAAACACACCTTCCAGTTTTCATTTTGTAAACAATTTTAGAGGGTCAATACTGGCCCACGTTGAAGCTCGGAGTTCAGCAATTTCCTGTGTGATAGTGGTTGGGTCTGCAGCTTTGTAGATGAGGATCGACAACACAGAAGAGAAGACTAGTTCTAAGGTCTCATTGATCCTCACCGGGGTCCTATCCGGGCCCCGAAGCTGACCTGTTAAAAGCCACACCGTTGTCAAACACTTTGAAATCGGTTGAATTGAAAAATTCAGCGTTTGACCTTGGTAGAACTGGTAACGATGCAAACCGTTTGGACTGTTTAAACGCAAACTGATCGCACGATTCGGAAATACAGAATTACTCAAATCAGGGAAGGGGTAACCTGTTGAACAAGGGTGTCGAGTAGTTACTCCCTCTGTTTACCCTTCATTGGTTTACGCGATCGAATTTTTCGGCCATTTTTCACAATCAATTAGCCCATTATTTACGTTCCATTAAATTTGTTCTGTTTATATTGATTTTAAGTATTTTTAGTTATTAATATACCTAAGAATGAATTATAATCAATTTCTTAGGATTTAATACTTTTCTAAACTCATTCTTAGTATCATTGTATCTCAGGAACACTTCCAAGTTTAACAACATAAAATACAACATTCTACTTTATTAATTTTTTTTTTAGAATTATGATTGTGTAGAAGTATGATAATTATTAATAAAATCACATACTTTTATATTCCTTATTATCAAATAGAGTTTCTTAAAGGTAATATTTTTAACTAGCAGAGACCTTTTTGGAGGGTAAATTCGATTTTTGTACTATGGAGAAACTTAAAACTGTGCAAATAAATTGTTATCATCACCTCTGCAAATTTTGGTAAAACTATGTCAAGTATTCTGAATTTTCAAATATTTAAGTTACTCTATTTTTTCTAAAAAAAGTTGTATCTCACCACTTTCTATTCATGTACAAACTTAAAATAACCCAAGCCTTCTCTTTAGATTAAATTATGAGACATTTCGTTCCATTACATCGAGTTAAAAATTCTTTCCTAAGTAAGTTTAACTGTTTTGTTTAATTAAAGAAATCGAATTAAAATCCCAAACTTTCTTAGCTTTGGTTTTTAAATAAAGGTTTCATTAATAATTCATGAACTTCAGAGGTTGTAATGGAAAAATTGTTGTATATCAAGTTTTGGTTATGCCTCCAGTTAAACCGGTGTAAGATTTAAGTCTAGGTGACTTTATATCTCTTTCTTCAAAGCTGATTATAAAGTTGAAGGTTTACTTGAGATATAAACTTTGTTTCCTTGTGATCCTTTAATGCACGTGCAGGCCTTATTTCATTAGGTAAACTTCATCTATTTTTATTATAGAAAAAACTTAACTTAGGACCAATTAATTTAGATTTTCATAATTTTCTGTTTTTCTTATTTCCTTAAATTGGTTTACCCTGTACAAAACACCTTTAGACTCCAGAATGATCATACAATTAATAATCTAAAATGGGTAGTTAATAGTAATTTTTGAATCGTCCTACCTGTTAATTTACATCGTTGAAAACATTTCAACAAATATTTTCCCAATTCACTACGAATTTCTTGTAAATTAACTGTCCTCTGTTATATCTCTTGGCAGGATAAATGAAATGAAATGAAATGAAAAATGACTTTATTTTCGAAGCGAAGTTAGGACTAGCAAGTCCTCTCTACCACTTAACTTCGGATAAAACTAAAAATAACATGGTTATGTAAAAACTAAAAATAATAATAATAATAAAATAAGCATCGGCATATATTTCTTAAGCAAAACTTGATCAAATATGTAAACATTCACGCAACACACAAGTCGCCCTATATCCCGTCATGCCACCGCCAAAGGCCATCACTCCCGCCCACCACGCAGTAAAAGATCTTTAACTTCTGCCCCGAACCGAGCATGGCTCTCCTGAATTTTAACAAAATCAGGGAGAGTATTCCAGAGTCTGCAGGCCGAAACAGTGAAAGATTTATTATAAATTGTTGTTCTGTGCGTTGGAATGGACAATAGAAGGGATCCCCTACGAGTAAAACGACTGCTAATTTCAGAAACAAATACAAAATTATCTGAGAGATATGCAGGAACTTTATTCTTGATTACTGAGTGCAACAGTCGAAGAGAATGAAATTCACGAAACTCTTTCAACTTCAATAAAGACAAAGAATTGTAATAAGGAGTGACATGATCATAACGTCTCAAACCAAAAATGAACTGAATGCAGTAATTCTGAGCTCGCTGGAGTCTGTTCGAAAGCTCGACTGTCATATCAGCGACGACAAGATCACAGTAGTTAAAGTGAGTTAGCACGAGGGTCTTTACCAGCATGGTCTTAAGATTCAGTGGAAGATACGTTGCAAATCGCTTAATACTGTGGATTGCAGCAAAGACTCTGTTACAAGTTATGTTTACTTGGTCAGTCCATTTCAAGTGTTTGTTCATAGTAAGTCCCAAATCTTTAACTTTGTCAGAGTATTCAAGGTCATTTCCGTGAACAGTTAGTCTGGGAGCAGTCCGCAAATCTATCCTGGTTAGTAGTCGAGGGTAACCAACTAGCATAGCCTGTGTTTTGTCAATGTTAAGTTTAAGTCCATTTTGTGTACACCAGTGAGTAATTGAGTCGATGTCCAAGTTCATTTGTTGAACTGTGTTATCCAGATCATTGACTGAAAAGTGAGAGTAAATTTGTAAGTCATCAGCGTAAAGATGAAAACGAGAGTAAGTAATGTGTTCCGTGATGTCATTAATGTACAGTAAAAAAAGAAGAGGCCCAAGAACAGAACCTTGCGGCACTCCTCTAGTGATTGGTCTCCAAGTGGAAATATTGTCTCCAACTTTGACACACTGCTGTCGATCAGACAAGTAGGATCCAACCCAGGCAATGCACCCTTCCGAAAATCCTGCTTTACGCATCTTAAGGAACAAGAGAGGATGATAGACGCAGTCGAATGCCTTTGAAAAATCAAAAAGGGTCAAAATAGTTGCTTGTCTATTATCCATTGCAAAACGAATATCATCAGTTATTTTAAGTAAAGCTGTAGTAGTACTGAAGTTAGGACGAAAACCAGATTGAAAGTTTGATAAAATACTGTTCTCTTCCAAGTAAGTAGAAAATTGTTGATGGACAATTCTTTCAAGACATTTAGACAGGGCTGGGAGAATACTGATTGGTCTGAGGTCGGAGGGAGATTTTGGTGACGGTATTTTCTGAAGCGGACGAACTAATACTGATTTCCACAATTTAGGAAAGACGTAACAACTGAGCGATTTGTTAAAGATTAAAGTTATAACAGGGAGAAGAACCGGAAGAGTTTCCTTGATAAACCTAATAGGAATGTCATCAGCACCGACTGCGTTGCTAGTCATCCTCATTATGGCTTTGTGGACTTCGGATTCACTAACTGGGGAGAAGAAAATTTGATTCTCAGGAAGATCAAGTGGCCTAGACAATAAGTCAGCCACATGATCACGGGCTCCGGAAGCACAGATTGGAATATTGACAAAAAAGTCATTTACAGAGTCAATATTTATGGATAGGTTTTGGGGCTTTACAGCTGCTTTGCCAATACCAAGATTTTTTAATTTAGTCCACAAAGCTTCTGTAGATTGTTTTTGAGAGAAAGATGTGTGATAAAATCTAGCTTTGGAATTTCTGATCTGTTGCTGGGCTTGATTCCTGAGCCTTTTGTAGATGACCCAGTCCTGAGGATGTTTGGTCCGCTTGGCTTTACGGAGGGCCTTGTCTCTTTGCCTTTGAAGGTTCCGAATGAAATCATTGATCCATGGAGTAGGAGGCTTCGAAACCCGTTTGGATACCAAGGGGCAGTGTTTATTGTGAAGGAAAGAAAGATAGTTGTAAAAACGTTCAATCATGGTGTCAATATCATAAGCCTGAGTAACATTTTCCCAAGGAATGTTACAGGCATCCTGAAGAAGAGCATTTTGATTTAAATGTTGGTAGTCCCTATATTTGATGAATTGTGGGCTAGGTTTAGGTTGTTTAAGCTTATAAACACAGAATATGAGATCATGTTTGGAGAGCCCGGGAGCTAAAAATTGACCATGATGTGCGATGTGAGAAGGATCACTGACAGCAATAATATCCAGCAGTGTGTCAGCAGTCGCAGTATGGTGAGTAGCTTGTAAGGGTAGAATTGCCATGTTGCAAGAGAATAGTAAGTTAGTCAGTAAGGATTGGTCATAAGTAGGTGGTCCAAGTAGGTCGGAGTTGAAATCGCCCATCACAATGACATGACCGTAACGAGCCATCAAACCCACCAGGTCGTGCTCGAATTCCGCCAAAAAACCGATGTTAGGGGCTCTGTAGCAAACAAAAATCAATACATGAGTTTGATTAACGCAAACATCTAAAAACATATATTCAGGTCGTCCAACTCTCGACGTATCAGAAGAAAAAATTACAAAAGACGGAAAATGACACTTAATGTAAACTGCAACTCCGCCTCCCCCCTTATGGAGACGATCGTTTCTAAAAATATTATAACCAGCCAATTCAACACTCTTATCATGCAAAGAAGGTTTAAGCCAAGTTTCAGAAACCATGATTACATCAAAAGAAGAAGGTTGGAAAATTATACGAAATTCGTCAATTTGACAGGAAAGAGATTGTGCATTAACATGAGCTGCCTTTAAGAAGTTAGAGAAGGGCGTGAGAGTTTGGCAGAGAAGCTGAGGTAACGGAGGCGGTGGAAGCACACGCTGGGATAAGATAGATGTCTCGTCAAATCGCTAGTAAATCATTTTTTACATCCCTACGTTTCTGTAAAACTCGCGGAATGGGTGAAAAAATATAGGGAAAATCGAGCCATTTAGTTATTTAGTTGGTTGAAATTTACGTCTCTTACAGTTTTTGTTTTTATATTTTAGTTTCTTAATTAATTACACTTGCGAGTGTTCGATCAATTGCACATTTTATTTTAAAAATAAATCAAGTGCACTGGACTTTTTATCTGGGATTCAATCTTGAAAAGAAAAGTGCATTGGAATAGTAAAACGCATGCATAGAACATAATGAAATAAATACACATTAAACCGTTAAGCAGAATTTGTCTCGATAGAATATTCCTAGACACATCTCCTTTAATTATTTTTAACCGAAGAATGGGGAAAAGAACATTTATAAGATGTTATAAAAATAATATATCTTGAATATAAATAAAAGTCGCACACAATCCAAGGGTAGCCCAGCATTCTCACGGGCGTTGCAATGCCCTAATCCTTCGCCAAAGCCACAACGCTTCGCTTTATTCACTGTTAAACATTTAACCCTGAATAACGATTCTGTTTAAGCCCTCATAATCAATTACTCTACCGCTTTCAACCCCACAGGGGAAGGGGAGATATATACAAGGTATTATGGCGTTACAGCCCTTTGTTTATTGTGTGTTAAAGGATTTTAATCGCAAGCCAACAAAATGTTAATGTTATTTGGGTGTCAAATATTTAAATCATACTTGAATGATTATTATACGTTTATATTTGTTTTGGTTAGTGAGTGGAATGTTATATCATGCACTACTCTCAGATTATTCAGAAAGGTCGGCTTTTTAAGTTCCGTACAACCCCGTCGCAGCAGATCTACTTATTTAGCTTTCTCAAACATTTTCTATTGCATGTAAACTTTTTTTCAGATTTATAGTGGTCCAACAAAGTGAAAATAAATATTTTTTTATTTTGTATTAAATGTAATAAAATCATTAAATAGCTTGCGTTTTATTACAATGTATACTCCGTAGCATACCTGATCAATTCACACAAATCAATAAAAAATTAAAATAAAGTAAATCAATTATTTCACAAAATTAAATTCAGAAACTATGGCCAGTGTTAAACCTCAATATATGGCTAATTTTTAATTAATTTTAATGACACACTTTGAAATTTCTTCTTGATTTAGGGCAACCATAAAGCAAGGGGGGGGGGGTTTGCTCTTCTTTAGCTTGAGGGCAATAGCATATTGAGAAGAACAATGTAGACTGCATTTAAAACTTAGAATCAGTAACCGACTGACTGAGAGTTAAGATACAAAATGGTAATTTGTTTATTTTATCAAGCTGAACACAACTTGATGAAATGAAATTTATTTTCTTAAAAGATTAGAGTACTTTAATTTTGCTGGTTTTCGAACTTCAATTCACGAATATCACTTTATGTAAACACTCACTAGAAATTTAATCAACATCGGACCTTTTTTTACGAGAGGTTTTATGCGTACTTCGTTATTTACATGCACATGGGGTACATTTTCCTCGTGTGCACATAATATCTAAAAAGCATCGAAATGTATTTAGCTGATTTACTCGCGATTCAAAAGTGTACAAATATGAATTCACATTCCATTTCCATTCCAGTTGATTAAATTGAAACTTAAATAATTTTATTTACTACTAGCAGAAATACCCGCAGCTTCGCCCGCTGAAAGGATAAATAATTTTTACTCAACCATTTAACAGTATGCCATGTGCAATTAAAAAAAGTGTCCATACTGAGTTTTAAGATTATAGTTTGAATACTTATTTATTTATTTATTAGACGGACAACCCATTTTACATAAGTGGGAATACTTACTTACTATTGAATACTTGAATGCAATATACTACTTCGGGCGGGTTGTACAACGCATATGGTAGGTGGCCGTAATAAATTGGTAAAGTTGATTCTTTTAACATAATGGATCCCGTACCCATATTTAGAAATGTCGCAAAATACTAAAAATACTGTTTACGATTAAAGTTATAATTAAGTGAAAATACCGATAGTAAATTGGAGAGCCTAATAGTTCCTGTAATCCTGTGTAGCCTTCATGGGTTGTTTGAAAGGCGGAAAATCAAATCATTGTTTGGTTACGGTTGTGTCCACCATTCATGAAACCTCGCACCACATGTAAATGTAATCTACCTTCATCCCGGTTTACACCGACCAAATTCCAATTGAAATTCACCTCTAACATCACGATGGCAGCGAAATGTACACCCTAAGCCCCTGACAATTGGTTTTGTGCTTATCCAAAACGATGAAAAAGTAAATGCAATACCATTTCAAAACTTTCTGCAATGTAAGCTAATGTAATCATAAAATTTGAGTATCGGTAATTAATTGCCGATAGTTAATTGCATAGTTAATTAATTGCATAGTTTGTAAATGGTAATTTTACATACTATGTAAAACTTGGTGTTTGTTTGATTTCAATTAATCACTCATCGATTTCAGTGAAGTTTCTCTCTTGGTTGATATAGAGGGAAACAGCCTTTGTAGCACAGTTAAGGATTCTTATAAGGAGGTATTATGGATCCTTAGAACCGTAAGCTACATATGGTATTAAGGAGGCATCTGTAAATACCAAATAAAAAAATGTTTTTGCTGACTGTTACACATGTCGTAAGCTTCACAATTCTAAACGCGTTATGAAATTCACAGCTCAGTTTATGCGCTGTACCACCATAAAAAGAGGATAATTTATTATAACAAATACAAAAAATTCATGTTACACAATAGTAATCTGCAATAGGAAAATTTCAATATATTTCTTTGGAATACAATTAAATAACTAATAAAACTATCCACTTCATGCTTGGTGGTTTTGCGGCCATCAAACCACAAAAACAACTTATAGGGCCTATATAATATATAGCTGGATATTAATTTGTAGTTTAGAGTACCCGGTGGACCGAGCCTTTCTCAGTTTTTTCATGTTTATCATATCATCTAATTACCATCAAATATTTTAGCGTCATAAAATATATATTAAAAAATCTTTTTATTACTCTATGCAATATTTATGACACACGCTGTATTCTCCCTAGATGGCTGTAGTTTGCAAACAGCTGTTATGATATCTTGATAAGTTTATATACACTTTCCTTGTTTATTTCGTTGCTATTACGGCAACTCATAAGGCAAATTTTAAAATGTTAAAACTTTAAAATTAGTTTTATTACGTTATTACATTTTCTCCGGTAAAGTTATCCGCGAAAACACGTTTTTGAGTCATAAATTTCTTATTTATAGACTTTGAAGGAAATCCTCGGAGCCGTTTTTGAGATCGTTGTGCAAACAAACAAGCAAGCAAGCAAGCATGCATGCATACATGAACGATAACATTGCTTATATAAGAGTATAGGATTGTTAGCATTAATTTTGCCCCCTTATTAATGTTATTTAAAATAAATATAAAAGAAACAGTAAGACTATACCACAATAGATGTTTCAATATCCAGATGTTTTATGATCGTTTGAAGTGGGATCACAAGCAATATATCCTGCATCGATCTCATTTTATGCAACAGATCAAACGTATACGAGCTTTATTGAAAAGAGATTTGCAATAAGTCTGGGAGTACTTAATGTATGAATAACAGGCACGTGGTGGTATCAAAGCTTATGAAATTGGGTATTACATGCAAACCTGAAACGTACTATTGCGTTATAAAAAGAGGTTTCACTTTAATACGCAATATCGATGAATAAATTACTAAGATGCCATATATTTTCTCTTTTTTAATTGATTTTAACTGCAGGTAGAATTTAACCAGAAAAGAGAAAATTTGTGATATATTTATTATGTATTTATTAAGAGTGTGATTTTATGAAATATGATCTTTAATAATAAAAAAATGTTGCTAGTTTAAATTCTATAATATTGTGGATTTAATTTCAATAAACTATTAATGAATGGCCATTAATTGGGCTAAAACATGATTTTCAACGTAAATTTACTAATTTAGCATTAATTTACATTATTATTACGAACTACTTATATTTAATGTTATTTTTGGAAGAAATGTACTCTATTGCACTATCGAAAACAGTAGCTTTTCCCCTAGGGATGAAATGTACTCTATTGAACTATCGGAAACAGCAGGCCTTCGCTCTAGCGATGAAATATACTCTTTTGCACTATTGAAAACAGCAGTTTTTTTCGAAAACAGGCTGCACTATTGGTAACAGTGCTCTTCGCTCTAGGGAAGAAATTTACTCTATTGCCCTGTCGGAAACAGCAACTCTTTGCTCTAGGGATGAAATATATTCTATTGCATCACCAATCTTTTGTATTCCAGGGGATAGCCAACTACGTTAAATTTTCCTATTAACTTGCGATTGTATTCATGGCGCTTAAGTTAGGTTTCATTTGCATTTGCAATATAGTTGAAACAATAGCTGAAACGACAATACTCTGCACAAGACAATAAACGCGAAATTCTCAGATCAATGGGAATAAGAGCTATTTAACAGCCATTTTGCTTTGATAGTCGATAGTAACTTTTTCGATGATTTCTTTATATCCTTAATATCTCAACCTAATTTTCTTATTTCTTATTTCTAAGTTCACCATTGTGAGTTTAAGGATGAAACAGTAAAATTCAGCTTTAAAATTGTATAATTGTAACTAAAAGTAAAGTAAACATTATTTGAAGTTTTACCAACAAAGCTGTTTTCATCACTGATTTTATAAAAAAGAATTGCTGTTAAACAAATTGTTAAGCTATGTTTTTACACCAATCTCGAAAATTGATTTTTTTGCTTAAGCTTGGGTTAAATTTAATAAGAAATTAAATAACACTTACAGGAACTGTTTTGGTTAGCGCAATTCCCGTATAAAAACACCTTTTTAATATTTTTAAATGACTGAAATATTTCGAATAATGTACTTTGTCACATAATATTTCCAATATTTTCTACTTACGTCATCAACTTTGATTGGTTTGTTAATTGAAAGGGAACTGATATTTTTTAATTTTTTAGCCTTTTCCAAGCAGTTACTTTTACATAACAAATTTAAATGGAATAGTTTACCTTAAAAGAGGCCCTCAAATAAAATTAACTTAACTTTACAGAAATATTCGTCTAGAGTTCCCAATGCAATTGCTTTATAAAGAAAGTTATTCAAAAAGTGTAACGTAAGAGTGAAAAATAACATTTTAATATACCGAATGAAAGAAGTGCTAGTAATTTTTGGAATAATAACAACCAATAACCGCAAGAACAAACTTGGAATAGCTGTTTTTGTAAAATGTGATTCTTAACGGTTTGTTAGCTTATGAATACTCAGTTGAGTAGTTTTACTTTAACTATTTCGAACTTTTGATTTTAATATTGTCATAGGGATTTATGAATAGCAAATTAAATAAAGTCTATTTAATTTGAATTAGTTTAAAATGATACTAACATCACGTCAGAACAGCTCATTATCGTAATTTTATCTAGCTTCTAGGGTTTAGGTTATAGATTATGGTTAAATTATGTTAGTGAAACTAAAGAAAAGTATTACATTGTGAAAACATAAATGTTTAAAATACAAACAAGGGTACTAGATAATTTAAAATAGCCACGTATACGAATCTACTATTTAGTAGATGGTTTACGTTAAATGATTGTTTATTTTGATGTGCTAAATTAAAGTAGAGTCTACTTACATGGTTCCAATTCAGGTGAAGAAATTTATTGATAATCTAAACATATAAAATTATTTTATTTGTGTTGTAGTGGATATTAGCGGTTACCTATAATTTTGTATTTTCCAGTCTGCATGCAATTCAGGTGAGTGGACCGTTAAGTTGTATCTTAGTCAAGCACAAGTATAGTAATCTTCAAGTATAAGTATAGTGTAAGTCAAATACAGTATGGTCGATCACAAAAGAGCCACGCCTAGTCAAGGGGGCGGGGTCTAGTCAAGGGTCAGGCCTAGGTCCTTGGTGGCCCCTCCAAAGTTCTTCGCGCTGTCACTATTACTTAAACCAATAGAATAGGTGATATAGTTCTCAATAAAAAATAATTTAATACGTAACGTTTAAAATTATTTTCACAACAGCAGTGGTAAAAATCCGGTCGGCAATACCCGGCCGGGTATTTTTTGTGGTGTTTTACAGTTTTTAAACGGTAAAGCACCAAAAACGGAAACATGCCATGAAATAAAATTAAAATGCAAAAAGTAAAACATATTTATACGCTTGACCTTTCCATTTCCATTCCATGTTTGGTAATTTATTTTTCACAACGGGTAGAATGCCAATTACAACCTGAAAAGGAACAGAGACCCGGACGACATGTCAAAGCGGATTACAAAAGTATTGTAAAGCGGATTAAAAACAGTAATGAGAGCTGTTGACGACCGATCCGATACTGATACATCCGACGTTGTTGTAACGTGACGAACATCGCGACATGTGCTTTTGCTGATTAAGTAGTTAATTGATTATCTGACACATACGAACTTCCCTAATTAATTAGATGTAGTTTATCTCAAGTAAATAATAAGGTTTTGATTCTAACGTTTACATATCATAGATTAATCCGCACAATGGATTATATGTTGCAGGATTTTTTAGCAGCGTTAGGTAAGCTAGATAATAAGTACTCGGCGAAACTTTAGAATTCGTCTGCACCGTTAAAATCGAAGTTAAAAATCGATAATTTTCGATTCGTACAATCACGGTTATGTTTACCGTGATTGTACGATATTATTGGTGTGGACATCTCAATGAATACTGAAAAATCATAGATTTAACTGCATCATAGTTTAGTGGATAAACAATAATTCTAACACGTTTAATCGAAAAAAAAACCATTTAAGATCACATAAGTATGGCTACAATTACTGTGAGGAATATAAACTTTAGCTGCACCACAGAGGAGAATCAAACGGAGGTAGCTTCTAATGTTGCGCTCAGCTGGTGTCGAGCGCTCTGGTGTCGAGGACTTATAAAAACTAGTTTACCATTATCGCCGCGAGAGAGCAGCACCGTCACTGCCCTCTCTTAATTTAACTTAACTGTTGCTAGTAACTGGATGTAACTAGTAACTAGTACCTTAGCTGTAGCTGGATTTAACTGTAACTAGCAAGCACTTGGGCGCAACAGAAGGCCCGTTTAAAAGCAACCTCTGTTAGATTCTTCTCTGTAGCTGCACCCTTTTAACATTGAAAATGTACACTTTGCCCGTCATAGTACTAACGACGCATAAAATTGCCTCGGTACGAGTCGAACACGTCCTTCCTTGTATTTTATCATAGAAAAAATTGAAAACTGTAATTGTATAACTATTTACCGACATCCACGTTGGTTATACTGCTAAGTATATCCATCAGTTCTATCATATTTCATTCCTAGAATCTCCGCAATACCACATGAAAGTGAACTATCTAAGAAAGCAAATTTTTGCAATAAGCCTGACTCTAGGTTTGTCGGTTGCTCTAACTGTAATAGGATGGTAAAATATATAACTGAAAACGACATAAAACTGTAACCTAAATTGTTTATCTCAAATAAGTTTGACATTAAAACCAATAAAAAAATGATTTTAAGAAAATCGATTATTTCTGTTAAATCGAAAAATATCGATATTTAACTTCGATTTTAACGGTGGGGACGGATTCTAAAGTTGAGCCAACTATTCAAAAATTTTAAAAAACTAGTCAATGAATAAAATATGCTTTTAGCCTAGTTAAATTATCATCAAATAACTATAAGGATAAATAATTTAAAACTAATTAATCCACTTTTTCATGTGGAATAAGAAACCAAATAATTACTGACATTTTTTGAATAAACAATATCAATATAAAACTAAAATTAGAGATTGTCATTCGAAGCAACTAGCTTTATATCAATGCCTGAAAAAGAGATTTATCTTTTAACAAATTTACTGATTTACTAATTTATAGCTATTTAATTAATCGATTTTCCTGGAATTAATATATTTCACTTTCTTACATTGTAATGTTTAAGTAGATCAATACAGACAAAAATACACTGTTGACTTTTACAGTAATTTAATTCCTTACGCCTTAAGTGAGAACACACGCAATAACGAGTTAAATAATGGACAGTCTAAATTAATATCAGAAGAGAGGATTCACTGTGAATTCATTGTGAAGCTAAAGCCTCGGACCAGGTTTAGTGTTATTGTGGTGAACGGCTTGAAACCAGTCGTTGTAGAGGATGTTAAAGGACATATGAAAATATCTCGCTTCAGTCAAACAATGGAATGACGAAAATTAAAACAAATCAAGTTTGGTAAATTTGCATAGTTTTGGCTTTTGGATGTGGTTTAAAAGAGTTTTTTTGGTAAATATTTATGAACCATCGCAATAATATCATTGCTTATCCAGAGTTATGTGACGTATTAAGTTATATACCTGGGTCGTTATTTTTAGCGAATTTCCCCTATAGGGAAGAAGCTGTTACCGTAGTAATCATGGTAAGACCTAAGCCCGAGACCATGATAACTTTTTGTTTTAGGGCCCCCAGAAGCAAAAAACACTATTTGTTCATTTTCATACATATATATATATATATATATATATATATATATATATATATATCTATATATATGTGTGTCTTTAAGCACGATAGCGGCCGTAAAAATGGTTCAATCTGAATGAAATTTGGCACAGCCATGTAAAGTAGTAATTATTCGGACGAGTTCGAAAACCAGCCCGATCGGACTACCGGAAGGGGGGGTAAAGGGGGGTAAACCCCCCAAAATGGGTTTTTTGAGTATTTTATATATAAAAATAAAAATAATCCAATTTTTGTTACCACCATTGAATTCAGCTCAAAAAACAAACAATTTAGTATTTTGAATCACTGCTCTATGTCCATTGGTTACCGAGATATTGAAAGTGGTAAACACAGTACGTTGTCCCAATGTTAACCTTATGGGGAATAAGTAAAATTCTATATCTCGCTTATTTCTCAACGTATCTTGATAAAACTTGGTAAATGGCTTCTTCTAGTTCAGATCTACTAAATATTGAATAAAGACCACCTAGTTTTAATATACCCGTAGCAGCAAACCTGCATACTCATTTCCCATGTTATTCTTATGGAGCTTTCATAAACATGTCAAATCTCGCTATGTTGGATTGAAATATGCTGTTTTGCATTTGAAATTCGCTGAGTATGCAGGTCTGCTGCAACGGGGGTATTATGATACGTTAATGACTCAAGCATACTTATGAACAAACACCTTCAGACTTTGCCTTTTACTTGCTTAATGCCAAAAACAATTGTTAGTTATCGGGTGGGTTAAAAATTGGTAACAAATCGTTAACTTAGCTTTAAAACTATTTTCTCATGAATATGGATTTTAATTTTTGCGGACATTTGCCATCACTGATTAGTAAAAAAAGATTCACGCCGTTATTTGATCCTGTCTTCAGGTGGAAAAAGAACATAGAACATAACAAGACTAGTAACATTCAGCCTAAGTTCAGGTTATTTTTCCACCTGAAGACGGGATCAGATTCCAAATCCCGAAATGTCGAGAACTTGTTTTTTACCAAACAATGATGGCAAATGTTTGCAAAAACCAAAATTAATAGTCTATACAAAATCACCATCACCAATAATGAATTACAAACAAAGAATTTGTAAAAAAAATAGGAATAACGTTTCTCTTATTTTCCATAACAAAACTATCCTCATCCTGTATTGGGTGGCATATCATCGATCAGTTTTCTTCAAATATGAAAGGAAAAGTTACTTGCTCTTAAGTTACTTTGGACGATTGCAATGATATAACGTCGAGATTAGTATGGCTACTGTGATGTTGATTTTGATTTTTGATCAGGAAATTGTTTCCCAAAATATATTTTTGTAGATATTCTTTTACTGAAACAGCACACTGTTGTTTGCCCCTTGTGTACGTCTCAGGAAGATAAACTCTTTTCTTATCAGATAAGTTTTATGTGCCATAAAACAATATTACCGACCCTAAAGGAGCCAAATTGCAGCAATCGTCTACTCCCGACTTCAAACAACACCCCATCACGCGATTCGGCAATAACACCTCCTGGAGACTTCTTTGGGAACTAATATCTGTTTTTATAATGAAAAAATGCCAGAAACATCGCAAAAATACCTAGTACTACAATGTCCCTCATCTTTACTTACCTTAAAGGTGAGAGATCATCTCACCTTAGAACCTCACCCTTAGCTTTTTTAGAATTCCGAAATCGAATTTAACATACTTTACTGAAACATTTGAATATATAGCACCAAACGTTTTTAATCGAGTTCCCCATGAAATAAAAAAATAAAGTACTTGAAAAGACTTTAAAAAATATAAAGAATTGTCTATCGAGTTTAGACAAGGAAGAGGTTGGGAAATTTTTTTATGTACGTCGATAAGGATGTCTAATTAACATATTTTATAACTTACAAAATTTGCTCTAATGCTCGTGAATATTTTGTTTTATTTTATATACAATCTGAATTTTTATTACACAAATTAAATTATAATCAATTGAAGTAACATTCAATTTAGAAATCAATTAAAAATCCTGCAACCGCATTCGAATTTGAATGTTTTTTGATATAAGTTTTTCATGAAAGAATCCCTAAATAGGAAAAAATCCTCAAGGACCCTATTTTCCTACTTAGATAAGTAGATATGCATGATAATAATTTATGATTTAATAATGTATAATGTTTGACATTATTAATACACTGTTGTAGGAATGTGTTACTTGAAGGAAATAAATAATTTATTCTTTTAGAATTTTAGACGTATTTTATGTTGTGATTGAGAGACAATTCTACCAAAACTATTATCATATACGTTAGATTTTTTGAATTAGCATGTTAAGACTTTTACTACTTGCTCGTCCTTTCAAATAAATAAAAAATTCTGTAGGTCAGATTTTTGGTTTGCAAAAAAAAAACAACAACAACGGATTACCTTGGAGTTAATTTAAAGGTTACATTTTTCGTTTTCACACATTAATAAATCTTTAAATACCTCAGTTCCTCTAGACTTTACAACCTAAATGTTTAATGGAATGTAAAGGAGTATACGATGTTTATACGTTACAAAATTAATTATATTTTATAAAAATGTATCGTTAATAATGTTTAATTTAGATTTCAGATATATCTGAGCCGCTTTGATCCTAAACGTGAATATCAGGAGCAATTTGAAACGGTGAAGGTCCGGAGCATGAAAAGCCCACGACCGTTGACTCCATTTTGGATAGCATCAAAGAGACAGCGACAAAAACATCGCCCCTGGCCTCTCTTGATGGCTCCCAATACCTGGGAGATGCTCTCTGTAAAGAATAAATGTTACTCTTCAACACGTAACGAATAAATGTTAATATATGACAACTCTGCATCGGACCTGCAATATTTATATTACAGTATAGATAAAAAAGGTTAAAAGCGGAGGTGCTTCAAGAATATAGGTAAATCTATGACAATATCAGTAAGGATAAGTCTACTTTTTGCTCATGTTAATACAGCTGGAAACAGCTGTATTAACAAACAAACACGTAATTATTAATTAACTGTATTAACAAACACGTAATAGAGCAATTTTTCTGAATGTAAAAGACAAAATTAATTTAAAACAGATATTAATTTAAATAAAATCAAAGTTGGATGCAACGTCCTATGGGGAATAGCTATAGAGGGTTTAGTCAAAATTGAGTGTCAGGTTAAAATAACTGATGCTTTAAGGAACATACTGTGAACATGTTATGCCTTAACTCCATACTATTTTACTGAACAGGAAAATATAAGCTCACTCAGTCTCTACTCTGTTTACATAGATATAATCGTTAGAAGTAAACAAATAAACCTGAAAGGTAGACCCATATCTCTTGCATATAAACATGTTATAACGATAAGATAATAATCAGCAATGTCCCTTTTGAGTCTTCATAGAGAAGAAATAAGCAGAGTACGCATTCATATGGCAGTAGTGTTTCGGGTAACTGCTCGACACACAGGAAGTCAAACAATAAGGGGACAATAGACTTCCGGGCGCCCCCTACCCCCGCGCCCACTCTACGGCACTGTTTGACACATATATAGCGGAACATTAGATGCGTCCTCTGTCTTATTTCTTCTCTGTGGAGACTTCACGTTTGAATATGTGCTGGTTTTAGTAAATAGATAGAGGCGTGTGACCTCAGTAAATTCGGGAGTTTTCGTCCCGAAAAACCCGAAATTTAGGATTATATTTTAATCTGTCTTTCCTAATTTAGTGAACAACTGAACAAGACAGCCTGTGTGTATAAAAAACTCTGATTATCGTAATGAGTGATTAATGGTGACTCAATTTTTCCTTCAAATACAAAAAATATACGTTGTATGTAAATGTAAGTGATTTTTACTAAATATCGATCGAATAATCAAACCTCCAAGTACCTCTTATACTTAATCGTAGTCTTTTATAATTAAAAATGTGTAAAGAAATATAGATGATAGACAGTAATATCATTGTCTACAATACAGAAGACTATAAACTTCTAGTTCTATAGTCAATAGAAATAATAAATTGAGTTAAAAACAAGAACTGTGTACTAATGTACTGGAAATCGGGGCATAAAGTTCTTTATTAAAAGAATGACGACTCATACAGTGTGATACCAGGTTTATGGTTATAAATTAGTGTTTCAATTCTCATAATTATATTTATTTGGTGGTATCGAAAGCTCTTTAGGTTAAATTCACTTACTATTAATCGTGTAATCTTTAACCTATTTACAATTTTGTTTTGTGGACTTAATTGTCGTAAAAAAGGACTGTTTTGTTAGCAAAAAATTTTCTTTTTAATACAAGTTACCTTACCAATCATGGTTAATCAATTCTGCTGATATGCTAACCCTAGGGAACATTGAAAAAGTTATAAACCTGTTAGAGACCAAAACTTTGTTCAATTTGTCCGGAAGTTTAGTTGACTCGAGATTAAAAAGTATTGGGACTCTGACTTTATTGACAATACATGATGTACCAGTTTTACTTGTTCGTAAATCGAAATCTCAGTCTTTATAGAATAATGATGATGAAAAATATTTTTATTTCAAACGAATCAGTACGTAGCACAATTATATTTTCTGTAAGTTAATGTTGAGTAGTGAGTAAATAGATTGGAGTTCTAAAATTTTGTAGCTTATTATTTTTATAATATTTAAACTATAAAGATTGTATGACGATCAATAACACAGTTTATCAACGCATTTTCTTGATCCGTTTCCTCACAAATTAGGTCCAAACTAAAATTGCAAAGAAAGCTTAACCCAAACAAAGCGAAGCAGTTTACACATTTTTCTCAGTTTTAATTGAGTTGTTGAGAAAGCTGAGTCAACGTTAAAATGTCTACCCTTTAATGAGTAAAAATATCCGTACAGAGATCAACTGTTCCCGAGAGCGGAGGTTCATTGTCCTGGTTTATTCATTCTAAGCCTTTAATGCTCTAAGCCACCGCGCGGCTGAATGAACTGTACATATATTTCGACTGTCCCGCTGGACTCTGACCGTTCTCGGGGGAAGTTAATAAAAATTTACTCTAACAGGAAATGTGTATTTGGCTAAATTGAAATAGTCCCAAGTTATTGGAAATAACTTGGATTTATATAAGTAATCGCAAGTTCTCTTGACGCTTCAATGGATGTATTTGGAAGAATTTTTGTGGTTAATCTGAAAGAAAAATAGAGTAGGAAGAAGCTGTAAGGTATAGACAAAAATAAATAAATAATAAAAAGTGCTCTTTAACTAATGAAAAATAGGTAAACGTTTGTTAAAACCTTAAATGTTCACCTTTTTTCGAATCTGATTGAAGAGGTGCATATAGCTGCCAAACGTGGCCCCAAATAGTGTGGGACTGAATATCCAGCAAACATTTTGAAGAACGTTTTCTTTTTGATATTTTTTGGATATTTGCCACCACCGAACAGTAAAATAATTCCTCGTCACATCTTCAGGAAGAAATGGACAGGTGTTAAGCCAAATATATATTTTTTTAACTTAACTTAAAAAACTTTCTTAAATTTGTCAGTGTAAATTGTTTATTCTATGCTCGCTGCCTAGGGCCGAAAGAAAGCTGGAAATTTATTTGTTTGAAACAAGATTTTAATTGCTGTCTTTATTTAAACCACGACAAAGAAGTTGTAACATCATTCATAACCTCAAAGTTTAGTTTTCATGTTTGTCAAATAAATAATCAAATTTCCGATGTTATATATGGTGAATTTCATTGTGTAGGGGGGTGAAAAATATCATATGCACTTCAGCCGAAAGGGTTTTGCAGCTCTCGATCGATAAAACTGTCGACATCGTCTCGAATTCGGAACACAATCTCGAGCCTGAAAAACTCATTTTCGGCCCTAGTTGCGAAATATACTATTACTTTAATATATATCTAAGTGAAATAAACATTGGTTGTTGTGAAATGAAAGCTAAAAATTTGAGACTACTGTAAATAGTATTGTTCATATTAAACATTTGTTACTAAACTACAGTGTTAAAACTGTTTTAAATTATACAAGAAAATCGCAATAAAAACTTAAAAATACTGTTGTTTTCATGTGGGAGTTGTGAAGGAAGGAACAGGACATAAACAGGAGAGTTAGCCTAAAAGCGTTCGAAGACCTCGTAGCTCATCTACCGGTCTAAGCAGTTAAGCGGTCATCCCCGTGACGTCAACAGCCTCAGAGCAAAGAACTCTAACAAACATTCAGTGAGCACTCTCGTTCGTTACAAGAAACAACATTCTGAAATTCAACTGACATGTTTGATTCGTGAAAAAGTGAAATGTAGGACGAATTGTTGAAAAAAAATAAATGGGATTCGGTGAATTGCTTGACAACGGGTATTATGATGTAAAACAAAAGTTGAAATAAGAAAACTTAAAATACACCCAAAGGACATCTAAAGAAAATTCCTTAGACGTCCTAGAACGTAAATGTTGAAGTAGTAAAAATACAGCACTATGACTAAATAATGTTGTTGATGGTCAATAATAAGGATGAAGTAACAACATCAACATTTTCCAACGCAGTTAGGGTTATTTTTTGATTAAAAATATTCTCATCGTTCTTCCAGTTTCTTAGGTGATATTAGGTATTCATCAAGAATGCAATAAAATTAAGCATATAAGTTTATGTTTTTAATTTTTAATTTTATTTTTTTGTGTTATTTACTATATTGATATGTGATAAATGCAGCTCACACCCAAAAACAAGCTATTTGCTTTTGAAAGAATTTTTATTCCACTTAATTTATTATACTATTGTATATACCTTCAGGAAATAAATGTTGTTTGAAATTGAATTACATAAAACATTTAACTGAAAAGACATGTTAAAAATTATATATGCGTTTAATATTGATTCATAATATTTAAAATAAAAAGTCACAAATTAATTACTCAGTCAAACTGTTGATTTGCAGCCATGTACTAAATGTCTCGCCTGTATTTGATCATCTCGCTGTGACGGATTGATCAAAGCAGACGATCAAAGCAGACTGATCGCTGAGAGGAAGCGTCAATGTTGATCCGAAGCGCGGCGAAGCCAGCTGATGTGTAAGGTGTCAAGAATGACTTTAAACGTTGCAGAAACTAAGTTGGTACTGCTGAATATTAATTATTTGTATAATCTTTAACCAAATTGAATCTTAACATTATTCTGATAAAAAATCAGTAAATTATGTTACATAAACGGGATATACGTTTTGTTTGGCGCAGTATCTTTTGATTGGACATAACTAAAATGATTTTCTTAGCTCTGGAGGAAACTGTACTTGAAATACATTTACCAGCTGTGGAAGGACAGAAAACCCCTCCTGTTTTTATGATAATGGGATTTCTGTTTTTATGATATGGGGATTCTGTTATGTATATGTAAAAGAAAAACTAGAAAGATCTAATTATTTTTTGCCGATCAAAACAATAAGACTTTAAGACTTCTTCATTTATTGAATAATTAAAGGAGATAGGGTAAAAAATTAAAAAATAAAACTAGTGTAAGACTAAACAGACTTTAAATAAGCCCATTCCTCATGATATCAAACATGCACGTATTTTTAAGGATAACAAGGAAGCAAAGTTCAGTTTCCTGAGTGAAGCTTCAACTTTACATCAGCTTTGATGTTAGAGAATATAAAGTCTGGTTTCTTTAAATCTCGCCCCTACATAAGCAAAGTATTACGTATAATAAACAATACCATAATGTTAGGCAAAATTGTACATATTTTTAATTAATTTACTACTGATTAAATTACATTTGTTATTTTTTTTAAAGCTGACTTAAGGTCATCCGAACTTGAGACATTAATTAAAGGAAGTAGTCATATTAAAACCTCAATTTATTTCTAGCTTAACCTTTTGAAAATGGGTAAGGAAGTAAAAAATAAACCCAAAATTAATTTTTTGAGCTAATAACATAAGCCAAATTTTAAGCCAGTTATTATTAACAGCTGCGTTCAACGAAATTTTGGGATTCCTTTAAATCTCTATAATTGAACACTACGAATGCCTGTTAATAAAGAATAAACTGTTTACATAAAATTTAAAAATAAACGCTATCAAATGTATTGTACTTGCATGGAATATTACATTTCCAGACAATCCAGGAGTAGGCATCCCAACATTCTCACGGGGCATTACAATAACCTAATCCTTCCCAAAACCACAATGCTTTGTTTTATTCACTGTTAAACATTTAACCCTGGATAACAATTTCGCTTGAGCCTACATAATCAATTACTGCAGCTGCTTTCAACTGCTCTAGGGATGCAGAGATATACACCTACTAGCCCAATGTAGAATGTATTAATGCTGTATGGAAATTGGGGGAAATAATTGTGCATTTAAATAATTAGATTAATTCAATTTAAAAACACGAGAAAAACTACATGAAGAGACTCATGGTTTAGTACAGTGGAAAGCGAATGAAAAAGTGTAATTTAGTTTTATATTCCGCAAAACTAAACTGAATTATGTTAAATTTTGAAACGTCGTTTGGGATGACTCATAAATATAAAGTTAAATTTCATTAAAGTGAGCTTTTCCCCGGAGGCCGAAGCCATCCCTTCTTTGGGGTAGGTGTTACAGAATTTTGAATACAGTCCGGCAACCAGATAAAAAGTTTTTCACTAACCCGGTTTTGTTGTTTTGAATTGCTTTAATCATCAATACATGTGATATGTAGGGCATGCAAGAGCAAATACGACTTTTTTCATACTGTCATTGAAATGCCCCATAGACAAATACCATATTAAAGTATATACTGTGTTAGTGTTTTCAAGGTTCAGTATTCTTTAAATAAATTATCAAAAAAACATTTGAGCTAGTATTTCTTACAATTTATAGAAATCTTCAGGCTGAACATAAACTTTTAACCAATAGGGTATTAAAGGTCGTCATAAAGGAAAAACTTACTTCCCGGAAAAAAGTTTCTCACTCTAACAACAGAAATAGAATTAATTAAGGGAGATCAAATGTTAAAAGGTCGATGTTTAACGTTCTTTCAATTCTGTTTTAGATAATTGTTTTTGTTTAACTTTTTCCTTGATTAAAAAATGTCCTTAGAAGTTGTAGAAACAATTGAACACCAAACTACGTATCTTATTTTCGTGGGGTACGGTTATTTTATTTTAGTACATACATTTAACTCTTAAACATTTTTCCAAATTTCTTACAATTTGATTTCTTTAAATACATAAACAAATAAATGTTGGTTAACTCGGAGTTTTGAAAATTTTAACGTACGCTTAAGTATAAAACCTCCCATCTTTTTATCGGTGGTGATTGGAAAGTAAGAATATGTTGTTGAATGTTATTGAATCAAAGGTCATTTTCTGATTTTATGATCCATCAAATATATGGAATGTCCTTGAATATTTTAAGTCAGGTCTATCTTATCCTTTATTATTCTGAGAAAATCTAACTTTCTAACTTAAGCTGAAGAGTATATGGCTATGGTGTATGTCATATTTCACCTTTATTAAATCTCTTAGCGAATATTGTACATGGCTAGGTATATGGCTTCTTCTAGTTTGGATCTCCTAAATGTTAAAATAAACCACCTAATATTAACATACCTGTTGCAGCAAACCTGCAAACTCATTCCCATGTTATTCTTTTGGAGCTTACAAAATCATGCAATATCTTGAAATATTTAATTAAAACATGTTTTTACGCATTTGGAATCCGCTGAGTATGCAGGTGTGCTGAAATGGGACTATTTATGTTCACATCCTCTTTATCTTTATATCTTTAAAGTTAATTTCTCGAAAAATCCCTAATCTTTCATTCAACAGGTCAAACCAAAGACTAACCAAAGCTTAGTCTAAACTGAGAAATTATCGATACTCAATGTTACTCAATGTGACTCAAGGTTCCACAAGAAGACTCAATGTGACTCAAGAAGACTCAATGTGACTCAAAGTGACTCAAGGTGATTCAAGGTGAGTCTCGATCCGTCTCATCTCGTTTAATAATGTTGAGGTTTATAGGGTTCAGTTCTGAAAGCCAGATTGGATTCTGGTCAAGATCAAAGAGTCCTGCAGTACCAAAGTGTCTCTGATCAAAGGGTTCCTTCAGTACCAAAGTGCCTCCACTGCTGGAATAGCGTTGTTGATCATACTGTCAGAAGCGGATATGATGTGGGCACCTCCTCAAAACAGGAAATGCCAGGGTTAAGATCTTTACGGTTGATTAAAATGGTATAATTCAAGTTATAGCGACATAAAATTGAAATTGAGATATTAAAGAGATATTAGTGGTCGTAGTCTTTAAAATTTTAAGAATTCAATGAAATTTAAGGAAAATCTGAACTAGGTTGTTTTTTAGGATATAATCCTTCTATAAAAGGATAGGTATAAATTTTCATTTTAACAGTGAGACAACCCAAAGGGCAGAGTGTAAAGTGAAATTGTCGAATCGAGATCGCTTGTGGCAACTACCGTTCCCCGTGGTGGTATTAAATATTCTCTTATCATTCTGAATCGGATTAAACTACATATTTTGAGTTTTAATTTTGGCGATGTACTGTAATGTTTTTGAAACAGTAAAACTAACTATGTTCTTGCCAGACCGTATATATTGCTTTAAGCTACGTCCGCAATGTGCACGACTAGGAAATCTCAAAGATAGTCTGGAGGGCGAGAGATTTCTGCACGTTGTATAAAGTGTTTCAAATAACGTGGTTAAAACGCAATGCTAAAATTAGTCTTATGGATAAACTAGGCCATGACATTTTACTCGATCTGTACTTGTGACGTCACTCATTATTAAAGATACAAATGTAACAATCATATTCGCCTTGTACGTGATGTCGGTCAAACTGTAATGATAGACTGTACATGTGCTGGGGTGACGCGGGGGATGGGGTGAGGGAAGAAGGGGGTGCTCTGATGTGATTTTAGATGGGTGAAAAGTTATTATATATAAACCAAAAAATAAGTAAATGATAATGCAAAAAAAAATTGTAAACAGTCTAAGACTATATAAGGAGACTATATAAGCTAAATTCGAGTTGAGTCGCTAAATAGTTTTTATTATAGATAATATATTTACATATTTAACTGAGACTATATTGAGAATTTTAAAAGGTAAACTGTCTGATTTCTACATAATCCTTCTCGTTGTAATATACGGAAAAAGTGTTTATTTCGAAGTGATTTTTTTTGTAAGTCGGGGTACTGAAAGAAGTACTTTGATGGAAATCCAGGAACAAATTGTACTGTTCTCTTACCAAGTAAACATACTGTAAATATACTAAATATACTGTTCTCTTATCTGTTAATGCATCTTAAACACAATAAAACAGTAAACGTATTTATTTTCAAACGTTACAGTTACATAAATCAATTATATAATTAATTAATATATATAAACAAAATATTTAAGGGTTAAACCGTTACAAGGGTTAAACCGCTACCTCGTAGAATCAGCAGTTCGACATACAAAATAATCTAAACAATCTGAGAGTAGCGTCTCTACAATTTATTTTAAATTATTAACTGGCAAAATGTGTTTAAAATCAATAACGCTCAAATATTGAGTCGTAAACCTTTCAGGCAGCCATGTATTTATATAGTACGTTTTAACGCTAGGCACTGTAGGCAGGGGTTAATTGCTATACCATATCCGTTACAGCAAATTAACTATATAAGTACATGTTTCCGTGCCACTTAATTAAACTTCAAACATATTTGGTTCTAAATAGTACCCAATCATACATGCCAAATGGTTGCAAGGCATGTATGATTGGGCCTATATTGCTTAACGAAGGGTTTAAGGGCTACAACATTTGCCTGGCGGAGTCAGCAGCTAAAGGTCGGATAAAGCAGGGGTTTGCTTTGCTGAGCGCAGTGGAAGCGCTAATGTTGACTCGGTCTCAGCTGTAACGTGTAAACCGGAGCTGGCCCCATGTTTGACAGTAATATTACTCACTGACTGGCGTTACATATATTTTATGAATAAATTGTTTTACAGTGATAAAAGTTGAACTAATCATGTCGTGGTTCATTCAGGAAAGTTGTAAACGTCCCTATTAGTAATTATTACATAATTAAAGCTATAATAAAACATAAATGAACGGCATAGTACAGAAATAACTGCAGTGTGGACAAGGTGACGGTCATGGCTCCACATCAAATGTAGTTACTTTTATTCATAGAAAGATTAGCTGATTTGCTGTACGCTAAGGGGCTCCCCAATTTATATACTCATAAATTGGGCTCATGATTCCTTCGATGGAATTCTTAGGAAATAACAAAATTTTTCATATGAATCTTGTTAATCACTAAAACCGGTTTCTTTTTACAAGAAACGTTAAAATTGGTGTTGATTGTTCAATATCAACTCCAAATCCGCTGTTTTATTCAAATTCAAACAGGTTTATTTAAAAAAATATGGCATACAAATACAAAAAAATTTTCAATAATACGAAATAATACCCCCGCATCGGCCAAAGCCTGTGTGCGGAGATAGAGCCATCAACGAGTCCATCTGATGTAACCACTCACTAGTCCAAATGCACGTGCACATCACTAGGAAAAAAACTAGAAATTACATGTGTTTATAAAGGTTTACATGTGTAAATTTAAAAAAAAACCGTATTTAGATATCTTACATAATTTAGTTCAATTGAAGCTACAACAGAAAGAATTTATTAATTCCTACAAATTGAATTATTACAGCAGAAAACGTTTTACTAATATTTTAATTCGTAAACTATACTTCAGCCTGTAGACGGGTGAGGATAGGTAATTTTAACAAATCATAACCAATCTTGGCCTATATGAAAACAAAAACTTATCTATGATGATAATGTTTTTTAACATGCCTTTTTACTTCACAATTGACTTTACAAGCAGCTATTACATTGAGCTATTCAGAAAACAGCTTAATTTTACTGTTATATGGAGTTGTCAT
Organism: Flexamia atlantica; assembly: GCA_035578135.1. NCBI lineage: Eukaryota > Metazoa > Arthropoda > Insecta > Hemiptera > Cicadellidae > Flexamia > Flexamia atlantica. The sequence goes on along the minus strand of JAQJVK010000026.1, from coordinate 7,126,223 downwards.
TTCCTTTTTGAGAATAGCCTAAACTGCGAAGAACGGTTGAATGTTTATAAAACCCCGTATTTCTTGCTCAATGCAGGAAACCACAAAACAATGACAAATGTCGAGCCCCAGGGAGCCAAGGCGAGACTCTAATGTTTGTTTGTACAAAAAGCGGTTTGTTTCTTTTCTGTTCGATTTTTAACCAGCAATATTTTTGTTCTACTAAAAAATTTTCTATTTTTATAAAGGTCTGTCATAATTTTACATTCCTTTTGGAACTCCCGGTAGCATTTTAGGACGATAAAAACATAATAGGTAATAAAATCATAACATAAGAATGAAGGGGTTATGGTTTTACATAACTACCCTTTTGCTTTTTGAAGTCATATGGAATAGTGTAACATCCGTGGGTTTTTTACAAATTCAATGGCGTAGTAAATACAAGAAACAATTACTAAATTTAGTTTTCAAGCAAATTCTCATTCGGGAGGAAATAACATATTTAATAATGGTCTGCTTATTTTATTAATGTATAAAATACCAATATCTTTCCCGCCAGTAAGATAGGAAGAGAAAAATAAAAAGTAATATTTCCTCTAAACATGCATTTAAAGCAGACCAATGTAAAAAAAACCTATGCTATATAGCACCATGACAAATAGTGTTTGACTTTTCAATAACAGTGTGTAATGATCTTACCTTTTCACTCATTCAAGACACCATGTGTTAACGTAATGTATTTAATTAGTTATGACGCAAGTTTAATTGGATAATGATGATGATTTGATAAGGACGCCCACCACCGATAGCGGATATCCTCTGTGTCTCTCAAAAGTTGGGGGTAATGGGACTTAAGGGCCTTCTGGGAGGGAGGGGTTGCTTTTGGTTGTGGGGGAGGAGTAATTGATATCAATTAATACATACTTCATGGTAAAATTATTAACTGTCAAAAGTAATAAAACATATTTCTGGATGAAAGTTGTGTCTGTAAAGTACAGCTAGCCTTTATGAATTAAAAAAAAACAACAACATATTAAACATGGAAGTTTGATTTTGAACAGAATATTTGCGAAGATAGTGAAAAAAAGGTTTATGACTTTCATTTTACTTAAAGTTATTGTATTTTTTTGGCATAAAAGTACGGTACGTTTTAAATGGCCTAGTAATATTACTTCTCTCCGTTTTATTTATATTTGTCAAATGATATGAATAGCTCTAAAGGTAACACAAATTTGTACAGTTAGTGGCAAATCCAAATTACTAGCTATAGTTTCCGTATTTTTAGCGAACCATCAAGAGATTAATCGTACAGCTCATTTGTCAGTGAATGGCTTGAATCTGTGGCAATAGTATAAGCTTAACAGCTTAACATCCTGTGCCTTCATTAAATAAGCAGTATTGAAATAAATGACATGAGGAGAAAACAAACAAAACAGCAACGAGCCTAAGATAAAGAAGAATAAAAAATGCTTTTGGTGTTAAACTATAGTAATGCCTGCTAGGGATCCATTTCGCTTGCACAGCCATGTTTGAAATAAATATTTATTTTGAAAATACCATGGGCTAATAACTAATTAGTTATAACTGGTACTAATTAGATTTTTAACTCTGAGCATTAACGAGATGTTAGTAATGAAGTGTTCTCGGCGAGGGATATGCTAGCCCAACCTTGTTGGAATTGCGGATTTAGACAGTGCCACGATTTCATACTCAATTTGTATTGTCTGGTGCCTAAATGCTAGCTTCAGCACTTCGAAAATTATCGAGTTACATAAGTTACGAGTAACATGTTTCAATATAGAATTGTAGCGTGTAAGCCACAGGTAGAATCCTTTCATACATAAGCCAAAAAAATCATTTGGAAGTTGGGCAGGTTTTCCATACAAGCGTCTATAATCATGTAGGAATTACATTGGAGTTTCTTTCCTTTGGAGGAAATTTCCTCAATTAATTTCTAATATTTATTATGGTAAGTATGCAATCGAATACACTTGAAGCTATTCTACTTTACTCTTATTTTTGTACAGTATGCGTATAAAATACAGAGTACACGAAACATTTTAAGGCAGTATGTTGTTCTAGAGGCCAAAAAGTTTTAATCTTAGGCTGTTAGGCTAGGTAAGCATAGATCATCTCGCATCGCAGCAGATATTTGGCAGTTCTTGGCAAAAACGTCGCTTTTATCTCACCGTCGAATTGAGCGATTGATCAAAATGTAAAAAAATAAAAAAAATATTCTCCCCGGTTCAATGTATTCCTTTAGAATAAGATATGTTGAATGAAAATTCAGAGGCTACAGAATGTGTTTTGAGGCTACAGAAAAAAGTTAAAATTCAGAGACTTTCTAGAAAAGACCCAACCTGTCAAAGCGATGATTAAGATAATCACGTTGTACACGACACGCGGTCAAATGGTGGCAGCCGCGCACTTTGAAGCACGTTGACGTAGTGTTACTCATCACATATCAAATATTACGTCTAAATATGAAATCCCGTATTGGGTGAACTGGCTCATGGAAAAAATCACATAATCACTCCACCTCAAGCAACATTTTTTCAAATTATGATACTCTGTATTTTGCTTATCCGGAACTAATGCTCTTTCCCTCCAACTGCTATGTTTAGACGCTTTTTTCCTTGCAGTACGTGAGTAAAATAATAACTTGTCTCCCAGTGGAAGTAAAACCATAAGAATAATATTGAAATCAATAATTAAAATTAGAGCGCCTTCAAATTTCCACACAAACATGCAAATATGTTGCAGCTTAATGGATTCCGGGGCTAACAGCTGATTAAGTGGCAGGAATAATCATATAAAGAATAACATTAACGACAATCAGCTGTGATGAGTCTAAGAATTATGTAAGAATGTTGCCACAATCAGCTGATCGCTGATGCATGAATAGTTGCAGCTACCCGCATGCAGGCTCTAGCAGCAGAACGAAATTAAATGGATAATGTTTGTTACTTACTAAGCTAATAAAATGGGTGTTTATAGATTGGGTATATTTTAGTGCAGGTGGTGGAAAAATGTTGTTTTTATTTTGAAAGTAAAGCACATTGTCTCCCTCGTAAAGCTCGGGCGCCAACGTTTTCACTAGCGAGACAATGTTAATACTACTTTGATGTTGATAATACTATGTTGATACTTTACTCACTCACATACAAATCAATTAAAAACACTCACCATTAATCCATTAAATTTCCCACAGACATAACATACTGCAATAAACAATCATACAAGTAATATGTGGTTATAATTTATTAAAAATAACAAATGAAGTATATTTTACTAACAGTGGTTCATTGAATTAGGTTGGAATGATGTTAATACCTAATCCGATTTCACTGGGCCGTCCGCCGAGCCATGCATGGGTTGTTTATTACATTGGGTTATTCACTCTGAGCCTTTAATGCTGTAAGCCACATGTGGATGTAGACTGCCCTTTTGAGGACATTAACTCTGTGATAACCATGAATGTATTCATTTTAAAAGCATTCTTTTCGCAAACGTTATCATAATTATGGCGATGGCACTAAAAAATTAAAACTACTGGATATTAATTATGAATCAATTAATTAATTATTATTAATCCATTTGGTTTTAATGATTACATTTGTTAAACAACAATTAATGGCCCACCAAGTCATACAAAACTTGGCCCAATCGAATATATGTGTGGTTTTAGTTCACTATCATATTGCATTGAATTAATATATTTATTGAATAACATTTGTTGTTGATAATGTTACTCTAAAATGGATCTTGTTTAACTTTTATCGACGTTTTAGCAAATAAAAAAGAACCTAGCAAACAACACATAATATTCATAGCACATAGCACATAATATTCATAGCAGAAAAAAGAAAAAAGTAACGCAGTTGAAAAGAAAACAAAGCTGCTTATAGTAATGTTTGAAGCAGGATTAAACTGTAAGAATCTGCTTTTCACTAACCTAAACGCCAATTTCGATGATGAGTATTCCGTATCCTATTGAATTTATTGTATTTGGAGTGCATTTTTGTTGTTTAGTTACTCTAAATAATGGTATTGGGATTTAAATACTAAAATACTGTGTACAGCAGAGAAACAATCAGCTGTAGTCGAGGACGTCAGCTGTTTGTTTATAAATGTACTAAAACTGCAAACGTGTGTATGTCAGCGTCAATGGCATATCGATTGTATCGAGAGTGGTTATCGGTTTTTATTATCAGTCGCCATTCATTGTTGCATTGTTGTCGGTTTAATCGATTTGTGAAACTCGTTCACTTCACCAATCGATAGTTCAATGCTTTCGATACATCGATAGTTGTTCATTGTTGTCAGTCTAACCTAACACGAATGAACCAGACAATCAGCTAATTGTTTCTAATAGCGAGAACAAAATGGAAGTATCTTCGGGAGACATCTTTAAAGGTAATATTTTGGTTTTCTTAAGTAGATAGCCTGTTTTACTAAGCGGTAAAACGAAAAATATAGTTAATCACACGGGCCTAAAGCTGCTTTTCGAAAGAGGTCAAGTTTTGCGACCGGGTCTGGAAGCCGAGGTCGAAAAATGACTAAGTCACTTTTGGGCCTAGCAATGAAATATACTATTATGTTCGACATAATATGCTTAAGAATCTTAACTGTACATACGTTAAATTCAAGTTACGTTAACCCTATATGAGGTACTACTAGTTAAAATAAAAAAGATAACTAGCTGAAATAGAAATGTGATTTAAGACTAAGTGAAATGATTTTAGTGAAGTAGTTTTAGGAAATTCGACCTAACAAATCCCGACTAAGTTTAAATTTTAAACGGATGTTAAGTAAACCCCCTTGATTAAAATATCAAAATTCTCCAGAAAACGCTGCTGTGCTCAAGCCGTCATCATGGAAAATAACCATTTCCGGTCCGTGTTTGTACATTTTTCCAGTAAGCGTAAACATCATATTCTAAGAACGTGTGAGGGGAATTTCTGTCGATAACATTTCTAATAAAATGGATACAAATATGTATAAAAACTTAAAAAAACTGCTGATATCATTAATTTTATAAAATGGAATTCTAATATCCTTTCTATGAGGAATATATGTAAAATTTGATGTAAAATACCTTCCCATGGGAGTGAAGCCCTTCAATCTTAATGAATAATAAGTTATATTCATAGAACTCTCTATGTAGGTAAATATTCCTGTTACATGACACTTCAATCATAAAAATTGGTTCACAATAAAGCGCAAGTAAGCTCCCAAAAATGATTCCTTATGTGATATTTCTAAAAGTTCCTTGCAAATGTCTTATATTCCTTATTATTCCTAGTAATTAAAACCAAATGATTCTTTGTGTACATTTTTAGGCTTACGCTTTGTACTTTTTCGTCGTGTTTGTTTACAAATATTGAAAAGGTATAATGACTTGAAAATCAATGATACAGTAAATCAAACATTTCCTCTAAATTAATTGCGTCCCAAGTAATTGTTAATTTACAGAAATTCTCATAAAAATAGTTTTATATTCGTGCTTTTATTCATATAATCTTAGGACAATGATAATAATAATAAAGTAATTTTGATTAAATCAGCCAAATATTTTAATAGTGATAACACTAGGAGAGCATTTTTAGTCTCTCTTTCAAGAGATTGCTCTTTTGGCACAAGATAAATTGTTCTTAATATTTGCACTACATAGGTGTAAGAGAAGTGACCTTAATATAGGCATTTTGGGGTGAAATAATTTGATTAAAAATATTTTGTTATATTTTAAGCTGTGTGAGTAGAGTTTTATTCACGTAAAAATAACTCGTATTTTCACGAGGTCAAGATTTTCTAAGGAACTCATTAAAAGAGCTGTAAATTACCTTGATTTGGCATACTAGCCTGAGTCTATTCCTTCTTATACTACTTGTAGTTTCGTTAATGAAAACTTCTTGAACAATTTTATTTATTTTGAAAACATATTTTGTAAATGTTTTAGTTTTAACATAAATCATAATAAATAAAAAAAATTGTCTCTTAAAACAATAAAAGTTAATTCACAGTCAACGATAAAAGTTTATTAGACGCTTGAATGAATTTAGAACCAAGTCACGCTTGGCCAATAGGGAGTGCCAATGAGCGTAAAAACTTAGGTTAAACTGATGATGATATAGTTGACAATGAATATCAACTAGCTTAACCAAAAGAAAAACCCAAATTACACTTTACATTTTCATAATTAATGTATTCACAATTTAGAGCAAATATATCTATGACAGTATACATTTTGATACAGTATATATTATTTAATAAGTAAATAAGGTTAAGTATATTTTACATTAGACCTTCAAAATAGCGTAATACTCGGAATCGGTCGGTTGAATAACATCTATAATACATAATATAAGGATAATCAGTTCTATTTTGATTCCGATCACACATTTGAAAAGTTTTTCTGAAATGAAAGTATTAGTATTACGTTTTTATCATTCATACATTTTATATTGAATTTGGGTAGTGCAAAAAAGTTAACCGAACATTAAAAATACAATTTTGATTCTAAAGGACATAAAATTTGATAAGTGGTTATTTCTCAGTTTCCATTTATAATTGTTTTCTTTGTTTGAGGTGGATGCACCCATACTGTTATTAGTATGGGTCTACATGGTCCAACATGATACTTAATAAAACAAGGGGTCTGATGGGCATCCCTGGAGATGGCTCTTGGTCGGGAAAGCTGGCTGAATAAATAAACATAGCAAATGCTGGGACAACAAGGGCAGCACAAGCCTTGGTCATTTGACTGTTGTTATGACTTAAATGAAAATATCTTGAGGGAAAAGTAGAAAGTTTTCATGCGAGGAAAATTGTCCATTTTGTAAGTTTTGGTCCGGTTTTTGTTTAGGTTTGCTGAACTATTAACAGATATTTCGTTTCATTCTTTGTGTAGTTTAGTGTTTTATTTTTTATTTTTATGTAAGAAAAATAACTTTTATCGAAATGATTTGCAGTATCAATATTTATTTAAGTATATTTTTTCATATAATCAAATCAACTGTTGGGAAACAGTTAATTTTAAAATAAATCATTCTGTAAAATGTGTTTTATACACAAAGACTTATTTAAAATAATGTGGCCACAAAATATATTTACTTAATGGTAAATGAAATATTTTAAAATCCCCTCAAAACATTTGTTTTGTAACTTTTTGATTCTGAAATGATTTTAACATATTCACACATTGTATTGCTTGATATATTAATACTTGATACATTTACTGTAAAACGAAATACATATTTAGAACAAATCCTTGAACTTAGCAAAAAAGTTAAATTTGAAATTCGGTAAAAAATCAATAGTAAATTTAACTTCGGTCAGTTGATAAAGAATATTTTGAACAAATAATTATCTAGGAAGATTTTTCTGGCAAAACAATTATTGTCCATAAGGTTAAGGTGTAAGAAGATTTTAAAATATGATTGTATTGCCTTGACGTTTTCGTTTAAAGGAGCTCTTTTATTCTATAGGTGGCTCTCAAATCTCCCAAGAAAAGCTATACAAGAAATCCTATTAAAACATTCTATGAAACAAAATGAGAAAAAATGAGAAAAAATGGGAACTTTTACGAACAAAGTTATATTTTTATTAAATATAACATCAATTAAAGGTGAGGTAATTGAGGTATCATAAACAAAAATAAAGAGCAGAAATACCCGGTTATCGTTGCAGATTCTCCACGCACAATTCCCCCAAACAGCAACTGTAGGTAATAAGACCCGTTGACTAAATAAAAACGTAATTACAATCAACAATCAACAGAGCAAAATCGTATCATTGTGGAGATACGTAAACTAACAATCAATGGGTCACCATTGACGATATTCTGACTGTTTTAACAATCGTGATGTCACTCCAGGATTAAAAAAAATGATTTCAATTAATTGTGAAAAACAACAAAAAACATATTTTATTTGTTTTTCCCGTACATGATCAAACAAATGTCATTTATACTTTTTTTTAATATTCATTACATGTTTTATGTCCTAATCCGTATTCTATAAAAGCTTATATTATTTCTGGATGAAATGATGTTTGTTCACTGTGCAAACATGAAACACAAAAAAAAACTCTATTAGTGATGAAGGAAATATTAAATAATATGCCATCTGCTACTGAAACTGAAATAAACGTTGGAAGTATACAATAGAATAGATCAAAATTTATGTTCCCATTAAACTTAGCACTGATGGGTTCATAACGACCATCTATGCTTTCATTGTAAGCTCTTCAAAATGATTTATGAACAACAATTCAATCATCAGTTGGGACATTAACTTTGAGTTGCAACACAGGGCTGACGTTTCGAAAATATTAAAAACATTCAGAAAATGAAATTGATTTTTCAATAATAAAAGTAATTTTAAACACAGTTGTATTGGCCTAGCTCAAACATAATATATTTATAATTATTAATACAATGTTCAAACCATTTAAGTAATTTCGTTTGACTTAAACCATATTCAATAAACTGCAAATTAATGACCAACCAATATTCTATGATCGTTTATTAATACTTAATGGTACAAGAGTAAACCTCGAAAAATTAACTTTTGAGAAACTTAACTTGGTTTAAGTATATTTAAGTTATCAAAGAGTTAGAATATTTTAAAATAAAGTACAGGAGATTTAGTCCAAGTCCTGCGATAAAAAATGCTTAGCGTTTTTTATAACAGAGAACGTATATTCCTAGTTCATAAAATAATTAATTTCTCATATCCAAAATTAAACTACCACTAAGGAATCCTACTTTTTCTGATTGAAAGTGCTCCATTCTGCGAGTGGTTTTTCAAATATTCTAGGACAGAAAGAAAAATATTACCGCAACAAAAGTTCTATGAAGAAACCAAGAGACATCTTTATCTACCTGTTATAATTTTAGGCTAATTTTTACATTTTGCACCTCTGGCTTCCCGTTTTGGAATGCTTTGTTTTGATAATCCAAGAAAAAATACCCTTTATTTTACAACAGGTTGAATTTACGAACTGACCCATTAAAATAAACTATTTTCTATGCCAAGTAATTATCTTTAAAAAATAAAAATAAAATTTAAATATACATTAATAAACAATATGAAATCTAATAAGCTGTCTGATTGCCTTCTATCACTGTAGACTTTCCACACAACAACAATTTCTTTCAATCGACCACTGCATGTAATAAGAGCCTTAGAACAATGGAAAATGTAATTAAAAAAATTTGTAAAATTGGGGATAGACACGCAAACTAACAATCAATAGGTTTACTTCCCAAAATATTCTCACAGTCTTAGAAATCGTAATTTAATTAAATTATTTTACTAATATGTTTAAACTTAAAATATTTAAAAATATTATATTTATATACAAATTGAAATTTGAAATTAGCAAATAGTACTAATAAAAATAAAGTTGAAATAAAAGGTTGAACGTTTTCATTTCAAGTAACACATTTTATTACATTAAAATCGTCCTACTATTTTCAAGTCTGAAATTATTTCTTGAATGGAATGGTATATTACAGGGACAAATTTATAAAAAACATCAATCATGGTAAAACCCCTGGTTGAACTATCCATAGCAACTGAAAAGTAAAGTATATATTAGAACTATACAATAGAACAAAATTAAGTCCCTATTTCATTTGGCTCAGATGTTTCTCTAACGACCCAACTTTAAATTTAGTTTAATCTCTCCTGAATGATTTATGATCGTTTATTTCTCAACATATCTTGATAAAACTTGGTAAATGGCTTCTTCTAATTCAGATCTACTAAATATTGAATTAAAACCAACCAGTTTAAACATACCCGTAGCAGCAAACCTGCATACTCATTCACCATGTTAACCTTGTGGAGCTTTCAAAAACATGTCAGATCTCGCTATGTTAAAATATATTGTTTTGCATTTAAATTAGCTGAGTATGTAGGTCTGCTGCAACGGGGGTATTATTTGTAATAATGCTAATTATTAAACTTGCCTATTTTTTATTACATGGTCAGCATTAAATATCTCATACTACAAAAAATATAGTGTGCCTTCTCAATTTTACTGCATATTTAAATCAGGTTAATATATTATATACAATTATGTATTCAGAATTAAAATACATCATTTTTAATTATTTATATACATTTACAGTTCTCTCGGCCGAAGTGCGAGGAGGCTGTGCGGTAATTGGAGCTCGGATTGTTCCAGCTCAAGTTTACTTATTGCTATATGAGGCTCCAGGCAGCACATCTTGGTAATGAAAAGTATATTGTACGAGAGGAGTGTTTATCTTAGGCCTTGAATAATTTTCATTCCTTTCTTGGTTTGTGATTATTTAATTTTAATTTCTGTACAGTGTTTAAAATTGACCAAGTAAAAATAGTAATTAAAATCAGAAAACATTGGTTCATGAAATAATCCTTGACACCAATAAGATGGATTAAAAGGAGAAAATATTACAGTTATTAAAATAAGTATTTATAATAGTATGCAGTTTTTATATCAAGCGTGTTATTCCCCATTGTAAGTCTGGCAGGATCAAACACTACATGAACCTATTCCAACCTCTTAATGATGATCAAAACCAATACAGCATGATTAAAACAGAGATTAAACAGAAGTACATACATAAACAATTAAATACCAAACCAAAACATTCCTGGAGAGGGAAGTTTTCCTAGCTATTACTCATTATTTATTAATATTTTTGCCTGTAATTACCCCTGCAAAATAATGGGATGAAAGCAATATTTTTATGAACGTAAAGAAAAGCAAAGTAAATTCTGCAGTGCTTGTTATATACCTTTGTGGCCAATGATCGTTTTCAGGCAAATAATTTCTTAAATTCAGGTAAATAAATGAGTGCCCAACAGTTGGTCGACTGGTCGTTGCAAAACTTGACCGATGTTTAAAAATTAAAAAAATCGTATAACCAAGTAAAAATATTAATCCAAGGGACCAAGTAAATTTCGATTTATTTAGTTAATTTATTCGATTTGAAGAGACTTAATAAATATTGTTCTATTTGCACTTCTCGTCGTTGCAAAGATATTCAGTCAAAAATAATTGTTTTCTCATTATTTAGTTACCTAAAATATATTTCTAAACAAAAGATTACTTTTATGCAAGAGATGTGTGCTCAACAGTTCGATTAAATAAACATGCAGCGAGGGGTCCTTATCTAAATCTGACTGATCAGGACGCTCTTTGATCCCTCAGCTCCCCGGGGCTCTCAGGTTAAGGAAATTTCGATTTATTTAGTTAGGAGGGTTTATCCGATTTGAAGAGACTTAATAAATATTCTATTTGAGCTTCTCGTTAAAACCCCTGCAAAGCAAATTACATAATACTATATAGTAGTATTTTGTACTATAATAATATATAGTACAAAATACTTAGTAATACAGTTATATTATTTTTATTTAGTTTGTTTATGTTTGGTAATGGACGATCTGAACACTTATTTAGTTTTTTACATAATTTACTGCAGTAGACTCCCTCTTATCCGGACATATTTTAACCGGATATCGGTTTAACCAGACTACTCACGGTGCCGGAAGTAACGTATTCTTAACTGGAGATTTGTTATCGAAAATTCGGTTTAACCGGACGTGATCGGCAGGAAATAGACCGTACTGTGTAAACACTTTTTGTGAAATAATTTTAGAGACCAGAAATTACGTGTCTATAAATACTGTGGCCTCTTAAATTCAAGTAAAATAAGTTAGTTTTTGGGTGACTGATCGATGAATCCCGTGGTGAATATGCAATAAACAATAAATTATCATAATATATATAATTTGTAGTGTTGGATTTATTACTTAATTTTAGGAAACTTTGGTCCAACCGGCAAACCCGATATCCGGGCAGGCCTCGGTCCCGAGGGTTCCGGATAAGAGGGCACCTACTACAATCATTTCTAGGGTTCACAATTTTTTTTTATTTTTTAACTTAAGAATATAACGCATAATGTTGAGGATATTATTACCTAAAAAGTAACGCGAATTGTAACTTTTATCCTTGTATTTTGAACAAGTATATGATATTTAAACCACTACTTGAAATAGTAGTTTTCATCACTAGGAGCGAAAGTGGCTATTTTTGGCACGAGATCGTAATTCACAGGTGAGGCGCAGCCGAGCTTGGAAATGCGATCGAGTACTAAGGAGACACTTTTGCTCAGTGTAATGGACAATTATTTTCATCATTATGTATAAATAACCATTTAATCGTTAAAAAATTAGTCTACATAATTTTGTGGCTATACTAAAATAGACATCGTCACTTACACATCTGACAGTTGTTTACAATTACAAGGTAAGAAATCGTTCAACCTTTCAAACGTAGTATAAACAAATTTTGACATTATAGTACGGCAAAATTTACCATATGTTTTTTCAGTACTACTATTCGAAGTGATCCGGCATAAGCACAAGGCCTAGCCCGAAGTAATGTGTGAAACAGTTCCAGGCTAGTGTCCTCGGTGCCGACGGGGGTGGATTAGTCGGTAGTTCACGGGACATCAAGTTCGTGGGAGTCCGACACTACTGAGGGGACAATGAGCCCCTCAGTGTGCGTAAATGCATTCCACCTCCTACCCCCCAAAAAAAAAAAAAAAAAAAAAAAAAAAAAAAAAAACTATTCGAAGTGATCCAAAAACGATCCTTTTGCGTACGATTTAGGAAACTAAAAATGACTGTTTTCCGGCCAGTATGGTGCAAATATTTATTTTTTCTGTTATCATTCATATTACTCTAACTTTTAACACACACTAGAATACACTTAAAGGTCAAAATAAAAAGCTGAACCCCCGGGAAGTTGAAAATTAATCCATATAAAAATATAATCAGAAATAATATTTATGTCAAAATTATTAGATTTTTACGTTCGTTTAGAAAACTAAAACATTATTACCTAATTGCTAAATCAAAGCACTTACATCAACCTAATTGATGAGAAAGATGTTAGATGTCGACTCGAAAAGGTATTTTATATTATATTTATTTGTGAAGAGGAGTACACGTTCATCCCATATTACGATATTTTTTTAGGGAAAAATGGACAACTTGTAACCCAAAATATCAAGAGACGTGGACATGCGTTAATTTTCAACCGGAACACGTACGGGTGTGACGTCCAATTTCCATATTTGACTTTGAATTTGTATCTGCTTTATATATTTCAGATGTCATGTTTTATCCGAAAAAATCTGATTTGTTTGTGCTCATTAGGTACAATGTTTTCTCACTAATTACAAAATATATCAAACAAGGCTCGTTTTTTCAAATAATATTTTCTCTTTGTGAGGAAAAAGTTGAAACTACCGTTAAAACAATAGGCTGGTTAGTTTATTAAAACTAAACTCAAATTAAAAAAAGGCATAAATAAAAGCGACCGGGAATTCGTGATGTCGGCGATGACGAGACATCCACGGACAATTAAAACACATTGTTGCATGAATTTATACATAGAAAATGCATTTTTATCACAAAAATACGCAATTAATTTTAAACTAATTAATTAAATAAACTAATTAATTTTAAGCATTTCCCTACTCTATAGCAGTATCTGCGTTGTTAAGTATTATTTTTTTATCCGTAGGACAAATATACTATTGGTAATAGCCCTTAAAAAGTAAAACAAAGAAGAAAGTTTGAAAAATCTACACAATAATTTGCTTCTAGACTTATGAAACCGGCCACATTATAAGACAAAGTAAGGGAAATATAATAATAGCTTAACTAACCTACATTATAGAAATGCTATCACAACTGTTCTAATGATAATAAGAACAAACATTTGAATGAAGATATTTTTTCCTACTCTAAGTTGTGCTGCTACAGAAACACGTAAGTAATAATACGCGTGCTACAATGATGTTTTTGCAAATTAACTATGTGTTAAATTTGAAGATTGTTAACAGTCTTACATTGTTAATAGCCATAGTTAAAAATACTAGCACCATTCGTTAATTTGTTATTTGTTATCAGTGATAAAGGAAAACAATTCTTGTTAACCAATTTGACTTCTGGCGAGTCATTTCCAATATTAGTAATAAAGTAAAACCCTGAAATTGAATTATTTTGTAGATTCTTTGAACGAAATGTTTTTAGGTACAATGTACAAACAGATCGAAAAACCAAGAAATTGCGTAGTAAAATAGGATGAATAATAATTTTACGATGTTATAATTTTTTGCTATTTTTTCGCTGATTGGTGTAAAAACTACAGCTTTAGTAAATTTTTTATCAGAAATTATTAACTCAAATTATTTTGGTAAAGAAGTACATAAAAAATTAAAAATATATACACTCCAATGGCTATCTAAGTCCAAAATTACCCACGTCTTTTGAGAAAATTATAAGTGTGACACTAATTAGCCCTTTACTTGAATACGAGGTCTCGGTGAGAATATTCGAGGAAACATATTATTGTATTATTAATTTGATAACATTTTCCAAAGGACACAAATATAAATGCTGAACTTCTGATGCACATTTTCTTATATTTATTTGTTTACTTAACTTTGTTTAGCTAAATTAGTTTTCTAAAATGATAAATATTACCAAGGGAGCTAATATCTAATTCAAGTCCATGTAATTTTTTATTTTCAACATTCAAATTAAATTGAAATTCATCAAATACAAAATAAATAATAATAGTAATAGTCAGCAATTTGATGAAAAATTAGATAGTCTCTCATCAATTAATTTTAAAACTTACTCTTTCATATGTGAATTAATGTTATGTATTTTATGACACATACACACTTATGATACGCTAGTTAATGTAAACATTTATTTAAATTTTCAACTGTACTGGGTTTAATACGTAATATTTATGTTTCAGGCTTGAAGATGAAATATAATATTAACACAAAACGATCACCGGTGTTGAATCTGTGTTTTGTTCAAAATGTTTTGTTCGCATTACTATTTGCATGCCCTAATGTGTCAGAAGGAGGCTATAGCCAATGTTATACAGTAGAAACCATTGATTACTCAATTAGCCAAGTAAGTAGCCACTTCATATTTTGTTCTTCAGGATATTTATGAATGTTGTCGATCTTATATAAATCATTTCAAGTATGATATTTAACGTTTTAAATAGATTATATTATATTGTAAATAATATACGTAAGTCTGGCATGAAATCATTGCTTATTATTTATCCATGCGGTAGACACAACTGAAAAATGAAAAAAGTACGAATAAAGCGCAGTTTATTTTCACCAGAAAGGAAGATTAAGGAATTGTTAATTTAGGCAGAACATTCAAAGTATGTACATAATTAGATTTAACGAATATATATCTAACAACTTATTATACAGTATGAAAATAGAACAGTGACAATTCCAAACTACTCTATAAAAAGAAAGACAGAATCATTAAAAAACATTTGTAAAATACACATTTTTTCCAAAATTGTTTAATATTTTAGTTGACAGGTTTTGATCCTGAGTATATCTTTTAAGTGTGAAGATGAATATTCTTCGTTTAGGTAGGATTAGCAATATTTAAAATTCTTAGAAGAAAACATGATTTATGAAATGTTTACAGGAATACTGCGATCAACCTATTTTTACGAACATTGTCCCGAAAACTGAAGAATTTATGTTGGTAGACAATATTTGCTATACATACTTTCCCTTGCCTGACGATCCCAGCACATTTACAATCTACGTTTCCACTGTCTAGTAAGTATAAACAAGGCCTATCAATACAATTTATCCTAAAAAATAGATCAACATTCCATAAATGTAGGACTGTATCAACTACCTTTAGATATGTTATCAAACCAAATAAAATTTAAATTCATATTATAGTTATGCTACAGTACTTTCTAATGTACTCAAAATAATTCATTTGTAAATTCTTAATTAATTAGGAAAGACAAAGAGCTTGGCTTCATAAGAGATCAATTTCGTGGTTAAAATATTTACAATACCTACAAAATCTATATGAATCAATTTTGGGACACAGCGCGTAGTCGATCTTTCAAATACCATTGTAAAGCAAAATATTAAATTTCAAATTTAAGAGTTGAAAGGTAAGGGACAAAATCATTCCTATAGAATCCTGAGATTAGCCCTACTTTGGTAAGGTTAGAATCAATGAAAACTTAAAGGTCACCGTAGTCCAGGCAACGAAAGGTTATAGAGGGAATTGCATGGATCACAATTTTTGACTTTTTAACTTTGTTTGGACTAGTTAGGAGTAAAACATATCAAAAGTCCCCGCCCTTAGCCCTTGAGCCGGCTGGGCTGGAAGGGCCTAAAGGTACAATTTTTTGGTTTTTCCTAAATATCTTGAAAACTATCAACTTTTAGTATTCCCTATTAGGTTTAAAAATTAAAGAAAACCAAATTTCCTATGAAAAATGTATAATATGAAAGGTCCAACCGTACTTTGGTCCAACCGTTTACAAGGTAAGCACTAATTTTGTTAATATTTAAAAAAAATATCCCTTCCATAAGAAATACATGTTTTGTGGGTAACTTAGATGCCCAGTTGGGCAACGCTTTTTTCACTTAAAGGAAAATGAACACCATTCAGGAAATATTGACAAAATTTCCAGTAATTTGACACCTCAATCATAAAAATTGGCCTAAAACTAAGGCGTTGGCGAGCTAAGAAAAAACGTTATTTTTCAAGGAATTATAACAAATTGTAATAATTCCTTGAAAAATAACGTTTTTTGTGAGCTCGCCAACGCCTTAATTTTAGACCAATTTTTATGATTGAGGTGTCAAATTACTGGAAATTTTGTCAATATTTCCTGAATGCTGTTCATTTTCCTTTAGGTGAAAAAAGCGTTGCCCAACTGGGTATCTAAGTTACCCACAAATTCACATGTATTTCTTATGGAAGGGATACTTTTTTAAATATTAACAAAAATAGTGCTTACCTTGTAAACGGTTGGACCAAAGTAGACATATTATACATTTTTCTTACAGGATATTTAATTTTCTTTAATTTTCAAATTTAATAAGGAATACTAAAAGTTGATAGTTTTCAAGATATTTAGGAAAAACCAAAAAAATTGTACCTTTAGGCCCTTCCAGCCCAGCCGGCTCAAGGGCTAAGGGCGGGAACTTTTGATATGTTTTACTCCTAACTAGTCCAAACAAAGTTACAAAGTCAAAAATTGTGATCCATGCAATTCCCTCTATACCTATTTTTGAGCATTCATTGCCTGGACTACCGGTTTTAAATAATCATTTTTTTTATTGGTGCTCATTATTATTACACGTCCATATGTCTTTAAAATAATGTGATGTTCACGCTCTTATTGGATTAAGATTTTTTGTAGATCTGATAATCTTAAAAAGATGATATTAATGCATAATCGTAAACAGACACCATTAACGGGCACTAACGTCTAGTGTTAAAAACAAATTCCTAGCTTCAAATAATTTTGAATCGTTTAAATCCAGAATACTTCAGTTGATTATATTCCTAAAGCCTTGATAGTGTTTCCAAAAACTGTTGTTCTAAAATTCGTACAGAAGTAATAAACTTCAAAGAACTAGTTTATATCTTCATTGATAGACAGTCTTAACAATGTTGAATTTAGATATTTTATTCTAGTTTCTGTTCATTTAACATATGCCAAATGTTATCTATAATGTTATTTAAATAGGTTATAAGAGTCGTAAGAACAAATCAGCAATTTTAAAAATCAAATTTACCTTTTGCAGCTGTGACGGATCTTACGCAGTACAGACCAACATTGGCGTTGATTTAGGGTTTGGACAGACTTTAGTCGCAAGTACGTAGTCCGTACTGTAAGTATGTGTAGGATGTAATACGAATTAAAAATTGAAAGGAGTAAACTCCAAAAATTGTTATCATGTTTTACTTGCGGTTTTTATAATACAATAAGGTTCATAATTTATTCCCATCAAGTAGTTTTCCGCAATAAAATATTATGCTGTTTTTAAAATACCAAAAACATTTTAGTTGGTAAGCTGGATTTTTAAACCAATTTATTTTAATAGTTAAAAATATTAAACATATATTATTTGCATTCATATTTGAATTTATAAAAATATCAAACTTATTTACTAATTTATATTGACTTTATAAGAAGGTGTCATGGCACAAGTCATGTTCGAAATTGATTCGTATTAATATTTCTATGATTTGTTTCTTATTTCAGACCCTTTTGGCACTGTACATGACTATCTTATTGGATATGCCGGTTGCGATACTTACTTGGTATACCGCTGTTTTGTATTTGGTGGTAAGTTAAATTGGTAATCCTCTGTTAAGTCTGTAACAGTTATATTTGACTTCCAAAAGTAATTGCTATTTTGAAAATTACCAAAATAGTTTTGTTCACCTACATTAGTTACATCATCTAAAATAAAAGAAATAGTTATTCGCTTTTGAAGGGGGAGTATTTAAGATTTACGAATTTAAATCAATCTATAAAAGAAACCTTTTTTAGCATATTACGTGCTTTAGATAAAAATCTACATCGCATACCCTTGATCTTGGTGCTTGTCTAAAGCTTAAAATCTTAGTGCGTTCTACAGTGATTGTATTTAAATTCTTCTAGGACTTTTAAAGGGAACTAGCCTAAGCTCCCTTTATAGGAAGTGCTGTTGTAGGTTTGATTTCCTTATGAAAAAACATGTAGTATCTATATATAAAGCCCAAATTACCCAAAACTTTTGAAAAAAAAAATCAGTCTGACACCCGTCAACTTACGAATGAGTCTCGCTTGAATGAAAGGTCTCGGTGTTAATATTCAAGGAAGAATTTTAGTTTTTCGATAAAATCTGTTAAAAAGCGCACAAACATAAGAAAATGTGCTGAAGAGCTGAAGCAATTTAACACAATTTTGTTTTGCTAAACCAATACTGATCAGCGCGTTTTTAATAATTAATTAAAAAATAGTACAAAAGGTTATCTTCAGAATGAAAACTTATTTCTTAACAAAGTTTGTTTAACTAGGCAGTGGCTTTATGTACTAAGCCAAAGTTAAATATATTTTTGACTAATTGTTTTGCTGCAAATAGTATATTTCAATAGTGGAAAGCGGGAATTTACCAATTCGAAAACGTTTGTTTTAAGTGCGAGGTTTATCAAGCACTTCATATGGTTTTCACGATATAGAGGTTAACTGTATTCGTTCATGTGTTTCTATAAAAATCTAAAATATAGTAAACATTGCTTTTTCACAGTAAACATTGCTTTTTCATAGTAAACAACGAAATAATGAATTGTTGCAGAACATTTGCACAGCAAAAAAAGGTGATATCATAGTAGTGTAGTAAAAATAATAGTGAATTCACAACTAGAACAATAAATGAACGTAGTGATATATCACGTAAGCTGTCATTATAACAATAAAATTAAAGAGCAATATTTCGTTAAAGGTTTTGATGCAGTTATATGTAAAGCCTTAATAGTTAACGTGTATTTGTAAAATTTGAATCGGTGTAACTAAAAGGTTTTCAGTAACATTTTTGACTATTTTTAGTTAGAGGCAGGAAATTACATTTCAAGGGTGGCTGCACAGTTTTATGCAAAACGATTCTAAATCAGATCTCAAAAATGTATTTGTATTGCCACATATCGAGTAGGATTGTATACTAAAACGTTCCAAGTTAGCGATGTAGAATGTTTTTGTCTGCATTGGTAACAGCACTGCTTGGTTATTTCCAATTTTAACCTTATAGGAAATAAGTGAAATCTTATATCTCGCTCATTTATCAACATATCTTAATGGAACATGATTTGTTGCTTCATTTAGATGAGATGTCATTTATAATGTTCTAAAATCCTAAATATTTTTATTTCCGTGGCAGCAAATCTGCATACTCATTCCCAATGTTATTCTCATGTGAAATAAAACCACAGATTGAGGTTAAAAACCTGTTTTTTGTGTATACTGGAATTAATTTTGTCCCTGATTTTTTTTATTTTAATGTATCTAAAACTTTTTCAGTAAATTTAATTCAAAATTTTTAATTCAACCTAAATATATAAAAAAACGTTCCAAGTCGGCTAATTTTAAGTAAATAGAATTTTACATACACTAAAATAGTTTTTTTTCTATAAATAGCAATTATTCATTGTAATAAAGATTATTTGAAACTACATTTTTCTTTTTTTGTTGATATTCTAAGAGTTTTCAATGATTTAAAGTTTTATAGGTTTTCCAGAAAGTTCACTTCTTCTGACTTAAAACCTTTTTCTTGACATCGATTTATTTAAGTTTAATACTACCCTTGTGGTTTCGATATGTGTCTTTTACAGGGAACGAGCCGCTTAGTTTTACCGTCGGTTTCTCGAACAAGAGCAATCCGGTCGGCCTCTCCTGCCTCCGCAAGGTGGAGGAGATCATCAGAGAGCGAGGACTGCCTGAAGACGAATATTACATCCTGCCCATGAAACTGCCCAACAGATGTGTGACTCAGCAACTGTGTACGGCTCCGTCCAACCCCTTCTACAACAAACTGCCCAGTGTCGCTGTGTACTGACCGAGACTACAACAAACTGCCCAGTGTCGCTGTGTACTGACTAAGACTACAACAAACTGCCCCGTGTTGCTGTGTACTGAAAAGACTACAAAAACTGCCCGGTGTTGCTGTGTATTGACCGAGACTACAACAAACTGCCCGGTGGTACTGTGTACTGACTAAGACTACAACAAACTGCCAAGTGTCGCTGTGTACTGACTATGACTACAACAAACTGCCCCGTGTTGCTGTGTATTGACCGAGACTACAACAAAATGCCCGGTGTTGCTGTGTATTGACCGAGACTACAACAAACTGCCCGGTGGTACTGTGTACTGACTAAGACTACAACAAACTGCCCGGTGTTGCTGTGTACTGACTAAGACTACAACAAACTGCCAAGTGTCGCTGTGTACTGACTAAGACTACAACAAACTGCCCCGTGTTGCTGTGTATTGACCGAGCCTACAACAAACTGCCCGGTGTTGCTGTGTATTGACCGAGACTACAACAAACTGCCCGGTGGTACTGTGTACTGCCCGAGACTACAACAAACTGTCCGGTGTCGCTGTGTACTGACCGAGACTACAACAAACTGCCCGGTGGTACTGTGTACTGCCCGAGACTACAACAAACTGTCCGGTGTCGCTGTGTACTGACCGAGACTACAACAAACTGCCCGTGTGTTGCTGTGTATTGACCGAGACTACAACAAACTGTCCGGTGTCGCTGTGTATTGACCGAGACTACAACAAACTGCCCGGTGTTGCTGTGTATTAACCGAGACTACAACAAACTGCCCGGTGTCGCTGTGTACTTCCCGAGACTACAAAAAACTGCCCGGTGTCGCTGTGTACTGCCCGAGACTACAACAAACTGCCCAGTGTGGCTGTGTTCTGACCAAGAGTACAACAAACTGCCCAGTGTGGCTGTGTTCTGACCGAGACTACAACAAACTGCCCAGTGTGGCTGTGTTCTGACAAAGACTACAACAAACTGCCCAGTGTGGCTGTGTTCTGACAAAGACTACAACAAACTGCCTAGTGTGGCTGTGTTCTGACAAAGACTACAACAAACTGCCTAGTGTGGCTGTGTTCTGACAAAGACTACAACAAACTGCCCAGTGTGGCTGTGTTTTCCCCGAGACTACAAGAAACTGCCCAATAGATGTGTGACTCAGCAGTTGTGTACGGCTCAACCCAACGCCTTCTACAACAAACTGCCTAGTGTGGCTGTGTTCTGACCAAGACTACAACAAACTGTCCAGTGTGGCTGTGTTCTGACCAAGACTACAACAAACTGCCCAGTGTGGCTGTGTTCTGACCAAGACTACAACAAACTGCCCAGTGTGGCTGTGTTCTGACCAAGAATACAACAAACTGCCCAGTGTGGCTGTGTTCTGACCAAGAATACAACAAACTGCCCGGTGTTGCTGTGTATTGACCGTGGCTGTGCTCTGATAAAAATGTTACATTCCTTAGTGCATGACCAATCCAACCCAAAATTACTACCTGTAGTAAATAAGTCCAATATTACCTTTATTGTACAGTATGTATCGTAGCATAAATTGGATGAGAAACTCAATGTTAAATTAAATTGTTATTGATAATTTTAGTAAGTAAAATAGTTATTGTTTTACCTTTTAACCAAGCTAAAACCTAAAAATTGTGCTACCTCTTAAAAAGTTATGCAAGTATGAGGGATAAAAACTATCAAAATGACTTTAAACATCAGAGTTAAGTCTTTATTAGCTTTGAATTTATCACGTTAAAAGGATAAACAATATGTTGACACTATATTTGAAATAAGTTGATCAACAATTTGGTAGTCTAAGATGTAAGACGACCAGAGAAATATTGAAAGTAAAAGATATTAAAAAAAAACCACCCGCAAACAGCTGCTTAGTGTTAATATCAATTTTTATTATTTCATAACGTTTTAAAATTATAAACGGTTAGTTTTTTCTCAAGAAATCCTAAATTGTTAAATGTACTACCGGTATTGCCGTTGGAGGCAGTGAGCGTGCAGGTTAGGTAGTGGAAACAGTGAAGTTATTAGTTAAATTCTCCCAGTAACACCTTCATTCAATGACCTTTTCCAGGAAATGAAGATACTTCTATCTCACAGTTTCGTCGACATCAGTAAAACTTAAGAGCAGGAACAGTTTTGAAAGTGTGGTAAGTAAATTAGTCCATAAATAAAAAAGATTATCATTTTAGTCATAAGAACTGTTTTAAAGAAAAGCTACAAATTTCTAAATTCCTTAAGAATTCTGTTGACTTTAACATACTTTTTAAAATGTCTGTCTGGTTGTAGAAAAGCACCTACAATTTTCATTTTTTTAATGAAGCAACGGAAGGCGTATGCTTCAGAATGTTTGTTTTATTCAAACATTGAAGTAGGCCCAACAATACTATTGTTGTACACAATTTGTATTTCATTGTATTTTACTCGTTTTTGAGTGATTATTTCATTATGTCTACATGATGTATATATGTTTCACTAAACTTGTAATTATATATTACTGTTGCACTATAAATGACGTATTTTTGCTTTTTCGTATTAAATTATTATTAATATTAAAGAATGATAGTTCAAAAAATATGCTTCTTACAATTAACCTAGGAAATAATAAGTTGTAAGGAATAAAAAATGTAATAAATACTCAGTTGCTGTTCGTAAGAATTGTCTACAAAGCAAAGAAGAACAATAGATCAAATAATGTATCTATCTTAACATGAAAGCAATAGCTCAAGGAATTAAAAATATTTAGATGCAACGTACTTACTTCCCATTGCCTTTACTAAACACTACACGACTTATGATTTCTTATTATTCGAATAATACATACCAGGAATAATGTGTAATGTATGTGTGTGTGTGTGTGTGTGTGTGTGTGTGTGTGTGTGTGTGTGTGTGTGTGTGTGTGTGTTTGCGCGCGCGCGCTCCGATCTTTATGAAATCTGGTACAGACATGTAAAGTGGTAATCAATTGGACGAGTGCATAAATCAGCCTGATCGGACCACCGGAAGGGGGAGTAAAGGGGGATAAACCCCCCCCCCCATAAATGGGGGTTTTGAGTTTTGTACATGGAAAAATAAAATGTACCGAATTCTTGTCGGCACCATTGATTTCAGCTAAAAAAACAAACAATTTAGTATTTTGAATCACTGCTCTATGTCCATTGGTTAGCGAGATGTTGAAAGTGGTAAACACAGTACGTTGTCCTATTGTTAACCTTATGGGAAATAAGTAAACTTCTATATCTCGCTTATTTCTCAACATATCTTGATAAAACTTGGTAAATGACTTCTTATAGTTCAGATCTACTAAATATTGAATTAAAACCACCCAGTGTTATTATACCGTTAGTAGCAAACCTGCATAATCATTCCCCATGTTATTCTTAGGGAGCTTTCGAAAACATGTCAAATCTCGCTAAGTTGGATTGAAATATGTTGTTTTGCATTTGAAATTCGCTGAGTATGCAGGTCTGCTGCATCCGGGGTATTTTTTTCAATCCTCTAGCTAGCAAATAAGGGCAAATATAGAGGCTTATTATTAGTGGCAGAATAAATTAAAAAAAACAGAATAAATTCAAGCTATTTCAAATTATTTTGAACGTGGGCGAAGCCATCGGGAAGTCGTTTATAAACTAATACGAATGTTTACATACAAGTTACAAGGTATTTGTTTCATGGACATTGTTTTTCAACAAGTTTTGTTACAAATTTAACACGGATCACACATGGGTATACATATATCGTTAATAAAATCTTCCTAATTCAACATGGAAGCTTATACGGTAAAAGGTGATTAGGATAATTTTATAATCAACGGAAAGTATTTCGTAGCCTTAATCATAATTTTACGATTTTGGAAAGGGTATGCGTAACTTGGGTAAAACTCGGTTTAATTGTAACGGTATTGTAAAATTAATCTTAGAGGTTTTTAGGGTACGTTTATAGTTACTATAATTTTTAAATGTGGTGGTGATTACTATTAATTGTTAAAACAAAAAACCTTAAGGAAAGTGTAAAGTCTACTATTATGTTTATTATTTCATAATCCTGACCATTATTTTATTTTTATGGCAATAATAGCCTTAATTTTGGAAATTATTCTAAACCTTAAAACTATTTAAAAGAAAATTAGAGTTTATTCAGCTTGGAGATTTTGAGGCGCCTCCCCTCAAAAAACTAACCCGCATTGACATATTTTTTCCACACGGGTTTGGCAATGAAGAATATAATTTTATAATAAAATCTATGGAAAAATAATTATTCGAATGTTGGTCTATAACTTTCATTGAGCTCAATTTACCTTATTCAATTTCATATTTACTGCAGCCTGAATAAAACTCATTAATTCACTGACAGTTCAAATACACTAACATAAAACCTACCTACATTTTTATTCATCCTCTCAACGGTTCCACCTTTTTACAATTATTTTACACATAAAAATACATTAAGTATGGTATCTGACATATGTAAAGTATAATACATATTACGATTATGATACTGTAAGAGTGCACTGTAAACACTTAAAGTACAATATCATAAATACAAACAATGGGATTGTTTTGAATTAAATAAACGCATCGATAAATTATTTAAGTTTATTTGGCCCATCACAAATAGTTATCAGCTTTTGTTTTGTATTCATATTTATTTTGACTAATAACGATTTTATGTAGTATTGGTTTCAGTAATATCAACATGCATTGTCAAATTAGTGTGAGCTTATTGGTCGATGACGATGCACCTATTGTTGACACGTGTAATCAGCTGATCGGCGGGAGCGAGAAGTTCTCTGCATGTCCATTATTGTCCATCGCCAAGCAGTTACGGTCGGGTGAACTTTATAATTGTGCGGGTGTGAAGTGTCTAGTGTCGTTTTAGTGATAATTTTACGTTATTTTGGATCGTGATGATTATAAGGATAGTTACAGAGGTAAGCCTACCTATTATTGATTCAATTATCTTAAACAAATTAGTTTATTTCAATGATTGTGCAATTTCTTTCTTTCGTTTTCTTACGTGATGAAATATGGGCCATGATTTAATGTAAAATATTGCTATGACCAACAATAAATGAGCGAAACAGGAATTAAAACAATTATGTAATTAAAGATATTTATTTATTGGTTTATTTACAGGGTTAGGAATAATCATGCCTTTATCTACAGCAATCTTTTTCTGGTTAAACATTTTTTCATTAACCTTTTAATAAATTATATTTGGAATTTAAAGTCAAAACTAATTGACGTGGGATTGTAAGTAAGACTAATTTCATTAAAAATTAGTTGCTTCTCGATTACAATATTTTTCTAACTTAAATAATTTCCCATAATTGGTACATTTCTTTTTATATGTCAGTTATATCAGTTAAATTTCTTTTTATTTCCTAATAACCCCCTCATGTAAAGGTTGAACTATGATTTCGTCTTGTGTTTAGGCTATTGCCAATTAGAACTGATGATACAGAAACTTCGGTTTTGTTTTCATAACTGTTAAACGTTTGTAGAAAAAGGGAATATTCTGTCTATTACTTTCTTGAGCTTGAAGCTACTCTTTTCAAAAACTAACTTATTAAGTTATGGGAACAGTTACGTGTTTTAAGTTTGGCCCATTCTTTACTGATTTATTGTTTAGTAAATAAAATTATAAATTGAGATTTAGAAGTAACTTAACATCCCAACCCCAAAATAAGTAGCAAGTCTAAATTATTTTCGTTTATCTTCTTCCTTTTAGAAAATAATACGTTCCAAGTACCCACTGCTTTAGTTTTATGCTAGTGTTTTTATAGGCTTTACGTAAAACACAAGTCCCAAATTCTCGAAAGCATTAAATTTATATTCACACATCGCTTATCTGTAAGTTAACTTTGTTCATCAAAACAATCAGTTAAATTTGACGGTAAACAAATAGTTAAATTTTATTTGTACTGAATATTACTCCTTAACCAACAGTCTAACAGATTGTTATTTATAAATTAAATTAATGCACAGTTACAGAGCTTAAATGTAAACTAACCGAAGGTATGCAAACTATTATAGTGTTTAAACTAACAAAATGGCCCCTTACAGGCTATGATAATACTAACCCAATCGTTAACAAAAAAACGTAAGTAATATTATTTAAAAATAAATTGAGTAAACTTAGGCCCTCCTATATCACTTCTAAGGTAAGGTTTGCAAGGAAAAACCATCTGGTGATAATATTTTATTAAAAAAAGATTTCAATTGGAATTTTTATCGTAGGCTGAACATTTTTGATGAAATATTACTTTGACTTGACGTAATTAATTTATGTTCGGCATCCTGTGTCCCGCAGGGGCGTAGAATCTGTCACGTTCATCGTGGTGAACCACTTTTCAACATACGGGAGTTTCATTGGTTGGTTTAACAAGCCCCCCAATATTCTTACAGATTTAAAAAACTGTGCTTCAATATGAATTATTTCAGATGGCATTTAAATTTAGAAAACAGGGCTGTATTTTTTATCGACAGTGGCAAAGCCTGGTACAATTTAACACCTTGATATTCTGGTTCAACACAGGGAAGTTTCATTGGTTCTAATATTCATCATTATTGTAAAAACTGTGTTTTAATAGAAATTATTTCAGATGGTATTTAAATTTAGAAAAGAGGGCTATATTTTTTATTGACAGTGGCAAAGGCTGGTACGATTTGACACCTAGATATTCTGGGTTTTTAAAAAATTGCTAGCCTATGAGTCTTATGCTTCACTGAACTATAGAAGTTTTATGCAATGAATAAGTCTTATGCCTAGTATTGTAGTTATGTCTGTTGATACTATCTTTTCCTACAAATTCATGGATTCTTTTCTGTTTTACATAACAAACTGACTTAAAGATAAAAATGATCTGTACAATTAGGGTATTAAATTGTTTAAAAAATTCTCTACTGTGAGCTTTAGGTGCGAGTTTGGCTGAAGATCTTATAGCCTTTTTTTGCCAATTAAATATTTTTTCTAAGTTACCCTTACCTGCCTCCCAAATCACAACAGAGTAAGTTATGTGGGTTTCAAACAAGCTGTAATAAACCATTCTACTAAGATCTGTGTTGTTGAATCTGTTAATGTTTCTTATGATGAAGAGACTTTTTGCAAGCTTTTTCTCCAGGCCATCTATACATACTCCATCTATCCATACTCTTACTGACGTGTATACGTTAATATCTCTTCTAGTACATAACCTACCAAAGTTTCATTTTCACAGATATTTTATTGCCCCATTTTATAGAACCCGGAAATCCTGTAGACAAATTATTGTCAAATGTTTTGTTGATGAACAAACGAAATAAAGCGAATCGTTGTATTTGTAGTCTCAAAGATTTGTTGTCCGTGGGTGTGTGGGAGTGTACATAACGAGATAACTAAAAAAACTGTTGCACCCATAATTTTCAAGTTTTGCACAAGTGCTTAAGGTAACCGAAAATGGGCCATTAAATAAAGCAATTCCCTTTACAATTTCAAAACGATTTAATTGTAAAACTTAAAAAAGTACCATTGGAGAAAAGTTATGCGTTTAGGCTAATCTATGGGATACATGAGATGATTCATTTCACAAACAAATGAAATTACAGAAAAGAACTGCAGAAGAAAAACTGTTCTTAATATTTTTGAAAACAGCTTGTTTGCTCTCCTGTACTAATATTTTTGGAGTTACAGCCTTTGCTTGTCAAGCTAACAAATGTACAAGCAAACTTCAACAGTAATTTACCCAGCCTAACTTAAATTTACCCTTAATCTTATTTCTTGGTTAGATTTTTTTTTTAAATAATAGCCATTGTTGTTTTCTTTGTTTCAGGATCCCTACAAATGGTAGGCAGGCCTCTATGAGGTAAGTGGTCTTATTTAGCTGTTCAAGGTCAATGCAGATTTCCCAGAGAACCAAATATTTTTGTTGGTTATATGTTTTTCAGTGATTATGGACGAGAAAAGAAGAAGAAAAGTACTCCAGTGAAGAACCGTAGGCTAGGCCCTGTGTAGGGAACAGAGTTATAGGTTTTGTAGTGTGAGTCAAGTAACTCGGCCCAGATCCGTAAGCCAAATTATAATAATTAACATTAACCTTATGAGCAGATATGGTCATATAATTTGATTCAACCATATAAAGGGGACGAGAGCCATTGTTATTTTGTAAGGGAATGTTTTTGTTGTTATATGTTCAAGGTTAACTAAAATAAAATATATTTTTAGGAACAATAGTTTTATATTTTAAGAAGGCTATTTATTTAGTTTTTGCAGTTATTTTTGTTTAATGATTTAGAAAGAGAAATATAACTTTTTTCTTATATGGGTTTTATTAGGTAGATAGATATTAGTTAGTCAGGATTAAATTATATTTTTATTTTAGACGGAAAAATGAAGCAAATTAAATGAAATACACAAAGTGAAGAAAGCAAAATAGATGAAATAATATGAGAATCTTGAATAATATAGGCAATTAGCTGGTGAACTATCTTTCACAGTAAAAGAGTAAGGGAATTGTTAAATGTTTATTTTCAGTTGAATACAGTAAAGAATTCCTTTATTATTTGATCATTTCAGGATTTGCAGGTTTATTATGTAAGTATGGAGGTATAGGTAGGTAGGTGTAGGAATATAGGGAGTTTAATTAGGTGTAGGCTACCTTCATACCTAGACAACGTTGGCGAGACCTTCGCAGTTCTACGCAAGGTGGGAGAACTGATTTTTATGTCCTAAAAATATTTGGTTCTCAACTACATTTGACTGCCCTCACGTTTCTTAAAAATTTAATTTCCCAAGAGAAAACAAGAAATAATGTCGAGATACTAAACTGTTAGTAAATTCTACTAGTACTGAGTAAATTCTTCCAGTATAGCCCGAGTCAGTTAACGTGGTCCGGATATTCCATAAGCCCAATGTTAAAATTAACATTAGTCTTATGAACGGGCTGGGCCATATTAGTTGAATTAGTCTATACCTGTACCCAAAGATCCAAATATTAAAATCTCTTTTTATAACAGACACAGTTTTTCAGCAACAAATATACAAGTTAGAAAAAAACAATTAAGCGTAAAAAATCAACAAACTAATGTTTTTATTCTTGCTTGAAATTATATTATAATGTTTGGACAGTGCGAATATATTACATTGAAAACAAAACAAATATTTTATTATGATTCGCTGCAAGGGTGTTTTAACGTTTAGTGACAGTGAAACAGTTTTTTTAAAAATATTTTTTAATGTTATATCAATATATTAAAATTAAGGGTACGTCAATTAATTTGGCCAAGAAATATTAAATTATATGGCCTTGTTACATGACTTGGTTTACATGTGCTGATCAAATTCTGAGGTGTTGGCAATGCTGTTGTTTGTTCATTGAGTTGTTTGGTTTATTACAAAAGATGGTGTTTGTTCAGGTTCAAGTGAAGAAGTTAGAAATTTATTATTCTGTTGTCAAATGCCTTACTTCTTATTCTTGTCTAGAGAGTCTTCAAAATAATCATAGTTTGTAGTTGATTGTCTGCTTTGTTCATTCTTTAGGTTTTGGGTTATATTCTTGATGAGAGATATACTATCTAGTATTGTTTTGTTGGTGATTGTCTGTTTTGTTGTTGATTAAGGGTTTTCACTGCGTTGTTGTTGACAGTTATTTATTCTGGTGTTGGCTTATTGTTGAATGTCTTACTTCGTTGTTGCTTTAGGTTTTTGATTGTATTCTTGTTGAGAAATATAACATATCATGCTGTTGTTTTGTTATTGATTATCCTCTTTGTTGTTGGTTTAAGTTATGGATTGTTCTCTTGTTGAGACATTTACATTGTGCTGTTGGTTTATTGTCGATTGTCTGATTTGTTGGTGATTTCGGTTTTGAATTGTGTCCTTACAGCAGGGAAGGTATACAACTGATGTTGGTTTGTTGTTTAATGTCCGATTTGTTGTTGATTTAGGTTTTGGAATATTTTTTTTGACTTTCATACAATGTGGGATTTGTTTGTTTTTGATGGTCCGCGTTGCCCAGAATAAAGATCAGCACAGTGTAAACAAGTTCATTCAAAAATTTATTGAACTGAACAACTAGAGGGGAGAGCCCATTGTAAGTTTAAACCTTAAACAGTTGGTCATTGACGCATATCGTTATTGAAAAACAAAACAAAAAAACAACAACAGATATTTAACACCTCACAATTTTATGCTGCCTAGGATAATAATTAACTACCTTATAATATATATTTAATTCACCTTTCTGTTGTATGTATTTTACTATCTATCTATCATATAATCAAATATTTAATTCTTTAAACTTTTTAAGATTTTGTTGGATAAAGTACTTTTAATTTTATAAAACCAGACATTGATAAGGGTAATGTTTGAGATTTAAATTAATAAAACGCTCACTGATTAAACGCTCACCCCACTAAGCGTAGTAAACTTAACCAACCATGGAATTAAATACTAATGATAGCAACACTCTTTAAATATAAATTTTTAGCTATTATAAATTTTAAATAATATGTTTCAGTTTTATGCAGTTAAAAGGACAGAAATATAGCCCTTTTGGGATTATTGAAAACTGTTCAAGGGTGTAAAATAAGTGTCTTACTTTAACAATCAAACACATAATCTTGATGAGGCATAACAACTAAAACTATCCCCTTCTGTCGGTTGAAGGTTTCCTTCATGAACCTTTTGAATTATTTAGTACAAGTTGTGTTAAAAACACAGAACAATTGTGCCAGTACCATAATTGGAATTGAATTTTATCTAAAGTGGAAATCTGCTTTGACCTGAACAGCGTGTGATTTTAGTGTGATTTTAGTGATTTTTTTATTTTTTATTTATAGCATAACATTTAATGTAATCGTGTAAAAAATTCGCTAATGTTTCGCTTGCGGCTGATTCCGAAGCGTTGAAAACAGGATTGCCGTTAATCAGTTGGGATTGTTATTTCAAGTTTTTCTTCCTGAGATTTCAAGCGGAGGGATGAGCCCTTTCGCCACATGGTGGTCGTCTTGGGCTATTAGCATTTTACAAATTTCAAGGTG
The DNA here is from genome assembly GCA_035578135.1 of Flexamia atlantica. Lineage (NCBI taxonomy): Eukaryota > Metazoa > Arthropoda > Insecta > Hemiptera > Cicadellidae > Flexamia > Flexamia atlantica. The sequence goes on along the minus strand of JAQJVK010000026.1, from coordinate 7,094,741 downwards.
AGATTCCTGAATTTTTTTCATTTGATTTAACTTGTTTTGATAATATTATTAAGTAATTTTATGTAAGGCCCTTTTCACATTATTACCACATATGTTTATATTTAGGTGTTATTTTCATTTTATTAACAGTCAAGGCCCTTAATAGTCTCCACTTTATTTTGTTTAACTGTCAATATTATGCCAAAGGCCCACATTACAATAGTTTTAATCCACTTTTGTAACATATAAATTGTAAATCAAGACATGCAAAAACGATGTCAAATCAAAGTTGTTCTCTAATTTATCAAAAACAGATCTTTTTGGAAAAATTCTATTTAGATTTGTAAAGAGGGCCTAAGAATATATTTAGTGTACTTATTGCTTTTTGATAGTGCTATTATGTAATTTTTATATAAGCCACTTTTAGTATTATCACCACATAGGGCCTATGTTTATATTTAGGTGATATTTATATTTTATTAACAATCAAGGCCCTCTATAGTCTCCTCTTTAATTTGTTTAATTGTCAATATGCAAAAGGCTCACATTACAATAGTTTTTATTCACTTTTTTAACATATAAGTTGTGAATAGAAACATGCAAAAATCAACGACAAACAAAGTTGGTTGATTTTATTTACTCATTACAGCATGGTGTTTGTTCAGGTTCAAGTGAAGAAGTTAGGAATTTACTCCATCAACAACAGATCATTTTGGAAATATTTGATAGTGATTGGTAATAAGGGCCTAAAAATATTTTTAGTTTAATAATTTTTTTTACTATTGGGCCTTAATTTATTTTGCAGACAAAATATAGTAAGTCATGCTTAGTTTAATTTACATAGCTCATGTTTATGTGCGTCGTGTAGTCGGTCGTCGTCTGATGTTGTCATATGCGTCAAGTCAGTCATCGTTCGTCGTCATGTGCGTTTCAACATGTCGTAGCGTCGTCGTCTGTTTTTTAATATGTGTCGCGTAGGTCGTCATTGGTTGTTGAATGTGATTGTAAACTTAGTTGTTATGTGTGTCACGCATTCGTTATTCGGATGTTACTACGTACGTCACGAAGTCGTTATCCGGATGTAGTTATGTGTGTCACCTATTCGTGTCCGGATCTTGTTATATGTCACGTATTAGTTGTCCGGTTGTTGTTATGTGTGTCTCGTATTCGTTGTCCGGTTGTTATGTGTGTCACGTATTCCTTGTCCGGTTGTTATGTGTGTCACCTATTCGTGTTCGGATCTTGTTATATGTCACGTATTAGTTGTCCGGTTGTTGTTATGTGTGTCTCGTATTCGTTGTCCGGTTGTTATGTGTGTCACGTATTCCTTGTCCGGTTGTTATGAGTGCCACCTATTGTCCGTAATCGTCATGTGCGTCTAACCCACGTCGTTGCGTCGCGGCGTCGCCCGTCGTTATATCCGTCGCGTTGGTCGTTGGGCGTCGTTATACACTTCATTATTGTCGTCGGATATGTTATATGCATCGCGCAGTCGTCGTCGGATGTCGTCGTTCGGCACCGTTATGTGCGTTTTAACACATCGTAGAGGCATCATACGACTTTATCATGTGTCGTGTTGGTCACCTTCTGTCGTTGGGTGTCGCACACTTCGTCGTCGTCGTCGGATTTTGTTATGTGCGCCGCTAAGTCGTCGTCCGTCGCTGTTATATGCGCGCGTTGGTTGTTGAATTCCGTTTTACACTACGTAGTTGTCGTCGGATGTTGTTATGTGCGTTGTGAAGTGGTCGTCCTTCGTAATGTGTTTCTTCAGTCACCGCTTTAAGCGTCACGTCGCGTCCATTGTTGTCGGTCGTTGTCAAAGATGTCGCGACTTTGTCGTTTCGGAAAGTCTCGGGTCGCGCCGCGCGGCTGCGGCCAGAGAGAGATTTGAGAGAGTCGAGAGAACACCATTTAAAAATTTAATATACTGTATATGTATATATCTGGCGCACACTAAATCTCTCTCTGGGCCCCACCTCCCCGCGGTCCGCAGCTGGGAACGAAGCCGAGGTCACCCAACATTGGGCAATAAAAATCCTCGGTACGGCTAGAGGGGCAGTAGAATGACAGACTTTGAAGAACCCACAGACTTCAGGAAAGACCTTGGAGTCGTCCATTCGGCTGCTGCTACAAGTAAGGTGAAATGGCTGTAACGTTTTCTATTATTTATTTGAATAGGCAATGGGAATAATGTACGCTTTAACTACAGTTCAAGTGATAGCATTAGGCTGTACACAATACTTGCTGTAAATAATGAATTGCAATTACAATTTCAATTTAATCAATTACAGTATATTGCCAGGTAGTACATAAAAAATTGAAAATGTAGATAGGTTTAAGTGATAGTTGGGGAAATATTTACTGCTCAATCCGCTTTATTCTTTAACCGATGTTTTATTAAAAATAATTAATTTTTCCCCGATATAATAAACTGTTAATAATTTATTTCATGCATGTTAGCAAACATTTTAGCGAATTTCCCCTATAGGGAAAAATTACTAGTGTAGGTCGCATGGTAAGGCCTAAGCCTGATTACATGATAAATTTTCGTTTTGGGGCCCCCAGAAGCAAAAAACACCATTCGTTTTACACACGGCCCCACAAGTTTCTGGTTTAAAAAAAATAAAAATCCTCTTTTTACGGTCGAAAAAGCCTAAAATGGTGAGGTTAGGTTAGGTGAGGTGAGTTGAGGTTAGGTTAGGTTTGGATAGGTTAGAATAGGTTAGGTAAGGTTAGTTTAGGTTTTTTTTGTAGGGCCCACAATTTCGACTGGCCCAACAGCCTGGTTAAATGCACACACCTGGCCCCGCAATCAGGTGTGAGAACTGTGTGAACAAAAGACCTCACAAATATGTGTGAACATGACTTTGTGTGTGTGTGTGTGTGTGTGTGTGTGTGTGTGTGTGTGTGTGTGTGTGTGTGTGTTTTACATTTTCATATAATAAAGATTCGACTTTTATGTTACGACAGGCAACATACTATTCAGAAATTATCATGAGAATCGAAAACTCCCTTAATTACTTAAAATTACAAGATGTTGTGTTGTGAATAAATATGAACTTTTAATTATATCACAATTAACTATATCACTCTCAAATAATGATTTGTTTATAGTTTGACTGATTACATTATTACAGCTTTGGACTCAAGGAATTTTCGCATTCATATTCATTGATGTATGAAACTTACATTCATAGGCCTACATGTCTATATGTTTAACCATAAAAAGTTTAATCCCTTCAAAGCAAATTATAGAAAAGCTAATCCCAAGTTTTACTAAGAAGGAACTATGAATAAAAAAATTTTCATTAATTAGGCTTTCTGTTATTAAACAGGCTATTTAATCACAAACCCCTGACCTTTTAAGGAGACTGCATTGAACACCTTAGATATTGTGGGGTTTTCTGTAAATATGAACAAATATAACATCTATGAACTGCTAGATGTATGAACAGGTGGCATTGTACTGGTTTCTCTGTAGTATTGCCGGTGAATAGCCGATAAGAATAGATACGTTTGTTTTCAGATAAGGTTTTTAATTGTAGTTAGTCTTTCCCGCCTTCCAGTCAAAGTAAGTTTCATATAAATTCCATTGCAACCATCTAATATGAATCAGTCATGAATATGTGACTGATACCTACAATATTTTACATAAACCATATTTACTAATTCACTCTATTTATAACAGATAGTTTACATTCATAATGCTTGGAATTATGCACCTTTAGTGCTACTTTCTAATTTTTTGTATTAGGCCTATCATAATGTGCGAGGCAACTTAAGGCAAATGCGATAACCTAATGGCATAGGTGGGGTTATACTATCACACCCTTTTTTTTGTTACAATCACAAGTGACGCAAACTAGTACAAAATACTTGGTATCCGATTATAGTATCCCCCTTTATTTTTATATAATTAAAAAACGAATCACTGACACATCCCTAACATTGTTCGGTAGTTGGTACTTAATGTAACGGGATGCATGGTCATTTTTTACTACTAATTTAGTTCTGTGATGAAGAATGCAAAATTTATTTATCAAATTTAAAGCTGGTGTGGGGCACTCTATATTTACACTTTTAACTCAATGCCAAAATGGATAAACAAATCCTTGTTTGTTTTTAAGATATGAGCACTTTATAAATTAGCCTAATGTGTACAAAATTGAAACATTAGTTGTCTTAATCATCAAACCAATGATATATGAAAAATTGAAGATATGATTATTGAGTCACTTTTACTTCATTGTGACAGACTAGTAGATATACCCGCGGCTTCGTTCGCTGAAAGGATAACAAATGTTTGGTTCAATGATATGTTATTTGTAATGTGCAATTTTTATATATTTCCAAGTAGGCTAATGATTTCAAAAATTTATCTGCGTTTCGAAACGATTGATTACAAACTTAAGGTTTCATCTCCATCCCAGATTGACATAAGAAGGTGAAACTTTTCCTCGATGAATTTTCCTTTTTCCCTCAAATGGTATGCATTTGCTACTATGTGTATTGTACATTCTAATTTTTCAGTCATATTGGAGATTGGATTACTCGTTTAGCAGCTTGAGGAAAAATCTACGGTTGAAATAGTTTATCTGTTTGATCTTAGCCTAAATCGCTTTTGGTCAGCAAACCAAACCCTCCTAAACGTTTTAATTAAAAAAAAACCGATTCTTTGAAAATAACGTAATGATATGTCCAAGCAGAGTTTCAAGATTCTAGTTCGATTACTTCGGGTAATCCGCAAAACGTGAGTAGTCTATGTATATCTGACAAATATATAAAATATTATACCCCTAATACTTTTGTACAATTTATTTTTTTTTAATGGAATTTCTATTTTTTGTCTCTTTAAAATATTCTAGAGACCTTCTATTGATATTTTGTAATCATAGCTCTTAAAATGAAAGGCCGCCATTTTGAATTTTATAGTATATCCTATTTTAGCCTTTTGAGAGAACATATTTTAAAATCCGTTCTTAGTACGCATCTAGAGCCTATAATGACTAATTGTGCCACGTTTCATGACCCAAAGCCTTATAGTTTTTGAGAAACTGTGATCAGTGAATGAGTGAGGGAGTGAGTGAGTCAGTCAGTCAGTCAACAGTTTTCGCTTATATATATATAGATAGATATATATATATTTTGCAAACATCTTTGATCCACCATTTTGGAATTAAACTATCTGTTAAAAATATGGAGGTGGTATGCGTCAAGTGACCATTTTTTACGAACCATTTAAGCAGAATTTTATACAGCAATCAGTTTTAAATAATGATATTTTTCAAGAATTTGTTTTTCGGTCACCTAATAGAAAATTCAATATCTTTAAAAAGAAATATTGTAATTTCATTAGAATTGTTGAGGTTTAATACTATAATTCCTTCATAAGTGGAATTTCTCAGTGAAACCTATTTTTACAGACATTTGTTAAGTCTAAAAAGCAAGTAACAGTTAATTGTGTTAAATTTTTTAATAAAGTTTGTTTTGAGAAGAAAACATACTTTATGCTTAAAGCAAAATACTGATTTGTTCGGTATTTTATATTGTAAAAAATACTCCTTTTTAGATTCATGCAAACAGTACTGCTCGTAGATACTAGCGATTAAATTAAGAGTGCACAAGGTTGTTAAGATAATACAAAGTTTTTTTTTGTGAGTTATAGGTTACTATTGTTACGAAGATGTCGATACCAAGACGTTCACAAATGATAGTATTAATATTTATGTCAGTCTGCCTTTACAAGAGTGAAGCTGGTTACCCAGGCTGCTTGTATCCAGATACTATTGACTATTCATTGAAAGATGTGAGTATGTTTTTTTTTGTTAATTTGCGTAATTCTAAAACATTTTAGCACTGTTACCAGGTTTTGGTTTAGTTTGATCGAACTAAGATAGTTTTTTATCTCATATTGATATTTGTTCAGAGTGAAGGGAATATCAGCAAAAGCTTAACGATAGGGAACCAGTTCTTACTAATTTATTTTCTAGATTACTTAAATTTAATGATATGTCTAACCTATGTTCGAAATGAACCATACATATCTATTTTATAATGCTCTAAAGTAATTAACATAAAATTAACACATACAAGTATTATGTTTAGTGGTGTTTTATTTTAGAAAAATTAAAATTTACACTTTTCCTAATGTTCACCTCAATAAAATCGTATTTTCATTCATCAATTCCAAGTTGAGTGTTTAAAAACTTCAACGTTAAAAATTGTAAATTCAAACTTTAAACAGATAAATACAAATTTAATACCTTTGGTTTCATTCACTTCACAGTTATGTCTTAAAATACCTAGTTATGTCATTTCGTTCGTTACTGGTGAATATTTTTTCCCTTAGGAATACTGTGACCAGCCTCTATTTGTAAATCTACTCCCAAAAACAGAAGAGAATCAGTTAATTGACAACGTATGTTACACATACTTTCCTTTGCCGGACGACCCCGATACTTTCACCATTTATGAGGGCACTGTTTAGTAAGTATATCTGTCTTTATCTAGTACGATTTAAGAAGACTATTATATAAAATATACAGACAGTTCAATCAGCATTAATTAAAATTTAAAAAAATATTACCAATCCAAGATGCAGAAGATATCATAGAGGTGTGGTATTGTGGTGATAAACATAAATTTGTAATAGGAAAAGTCAATTGTAGGAAATAATATAACTAGTTCAGATAGTTACAATGAATCTACTTGTGATTTTCCTTTTTACTTATCATAGATGAATCGTTATTTTTATTTAATTTATACTTTTGTTCCTCATTATCTAGGTGTTTCAGTAAAAAAATATATTCTCTGTAATAATTAATTACAGACAAAGGTTGTCCCACCTCTGGGGGATACCAATACTTAATGTGTCTATCATCTTGAAAAGCTAAAAAATTCAAAATGCTTAAAACGTTTATTTTTTCCATGCAATACTTTGAAAAATTCACTAATTTCATGCCAGTCAAACTTATTTTGTAATTTAATTTATTTTTAATAAAAACAACATAATGATTATTGTTATAAAATACCAGAAGAAAAGGTCTGACTGTCGTAATATTGATAACAATTTTTGTGATTAGTTCTTTAATATTAAAACATACAGTGTGTAAAAGATGGTTTGCATTTAAACATTTTGAGTTGCCCACGAATTCCCCCATTTTTGAGAACACTAAAAATTTTCGGTGATTTCAAAAATAATTTTAGTTAAGTAAGTATCATTCCCCAGCCGTGAATTGTTTGTGTTAAGAAACCAATAAATTAAAGAAGGGGGGCCGGACTTTTTTCACACTGCATAACAAATATTGTCATAAAAATTCTAACAACTACTTTGAATGTTTTGCAGCTGTGATGGCTCCAGTAGGATACAGACGTTCATCGCCACCCAGACAGGAATTGGCCGGTCCATTTTTGCAAGTAAGAAAATTTTGCTTTTTTAGTATCTTTTATGACATGTAAATTTTTCATTATTTATTTTTTTCACGAGGAAAGTAGTAATTTTAATAAAAATCATAGGATATCATTGGATATGCAGTTTTACCCCCACATAGTATGTGAAAAAAGCATTATTTCCGTAAAAATTTTCGAGTTTGAGTGATTAGTGGAAATATTGGTTTTTAGTGCTCCCTGAATACAAAAAAGTGGCTACCAGAGTGGTTTTAGTGTGGATGTGTGTATGTCAAATTTTAAGACAGCTCCAGTGGTTCGATTTTTATTAAATTTGATATATATATATATCTATATATACATCAAATTGTGATATATTTAAGGTTTTTTAATTTGTTGAAGGTATGATTTTGAAGGGTATTTGACCCATTAACATAAGGGTCAAATAATCATCATAAGGGGGTGTTAATAATCATTAACATAAGGGTCAAATCGAGTTTGAGTGATTATTGGAAATATTGGTTTTTAGTGCTCCCTGAATACAAAAAAGTGGCTACCAGAGTGGTTTTAGTGTGGATGTGCGTATGTCAAATTTTAAGACAGCTCCAGTGGTTCGATTTCTATTAAATTTGATATATATACATCAAATTGTGATATATTTAAGCTTTTTTAATTTGTTAAAGGTATGATTTTGAAGGGTATTTGACCCATTAAAACCCATACATTATACATTATACATCGCTTGAAATGGCGACCTACCCAGGTCAAGAAGCAATGTATGTCGAATTTCAACTGCATGTCTATAAAAATGTAGGCTGAAAGGTTACGTTGGTTTAAAAGCCAATAAACGATTCGATGAGATAAAATTTTCTCAAAAAATGTATTTCTTTAATAAAAATGTATTTATAACAATTTAGTTTGCATTAAAACATTAATAATCCAGTATTATCAATTATTAGTATACGTCAGTCAGTTGCGGATAATATTTATTTTTTCGTAAGGCAGTAAACAGAGATGTTATATCATTCAAAGTGATAAATCTGGATTTAAAGATATTTTTTCCATGTTTATCTGGTTAAAGAACTAATTAGATCACGGAGTTTGTTTGATTAATATATTCAGTTCAATTGTAAAAAATAATTTTTTCAGACCCGATGGCCAGGTTCGCTGTGTCCAACATAGGCTATGCTGGCTGCGACACTTATGTTACATATGGCTGTCAAATAACGCCAGGTAATTAACGTGTGCATGGCTGTATTGCGAAATCAAATATTCTGTTTTCATAACGAGACAAAGGCACTCTGAAATCTAAGCATAAAAAAGTCTAAGAGGGCAGAAACTATTCGAAATATCGTGACAAAAAAATTAGGTTGAGCTTTCAATCTGTAACATGCCAAGGCAAGGATTCTAAGCAACTACAAAATTGCTGATTGATCAAAGATAACCAAATTAGAAACGCTTTCTTATCATTCCAATATTACAACCACGCTATAATTTTACAGATTCTTGAGAACTGTTTAAAAATTTTAAGTACTGAAATTAAAACTCTCACAAATCTTTGAAACGTTGATACATGCGAACATTTGACAAATTATTGAGTCTTTAGCTAAGTCATGGTGTTTTAGGCATATGTAAGACTCACGGCTTGGGTAATTTAAAATTGTATTAATGCCTTAAGATGAACGTTCAATATGTTATTTTGTAGGTCTTAACTAAATACTCTAAGCCAAGTTAAAGCATTTTAACACAAAATATTTTTGCTCGAGCTGCATGATAAATATTGAGCTTATGTTAAACCATTACTTAATATGAGTAATACTCAAACAGGTGATTATGTGACAGAGGTAGAGATCCTAAGCTAAAATTAATTTTCACGATTAATTTACAAAGTATAACCTAATTTTCACAATTTAACAAATAAACGCTATAATCTTCAGCATACACTAACTAAATCTCCTTAATTATAAATATAAATATAAATTATATAAATTATAAATACATTGTCTTTAAACACAATATCCATTATTTTAAATTTACCTTCATGTTTTATTCAATATCCCCGTTATTAGTACATTACCTAAATATTTAATACACTGACTCTATTATTTAATACATTACTACAGTTTTATACACCACCTATACTATCTTTTACATTACTTACATGATTCATATACACTATAAATATTTGATACAATACTTACATGTTTTGTAAACTATCTCCATTATTTTAAACATTACCTACATGATTCATACGCTGTCTCCATTATTTTATACATTTAATACTTGTTTAAAACATCAAATATTTTATTTTATACACTATATTACACATGTTTCTATAACTATCTCCATTATTGAATAAATTACTGACATTTTTCATACACTGAAAAACGTACGCGACTCAAACACCTTCTCTACTATTTTACACATTACCATATGTTTTGTGCACCATCTCCATTATTGATCACATTAAATACATTTTCATACAATATCCTTAATATTTTATACATTACCCACACGCCACATGTTTCACACATCATCTCCAATATTTTACGCATTATCTACATCTCTTAAACATCTAACATTTTTAACATCACCTGTATTTTCCTACATTACATACATGTTTTTTACATTACCTACATGTTTCTCAGCGCCAGGGTCCCTCGTGCTGACCCTGTCCCCCAAGTGCCAGCCCATCGGGCTCTCCTGCCTACGCAAGGTGGAGGAAGTCCTCAGAGACCGAGGTCTGCCGGACGCTGAGTACTACGTGCTGCCGAACAAGCTGCCCAACAGATGCGTCACTCAGCAGCTCTGCGTCATACCTCCTAACCCCTTCTATCAGGACTTTCCTGGCGTCTCTGTTATCTGAAACTGATATGCTATATGCTGTAAACGCTTGATACATACATTTGGAATACCTCCAAGCCCTAAGCATACTAATGAATCCTAGAAAACACTCAGCGTTTAGTATATTAATCGTACTTAAGTTTCCATTTGATTTCAAAACACGTTATTTTTTATTTACATAATGTAGCTCTATATAACTAAAAACGTTCGTTGTGTATTCTTTAACATTTCAAACATTTATATTGATGGAAAGACAACTGAACGTTTTTGGTTAAATGATACGCAGAGAATAAAAATAAATGTGAAAGTAACTTTATAATAGTGGGGAAGTTTAATAGTAAGATGGTTGATACAACTGATATCATTGTATTGCCTTAATTATATTTATATATTTATAGTATTATAAATGTGAATGTATGGATATTTGTGTGAATATCTGTCTTTCAACCACGTGAAAAATACTGGACCAACTGACCTGAAATTTTGCAGGAATAGAGCCACTATATCAGAAAAGGACATAGGCCTATTCACTTCCTTAAAATCCCCTTGGGCTACGCCCCATGAATGTCCTTAGCTTAAATGTTGTTATTTTATAAGGATGTAAATATTCAAATACTGAATTCTAAACAGCCATGAATACTAAAATTTGACAGTTCAAAGAGCGGAATTAAGATCAGCTGTAATTAGTAATATATGAATTGAACTTATTTAATTCTGAGGAATATCATGTTTGACCTCAGAAAAGTATATTTATACCTGATTTTTCAAACATAAAACAAAATGAATTGCATATTTCATCCTTAATTTGTTGTTTTTGTTAGTTATAACTAACTGTTGTTATTGTAAGATTGTTGTTATTGTTAGGTATCTTCATAGGTATAAATATTTATTTTGCAGATTTTGCCTGTAATGTTAATGAAAATAAGACTAATCAAAAGTTTAAGCAATATAATTTTGTAAAGTACGCATAATTTATGATCGCGTTTTTTTTACTTGTAAAATATAAGCACACAATTACACACTATAACTTATTAAGCTTTTGTTTTATAAACCTACGTTCCTGGCCTCATATTTATAGTGATTTTATAGACCACTTACTTAACCTATACCCGGTTGCGCCGCTTATGTCTGTGACTTAGATTTTTTTCAAAATTGTCGTTGTCTGACGACATTCGCTCGTTTGTACGTGTTCAAATGTGATATTTTATTCAACCTTGACATCCTTCACCCGAAGTTAGAAAATTTAGGGGATGAAAACTAGCATAGTTTAAATATATTTCCGATACATATATTACATGTGATTCTATATGCATATAATACATATACATGTAGTTTGCATTAATTACTTTCATAAATCAGGAATCCCTGAGCTATCTAGAGAGAGAATTGAGTAGCTTGGATGATAATAGCTTTAACCGTAAAGATAAAAAAGAAATAACATCGATGTGAATTGCAGTAGGTAGCACTGCACAAGTTTCCTTGTGGTATTGCCGGTCAACAAACGATAAGAAAAAGATACGTTTGTTTTCAGATAAGGTTTTCTAATTATAGTTAGTGTTTCCCGCCATCCAGTCAAAGTAAGTTTGATATCAGTGCTATGCAACCATTTAGCATGAATCGAATCATAAATAGGTGATTTAAATATGCTATATAATACACATATTTAACATAATTATTCTGTTAAAACAGTTGGTTAGTTGGATTGCTTAGATTGCAGTTAGATTGCTTGAAATTAGGCATCTTCAGAGCTTGTTTTTCTAGTTTTAATAAGAGGTAATTGACTTTCAAAATAATAGCCAAAAACCGTAAGGTGAAGTATAAAATACATTTTATGTTATAATGGCCAATGATGCAAAATAGTAATTTACAGTACTAGGTATCCAATTTACCCTTTTTAATACAGCACTAGCAATCCAGTACCAGGTCTGCAAGCCCTAATTTTCCTTATAAAAAAGAATCTTAAACACATTCTGAACATTGTCGGATTGTTGGTACTTAATTTTTACTCGGTGTGTGGTAATTTTAGACCTCTCATTGTATCTGCGATGTCTAATGAAAATATATTTTTTAAATCTATAGCTGGTGTTGTGACCCATCACACTAATTATATTTACACACTATTTATATTGCCAATGTAGGTAATAAATGATTCCGAAAAAATAGTTGTCTCATTTCTCAAATAAATTCCAAATGAAAAGTTGAAGATGTGATAATTGTGTCACTATTACTTCATCATGACTGATAGATGTTTATGCAAGCATCCGCCATTTCAGAATGAAATAATTTATTCAAATTTAAATGCATTACTTGACATGTGTTCTTCATGTTGTACGAACTATTGAAACTAACTGCTAAAGAGCCTTTTAAGTTTGTAAAATTTTGTTTCCAAGAAGTTAACACTTTTTAGACACTCAATAAAAAAAATTAAAATATAATTGTTGCGAGTTTATATTATTACTTCTTAATAAGTGTTTTTTCTAATTTGCACTTATTCCTGAAGACAGTCATCAAGTCTAAAAAGCACACGACTGTTAATAATGTTAAATATTGTGATAAGGATTAAATTAGAATTAATTATTTTAAAACAGATCTCAACCCTTCTTCGTACAATCTTTTTTCGGTAGAAAATAACTTATTTGTAAATAAATATATATATATATATATATATATATATATATTCATATAAACATAAGGCCGGAGATACACGAGGCTATTTTTATTGCCGCGGCGAAACTGCCGCTCGCCCGTAGTTCATAGATTTTAATTGAGGCTTACACACAGGGCGGTAGGATTATTGCGCGATTATATCACCGCGATCCATTTAAATCTACGTTGCTGTAATTGGGCACTTCATGAAGTGCCCAACGCGCCTGGGCACATCGTGTAACTCGATTATTTTAATAAAAATTACAGCATGTGCCCAACAAAACTGGGCACATCATGAAGTGCCCAACGCTCTTTGGACACATGCTGTAACTATCGAGGCATGTCGGGTAGTCGCTATAAGATCTTTTTGTTCAAGTAAATCCCAATGTCGCTGTTAAAGTAGCCAATGTTATTGTTTGCTATTAAACCTTTTAATATTTTTCAAATCTAAAAATGTTAATATCGGTTAAGGTACATAAGATTTTTGAAAATATAATTAGTTAACGTAATATTTGATTTTTCAAATGTAAAAGGTAAGTTCTGACTAAAATAAAAAAACAATTATCCTGACTAAAAATTAACGAAGTTATTTTTAGCAATAAAATAATCACTACTTAATCTAGAATAAAACATAAATACCTTTACATGGTTTAATGCTTTAAAAAATTACTGTGGTTTTCAAATAGTTGAAAAATTAAACAAAAGTAAAAAAATAAGAAATAATGCGCTATTAAAAAAATATAATAATGATATTTAAATATGAAACGTTTTCTACAGTAGAGCGCCGATTATCCGAACGTCAATCATCCGAACCGTCGGTTAACCGAACGCCGTAATGATTCATATTTTGAACATGATTCTTAAGCAATTCAAATTCGTGCGCCAACCGAAACTCCCGTCGCGCCAGGATATCCATGTATTCTGATAGATTTCATAATAAAATTACGTGAATAATTTTTGTTTGATAATTTTTAGCCTTTTTACTACCAAGAATTACGTTACATATATAATTTTAAAATGTTGTCTTTTCATGTTCGATTATCCGAATATTCAGTTATCCGAACACCCCTTGTCCCCAATGAGTTCGGATAATCGGTGCTCTACTGTAGCACCTTACTTTTGAATAACGTTTAACATTTATAAGTTATCCCTTTAGAAAAATTTCTTCGAATGAATTTCCAAATATATAACTCAATAATATAAACTTAAATTTTTAAGCTACTGGTGTCAGAAGGAATATAAAAATGATTTTAATAATATTACTGAAAAGCTGTTAGGAAAACAGGACTCTCCATATACGTTTTTTATTATTTCATAAACAAATAAGTTAAAAGAAATTACAATGAAAAGACTTGTGATGATGTTATGTTATTTTATTTCTTACTGACATGAAAGAAAAACGAACCTAAATTGACGTTAATGTCAATATAATTGTAAAAAGAACAAACGAAATAGAAAAATTTCATCTAAATTGAACGTTTTAAATTTTGATACAAAAAACTAAAGGATTTTTTTATTTTTTCAACACTCTTATGGTACGTTCTCTAAATTTGTTTCACCTTGCTATGTTTTGATTTATTATAAGTTATATTAAGTACAGACTAAGTCAGCAGTTAATCAGTTAAAACATGAAAAATAGGTTAATGATCACGTGCTATGTTACATATAAATGTTTTAGGTAAAATGTTTGATGTTTTTATTTTATTAAAGCATACAATTTAAATTGATGAATTGTCTGATTTATGTTTTCTGAGTTATTTTGGCTGCATATCATTATTATTTAAATAAAAACTATTTTAAACCGTTTGTTGTTTCAATAATAATAATATTAATAATAATGTGTAGCTAAAATAACTCAGAAAACATAGAACAAACCGTCATAAAAACGTTCAGGAAAGAATTTTATGGTATAGTGGTAGGCAGTCTTCTTCTTAATGTTTTAAAAAAATCCTGTAAAATGTTCGTATTTTGTATGGTTAAAATAATACAACGGATACTACCATCAGCAACGTAAACAGCAGTTTTACGTGTTTACATCAAGTGCCCAGCATCTGAGCTGGACACATAGTGTAAAAGAAATAATTACAGCAAGAGCCCATTTTTGTTGGTCACATACTATAATTTTGAATGAAACCATTCCATTACACTATGTGCCCAGGCGAGCTGGGCACTTCATGAAGTACCCGGTTAACGCTGGACACTTCATGAAGTGCCCATTTTTGTTGGTCACATACTGTAATTTTGAATGAAACCATTCCATTACACTATGTGCCCAGGCGAGCTGGGCACTTCATGAAGTGCCCGGTTAACGCTGGACACTTCATGAAGTCCCCAATTACAGCATGTGGCTACGACATATGCACTACGAGCGAACGGCAGTTTTGCCTCGGCGATAAAAATCGCCTCGTGTGCCCCGGCCTAATTTACTTTTAAAAACCAGCGTTAACATTTGCATACATACAGGTGTTCAGATTTTACAAAGTTTTTTTATTACTTTTAGGTCATTACCGAAATGATGCCTAGACGTTCAAAAATACTAATATTAGTGTTTTTGTCAATCTGTCTTTATAAAAGTCAAGCCAGTTCCTCAAGCTGCTTGTATCCAGATACTATTGATTATTCTCTGAGAGATGTGAGTACGCTTTAATTTTAAAATATTTCGTTTAACACTGTTACAGAGTTTCGGATTAGTTCGAAAATAATATTAATGGTTTAAGATCTTATATTGAACGATGTAAAATATTTATTTAGGATGAAAGAAATATCTACAAAAGCTTTGCGATAGGAAACCCAATTTTTTCCTGGTTTAATATCTTGATTTAATTTTAGTCTAATGTACTTTTGGCATGTACTATACATAATCCATTTAGCAGTAATGTAAAATATTTACCATGATATATTGTGAGGTAAATGCCTCTACAGTGGAGTGTCTCAAGGAATTATAATTTATAAAAATTGAGCGTCTAATAAATAGTACAAAAAATATATGTAAATACCATGTGTTAAATAGTTGTACAGGAATTTGAAAGGCGTTTTGGAATACCTTGCCAATTAAATAAGAGTAAGCATGTATGACATATTTAATGATAACTTCAAAATTTTATATTTATAGCTTAAGTCAAGACGATCCGAGTTACCACACTTAAAAAAAAATAATATCAGCAATTATATGTACACTCATTTTATGAGAAAAATCTCGTCCTCTGAAATACGCTATCCACACTTTTTTTGGCGGCTAGTGTACAGCATAGAATTCGGAACATGATAACTAAAGAAGTGTATCTACTAACATCCTTGCGAAGTTTGGCCTAATCATACTGGTTAGATCGATTTTACACAAATTCCTGGCCAATATGTAGTCACATAAACTTAGGACTTATTTCTAAATTCAATTCACCATTTACTTATACCTGGTGATGTAGATTTGTCCTTTATAGTAAGTCTTTTCCCATAGGAATATTGTGATCAGCCTCTGTTTATAACTCTCCTTCCAAAAACAGAAGAGTTTCAGTTATTTGACAACATTTGCTACACGTATTTCCCCTTGCCAGACGACCCAGATACATTTACCATATATGAGGCTACTGTTTTGTAAGTATATATTTTCAGCTTTAATACTTAAGTAGACTAAGATTCGTCCTAAACTAGATTTCTTTCACTGATTATGATTCCACAATTCTTTTTTGTCTTATTTCATTCAGAAGATATGGAAATTTTCAATTACTTTATTTTATCAGGATTTAATGACATGGTGTAATGAAAAAATATACTTGAATACTTGATACTTTTTTGATACAGGGTGTTTTTTAGCGCAACCCAAAACTTTATTTTGTCAGTGAAGGATTATTCTTCCCCAAGAGCCCCGGATTGACTCCACTAAATAATTTTCTATGGGGATACATAAAAAGTAGGCCTAAGAAAACAATTTACAGGATATTCAGCACCTCAAAACAAACATAACAAATTTAATGCAAGAAATTCGAAGACGCACTTTGTAACACGTGTTCAGGAATTTGATGGAGAGGGCACAAATTTGCACAAATGCCAATAGCGGAATATTCAAACACATAATATAAACTAAATGTGATCAAACTTAAATAATATGTTGCATAAAATTTAAAGATTATTACAAAAACAACAAAATCATTCATATTTATATGTGCATTATGCAATCTTAAAAATGGGGTGCGTTTAAAAAAACCTTTAAAATTTATTTATTCGCAATGCACTCTAGTTGTCTTCCATAAATTGTAAGTTTGTGAAAAAAGAAAAAGTTTGATTATTGTTATGTTGAAAAAATATTTGTGGTTAGTTCCTTAAAATCAAAACATGCATAGATTGTCGTTATGAAAATGCTAACAACTATTTTGACTTTTTCCAGCTGTGATGGTTCTAGTAGGATAGTAACATACATCGCCACTCAAACAGGAATTGGCCGATCCATTTTTGCAAGTAAGGACGAATTTGCTTTTTTCGTATGTATTGGATTTCAAATGCTACTAAACTAAAAACACAAGATTTGAAGAATTCATGAACCTAGAGCTAAGAGATTGTTTATTAGTTATGTGGATGACATACAAGCTTGGTATTTTCTTACTGTATCAAACTATCAAAATGTCGACAAAATTAACATTTTATTTGAAGATTGATTTAGAGGGAATAAGTAGATTGATTTAGTATCATATATATATTAACTTTATTTATGTTTTAAATTATAGTTAATATTTATAATTTACTACTTATTTCAACTTGAAATCATCTGTCACAAGTAACTACTATTTTCTAAGCTCATAACCGATTCAAGGTATCATCGATTATTTATTTTCGAGAAACTTATTATTTAAGAAAATATGAGTTTAAAGAAAAATGTCGACTTAAAAAATATCCAAAACTTTATTTACTGAACGAATGTTTCTTATCATAATCCACAGCTGAAACTTCATGTTTAATTGTTAAAAAAATAATAAAATACACAATTTTATTGCTGATTATGCAGATGTACTTAAACTGGGGTGGTTTTGTATTTTTTTGTACCATGGTTGATGTTTGGATCATAAAAGCATATGCGTGAATATGAAATGTAAAAACTCGTGTATTCGATGGATGCGTCAACTGATCGGACTGGTACTTAAAACTGACTGTCAGACACTTTACAATAATTTTTTCGCCGTCAGACACTGGAACATGAACATGGATTGAATCAATATAAATTAATAATTAACTATGGGGTTGATTTGACAAATATTAAAAACATATCTAATATGATAATTTTAACTTAACTAAGGCTATAATTACTTACAATGAATAAAATAGTTTTAAATCTTATTATTAATAAGCCATAGCACGTAGTTTCTTAAAATGTCCGGCACTGGTGCGTCTACCTTATCCTGCAAAATAATTCAGAAGACTAAGTTGTTCGTCTAGGATATTAATAAATTTAGTATAATTGAAAAAATTCTGTATTTTCAGACCCATTGCTCAGATTTAGTGTTTCCAACATTGGATACGCTGGCTGTGATACATATGTTACATATGGCTGTCAATTAATGGGACGTAAGTATTTTGTTGTATTGCGATACTAAATATTATAAGGTATTAACTTAAAAAAGTCACATTAGAAAAATTGACATAAAACAAAAATAACAAGATCAGTTAACACGGTAGTCTCTGACTTATTTCAATAGTTGTATAAACATAATAGGGCTCTGGTTAACAAACTTTTATTATGTGTAAAATTCAAACACTAAAATTGGCAAAAGTTGGCTAAAATTGAATCTTCTTAACAAAATAGCTCTAAAATGCAATGCCTAGCTGGAAAAACGTCTCCAGTTTACCTTACAAATGACTTTTCAGTCAGATAATTAATGAAATTACCTACTTGTTTTTGTGCATTGTTACTAAGTATTTTGTAGATCACTTGATTTTGGTACCTACATCTTTCACACATTACCTTGTTGTGGTACATTTTTGGTTGTTTTACACACAACCTAAATGTTTTATACATTACCGTTGTATTCTACACATTACCTACATGTTCTAATAACCTTCACGTTTTATACATTACCAACATGCTCTCCACATCAGCTGTTTTACATATAATCTACATGTTTTATGCCTTGAAAACACACTTTATGTATTTGCTGTATGTTTCATACATAACCACATTTTTTTATTTTTCAGCCCCTGGAGCTTTCGCACTGACCATATCCCCCAAGTGCCAGCCCATCGGTCTCTCCTGCCTACGCAAGGTGGAGGAGGTCCTCAGGGATAGAGGGGTACCAGACGCTGAGTACTACGTGCTGCCGAACAAGCTGCCCAACAGATGTGTCACCCAGCAGCTGTGTATAGCGCCGCCCAACCCCTTCTACAACAAACTGCCCAGTGTGGCTGTGTACTGACCGAGACTACAACAAACTGCCCAACAGATGTGTCACCCAGCAGCTGTGTATAGCGCCGCCCAACCCCTTCTACAACAAACTGCCCAGTGTGGCTGTGTACTGACCGAGACTACAACAAACTGCCCAACAGATGCGTCACTCAGCAGTTGTGTATAGCGCCGCCCAACCCCTTCTACAACAAACTGCCCAGTGTGGCTGTGTACTGACCGAGACTACAACAAACTGCCCAACAGATGCGTCACTCAGCAGTTGTGTATAGCGCCGCCCAACCCCTTCTACAACAAACTGCCCAGTGTGGCTGTGTACTGACCGAGACTACAACAAACTGCCCAACAGATGTGTCACTCAGCAGCTGTGTATAGCGCCGCCCAACCCCTTCATCAGCAAACTGTCCAGTGTGGCTGTGTACTGACCGAGACTACAACAAACTGCCCAACAGATGTGTCACCCAGCAGTTGTGTATAGCGCCGCCCAACCCCTTCTACAACAAACTGCCCAGTGTGGCTGTGTACTGACCGTGACTACAACAAACTGCCCAACAGATGTGTCACCCAGCAGTTGTGTATAGCGCCGCCCAACCCCTTCTACAACAAACTGTCCAGTGTGGCTGTGTACTGACCGAGACTACAACAAACTGCCCAACAGATGTGTCACCCAGCAGCTGTGTATAGCGCCGCCCAACCCCTTCTACAACAAACTGTCCAGTGTGGCTGTGTACTGACCGAGACTACAACAAACTGCCCAACAGATGTGTCACCCAGCAGCTGTGTATAGCGCCGCCCAACCCCTTCTACAACAAACTGCCCCGTGTGGCTGTGTACTGACCGTGACTACAACAAACTGCCCAACAGATGTGTCACCCAGCAGTTGTGTATAGCGCCGCCCAACCCCTTCTACAACAAAGTGTCCAGTGTGGCTGTGTACTGACCGAGACTACAACAAACTGCCCAACAGATGTGTCACCCAGCAGCTGTGTATAGTGCCGCCCAACCCCTTCTACAACAAACTGCCCAGTGTGGCTGTGTACTGACCGTGACTACAACAAACTGCCCAACAGATGTGTCACCCAGCAGTTGTGTATAGCGCCGCCCAACCCCTTCTACAACAAACTGCCCAGTATGGCTGTGTACTGACCGAGACTACAACAAACTGCCCAACAGATGTGTCACCCAGCAGCTGTGTATAGCGCCGCCCAACCCCTTCTACAACAAACTGTCCAGTGTGGCTGTGTACTGACCGAGACTACAACAAACTGCCCAACAGATGTGTCACCCAGCAGCTGTGTATAGCGCCGCCCAACCCCTTCTACAACAAACTGCCCAGTGTGGCTGTGTACTGACCGTGACTACAACAAACTGCCCAACAGATGTGTCACCCAGCAGCTGTGTATAGCGCCGCCCAACCCCTTCTACAACAAACTGCCCAGTGTGGCTGTGTACTGACCGTGACTACAACAAACTGCCCAACAGATGTGTCACCCAGCAGCTGTGTATAGCGCCGCCCAACCCCTTCTACAACAAACTGCCCAGTGTGGCTGTGTACTGACCGTGACTACAACAAACTGCCCAACAGATGTGTCACCCAGCAGCTGTGTATAGCGCCGCCCAACCCCTTCTACAACAAACTGCCCAGTGTGGCTGTGTACTGACCGTGACTACAACAAACTGCCCAACAGATGTGTCGCCCAGCAGCTGTGTATAGCGCCGCCCAACCCCTTCTACAACAAACTGCCCAGTGTGGCTGTGTACTGACCGTGACTACAACAAACTGCCCAACAGATGTGTCACCCAGCAGCTGTGTATAGCGCCGCCCAACCCCTTCTACAACAAACTGCCCAGTGTGGCTGTGTACTGACCGAGACTACAACAAACTGCCCAACAGATGCTTCACTCAGCAGCTGTGTATAGCGCCGCCCAACCCCTTCTACAAAAAACTGCCCGGTGTTTTAGTAATACAAGAACAACAAAAGTATATGCAAAAACAGAAAAATAAATTTGCACAATACTCAAATACGCCTTTTTTGAAATGATAATTTTAAAAACATTTGTGATAATAGTTGGGAAGGTTTTATTTTTTATTTAAATCACGAATGATCAGATTTGAATGAATCCGTCAACACATAAAATGTAAAGTGCCCACATTGTATGAGTGTGTCCTATTATAGACGCTTTACGTTGAATATTCTGAGCATTGTTGTCAATCCCTGTTCGAACGCCTCAAAAGTCGCTGACGCATAGTAAAGATTTAATATTTTGATGTATTTCTATGTATCAAATAAAAATAGCGTAGAAATGGGAGTAAGCTATTGTGAGATAGATTTTCAACGTACAACATCCATAGCTATGTAATAAAAGATAATACTCTACACCAGATCAAAATATCATTTTCAAGATAAATACTGGTAAAAACAAAACCCAAATCTGAATTATCGAAACATTACCCTGTTAGCAGTTTTAAAACAAAGGAACGGAAGAAGTATTCTAAGCGATCAAGTATTACTTTTGTTCTCCTCATGCAATTCAGGTTAAATTAGTTAAGTATCTTTCGAGTCGTATTGCGTTTAGCGGTTTATAGCAAGTAGTTGAAAACAGAATTTAGAAAAGTTTTTAGTATAAGCTTAACAACAACTCAGTAAACTTTCCAAAATAAAAGGAACAAATTTGTAGTTTAACATAAAATTAACGAATATAATGAGAAAATGTCTTTATATTGTTTAACATTTGTTTTATTCTATTTAGGTCTATATGGAAAAAGATAAGATTAAAAAAAACATAGACACTGTCTAATGTTCAACGATTGCTAGGAGTAGCCTTTCTGCTCTTCTTCATCCAAGTGAGACAAGTTGGTCCTCGAGATGCAAAGCACCTGATTGCATCGATTACAATCTGAGACAAGTAAATTATAGTATTCTGTCTAGACTTGTTAATAATCCACCACAGACAATCGTGTCAGAATAATAGATTGAATAAAATACAAAAATCATTGGAATTAGATCAAGCTAATCAGTAAATGAACAATATTTACCCTAAAAATAATTTAAAATAGAAATAAGAAGTAAGAAGTTTATTTTTCTACTTTTTTACAATACATGGTTTACATAATATATGTTTAGGAAATGAAGAAAATTGATTTGCCAAGGCATGACCTTCTTATCCACTGTATATGACAATTATTTACAACATTTAACATTAATATCAAAATAAAAATATTCTTGATAAGAAACTTAAACATTACTAATAAAAAATGTATATTTATTAAATAACTAAAATTAATAATAATTAAATTAATTAATATTAATAACATTAATTTCAATAAAATTTAAACGATTTAGATGAATTAAACTTGTATTTTGGAGCCTTCAAATTACCATAAAGGTACTAATGGTGAAATGTTTACATTTTGTTTATTGAACCCTTAAAACACTGAATTTTTATTTTCAGCTCAAGTATTGACAAATTAACTTCTGCTTAGTCTTAGAATTACCCCTCGTAGTAATTTTATGATTTCGAACCTTAAAATCTTTCAATATTTACCCGACCCAATCATCGAAGATCGTTAAGCGATATTGGCTAAACTTTGTCCACGGCCCAAGCTCGTTAACCTTAACAACAGATTTTATGAGACTCGAGAAACAAATTCACTTTCATCATGTATGCGGCGAACAAATTTAGTTAGAACCAATATAATACATCCGGTAGTCTCTACAGCAAACTTCAGTTATCTTAGGGGGAAAAATGAAACTTATGTGTGTAATATTTTTAAATGTTTTGGTTTTAAGAGAATTTATCACTTTGGCAATAGCTTTATATTTAATAAATACTATAGAAAAGTAAGTACTTAATCTTTAAAGGTCAATTTGTAAATTATTATAGATATCTTACAACTTAAAGGATTATTTCCAAATGTTGTTTCTCAAACAATTTTTAAGATGGGTGAATTTCAGGTCCTTTATGACTTTTAGCAAATGATGAAACCCTCAATCATCATAAACTCAAGGTTAACCATAAACTGTAATTTGTGGAGTAACGGTATCTAATATGAGATATACAACAACAAAAAAAAAAACAAAAAAAACATTTTGGGCTTGGTTAGCATTTCAGGTTTATTAATGTTTCCATTGATTTTAAGTGAATATCCAAACAAGTTTTTTAACATAAATAATCACAACAGACAAATCATCAAACTTTTGTATAAGGAATAGCCACAAAAGAAATTTTAATTTTGTATGTATATGAAATCTATAAAACACTCTTTGGATACTTTAAAACAAGTAAATCCACCCCAATAATTGAAGCACTGGTTAACAATACTACAGGTTCTTTAATCCACTTTAACTGTTCAACATCGATGGTGTTACATTAAATGACACGTTGTTTATAAAGATCACAACACTGACCATTCCGTCAATGTTTGGTCGTTAAACCATGTATGGTGTAATTCGTTTTGAGCTCTTGAAATCCCTAGCCGCTTACCGTGCACTGCAAGTCCTAGGATTAATATGTAGTAAATTTAAAGTAAATAGCAAACGTACCTTTCCTTACAGAAATAAACTGACCAAATAATCATACAGAGTAAGTTTTATGCTAAAACCCTCACCCATATTTTGCTTAAAACAAATTATTATCACAGACATAAAATAAAGTAAATTACACCTGTTTCCTGTACAAAATCGTTATCGACCTCGCTGTGCAGACGAGGGTGTATTATATCTCGATAACGTCTGACTTACCCCAGTGTTATCAGAGAGACGATGGGAGGGGGGGAGGGGGGACTAACCTTCTTATCAGCCAACTCGGTGATCAACCTCCTACACTGGGGGTAGGAGCAGCTCTAAGGACTGAATATCCACTGTAGATATTCAGTAAGTGATGCAGTAATCATACCTGCATGTTCGTATTTACGGTATAATTATGAGTGAAATTTTAATATAAACGTTTTTTCTGCGCAACTATTTTATGTTTTAGAATTTTAGTGGAATTAAGATCTTAAGAACGTGTAATTAAAAGAAGAGGGATATAAAAACTTAAGTTACTCTGGCATTGAAAACGGTCTCGCCTTTTTTCAGAAAATAAAAAAGTGTTTCTCTTTCAAATGCAGACTCATAAATGTAAGCTTTAAACCAAGCTGGAAAAACTAAATATCTTTAAAAAATATTAAAAAATATGTTGGCCGGGGTTGGATTTCTATTGATCTCATGGAGCTTGTTTCTAATCCTACAAAATTTTTCAAATCTATTTTTATACCAAAAATGTCCTCTCAGAACGCTATTATTGGCTATTAAATAAAGGCACGCCTATTGTTGTATACCTTTAAAATTAACTTAAACCTACTATTAAAGTTAGCTACTATTAAAGTAGCTAGTTTGTTAGTAGTAGCTAGTAGCTAGTAGTTTAGCTACTAGTTAGTAGCTACTACTACTAATTAGTATTACTACTACTAGGTACTAGTTAGTAGTGGTAGTAGTAGCTAGTAGATTAGTAGTAGTAGCTAGTTTTAGTTAGTAGTAGTTAGTTTACTATTAAAGTTGTAGCTCTATAGCTTAAATAAGTACCAAAAAGTACAGGGAATTAAAATATAACTGAATATACTAAACACATTCAGATAGGAATGAAAATCGTATTTCTTAATTTAGGACTTTCAGTTTTCCACTATTACGGGATTTTCAGGAGAAAATACGATTGTGAAATGATCTTAAGAAAAGAAAAGTATAAAAATCCTTATTATAGATTATTTCAGTTCATAAGCTATCAATTAATTGATTAATTGTATTAATCCCATAATTATTTAATCAAACCATACAAATGACAGAAGTGCAATACAAATAGTAAGGAAAACCTCTCATGGGGTATAATGTATAAATTAAATCGGGAGAATATGACTTGAAAGCACAATAAGTACGTTGACCGTTAACAAACAAAAAAGTTTTGATTAATTGAGATTATTGGTCATGTTATTATAGGGGGTGTCCATCAAAAACTTTTCACGATATCAGGACGTGATTCCTTACATCAATATTAAGAAAAAAATTTGATATGATAGTATGCTGTAAAATTCATATTTACCAGATATCCGTCATTTTTATTTTTCACAAAATAATTTTATCTTAACAATTTTTCAAACCGATGTTTTAAAAACTATGTATGTACTTATAAATAGTAAGGAAAACCTCAGTCAGGTCATAAAAAACAATTGACATGATCGGATGGTTAATTTTAAAATGGTGGCCGTGTAAATACTTTTAATTGAAATACAGGTTAAAAATCTCGATGTCAATGTAATCAGTGGAGATATTCAATCCGCTAAAATAGAGTGATATTTTATAATTTTTGCAGTCTTATAATCTCGGCGCTCGCCAGTAAGATGTGTCGCCTCGAGCTTCATGTCTTGATGATGTGAACTTTCAGCAGGAGTAATTGAAACAATCTGAGTTTCAATTACTGCAAGCCTCCGCCCCAGGTTACTGTTACCAACGCTGACACCCTAATTGCCTTAGTAAATTCTAAAATTGTACGTTTTTCACTCAATTTGTTTTGATTTTTTATTTTGAACGCCGAGTGAGCTTTCCAATGAATTATTTGCGATTGTTTTCTTTTTATACTTTTTCATAACAACCTGAAAAATTATGCGTAATACATAGTACTTATCAGACTAATATAAGTAATACTACTTACATATAAGTATTGTTATTTAGCAAACTATGATAGATTACTTCTATGTAATGGCACTATCTAAAGCTACAAGGTAATTTGTATGCTAAGTTACTAAGAACCAAATAAATTTAGAAATATATATTGGCTGAATCTTCTTCGCCAATATTAACGTTTTTCATTAATTTTTCATGTATCTTTGTATCATGAAATTATATATTTGGGTCACTGAACTGGTACAAAGATTTAATGATTTACAAATAGGTTATATATCAATAATATTTTGTGTGTTTTTTCCTGAAGGAGGTACTTTGGAAAATTAAAATATTTCAAAAACTGAAAACTGGGTACTTTGGTATTATACGGAGGCCACCCTCATACAGCGCGCTGCGGCGGTTGTGTTAAGTTAGGTTATCATAAATATGTTAGTAGGAGTTTCCTCATTTCGTTACGAATCGAATGATACCAATAAATGAGTCTTACTTTCGCCCGCCAAAACCCGTTGACAGGTGATGCGCGAACTCCTTGGAGGGGATTTGGCGGGCTAAGTATGACTCATCTGGTATCGTTTGATTTGTAACATAGCAAGGGAAGTCCTAATAACATGTTTATGATAACCTAACCTAACATAACCGGCGCAGCGCGCTCTGTAAGGGTGGCGATGTGATGTGGACGATAGCGGCGGTGACGACTTGAACACTTAATCGTAGCTGACATCACTGCCTTCTGGGAGGCAGAGCACAAATACCGTTCATCATAATTAAGTCAAATTTGGACAGTAAGTTGATTTAAGTACGTTCTTCCTAATGATGTAGTTATATTTGGTGTCCAGCAAAACAATCTCTTTAAAAAACTGTGGCCTCCGTATAATACCAAAGTACCGAAAACTGTAATACAAGAGAGTTATATTTATATTGGTCATGTGATGCGATAACAGAAAGTTTTTAGTGTTTTTAAAGGAACCTGCTTAATATTTAAGTAGGATAGAATTATTAAAATTTTTTTATTGCTAAAGAGAAACAGTAAAAGTAACGATTACTTTTGCTTTTTCCACAATGGGAGTTTCAAAGATCAAGTCCCATTCATACACAAAAAATCCTTTCCATTTATAGAACCATACATTCCTACTTGACAAGGCTCACGTAAAGTGCGCCGATAATTTTAAACTCATCAATATTGGGCTCTCAGAGAACTGAAAAGGAGAGATTTTATTTGCATGATTCATCATTTGGCTGAGAAGCATGTCGTGAAAGGCAGGTCGTCATTGTCGGGTGGCGTGCCGCCCCGCCATTGGAGGAATCACTACACTGATTGTTGATTACAATTACGTTTCCTGCTGTTCTTTACAGCCCGGCCGGCGTAAATGTCAGGCCTTGTTTGAAAACTCATTTATAACACTCTATTCCAATTTGGATGGTAAAAACGTAATTTTATGTAAATTATTACTGGCTATGCTTTAAATAAAGATAATTAATTTTTGACGCCGTACGTGTGCATAACAAAAGAGGCACTGGTTGTATTACTTGTACATTATTATAAATTTCCTTTGAATTGAAGCTTGGTAAACTCGTTTAGATGTTATAGAGTTCTTCGTGTGAGTACAAAAAGCATTACCATGAAATACACTAGGATTCGTCAGTGTCCTGCTAATAGTATGGTCATTGGAAACATTATTAGAGCTTTGTCCTGCTTGACGTTGATTTTGTTTCAAGGTGAAGTGTTCAAAGATGTTCATGCTTCCACATTTTTCGCTCCTAAATATAATATTGAATCTCATATGTGATCAAGCAGCCTACGTAGGTTGGAAACAGCCTCAAGGTTTTGCCAGTTGACCTAAATAAATCTTAGCATGGGTCTTCGGCTCAATCAGCTTAGTATTTTTCCTTTTGATCAAAACACAAGCAACAAAACAAAAAAACTGAGAGGCGAAATTATTTGATATTTTTGATATTTTACTTTATGATATTTCAGACATACAAGGCATCCCGTAACAGCTGTAGACATCAATTTTCCAATGTGTTAAGGAACATTTTTGAGGATTTTTTTTACTTTAGACCATTATTGTTTGGATACTTAACATCCACCAGTATTTGTTTTCATATACAAGCGTAGCCAGAAAACAGTGTCAGTTATTTACTGTTCTACAGTGGGTTCCTTAAATTTGATAAATACCTGCTCTGAACTTCTTCACGTTTACCATATTTAGCTCATGCATTCACGATGAAATTGAATGATATCAACTTGCATCCAACTAAATTCATGTACAATAAACATGAATAATATCAGTTTGTAGCTAGCTAAACGTCAAGCACTATGAGCATAAGTAATATCAAGTTGAACCTAGCTATATTCTGCACGATGAAATAATTTTAAAATTAAGGCCAGCTTTGAAATAATACTAAAATTAAGGTGAGCTTGTAGCTAGCTGAGTTAATGCACGATAAACATTAATAATATTAGCTCGTACATGGCTAGATTTATGGACGATAAGCATCACTAATATTGGCCTTTACAATGTTAAAGCTCAAGGAACATGACAAATATCAGCTTGTAGCTAGCTAAATTTATGCACGATAAACATAAAAACAACCTGTAGCTGACCGTTGCCCGGTCGCTCTCGACCGAAGCCCAGCTCTGCTTTGTTTATTTATTCAGCCAGCTTTACCAGCCCCTCGGGGGCATGTCATCAGATCCGTTGTTTTATTCAGTAAACGTTAGAAACCACAGTAACCAGGTTACCATCGTGTTTAAGTAATAATAAAGTGGTAAGTAGTTTCAATTAGGACCTGTGGATAAAAAAATAATAAATAATACAATGAATAGAAACTTGAATTTAAATAGTCTTATAGAACTAATAATTTGATATTTTAGTAACCTTTCAAAACGACAGAAACTATAAAACTCGTAAAATCACAGTTTGTATCATATACCACATTTGTATATTATCATAATTGATTTCATAAAAAATAGGTGTATATTTTTCAGAACAAAATAATCAGTGTGTTTCAGTTAACTGTTTTAACACAATCGTTACAGGATGAGTATTGCACCTGTGCTGAAGTGGGTATCTCAACTAGAAACTCGATAACAAAAGTAAACATGTGGTACTGGCCGAGACTACAACAAACTGCCCGTGAGTTGCTGTGTATTGACCTAGACTACAACAAACTGCCCGTGTGTTGCTGTGTACTGACCAAGACTACAACAAACTGCCCGGTGTTGCTGTGTACTGACCGAGACTACAACAAACTGCCCGTGTGTTGCTGTGTACTGACACAGACTACAACAAACTGCTTGTGTGTTGCTGTGTACTGACCGAGACTACAACAAACTGCCCGTGTGTTGCTGTGTACTGACACAGACTACAACAAACTGATTGTGTGTTGCTGTGTACTGACCGAGACTACAACAAACTGCCCGGTGTTGCTGTGTACTGGCCGAGGCTACAACAAACTGCCCGGTGTGGCTGTATACTGACGGATACTACAACAAACTGCCCAGTGTGGCTGTGTATTGACGGAGACTACAACAAACTGCCCAGTGTGGCTGTGTACTGACCGAGACTACAACAAACTGCCCAGTGTGGCTGTGTACTGCCCGAGACTACAACAAACTGCCCAGTGTGGCTGTGTACTGACTGAGACTACAACAAACTGCCCGGTGTGGCTGTGTACTGACCGAGACTACAAAAAACTGCCCGGTGTGGCTGTGTACTGACCGAGACTACAACAAACTGCCCGGTGTTGCTGTGTACTGACCGAGACTACAACAAACTGCCCGGTGTGGCTGTGTACTGACCGAGACTACAACAAACTGCCCAGTGTGGCTGTGTACTGCCCGAGACTACAACAAACTGCCCAGTGTGGCTGTGTACTGCCCGAGACTACAACAAACTGCCCAGTGTGGCTGTGTACTGACCAAGACTACAAAAAACTGCCCGGTGTGGCTGTGTACTGACCAAGACTACAACAAACTGTCCGTTGTGGCTGTCTACTGACCAAGACTACAACAAACTGCCCAGTGTGGCTGTGTACTGACCGAGACTACAACAAACTGCCCAGTGTGGCTGTGTACTGACCAAGACTACAACAAACTGCCCGGTTTGGCTGTGTACTGACCAAGACTACAACAAACTGCCCAGTGTGGCTGTCTACTGACCAAGACTACAAAAAACTGCCCGGTGTGGCTGTGTACTGACCAAGACTACAACAAACTGTCCGTTGTGGCTGTCTACTGACCAAGACTACAACAAACTGTCCGTGGTGGCTGTGTACTGACCAAGACTACAACAAACTGCCCGGTGTGGCTGTGTACTGACCAAGACTACAACAAACTGTCCAGTGTGGCTGTGTACTGACCGAGACTACAACAAACTGTCCAGTGTGGCTGTGTACTGACCGAGACTACAACAAACTGTCCGGTGTGGCTGTGTACTGACCGACACTACAACAAACTGTCCGGTGTGGCTGTGTACTGACCAAGACTACAACAAACTGTCCAGTTTGGCTGTGTACTGACCGAGACTACAACAAACTGTCCAGTATGGCTGTGTACTGACCGAGACTACAACAAACTTTCCGGTGTGGCTGTGTACCGACCGACACTACAACAAACTGTCCGGTGTGGCTGTGTACTGACCAAGACTACAACAAACTGTCCGTTGTGGCTGTGTACTGACCGAGACTACAACAAACTGTCCGTTGTGGCTGTGTACTGACCGAGACTACAACAAACTGCCCGGTGTGGCTGTGTACTGACCGAGACTACAACAAACTGTCCGTTGTGGCTGTGTACTGACCGAGACTACAACAAACTGCCCGGTGTGGCTGTGTACTGACCGAGACTACAACAAAATGTCCGGTGTGGTTGTGTACTGACCGAGACTACAACAAACTGCCCGGTGTGGCTGTGTACTGACCGAGACTACAAAAAACTGCCCGGTGTGGCTGTGTACTGACCAAGACTACAACAAACTGTCCAGTGTGGCTGTGTACTGACCGAGACTACAACAAACTGTTCAGTGTGGCTGTGTACTGACCGAGACTACAACAAACTGTCCAGTGTGGCTGTGTATTGACCGAGACTACAACAAACTGTCCGGTGTGGCTGTGTACTGACCAACACTACAACAAACTGTCCGGTGTGGCTGTGTACTGACCGAGACTACAACAAACTGCCCGGTGTGGCTGTGTACTGACCGAGACTACAACAAACTGTCCGGTGTGGCTGTGTACTGACCAAGACTACAACAAACTGTCCGGTGTGGCTGTGTACTGACCGAGACTACAAAAAACCTTCCGGTTTGGCATACATCTCCGGTGTTGAGATTTGCATACATACTTAGTTGCTAAGATTTTGCAAAGTTTTTTATTACTTTTAGGTCATTACCGAAATGATGCTTAGACGTTTAAAAATTACTAATGTTAGTGTTTTTGTCAATCTGTCTTTATAAAAGTCAAGCTAGTTCCTCAAGCTGCTTGTATCCAGATACTATTGATTATTCTCTGAGAGATGTGAGTACGCTTTAATTTTAAAATATTTCCTTTAAAACTGTTACAGAGTTTCGGTTTAGTTTAAACATAATAAAATGGTTTAAGATCTTATATTGTACGATGTAAAATATTTTTTCAGGATGAAAGAAATATCAACAAAAGCTTTGCGATAGGAAACCAATTTTTTCCGGTTTTTTATCTGGATCTAATTTTATTTTAATATACTTTTGACATGTACTATACATAACAAATTTTGCAGTAATGTAAAATAATTACTATGATATATTGTGAGGTAAATGCCCCTAAAGTGGAGTGTCTCAAGGAATTATAATTTATAAAAATTGAGCGTCTAATAAATAGTACAAAAAATATATGTAAATACCATGTGTTAAATAGTTGTACAGGAATTTGAAAGGCGTTTTGGAATACGTTGCCAATTAAATAAGAATAAGCATGTATGACATATTTGATGATAACTTCAAAATTTTATATTTATAGCTTAAGTCAAGACGACCCGAGTTACCACACTTTGGAAAAAAATATAATATTATCAGAGATTATATAAATAAAGTAATTTTATTTATGTGTACACTCATTTTATGAGAAATCTCGTGCTTTGAAATATGCTACCACACTCTTTTCAGCGACTGTTGTACAGCACAGAATTCCGGGACATAATAATTATAGAAGTGTATTTAACATCCTTGCGAAGTTTGACCTAATCATACTGGTTAGATCGATTTTACGAAAATTCTTGGTTAATATGTAGTAAAACAAACTTTGGAGTTATATATAAATTCAATTCATCATTTCCTTATACCTAGTGATGTAAATTTGGCAATTATTATTAACTCTTTCCCCATAGGAATATTGTGATCAGCCTCTGTTCATAACTCTCCTCCCTAAAACAGAAGAGTTCCAGTTGTTTGACAACATTTGCTACTCGTATTTCCCCTTGCCAGACGACCCAGATACATTTACCATATATGAGGCTACAGTTTTGTACGTATATATTTTCAGCTTTAATATTTAAGTAGACTAAGATTCGACCTAAACTAGATTTCCTTCACTGATTATGATTCCACAATTCTTTTTTGTCTTATTTCATTCAGAAGATATGGAAATTTTCAATTACTTTATTTTATCAGGATTTAATGGCATGGTGTAATGAAAAAATATACTTGAATACTTGATACTTTTTTGATACAGGGTGTTTTTTAGCGCAACCCAAAACTTTATTTTGTCAGTGAAGGATTATTCTTCCCCAAGAGCCCCGGATTGACTCCACTATATAATTTTCTATGGGGATACATAAAAAGTAGGCATAAGAAAACAATTTACAGGATATTCAGCACCTCAAAACAAACATAACAAATTTAATGCAAGAAATTCAAAGACGCACTTTGTAACACGTGTTCAGGAATTCGATGGAGAGGGCACAAATTTGCACAAATGCCAATGGCGGAATATTCAAACACATAATATAAACTAAATGTGATCAAACTTAAATAATATGTTGCATAAAATGTAAAGATTTTTACAAAAACAACAAAATCATTCATATTTACATGTGCATTATGCAATCTTAAAAATGGGGTGCGTTAAAAAAAAACTTTTAAAATTTATTTATTTGCAATGCACTCTAGTTGTCTTCCATAAATTGTAAGTTTGTGAAAAAAGAAAAAGTTTGATTATTGTTATGTTGAAAAAATATTTGTGGTTAGTTCCTTAAAATCAAAACATGCATAGATTGTCGTTATGAAAATGCTAACAACTATTTTGACTTTTTCCAGCTGTGATGGTTCTAGTAGGATAGTAACATACATCGCCACTCAAACAGGAATTGGCCGATCCATTTTTGCAAGTAAGGACGAATTTGCTTTTTTCGTATGTATTGGATTTCAAATGCTACTAAACCAAAAACACAAGATTTGAAGAATTCATGAACCTAGAGCTAAGAGATTGTTTATTAGTTATGTGGATGACATACAAGCTTGGTATTTTCTTACTGTATCAAACTATCAAAATGTCGACAAAATTAACATTTTATTTGAAGATTGTTTTAGAGGGAATAAGTAGATTGATTTAGTATCATATATATATATAAACTTTATTTATGTTTTAAATTATAGTTAATATTTATAATTTACTACTTATTTCAACTTGAAATCATCTCTCATAAGTAACTACTATTTTCTAAGCTCAAAACCGATTCAAGGTATCATCGATTATTTATTTTCGATCCTTATTATTTAAGAAAATATGAGTCAAATATATCCAAAACTTTATTTACTGAACGAATTCTTCTTATCAAAACCCACAGCTGTACTTCATGTTTAATTGTTTAACAATAAGAAAATACATAATTTTAGTGCTTATTATGCTGATCTACTTAAACTGTTGTGGATTTGTAGCCATGGTTGAATGTTTGGATCATAAAAGCGTATGCGTGAATATAAAATGTAAAAACTCGTGTATTCGATTGAAGCGTCAACTGATCGGCACTGGTACTTACAACTGTCAGACACTTTGTAATAATTTTTTTCGCCATCAGACACTGGAGCATGTACATGTATTGAATCAATATAAATTAATAATTAACTATTGGCTTGATTCGACAAATATTAAAAACCTCTCTATTATGATCATTTTAACTTAACTAAGTATAATCACTTACAATAAATAAAATAGTTTTGAATCTTATTGTTACTAAGCCATAGCTCGTAGTTTATTAAAATGTCCGGCACTGGCACGTTTACCTTATCTTGAAAAATTATTCAGAAGACTAAGTTGTTCGTCTAGGATATTAATAAATTTAGAATCATTGAAAAAATTCTGTATTTTCAGACCCATTGCTCAGATTTAGTGTTTCCAACATTGGATACGCTGGCTGTGATACATATGTTACATATGGCTGTCAATTAATGGGCCGTAAGTATTTTGTATATGTATTGCGATATTGAATATTATATCTTTTTAACTAAATAAAAACACATTAGAAAAGTTGGCATAAAACAAAAACATTCTAAGATGGAATAATTGTTATAAGCATATGTGCGTAAAAGCCAAAGATTTTATTTTTTGTAATATGTCAAAGACATTAGGGATCCGAAGAAAATTGCTTAACAAATGTAGGTTCAAATGGGGAAACGCTTTCAAATGCAACGAAACTAAAAACACATGATTTGAAGAATTCATGGACCTAGAACTCAGAGAGTGTTTATTAGAAATGTGGATTATGTAAAAGCTAGATATTTTCTTATTGTGTTGTTGTCATGCAATTTAAATGTACCAAATATGTTTAATGTCTGTTATGTGATGTCTGTTAATATTTTATCTGCGCTCTCAAGCCCAGGTCAAAGCTTACACTGTTAAGGTAACATATTCTATGCACATTAACATATTTTGTAAAATCAGCTTCCTCATAAATCGTATATTTCGTTCAAATCACGAAATACCCAATATATTCGTGATTTTCTAAATGTTAATCCTTGTGTTAAAAATATTTTTATGTTTTATGTGTAAGATCTTTGTGTTATGTTTAAAATTCAAGCAACCTACAAAGATAGTTGGATCAATTGAATCTTCATAACAAAGTAGCACTGAAATACAATGCCTAGCTGATGAACATTTCCAGTACGCATTAGAAATTACTTTTTAGTCAGATTATCAATGGAATTACCCACTTGGTTTTGTGCATATTACCTAAGTATTTTGTAGATAACTTGAATTTGGTATACATTACCAACATATTTCACAAATTAGCTTGTTGTAGTGTATTTGTAGTTGTTTTACAATATTTCTTATACATTACCGTTATATTCTTCACATTATCTATATGATCTATCCACAACCTGCACGTTTTATACAATACCAATATGCTTTAAACATTAGCTGTTTTTTACATATAATCTACAGTTTTATGCATTAAAACATGTTTATGCATTACAACATATTTATGAATTAAACCATGTTTATGCATTAAAACATATTTATGTATTTCTGTATGTTTCATACATAACCTAACTTTTTTATTTTTCAGCCCCTGGAGCTTTCGCACTGACCATATCCCCCAAGTGCCAGCCCATCGGTCTCTCCTGCCTACGCAAGGTGGAGGAGGTCCTCAGGGATAGAGGGGTGCCAGACGCTGAGTACTACGTGCTGCCGAACAAGCTGCCCAACAGATGTGTCACCCAGCAGCTGTGTATAGCGCCGCCCAACCCCTTCTACAACAAACTGCCCAGTGTGGCTGTGTACTGACCGAGACTACAACAAACTGCCCAACAGATGCGTCACTCAGCAGTTGTGTATAGCGCCGCCCAACCCCTTCTACAACAAACTGCCCAGTGTGGCTGTGTACTGACCGAGACTACAACAAACTGCCCAACAGATGTGTCACTCAGCAGCTGTGTATAGCGCCGCCCAACCCCTTCATCAGCAAACTGTCCAGTGTGGCTGCGTACTGACCGAGACTACAACAAACTGCCCAACAGATGTGTCACCCAGCAGTTGTGTATAGCGCCGCCCAACCCCTTCTACAACAAACTGCCCAGTGTGGCTGTGTACTGACCGTGACTACAACAAACTGCCCAACAGATGTGTCACCCAGCAGCTGTGTATAGCGCCGCCCAACCCCTTCTACAACAAACTGCCCAGTGTGGCTGTGTACTGACCGTGACTACAACAAACTGCCCAATAGATGTGTCACCCAGCAGCTGTGTATAGTGCCGCCCAACCCCTTCTACAACAAACTGCCCAGTGTGGCTGTGTACTGACCGTGACTACAACAAACTGCCCAACAGATGTGTCACCCAGCAGTTGTGTATAGCGCCGCCCAACCCCTTCTACAACAAACTGCCCAGTGTGGCTGTGTACTGACCGAGACTACAACAAACTGCCCAACAGATGTGTCACCCAGCAGCTGTGTATAGCGCCGCCCAACCCCTTCTACAACAAACTGCCCAGTGTGGCTGTGTACTGACCGAGACTACAACAAACTGCCCAACAGATGCGTCACTCAGCAGTTGTGTATAGCGCCGCCCAACCCCTTCTACAACAAACTGCCCAGTGTGGCTGTGTACTGACCGTGACTACAACAAACTGCCCAACAGATGTGTCACCCAGCAGCTGTGTATAGCGCCGCCCAACCCCTTCTACAACAAACTGTCCAGTGTGGCTGTGTACTGACCGAGACTACAACAAACTGCCCAACAGATGTGTCACCCAGCAGCTGTGTATAGCGCC
Organism: Flexamia atlantica; assembly: GCA_035578135.1. Taxonomy (NCBI): domain Eukaryota; kingdom Metazoa; phylum Arthropoda; class Insecta; order Hemiptera; family Cicadellidae; genus Flexamia; species Flexamia atlantica. Next base: position 7,058,105 of record JAQJVK010000026.1, on the reverse strand, counting down.
GCCCAACCCCTTCTACAACAAACTGCCCAGTGTGGCTGTGTACTGACCGAGACTACAACAAACTGCCCAACAGATGCGTCACTCAGCAGCTGTGTATAGCGCCGCCCAACCCCTTCTACAAAAAACTGCCCGGTGTTTTAGTAATACAAGAACAACAAAAGTATATGCAAAAACAGAAAAATAAATTTGCACAATACTCAAATACGCCTTTTTTGAAATGATAATTTTAAAAACATTTGTGATAATAGTTGGGAAGGTTTTATTTTTTATTTAAATCACGAATGATCAGATTTGAATGAATCCGTCAACACATAAAATGTAAAGTGCCCACATTGTATGAGTGTGTCCTATTATAGACGCTTTACGTTGAATATTCTGAGCATTGTGGTCAATCCCTGTTCGAACGCCTCAAAAGTCGCTGACGCATAGTAAAGATTTAATATTTTGATGTATTTCTATGTATCAAATAAAAATAGCGTATAAATGGGAGTAAGCTATTGTGAGATAGATTTTCAACGTACAACATCCATAGCTATGTAATAAAAGATAATACTCTACACCAGATCAAAATATCATTTTCAAGATAAATACTGGTAAAAACAAAACCCAAATCTGAATTATCGAAACATTACCCTGTTAGCAGTTTTAAAACAAAGGAACGGAAGAAGTATTCTAAGCGATCAAGTATTACTTTTGTTCTCCTCATGCAATTCAGGTTAAATTAGTTAAGTATCTTTCGAGTCGTATTGCGTTTAGCGGTTTATAGCAAGTAGTTGAAAACAGAATTTAGAAAAGTTTTTAATATATGCTTAACAACAACTCAGTAAACTTTCCAAAATAAAAGGAACAAATTTGTAGTTTAACATAAAATTAACGAATATAATGAGAAAATGTCTTTATATTGTTTAACATTTGTTTTATTCTATTTAGGTCTATATGGAAAAAGATAAGATTAAAAAAAAACATAGACACTGTCTAATGTTCAACGATTGCTAGGAGTAGCCTTTCTGCTCTTCTTCATCCAAGTGAGACAAGTTGGTCCTCGAGATGCAAAGCACCTGATTGCATCGATTACAATCTGAGACAAGTAAATTATAGTATTCTGTCTAGACTTGTTAATAATCCACCACAGACAATCGTGTCAGAATAATAGATTGAATAAAATACAAAAATCATTGGAATTAGATCAAGATAATCAGTAAATGAACAATATTTACCCTAAAAATAATTTAAAATAGAAATAAGAAGTAAGAAGTTTATTTTTCTACTTTTTTACAATACATGGTTTACATAATATATGTTTAGGAAATGAAGAAAATTGATTTGCCAAGGCATGACCTTCTTATCCACTATATATGACAATTATTTACAACATTTAACATTAATATCAAAATAAAAATATTCTTGATAAGAAACTTCAACATTACTAATAAAAAATGTATATTTATTAAATAACTAAAATTAATAATAATTAAATTAATTAATATTAATAACATTAATTTTAATAAAATTTAAACGATTTAGATGAATTAAACTTGTATTTTGAAGCCTTCAAATTACCATAAAGGTACTAATGGTGAAATGTTTACATTTTGTTTATTGAACCCTTAAAACACTGAATTTTTATTTTCAGCTCAAGTATTGACAAATTAACTTCTGCTTAGTCTTAGAATTACCCCTCGTAGTAATTTTATGATTTCGAACCTTAAAATCTTTCAATATTTACCCGACCCAATCATCGAAGATCGTTAAGCGATATTGGCTAAACTTTGTCCACGGCCCAAGCTCGTTAACCTTAACAACAGATTTTATGAGACTCGAGAAACAAATTCACTTTCATCATGTATGCGGCGAACAAATTTAGTTAGAACCAATATAATACATCCGGTAGTCTCTACAGCAAACTTCAGTTATCTTAGGGGGAAAAATGACACTTATGTTTGTAATCTTTTTAAATGTTTTGGTTTTAAGAGAATTTATCACTTTGGCAATAGCTTTATATTTAATAAATACTATAGAAAAGTAAGTACTTAATCTTTAAAGGTCAATTTGTAAATTATTATAGATATCTTACAACTTAAAGGATTATTTCCAAATGTTGTTTCTCAAACAATTTTTAAGATGGGTGAATTTCAGGTCCTTTATGACTTTTAGCAAATGATGAAACCCTCAATCATCATAAACTCAAGGTTAACCATAAACTGTAATTTGTGGAGTAACGGTATCTAATATGAGATATACAACAACAAAAAAAAAAACAAAAAAAACATTTTGGGCTTGGTTAGCATTTCAGGTTTATTAATGTTTCCATTGATTTTAAGTGAATATCCAAACAAGTTTTTTAACATAAATAATCACAACAGACAAATCATCAAACTTTTGTATAAGGAATAGCCACAAAAGAAATTTTAATTTTGTGTGTATATGAAATCTATAAAACACTCTTTGGATACTTTAAAACAAGTAAATCCACCCCAATAATTGAAGCACTGGTTAACAATACTACAGGTTCTTTAATCCACTTTAACTGTTCAACATCGATGGTGTTACATTAAATGACACGTTGTTTATAAAGATCACAACACTGACCATTCCGTCAATGTTTGGTCGTTAAACCATGTATGGTGTAATTCGTTTTAAGCTCTTGAAATCCCTAGCCGTTTACCGTGCACTGCTAGTCCTAGGATTAATATGTAGTAAATTTAAAGTAAATAGCAAACGTACCTTTCATTACAGAAATAAATTGACCAAATATTCATACAGAGTAAGTTTGATGCTTTAACCCTCACCCATATTTCCTTAAAACAAATTATTATCAAAGACATAAAACAAAGTAAATTACACCTATTTCCTGTATAAAATCGTTATCGACCTCGCTGTGCAGACGAGGGTGTATTATATCTCGATAACGTCTGACTTACCCCAGTGTTATCAGAGAGACGATGGGAGGGGGGGAGGGGGGACTAACCTTCTTATCAGCCAACTCGGTGATCAACCTCCTACACTGGGGGTAGGAGCAGCTCTAAGGACTGAATATCCACTGTAGATATTCAGTAAGTGATGCAGTAATCATACCTACACTCTACGGTATAATTATGAGTGAAATTTTAATATAAACGTTTTTTCTGCACAACTATTTTATGTTTTAGAATTTTAGTGGAATTAAGATCTTAAGAACGTGTGATTAAAAGAGGAGGGATATAAAAACGTCAGTTACTCTGGCATTGAAAACGGTCTTGCCTTTTTTCAGAAAATAAAAAAGCGTTTCTCTTTCAAATGCAGACTCATAAATGTAACTTTAAACCAAGCTAGGAAAACTAAATATCTTTAAAAAATATTAAAAAATATGTTGGCCGGGGTTGGATTTCTAATGATCTCATGGAGCTTGTTTCTAATCCTACAACATTTTTCAAATCTATTTTTTATACCAAAAATGTCCTTTCAGAACGCTATTATTGGCTATTAAATAAAGGCCCGCCTATTGTTGTATAACTTTAAAATTAACTTAAACCTAAACAGACATTAAAGTTGTAGCTCTATAGTTTAAATAAGTACCATAAAGTACAGGGAATTAAAATATAACTGAACATACTAAACACATTCAGATAGGAATGAAAATCGTATTTCTTAATTTAGGACTTTCAGTTTTCCACTATTACGGGATTTTCAGGAGAAAATACGATTGTGAAATAATCTTAAGAGAAGAAAAGTATAAAAATACTTATTATAGATTATTTCAGTTCATAAACTATCAATTAATTGATTAATTGAATTAATCCCATAATTATTTAATCAAACCATACAAATGACAGAAGTGCAATACAAATAGTAAGGAAAACCTCTCATGGGGTATAATGTATAAATTAAATCGGGAGAATATGACTTGAAAGCACAATAAGTACGTTGACCGTTAAAAAAGAAAAATTTTTTTGATTAATTGAGATTATTGCCGTAACGAGTTGATATTATAGGGGGTGTCCTTCCAAATTTTTTCACGATATCAGGACGTAATTCCTTACATCAATATTAAGAAAAAGTTGATATGAAAGCATGCTGTAAAATTCATATTTACCAGATATCCGACATTTTTATTTTTCACAAAATAATTTTATCTTAACAATTTTTCAAACCGATGTTTCAAAAACTTCGTATGTACTTAAATAGTCAGCCAGTTTATAAAAAAACAATAGACATGATCGGATGGTTAATTTTAAAATGGTGGCCGTGTAAATACTTTTAATTGAAATACAGGTTTTTACAAAAATTATGTAGTACAACATCCTTTTTTAAATTTAATTTACAATCTAATGAAACCAAAGTTATGAAAATTGGTTAGTAAAAAACTGAGTTGTACACGAATTTACCTAAGAAGGCACCATAATTGGCCTATTTCAGTGCATAGCTCAGTGCAACATTGGACTATTTTGCTCCAAACTATGCGGTAATAGAGAAAATTATCATTTTTACAAATTGATCAAAATCTCGATGTCTTTACAATTAGTGGAGATATTTTCAATCCGCATAAGAGTGATATTTTATAATTTTTGCAGTCTTACAATCTCGGCGCTCGCCAGTAAGATGTGTCGCCTCGAGCTTCATGTCTTGATGATGTGAACTTTCAGCAGGAGTAATTGAAACAATCTGAGTTTCAATTACTGCAAGCCTCCGCCCCAGGTTACTGTTACCAACGCTGACACCATAATTACCTTAGTAAATTCTAAAATTGTACGTTCTTCACTCAATTTGTTTTGATTTTTTTATTTTGAACGCCGAATGAGCTTTCAAATGAATTATTTGCGATTGTTTTCATTTTATACCTTTTTATAGCAACCTGAAATATTATGCGTGATACATGATACTTTTCAGACCAATATAAGTAATACTACTTACTTATAAGTATTGCTACTTAGCAAACTATGATAAATTACTTTAATGTAATGCCCCTGACTTAAGCTACAAGGTAATTTGTGTACTAAGTTACGAAGAACCAAATAAATTTAGAAATATATATTGGCTGAATCTTCTTCGCCAATATTAACGTTTTTCATTAATTTTTCATGTATCTTTGTATCATGAAATTATACATTTGGGTCACTGAACTGGTACAAAGATTTAATGATTTACAAATAGGTTATGTATCAATAATATTTTGTGTTTTTTCCTGAAGGAGGTACTTTGGAAAATTAAAATATTTCAAAACCTGAAAACTGGGTACTTTGGTATTATGCGGAGGCCACCCTCATAGAGCGCGCTGCGGCGGTTGTGTTAAGTTATGTTATCATAAATATGTTAGTAGGAGTTTCCTCATTTCGTTACAAATCGAATGATACCAAATGAGTTTTACTTTCGCCCGCCAAAACCCGTTGACAGGTGATGCGCGAACTGCGATCAATGACCATACCTGTGCCTACTTGGAGGGGATTTGGCGGGCTAAGTATGACTCATCTGGTATCGTTTGATTTGTAACATAGCAAGGTAAGTCCTAATAACATATTTATGATAAGCTAACCTAACATAACCGCCGCAGTGCGCTCTGTAAGGGTGGCGATCGGATGTGGACGATAGCGGCGGTGACGACTTGAACACTCAATCGTAGCTGACATCACTGCCTTCTGGGAGGCAGAACACAAATACCATTCATCATAATTAAGTCAAATTTGGACAGTAAGTCGATTTAAGTACGTTCCTCCTAATGATGTAGTTATATTTGGTGTCCAGCAAAATAATCTCTCTAAAAAACTGTGGCCTCCGTATAATACCAAAGTACTGAAAACTGTAATACAAGAGATTTATATTTATATTGGTCATGTGATGCGATAACAGAATTAAATAATTCTATTTAAGTAGGATAGAATTATTTGAATTTTTTTTATTGCTAAAGAGAAACAGTAAAAAACAGAACGATTACTTTTCCTTTTTCTACAATGGGAGTTTCAAAGATCAAGTCCCATTCATACACAAAAAATCCTTTCCATTTATAGAACCATAACTTCCTACTTGACAAGGCTCACGTAAAGTGCCCCAATAATTTCAAACTCATCAATATTGGGCTCTCAGAGAACTGAAAAGGAGAGATTTTGTTTGCATGATTCATCATTTGGCTGAGAAGCATGTCGTGAAAGGCAATCGTCATTGTCGGGTGGCGTGCCGCCCCGCCATTGGAGGGAATCACTACACTGATTGTTGATTACAATTACGTTCCCTGCTGTTCTTTACAGCTCGGCCGGCGTAAATGTCAGGCCTTGTTTGAAAACTCATTTATAGCACTCTATTCCAATTTGTATGGTAAAAACGTAATTTTATGTAAATTATTAATGGCTAAGCTTTAAATAAATATGACTAATTTTAGGCGACATAATTTGTGTTCATAAAAAGGAGGCATTTGTTGTACCAAAACAAAATGAACAGAGGATTTTATGAATTTGTATAAAATTTCCTTTGAATTGAAGCTTGGTAAACTTGTTTAGATGTTGTAGAGTTCTTCGTGTGAGTAAAAAAGAATCATCTGGAAATAAAAGAAAACACACGTACTGGGGTTCGCCGGTGACCTGCTAACAGTATAGTAATTGGGATTAATATTAGAGATTTGGGAATTAAGTCCAGTTTGAAGTCTATTTAATTTATGTTTATTTTGTTTCAAGCTTTAGTGTCCAAAGATTTTCATGCTTCCATATTTTTCGCTCCTAAATTGAATACTAAAACTGAAACTCTTACGTAATCAATCAACTTACGTAAGTTGCAAACTGCCTTAAGTTTGTGCCAGGTGACCTAAATAACCTAAGTTATTTATAACTTATATTTTTTATATTATTTTTATATTTTTGTTTATATTCTTATATTTTTTTGTTTATATTTTTTATAAACTGCCTTAGGGTGGGTCTTCTGATCAATCAGCTTAGTATTTTTCCTTTTGATCAAAATATAAGTAACAAAACAAAAAAACTGATAGGCGAAATTATTTTATTTTTTTTGTTATTTTACTTTATGATATTTCAGACATACAAGGCATCCCGTAACAGCTGTAGACATCAATTTTCCAATGTGTTAAGGAACATTTTTGAGGATTTTTTTTACTTTAGACCATTATTGTTTGGATACTCAGCATCCACCAGTGTTTGTTTTCATATACAAGCGTAGCCAGAAAACAGTGTCAGTTATTTACTGTTCTACAGTGTGTTCTTTAAATTTGATAAATACCTGCTTTGAATTTCTTCACGTTTACCATATTTGGCTCAGGCATTTCACGATTACATTTAATGATATCAACTTGCATCCAATTAAATTCATGTACAATAAACATGAATAATATCAGTTTGTAGCTAGCTAAACGTCAAGCGCTATGAGCATAAGTAATATCAGGTTGAACCTAGCTAAAGTCATGCACGATGAAATAATTTTAAACTAAGGTCAGCTTTGAAATAATACTAAAATTAAGGTCAGCTTGTAGCTAGCTGAGTTAATGCACGATGAACATGATCAATATTAGCTCGTACATGGCTAGATTTATGGACGATGAGCATCACTAATATCAGCCTTTACAATGTTAAAGCTCAATGAACATGACAAATATCAGGTTGTAGCTGGCTAAATTTATGCACGATGAGAATAGCTGTTATAAGCTTTGAGCCAGCTAAATTCATGCATGATAAGCATTCATGAGTGTAGCTAAATAAACATTCGTGGGTCTAGCTAAATTTACGAATGATAAGCATGACTAATATTAGCTAAACTCATGCACGATAATTATGACCAATATCAGCCTGTAGCTAAATAATTTTATGCACGCTGAGTACGACTAACATCAGCTTGTAGCTAGCTAAATTCATGCACGATAAACATAAAAACAACCTGTAGCTGGCCGTCGCCCGTTCGCTCTCGACCGAAGCCCAGCTCTGCTTTGTTTATTTATTCAGCCAGCTTTACCAGCCCTTCGGGGGCATGTCATCAGATCCGTTGTTTTATTCAGTAAACGTTAGAAACCACAGTAACCAGGTTACCATCGTGTTTAAGTTGTAATAAAGTGGTTAGTAGTTTCGATTTGGATCTAAAGATAAAATAATAATCATTATATATAAAAAGAGTTGTGTGTTGGTATATTTTGGGCTACAACCAGAACTACAAGTCGTAGACACTTTATCTTGGTGTAAAATTAAAGCTTGGAATGTGCACTATGGTGGTTTGGTTTTGATATTTTTAAGGACTTAAGCATAGGATCGTCCTAAAGGGAACCGTATCAAGAGTTTTTTATTAGTTATTATAGTTACCTTTTGAAATAGCTACTATGGTTACTAACAGAATTCAGCTTTATGAAACAACAAGAAAATGAAAAGAAAAAATAATCCCCCGGGCAAAGCCGGGGTTACTAACTAGTAATAAATTATACAATAATTAAAAACTTGATATTTAAATAGTTTTATAGAATTAATTATTTTATATCTTAGAAACTTTTCAAAACAACAGAAACTATAGATCCTGTTAAATCACAGTTTTTGCCATAAACCACCTTTGTCTATTATATAATTGATTTCGATGAAAATAGTTGTGAATTAATCAGAATAAAATCATTAGTGTGTTTCAGGTCACTATTTTAACACGGTTGTCACAGGGTGAGCTTTGCACCTGTACTGATGTAGGTATCTCAACTAGGAACTCGATAACAAAAGTAAACACTTGGTTTATGATAATGCATTTTGTTAGTTCCAAGTCACAACTTTCTGCCCAGGAAAACAATAAGTAGAAATCACTTATTAGAAATGTCATTTTAATCAGTTTATACAATGTTCCTTGTTTGATTTGGTAACTGTTCAATGAAATGTGTTGCTAAGACGTATTATGTATACATACCTTGTTTACTGGCATTGTTGACAGTATTTGCAGGTGCTATCTTACTTCATATGCTACTATACTTCAATAATTTATTTACTTTATATGCTCTACGTGATTTCACTGATGAAAATCAAATTAAAGTTTTGTTCTCATGATAAAATAAAATCATTCTGGACTATACTTCATCCTAAACTGATCCTATACTTCATCCTATATTTTTTACTGTAAAATAATTAAGAAAAACCTAATATTGATAATTATTTATTTATATGTTTTTATTTATATTTATTGCCTAGCTAGTAGTTTGTATAATTTAATGAAAAAATCTGGCTATCAATTATTAGCATAGGTATCCTAAAGTGATGAGGAAATAGGCAGATATACCTAAATAGGTATTTGTAATTTAAGGTTTGATGACACCCGTAAATTTTTTTCTTAATAGTTGTCATTGTTTTAAGATAAAAAAAATGAAAAAACTTATTTTTAAATTGATATACTTATCTGTACCCATTTTAACAGTTTAAAGAGTGGCATAAAAAATATTATAGGATTATATATTAATAAAATAGGATATATATTAATAGGACTATCATATCATATTATTTGACATAAAATTATCATCCTTTTTACTTACATGGAGCAATAGAGTTTTACTTAAACAGTAAAAAATTGTCTCGATGTAAAAAAAAGTATCAAATCAATACAGTTTTTGCCTTTTGAAACTAAACCCTACAAGGTACAGCTTATAACGCTTTAAACTCTACTTCCGACTGTTCTTATTAATTCTAGTAATTTCTTTACTACAAAACTTTTGTAGAAATTAATATTAATTTTCAATCCAAATTTATAAAATAACATAACTTAAACCCTCTAAAATGGCTATACTTATTGCACTTCTAATATAAAATTCAGTTAATAGTTTTATACGAATGAAGTTATTATAATACAATCCATACAATGGAAAGCATATTAATCTTTTTTTCAGGTTTGCCAATTCGGCCCACTCATTTTGCTAACGATTAATAAAATAATCTGCCTTAATTTAAAGTTATTTTAATTTAATTTCCTCTATCATCCAAAATAAACTTTTTGAAAAAAATAGTACAACTGTTATAGAGTTACTCAGAAAAAACCTTTTAAAAGCATTTTCTTCATTAAATAAATCCGAATTCACTGAATCCGTTAAAGTATGCAAAGGATCAAAGGAGGGATTGACTGCCACTAACGCACTTAGCTAAGGCATCCCTCGGGTGAGGTGGATTTTATTAACCTCTTTACTCTATCTCTTTTCCCTTTTGAAAATCAAAAATATCACTTAGATGGTATATAATTTTACTTTTTGATAATCCAGTAAATAATAAATTTAATTTTTTCGTCTCAATGCGTATTAGATCTATCCGTTCCAAGGTACTGCAAAAAGTTTTTAAAATAGTAACCCCCCCGTACTGTCTAACTGCTGCCCTAGGTGATGCATTAGGGTAGTTTTAACGTGCTTGACCCGTAAGGACTACGAACAAAATAAATAACCTTCCCATCATTAATTTGAAAGGTTTTTGTAGATAAGATTAAATTTAAACCATTTAAATGGCTACACAAAAAATAACTTACTTTAATTTTAATACTACAAAATTAAATCAATATCAACAATTGACTTTGATCAAATATGCCTGGAAATTTAAATAAACTCCATAAAATTATTGGCACCTTTAAATTAAGCCATAGAAAAACTAAGATAAAGGGATTTTTAACAAAAAATTTAAAAGAGAAATAAGTTAGCGATCACTGTCTGGAAGATTAGAATCTTTTTAAAAACTACAATGGGATTTTTTTTGAATTAATAGTTATTTTAAACGAAGGAAAAGTAAATAGAACCTTTATGAAGTTCTTTACGCTGCTGCTATTGTATATCTTTTGCGAGAAAATGATAGTACCAGTTAGTTTCACAGCGAAAATATTAGGAATTTTTACTTCTTTACTTTCGATACTTATACAGGGTGTCCCATAAGTAAAGTGCCAAACTTCGGGAATAGGCTATATGGGTCAAAACAAAGATAAAATGAAGAATAAATCTTTTTCCCAAAAACCCTTTGTTTACCAGATATCCGCCATTTTGTATTTTTTACAAAATATTTTTTATCTCCCAAGTTTTTAAATAGATTTTTTTGAAACTCGGTATGCCCCTGTATCTAGTTAAGGTTAGTTTATGAAAAAATAATTAGCATGATCGAATCGTAAATTTCAAAATGGCGGCCGCTTAAAGTCTTTAAATTGAAATACCGAAAAAGTGGTACATTTTTACAAAAAAATATAAAGAACAATAATATTTAGAAGATTTTATTTCCAATCCAACGATACCAAAATTATGAAAATCGATTAACAAACAACTGAGTTATGGTCGAATAAGCGCATGGCTCAGCGCAACAATGGACTATTTTGCTTCACAAAATGCTAAATACGATCATAACTCAGTTGTTTATTAACCGATTTTCATAAATTTGGTATCATTAGAAGGCAAATAAAATTTCCTAAAAATTGTTATTCTTTAAATTTTTTTGTAAAACGTACCGTTTTTTCGTTATTTCAACTTAAAGATTTTAAATGGCCGCCATTTTGAAATTTGTTACTTAATCATGCTCATTATTTTTTCATAAACTAATCTTGCCTAGATACAGGTGCATACCGAGTTTAAAAAAATTCGATTAAAAAACTTGGGAGATAAAAAATATTTTGTAAAAAATACAAAATGGCGGATATCTGGTAAACAAAGGGTTTTTGGAAAAAAAATTTATTCTTCATTTTATCTTTATTTTGACCCATATAACATATTCCCGAAGTTTGGCACTTTACTTATGGGACACTCTGTATAGTATCCATTCCCATAGTAAATTTAGCGCACCACTCTGTCTGTTTTAATTCGATAAAAATTACATTTTTACTAAAAACTAACCACAGGAAAAGTATTGTATTTGCCTGAGTAACTGAAATTTAAATATTCTATGAAGACAAAAGAAAATCATTATTTAACAACCAAATGTTCCGATCTTAAGAACTAAATTTTGTTGATAGTAAAAAGGTATTTAACGCTTAAAAGACATCCATACGATATATACCGGGTGTCTCACCTAAATTGAACCAATAGCTAACTTTTTTATTATAAATCTGACAAAGAACTTCTTATGGGGCACTTCCCTTAATTTTTAACGCTGCTTTTTAGACTCACTTCGAAATTTTAAAATATGGCCGCCATTTTCCAATATGGCAGACAACTTTGATTTTTCTTATGGAACACCCTATATTTTAGGGCGTTTTTGGATTTTACGCTTAATTTTAGGAACTTTTTATCCTTTATAATTTTTTTCTAACCCCAATGGTTAAGGAGGTATGAACAGTTAAAGTTAGATTTTTTCCCACTTAAAATGCATTGGGACATTTTTGGTAGTTTGTATATCGAAAACGGTTGGGTTTAATATTGGAAAATGGCGGCCATATTTTTAAATTTCAAAGTGACTATAAAAAGCAGCGTTAAAAATTAAGGGAAGTGCCCCATAAGAAATTCTTTGTCAGATTTATAATAAAAAAGTTAGCTATTGGTTCACTTTAGGTGAGACACCCGGTATAAATTATGTCGTTAGTTTTAAGATTTAATGCCATCAAACACTTAAAATTTATTCTGTAATCAACCAGAATCAAACGTCATACGATAATTAGGACCTATCTGAAAAGAAGCCATAGTCATAGTGTTTAACCTTCTTAGTTCAAATTACACTGTTAAAGTATGCAGATTGGAATGGCCTAATAACAGTATGTCTTGGTTAACTGTGTAGCCTGGCCCTACTAACCGTTATGTCTCATTGCACTTCTTTTGGCAGCCTCTAGGTGAACGTGACTTCATTATAAACTATGCTGGGTCACCATATAACTATGAGAAGCTGCTTTATAACAAGGCTTTTTCCTCAAATTCAAAGTCTTATTAATGAAATTAAAAGCTATTCTTGAAAAACCTTTCAGAAAAAAAAATTTCACAGGTTTTAAAACTGGTAGGCCTCCTAAAATAAATTACTTGTATGACACCACGATTTATTGAAAACATGAACAGGTAGCTTTTGATTTTTTAGTTTGAAGATTAATCTTGTATAAGAGAACATTATTGATAGAACAATAGTTTTACGCTTCTTAAATAATTTCAGCTCTTCAGTACTTTTTGCCACAAAACCTTTTTTCGGCTATGAATAATATTTAACTGCTGGTTCTAAAAATTCGTCTTCCAACCCCCAATAAACGCAACTATACATTGACTCTCACTTTTATCTTGGAAAAAATTCAACAGTTTATTCTGTAAGATCGTCAATGCAGTTTTTCTTCAATGCCAAAATGAACATAGTTGGTTTGTAATATCATACTAAATGTCCTCCAGAATATAAAAATATATTTTTAACATCATAGAAAACACATGGAAAATGATAATCATACAACAGTGATAAAATGTCAATTAATAAATATGTTTAAAGGATAAATATCTTATGAAAACAATTTTTGAAGAACGTTAAAGTAATACCCAATAAAAGCAACTGCGTCCAGTTTGTTTTTGCAACATGTTCTCCAACATCCCGTAGATTTCCGTGTCCTAATACCACAAGTAAGTAAGTAAATATTATTCAGTATACGAAATTAAAGTAGGTTTATAATGTGTTTTCCCTGTCATCAATAACTTGATATAAAGTTCAAAAGCAAAATGAAGAAAGTGTTTTTTTTATTTCACCATTGAAGTGCTATGCATATCTAGCTAAACGTGTTATATGGGGAGATAGATATATTGTATTGCTAGCTCGCATGCTGAGGTAGGGTTTAAGCTGAAGGTGCAGACAATTTATCCTGTATGGCACATTTGTATTTTGTAGTATTGTTTGTGAAAGTCCCTTCTGTATTTATGCTCAATATTTCATTTACGTGTAGTCATTGCTTCACCATTTAACTCTTAATTAGGTTTGTGATGCATTTCTTGCCCTAAAATAATAACAACTTTAATACAATTTCGCACACGGTTAAAGAGTACTAAGAAAGTTAAATTTACATTTAATACTTCGAATGTTTGTTTTTAATATCATACTCGAAACATAACTTTATAAAAGAGAACGTCCGACCGAACTTGACTGCGAGTTTTTAAAACTGATTGATACCCGGTTATAAGCTTAACTATTTATTATAAGATATACGATATTATTCTCAAAAATAAAGTTTATGAATATGTTTGTATTTGTAAATACTACTATATTAAATACACGTTTAAATTTTACTCCAAAAATTTGGATTTTAATTAATTTTTTTATCATGCACTACCTAAAATGCAGCATGATTGTCACCAATACTTTAACCTAACCAACAATAGATTATGTAGATCGTAATGAATCTAGAACATTGAAGTGTTCCACTGTAACCACCTGAACAGATCAGTTGACAAACACCAAGAGTTATAGCGACGAAGTGGATAATGAAGAGCCAAAACAGCAACATTTCTTTGTGACACATGCTCAAGCGCTTTTTGTATTGGAACCCAGCATTGCATGAGATTCCCTGATTGAATTTGTCAAATGTTAAACAAGTTTGTGATTTACATAGCATTTGTTTTAATTAGTGATGCATTTCTTAATAGTTTTAGTAGTGTTCTATCTGCAACCAATCAACTTTATATGAGAGTTAATAAAAGTAAAAATCAAAATGTATAATGCATTTAACCCACGGTCCCTGCTTTTGAAATAATATAAGTATATACAGATGAAGTTCGTATTTAAGACGTAAAGGGAGATAGTTGGGCTGGTAAAATTATACCAGGGGATTTAAATGACGCTTAATAATAAAACTGTAATGGGAAAAACATTTTGGGAGAGCATAAATTATAAAATTATACTGTCAATGATACTAGCATGGGCATTAACATGAGTTGCTTCTTACACAGCAGTATATTTCAATACTGAACTTTTAAAATTACAGTATTAAGGTAGTAAGTGTAGAATGGATAAAGGTGACTCATGGAATTAAGGCTTCAACATTAAATCAAACAAAGGAATGCTACCTTAGAGAGGGAATGCCGCTTTTGAGGGGATTTTTGTAGTTTAAGCCGAAGATTTACAGTCAATAATGGAGAGAGGCTATTTACGATCATTCACACATTTTGCGAGTTAAAATATAAATGATAAAAGTACATATTTATAAAAAGACGCCAAAAGAAAATGTAGTGAACATGGGCTTAACATTTCAAAATACTATATTATATTGAAATATTATAGTGAAATTACAAATCATGTATAGAGGTTATCACAATAAGAACTTATATGTTTTGAAAAATTCCAATTTTCAAACCGTATGAAGTACCGACAATAAAAGGCAATAAAAATTAATGTTTAGATTATGTGATGACAATCTTTATTCCGCCAAAACCACCTTAGCGCACTACATAACCACCTAGGTGTATAAAACACTTATCCTTCTCTGAAATAATATTCAGTTGCATGTAAAAATCAAACGAGTACGTGATCATAGACTCACTCATGGTTTTAAATGATAAGAATATAACTTTATCACCAAGGTTTTTTTCCAAGGAATGATTACTTTGCAGATTTTATTAGGATCTAACTAATCAATTTCTAATTTTCAATCGTTTAAACCCCTTCAAATTTTGAAGAACAATGAATAAATAACCAAGACAAATTATTCATATGAAATTATTTTATAAGCTTGATGTCTGCCTCCAAAGATTGCTCTTCATTGTGGAGAAACCCTATTCATTGAACATAAGTGAAACATGTTCTCACGTAGGTGTAAGAAAACTTGCCACTCTAATTTTAGTAATTATAATCACCGAAATAATCTTACGAAGTTTCCCCCCAGGAAGGGTGTATTGTCGTATGGCGTGATTCAGCGACATTTGAAGTAGTTCCAAAGACAATTGCCGTAGCCTGGCCTTTGTGTACGGCAAGATTGTTTGTCTGGGTTATCCGACAACTGTGTGCAATACTCATCTTACTACTGCTGACTTTGACAAATATTCATATACTATTTTGATAGCTATTCTTGCTATTTATTTCTACAAGTATGTTTAAATTTAGAGGTTGAAATGTTTCTTTAAGGTAAAGGTAAAGCGTAAAAGAACATATGGTTTTGTAGGGGATAAGAGATTTTACTGAAGAAGCGACAAACCATTTGGAGGACTTGTCTTGATCAAGTGAGATAACTGCAACAACCTAAATTGTTTTTGAAGTAACTTACCGTGATATGTGGGGCCAAAAATAATAGTATAGTATTGTAAAAAAATTAATTTACTTCCTATAGAGGGAAAACAAATATTTTTAGATTTGTCTATTTTTGTAGATATTCCATCCTGTAAGATTATTATATTTTTATATTTTAGAAAGATGAGTGCTTGCTCATATACTTTCAAAATATAATTTTTTTAAGTCAGATTAGCTCAATAGGTCAGGACACTATTCTTTTACATCCAATCATAAGTTATTAGTGTAGAGTTCAACCTACAACATAAGAATTTTGGCGATTGCCCCCTATAGGGAATAAGCTATTACCGTAGGTCTCATGGTAAGACCTAAGCCCGAGAACATGATAACTTTTCGTTTTGGAGCCACCAGAAGCAAAAAACACCATTCGTTCGAATTTATATACAGGGTGTTTTTTAAAACTTGCTTCTTAATTTATTCAGAAACAAAAATAAATTTTAGTATTTTGTTTTCTGGAAACGTCTACCAACGCAGGGGGAAGTCAATTTCACAGGAAAACTTTATCCCCCCAACTACCCCCTTCTCACCCCAACCCCTAACTTAAAACTTTCAATTGGAAACATACCCTTTGTGACATATCAAATTAAAGAGCACAAAAAAAGAAAACTTTGGTGGAAGAAAAATTAAAATTGCCTCATGCGTTCTCGAGATATTCAGTTTTTAAGGGTGTTTTTCGTTTAACTTCAAATGTTTAATATTAAAAAATTAACAAAGATATAAATATGATGTTAGCGGGAAACATCTAATTAATGACAGGGGAATGTGTGGTGAACTCAAAAGCAACCCATATTTCACCCCTTTCCCCCAAATCCTATGTTGAAGATAGAGACTTACCCCAAGTGATATATCAAATTAAAGGGTATGAAAAAAACTAGATTTATTGCAAAAACTAAACTGAGATCAAATACAGAATTTTTTATATCCTTGTATTTTACAATCTGACAACCAATTTAAGTGCAAATTATTTTAAATTCATTCTTCCTGCAAAAAATTATTGCTGGCTAGATAAATCTCTTCGATACCGGATAGCTACAGAATTTAAAATAATTTGCACTTAAATTGATTGTCAGATTGTAAAATACGAGGATATAAAAAATTCTGTATTGGATCTCAGTTTAGTTTTTGCAATAAATCTAGTTTTTTCATACACTTTAATTTGATATATCACTTGGGGTAAGTCTCTATCTTCAACAAAAGGGTTGGGGGAAGGGGGTGAAATAAGGGTTGATTTTGAGTTCACCACACATTCCTCTGTCATTAATTAGATGTTTCCCGCTAACATCATATTTATGTCTGTGTTAATTTTTAAATGATAAAAATTTGAAGTTAACTAAAAACACCCTTAAAAACTGAATATCTCGAGAACGCATGAGGCAATTTTAATTTTTCTTTCACCAAAACTTTTCTTTTTATGGTGCTCTTTAATTTGATATGTCACAAAGGGTATGTTGCCATTTGAAAATTTTAAGTTAGGGGTTGGGGTGACAAGGGGGTAGTTGGGGGGATAACGTTTTCCTGTGAAATTGACTTCCCCATGCGTTGGTAGACGTTTCCAGAAAACAGAATACTAAAATTTATTTTTGTTTCTGAGTAAATTAAGAAGCAAGTTAAAAAAACACCCTGTATATAAGTGTCTGCTAGCACGATAGCGGCCGTAAAAATGGTACAATCTTAATGAAAATTGGTACAGACGTGTAAAATGGTAATCACTCGGACGAGGTTGTGAACCAGCCTGATCGTCCCACTGTAAAGGGAGTAATGAGGGGTAAACCTCCCCAAAAATGGGGTTTTTTGAGTTTTTTTTACATAGAACAAAAAAATCCAATTTTTCTTTACACCATTGAATTCAGCTAAAAAAACAAAAAAAATTAGTATCAAGAACTACTGCTCTATGTCTATTGGTTACCGAGATATTGTAAGTGGTAAACACAGTACGTTGTCCCAATGTTAACCTTATAGGAAAAAAGTAAAATTCTATACATCGGTTATTTCTCAACATATCTTACTAAACCTTGGTAAATAGCTTTTTCTAGTTCAGATCTAATATTAGAAGGAAGGTTAGGTTGGTTAGGAAGGTTAGGCTAGGTTGATACATTTGAGTCTAATTAGTTGGCAAAAGTAGGTTATGTTAATTGAATTTGTTTTCAAACAATTCTCTTAAACTGTAAAATCAATTCTGAACTAAAAAGTACTTTAGTTCTCTCTTAAATTTGTTTACATTATTTATCTTGCATAATTAATTCTAGAAGGTAAAACTGGTAGATGTTTCTGCTTATATATTCAGGTTTTTACAAATAATCTTTATCTATGCTGTTCGGAAAAAAATATTTTTAAATCTGGTGTTATAGCCTAGGCGTGAGTGGTATTTATATATTCAGGTAAACAGGTTTTAATATAAACAGAAATTTAAATAAATTAGAGGCATGGTACCGTCAGGATTCCCATGTTCATAAAATGCTCTTCACAATGAGTTCTACAATTGAGCTGAAGAATTGTGCGCAATGCCCGCTTTTTCCAAACAAAAATGTCATTCAAATTTGCGTCGGATGCGCCCCAAACAATGGTATACATTTTTTAACAAGCCTATGTCCTGCAGGTTGCTGAGGCCTGCAGAACATTTTATTAACATGAAATAAATGCATGAATTTATCCTCTTCGCCGAACTCTATCTAGCCTTGACTTTGCGCCCGTGCAGGACGACTCGGTCAAGTCCTGGTCGTCCCACCCCCAGACGCTGTTGGGGAAGGGGTTGGTTTAGGTCCCGTCTCCCGTGCGCTTGGCTCAATCAATCAATCAATCAATCAAAAAGTGCATTTATTTAAAAAAACAACATTCATGTTTACAAATACAAAACTTTATGCAAATAGCACATAAAACAATGTCTAAGACCGTCTGTTTGGTTGACAATAACTGTATTTTTTGTTTTGTATAAGCTTACCCAATATAAAACATTACTATATAAAACAATATAAATGTAAAAAAATAAAACATTTGCGGGAAACTTAATAATTAATTAAGTATATTAATTATATTATATAGCCCAGGCATCTTTTAAATAATTTACAAAAATACGCAAATCCTCACCATTTAAAATATAAAAAAAATTCTTTATTTTAAATATCTTGTTTTAACCAATATTTTCTGATAGGTTTCAAAATTGGACACCGAAACAAAGTGACACACGAACTCAATTTGTCCAGTATTACACACAGAGCACAAATTAAATAGTTTTCGTCTTTTACCCAAGGTTGACAATTTAAATGAATAAGCTCAGCTCGCGCTTTAATAATCCAAGAGATCGTTCTAATATCCAAGTCATCGGTGAGGAAGGTCCGTCGGCCAGGGTCAAGGTCAAGGGTCAACTATTGTGTGTGATACAACGACGTGATCGCTCGTCCCTTACATTCTTCCCTCCACGCACGTCGCTCTGCTTCCACCATATCGAAAAATTCGTTTTGAAGCGCATCAAGATTATTCATATTGAAGTCAAATATAAAATTCCGTTAAAAAGGTCTTAATTGCTTACTCCAGTAAAAAATTTCTTAGAACAATTTGTTTCGCTAAAACTCGTGGAAGGCGATTTTCTGGTGATTTTAGGATTTTTAGTATGTATTTAATATGCAAAGCCAAAGTATAAAAATATATTTTGTCAAGATAATCAATAATTGTAATAATGAAATAATAAAATAATAAATAATAATAAATAATTGTATCTGTGTTTTATTAACAGGAAACAAATTCATTTATTTATTCTCTCCACCGAACTCTACCTAGCCTTGACTTTCCGCTCGTGCAGGACGACCTCGCGGTCCTCCTCGGGCATGTCCTGGTCGCCCCAGCCCCAGACGGTGTGGGGGAAGGGGTTGGTGTAGGTGCCGTCCCCTGTCCGCTTGGCCCTCTGCTGAACCATCTTGAGTGGTACGCTCTTCAGGTCGTACGCCCACCCCATCTTGGCGCAGAAGTCGATGAACCTGTCGGCGTTGAATGTCGCTTTAGTGTGTAAAGGTGACCATTCACGTATGTTCCTTGCACGCCGTGCATTGCACGATTTGCAATTCTACAACATCGATCTTATGCGTCGTGCCGTACGTTTTTTGGGCTTCGGCGTGCGCGACACGTCTCGTAAGACCAATGTTGAGACGTTGCATGGCGTGCAATGCACGGCGTACGGGGTACAAACGTGAATAGTCACCTAAATAGTATATTACGGTACAAGGCCGGGAAGTACTGTTTTGCCGGACGAGCATAATAGTGCGAGCGAAAGCGAGTGCGGGATTTTCATGCAAGTACGGCAAAACTTCCCGGCCGTGTAACGTACGTTATTTTTCATCATACTACGCAGAAATAAAAACATACAATCACAACATAGTCTTTGCATAGACGTACGTTTCTCAAACCTTCAAACCTAACCTATAACAAACAGAACATACATTTGCTACGGATGCAGTGCTGCCACTTCATTCCTCTAAAAATAAACCAATAAACCACCAATAAACAAGTATTAAACGTCGGTTTGCTTCAATTCAGCTGATTGTTTACTTCCGTTCTTTCCGGCTTAGGCCGGCAATGGGTATCTTTCGAGCCAACAAAAAGGAACTAAAAACAGATGTTTCCGTGTTAGTATGATAAAAACAGTTATGGGTATAATTTAATGTATTTAGGTTAGTGACACTGTGGTGTACTTAAAATAAATGCAGATGTGGTTAGTAAATAAGTTTATTAGTCGCAGAATATAGTTATAGTTTTTGAACTGAATAATTATTTTGAGAAGAATTTAAAATAGTGATACCGATAATAAAAAGGCATACAATTCATTGTTTAAGGTTGGTATTCGGGTATGAATGGCAGGACGAATAGGAGGAATCAGAATCAGAATCAGAATAATCTTTATTGCCGTAAAACATATTTACATGCATTGGCAAGCGTCAGAAATACAGGACGTATAATATAGGAGTTTATTTATAGAATGTAAAGAAAAGTGCTTGGTGGATGGGGTGAGCGTGAAGGTGACGTAATTTAAATTTTTTAATTAGTGTAAGTTTTTGTGTATTTTGTAATTGTAGTTTTTACATTATGTTGTTATTTTGATTTTACTTATGATTTTAAGGAATGTTATGGTTGTTAAAGAAGATATTTTCTGTGATGTGTGAATGCAGGTTGGAACTGTTGCTCTCAATCTTTAACGAAAATTATCAAAACGTTTGCAGACTTTTGATAGATTAAATAAACTAAAAGATTAGAAGGTTATAAACACTAATTATTGATGATTATTCAGGAAAAAATGTTCTTTGATGTTCCTGTCTCCAGTATTCTGGTGAAAAAGGTTCTACATTGTCCATGTGCAAGAAAGGACGTGCTATTTTTAAGTTGATGTTCAAGTAATGGTATATTTCGCAACGGGAGCCGAAAATGAGGTTTTGCAGGTTTGAGATCGTGTTTCAAAGTCGAGAATTCGAATCGATCGAGAGCTGAAAAACCCTTTCGGCTGAGGTGGGAACGCTATTTTTTACCACACTACATAATGAAATAAACCCTTTACAACATTAAAAATCAGATTATTTATTTTTCACATTTGAAAACAGAACTTATAGGTTATATAGTGACGATAAAATCTCTTTGTCATGGTTTTAACAAAGAAAAATCATATGATCATGGATTAAGCTATCGCAACTATCCTGACTTTGGAACCTATTGAATGCCGTATAATTAGGTGATGTTCTATGTTGTTTCAAACAAACGATCAGCTGATTTTCGGCCCTAGGGCCGAAAGTTTTCATCCCTCTGACGGAAAAAAGCTGGTTTCGGCCAACAAATGACGATTGTAAAACAGGTGATTTCGTCGTAGTGTGGTAAAAACATATTTCAACACACATCAGATGCACTCATATCTGTATATACAAACATCTGCACATTTGTAGCTTGGAGCACCCTATAATCTAAAACAAGCAATGTTTATAAGGGCAAAATGTTAATTTCATCCAAGGATTTTTGATTTTCTTGTTTATTTTATCCTATCCTATACTCTAAGACAAACAATGTTTGTACGGGAAAAATTTTCATTTCGTCCAAGTATTTTAGATTTTCTCGTTTAAATTGGGGTTTTAGACCAACAGAAATCGATTGGAACTGGTCTCAAGTCTCGGAAAAATCTGGTTTGCGTCCTACAGCCCTTTGAAGTTGCCATCGTCACGGGCATTTTTTGTTGCTGCATTTACCCAAAACAGCTGATTCATATTGCTTTTATTTTTACGTAGGTTAAAAGAATTATTTGATTTGTAAACTCTATGTTTTAAATTTTTCAAAGGTTATTTTCGTTTTAAAGAATATTTATAGGCCTACTGTATTTATTTTGGTGTAATTTTTTATAGATTAGTGTTGAATGTTTTTAGGGATAATTTTAAGAATAAAAATGATTGCTGTCTACACGGGAAATAGGAATATAAGCTATTAAGATTCCCAAATGAACTTGCTCTGCTGATCACCCGCTAACATAAACTCTCCAAATACTTTGCGGCTATCATACGAAAGCTCGGCGTCATATTCGCGTTTGTATAATTCAATGTCAAAATCGACCGAATAGCAACACCAGTGGCATCTACTGTTCCACCGACATCGTCGGGGGCAGATCTATCATCAACAGAAAGTCGCCAATTGGTCGACGCAAGATGTACAAGGAGGGTACGAAAGACCGTGCAACAAGCAGATGATTTTTCTTGACCCTACCTATGCCGTCGACGAACGAATTCCTGCTAACGCCGGTATGAACCTAGAATTTATACAGTTACTCAAGGGAATCGTGCGGGACAGTAACCCATCCCTCCAATTGTTCATGGTGGTACGCGAAGTCATAGATGAAGAAAGTGCTCGAGCGGTTTGGGTCAAGGCCGGTGGTGCGAGAACCAAATTGACTTTCGGTGGCTGAATTCCTATTCAGCCACCGAAAGTCAATTTGGTTCTCGCACCACCGGCCTTGACCCAAACCGCTCCAACGTTGCAACGTTGAATGAAGGATCAGCCGTCATTACACTCAACGCCAACCAAAACTATCCGGATATCGGCCGTGTCATGAATGAACGAGGAAAAACTATTCACCATGAGTAATACAGACAACCACATCGAGCCATTCACGTGTCCCCCCCCCTTTTACCCACAAGGAGACTAAGACTTTTCGACCAACACAGTGCCAATCGCTTCAACCGTCGCTCTAACATACCAAAACTTGAAATTCGTGAAGAGCCACTTAGCGTTCCGACCGTCATTCGCAGGACCGCTGCACTTCAACGAAGCGACAGAAAATATAGGTTACGATCAACTTCGACGGCACTTCACTTCTGTGGCCGCCTGTTACGACAGTACGTCGTCGATAGTGTTGAACGAGACAGGACGGGAACAGAAAAAAAGCTGGAGGCATAGCTCTAAAAGGCGTTGATACCTTGCTCAAACAGGGTTGTTAATAGCTCATGTTATAGTATGGACAACTTAAACTGATACAGCTGATTAAGCAGGTTGTTTTAATTTTAGCTGAGCAAAGCTCGGTCCTCGGTACTAGAAAGTTACATGTTGATATTTATTCTCACTGTATTCTTTGGAATTCTTTTAGTTTTTATCATTCAGCCCTGATGCAAAGGGGAGAGGAAAGGGTTTGTGCAATTTGACTGTTTCAAATTGTCAGAATCCTGACAGATTTGGAATTTTCTTCAAGTTGGTTAGGATCAGGTTACTCTAGGTCTGCCCCACCCCACCCCCCCAAGAAAAAAAACACTATTTGAACCAAAGAAACCAAAGGAGACCTAGTCTTTTCATTTGCTGTATTGCTTGTTGTGAAGTTGAAACAGAATTAGCCCGAAGGAGACCTACAATAGACCCCTGAGTAGGGAATCCAATCCTGGGATCCCACATCCCGGGATCCCGCGTGATTTTAGGCCTAATTCAATCCCGGGATTTTTCGGCTCAGTCCCGGGATTTTCGAGATTATAAAATTACGTATAAAATCGATATTAACTAGGATCTTATCAATTAAAACAATGTTATAAACAAGAAAACCAGTTACATGTTGTTTTTGATCAAATAATCATGGTTTGATAAGTGTTGTCTAATGGTATGTATAAAAGTAGTTTCCAGTTAATAGTTTCATGCTTCTGAAAAAAATACATAGACATTTTAACTTGTTTCTGATACAATGTAATGCAACTGCAAATGAGTTTCATTACGATGCATTAATTATCATTTTTATCGTACTTCTAGTTTTTCTAATTACATCTTTCCAAGTCCTGATATTGTTTGGTTAAGCTATATTCATGTTTTGTATAAGACTTTCTTTAAATTATATATGAATAAATATTTTATGGTTTGTTCACGGTTATACAGGATCATCATGATAAGCTGTTCCATTTCACTCTGATGTCTAATACTGTATTCAGTGTTTCATGATAAGGCTATGCCGTCAATTTTTTTCGCTCTAAGTTTTTATGTATAAAATCACGTTAACATCGCAAAACTAAACGGAAAACTGCTTTCTATATCGCATTATATTACGATACCATGTATACATGGGAATCAATACTAAATATTTATTTTTGTATCGGCATATACTATGTTGGATCAACCCGGGATCAGTCCCGGGAACCCGGGATTGAAGTTTTTCAATCCCGAAATCCCAGGATTGAAAATATCGTCCGGGATTGGATTCCCTGCCCATGAGGTACGCCAATAAGACCATTTCGAAAGTTGTTGTCTCGGCTATATACCTTGTAGTGAAGTTGAAGCGGAAGTAGCCCAGCTCTGCCGCGCGGTAGTCCCAGGGGAAGGTGTGATGGTAGTTGTGCCAACCTTCTCCCAGCGTCAACACCGCCACTGATACGTTCTCTCGAGGCTCTATAGCGCTGAAAACCAAGTATTAGTGTTTTAAATAACGAATTAGAGAATTTTAAACTGATATCTAGCATAGTATTAACAAAGATATAGCAGTTTATTGTAACATATAAAACCATGTACCATATACCATATTTATGTACCATATATCGGGGGTTCGATTCTCCATGTACCATGTACCATATACCGATTTATGTACCATATTTATTGTACCATATATCGGGGGTTCGATTCTCTTATAAAATTTACGTTTAAAAAACTAAATTTCTTTCAGTGATGCAAGTTGTTTTACAAAAATCAGTGGGCCTATTTTTGAAACATTGAGAGTTGAGTAGTTAGTTACTCGTCAAGTCACCTGCCAGCTGATGGTAGCATTGTTCAAACCACCACGTGGGATGTCAACGTTTCAGACGATACATATGTTAAACTAGAAAGCCAAATGTAAACATTGACCGATTTAAGGAATTGCCTCAGTTTCCGTAGCTTTAACTAGACTATCTTGGTATATTTATAGGTAAATTTAGTTGTAAGGCATTTCACAAATAGTTCAAAGGCTATATCTGAACGCATTTAAATATTTAGTATCAAAAGTAAACATAACCTTATTGGAAAGGCTTTCCATGATTACTATTATCACTTCCTCCAAAAGAGAAGAATTAGAACAAGCTTGTGTCCTGTAAACTCACACGTTTTCACTCAACAGCCTATTGCTTGGTGAGTAAAATTGGTTGGATTGGTGAGATACTCAATGTATATGACGCCTATATTAAAATTATGAATTTTTTAGATTAAATGCATATTCAAATGGTATGCACAGATGTTGTGGGGCTGAATTCATTAAGTTAGTTAGGAATATTTTTATTTTTATCTGTGGATTCATTTTATAACTAGAAACAAGTAACTTGAGGTTTGAGTGACTTAATCACTCGCCAACTCAACCATTTAAAAATAGGGTCCCAGAAACATTGAATTCAAAGAATTTTCAAAAAAATTAAAATTTATGAACCTAGACACAACAACAAAATTTGTCACGATTGTTTTGTTTTTCTTTTGCTTCATTGCAGTAAAAAAAAGCAGTTCCATATCAGGGAAATTGGGATTGACTTCAGGATGGGCAGTGGTGTACGGTATCATTTTGCCTTGCTCAATGACAGTGTGAAGGTGAAGGGGACGTATCCCAAAATGAGGCCTACATCTTGTTGGATTAGGTACATCTCCACCCAACCAATATAAGCTGGTCCGTGTTCGTGTGTGTTAGTGTTAATTTTTAACCAATATGACGACCTTAAATTATTATTGAAGTAAATGAAGACACCTTGTAAGGCCCGAATATGGTTCAGCAGAACCGAAACTAGTCGCCACAGCAACTAACTGGATTACTTTGAAGAAGGTATTTAAACCATTAATAGTAAAGAACAAATTATTATTTTCAAAACATTTCAAGCCACATGTTTTATTGGGACATGGAGTAAAAATATATTTTTTGATTGAAATCCAGTACTATTTACAGAAGATTGAATGTGTTCCATTTAAGATTTAGCGAGGAAATTAAGTTTGCTTACTTAAAAAGATTAAGATATAAAAATTTGCTGATAATTAGGGAAGGAAAAAGATCATGAAGTTGAGTGTCTACCATCCAATGTACTGACGTGCAACTGGAGTACAGATGGACATTACATTCAAATTGTGTTTTTATTGGTAATGGGTAAAATATGTGTAATATTTTAGTGACAATGATAGGAAGAGAGGAAGGGAGGGGGAATGAGCTCTGAAGGGTAGGAAAGGAGGGAGGGGATATGGTAATAAGAAAATGGAGAAAAGGGGTGAAAAGTAGAATGGTCGGAAGGAAGGGAAGTAGAGAGTGAGGGAAGGAATGAATGGACGAAGTGAGGGATAGAACTATGATAAGGGGTGTATGGGATAAACTGATTCGATGTCTGAATCAATAACCAGCTTAATGTTAAAGAATTAAACGTGGAATCTTAATACTGTATAATACTAATTACTAAAAACTATGCGCCAGAGGTGAGGCAAAATAATTAGTCAAAGATTGATTCTTTCTCTTTTGCTTTTGGTTCCCATTTGGTTATATTATGTGTTTTCGTGGACAATACGTACTATGAAATGTATTTATGAAACGCATTGATGTATTCAAATTCAAATTCAAATAATTTTATTGCAGTAGAAAGATACAGTAAGAGGCCGGGTAGGCCTCGAATGCCGTACTGCTCTAACTAATGCAACAGTGTCTCATGATGCATACAGTCAAAAGCCTTAGAGAGATCGAGAAATACGCTCAGCACATGTTCTCTCCTCTCTATGCCATCGACAACTAATCCAATGAGTTTCGTCACCGCATCAATAGTTGATTTGGTTTTCCGAAATCCAAATAGGTTTTCAGAAAGAATGTTGAAACGTTCAAGGAAAAGCGTGAGCCTGTTGAGAAAGAGTTTCTCAAAGACCTTGCTGAAGACAGGGAGAATGGATATTGGACGATAGTTGCTTGAAGAGTTCGGATCGTCTTTTTTGAAGATTGGAACTACTTTGGCTGTTTTTAGAAGAGATGTAAAAACTCCTTCTTGGAATGAAAAGTTCACTAGCTTGGTTAGGGGTTTTGAAATGTGCTTAAGATAATGTGCTGCATACAAAGATAATTTTCAAAATTAGCAATCCCTATTTCTTGATTTAAAACTGGTCGAATTTTCGACCGGCGATCTCTAGTAAATATAAATCTGTCTCACTTGTCGTAAGGTCTGCCTCCAAAGGTGTGCGCGGCGCTGTTGATCAGCCAGATGCAGTGGAGCACGACGACGTAGCGCAGCATGGCCGACACGTGGTAGGCGTTGCTCCAGCTCTCGGACCAGAGCACTACGGGAACCACGGTTGGGAACACGAAACACAGCAGCGGCATCAGGAACTTGTAGTATCTGCGGAACATCAGGGCCGAGAAAAACCACAGACACCTCTAATAAGAACACACCAACCCAAGGGAAAAGTAGTTTTCATTACTAGTCCCGAAAGTGACCTATTGCGGGGCGAGATTGCATTTACGCGCGAGGCGCAGCCGAACGTGGAAAAAGCTATCGAGCACTTTTGAGACGAGTAATGAACATTATTTTTTACTACGATGTTGAAAAACTGTTAAACAACATGAATATTTTTTAACAAGCAATCCGTCACGACGACTATAATCGACTAACTGACTGTAACTGACAATGTCAGTATTTACTAAGCGATGAAACGGTTTGGTTTGAACAACAATGCAACAGCTGATCGGCCTAATGCAACAGCTGATCGGTTTGCACCGCAAAATCCCATAACGGTTACTTTCCGTCCACCACATACGCACAGAAAGTTAACGTTATGTAATTTTGCCGTGCAGTAGCGGGAGGTACAGTAATGCAACAGCTGATCGGTCTGTACCGCAAAAGCCCATAACGGTTACTTTTCGTCCACCACATACGCACAGAAAGTTAACGTTATGTGATTTTGCCGTGCTACAGCGGGAATAACCTATTTTCTTAGCTCATTATACGTTTATAAAGTGTACTTTCGTGTGTAGTGTAATGAAAATGTCATTTTATAAAGGGTGTTAACCTAGAAAAACTTTCATCAGGACCAGCTGATTTTAAGTAAAGAGGAATTAGTGTCGTAAATGCATTCAACATATAATATGCTGTATATAAATCCACGTACGTGACTTTTTTCATGCGCTATACGAAAATGTTACAGTACATGCTCTACACAAATTATGCAAGCACTAACACAAGCCCAAATGGATCCAAGAAGGGCAAGATTCCATTGGGGAAACCGTGGTGCTAGCATTACAATGGGCTTCGATTACCATACTTTCGTTTTAAAGATCAATATAAGTGTTCCTACAACCGCCCGTTAAGTGTCAGCTTACGCACCAAAAAACAATCATAAAACAGCTGTTTACTGAGGAGCGAGCGATTAAGTCTTTGAAAGTCTTTGGATCGAGCGTAAAGATCATTAGCACTCGCCACGTGATTACTTTCACGCTCGCCAGCTGATTGCATTGTTACTCGGCGCTCCACAGCGCTCCCTTCAGCTTCCGACTGAACTCGACTTGCTTATAACCTCAAACTGGCGCATTCAGCTACAATGGATGTACTAAGTGATGACGAATCCATGATCCTATTATTTATAAGCTAAAATATGTGTTTATTAATTCGCGTTTGCTCTTGTAAGGTATTAATTTTAGTCATTGTTTATAAACTTAAAATCATAATGGTGCTCTCAGTTACAATGGACGTCAAGAACTGTAATTGTATTTATAGTTTGGGAAATTAAAACTGCAGTTGTAGGACAAATTTAGTATGTATTTCGCGTGTAAATCGTCTTTCTCGCTTTCGCTAAAAATACCGCGCTCCGCTATGCGTCACTCATTAACTGTTTAGTTCAGGCGAGAAAGACCTACTTTCAGCTCTTAATACATAAATAACTTTTTTTGTTATTGCGCTTTGGTGTTTTTTTTCAGAACTGCTTATTTGTAAAAACATAAAAAAATCAAACGACTACTGAGTAGTCGTTTGCTAGTGGAGGAACCACTTTAAAAGACTACCAGGTAGTTGTTTGCCAGATGCAGGGTTAACAAGCAAACTTCGAACTTAATAAAGGTTATTAACATACTCTATTATACATGTGCTGACACATGTTGAACAGAAGGATTTAAGTTAAGTTTTAAACAAATGTTGGAAGTCAAAATACATGAGTGTGGACATGGCTTCAGATAATTCTTCGCCATTTCTAACCATCGCAAGTTTCTTTACAAAGAAGATTCAAAACACCCGAGACAACAAGATTCTCGAAAAAAGGCGAGATAACGATAAATCCGCCAATGTCAGGTGTAAAATCGTAGATGATCGATATGTCGAGGCTAAAATCCGTTTCTCTATGATAAATTTGATTTCCACATAAATGATCAGCATATTGCAGAAGTTAGAATTTATCTTTCCCAGCCAGTATTATCTCATGGCCTGCTGAATGTGACGGCAAGTCGGGCCAGGTTCTTCAAAAGAACAGAATATACTCGCAGGAAACACTTAGAACAAGGTGTCTCCTAGAAAGATGACAGAGTATTCACAAGAAATATTGTTACCTAAGAGGTTCTCTGTATCATATTTATTTTTATTTGGAAATCAATACAACCACTTGCTTGATTTCGAGCAACGGGTTTACTAGTGCTTGAATAAGAAACTAAGGCAAAGCCTCTAATCAAGTAAAATCAACGTTCATCCATAAATAGGTATGAAAAATACTCTCCTTAAGAGTAACGTTGGAAGTGAGTATGTAGGTTTGCAGTCACTAAAATTTGGAAATGTGGGATTTTATACTGTAATCAAAGTAGATATTAACTAGATAAAGCCACAATTTTTATTAATATAAGTTGAGGAATAAGCTAATTACACAATTTGATTGATTACTCGCAAGGTTTCACTTGGGAAGTAAGTGTGCAGGTTTGATGTCTCGGGTATTCAAACATTTGGGTACTTTAGATTATAATCAAGAAGATCTTAATTACATAAAGGCCACAAATCAAGTTTTACTATGATGTATTGAGAAAGATACACAACATCAAACAGGATTGTTTTCATCTTCAGGAAGTCTTGTATGGGAAGTGAGCGTGTAAGTTTGCTGCAACAGAAATTTTAAAATGAAGAATTTTAGGCCATTATCCAGTTAATATCAACTAGTAGAAGCCAAATGCAGAGTTTTACGTTCAGAAGTAACTGTATTATAATAGTTATTTATGTATTAAGAGCGTAAAGTAGGTCTTTCTCGCTTGAGCTAAACAGTTACCGCGTGACGCGTAGCGGAGCGCGGTATTTTTAGCGAAAGCGAGAATGACTATTTACATGCGAAATACATACTAAATTTTTCCTACAACTGCAGTTTTAAATTCCCAAACGGTAAATACAATCACAGTTACTCACGTCCATTGTAGCTGAATGCGCCATTATGATTTTGAGGTTGTAAACAATGAATAAAAATAAAGATTTTTTCAAGAACAAACACGATTCATTGAATACATATTTTAGCTTATAAATAATAGGAACACGAATTCGTCATCACTTATTACATCCATTGTAGCTAAGTGCGCCATTATTTGAGGTTATAAACAAGTCGAGCTCAATCGGAAGCGGATGGGAGCGCTGTAGCGCGCCGAGCAACAATGCAATCAGCTGGCGAGCGTAAAGTAATCACATGGCGAGTGCTAATGATCTTTACGCTCGCTACAAAGACCTTCAAAGACTTAATCGCTCGCTCCTCAGTAAATAGCTGTTTTACGATTGGGTTTCGGTGCGTAAACTGACACTTTACGCGCGGTTGTAGGAAAACGTTATTTATTAACCATAAGGTTAACATTGAAACAACGTGCTGTACCACTCTCGGTATATCAATAAGACAATGTCAATAAATTTCCATACAATATTTATCACTCACTTCTTCTGGAACATCACCACAGGGTCCTCGTACAGGTCGGACAGGTCGATAGCCTTGCCTTTTTCGATGACGAGCGGATTCTTGCGCAGCATCAGCCATCCCATGTGGGAGTAGAAGAAGCCCCGCGTGGCGTTGTGCGGATCGGCGTCCGTGTCCACGTACTTGTGGTGCACCCTGTGGTCTCGCACCCACTCGTACACACTGCCCTGAGGCCATAGAAAAGTATAACTCCATATATTCTAGAAAATACCAAAGAGAAGAATCTAACAGAGGTCGCTTTTAAATGGGTCTTCTTTTGCGCCCAAGTGCTTGCTAGTTACAGTTAAATCCAGTTACGGTTAAGTTATTAGTTACTAGTTACATCCTGTTACTTGTTAAAGTTAAATTAGGAGAGGGCAGCGACGGTGCTGCTCTCTCGTGGCGTTAAAGGTGAACAATTTTTTTATAAGTCCTCGACACCACAGAGTGGTGTCGAGTGTAAACGATTTTATGTGTGATAAGACCCTTATGTAATATGTAAATTTTTTGTCATAGAAGAACCGTTATTTTTATGTATTTATTTGTATTTGTATTGACTTGGCATATGCATGTACTTGTCTAAATGCTCAATAAAGTGACTATGACTATGACTATGACCAGCGCTCGACACCAGCTGAGCGCAACATTAGAAGACACCTCTGTTAGTTTAACAAGGTTCACCCCTCAAATGGGCAGTTTGGGAGGATTTTTTTTTGTTTTGAGACTTCTCCTTGTGGTTTGACCACCCAAGGAATATTCACGCCAAATATCTAGCTCATCAGGAAGTTGATTAGATTTTGTATATCTTGGTGAGTGAGTGATTTACAAATGCGGCTGTATAGTTATTTAGAAAATAAAAACACTATTTCAATAATTCCATCTAGTATTTAACAAACCTAAAAATACAGTTTAAGTTAGTTCATCATTATTTTCTTTCCTAAAAACCACATTTTGAGATAAAATATACGATCATTTAGATTCACTTTACATCTGATTTCAATTGGAGTATCGTTCAAATATTCCATACCCCAAAAATACAAAGATTTTTCAAAAAAAAAATCTGTAAATATTTTGGTTTTTAAAATTACTCATTGCTACAATCCTCGTTGAATATTACTGTCTATCTAGGTTAACAGCCTCTGGATCGTTATTTATCATGATTAGTATTAAGGCTTACCTTACGATCCAAATATTTTAGTCTTGGAGACCTAGGTTTCTGCTCCGAGGAGCTATCTTCAGTCCTAGGCTAAGCTACCTTTTTTCTATGACCACGTAAAATAGAAAATAGATAGCTTAGCCTAGGACTGAAGATAGCTCTTCGGAGCAGAACCTAGGTCTCCAAGACTAAAATAATAGGATCGCAAGGTAAACCTTAATACTAATCATATTACTGTCTATTTTATTACTTACTATTTTACTTTCTACTTGCCACGCCGATTGAAGAATATTCTATTTCTACAGTTCGACCAACCCACCAGGAAAGCCGTACTGTTGAGTATCATCAGGACGACCCGCAACCCGAAGTTGGCCTTGAAGCTTCGATGAGACCAGAACCGGTGCGCCCCGCCCAGGACCCCCACGATCGACGCGAAGAACATGAACACGGCTGAAACAGTGTTTGGCCTCAAACCTCTCACTCACTTACAACTCTGATAGGCGGGTTTCGGAGTTCGGGATTATCTATATCCTCAGACTAAATACCAGTTTGGACCGGTTTTTATTCTCGGATTGTAGAAATCGGGGTTTGAAGCCCAAGTATGGCTAACTCCAAGAATATCTGTAGCCCGAGAGTTAACTCGGTAGTTATAACCCAACACACAACAAGAGCCGAATTCAATTGAGAAAAAAGAACAGGTAAAACGCGTTTGCATACAGTACGCACCACTATCCTAAAACGAAAATCCCCAAGGAGTTACCGAAAATCTCCATAAAACCTCGGTAACTCCTAGCATAAGTCCAAAAATAAAATTATTCTCAGACTGAGATAACCCGAGAGTTAAGAAACTTATCCCTGAGCTCCGAAATCTGATTTTTTATGCTAAGATTATCTTAATCCACGGGTTAACTAACTCCAGGACTACGTATCCCCGAGTTCCGAAACCCGCCCAGTGAATTACATCTACTTATTTTTATGTTAGGTAAACAAGCGTGTGAAATTAATTAAAGCAGGTGAATTATTAGAAGTAGAAATCCTTTAGATTAACAACCCACTTCCCATAAATAATTCACATCCAATAAAGCTGGTGAGGTCTAGATACCGTACTATCAAAAGGTTCTTGATTCCCTGAATCAGATAAACATTTTTGGTCGGAAGCTTTTTATTAAAAGTTATTTGTGGTTCATATTTCAAAGGACGTAATAGAAACCTTTGGACCGGTCCAAAGTTTTTATTGCCAATTTTGATAAAATTTATAGCTTATTTATACAAAAAATATGTACAGCTTTACACATCTAGCTGATCCTAACATAGTAGAAATAATTTGTAGCTTGAGGAATCCACATTTGAAAATAGACTTGCAGAAGCTTCTAGATATGGTAATCTATCTTAGAAATTTTATTCCGGATTTAGCCGGAATTAGCTATGGGTGACCTTTTAAAGAGTGGTGTTAAGTATGAATGGCAAGAGTCCCACATTAAAGTCTTAAGTGACCTTAAGAATGTCATTTGTAGTAGTCATC
Source organism: Flexamia atlantica (assembly GCA_035578135.1). Classification (NCBI taxonomy): domain Eukaryota; kingdom Metazoa; phylum Arthropoda; class Insecta; order Hemiptera; family Cicadellidae; genus Flexamia; species Flexamia atlantica. Next base: position 7,023,958 of record JAQJVK010000026.1, on the reverse strand, counting down.
TATTAAAGTCATTGAATCCAAAGGAGCCTGTTGAGATTCAATGTGATGCTTCGATGGACTCAATTGGATTTTGCTTTCTCCAGAATAACAATCCCGTTTATTATAATAAAAACCCGTTTAGTATATTATGAGAGGATTTCAATGAATTGACAAAGATAAGTGTATGTAATTAAAATGTTTGACGTAAGGACTTGATAATGGGACATCAGCTCCGAAATTAGTCCAAAAAAGTGATTATTGGATTGAAGACGCCAAGTTAGTAGCCTATTTATTTTAATTTAGTTGTCAATCCAGGAGGTAAATCATGAATAAGTTACATCTTTAGCACATACATCGACTTTTTAAAATAATATGCTAACACTAAATTGTTCGTTACATTTACAAATTATTATTTATAGTCTTAAAAAGGGACTTACACAATTTTGCATAAATTAAAATTACAAAGATTTATTATTTGTTTTTGTTTGCCCGTACTGTTTTCAACACCTATTGCAACGATCATCTATTAAATAAATTGAGATATGAATATTTTACAATATCTCATTGTTTGATATGATTCGAGTGTGCCTACAATAACAATAACTACATTTAATTACAGGTACTTTACATTCTGGAACTCTACGACTACGACAAGAGGTCCTATCAAGTAAGTTAATCCAAAAAAATGTACTTACCGAAGAAGATGGTAGCCAGTTTAGCACTGGTCACGGCGAGGTATGCCCCATACAGAGCCGCGATGTGGAAATATCCAAAGTATAGAACATTTATCCAGACAATCCGGGGTTTATAGTTTTTTATTGCATCCGTTTTGACAGGGGTTTCGTCAGTATTTTCAGTCCGAGGGTCGTCGCTGGGGTCGCGACTGGGTCTAATGCCGTTGGGGGCGGTTTGTGGAGGCATCTCTCACCATTCTGCAACAATCATTTTGTAAAGATAGTGTGCTGTATTAGTGCACAGTACACCTCGAATTATCCGGACTAATGTGGCGGAACACCGATCCCGATAACAAAAAACCGGATAATCCGAGGTCATTACAATATCACCTAAATAGCGATCGCGTACCTTATAGCCCCTGCTAAATTTATGCTGAAAACGGTGTATCAAAACTGGACAACATATATATGTCTTTCAAATTATAACGGGGGTTTAGTTTTGAAGCAAATTTATTTAAGAACTAATCTTCATTATTAACTATATGAATATAATGTTAACTTTTACCGTACTTATGGTTTAGGTTTGGAGAAAACGCCAGATTAAAATACTTAATTTATTGAGATAAAATAATGATAACTTAAACTTTAAAAAATCTTGACGAAACTTAAAGTAACTCAAAACTTAACACGTCAAATGACAGTAATAAACTAACTCACAAAATTGCCGTTGGCTATGTCTTTGTTGATTACTGATAGCGCTCCAAGTAGCAATCCAGCAAACTACGTTCACGAAAATGCTGTAATGTACTGTTTGGCGATGCGATTCCTTCAATTATTGTGATTCAAAATGCGTACAGTAATGTGTTACATTTTTATTTTACATTTAGAAGTCACATTTCACCCATAAGCTCGCTAAAATCATGTTTTTGCCGTGATTTTAATTTGTTAATTTCTCGGATGGACCGGTCCGGATGGATAATCCGGGATCCGGATAATGTGGGGTCCGGATAATCCGAGGTGTACTGTACTTTGAGCCTATACTGGAAAACGGTAGTAGCCTGTATTGTTTATGAACGAGCTCTTTAAAAATGTTAAGTACTGTAATAAAAGAAAACAAAGATAACCTAAAACAAGGCTTTAAATCACGGCCACAAACCATTGTATCATTTATTGTACATTATGAATGATAGATGATAGATTTATTTACAAATATAACACTACACAAATGTGAGAAGTACATTTATAGAGATTTTGCATCATGGTGCAAAGATAAGAGATTACACCACGTTTTTTTCCTAACACCATGGTTTGAATCACTTTTGGCAGGTCTTCCCTTGTTATTCCTATGGAAATATTTTTCGGTCATTTGCCTAATCCTGACGTCGGATCCACCTATCATTTGGGGATGTTGTTCACCTAAGCTAGTACATTTGTAAATTGTTTATATTACTCTCAACCACCCTGTATACTTTTAATTTATAATTTTGCAATTATGAAATCGGCCTATAAAGTAACTCAGGTCTTTAACGTCCGATTAGGCTAATAATTGGATATTTCGTTAACCTAAGCAAGTACATTTGTAAATGGTGTAATTAATGTATTTATAAGGTTTTCATATTTAAAAAACCCACAATCAGAAAAATTTGGCCCAACATTTAAAATATCTTTGGTCAAAAAATGTTAATCTCGACTTGTTTTTTACTAAAGTAATCTTAAGATTATCTATTATTTCCGTACTTTCTAATATATTTCAATTCTAATCACCAATAATCATTACATTATTGCAGTTTTAACCTTATTTTGAGATAAATATTCAGACAGTTCATCTACAAATAAACCACTAGAAGACTGATGTAAACTGTATAGTGCTAATAGTTTATATCCAATTGTAAAACGCTAAATGACAGTTCTAAGGCATCAGCAGTATTGAAATTAATATACTCTATAGATTGTTTTTCAATATTTTCATTTACATAAATTTCTACTCCTCCTGACCGATAAATTTCACCAGTTTTAAAATAAGAAGCATAATTATATTTAGAATAAAGGCAGTTTTAGATTATTTTATCCATATTTCAGACACTATGGTTATATTTGGTAATTTATCCAGCACAGAGATTTCAGCTAGTAAAAGATAAAAACTTTCTCTCATGCTCCTTATGTTATAATGACAAATAAGAAAACCATTTGTAGATTAAAAAAAATATAACTAATATATTCTAGGCTTTTCCATAAAATGTTAAACATTGAAATAAACATTTTTGAAAGTGATAAGGTGTATGCCTACCAAATAAACATAGTTAAAAAGCTTATTTATTTTAAAGCTAACTTATGTAAATATACACAAAAAAGACAAGAATAAAGCAACACAAAAAAATAGCATATACAACATTTACTTAACATACCTATAGACTTTCAAGGTCAGCTTGGCATCTTATCACATTTACTGGTCTCTTATCATCTTTCCGCACAAAGATTTTTCCATCTCTCACCATGGCTACAGAATAGATGGGCTGCGCCGCGCCATTGTATGTCTTGCCTCGTTTACACTCTCCTCTAAGCTTCTAAAAAGTTATCTCTACGTCAAACCTTATATATTTATAATCTGCATAATTTGAGGAATCTAACAGTGTAAATATGTTTTATTTAAGACATAAATAATTATTTATAAAGAAAAACTTAAATGTATTATTATTATTGTGACTTGAAAAAGTTAGTCGGTTGCTACTTTTTTATTTTTTGGTCAGGTGAGTTTCGTCTGACGAAAGTTGTAGCTTATGAAATAAGCTACACACTTTGTATCGCAACTTTTTTTCTAGCGCGTCTATTTTTCCCAGTAACTCAGGTTAAACAGAGGAAAATCAGTCGCGACGTGCTGGCCGCTACACCCAACCCGCCATTGGGTCTAGCATAATTAATTCCACCATGTATATGTAGTTATTTACGATTGTCCATTGCTTCTAACAAATAAATATTATTATAAATGTCCAGACTATTGATGTATTAGGCAAACATAAGTTAATTTATTTCACAATGGCAATAAAAAGTACAATTTTTAAATAATGAATGCAAAAGAAAAACAAACAATTGATTTTTTAAAGCTTTAGTCGCTTTTGTTTTCAAATGTCTATTTAATTTATTAGTTTTAACTATAAGTTATCTTTCGATTTCTCGGATTTATTTTCATTGGCAGTTAATTTTAAAACAAGAGATTTTATTTGTAATAAACTTTCATTGCAATTTGTAAAATCAGGTATTTTTGTGAGCGTATGAGATTTGAATTGGTTTGATCAAAGCTTTCTAAATTTGATTCATCCGAACTTGAGTTCTTAGGATAGCGATTTCTTTGGGATAACAATTTTACCCTTTCTATGGCTATATTTGCTAGACATCTCTTAACTAACCTATCTTTCTTCTCATTAGTTAAATTAACGTCACTTATTTCAGCATTTTTAATTCCTAAGTTGAGCAGTGGCAAAAAGTAGTAATGTTTTTCTGTATTTTTTTTCAAAATTATATTTTTGAGTCTATTCACTGTCTAAAAATTATCACAATGCACTCTTCCCGTTTTTTTTTTTTTACTTTAAAACTATCAAGTCATTTGCTTATATCACCCACGCACTTCTCACTGACGGGTTGTGTGGGAACACGTGGTATTCAACTTTTGTTTAAGTTCGGGAATCGTTTCTGCAAGAGGCCACACTACAGGCCACCATTATTTAAAGACATCTGTAAACTATTAGCAGGTTATGAAAAAAAATAGGCATAAATTACACTTGTATCGGCACGAAAAACAATGGTTTACAGGAGTGTAGGCACGCTTTTACGTGCCTTTAAGAGGCTTAGAGAAAGATCAAAGTCACTCCAAGTTGACCGCTGAAAGTTCGGATGTCAAGAAATAACACTCAAGTCCCCAAAATAATCAAAGTTTATTAATATTCCAAAATTTATTTAAATATCCCAAATATATCACAAAAAATCATTAGGCGTGAATATTTCAATATTTGAAGGAACATAGACCGTTACATGATAAGGTCAAAAGTTGGCAAAAGGCCACAGCGATTCATAAAAAATAGATGAGTTTCTTTCTGGAAATTCAAATGAAATCATTGACAAATAAAATTGAGTTATTACAATTTTCAAGATTTTACTATAAGTTAACATACAGTGCAAGTAAAATAAAAATAGCATATTACGTTACTAAGCCGGAAAGTACTGATCTGCCGGACGAGTATGATAGTTCCCACGCGAACGGAAGCGAGTACGGGATTTTCATGCCAGTGCGGTAAAACTTACCGGCCGTGTAACGTACGATACTTTTTATCATACTACTCAGAAAAAAATTACTTTCAATCATAATATAGTCCTTGCATAAACCAAAACATTTCTCGGTCCTTTGAACCTAACCTATAACAAACAAAACAAACATTTGCCAGTGTTGCCCCTACATTCCGCAAAAAAGCAGCCCAGAAAAAGTTTTTTCCGGACTAATACGGCAATGGGTAACTTTCGAGACAGCAAAAAGGAACGGGAGACAGATGTTTTCTGAGTCAGTATGATGAAAAGTTCATTTAATTAGATAAATCTCGTGCAAACTAAACTTATCTGACCAAAATAAAAAATGAAAATTAGTAGCCTACAAACTTTTTAAAGTCTCATTAATGAAACATTAAGTTTTTTCGTTGTAAAAATAGTGATTATAAGATATATAAGACTATACAAATCTTTTATTCATAAACAAATGCATGTTTGATGTAAAAATGTTGAGAGATCTATCAATGTTTGCAGATTATAAATATATAAAGTCACATTAAGAGTTAATTTTTAACAAAGATAGAGGAGTGTAAGTGGGTCAAAACATACACTGGCACGTTGTATATATCGCCGTGACGTCACAGCTACTGTCGGCTGGCATCACTTTTTGACTCCGCACGGCACATCCCTTCTATCTATAGTCTTGGCTTAGCACAAAAGAAGTTCACGATCACTAATAAAATTATCAAACTAGGCCTTAATGTAATAGCAAAGATAAAAAAATATCAAAATTACGAAAATAACTTTTTTTTTGTTTTTGCTAGTTGCATTTTTACATTATTAAGGTATAGTCATCGACCACATAATACTACGTGGTCACTGGGTATAGTGGACATATTAAGGGCTACTATTTATGATGATTTTTAGGAAGTAAACATTTATGTTATATACCTTATATTAGTTGCTCTAAATGTTTTATATATTACATATGATATTTAAATTTGTCAGAAGATATGTTAATTTTTTTATATGTTATTTTAACTAATGCTTTATAATCATTCTCTTACCAATAGCAGTTGTGCGAGAAGCAGTCTGCCACAGTCACCATCTACATTATCGGTTTCAGTCGGAATCACTAGCATTTTTCTTATCAGTATAGAATATTGACTCAGAATAATGATTCTAACGTTTAGGTCATAAATGCGTCGAGATATGTATGCAATGTAGGGTAGGAGTCACCTAGGTTGGCCAAAACGAAAGTAAACAAACTATTATCTTCTTACGATCCCGAGCATAAAATCCAGTGGTGCTGATAACATAGCTAATGAACATCTGTTTTAGTATAACACTTGCAGTATAGGGAACGTTCTGATGCAATATTGCAAATGGAAGTTCTCTTGTGCAACTTAAACTATTACTGATGGGCTTTTTCAAATTAACTATGTATTAAAACAGAAAGGTTATGTCATGGATGCGGCATGATTAATAGTCTTAGATTTTATTACTAAATAATATTTATAAAGAAAAATAGGTGAGTTTATCAAGTCAACATTTGACGAAGAAGATTGTTTGATATTGCGTTCAAGACTGGTCAAATTTGGTCCAGGAAAAAAACAAGCAGCCAAACAATCTAAAATAAATATAAATCGAGAAATAAAATCCAATTAAACTTTCCCACTGAAAGTTTTAAAAGGGTTGAAAAATTGTAAAAAGGTTAAATGGAAATAGAGAATTCAAAAAATTTATGATATTACAAACACTATATAACCTATGAGATTACCACAGATTACAACAAAACAACATTGTAAACAGACGCAACGAGGCGATTTGACAGTTCGGAGAAAATGTAGATAAACACCATGTGTGACCAACAATGTTTTCAATGTGACTTGTATAACAATTTTGATGAGATGATTAGTACATGCTTTGGCCAACTTAGATGAATACTAGTCCAACACAAATTACTTCACTACATTGTATCCTGCAGTAGCAATAACAATGAAAAAAACATTCATAGTTCTGGTGTTGAGGCTAGCCTTTTCTGAATAATTGTGATTACCAGAAATATCAATTCCCATGTTTTGAATTTCAGCATTTGAATAAGTTATTTTAAAAATGACATGTGGTATATTTTTCAACAATGGAGAAAAACAAAAAAACTACCTACCGAAACTAAAACTCTGTCTATTTATTATAATTTTTGTTTTACATGTCTTTTACTGATTTAATGTTTTCACTTTAGTTTCAATTAGTTTACTAATTTCTTACAAGTAAAAAGAGTGTTGTATAAAAAATACCAATGCACCTTTTTTGCAAAGAATTAACTTTTTCATGGTTTAACAAAAAAAAAAAAAATGAGTAGAGGTCAAGAGGTACATGAAAATATGTCTTAAAGAGACATAGTAAAATATACATAGTCTATGCTTAATGAGACATATTCCATTGGTAGGGAGTAAAGTGACGCTTTTCGTACGAGGTCAAGAATTTCGACCGAGGCTTTTAGCCGAGGTTGAAAAATAACGAAAAGTAACTGTAGTCCCGTGTTTAATATATTTTACATACAGCCGTATGAGTAACTCACTTACTCACTCACTCACTCATTCTCTAACTTACTCACTCACTCACTCTCTCACTCACTCATCCATCAGGATTCGAAGTCTAATCAACTTCCCGGTGAGCTAGAAACTTAAATTTGGCATGATTATTCCTTGATGGGGGCAATCGATCTCCCCCCTTAAGTGCAAATTTCTTAAGTGGAAATAATTGACACTTAAGAATAAAAACTTAAAGTGGAAAACATTTTGGGAGAGTGTAAATTATGAAATGATATTAGAATGGGTAATAACATGAGTTAACCTATACACAGCAGTAAATCTAAATACTGACCATTTAAAATTATTAAGGTAGTAAGAGTAGAATGGATAAAGGTGAGTCATGGAATTAAGGTTTCAACATTAAATCAAACGAAGAAATGCAGCCTGGAGAGGATATAACGGCTATTGTGCAGCTTTTCATGAACATTTTCACAGTTTAAACCGGAAATTTAGAGTCAGTAAAGGAGAGAAGCTATTTAAGTTTTCTCTCTCATTTTGTGAGTTAAAATATGAATAATATATTTGCGTGTTTGTAAAAAGACGACACAAAGAAAAAGTAGTAAATTTGAGTCTAGCAATACATAATAATCAATTATATATTAATATTATTTTGCAACGGAAAATCATATACATAGGTATTTACAATAGCCTGTAATATGTTTAGAAATGTTCTAGTTTCAGAACTTTATGATGTACCGACAATAATAGGCAATAAAAATTATGTTTATATTATTCGATAAAAATAGTGGTTCCTTCAAAACCACCTAAGCGAACCACTTAACCACCTAGGTGCATGAAACGCTTTTCTATATCTAAAAAATAATTTCAGTTGCATGTGAAAAATCAAAGGAGTACGTGATCATTGACCCACTCGTTATTATAAATGAGAAAAACATAATTTTACCGCCGTTTTTTTTTCAAAGAAACTTGCCTTATAGTAAGTAGCTCCTGTGACTCACACTTACCGTAACCGTAGCGCGGTGGGCGAGGGCCTACAGGTTCCTCAAAGTAGTTAAATCTATTAACCTGACTAATTCCTTTTACTTGGACAAATTTTTGTGACGAAAAATACATCTAGAAATACGGCACCTGCAGGTTCCGTTCAGTGCCTACAAGAGCGTCGTGGCGGCCTGGCTGGCGGAGGTAGGCCCGGTTATCGTAGAGTCGCTTATCGGCCCAGAATATCCTACGTGACCTTGACGTAATTCTGTTTTTAACCTACATATCCAAAAGTCATGCCTCACGTAGCTTAATAAAATTGAAATTAATATTTATATTCTCCATTCCATGAATTCTTACCTAATTTATGTTCCACCTTATCAGCAGCTGATCAAGAAATAAATCTTAATAACTTAATCTTTTATAACTATTGTTAATTTTAAACCTTTTGGATTTGATCGTATTTTTATTATTTCTTTATTTTAGCTAACACAGCTATGGACTTGAACTCGCCACTCGCATAGGTTTTTGACCCATGTGAGGCTTTGAAGTTTTTGTTATTGTAACGTTGAATGTATAATTAAATCCTTAAATAAATAATTATTTGATATGATTTGATTTGCAGATTTTATAACGATCGAACTAATGTATTTAAAATTTCTTCAAGCAACCAGATGAAAAAACCTTCAAAATATAAAAAACATTAAACAGATAACTCAGGTTTTTTTTATTTAAAATTATATTAAAAGCTTGTTGTCTGCATTCAAATATTTCTCTTTATTATAGAGAAAATCTATTCATTGAACATAGGTGAACCGTGTTCTGAAGTAGGTGTAATAAAACTTGCCACGCTAATTTTAGTAATTACAAACACCGAAATAATCTTACGCAGTTCCCCCCAGGAAGGGTGTATTGTCGTATGGCGTGATCCAGCGACATTTGAGGTAGTTCCAAAGACAATTGCCGCAATCTGGGCTTTGTGTACGGCAAGATTGTTTGTCTGAGTTATCCGACAACTGTGTTCAACACTCATCTTAGTACTTATCCTTGCTATTTATTTCTACAAATATGTTTAAAATCAGAGGTTGAAATGTTGTTTGATAATATAATTTAAGAATTTAAGAGAATTTAACTAGGCTGCTTAAGATGAATTTAAAAATATATGGTTTTCCAAGGTTTAAGAGATTTTACTGAGGGAGCGTCAAATCATTAGGAGTAATTTTCTGGATCAACCCGAAACGTATGCAACTGCCTGATTTGTTTTTAAATAAATATTCTGTATATGTGGGGCTAAAAGTATCTAATAATATAGTATTGCAAAAAATACATTTAATTTCTGTAAGGACAAAACGAATATTTGTATATCAACGTACACATCCTATTTTGAAGGAAGATAATACTTTTATTTTAGAAAGACGATAGCTTGCTCATATACTTTCAAAATATAAATTTTTAGGTCTGATGAGCTTAATAGGTCTGGACACAAATCTTTTACATCCCACCGTAAGTTTAATGGAGGGTTTAACCTACAACATAATTATTTTATACTTTACTGCCTTGAAGTTGGCCGATAAAAATACAACCATCGTTCAGATTCTAAAAAGTATTCTTTAAACGGTTTCATGTCTAATCCATTTTTAGTTTTTATTTATTTTTCATCTCTACGATATTAGAGGTGAATTTCAATTGGAGCTTTGATCATATAAGTCAGGATTTAAGATAGATTACATTTACATGTGGTGGGAGATTTCGTGAATGGTGGTTACAATTATTAGGATTCTACTTTACAAACCTTCAGTCTCACAGGATTTACATAAATAAAGGACAGACAACAAATACTGATAGTAGTTAGCTAACGTTGTCATCGTTTTGAAATTGAAACCACACCAACATATATTTGAGTTTAAGTTAATTAAATTGTGAAACGATGTAAACTACTTATGATAGATACTTGTGTGTGTTTAATTTTCACTCCATACTAGACAATATAGTTAAAATGAACTACATCTACATATATTTGCAATAAGAGTCCTTGAGTTTTATATTTGTAGTCACTTATCCTCCATCACTTTTACTGAAATACTGAGCTCCAATTTTACAGCCTTGGAGTTGGTCTAGATAAATTCAACCCTTATCACGTATTCCACTAAAATATGTATTTTATTTATTTTTAGTTTATATTAATTTTCCCAATGCTATTGGAGGCGAATTTCAATTGGAGTTTTGAGCTTGGAAACAAGGATAAAGATATATTACATTTACATATGGAGGGAGATTTCGTGAATGGTCAACGCAATGATTTTAATTTTCTTCCCACAAATCTCCATAACAAAGGGATAAAAATGTTAAGGGATAAGCAACGAATACTGTTAATGAGTTGGCCATGACTGCCATTGATGTCATTGTTCCAATTAATATTGTAAGACCATACTCAAATATTCCTTAGAACAAAAAAATTCAATTGAAAAGTATATAAGCCACTTAAAGTTTAGTATGTGCCTTAATTCAGCTACACACTAGATTATGTAATCAAAACAAACTACGTACTAACATACTACAAGTTCAACAGTAGTTCTTAAGTTTTACATGTTTTTACATCTCATGAATGCATGAATGAATCAGTTTTTGGGTCTCCATCACTTAGCATCATTACAAAGGCTGAAGTATTGCGTAAACTTATTAACGGTATATGTGGTATTTAACTGAAAATTAATTTTATAGTGTTCATGAATTCACAGGTCTATAAATTACGAGGCATACTTCTCTCATTGTCAACGATATTCAATATATTTTTAAGTCCAAAGTTGTATATAAATTGTGCTTTAATACTGTATCTTTTGTATTTACATGTATTGTAATTATGAACATTGAGATATGCATGTGCTTATGTATTCTATTCATGAAATAAATGAGTATTGAGTATTGAGTATTAAGTACTTACAGAGTATAAATATACATAGTTTAAAATGCAAAAAGAAAAATGTTTAGGACATTTGTTTGAAAATAATGTGTTGCTATTTTTATAATTTATTAAAAACAATGATTATATAAACAAGCGAGTAATATCACACACAAAGGAAGAGCCAAAATTACTGCCTAAGTTAACAAATACATAAAAATGATCACAGTAAAGGGAGAGCTATCCTCTACTACCTTTACTGATATACTGTGATGTTTTCATTTAACACAATAAATCTAAAGAAAGGGTCAAGCAAATTACAATATCGAGGACATACATTTCCTGAACACACCAGATGTTTGTAGATGCTTTGTGCAGTATAAGCAGTCCTGCAGAGCAATAAAAGTAATATTATGTTTGATGTGTCGCATAAAAGAAGATGGATATTCAATATATTGCCGGGACTCAATATTCTGAGATGGCATAAAGCAGACAGTCCAGATTTATAGATACATCAGTGAAACATGTCGTCTGCCGACAACAATAGCAAAACTCTGCAACTAAAAACGTTGTGGTTCTTAAACAATGTTTTCTCAAAATTCGTTTTTTTTAATTATCTAAATTGTTTCTACCAACGTAATTTGAATGTGTAACTATAAAAGATGGCACGTTAGTATATGTCTGTATAAGCAGTTTTACTTGAAATTTATTTTAGTATAGCCTATTATTGGTATATTCAAGAAAAATAAGAGTAATATTAAGATAGTTTATACCTGCATAGCTATTGAAAGTCGGCATTGAAGCCGCTTTAGAGCCCAGAAAACTTCCTGTAGAAACTTTAGAATATAGTTTTAAATGTAATATATCCTGCGCTTTCTTATGAATGCAAACTGATAACCTTTAATAGTCCATTCTAGATTAAGAGTAAATCCAAGGAAGCCTCCACTAATAAAATATAGAGACTGAAATATAGCACGAGATGAGAACCTCCAATGTCTAGCTAAAATGTCATACTTGCAATAGTATTGTCTTAAAATGAAATAACAATAAAAATAATTTTTCCTTAGGCAATTCATATGACAATCGAAGTTTTTTTTAACAATATTTGGTGTTTTAACGTTTGTATTTAACGTTTAATATCCTAACGTATCAGCTCACAACCATTATTATTAAGATTTATATTGGTTATGTATTTCATTTAGTTACATGAAATACATAATGTGAGTTACATGAGTTACATGAATAAATATCATAACATTAGAACAGGATAGTTAATAATCAGTAATTACTAGCCAGTAGCTCATAACATGTTTACGTAGAATATTAAAATATTATTTTTCCAGTTTTAATGATTTACTCTTTGCCCCCTTAATAATTTGATGACATGAAAATATTTGAAAATTTTGCCTAAATATTGAATCAATTTATCAGTTCAGTTACATATTAAACCATTAAAAAATATAATATTCAATGTAGGACGTAGTACAGTGTCTGAAACTTCCTGAAAAAATAAAATAAAATGTACTACGTTAAAGGAAATACGTTGTCGAATACTTGAGATTACACCAATAATCCAATTGGCTCTCAAGTGTTAGCCGTGCAATACTTGAAATACTTGATATTTGTTAGTTAATAATCGGGATAATATGTGTGTATTATTGTTCCAGTCGAGCTAAAGTCTATTTGTCACTCAGGATTATACTGGGCATGTACTCGGAGGGAATAAACCAATGTAACAAATAACTATTCACTGCCCTCTGCGTTATATTGTAGGAGATTAAAGCAGTAGATTAAATAAATATTTCAGGCAGAGTAAATTGATCATATTTATAATTAGGAGTAGGACGTCATAGCGTAATAGTTCTTTACAATATGGGGTATACGGCGTACATATTACCTAATCAGAGTGTTAATCAGTTTAATATTGTTAGATAATCAAAAGACAAACAAATGCCTTAAATTTTCTTTGGTATCTTATTGACGTGAATTAATCAATTGATTAAGTCAATTAATAAAGAAATTACTGTAGAAGATTAACTTTTATACGGCATCGTATAATGGTTTACCTAAACTGTGATGAAAGTTTTCAAATTGAAATAGCTAACTATTTGTATTCTATTTACAAAAACCCATAGGCCTACAGGTTTTACTTTCAAAAAAATGAAAGTAATAGTAGAAAAAGTTTTATTTTTATTTTATGTGATTAAACAAACTTAAAAATTACTTGTCTTATATTCACACCGTTAAGTATAAAAAGATGATAAATCTAAAAGCAGTAAGGGGATCACCATCGCTATTGGAAAGATATAGGGAAAAAATAAACTTTGATTAATAATTATACTGAAAATTTAATTATTACAGATATTATATAAATTTCTCTCTATCTTTATAATAGCTCTATCTCTATCTCTGGAAATCCATACAAGCGTAAGGCTCCTACTCTAAACGAATTTGAGAATATTTAAACTAACAAAATGTCTAAACCTATATTTTTATGGTATTACTTGAATGCTGAAATGTCTTTAAAAGTCAGAGAGATTTTATTTGATTGGAAACGTGCCGTTTATTCGACAACAGTAATTTATATAAATCAAAGATTTCAAGGGGGTGCCGATTGTGTTATGCTTCAAACTATATTCCTGTTACTCAATAAAATTCAGTTTGTTGCTATGTGTGTGAAATAGGTCTACCTAAAAAAGTATGTATTTGAGGAGTTTTTAACATCTTTACTGTAAAATGCACTGTTAACATGTATTACGAATAATTATAGGCTAGTACATACTTTAAGTTGGTATTGTGTAAAAAGCTTTAAAGCTAATGATGAAGTGTTTAGCTAAAGCGGACCAATAGTACAGAGGAATATACATATCTAAAAATTTCAGCTAGTTGATATTCATCATGAAATGATTTACCCAAGAAGGCTAAAGGTAAGTAGTATAGAATTTTTACTGTTATAAAATACCCTTTATAATGTATAATTTCATCCAATAGTTTGATCTGGTTTAGGGGATTTATTTCATTCAAAAGCTGTTTAATTTCCATTGCAAAATTCTTGCGCAAGCAGGAGTCAAATAATATCAAGCTCGCCCGGTATAAAAGTACTTTCTAGGCTGGTATGAAAATATTTTATTAATACTGTTCGTTGTAATGTTAACGGAAGGCTCTTAAATTTATTTCTCAAATTAAAGTTGTAAACTTAACATAGGGTTCAAAATAATAATTGATTAGTATTTTTATCAAAATTTAACATAACTATAATATTATTTATGTTACAACTAATTCTAAAGAATCAATGTAAACAAAATTAAATCCTAAACGTGGAAAGTTGTTTCACTTCTTTCAATTTAAAAGTATCTCAGCATTACACTATGCATAAGAATTACCAAATCCTTTCACATGGTTTTGTGCCGGCCACCACTAACACTTACATGGAAGCTTGTACTTGCAGCTTGGTAATAAACTTCTATTTTTATTGTCTTTTAAGAAATTCGTGTCATTTCAAAGTGAACTAAGGGGTTGGATATTAATTTTTGTTGTTGTAAAAATTATCTATTGATATTATTCTAGTCAATCGACCAGTACAGGGGTAAAAAAATTCGACCAAACGTACATTGACATCAGAAATAGGGTTGGTGCACCAGTGATTGACCGGTTAAAGACGAATTCTGATGAAACTATAACATTCCCCCTCTGTTCCATGGTTATAGTAACATACTGTACTTTATAAAGCTCGTCTATCCGATATGGATGAAGATGTATAAGTATATTTTGTTATTTAATTAAAATACTAATTGTAATTATTGTTAGAAGATAACTATATCAATGCTCCAATGAATGACTGGGACTGCACCAGTGAATAACCGGTCTTGTACCGGTAAATGTCCTATCCATTTTAGCTGAATAACATAGTAAAAATTGTGACAAATACAGTGGATAACAATGAATAAGAATAAAAACAGCTGAGAGTATGGATCATAGCTGTTACATGGCCGATCTTGCTCTGGCGAATG
Organism: Flexamia atlantica; assembly: GCA_035578135.1. NCBI lineage: Eukaryota > Metazoa > Arthropoda > Insecta > Hemiptera > Cicadellidae > Flexamia > Flexamia atlantica. The sequence goes on along the minus strand of JAQJVK010000026.1, from coordinate 7,008,609 downwards.
ACCGCAAAGAAATCCCTCGGTCATTTACTGGTTTTAGCCGTAGTTACGTTCCAGTTTATAATTGGTCTCAATAATAATTGGTGATGGCATTTAGCCTAATAAAATAAGGGTTACATTGAAGATTATTATACTAACTGCTACCTCTGTATAACGTTTTTAGGAATATTCATCAGTTACAGAATGAATGTAAATTAGGTAAGAAGATTCACTATAGTAGGATGGATCCAAATATTGGATGGTTGAACGCTCAATATTAAATATGTTTAAAACATATTTTCGACTTCGCAAATTTTAACGAATGAAAAATAAGACAATATTCAAAGGTTGTTTGTAAGCTTAATTTGAAACATCTAGAATAATTTAAATACTTAATGCATGTATTTATCTAGTGAAGAGATCATTCATTGGGTGGTGGTAATTCACAGGTGTTCTAACCCTATATATAAAAAAAGAAATATGCATAGACTTTTAATACAAACATGTGTTTTCGCAGCAGATTTATACTGCCCACAATTGTGTGACTAAAAGTTATCAAAAAAAAAAAAAAAAAAAAAAACGGAGACCGAAAGCAAAAGAGCAAAAGCTTTACCACGTCATGCAGGTTAGACCCGCAAACCTCCTAAATGTTTAGGTTTTTATCTGACTTAATTTAAACGGAAATAAAACACACAAAAAAAACTTGGTTTATGCAAAACTGATTATTTTGCATATCAGAAATTGAAAGGAATTATAGTAATTTGTTCTTTGATTTTTATACATGTGTTTTTTCTAAAATTGTAGAGTTTCTAGTGCTTTTTTGTCAATAAAAATTAAAAACCTGTTATTAATGTAACATTGTCTTGAGTTTAATATTTAATTATGGATATTAAATGTAATTAACTTGAGTAGGCTCCACTCCACCTGTGGTTTATAACAAAGAGTTTCTCTCTTCTAAAGAAGTGTAAAGTATATAATCGCTAAAGCTTGGCAGCAATTTTTGTGGTGACAGGAAACACTGCCACGAATAATAAATACGAGGATTGTTTCTTATCCATCGTTTAAACTACATCGTTTTAGAATTAGGGATCTAGGGTTTCCCCAAATATTTCAGTGGTATTATAGAACCCGTAACAAAGATTGAGGCATAGTAACTTTGAGAAACCTAGAAGAATACCTTGTATAACAAATATAACAACATAGCAAAAATTTTATATGAATAACATCTAAGGAAAGAAATATTAAATTTGAACACCAAGAAGTACCGTCTAACTATTGATTTAACCAGATATTGTATTTACAAGCTATTGAATCGCAGAATAGCAACTTTTCAAAGTTTTTGTATTGAAAAAGTTTGGAAAATCTCAAGATTCGCTTGGTTTAAGAAAATTAATGAGTTGTTAAAGTTTAGTTATTTTCTTTCGCTTTTCCTTCAATCCCGTTACAACCTTTTAGTACACTTTTTCCCAACTGAGGCAAAAGTTTTACCTTCTGTATTATATTTATTTTTATTTTAGCTATAATCACACATCCTCACGCCTTAGCTGAGTATTTGTATTCACACTGAAAAACCAACTTGTGTAAATTTCATTATTCTGAAAGTTGTATAGGGAGTCAAACGACCACTTAGAAATAAAAGACTCTTTCAAACAAAAGAATAACAAACAAATTCCCGTTCGTTCTACGTTTTGTATGCTGGTCCTGTTTGGAACTCATCTTGTAAGCTATTTGGTGTATCAATACCAAATTACCTGCAAGAAAATTAAAATACGTTAAATCATCGAGAATCTTAACCTGAATTTATTGACATAGAGTCGGACCTATTTATGTAGATAATGGAGCTTTGTTCCTACTTAACATAGTTCCATTGAAAATTTACATTTCCATTGATGATAGCTGGATTAGTATATTTCCTTGTGGCGTGTTGGGCCAACATTTGAAGCCGTCGCGGCGGCCGGGCGATTACTGTTATTACGTTCCCAGTTTGGCTTTGTTTGGGGGAGACCTTCCTGTGAGCGACACAAGTCAAGTTCCAATTCTGTTCATTTTTTTTATTTACAAGTTCCAAATATCATCTTTTTTTGTTAGTCACTGTGTAATTTTTCATGAAATGTTATACAGGGTGTCCCATAAGTAAAGTGCCAAACTTCGGGAATAGGTTATATGGGTAAAAATAAAGATAAAATGAAGAATAACATTTTTTCCAAAAACGCTTTTTTTACCAGATATCCGCCATTTTGTATTTTTAACAAAATATTTTTTATCTCCCAAGTTTTTGTATCGATTTTTTAAAAACTCGGTATGCACCTGTATCTAGTCAAGGTTAGTTTATGAAAAAATAATGAGCATGATTTAATTGTGAATTTCAAAATGGCGGCCGTTTAAAATCTTTAAGTTGAAATAACGTAAAAACGGTACGTTGTACAAAAAAATATAAAGGATAACAATTTTTAGGAAACTTTATTTCTCATCTAATGACATGAAATTTTTGAAAATCGGTTTGTAAACAACTGAGTTATGATCGCATTTAGCTAGTGAGGCAGCATTTTTTGAAGCAAAATAGTCCATTGTTGCGCTGAGCCATGCGCTAATTCGATCATAACTCAGTTGTTTGTGAATCGATTTTCATAATTTTGTTATTGTTTGGAATGGCAATAAAATTTCCTAAATATTATCGTTCTTTATATTTTTTGTAAAATTTACCATTTTTTCGGTATTTCAATTTAAAGATTTTAAACGGCCGCCATTTTGAAATTCACAATTAAATCATGCTCATTATTTTTTCATAAACTAACCTTGACTAGATACAGGTGCATACCGAGTTTCAAATAACTTGATTCAAAAACTTGGGAGATAAAAATATTTTGTTAAAAATACAAAATAGCGGATATCTGGTAAACAAAGCGTTTTCGGAAAAAATGTTATTCTTCATTTTATCTTTATTTTGACCCATATAACCTATTCCCGAAGTTTGGCACTTTACTTATGGGACACCCTATATATCTGTGAGCAAATTCATGTTTAAGGAGTTTGTAAGCGGATGAGCTTGGGAATGGATGAAAAGAAAAAAGACACTCGAAAATGAAAAAATAAATCAATATGAATTAACATTTTATGTTTACCTTTTTAGGTCACTTACCTTAAAGCTATAAGTAAATGGAAAATGTCTCTTACTATACAAGATCGATAAATCCTCCTTTAATAATGAAAAATAAATAAAATTAGAAAATCTTCTTAAACATTGTAATCTATCATTAGAAAGTTATTTCAAACTTGTATTATGAGCCTTTTTTATATTTTGCATTCTAACCTATCGGGGGGTGACTCCTTCTTTTAAGCAATCATTTATATAAAGACTTTCCCCTCCATCGCTTCAGCAAACCGCTGACACATAGAATAATACAGCCTACCTTAATGGATCATAAATTCAACAGTTAAGGTTGAGGGGTGAAAATTCAAACACTGCAGAATCCTCGATGTGAGCATTTGATGTATGAAAAATTTGTAACCCTTAAATTATTTATATTTTATATGAAATACTATTTCAGATAACTTAATAGTTAAAAACAAAAAACTGAGTACTAAAAGTAACTACATCTCAAACAAAAGATATGACAATAATTCCCCCATTGATGTATTTTTATAACCCTTAAAACTATATAAATTATGGTTCATCTTGATACGGAATCAGGATGAAATAGGAACGTTACTCCCAAATTGTTATAGTTAGATACTTAAATCACCATTGTAATGTAAAAAAATGGGTACCCTGGATATTCATTAAGGCTTTTCCCTTAACTCTAAAACGGAATAAGTTAAGAGTTAATATAACATCTACATCAAACTATGCGGTATTTAAAAATTGCACATCAATATAAAAAACGTAGGATACGACAGATCCTTAAGATTATTTGGACTCTAACTATAAAAAAATACTGGGTGTGTACTTGATTATTAGATTAAGTAGAATCCAGTTTACGCATTTTTTTCAGTCGCTCAAAATGTATTTTTGGATTTGGTTCATAAGACTAAAAATCAATCACAGATTCAACAATCAAATCTACATCAAAGAGTAGGGAAACAAGAACTGTATTTTTCTGTTAATATAATCTAAAATAATATTATAACAATAGATATATGCATGTGTTGAAAGTTATTTGAATCATAGTAGACATCCGGTATTGCAATTTTCTCAGATTAATTGTAAACTGAATGAATGAATAAATGAATGAATGAATGAATGAACGATTTGTTTATTCCAATAAATTGTACGGCTTCTTACATTGAGAACTTAAATGAAATAAAACTATAGTACTTTATAAATATAAATAAAATAATTACAGAATTACATAAATAAATGCTATTAAAATAAAAAAGGAATTGGTTTAGGGAATCAGCAGACATAGGCAAAAGCCTGTGCGTCTGCTGCGTTGCATTAAAAAAAAAAATAAACTCCTTCCACAGACTAATTGGGTCTAGTATTTGAATATAATGTACAAGTTAAAGTACCTTTCCTTTCTGTCAGACTGAAAAGTGCGCTACTTAACCATTCAGCTCTTCAACCACTTGCCAGTAAAACGTATTATTGGCGTATTATTATTGGTGAGGTTGGTGAGGTTAACGGTTAATGTATCAAAAGTTCTAAATCCTTAAATGTAAAAATTAGAAATTTTAATCAAGATTTTGACAATCATAAAAAATAGATAACATGTTTCGTTTACCTGGTAGTCAGTTCAATGTACACCATACATTTGTTTCTTTCAATCGATATAACCATTTGATGGGCAGAGAAAGTGAGCAGTGCAATGTTATAGCACGCCCCGGAGTGTCATCAGTCTGTTGTTCTACTGAGCTGTCTTTCACCAATCAGCTTCTACTGTTGAGTGAAGCTAGGAAAAACAACGCACATGTTTGCCTTTGGAATCACTCTTGAGGCTCAAACTTTGAGTGGATGTTTAAGATTTTAAAGAATAATTTAATTGGTTGAGTATCTAGTACGGAGCCACTATTCATTTAACACTTGTTTAGTTGAAGTATTAGTCAAGAAACAAATAATAAAAGAATTAAAATTTCTATCGATGCAAAGTGTAATAGTACTGCACACTTTGTATGCGTACACATTCCAATAAAAAAATTGTTTATTGTAAGCAAAACCTCCATCTGTAGAAGTGTTAATTTAAATTAAGGGTAAGGTAAAATCCATTTCAAACTTACAACTGATTAACACCATAACATGTTGCTATGGTATTTGGCATTAATCAAAAGCAACGTGGTTTTGATTAAAATCCAAAATGCTTATAAACTACTTTGGTGAGGGGAGACGTTATCAGGATGCGACTTAAAGACCCCTACTTATTACGGGGTGAGAGGAATCAATGTACTCTTGTAAACAAGATAAGTAATCTTCTCAAATATCTGACATCCCATCATTTCTTTCGTATTAGGCTTCAGATCATACATTTGCATGAACTAGTCAGTATGATAAGTAAATCCCTAATTCCCCAACAATCCTTAAAATATTTTATCACAGTTTTCTTGAAAAATCGTCGAGGAACATTAGGCCAATAAAATTAAGATTGTGCCTGGACAAAATTCCCGGAAAGCTGGAAATCGTTTTAATCTTTCCGTTTTACATCCAAGTATATGAATTCGAAGTTTGTCCCATTTTTCCTGGTGTGCTTCCGACCTGGGACCACAAAAATATCAGAGTTTTGGGCCATTTTTTATTCTTTTGCAAATAAGTAAAAAACCGTTTATTCTACATAAAAAGTTTAAATACATGAATTGTAGAGGACAAAATTCTACGTTTATTGAGTACCTTCTGATAAAGAAACTTTGAATTGTAATTCATTTATGGTAAGTTAAATAAAGGGTTTTGGCGAATTCCTCTTTTAGGGAAAGAGCTATTACTGTAGGTCTCATGGTAAGACCTAAGCCCGAGACCATGATAACTTTTAGTTTTGGGGCCCTCAGAAGCTAAAAACACCATTCGTTCGAATTTTCATAAATATATATATACCTATATATACGTATATAAATATATATATCTATATATTTGTTAGCTCGATAACTCTCGTAAAAATGGTCCAATCTTCTTGAAATTCGGCACAGACTTGTAAAGTAGTAATTATTTTGAGGAGTTAAAAATTCAGCCAGATCGGACTATCGAAAGGGGGGGTTATGGGCAATAAATCCCTAAAAATTGAGTTTTTCGGATTTTTCATGTAGAAAAATCGAAATAATCTGATTTTGGTTTACACCATTGGACTCAGCTCGAAAAAACAAATAAATTAGTATTTTGAATCATTGCTCTATGTCCATTGGTTCCCGAGATACTGAAAGTGGTAAACACAGTACGTTGTCCCAATGTTAACCTTATGGGGAATAAATAAAATTGTACATCTCGCTTATTCCTCAACATATCCTAATAAAACTTGGTATATGGCTTCATCTAGTTAAGGTCTAATTGATTATGGCATAAAATCTACAAATTTATATAATTCTGAGGCAGCAAACCTACGTACTCACTTTCCCAATTTTAACCTTATGGGAAATCAATAAAATTGTATAGTCTGCTTATTTCCCAATATATCTTAATAAAACTAGTTATGTGGCTTTATCTAGTTAAGGTCCACTTGATTATAGTCTAAAATCACCAATTTTATAGATTCCTGAGGCAGCAAACCTGCGTACTCATCTCCACAATGTTGACCTTTGGGAGAAAAATAAACGTGTGCAGCTTGTTTGTTTCTCAGCATATCTCGTTGAAACTCAGTACCATGTGGCTCAATATAGTTTGGATATTTTGGATTATACTCCAAAATCTGCTATTTTTATATTTTCCTTGTCGGGAAACCTGCATACTCACTTATACCATGTTATTCTTATGGAAAATATGTTTGCATGCTTATTTACGGACATAATTTGATTTTATTTGGTACGAGGCTTTATTTAAAACACTTATTTGAGAATTTTTAGTTCGTTGAGTATGCAGGTCTGCTGCAACAGGGGTATTTTTCATGTTTTATCATCAATTGTGAAAACTTGTAAGATCTTTATGTTTTAATTTCGTTTTCTGGTATTATTGGCATCACTGTATTCAACATAATAACTGGTATAAGTGAGTATGAAGGTTTCCTGACAAGGAAAATATAAAAATAGCAGATTTTAGAGTATAATCCAAAATATCCAAACTATATTGAGCCACATGGTACTGAGTTTCAACGAGATATGCTGAGAAACAAGCAAGCTACACATGTTTATTTTTCTCCCAAAGGTCAACATTGTGGAGATGAGTACGCAGGTTTGCTGCCTCAGGAATCTATAAAATTGGGGATTTTAGACTATAATCAAGTGGACCTTAACTAGATAAAGCCACATAACTAATTTTAAGATATATTGGAAATAAGCAGACTATAAAATTTTATTGATTTCCCATAAGGTTAAAATTGGGAAAGTGAGTACGTAGGTTTGCTGCCTCAGGATTATCTAAATTTGTAGATTTTATGCCATAATCAATTAGACCTTAACTAGATGAAGCCATATACCAAGTTTTATTAGGATATGTTGAGGAATAAGCGAGATGTACAATTTTATTTATTCCCCATAAGGTTAACATTGGGACAACGTACTGTGTTTACCACTTTCAGTATCTCGGGAACCAATGGACATAGAGCAATGATTCAAAAATACTAATTTATTTGTTTTTTCGAGCTGAGTCCAATGGTGTAAACCAAAATCAGATTATTTCGATTTTTCTACATGAAAAATCCGAAAAACTCAATTTTTAGGGATTTATTACCCATAACCCCCCCTTCCGATAGTCCGATCTGGCTGAATTTTTAACTCCTCAAAATAATTACTACTTTACAAGTCTGTGCCGAATTTCAAGAAGATTGGACCATTTTTACGAGAGTTATCGAGCTAACAAATATATAGATATATATATTTATATACGTATATATAGGTATATATATATTTATGAAAATTCGAACGAATGGTCTTTTTAGCTTCTGAGGGCCCCAAAACTAAAAGTTATCATGGTCTCGGGCTGAGGTCTTACCATGATACCTACAGTAATAGCTCTTTCCCTAAAAGAGGAATTCGCCAAAACCCTTTATTTAACTTACCATAAATCAATTACTATTCAAAGTATCTTTATCAGAAGGTACTCAATAAACGCAGAATTTTGTCCTCTACAATTCATGTATTTAAACTTTTTATGTAGAATAAACGGGTTTTTACTTATTTGCAAAAGAATAAAAAATGGCCCAAAACTCTGATATTTTTGTGGTCCCAGGTCGGAAGCACACCAGGAAAAATGGGACAAACATCGAATTCATATAGTTGGATGTAAAACGGAAATATTAAGGCGATTTCCAGCTTTCCGGGAATTTTGTCCAGGCATGACCAATTTTTGATCTAATTTTACTGGCCTACATGAAATCGTTTTTATTATATGACAGTTTTTTTATGTATTTGGGTGTTTACAGTTATACTTGAAAAAATATAAAGACACAACAATAATATATACTATATCACCGGATCTTTTCCGTTATACGCCACCATTCCAAATTTACCCTTCTAGCTTGATTTTTTACCGAGCACCATAAACTAGGTCATATAATAGTTATTAATCGTTTTTAAGGGGAAATTCCTTTTAAGAATATTTTACCTGCGGTTTCGTTACCTTATCTACCGTTATCTTTTTTTAGACGCGGTAAGCCAGCGTCTGGCCGTCTAGTGGTCCTAGTTGCAGTTGGTTAGGTCAGGTTAGGTAAGGTTAGGTTATGTTAGGTTAGGTTAGGTTATGTTAGGTTAGGTTAGGTTAGTTTAGGTTAGGTTACCTAACCTAACCTATCCTATCCTAACTTACCAAAATCAAGCTTGAAAAACAAACCCGAAATAGTGGTATACGTATAACGGAAAAGATCCATATCACCTGCTAAATAAATAAATTGCATTCATGCTGCCGTATGCAAACTTCGACATGATCTCTGAAGTTTTGATAATCATAATACCAATTAAATGTTAACAGTAAAATTTAATTTTAATTAGTCTTACGATTATTATTCCTTACCTCATAATTACTACCCCATCTCAGTTTAGGACAATCGGTGGTTGACTGCAGCAGCCAAAATGAGGAAGGATTGGTTTTAAATTGATGGACGATCAGAGTTTGGCAGAAGTAGAGTGATGGTCTCTGAGAGACACGGCTTTGCTTCCTTCCACGCAGTTTGGTCTGACAACAAATATAATGATCCAGATAGAGAGATAGAACCAGACCTGTTAGAACTCGGAAGTTAGAACCAACGAATAAATTAAAATGCTTCAACATAATTTATATTTACTAGGGAACATGCGGTGCTCAACAGCTTTTAGGTTTTGTTTATTGTCTGCTAATAAATTCCTAACATGTCGTTGATGTTGTCAAGCCGTTCGTCACGTAGATCATACTTGATTTACGCCATCTATCTGTTTGTAATGTTCGTATCTTCTGTCTTATCTTCTATTTGCTGTTGTTAGACGTTGAAAATCATGTGTTTAGGTTGAAAAATGGTAGTGTGGTGGGATGGATTAGACATTAGGAAAAATTTGGCAGGTCATAGTAACACCGTTCAATCAAATGTGACATTAGGGCCTTCTCAAATTTCTTGATGTTTTCTACTTATCTTAATTCTAAAGGTAATAATGAAAAAAATGGTGCCTATGTAACAGGGTTTAGTTTCAAAGAGTCACAGACTGTGTTGAATTGATGGATTTACGTTTCAATTTCTTATGAGATATTGATGCTGATTAGCCTATTAGATTATTTTCCTTAACATAAATAACTGCCTCATATACAAAAAGGGACGGGAACGTAAAAATTTGCAATTCTTTAAATTTATCTCTGCAAGAATCCATTGGCCTAAGCCTAGAGTTGCATCTGATTGCCTTTTTTTGGGGTAAAAAATTAATTCTAATTATTTTTTCTGTAAGGACCCCAAAGCACTATTGAATAACGTAACTAACTTTCAATTAAACAAAAAATGATAATGATAAATTTCTCATTTCCTTGCTATTAAATTTTTGTACATACGTTAAATCTTATGGACGGATACGAAATGATAAGAACGTTTGGGGCTCTTCTCTTTAATCTATCCTTCATGAATATAATTTCCTGTAGTGCCATAGATTTCTTGAATTCGTTTATAAAAGAGGTTGGCGGTCTATTTTTAATGTCTCATTTTCACCTCCCACATAGACTATTGACTATGTGCATGGTCGTTAGAAGGAAAACCAGGAGAGAGCCGAACAATAACGAACGGTGCTGTCAAAGGAAAATGGTAGAGTACAGTTTCGAAACCACGAAATCTCTGCAAGGGCCCAAAGTTTGGTTCGCCACTGACTCATTGTTTTGAGTTTGGCGAACGGTTGTCGAGCCCCTCGACTCAATGCACTTCTCAACATTCAGCTCAATCGTGATCTTTTTTGAATGTTTGTTAATGAAATGATATGAATTGAAATGAAATACATCTTTAGTGTCACAAAAACATCTCATAAATCCAGCCCAGCTGGCGAAACAGGTGACATGGTCAATCTTAGCCTAAAACATTAAAACTAATTTTAATTGTAAAATAAAAAAGCAACTAAAGTGATTGTAAGTCGTTGACATTATCATTTAAATATTCTAAAATGGAGTAGTTATGTTTTTTGAGAAGATGGATTTTTAACTTTCTTTTAAATTTGTCTAAATTAGTGATCTTCTATAAACAAGCAGGCAGACTGTTGTAGAGCCTAATATCCGTATAGTATGGTGAATGTTCATATAGACAGAGGCGATGACTTGGATACTGTAATTGATTTTTGCAACGTGTTTTGTACTGATGATTGAATTGTTTATCAATAAAATTTTGATAATTGTGTTTTAATTAAACCAAAACCTTAAATATTTAAAGACAAGGCAGTGTTAATATTTCATACTGCTTAAATAATGGTCTGCATGAGCTTCTCTTGGGTAAGAAGGAAAAAAATTCTTAAAAATTTCTTTTGAATTTTGAAGACCTTTTCGGTATATGAGATTGAATCCCATAATTCAATACCATATTGCAAATGAGAGAAGAATATCCCATAATAAACCTTTAGCTTTGTTTTTAAATCAATTATGTTTCATAAAACATACATTTGGAAACAAACAGTATTTAACCTTTCTTTACCATATCAATGTGTGGTATCCATGTCAGATTTTCATCGATAATTAAACCCAAAAATATTGTATGTTCGACAAAAGCTCCTCTGAAAGCGTGGACACAAAAGTGGATTCGAGCTTAACATATTACACGTACTTATAAATCCAAATACAAAACGAGTAGGTTGAAATTTGATTTAATAAAGGATAAGAATATTTGCAAACTATATTGATAGACATAGATCAATCCTAAATAGGCTTATTATATTCAAAATTTGTTTGTTCGTGATAAATAAATTTGTTGCACTTTTATGTAGAATATGTAAAATTAAATATTATTGGATTATATGTACAACAAAACACCATTTTTGAGGTTATTAAATAAACTTCTTTTGACGTAATGAGATTATTTTATTTTATAATGTTTTGCCGATAGTTACGTTGTAATTTTATTTGTGATAGTGATATTTTTTACTGAAGGATAAAGGTTTGTGATATTCAAAATCAAGTTATATTTATAAATCGTTAGCACAGTTACATTTTCTTAGTAAAATTAAAAACATGTATTCGAAAAATAGTATGGGAAATTCCAAAAATTAAAGTACCAATATTTACTATCGCAAATTGAATCTACAGATAAAATTACTACCGAAACATAATAAGCTATTTTGTGGAATGAGGTTATTATACAATTACAAGGTACCTTTGTGGAGTTCTTGTAATTACAATGGACTAAATTAAACCATTTGGCTGGTTAATTTATTTACAATTTCTTTATTTCACATTAAATAGCCACAATAACAACATAAATCATATTTTGGTGCCAAAAAAGGTTAGGGGAATCTTAACACATATTTTTTTTATAACCGTAGACATCTGTACCTTTTGCAAAACTAAACGTCGATACCTTTTTTTCATCACAAGTGCTGTATAATGAATTAAATAATAATTCTCTAGAAATAGTTAGCAAAATATCGAAATCCATTATTATTTTATTTATGAAAGTTCAATTGACAAATTTAAAGTTGTTGCATTTATTTTAATTACTTGTACCAACGATCGGCATAGTTTGTTTTAAATACATTTCCTTTCTAACCGAGTATTATTTGCGGCAAGCTTTGACAACAACGCCTGGCCCCCCGGGACGCCATCTTGCGGTCGTGATCACGTGATCACTCCATCAGTGTTGGTCATCCATCAATTTATAAACAATCCTTTGCGATTTTCTCAACTCTCAGTGGAAAATGCATAACAACTTCAGCCCTTAAAATATTAACTTACAGGATGGACAATTCAGAACCCCAATAAAACGTTAGATTTTAATTTGGCTTTTTTGTATTAAATTTGTTTTCTTTTCGTTGTCTTAGAAATCTATGCGTTTATTCTATATAGTTCACATTTTGTCTATAGCAATAACGTTAATAAAAGAGACTCGTCTAGATACATGCATTTTGAATGTTAGAATAGGCTCAAAAATTACTTTTCCTCTTAAAACTTTTAAAGTATATATACAGTGTTCAAAAACGTCCGGATTTACACGAAAAAGATTAAAAAGTCTTATTGGCAGGAAGTTCTTTATACGTGCAAATTTAACGATGGAGCGCATCCTGTGACTAGTGTATCTAATGGGATTTTCTGTTCGTATTTTACCTTTCAATACAACTCTAAGAGACAAACTGCCCAGCCTCCCACTCATAACTTTTCCCCTTAAATATAATAAAATCAAAATGCTTACTAAAAAATGAAATAAAATAAAAAATATCGACATACGAGTCATCACCATCATTCAATTTATAACTCATTTTTTTTTTTTTTTTTTTTTTTTTTTTTTTTTTTTTTTGGGTAGGAGGTGGAATGCGTTTACGCACACTGAGAGGCTCGTTGTCCCCTCAGTAGTGTCGGACTCCCACGAGCTCGATGTCCCGTGAACTACCGACTAAACCACCTCCCTCGGCACCGAGGACACTAGCCTGGAACTGTTTCACACATTACTTCGGGCTAGGCCTTTGATATTACGCCGCTAGGGCAACCTCCGTGGGGAAATGCTGAGGATTAAGGCCGATCGAGGTCGACCTTTTTCGCCCGAAGAATGGCCTGGACGTAGTGCTGGACACAGTTCCAGTTGCCCTCTCCCTGGAGCATAGCTCCGACGATGTTGTTTGGGCTGACGACCACGCCGATCTCAGATGAAAGCGAGGCTCGGCGGACGTGCCAACGGTCGCACTGAAAGAAAGTGTGCTCGGACGTGTCTGGGATGCCGGGGCAATACAGACAGTCCGGGCTGGCGACTTTGCCCATCCGGTGCAGATAGGCTCGGAAGTACCCGTGTCCAGAAAGAAACTGGGTCACGTAGTAATCGACCTCGCCGTGCTGCCGCTCCACCCATGGTCGGACGGATGGTATGAGCTGGAAGGTCCAACGTCCCCTCGGCTCGGCTTCCCAGTCGCGCTGCCAGGAGTCGAAGCTGCGATCGCGCTCTTCCCTGGCAGCTGTTTCCCGGCCCACTTCAGGCCTCCTCCGGTAAATCGCCTGCCTCTCCCTCGCGAGGAAGAGGACGGGGATGACTCCGGCGATCACCATCACAGCAGGCTCGGAGACTGTGCGGTAGGCCGAAGCGACCCGCAGAGCTCCTCGACGCTGGACTCGGGCAAGCCGGTCTCGGAAGACTCGCTTCTCGAGTGCGTGAGCCCATGCCTCCGCCCCGTACAGCAAGACTGACTGGACGGCAGTCATGAGCAGACGGCGCTTGCAGGAACGAGGACCGCCGACATTGGGCATAAGCCTACCAAGGGCAGCGACACCCTTAGCGGCTTTGTCGGCGGCGCGCTGGATCTGCTCGCCGAAAGACAGTCTGCTGTCGACCATGACTCCCAGGTACTTTGCAGCAGGCTTAGTCTCGAGTGTGACGTCACCTATCTGCACCGGGAACACGGTATTTATCCTCTTTTTGGTGAGGACGACGATCTCCGTCTTACTAATAGCCAGGGACAAGCCGTGATCTCGCATCCACCCGTTGACCTTGGCCATTACTACGCTGAGCCTCAGTTTTGCCTGCTCGACGCTCCTCGCAGCGATCAAGGCAGCGACGTCGTCAGCATAGCCAACGAGGCGGGTCTCATCGGGCATGTCTAGCCTCAGCAAGCTGTCGTAGGACACGTTCCAGAGATCTGGTCCGAGAATGGACCCCTGCGCAGCCCCGGAAGTGATGGGAATGCGCCGCTGACCTTCGGTCGTGTCGTACAACAGAACGCGGTCTGACAAATACGCTTCTATCATACGCAGGAGGTAGGAGGGAACTTGGAACGTATGCTCAAGCGCCCACAGCATATCGCCCCACCTGGCGGAGTTAAAAGCGTTCTTCACGTCGAGCGTGACGAGAAGGACCACGCGGCGCGACCAGTGGTTGTGGTCCTCCGCCCTCCGCACTGCCTCAACTACCTCCTGAATAGCGTCGATGGTAGAGCGACCGGATCTGAAGCCGTACTGCTGCGGGGACAAGTCCCCCGCAGAGACGATGGCCTCGGTCAGCCTGACGCGCAGGAGCTTCTCAAGCACTTTCCCGGCCGTGTCGAGCATACACAGGGGTCGGAAAGAAGAAGGGGTCCCCGGTGTGCTCTTCGCCTTCGGGATAAGAACAAGGCGGGCAACCTTCCACGACGAAAAGAAAACGCCTTCCGCCAGACACGCGTTGAACATATCGAGCAGAAGCCTTGGATTCACCTCCGCAGCGAGCTTGAGCACCTCCGCCGGAATGCCATCGGGACCGGGCGCCCTTCTGGGTCGTAGGGATCGGACGGCGGCGGTGAGTTCCTCTTCCCGGAAAACTGGGAAGGCGCCTACCTCTCCGAATTCCCTGACTGGCCGAACTGGGTGGCTGGGAAACAGTGTATCGACGACGGCGGCCATGGCTTGTGGTTCCATGACCGCAATTTATAACTCATTAACAGTTTAATGAATAATAATAATAACATTTTATTTCCGTAAAACAAAACAAAAAATAAATTAATATTTTAGTATGAAAAAAATTCCCACATAAGTTTGGGACATAAACCAAGTGAGTTCTTGAAGTCTATGATGTTCACATAAGATCATTTCATTCGCACAGAACACTTATTACTATTACCAGAGAAAAAGCTTGTTCGGTATAGTTAAAATGCTGAGTTAAAAAATAGTAAAATGAAAAAAATAAAAACGTTTTTTAATTCATTTTAATTTTTTCCCTTAAAGAGGGTGGCGGCCTCTTTTTACCTTGCATTTGCTCCCCCACATGGGCCTTAGGCCTGTGCGTGAAAGTTATCAAGCAAACCCAAGGAGTGAGCCGGTACAGTACAAGGATGAACAGTACTGCTAAAAGTATGCGGCATCACCGGGACTCGATCCTGCGACGCTGCCGCCACAGAACCGGAGCCGAGTGCGCTACCAACTGCGCCACCGACTCACTAATTTTTGACATAGCGCATTAAATAAAATATAATGCTTAATATTACAAACAAATGCGTATTTCTTTAAAAAATTGAATCATTAAAATATAAATACGATATTGCATTTTTACCAACGAAACTAGTGTCAAGGGTTTCTGACGACCAGTCCACAGACAGCAATGCCGCAGTCCCCGGGGACCCACTCCAGTCACCGATCATCCATCAATTTATTAACAATCCTTTATGATTTCCTCGAGTCTAAGTTGCTCAAAATAAACAAAATAAACCTATTTAACATTCCCAAGGCAAGTTCTTAAGTTTTTAGGTTTATAATGAGAGATATAATTATTTACCCACAAAGATGTATAGAAATATATTACAGAATGTATTCCTCTTTAATACGCAATGGGTATATCGCCCCATGGATTTGTCGCTTTGGGTTTGTCAGCACATATCCTGAGCAAAGTCAGGGATCACCAGGTAGCGATTTGTTATTATGGTTGTGTGTTGAAAAATACGAGTAAACCATGAAAATATTAGAACACTGAAAATTTAGAACACTGAATAATTTTAGAACATTAGAACGCTGAAAATATCGCATGCCCTGGTGATATTGGCAAACAATGCAGCTGTTCATAATTAATTGGTTTAGAAATAAGGGGAAATGTTATGGTAAGCGTTATGGTACCTTCTACACAAAACAAAACACTTTATTACAGCAAAATACACTACACTTCAAACTAACGTATTTTGAAGCTGAATTAAAATGTGTTAAGGAATGACATTAAGTAACTTATCCAAATAGTACAATTTAAGGTCAGGTGTATTAAAAACCAACTCTCCAAAAATAATTTAAACAGTTGTATCTCAATTAAAACATTTTTTATATTGAAACAATAGAAGAAGATAAATCCACTGGGCCGAGGATTACGCTATATTTCAAGTTGCCACTTTGTAGATTCTGCAGCATCCAAGATCCAGTCGTACAATCTCAACAGTGGAATTTATTGCCCATTAGGAGGCGTTATTCTGGGTATCAGCGCTTTGCCCCTCCCCGCGCCCGCGCCCGCAGAACGCTAGTCAGCAACGGCGCGGCGTGTGTGTTTGTTCTTTACATACGATTTGCATTAATCATGTGTAAAGACTGATTCAATCCCATTGACTGCTCCTAGTTTTACAATAAAGAATACACTTTTTCTTTTGGGTAAAAAATAAATGCCTTAGTCTGTAAGAGGTACTTCAAAATGTTTTAAAGACCATTTAGTATTTCATTACGAAAAATATTGTTATAATTGCTTGAAGATCCTTTAACAGAAGAAAATGTTATTTTTAGTTAGGAAACTTATACAAAAGTCAGATTTTTCTGGATTATTTTAGACTTCCTCCAATTATTTCGCTGATAAATACACAATAAAAAAAGTTATATCTCGTTCATTGTTATGTAAATAGTTTCTCTTAACTTTCCAAATAATACATACCTATTTTCATTATCTTATAAACATTATTTGGAAAATTTCGTCTCTTGCAGCAAGGAGAAATAACGTCTGAGAAGTTTTAGGGGTTAGTTATAAAGATGATATCCATTTAACGGATATTGCTGAAGAAGGTGTTTAACAACGAATAACAGGCCAAGACAGTAAATGGACTCTTCAAATCCTTTTAGGTTATATCCGGGGAGGAAGCATTAAGCACTTTCTCTTTGTAGACTTTTCTATCTTTGGATTGAACAGAGTTTGTAGTTTTAAAGCTGAAAACTACGAATGTAAAGTGTCTACTTGTGTAACGCCCGCCTTTAATTTGTGCAAAATTACTTTTACACGCAGATGAGATAAGCTCTGTTAAATAATCAAGCAGGATGTTAATGAAATGTAACACTTTCAAATACTAATCCGGAAAAGTGGTTGTATATTTAATAATTAAAGGTAAAGAAGAAATTGGGTTGTATTCGATTCTACATTCTATCCAGCCCAGCACATAAATTAAATTGGAGCAACTGTCTTTTAACAAGATATTTTTGGAATATGTGCTCAGGCTATCTTACTAACAATCATACCCCGTTACATGAGTGGTCTTACCAGTCTAAATTAAAGGTAGAGTAGATATTAACTTGGGCGCAAAAACATGCTTTCGTAAGTTTTTATGTTCAAAAGATATCTTAGTTAAATAGATTATTGACTAGCTAATCTTTAAAGAAAATATGTGAAGATATGCAAAGTATTAATTATTCGGATGAGTTCAAAAACCAGCCTGATCGGAGTAATGGAAGGGGGAAAAGGGGGTGGATAAACCCCTCCAAAAATGGGTTTTTAGGATTTTGTTTATAGCTAAATTAAAATAATGTATTTTTTTACACCATTGATTTAAAAAAAAAATAATTTTGTATTTGAATCGTTGCTCTATGACCATTAGTTACCGAGATATCGCTAGTGGTAAATACAGTACGTTGTCCCAATGTTATCCTTAAAGGAAATAGGTAAAATTCTATATATCGCTTATTTCTCAACATACCTCAATAAAACTTGGTATACGGCTTCTTCTAGTTCAGATCTACTAAATATTGAATTAAAACCACCCAGTTTTAACTTACCTGTTGCAGCTAACCTACACACTCATACCCCATGTAATTCTTATGAAGTTTACAAAAACATGTCAAAACTCGTAATGTTGGATTGAAATATGCCCTTTTGCATTTGAAACTCGCTGAGTATGCAGGTCTGCTGCAACGGGAGTATTTTTTGTTCCTTGATAACTTTTTTTTTTGAGGACACAATTATAAAGAAAATGGCTGAGAAGTCCTTTTTACGTTTTTATTTTTTATTTTTAATTAACTATTGTTGAGCAGTTCATATCACTAATTCAGATAAAATTAAAACCCACATAACTTTTCATAACCCATATAGCTCTTTTTTGTTCTTTTTACGAATCCTTTCAGTGACATGGAAGACAAGAGGGATAGTTGGGTGGATCGGTAACGTTCTTATCAGAATAGTGCAGTGATCAGTCGTCGTTACTAGGATACACAGACTAGGGAGAGGGTTGTCAAATCTAACTAGATAGTCTGCGAGAACGTACGTTCTTAACTTTTTCTTTTCTTGGAGATAAACAAAGTCATCAACTCAGCATATTAATTTTTTATGCTACTGTACTTTCACTTTGTGAAGTACTTTCTCAATTGATAACATTATCGGATGGTTAATTGAGAGTGCTGTATTAGTCCTGAATTTTATAATGAACATTGAGATAAAAATAACAAAAACAAACAAAATACAAAACTAATGCAGGGCTATTTTGATGTTTTCTTTAAAAACCTACCGCAGTTGAAAATAAATCATAACACACGTTTTATCATAATTCATTGAGGAAAAATTTGAGTTGCCAATAAAAACTTTAGCCTGGCTTATTGTCTGTGTATTATGCACCATCAAATTAATAATATCAGTAATGTACAAGTCAGTGGCAGTTACAGGAAATTATTCCACACTATCGTTATGCGGTAAAATGTCATCCATCCTTCGTTCTTAGATTCATAATTGTACAATTTTGCTACATTTCTATTTGATTTGAAATGGGTTATTACAGCCAATGAACTTGCCACTTATTCCCTACGAACAACTAGTACCTCTTCTGCTTCAATTTTTACTTAATGCAAGGGCATATCGGGCTTTTATCGACAGTAGCTTACTCTAATAGGCTATAAATTCAACTGTTACAGGAGTAGGATTTCAATACTGTATAGTGTGCAAAATAAAGGGAGGTCATATACAATTTGGGAGTAAGAAATACTTCTTGCCAATTACTTTGTGATGTATAGTACAAATAAATAGATAGATATTTTAGGTGAACAAATTTTTTTAGAAGTTTTTTAATTCTGTTTACATGATCAGAAAAAATACACAAAGTATGGAAAACTAAATAAATCAAGTAAAAAAATTAACATTTACAAAATTCTCATCAGATTAACTTAATCAGATGACAAGCTTTAAAAGAAAGAAAATATTAAATCGATTTATTTAGTCATTACGTAATTTTTTTATACATACCATATGTTTATTTACAGTCAACTTTTTAAATAAATATATATCTCTGACCCTTATTGTATTTTCATAGAATCCGTGATCAAGAGGGGAAGTAAAATACGTGATGAAAAATTTAACACTGGATAACTGAAAATATAATCTATTTTTCTCCTGCTTGTCAGAAGAATATCACGTTGACTAGACGTGCCTCATTGGCGGGTCGCCCCCACGCTTGTCAAAGCTACAGAGTCGATGTAATTATTGTAATTTGACCTTTGACCGTTTCACCAAATTCTCCCTCAAAGCCAAAATAAGACAGAGTAATTGATTAATTTATTCGGTTTTCTTTCCACAACAATATTTTCATATTGAATGCTATTTGCCGTGATGAGAATTTTTACAAAACAAAATTGAGAACAATGGCTGATTTCAGTGTTCCAAGGCCTAAAAACACATTTTTCATCAAAACCTGTACTTTTCTTGCACCAAAAATGTTTAATAATCTTCCGGCTGATTTACAAAAAGAATATGTTTTTAATAAATTTGTTAAAAAGTTGAGAAACTGGTTATTTATGGTAGAAGATGTAGAAGAAACCTTTTTTAGTATCATGTGTTAATTGTTATTGGTGAGCAGATTTTTTCTTTCTCTTTTTTAATTTTAGTTATTATAATGTTATTTTTTTATTTTTGGGAACATTTTAAGTGCCTTTTATAAGTTTATATGATGTCCTATTACATTGTGTAGGCATTGAGGTATATGTTTAGTGTTTTTATACTTAGGATTAGAATATAGCTTAAGACTTATTTATTATATTAGGCTACAATGATTTTATGCATAAGATGTATGTTATTTGTATTTTAACGAGTTTTGAAATAAAATTTTGAGTTTGATTTTATAAAGATTAATAATGAATATAATATATGTCTTGTCACTGTGAAATAAAAAATTTAAATCTGTGGAAGTCTCCAATCAGGCATAGCCTTGGAGACTAAATTTATTTTCCGAATGAAAAAATGGAACTTGTATAGACATTTCATGTATTTCAAGGTCAGTCTGGCTACGTTATTGCAATTTGTAAATTAAATGTATTTCTTGTTTTACATGGAATGAATGTACTGTACTTTACTATATTTGGGAAATAAAGAATTTATTATTATTATTATTATTTTTTACTAGTTAAAACGTATAGTGGGGTTCGTAGACAAAATAGTTATATAAATTGACATTGATTATTTTTTAAGTATGAGCTACCTTAATGACAAGTTAATGAAGGAATCTGTATGTTATCTATATCTAGTACAGCAAGAGCCCACGACTACCAGATTTGTATCTAAATTTTTACTATATGAAGGAGAAGGGGTTTTCTATCGGACAGCAAATCTCCGAAACTATAAGCCTTCAGAGCTGAAATTTGGCATATATGCTCCCCTTGGATCCTAGATGCTTACTAAGAATCGGTTTCATAAAATCCTATGGTAAATCAGAGTTTTGATGTTAAACTACAGGGAAGAATGTGAAGTTTTCACGGCAACCAAAAGAAGTTCGACAAATCATATCCTAAATCCAAGGAATTTTGTTTTTGTTTTTTGCGGGTGAAACCCGTTTGATCAGCTAGTAATATAAGAGCAAGAATGAAGTCTGCGCAATGTTTCTAACTCAAATAAGGAAAGTCAGTGACTATGAAGTTTGGATCAAGATTAATTTGGCTGGAATGATTGGATCACATCATTGTGGGCTTGTGAAAATGAAGTTCTAATGATCCTGGGCTCTTGGGCTATAGCGTTCGTGGCTATTATTCTTTTAGTTTGGGTTTCAACAAAACGATTAAAAGGTACCTGAATTATTATTTTTTGGTTCTCTATTAATTCTACTCTGAGTTATATTGCCCATACCTATTAAATATGTAGATTGTATTTTTATCTTTCTACGATATTAACGCTGAAGAGTTAGATGTCTAAAGGGCACATACCACCATATACGTGTTTTAAAGAAGGAGAGAACACAGTAAATAACCAACCCTCAAATATATACCGATTTTCTTTTGATGTTTAAATGAACGTATTACTCATGGGTAAATACATACGTTAGTGCATTTTTTTATACTCATATTAGAGAATCCATAAAGGTTAATAGTATCCTTCGATATTACCAGATTTTAAAGGAACCTTTCCTAGAAAAAGAAGGTGAAATCACGATCCCGAAGGGGGCCGTAAGTCTGTTCAGCAAACCAATTATAGTGTCTTTTATCTTCCACCTCATAACCTTCGGATTATATTAGTGAGTCTCAAGAGAGCTTAGGGTTGAATTACCAGGGTATTTAAACATCTGTGCAGTTAAGCACCTCCATTCTTATCTTCGATTAACTCAATATAAGATTGTGAATAACCTATTTAACGTTTATTAATACCTTTCTTGTAGGAAATTACACTGATTAGAAAAAATGTTTATATTATAGTTTCCATGTATGGAAAATCTTGGTGTATTAGATATTTACAATGTATAAATATTACTGTAAACAATCTTTAAGGGGTTTTCTGTAATAAATTATATATTTTATAGAAGATTTTGGTCTTATCTTTTTGACAGTAAATTAGCGTTTACTCAAAGAATACAGAAAAATACAATTTTCAATTACAAAAGCAGAATTTATTCATTAATTCACACAAAAAGTATTAACTTGAACAACAAAAACACTTTATATCCATAGCACAGTCGGAGAAAGAGCCTCGAGACCTAGAACAGCTCATTGCTTCCCAGTTAGGAAGGATGTCCGTTGTAGTAGTGGAGGCTCATCATTAATAGACAATAGTTAAACTCTTCATTTTCAGAACACAACATGCTTTACACATATCTCAAATGCCTTAAAAGCTCTTGTGGAGGAAATTTAGAAATGAAACAAAATAAGTCTCTCAAATTAGGCAATCCTGAGCAATACTCACTTCACTTACACACATAATGTATAACAATCTAATAACAATTTGGGATCAGATTAACAGCAAAATTTATCATACGAGAAAATTTATACAGTAAAATTACAAAAAAAAACTTTAAATCATTATTATATCAACAAATATAAAATCTAAACATAACAATATTTGTTTAATGAATAACAAAGAAACTTGTTAGAATAACTTAACTTATTTAACTCTCTACGATAATTGATCTCTTGACTTCGCTCGTGAAGTCCCACGGTTGTTTACATGGAATGTTTTTATTTTCATTCACCAACTATAAAATGGAACTTAAATATTGCTGCTTGGCTTTGAGGGTAATTGCGAACATTATTCATGTAAAACATCACGTTATCTAAAGCAATGAAGATATTAATTAGTTAGAAGAAAAACTAGAAGCACTAGGTACATAAAGATAAAATTAATAATATAAGAAATGATTTTCTTTCATCGTGTTTTCACCCCCATTGGTGACCTACCAATGCAAGTTGTATAGAGTTTCTATCTAAGTTCGAATCACTGCAATCACAATAGTGATATTCTGAAAGCCGATAGACAACACCCTCCTGCCCATTTGACAGCCCGTGACAGGGGCGTTGGTACTGATGAATAGTGACGTCATCCAACACGTGATGCCCGGGGGGGGAGGTCACGTGACTCTAGGGGTCGAGATGATCACTGCAGATTAGTTTGTCACATTAAAGTTACAGGGGGTTTATTGTGAGCTCGATTTAGTTTTTGGATCCACTTACATAGGACAAACGGAGTCAGATTAAGATAATTTACTACATGACGATTTCACTATAGTTAGACTCCAGGATAATCATGTTTGATAAAGTTAAATGGACTTTAAAAGAAACTATTTCTATTTTGTAGTATTTTAAATATCCACTTGTAATGCTTATCCGCTAGATATAATTTAAAGGTGGCTTATGGTTGATTTATCTCCCATGTTTCTGTGAACGATATAAGTAAACCAAATACCAACGAGGTGAAAAGGAAAGCGTATTTACTATTAATAATCTAATATAATATGCGGTTGCTTGTTGTTTATGGATTTATTTTAATGCCTGTAATATTAATAAAAGTTTTATTGCTAAATGCATCAGACTTGTATGATATATCTTAATGATTGTTGTTATTTATTATTACAGTGATAAACATAATTCATAAATAAAATCTTAATTCAACACCTTTATTTTAAAATTAAGGAAACAAATATGTTGGTACAGTTATTGTGCCATTCACGCCAGCCTCTAAGCTATCTAAAATCTGACAGCTATGTCGTAGGTTGACTTCTGAAATCTGAAGTCCACACCTACCTGAAGAGATCCAACGAGATCGAAACATAGCAAGTATTTAATACCATTCCCGCGTGGCCTGAAAAGGTTGGAGTGGTGTTTGGGTTTACCAACTCCCCACCTACCCAGGTGGAGTATCGAGCGGAGCTCAATACACGCAGTTTCCACTTGCTAAACAGGAAATCGAATACGGCTTTGCGGCTAACTAAATCGAATCGGCTAGCTAAATTTTAAAAATAACAAACATTTATAATCAAATACACTGCTGTTGAATAATTATATTGCTGATAAAGCCATTTCTACAACTTCAGCTGCAAAGTTTCTTGGTTTATTCATCGACTCCAACCTCTCCTTCCACACACATGTCGATCATGTGTGCAAGAGACTAAGCCAGGGTGTTTTAACGAATTTCCCCTATAGGGAAGAAGCTATTACCGTAGGTCTCATGGTAAGACCTAAGCCCCAGACATGATAAATTTTCGTTTTGCAACCCCCAGAAGCAAAAAAACACCATTCGTTCGAATTTTTATATATATATTATATATATATATATATATATATGTGTGTGTGTGTGTGTGTGTGTGTGTGTGTGTGTGTGTGTGTGTGTGTGTGTGTGTGTGTGTGTGTGCGCGTGTGTGTGCGCGTGTGTGTGTGCGTGTGTGTGTGCGTGTGCGTGTGCGTGTGCGTGTGCGTGTGCGTGTGCGTGTGCGTGTGCGTGTGCGTGTGCGTGTGCGTGTGCGTGTGCGTGTGCGTGTGCGTGTGCGTGTGCGTGTGCGTGTGCGTGTGCGTGTGCGTGTGCGTGTGCGTGTGCGTGTGCGTGTGCGTGTGCGTGTGCGTGTGCGTGTGCGTGTGTGTGTGTGTGTGTGTGTGTGTGTGTGTGTGTGTGTGTGTGTGTCTGTTAGCACGATAGCGGCCGTAAAAATGGTCCGATATTGATAAAATTTGGTACATACATGTAAAGTGGTAATCGATCGGACGAGTTCGTGAACATGCCCGATCGGACCACCGGAAGGGGGGGTGAAGGGGGATAAACCCCCTCAAAAATGGGTTTTTTGAGCTTTTTACATAGAAAAATAAAATTTATCGAATTTTTGTTGGCACCATTGAATTCAGCTCAAAAAAATAAACAATTTAGTATCTTGAATCACTGCTCTATGTCCATTGGTTACCGAGATATTGAAAGTGGTAAACACAGTACGTTGTCCCAATCTTAACCTTATGGGAAATAATTAAAATTCTATATCTCGTTTATTTCTCAACATATCTTGATAAAACTTGGTAAATGGCTTCTTCTAGTTCAGATCTACTAAATATTGAATTAAAACCAACCAGTTTAAACATACCTTTAGCAGCAAACCTGCATACTCATTCCCCATGTTAATCTTATATGGAGCTTACAAAAACATGTCAAATCTCGCTATGTTAGATTAAAATATATTGTTTTGCATTTGAAATTTGCTGAGTATGCAGGTCTGCTGCAACGGGGGTATTTGTGCTTAGGAAATTGTTATGCTTTGCCCCCACCAAGCTACTTATTACTGTTTACTGTGGGATTATATACCCATACCTGTCTTATGGAGTACCCGCATTGGGTTGTGAGAGTGGTGAAACTCAGCTAATTTTCATGTTACAAAAAAAGGCAATTAGAACGATTTTCCAGTTGCCCAAGCGAACTTAATATTGAAGACTTCTTCATCAACAACAAAATTCTTCCTTTTCCTTCCATTTATATTCTGGAAACTGTCACTTCTTCACAAGAATTTCCCATTATTTCAAAATCTGTCTCCATCTCACATTTTTGAAACAAGAAGTAAACGTAGATGAGTACTTTGGTATACATCCTCACTCTACATCAAGTTTTCATTAAAAAACGCTTAAAATACTCAGGTATAAAATTATTTAACAGTCTGCCTCTGAGTTTGAAAGAAGAGCATGATCATGGCATAGTTAGGAATAAGTTAAAGAACATACTTATTGTTGAGGCATGCTATAGACTGAATGATTTTATTTTTGATAGAAATTAGACGCATTTATTTGTTTGCTAATCGTTACATATTTTTATATTGAATACTTTAAAAAATTATATGATTTTTATTAAGCTATGTAAGGCTTAGCATAATATGCATTATATATGTCAACATTCTCAATAAAGGACTTGAACTTCAACTTGAAATAAATCAGTTTGTTTTTTGTTATTACTTAAATATTTAAGAGCGACAGTAATATTAAAATAAATATGATAATGTTTTTACCAAACAAGAGCTTTACTTTGTTTTACACGCTGAACGCACAAAGTCAACATTTGCGCTTCCACTGTGCTGTGCAAAACAAATCCTACAGCTTTTTTTGCCATTTACGCCAAGATAAAAAAATAAAGCTATACAAAATTTCCAGGCTTATAGCTAATAGTATAACTTAAAGCATTAACAGAAATGAAATGTAAACTTTATAGCGCAACTAAAACTATACATTACGTGAATTTGTGCATTGGTTTGAGAAAACACTGACTAAACAAATACTTTAAAGTCAAACCATGCCGAGTCAATAATTGATTATATTTGTCTTTATTCAGGCCGAAACCTGGGACACTTTTGGAAAACAGATAATTATTATAGTTTACTAGTAAATTCTCAATTAAACATTTTTAATTTAAATATTTTGTTTATTTGGAACAAATCTGTATCCATACAATATGCGATCATGGTATTTAATACAAGCTATGGCTATTCTGTTATGAAAGCAATTGGAATTATTATGCTATTTTATCGGAGCTATTGGATTTATTTTTCAACAGAATGCATGCTTGTTTATGCCAGATATAGTAAATTTGGGCGTAAAAATTGGAATAACTCCGTCAATTGTTGTTTGATCTTAATAAACTTTCTATGTTCTTTTAGAAAATAAAATTGTCCAGCTTTTTTGCTGTTGTACAATATTTGCACAATTTACGGTTCTTAAGATATTAAGTTTGAAAATATAAAAATGGTACCATTTTCAATTGGCCTTACTAGTCAACATATATACCTACTAAGTTTGAAATTAATATATTTTGGGGTTCCAAAGTTATACTAAATCACGTTAAAAACACAAACATACCGACAGACGGATAAACGAGCATTTTAGGACCCATGTTTAAAGGATATTTTGTTTTTAAAATATACAGGGTGTTTACTAAGAACCCTTCAGGACTCCGGGATGTAAATAACCACATCCCGGAGTCCTGAAGGGTTCCTTGTAAACACCCTGTATATTTTACAAAACGAAATATTACTATTGATAGTAAATGCTTAAACTTTTTTAGTTGTAAGTAAAAAAATGACAAAAATTAACAATCTGTTATACACGGTACTAATCTCGTCTGAACGCAGCTCAGAGTTCATGCAACAGCCACATTGACGGTCGCTGACGGCTTTAGCCATAATTACTCGTGAAACTTCCCTCCCCGGCACAAGGTCTAACCTAGTAAAACTGGCTTCAAGCCACCACCCACGCCACTGCGGTGTTTCAGACGTTGTAGCATTGTCGATAATATAGGCGGCGTCACATTGGTCGAGTAGGAGGACGAGTTAGACGGGCGAGTTAGACTCGACCGTCAACTCGACCAATGTAAACCGACCTTTTTCAAATGAGTGAGTCGGGTTGGCAATTCTAAATTATAGGAATCAGCTGATCCTACAGCAACTCGGCCGAGTCACTCGACCAATGTGACGCAGCGCTAAGGGCCACGTCACACTGGTCGAGTAGGAGGGCGAGTTAGACGGGCGAGTTAAACTCGACCGTCATCTTGACAAGTGTTAACAGACATTTTTCAAATGGGCAAGTCGAGTTGACAATTCTAAACAACAGGAATAAGCTGATCCTATAGCAACTCGGTCGAGCTGGCTCGGCCAAGTTACTCGACCAATGGGACACGGCTGTAAAGTATATATCAGCCCTGTATTCGAAAAACAACCAACGAAAAGCTGTCTTAAATTTAACCCCTAGCTAATAACATAAAAACTGTGTAATTAGGAACTACAAAATAATTGTTAACAATCAGGGTGGAATCACGTTTTCAATAAATCGTTGGAAGGGACTCGGTCGCACTGTAGGGGCCCAATATACTATGTTGTCTGAACGAACGTACTCTATAACTTTTAATATACTTAGACAACCTCCTTAGAAGTCATTGTAGTTAACAAAGCAATACCCTTTTTTTTAGAAATGAGAGAAAACCATACTTTGTTGAAAAATGTTTTGCGAAGTTTAAACACCCTTTTTACTTTGTTGTTCTGTGCATTGCACGTGGTAAAGATAATAAGCGATAAACAAAGGGTGGGACTAAATAGATTTTCATTTTTCTTTTGAGTTTCTCCTCCCGATGACTTACACGTAGGGTAAAACAGCTTGACTCATTGTCAAGATTTTAAACTTCCATCTTTGTTTGAACCCTCTCACATCAAACTTGTCAAGTATTCTCTTTCATCGTGCGACTTTAGGGAGGTGTTTTAAGAGGGTTAAGGAAGATCTAAGTAGAACAGTAGATTTTATAAACAAGTTTGTTTAATCGTTAATAATAACTTTTAGACTATAAAACTTTGCAAAGATATCCTGTGATTATTAAAGACCAAATAACCCAGGTGGGATATTAAGTGATTGTGGATTTTGAATTTAAAACCGTATTCGTCCTTAAATCGAATTACAAACCAAAGTTTAAGGCTTTTGTTACAAATTACGTTAATCTGCAATATGTTTTGTCTGTATTTCAGTAGCTTTCGATAATATTTATTATTATATGGGCTAGGATTGATTAATAAGGAAACAAAAAACAACATCCGGTAGGCTCTTAGTTATTTTCAGATAAGCCGTTATTAAGGGGCAGGCGGTTATTCAGATCCTAATGCACTCATAAAAAGCTTAATGGACTATAAACCAAATCTCGGTTCTATCCACGTTAAAAAACTTCTAATGGGGCAATATTTTTCGAGCCGTCTTATCGTGCACGTAACAATGGAAATGATAAGACTTCACGAGCTTTTAAATATTTGACTGTGTATTGATGATAAAAAAAGTAAAAAAGACAAACGCATAACATGTATGCATTCCTTTAAAGTATATTAATAAATATACGTAGAACAAAACCGTACGTATTTACATTACTTTTATTCATCCGAAATCTGGTTTTAATTGATATAAATTGTGTCACACAAAATTGAAAAATATTATAAAAAAGACTTATAATTTTATGTTCTTATCAGTGTAAACATATTTTAAAAGAGCTTTATTTGATAAGCAATATAATCCACCATACCAAAAAAATTACAGCAAATTACATAACATATCCATTATCAAATGGAACAAACAAGCTTCATTATAATCCCAATTTGTTTAGTTTTTTTTATATATATTTCAACATATTGAACCATTGGTCAACGATCATATGTATTATTTAACAACTAATGGTTTTATCGTAGTTTTCAGGTAGTTGTCAAATTTTTATCAGGAAATCATCAAAAAAATTTATAAAACGTTACACTTTATTATACCTAATCTATTTTATGATAATTAATTCACATCGATAACATTGTATACGCTATAAATTGTCGGTAACAAATTTCTGTTTACTTCGCCTCTGTATTTCAGCAGAACTATTTTTTCAAGCGTTAAGGCCAATATTAATATTCACGTTTACAATAAGGGGCTTTTATCAAATCGTGCTGGTAATAAAATCATGACCCCCGTGAGACCTATTACTCTGTTCTGTAAGCCAATTATATAGTCCTTTTCCTTCTTCCTCGCGACCGTTGAATTCTATTACGGGTTCTCAAGAGAGTCTTTTATCTGAATTTATTCGAAGAGATATAAGATAACAATACGATATGCTTACATTCACTTTATAAAAGTGTCCATTACGTATTTCTTTTTCTTATAGTTGAAGTCCTAAAAATTATCTGGAACCCTAAAAGAACTGATATGTTTTATTGGGAGTCTTTAATCTGAATTCATTCCAAGGTACTAGGTAACAATGCGATATGAATACATTCACAATATACATATGTTCATTACATATTTCTTAATTTTTTTGCGGATAAAATCCTAAACATGCTCTGGAACCCAAACAAAATAGATACAGTACTTTCTTTTACTTGGGATATTGAACGTGGTATTGATTTCATCTATAATTGCAGTTGATAGAAGGCAGTATACGATATTTTTAATACACGATCGGATGACAAATTAATTCCAAAACCCGTCTTCCAAACATTAAAAAACGTTAAGCGTTTAAAAAAGTCTCATACTTTGCTAAATGTATAATTTCCTTGAACTGACTATATTTAATTAAAAAACAACGAATTTATGCCTCATTAAAAACCTAGATCAAACAATTCACCGTTAATATTTTAATTACACGACTAGTCATGCCCGCGGCTTCGCTCGCTGAAAGGATAACAAATATTTGGTTAAATTATACGTTATTTATAATGTACAATTTTGTAAAAAATTCCAAATAGACTGATAAATTCAATAATGTACCTGAACTATACGTTTTTAAGCGCTTAATAACACCCTTAAGGTAGTATCTCCATCCCAGATTGACATGAGAAGATGAAACGTTTACTCGATGAATTTTCCCTTTTCCCTAAAATGGTATGAAATTGCTACAATTGCGGATACATTCTAATTTTTCATTTTATTTTTAAGAATACTGAAATATCCTACCTATTCTATTATTTTGCATATACATTTGTGTTTTTAATAGTTCGAATAAAAAAATATCTACCTCAGGGGTATAACTTAGAAGTTTCATTACACTACGCTGTTCCCTAGAACTTGTCGGCCAATTTGACATAAAAGAATTAGAGGCATGTGATATTTAACTGATGTAAATACCGAAAATTTAAGCACCGCAAAAGGGGACTCTATATATCTAACATCTGAATTTAATATGTTTATTAACGTAACAAAACTATAAGAAAAGTATAAAATTATTTAGCATGCCAAAAATGAGGAAAACTAAAACCCCAAAATTTTTTTCAACCTTGTATTATTCGCTTAACAGCTGGAGGCGAAAACAAACTATATAAATAGTAGCCTGTACTGTATTTGTTAGCCAAAAACGCTCTCGGCCAGCACGCAAATCCTCCTAAAATTTTTAATTAATTAAAATCCCTATTCTATAAAAATAGCGGAATGATATGTCCAAGCAGAGTTTCAAGATTCTAGTTAAATTACTTCGGGTGACCCGTAAAACGCGAGCAGCCTATCTCAGTCCGTTATACTTTTGATAGTTTATTCTTTTAGTAAATGGAATATATATTTTTTGCATGATTAAAATATTCTAGATACCTTCCACTCATATCTTGTAATCATAGTTCTATACTGAAAAGACCCTATTTGGATTCTGGATTTACCTTATCTTAAACTTTCCAGAGAAAACATTATAAAATCCATCATAACTATGCTTCTAGAGCCTATAAAGAATATTTGAGCCACGTTTCATGACCCACATCCCTACATTGTTTTAGAAAAAAAGCTTTGAAAAATAAATATGGCCGCCATTTAAAATTTTATAATACAACCTATTTTGGCTTTTTGACAGAAAATATTTTAAAATCCTTTCTTAGAACCCATCTGCAACCTATAATGATTAATTTAGCCAAATTCATGGCCCAAACAATCATAGTTTTTAAGAAAATGTGATCAGTGACAGTGAGTGAGTGAGCCAGTCAGTCAGTCAGTCAACCTTTTTGGCTTAGATATATACATAGTAGCCCTAACAAGTGAATGTAATTTATTATATATATATATATATATATATATATATAAATTACATATAGACAGATTATGCTATTTTACAATTGACAACCATCAGAAACGTTAAAGATTGTTTTCATCATACTAACACAGAAACATCTGTTTTCAGTTCCTTTTTGTTGGCTCGAAAGTTACCCATTGCCGGCCTAGGCCGGATAAACTCTTATCCGACCTAGGCCGGAAAGAACGGAAGTAAACAATCAGCTGATTTTCAGCAAATCGACGTTTATGCTTGTATATTGGTGGTTTATTGGTTTCTTTTTAGAGGAATATAGTAGCAGCACTGCATCCGTAGCAGATGTTTTTCTGTTTGAGGTTAGGATTGAAGGTTTGAGAAACGTATGTTTATGCATGGACTACTTTATGATTGAAGGTATAATTTTTTCTGCGTAGTATGATGACAAATATCGGAAGTTACACGGCCGGGAAGTTTTGCCGTACTCGCATGAAAATCCCGCACTCGCTCTGGTTTCCCGATTAGCCTAGGGCTTGTTAAGTGGAAGAAACTATAACTATCTAAAAACACTCTTAATTAATAACGGAAAATAACAATTTTCATAAAATGAAATCATACTTTCTTCTCATATCTTACTACCTTACTAAAACATCGGAGCGAGCGATGTTGCCACGGCATGCGATTGAACTTCCCGTGAGTCATCCCGCAGGGCATCTACCCTAACACCCGAAAAAGATCAGGTGAAATAAATGGCAACACCGCTCGTTCCACGATGATGCCAACTACCCCCGAACCACTTCGAGACCGGCCGCCAGTGTGTGTTATTTACAGTCCGCCGCTCACAAGTATTCCTTTATTAATCATTTGATATAAAATCAGTAGTTTTTATAGCAAATAAATTAAATATAATATTTGTATTTTTCTATCAGTTTTGGTTTAGTGTGCCAAAGTTGACGATTTTTCGATCAGCGGATCCAGAGAATGCAAGGGGTTTTTAAAACTACTAGAACAATTCTTTGATTGTAGCTAAAATTACGAAACTTCATAAAAAGGTAGAGCAATACGTCTATTACATTATTTAAAAATATCTTTGATCTTGACCGAATAGTTTTTTGTGTATGGATTTTAAAATATCAAATCTTCACCAGAAAGCGCTCGGAAAACGTGTTTTTTTGTACATATTGCGACCGCAATAAGAAATGAAACAGGTAAAAAAATCAACTTATATGACGTAACGTAGAATTAAATAAACAAAATTATGGTATATAATTTATAACAATAGGCCAAATAGTTTATCCATGACAAGCGTTCAAACTCGAGTATGTTGCTTTTTGAAACGGACAATAGTGTTGTAAGACAATTTTATACATTTCGAAGTAAGACTTGCATATTACTAAAGTAATTTTTTACTATCGACAACACAACGCTGAAACGCCGCAGTGGCGTGGGCGGTGGCTTAAAGTCAGTTTGTACAAGGTTAGATCTTGTGCTGGGGGAGAAGTTTCACGAGTAATTATACCAACCGCTGTCAGCGCCGTCAACGGAGTCGTTGCATGAACATGCTTTTCGACGGATTTAGATTTAGCTGATAATCTGTTCTAACTAAGAGCTTTTTACTGACAGCTAATTGCAGATTGTTCAAAACGATGAGGTATAGGGAAGAAGAAGAAAATTTGACATTATTGACATATTTGAGTTAGTTACACATATCACCAGCAGATAGTAGCACATTCACCTGGCTACAAAAAAAATATCAGCCAGTAATACAAATTCGTGATTGATTGAAAACGTAAATTTATAAAAAAAATCATACTAACCTAACCTAACTCCGTAGAACGCTGTCTAAAGGAAATTCTCTTCTAAAAGCTAACACTACTGTGTAATATACAATTAATTTGTTCAAACTAGTTAAAATGGAGTTTCTTAACAAAAGGTAATAAAAACATACCTAAACATATTTTCTTAAGCTGACCTAAACCAAAAACTACATAACTTTGACCCAAACAAAATAAGTTATGTAATAAAAATGAAAAAAATACGTGTCGTCTTAATGAATCGAACCCTATCCTGCAGCGTAGTAAATTACATGTGACCACTGGACTACAAAACCATCAGCTGTTCAATGTCAAATATCCTTCTTCTTCCCTATACCTCATCGTTTTTGAATAATCTGCAACTAGCTATTTTTGAGCTGTTTTGTTAATTGGTGTAAAAGTGTAGGCCTAAAGTGTGAACTCGTATACATTTTATTGGTTTATGATAGCTTCGATGATTCAAATTCCTGATTGTGAAATAAAGAAACGTAAGTGTACTACGTTTTACGTCATTCCCTGATGTTCCTCAAAGAAAAAAAAATCATTCAATTCCTCAAATGACTTTCTGTTTCATTCTTGAAAAATTACTAAAAATCACAAGCCTTGAATCGCAGTTTAGGCTTGAAAAGTCTTCATAGAAGCAACATCACCACCAGGATGGAAAAAATTTTGTTTAATGCTTAAATTGCTGATTTATCTGTTAATTAAGACGTTTTAGATCTTTATGACTTAAATGTTTTATAAGTACTATTTTCTACCCATCTTGAAACCCATTGTTGAAATTCAATATACAGTTTAGTTTTTTTGTTACTTAATTAAATTACGTATTAAATTCTCATTTCCATTACCGAATATAATTGTCAAAGGTATTATTAAAGTGAGCTATTTTCAGGTCATTAAACAATGCTTAGACTATTTTCCAAAATTAAAAATATAAGATTTTACAATATGTCCCCAGGCAGAGCACCAGTAATTGGAGATTATTTCTAGTTTCTTTCAGTATTTCATATAGCAATTTAAAAATGTACATCTAAACTTTTTTAAATTTTAAGTTGGCTTTGGATTTTCAGAATTAAAGGTTAAATAAAACCTGGAGGTTTGCTCAGTCCAGCGCAGGGGCGAGCAAATGTTGACTCGGTCGCCGGTTAGCGTGTAAAGCGGCGGCTCTGTTTGACAAAACATTGACCTGATTTTTATATTAAATTATATATTAGACCCCAACATGGCGTTTTAGTCGGCGTGCCGATTCCATGTGATTGAGAGGATGCATGGTTTGTCAGCTTCAGTGATAATGATTTTCGCAAGGGCTCTTCATATAGAGGATTATTTTCAAAGAAACATTATTTTTTACATTTTTGAATGAAAAGTACCGTATTCATTAGATAACCTACTTTATTTTGTGCATTACAAAAGGGAAAAATCAATGAAATCAGTGATGTAAACAACCCCTAATCCTTTTTTCGAATGATTTACAGTAAATTCTTGGCTCTGTCTTGTAAATAAATACTGTATAATTATCAAATTTTCTTTGAGCGTTCAACCTGTAAGTTATTTTGGCTATGCACAAATAATTAACTTTCAGTATTTACTTAAGGTTTGACGTGATCAAACATAAATATTTACTTATAGCTATCATGAATTACAAATTAATTTAGTCATGGAATTTCTAAAAGTTCTGCAATATAAAGTTGTAATTATAACATCTTCGTTACTGGTGTGCAGTGTACAGTTATCAAGTGTTGATGGATACAAATAGTTACCTGATCATATACTTTTTTTACACAACTCATTTACTAATAAATAAAGTACAGTTTATTCATACTACTATGCTTAATAGAGGCTTAGGCAAAATAACAAACAGGGCAAATAACAAGTAGTAAGAAAAAAGAAGCGCCTGAAATAGTAGAGGATACACAGCTTAATAGCTTTAGGAAATTACTTCAAATAGCATGTAAATACTCAGATTTAATAAATTCTTATATTTGTTTTAAGGTTCTTTATTTAGTTTTTTAGGACAATCAACATTTTCAATTTTAATGTAATGGCTTATCAGAAACATAGGTTATCCTAATTATAGATTTTCGTCGATAAAAACGGACATCGTGAAAAAAAAACAATCTGCCTTAGGTATTTTAATTTTGGGTTTAAATAAATCATTGATCCGAATTCATATCTTAAAATCCACGAAAAACATTTAAAACTGCACCCATCCCCAAAAATAATAATCTAAAATGTTTAAAACTCTTTTAAAATTACACTTATGTTCACTAAAGTCAAATGAAACTGCTAAATTCATAACCGTCTAAATATTCTCTATTTTCTGATAAAAAAAAATTCTGTATTATTTAAAACACCATTGGTGATCAATAATAAATTCTTAAACCAAAATTTTTTAGTGTCTCGTGATGATGGATCGTAATACTAATGTTGGGATAGTCTGGGTGATAAATTACTATGAATGAAAAATGGTTTAGTGAACAGCCGATCTCTAGAGAGGTCTAATCGTGAGTCAATGTTGTGTCCGCTCTGACATCGATTACTTTTGTGATACACGCCTCTAATACTAGTTTATATTTTGCAATTTGTGTCTATGGTTCATGCAAATTTTATATTCAAAATGTATAATTATCCGAAAGAGGTTTTTATGAGGAAACGTACAATCGGGAACGTTCCTCATCAAATAATTAACTGGGTTAATTCAATATTAATGTGAGTGTCTTTCGGGGGAGGCATTACCGCACATTCGTAATTAATTAGTACATTAGTTTATTAGTACAGAACATTAGTACATTAATATAGCAAGAAGGAGTATATAACTGCTTTTTAAGAAATTATAATTATTTGTAAGTACAGGAAACCATAAAAAGTTTATTTTACCCAAGAATACTGTAAATGATATATTTTATCCATACAATGAAATAAATTATTACAACTAACTTAAGATAAAATAAAGAAAATGGAATAAATATGAACTTTATCTTATCAAAATTTAGAATGTAAACTAGGTTTTTATAATGTTATTGGTTTAATTCATTTATGCGCTACTTTCATTATCTGATTTGGTTCAGCAACAACAAACTCTATAAGTATTCGTAGTTTCATAAGGCTCTTCTAGGCATGTTGCTTGAAAAAAGAATTTTAATTTGTTGCTAGAACGAGAAAACAAACATATTCTAAATATGAATGCTCACTTCAAATTTTCGAGGTCTACAATATGGTTTAATCAATCTAAACAAACATTATAATGTATAAATTGTGTTGATTTTTTGTGAACACCATTGGCATCTCATAAACTATGAGGGATACAACGAAGTTTAATTTAGCAAAGTAATGCGCAATAATAAGAGAAGTAAAATGGTTGTGAGTAATTTAAAACACTGTGTTGGACCAAACTATTCCCCCTTGTTCCCCCCTTTTAAACAACTATTTTCGTCCTAAACCTAAAATTGCCCCTAACTCGCTTAATTCTTTTAAATACGAGTCTATAAGTGGAGTAAAATTTAATACATTACTACCGAGAACGCCCCAATTCCACGATATTAAAAGCCATCATGTACAATTTTATTTTTCTTTGGAAAGATATTTTTCTATTAGTTACAATAATACCACACACGTGATACTTTTTGTTATCAAATGCATTTAATTTGCAATCAAGGAAAATATATTTTTTAAATAATAATAGGTTATGAAGTACTTATATCATATAAATTAAAAATATGGAAAACCGCTGATTAGTTTTAAACAGCTGATTCTCAAAACAGCTTATTGGCAGCGAAAAGCTGCTTTACGGATAAATACCCATCATTCAAAACAGCTGATTTGTTAAAAATTAGTTTTCATTGTTCATTGTTTTCATTATCTGTTTGTAATCAAAGAGCTGTTAACTATTATACAGTTGTTCTTTATTGTTATTACGAATTCAATACATTGTAATCAATTACATATTTTAAATTAATTGTATGTTAATACTAATCAATTATTGTACATGATAATGGGTTATAATGTACTGAATTCATAATAAAAAAAGAAAAGGATGATATCTGATTTATAGCTAACAGCTGATTGATTATAACAGCTGATTCACAAATGAACAGCAGATAGTTAACAAATGAATCATGTGTTTAAAATGAAGATGCGTATGTCCGTAAAACCGCTTTCCATTGCCAATCAGCTGTTTAGTTCTAATCAGCTGTTTTTCATATTTTTAAAATATGATAAATCCAATACATGATTACACATTATCATTTATAAAAATATTTTCTTTGATTACGAATACAATTTATGGGGAAATATAAAATGTGTGGTATATTTGTAACCAAGAGAAAAATACTTTTCTAACGGAAAATTAAATTTCACATGATGGCAATCAAAATTGTGGACTTGGTCATTATTCTCTAAAAACCTTAAATAGTAATGTATATTTGACAAAATATTTGGATCCTATGTAAACGCTCATGTAAATCGACCCTAATTACTGTCTTGTACCTTAAAAAAAGGCGAGTCGCGAGCAACTCTAGTTTATGGGCCTTTGGGTCTTATTTTTCTTTTGGACAAACTCAAAAACCCAATGTGTCTTTGAGCGTAGCGAACGAGTTTGGTCGAATAATTTTGATTGCTTCCCTCTATTTTACTTGTCCTATTATTACGCATTACATTACTTATTTTACCTTTCTTTTATCTGTTATAGAATATGAGATCCCAAATAGCGTGTACAAAAATGAACACACTGGATGTACACGTTGAATAATATGACCTAACCTATCCGTGCAAAGTTGCTTGAGTAATTAGCCCCTAATATCAAAGTGGAAATCAATTAAGATATCGAGCTTGATACAGCCTGTCATCCAATCAAACTGACTAACTGCGGGGTTTACATACTATGTGTAAGAAAGTTTAATGCCCTCAAAAGGTGAGGTAGTTTAAGGGGTACAAGCGGTTTTATTTTCATTTACCACTATACTTTGACTTTGATTGGCCTGTTAAAATGTATTCTTTCAATTCACATTACATTTTTGAAGTAATTGTGACAGAAAATTAAACATACATTTAAATTGAATTATTGTGAAGGTTGAGGTATTTATTGTGAAGGTATATGGCTTGTATAAAGTAATTCCTGTTCGTGTATTTGTATTGAAAAGAAATGCTATATAATACCTACAAACTCATGCTATGAAGAGGTGACAGATTGTAGATTGTATAGAAATCAAAATACACTTGTAACAAGGTCCCTTGTATCGTAAATCAATTGTATTCAATGCATGACGAAAGAAAAACATTTGAATGTAAACCTAAACAATGTGCAACAAGGTTTTAATTTTTTGTAACAAAATGAATCGTGGAAGAAACAAAATTGAGGTATATTAAATTCCATAAAACAACCGTGGCTGATATTAAAACAGTTTAACCCACCACCGATGATAATGATTTTAATATCTTCAGAATATTATTACCATGCTAAAAGTAAAAGTATTTTTCTTAAACTAACAGCATTGTTAAAATGTTATGACAGTTAGGTAACTGACTGAAATGTTTGGCTAAATAACTTGCCTAAAAAATCGGATGGTTGACTACCCACCACACTAAATAATTGTTTTAACAAATTTATTATTCTTTTCCTTCATCGCATGTGTTATTTTAGACATACAATTTTATTGGTTTCATATCTTTCTTTAGTGATGTAAACAACACATTCGTAAAAACGTTATTACCTTACCTTTTTAGTAAAACGCTTGTCACAGTAATACCATTAGTCTGATATTAACAGTCTGATCAGTAATAGTCTGATCTACAAAAATCATCTTTTTGTTTTGCTGCACCAAAACTGATTATTTTGACACAAAATATGTTTAAAATTTATTATTTGACTCTAAAGGCCTGAAAAGATAATTTGTAAGTATCATATCCGCCCTAGGACCGAAATTGTCATTCCAAAATATTTGACGCCCTCAAAATCAGCTGTTGATGACGTGATTCAAAACATTGACTAAGTTATTACTTTGAATTATGATAAATAGTTCTTAATAGCTGGCAGTAAACATTTTGATATTCATGACCGTATTACTCCGCCTCAGTATTTTGTGTCGAATGTGATTTTCATATAGTACCCTTATCACGCCCGTGGACTATATACGGAAATATTTAAGAGGCTACTACTTACCCACAGTACTACTTTATTTGCACTTACCAGCATCGAAATTCGTATTTTACTTTTGAATATATAAAGCTAAGCTTTCAGTTTCAGTTTCAGCTTTCAGCTTTTCAGTTTCAGCTTTCAGTGAGTTAGTTTGGTGATACAAAGTTCTTGATCCCGAGAAAAGTTAGTAGTTTTTTGAAGGGTTGTTTCTGGAGCCAGCTGACATTGGTTGTTGGGCTATTAATTAACAGTCCTGTCTAAGGAACGTGCCAACCTTAGTCAGTAACAAGGCTACAAGATCGCGCCACTATCATCACGATCATCACACTCATCATTCACTCATATTCAGGGTAACGTCCTCCTTGAGGTACCTGTCTCAAAAAGAATGAAAAAAATGAAAAATGAATGAACAATTTTTGTTGATGAGAATGGTTGAAGGTAAAATAAGTTTTTCGATGCTGTCAATTGTAAATATTAGGTAGTAGTCACTCAAATAGTTTCTAAAATACTCCACTTGCTGGTAAAGGAACTGTACAAAAAATCACTTTCGACGCAAAATAATCAGGCGGATTAGTATTTTTATGAAAGACAAGTTATTTAATGGCAAGCTATTAAGAACTATTTATCATAACTCAGACTAATATCCACGACACAAAGACACTCGAAGAAACGAAAATCAATTATCTTAATTGTTTGTTTTTAAAAATAGTTTGATCGATTCTTTATTCATACGCATGAAAGTGTATGTTTGGAATATTCTTTATATTTTTATTTATAAATAAAGTTCCCCATCGGTTTCCTAATAAAGAGGAAGATCTCACAGTTAGAGTATCGTGAGCGGGCTGCAGCAGCGGCACGTATCCGGGTGTTTATTGCAGACAAGTTGCCAAACTCTGGAAGTTTTCCAATGAAACTCCATTAATTTGTAATGAGCTTAAGAACAAACTATATAACCCTGCTAGGGAACAATAATACCTTTACTTAAGAATTCACTATTGAGAGACTATTTACGTAAGACGTTATAGTTAAAATAAATAAATGAAATATAGGAGTTGAAATTAAATTATATAAATAATATCTTGTTAAGCGTGAAAGGTGTTGTTGTATTCACTGGAATAAATTTAATAAATCGTCAAATTTAGTTGTATAGCAAAATAGAGCTGTTATAGCAAATGTTTTGAAAGTACTTTTCCAAAAAAAAACGATCTAATGAAAAGCAATGCCGTAATTTCTGACTGATAATAGTAAATGTAAAATACGCATTTTGGATGAAATAAAAAAAATTATTTTCAGTTAC
Organism: Flexamia atlantica; assembly: GCA_035578135.1. Lineage (NCBI taxonomy): Eukaryota > Metazoa > Arthropoda > Insecta > Hemiptera > Cicadellidae > Flexamia > Flexamia atlantica. The sequence continues at coordinate 6,967,782 of JAQJVK010000026.1, read as the reverse complement.
TTGAATTACTTTTAAAAACAGTTACGGATACACAACTTCCTAAATATTTTTAAATTTAACAATTTCAGAATTACATGGCAGATTAACAAAACAAACACTATCAGGCGTATGATTAAACCATGCACGCCACACAATTACATTGAAAACATGTTTAGTTGTAGACAAAACACTCACTGGCTTGATGCGAAGTGAATTGAAAATATTGTCTTGCTCTAATCGATACAAGTTGGATACTCTAATTGAATTACTTACTGATGTTAAACGAGAATTAAACTTCAAGCTAACAAGTTCGGAAACATTTGAAACTATACCATCCCGTATGTTCCCCTTATTCATATGATATTATGTTTGAAATCAAATTTAACGGGTCACATGAAGCTAATACAAAAGCGAATCGTATATATACGAGTATTTTCTAATGTCGAAATGATTTATTGTAATGGTAGCTTAATGTTAATGGTTAATGGTAGCTTTAAGAATTGTTCTACTGATTCAATTAAAAGTAATCCACATATTCATAAATATGATTCACTTCTTTTATAATATTTTTAATTTGCATTTTTAATTCATTTTAATATGAACAATTTACCTGAATTGTAGTCCGATTATATTTACAATTGCATACACGTTAAACAATTTCTCACCACACTACTATGATATTACCTTACGTCACTACTTGTTCATCACCCGTGAAAATTCACCGTTTCATGGTTAACAATGGAAAATAAATGTTGACTATAGTTTCTAATTTTTTTTTATGAACAAAAAATAAACACAACTGATTTCAATGTTGTGTAGCGTAAAATATCGTTCAAAACGTGAGTGTAGGTTTTTTGCATATTCTCAACCGTATGTTCTTGAATATGAAAACCCCCTTTTTTATAAACTATACTATTACATCACAGTATTCACTAAACCATTTAGGTGCTCTTTGATAAGAACTCTATGATCTGTGCCTTTTGAATGTTGAATAGGTGAACTACTTATTTAGATGGTTTTTAAGTAAAAATACGTTTTTTAACTCCAAAGTGCCGTGAAAATAGCTTATTAATTTTGTTTTGAAAATTAAATAATTTGAATATAAAATGGTTTGAAAATCTGATGGAAACGTTTATATTCAATATTAAAAAAACTTTAAACAACCTTTTTCTTTGCAATTTCAATAAATTTCAAACATCGTTTAACGGGTTGAAATTAATTCAACTCTATTACAATTATGTAGTCAAAATGGTTGTGTAAATAACTTTGTAACAATTTGACTATAAACCTATTACTTTACAACGATGCCTTTTAAAGTATTTTCCCCAAATCCCAACATATCCGCAACATTTATTCCGCGTAAGAAGGGTGAATCCATCGCACGCGTCAATAATAAACACCATCTGTCCTTTTACAAACCTTCCCCAAAATCTCCCCTCAGAACCCCGCATTCTTCCCTTGCCAGAAATTGATTTCTTTCATCATGGAGCGTGTCACCCGAGCATGACTCCGAGGGGCTTATTGAGATTCGAACATTTTAGACATTTTACTGAACTTATTCAAATAAAAGTCTCAATAAAACTACAGAACTGTTCTTTTTGTTTTTTATCTTCTTTGGCTGGAACAAACAAATAGTTTTGTAAATATTTTATACAACATCAAAATTAAGTTTGAATTATTTTTTAAGGAAAGATGTCTAGATACGCAGATCATTTTATTCTTTGAGCTTTAACAATTTTTTTCCGATTAAATACATACCTAAAGAGCCTGGCATTCCTTTTTGAGCTAATTTTGTTTAATTAAACTTTTGTTTCGTAACTAATTTAAAATATTTTAAGTAAATTAAAATAATTTTTATTTAATTTTATTTTGAAGTTTAGTTAGGATAGTAAGGTATGAATATTGATTGTTTTCTTATGACTAACCTGCATTATGTGCAATGATAACTACATTAAACCCCTTTGCCTGTCCTTGTTTTCTTATTTTTTGGAAGATGGTCTAGTGAGAGGGGTTAAACGACACCAAGCTTTCAGCTTGACCTAGCTCATAAATATTCTCATGAAATTACGTAGTGAGTCAATGAAGAATAATTAAGAATAAATCCCTTGAAGGTATTTTAAACGTAGGAGATGTTATGGATTAAATTAGATTATTTAAGGAATATATAGATTATAATGTTAAACATACGTATGACTCGCTCAATTTGTTTTAAGAGAGACCTTAATTTTTCGAGGTTAAGTTCAAGTCTCGTCGCAAAATGCTCAGTGCCATCGTATCCTTAAAAACCCACAATAATTCAACATTTTTCTTATAAAATATAAAATCCAGTTTCCTGTATCAAGCTGAGCATAAAATATGAAAGCTCAATACATCTTGATTTTACCGATGGAATTTCCAAGGTGTATTTTCTCGGGTGCCGCTGAGAATTGTGGCGTTGAGGGTGATTGAAAACTGTTCAGGGGCCTAACGCTCCTCTCCGCCGTGAAATCTTCCTCACTTCATACCCCTTTGAGAGCTGTAAATTGTTTAGTACCGAGAAATAAAATAAAGGGGTCTAAGATAAAGAGGTCCAGGTATTTTATTTAAATCTTCGTCGTTAATGTATTTTTTGCAGCAATTTATTTATTGGATCTTTTAAAGATTAAGTCATTAATCTAAGATTATATGTGCCTTTTTGTATGAAAAAAATCATCAGATTATAATATGGTTTACTTTATTTTTTCCATTGATTAGCATAGCATTGACCATGTTTTTTATCTTTTCCTTTGAAGCAGATTTTGATATTGCATTTTTGTTGGAAAGAATTTTCAACTATTGTAAATAAACACCTGAAATTTGTTCATCCGACCTAGACAAAGAAAAAGTTAATTTTAATTGTTTTCGCTCTATTAAAATAAGAAGAGTGCAAATTAATACAAGTGAAAAATACGTGTATAATCATTCCTTATCAATGTGCCACTAAAAGTAGTTTTGTTAATTATTTTAAGTTTATCACAACTCCTTTTGTCGGAATTCCTCCTTATACTCCAAAATCTAAATTTTCTTCAGGTTTTTTCCAGGTACCGGAAATACTTTAATGGGAAGAATCAACATCGGGCATTAATAATAGATACCGTCCGCCTTTTTAAAACCCATCCCCAAATTCTCCCCTCGGTCTCGTATTCTTCCCTTGCTACAGATCGATTCCTATTGTAAGGGCCCGTGTCTACGACGTCGAACTGACTCCTTGGGGTTCCGCTTGGGCGTGATTCATTCCAGAGATATATATTTTGAGTTTAACACGACAAATTTGTGAAATGACGGTTGAATTTGCTTTAAGAAACTAGGTTTTGATTACATTATCTGAAAAATAGGTATATAAACCTATTTTAAATAGGCATTTAAGCCTATTTGTATTTAATGATAATGCTGGTAATTCAATGATATGAGAATGTTATAGGACTGAATATGTGTCTTTTAATAAACAATCAAGTAGGAGAAAAATAACCCTAGAATTGGCTTACTGTTTAAAATTGGCTCGTTTAAATTAGCACTTACCTTCAACTCCAACAGAAGGGAGTGAGGGAAATAAGTTTTATTCTTTGGCGATAAGGGTTAAAAAACCAATAAGGTCTAAAATCTACCATGAAGTGCTACTTTTTGCTAACCGGCCAATAAAGTTCAGGCTAATGAGAATATATAAATTGTATGAGAAACACATGAAATAAAGGATGAACAATACTTTCAGCCAAGTATGAAGTTTATAGCTCTTTGAAATATGATAAACTTTTAAAAATTTAAACTCTAATCAAACATGATCACTGGATCATGAGTAATGGAGGATCATTCCGTGAGTCTGTGGCGAAGTTGGTAGCGCACTCGGCTCCGGTTCTGAGGCGTCGGTGTCGCAGGATCGAATCCCAATGATGTCGCATACTTTTAGCGATACTGTTCATCCTTGCATTATACCGGCTCACTCCTTGCTTTGATTGATAGCTTAAGCGCACAGGCGTGAGGCCCATGTGGGGGGGGGGCAAACGCAAGGTAAAAGAGACAAAAGACAAAGAGACAAAAGAGGCAAACTCAAAAAAGAAAGAAAGATAGTTTCTCTACTCATGGGCATTGATGACTAGTCAATTATAAAAACGAATTACATTTAATATCCCATTTCTTGAGTTACTCCACTCACTGTTTCGTGGAAATAACACATTCTTCCTAAGGTGAACATCTGCCTTAATAAGATGTGGTTGTTACAACTAAACATGAAACGGAATATTCCACTGGAACAAGACAGTAAAAAGTCAACTTTCATTACTGCAACATTCAACAAACTTTATATATTCGCACAAATTATATTGGCCTTGCTCTGTACATCTTGACAACACGCTATAGTCCTATTATTATAGACGTTGTATTTCCTTATTGACAATTACTAGCAACAAAAAATATTTCATTTGATTCCTAAAATAACAAAAGTTTACAAAAATAAATCTGTTGCAAAGAGTAACCTGTAATTTAAAAGATGAGGAGAAGTAAACAAACCCCAAGAGATCCTTTGGCGACGTCCTGATCTGAATCGTTTCACCTTCATCGGGAGCTTCTGTGGGATGAAAGGATTTGCTCCCTTGAGAGCCGGGGTATTGTTTTCTTGAAAACCGCCGACAACCTTCCACCGACTGCTCATTGGACGAGGTGAAATAAAAAGAGCTACCTGTAATAACTTGTTATGTTCCTAAATTAAAAGCTACGTTGAAAACTGGATAAAACTGGTGCTCAGCCAGCTGGTATAAGCTAGAGGTTTGGTTACTGGTAGCTTTTTATCATCATGATTGGTAAATAAATAATTTAATGTTAACGTTAAATAGTGTATATATTTCTCCATATATCTCTCATACACATTATACAATCTCTATATCATCACACATACATGTAATATTTTATCGCTCACTTAGGATGCTATGGTTTTTATAGTAACATTAAAACCAAATATTATAACGTCTTCTTTGAATTGTCTCTTCAAATTTAGGACCTCGCTGAAAGATTAATTTGACGTAAATAAGCCAAACCTCGTATATATTGATGATAATTATTTGCAATGATTTGAAAATTATTTCATTAAAACTCATATGACAATGAAACGTCAGGTAAAAGTGACAATGGATGTTTGTTCTTTAACAACCACTTTTGTTTTTTGCTATGAAATATGTGCAAAAACTAAAACAGGAATTGGAAAGTTCGTTATAAAGGTATCTAATTTAAATTTACGTAAATGTTCTTAGACACCAAGTACTCAAATTAATAGTGTCATATCTAGTAAAATTACTTCATTGAAGCCGAAAGAAAATAATGCAATTTTAATAATTTTGAAAACTACTCAGGTTATAACTCAGTAGTTGCTCCCAAAATATCACATGTATACCACAATATTAATAATAAAATATAATAATGAAATTTTAAATTCACTTATTTACTTATTTTTCTAGTTATCGTTTGATTTACATGGATAAATAGAATGTTTTGTTCCCCCACCGGATATGGTAGAAATTAAGTTTTCTTCCATGTGTGTTTATTATAAAAGAAAATTTGTCTCTTTCAGTAGAAAAATAGTGATTTCCTCACTTGTAGTAATTCATTTAGTGGCTAATGTTTTTTATTCTACGAAAACATTGAAAGTTTCATTCATTGTAAAATTTGCACGGTCTCTTAAATTTCCTAAAACTTATTTAAATTATTATTGATAGTTTTGTACAAATACCAGTATGATGATTTTATATTTATTTTACAACTAAATCCCAAACAAAAGTAATTCACAATTTTCAAACGGAAACATATAGGTTTGAAAGGCCGAGGATATAAAAGCAGTTCCAACATAAAAACAGAGCTTCAGCTAAAAGCTTTAGAAAATTTTCTTAAGCCATTTATCGGTCGAAGCACTCATGCAATGACCAATAAACAGATGTTGTATTCAAAATAACTGCTCAGTAATAATTTATCTGATTATCAGTGGCTTGAAGGGGCTTAAAATACTAGGGGAAAATTTGAATTCAATATATCCCTCTTCATTACTGTACGAAATGCCTTCATAGTAAATTGGCGTTTTGTTCCACCTAATGTTAATATCTAGCACATGGTCTAGAACTAGGCAAATACACCACATGTTTTAATGTGAACAAAACAGACGCTTTTAGATCCCAATGCTATTTAAATTGCAGATATATTACGTTATTTCTCATTTCATAATTAGATTAAACAAATTTTAGAATTTTTCCTGGGTCCCTGGCATCAAGACCACCTATATAATTCATATACCATTATCCTACAACCAACGTACCTAACGCCAACAGTTTCTTTACATGAATTTCGCTTACTTAATTAATATATTTGCTTATAGATTTTCCTTATCAATTAATTGTATTTATTAATACCACTAATTTGTTTGGTATTAATAAGTACCAAACACATGTATAAGATGTTAAGATTTTCATTCCCACAAAATTTTAAAAGAGGTGTTATTCCTAAATGTTATATCCACTTGTGAGACGTATAAAACATAAAGTAACGATTTTTCGAAATTAAAAACTGGCTTTTGCGAACCTCTCTTGCATATTTTTTGTAAGAAAATGCTCTTTTTATCCATAATTATGCATGTCTTTGAGAAGTGGCTTTACAGCATTATCACCCACTGGGCAGGCATTATATTTTATTCAAAGATGTTCAAAGGACTTTGTCCGAATGGCTTAGAGATGTTATTGAAGGATTTTCATCACTTAATCCTTCTGAACTTGCAACAGGATTAGAATGGTTACCTTCATTACTATGTTTTTTCATATTCAATGTAAATTTATCTCTTTTACATTAAAAATCTATAAAATTTGCATCTATGCATTTTTATGTAAATTTCTTTGCATTCCAACCATTTTTTCCATTTTGATTTATTATTTAAATCTGAATACCAAGATTAAAGTTTCCCTGCAGTATGAAACTACTGAAAACGTTTTACGCCTTACTAATCTCTTTTAACGAACTTCCTGTGCGTGTATTTAGTCCTGGAAACAACTGCTTACTGGAACAGTCCGGCAATATTTTTGCCGGACAGTGTACGGAAAAAAAATTCTAATGGCTGATTGATTGATGACGAAGCCGAACACATCCATGTGTGCTAAAGGTTAGGAATGAGAGCATATAAAGGGTTTTTTATTTTTCGTTAGTTTATCAGGTAAGGTTACGGTAGTGTGGCCTAAAATATCGTACGTCACTCGTCCAAAATGTGTTTACCAGACTCGCATGGAAATCCCACACTACGTCGTCCCACGCGGGAACAACTTCAACCGACCGCTTAACACCTATTTTCCTGAGTATTGACGTAATATACTAGTACTTTAAATGTAATATTCATAGTGTAGAAGAAATATTTAATTTTTATTACTTCAAAACAGTCAGCTATTTAGGATAAGTGGTTGTCGAGAAGATATATTAGTCAGGTAAACGTTGCTATGGACATTTCTAGTTCTACAATTACAACACTTAAGTTCCAAAACGTTTGACTGACAATAATTTTATAGACTTTTTTTACTGCAGTAGACATACAAATGATAAAGATTTAAGCTCAAGGAAAAATCCGATTATAACTTATTGATTGAGGAAAAAGGTGGGAATTATGCAGCTAGGGTGAAGTGGAAGAGAGGGGAAGCTCCTTGGGGGATGATTGAATTCTGGAAGGGATCGAAGTAACTCCCCACAATCAGAATGTATTGTCAGTGGGAATCTGGAATTTGAAACATTGTTAGAGACTCCAACGAATATCTTAAAACTCAAGTTTAAAAATGTGAATTGGGTCTAATGTTAATTTTCAACACCGTTCGTAGTTTTATGTAGAGCTTCTTGTGTCTGCAGTAAAAGTTCATGGCCGTATGCGATTAAGTACCATCATTGGTATAACCACCTAAATTTAAATATTCATAATTGCTATTATTTTACTAACCGAGTCCTATTATCTTACCAAGCAAATCATTGTCTACTCTTTCCACAGGCTCGTATAAAAGTTTAATTGATGACACTATAGCGGACTGAGTTTAAATAAAACAGGGCCTTTATATACAGTTTTTGAAATGTAATTGTAGTTTTACCTCATTATTTGGTGTTGTCGAGAATGATCATGAATATTTAAAAATCATTTATAGACTCAGTTATGTATGGACCCGTGTATATACATTTAAAAACACACAATAAGCGTTTATTTCAAGTAATTCACTGAAACTTATTTCAAGCTAAATCTGTGAATTACTTATCTATGCACCCTCTCCCAGCCCTTTTAACAAGTGTAATGAGCGTTAATAGAGCTAGATTGTTTAAAATTTTAAAATTAATAAAAAGTTTTTGGGTAGGGGGAGGAGGTTAGATTTCGTGCTACGCTAGTAATAATATTTATTACAATGTTTAGCTTAGTAGACATTTCTATTACTCTAGAACAAAATACTGTTTCATCTAGGGCAATTTCAAACGTTTCTGCTAAGGAAGTGAAGAAAATATTCTCTTCCAACGAATCCATTAATTCCCAACAAGGACGAGCTCACCCCTCAATAATAGATGAAATCCGGACTTCCGTCTCATGGCGAAGTTTGGAGGGCGAGTCAAACCCAATTTCTGCCCCCTTCCCGTGAATGTGTTAAGCGTTATAAATCTGGCGGAATCTGTCAATCGTCTGGGTCTTTGTCTCCTCAGAGTTGAGGTTTCATCGTGCTGGTAGACCACATCCACACAGGTTTGGAGACGCTAGTACAAGAAACGTCAAATACCTTGGCTCAGAATGTCCATTAGACTAGTGTTATTTTAGCATTGGGCTGAGAGACGATGTTGGCCATATTATTTGACCTGGACGATACTTATTTGTGAAGTAGAAACTGTCGGTGCATTTGAGTAAAAACAGGAAAATGTGAAAGGAAGGAGCGTTTTGTTTTATGCTCTATGATGTAGACGTTGAGTCGCTAGTCAAATATAGAGATATGTGACCCGCCAAGAAAAAGGGACCTTATCTTCCCAGACAAAATTTTACAGGGGAGCAGGTTTAGAGGATAGGGTCAAAAATACATTTCCTGATTTTTATTGTGTCTTACTCTTTATATGTTTGTAAACAATATTTCGTCCATCTTACACCAGAATTTAAATTTTAAAATGGTTAAATAAACTTTTTTTGAAACCTTGCAATCTGTAGAAAGGGGACCTTGACTTCCCTGATGCTATTTTAACACTTTGAAGTTAAGAAAATCCGAGAGTTCTGTGAGGAATAAATGCAGGACTTGATAAGCCTTCATCCAGGAATCAGATCATGAAAATGTACAGGATCTTCTAAAAGAAGTAGTAGACGACGTAGCTCCTGATCCATGTGAAGTTTCAAAGCAAACAAAAATATACTAGAAGGTCAACAATAAAAAAGTAAAAACTCAGTCATCAATATAATGTCATATTCTGTTAAGATTTTTATAATAAATTCTTATTTGAATATAAAATTAAAATTAACTTTAGTTTTCATCATGTATCAAGACATTTTGTCTTAAAAACATCGTGTTTTTTTACCAATCCCATATATTTAAGCAATATTTGACCAAAAATACAAACAATTGGCATACATTCAATGGTTTATTCATATTCAGCATTAAATTTCTGACAAAATAATATAGAAAACATAATCAATAATGTAAGTAGTAACAAAAAATTTAAGTTAGAAATTTGCAAATCTTTAGAACTCGATTTACTAAAATTTATGTTTTTAATATTTCAAATTTAAAAATTTATAACTCAGGCATTTTTTAATATATCTTGAAAATTCTTTCACCAGTTTGTTTGGTGTTTAATGTAAATTAATGATATACTAAAAACTCATTTTCGAAAAAATAGAAGTTAAGGTCCCTTTTCCCTTGGCGGGTCACAATATAAAAATATCGAGTAAATTATCTTGGCCCAGCCCACCCGTTGCTTACGGAGGACGAGGGCCACTTTATTTGACTCGGACGTTACCTAGATGTGAGGTTGAAACTGTCTTGCAAGTGAATAACAAGGAAAAAATGAAAGAAAGAAGTGTTGTGTTTTGTCAATTATACATAAACCAAAAACAGACACACTTTAAATTTATAATATAATTATCTAACAATTTAAATGAGTTTTTAATTGTCATCTGGAAGAAGGCGGCAAACATTTATTAGATACAATTTCCAATTAATTGAACAACATTTATTGTGATATCAGCAATGAAATTATTAGTAGCTGTTTAAATTCTATTTAAACGAGTATTCACTCTAATCTTACAGTTGAAAAGGAATTTACACAATATTGAACGAAAAGGTTATCCACAGTTAAAAGTATAAATAGAAACTGAAGATTTCTTTGGTTTTATGATTAAAGGAATGAAAATTCCAAAAGTGTGAAAGGAGATTAGATCAGAGCAGTTCCAATATTGACACTGAGAGGCGGCAGTGCGTTGGGGCGAACCGGCGTGGGTAGATGTGACAGTGAGCTGAGATGATAAAAACACGTGCTGTGTGTGAGAGGCTGGAGTGATGTCAGTTTACTTAAATCTGATTAATATTTATTTCTTCTCGAGACACATTTGATATCGCAATTATTAACTTTAACTGGATCTCCGTAAGTTTGAAGTATGAAGGTTAGGTGAAAGTAATATACTATTTAATCATACTGACTCGGAAATATCAGTTTTCTGTTCCTTTTTTTAAGCACGAAAGTTATCCATTGCCGGCCAAAAAAATCCGCAATAATTTTTTGCCTTCCGGACTAGGCCGGAAAAATGAAGTAACCAATCAGCTGATTTACAGCAATCCGACGTTTAATGCTTGTTTATTGGTTACTTTTTAGAGGAATGTAGTGGCAGTACTGGCAGTAGCAAATGTTTGTTCTGATTTTTATAGGTTAGGTTTGAAGGACTGAGAAACGTATTGGTCTATGCAGAACCTACTTTATGATTGAAAGTATATATTTTTCTGAGTAGTATGTAAAAAGTATCGTACGTTTCACGGCCGGAAAGTTTTACCGAACTACCACGAAAATCCCGCACTCGCTTTCACTCGCGCGGGAACTCTCATGCTTGTCCGGCAAAACAGTACTTTCCGGCCTTTTAACGTAATATACTATTTTCTTAGCTTATTATTACGAGATTTAGTGGAGTGGATGAGATATTAATAATTACGAATCGGAAAATGGAAAATTATATTTTGAAACTTTAATCATAAACATCAACTTTAAGTGATAAAGCAATCTAACTGTAGCTGGATCACAGTAATTAAACAAAAATATCAACCAACAGTCAACGAAATTCTATAGTGTGACGATTTTATATCTGTAAACGTAAACGTATCGTTAATTGAAAGTCTTTTTTATTGAACTCTTCAACCAATAGTCCAGGCATGGAATGCTCAAAAACAGGTATAGAGGGAATTTCTGACAATTTTTGACTGCAGCTTTGTTTGGACTAGGTAGGAGCTGAACATATCATAGGTCCCCATCCGTAGCCCTTGAGCGGGGGGAGGGAGGGGGGTCTAAAGGTTTGATTTTTTGTTTTTTCCTTAATATCTTGAAAACTATCAACTTCTAGTATTCCCTATGAAATTGGAAAATTACAGAAAGTTAAATTTTCTGGAAAATGAACAGCATTCAGGGAATATTGAAAAAATTACCAGTAATTTGACATCTCAATTATAAAAATTGGTCTAAAGTAAAGGTGTTGGCGAGCTCACAAAAACGTAATTTTTCAAGAAATTGTAACAAACTGTAATAATCTCTTGAAAAATAACGTTTATTGTGACCTCGCCAACCCCTTTATTTTAGACCAATATTTATGATTGAGGTGTCAAATTACTGGAAATTTTGTCATTTTCTGAATGCTGTTAATTTTCCTTTAGGTGAAAAAAGTATTGCCCAATTAGGCATCTACGTTACCCACAAATTTACATGCATTTCTTATGGCATGGATATGTTTTAAATTATTAATGAAATTAGTGCTTTCCTTGTAAATGGTTGGGCAAAGTAGACATATTATATACTTTTCTTACAGGAAATTTAATTTTCTTTAATCTTTAATTTTAATAGGGAGTACTAAAAATTGATAGTTTACATGATATTTAGGAGAAACCAAAAAAATGTACTTTAGACCCCCTCCCTCCCCCTCTCAAGAGCTATGGACGGGGACTTTTGATATGTTCACCTCCTACCTAGTCCAAACAAAGCTGCAAAGTCAAAAATTGTGTTCCTAAAAATTACCTCTTTACCTTTTCGTTGCCTGGACTACAATGTTTGAAATTCCTTTGAACTACAAGAGAGTTAACCATTTTGGGTAGCCTTCAATATTTTAAAATCCAAATACAGACTTTGCTTACAGCACATATCATATGGTTACAATTTATTTTTCTAATCACTAAATAGAATGGATATAAACATTCCCTAGGATGGACTGCCTCCTCACTAATTGGTTTTTTTTCCTATAATGTTATTATAGGAACAAATTTGAAGTCTCAGTTAGTTAATTTTTACTGGATCTCCGTAAAATTTCAGGTATGGAGATGAGTGAAGGTAAAAAATATTTTTATACTTTATTATTACGATATTTAGCTGAGTAGATGAGATATTAATAATTATGAATAAAAAAAATGGTAATAATGGTTTAAAAATTTAATTTTAAACATAGATTTTAAGTATTAACGTATTTTAACTGTAGGTGGATCTCAGTAACCAAACTCATAATGAAACAGGCACAAATAATTCTATGGTCTGACGATTTTAAAATTGTAGACGAAATCGTATCATTGAATGTTCTTTTATTCAACTCTTTAACCATTGTTCGATATTCCTTTAAACTACAAGAGAGTTCGCCATTTTGGGTAGCCTTGAATATTTTGGAATCCAGAATAAATGCATTAATAAATGCTTTATTTACTGTTCATATCGTATGGTTTGTATTTTTTCTAATCACTAAATAGTATGGATCTACACCTTCCCTAGGAGCATATGGTCTGCCTCTCCACTAATCGGTTCTCTCATATACAAATGTTGTTATAGGGGGTGGGGGGTCACTTTGCACACTCATCGAATACAGCATAATTCCCTCCTAACTAAAAGAGAAGTCACCATTTTAGTTAGCTTTAAATATTTAGGAATCCAAAAGTAATACGGCCTAGTAAGAGTACAAAGAGGAAATGCTTATAAAATAGTTTGAGCTTATATGAAATATTTTCATCGTGAAGTAATAGTATACTGTATTACGTTACTAGCCCGGTAAGTACCATTTTACCGGGATTTTCATGCAAGTACGCTTAAACTTACCCGGCATGTGACGCACGATACTTTACATCAAACAACTCAGAAAAATTTTTACCTTTTACCTTCGGCGTTATCCCGTTGACCGTGGTTACACAGCATGAGACCAGTCAGTTTATAGGCTATTAGCCCAGGTTAATATAGAGTCAAACATAGGTTAAAAGTAGGTTAGGTTAGGTAAGGTGTTAAGGTAGTATCAAAAACTCATCAATAGTGTAAGCACACTGTGAGACAAGATCTTGCTTGTGGGTCATTATAAACTTAGAGATAGGCTGTATACATTTAATGTTGGCCGGAAGCTATTGGAAACGTTTAGCCCCAAAAAATTAGTTTTTTCTCAAACTTTGACAAGTTATGTGAGATAGCAGTTCTATTATTTATATATCTAGTGTTGTAATTATGGATAGGAGTATTGCTAACTGATTGGTTTTCTTGGCGTGCAAAATTATTTCATAAATAAAAAGGCAAGGTACAGTTAAGATGTTAAGTTGTTTGAAAAATCAGAACAATGGTCTCTAGCCCTGTCTAAAAATATACCTAACAGGTCTTTTCTGCAGTTTGAATATGGTCTCTAAGTTGCGTTCGAAAATTAGTATGATGAAAAGACCCTTAGCGACATATCTTTCAATTCATATTGAAATTAGTTCGATGAACAAACAATATAAAAAAAATTAAAAGTAATGAAGGTATTTGAAGACTTATATAGTGATTATTTAAATATATTTGTCCTGAGAATCAAAGCTACATAAACTTCAAATGTGTAAAAGTAGATTTGAGCGAAGCAGTTTCAATATAGACACTGAGAGGCGGCAGTGCGGCGAAGGGAACTGGTGTGTGAAGGCGTCTGACACTGAGGAAAGAAACATCACTTGACTTGATGTGTGAGTCGCTCGAGTGATGTCAATTTACTTAAATCAGACTAATGGTTTATTTATTTATACTTATGTTGATTTTAGCTCTTTTTGTCGACTGATCGTTTTGTAATGAAAGATAGAGTATAAGTTAGTATAAGGACAAATTAAATATTATTGCAATGGCATTTCTTGACATTTCAAATTTTTTTTTAAGTGAGGGAAGCCCATCAAATGAAATTCTGGACAGTTTATTGTAAACTTCATTTTATACATTTTAAGTTGTGTATTACAAGAGTCTAGCTGTTGCTAGATCATAGTAAAAAAAGTACTGTACCGACCAGTACTTGAACGTAAAACTAAAGCAGTGCTTATGTTTTTGATACAGTATACCGTTGATTAAAAATTATTTTCTTCTATCCACCTCCTAAATAATCCTCAATTTCTCATTGTTAACATAAATATCCCTTAAACGACAAATCAATTGACCATTTCAATGATTGTAGAATATCTAGAATCTCAAAAATCAAGACAGCTCTAGGTGCTTAATACGAATACACTGAGTGATTATCATATAATAATTCCAAGTTCGCCTACATAAATAGTTATTTCAATAATTCAACATAGGTAGTAAAATTTTAAACCAAATAATTATTTAAATAATAAGTGATTCGTTTCGTATAATATATTAGGCATGGGACTCAAAACATGTTGGTTAGATAATTAACAATATGTAAACTTCAATAATCTCAGCGGTGCCAATTAATTAATTATTCATTCATCATTAATTAATTAATCGCTTAGCTTTTAATTAATAAATTAACTTTGTCTGACTGAGATTGAGAGAAACTGAAGGCGTTTTTTGACACCGAGATGGATGTGTTAATATTCGAGTCAGTCTAATATTAACGTCACATTTTACTCACTCCAAATTGTAAAGTTATTTCTTCTCGCGTTTATTTATGCTATTTTATATTTATTTCACTTTTAATAAACTAACAAGCAATCATACATGAGTAGTGGTGTTATAAGGAAGCAAATAATCGTAAATTACTCATTATTTGGAATATATGTAGTTGTGTGAGAGTGAAATCAACAGTAACATAAATTAAATACGTAATTATAAGCAGAGAAACTTAAAGCCTAACACCGTCAGTAAATTAATAAACTGAAACAATTTCTTATCCAAGTGCATCACTTTTGCCCTTTAGACAGTAGAGTAATTATTACTTAATTGCCACCCCACTGAGCTAGGGAAGGCGATACTCGAATGACCTGTGGGGCTCGGTAAGGGAGTAATGACCAGAACTGGGGGATGTTAGATCTTGGGGTTGTAGCTTCTAATTAATTGAAATTATTATATTAAATAACCCGATTTTTTATGGCGATATGAGAGGGTTTGTTATCCTTGCGTTAAGCATTTTGTATGTAACATAGAAATTAATAACGGTCAATTAATTTTGAGGGGGTTTCTAAATTTTGTTCAAATTTGGTGTATTTTATCCATACAACTGAACTCGTGCTTTATCTCCAGAAAAACTAATAAGAAATAGTTAAAATGTATCACGACAAATTAAATGTTCTAAACAATTTAAATGAACCAATATAATGATGATAATATTTTAGATAATGTTTGTTCAATTAAAATTATCGTACTTGGACGTTCTCCCGGTTTTTTTTGTCCTCCCAAAAAATAATTTTAGATTGCGAGTCTGTAAATTAGGTGTTAATTTCTTGAGCAAAATAATATTATCGCTTACAAATTAATTTTGATGCTTCCAGCAAGCTGTACTCAAAATTAATATTTTTGGGCGTGTCAATATAAGATTTTTAACAAACTTACCAATTATGACTGAATTATAAAAATACAGAGATTTACCTTTTTAACCTTGAACACGTTAACTGTCTCATGTCTCCCCGTTAAGTCTCAATGTCATAAATATTTTAATTCACAAAGTCTCCATATTTTTAAACTAAATAAGAATGCGTACATCGTGACTGAAGTTTCGATTCCATTCATGTCTTTGACTAAGACCGGATGTGGTTCAAATAAAGCAGACTTAATAATCTCTTTTATCCAAGTTGATTAAAAAGTTAAAGTCTATGGAACGTATGCTTTGAAAGTTTGTCTTCGTATATCCACCACAGCGCTTTCATTCAGAGGAATGTATTAAATATATATAAGGTTATAAAGCTTGGTGGTTAAGTCAAAATGGTGGATCAAAGACACGATTTTTGAAATACATTATATATTTTGTAAAATGTACGAAATTATAACTATTTTTATATTAAATTTCAGATTAGGGGTTAAAATTAAGATTTAGAAAACATAATAATTGCTAAGAAATGGCCTACATGGTTAATATATGGTGTAATTAATTACTCACATCTTTTATATTATATTAACTATTTTTTATACAATAGCATACTCACATATAAGAGAAACTTCGTATGAAAGCCACCTTTTAAAAACAAACAATATTAATCCGTGTAAATGTATGCATTATCTATCACCTTATGAAAATAAAAAATATAAATAAATTTAAAATAAAAATAAAAATAAAAATAAATTTGTGTTAATATGTTTGTGTAATTAAATTATGGGATATGTAGTGTTTAGAGAGTTATATTTTTGTATGCTTTTATTCCTAATTAAAAGACAATTGGTTTAAATGCCGTTTAGTTTCCAAAATAATCATGGAAATTAGTTGTCTGTTGATTATAAAATAGGAAATTAGATTGCCTTCCCTCTTTTAAATTTAATAAACAAAGTGAACAAGCTCAGTAATCTATGCAAGCTTCAATAAATATTAGCTTTTTCCTACCTTGCCTATTGTTTCAGTATTACATAAAATTTTAATACAAATAGCCTTATTTTGAATATCCTAAATCATAATTAGTTAAAATATTAAGAGTGCAATCACTGCACTTATTATTTTGCACCACTGCTTATTTTTGCAGTCTTCTATATTACGACTGGGCTGTCCACACATTTTAAAGTAAAATTTAGACCAAACCAAAATCCAAACATATGTTTTGAATTGAAAATTATTTTGATTATTGTAATCTTAATAGGATATAACATCCCTAAATATCATATAATATCTGTCGGAGTCAAAACACTTTTACCGTATTCCCACATTATAGTTAAGACATAAAAACTAAATTCGAGTAACGAGTATTATCAAAGCAGACCTGGTTATAAATATTAAAGTTTTATATTTTTTATTTTTGTTATTATTTTACTTGCTTTTCTGTAGTTTCAATAGCCATACTAGGATGAAATATCCGTACTTAAATATTATGTTAACGCTTATATACTCGTCAGTGTTAAGATGAAAAAAAAAATCATCAGCCTTTTTATGTATTGATTTAACAGTAACCTTTATTAATTCCTTCTATGCTCTGGTGTCATTCATATTTAAATATACATAGTCAAGCAACTAGTTTAAATCATTTTTACTGTCTCCGCTGCTGCAAAACTATATCTAAACAAATGGTTTTAGTTTTCAACCCTGCCAATGAATATGAACTAAGCGATTGCAAAATCTTAGTGTCTATAAATCTTTTAAAAATAAAATGTTATTCATTCACAAACAAAGCTAAATTGAAGTGATAAAAAATTGTGATAAAAATTTGTAGTAGGAGAAGTTACCATTTAATAGCAATGGAAACATTCGCTGCCGTTATGTATTTTAAGCCAAATAGATGACGATGAGGATCATATCCCAACATTATTTCCGGCGCGGTCAGCTGACCGCAACTGCAAATGTTGAAACAAATCCACCCACAACACCAACTGCTGATTTTCTGTTTTATTTTGGTCAGACTTAAAATTGTGTTGATAAGATCATGAAAACATTTCCTTACTATTCCATACAAATACTGAATCTATTAATTTAATCCCCAATATGACCTACAGTATCCGTAATTTTAATTAAGTTTGAATGGGTTTTATTTTATCATAAACATACAATGATTGGAGATTGAAATTTTTTATCAATCCCATGCCATTTTATTTCATTATGAATTCACAGCACACAAAAATCGTGACTGTCTTCTAGTTTTTTATGTTCTTAGTTTATTTGACTAATATAATAAAGCTAAAATATATATGCAAATAGGCATTATCATCTATAATTATTTTGTTGATAAACGTACATTAATTAAAGTAAATAGTTAAGTCTTGATTATATGGGTCAACTTATTTTGTTTAATTCAACTACTATTTAGTTATTAGGATGTCTTGTGAAGTAAGTCAGTAACTTAGCTGTAAATTTGATTACGAGTATAAAAATAATCAGTTCTATATTAAGTTACCATATATTTTAATGTGAGAACTTAAACTCGTACATTCTTTTAATGTGAGTTTTACAGGAAATACATAAAATAAAAGTTTAACTAAACTTCTCTAAAGTTATTAGGTATGAAAATTAATAAAATTATATTTTCAAAACGTGCAGCCTAATTGCAGGAAACAATGGAGCGTTTATTAATTCAGGCAATATTAACAATGAGCGAGGGAGTTTTATGATGTATTCGAATGTCACGTGGTTCCGGATTCATCTCAAATCCGGAAATGTTTATTTGAAAGAGCCTTATGGATAGTGAACTAAATCCACGACGGTTATTTTAGTGAGAAAAGTTGGAAACTATCAGTGGATGTCGACAAAATATATTACAATTTACTGTACATCAGTTTTTTTATAAGTAATGTAAGATTTTTTGTGACTCCATAACACCATCACTTAAGGATGATTCCAGGAGAATTTGTCAAAATGAAATCGCTATAAATGAACCTTGTGAAGAAATAAATCTGCGATCTGGAATAAGCAAATGTGACTTTAATATGAGACCAAACTTGTTATTTATTTCTTATCATTTCCATCTTGGTGTCAAAAACGTCCTCACACCAGTTCGTCACACCGTTCTCCCGCGCATCAGACGGAGTCAGTATTGGTGCTGCTGAAATTATTGACGTTTGCGTGAACTTTATTATATGACCAAAAATGTTTAGGATTCATGTGCAATTCTTAAAATGCATGTTGCTTATTATAAGATGCAATATCTTGATTTCCAGAAAAGATACAAATCAGTATATTACAGTATAAAGTATTCTCCATTTCATCATATTTTCCATTTCATCACTGCAGTCATTCGAATAATATATCCAAATTTAACTACTTTTACTTAGGGTTCTGTTTGTAACGGTGAGCTTTATAATATTCAAATAAACCTACTCAATACTCTTAAAATGTTACCCTAACACTTTGTAATTTTTTCAGGAATAAAAAAATTTACAAAGTGTACATTTTGTAAATTTTTGTAGAGATATTTTCTATAATTAACCGGCAAATTGTTAATTTATTCTGTTTTTAATTGAGAGTTGAAAAACTCGAAGATAGGTTAGAATTTTTAAATAAAAAAATCGTTAGATAATTATCTCAAAAACGTAAGCTCTTTGTTTTAATGTCTGTTTTTTTTTGTTGTGATTGGTGGAGTATTTTTTTTAATTTCGGAGATCTAGATGTGAATTTCCATAGCATATTCTTAAAATAGGTCCTTGAAAATGAAGTCTACAACATATTTTCCATAGTTTCATTTGATGAATGTTAACACACAAAAAAATTATATATTTTGAAATGGCAAATTATCCTTAATGAAAAAATATTTGAGTTCTTTCCTATACTTTTACCCTACAAGATCAGTCAACAAAATGAGCTAAGGACTACATAACTATAACGAGAATAAATAAACCTCTGATCTTGTTTAAGCAAATTTACATCACGCGAGCGACTCTCACATCAAGTGATGTTTCTTTCCTCAGTGTCAAACGCCTCCACACACCAGTTCCCATCGCCGCACTGCCGCCTCTCTGTGTCTATATTGGAACTTCTCCGTTCAAATATACTTTTACACTTTTTAATTTTGCAAGACTTTAATTCTCTGGGCAAATAGATTTTAAGTATTTATCAATATGATTTATAATCCTATTAATTTTACGTTCTTTTATGTTGTTTGTGCATTGAACCAATTCCATTAATTGATTGAATGAACTATCACTAAAGGTACTTACCTAACGATGAAAATATTTCATAGAACCACAACATTTCATAAGAAATTCCTCTCTGTACTCCTACTGAGCCATATTGCACGGCCTAAATAATTTTGGATTCCTTAATATTCAAAACTGACCAAAATGGTGAACTCTCTTTTAGCTGAAAAGATATTGTGCTATATTGAAAGAGTGTGCAATTTGAAGCCCCTCCCCTATAGTAAAGTTTGTATAGAAAAAAATAAATCGGTTAAGAGGTAGTCCATGTGCTGTTAGGGATGGTTTTCAGCCATTCTATTTAGTGATAATAAAATACAAACCATATATTATGAACGGTAAGAAAAGCCTATATCAGTGCATATACAGGGTGAGGCAGACGTTTTACGGGAGTACGGTTTAACCTAGAAACGCCAAATAAAATTATTCCCCCCTAAATCACTTATGAAGAATTCATTTAAAATATTTACAACATGATCTGAGCACAGGGTGTTCCATAAATGAAGGTCACGAGTTCGAATCTCGAAAATTTCTTATGTAAGCCTATGACACATTTTACATTTTTAGAAAGGTCTTGTTTAGAGGAAAACTTTGTTGAAAACAGAACCTAATTATCTCAACCCGTCTTAAGATGGCGGTCAGTTCTTTTTTGCTTATTGACGGAATACCCTGTATTTTCGAAACCGCTAAACATTTTTCAGTTCTGATTGAAAATTCGTAATCCTGGTAAACTCAGCTTAACAGTGATGTGTTACATGTCATAATTTTCAAAATTATCAATTTTTACCAGAATTTGATTTTTTTGTAATGTTGTTAGCCTTGTAAATCAAAAAAGTCAAAGGGCACCATATGGAAAATAGCATATTATTTTAAGCGTCTTTTAAAGACGAACAACTTTTCAATTTACACCTACTGTCTATTTTTTGTAGTGTTGTAGTAATAAGCCAAAAACTCAATTTTTCCATATAAAATGCATGTTAATTGCATTATGGAACAGCAAAAGATTTTTTACCCACCTTATTATCAAGCTATTCTTTAAGGAAATGTGTAATAATGATATTTTTCGTTAGATTTTTTAATTTTTAAAAGTTCTCAGATCCAAAGATTGTAAAAAAGCCTAAAAGTCAAGATTATAATCAAAATAGCAAGGTATAATACATTTTATGTAAAATAAAATGTGTTTTTAAAATGAACATTTAATGGATTTCAATTTTTTCTCTATCTCTTACGTCAGCCGAAACCCCTTATTATGCCAGTTTACGAGATTTAACACTACTTATTTTTATTTAAACAAACAGGTTTTTAAGATTAAATTGAAAACAAATTTAAGATTAAATTGGTGGTCTTTGTAATGAAAAAGGGAAAAAATACAACATGCAGCGATTTATCAATGTGGCTTTATTCTTTTTTGGTATTTATTAATTTTTATCTTTATCAATGATTCCAATAACATAATTCATGCTTTTAGAATTTTTTACAATCTTCGGATTTGAGAATTTTCACAAATTACAAAAATCTAATTACAAATGTCACTATTACACATTCCCTTAAAGAATAGCGTGATAATAAGCTGGGGAAAAATCTTCTGCTGTTCCGTAATGGAATTAACATGCAATTTATAAGGAAAAATTGAGTTTTTAGCTTATTACTACAATACTAAAAAATAGACAATAAGTGTAAATTGAAAAGTTGTTCGTCTTTAAATGACGGTTAAAATGATATGCTATTTGCCATATGGTGCCATTTGTCTTTTTTGATTTACTGGGCTATCAACATTACTAAAAAATCTAATTCTGGTAAAAATTGATAATTTTGAAAATTATGACACGTAACACATCATTGTAACGCTGAGTTTACCAGTCAGCTGAATTTTCAATCAGAACTGAAAAATGTTTAGCGGTTTCGAAAATACAGGGTATTCCGTCAATAAGAAAAAAAAAATCAAAGAACTGACCGCCATCTTATGAAGGTTTGAGATAACTATGTTCTGTTTTCACCAAAATTTTCCTCTAAACAAGACCTTTCTACAAATGTACAATGTGTCATAGGTTTACATAAGAAAATTTCGAGATTCGAACTCGTGACCTTCATTTATGGATCACCCTGTGCTCAGATCATGTTGTAAATATTTTAAATGAATTCTTCATAAGTGATTTATGGGGGAATAATTTTATTTGGCGTTACTAGGTTAAATCTTACTTCCGTAAAACTATGTGCACGGGTGGTCTGCCTCACCCTGTATATTGGATTCCAAAATATACAAGGCTACCCAAAATGGGGAAATCTCTCCCCAGTTTAAATGAGTTTCTTAAAAAAATAGTTAGAGAGTTTAATAAAAGAAATATGTCTTCAATCAATGATATGGTTTCAACTACAGAGTGAAAATTGTCAGACCATATAACTATTGTTAAATGTTGGTTGATCCTTAACTTTAATTTATGTGATTTAGCTATAGTTATATTACTTTAATACTTAAAATTTATGTTTAAAATAAAAGTTTCAAAACATAATTTACATTTATCCGATTTGCAATAATTATTAAAAATATTAAGCTAAGAAAAATATGTTTTACTTTTATTTATCTCTATACCTCAAATTTTACGGGTATCCAGTGAAAATGAATTAGCTGAAACTGAACGTGTGTCTTGAGAAGAAATAACCATTAATCTGATTGAAGCAAATAGGCATCACTCCAGCCTCTCACTCATAGCACGTGTATCTTATCACCCCAGCTCAGTGTCAAACGCCTTCACACGCCAGTTCGCCCCACCGCACCGCTGCCTGTCTGTGTCAATCTTGGAACGGCACAAATCAAATATCCTTTCAAACTTTTGGAATTTGTGTACCTTTAATCATAAAACCAAATAAATCTGCAGTTAATATACACGTTCAACAAAACAAAAAGGACCCACACCGTTAAAAAGGTCCAATGCTAAAATGAACACTAGACTAATAAGCAGTTTGGCCAGGGTACTTGACCTTTTTTTGTTTTAGCGACTTCGAACCGGTGTGGATGTTTCTACCAGCTTCTATAAAACCACAACTCTAGGGAAACAATAGGCCAGAAGATTGACAGATTCCGCCGGATTTATAACGCTTAACACATTCACGGGAAGGGGGCAGAAGATTGGGTTTGACTCGCCCTCCAAACTTTGCCATGAGACGGAAGTCCGGATTTCATCTATTATTGAGGGGCGAGCTCCTCCTTGTTGGGAATTAATGGATTCGCTGTAAGAGAAGATTTTCTTCACTTCCTTAACAGGAACGTTTGAAAATTAGCCTCTACAGAACAGTCTTTTGTTCAACAATGATAAAAACCTTTATTGATTTAGCAAATCATTGTAATAAATATGATTACTGGCGTTAAATTAAATCTAGCCTCCCCCAAAAAATGGACAACTTTTGTTAATTTTTTTAAGTTTAAAATAAACAAAACAAAAATATACCCTAGCTCAAATTACATTACATTTCTGTTTGGGGATTTGTTAAGTGTGGGGAGAGAGGTGGGTTAGTAACTTGTCGCATTTTTAGTTTGATATAAGTTGCAGTAAAATAACTTTAAACAATCGCTTATTGTGTGTTTTGTAATATAAATGAGTCCAGAAATACTACATTTCGTTACTAGTCCGGAAAGTGGCTGTTATGGGTACGAGATAGTGTTTCAATTACGAGGCATAGCCGAGTGTTCTTCAGGCATATTTTAATCAACCATGTTTATATTTGTATGTTTGTAAACACTCCTTAACATTACTAGTACTTTTTCCAGTTTTTACATTACAGTTTACACAACCCACCTGGTAACGGTTAGTTTCTATCACAGCTGAGAGTATTTGAAACAGTAGTTTAACGCGATGGTATGATGAAAAAGAAATTGATAGACATTCTATGTCAGCAAAAAATACAGGGATAAACATGTAATTAAGTTTTATGAATTAATTTCATGCGACTTATTTAATCAACTGTCAATACGTATCTGTGTCAATACAATTTATAGTTTGGTAAGACGATAGAACCCTGTTGATAAAATAATAGTTATCAATAGTAATTACATTTAGGCTGCTAAATCAATGATGTTCGGTACTTAAGTTCCAAAACGTTTAACCTACAATCATTTTATAAACTTTTTTTACTGATGTAGACATACAAATGATAACGGAAAAGATTTGTGTTCAAGGAAAAACCCGATTATAACTTATCGATTGAGGAAAAAGGTGGAAATTATGCAGCTAGGGTGAAGTGTGAGAGAGGGGAAGATCCTTGGGGGATGATTGCATTCTGGAAGGGATCGAAGTAACTCTCCACAATCAGAATGTATTGTCAGTGGAAATCTGGAATTTGAAACATTGTTAGAGACTCCAACGAATATCTTGAAACTCGTTGCTTATCTTGAAACTTGCTGGAACTATCTATTGTAATAGATTTCCTGACAATCATATATATTACTAGTGGCTTCAAGGGGCTTAGAGCCCCTAATTTTTAAACACTTTTCATAGTTTTATGTAGAGCTTTTTGTGTCTACAGGAAACTGTGTTTATTTATAATGACGACAAGCTGCTTGGACTGTCTATTGTAATAGATTTCCTGACAATCATATATATTACTAGTGGCTTGAAGGGGCTTTAAGTCCCTAAGGAGATAAAATTCAAATGATTCTATATTATAGTACAAAATACCGTCATAGCAATCTCAATCTACTTTATATTGATATCTAGTCTACTACATGATTTTCAATCAAGTATCATCATTTACATGTTTTATGTAAACAAAGCAGACGTTTTTAGATCCAACGCTTTTTAAATGGCAGATATCTTACGTTATTTCTCGTTTTCTGGTGAATATCAAGCAGTTTCATTATTTTTCCCCGCCATCACAGAATAGATACCTTTAATTTGAGCCCTCTCTCATCTTTCTATGACTTGCCAGACGCCCACAATTTTGAGCAAACAGCCGCCTTATGAAATTAAATATATGATGATTTACTCATAAATCTGGTTCAAATTTGTATTAATTGTGTCTAAAGTTAATTTTTCAGGGTTCAGGGTTTTATATAGAGCTTTTTGTGTCTACAGTACAAGTTACGGCCATGTCATCATGGCCGTGTGCGATTGGACACCGCCATTGGTATAACCACCTAAATTTAAATATTAATTATTACTATTATTCATTAACAGAGTCCTATTATATTACCAAGCAAGTCATTGTCTATTCTTCCCACAGACTCGTATAAAATTTAATTGATGATACTGTAGCGTAGTGAGTTTAAATAAAACTGGGAATTTATATATAGTTTTTAAAATGTAATTGCAGTTTTACCGTCTTAATTTGTGGTGATAATGAATGATCATAAATATGTTAAATCATTTATGGACTCAGCTATGTATGGACCCATTTATATATTCAATAACACACAAAAGCGTTTATTATAAGGTAATTAACTGAAAATTATTTCAAGCTAAATCTGTGAATTACTTACCTATGCACTCTCTCCCAGCCCTTCTAACAAGTGTAATGAGCTAATAGAGCTAGTTTTTCTTTATAATTTTAAAATTAGTTTTTGGTTTTTTTATTGGGTGGGGGGAGGAGGTTAGATTTTGCGCTACGCCAGTAATAATATTAATACAATGTTTAGCTTAGTAGAAATTTCTATAATTCTAGAACCAAATACTGATTCATCTACGTCAATTTCAAACGATTCTGCTAAGAAAGTGAAGAAAATATTCTCTTACAACGAATCCATTAATTCCCAACAAGGAGGAGCTCACCCCTCAATAATAGATGAAATCCGGACTTCCGTCTCATGGCGAAGTTTGGAGGGCGAGTCAAACCCAATTTCTGCCCCCTTCCCGTGAATGTGTTAAGCGTTATAAATCTGGCGGAATCTGTCAATCTTTTGGGCCTTTGTCTCCTCAGAGTTGAGGTTTCATCGTGCTGGTAGACCACATCCACACAGGTTTGGAGACGCTAGTACAAGAAACGTCAAATACCTTGGCTCAGAA
Source organism: Flexamia atlantica (assembly GCA_035578135.1). Lineage (NCBI taxonomy): Eukaryota > Metazoa > Arthropoda > Insecta > Hemiptera > Cicadellidae > Flexamia > Flexamia atlantica. The sequence continues at coordinate 6,941,605 of JAQJVK010000026.1, read as the reverse complement.
TGTCCATTAGACTAGTGTTAATATTAGCATTGGGCTGAGAGGCGATGTGGGCCATGTTATTTGACCTGGACGATAATTATTTGTGAAGTAGAAACTTTCGGTGCATTTGAGTAAAAAAAAGAAAATACAAAAGGAAGGAGCGTTTTGGTTTGTTCCCTATGATGTAGTCGCTAGAAACAGTTTTACATTATACATTGCTTGAAATGGCAACCTACCCAGGTAGGTATTTTAAGCCAAGTCCGAATGACAGATGAGTGAAGGAAGATTGTGGCGCGATCTTGTAGTCTCGTTACTGACTAGGGCCGACATGTTCCTTAAACAGGGTTTTTAATTAATAGCCCAACAGCCAATGACAACTATGGGACCTACATTTTAACATGGTATCCGAAACACAATTTTGGCTGGTTTACATGTTACGAACTGGTGTAATTATGAGGACGGTGCTATGAACGTAGTATTTAATAGTGTGGACGTTGATCCCCACTAGGGAACACACACCATTGCTCATAACTATCCATAATTCGTGACCTCCAAGCAGCTGGATTACAGGACGCGCCACCGTCCCAGGCTTGGAGACTGGGAGTGGCAAATTATTTTATTTTATTTATACGCCATTTTTTATATAATGGCGAGTATGAAAAATTAAACGCCACCTCCCTCCTGATATAAAAGGAAGGAGCGTTTTTATTTGTGCTCTATGATATTGATGTTAGGGATGAAGTCGCTAGTCAAATATAGAATTATATAAACAGGTCAAGTCAATTATCTTGGCCCAGTTCGGCCGTTGCTTACGGTTCGCGAGGGCCACGTTATCCGACTCGGACTTTATTTCCCTTTCGTGCAAGTGAACAACAAGGAAAAAGTGAAAGGAAGAAGTGTTGAGTTTTGTGTAACCAAACACAAACCAAAAACAGACACACTTTAAATTTATAATATAAGTATCTAAAAATCGAAATGAGTTTTTAATTGTGATCTGGAAGATCGCGGCGTAAAATTGCAAAGTAAACTTTCCAGTTCATCGAAGAACTTTTATATTGCGATATAAACAATGAAATCATTAGTAGCTGTTAAAATTCTATTTAAATGAGCATTCATTCTAATCGTACAGTTGAATTGGAAACAGCAAAATATTGAACGAAAAGGTTATCCACGGTTAAAAGTATAAATAGAAACTGAAGATTTCTTTGGTTTCATGATTGAAGGAATGAAAATTCCAAAAGTGTGAAAGGAGTTTAGATTAGATCAGAGCAGTTCCAATATTGACGTTGGCGTTGGTGCGTTGGGGCGAACCGGCGTGGGAAGGCGTGGCAGTAAGCTGAGATGATAAAAACACGTGCTGTGTGTGAGAGGCTGGAGTGATGTCAGTTTACTTAAATCTGATTGTGTATTTATTTATTCTCAAGACAAATTTGAAGTCTCAGTTAGTTAATTTTTACTGGATCTCCGTAAAATTTCAGGTATGGGGATGAGTGAAGGTAAAATAAATTTTTCATAGCTTATTATTACGATATTTAGTTGAGTAGATGTGATATTAATAATTACGAATCGGAAAAATTTAATGATGGATGGAAACTTAAATCTTTCATTTGAAACATAAATGTTAAGTATTAAAGTATTCTTACTGTAGCTGAGTCACAGTAACCAAACTTATAAACCAATAGACAAAAATAATTCTATGGTCTGACGATTTTAAAACTGTAAACGAAATCGTATCATTGAATGTTCTTTTATTCAGCTCTTTACCCATTGTTCAAAATTCCTTTAAAGTACAGGAGAATACCCAATTTGGGTAGCCTTGAACATTTTGGAATCCAAAATAAGTGCATTGATAAATGCTTTTTTTTTCTAATCACTAAATAGAATGGATCTAACCCTACCCTTGGAGCATCTGGACTGCCTCTTTACTGATTGGTTCTTTCCTATACAAATGTTATTATTGGGGAGTTATGTTATTATTGGGGGCAAAGTTGTCACTTTGCACACGCACCGAATACAGCATAATTCCCTCCAAAATAAAAGAGAGGTCACCATTTTGGTTAGATTTAAAAATTTAGGAATCCAAAATTAATTGGGCCGTGATATATGGCTTAGTAAGAGTACAGAGAAAAAATACTTATAAAATAGTTTGAAGTTCTATGAACTATTACTATGGTAAAACTTACCGGGCATGTGACGTTCGATAATTTACATCATACTACTCAGAAAAAACATATAATTTATTAATTATAACGAATTCCTTGCATAAACTATTACATTTCCCTATTCTTCAAACCTAGCCTATAATAAACAAACATCGCTACCACCACCAGTGCTGCCAATAACCCATAAACATGCATGTCCTCTGAAGTAACCAATAAACAAGCATTAAACGCCGGTTTACTGCAATCAGCTGATTGTTTTGATTGTTTACTTCCGTTATTTCCGTTTCCTAGTGCACGGTAATCAAACTGTGCACTGCACGGTCAATTTACCGTGCAGTGATCGGAAAAGAATACCTTACTTTCTAGCCAAGAGTAAGGCACAGAAAATGCATGTTTCTGTGTAGTATGATGTAAAGACATTCAGCGTCAGATCTTTCAATTCATTATTGTAATTAGTTCAATAAACAAACAACATAAAAACCTTTAAAGTAACAGGCGTATTAGAAAGCATATTGAGTGATACTTCAAATGAATTTTCCTTGAGAATTAAAGCTACGCAAACTTCAAATGTATAAAAGAAGATTTGATCAGAGCAGTTCCAATATAGACACTGAGAGGCGGCAGTGCGATGAAGGGAACCGGTGTGTGAAGGCGTTTGACACTGAGAAAAGAAACATCACGTGATGTGTGAATCGATGGAGTCATGTCAATTTACTTAAATCAGATTGAAGGTTTATTTATTTATACTTATGTTGATTTTAGCTCTTTTTGTCGACTGATCGTTTTGTAATGAAAGTTAGAGTATAAGTTAGTATAAGAACAAATTAAGTATTACTGCAATGGCATTACTTGCCATTTCAAAATATTTTTTATATTAAGGAAGTCCATCAAATGAAATTTTGGGCAGTTAATTGTAAACTTCATTTAATACATTTTAAGTATGTATTACAAGAGCCTACCTGCTGGTGGATCATAGTAAAGAAAGGACTGTACCTACCGGTACTTGAACGTAAAACTAAAGCAAAGTGCTTATGTTTTTGATACAGGATACCATTGATTAAAAATTACTTTTTTCTATCCACCCCCTGACCAATCCTCAATTGTTCACTGTCAACATAAATATCCCTTAAACAACAAATCAATTCACCATTTCAGTGATTGTAGAATATCTAGAATCCCAAAAATCAAGACAGCTCTAGGTACTTAATACAAATACACAGAGTGATTATTATATAATAATTCCAAGTTCGCCTTCATAAATAGTTATTTCAATAATTCAACATAGGTAGTAAATTTTTAAACTAAATAATTAGTTAAATAATAAGTAATTCGTTTGGTATAATATATTAGGCATGGGACTCAAACCATGTTGGTTAGATAATTAACAATATGTAAACTTCAATAATCTCAGCGGTGCCAATTAATTAATTATTCATTCATCATTAATTAATTAATCGCTTAGCTTTTAATTAATCAATTAACTTTGTCTGACTGAGATTGAGAGAACCTGAAGACGTTTTTTGACACAGAGATGGATATGTTAGTATTCGAGTCAGTCTAATATTAACGTCACATTTTACTCACTCCAAATTGTAAAGTTATTTCTTCTCGCTTTTATTTATACTATTTTATATTTATTTAACCTTTATTAAACTAATAAGGAATCATACATGAGTAGTGGTGTTATGAGGAAGCAAATAATCGTAAATTCCTCATTATTTGAAACATATGTAGTTGTGTTAGAGTGAAATCAACAGTAACATAAAAGAAATACGTAATTAAAAGTAGAGAAACACAAAGCCTAACACCGTCAGTAAATTAATAAACTGAAACAATTTCTTATACAAGTGCATCACTTTTGCCCTTTAGACAGTAGTGTAATTATTACTTAATTGCCACCCCACTGAGCTAGGGAAGGCGATACTCGAATGACCTGTGGGGCTCGGTAAGGGAGTAATGACCAGAACTGGGGGATGTTAGATCTTGGGGTTGTAGCTTCTAATTAATTGAAATTATTATAATACATAACCCGATTTTTTATGGCGATATGAGAGGGTTTGTTATTCTTGCGTTAAGCATTTCGTATGTAACATAGAAATTAACAACGATTAATTAGTTGTGAGGGGATTCCCAATTATTTTCAAATTTAGTGTGTTTTATTCATTCAACTGAACTTGTGCTTTGTCTCCAGAAAAAGTACTAAAATATTAGTTAAAATACTGTCACGGCAAATCAAATTTTCTAAACAATTTAAATGAATCAATATAATAATGAGAATATGTTAGATAATAATTGTTCAATAAAAATTATTGTACTTAGACGTTCTCCCAGATTTTTTTGTTCTCCCAAACAATATTTTTTAGATTACGAGTCCGTTAAAGGTGTTAATTTCTTAAGGTAAATAATATTATCGTTATCAAATTAATTTCAATGCTTCCAGCTGTACTCAACATTGATATTATTGGGCGTGTCAATATAAGATTTTAACAAACTTACCAATTATGACTGAACAAAAAAAAAATAGCCCCGTTGCAGCAGACCTGCATACTCAGCGAATGTCAACTGCATAAATTCATATTTCAATTCAACAGAGCGAGATATGACGTTTTTTAAGCTCCATAAGAATAACATGGGGAACGAGTATGCAGGATTGCTGCGGCAGGCGTGTTAAAAATTGGGTGGTTTTAATTCAATATTTGGCAGATCTCAACTAGAAGATGCCTTGACATATCTTGATACCACGTTTTATCAAGATATGTCGAGAAATAAGGAAGATATAGAATTTGTTGTTTTCCCCATAAGGATAACATTGGGAATGAGTATGCAGATTTGCTGCCACAAAAACAAATGGAAATATCAGGGTTTTATACTAATTTACATTAGACCTCATCTAGATGAAGCCACAGACTAAGTTTTATAAAGATATGTTGAGAAATTTGCGGGATATAGAATTTTACTTATTCCTCATAAGGTTAACATTGTGATAACGTGCTGTGTTTACCACTTTCAATATCTCAATAAACAATGCAAATAGAGCAAGATTCAAAATACTAAATAGTACGTTTGTTGACCTGAAATCAATGGTGCCAACAAAATTTGATTAATTTTATTTTCAATGTTAAAAACTAAAAAAACCATTTTTAGGGGGTTTATTGCCCTTTACCCCCCCCCCCCCCCTTCCGATGGTCCTATCGGGCTGGCTTACTAACGTTTCCAATTGATTACCACTTTTCACAACTGTACTAAATTTCATTAACATCTGACTCTATTTGCGGAATTCGAACGAATGGTGTTTTCGCTTTTGGTGGCCACAAAACGAAAAGTTATCATGGTCTCGGGCTTAGGTCTTACCATAAGACCTACGGTAATAGCTTCTTCCCCTATAGGGGAATTCCGCTAATACAGAGATTTACCTTTTTAACCTCAAACACGTTAACGGTCTCATGACACCCCGTTCGAGTCTCAATGTCATAAATATTTCAAGACACATAGTCTCCATGTTTTTAAACTAAATAAGAATACATACATCGGGACTGAAGTTTTGACTCCATTCATGTCTTTGACTAAAACCGGATGTGGTTCAAATAAAGCAGACTTAATAATCTCTTTTATCCAAGTTGATTAAAAAGTTAAAGTCTATGGAATGGATGCTTTGAAAGTTTGTCTTCGTATATCCACCACAGCGCTTTCATTCAGAGGAATGTATTAAATATATATGAGGTTATAAAGCTTGTTGTTTAAGTCAAAATGGTAGGTCAAAGACACGATTTTTAAAATACATTATATGTTATGTAGAATTTACGAAATTATCACTATTTTTAATTTAATTTCAGATTAGGGGTTAAAATTAAGATTTTGAAAACATAATAATTGATAAGAAATGGGCTACATGGATAATATATGGTGTAATTACTCACATTTTTAGAAAATATATTAACTATTTTTCATAAAATAGCATACTCACATATAAGAGAAACTTCTTATGAACGGGCTAAGCAATATTAATCCGTGTAAAGCTATGCATTATCTATCACCTTATGAAAATAAAAATTACTAATAAATTAAAAAAAATAAATAAATTTGTGTTAATAAGTTTGCGTAATTAAACGATGGGATATGTAGTGAGTTATATTCTTTAGAGAGTTTTTCTTTTTGTATGCTTTTATTCCTAATTAAAAGACAATTGGTTTAAATGCCATTTAGTTTCCAAAATAATCACGGAAATTAGTTGTCTGATGATTATAAAATAGGAAATTAGATTACCTTCCCACTTTTAAATTTAATAAACAAAGTGAACAAGCTCAGTAGTTAATGCAATTCCGATAAATATTAGCAGTAGTTCGGTAAATATTAGCTTTTTCCTACCTTGCTTATTGTTTCAGTATTACTTTGAAAGATTCTATAATATTAATACGAATAACCTTATTTTTAATATTTATAAATCGTAATTAATTATAACCGGTGCCAATTCCTGAGGCCCACGCCGTCCATAAGACTAATTTTAATTTAAGCATTGGGCTTGTGGACGGCGTGGGCCTTAAGAATTGGCGCCAGTTATAACATATTAAGAGTAAATTATTTTTGCACCACTGCTTATCTTTGCAGACTTCTATATTACGACTGGGTTATCCATACAAATTTAAAGTAAAAGTTTGTCCAAACCAAAATCCAACCATATGTTTTATATTGAAATTTATTTTGATTAAACTAAATAGCATACAAAATCCCTATATAACCTTATAATATTTGACGGAATCAAAACAGTTTTTCTGTTTTCCTACATTATAGTTAAGACATGAAAACTAAATACGAGTAACGAGTATTATCAAAGCAGACCTGGTTATAAATATTAAAGTTTTATATTTTTTATTTTTGTTATTATTTTACTTGCTTTTCTGTAGTTTCAATAGCCATACTAGGATAAAATATCTGTACTTAAATATTATGTTAACGCTTATATACTCGTCAGTGTTAAGATTTTAAACAATTTTAAATCATCAGAATTTTCATGTATTTATTTAACAGTAATCTTTATTGTTTCTTTCTATGCTTTTATGTCATTCATATTTAAATATACATAGTCAAGCAACTAGTTTAAATCATTTTTACTGTCTCCGCTGCTGCAAAACTATATCTAAACAAATGGTTTTAGTTTTTAACCCTGCCAATGAATATGAACTAAGCGATTGCAAAATCTTAGTGTCTATAAATCTTTTAAAAATAAAATGTTATTCATTCACAAACAAAGCTAAATTGAAGTGATAAAAAATTGTGATAAAAATTTGTAGTAGGAGAAGTTACCATTTAATAGCAATGGAAACATTCGCTGTCGTTTGCTATTTTAAGCCAAATAGATGACGATGAGGATCATATCCCAACATTATTTCCGGCCCGGTCAGCTGACCGCAACTGCAAATGTTGAAACAAATCCTCCCCCAACACCAACTGCCGATTTTCTGTTTTATTTTTGTCAGACTTAAAATTCTCTTGATATGATCATGAAAACATTTTCTTACTATTCCATACAAATACTGAATCTATTAATTTAATCCGCGATATCACCTACAGTATCCGTAATTTTAATTAAGTTTGAATGGGTTTTATTTCATCACGTAAACATACATCTTAAAGTACAATTATTTAGCTTCGTAATTAATTTGATCTACGGGGTATATTAGTTCAATGAATAATGATTGGAGATTAAAATTTGTTACCAATCTCATGCCATTTTATTTCATTATGAATTCACAGCACACAAAAATCGTGAATGTCTTGTAGTTTTTTATGTTCTTAGTTTATTTGACTAATCTAATAAAGTTAAAATAGATATGTAAATAGGAATTATCATCTATAGTTATTTTGTTGATAAACGTATATTAATTAAAGTAAAAAGATAAGTCTTGATTATATGGGTCAACTTATTTTGTTTAATTCAACTACTATTTAGTTATTAGGATGTCTTGTGAAGTAAGTCAGTAACTTAGCTGTAAATTTGATTACGAGTATAAAAATAATCAGTTCTATATTAAGTTACCATATATTTTAATGTGAGAACTTAAACTCGTACATTCTTTTAATGTGAGTTTTATAGGAAATACATAAAATAAAAGTTTAACTAAACTTCTCTAAATTTATTAGGTATGAAAATTAATTAAATTAAATTTTCAAAACTTGCAGCCTAATTGGGAGTTTTATGATGTATTCGAATGTCAAATGGTTCCGGATTCATCTCAAATCCGGAAATGTTTATTTGAAAAAGCCTTATGGAAAGTGCACTAAATCCACGAGGGTTATTTTAGTGAAGGTATTTGGAAACTATACGTGGATATCGATAAAATATATTACAATTGACTGTATATCTGTTTTTTATAAGTAATGTAAGATTTTTTTTGTGACTCCATAACACCATCACTGAAGGATGATTCCAGGAGAACTTGTCAAAGTGAAATCGCTAAAAATGAACCTTGCGAAGAAATAAATAACCTGCAGTCTGGAAGAAGAAAATTAATTTAATATTAGACTGCGCTTGTTATTTCATATTACTTCCATCTCGGTGTCAAAAACGTCCTCACATCAGTTCGCCACACCTCTGCCGCGCCTCAGACTTGGTCATCATTGGCGCTGCTGAAAATTATTGAAGTTTGCGTGTACTTTATCATATGACCAGAAATGTTTGAGTGTACAATGCTTACTATACATGATACTTTTATAAGATACAAGATCTTTATTTCCGGAAAAGATACAAATCAGCACATTACAGTATAACAGTGTTCTCCGTTTCATCATCCTTAAACTGCAGTCATTCAACTGATATTTCCCAGTTTTTAACTAAGTTACTGACTTCTACTTAGGGTTCTGTTTGTAATGGTGAGCCTTACACTATTCAAACAAAATCTCACTATTCGAAATTAAATTACTCAAAATACTCTTACAATGATACCTCAAAACTGTGTACATGTTTGGGAATCTAGATTTTCTGAAATTAATTGACAAATTGGTGATGTATCCTGCGGTTAAATAGAGAGTTGAAAAACTCGACGATAGGTTAGTATTTAGATAGAAAAAAATCATTGGAGGTGTTCGGTATATTTTTAATTAATATCTCACAAACGTAAGCTCTTTGTTTTTTTCTGTTTTTTAATATTTTTATTTGTTATTGGTGGAGTACTTTTTAATTTATGTGTCAATATGTAAATTTTCAAATCTTGTTCTCAAAATAAGCCCTTGGAAATGAAGTCTACAACACATTGTTCACAGTTTCATTTGATGAATGTTAACACACAAAACTAATAATGATATATTTTGAAATGGCAAATTAGGCCTATTCTCAATATAAACATACTTGAGTTCGTTCCTATACTATTACTCTACAACGATCAGTCAACAAAATGAGCTAAGGACTACATAACTATAACGTGAATAAATAAACCTCTGATCTTGTTTAAGCAAATTTACATCTCTCGAGCGACTCACACAGCAAGTGATGTTTCTTTCCTCAGTGTCAAACGCCTTCACACGCCAGTTCCCTTCGCCGCACTGCCGCCTCTCTGTGTCTATATAGGAACTGCTCCGTTTAAATCTACTTTTACACTTTTTTATTTTGCAAGGCTTTAATTCTCAGGGCAAATAGATTTGAAGTATAATCTATATGATTTATAATCATATTCATTTTACGTTCTTTTATGTTGTTTGTGCATTGAACCAATTCCATTAATTGATTGAATGAACTATCACTAAAGGTATTTACCTAACGATGAAAATATTTCATAGAACCACAACATTTCATAAGAAATTCCTCTCTGTACTCCTACTAACCCATATTGCACGGCTTGAATAATTTTGGATTCCTTAATATTCAAAACTGACCAAAATGGTGAACTCTCTTTTAGCTGAAAAGATATTGTGCTATATTGAAAGAGTGTGCAATTTGAAGCCCCTCCCCTATAGTAAAGATTGTATAGAAAGAAATAAATCGGTTAAGAAGTAGTCCATGTGCTGTTAGGGATGGTTTTCAGCCATTCTATTTAGTGATAATAAAATACAAACCATATATTATCAACGGTAAGAAAAGCCTATATCAGTGCATATACAGGGTGAGGCAGACCACCCGTGCACATAGTTTTACGGGAGTACGGTTTAACCTAGAAACGCCAAATAAAATTATTCCCCCCTGAATCACTTATGAAGAATTCATTTAAAATATTTACAACATGATCTGAGCACAGGGTGTTCCATAAATGAAGGTCACGAGTTCGAATCTCGAAAATTTCTTATGTAAACCTATGACACATTTTACATTTTTAGAAAGGTCTTGTTTAGAGGAAAACTTTGTTGAAAACAGAACCTAATTATCTCAACCCGTCTTAAGATGGCGGTCAGTTCTTTTTTGCTTATTGACGGAATACCCTGTATTTTCGAAACCGCTAAACATTTTTCAGTTCTGATTGAAAATTCGTAATCCTGGTAAACTCAGCTTAACAGTGATGTGTTACATGTCATAATTTTCAAAATTATCAATTTTTACCAGAATTTGATTTTTTTGTAATGTTGTTAGCCCTGTAAATCAAAAAAGTCAAAGGGCACCATATGGCAAATAGCATATTATTTTAAGCGTCTTTTAAAGACGAACAACTTTTCAATTTACACCTACTGTCTATTTTTTGTAGTGTTGTAATAATAAGCCAAAAACTCAATTTTTCCATATAAAATGCATGTTAATTGCATTATGGAACACCAAAAGATTTTTTCCCCACCTTATTATCAAGCTATTCTTTAAGGAAATGTGTAATAATGATATTTTTCGTTAGATTTTTTAATTTTTAAAAGTTCTCAGATCCAAAGATTGTAAAAAAGCCTAAAAGTCAAAATTATAATCAAAATAGCAAGGTATAATACATTTTATGTAAAATAAAATGTGTTTTTAAAATGAACATTTAATGGATTTCAATTTTTTCTCTATCTCTTACGTCAGCCGAAACCCCTTATTATGCCAGTTTACGAAATTTAACCCTACTTATTTTTATTTAAACAAACAGGTTTTTAAGATTAAATTGAAAACAAATTTAAGATTAAATTGGTGGTCTTTGTAATGAAAAAGGGAAAAAATACAACATGCAGCGATTTATCAATGTGGCTTTATTCTTTTTTGGTATTTATTAATTTTTATCTTTATCAATGATTCCAATAACATAATTCATGCTTTTAGGATTTTTTACAATCTTCGGATCTGAGAATTTTCACAAATTACAAAAATCTAATTACAAATGTCACTATTACACATTCCCTTAAAGAATAGCGTGATAATAAGCTGGGGAAAAATCTTCTGCTGTTCCGTAATGGAATTAACATGCAATTTATAAGGAAAAATTGAGTTTTTAGCTTATTACTACAATACTAAAAAATAGACAATAAGTGTAAATTGAAAAGTTGTTCGTCTTTAAATGACGGTTAAAATGATATGCTATTTGCCATATGGTGCCATTTGTCTTTTTTGATTTACTGGGCTATCAACATTACTAAAAAATCTAATTCTGGTAAAAATTGATAATTTTGAAAATTATGACACGTAACACATCATTGTAAAGCTGAGTTTACCAGGATTACGAATTTTCAATCAGAACTGAAAAATGTTTAGCGGTTTCGAAAATACAGGGTATTCCGTCAATAAGCAAAAAAAATCAAAGAACTGACCGCCATCTTATGAAGGTTTGAGATAATTATGTTCTGTTTTCACCAAAATTTTCCTCTAAACAAGACCTTTCTACAAATGTACAATGTGTCATAGGTTTACATAAGAAATTTTCGAGATTCGAACTTGTGACCTTCATTTATGGATCACCCTGTGCTCAGATCATGTTGTAAATATTTTAAATGAATTCTTCATAAGTGATTTATGGGGGAATAATTTTATTTGGCGTTACTAGGTTAAATCTTACTCCCGTAAAACTATGTGCACGGGTGGTCTGCCTCACCCTGTATATTGGATTCCAAAATATACAAGGCTACCCAAAATGGGGAAATCTCTCCCCAGTTTAAATGAGTTTCTTAAAAAAAATAGTTAGAGAGTTTAATAAAAGAAATATGTCTTCAATCAATGATATGGTTTCAACTACAGAGTGAAAATTGTCAGACCATAGAACTATTGTTAAATGTTGGTTGATCCTTAACTTTAATTTATGTGATTTAGCTATAGTTATATTACTTTAATACTTAAAATTTATGTTTAAAATAAAAGTTTCAAAACATAATTTACATTTATCCGATTTGCAATAATTATTAAAAATATTAAGCTAAGAAAAATATGTTTTACTTTTATTTATCTCTATACCTCAAATTTTACGGGTATCCAGTGAAAATGAATTAGCTGAAACTGAACGTGTGTCTTGAGAAGAAATAACCATTAATCTGATTGAAGCAAATAGGCATCACTCCAGCCTCTCACTCATAGCACGTGTATCTTATCACCCCAGCTCAGTGTCAAACGCCTTCACACGCCAGTTCGCCCCACCGCACCGCTGCCTGTCTGTGTCAATCTTGGAACGGCACAAATCAAATATCCTTTCAAACTTTTGGAATTTGTGTACCTTTAATCATAAAATCAAATAAATCTGCAGCTTCTGTACTCTTTCAACTGCGCATAATTTTTTATTTACCTTTTTTGTCATTTCGTAACAGTGCGATTGGTAGGACTACTTACTTAAAAAACTTTAAACAACAAACAGTTAATTGTTACATTGTTTATACAACAATATAAATGCTCAATCAATCAAATCAAAAGTTTATATCGTGAATATGTACAGTAACCATCAAGATCTCAATTCTTAAGTAATTTTACTCGTTTTGATATTTATGAATTTAAAGTGTATACTTGTTTTTTTTTATATATAGAAATGCTCAAAATTTACATACACTCCTACCTTTTACAATTTTCTTTTTTTTTACTTAAATGCATCGACAGTTTCAAGTTCACAACTATGTATTGTCCGGGTCAAGAAATGGCCCACACCGTTAGAAAAGCCCAATGCTAATATTAACACTAGTCTAATAAGCAGTTTGGCCAAAGTACTTGACCTTTTTTTGTACTAGCGACAAACCGGTGTGGACGTGGACTACCAGCTTCTATAAAACCTCAACTCTAGGGAAACAAAAGCCCAGACGATTGACAGATTCCACCAGATTTATAACGCTTAACACATTCACGGGAAGGGGGCAGAAGATTGGGTTTGACTCACCCTCCAAACTTCGCCATGAGACGGAAGTCCGGATTTCATCTATTATTGAGGGGCCGCGAGCTCCTCCTTGTTGGGAATTAATGGATTCGCTGTAAGAGAAGATTTTCTTCACTTCCTTAACAGGAACGTTTGAAAATTGTTCTCTAGGAAACTGTATTGTGTTAAACAATTATTTAAACTTGTATTGACGCAGCAAATCATTGTAATAAATATTATTACTGGCGTTACACTGAATCTAGCCTCCCCCTTCCCCTCAAAAGAACCTACAAACTTTTTTAAGGTGAAATAAACAAAAGAACAAAAACCCCTAGCTCCATTTAATCCATTCACCTCGGTTGGGGGATCTATACGGGTAGGGAGAGGGGTAGGTGATTAAGTAGATGCATTTTAGTTTGATATATATTTCAGTGAATTACCTTGAAATAATGCTTAATGTGTGTTTTGCAATACAAAAATGAATCCATAAATACTTTAAAAAATAATTTATGGTAATTCTATGACAGCACCGAATAAATAAGTAAAAATGCAATTACGTTTTATAATTTATTTCCAAATGACTAATTTTGTTTAATCAGTCATACAACTAATTGTACGATTCGGTGTATTTACTTGAACTTTGATAAAAGGCTGCGTAAGGAGCAGACAATTTATTGCTTGGTAAGACGATAGGACCTGGTCAGTAAAATAATAATAATCAATTGTAATTAAATTCAGGTTGTTATATCAATGATGGTAGTTACTTGATGACGTAAGACCAATAATGGATTTATTTTTCAAAAAAACGGATACCAGAAAATCCTTTATGTAAAGTCGAAAATGTTGCTAAAAGGCTATTCTAAACTGACTTCAAACACAGTAAATGCAAATTTCAATCACATAAATAAATTGACACCAGGATTTCGTACGATAGTAAGGACGCACATTACAATATAAAATCTTAGCAGTTTGTCTAAAAAGAATAAACACACACAGACTCTTTAACGTTTGTTTTACAATATTCAAAGGATTATTTTACAGTGATCCAAATTCCAGATTCCCACTGACAATACATTCTGATTGTGGGGAGTTACTTCGATCCCTTCCAGAATTCAATCATCCCCCAAGGATCTTCCCCTCTCTTCCACTTCACCCTAGCTGCATAATTTCCACCATTTTCCCTCAATCGATACGTTATAATTGAGTTTTTTCTTGGAAATAAATTTTGTTCCTGTACTATATATGTAATTATACTGCGGTAAAACAAAGTTTATAATTGTCATTTTGATTCTCGTGTTCTAATTTTAGAAACCTAAAATGTTTTAGCGATTTTACCTGACTTACATCTCCTTGACACAGGCTATATTCTAAATAGCTAGCTCTTGTTAAGGAGGACTATTTAATATTTCTTCTATACTTGAACATTTCATATTTAAATGAAAAACGTTTTAAATAATGTGTAAGCGTAAGGAACCTTTAAAACTTGTATTAAAATGAAAAAAACGCATAATTAAAAGCTAAAAGATTGATTTGTCTATGAAAAAGAGCACATAGATTTAAAAGCACTTATTTGCAAAAATTATAGCTTATTTTTAGGTAGAAAATATTTATAGAATAAATATGCTTAATATAGTAATGAAGATAACCATTCCTATTCTGTTGCAAGTTCAGAAGGATTATGTGATGAAAATCCTTCAATAACGTTGCTAAGCCATTCGGACCAAGTCCTTTGAACCTCTATGAATAAAATATTATGCCTGTCCAGTGGGTGATAATGCTATAAAGCCACTTCGCAAAGAGATGTATATTTATGGGTAAAAAGATCATTTTCTTACATAAAATATGCACGGAGAGGTTTGCAAAAGCAACTTTATATTTGGAAAACTCGTTATTTTATGTTATGGATTTCTTACAAATGCATTCGTAAGTAGAAGGAGTAACTCTCTTAAAAGTTTATAAAAACGTCTGTTCATCGGTAATTAATATGAGTGTTTTGACCGGGAAATGGTTAAGATAAGCCATGGAAGCTTTTAGCCAAAGCTCTGTGTTTATGTTGGAACTGCTTTTATATCCCAGCCTTTCGAACCTACATGTTTTTGAAAGTTTAGTGTAGCACTTTTTCTTTCTTTTAAGAAACTATCAAGCATATTTAAGACAAGTATTTAGGAAAAGTAACCGCGTAGAATTAGGAGTACGTAGGAGTCCGTGCAGAATTTGACAAAAAAATAAAATTTTCAAAGTCATCATCTCCTCATCTAACAAGGTCTTATCTAACAAATATACTAATTATACCTTATCTAACAAATATCTATAATATAATCTAACATTATACCTCATCTAACAAATATACTAATTATAAGGTTGCCCGTGATGTTTAACACTGCAACTCTCACTTGAAATGTTGCAAAGAATCCAAATATTAGTCACACAAGGAATCGCTTTGTTAAAAAAAAAAACATAGATATATATACTAAAGTAGATAATTAATTTTACTCTCATAATAAACACAATATTGAAGACAAATTATAATTTTACTCCTTTATTACAATGATTAAAATGTAACCAACCATTCCCGCTTAAGATACAACATTTGATTTATTTATATAAATTAAACATTAACTTGAATAAAACTACATAAATAATTAATTCAAAATGTTTTGCTTATTAAATTATTTAATTAAAAATTTTCATTAAAACTTGTCTTTGTTTTTATTATTTCATTACTAACAAGTATATTTTTTCTATCTAGCAGGAGAGAGTAAAAACATAATCAGTCGTTTAATAATAGTACTGTTTGCCAAAATGTCAAATTTAAGTAGATTTTTGGGTAATATTGTAATATATATGTGATATTTTGGGAGCAGCTGCTGACTTATGAAAAACAACCAGAGAAATTTTAAGAATAAATAGAATTTTATTCTTTTTTTCTACCTGCGTTAAGTAATTGACTATGTGTAATACTACAAATTTTAGTACTTAGTGACTAAATACATTTTTATACAATATATGAGGAAACTTTATAACGAAATATCAAGTTCCTGTTTTAATTTTTGTACATATCTTGAAGCGAAAATGCAATGTTGATCGCTTACAAATATTTATCCTTGTCACTTCTAGTCGACGCCGCGACGTTTCAATGCAGTATGAAAACGTGTTGATTTCTTCCCATACCCATACAATTATTATCATTCAATGTGTACGAGATTCTCGATCTATATGTCGAATAAGTCTGACAACAAGTTCCAAACTTGGTTAAACAATTCAAATAAGACGTCATAATGTTTAGTTTCATTATTAATATGTCCTAAAAATATACATGAATAATTTGTGAGTTTGAGAAATAAGAAGAGAAAGAGAAAATCATTGATAAAAAAAATAGTCGCAACTGACAATACACAATTTATTATCAATCCTGACGGTAAAAAGCCCCATCCAGTTTTCATCTTAGCCCTTAACGTAGGAACAAAACAAGTTATTACAGTTAGCCTCTTTTTATTTTCACTCCGTCCAATGAGCAGTCGGCGGAAGTTGTCTGCGGTTTTCAAGAAAACAATGCGCCTGGCTCTCAAGGGAGCAAATCCTTTCATCCCACAGAAGCTCCCGATGAAGGTGAAACGATTCAGATCAGGACGTTGCCAAA
This sequence comes from Flexamia atlantica, assembly GCA_035578135.1. Classification (NCBI taxonomy): domain Eukaryota; kingdom Metazoa; phylum Arthropoda; class Insecta; order Hemiptera; family Cicadellidae; genus Flexamia; species Flexamia atlantica. The sequence goes on along the minus strand of JAQJVK010000026.1, from coordinate 6,924,617 downwards.
GGTTCTCTTGGGATTTGTTTACCTTTCTTGATCTTTTAAATTACAGGTTACTCTTTGTAACAGATTGCAGCTGAAGAGATTATTTTGTTTACTACTTTGTTATCGCAGAAATCGATATGAATATCTTTTTGTTGCTTGTGATTGTCAATAAGGAACCTTTCTAATTATAATTTATAATTTCAAACAGATTTTTTAAAACTAGTATAGGCACATAATCTTTATGTATACGAAATATTATCCCAGCATCGGCCAAGGCTCTGAGCAGAGATAGAGTCATTTTATGCAATCCATCAACATTCATGGTATTAACCAATTGTCTCAATACACTAAACACATCACACATAAAAATCCAGACGTTTCATATGAGGTTACAAAGGTAGATAAAAAAACAATATTTAGAACCATAGATAAATGTGGTTTAATTGATGCTACAGTAAAAATAAATTTAGCGTACCAGGTAAAGTCGCAGGAAATTAGTAACCATTCACATACCGGGGACTTTAGGGTTGAAGCTCTAAAAGGATGACGAACGTCTTGGCAAGGCATATACAGCAAGGCTACTATCGTTTGTATACAGATATTATATCTCATTTGTAATGATAATAATCAATAAGGTTTTTAATGTTAATTTTTTGGCATATTCCACTGCATGTTTCGTCATAACAGCCACATATTCAGGCAAAGAGACATATCAGGAAAACATGGTTATTGCCACTGCCACAAAACTAGTTGAGGAGTAACCCAAAATAGTAAAATGATAAGGTAATTAGTTTTCATCATTGACTAATTACCTATTAGCAGGAAAGTAATTCAATGTTTATGTTTTTTTATGGTTTAAATGTTTGAAATGTTATTACATGTCAAAGAGCTATAAGGTTCACAGTTGTAAGTATTTCCATCCTTAATTTTAAGTTATCTTCTCATACAAACTATATTTTTTTGCCAAACTATAACTTTTTTGCCAATTTTCCACACTTCCTGCTGTTGGCGTTAAGTACTGATTGAACAGCACACTAAGTCTATTTTAGGATTAATTTTCCTTTAACTCGATCATTCAGTAAAAGGTTCATTTTCAGTCTTACAGTATTCTCATATCATTAAACGACAAAAATTTCAATAAAATATACACACTTTAGTAGGCTTACATACATATTTGTCTAGATATTTTAGTACAACCCGGTTTCTTAAACCCTAACTTGTTTTACAAATTTGTTGTGTTGAACTCAGAAGATGGATCTCTGGAATGAATCACGCCCAAGCGGAACCCCGAGGAGTCAGTTCGAAGTCGGAGACACGGGCCATTACAATAGAAATCGATCTGTAGCAAGGGAAGGATACGAGACGAGGGGAGACTTTGGGGATGGTTTGTAAAAGGGCGGACGGTATTTATTATTAATGCCCGATGTTGGTTCTTCCCCATTAATGCATTTCTTGTACCTGGACAAAAGTTAGAGAATATTGAGATTTTTCTTTGTAGAAGGAGGAAAGTCTGCAAGGTCTACCACATGGTAGTCTAGTACGCGAATGGTAAATTTACAATTGTGTCAGGAAAATACTGCTTTTAGTTGCACAGTGGCAAGAGAGGATTTAAGGTTTGCTTTTATCCTTAGAGTTACTTGCTGTCTTGTTATATTTACCGAATAAAACTATTTAAAATAAAATTTTATGATTTATAAGAATCGAACGAAATTTCAGCCGTTCACTAACATTATTTAAAATGTTTATGGTAAGAAAATTTATAACCTAAATCTACCTCAAGGAAAACAACAAAAAGTGTAAACATCGAACTAATCGTTGACAGAAATAAAGCAAACGTTATGAGTAATTTGCTAAAATACAATTTTTATAAGTAGCCAAAAGACATTTAATTCTACAAATAATACTTCATCTTACAAGTACAATCTTAAAAGTACAATATCCCCAAAATAAGTTGCTATAAATATAATACCTTATCTACAATTTGAATAAAATACCAGGATCTCATTACTTTAGATACCTTTATCTTATTTCTCGGTACTAAACAATTTACAGCTCTCAAAGGGATATAAAGTGTGGAAGATTTCACGGCGGAGAGGAGCGTTGGGCCCTCAACAGTTTTCAATCACCCTCAACGCCACAATTCTCAGCGGCACCCGAGAAAATACACCTTGGAAATTCTATCGGTAAAATCAAGATGTATTGAGCTTTCATATTTTATGCTCAGCTTGATACCGGAAACTGGATTTTATATTTTATAAGATTATCGCTGAAGCGATGTGATTTAGAAGGGCGCGATGATTACTCTGTGTCCATGCGGAGAGATTTGATCCCAAGGCCATGAAAATTTAGAGTACATCACACTTGTGTATTTATGTTTAGTTCTGTATTCTGTAAATTGATAAAATAAACCCATAACATCTCTGGTCTCATAAAAAAATAACCGTAATGTTTGTAACTATTATAATTGTCTCAAAATACATAACACAACCCTTTACCCTTCCCTTTCAATGCATATTATCCCACAAAAGAAAAAATATATAAATTGGTGTAGTTAAGACTCATTGAATGCATCTGAGGCATAAGAAACTAATTAACGTTCATATTTAACCATTATCCGGCAATTGTCCGTTTCTGGACCATTTCAATTATTAATTTTGTAAAATCTTTTACATACATTTTAACGAAATAAACCACTCAATCATTTATCCATTCAATCATTCATTCATTCATTCATCCATTCTTTCATTCTTTCACTCATTCATTCGTTCATTTATTCATTCAATCCTATCTCAGGGTCCAATAAAAACTAAATGAATTCAGTTTCCCTTATATTCAAGCATTATTAACTATATTCACTTATATTCAAGCATTATAAGAAACGTTAACAATAAAAGCTCAAAAGCGAACGCCGGAATACAAGACTATACCTTAAATGGAGAATATTAGTTAAAACTTCATTCAAAAATGGAGAAGGAAAGGATTTGAGAATGTAGGAAATCGATTATTATATTACATGAAAAAACATTTCGATGTTTGAGAAAATATTACCAAAAAATTGTTTGCGCCGGCCGAAAAAGTCGTTTTAAACAATCAAGAAGAAGAGTTCCATTGAGACTGGTATTTGAATCAGTTCAATAAAATCTGTAAAATGTTTCAAATCTCGAAAAGCTCCTCGGAGTCATGCTCGGTTGACAAGCTCCATTATGAAAGAAATCAATTTCTGGTAAGGGAAGAATGCGGGGTTCTGAGGGGAGATTTTGGGGAAGGTTTGTAAAAGGGAAGATGGTGTTTATTATTGACGCGTGCGATGGATTTCTTCCTTCTTAGACTGAATGAATGTTGCGGATATGATGGGATTTGGGGGGTAGTACTTTAAAAGGCGTCATTGTAAACCCATTGGATGTAAATGAAGTCTTGTTATTGAAACAACTGTTTTTAACGCGGAATTACAATGGAATATAATTACTTTCAACCCTTTTTTATAACATTTTAAAATGGAAAAATAATTGTTGATTGTAGTTTTTTTCTTTAGTAACTTTAAAAAGTTTCCTTAGCCATTCAAACAATTATATATAAGTTTTATGAAGTGAATATAAATTTTATGTTATTTTTAACATACTTGGCTGTTTAAATCTATTTTTGCTTTAAAACTTTATTAAATTTTCCATCACATATACAATTTTCCAAATGCACAGATTATACGGTTCTTACTAACTTACAATAGTATCGACTGATCTCTGCCTATGAACTGTGCCTATCTCATTTGTTTGAGGTAATCGAACAGTCTTTTGATTATCTCAGATATTGAGAGAATCAATATTGTGAACTAATAGTACCTCTCATGAATGGAGTGGAAAGGAAGCTTTTTCATATTCGAGACCATATGTTCGATATGTGACAATTAGCGAGCTCTTCACATGGTTAAAATTATTTATTTATTTGTTTACATGCTTTATCACAGTTTTATGAAAAATCAATTACAATAAAGCAGTTCTTATAACTAAACAAAAAAAAAACTTAGAGCTACGGGAATAAACTGAAACTAACTTCTAAACAAAATAAGTAATAAGCACCTGACTACAGCTGACATCTTAAACTCAAACATTACAATGTAAAATGGACAAAAATAAATTCGTGAATAATTAATAAAAGGATAACTATGATTAATCCAAAACAGAAAAAATCAATAGTGAATTTAACTCATGAACATTCCCTAGTCACCTAACATAAAATATAAATAAATACAATATTTGTATAAATATATATAAAGATGCTAAACACTCTCACTCGTGTTTTGTACGATATTGAATACACAACACTGAAATCATCTTTATTCGTTAATTTTTTGTATCGAAAATAAATTATATTTCTATTTAACATTACCTCTCCATATTACAAATAATTCTTCTGTGGTAAGCGATGCAATTTTGGATTTTCGGTGATGACAAACGCATAAAGAGAAAACGTAATATCGTAGTACTTTAGTGAAAACATGTTTAACGTGTATGTAACTGTAAATTTAATCTGGCTTAGAGTCTAAAAAATTGTTCATAATAAAAATAAGTGTTAAATACAAATTATAAAAATTATAAAATAAGTGAAGCATGGTTATAAAAATATGTATTACTTATAATTGAATTAGTATAACAATATCTCAAATTAATATTACTATAATTCATTTATATATTAAAAAACTATCCTGTTAATCCTATTTGAATTAAACTTCATATGACCCGTTTAATTCGATTCCGAACATAAATCTTATGTAATATCGAATGTTTAAGAGGAAAAGGCGGTATAGTATAGTTTCAAATGTGTCTGAGTTCGCTAGCCTGCGGTTTAACACTCGTATGACATTAGTCAGCAATTTGATTAGATTATCCAACTACTAGTATCATTTAGAGCAAGGCAATATTGTCAATCCACTTCGCATTATGCAAGTGAGGGTTTTGTCTACAACTTAACATGTTTTCAATGTAATTGTTTGGCTTGCGAGGTTCAAACATACTTACGCCCGTTAATGTATGATTGTTATTTTGCCATGTCATTCTGAAATTGTTCAATTAAAAAAAAAATTCTTATAGTTAATAAGAATAACCGAAGTTCTCCGGAGTAGTTTGGAGTAACCGAAGTCACAATTAATTCAAGAACATGGACAGTAACATTTTTACTAGAATTTTAGTTTAGTAATAAATGTTAACCGTGCTATAAATTCTCATAGTACTATTAAGTAAACTTTAAAATTCAACCATCAACATTTCAATTGCATTCGATCATGTTTTAGAAAACGTGCTTTCAGAACATTTGCTATTATCACTTAACATTTCTTTAGTAAAATTAAAGACGATTCGTTTTAATTTAATTAACCTCGCTCTTTCAAAGACACAAATAATACGAATAGAAATCTTTCGTAAAATTTCTCTACGTAATGAATCATTACGTAAAGGTAATATTGTTTCCTAGCAGCGTTATATAGTTTGTTCTTAAGCTCATTACAAATTAATGGAGATTCATTGGAAAACTTCCAGAGTTTGGCAACTTGTCTGCAATAAACACCCGGATACGTGCCGCTGCTGCAGCCCGCTCACGATACTCTAACCGTGAGATCTTCCTCTTTATAAGGACACAGATAGGGTGATTCACCAATAAATAGTAATATAAAGAATATTAAATATGTAAAGAATCAATTACACTGTTTTCTAGATAAAAATAACTAATCCAGTGTTTTGAATCACGCTATAAACAGCTGATTCTGAGAGCCTCCTACTTTTGACTAACACTTTTGACCCTAGGGCGGAAAAGATCCTCAACTGGTCTTCTCAGGCTTAGGGAGTCAAAGAATATATTTCAAACTCTCGAATATAAAATCGTGTGTTGAAAGCATCTGATTTTGGCACGGTAAGACGAAAATATTTTGTTTTGTAGGAATAATTATGGGTTTTCAATAATTATACTACAACTACAAGTGGTTTCCTAAAAACGTAAAGTAATAACTTTGTTTTTAATTGTTTTGTTTATATAACTAAAGAAATATCTGAAACAAGTACAATTTAACCTATGCAACGACATATGTGATACGCTCTATATCTGTAAAATGAACATGTTAAAACAATTATTCAGTGAGCCAAATAGTTAGCCTGGTGATTTTTTTCTGAGGTAAGTTTTAACCTTAACAGTTCAGAAAACATTCCTGTCAGTTACTTTACTATCGTAACACTTCAGTGTTGCTGTTAATATTTATTTTTGTTTTGAGTGAGTAGAGTACAACATTGTCTCACAGGTGAAAATGATAGCGCCCAAGCTTGTAAGGGCAACAATTTTCACGAAGGAGACAATTTTCTCTACTCTAGAAATACACACATTTTCCACCACCTACAATAATAAAATCTCAATGTTTAAACATCTATTTCAATAAGATAGTAATTGGCATAGAATATATCCATTTTTTCGATCTGCAGTTAGTGCCTATATCCGAGTAACTGTAACAATTCAGGCACTAGCAAGCCGATTGCTGCAACATTCTTACACTGTTAATTCTGAAGCGTTCTTACAGCTGAATGTTGTCAATTTAATAATTATGTGATTATTCCTACCACGAAATAAGCTGTTAGCACCTGCAATCTGATGAACCTCAACGTATTTGCATGTCTGCGTAAAAATTTGAAGGAGGTTATTATTGATATCAATGCTAATGTGATGGGTCTCTTTTGTCTGCCACCGGGTGACAAAGCAATTTAATCCCGCAGGGAGAAAAATATTATTTTACTCACTCATTACAAGGATTAACAAGCGTCCAAACTTAGCAGGTGGGGAAAAAGAATAATAATTTTACTTTTATTATGGTAAAAATACTCTGAAGAAAGTAGCATCAATATCCTCAATAAATGGTTAAAATGTGTTGACTACTGATATTTCAATGACAGCCACGGTTGTTTTGATGTTTGCGGTTGCAATCCAAACGTTTATTGTGTTTTGTACAATGTTTATAATACGTTATGCATTAAATACAATTGATTTACAATACAAGGGACCTTTTTAAAAAAGGTCAAAAATAATCTTTTTATACAACCCTGTCACCTCCACTATAAACATCCCAAATTTCACATTAGGTCAAAGTAGTTATAGGTTTATTTTCTATTACGGAACGATCATAATATTCTTTGAAAAGAAAATACATTATAGCAAGTAAATGAAAGTATAATGGTAAATAGAAACCAAAATACTCATGCCACATAAACTACTTAAACCACTTAAAAATATTATCAGTTTTCTTATACATAATATGCAATTAATCAGTTTGATTGGTTGACAAGCTGTATCGAGCTCGATATCTTATTTGATTTCCACTTTGGATCAGAAGCTAATTACTGAAGCAACTCTGCACGGATAGCTACAGGGAGATATAGTCAACGTATATACATGTTATTCTGTTGGTTAACTTTTATCATAATAGTGCAGATTTTGAACGTTGGAAAGGAAATCTAATGTTTACTAAAAGTGTTTGTTTTTCCGTTTTGCAAACCAATAGCTGAGTGTTGGAAAATTTACCATAAAACTAGGTTTTAAGGTTGTTTGTTGTTATTGAATAAGTCAGACAATTAAAGTAACAAAAAAGTAAATCAAACCAAACATATTATTGAACAGTTCAACATTCTTCGGTGGGATACCAAAATTATGAATTTTATAATATTTTATATATGTTAAGATGAATATTTCATATTACATTATTGCTTTAATCTGGTATGTTCTAATACAGTATTTGTTATTCTATTTTTATAGATTATTTTACTTACTAAAATTGTTACAACATCTAAAAAAGGGTATTTCTAATATTTATAATTCTTCTTGTTACTGCCAAACAGGAATGCTATAGAGCCCATCACCCTCTTCTTTTTAAAGAGAAACATATATTTTACTCGAAAAACCTCAAACTAATAACAAATCAACCGTGATAAACAATGTTATGAGTAACCTTTTTGTTTTTACCTGCCCAGATAAAAACCACATTTAAGATATAATTATGTATTTTAAAATATAAATTAAATCAAGATGTCAACATAAAGTTTAAAATATAAACTAGTATTAGAGGCGTGTAACACAAAAGTAATCGATGTCAGAGCCAACACAACATTGACTCACGATTAGACCTCTCTAGAGATCGGCTGTTCACTAAACCATTTTTCATTCATAGTAATTCATCACCCAGAGTACCCCAACATTGGTAATACGATCCATCATCATGGAACAATAAAATAATTTTGGTTAAAATATTAATGGCCAGTCGCCAATGATATTGCAAATAACAAAGTTTAATATTTTAATCAGACATTAGAGATGAGTTTAGAGAATTACAAACTGTTCACTTTCGTTTTACCATTGACTTAATTATCATGGTCAAAGGTTTTACTTTTAAGGTTACGTATTTGTTGCCTTAAACGATTTTATAATAATTACAACTAAAGATTTTATTTTTTTTTATTTAATTATGGAATAGTTGCTCTTGACGAGAAATGGCGAAAATGTTAAATTGTGAATACGCGCAAATTTTTTACTTGAATCCAGAATTAAAATACCTTATTCAGTTTGTTTTGTCAAAAGAAAAATTTTAATTGTGTTTCTGTTCAAGACATTGCTTTAAAATTGAAAATTAGTGATTGTCTTGATAAAAAAAGAACCTTGGAGCAAAATATAAGATTGTAATAGGACTAGGTAATCGTGTTCTCTATTAACTAATTACAAAATAGCATTTTCCCTTATGAGAGAAAATTCGCGTGAAGGTTACCAATAAGAACGGTCCGTATGTCACTGTTTTGTTTACTGATTTTCATTTTACACCACTTAAAAATAAAACTACACATTTTAAATGAGAAACATGCCAAGGTTGCAGTAATTTTGCACCACTGCTTATCTACGCAGACTTTGATATAATTTAAAGTAAAATTTGGTTTGTGCCATTTAATTACATGTTGTATGTTGAACATTATTTTGATTAGTGTAAACTGAATTGGATAAACCACCATTAAAGGATATAGAACATTGTTCGGCCTGTTTTTTACTTCTTAAAGTTTATTGTTTTTATGTTTTGTTTCTATTTTACTTCCTTTTCTTGAGTTGAAATAACCATGCTAGGAAGAAATAAATGTATTAAAAAATTAACATTTGTATGCTCGCAGGTATCAGCATGTTAATTTTCTTTTTAATATTACTCTTTTTTGTAATAGTCTTTCATTAATCCTTATTATGTTTTCAGGCTTTGATGACATTAATATTTAACTAAAAATATTTATATAGCTAACTAAACCATTTTTACCGTCCTCATAGCTGTAATGTTGTTTAACAAATTGGTAAAATTCTGCCAATGAGCATGAATTAAGCAAAATATAAATATTATCATCGATAAAAAATGTGTTGTTTTTTACATAAAAAGCTAAAATGAACTGACCAACATTTGCATCAGGAGGATCTACTATTCAATAGCAATGGAAACATTCGCTGTCGTTTGCTATTTTAAGCCAAATATATGACGATGAGGATCATATCCCAACATTATTTCCGGCCCGGTCAGCTGACCGCAACTGCAAATGTTGATACAAATCCCCCCACAACACCAACTGCTGATTTTCTCTTTTATTTTAGCCAGTATTTAATTTCTCATTTTAAAAAAATCTAAAGAAAGATGGCTCAAAAGATCTAGTTTATCAAAAGAACTCTTTATAATTCTATACATGTAATATATTGTTCGTTATGTAGCCCAAATACCACTTACGGCATCTGTATTTAAACACACCATATGCAAACTATATCTAAAGACTTAAATTCAGCTTGGTAATTCAATTTAATGAGGGTCATTTTTTCTAGGAATTATGATTGGAGACTCAAAATTCTTATTAATCTCATGACATTTGTATCTAACTATAAATTCCCAGCATAAAACAATCATGAACAACCATATTATGTTTAAGGTTACAAATAATTCATTTTAATTATTTAATAAAGTTAAAGTAGACATACAAATGGGTATATTAATATGTTACCTTTAAATATTTTGCAACAAAGGTACATTGACTAAAGTAAACAATTGAGGCTGGATTATATAGGTTAATTTATTTTATTTTATTTAAATAATATTTTACTGTTGGACTCTTGTAAATTAATTCATAGGTGTAAACTCCATTGTGAGTGACAATAATAAAAGTAAAATAATTAATTCTATGATAAAGAATCACCAGGTAAAAATGTAAAACTTAAATACGTACATACATTTTAATGTCAGTTAGGCTATTGTAAATGTATAAAAATAATATTCAATTATACTTTTTAAAGTTATTAAATAAGAAAATTACATTGAATTTTCAAAATGTGCAGCCTATTAGTGGGAAATAATGGTGAGTTTATTAATTCAAGTCATACTAACAATGAGGGTGGGCGTAGTATGATCTATTCGAATTTCACGTAGTTCCGGATTCAACTCAAATCCGGAAATGTATATTTTGAAAAAGCCTTATGGAAATTGAAATGAATCCACGAGAGTTATTTCAGCAAGGAAAGCGGGAAACGATGCTTAGGTATCGATAGAATAATATAACGGTAAAATAATATTTTTACTTTATTTACAATTTGATTAAATCTTGATGGTATGACTATAGTGTTATTACTATTTTGTTATCTACTCATAACTAATAATAAATAAAATGTTTTAAATAAATAAATATGCAAGATCATAAACAACAAAAAGCGAGATCATAAACAATGGTTACATGGTATAAAGTGTCTAATTAGGGGTTTTCTTAACTTGGCTTTCGATTTTTATTTTCGTAAAAGTTTAAGTTTTCAAGCTTAAATTTAAGTTGAAATACCAACATATTTTTTATTCATCGTCTTAGGTCCTCTTATCTATTTGTTTTTTTCTTTTTGCCTTCGATCACTATTTGATTTACAATAGTGATCGGAGGCAAAAAAACAACAAAAATGAAGTTAGAAGCTTGTCAAGCATCTCTTGCCCACAGATTGAAGGACATTCAGTTGGAAGTTTTAAAAACCAATAAAAATATTAAATTTAATAGGAAATGCCTTGACTATGGTGTTATTCCAAATTATATATATATATCACGACGACAGCGGCGATCGGCAACAGTCTTGACTTGTGACGTAACGTACACCTACCCGTCGCGCCGTGGACTGTTTTTTGTTTGTTGCCACACGTGTTTAAACTTTTTTTAGTGTTTATGTGTTAAATGTTTTTATGGTGTTCTTCAGACACATGACGACATATTCGGAGTGATTTATCGTCCTTCAACGTCCTCAGGATGACCCCTTTGTAGGGTTGAAACCGGTTGCCGTGCTCATCGGTTGACAGACGGAATAAGGTATTTTGGCTTATTAAAATTTAGGATTGTTCAAGTTTTGGGGTGAAAGTAAGTTATTTACGATTGAAATATTAAAACCACTTCACTCGTCCGCTAGGTAAAAAGTAAAAACCACCCGTACATTGTTCATATACTTTCAATATATTACGTTACGCTGCAAAATAGAACTCTCTGATCCATATATTAATGATTAAGAATATATTTTAAAATTTTTCACTGCACCATAATTCAACCATTAAACAATATATTGTATTAGTCATGTATTCAACCAATATCGCTTGGTCAACAAACAAATGAACTCCTTTTTTTTCGTAATCACCCAAAACGGCTTAAAATTTCGAATTTTCATTTCAGAACTAGGATACAGTTCTACTAATTTACTTTTCGAATGCGAAAGAAGGAACTCCCTATACCAGTATAATTAATCAAAGCAGGCAGCTATTGGGTGTTAATTGAGTGACTGTGTTTAACATCACAACGTCTTGTCAAAGATAACCAGTGCAATTGTTCTAATGAACCAATAAACTTAACTGTTCCGGCCACGCGACTCTCACCTCTCTCCCTCGCCCATCCCTCTCCCCCTCCCCTCTCCCCCTCTCTACCCCCACTCTTCTCCTCTTCCCTTTTCCCGCAACCGGCTTGTCTTGGGTGGTTAACGAACCTTGTCTAAAAATTAATTGTGTTATAAACTTTCTGACTGCTAATTATGTTTTTAACAAATGAAGAGGCAGGTTATACTACTTCAAATTGTAGGTACTTTTATCATAACTAGTTAGAGTATACTATATAGTTAAAACTGTTGCTATGTCCCACTTATTTTCTCTTCATACCTGTTAAAACGAACATTTTTGGTCAAACTATGAACAACTTTTTAAAATAAATATAACAGATATCCAATATTTTGTAGATTCTATTGAAAATGCTGGCATTTTAAATGTTCATGAAGAAAATATTGTGTGATGGGATATCATTTGTTCTGGGTAAATTATGTTACTAAAATTAATAATAAATTGAATTTTCCAAATGATATGGTATAATCTATTAAAGTCATGAAATTAGCCTGTTTTGGGGCAAAATATTGTTTTACTATTGTGACGGAAATTTCCCAGAGGGAGAGAAGAAGATCTGATACTCAAGTACTCCGAACCGTCGGAAACCACGTCATGGGTTGTCAGAGGTCTTGGAATCGCTCAGCTTGGTCGCTGGGATAATTCCAGGGGTTGAGGATCGAGATCACAGTAGTTATCAGATATTAATTCTAATATGAGAGCTCAGTTATGTTCAACCTAGTTGACTTTTAACTTAGAATTACTTCAAGATATCCTGAGCTACAAGGCACAGAATGTTATACAATTCTACAGGCTAAATAATTTAGAACCACTTGGAGAGTTTACATGTAAGCTCCTATTTTTTAGCAACACCCAAACCGGCTTAAAATTCCGAATTTTCATTTCAGAACTAGGAAATAGTTCTACTAATTTACTTTTGGAATACGAGAGAAGGAACTCCCTACACCAGTATAATTAATCAAAGCAGGCAGCTATTGGGTGTTAATTGAGTGACTGTGTTTAACATCACAACGGCTTGTCAAAGATAACCAGCGCAATTGTTCTAATGAACCAATAAACTTAACTGTTCCGGCCACGCGACTCTCTCACCTCTCTCCCTCCCCCAACCCTCTCCCCCTCCCCTCTTCCCTCCCCCCCTCTCTCTTCTCTTCCCCTTTCCCGCAACCGGCTTGTCTTGGGTGGTTAACGAACCTTGTCTAAAAATTAATTGCGTTATAAACTTTCTGACTGCTAATTATCTTTTAAACAAATGAAGTTGCAGGTTATATTAGTTAAAATATAGGTACTTGTATTTTTAATGATTATTTAGTATATACTATATGGTTGAAATTGTTGATATTTCTCTCTTATTGTTTTTCCCAAAAAAAAACGAAATTGTTTCCCAAACTATGAGCAACTTTTCAAATTTAAAGAAATTTATTTCCAACATATTTGTACATTCTGTTACAAATGGTGACACTTAATGTGTTTTTAAACATAAGACAGTTTGAAGCTTTATAAAAAAAATTGGTATTCAAATGCTTACAGTGACTATTGTCAAAAGGGATATAATTTGCTTAAGTTAAATTACGATATTAGTTTTAAATTAATTGAAATTGAATTTTCCCGATTACAAACAAAATATTCTTGAATTACACTAATTTAGCAGAGAAACATTACTATTTCTGCCATTAACTAAGTCAAATATCTGTTTAAGCATAATGTATACAAAGATTTTAGCTATGGAATTAATTTCAATAATGTAGGCTATTTGACTAAAGGTATCTCAAAATTCCATGTCTACTTTTTGAAGTGTTCAAAAAGTAATTATAAAGTAATTAATTGCAACATAACCTTTCCTTTTCGGGATTTTTTATTTGAAATAAAAATAACTAAGTTTAATCTCAATAAACAATAACATTTCCTTATTAATGCCTGTAAAATTATTTTTACCCGGAATCTTCAACAGTTCGCAGCCAGCGGATTTCATGGAAGCAAACACAATAACAGACTCTCCAGGGAGGAGAACCTTTCGTCCCTAGAAATCAAGACTGTTCTCCTCTGACAGATAAAACAAAAGGATAAGCTAGATTTCAAATCATAGAACTTATTCTTATGATTTTCGCCTGTACGCTTATAAAAACAACCATATTAATCGGTCTCTTATAATTTGTCAAAAGGAAGGTTCAAAATCTTCTTTTTAAAGCCTTTTTACGTACTCCACCTTTTTCTTAGTAGGAGACTGTGTAGGGCTGTGTGTTTCAGCTCTTTTTTACCTGTTCATATATAATGAATTGCTCCTTCTTTTTTTTTTAAAAGTACCTTCTTAATCAACTCGAGTCTACGCACAGACCATCAATTGGTCCATGTAGACTCATTTCCTTTGTTTATATATCTTTTTTCAGAAGCAAGGAACATTTTTTGACTGTAGGTTTTTTTGTTAAATTTATCTTTAAGTTGTTTTCTTGCTTCCAGTTAAGTTATGTAAGCAATTAATTTAAATATTTTGAAAATTGTAATTGTAATTTTTTATGTGGAAATAAATTTGATTTGATTTGATTTGAGATGACAGTCGTAAGTAACAGCTTGCAAATTTAAGTACCATCGTCTGTTACAGAGTTTGAAGCATTTCAATACGTTGGAATTATTTATATAAAAAATGTCTTGAAAATTTGCCTGTATTGAGAGTAAAATATAAGCAATTTACAGATTATACCTTATACCACGTAACACATCTAAAGAAGCAACATGCCCATCAATCTAAGCTCACCGAATAAACTTTAAGTAAAATGTGAGCAATCTTAATAAGAGCGATATTCTTAATCGGTAAAAAAATAGCCACTAAGAGGTAACAACACAAAAAGTCAAAGCATGTACATTAATTTAAGATTAAAATGAATCTTATCGTTTTAATACAAACCACGACCAAATCTTCACTACTTTTTAATAAAAGAAGTTTCAAATTAAATCCACATCTTTTCCTCCCTCTTATTCGGTTTTCACCCTCCCCCCCCCCTCTGGCGTGGACTACATTGTACGCGTCTGATTACGAGGGAACGCCCCTCGGGGGGTCCCAAGCTGTGAGAATCCGGGGCGTTTTGGCGACAGTGACCGACAGCGACGATTCGTTATTTGCCAATGTCATTGTCAGTTTTTTGCACACACTCCCTCTAACATTTAACACTCTATGAGTTCAGTGCTGAAGGAAACATGCCAATCATTAAGTTTTAAATACTTAGTCAGTAATTATAAATTTTACTCTTTCTCTATGTGTTACCTTTACTTTAGTGTTGAATGTTTAAATACACAAATGAAAATTCTTTATTCGTGTCTTTTGGTTTGTCACTTCTTTCGTGAAGGAAGCTATTTCTTGTAAAATATTATGACTTAATGCAAAAAATAATATCGGCAGAATGGGCTTTTAAGCAAACGACTGAGCTTACTGAGAAGACAACTAGGTTCCTTATTCTGTGATTTTATTCCTAGAATTAATCCCTTTAATAAAGTTGCCAATTAAGAAATGCGACCAATGATAAAATGATAGGGAAACGTATTTTATATTTGGATTAAAAACTAAAACTATACCTTTGATTATTAGTTGTTTGCTAATTTTACATACAGATAAGTATTTTCTTTGGTTGGTTTTTTTAATGTTATTTAAATGGGCCAAATCCACACTTTGAGGGCTTTCTAAGGGTATCCAAGCCCACGCACTACTTTAGACCCTGAAAAGGCATATATAGTCGTTAAGGTTCTTAAATGTATGTAAATCGCCAGTAACGTCCCTGAAGTCTGTCTATAACCGTCTGCAAAAATCGCCTTATTATTTTTATATACTATAGATAAAATTATTCCTAATATCAAGGTTACATTTGAAATTTAGAATTGCTAAATAGGTGCTCATTACTTAAGTTAGAGGATCACTTCAGAATGAACTGTTAGAAAAAAAAAACAACAAAAAACAACTACATGTTGGATCAAGTTCCAATAAAAAAAACCGTTATTTAGAGAAATGTTTCAATATAATACACGTGATAAAAATATGGACGAAGAAATGTCTAAGAAACTATTGATTTTCAAAAGCAAAATCATGTTTTACTGTCATCTCTCAAATTAAAACAAAGGTTCCCCAAAGACCCATCCCCAGACCTCGACGCGTCGTGGGGAACGTAAAACAGCGAGCTGTAGCCTAATTAAGTGACAATCGTCAACTGAAGGGCTCATCAAAAAGACACTAACTGAATCAATTTGATGAACCAATAAGTTTGCAGCAGGGGCACGCGACCAGGGACCCTGGCTCCGGTGGGGTGACTAACTGCGCCTGTTGTCCGGGTGAGTAATTCGGCTGTTTTGTCGATAAGTTGAATATTCGATTACTGCAGTGCTCGAGATGTACCAAAAAGACTAACTGAATCAATCTAATAAACCTATAGGCGGGTTACACACTGGTGTCGCCTAAATTAGTGCCATAGCCGATGAATTAGTGCCTTAGCATCGTGTCGTAAGGCACATGTCGTGTCTTATGAATAAATGAAACATGAATGTCTTTTGCATGTCTCTTAGACAAGAGACATGCAAAAGACATTCATGTTTTATGACATTCATTCATGACGACATTCATGACGAATGACCGTGATTGCCGGATACTGTGGGCAGTCAAGTGCCCAATTGGACCAATTTTTTGTGCCGAGTTTCAAGTTTGTTGAAATTCAAAATGGCAACCAATGTTAGTTTTCAAAGCTTAATGTCTCAAAAACTTGAAATTTTACAAAAAATGCCAAGAGACAAAAAATATATATTTTAATTTTTTAATAAAAATGTATAGCTTATTTTTAGGGCTGCAACACAAATTAAGGAGAAATACGGGTTCATGCTTTATATGGTAATAAAGTTATATATGGTTTATTTATGGTTATTTATTTTATGTGTTATTTAAGTTATTTATATGGTATTAAATACCATCAAAAGACACGTTGCTTCGTTAACGGTGTCGTCGCAGACTGCTAGAGGGATGAGGGGATGAGTTAGGCGCATGCGCGGGGCACGTGTCTCGTGAGATAGTCGTACCAAACATTGACCAACCGGTTTCGTGCGACACATGTCCGATACAGAGAATATGTCTCGAACATATGCAGTGTGCAAGCTTTGATTTGATAACACAGGTTGGTTTCACGTGCGACATGGCTCGTACACGAAAATACCGTAAGAAACGATGTCTGCGACACAAGTGTGTAACCAGTGTAATCCCCCATAAGTTTGCAGCAGGACACTTGACCAACGGACCGCCGGTGGGGTGACTAACTGGCCCTGTTGTCCGGGTGGGTAATTCGACTGTTTTGTCGATAGGTTGAATATTCGATTACTGCAGTGCTCGAGGTGCAGACTTTGAGTTACCGAAGGTACAGTTTGGTATATTTATCCTTTACTCTTCCAGATGCTAAGGAAAAAGGTTTTAAGATGTTGGGAGAGAAGTTTACAATCTATTGTGTAAACACACGTTATAATACTCGATAAAGAAGGTATATTTATTCTTTTTCACCACTCTACATCATAATCACCTTTTTTAAAAGCGTCATTTTGTGGCCGAAACCAGCTCTTTTCCGCCAGAGGGCCGAAAGTCAGTTGATCGTCTACTTGCTTGAAACAACGTGAGAACATCACATAATCATACGACATTCACTAGGTTCCAAAGACAGGATAGTTGCGATCATATGATTTCCATAGCTTAGTTTGTTTAAACCATGACAAAGTTGTATCGTCGCTCAAAACCTAAAAGTGTGGTTTTCTAGTATGTCAAATAAATAATTAGGGTTTTAATGTTATAATCTAGGGTATATTTCATTGTGTAGTGTTTGGACCTTGGCCGAAAGGTTTTAGCAGCTCTCGATCATTTGAAATTCTCCACTTAGTCTAGAATTTCAAACACGGTCTCGAGCCTGCAAAACCACATTTTTGACCCTTATTGCAAAATACATTATTGTAGTATATGCATTGTCTGTTATGATTCAAAGGGCAGGCTTTTTAAAACAGCCTTCCTCCAATTTTCTTACGTAATTTATAGAAGATTTAAAGCCCTTAAATTGCTACTACAGAGTAAGTTATGAAAGATTTACCTGGATTAATGTGTAGTTTTGGCAAGGTTATTGCCTTCAAATTTCACAAAAACTGTTTTCGGGAATCAACCAAAAGTTAAATAAATTAAGTACATTAAAAAAATCAATTGATTTTGATGAGCAAAAAACTAATTGGTCACAACAAATGTTTACCATGCATGTTAGTTATCTATACATAAACTTCAAAATATCCGAAGGTTTTAAAAAACCATAAGTTTTTTTACAAACACCCATCATCCCTATATTAGAATGAAAGGTATCGGTGAGAAGATACGAGGAAAATTGTTAGTTTATTAATAATAATTTTCTTAAGGACAAAAATGTAAATAAAGAGACTGTACAGCTGTTAAAAGTTAAATAAATTAAGTACATTAAAAAAATCAATTGATTTTGATGAGCAAAAAACTAATTGGTCACAACAAATGTTTACCATGCATGTTAGTTATCTATACATAAACTTATAAATATCCGGAGGTTTTAGAAAACTATAAGTTTTTTGCCAACACCCATCAACCCTACATTAGGATGAAAGGTATCGGTGAAAAAATACGAGAAAAAATATTAGTTTATTAATAATAATTTCCGTAAGGACAAAAATATAAATAAAGAGACTGAACAGCTGATGGATTTGTTTTGTATTTACTTTTTCCTTTTCTTAATGTGCTGCTGAGCAGCCGAAGGTAAATTAGCATATTTCAATATGTATTCAAAAAATATAGGCCTCTAATTTAGGTGGGTACACGTGAAAAAGGAAATCTAACCGTTATACTAATTGGTTTTACACACATCGTCTCGTTATCATTATCCCTAATATAATTAGTCGCTTTGCTATTGCAACTACATCCTCATTACTGGTTTCGAATATTAGATCTAAAATATAGAAACCAATCAGTCTGGTTGCTGGTGATATAATCTAATCAAACAAATGGTTGGTATTTGGAAAGCCTATTGATACTTTTTTTTAAAGCCTATTGTTGGAAACGGTCATCTATTAATAACCACCAATTACCATCACAATGACATCCTAGTCTAGATAAAATAACCGTAACTGAGAGATTTTATTAAAATTAAACATAATCTTAGTCGTCACAACAGCAATAGTAAAAAAAATGGCTGATAGCAAGTATAATACGTTTGTAGTGCCTGAAAAGCGAAAAGTTGCTAGAAAATTCACGAAAAATACTATGTATGATGAAAGTTGCTGGAGGGATTATGATGAAAATTGCAATAATGTCCGGGCCAAATTCCGTGTCTCATGCCGTTTGCAGGCCCAATATTAAAATTAACATCAGTAATAGTGAGTCGTTGCGTTGGCGTAGTTGGTAGCGCACTCGGTCTAGAGAATGTGGATTCAAAGCGTCACAGGTTCGAGACTCAGGCAGGCCGCATACTTTTAACAATGCTGTTCACCCTTGTACTGTACCGGCTCACTCCTTGCCTTTGCCTGATAACGTCCACGCACAGATCAATAGTCTATGTGGGCGGGGCAAAAGCAAGGTGATAAAGATGTCACCACCATTTTTTTTAAAGAAAGAAAAGGAAAAATATAAAGGACGCCCTGGGTCATGTTCAATGGCTTGGTACATAAAAATTTAGAGTGATAAAACTCTTGGGAGCCCCTGAATATACGAGAACAAGTTAAATGAGGGGTTGCTCTTTGCCTACCATCAACAAATTAATAATACCACTTAAGAATTGTAATTATGTATTTAAAGTGTTAGAAGGGATGCCTGATTAAGGACTGGAGTGCGAAGGGGTTTAGCAGTCACGAGAAGGGTAGAAATGATTAATGAAATGTCACGTTAGCAAAGTTTAATCACGTCTTAATGTGCTTTATTTTCATTTGTTTAGTGAAACGACATTTCAGGCATTTAAGCCTATTCCTTGGATTATTTTAAGTCGTGTTATAATGAAAAATACTTTTAAATGTAAGAAAATTGAACAGATACGTGTACCAGTGAGCTGTTTTTTAGAAAAACTCAATGTAGAAAGGTAAGTAAATTTTCTTAAACTTTCTTTTAGATGACAAACACAATTCGATAAGTGATTTTCCTATGATTCAAAGATTGATGTAATAAGCAGTCTCAAAACTCATTTTATAAGCAACATTTTTTAACCTGCAAGGTAATGAGAGAATACACTAGACCAGTGTAAACAAATACCAATAATTGATTTTGTATCAACAGTTCAAATTAAGGATGAATCTATTGTTTTTATTTTGTTGAGTAAATCATATTTTTACTATGTAAATGGGTTCCTATCACTGCATTATCTTCTATTCATAAGATAATACTATTTATACTATACTATTTATTATGTGTAATATTTATTTTGTATGAAGAAACATACTATATTATGCATGAAGATTGGAAATTACTTTCACTTGTGTTTTGAACGATCATTTTTACATACACAACGTGGTATCAGCTGAGCTAGTTTATTTGCTTATATAGAAAAATTAAAAATAAATACAGTCAATTTTTTTTCAATATTAAACACTTTTTCTGAATATTTAACAATTTAATGGCGAATATTTGAAGGTGCTAAACACACAAGAAATTCAGACGATGCCAAAGTAAAGTAGTAAAATAAATATTAACAAGCAATATCGTTGTACGTCTTTAAATGTATGACAAAAAATAATGAACACTAAAAAAGTGATGCTAATTATTAACGAAAATAGCAATGTAAAACTGTAAATGAACTAAAAACTATAACCATTATTGTTCTTACAATCACACAGATTTATAATTTTAAAACTATAAAGACCTTAAATACTAACGAAATATTCATTTACTTAAGAATGATCATTAATAAAGTAGTTACCGTTCTATGTTTGGATTGCTAAATAAATAAAGTGATTACAGAATGAATTATACATGATTCGAGCTCATTGGAATACGGGAATACAGATTACCTACGCCCCAGCAATCGCTGTATGCTCCCATTAATTATCCCAATGAAGTTTGTGTGTATTTTCGTCTGCGTTCGTCAAACAAGGTTAAAGGAGTGTTATAAATAAATATAAATCAAGTATTCCAAAGCTGTTTGTTGGATTACCTAGTTTAAAAAATGGATTTAATTTCAAACCAAGCAAATGCTGATGAATATTAATAAGTATAAATGGAAAATTGGTTAGGGTGTTCGTGACAATAAAGCGTACCTTTTAAATATTCAATCAGATAAATATTTTTTTTAAATTATAAAATAATTATACGTTAAATTACATTGAGTTATTTGATTAATTCTTTATATGTTTGTCAGGGCTGCCACTGTATTAAAATGTTATTAGAACTAGCTAGTGATCCTGGCTTTACTAGGAAAATATTTGTTATTTATGTTCCAAATCTTTTCCAGTCCACTAGAAAGTACTTCATTCTGCGGCTATTTCTTCATACTATTCCAAACGCTTATGATTTCTTAGAATCGTTTTCAATCCTTAAGAAATCTAAATTGCTTCCAGCAATACTAAGATTCCAAAAATATTAACATAGGATTAAAACGTCCCTTAGGCGAAACCCTAAAATACATGAAAACGCAACCACCACGGAACGCATCGGAGGTCTTATGCTGTTAAAATCAAATTTAATAAATTTTCGTCCTGTTAAGCTTTTATATAGGCCTACTTATAATTGTTTTAAAAAACAATTAGACTGCAGGAAATGGAAATTAAATATAACGTATAACTGTAGTATTAAACAAGACTTAATTATTTTTACCTCCCAGCAAAATGCATTTACTTAGTTGTGGCGAGGAAAAAAATAAACATTGTTTTAGCCATAATCTATACACATGACAGTAAACCGTTCATAAAGACCGTTATCGAGCAACAGAAGACGTACGACACACTTTCCATTCCAATAGGAAATTCAAGAGAGCTTGTTCTGTAGATTGGCTCCGTCTTTCTATCCTGAGATACTGGGACAAGACAGACTGGCGTATAGTGAGATTTATTCAAACAATATAAGCTCATCGATTTCCTTGCTCACTTTCACTTATTTTAGTATTTAATTGTTCATATTTATCTGTGAATGTTTTCTCCATGGAAGTTACTATTTGGATGGTGTTGGGTTTCATTATAAGTACTGGAGTAAATGTTTAAAATCCACGGTAAATGTTTTGCTGCTTTCTCAAGGTAGGATTTAAAAAACTTGCTTTTATTCACTAGGTGTTTACTCTCAGCAGGGGAACATGTAGCATGTCATTTAATACAAAACCGGTAGGTTATTATTTAATAGACTCCCTTTTATCCGGTCACCACGTGTTTTCCGGTATAACAGACGTTCCCTAAAACACGTTATATCATAACTGTAATGTATACCTTGTACCTTATACCTTTAAGTAATCTTGATCTCTTCTGGGGCATAAGATCCGTCAACTTAGGCTAAGTTTATGCAGCAGGAAGCATTGTCAAGGTCTTGAAATGGATGGTTAATGGTAGGTGGTAGGGAATTTCAAGGGGGAGAAGCAGGATTACCACTAGGAGGATGATGCCTACATAGGAACACTATAAAGGCATTCTTTTAACAAATAACTTTTCAACTGAGTTTCGAATTATTGTATGTAGTTAAGGTCTTTTATACTTTGGGGCAATTTGGCAAAGAGTTTTAAGCCAGCATATTCCGGTTTGGTTTCAAACAATATAAGACGATGTTGGAGTGAGGAATTCAAGTGTCTGTTTCTAGTATGGTAAGAATGATTGTGAGGCTGGATAAGATTGTTTTTTTAACATAGCAAATGGTTTCAACATAAAAAGAGAGGGAACAGTCAGAATACTTAAATCTATGAAATGCTGGCGACAAGAGTCACGTGGTCTAAGTTTCAACATAGCACGAATAGCCCTCTTCTGAATAACAAAAATTTTTTCTAGGTTCTACTTACTAGAATTTCCCCAAAGCACAATAGAATACCTTAAATGACTTTCGATTAAGCTAAAATATACTAGTTTGGTGAAATAAAGACAATTAAATAGACAAAGACATTCCCAGAGAGGATGTTAGCAAGTTTACTAACATTGTCATTCCAGAAGAGACTACCGTCCAACCTCACACCCAAGTAGTCTACTGTTTCTGAAATCTCAAACAATTCCACATCCAAGCAGAAAGAAGGAGCAACCACACCCTCCCTATCCATATACCTTTTTTAGAGTCTGTTGAAAAGAAAATGTAGTTTGATTTTATACTGCTCAAGCCAGTACTCTGATTTAGACTTTTGCTTTAACTGGCCTATAATCTGTGATCTATAGTAAAATCTTTCCCAGGAGAATCATCGATTCATATTGTCCATTGTCTACCCATAACGTCCGGTTAAACCGACATATTGATAAAAATCATTCATAGAAAAAAAGTCACTTTCGAGGAGTGTAGTCCGGTTAAGCCGATGTCCGGTTAAAATATGTGCGGATAAGAGGGAGTCTACTGGATTTAAAAGGAAAATTGATTATTTAAAGTTAATGTAAATACTTAAACCAACGAGTCGAAAGGAGCATCCCCTACAGGTAGGTTTGTCGAAGTTATCTGAACAGCTAAATTAAATTGAAACATTTTGGCAAAATAATACCCTAAGGGAAGGTTTATAAAACCCTCTCCCCACATGAAACCTCTGAAATAATTAGTTTGAACCTTTCTGTACTTATCGTTATTATGATGAAATATTGGATATTAGGAAGTGTTTAGAGAGAGGGCGTCTTATCTTGGGTCGAGGGTGTGGTAAACGCTCGCCTCACGATGGGGATCTGTAATTAATGTACGTTTACATAGAGTTATAACACGCTCCAGGGGCGGGTAGTCCTTGAAATGATACGTGTAAATGAATATCTTCGCCTCTTCATACCAGACAATTCTCTATTGTCAAAACCATGGAAAAGGTAAAACGTAAGTAGGATATTAATAAATTGGTGGTTAAATAGATCGGCCACAGTACAAAATGAAAGATAATCTCTAGGATGGATGTTTTACTAGTGGACAAGCAGTGATCTAAAGCATTAAACAAATATTTAAAAATAAAAATAAATGCATTAGCTGTTCTGCCCTTTTCTTCTTATTTGTGCCCTAAGGGCTGCTTCACTTTGTCGAGTAACCTAGCCGAGTCCAACTCGGCCGGCTTGCTAATTCCAATTGCTATTCTTAAGAATAGTCAACTCGCCCGTCAATCGATTCGCCGATTTGTCAAGGCCATATCACATTGGTCAAGTTGACGGTCGAATCTAACTCGCCCGTCTAACTTGCCCTCCTACTCGACCAATGTGACGCGGCCCTAAAGCCTGATTTACAATGGTCGAGACAGTCGGTCGAGTAACTAGTAACTCATAGTTGCTGACTCCCATAGTTTAGAACTGTCAACTCGCCTGCCACTTGACTTGCACATTTGTTAAGTTTGTTTACATTGATCGGGTTGACGGTCGAGTACTCACTCGCCTTCCTACTCGCCCTCTAACAAGACAAATGTAATCTGGCCCTCAGGGACAATTCTATTAAGAACATTAATATTTTTCATTGAGTTTTTTCACTAAGAACTTTTATTAAAGATGGGGTGAGACCTGCGGTTTTATTAAAAGTTTTGGGTACTTTTGGATTATATTTAGATTAGTTAATCATAAATTCATTTAACGTAAAGTGAAACTCGTCCCGGTGCAACCAGAAAGAGATTGCGTAGAAAACTTGCAGAGCATTTAAAATATTAAACTATATTAACACAATATCCGAGATGTACAGTAAAAAAAAACTTCGAAAAATAACTCTCTTTCATTTATCTGTGCTCATTCTGTTCCTAGTGTACGCCAGGGTTTTGATTATCATCTCAACAAATAACTGGAATGTAAAAGTCTTTTATGAAAGCGTCCCGGTCGTCAAGTCAGTGAAAGGCTTACTGGATGAATAAGTAAATTTGTAATCACCCCGAAGCTCGATACTTGTTGATTGATCACGCAAAGTTTGTAGAAAGAAACTGAGCTAAACAAACATTACACCACGTTTCGGCTAGCCGGAAAAAACTCCTGATTTAAGAATTTTGAGAGGATACTGAGTTTATATATTCCAGAACTATAAGTAAAAATTTACCTATATACACTAACCGAGTCGATGGTTATGATTTATAACATCACAGTAATTAGTGAGTAGTGAACGTTTTCATAGGACGATTTGTTAATATAATAAAATAAGTGTATTTTAAATAATTATTAATTGAATTCACCTTAGGCAGATTATTTGTATATAAATGAAGTTCTTCATCGTCTTATAAAAGGTGCGGGCCTTTGAAAATTGTTGTTTTAAATGGTAAAACTAGTAAACAAATTGCTGTTTCTTTTAATTTAAATATTAGGAAATGATACCCAGGTATTTAACCACCATTCGATGTACTAATTGATCTATTTAAAAAAATAATACCCCTCAAAAAACTTTTTTACCATTATTTTATTTTATCATCTTATCATGGCTATCCAAATGACCATTCAGCCAAATGTGTTTTTTATATTAGATACATATAACCCACTTATTTAGGTGGCGACACAAACAGATCTCACTGTCCTCCAGTATTCGAGTTTCTAGACATTGACATATTTGTCCAATCTAGAGGCTGAAGTGAATGAAGGCTGTGACAATGAGTGACATACTGGCCCGATAATCAATGCCTTTTCTTCCCCAGTTCGGGGAAAAGGGTTTTTTTCAAAAGCCCTTTTTTCAGTCACATAGTAGAGTTTCAACCTGACCTGTTTTGCTCTTTTGAGCGATCTACTTGAAAAGTATGAAAATGTTTTTAAAATAATTATGTATAGTAGTGTACACAATACACTATTTTGGAAAACAACTGTTTTATATATAGTTGAGGGCATTATTTTTATCAAGGAGATAATTGCAACAATTTTATCTTTAAAACTATTTAATAATAATAATAATAATAATCTTTATTTTCTCAAAACATATATACATAAATATATAAATACAATGTTATGTAACACATATATTCATATTCATTACAAAATTAGCAATATGTATACCCAGGCTGTCCTTTTTTAAATTAAATTAAATTATAGGATTTAGTTTGTTTTGAGAAAATTCATCCAAGGCTACGCCTGTTTGGAGGTGATCACTTGCTAATATTTTATAAATTGCAGTTAGACAATTTCAAATATCTCTAAACAAATATTAAGTCGCAAACTCCTAAGCTTTATAAAAAGTACATAACATATTGATAAATATACATACATTATAAAATACACACATGTTATAAGCAAGAACCTTAACAATAACACCAACTACCCTAATTACATACATAAAAGTACCTAACTACATAAAAACTAGTAATGAAACCTATATTTATTAATTCTTTCTAACTTTAATTCTAACAGACAGTATCAACATATTTTCATAATAAAACGAACAATGCTAAAATTAAAACAGAAATCATCACACTGTACCACCAGCTTAATATTTGTTAAAATCTCTATCTATTTGTATTATAAAAGGTATTTTCAACATCATTTATACTAAATAGCCATTCTCTTAACTTCTTTAAAAACAGTCTTCTTTAAAGAACATTTTATCCATAGTTTTGGTCGAGAATCGATGTTCAGTAATGAAAATAGTTTGGGTTACTTTCCCCAGATACTGTCGTCGATTCTAATTATAATCAGCGATGAGTGTAATTTCGGCCCTATTAGGCCATTATCAAATCAATAAATAAACGCCCAGGCCCCTTTTACTTCAGTGATGTGAAGGTCGTCATGGTGTTCACACGTTTTGACACATTACAACACAAAACAGTCACACATTTAAAACTTGAAAAAATATATTTAACAAAAATTCACGGATTGCGCACAATTAATTATTTGGACATGCTACCAGCCAAATGGAGCTGATGGGGGTTGATAATGGCCTAATGGGGCCGAAACTATAGTAATCGGTGATTGTAATTAGAATCGACGACAGTATCTGGGGTAAGTAACCCTAACTATTTCCTTTGTTTGAACCTATGTACTTTCTATTTCAACGTTTTCAAATAAAAAACTTAATAAACATTAACATCATTTTACTATATTTATTTATTTTACTCCACGGAAAAACCATTTTTATTGTTCAAAATCGTCTTTGGGCATATATCAACAATGTGTTTTATTAAATCTGAACATGTGACCTAAGGATTTAGTATGAGGTTGCCTGGATGTATTTCGCAACGGATGAAAAACATTAATGTTTTATTCCAAGCAGTCATTTAAGTGTCAGGTAAAAGCCTAATTTGAAATTATTTATTCATCCTGACATATTTGTGAGTGCTAAACCTATAAACAGAGGAGTAATCAGAATAGCTTTTAATTAAACTGATGGGTTGTTGCAATATACTGAACACCTACAGCGTTATGCATAACTCTTCCTAATCAAGCATCTTCATTAATAAAGTTGATCATCACAAACTTTAAGCAGAAATCACATCGGCTTTGTACATGATTAACATAAGTATTAAATTGTCATTTATTTTGAGCTTTAATACCTATTTAGTGAAAAAAATTCTTTTGCTTTTTTCACTTTTAATTTGAGTAAAATTAAAGTTACTAAAGTTCCATGCATGATGCAGACAGAAGGTCATTGCAAACATTAATCAGGGGTGGATATGATATTTATCGTGGGGGCTCATCTGACCGAATTTAATCCCTCCTAATTTTGTAAATGTTGCATTTCACCGAAAATTGATTTGTTGCAATTGACCGAATGCCCATACGTCTGAATTTGTGGATTGTTGCTTTGGATTGTGTCGTGGCTTGTTGCATTGCCAAAATCTTCCCTAGTTTGATGCGTTGGCCAAATTTGTGAATTTTTTATCGAACAGAATTTATGATTTTTGTTGCAATGGTTTGTAGAAATCGTTTCTACTTTGTTGCAATGGGTCGAATATTAGTTTTTTGTATCTTACGGAATTTAAAAACTACGTTTCGTTAAAATGCAACATAATGTACTAGACGCTCGGACGAGGTAAGCTTAGTATTAATCAATGTAGAGTTTACTACTCATTGGAAAAGGTTCTCCTAAGTGTTATTCTTACTATAAATAAGTTAAGATTATTTATTTTGGGTCAAAGGAATCAAAAGCTCCTAATTAATACTGTCAAAAATTTCATATAAATAATTTAATGAGTATAATACAGAAACAACTTTAAAATTCGTACTTTTTATAATTCAAACATCATAATGCTTGATTTGTCATGGCTTAAGGATTAAATTATGCTGGCTTTTAACAAAAGAAAAATACTTTAATTAGTTATGAGAGTATTTTGGTACCGATTAACTTTTACAGTAACGACAAAACCGTTATGCATAAAAAAATATTAAGCTTGAAAGAAAAACTTTCCAACGTGAATGACTTTATCAAAATCAATTGCATGGATCAGGGCGTGCGAGAGTTTGCAGCTGGTTGACTCTGTCATATCTGATATGCCTTTGCCACAGCGTTGTCTTACTTCCAGTCAAATGTTTAGATTTCTTTTATAATTCCGGTCGGAATTGTGTTCAGAATACAAGTCATAACAATACAAATTATATGATTATTTTACCTTAAACTGTAAATTGAATATTTTTACAAGCCTAAAATAAAAGTGGCGTGTAATTGCCCTTAATACTGAGTACATTCAGGTGTGTAACCAACATGTTCTCATTTTCATAGTATTAAAATTATCACTCAGAATAACCGTTGAGAGAACAAAACATAAAATCTTATCAGTCGTCAAATAATTTAAATATTATTTCAACTATTGACCGTTAACTGGATTTTCTTACAGTAATATCGTATCATATAATTTTAAATTTTTTTAATCCTATCCAAAGAAACTTTTCAAATCCAGTTTGATTTTAGTTGCTCATAAATCTATGACATTTACTACCAGTTAAGTAGTTATTGCAGCGTTGCCCTTATAGTTATAAGGATTTCACATGATTTTAATCAAATACATAAAATATTAATCTTCACAAAATACCTAATTCTAAAATAATAAATATTACCATAGTTCATTCGTGACTCAACATTGGAATTCCATATTATACAAACACAACGCAGTGCCACTGTTTTGGGGCAAGGAGGGAAACAGTGTTGTTATTGCACATGTGATTGACAGATAGGGGGAGGGGAAGGGAGAGGAAAGTAGGGGGAAAGTAGGGGGAAAGAGGGGAAGATTGGAGTCAATTGGGATGAGTGACGAGAGTGAATGCAGAGAATGAATAAGGGGAGACATTGTCATTGTTAGTTCCAGGCCGTCACTCCTTGTCAATCGGACGTTGTCGCCGTATCCCTTGGCTGATCTAATTTATCTTTCTGTCCCAAACCCGAGTGCAGTGGAATGAATCAGGAGGAATATTATTCTCTGTTTAGTAAAACTAGGCGGTCGAATAACATGTGTTACCATACCGGGGATAAACTTTCCTACTTTCCTGACTTCATCACTTAGTGTCAATGTAATTCTCGACTGCAAGCTTAAAACGCGATAAAAAATAATAAATAGTAAGCAAAGCTAAATACAACCGAAAAATTAAATTTAAGACGGAATGTGAATGATTCGTCTGATTCTATCGAGGGGTTAGTGGGGGAGGGATGTAAACAAACCCCTTTTTTACCACCCATTTCTATTTTACTAGGAATAGCTGTTATGATTTCAGTTCAAATTGGGTTGGAATTGAAAAGCTTGTAATCGGGTAATATAGATTGTATCAGGCTCTAAAGATCTAATTAATATTTAATATTCAAGCTGCCACATATTTTAAAGGAAATTAATATATATTAAACGTAATGATTGCTGTTACCCATATTAAAAAAGGTAGTAAGGCTGCCAACGACTGAAATTAAGATACTCATTCAATAAATCGATGTCATGTATAACCTTTATTATCATCCTTCATTATGCGTTAAAATAAATCGTCTCATGAGCCTTTCCCTCATATTTTTTTGGCTACTTCTATTTCTTTCCTATTGCCATTTCATAAGCTGTGACAGAGAAAATTAATTTTGAAATAAGTTTTTCACTATTGAAAGTTTTTTGCTATTGAAAGCGAAAGTTGATAAGCGAATACATTTAGAAAACAATCCAGTTTCACAAGTTTATATTCTTAATACAACATAATGTATCAGAAAGTACAGTTTATAGTAGTTCTATATGAAATACACTGTACATACGGTAACATTAAGTAAACAAAATCTTAGTAGGTACCAAATTTAATCATAAACGAGTTTATGAGCGTGCTCCTAACCAAAACCATATATTAAATAAATTTAACACTTATCAATAAATTTTGTAAAGGTTTAATATTTATATATTAGCATTTTGGCATCAAATTTAAGTTGAAGGAAACAACATTAACCTTTATCGTCCTATTAACAAGTGTGCAAGATAATTTCTCGATAAAGAGCGGAAGTAGCTGCCAGCTGATGACGAGCACTTCCGGCGTCTAGAGTAACATCCGCATCGTCTGATAATCGCTCAAGCAACTTGGAACCGAAGTTCAGGTTAAGGGCTTTACATATTAGAACTGACTTCATGACATAATATTTCTATTATGTCATACGGTTCTAGTATGATGTATCAAAAAGAGGACTTTTTTATGAAATAAAATCTTATTAATTGATTGATTGTTTAGTATGTAACTGCCTCTAACTGCACAGAGCTATTAGGGATCGCAGAAAAATATATATTTACCGGGGAAAAAATCAAATGTTTTGGTTCGGTAATGGCAATATCTTTATCAAAAGAGGAATGATGTTGAGAAATGTTGATATGTGTTTATTTATGTTCACATTCACTGGTGCGATTTTTCAAGAACGCTTTAATAACTTGGCTGATTCTAGAGGAGGTAAAAATATGGAGAAGTCAGTGCTATGCTAAATTTGTAAAATGGACAAATTTTTACCGTGGTGTTACTAAGTTTAAAATAAATCTTTACTTTTACAGGGGTGACTGCGAGTCCCGAATCAAATGGAAGGGTGACCTTCTAATAAAAAATTGGGGATTTAGGTTTTTTCACTTGAATTAGCGATATTATATTCCAGATCCCCATATTACATGTATAGGGAATTAAAAGGTATATATATAAAATAAAAATATATTACAAAGTGTCCAAGTATATGTATCTGAAGTAGTGAAGTATCATTGCAAAATGAATTGATACTTAAGTAAAAAAAAAAAAAAAAAAAAAAAAAAACGATACAAACAATAGTGGAATTGTAATAATAAATTTGAATTTTTATCAATGATCATCTCGTTGACGGTTTACAGTATCCTATTTATATACCCACGCTTCCAATAGTATAAAGTGTTTTTCTACATAAATGTCAAAAGGGAAACAAAACAATAAGCCTTATCAGGGGCTGGTGTGTAACAATAGTGAGTGGCAATGATGAAATGACAGACCTTTCTATTCCCCCCTGACTCACCCTTTGATTTCTATGGCAGGCAAAAACCACCACTCGACTCCCGTTCACGAGTAATATCTCTCCCCTTTCTCAGCTTAATTTAAATAATAATAACTTTTAATGCTGATTAGAAGGTCTTAGACAAAGCAGCGTGATTGCTCCTAAATGTTACGGCTGAGGGTTAAATGTTGGTGTTATGAATTTAACGTCATTTATTAAAAGTCTGGACATGTCCCCAAGTAAAATGTATCTAAGGGTTCTCTTTGTAGGGAAATGCTCGTTAATGCATCCACTTACAATTATCATCCTTACAAGTTTAATTGTCTTTTCACATTTCAACTACTTACAAGTGTAATGTAAACGATTTACATTTTTGTCCAATCCATTCCAAAACTTTAGAGTAAAATTATGTTCTGATAATAAATGTTAAATAATTGATAACCAACAAGTAAGGCTAAATTAAATATGTCTCTTATAAATGTGAAATAGAGTTTTCGTTTTTTGTCATTACTTAATGTGATAATTTTATGGTGAATCCATTCAAGAACAAACAAACTTTACAAAAATTTAAAATATAAATTAAGAATCAACAAAATATTCAAAGAATCTGAAAATTTAAGACATGTTTTCCCCCTGATAAATGGGAGTTAAAAATCCCAGGTACCTCGACGAGGAAGTATGTGTCAGAGCTATAAACTATTGCAGAGTAAATGTCGTAATATAATAATTGAATTTTTTAGTAATGTCTAAAAAAAGGCCTAATGAAGATTTTTATAGCATGCTATTAATTGATCGTCTCGAAAACTGAAAATAAAATTTAAATTTTTAAAGGATGTTTACTATTTATATTTTAACAAACTTAAATCTATTACGGAATACATTTCGGAATTAACAAAATAACTTTAAATGAATTTAAAGATAAAAACTCAATAATTGAGATAGTAGAAATTATTTTGTAGAGTTCATCTAGTAAGTTCCCTCTTTGCATTCAAAATCGCGAATGACAGAGCGATTACAACTGCAATCTGATACCTCTTTCTTCTACCTGTAGATCAAATGTCTGAATCTTTAAGTATTATGTTAGATACAAATTACTTACTGCATGGAAAACCCTTTTTTTAGTAGTAAACTAAAAAACATTTCATTTTCTTTCTTATTGAAGACACGTCCAATGTACTGTAATGATCATCACACTAATCAGCCTTTTGCTAATACAGGATGATGTTCGTTCCGTCGTGAATAGTTAGTTCGCCACGCCGCTAGCAGTTGAATCAGTAGAATCAGCTTTGATTGGCGAACAGCTGTCGCCCGTAATTATTTAGCTAATTTGACTTTTCATTGAAGTGTTTTAATTTAGTTTTAGAGATTGTGTCTGTGCAATTAAAATCGAATTCAATACATCTGTAAAAATAACTGCATAATCTTATTCATAAGTAAATAAATTTAAGATCTAAAACTATATTTAATTATTATTTTATTTCTAACTTGGGATTAAACAATAAGGAGTATTTGTTATGAAAAAAATTGTTTAATAAATTAATTAAGAATGAAAATACACTAATTAAATTGATTAATTTACTATTAATTTTACTTAAAACGCGATTAAAAAATACCTTGGGTACTGAAATAGACGTAGCTGTGCCATTAACAAGTTCTCGAGATAATTTCTAGGTAAAGAACGGAAGTAGCTGCCAACTGATGACGAGCACTTCCGGCGTCAAGAGTAACATCCGCTATAGGCCCGATAAACTGTGGCAAATTGGCTACTGAAGTTCACGTTAAGTGCTGTACACATCGCAACTGCCGTTAACATATTCTGGGCTACAAATTTACATTGTTGAGCAATCGAACAGCATATTAGTCATGATAGATATACCTTTAAACGAGAATTTGCATAAACTCCAGCTCCATTTGTAATTAAACAACTTCCCATGGTCAATTTATTTTAAAAGAAATTTTGTAATGAATTGTTACATTGTTTCAGCTATATTTTTGAGTACACGAAAACATTTTATGATTTCGATTATATTATATTTTATTTTTATCAAGTAAGAAATTAACGACTTTTAAGTGTTATAGCAATTATTTAGCTTCTTATAGATGCCTCAAACTGATTTATTACCTGTGTAACCTGAAATTCGTGCGAATTTAAATATATTTCTGTCTGTTTAATTAAAAATTAATATACATTAATTAAAAATAAACTGACAAAAACGAAATGTTAATAGACCAAAATTGGGAATGTGTGTTTTAATCGTGATTTATTTTAATAGTTTATTTATTTACAAATCGTAATCTTTAGGGTTACTTTTTTTTGCATTGCAACTTAAACAAAATACGTGGAACAAAAATAAAATTTCCTTTGAATTGAAAATTTAAGGGAGTCTGTAACATAGAAATTGGCTTCGTCTTTTTATCCTAAAGGATTGTAAGAAGCGAGACGTATATGGAGAGATTTGTCTTGACATATAGAATAGGCTCAATTCATTCAAAGACACATTATTTTTCATTCTATTACAAACAATTTCTTTTCTCTCTTTTTATTTCATTGTTTATGCCATTTACTAATAATGCGGTAAACCATGTGCCGTTAGTATGTTCATTGTGTGATCTATTATGCCTATATTTTTTAAACATAAGGCGCTCCTAATACATAAGCTTACGTTACTAATTCCAATATAATTCTAACAATATATGATTGGCAACACGTTAATTGTAGCCAAAGTACAATGGTAAAATATATATTTTAGATTACAAATGTTTCGTTGATGTTCGGTTGAAAAAACTGTTGATCTTGATTTAAGATCAAAGAATTAAACGATTTTAACGTAAAACAACATTTACTATTAATATTTATCATGAGAAATAATAAACTCGGTACTGAAAATAATCAAATAATCTATACTAGCTGGATGTTTTAAAATAAAACTTAAATATAAATGGTTACGGTCATAAACATATTTTTTTTAAACTGAACAAAGACTTTTTTTTACTTAACAACTTTAAATGGAGATGTGACATTTCATCTTTAACACGAAAGTTGTTTACCCAAAATAACTGCATTATTAATTTTTAATAAGGTAATAGCCTAGTGAAGTGTATGTGTGGGCTGGTCAGGAGCTGTTACAAAGCTGTTGACCTGTTGCATGGTATCATTGTATTTACAGATGTGATTCTTGAGGATAAAAGGTTCGCCTCCCGAGAGAGGTGGAGTTATTTTGTTAGCTCTTCCGAGAAAAC
This sequence comes from Flexamia atlantica, assembly GCA_035578135.1. NCBI lineage: Eukaryota > Metazoa > Arthropoda > Insecta > Hemiptera > Cicadellidae > Flexamia > Flexamia atlantica. Next base: position 6,889,986 of record JAQJVK010000026.1, on the reverse strand, counting down.
CTCACTCTGCTTACCTGGGATTTCTTGTTTTTTTTAAGTTCGAACAAGTATTAAAAAATTTAAAAATAGTTTTATAAAATATTATATTCAGTTTTTGTATCTCCTTCATTAGACTGATAGGAAAATAAAAGAGTAATTTTGGAAATATTGATTGAAAGAAGGTAGGATAAAAATGCCTTTTAGGTATGTGCTTGTTTTTTAAGGTATAAGTCAAACTCCCTCCCCTCCCAACACATGTTTCAGTTAAGAGGCCCCTACATGTTATTATTTAAAATTATTTTCATGATTGTAGCCTATCGGATTACTGATGTATAAAAATAAAGGTTTTTTATTGCATTGTTCCGGCAAGTAATCCAAATTTATGTAGCTGTTGCTACGGCCGTTTCGATGCACCGGGGACCATCGTCGGGCACAAGGACATAAAACATCACTCATAAAAGTTGTCATGATTGTTAAAAAAAACTAACTCGGACACGAATATGTAACATTGAACTTTAAAGTAACAAAAGCACTTGGCCAAGTACTGACAGTTTTAATGTTAACAATCATTGACATCAAACATTAACAATCATGACGACATTCATTAGTATTATTTTATGTTCTTGTGCCCGACGATGGTGCCCAGTGCATCGAAACGGCCGTAGGAACAGCTACAAAAATTTGGATTACTTGACGGAAAAAGTTAAACAATTTTTTGTGCAATTATGTACTTCAAATGATCTATTCTCTAATTCATATGAATTGAACTATTTCTTAATTTCCCCTCAGGCCTCAATTTACATTAGTCAGAAGTATGACACATAACATAAGTTGCATGTAGGCTTAATACAATTATTATTAATATTATTTAATCCAAATTTAATCTAATTATATTTTATGTAAAGGAAAACAATGTAAACGTTTTATTCGAATAGAGTATGTTAAATGTCGTTTTCAAAATATTATGATCAGGGGCTTGTAGTTGCATAATGGCTTTAAATGCGTTTTTAAGTAAAAAAAAAGTTGGTATACATAAACTCTTGATTAAGTGTTGGCTGCATAATGAGTATAACGATAAAGTAGTTAGTTCTTTTTATTTCAATACTACGTAATTGGTTTCGTCATAAGCCAGAGTGAAAAACGAAACTTCAATATGCTTCGATAAAGAAGAGTATTGTTAAAATATAATACCAACAAACATTCGGCAATCCAGGCACAACGCTCCAGTAACTAATCCATATCAAATTTTCTATTTCCGGTTTGTTTACTGCACCGGAAGTCGTGACGCAGAGTAGCCAAAGTTGCGCCGATGAAACATTACAAGCGCCTTTCCCTTTTAGTCTCATGCAGTTCAAGTGATTAAAAGTTTTTGAAATTATTTTAGCTCTTATTCGTTGTTTAAAAAAAATCGTTTACCCCAAAAAATAGCTTACCTAAACAATAAGCTCATTCTAGTACCTATTAAAACTTCGTAAATTGTTGTTCCTTAAATTTAATATTAAAAGATCGACATACAGGATGTCCCATAAGTAAAGTGCAAGCCTGGGAAAAGGTTATTTGGTTCACAATGAAGAGAACATGCAGAATAAAATGGTTTCCAAAAAACGCTTCGTTTAACAGGGATCCGCCATTTTGTATTAAAAAAATTCTATCTCGGAATTTCTCAATCGATATTTATAAAACTTGGTATGTTGGTAAAGGTAGAGAAGACCTACTCCAGATAGAAATTCAACTTGATCAATTTTTTTTCAAAATGGCATACGTGTTATACTTTAAACCAAAATGGCGGAAAAGCTGTCAAAAATTTTAAAATTATTGAGAAAATTTTTTTAGAAAATCTTATTTTTGTCTGGCAACCCAAAAAAGAGAATTTGACGAAAATAACCTAGATTCATTTAAATGTGTGTTGAGAGGCAAGAAAAAAGCCATTTATTGAGACCATTATGTGTTGCCTCTCATCAAGTCGTCGCCTCTCAATGTCTACAGTTGTTTTTTGTCCGATTATTATTTTGTGATCGCAGCTTAAAAATGAAATTTTTAATTGGAATTTTTCTTAGTATTTATATTTATTTTTGACGACTTCTTTCCATTTTGGCTTTAACATTTAGAATTGACGCCGTTTTTAAAATTAAAATTATACCCCGTTGAATTTTTTCTCCAGAGTATGACTTCTCTACCATTACTAACATAGCAATCTGTATAAAGATTGGTTGAATAATGCCGAAGATGAAACTTATTTTGTAAAAAATAAAAATGGCGGATTTCTAGTGAATTAAGCGTTTTTCGAAAATATTCAAATTTGTAATTTCGCTTTATTTTGACCCATATTACCTTTTCCTGGAGTTTGGCATTTTACTTATGTGACATTCTATATAAACCTGAATCCCCAAAACGCACACTGCAAGCGCAAGCAGAGTTCACCGAAAGCTGCATTTTTACTGTAACAAAAAAAACATTATTCATGTTTTTAATTGTTGGAAGAAAATTATTTTTCGATAATCTATCCCGATTTTGACAACAATAGAATATAAATTATCATTCTCAATCTTTTGTTTGTTGATAAAATCTGCCATGTATGTAATAAAATCCACTTGGTTATATCTTTACAGTAGCTAATTACTAGTAAAAGCATATTTAGTGATTAAATGTGAATAAAACAAAGAAGAAGAAACTTCATTCTGTATAACTGAGTCATATTGTCTATGCAGGTGTTTGCTCATTCAGACATGACTCGTCATTGTACTGCCAGCAGTTGAATCAGTGGTTTCGGCTTTGATTATTTGATTTCTGTCACCCGTGACTTTGCTAACTAGACGTTTCTCTGTAATACCTGGAACTGGAATATACTACTACTTCCTGAACTGTAGCTATGAAATCAGTTTTTTCTCATTAGTTTCTATGTGATAAGTCACAAAAATTAATAAGATAGTAAATATCCTTTTTAAGTATTTTTAACATTTTCAAACGTTTAAAACTAAAAACTTTTTTAGCTTATCCCTTAGTTTACAATGAATAAATAGATTGTTTAGTTTAGGAGAGCTGTACTTTGCAGCATTTATAGTATTGATATAAACAGTTTTTATAAGTAAGAAATAAAAGTATATAATAGTATTATAAAAAAAAAATAAAAAAAATCTACATTATGAGTAAAAATGCTTGTAAAATAAACACATTAACAGGGGATATAAGGCACACAATAACTGCTTATGACACGCCTTATTTTATGTAAAATAAAATTTATAACTAAGTTGTACGTCCAACCATTCAGAGCGTTTTAGTTTTTCTGTGATTTTTTTTTGTTTGGGTTAAACAATTTTCATCATGCATTTGATCAAAATACGCTTTTAGTCAAGGAATATAACAAATAGTCTTATAGGTTTTTTTCTATAAAAAAAGTGTTGTTAAGATATGATCATACGGAATAAAATAAAAATAATTTTATCTATTAAGTTTATGGGTACTTTTATCGAACAAGGTTAATGCCTTAAAGAATCTAGTACGTTAAGAACTCAACAGTTATTAATTGTTGAAGAAGAATAAATACCGTTTATATAGTCACATAAATCACATACTATTCTACATATTAGGTTGTAATTCAATGATGCTTATGCAAAGTGTAGTTGTACACTAAAACAAAAATTACTCTCATGTAATGTTGTTTTTATTTCGGAAACCATAACTATAACCCCCTCATGTTAAAGTAGTTTCCAAGAATTGCCAACGCCCTTAAGCGATATCAGACGTTGGGCCAGGTGTTTAACAATAACTAAAACTTCTCCAGGTGTTTTACAACCTACAACTTATTTCTTACTCCATATAAATGTTAGTTACAAAAAAAATTACTTAACTAAGAGGAAAGTTTGAAGTGATGCAAAAAGCAGGTACCATGAGCAGAAGCAATTCCAGTAACTTAAGATTATTTGTGATTAATAAAGCTAAAAGTCCTTGTTCAAGAAATAACATTTTAATATTTTTGACTTCATAGTAAGCTTGTATGAGATTTTTATTATTTTAAGATTTTAAAATCAAAGTGGTCCCATTTTTTATAGGTAAATGTGAGATCTATGATACTTAGAATCAAGGGTCATCTCTTAAATGTATAACTGGCGCCAAGTCTTGAGGCCGCGCATGGGGCGAGGAGTGGGTAGGCTGGGAGGAGAGGGGAGTAGGAGCGACAACGGCGGCCGACGGTGTACTAGCCTGGCTGCGTACATTCGGCAGCTCGCACGTAGTTACTGCATCTCTGTCAATCGTTGTTCAGAGAATCAAGACGCTTTAATAAATACTAATGAAACATTATTCTTAAATATTATGCTGTATTTTTCTTTAATCGTAAATGAGAGTCAATGTTCCGTCAGTCAATGTTTTTTAAAACTAGGTTACAATCAAAACCATGTTACAATACCTTTCCGTCGACAATGTTACGATACGATAATAATTATATTATTACAATATGATAACACAATACGATACAAAAAATACAATGTTTTTTGAACGACATGTAGTGACACGCGATTGTTTACGGCTGAGAGCAGAATGACGGTGCTGCGCTCTGGCGACGCGTTGCCGCGCATGCGCAATAGCCGTTTTTGCTACCGCGCATCCTCTGCACTGGGCCTCAAGAATTGGCGTCAGTTATACGAAGTTAGACGTTAAAATCTTTAGTTCCTTATTGTGTATTAAATTGAAAAAAATATATAGGTGACGGTGATCGAAGCGAAATAGGAATGCTCGAAGATTTAAAATCGGCTTTTAACATTCAGGGATTAGATATACATATCAACCAAAATAATCTTATTAAGAAGGGTTTTTTTAATAATTTAAGGGGCATACTGAATAGCAAAACACTTGTTCACGTTTAAGAAAAAAGTTTTCCATCTGAAAATTTACAATTTCTAGAGTATTGTCAGTTATAATTTTAAGTATATTAGTATTGTAAGTATATTAATAACGAGTGTAAAAATTAATTGCAATACCTAGTTACTTTCAAACAATCTAATTGTTTCATAAAATCTAGTGACGAATTCGTACTTATTATATCTATCTCAATATTTCACCTATGTAAAACCAGCATTAAAACAAAATTTACGTAAGTGGTTAATTCAGTCACCTTGCTTCTGACTACAGCGTTAAAGGGTTTACCTGTAATAAGGTCATTATTTTATAAACTAATTTATTTAGATCCAAGCATTGTTTTTTTTTACCATTTGATTAGCATATGCATGTACTTGTAAAAATGCTAAATAAACAAAGTATTTGAGTATTTATCTGAGCGTCGGTAGTGTTGCTATCTTGCCGTGGGAGACGACAGGTGGTGGTAGATTGACGCAGTGACTCCAGGTGCCGCCATCTCTACTGCGTGCCTTCAAAATTGGGCCATTAATAAACATCCCTCCCATTGGGTTGGTTCATTAAAATTTGAATAACTTTAATGGACATACTTAGCTTTCAACATATAGAGTTTATAAAAAAGTAGGTACTATGTATTCATTAATATTGCATCATTTGATGTAAGGAACTGTGTCTTTATAATTGAAAGTAAACGTGGATTATGTTTTATGTGTATGCCTAATAGCCAATTAAAAAAAAGATATATTGTGTCTTTTCTTCGAACAGTTACATAAATAACTTGAAAAATTAACAATGGTTTCTGTGGATACTAAATAAAAATAATAAAATAGAAAAACATGTTTCTTTCTTTAAAAACTCCTACAGGGCGAAGCCTGAGGCGATTTACATTGACAAATCTATGTGTTGGCATGGTTTAGGATTTATCTTTCAGTAAAAGTTAAGCTCAATGGGTTCGGTAGTGTTTGCGTTTATCCTGATCAACAAACACACAGAAAAAAACTCTTTTTTATGTTAGAGAATTTTTGGAAAGTCTTAAAACGTTTGTTGTGATTTTCAAAGATCTGTATAGAAACTTCTCTTCTGTAAGCTTTTCAGTAATTTTAAGTTTCAAATACTTGAAAGTGAGCCTACATGCCAACTTTAGGTCGGAATATTTAAAATCGTTCTCGAGTTATGCGACCAACATACATTTTTTCCCGAGTAAATATTTGTTAATTATAAGGACTCACTTCGTTCATCCAATTATGGTTATGGTTGGTACGTGTGTGACAAACATTGTAGGTAGCAAAAAGGATAGGCATAAGACTCTTTGTCCCTTTGAAATTATTTAAACACTTTAGAAACCTCAGCAGTTTAAACCTATAAACACGTGCCTTACAGCCCTCGAATGAAATATTCCTAAGTTGATAAAAATTACATTTCTGCATTACTTCAGAAAAAAGAAATTTTCAAAAATCTCTATAAATGACTAATATTTTAAAATGTAGCTATACAGTACCTTTATGAAATACGATAAGGATGTTTGAAGAGAAGTTTATAAACCAATAACAGGCAACAGTCTCACAGATGGTGAGATCTTCATTTTACTGTTTCTCGTAATCCTGCCAGCCGGTGTGGTAGCTGTTCTGCCAATGTGTAATTTCAAAGTGTTTTGATTACATTATTGTGTATGCTGTGTGGTTTAAAAAAGCCTACAGTACAAAAAAAACTTTTCCTGTTTTTTTTCATAGTACACTTAGTTTGCGTGAATGTACGTTAAGTCCAACGTACCTAAATGTTAGGTTGAATGTTTGATGGAAAATAAATCACGCCCATTGGAAATAAAACTTGAGTCATTGAAATTTGAGATTTATTATTGGCATTAAAATGTGTTATTTTCCATTGTTTTTTTTTTATTTGAACACAATTTGCAAATTTACAAATGATAACATGTGATGATTATGTAATTTTTTTTGGTCTGACCACATGGTCTGTCATAATATATCATCAATTAATTGATGAATATTTAAAAATTAGCCATTTGTGGTTTTATTGAGCTGAATGGCCCTTATACGTTTCCCATTATGAGTTTTACAGTTTAAAGCAGCTGTAGCTTTTCAAGCTCATTGTTTTTAACAAATGAAGGCTTGTCAATGTACTTTATACTTTTCTTAATAAAGAATCATTGAAAAATTACACCAGTCAAAATTATATGGTAATGTAAGAGATCCAACCAGCCCTCAGGTATCGAACACACCCTCTTACCCGATGATTTACCACACGCGCGCGCTCGTGTGTGTGTGTGTGTGTGTGTGTGTGTGTAAGGTCGTGTTCTGAGGTTGGTGTCGCCCCCCCACGGCTGCCGTATATCGCCCCAACTTCTGCCCTGGACATTCCTGCCTCAATCGCACTTGATACCTGATCCACCTCCCTTAGCCGCCTCATCTTTAGAAATCGCTTTGGGGCAGAAAAGATGATGTAGCAGAATCATTTTAACATATATTTCTTACTTAAGGACATTCGTAGAGTTTTTGTTATTGGGGTTTTATCATAAACATAACTTTTTTGTTAACTACTTTGATAAGGTGTGTTGTGTAAGGTGTATTTGATTTTGACAATGCAATAACCTTATGAGTTGAAGTGAACTCTTATGGATTGAAGTGGAATAAGTGAAGTTGTCTCACTTGGCTGTACAATATTGGCTTAAGGTGATGAAGATTGCCAAGTAAGTTACCAGTGAATTTGTTGGCTGGAAATTCATTCATGTATATGATTTCACTGACTAAAATAGCAGGATATCCAGTGATCGAATTCAGACCTACTAAATAGCCTCAAAACAAAAAAAGGTGTGATGGTCTCGGGCTTAGGTCTTACCATGAGACCTACAGTTACAGTTTCTTCTCTATTGGGGAAATTTTCAAAAAAATATATAGAAAAACGCGGACCGGAAATGTTTTTTTCAAGATGGCGGCAGAAGCACAGCAGGAATTTTCGGTGAATTTTGGGATTTTAAGAGGATTACCAACCAACGGCAGTTTTCTGTTTTCTGCGACACTAGCGGCGACATTTGGAACTGCGGCTCCATAAGAGCCCATCTTAAATTTGTGCACTTTTCATCAGGCAAGCCGGTGCAGGGGTAAACGCGGTGTCACTTGGCGTCTCCAATTCATAAAATAAGTTATTCGGAAATAGCATTGTAAGGATAAAGAGTTGCAGAGTGTTTATTGCTTCTCCAGAATCGATTATGCTCACTCATTAAAAAGATACATGGCGTTAAAGTTGGTCAAATTTAACGGAATGTATCTTCAGAATACATTAACATGAACGATTTTGGATTACCAGTTAACATTCTACAGTCTTTGAAATGCTACGTTATATCAAATTTTATTTTGAAAACTGTAGGCGCTAAATGACACTGCGCGGAGCGTGTTTTAGGCATGTTTTGGGGTAGGTAGGGAACCCTCTTAACTAGTGAGGTTTATTAATATCCGTATAAAGTTTTAACTTAGTCAGAATTTGTTGGTCCGATTTTCCTACAATTCCTGGAGTACATGTCTTATTCAGTTGAGTTTGCTCAGTTGTATATATATTTAAACCTTCTGTTCTAAATATATTATCATTCGGTATCAATATTCGAAGGTAATGATCACTGTATTTTTAAAATCATAATAGCGAAGGATTTGTAATTATAATTTAATTTGTTGGACTTTTCCTTTCGCTACCAGTGTTTCAACTACACTACGTTTCGAGAGGTAATGAAACTCATCTCGTTTTCAAGTGACTCTACTTAAAGTTACATCACCTAATTATTTTTATTTAACCTTTTTTTTGTCTTCTTACACATAATTAACATTCTTCCAACATTCAACAGCACGAAAATCTCACTCACACAAAACACATTGACATAATACAGAATACAAATAGAAAATCAAAACAAAAACCTATTGGACATAATGCAGAATACAGATGGAAAATTTAAACAAAACATACTCCTTATTGCCGGCAATGCCTCAAATGTAACTTTAAGCAGGGTCACTTAAAAACAAGAGGAGTTTCAATACCTTTCGAAATGTAGTGTAGTTGAAACACTTGAAGCGAAAGGAAAAGTCAAAAAAATGAAATAATAAAGAGTGATTACATTTTCATAAAAAAAATCTCTCGGTACAATCAGGCCGGACAAACTCTTATCCGGCCTAGGTCGGAAAGGACAGAAGTAAACAATCAGCTGAATTTCAGCAAACCTAATGCTTGTTATTGGTGGTTTATTGGTTTCTTTTTAGAGGAATATAGTGGCAGCACTGCATCCATAGCAAATGTTTTTCTGTTTGTCATAGTTAGGTTTGAAGGTTTGAGAAACGTATGTTTATGCATAAGGACTACGTTTTGATTGAAGGTATGTTTTTTCTGCAAAGTATGATGAAAAATATCGTACGTTAAACGGCCGGGAAGTTTTGCCGGCCTAGTAACGTAATATACTATTTCATCATAGTGAACTCCAACAAATATACATTACTTCACCAACTTCGACCTAGAGGTATTTATCAACGGTTAATTTTCGGCTTTCTGCCCAAAGGCATGAGGTAGATAATGTACTGCTTAAAATCATACTAAAGTAGAGTACACGAAATAGGGCGGGCGGCAAAAACTAATCTAATGAAACCGTCTGCTAAATCTCAGCTGAAATTTCTAAATTAAATATTTTTGTTACTCTGTGAAAACTTTGTTTACGTTTTTCTGGGGATTTCACGAGTAAATTGGTGTTTACTGCAATATATGATCATACGAGTTGATTAACTAAGCAAACAAATAATAAACAATAATTTAGCCAGCAGTGCACTCACTCACTCGCCTATTTCTGTGCCCGCGACTATAGAATCTTCTATAATTTTGAACGTGGGCGAAGCCACGGTTAACTTCTGGTTATGCTGTAAAGAATTTCTCTATAATTAGGCTGAATCACCTATACCTCGTTTTATCACGAACAAAAGATAAAGAAGAAAGAGAAAATTATAAGATAGAAAGGAAGTAAACAGTAATTATTTCATATACGATGGTCTAATTATTTCAAACAACGAATTAATTAACTTTTAATTAAATCTCTTCTTTATTAAATGTGCTATAAACTATTGTCCAACGCCATCACCTGTCTGCAGGTTATTACTTTCTACATTATAATTTGTTTTTTGAAAAGTGTTTAATATTACCATTAATATTTTACCGTAAAAAATAATAGGCTATCTCATAGTTATTCGTTCGACAAATAAATATTCTACTGAGCAGTAAAACGTAATGGTATTTAATTATTATTTATGAATTGGCCCTGTCTCAACATTAATTATTGTCTCAGCGTTTGTATGTAAAAGTACTAGGTGAAACACGCTTTCTACTCAAGTTGTCATCGAAAGGAAGAAATTGAATTTTAAAATTCACGATGGCCAGTTTGTTTCTTTCAGTTGGTGTGTGCATTGCCGTTTTCCTGTTTGTAGGCTTGAAAGCTCAAGGTGTGAACTCGGCAGGCGGTACGATCGAGACAGACACGATCGTCGGGGGATTAGAAAATGCCACCAGTGATGTTAAACAGTTTATGAAATAAGAATTTTACCGCACGGCGTGGGCTAAAGATTCATATAGCTCTTCATTTTTGTCTTATCAGACTCAATACAAACTGATTGAGAAGTTAATTAAGGATTTCCAAGTTATGTTACTTTGAATGGGTTTGTAATTTCTCATGTGTTTGAGATTGTACCATTTGGGAATTCTGTAAACAATAATTATATTTGATAAATTGTGAAAAAAAGTAATTGTTTTATTTTTTATGAGTTAACCCTTTAGGGAAAAATCTGTTTTTGTAAGTCTCATAGTAAGAGCTACTCCCAAGACCATAATAACTTTCCGTTTTGAGGCCCCACAGATGCCAAAAACAACATTACACTTATAGAATATTTTTATATCTTATACCTGTATCTATATCTGTGCCTTTATAAGCGAGACAACTCATGTAAGAGGTCCGATCGATTGAAACCTGGTAAATACTAGTTAAGTACTATAATTCTTTATTCGGGTGATTTCTAAAACCAGTCAGTTTGCACCATCGGAAGGGAGGGCAAGGGGCCCCATTATTAATCCCCAAAAATACGCTTTGCGGATTTTGTGCATACAGAAAATAAAAATAATGTAATTTTTGTTTGAACCATTGAATTTAGCTTGAAAAATACGATTTGGTGTTCAATGTGAAATCATTGGTCATAAGCCCATTGGATACCAAAATATCGTTACTAGTTAACAAAAACAAGTTGTTCAATGAAGTTTTTTTTTGTGGCTGGTCTCAACTCCAAAAGACGCAAAGCACTTCAAATTTCTGATTGAAGACTGAAAACATCTTTGATGCATTTATTTATACCTGTACTATTGTTCCAGTTATTGTAAATAATTTGATAGTCAAATTTATTGTCTTTTAGTTAGTTGTAAATTCGCATGTTGAATTTTGAGATTTGTTGCATGTGTATGTAAATTTACATTACTAGTAGATAATGATTATTTATATTTTGTGTACAGACTACCTGATTGAAGAATGAACGAATCTTTGCATTATGTATTTGTACCTTGTACCTGTACTATTGTTCCAGTGTTTACAACAGTAAATAATTTGATGTTATGCTGTTACTAGTCAAATTTATTGATTTGTAGTAAGTTGTAATTTCGCATGTTTAGTTTTGGGTTTTGTTGCATGAGTACGTAATATTGCTAGTAATGATTATTTATATTTTGTGTACAAACTACCTAAGCTTGAATCTTCAATTTATCTCACAAGAATTTATTCAAAGGATGAAACTGTCTGCACGCTGTAATGAATTCCTGCCATGTTGCATACCTTTAGAATTAATTGTACAAAGCATGTTGCTTTTATCGTGATCAATATTTAGTTATAAGCTGTCATTTGATTATTGAAATGTAAAATATAATGTAAATAGCTTTGCCGTTGGTGTGAATAAATAAATAAATAAAACTCAACATGGCATCCAACCGAATAGCCACATAGGTTAACCACATAGGAAATAATTACAATTTTATCCTATACCCTTTAGCAATAATATTATCTTGCGCTCATCTAAAAACGGCTTTGAGAGAATTTCCTTAAAAGTCTGGAAAAAATTCATTTGTGACTAAAAAACGTGTTCTATGCAGATTACTTGGCAAGATAAAATCTAATTGCGTAATCATAAGCATTTTAAAGCTTATGAGGCTGCCATGACATTAGCCTTATGAGTTGCCATGATAGCAACTAAATAAACAAGGAAAGTGTAAATAAATAATCATAACAGTTTAAACCACAGCCATCTATACTAGCTTCCACGTCCACCTTACTACAGCCCTTATGAGTTTTGAGTTATAGCTGTTGTATACTCGATTCCACATTAACGTTTCAGTACAAGCCATATAGGAGAAAGCTCTTCTATTATCTTTTTCGGGTTACATTTGATTACAGATGTCATAAAACAAGCTACAAACATGTTAATTATGTTTTATAGCTTGTTATAAAATCATCAGCTGTATGCAACATAATATGGCTGATTAAACTTGAAATACTATATGGAATACACTGCTTATGGAAATTCCACACTGAAAGGTAAACTTGGAACTGAGTATTATATTATCTTTTACAGTATATTAGATCATATTGATATTAAATTATTAAATGCTAAGTATTAAAAAATATTATATTTTTGTATTATCTTTGCTGGGTACATTTATTTACAAATATCCATAACATGTTGCTATAAAATTATCGGCTCGTTATAAAATGGTTTGGCTAGTACAACTTACATTGCCATATGAAATACATAGCTTGTGGAAATTTGATACTGAGAGTTTAATGTGGAATCCAGTATAGGAAAAATACAGCATAAAACTAAAGATTGCATTGAGCAATAAAAAAGTGTATTTATAAATATTATCGAATTTTTTTTATATTCTAATTTTGAATGAACTGGTAAATATAAAATACCCCCGTTGCGGCAAACTTGCATACTCAGCGAATTTATGATGTATAGAATCACATTTCAACACAACATAAGCGATGCATGACAATTTTTTTATACTTCCTAAGAATAACATGGGGAATGAGTATGCAGGTATGCCGCAACAGTATGGAAAAATTTAGCTGTTTCAAAACAATATCCAGTGGATTTGAGCTGTAATAAGCCATATACCAAGTTTTAGCAAGATATGTTGAGGAATAACGATATATAGAATTGTTCTTGTTTCTCATAAGGATAGCACATGGACAATGTACTGTTTTTACCGCTTTCAATATATCGGTGACCAATTGACATACAGCAATGATTCAAAATAACAAACTTTTTTTCGAGCTAAATTGAATGGTGCCAACGAAAATTGGATTATTTTTAGTTTCTGTGCAAAAACGAAATAAAACCGTTTTTGGAGTGGGCTATCCCCCTTTTTCCCCCCTTCCGGTGGTTCGATCGGGCTGGTTTACGAACTCGTCCGAGTGATTACAACTTTATTCGTGTGTACCAAATTTCATTGAGATCGGACACTATTTACGGCCACTATCGTGTTAACATACATACATACATACATACTTATATATATATAAATATATATTATAGCCTGCACAATTTCGTGTAAGCTCTCTTCTTTGCGTCAGTAAGAATATATATTTAGTGAAAGAGGGACTGAGTCAACGAAGAAGTATTTACTCTATCATTAATTGATCACCTCCAGTAGACTAACTCCTGGAAAACGACAGAAATAATAAGAATCCATGTATGTTTATTTAACAACGACAAATCTTAATAAAAAACCTACCATCCTTTCAGAAAACCATCAAAGACACTGAAAATAACTCCGACACAAACACGTCCCACAAATGCACAACAGTATTTATCGCCTGTATGCATGGGAGACACCTCTGTTTATCGCTACATTGAAAGTGGGAACGAAAGGGAAAGATAAATTTATAGTAGTTGTTAGTTTAGCACGTTAGAGAGCGTGACTGGGGGCACTGCGAGTTAAATCACAGAACGCACGTGAGCAAGGAGTGCCTGGCACGGTGCGGCCCATCTCACACGGCTCTACATCTACAACACGACTGTCGCCCTGTGTCGACGATCATGTCGGTGATCGGGTGAATGATCGTGTAAATGATAATGTAGATAATCATGTGAATAACAATGTGATGATAATACGAATGATCATGTAGATGATAATGTAGATAATCATGTGAATAACAATGTGATGATAATACGAATGATCATGTAAATAATAATGTAGATAATAATGTGAATAACAATGTGATGATAATACGAATGATCATATAAATGATAATGTAGATAATCATGTGAATAACAATGTGATGATAATACGAATGATCATGTAAATGATAATGTAGATAATCATGTGAATAACAGTGTGATGATAATACAAATGATCATGTAAATGATAATGTAGATAATCATGTGAATAACAATGTGATGATAATACGAATGATCATGTAAATTATTAAGTAAATGCTAATGCGTGTGTTTGAACTTGTGAATGATTATGCAAATGGTCATGTAAATTATTATGTGAATGATCACTTGCATAATGTTTCCATTGTAGTGTTATTAATTCAACGACATTGTATTAATAAGAAGGGGATTCTCCTTGATGGAAACTTGCCATAAGTTTTGGACCGATTTTAATAATTTAGACTTCTCGGAAAAGAGCTAGGTGTAATTTTTTCAGGAAATAGTATATTACGTTACTAGGCCGGGAAGTACTGTTTTGCCGGCTAAACTTCGCGGCCGTGTAACGTACGATATTTTTCATCATACTACGTAGAAAAACATACCTTCAATCATAACGTAGTCCCGCATAAACATACGTTTTTCATACCTTCAAACATAACCTATAACAAACAGACAGAGGAACATTTACTACGGATGCAGTGCTGCCACTACATTCCTCTATAAATAAACCAATAAACCACCAATAAAGAAGCATTAAACGTTGGTTTGCTGCAATCAGCTGATTGTTTACTTCCGTTTTTTCCGGCCTAGGTTGTATAAGAGTTTATCCGGCCTAGAACGGCAATAGGTAACTTTCGAGCCATCAAAAAGGAACTGAAAACAGATGTTTCTGTGTTAGTATGATGAAAAAATAATTTTATGAGGGAAAGAAATAAAATAGATTCCTCAAGAACCCTTTTATATACATGTCGATCGGACCTCTTACGTGAGATGTTGAGCTTTTAAAGGCACATATGTAGTTATAGGTATAAATATAAAAATATACTATAATTGTAAAGTTGTTTTTGGCATCTGTGGGGCCTCAAAACGGAAAGTTATCAGGGTCTTTATAAATGCGTTGTAAATTATTCCATATACAATTTTACATGGAATAATTTAAACGCGTATTGTAACGGATCACTTGTAAACGGTACTTGAGTCATTTATTTATTTATTTATTTACAATATAATAATTATATAATAACATATAATATAATATAATAAAAATAATTATAATAATTAGTAGCCCTAGAAGTGAACGTTGGAATAGTGTATTTATAAATATATTGGACATCCTATTTATATTGGTTATCCCAATTTACGCGCAGAACCAGATAATGGCCGTGCATATGAATAAAAATGGGTTTGTTAACGGTGTGAAACTAAGAATTGAAGAAAAAGGTACTCATAAATAAAGATTACTCATACATGTACGAGTTGTAGGATGCTCTTTTCCAGGTTAGTTTCACAAGTTTTATTACTAATCTTTCTATAATGAGAACTCAACTGGACATTTTAATTGTAAGTTTATAAAAGGAAATTTGAATTAATCAAGAATTAAGTTTTTCTCAAAATTAAAGAACACCCCAGCAAGAACCTTCAACTCCGAAACAATGAACAAAACTTTCATCCATCTTTCACGACTGAGATCGAACGCTGATAAAGTATTTTCTCGTTCTTATTTCAGTTCTGTTTGATTTGGGGGGTTACCGATTGAAAAGGCGAATTAAATATTTCCGGTTTATTAGGCAATGTCTTTACGGTTGAAGCTCCAGTTCTCGGCGATAGGGGAGCTCCCTTCGTGGGGGGGGTTCGGTCCCCCCCACCCCTCCCCCCAAGCAAAGACCCTCCAAATCGACCCAAGAAATGACAGCTGCGAGTGATTAGCGAGAACCTGGGCCCTTAATGAAAACAGACCCGCGTAATTATAACGATCAAAGACTGCGAGAGAGAGAGAGAGAGAGAGAGAGAGAGAGAGAGAGAGAGAGAGAGAGAGAGAGGGAGGGATCAGTTTTATTCAGTATCGAACCGTAGCACAAATATCGAAATGGAGGAAAGTGTTTTCGTTATATCGCATAAACCCTCGATCTCTTATTCACCCTCCTCCACCCCAAAGTGCTTTTACAAATACACATCGAGGAAGGTATAAAACCGACATATACACATTTAAAGTGGTCAAGTGCCAATTTCCGGGACCTTCGGGAGTTCCGAGTGAGACATAAAGGTCTGAAGGAGCATTTTTCAGTCGAATATATTACGTGTTCAGGACGCAGAAGGTAAATGGTTTCTTTAACTCGAGTTGAGAAACGTAGACTTTTGTTTATTTTATAGCTTGGAGTTTATTACGGATTGCGATACTTAAACATAGGGAGTAACTCCGTTTAGAAGTAACTATTTTTCGATTAAGAGATTACACGTGATTCAGGATTTTATGGCTTTGCACCTTTTTCTCAGCACCCTATTAGCCTTTTCGGTGTAAAGTAACGGACTTTTTTCAGATAATTCATTACAATTCGCATTATTCTTATTTAACACCAAGTTCTAGCTAAATGATTTAAGAATATCATATACAGACAGGATGGGTTGAATTAAAATTGAAAATAACATCTTTTTAAAGTAGGTATTGAAAAAAATCATCAAAAATACATCCATCATAATTTCTAAATAATGAGAGTAAAAAATCGCAAAAGTACGCAAAAAAGTTAATATGTAGAATCCCCCAATAACCTTACCGCAGAGTATAACAGGTATTTTTGGTTTTACACAAAAAAACCCTAAAATATGGAAAGGAATATGATACAGGATCATTATCTTAAAACGCAAAAGGCAAATGTTTGGAATTACTCCATGCCATACAGCCTTGCTCATGCACACTAGACTGGTTAGGCTGATATTGCTGATTACAGTCACGAGGAAAAGGGTGAAAGTGGGCCAACGGTGTTCTTTTGTGGTCGGGAAATTATCTGTGGCTTCAACTGTAGTTATGTTACTTGTTATTTTGCCATTACTCTCTTTCCTTTGTTATTTTCATTGTAAAATGTCTATTAAAATCGGTAATTTTAGTAAGAATTCTAAAATCTGGTCTGTTTAAAATTAAAGTACAGAGTATTTAAAACTCATATCCAACGAAAGTGTTTGTTAGGAAATGCATAAGTTAAATAACTGGTAAAAATAGTTTGACTAAATTAATCGACAAGAATAATTTTCTCTTACAATTTTACATCTAACACACACATCTCTTACACTTACATCTAATATTTACTTCAAATACAACAATTTTAAGTGCATATAGGTTTATTTGATCTTTCATTGCTTAAGCAGAATATCGCTTGAGTATTACACAAAACATATTAAGCAACAGAAATGGCCAGTAGTTAGGAGATTGGAGAACTCACAAAGTCACGCAAGAAGCACAAGGTGCTCATTGCTGCTCGTGCATTATACATAAACTACTGCTTTGTAATCATTTGCAGACCGATTTGCCTCGAACAAAGAAAATACTTAGGGCTCAATGATACTTATCGGTTTACTGTTCAGAACGGTGTCTGTTCAAGCAATGGAACGACATATGGAAATAACATTATACGTGATAATATAATGGTTTTAATTTACCTGTCTGTCCACAGTCCAAATTTTTGTCGATAATCACGACCTGGTTTCGGCACTAGGTTGTGCCATGATCACGTGTGTAGTCAGTCGGGAGAGTCAAGCTTGTAAATCGAAGTTGAAGTTGTAGTCACATCGACGTTGTCGAGAGTTAAAAATGACACATACATATTCACACATATTACACGAACGAGCGAAACAACGAAAAACAAACATAAATGGTACACCGGACGTTCAACGGACACAGTCAGCTTTTGTACTCGCGTTCACGGTACCGGCGCGAGGAGACTGGCCTCGTGCCGGTACCGTGGACACAGGTAAAGCTGACTGATTATGGTGTGTCCGAAAAGCAGGTCGTGATTATCGACAAAAATTTGGACTGTGGACGGACAGGTAAATTAAAACCATTATATAAGTCACACCAGTCCAGGGCAAAAAACCAAAATGAATAAAATACGTGATAAATTTATGTTGTGTTTTATTTATGTTATGGAAAACTAACTTGTGGTGGAAAAAGTTATTATAAATTTCGCTAACAATAAATATCCTACCTATTGGCCTTGACCAAATATATTTGATTGAAATAATGCATTTTTTGTAGAACCCAGTATTTTATTTCAACCAGTTTTCATGTAACTTTGATTTTAGTTTCGGATCTTATTCCCAGAATGCCCAAAACATTGTATATGTCTATACAGTCTTTTCTTAACTGTATTTATGTATTCACATCACTCACGTTTTTAGAGGTAGACATAATCATTTAAACCCATATATTGTGATGACGTAACACTTTTTATCATGAAACTTTAATCACCGCCAAGAAACTAAGAGGTGAAACTCACAAAAATTTAACTTTGCGCAACATAAAAGTTTACTATGATTTCTTTGGAAATTATATATTGTGTATTTTCTAGTTTTTTCTTCGAAACATTTCCCTGGCAGCCCAATCCTTCAACCAATGCGACTTGGCTTTACATAGAGAGAGTTAGTCGCGTGTGGTTGTAACCCCTGTAATACTCTGGCCGTCTGGTATTACCTCTATTGCCACCGACGCCGCGCCGTTGCACGTTCAGCCAGCACCTAACTGCCATGTGTAAGGATCAATAAACTTTCTTTGTGACTCCCTCCATGATTGCAGACCTTGCAATCTTAAAGTTTACTGAGGCAAGGTGCAATTTTTCTTCCCGAAGCTTTTAATGTAATATCATACATTGAACGTAATAGTTGAACCTGTGAGGATTACGGTTTTAATTTTTATTACATGTAAAAAACACATAACAATGGACTTTTACTGAGGATTTATTCTGTTTGGTGTATTATTTTTTATCGTTTGTGCCACACAATGTATATGGGATGAAAATAAGGTAAAGTATAATAATCCCAAAAACTTTTTAAAGAATATATTGTGCATTTCCAGTAAAATTTGTGTAAAACTATAGTGAATGAGAAAAAATTATCAAAATAAGACTCCCTAAAACATTCCTATAATTTTCTTAAACAAATAATAAAAATTAGTACTAAAATAAAACGTTTCTAAATATATAATAATTTTATTTTTGTGTAACTTCCGAATCACTTGTATACAAATAAAAGGTTATATTACCTTGATGCTGACGGTCATCCTTTAATTCCAATGTTGGATTAAAATTGTTTCGGCGGTATAAACCGTTTTTTTTCAGTTCCAATACAATGACCAAGCTTCACTCATGGTGAGGTTGTTAAATTTTAAAAACTTTGAAAAAGCACACATGAACATTTAACACAAAACAATTAAATTAAATTTGGACAGACTATGGCCACAGACCTACACTGCTCAGAAGACATGACCGGTCTGCCAACATTGGAATTAAAGGATCACTGACAGCAACAAGGTAATATAACCTTTTATTTATATGATAATTCTTAAAAATAAAATTAAAGACGAATTAAAAAAACTCAAGTACTCTAACAAAACACACATTAATCTACACTTGGCCATGCCACAATGTTTTTCTTAATTTACCTTAAATCAATTTCCAGCCCCCCAATTCTTAATTCTACCACACTCCCCCAATGCGTGTCAGTCAGTATTCGTGAGGCGGCGTGGTGTGTAATTCTACACATTACAGTGGCCGGTATTACACCTCTATTGCCACGGTTGCCGCTGCACGATCTCTACCGCGCCTTATAACTGCCTTGTGAGAGAATCAATAGGCTGGCTTTATGGCTCCCTTCATGGTTTTTGGTGATATTGCTTGGTAGTAATCTCAAAGGTTATTGTAGAAAGGTGCAATTTTACTTTCCGAGCCCATTTATGTGTGGTATCTAGTTTGAACTAGTGAGGATTTTTTCTATCCCTTGCAAGGACAACGCTTTATATGGTTACATGCACACATACAAATAAATATTAAAGTACATTATGATGTAATTTCATTGATAAGCTAAAAAGAGTTGAAGGTAATTTGATGAGTGTATTTTTTCACTGTTTGTGTAAACAATATATGCGGGGTATAATTTACAAAACATGATTATCAATTTGTTTGTTTGTTTTTTTGTTGTTGTTGGGCTTCACTTACCTAAGTTGGTTGGAAAGCGAGCTGCTGGTCTTATAAATATTATTAAACTGATAAAACCAACAGTCCTCTCTCCAATCAACTTATTTGAGTGAAGCACAACAGCAACAAAATAAACAAACAAATTGAAAATCCCCTCACCAAAAATGATTATGTCTTTCGAAGATAAAACATGATTAAACATTAATAATTATTTCTAAATCTTAATGATAATTGAGAGAAACCTAGGGTAGGAGAAACATTCAAATGACCCACTTCTTAAACAATTTTACGTTCCTCAAACCTGAATGATTAAAATTAGTACTCATATTAATAGTTGCTAAAAATTGTATTTTAAAAAAATCCTTAAATATTTTAATAGAAACTACGTAAAATAAAAGAGAGTACCCTTAAAAAACAAATCTTGTTTATAATCTGGCTATATCAGAATGTTTTCCTTAATTCATCTTTAATTATTCCTTAACCAGCCATATCCCCATTCACTGAAACCATTAAACCTAAATAATTAAAATTAGTCCTCTCATACAGAGATGATAAGAATTAAATTTAGCAAATTCTTAAAATTTGAAACAGAAACTACGTAATATAAAAGAAAGTCCATTAAAAAACAAATATTGTTTAAAATTTGGCTATATCAGAATGTTTTCCTTAATTCACCTTTAATTATTCCTAAGGCACCCCATCCCCATTCACTGAAACACTCCCCCAATGCGTGTCAGTCAGTATTCGTGAGGCGGTGGTGGGTAATACTGCACGTTACAGTCGCTAGTATCATACCTCTATTGCCACGATTGCCGTTGCACGTTCTCTAGCGCGCCTTATAACTGCCTTCTGAGAGAATCAATAAACTGGCTTTATGATTCCCTTCATGGTTTTTGGTGATCTTGCTTGGTGGTAATCTCAAAAGTTACTGTAGAAAGGTGCAATTTTGCATTCCGAACCCATTTGTGTGGATTAGTAGGTGTGAGCTAGTGAGTATTATTTTTTTGTTCCCATGTAAGAACAACCTTAGATTGGTATATATACATATAAAGTACATTATGATGAAATTCCATTGATAAGCTGAAAATAATTTAAGGTAATTCGATGAGCTTTTTTTTACTGTTTGTGTAAACAATATATGCTTGGTATAAACAACAAAACATAAATAAATATTAATATTTCAAAAATCTTAAGACTAATAGATAGAACCTAAGGGTATTAGGGTACGAGTAAAATCTAAATGACCCACTTTTTAAACACTTTTACAGTCTTCAAACCTGAATATTAAAATTGATCCTCTCATACAGTAATGATAAGAATTAAATTTAGAAAATTCTTAAAATTTGAAACAGAAACTACATAAAATAAAAGAAAGTACCATTAAAAAACAAATCTTGTTTAAAATCTGGCTATATCAGAATGTTTTCCTTAATTCACCTTAAATTATTCCTAAGGCACCCCATCCCCATTCACTGAAACACTCCCCCAATGCGTGTCAGTCAGTATTCGTGAGGCGGTGGTGGGTAATACTGCACATTACAGTGGCCGGTATTATACCTCTATTGCCACGGTTGCCGTAGCACGTTCTCTACCGCGCCTTATAACTGCCTTGTGAGAGAATCAATAAGCTGGGTTTATGACTGCCAGCTCGGTTTATTGGTGACCTCGCAACCTTGAGGTTTATTGGAGCAAAGTGTTGCTGTATGGTGTATTTTTAGTCTGGACTCATTGATGGGTTTAAACTTTCTGCTAATGAGTTTGTGTGTGAAAGCACTTTGGTTTAAACCGGTAAAAAGTGATGTCTAATAGGTACTAATAGATACTTAATATTTTTCTCTTACGTGAGACTTTAATTTTTGATTATTTCACTATAATTGTGTTGGTTCAATCGAATTGGTTCATTGGATTCATGAACGGTAAACGGTGAATTATAGTAAAAAATACAATTGTAGGCTGCAGAAGGCTCCTTGACGTGTATGAGACTAAATGTGTCAACATCCTTAAACTAAGGGATACAAAAAGACTGAAACGAAACAGATGGTGGAAACAGTTTTTAAAGCCTTTTTGTCACAATAAATATGGGAATTACGATTTTTAATAATAGGTATTTGAGGATTCGTGTGAAAATTGCCTTAGTTATATTATTTTAGGGTTAAGAGTGTGCAAAAAATCAAATCGTAGCTGAGTTCAAACAAATAAATTTTGTAAATACTAACTAGTATAGAAGAGCCCTTATCATCCTGATAAAGAATAAGGATTGAACGCAAAATTCATATATTATTCCTGAAATCTTAGATAAGTATAACATACACAAGCGATAAAATTGTTGCTTTTTGCACCTCATTTTCATGAACAATATTCTTAAGTAACAATAAATCGAGTAACATAATAATTTGTTAATTGTACCCCATTTTAATTTAAATTTTGATTCATACCTCATTAATTTTCACCTTTTGACATATCCTGCTGTATATTGCTATTGCTTTGTTATGTTTTTTTTGTATTAATTACTCAATTATTAGGTTTGTTCTTGTTCTACTTATTACTTATATGAATGTGCTGTGGCTGAATGTTTGGTGCAATACATTTTGTAATGGTTTCCACCGTTGATTAAAACATAAATAAATATTCAAACAAACATAAAATTATTTAAACGGAACCGGTGAATAATACCACACTTACATACCAACACAATATCACCAAGTCCTTCAGTTAACAGATATATAACTGTCTGGACTAATATGAAGGAAGATGTCTGAGATAAAAATTATTAAAATAAAAATAATTCTAGAAAAATTTTGTAAAATATTTCTATCTGATATCAGACCTCTACTCGCTGCACGTTCTACGCTACTACGTAAATGCCATGTGCACAGCCAATAATCTGGCTTTATGACTCCCTCCCCGGTGAATTGCTGACCTTGCAATTTTAAAATTTATTGCAGAACGGTGTTTCTGTGTGGGGGTTTGTAACCTTTCAGCAGCTTGTGTGGGGGGATTTATATGAGGGAGTAAATAAAAGGCATGCCAAAGCATGATTTCCGTTTTATGTAAACTAGTACATGTTGTTTTATGTACGGACTTGACTATTTTGTTTCTTAATAAGTCTTAATATATTTATGAAACGAAATATTACTATGATAATTAAGGCTACGGAAGATTATTATTGCTTAAAACTATTTAACCGAGTTTGAAACATTTAGTCTACACCAACATTTATTTTTATTTTACCCTATGTTTTACGGAAATTGAGGTCCCAAAATAAAACGTACGATCACAACGTTCACGTGCTGGACTTAAGGGCTGGGACACATTTAGGTGATTAAACCTTCTGGAAAGCATTGAGTAAACCCTTTTCCAATCTCTACCATCAAAACATGTCAAAGTGTGAAACCTCGCTCATAGATATCCCTACACGGTCTCGATATTCACAACCCCGTATCCCAGTGTTTCTTCAAACCTAGAAATTCAGATAACATCACAATCTTTCCAACATATAATCTTGATCACGCATCCGACCCCACACCCCGATCTAATCCCATACAATCAACACACGCGTGCACAATGTCGTGTCTGGTGTTCGTACAAACCCCTTGTCTCCCGCGTCAGTTTGTAGCCTCTGTAATACTATTACAGGGGAATATTACTTCATATTACAGTCGCTGTGTGGTATTACATCTCTATTGCCACCACGGCCGCCTGATGCGTGCCATGTGTACAGTCAATAAGCCGGTTTTATGACCAAGGAGTAAGGCTGACCTTGCAATCGCAAGGTTATTGCTCTGTGGAAATGGAGGTGTTGCTCTGTGGTGAATTTTTCATCTCGGGGGGCATGTGGTCACGCGCCCTGAGGAAGTTATGACCCGCTGTATGCAAAGGTTGGATTTTATGTCGCACAAGGATTGGAGTTTTTATTGATACTTGAAGGAGCTCTTTTATGCAACTCCTTGTGATTTGCTTGTCTGTAAGCTTTACATTATTGATTTAGCTATTAACAGGTAAGGTTATTTGAATGTTGAAAACCGGTGTTGGCTGAAAACAACCGGATATGATATCGTGATCTTAACGTGGCCCCAAATTTCAGAAAATACTTTTAACTTTTTTACTCGTACTGCCGGATCGCGGCAATGATCTTGTCTACTTCAGTCTCGCCGTCACTTGTCGTGTCAATTCTCAGGTGATTTGTGGTTCAACTGATTTTAGAGAGAACCTTCCCCAAAAAACCCATTGACGCTGACGTTGATTTGACGATTCATTTTCTTATCTACACGTTACAGTTATCCCAATTCTTAGCTTGTAGGTCATAAAGACAATAGACAATAGACAATAGACGATCTTTATTGATCCATTAAACATTACAGGAATGTAATAGGGCATGTCGAATAATGCAAAAAGTTTATGAGAAAGTTACAGTAAATGAAACAGTTTAAAAAAACTGATAGTCCATATATTCAGCCACAGTGTAGAAAGCTTGGTTCTTGATCCATTCATTTATAGTCCTTTTAAAGCTCTTAACAGGCATGTTTCTTACAGTTAAATGCAGTTTGTTATACAACTTTAGTTGCTGGTACACATGAATATTTAAGTTTTGGCCAGCCTAACATGTGGAGTTTCTAAATCTAGTTAAGTGATCATGGCCTTCACTTTGAAATGTGAAGTTATCTGTTAAGTTTTGTTGAATATGAACTAAGTTACTGAGAATATACAAAGAAGGAACTGTAATGATAGCATAGCATTGCAGTTGTACCTGAGACTTAGAAAACGATAACTCAAAAGAAAACTCACGATTTTTTCACTGCGAATCTTCAACCTCATCAGGGTAATCCTAGATAAAAATGAACGGGGTTCGGATAATTCGAGGTGCCCTGATCACATTCAAAGAATCATATATTTAATTTCGTAAGGCGATTCTTTGCGTTAAAATTGTGGGCGTCTGGCAAGTCGTAGAAGGATGAGAGAGGGCTCAAATTAAAGGTATCTATTCCGTGATGGCGGGAAAAATAATGAAATTGCTTGAAATTCACCAGAAAATGAGAAATAACGTAAAATATCTGCCATTTAAAAAGCATTGGGATCTAAAAACGTATGTTTTGTTTACATAAAACATGTGATGCTGATACGTTATTGAAAACCATGTGGTAGGCTAGATATAGCAATATAAGGTAGACTCAGTTTGCTATGAAGGTATTTTGTACTATAATAAATAAGGATTGTTTGAATTTTCCCTCATTAGGGGCTTTTAGCCCCTTAAAGCCACTAGTTACTTATATCGCTGTTAAATCCTAAATTCTAATCTTGCAACATAAGTGTGTAAATTATGTCTTATTTAGATTGTCAACCAATCGTCCTAATTAAACATAAACCTTCTATTGTTAGTGTTTATGTTTTCCGAATAAAGAGGACAGTTTAATTACACAAAATGCATTTATTATTACTTTACTGTGGTAACAGTGAAGACGACTATGGAATCGAACCCAACTAATCATAAACTCAAGTGGATCTTTGAAATCGGAAATAGAAAGTTCACTTTTATTCAAATTTTAAATGGTCGATGAAAGCGTTTGGAGGAGACATAAAGATCAGCTTTTGATATTCTTAAACTTCCTTTCCTATTTTTACGACCATTTTCATTCAATAAAATTCATTTTCATATAAGAAGCTATTAGAATTTTAAAATGTCTGGTAGACTACATAGGTCCTAATTAATTATTTGATGTAGCTGATGTAACGTACCTCAGGGAAATATTAGTTTAAATTGGTCCAAATTAGTTGTAGAAATTCTTTCTGTTTAATTTTACTGTAAGTTTGGATAAGTTCTCTGTTCTTGTGTTGCTGCAGGAGGAACGGAAGAGATTCATTTGCTTATATTGGACTGAAATTAAACCTTTTTTATAGGCTAGTAGATTTTTTTTATCCTGGTAACGATTACTGGAAAATGTCACCAGTTGGCCGAAGTATGTTATATTAGTTGTATATTTAATCGTAAAACGTGAAAATAAATCACTTATTCATTATTATCATTATCATTATTCATTATTATTATCATTATTCATTATTCATTCGTATATCAAGTCGTTCACTGGGAGAATTGTTTAATAACCTTTCGTCTTTTATAACCATCTCCTGCATTTTATTTATGTTTTCCTAAGCGAAACAAATGATTCAATTACACCAAATACCACCATTTTTTATTTGCTAGTTAAGTACCTATGAAAACAGTGGTTCATTTGTTTAGTGATAAAATTATTAAATTTGTTTAACTTAAATTCGTTTGCATTTAATCTTTACTAAACACGTCTTTTGTTGCTGTCAATATTTTCCCAAGTTCTGGAAATGCTTCAATAAACCAATTTATCATTTACTGACTTGCACAGTTAATAAATTGCACCAAATATTTTATGGTCAACTTTTGTTTTCCATCGTCACAAACTACATATTCAGGCGGCCATAATTATCCACGCCGAGCCTCCTGCATTGCAATCACCGTTTCATTAGTGGCCGATATCTCATTTGCATTATGCAGTCGTTGAATACGGAAGTGGTCGGGTTTAGTTTGGCCCAAATTAAGTTCTCCGATATTTAATATCCGTTGGAAATTACAATATTTTGGGCCAATTACGGTGTCGGCGATGTTAAAATAAGTGGAGGGGGTTAGGAAGGGGGTGGGGGAATTTTTAACACAGTTCTCCGAAACTACTGAATCCTCTGCTCGATGGTATCAAGTAGTTAAATGTTTTAAAATGTGATATCCATTGTTATTCCGGAATTATAGATAAATATTTTTAGTTCACATATGCGTGAGCAGTTGTAGTTATCTTAGTTAAAAGCTTATCTAGTTGTACCCAGGTAAAACATAATACTGTATAATATGTGAACTCTGGAAATTAACTTGTGCAAACGGTTAAGCTTAACGTAAGAAAGAAGAGCCACTTTGCGTACGTGAGGTATGTAGCACTAATGCAAATTATTTGTATGACTTAGGTGAATGGAGTATTTTATCGCTTGCATTACAATATTTAAAAACAATTATTAACTTAATCCTATTTAATTTTTACCTATCGGCGATGGCAAATGTCCGCAAAAATCTTAAGTTCTGGCCACAGAATTGGGTGGGTTATAAAAAATGGAAACTCCAGGTAAGTTAATGACTTGATGTTAGAGACAGCTCCGATCCTCTACACATTTAAGTATTTGGTCATATTTCCATCAGATAGAAGCTCATTTACTTGCGTATGAATTAACCGGGTGCAGTTAAGCGATCAATGAGAATATACTTTATAAAAAGGAAAGGATGTAAAAAAACTGTATGACTAAAAAAATAACGACTCAATAACACTTATAAACGTTTGAAACCTAGTTTAAAACCTGGTTAAAACATATAATATTAGGTTAAGAGTATATAACATAAAATTCCAACATAATTGTTCTTTAGATAAATGTCAACAACTACAATAGTAAACAGAGAACAAAATTAATCATCTCATATTTCAAAGATCAGCTGATTTTGGAGAACATAAACCAAGAGCATAACTGTCTATAAGGTCTAACGGGTAAATGATTAGCCAAACAACATCTTGCTCTGATAACCAGCAGAACAATCACTGACCCACCTAATGATGTGGCCGGAATTGTAAGTCAATACTATTACATAGTACTATTGTATAGCCTAGTGCGATCCTATTACCCTAAGGAATTGATAGCTTGGGGTGCCGCTTAAAGTCCACTCAGATGGTTCGATACCATCACCCCTAATCAAAGCCCACACTAGATAGTTCAACACCAACGCTTGAAGGATTTAATAGCTAGTGGCACTAATTATAGTACACACTAGATAGCTCGATAATATTGCAAACCCAACCCATCCTATCTACACAGAAAAAAAAAATTGTTGGAATAACAAAAACGTTTATAGGTTGTATATGTCCGAATTCTTTTTTCTCGGTTCACCAATGTTTTTGTTGGAAAAACAACATAGATTTGTTAGAACAACAAAATCATAAGTAAACCGAGCAAAAAGCATTTGTAGGTTGTATACCTCCAAATGTTTTTGTTGTTCCAACAAATCTATTTTTTCTGGTATTAGATAGGATTTGAAAGCAAAGCCATCACTGGATAGTTCGACACAATCGCTTCAAGGATTCGATAGCTCGTGTCACCGCTTATCAAAGTCCACGGAGGGCGCCGCGGCGCTGGAGGGGTGGGAGGGGCGGTAGAGGGGGGAGGGGAGAGGGGAGGCGTCGCGACGCCGGTGCTCAGTTTGGGTGCGTGTCCCGTGATGTGCGGTGCGCCATGGCAGTTCTTCTCTTCTTACTCGTCGTCGTGCTCACCGCCAACTCTGAGTTTATC
Source organism: Flexamia atlantica (assembly GCA_035578135.1). Taxonomy (NCBI): domain Eukaryota; kingdom Metazoa; phylum Arthropoda; class Insecta; order Hemiptera; family Cicadellidae; genus Flexamia; species Flexamia atlantica. The sequence goes on along the minus strand of JAQJVK010000026.1, from coordinate 6,861,398 downwards.
GGTGAGTGTATAAAAATATATATTAAACATATATTAAAGATAAATTAAAGATATATTAAATATATATTGACATATTAAAGATATATTAACATACTATATACAGTATGTTAAAAAACAAACAATTCAGTGATGGCAAATGTCCGCAAAAATCAAAATAAAAATAAAAAATCACCATCACCAACAATGAATTCCAAATAAGGAATATGTTTAACAAATATTAAGCATATATAAAACACATAATATTTGAGTTATAATTTGTTAGAATTAAGTCGATAATCGAGGCATTAATTAAAATGTTTTTCAACTGTTGGTTGTAATTTTCCTCAAACGTTTTAAAGTTAATATTCTACATCAATACGAATAAATGAAGGAGAAGAGCCTTTCTATTGGACAGAAATATCCATAAAACTATAAGTTCTCCAAAGCTGAAGTCTAGTATTTTTACTCTTTTTGGGGCATAAAAGTACAAAGGAAACGGTTTTAAAGTTAATTTAGGGTTACGTCATACTTACTTCAAAGTGTCTGATTTAAAATAACGGAAAGCTTACGAGGTTTTCATGGTAGCTTAAATATAGAATCAATTGAATTAAGTCTCAGGAAATGTTGCTCTTTTTTGAAAGTTGGTCAGCTAGTAATGAATAAAGTAGAATTGTTCTGGTCATGAAGTTTCTATTATTAGATGTGCCTAATTGAGGGAAATACTTGACATCACGTTATTTTGCATTCCCGAATTAAAGTGCCGTTATTAAAAACTTTAATATTTTAAATGCATTTGGTATTCTTAAGGATTTGTAGTATGAAACTAACTAGTAGAATAAAAAAAACAGAATGTGTACAGTAGTATCTAATATCATGGTAAATCATAATCTACAGCCTTTAGCCATCCAATAAACCCAACTTTGAAACAGAATTCGCCAGTCGCAGCATCGTACGAGCAATTGGTTAACACTTAATAGTTTAAAATTACACAAAAATCCCCATCCAGGTCATAAAATACATTAAAATCACATTTGAAACACGCTTTTATACATAAAGGACAGAAAATTTGCACTGTCCCGAAAGTTAACTTTTTGTTGTTGAGTAAAAATTTAGGTTCATGCTCAAACTTTCAGTACTCTTTGTTAGTTTTGAGCCTGTGTTAATATTTCCAATGATAATAGTTAAATAGCAATCCTGTAACAACACAACATTTTAGTAATATCCAAGTTAAATAAGGAGTTGGCAACCCAACAGTGTAAAATAAGTTCAAAGTTTCTTGTTAAGGGAAACATTATGGAGTTAATAATCTCAGTAATAGCAAATAGTAGACTTTATGTATGTAATATAAAAACAGTTATGAGAGCGTTACAAAAATATTTTTAAATACATTTTATTTGCAACATTTTAAATAAAAAGGTAATAAATGTAATACATTACATTTTTATACATGTATAAGTAAAGGTTTTTAAATTTTTTTCTAACGAAACTAATATTGTTCAAAAACACTCGACAAGTTGTAATGTTAATAAAACTTTTGATTTAAAATAGCAAACAGTATACAATTACTTACTTAGAAAAAGTTACGGTACTTAGTTTTAAGAATTGCTTACGGGAATAATTTTGCTGGAAAGTATAAAATGATTTAAATAAATCCCAGTTTAGCTTAGATCCTTACTTTTCCTCAAAAAAGTAAACCTAATAATTGATTTTTATAATCCCAGGAAGAACTGCATAGTCGAGCAGCGTAATCCAATTCAATAACTTTTTAACGTATTTTTGTTGAAATTATGTTTATGTATATAGATATAGGATGATAAGTAGCAAGTAATAATAAAAGAATGTAGTATAAAGTGTAAAATTGGCTGTCTAATAATAAAACTAAATATTATATTTCGGTTTATGTGCCGGTATAGCTTGAGGATAAGCTCCCTAAAACTTTTCAATTGTAACAATTGCAATAAATGCGCATCAGAACGTTATTTTAAACATATATTGAGTTTAGTAATCTGACTATTAACTCTTGTTTTCCCCTATTGGACGGCTCTTACGTAATGTTATCAAAATAATCTTCATTATCATGCAAACCAAGGCTATATTGGTGTTCAATCATATCAATTATTGTGTAATACAGATAAAAAAAACTTTAAAACCACCAAAATTAAATTCAATAATTAAATTTATTCAAATAAAATTATTCAATAATTAAAAACATAAAATGTATCTATATTATGCTATATAAATATAAATAAGGTAATCAGTGATGGCTCATTTCTTTCTCTGTGCTTTCAGTTATTTAGCTTAAAGAAGGAATTATTCATATGTATATATATTTTTACTGATGATTAAAAATCTAAATAATATAAAGATTGTTTGTCTTTCTTACTGAAGTAATTGTGTGTTACTAACTTTCTCATATACATAGTTTAACCTAAAATATTAAAGTTAAGTACAGTATGAGTCAAATGCGTGAGTCAAGCTGTTCCAGTATAACTATATGTTAATATTATCATTGTTCTTGTAAAAAGACGTGGGTCACCACATTGCTACAGACTTTATGTAGGCCAGTGAATGAAGAGTATTAAGAAAAGTTACAGTCTCCTTTTATAAAAGCAAGAATTTACTGCTAAAACAAATTACAGTACCAAAACCGGGATTCGAAGACATGACAGGGCTTCTACGATTTGTGAATAGGCAGAACCTTAACTAATAAAATATATGTTCACAATAACTAAATATTCTCGCATGGCACGTTTGTAAGGTCAGTAATTTGTCATTTATTTATATTACTTATGGGGCAGCACTCACCTCGGTTAATATCCTTTGGGACTTGTCATAAGTTGTTACACACATACACAAGTCGGAACACATGTGCGACACTTAAATACATACAAACAGAATCCCCAAAATATTAAAGATGGGACACTGAAATACATACAAACAGAACCCCCAAAATATTAAAGATAATACTTTGAGTCCAAAAGGATAATCCGACTGAGGGGAGAGCTCCTGAAAAATGAATAGAAATGATTAAATAATCACGGGAAAATATGTATATATAATAAATCATGAAATAGAATTGAAAAATCTAAAATGTGTACTTTGTCACCTTCCATTAAAAATATTCAACATCCATCATCAGACTCTATCTCCTAGTCACAAACAAATAAACTAAAACACAGATATACCCTGAGAATTTAAATTTAGATTCCTAGAATTTTCAATATACGATGAAATAAGCCTAGATCATTAAAGCTTTTTAACAGGGTTAAAACTAATGGAGTCGCAGTAAGCAGATAACCATATGTCCTGTAATTCACGTGTAAAGGCCGGATTTGTGATAATTGAAGCTTAAACGCTTTTATCGTCCAACGTTCCTCTGTAGTGACCGGCCAAACTACAGCTTTCAACGAGTGAATCAAAATTACTGCATCACCGATGGCTTATTGAGTGCCTAAATTGAGTTTCCTTTTGTTAGATTTAAACCCAACTTTATAGTATTAAGGGATAAATAGCTTTGTTAATTGACTAAAAAAAATGTCAAGAGTACGCATTGTGAAAAAATTAATTATAAAGGTCATAGAATGATAGAAGATAATAAAAAATAGGTATGTTGATTTTGGTTGATACGCTTTGGTAAATGAATGTATAATGGTATTATAATATTTCATAACTGCTGTTGACTTGTAGAGGGAAAAGGAATTTAGTTTGTTTATAGTTATTTTAATTGGCAGTTTTGTTTGTATACATTGTCTTAAAACAATAACTGCTTGTGAAAGGTTAATGTTTGACATGTTTGAAACTCAGTTCTCACAGTGATTGGATCTTTTAAGAGGAAGCTAATTATAAATTTCAATAGAAAAACTTCTGGATTTACATCATATAACGCTTCTGTTAGGTCTTTTAGGACTAAAAAATAGTATTACACTTCAGTGTAAATATATAAATGTATTTGAAATATGTTCTAGATTTGCATTTCTATTTTAATGTTACACTAAGTACACAAACAGTTAAAGTTTCGCGAGGGTGACAAGTCAAACCAAGTTATAGTCGTTTGACGTCTAAATTGTTTATGTAAATATTTTTAAATAATTAAATATAATGTTTTAAATCCAATATTCTAAATTTAATATTCTATTTTTAATATTCTAAATATTCTGAATTATAATGTTCAGTTTACCTTTTCAATAGTATTATACATTTTTTAAATACTATTAACAAACTAAAATCCCCTCTTTAGGAATAGTAGGCAGCAATTCGTGTTAGTTATAGAATATTTCATAATAAAGTACAACTTTATGCAGCTGAAGTTGGGAAAAGCTAAATGGCATGACACTTTTATAATTACACGTTTCTAGCTTATGAATTAAATAAATTGCCCCTGGCGAAACAAACCAATTATTTACGAACAATAGATTTCATCAAACGATTTAATTACCTTACCACGCACAATATGACCAATTTCACTAAATTAACTATCCGAGAAAGGTATTTAATTTAAATGATTAACTTTTAGAATTAGCGTATAAATGTACCTAAATTAGGATGATTGACTCTAGGATGATTATATGCAGATTAGTATGAGATAAAATTTGTAGTTATGCTTACTGTTAGGAAAATAATAACTGATCTCATAGAGAACAAAATATTTTCAAAATTATAAGATCGAAATCATATTTTGTGGCTTACGTTCTAATAAGACCAATTTTCACAATTGATGCACCATGCATGTTGGTAAGAAAAGGAATGTTAAAGATTTGTTATACAGACCCTTACTAATTTGCAACTATGCGTGTAATTACAAAGTCGTGTAAAATCTAAGTGAACCTATATTAAGAGGTATATAAACAACAGCTGCATTTGTGATTACTTATGAAAATCTGCAACCATTCAAAGATCGTCCTCAAAAATGTGTATTTCAATATTTTGTTAATGGTTAAGGACTGTAGTAGTAGCTCTTTTAACTTTTGACTAGCAAGTTTATTCATTATTGTTTTCTGAATTTCTTACCTATCTTGCTTTTATTTGTATATATTCCTTATATTTGAATTTTCATCATTGTTCGACTTAAAGTAAAACCAATTTAAACTGTGGCTATAAACAAAATTATTTACTTACAGGCCAAGGTCATTCGGGCAAGCGTTGTTTCAATAATTTCCATATTGAAAAATTATTTAATGAGAAATTTATGCTTTTACATGTTTTTTCTAAGCCAATTATAAAAATGTGATTTGTCTATTTCAACTTTTATGAAGGTATTTTTTAAATTAATTTTATAGTTCTTGATACAAGTACTATTCACTCTTTTTTATGTCAAGCAGAAACGACTAGAGGTTGTTATGCAAATATTGTTTCAGCAACGGAAAACAAAAGTCATAAAATACAATTTTCAACATCCGCTTGAAAGAGATATATAAAACCTTTATGGTCATTTGAATGTTTTATAAAGAGTTGGTTTTGATTTTTCATCAATATTTGATACTAAAATATTTATTCAGTATCAAATTTTCAGCCTTTTAAATCAACTAAACACTATAAAGTTTAATAACAGATTCATAAAACAATATATTTTACCCTGTCCTGTGATTTCGATAAAACTTAAACAATAAATATATTACTTTAAAGAGTAGACGTAAAGCAAAACTATTTTGGTTATAAAGGAGCTTTTAGAGATCCTAATTAAAATTAAGACCTTACGATTAAGAGATTTTAATAAATAAATATAATTGAAATCAACTATACTCTTTGGAGTTAAGTCCTTATAGATTCTTCCTTCGCAGTAAAATATTCTCATCGTTAGATATCGTTTGCATACATATAAAAAAAATTAAATGCACATTATAAAATAAAATAATATAAAACATCGCATAAGTGAATAGACTGAAAATTTATAATGATAACTTTTTCCATTCTTCTGACAACAAAATAGTACATAATTCACTAAAATACTTTAGGACATATTTGAATTTTAATATATTCTATCAAATTGATCAAATCGATTCTACTTATTGCATCTTCGCCCTGGCAGCCCCTAAACAATTGGTGATGGAGAGAATACAAATGAACAGCATTATCCCGATCACCCTCCTAGAGGTAATGAAGTTTCTCCCTATTACACTCATGTTTTTGTTAGTTTGTTTTTTCCTTTGTCGAGTGCTTTTACATACACATTAACATTTAGGAAAGAAATTGTCTAAACTTATAGTGCGACCAATATTTATAACAGAGCTTTACATAAATTGGTTATTTGAACTTTTCATTAAACCGAAATAAAACTTTTTTACTGTCTGTCACTATAAAATACCATGACATGAACTTTGCACAGTACACTTGAAGGGAAACGAGGAAAATGATGTAATATGAACGTAGAATGTTTGGTATATCAACAAATGATCAACGAAGCTTGTTCCAGGATCAACCACATAAAAAATAATGGTTTTTTCAGAGACCATCCTGTGACCTTAAAAATTAAACCGGACACTCAAATAATGATCATAAATATAAACGTATCAACAGTGAAAAGTTGTATTCCCTAAGTTGTGTATACAAGTTTCTCTAAGTTCTCTAAGTTGTATTCTCTAAGTTGTGATCGTGTATACAAGTTTTATTCTGTGTATACACAGAAACCAAACCTGTTACCTGTTACCTCCTGTATCCGCCTCGTTGACCAAGATATCCGAATGATTTTTCTCAGAGACCATCCTGTGACCTTAAAAATTAAACCGGACACTCAAATAATGACCATAAATATAAAAATATTAACTGTGAAAAGTTGTATTTTCTAAGTTAATGTATTCAAGTTTTATTCTGTGAATACACAGAAACCAAACTGTTTCCTCCTGTGTCTGCCAGAGACCATCCTGCGACTTTAAAAATTAAACAGGACACTCAAATAATGATAATAAATATAAAGATATCAACAGTGAAAAGTTGTATTTTCTAAGTTAATGTATTCAAGTTTTGATCTGTGAATACACAGAAACCAAACTGTTTCCTCCTGTGTCTACCAGAGACCATCCTGTGACCTTAAAAATTAAACCGGACACTCAAATAATGATAATAAATATAAAGATATCAACAGTGAAAAGTTGTATTCTCTAAGTTAATGTATACAAGTTTTACTCTGTGTTTACACAGAAACCAAACCTGTTACCTGTTACCTCCTGTGTCCACCTCGTTGACCAAGATATGGCATGAGACCCATATCCTAGTCGTATCTAGTAGTCGTCTTATATATATCTCTTGAGCTAATGTTCTATATTCCTGCTTGCAATAATATTTCTTGTATCAGTCTTCAAGACGTTGTCAATTAAGTAGTATTGTAAAAGGGTAGGTGATGGTATTTGAAAAGAAAACTGAAGGATGAAGTGAGATTGGATGAAAGAAACTTCATTAAGCTAATTTAATTTATTTAAATAGAAAACATCTTCCGCATACCCACAGCTTCCTGTTTAAATTTTCAAAGGAGTCTCCAATAAATGAGGAATAACAGAGGTTTACATTCAGGAACTTGATCTGAGCTAAATACAATTCAAAGTCGAGATTCAGGATCCGCATCAGCCGGTTTCAGCTAAGCATGCGAACTGATGCCAATTATAAGTTTGTATTCAGGCTGTTAGAAAGGATCTAAGTTTCCCATTGTGTTTACTTTGGCTTAATTGTATTGGAGAACATAAGATGCAAAAAAATATTAGCAGGCGTAATTAATCCAGAAGGTTGGTGGAAAATCGGTGCAATATTTTAAAAGTGTTTTTTCTTATTATTGTTTTGTTTTGTACTTAAAACAAAACTTAGTTTTGTACAAACAAAGTTTTTGTTTTTGTACTAATTTAGTGGGTAGATTAAATTAAGCATATTTACTAATCATTCGATGACATAGTATTATGATGAATTTTATATTAAATTCATTTTAGTTGAATAAAATACCTAATTTTGCTTTTAAATAGAAAACTATGGGTTTACCTTCAAATAGGATTTAGGTTTTATGTAGTTTAGATTTTATAGGCTTCAAGTAAATTTTATGTACTTTATATTTTGCAACAGTTCTGTTGTTTTATTGCTTGATTCCCCCATTTATAACTTGACTATTGTTTTATTGAAACTTCGCCAATATTCCCCCACATATAATCTTAGTTAGTTTGAGAGACTCTTAAGGTTTCGGCCCCCACGCACAGGCTTTGCCTACGTGGGGATCTTCTCTATATGTATTATGTTTGTAAAATTATATTATTATTGTGAGAATAAACTATTGGATCGAATTCAATTGAATTGATTTACGCAAGAATCAACAAGCGATCATCGTACCATGTTCAGGGGGCTCATAATTGTATGGAAATAAAACTAAAACTATATTAGTCTTTTTCGTGGTTGTTTTAGGCCTGAAGGAGAAAAAAGCCACTACGTTAAAAATAATGCAAACGACATCTTGGATAAAATTGATGAAAAAATCAATAAAATAAAATTTAACCAAATTTGGTAGTACAGCCTTTTGATGTCAAATAATTTAGTGTTACATGAGACTTGTTTCGGTTCTGTGATTGTTTGATTTGACATTTAACGGCTGTCTTACCAAATTTGGTAATTTTTGATCCTACAATATAAGGTGTCAAGGCTTCAGCAATCTATTGAAAAAATCAATACTCAGTAAAAAGGCTATACAGGTTTATCAACTCAAGGTGGACGCCACGGGGATCTCAGAAAGTATTCAATTTACAGCAAACTTTTAATTGGGAACTCTACCTTAATTTTTATGCTTATTAAAATTACGAGGTTAAAATTTTAAATTTTGGTTGCCGTTTTCAAACACGGTGGTCAACTTTAATTTTTATATGGAACACTCTATATTTTATGGCGTTTTTTAATCCTACGCTTCGTCTTAAGAACTTTGTATTCTTCCTTATTTTTCCTAAACTCAATGGTTCAGGAGCAGTTAAAGTTTGATTTTTTCCATTTAAAATTCATTGTGTCCATTTAACTGTGCCGTCCCATGTATTCCTTATGGAGTGAAAGCATATTCAAAATAATACATTCCCACGAGTGAATCTCGAAAATAAATTATTTTATGGTTAAATCTCTTCTGAATTCACATTTTTAAGGACTTTGGTATTTTTGAGTAAACCCAACCGTTTTCGATATACAGACTACCAACAATTCCCCAATGCATTTCAAAGGGGGAAAATCAAACTTTAACTGCTAATACCTCCTGAACCATTGTGTTTAGGGAAAAAAATAAGGAATAATAAAAAGCTCTGGAAACCAGGCGTAAAATCAAAAAACGCCTGATTTTGGAACACTCTAAATATCATATAGAGTTTTCCATGAGAAAAATCAAAGTTGACCGCCATACTGGAAAATGGAGACCGAATTTAAAAATTGTTGTTACGTAATTTTAATAAGCATAAAAAATAAGGTTAAGTTCCCAACTAAAATTTTGCTGTAAAATTTATACGTTTGAGATCCCAATGGTGTCCACCTCAAGTTGATCACCCTAATGGTCAACGCCTGACCCCTACTTAGGTACCCTCCAAGAGAAGTCTATCGCTATAATCTATCAATAATCTATCACACATCGCTATTTGCATAGATGGTGTAAAAGAGTAAAAGTAGACCATGCAAATAGTAGTTATAAGTTTGATCTATCAAATACTAAAAAAGTTGCTCAAGAGTTTATCAGACTAAAAATTAACTAACTTGAGAGTGGTTTATACCTTATATTAGGGTGTTTTATACATTATTTCCATCATTTTTCGAAATGTTACCTAACCTACAGTTCAAGTCCAGTCATTTACCTTTTGATAGAGATACAAGTTGATTGAAACAGTATATTAAGTATATAAAGCGCCAAACGGTTGCCTTGAGACATGATGATAGTGCTACCTGATGTGTTTTCTTAATCTGACTGTCTTTAAAAAGGCTTAATATTATTATTGAAACATTTGGATGTTATGATAACAGAGTAATGGTTATAAAGGATTAAATTACGTCAGTGTATTATATCGAACTGTCACTATCTCTAGTCTCTTATGATACATTATGTAATAATGGTGGTAATAAGCAATAAAGATATTAAAGTATATCTGACTGGCTCAATTGAATAATTTGTCATGAAACATTGGCTAGCGATATAATTAAGTAAGCTTTAGTTACTCCCGCTTTAGTTACTAGTTAAGCCCGCCAAATAAGTAAAGTTACTTCTTTGTTTGAAGTTTATTGTAGGTGATGGTGATTTTATATATTGATTTTAATTTTTTGCGGACATTTAGGTTATTATTGGTTGTTTTGTACTAATCAGTGATGGAAAACATCCGCAAAAAATAATATTAAAATTTAACAAAAATAAGTAATATTACGTATTCAAATTACTTATATTGAGAATGAGGACTTTACTACGCCTTAATAATGAAAGTTTAACAAAACATGACAACTGTCACATTCATAATGGAAAGAAAATCCATTGTATTCAATAAAATAAACCATGACTATAAAATATTACAGGGAAATGTAGAAAATATTTCCAAAAATTGAAAATCTTTTACAACCTTTAATAAGTTAATTCTCCGTCAAACTCTGAATAATATAACTTATCATATAAATGCTGTATCTTAATCTAAATGTTTTATGTTTATGTTTATATGTATTATCTTTATGTTTATGTTTTATCTAAATGTTGTATTTTAATCTTAACTTTAATAATACGTGTTAACAAACGTTAATAAATACATACATCAAATAAAACGACTACAGAATGAGAGATATTTGAATCGAGGGTGTTTGCAGGTCGCTAGCATATGCAGCAAACAGATAACATTCGGCATTCTCCATTGTTCCAATAGGGAATTGAAGTGCCCTATTGACTCAACAAATAGGTTTCATGTAAACAGGGCCACGGAACAATGACGGCGTTGGCTGCACTCGTGGTTTGACGAATACCTCTTGAACAATTGAGCTGGTTACGTGCTAGCCGATTATATTTTTTGAAAATTGATTACTTCTATTTAGTCTGTAAAAAATATTTTAGGTTTGTTATTTTTAAATTATTGATTTCCTATGCTTAGCCTTAATGACACATTTGCTTTGGTTTAAGGGCGTGTTTTGTAGTAATATGTTATGTTTTTCATAGTCCGCTGAAATTATTGCTACGTAAGTTATAACAATTATTAGAATATATTGTTATTTCAAATTTTTGGGCTTCTACCCACCTTGAGGTATGTGGTGTTTGTCCAATTTTTGCGAACATTTGAAACAGCCTAAATCCTCTTGTTTTTCACATAAAAAACACGAACACTCGAATAAACCACAGTACATTATCACCACATATATTTACACCCATTATGTCGGGAAAAAAATAACGTTTCCGGTTTTCTAAAGCCGGCTCCACACATGCGTCATTCGGCATGCAGCGAGCAGCGATTCGCCGAATCACGAGTAGTGTGGATGGGTGTGTCTATATTTGGCAAACAGCAAGCATTGGTGCTTGTTCATTGTAGGTCCTATAGCGAGACAAATAGTTCGCCGAACGTCGAACATTCGGAGCATGCCGAATGACGCATGTGTGGAGCGGCACCCCCTTAAGAATTCATTTATCTTTAAGGGGGCCTTGAAAACGTTTTGACCGCGAAACCGAACCAACCACCTGACGACTGCCGATGAATCACTGCCGGCGGAGGGAGGGGGTTACGTACGTAAAAAATGTATTTTAAAGAAATAATATATTGTAAGTTGTGTTTTCAAAGATTACGAAATTAATGTTCGTTAAATTATAGTGTCGTTTTCTTGTTTTGACAAACGGTTAACATAATTGTACCAAATGCTCAAAAAAAATGTTCGTTAAATTATAGTGTCGTTTTCTTGTTTTGACAAACGGTTAACATAATTGTACCAAATGCTCAAAACTGAAAAATGAAGCATTAATACCACATAATAATGAGAACTCATCAGTGAAGTACAAATTATCATTGTGAGGAAATAAGAACTCTCTACACTATTTGTGAGCTCTTAAAGACACTAATATATCATCTACAATTTTATAAGAACTTTTGACTATTGGTTGGAACAAGATCGATCACTTAGGTTTCACTTTAGCCGAAGCTTTGAGCCGATTGCTCCTGTCGCCAGGTCACTTGAAAGGCATCTCCTCATAAGGAATGTGACTATGGGAATCAGTCATACAGTTAACTTGAGTATTTAGAAGTACATTAAAGATAAATGAAATAATTTAATTTTTATTTGATGGTTAAGGTGATTTCAGTAATTTTGAAACATATAAAACTTAAGAATACAGGTAATTTTAAAATTGAGGGCTGATTTCATGATTAAATATCTTTAATTCTAATGATCAAAATATATAATCCGTGAGGGGTCTTAAGAAACTAAACTAACATGCAACTGATGATAATAATTGTAATGCTGTTTATTCCGGTTCTTTTATTCAGTGAAACTGCTTTAACATCCAATAAAGAGAAGCGTTTTCAAAAGTAAACATCAAACATTTCATGTAGCATGTATTTAAATATGTTTAGTGTTTCTTCCTAAATTTGGAAGAAAATTGAGTAATTAAAAGTAAATAAATAATTAATTAACTCTCCTCATATTAAAATTTCAAACGTTAGCAATTGTAAATTCGAATTTAGATTTTTTGCCACACCCAAGCTGTTTATAATTAAACCCTAATTAGTTTGTTAAATTATTAAACCTTATAATCGGGAAGATTCATTTGTTAATGATTGGTAAACTTTTTGTACTGTTTAAGCATTTAACGTCTTTATATCCTTATGGCATAAAGTATTTGAATTAGTTTCTTACAGTTTTTTCCTAAAATATATAAATTAATTTGAAGACATTTTGTGAATAATGTAAATATTTTTAAATACTTTAGTGAGGTATCTACACAAGACTTCTTAGTGCTTTCACAATTTTATTAAATATTTAAATATTTTGACAACGAACCAAAGTGTTTTGAATATTTAAAACACAAATAAAATATAAACTCGAGTATCGTAGTTTTATACGAAAGTACGCTACGAATTAACCTGGAGAAAAATAATTGGAGATAGTATTTAACATTTATAGAACACACATAGACTACGCATGAAACGACGGTGTTAAATCTCACTTTTGTTTGTTCCGCAATGTGTTGGGTGGCGGAGTCGCTTTGTTGTCAAGTTACAAGGCGGAGAAATACGTCCTGTTGTGTTTTTCCAATAATCATACAGAGACTGTGTCGCGTTCAACAAACGAATTCGATACTGTCGAGTGTGGTTCTTTATATTCATATTTTCATTATACACCTTAATATTTTTTGCCAAGTGCATCCTCATTTATACTGGAGCACATAAAAGTGAAAAAAACCTGTTAAGAGTTTTAAACATGCTATTTTACCTTTTAATTTTCATTTTATTGTCTTAAAGAGGTACTAGGTTGTATTTTATTTTTTTAAATTTTAATAGTTACCAAGTATTAGTTAACATTTTCACATATAGATAAAAATATTTCTTATTGATATCTTCATGGTATGGAAATACGTATGGATATTGTAGGTTATTAGAAAATGTAACCTTTTTATTTAAGTCTAGGCTGTAATTTAAGAGTTAATTTCTTATATAGCAATTGTACAATTGCACACAATTGTATTAATTATCTGACTTATGGTAAGAAATTATGAGTTTTGGTTATTTGTAAAACTTTAATCAAAGGTCTTTATTATTTCTCTAATCTTACGATTATGAACTCTTTTAGTCGCTGTAACTGTAATTTAGGAGGCATTATTTAAATACTGAGAAAAAAAACTCTAAATTTGTTCTGTCTTTAAATGTTATACTGTATCAAAATAATAATCAACCAGTAATATATGATAACATACACCCAACACACTAAAACGATATACCTATAAACATACTATTAAAACTTAACCTGGGAAGACAAATTTAAGATAATATATCTGAATAATTAAGTAGGGACGAAATTTTTAGGTTAAAGAGACACATCTTGACAATATCTTAAAACGAATTGAGTGCAATGAATCAGTCGAATCAATGTCTGTGGCAGATCTAGTGAACTCATTGAATAGCAATTTATTTTTCAATAAATAAAAGACATGTTATAAACATTTTGACATAGTTGACATGTTAACTAGTATGACTCTCTTTGACTCTGAAGTGTTGTTAATTGTTTTAATAACGTAAATCGTTATAGCTTCATGTCAAACTACCTTAGGAATTTTATGTTCAAACCCTCAGATGCACGATCGTTTTAACATTTAATCGATATTGTACAAAGAAAGAATTTCGATCATTGCAAATGCTTAACCATTGCTCATAGAACCAAGCAATTTTCCATCTGTACTCCTCATGCTGCGTAGGCAGCCCAGTGAAAGGGATTTTCAAAAGTCCCAGTAAACTCAGCTTTATCTAGCGTGATGTGTTTTACGTTTTTTGTAGACGATAATTTGTTCAATTTTCTGTTTAAAAATATTGTCTACTAATTATTGTAAATCAACAGTTGTTACAAATTAGAAATATCAAGGGAAGCGGGTCAGGACCAGATAATAAAATATAAAACACAGTTGTATAACGTAAACCAAAACTCTAGCAATTCCCACAGCTCTCGGATCGAAGAAAGTACAATTCCTTGAGTGAATGTTGGCAGCAGTGGCTCAGGTTCGCGTGACAGTTATCGCTAGGTTGGCACGCCTGCAGCGCTCTGTTGCCATTCACCCAGCGGTATCGCAACAATAAACAAATAATTCCACCACGTTTTGTTTTCTTTTGTCGTAGTTTATAGTAAGGGTTAGAAGGTTGAAACGAATGGCCAGTGAATGAATTGGATTGTACAGTGATAATGTTTAGTAGTGAATTTTATTGTGAATCACCTGTTAAGTTATGTTTTGTAAATTTGATTTAATTTCAAAATTTGGGGCAAAGGATTAGGATCAAAATATTTTACTGAAACAACGCTTTTGATATTTATTAATTTCCCACTGAGTTTTCAATGATAATATCTTCTTGATTAGTATGATAGGGGTTGATCTATTTATTGGATTCTTATAAAAAGGTCTGAAAAAGGCTAAAAATAGTGTACAAATAAAAATACAAGACGGTAATTAAAATTGTATATAAACTTAATATTTCACATTCAAACTATTTGTAATTGTAGGTATGAATATCTTGTAAAGAAACTGTTAAGGAATCATTTAAATTCGTTATCTTATAATATAGAAACATGCAAAGTTATATGCTCAAATGTGTTTAGCGTGATATAAAGGTTAAACTTATTTTATTACCCGCATATTCTATACCTTGACACAATATGATTCTTTGATAATTATTATATGAAACCAATATCACTGTAAAATGCTAATATTATATAAACTAAAGATATGCCACACAATTTTAACCATATCTTAATCTTTTGTGAATTTTTTTCTCAAATCTACTTTACCCCATAATTCTTAATCTGATCAATTCAATCCTTTCTTAACTCTAAAACAAGCAAATTAACGGGAAAATTATATATTCATCCAAAGATTTTTTTTTTTTTTATTTTATATTGGGTTTTGGCCACAAGAAATTGATTGTAGCCGGTCACAGCACTAGGAAAAATCCGGTATCCGTCCTGCAGCCTTTCAAAGTGCCCATGTCAAAAACATATCAACTATCCATATTTTTAAAAACTGCTGATTTAGGGCAGAGGAGTAGGATAAGAATACTTTACTTTTGCCCTGAAACAACACCTGCACAATGATTTAATGATTTAATAAGACGATAATATAGTATGTTTAATCCAGGTTGTTTCTACTCGAGTAAAGCTCGGTTTCCTCGTATAACACACTGAATAAAGTACATAGTCAAACATAAATAAACTGTTAAAACAATATGAAAGCTTATAAGTATATCCCTAGTGGTGTATATAGTAGAAACAGACCTATGAACTGTTGTGAGGGGCAATTGTTTCTGTGAGAACACTGCTGCAGACAATTAAACACCCACGGTTGAGCGCTGCGTCTAAGCCAATGAGCGTCGAGCAATAAGCCAATTATCCCCCCACTGCTTGGGAGGCTCTCTAAGTACCGGCTACTTCCCCTGCTACACCGATTTCACTTACTACAAATAAATACACGAAAACATTGATTTTTTAAAAATTTTTATTCTGAGTTGTAACAATCAGATTCTCAAAAATGTCAATAAAAGTTTACTCCTGGAAACATTTTGTCCGGAAAAGATGATAATAAACAATTAAATGAATGGGCCCTTTAGAATAAATAACTCTCTTTCCGAGAACGTTTAATGAGAATGAAAGGCTACCAAGGTACGAAGGCTACCAAGATTAGTTTTATGAAGTTTACTGAAATTATTTAAAGTTTAACTCAAAGAAAATTAATAAAGAAATACGATATTTTCCAACGATAATAAGTCATTATTTTAGTAGGTATTAATTAATCGGCCATATAATAATACTAGCTGATCAACACGGTTTCACCCGTGGAAAAACGTAAAAACTTCCCCTGTTTTTTTAAAGAATTTGATTTGTCGTACTTTTTAATGTTTCCATGACAACCTTATATCCTTCCCTATAATTTAACATTAAAACCTTGAAGTACCATAGGGCGAAACCCTTTGGGAATTTTTTAAAACCATTTCTTAGTGTGCATCTAAGACTCAAGGGGAGCACATGTGCCAAATTTCAACTCTTTAAGTCTTATAGTTTTGGAGATTTGCTGTCCGATAGAAAACCCCTTCGCCTTTATATATAATAATAATATAATAATATAATATATAATATAATATTATATATATTGTACCTAAATGGTTATGCTTTTTTGTTAAAGTTAAGAGGTCGGTTTCATAATGGTTTTCAAACTAATATGATTAGAAAATTTTCCAATGAATCATATGACTATTGACTACTGAGCAGGCACAAGATAAGAGTTTTTTTTTATAAAAATTCAAATATATAAATTACTTATATACAGGCTGTTTTCATTCGAGCAAGCTCGGTTTCATATAATATTACTTAATGAATGAAGTACATAATAAAATATAAATAAACGATAAAAAATTTAAAGTTTAAAAGTATATTCCTAGCAGGCCTTAGTGTATATAGTAGAAACAGACTTATGAACAGTTGTGAGGGGCAATTGTTTCTGTGAGAACACTGCTGTAGACAATTAAACACCCACGGTTGAGCCTGCGTCTAAGCCAATGAGCGTCGAGCAATAAGCCAATTATGCCCCCACTGCTTGGGAGGCTCTCTAAGTACCGGCTACTTCCCCTGCTTCACCGATTTCACTTACTACAAATAAATACAGGAAAACATTGATTTTTTAATTTTTATTCTGAGTTTATATTGATAGTAACAATCAGATTCTCAAAAATGTCAATAAAAATTTACTCCCGGAACCATTTTGCCCGGGAAAGATGATAAACAATTAAATGAATGGGCTCGTCAGAATAAATAGCTCTCTTTCCGAGAAAGTTTAATGAGAATGATAGGTTAAAGAAATTAATTGACGTTCAAGTCACAGAACATAAATAAGGAAATAGCAGATGTTTTCAAAGAAAATGAATGTTTATTAGAATAACTTTAAGTCAATTGTCAATAGACGAAAATTATACTGTTATCAACTGGCTAAAATGTAATTATCATTAACATTGTGCCTAAATGACTAAGTTTTTCTAAAGTTAAGGGACCTGTTTTATAATGGTTTGCAAACTATTTTAGAGGTTTTCAAATTCCTCCAGTGAATCATATGACTGTTAAATAGGCACAGTATAGGAGCTTTTTTAAACATCCATGTTTTTTTTCGGGCAATATGGCCTTTTGACCTATTATACTTGTTCTTGATTCAGTAAAAATCGTTCTAACTTTGATGAGGCATACGTGAATGTATAACGTCTATAAATAGGTACTGTTGCGATCATATTGGGCAGTTATACAATGCAGCAGTTAACAGATTAACTGCTTTCTCATTCTTGAGCTGAAATAGGGACCTAAACAAAGAAAACTTGTTAGGTTTGGGTTCAATGCACCGCGCGGAGTTGGCCCTCCTTTGCCGGCCAGTGCTTTGTTTAACTTTCGTTATGGACACAGCAGAAACAAAGGCCTACCAAACATCATGTGAACGGGCAAAATGTAACTGGGCTTTAACCCCATCAAACCATAATTAAATGTGATATTTTTACTTAATTATAAAATAAATATAGTCAAAATTTCACTCGACCTTTCCCCAGTCAATTTAAGATGAACGTATTATAAACATCACAATAGTTAACAAAATAATACATAAAATAGACAGTTAGTTTTTTAACAAACGAAAATTCTGTAAAAAAATTTGCTTCTAGTCTTTTCCAATAAAATGGGAACGAATTTGTTTTCCACTGTGGCTAAAAGTGTACGGTATTTTTGTTATGACATGAAGTTAGCGATCGAGGGGGATTCGTGGCAGATACATAATATTACAAATATGTAATAATCTCTTGAAAAATAACGTTTTTTGTGAGCTCGCCAACACCTTTATCCTAGACCAATTTTTATGGTTGAGTTTTTACTGGAAATTTCGTCAATATTACCTGAATGCTGCTCATTTTCCTTTAGGTGAAAAAAGCGTTGCTCCATTGGGAACTCAGCGCCCCATTGTTTATATTACCCACATGTATTTCACGTATTTCTTATGGAAGGGATATTTTTTAATATTGGTTAAATTAGTGCTTACCTTGTAAATGGTTGGTCCAAAGTAGACATATTCTACACTTTTCTTACAGGAACAAATTAATTTTCAAATTTAATAGACAATACTAAAAGTTGATCGTTTTCAAGATATTTAGAAAAAAAACTTAAAAATTGTACCTTTCTCTCCCTCCCCCCGCTCAAGGGCTACGGACGGGGATTTTTGATATCTTCACCTCCTAACAAATCCAAACAAAGCTGCAAAGTCAAAAATTGTGTTCCATACAATTCCCTCTTTCCGTTTTGGAGCATTCGTTGCCTGAACTACAAGTTTAAGGAACCCCTTTGATGTTATCATACCCAAATATACTGCTTCTTGCATTTACATCCGTTCGCTTTATTTATTATTTCGTTTTATTTTGCTTTTGTTATCTAGACGCTTATAAATAAGGCAAACACACACGTTTACACGTTTACACAAGACAACCAGGATGGATAAAAATAAAAACAAATACTTCGGCCTATAATGTAATAACCTGTTTTACGACAACAAATTATATCTGAGTTGTGAAATGTTAAATGTTCAGCTATTACAAGTACATGAGACAAAATCTCGTTTCGATGGACTACCAATCAAAACTTGTACGTCGGGGGGGATTAAGTTTAATTAACCGGGGTTTAAGGTCAACTGAGCAAACACGTTTCCCCTTCAATTACGAGCGAACTCCTTCCATGAGAGAAGAAGGCTTAATTGCCTTATAGCACGGGCTTATTGCATCTGGCCTATTGCGCGACTTTATTGCTTTTGACGCGCCACTTAATTACGGCCAGTAAGTTCTAAATGACTGACTTTGCAATGACCTAATAAGATGGTTACGCGATAGTATTTTCCAAGTACTTAGAATTACACAATTATAATAGTTATTTATACTACCTTTCAGAAGGTTTTAAATAAGGAGTGTCAGGCAGTTATACAACATGAGATTGGAGTGCAAAAACATTTTAAAAATAAAAAAATCTTTTTAACTTAATTTGTTATACGGAGACAACGTTTTAAGGCAAGATTGAACATTGACAGATTTGAGCTAAGTATTGTACCAAACACTGTTTTGTCTTTTGACAGATTTACGACCAATCAATACACATTTGTAAAAAACTTTTAAATTATTTATTGTTATTTTAATTTTGTTACTGCACTTTAATACATTTATTAAAACTTATCTAAAATCGTCATAAGTTTAATTGCTTGTACAATTTAATTGTGGTGCCATCTTCAAGGCTTTTAGATGAATTTTCTAATATTTATACCGTTTGATTAAAAAAAATCATTTAAACGTTGAAGAACATTATAGTTTTTTAAATTAATAGTTGTATTATTTAAAATTGTAAACAGCAAAATTAAAGAAATACCAAAATTTTAAAGTGAATTTGCTTTTCAGTTAGTTTTTTTGTAAACTTTTCTTATAGATTTTATATGATTTAATAAATATCTTACAAATGTACATTATTCCTAAAAATTAAAACTAATATACACAGTGACAAATACGTAATTGTTAACCACATTAAAATAAAACAATTAATATGTATACAATGTTGAGATCATTAGAGAGTTCTACGATTTGACAATCGTTGTCATAAGTTAAAGGGTTCATATTTTCCTGTGGTCAAGACTCCGGATTACTTAGAATATATAAATCGGTTTAAATACCTGCTTCTCGTAATCCAAGTGTTTACCTGCTTCTCGTAATACTTGGATTTTTCAAGGGGTTTGTTTTGCAATGCATAAAGTGTACCCAAAAAAGAAAACGAAATAAAAGATGGCGACATTAAATGTAAGTTAATAATCGAGGTTGTGACTTATCACTACAAGTGGAAACAGCCGCGAGCCTAATGGGATCGTTCATTATTTATTCATTTAAACCCTCCGCCCTCAACTTTGCATCTCCAGACAACACAAATGAATAATTAATTCAAACAGACTCATTAATGTTTTAGGGCTTATAAAATTTGTCACTAAAAGTGTGCACGTAGCAGGAGATTTTCTGAACTGGATGATAAATTGTAAAATATTATTTTGTAAAATGAATTACTATTGTTAAATTTAATTTTTTTACGTCAAAAAAGTTTATTTCACTTTGAAAAGGTTTTCAGCTAGACTTTTAGATAGGGTTGATATATATTGACCGTGATAAAACTGAATGTAATGGTTTAAATTACTGTTCAAACAAAATATCTCAATCTACTTGTATAGCCTTAAAAATACTGATTTTATCTGCATTGAGTATATTTTGGTGAGCAAATGGCACAGGAAAACTTGGTTAAGGTAAAAGTAAAATGTTAAATTATCTCTTGGGTATTATGAACTCAGTAAAATTTTCTATCTCCAGTAATTAATTGTTTCTACTCACCAATTTTACAGTTAAAGTTTTATAAACGGTGTTATGGTCTTATTAATTAGTACAAGCAAATGATTATGCTGACCATTTTAGTATGCTAAGAACTGGTTGTGTTTGTTGTCACCCTTTCTTCAGTAGGGTAAAATACTGGTAACAAATAAAACAGTTTATTCATTAGACAGGCATATTCATATTTTATATCTTTTTCTGAAGTTAATACGATATAGCATAGGTTGCAAGTAAGGGATACTTTCACCCCTATTCTAAGTACACGGAAAAAAATTGTTAAAGAACATTATCTCTACCATAATACTTAAAATTTTAAGGCATGACGATTTAAAATGTCAACACATTTTAACTTATTGTATTAATTTTTTGAACTTCAATGGAAAATTCATCAAGATTAATTGAACTGAAAAATTTAGTCCAGTCGCCAAGCCATGACACCTTGAAGTAGGGTCCGATTCAAATTTTATGACTGATTCTAGTACTATATGATGTACTGAACAAGAATATGGCGGATGCCAGACTGGCATCCTTGAGTAATTTTGAATATCGATGGTCAAAGTTCAAAGGGCCGAAAATAGAGAAACAGATATTGAAAAAATATGCATTTGTGGTATCCAAACAAATATTCCCAAAGGTATTGATTTTAAACCACCACCAATAGTTGCTGGGTGGTAAATACTTTATTTTGATTGGGTATTAATTTTCAGCCGCCATCTTGGATCCGCCATATTGGATACAAGTTAATTTTTTTAAATGTGAATGTGGTGTTGTGACACATCATTACAGACTAGATTTCCACGCTGATTACAATGCCGCAATCCGTTTTTGAAAATATTGTTTTATTCATGAGATATACTCAAATGAAAATTCTTCCCCATACATTTCTTATGGGCGTTTCTAAATTAAACTATTTTTTCGTTTCGTTTTTCTTATGTCCCCGGTTCTAATCGCATTATAAAGTTTGTTTTGGTCTTAAAAAACTCAGTGATTTAATGGCTTCAATTTGAAATATTAATTATTCAAATTCAACCATTGGGAGGTGAGTTACAAAGCAACATTGAACATAAAATGTCGATTTTTAAAAATTTATTTTTACTTAAAGATTTATAGCTCAGGTTCTAAGCAAATCTAAACATTGTTTTCGGTATTAAAACACTTATCTAATATTTGTCTTTCATTTTACACCAAAACGAACTTAAAAATGTTATTAGAACGGGAGGTATCAGAAAATCAAAACAAAAATATTTTAATTGGGAAGGTCATATGGTCTTTGAATACGCTTAGCTCTTTTTCCCAAAGTCGGATTATCGTCATCAGTGGCTCAAATGAAAGCCAAAGATTAGATAAGTGTTATAAGACTAACAATAATATTGAGACTTACTTAGAACCTGAGATAAAAATGTTTAATTAAAAATATTTTTTGAAAAATCAAAATCTTATTTTTAATGTTGCTTTGTAACTCATCTCAGACTGATCGTAGTTATATGATTATTATTTACAATTGAAGCTATTAAATTACTGCATTTTTAAGACCAAAACTAACTTTATAATGTGATTAGAACCGGGGATATAAGAGAAACAATTCAAAAATAGTTAAATTTTGAAGATCGTATGATCTTTAAACAGTCATAACACTTTTTACAAAGTGGTTTTTAAGTTGAAATGGCTTAAATGAAAGCCAAAGATAAGATGAGTGTTTTAAGATCAACCATAATATTTAGACTTACCTAGAGCCTGAGCTATAAATCTTTAAGTAAAAAATAAATTTTAAAAATCGACATTTTATGTTCAATGTTGCTTTGTAACTCACCTCCCACTGGTTGAATTTTAATAATTAATATTTCAAATTGAAGCCATTAAATCACTGAGTTTTTAAGACCAAAACAAACTTTATAATGCGATTAGAACCGGGGACATAAGAAAAACGAAACGAAAAAATAGTTTAATTTAGAAACGCCCATAAGAAATGTATGGGGAAGAATTTTCATTTGAGTATATCTCATAAATAAAACAATATTTTCAAAAACGGATTGCGGCATTGTAATCAGCGTGGAAATCTAGTCTGTAATGATGTGTCACAACACCACATTCACATTTAAAAAAATTAACTTGTATCCAATATGGCGGATCCAAGATGGCGGCTGAAAATTAATACCCAATCAAAATAAAGTATTTACCACCCAGCAACTATTGGTGGTGGTTTAAAATCAATACCTTTGGGAATATTTGTTTGGATACCACAAATGCATATTTTTTCAATATCTGTTTCTCTATTTTCGGCCCTTTGAACTTTGACCTTCGATATTCAAAATTGCTCAAGGATGCCAGTCTGGCATCCGCCATATTCTTGTTCAGTACATCAAATAGTACTAGAATCAGTCATAAAATTAGAGTCGGACCCTAATTCAAGGTTCATGCCTATTTTCCTATTTGGCGACTGGACTAATTTGAGAAGTTTGGATTATTACGTACGCGAGAAAAAAAACAATTGATTACTGCAAGTTTATTGTCTCCAAATATATTATAATCAGATAATAAATTAATAAATTGAGTTCTGTTTTACTTTTTCACTTTTTCTGGACTTCTCGGATGTAATATTTCACAGGCATAAATAAGTATACGTATGAATTTAAATCAGTCAGATCATATTAATATATAATCAACCAAATAATAATTCCAAATGAACATTTTATTTTTAATACTCGAAAATCATAAATAGCATTTATGTTTGATTATAGATATTTAATTCATATTTATCACAATAACGAGGCAAACTGAAGAAAAAATTATGAAATTAAATATTTATTTTTTAGTCCGTAGTGGACCAACAAACTTAGTTATCATTGGTAAGTAGCCTCTTGAACCTCATAAAAAACTTTAAAATATATATATATATATATTGTAGAAAATATAAATATTAAGAGCTTTCTATATCTCTAAATATTGAAAGAAGAGTCTAAACTCTCTCAGCGGTTAAAGTCAAAACCTCGTGTTAAAATCCCTGCCTGAAAGCAAGATTAATAATTAATCAGGCCGCAGGTAACCTTGGCAACCTAATGTGAACTCTCCGCGGGGTCCTCGCATCACGTCGCCTTCATGTTGTTCAACTTAATTACATCACACAATACTACCGACTTCATTACACTGCACCTTTCTTGTCTGACGCCCTGTGCTATCTGGCCCATTCATCGTAATTGTTATTTGTTGGTTAAGTCGGGAACATAAGTGTAGTTAGAAAAAACATCTGCTTGAAGTCATTTTAAACATATTTTAACCGTATTATTTTCCTTGTCTATTAGTGATCTTATTGAAAATATTTAAGAACCCCATAATTTTCTTTGAGTTTTATAAAGCATTTTTTCAGTGTTATAAGATTGTTTTTAGATATTTGAATTTTAATTTGGTTATTTAATACATTTAAGAAAATAAGTTAATTTAATAATAATATGGCCTTTTAACTGCAGACTTGTAACTCGTGGTACAAAATTAAAGGGATTCCTAGTTACTAAGGATATTTGGCTTCTAGTAGTTAGTAAGGAGGTTTTTTGTTATCTATGTAATTATAGGCAAGCATGGTTTTTTTCAAACTTTTTTTCTCAGCCTGAGGAGGTCTTGGGAAAAATTTAAGTATACTGTTAGAACTGTATTTTTTTAGATTTGTTGAATCCCATCATTATACTCATTAATTTTTAGGGCGCAAAAAGACCCTTCCCCCCGGCTGTTTGTAGTAAAAAATTGTAACTCTGTAGTTAAAAAAATAATATATGGACATTTTCAGTTGCCTTTCTTTTCAGGGAATGACAATGAAATACAAACAAATCCAGCCACAGTTGTTATTGCAGCATGGAATTTCTGCAAACCCTAGAATATACCCTTATACCCTAGAATCTAGTTATTGCTGTTTGCAAAACCTAGATAATTTCTGGTTTGGATTTCGACCAGTAGACGATCTCTAGTTCGTAATAAAAGTTTACTGTTATTTTAATACTTTCCAACTCAGTCGTTTAGTGGAATAAACTAGAGAATAAAACCGTTTGCTAAAACAGTCTTTAACTAAAGAACTTAAGATACCAGTTTACAAAAAGATTGAAGAAAGGTCTGTAAACCTTAACTCACACAAGATATTGTGAAATGATCTGACACGGTTCAATAGTTTGTATTGTTAAGTCTCGAGTGTATTGTAAGTGGTTTCCTTGTCAATAGTATTATTCCTCATGTGAAAAACGCAGGAACTTTCGACGCGACTCAACGTGACTCGACTCTAGCCATCAGTTACACGCAAAGGTCGTGCTAAACGAGCTCAAATACCGACCTCGCAAATACTTTGGATTCTTAAAATATGGAGATACTTCTTACAACATTCACGAAGTAGGTTTCCGGGTAAAGCCATATAATTGTCGAACTTGTCTGCCGACGTTTCGGATATGTTACAATAGCAAATATCCCCTAAAATGTCTGCGTAATAGATTCCTTGGCCTACCAATGAGTGGCCAGGGGAAGAACGTAACCATCGTCAAGAGGATCTCAAGGTTCGTTAGGGACCTGGATTTGATGGAGAATGAGGACCTTTGTGTGATAGTGTACACGAAGTAAACTTAGCTGCGTTGCAATACATGGTTAAGTAAAGCCTGGTCCTCTTCAAATAAAAAAAATATATAAAAAAATCCATTATCCGAAACGTCCGCAAACAAGCTCAACACCATCAAGGCTTTTCCCGGAAAACCACTTTGTGGATATATTATTAGACGGTGGAGGCCTACACAACTGTAGTTTTTCTGTTCTGTTCATCTATAATAAAGCAAGATAACTTTGTCTCTGAAAAAATAATAGTTGGTTGACTACCAGAAAAATTTATTAATTGCTTTAAAACGTTTTACATTCATATACAGTTTACACAGTATAAACCGAGCAGATGATACTGACTGGTTGTACTGGTTTTAGCTACATGTTTTGGTACAAAAAAATATAGCTGACGTGGTTTGGATCTGCCTGCACACTAAAACTACTAAATTGTTATAAGTTAGATGTTGAAGCATCTACTGTAGAGTACCAGCGTCGATTAAGAACTATGACTTGTTGGGGTTTCGTGCAGCTTACAGAAGGAAGGGATTTGAACAAATGAGAAAGAATAGGGAAGCATTTCCAATCACGATTCACCCCCAGACCAGCATATCTAAGGAGTTGAATAGGCATATCTTTATTTGTGATTTTAAGCAGCTTAAAGAACTGTTTGAAATTCATTGTTGGTGATGGTGATTTTATATTTTGATTAGGATTTTTGCGGACATTTGCCATCACTGATTAGTAAAAAACAAATCAGTATTAGTATTAGCATTTGTATTAGCATTTTTTAGTTTTTTTTTTACTAATCAGTGATGGCAAATGTCCGCAAAATTCCTAATCAGAGTATTAAAGAACTGAATTATCTGCATGAATGGAAGAGTAAAAGGACCCCCCCCCCTCAAGGGCAACAAGAGACACCCCCCCCTCCACCCTCCTTGCTTCACCCCTCAAGGATTCGAGATACATCTTAAACTCTTAGTGTAAACTCAAAGTTTTCTCTTCTGACCTGCAGATCTAAGGAGTTAGGTTCCCTCATCTCCTCCTAGATACGCAAACCAGGATAGCCTACCACACCCTCTAGGATTAGGGCCTAAAAGATTATCCGAACTCAGTCGGGATTTAAAGTTCTCAAAGAAACAAAGAAAAACGAAAAACAGGAAACCTCTTGTCAACCATGACTTCTTCTGATTACACCTTTACTGACAGTTTATCAATACAACGTCAACGTATACTTAATATACTCAAAGTAAACCTTTAAAGAACCTCCAAACCGTCTTGTAGAATCGTGTATTCAGAGAGTGGGTCCATTAATTACCCGATAACATGTTTAATGTTTGCAAACGTGTGGTCCGGTGGTGTGGTATGAATTCAAAGTCGAGACCCTTATAAAATAATACTAAACCACACGAGAAAAATTCAGGAACGCATTGCATGACGCGACGGCTGATCCAGTAGTTGTCTGCAACACGCAAAGGTCGTGTGGTATCCGGGCCTCAGGCTGTGATCCTACAAACAGCCCTAATTTGGATTCATAAAATATAGATAGGACTTGTAGACTCTCCCTCCAAGTCAGCTACACTATTATTTTACAAAATAAAACTTTAATTTAGATACATTAGATATATTACTTTAAAAGGCGACCTACCCAGGCATGTATTTTAAGCCAAGTATGAATGACAGATGAGTGAAGGGTGATTGTGGGGCGATCTTGTAGTCTTGTTACTGACTAAGGCCTACCTGTTCCTTAGACAGGACTATTAATTAATAGCCCAACAGTCAATGGGGCCTAAGGGGGCCTAATAGGTCTAAGGGACCTAAGTTTTAACGTGGAATTCGAACCACAATTTCCTCGGTTAACAGTTTTACGAACTGTTATGAGGACGGTTATGGAAAAAAATATGAGGACGGTCCTATGAACGTAGCATTCAATAGTGCGGACGTCAATCCCCACTAAGGAACACTGCGTCCACAAGCTATCGCTCATAACTATCCACAGTTCGTGGCCTCCAAGTAGCTGGATTACAAGACACGCCATAGTCCCAGTCATTTTATTATTTTTTCAATAAATTTATATAATAAATATGAAATTTAATTTTAAAATTTAATAAATTTAATAAAACTAATAAATTTAAAATGTCATAAAAATAAATTCAAAAGAAATTTTAATTATTATTATTATTTTTATTTTATTTTATTTTTTATTTTATTTTATGTTTATTATTTATTTTTTATTCATTTTTATTATTATTATTTTTAATTTTCAATTAAAATTTCTCCTTTCTTTTAAAAGAAAACATTAATTTTATATGAACAAAGATTTACCTCTGGCTTGTACTAAGCCCCTGCCTGATGTGAGCATTAACAGAAATTTACTTAAAAAATATCAGAGAAATGTCTAAAATGATCTACACACTACAATTGAAAAAAGTGTACGGTGTAGTTTTAGTAATAACTTAAAATTATTTAATTCCTAATATTTTAATTATGTGATGTACCTATTTTATTGACTGTATCAAAACTTAGGCCTATTTGAATATAATTAGTGCAGCGAAAACTAATAATTTAGATAGGTAAAAAGTTAGAGTCATTTAAATTGAGCATGATGTGTTTTGTACTGTCTAATAGTATTTTTTCCTTGAACTGAAGTTTGTCATTGACTTCTTATGTTCCCAGCATTAAAACGTGCCAGTAATCTTTATATTTACAGTTTCATGGGATTTCTTATTTTAAATTTTTAATAGTTATTTTAGCTGTCCTTTAAAACATATAAACTGTTAGGTGAGCTACCTTCAATACACTAAAATAAATGTAGATCCAACAACTACTCTGTTGATATACGTAACCTTACAATAAATTATTACTAGCTATTGCCCTCATTTTCCGTTTAAGTCAAAGCATCACCGTTTTGTGCTTCTACCCTATCTGCATATACTATAATTTTTTTCTCTTGGAAATATTTTTACCAATATTGTCGTAATGTTTGTTTTATGGATTTAAATAGTGCGTTAAAATGAGTGTATTGGATTTATAATTGCATTAAAATAAAATACATATGTTAATCAAGGT
This sequence comes from Flexamia atlantica, assembly GCA_035578135.1. Taxonomy (NCBI): domain Eukaryota; kingdom Metazoa; phylum Arthropoda; class Insecta; order Hemiptera; family Cicadellidae; genus Flexamia; species Flexamia atlantica. The sequence continues at coordinate 6,832,728 of JAQJVK010000026.1, read as the reverse complement.
TATGGAAAAAAGAAGCATTTTCAGTAAAATAATAGTTTTAATTATTCGTGGGTTATTGAGTTATTGGATCTTTCATCTAATAAGAGTTAGCTTAGGCGAGAGGTAACTAAGTATCAACTTAACCAACTCGGATAAGTTAGGGCCAATTAAAACTTCATCATAAGATTACTTGCAATATTTGCATGGGTACTAAATTTAACCTAGTGTAAACTTTGTAGGCATCATAAAAAAACAATTAGGTAGATGCATGCGAATATGCTTTTAGAATCGGAAATATTATTTAGTTTTTTCCTCTCATGGATTGTTTAGGTGAATGTTTTAACGCACCCTTATAAAAGCTATCGAGTATAATCCCATTATATGAAATATACCTTCTGATACAATCTACATGAAATTAAATTTTATAGAACATCATAAAATCTAAATCTTACATTAATACATTAATGCGATTTTCCATTTAAGGCATTGTAAAGTACGCTTATTATTTATATTATTATAATCAATGCCGTGGTTAGTGATACTAGTAAAAAGTTTCATATTGTAAATAATGATGTACAATGAATAATAATTGTAAATAAATTAATTTCCTTATATTATGCCTTATATATAATGAAATAGAAGAAAAAATATTTTTATTTTCTCAATAAAACAACAATTTATGTATGTTGAGTGGTTTGTTCTTATATTGCTCGATTAACCACAATACGATGACATTTGTGGTAATTATATATTTATTACATACTATAGTTGGGTTCAAAACAAGGCCTACGCCGTCCATAATCCTAATGCTGAACTTAACATTAGTCTTACGGACGGACTGGGCCTTATGATTTGAATAGGGTTATACTAAATATCTAGCTAAATATTAGATTCACTTTCTTAATTATGATAGTAATAATACTTTTTTTAACCAATATTTACAAAATATTAATTGAGATAAAAAGGAATATCTAGAACTAACAGAAAATAATTATTTGTCATATCAATTAATCAGTCAAGACAATTTTTCAAGAAAGCAAATTTCTAATTCATCTTATGAATTAGGACTTGATTGAATAGCCCATTTACACAAGAGTGTTAATTTTTTAGGAAATTAAAATGTTTACACAAACAAAACAAGGCCTTTCACTTGGGGGACTGGGCTCAAATCCTCCAAATTCCTGTGGCTTTCTCCATATAACGATGCCGTGTTACATTAGGCCTTACCCGAAATATTTGAAAAACAGATCTAGCGAGTGTCCTAAATTGTCAAAAATGAACAAGCGAAACAAAAATTTCACTTTTATGTGCGTGATTTTTTGTCACAAGGCTCTGCACAACAGAACCCTCATTATTAACCGTAATAACTTAATAATTTACCTTATCGCAATGAAGGGGTTGCATAATTTAATTGATTAACTCTTGGAATTACCTCCCTTATTAATTCTCTGCAGGTCCCTTGTTGTATTAAGGATCTTAAATACTGTAGTGTGAAAGAAAATACTTAAACTATTTGAAAAAATCATGCAGTTTTTTTAAAACCATAATAAAAGCAGTATTACGGTGACAAAAAACATTTAGGAAATTCAAATTTTCTTCATTAACTAATATTTAATTTATTAAATACTCTCTTGTGTAGCTGAGGAAGCCTAGGAACATTTAGGAAATTCAAATTTTCTTCATTAACTAATATTTAATTTATAAAATACTCTCTTGTGTAGCTGAGGAAGCCTTAGAAAATTTTTTATCAGTATTATTATTACTTTTTGGCACCCCTGTTAAAAAAGAATGCTCTGCGCGTGTATTTAAGTACAATAATTAAACGAAATCCTTTAAAAAACACCATACAAACATTAATTTTTCAGAAAATACTGAAGAAAAATGTTTCCCGAATATGATGATATATCCATCAGATAATTTAAAAGTGTATTACAAAAATATAATTGGATTGCCCTATTCATCTTTCTACTAGAACAAAAATACACTTCTATATATATTATTTTAACACAAAAACATAAATTAGGTAAAAAATCTTTTATTCTACAGGTAATATTAAATGAAATGAATTGCAAGTTAAGTATTTTACGTGATCTGCAGCAATATAATTATATTAATCAAATGTCCAACTGTAAAGATTAAGAATTAGTATTAGGCATTGGATATCAATTTTGGAGCCTATAATTTATCAGACAGTAGCAACTGTAATTTTATATTTTGTTTAGACACAACAGCTTTGCCCACCCAAGTATTTAAAAACTACGTTAAATTTCAACATACACATTAATTAACATTTAATCTCTAGTTATGAATATCTGAAAAAACTGTCCAGCATTTTAACATTTAGAAAAACAATCCGAAACTCTTGTACGTTTCACCTTCCAAATCCAAAAAGACAACAACGTTAAAACACGTGAAAGAGTTCAACGTCAATTCCATGAAATAAGAGTAAGTAAATAGAAACAAAACTTTGATTATTTTGTGAAGCGGGAAATTTCATCTTAACTCGTCGGCGGGACGGGAGGTTGATGCAGTAAAGAGTTGGCGCAACTCACTCTTCTTCTCAGGAGTGCCGAGGAAATTGTTTAACCGAGCTTTATTAAAAACTTTACATTTTATGTTGAATCTCCCTGTTTGAATATTCATTGGACTTTTGAGTTTTAATTATTTTGATCGTATTTGTGGGTGGTTGATTTTATTCTCGGTTAACTGTGAGACTGTTAACTGTAACTGGGTGAGACTTTTACCAAGTCATCTGAAGATTTTTTTATTTTAGGGCGCTAATGGTAAATTTTTTGTGAGCTTTCGATCCTAAAAATATATAGATTTTTAATGACAGCAGCAACCGCGTATAGTAAGACACATCACACAGATGCGGATATTTATTAGTTATTATCACAGTTTAAAAATAATTTTTAGACTTAAAATTAATGCTTTCACTAAATTAAGTATGCACTCCAACACAATAAAAGGTTAAAAGGCAAAATTTTTTATTTATTTTTGTAGTGTATTTGTGAACATTACATAACCCACGTTCACAAAAAATATGTATGTGGGTGGGGTACGCATTAAAAACCTTTTCAGAACACCTTGTTTCTATGACTTTTTATATTAATTCCTTTCATAAAATAAAAACATTAAAACATTAATATTTGACTTATGATTACAACATTAGCAAAACAACTATTATATCGTATATAGATAAATTATAATTAAAATAAAATACATTATAATTAAAATATAATGCCTTTTATTTAAATCAAAATGCTTAGCAGCCAACAGTAGATAATGAGCGGGCAATAAATATGAATGTGGATAAAAAAACTATCAAAATACTGTATGAATGATTTTTAAAACTAGCCAATCTCTATAAGTCTTATTTAAAAATTTATAAAAATATTAATGGATATTTTTTACTCATTGTAGGTCACTTTTCATCATTCTTGTAAGGAAACAAAATTAAAGAGTTGACAATGAGGATTTTATATTTTGATTTGAATTTTTGCGGACATTTGCCATCACTGATTAGTAAAAAACAAGTTTCACGACGTTTCGGGATCTGGAATCTGACCCCCTCTTCAGGTGGAAGAAAACCTAGATCATAACAAGATTAGTAACACATAGCCAGGAAAACCTGGACAAAAAATACAGCTAAAATAGAGAACTGTAAAAGCAGTCACAAGAACACTATGCTGAAAAGAAAAAAAATAGGACAAAATAACACAGGAATCACACGTATCAAGAATCATCAGACAGGAGAGAGCACGTTCACACCAAATCAGAGCTGAGCTGAGACTGGTGAACAGTGAATTTCAAACAAAGAAATGAGGATTTAGTTGTACCGGCAAAGTTGGAGTGGACCAGACTACGGGGTAATGTGTTAACTTTATCTCCCACCCCCTGTGACCCATCTTTCAGTCCGCAACGCTCCATTGTTTTGGTTTTGGAAAACGTGTGAACATCTTTTGAAGAAAAGAAAATATAATCTGATAAACATTGCATTCACGTAATCGATTGCTTAGTAGTTATTTAATGTTCCTTTTTCCTTGTGTTTTTGGTGTTAGCTTTGTTTTTGATAGTTAAAGCCATGATATTTCTAAATTCAGGCTGTAAATCATATTGGTTTTTTTTAGGTATAGATAAATTCTACAAATAAATATGTTTTAGATAAAATATTTATTTCATCAGTAAAAGTGAAGGTTGTTGTGAGCTGGGTAAGGGCGAGTGACTGCGGTGCAAGTGAGGTTTTTCGAGGCTTCATATAGCTCAATAAGCTAACTACTAAAAACAAAACTAGTATTTTACGTCTAGTTTACTTTGAAGTTTCCATTCATCATGGATTAATCTTGTTCTCCCTGATGCAAAGGATCATTCTAAACTCATGCGAGATATTTTGTTGTAGGCTAAGCTAACGATAAATTCGAAAATCGTACATTGTCGAAAATTGTACACTATCGACTACTGAACTAGATTGATTACAAAACCGCAAAATATGTTATAATTTTACGTATACTATCGGTTTATTCCAATCGACAAGTTTGATTCTTAAGTCGACCGTTTACAATCGTGATATTGTTGGCATCATCTGATTCCCTCCCTAGGGCGGTAAACAGATTCTAAACGGCCGGTTCCGCAGTAGTAAGACCCAAAAACAGTTATTAACAGTATGTTCTATTTTGTTTCATATCTGCAAAGTTTTATGTCAAACTATCAAATAAACATCTCCAAAGAAACTATTTTCCCACTTAAGAACAAATTATTTAATTTGGATCAAAATACAATTTTTAACATGAAAACCTAAGGCTATTGGATAATTTTTGCAAAATCACGCTTTTTTGAATTTTTGAATTTAAAAGGAAATATCAACTATATTGCCATATTAAATTCACAATGCATTTTATTTACTTAGCATTATTTTAATTTCCTTTTAAATTCTTAGCTTCATTTTTTTAAAAAGAAACATTAAATTCTATAAAACAAAAGGAGGGAGGTTTTCAGTCGAGTGGTTACGCCTCGGAATCAATTTGCTCAGCATTACGTGCCTTGGGAGGAAACTAGCATCTATACTCGCATTCGATACACAACGGACTGGGAGCGGCGGACGTTTTAAACTAACGACTACAGGTCGTGCCAAATAATGTGGCCTAAGATCTCCATAAGATAATGCTAAAAATAACATAAGGCTAATGAACAGAGGGGGCCATATCATTTGATTCAACCTTTACTCACGCTGAAGCACACAGACATGAGGGAGTGAATTTTTAACTTTAGTATTCAAATCGACCATTAGACACCAAGAAACCCTAATTTTGCTTATGTTCCAAAAATTGAAAATAAAGGTGTCCGATTTATTAGCCTAAGTACCTGACCAACACTCTCATAGAAAATAATATCCCTACTGATTATAGAAAAACATTTTATAATAATTTCCACAGATATCATGCATTATCTCAGAACAACGTATGGCCGGCGTTCAGTAAATTCATATTTTTGATCATAAATCGGTAATCGTCTGTCATATGACTTTGGGAGGGAGTTTAAAATGTTCTTTTTTATTTTATTTGTGAACAAAAACATTATATTTACATCTTATTGTTTATTTATATTTTTGTATTATGCTGTTTATTTATTATTCATATTTATATTGCCTTCTCCATTGCCGAAAATCATGGCCAAAAAATTACCGGCACTAAAGAGCAAAAATAAAAATTTATCATTGCCAATGCTTCAGAACCACGTTGCAGGTGATGTCAATAATAGTAATTATAATTTAGATTTTGTTTGCTGGAAAAGAATTTCTGATAACAAGCCAAAACAGCGTTTCACAAGATTTGAAACACCAAGTCTGGAAAAAAACAAAAACAATTGAGCTACTTATAAGTAATTTTTTTTGAGACCTTTAATTTTTGTATTAGCTACATATATGATATTATTGCAGCTTAGAGTAACCATATATATATACATTTATTAGTATAGTACAATAGTTCAAATAATAACTTATCTTAATTTAAACACGGTTTTCTTTAAGGTAAAATAAAGCTCTTAAAAAGCTTACTATGTTATAAGCAATATAGTTATATTATGGTAGAAGTAAATTATTATCTCATCTTAATATTATTCCCATCCTACAGTAAATAGCAGTTGCAATATTACTTCAACTGTTTGTAGGATAGTTTGTAACAATGTTAAGACTATACTACAAACTGATTTTGTAAAAACTTAATGCTCCTTTAAGTCAAATCAGAAACATTGAAAAAGCCTCTAATATATTTATTTGATTTCATATTTATTCTCAAATCCCATACCGATACGTTCATGACAGTTAATCATGCAAAATCTAATTACAACCGAACTTACTTTAGCCATCACACGGTGACAAAAACATCTATTAAATTTAGCGCCGGGGATGTTTCGATTCCGTTGATTACAGAGATGGGCCAATTACACAGTACAAAGCGAGTGTCAACTGGAGTCTTTGTATCTGTAATTTACAGCGTTGCAGTATGGGCTCGCAGCTCGGACATGTTTTAAACAATAAACTCTCTTCGGAGTGGTGAGGAAAATAGCGGGGTATCCCTGAAGTTCATGAAAATTTCTCTTTTAGTTAAAGGTATTTATTGTTCTTAAAGTACTTTGAGTAATGAGATGAAATGGTATGTCAGCATATGTTATTTTGTAGGATTTAATGTTTTTTACTTTAATGTTAAGAGCTTTTTTACTTTACGATAAAAGGTATATTTTATACTATATTTTTTGCTAGTCGGGCAATCATAATATCTAGAACTTGCTATTTCAGTAAAATTTTCCGTGAAAATGAGTACGATACTTAGAGAGCACGTAATTAGGGTGGTTGGCAAAATAATGTAAACTCATCAAATTGTCTGATAAACCTCAGCTGTAATGACTAAATAAAATGTTTTTGTTGACCGGTCAAAGCCTTTTTTTGTTTGTAAGTGCCTGTTACGTGTAAATTTGTGATTTCTGTAACAACATGATCATATAGGTTACTTAACTAAGCAAACAGACAAATAATAAACAGAAAATTCGGCAGTAGCGCACTCACTCACCCGCCGTTATTTGGTGCCCGCGACTATAATATCATATTCCACAGTAAATATTCTTCTCACTATTTTTCATTAACTTTTTCGTTTCTTAATTCCTTAGACCTAACCTATAATAAACAAGTACCTGGTGGACCGAGCCTTGCTCGGTGTTATTTCATGTTTACCAGTTCATCCAGTTACTTTAAAATATTTCAATGTCATAAAATTGATAAATAGAAACCTTTTTTATTGCTCCATAGACTCTTCATCCCACTTGCTGTATTTTCCCTTAATGGCTGTAGATTCCAAACAGCTGTTATGATTACTTCATTTGTTTACACTTTCCTTGTTTATTTTCGTTGCTATCACGGCAACCATAAGGCCAATGTTAAAATTTTACAACTTTAAAATTCGATTTATTACGATATTAGATTTTCTCTGGCCAAGTAATCTGCATAAAAAACGTTTTTGAGTCATAAATTACTTATTTCCAGACTTTGAAGAAAATCCTCGGAGCCGTTTTTGAGATCGTTGTGCAAGCAAGCAAGCAAGCAAGCAAGCAAGCATACATACATACAAGATAACACTGCTCGTATAAGAGTATAGGATAATTAAATATGGTATTGTTGCAAACAACAATTTTTACCCAAGTTTTTAATTAGTAGTGGCAGTTTTAGTGGTGTGCGGTGAATTATTTACCAAGTATGTATAAATCTTCCATGTGCTATATGGTCAGGAGTAGTTATCCTGACAACAATAAAACAAAGAACAAAATGTTTTCTTAGTAGAATGATGTCAATATATATGGTAATGATGTCTATATATAGCACCAGGGAGCGGCCTGGTGTATAGGTAGAACGCGGGACGTCTGTCTTGTCGGTTCCCAGAATCCTGGGATTCCTGGTTGAATCCCGCCAATCACCAATGGCAATTTGGTAAGTGTAATACCGTAACCCTGAGGTACACAATAAGCTAATGGAGCTGTAGTACATGTCCATGGAAACTTCTAAGCCTGGTCCTCGTCTAATATATATATATATAATCTTATAAATACGTACCTATAATTTACGTTAAGGAGTATTATCATAGAATTTGTGGATTTAGACTTCAGTCTACTCCCTTGTCAATTAATTCTGATAGTATTTAAATAACAATTTCTCAATTTAAGTAACCAGTGTAAATACTCGTTTGCACTGTGAGCCTAGAAGTTGATGTCTATCAGCAATAAATGTCGGTTTCCCTATGTTGTTTGGTAAAAAGTAAGCTCGAACGCACGAAGCTTCATTTAAAAATGTTTTGTTTGTGTAGAGTCATCAATCGTGTCTAATATTAAATGCATAACTAGACGAATGCAGGAGTAGTTTTTGTTACTGCTTATTTTATTTTGGAATAGTAAATTACCTCTGCAGTTTGAGATTATTCATATAAATACATAGCCACGATCATTCGCAATTTTAATAATGTTTTGAACTAACCCGGTATAAAAAGGTTTAGTAATTAGCGACTCAATAAAAAAAGTAAGAATATAAGCTGAACAATTTTATCGCAGCCTGACTGCACATTTATCATATACTTATTTACTTTACTTATTTAATTTTACTTATTTTGTTTACTTCCATTACATACTTACACTGACCGAAATGCTGTGGGGATTATGTTGTGACCACGGCTCCTCCAGTTTTAGACTAATTTTATTGATTCAATATCCCAATAAATACAATTTATAATCTTTAACCTAAAGGGAAGAGAATTAGATTCATATTTGTCTCTAAGTATTAACATGGGAACGGTAAGGAATAGCTGATAATAGTAACAATTGTTTTATCACCAGATTGAACAAAAACATAAACCAGCTGAGCAGTGCGTGTCCACTAGGTTATCTTTAGGTTATCTTTACTAGTTATAAATAAATCGGTTTGAATCAGAAACTTGATGTCATTTAGCGAACAAGACAGACAACAATCTCTATGGCTATTTAAAATAAACGGTAGTCACACTTTCTCCCTTAAAGTTATTTAAAACCAGAAAAGTTATATGATGAAATAAGACTAATAACAATTAATTATCTCACAAGCATATTAAAATCGGTTAGTAATCAACGGAGATAGCGGTTTTTAAATATTTGCCACAAGAATAACTTTGGACAACGTAATGCATTTATCACCGAAATAAAATAACAATTATCTCCGCAACCAATTGACTTAGACTAATAATTAAAGATACTGGGTTTTTTTTTATTTTTTAAGCCAAATTTAACGGTTGCGTGTATATTTTCTTTAGAAGTTAGAGATTTTAATTAATTTGAAAAATATGATTTTTTCAACCCAAAACCTCTGAACCTGAACTTTTACAGACAAGCGGGTGGTGTCAATTTGTGTGTCATCTTCAGCACTAAAAACCATGACATTTTTATCGAAATCGGTAGAGTCGTTTTTGAGAAATTTGTATTTTTGCAGTTTTTCATGGGTTTTTATGGGCTAAATAACCTTCAAAATCAAACATTCTAAAATGAAAAAAACAACTGGAGATATATCATGGTTTTATACCTACATGACAAATTTCATGAAAATCTGACTACTGGTGTCGTCTCTAGCTTAACTTACATCCACAAACACACCAACGACAGACACCACTCCGAAAACCACTTTTGAATTCAGGGAGCACTAAAACGAATATATCCTTTAACAACTAAAATTCAAAAATTTTGAAAAGTAAAAAAATTTAAAAATTAGCTTAAAACTTTCTCAACTTTTACAACAATCATTTGGTCCAAGCCGCATAATGAGGCACAGTTTCAGCAGTTTCAGCCGGGCTGAGGGCTTCAGCTTGTGAAAGGTCACGGTAATTACGTAGGCATATCCGCAGAGTGCTCGGGGTATTTTGGACGTCTACCAGGCCCATTACAGTCATGACTGTAAACTTAAATGGCGCCCCAGTTTCCCCTGCGATGCATGTTTGAGCGTGTAATACCTCCCTTGGCTCTCGTAATTTGGCCCGAATATGATTCTTTTAGTTGGCTCGGTTTGTGATTTTTATGCGGGAAAATATATTGTGTTTTAGATTTAAGTTTTAGTTAGATTTGTATTATTGAAATATGTGAATATTAATAGGCGTTTTCCTGTATATGTTGCATTCGTTGAGCTGCTACGTAATAGGATATCTGAGTAGAAATTTGAAGACGCTCAATTTTTTAATTACTGATTTCATTGCATTTGTTAAGTGAGTTAAAAGTGACAAAGTTGTTACTTTACTCCCGTTGGGGCAGAGAATACTACTTAAAAAACTCAGTAAAATGTTTTGATATTTATTTGTGTGAGTTTATTTATTTGTTTTTAACAGTGATTATGAAGACAATGTTCTTTACTATCGAAATACACACACAGTTTTTCTGTCACCTGCAGTAATAGATGTCCTGACCATTAAAATTCATTGTATTATCTAACTAAGCAATAAAAGTATCAAATTTGATTCTGCTAATAGCGCCTGCACCTAGGTAGCTGCAATAATGCAGGTTACCTGCGATCAGCTGATTTTTGCAACCTTCTTACATGCTTAATTTTTAGGCTTTCTCACAGTTGATTGTTGTTAATCCTAATCTTATTTAATTATTTCTGCCAATAAATCAGCTATTTGCGCCTGCAACCATTGAGGTGCAACATATTTCCATGTATGCGTAAACCTTTTCTCAGAGCTTCGTATAGTCCGACTAAAGCATAAACTGAGTTACTGTATAAAAGGAACTGTTGGTTGAATTCGATTTTCAAAGGGCATTTAAACTAACTTGAGATACACAAAAAAACAAAATAATGAGTTAAAAAATAGTAACCAAAAAGTGACACTACACCGATTATGACCTGACGTTGCGATCCGTCCACTGGGATTTCGTCCTGCAGAAGTCCGTTGAGAAAATTTCAATAGAGGAAAATTACACGTAGACGCGTGGAGGAAAACAGCAAGTTGAATTCGTATTACCTACTAAACTTTGAGCTATAGAAGGAACCTTTAACTGTAGAATTATTTAGTTTGACGTAGAAAGGCTAGGTGATCGAACTTAATCGAGGTATCAACAATTTTCATCGTGGTTCTAACTAGCGAGAACGATTGTATATAGATTTTAATAAAAATTATTAAAAAATTATATCCCCCCAAGGAATGAGTAAAGTCAGCCTCGAGGGCTGCAGCACGTGGCGGCGGCGCGTGCGCGCGCTGAGTGCGAGCGTCAGTCGGGATGCCGCTGCCGACATGACCACACAGCCGCTGCCGCTGCTGCTGCTGCTAGCTGCGATCTCCTCGCACTCCGAGTTCATTGGTGAGGCACTTCTGCAGTATAAACTAATTATAATGTGTTGGAGTACGAGGTATATTTGTCGGTGGTCGTTAAATGTATTCATTACATACGGCTACTTTTAAGCTTCCTATTGTAAATGTTTTAGTTGTATTACTTCTTGTTCAATTTTTTTACAATAAAAAGCATACGAAAAGTTCGTTGTTAAATCGAGAGTGAGCGGTATTTAATATTAGAAGAAAATAAGGAATGCCTGGTGGATTAATATTTAAAACCATACTTAGATTCCTAATGCAACGGTTGATAAAAGAAATAAAGTTGTTATTCTTCTTTTGTTAAGGGGGCGACCGGTTTTAACATCCACAAAGGAATCAATGACAGGCAAATTTGTAGTATTAAGTTTAAGTTAATTAGGGTTAGGGTTCAAGCAAGCTGTTCAGAAGGAAATTTATCTCTTCTTCATTAGTTCCATTAAAATTTAAGTAATTATGGTGTGGATGACTACACACAGTGGGTTTACAGTGGGTGTAAAGCTACTAAGAATATTTTTCTTGTGGTCAAGCCTCCGGATTACTTAGAATATATAAATCGGTTTAAATACCTGCTTTTCGTAATCCAATTGTTGTAACACAACTAGTTCCGCCTTTTCCGATGATGCCTTCTTAGAAAAGGCGAAACTAGTTGTGTTACAACACTTGGATTACGAGAAGCAGGTATTTTAACCGATTTATATACCAAGAATACGCTCACCCAAGCGCGCGTTAAGGGTATGCTTAATAATTTTCAGCAGTAATTAATTTACAGTTGTAGCCTATGTTTAAATTACAATCTTTATACATTTCCATTAGCATGTTATAAGAATATCAGGTTAAGTTATAAAATATGCACCAGCGTAATCTTTTTACTTCGTGAATCAACTGGGAATGATAGAATGTTTTTTGGAAGCGTCATGACAAATTAGCAATTTTCTCTTTAATCACCTTTTTAACCCTCCGGCGTGAGGGATTAGACCTTATTTATCGCCTGCTTGGTGTAACCCCACAAGAAGCTTTAATAAGTAAGGTTTGGATTTTTTTGGATCTTCATATGGCCCTCTTCATAAAGCAAGGTTTAAACTAGGATAATGTCATGGTTTGAACGCTGAAGTTGTATCATGCCACCAAGTTCATACATGCGTAATATAGACCATATCAGATTATGTTTTTGCACAAAGAATTGCTTGCGCCATCAACAAAATTCTCTGCAGCTAAACGTTGGTAACTTGCGCTGAGGTTTTTTGCGCCACTTAAGACTTCCGAAACGGTGCGTCACTGTAGATGGCGCGTCACTGCACCTCTACACTAAAGATGGCACGTCGAGGTACACACAGGACATTTCACGTCACTTACAGGTCTGTGAAAATGACACTTCTGCTACAAGCTGGAGTAGCCTAGTTGTACGTCAAGGAACGGATAGGTCGTTTAATGATAGTCAAACGATGGAAAATTTTCGTTTACCAGTCAGCTTTTTCTTGTGAGTAACGTTAAACAAACTCAAGATGCAATTTTTTTGCACCAAAAACCCTTGCAATTATTTTATTGGTTATTTTATATTAATTGAAAAATTCTTTATTTAATTAGGTAAAGTTAGGGCCAAATGGCCCTTCCCTTATACCTGTATTTATTGGTGTTGTTTCTGTTTTTAGTATATTTTTTGGTAAGCTAAATAACATATATAAAATATATTTCGCTGAAGGTTTGAAACAATATGAAATACGTTTCGATTCCCGTCCAACCAACTTGGTTTAAAATTGGTTTACACTAAGTTCAATCATATAAAGTAAATCGTTATGTAAAGTAAATAATAGAAGTAATTATCTTAATCTAACCTACTGTATCCTACATTTAAGTTGGAGGAAATTTTTAACGAAGTTGAGGAACATGATCATAGAGTTATTTTTATAGACTTAAAAGTAAATAGAAGAGTAAGAGTGGAAAAAACATTTGTGGTTAACCATCATTGCCAATTGGATAATATAATTTCAAGTTCCGTTGTTTTAAGCTTGTTTTGTGTTCGATGAATATTTATTTTACTTATTAAAACAATTATTTCAAAGTGTTAAAATGATATTTTACAAACATATTTCGTAAACATAACTGTAATACTTTACTTACTACTCCTTACTACTACTTACTACTTACTACTTTAGTTACTACTACTTTACTTTACTTACTCTTTTTTCAAACATAATATGTGTTAAGGATGGTTAGAAATGATCTAATAACTTGATGAAAATAGCAGCATATATTTTCAAAGTGTCATTTATATTAGATTGACCACTAATAATTAATCAAAACTCCTTTTATTTTCAGTGAGGGGCTTTTAAAGTAATATACACAATGAATTTCCGACAGTTAAGATACTGAGAAACGTTCTTAAAATTAATGAAATCTAAAAATTGTACAACATGTGATATTTTTAAGTCTCCTCCCTAATGAAATATTATATGGAGGTTTGGTCTTTATTCCCCCATCAAAGACCTAATGGAGGAGCGCGGAGTCCCTATGGCACCCATTGATCATCTTCCCTTTTCCATTAATCAAGAACAAACTCTGGTAATGTCCACGATACAGATCCCCACCCCCCCCCAACATCCCCCTGAACCTCTAACATCCCCTTCCCGCCTTGCACAGCCCTTGGACATCTATTGAACTAGGATTTGACAGAGCTTTGTTGTAATGGTGGTAATATATGAGATATAGTGTATGAAATAAAAATATTTGCACCAAATAATATCTGTTTCTTTTTATATTTATACAAGACTTTCATCGTGTTTAATAAGCTGTGCTGATTTACTGGTAAATTTTTGATTTTTATCTCAATAATTAATGTGAATTTTGTACTAAAAATATATTCAAATAGGTACTTGAAAATTTAATTCGGCAGTTGGTAGATAGCAAAAAATTATGAGTAATTCATAAAGAGTATGCATTAAAGCTCTGTGTGCTTGGGTATAGTGCATGAATTATTAAAGAAAATTTCAATATTTTACTACTTTAAAGAAAAGTTTTCATCGTAAAACTTAAATTTGATTTAAGAACCTCAATAATATTTATTTTGTAAGTTATTTTGTTAAGCCTTAGTTATTGTAAGAATTAAAAAAGAAAAACTAATTTGGTTTTTGAACAGGCATGCCTGCTAAAAATGTATTCAAAAAAGAAATATTTATACAAATTAAAGGAAAAATTTAAAAGTCTCCTAAGACTATGACTTCTTAAAAATTAAAATTTCTCCACCCAAATCTAAAAAGTAGTCAGATAATCATAATACTAATCCTTGAAAAGCGTTAAAAACTAACTGAAAAAGGCATAAATAGTGGTGGAATCCATTAGGGCAATTGATATAACTTTATTTATTTTCTCCCTTCAATTTTAGAAATTAAATTTCAGGTGAGGAATTTAATTTAAAAGGGGGAAATTTATTGTTTAAATAAATGTTTACATTAAATTAAAATTAAATTGCCCTTTTTAGACTTAAGTAGACAGCTTCCTGGATAACTGTGTTAAAATATAAATATATTGAATGCCACTAAACAAAAATCACTAATAACATCCGGAGAGAAAACTTCTTTAAAGCGGTGAAGGCAACTTTGAATCTCATCTTCAGAACGTGGAAATGACATCTTACAAAGTTTAGTAACTCATTTAAGAACTGACGTCCACTTAAAACTTTTTCTCGTGTTTTATTGTGTATCTTATGAAATTATTCTAGGAAGGTAAATTGAGATCTGTACGTAAATTTAAACGCTGAAATCTATTTAAAAATTCGTAATTTAATATAGTGAAAAAACATTCACTAAACACATATTAACTGGGTTATATTTTGACTAAGAATATTTTGTGGCCATATAGCTGAGAGTTTTTCTTTTAAATCTTGAATATTTTTTCAACAATAGGGCTGTAAAATGAGCTGAAAAATTAATTGCGCATACAATGTTGATTGGGTATTTATAATGAATTAATTTCGTATGATAAAAGTCAGCTAATCAGATATTGAAAGAATATGTTCTTACTCAGCCAAAAGTCAGTTAAAAATTCGTTTCAATAACAAAGTTCTAAATGCCTAGCTTAAAATATTTTTAACCAAACTTATTTATATCGATAACATTATAAATAGAGGTTATAATACTGGAAATGATTGATAGTAGAAGAGGGATTATCAAAACGGTTTTATTTAACGTAGAAATCTTTAGTTAATTCAAAAATATATATTCTAAAATGTTTAAATAGGAAGATATTTTGTGGTATGCTGAGAACTGCTGCCTGTAAAACCTCAACCTGGATTCATCTTGTGTCCATAATCCCGTTGCAGTAATTGGGGTTTATGCCTCTGAAAGATTGAGGTTTATGTTTTATGAAAGGAACATTTGAAATGTAAAGGGAAATGATCTAAAAAGCTTTTTATGACTTTATTTGGAAAACTACTTATTTTATGAAACTACCTATTTTATGATCATTCATGTAAATATTATTTTTCAAAATATCAGTATAACAAGTTTTATTTATTAGTTTAAATTGATTTAACCATACATTGTTATTTAAATATACATTTACTCTTATGAATCACTAATATTTCAAACTAATTACGTAATTTAATATCTTCCACCAAAAAAAAATGTTCTTCGGTAAAACCCTATTATAATTTCTACTTTTTTTTAATTATTCAAAAAAACCTATATACAAACATTTTTGAAGCTTTTAATGATCGCCAAACCAATAGATCTTAAGTAAACGAATCTTGTCATAATAAGCTTTTAGTTTTTTTTTTAATGTAGAGTCAAGTCTCAATGGTTTTGGGGGAAACTGTTCATAC
The DNA here is from genome assembly GCA_035578135.1 of Flexamia atlantica. Taxonomy (NCBI): domain Eukaryota; kingdom Metazoa; phylum Arthropoda; class Insecta; order Hemiptera; family Cicadellidae; genus Flexamia; species Flexamia atlantica. Next base: position 6,816,573 of record JAQJVK010000026.1, on the reverse strand, counting down.
TTCCCCACAAATTCATATTTTATACTTTTCTTGAAATGATGACCTACTCAGGTATGTATTTTAATACAAGTATGGATGAGAAGTATATGATAATTGTATTACAATCTTGTACTATGGTTACTAACTAAGGCCAACAGGCTCCTGAGACAAGGCTGTTATTGAATAGCCCAACAGCCAATAAAAACTTAGAGACGCTGTTTAAAGAGGGTCCCAAGCCACAGTTTTGCCAATAATTACGATTTTTTTTTTTTTAATTATGAGGACTGTGATAGTTTCTATTACCCAATTATTTAATTGTGGTTGAACGTTACTATTGCAGACGTTAAGAATCACTAGGGAATACCGAATCCACAAGCTATTGCTTTTAACTATTCATAGTTCGTGAAGTCCAAACATCTGAAATACAGGATACCCACCATATTTAATTTACAACCAAATGGTGAAAAGATATTATTTAAGGCTTGATAAAACACAAAGTTAAATTACGTATGGTGGGTATTTCATCTCACCCCACACGAGTTGCTAACGTAAAAGTTAATTTAACTTAGTAAGTCTCCCCCAGTGGTCTCCAAAATATCCGTCTCAAACTAAACGAATCAAGATCCCACAAATTGACATCCCCTGTGGTTTCACAAGATCAATCCCCTGTGGGACTGATCTTGAAAAAAAATAATATTTTTCATGCTAATTTCTTATCGAGGAGACGAGAATTAGTGTATGAATAGGTTCAGGCTTGGGTTTGAATAGGTAATCTTAAAATTCGTAAATTTTTAGAGGCAAATTTTTAGAGGGAGCTAGTTGGCTATGATTTGAGTTCTTTGTGATTCAATGTAGCGTTAATTTCTAAATATAAATCTCCGTAAACCGAGAAGCAGACAGGATATTATGGTGAACGATGGAGCTCAATTAAGTGTTATAAATCTAGCGATCATTCTGGTATTTGTAAGTAGAACTTACCAGAATGATTTAATTTAGTTTATTATGGATTTTAGAAAGCTTCAATAGTAGAATTAGCCAACTCCATCTACAGTTTTATTTCATATTTGAGACAGGGACGCAGCATTGACTGCGTATTTAAACTGGAATATGAGTGATGGATGAGTGCTGGATGATTGTAGCGCGAACTTGCAGTCATGTTACCGACTAAGGCTGACATGATCCTTAGGCAGGGCTCTTAATAGCCCAATAGCCAATGACAACCAAGGAAACTACAGTTTATCATGGGATCCGAAAAAAAATTTCGCCAATAAATTTTGAACTTGTGAGCATGGTATTATACATTAACTTAGTATTCACCGGTGCGGACGGTAAACTCCACCATGGAATACCGCATCCACAGGCATCCATGGTTTATAACTATCCACAATTCGAGATCAAGTTTATATTTATCGGATCACATATTTTAAAAAGACAATAAACCATATCTTGGGCTTCAGAGTGGTTTGGACATTTATGCTTACTGAAATAATGTTTTCAGCAGATTACACATTTTTATAAAGTTTTTAATAGAGGTAATAACTTCAAAGTAAAAGAGGCTTCGCGGTTTGAGTAAACTTATTTTAAGTGTTAAATTGAACGAAAGTTATTTATGAATGCAATAAAGGCTTACTTTACGATCCATGGTTTTTGTGTTTTGGATATCTAGGTTTTAATGCCGAAGCATAATCAAGTCCTTTATTTCTTGACTGAACTAATTGCAGTATTTTTTCTTGGAATCGAAACCTAGGTCTCCCTAACACAAAGATATTGGTTAGTAAGATAAATCTTATTACATTTATAATGTTACATAACAATCCATAAGCTATATCCACAATCAAAAGATTATGCTCAATTACGATAGTGTTTTTTGGCGGATTTTTTATTCAACTAATTTGTCAATCAAGATTATCCAATAATAGGAAAATAGATTTACTACAGTAGACCATTTTAAAAGGAATTAAACTTTAATATTTCAAACTCGGACAAATTCCCTGGCGTACAAAAAATAATATTACTCAAAATCCTCAAAGCAGTCTATTTTGCTGAAAATAAAACAAACACTGTTGTGAGTTGAAAGTGTATAAGAATAAAACTTAAATTAATCTATGGAGCAGGATTCTCATCTTAACTTCACGGCGGGAGGCTGTCGTCGTATAAAAGTTTCTAACTCGGTAAGTCCTCACCAGAGGTCTCTGGAATTAGGTGAAATAACTTATAGAAAGTTGCTTTTAATTTGGTATTACTTTTAATTACTTCCAGTTTCTTTACTTTTTATTACTAGAAATGCACAACAGAATTTTAAAATGAATTGTAGGGAAACGTGATCCTTTCTTGTAAAGGATATTTTTGAAACGCATAATATTATGTCCATCTTACGATGAACATCAAGCAATTGCGAACATCGTTTCAAATGTACTCAAACTAAATTATAAACAAAATTCAAAATTACCTTTACAGTTGAAAGTATATTTCACTTTCAAGTTATTGCCAAAGCAACGCCTCTTGGATCTAAAAGATGCATTATTTTTATTTGGGACTGAAAAAAATAAAAAAGAAGAAGAAAATCTAATGAGTCTCAGTTTAAGTAAATTGATTTTTATTTAAATGTGTTAAAAATACAAGAAAATTTATGTTATGCTTGATTCACATAAACAGTAAAGCTGTAATAAATAACATTCTGTGAATTTAAAGGAGATAATTTGAATTTTATTTAATTATTATATTTTTTAATAGTTACTATATAGCTATTTAAATCGAAATTGAATAATAATTATTCATATTTTTTATTGTTCTCCATAACAATCTGACATTAAATTTATTTATTTCTTAACTATGCACAAAAAATCACAACAGTTTACAAACATCTTTTGTAAGCCTCGTCACCTTATATTATTTCAATTAAAAGTCCAGCATATGCAGCCTACGGTATCAAAACTCAGCAATGGTACCGGTTTCAAGTCAGCTATGGCTCGTATTCAGCCACTCAGCGACTTAATGTATTTCCTTTTAAGCATATTTTTTAAGCAGGAGTTGGTGGTACTGATAATTTTAAAAGTACCAACTTGTACTGCACTGTATTACTATCACGAGCAATCTTAAGAACGTCATAAATAGCTCATAAAAAGAAAAGCTATGCTCATTGTTTGTGTTTAATTTTGAGAGCCTTTAAATGTTGATGTATAATTAGTGGATAGCAGGGGGAAGTTTTTTAAGTAATTAAAAAAATCTCAAAATGAAAATCTTCAAACGGATATCCACACACTGTACTACTAAATTTTAATCAATGTTTCCACGGCGCTAGATATGCAATTCGTGTACAGGTCTTGTTGTTAGTTTGCCTATCGAGCGACTACCAACTATTTTTCGCTTCCAAACAGTGTTGTGTTACTTAATCTGATTTGATTAAATTAGTGGTACGACTAATAAATAAAATGTTGTATTCTCAAATTGTATTTAAAATGTATCATAGTACGGCAATTTTTAAGAAGTTTATAGAACTGTATCAATCTTGATGTTTTATGTGTTGTTTGAAATGTAACTTTTGACGGCCTCAACTTACTCAACTCGACTCGGTGAGTTGTCCCACAAACCCATAGGAATCCCATAAAATACGAATTTTGTCCATTTAAATAACACTAAACAGCAAATGAAAGTAACACTATTACAACGGTATTAGAATGTTACGTTAAGCGAAGACCACATGTATTTAAAATAGTTGTTTACTAAAAATCAGTCGTCGCCGACTTGAAACCGGTACCATGGAATAATATCACCACATAATACATATAGTGTTATATGCTGAAATTCCAAGTAAAAATCTATAAAATTAATATACTAACCAAACAATAGTCAGGTATATACTTATTATTCAAACCCTACCGACTGTTCATATTTTTCATGAATGGGTAGCTTATACAAATAAATGTTGGTATTTTTATAGTCTACAGAAAAAATAATTCAAATTTTAATATTTATTTAATTATTTCATATTTATCCTTAATCACATTTTATATATGCCTGTTTAATTTTTTTTAATTAATTTTTTTACCAAAACTAATTTTATCTGATATAAACGTGCCACTTTCCCAAAGAGATATTTTGATATATATTTAAAATATTGATATAAATTTGAAAATGTTTACAGAAACTAACATGAGGACAGATAAAAATAATTAACGTCCAGTTTTTAGAATTCACTTTATATACCTTACCCAGCGTATGTAAAGAACGGTGGTAAATCTTAGTTCCTCAGACTTTTGTCGTGAAACAATAGGCTCTAGAGATCATGAGGGCCCTTTTATAACCTACTGGCTTACAATTATCCTGTTCAGCCAAACCAGTCTTACAGACATTAACCATTTATTGTAACGAAGGTTTAAAATAAATTTATAAAAACATAAATATTTTAATTAGAATTACACATGCATGGTTAATTAAAACAAAATACAAATGAATTTATATATTACATATGTATAAATTGACCCGGCAGTGCTTTATGTATTTTAAATATTTTAAAAGTAAGGTTCTGAGTAGTAAATAATTTTAAATTTTAATAGGTTGAGTAATTGGACATAGCTTTGAACGAGTTTTAGGTTTGTGAGATAAAAAATTTTAGCTATAAAAATTATAAATGTTTGTTTTGAAATATTTTTATTCCATATCTAAGCCATGTAGATTAATAATCATAATATATTCTTTCAAATATAATTACAATGCTCATTGTTAAAGGATAAAATAGCTATGGTTAAACAAAAACTAGCAAAATATTTATGGCAAATATTTGAAATTAAGTTTATTTAAAATTAATCGAATGTACATTTCGATGAGTTTCTCGGACATATTTTCTTCAATAATTTTTAATGAAATTAATACCTGTAAATGCGATTTCCTCAATTACAGCTTATGGCAAAATAAGAAGATCCGGAAGAAGATCTTAATTTTTTTTATTACGATCAAATACTCTTTCAATTAGGTAGTTAGAAGAAAAAGAAAAATTACATAAAATCTTACATTAGAGATAATATGTTTCTATCTTTAATTGTTACTTTAAAATGCTATGAATATCTTACTAGGACAGAGGAATTAATTAATTTATAACTAAGCAATTATACCTGGCGCCAATTCTTCGGGCCCACGCCGTCCATAACCCAATGCTAAAATTAACATTAGTCTTATGGACGGCGTGGGCCCCAAGAATTGGCGCCAGTTATAGTATTACTGTAAGCTAAATATAAGTGAGTATAAAAACACGTGCAAATTTCTTCCATATTGAATGTGTTTTTGTCTGTTACAGGTAAGGTAGCTGCTTTGTTGTCAACCAAGTTAATACTGAAGTAAGTTTTCATATTTGTTAGTTTTTTATCAATGACATTGTATTTTTTAGATTATAAATTGATAAATGACAATTAGTTTAATTTCACATAACACCTATCTCAATATATTTCTTTGTACTCAATATACTTGAGTACAAAGCATTTTACATGATTTTTCTCTATTCTCTAGCGAATTGCTATACCGTTGACTGTGAATTCACAGTTAACGGCTATGCCCTAAAACGAATATACAGGTAAAACTATGTTCTAGACATAGTATTTTTTGCACGTCCCAATAACCAACGTACCAAAACATATTTTTATTACATTATACCCCTTAGTTTAACCCAGTTAGACTAAAAGTATCCTTATTTTTCTTAAAACAAATAACGTCAAAACAAACCAGAACCCATACGAAAGTCCATTCTTTGTTGGCTGTATGAGGTCATTGTGCATTGTGCTTGAAAGGCTACTTGTTCTTAACTAGGGTCTTGTAATTAACTCTGACTGTCTTACTGTAAAAAAATCTCTTATGTTTCGAATTTATAATTGAATTATATCTGCGTACAAATTTTTAGTAAAATTTTAGTATAATAAGTAATCATACTTTACTACAGTGCTGTACTATATTCAAAATACTCAAGCACTTTAATATTGTATTCATAAATACATAAAATGAATAATTTTTTATATTGGTCTATTTGACTTATTTTGAAATAAATCCTTTAAATTATACACTATGATATGTCAGTTTGAGAATTTTATTTGTACGTTAACATTTTTCTTATTATTTGATGAATGTTCCTTTCTTTTAGAAAGTCACGAATAATTTACTAAACAAAATTATTCGGTTTATAGTCACGAATAAACCGTATATATTTTAAGAAAAACATTTTTCACAAAATTATAATTTGTTTTTGAACCAAAAGGTATATTTTCTATGTAAAACTGAAAAGTCAATTTAAGTGGGAATCAACAACGAGCAAAGCAAAACACTTTTAAGTTCTATAAAATTTGGTATACGGTCGTGATAGTTGTGATATGATATATAATTATCTTTATGGCTAAGATAGTGTAACGTTATTTTTATTGACGCATTAGCTATTTACTATTGTGCGTGTGAAGGCCTGTGCAGTTCCTGACATATATTACTATGTTATTACCACTTAAGAGTCTCCATGCTCGTACCTTATACTCCCGTCTTGGTACCGTGACCTTATGACTTAATGACCGTGAGCTTAGTTCTTTAGTGACATAATAATCATGTTATACTCCATAATGACATTTAATAAATGTTTGTAATTTTCAAACTAGCACAATTTTTAAACTACAACCAGTTTCCACCTATATGTGTATTAAAACATATCGGTTTGTAAGACGCATTTATTTCATAAAAATATGCTTATAACATCAAGAGTAGCGATGATATTTTTCACATTTGTTTCCTGCGGTCAGTTTACCAGATTTTTAAGTTGATTTATATACACTGGGTTAGTCTCAAAACGTTTTTACCCAGTCCTTAGGTCTAGTGAAAGTTCAGAATTATTATTTTCTAGTTCTGTTTACTGCATGGTAATATTTTATAATATTTTGTAAACTTTTTATCAAATTGTTAATAAATATCTGTATACACAAACCATTAAACGTTCAAACAAACTTAAAATATATTTTCTATACTATTTATAATATTTTTTTAGAAAAAACATAAATTAAATCCACTCAAGTCTTTAAAAGATAAAGTAAAAATTGTGGGTTATTAAAGATGATTTTCCAGCAACCCTCACCTTTCCGTTTTATTACAAGCGTTATGAATTGCCTTCTTCGCGGACTTTATTACATGAGATTATATTGAATACGGCCAAGTCATAATGAAAATTTTACATCCGCATTACCTTTATACCTTTTTTAATTCAGGGAAAATGTTACGACTTGATGTGAAAGTAACAAAATTGAATTTCTACATAAACAAGTTTGAGAGTAACAATAAATCATTCACCCTATAAAAATTATATAGAAATCTTCTCCTATTATGTAAATAACAATCTATGATGTAATAAGGACGATTTTAAAATTACATTATAAGTGCGTCATTACAAATCCATAGGTTTGCGGTAACTTATTTATATAGGAGGCATTGAATGAAATTAGGCAATATATCACATATTTTTAATTTTTTTTAAATTACTCGTGAAATAAAATCTAGTTGTTTGTGGCATCTCCCAAATAATACGAAGAATTAATTGTACCGTCATATAACATTTAAATAATATAGTACCGTTTAATGATAATTTATTTTGAATGATAAATTGAAGAAAAAAGTCAATACTACCCTGATGTTCAGTGTCAAGAAGTCTGTGTGTCTTTCAAACCACATAAAAGGCACGGTAATGTGGACCCAGAACGCAATTTGTACATGAACTTACTGTTGTATAGATTTCAGATAAACTATGATATTATTTTCTATGTCGTTTCGCTCATTTAACTCAAGTATCAATATACACATTTACCTTTTTTTGTAAGAAATATTCTGATCCTAGGGCATTGAAAACCATCTATTTGTTAAAAGCCTGCTTAGTATATTAGCAATAACATATATGAAATCGAAAATTAGCTGGCGATTTTCATTTCGGACGTTCTATAAGAACTCAATCGTAAAACCTCATATATGTTAAAAATATATCCATTTAATTCATAAAAATAATAACCAAAATATATATTTTTTCTTCTAGCGATATAGTTAAATTTAAGGAAGAAATTGAAGTTTGTTTTTTCCTTACACGCAATGACATGTTTTAAACTAGTATTGTCTTTTTATCTTAAAAATACACTTTTTTGAGTTTTGGATGGTGATTAAATAAAGGCAATACAATAATAAAAATATAACGAATATAATTTTTAAATGGACGCTACAACGAACATTAAAATCTCACAAATAATACATTTTGATAAAAAAGCGAGATAATTAACTATAGAGCGTCAATAAGGATATTATCGGGTAAATAATCAAAATCTGTAGAGCAATACTGTCCAAATGCACAGTGTAAAAATACAGATTATGCGATACCCAATCCATATTACCAAATAAAATAGAATTACATATTTCAACTTGGAATATCTTTTATAAACGTTGAATGGAATATTTTATTCAAACACTAACTTGAAATTTACTTTATTAAATTATTTATTATATTCATATAGAGGATCAAGATTATGATAAATTTATCTTATAATACACACGGCATTAACATATTAATAATTTCGAGACTTTATAATTTCTCAACTTTTGCTTGTTTAGGTTACCAAACTTCAATAAATGTTTAGTTATAATATTTGAATGATTAATTAATTATTTAACAAAGTGGCTTAGTTCACCACTTTGCAGTAAAATCAGAGAAAGTCTCAGAGCGTTAGCCTGACGCATCGAAGTTTGGATGAGGTTACACCAACTCTGAATATTAATCCACGTTAGACGAGATATTATAATTTCTCAACTTTTGCTTGTTTAGGTTACCAAACTCAATAAATGTTCCGAGATGTATTCAAATCTTCCTGCCAGAAGGCTTGAAAGTACTAAACAAATTAAACATATTTTAAATTATTGTACGGACCAATAATTATTACAATTATTGTATTATTGACCGGAGTTCTTTTCTCGAAATGTTAAAAATGTATATTATAGTGCGTGTTATTGGGAAGATTCCTAGATTTCATAGTGATTCTCATAATATTAAATTTCATAATAAGACGGTCGTGTTATTTATATCATATATTTAGTAGTTTGCTGATAGTCAAATTATAAAAATCTATTTTTGTTTTCGAATCTTTCCTTTTATTATATCTTTATCTTAAACGATACATAATAGGGTTGAAATTCAATCAAAAAATCTAAATAAACCTCGAAACCGAGAGGCAGAATGAAGTACAAAACCAAACAAGATTTAATAAAGATAAATGAGATAAAGGAACCTTAATGGTTAAATATGTGGTGTAATTGTGTAGAGGACATGAATGAATTTTACAAAGGAAAAGCTCGTTTATACAAACTCCTGCATAGTTGAAAGGGGAAAAATAAATGCATCATGGCCTTCTTAAATAAATAAAAATAGCTATTTCAGATATGTCAATCTAATAAATGCTTATCTAATTTTAGTACTTAGCAGTACATTGTATGGCCTTTATTGAATGAATAGAAATGTACGAGATACTGTCGGGTAAGAGTTTGCCGCCATATTTTCAGGTGAAGGGACACTAACCTCGGTGCCTCAGGGGGATCACTTTGTCTGACATCACAGAAACCTCCTCTGTTTCCGTATAAATCATTCTATTTGTGTTACACTCAAGAAAAGGAAGAATATAATTGTTGAGTCTTAAAAATACTCCAAAAATAGTTCTGGTTTTTCCTGGTATCTAGTTTGGTTAAGTCTATAAAGGCATAATATTTAAATATACAAAGATAAATATGTTTTGGAATTTTCACTATTAACAGTAAAAAATTGATTGGATCGGATTTAAATATGATTCAAAAATTTAATGAGGAATTAGTTTTTCTCTTGTTTATTCAATATTTATTTAATCTTTTATAACCTTAGTCAAATATTTTTATTTCAAAACGTGCCAAACTACGGTATTAAGACGAGATCTCAGCTTTAACGCTACATATTGTCATTTGTGTGAGTTTTATTTCTCGGATTAAGCCATTCACTCTTAGGAATCAAAGTTTGTTGGCAAAAATTAGGTCTATGCAGTGCGCAGAGCCATAACCTGAGCTATAACTTCATTAAAATTCATATCACTCGATTGGTACAGAGGCAGTGAAATGTTCGTACTCAGGCCCTAATGAGACCTCAGTTGTATAGTTCAATAAAAGAGTATATAAGAAATGTATTTATTTTTTATAACTACATGATAATGGGGTGTCAATTGGTTGTCAGTTGTTACTATTGGCCCAATTGAAGGACACAGATAAATCTTCAAGGTCCCTAAAGTCCTATAGGTCTTCAAGATCCTTAGGGTCCTTGAGGTCTTTGAGGAGACCTTATCCAAGATCTTGTTCCATACGCCGTGCACTGTACGTCATGCAAAGTCTGAATAATGTGCTCTTATAAAGGAAACATGCTGTGAAAGTTTAGCCCACACACGTTTATTTCTCGTCTCAGCGTGCTTTTCATGAGAACACATTATCCCGACTTTGCATGACGTGCAATGCACGACAAGTGGCGAGCGAGCTTAAATGGGGTCTTTACACCTTCTCATTTAAACCTAGGGTGGATCCATAAGCTAAAACCTTTAGAGTTTAATTAAAAATTACTACATAAGATCAAAAGTGATGAATTAATTTAGTTGACAGGGAATTGTGTAAAGAAATATATTAGTCTTTTGAAACTTTTATATTTAAAGTCTTAAAGTTTGTGAAGATTATATTCTGGTAAGTTTGTATTCTAGTAAATCTATATTATTAAAAAGTAAAAAGAAATCCCCGGAAAAAAACCTTATGATCGGAGTAAAAAAGAAACGACCCTTCTTTAGTTGAATGCTCATTGATCAGTGTCCATTTGCAGATTCATTAATCATTTTCAGATTTCTAAACGTTTGTTCATCATCATCATCCACGAAATGTTTTCTACTTTTCCAGGCCGGTTTAGTATTGAAAATATCGAGGGTGATTTATTTAACTTTTTTTAAAGTTTATTTTAATCTTTATAATTCATTTATGGAGTCCTATTATTTTAGTAGGTAAAGTTGCCCCTTGGTTTGTTTTGCTAGACCCTAAACCATCTTTGGACAGAACCGTAATTCTAAGCAAACCATAATTGTATTAATAATTTCCAAATCGTAATTACCATAACATTTGTATCTGTTCAACCTTATACATTCCCATACTTTTTTTAATTGTAAAAATCAATATACAGCATTATATATACTACTTGAATTATATATTCTTGAATTATATATTCTTGAATTATATATTCAAGACTCTAGCTAGAACATAAAATGACGTATCGTTATAAGGCTACGGGGCATTGCGTGTGGAGTAAAAGGTATTTTCAATCCTTGCGAACTGCAAGTCGTGACGGACTTTAATAGCATATTGTTTTACACAGACTTTATAGGTTATGAAGGTCAAAGGCACGCATTGTGGGAGATAACGAATAGGAGTAAAAGAACTATGCACAGGAGTTTGATTATTAAAGTAGTAGCTCAATTCCATTCTCGAAGCTATATTTCATAAGTTAGTCTTTCATTTTATGCTGCTCAGTTTTAATGGACAAAAATCGTAGTTATGGATAGAAATATTAACTGAAAACCAATATAATGCAAACTGAATAATTGTTTTTATCTAATTACGTTTACTTAAGATTTTTAGAATTTTTTTATTAGTAATAGGTTAAAAATCATAGACTATAAAACACGAAAATTATTTTGTTAATCCTATGGAATGTTACTACAATGTAAATAAATATGGTTTTGAATCGTTGATTACAACGATTGCTTTGGTTGATAGCTTGAATTTCCCTATATCCTTTTAGAATTATATTATGTAAAACCATTCGTAATATTTTCTTGATTGAGGAAAGAAGATCACAGCAAAAAAAACCCCTCGAATCTCGCTTGCAGAAATTTAAAGTTACTACGATTGTTCTCTAAGTTTCGTGAATTTCGGCCATTGTTTGGTCCGAGTTATATAGGTTTTTATATTTTTAACTCGAATGACAGAGGTGACCTGAAGTAAATTCTCAATATAGAAATTAACATCGACATGTGGAGGTATAGTAAAATTTGAATATGATATATCAACTGAGCTAAATACAAGATGTTTTTGCGTCCCTTCAGCTTGTAGAGGTAAATTATATCCGTCATCTGTTTCGCATGATACTTTTTCACACATGTTTTCTAAGGATAACATAATAATTCGATAAAGGATAAAATAATTCGAGGTACCAAGGAGTATGAGTTATCGAGGGTCAAGGGCCAAGTTAGCTAGAGTCAACTGAATTATGAAGTTAAATAAAACCCGTATATTTGTTCTGTGACCTGAATAAGTGTCAGGTATTCTGGTTTATCATCAAACGCAGCTTAAGGATCACGAAAGTCAGTTTCTCGCACGCAAGCCTTCATTTAACTTAATACGAGTTCAACAATTCTAGACGCTATTAAAATGTCGTTTTGTTGTTTCTTTTATTAAGTATTTATAAGGTGGTTCTTTTTTAATTTTCTTTAAAGGCGAAACAATAATTGCGGTTACAATTGGTTTTTAATGACTATTTTCTTTCTTGTAATGGATTATGCTGAAAAATTAAGAAAATATCCTATAAATTCGTTTGTAATTTACATTTAGAGAATTTTATATTTTTTAAACCATATAATATGTTTAACATAAAGTGAAATAATCATAAGTCGTTTAACTGTTACGAAACCAACCAGTTATTTTTTTCATGTTATTCATGTTATTTTTTTCAATTTGCTTATAAAAATTCTTTGGAAAGTAGAGACTCTTTAACTTAACTTATATAGTATTTGACCTGAAATGTTGTAAACAATAGACCTCTTTCTTGTAAATGATATTTTTAAGGGAAAGATTAGTTCCACGAATTTATTGTTATGTTATCGTAACTAATATCTAATATAATTGAAATAAAAACTCAAAAATTAACGTAAACACATTAAAATAACGTTTGAAACCATCTGGTTAAACTTCTCGAATCACTTAACCGTTTTGAGGGTTTTTTGTATAAATATATTTAACACCATTTTCCCCCTTAAAGCTCCTCACTGTAAAATGTTTTGCAAATTCAGATTTAAAATTTGCTGCCATTGCTACGATTCTTTGACCCCAACCCACCGCTATAGCTGCAAGTGGCACGCCACTACTACAGTCGGCACGCAAGTGGCACGCCACGCGGCGCGGCGGTGAAGTGGCGGCAGTGGCGTGATCCCTTTACCCCGTTTAATGCCTCAGATTTCCTGATAACAGCTTGATGACAGTCTACATGTGATGTAAGGTTACGGCGGGAAAATTGGATTATGCACTTTTTTGATAAGCAAAGTTTTACAACGTTTTCATTGCAACTTGATTAAGATGGTAATTTTTTACATGTTTTTTCACATTACGTTTTTGGACTTTCGAATGTTATTTTTTATGGGGTAAAATAAAATATAATACTCTTAGTTTTAAATTTTTTTTAGTTTTATTGTATTTTATTGTTATTCAAAGTTTTTAACGGAACAATATTTATTTGTGCATCGAGAGACTAAATTGGAACTTTTTTCCTGTGGAGAAATTTAAACTGATACTGCACCCACATACAAGATGGTAAATATTAATTACAGATGGAAAATTGCGATTGATTTAGATTGGTCACTCCTATCATCATCAGGCCCAATGAGAAACCGACTGGATCAAGAAAGCGGCCTTCCTTACATCTTGATGGTGGCTAGAAGTTATACTTGGCACAGGTTATTTAGAAGATAACAACATATTCGACACACCTGAAAAATACGTGATAAACTTTAGAGACCATAATGATTTTAAAATAATCAAAGAGCATCACTCCGGGGGGATTTTTTAATCATTTTTGGGGGTTTAAGGCAGGTATACTAACATAGTATGATATAAACAAATTATGATTTTATTCTATCCATTAGATTACAAATCTTCCAGTTTACTGAAATTAACTTACTACTAGTTAACAGCATCAAAGTTCTGATGAGGTTTCTACGAGCTTGAGAATGACTTAACTTTCATAATTTACCATTTCCGGATTTATATTGTTTACGTTTCTCATGCCTTGTGAGATTTAATTCTATAGTAGGCTATCTTTCAATTTTAGATTTCTTTTCTATTCATCATGAAAATATAAATTGCGAGTTACATTATTTGATAAATCCCCAGTTTTGAGATGGTAATTCTGGTCCTTTAATATTTTAGTCTAAAGTAAAGAGTCCTCTGAAAATGCATGAGTTTTTAAGTAGGTTTTTGTATTGAACATCAATAATTTTATTTGAAAATGTATATCTTCCTTCACGTAATTTTTGTACATGATACACATAGTTGACAACAGCAACTAATATTTCTCCCTACTTTACTGCATAATGATTTCACAATTATATATTTTCTGTTCTAGGAATTGTTAAGGTATAAGGCAAAGGTAAAAGTATTATTATTTAATAAAATATGTCACGCATTAGTCTTAAAACACAACAGTCCCATGATCATAGGCAAGAGATGTTTGAAAAAAAACAACCATTTTTTCCTTTCATTTAAATTATTATCGAAGTATATTTTTAAACTGATGTTCAGTAGCCAATAAATGGGTAGTAACATTGTTACATAATTTCCGAAATAGAATAATCATTCAAAAAATTTATAATTAAAAATTCGAAAGTGCTTACCCAAAAGGGTAAAAAAGGTTTGAGCAATTATAAAGGAATAACAGATTTGCTGTGTTAAAAGAAAGGTTACTCTGTTACTATAATAATTATGCACAAGTCTCAATGCCGCTCATGTAAAATATGAATGGGGAATAACCAAACCTGGAAACCTACAAACAGTGAAAGAGAGGCAGCAGATCTTCGTGTTATTCCATTGTATTTGTCAGGGGTGAGACAGCCTTACGTAATAAATTTGCCATAACAATAACAGACATTGTTGGGGCTTGCGTGATGCTTGCAGTTTTATTTTGTACGCCACAAAACACGTGTGCCTCTGTATGACTGACGAGTGCGTGCTTGTCAGAAAAAAATAGAATAGGAAGTCAATGTCATATAATATAACAAAATATATGTAGCAAGTCTATTTACATACAAATATATAATACATATTTAGTTAGTATTTTTAAAAATTTATTAAATTTAATTTTATATTCGTTCTATTTTTATCAAGTTTTCAAGACTAATTTATTTTTATATTAACGAAAATGCAGGAAAAACTGTAGATCGGCCTTTATATTACTTAACTGCATTTTCTGCACTTTAACCGACTTATACTAGAGGTAAATTATTCGTTTTCGGTTTTATTCGATGATGCGTAAGATAATTTGAAGGCATTAAACGTGCTTAAGTAAAAAAATATAAATAAAGAAAAACATTGGTAAATGCTAATTTGAAAATTATTTAAATGCAATCGCACAGAAAAAGAGCAGCATTCGACCCACAGTTTTTCTTTTTTCTATTTAATAACACTCACTTCCTGACAACTGCTTTCAGTAATAAGGAATAATAGGTACTGTATTGTGCATTAATAATATAAAAATTAGTAGACTTGATTGATGTTTATATATATATATATATATATATATATATATATATATATATATATATCTTGTGCTGTGTTTTATAATAACAGTAAACGAGGAAGTATTTAAGAGTTCCGTGTTGACATTTCAGAGTAGAATGACAGTTGTTTGCATTCACGTGAACATAATCAATACAACTAATTAAAACCATAGGTGCTGACTGATGTATTACTACAATGCCTTCGGACAACCCAATAATACAACCATGACAGTTAAGAGTTCTTGGATTATTCTATTCACGAGCTATACTACCGTAGGGATTGACTGAATGAGATGTGATTCTTTTCTTAATTTTTTTAATTAGAAAAACCCGTCGTTTTGTATTAGTTGGTTTGACTATAAATTGTTGACTGTTTCAAATTTGTATAATATTAGAAGTAAAATCAAACACTATTTATTAAATGATGCATTTTTGTTTTATTTGCGAAAGAATCAAGAATCAAGAATACTTTATTGTCATTAACTTGTATAAGCATTGACAAACGTCAAGCAAACAAATGTACAGAAATAATAAAGGATACAGCGTACATGTATGATTCTTACATATAACATAAAAAGAACTTCTCTTAATATATCAGAAAGGTAATCCTGAACACTGTAATATTCCTTAGATACTAAAAAATACCGTAACTTTCTTTTGAACCTGGCCTTGATTGATTCTGTTTTGATGGATTTTGTGAGGTAATTGAAAAGTTTTACTGCGTTAAAAAAGGTATATTTATCGAAAAATGTGGTTTTGTGTTGTGGAATGGTTAAAGTCAAGGAATGTCTTAAGGTCGTAACGCCTTCTATTGTGAAGTTGGAAAAAATGCTTGTTCTTAAAGAAAAAGAAAGACATTCATATATGTACAGGCAACTAAAAGTGAGCAGGTTATTCGTGGAAAAAACACCTCTACATGAATCATTTCGCTGGATTCCGAAAATCAACATAATCACTTTCTTCTGTAAAGGGAATTCGTCTTTGAAGTCTCGGCTCCCCAAACTGCGAGATCACCAAAATAATGTAAATACGTTTTGAACAGGAATGTCCCAAAATCGTGTTTTATTAGCAACTAGCGTCAAACCTTATCATCTTGTATTCAACCGCTCCAAATTAGACTTTGTTTTCGTAAAGTACTAACAATGTAATGTTTCGATTGAGGTCAGTATTGGATTATAATTATGAGAAATAATTAAAAGACAAGCTTCATACCCATTATACAGCTTCCACAATTAATGTACTCTGAAAAAATCTTTAAAATCGTAAATAACAACAATTGCTATAAGGCATAACAGTCTCAGACACTTCATAAATAATAGCTTTATAAAAAGCCAGATGGTACGTAACATATACCAACGATATCGTTCCATGATATTATGTAATTAAGTAGATATGTACATGATTGAGTCTTCCTGATTACGTAAAGGTCCTGTCATATTAACAATATAAGTTTATTAGATTCTGCCATAATTGACGTACAAAGGTCGGATTAAAGCAGGCTAAGCAGGCGTTATGAATCTTGATGTGATAAATGAATCCACTAAGTGGGCAGAGATCGATGGTGTCGTAATGGAGAACTGTTGTTACTTAATCTTAAATCGACCATTGGAGATGAGAAGAGGACGTTAATTGTTTTTAAGTTTTGATAAATATCGGGTTTTCAAAAATAAAATAAAACTAATATTTTGTTTAACATAAAATTGAAAATAAAACATTTTAATATTTTACTAAATTTAATTTTTTGGGAGCTACGGTACGTCTAAAATTATTCAAATTGATTATCTAAAGTGTAAATACGAGAGTTAAAGTCAGACCAATAGGTCAAGTAGTCTTGTGTTTCACTCAACAAACGACATGACATTACCTTTTACTTTCTTCCCCCTATACATAGTATATAGAGAAAGTATATACGCTTTTCATGCTTTTCATCAGCAGTTTACTTTCATCCTCGATTTGTGTTGCCCTTTTAAAATTGTAAAAAAAACAACTCTTCAAAAGAAAAGCTCCTGGATTACCCTAGGTCTGTTGGTGTCCAGAGAAAAACTAAAACAGCATGCCGTCACAGCTAGAATCTCAAATTGTGAACATTTCAATTCCTTTTTCCGTGACTACAAAAGAATTTACAAAAAGCTCATTCGTGCCACAAAATCATATGACATCAATAAAAAACTCAAAGAAAGCAACAACATTTCTAAAACAGCCTGGATTGTTATCAACAATCTTAAGTCAAAAAACCCTCCAAAAAATATCCAGCTCAAAATCAATTATGTTGAAATTAAAGAACCCTTGGAAGTTGCAGAGCTTTTCAATAAGTTCTTCAGTGAGGTTGCGGACCCCGGAATTGCCGAGGTCGCACAACATGCCGAGGGATTCGATGGCATTGACAGTCCCTTGGCGTCCATGGTCCTGACCCCCACAACGGAGGAAGAGGTTGCAGATGTCATAAGGAGGCTGTTTGGCAAAACATCAACAGATGTCAATGGAGTGTCAGTGTGGCTTATTAAGCAGTGCTTTCACCACCTGCTAAGTCCGTTGACAAACCTAGTCAACATTTTATTTGAGAGTGGAGTGTTTTCGACTGACCTGAAACACTCGAAAATCATCCCGATTTTCAAAAAGGGAACCCGCACTTGGCAAGCAACTATCGCCCAATCTCGATCCTTCCAGTCTTTAGCAAAATTTTTGAAAAACTTTTCTTGAACCGTTTGACTCAATTTCTTCAAATTCACAACATCCTCTTCATGGACCAATTTGGCTTTAGGCAAGGTATGTCGACAACGGATGCAATCAACAGTCTTGTCACTGAAATAGTTGAAAACCTAGACAGGCAGCACAGAACAATAAGCGTCTTTCTTGACCTATCGAAAGCGTTTGACTGTGTTGATCACTGTAGTTTGGTTTCGAAGCTGTACCACTACGGAGTCCGTGGAATCCCTCAAATGTTGATCCAGTCATACCTTGCAAACAGATCACAAAAAGTCCAGATCGCCAATCAATTTTCGAAAAACATTGTCCAGAGGTATGGTGTCCCGCAGGGATCAATACTTGGGCCCCTTCTTTTTTTGTTTTACGTTGACAATCTTCTATCTGCGATGGGATCTGGCAAATTAGTTCAATACGCAGATGATACGACTCTCTGCTGCAGCGCAAAATCTGGTCCAAATCTGGAAATTGAAACATTCATTCAGCCGAATTCTTGCGTTCTGTATTTTTCCAAAAACAACTTGAAAATAAACCCACAAAAAACAATTGGATATGTTATTCAAGGCGTGAGGTTTCTGAAACTGATGTAACTGTCATGATCGATTACACCGTCATTGAGCGCGTCGATGCCACGAAGTTACTTGGAATCACTCTTGACCGTGGACTCTCGTGGCACTACCATATTTATGGCATCTGCACCAAGGCATCTTCCGGGGTTTACGCCTTGAGAATTCTATCTAGGTATAGCCCCAATCACGTGCTTAGAATGGCGTATTTCGGCTTGGTGTATCCTCACTTGTCATACGGCATCGCTATATGGGTTGGGTGCGCGGAAGCGGACTTCCTCAGGTTGTTCCGTCTTCAAAAGAAAGCCGTTCGGATAATGGCAAAGCTGCAGTACAGGGAGTCATGCAGGAATATCTTCAGGGAGATGGGAATTCTAACTCTGGCTAGCCTGTACATATTTGAAATCATTTCTTTCTGCAAACTGAAGTGTTCACCTCTCCAAGGTGCACAAGTTCATGACTACCCAACACGGGGTAGAGATGTGTACAGGCTATCACAAAATAGGTCCAGAACCGCAATGAACCTGCCTTCCCAAGCAGGTGCGAAATTCTTGAACAATCTCCCTGACGGTATTCGGAGGGAGAGAGATTGGAAGAGATTCAGAGCTAGTCTTAGGCGGTTTCTGGTTCAGGGGGAGTTCTACACCGTGGGTGAGTTTATGGTTCGCTCATGGTAGGGGTTCCTTTGCTCATGGGGGCGTCCTGGGGCGAGATCCAGGTTGTCCAGCAGGGTGGCGTTGGGCTCTGGAGGAGATTAAGTCTTTGTTTTATTGCATTTCCTTCAAAGTGAACCAATGATTTTTTTCTTGGCCTTTGCTACACAGTTGAAAATAATTGTATTATGGCAATAAAAGAATTATTAAAGTATTGTTTTCGTCAAAATTTTCGAATTTGAGTTGTTAGTGGATATATTCGTTTTAGTGCTCCCTGAATCCAAAAAGTGGTTTTTGGCGTGGTGTCTGTCTGCCCGTGTGTGTGTGTGCACTTGTGTATGTGGGTGCGTGCGCGCGTGCGCGCGAGTGTGTTAGAACAATAAAAAATAATCAATTCGAGATTTGCCTTGTATTGTTGAATAACAACAATCTATAATAATTAATTATATAATTATATAACTGGTAAGAAAGACAAAATGATGTAGTCTTTCCTACCAATTCTCTTTCAACAATGTTTATAAATTACCTACAGTAGTGATGTTCAAAGTATTTGCGTTAATACGAACACAACTTTTGCCTAAAAAAAACTAGCAGAGAATAGATACAGGTACAAATTGGATATAGCAATTTAAAATTTCAACAACAGCTACCTGTAATATTTTTAGCAAATCTGAGTAATATTTTAAAATATTTTATGAAAATAATCAGATGTAGATGTTCAAATGTTAATGTTTTGTCAGGCGCTGGAAGGTGCGTGTCGGCCTACAGCACCTTACTGCCTTGCGGAAATTGCCCTTTATAATGACCCCAAAGGCTCCGACGGATTGCATATTCGTGCAGCGTCTTCATTAATCTGAAAATCTAAATGCAGTACAATTATCATACAAAATTACTCTGTGCGTCTAATAATAGAGAAGCTATTGTTTTATTGCAAAACATGCATGTTTGTGTTTGAGGTTACTGTAAGATTCGAGGTATCATAAGGCTTAAAGTCAAAGTTTATATAAATTTTTATATAAAAACAAATTATGTAAAGACCAATGTTGATAAAGATAAAAGTATAACGAAATAAAAAACTAAATTTCCTCCTGTAACTAGTTATTTTATATTTTAATGAAAACGTTCTTGCACTACAACCCACTTTGGCAATGGAAAAATCAGTAATTAATTGATCTAAGAAAATATATGAGAACTAGATTTCGTAAACTATTTTAATCAGAGGCGATTCCATCCTTTTTAAAGATATTTTTAATTTCTTGTTAAACACAAACAATAAAGCTGTGACCTTAAGCCACATATCAGTATGCCATTAAATATAGGTAAATTATATCACTTAAGATTCCATGTTGCCTGAAAAACATATAAAATTGATAAATAAATACTGTATTTTAAATATAAATAGAACTATACAATTTCACAATGTGACCTCCACTTGAAACATACTCTCCATACTCTTTTACCATTGCTACCGATTTTGTATGATGAGAAAAAATTAAAAGGATTTATATCCCAACTTTTTTGTGTTGCCAATAAAAATATTAGCTAATGCGTTTTTAATTAATTGCAAGTACGTTGGTAGTAACTAAATAACTTATCAGTTGATAGATTGCTGGTATTGAGGTTCATGAAAAAAAAAATTTTGTTTCTTTAATACTTTTAAAATTAAAGTTTCTTTATTCATTGAGACAAAGGTCTGCAGCGGTTAATGAATCCGCCGTTAACTAGATTATTGTCTGATTTCCCGATTATTCCTTCACAGATTTAAAGATTCTATACTCTCTTTTGTGCCATAATTATTAGATTTTTACATCGTTAATTAATTGTTGTGTAAGTTAAGTTTACGGAAGTGGTTGGAAATCACTCGAGGAAAAATTTATATGTTTGATTGATAAATTTGTATTCCTTGACATTTAACAGAAATTATTGATTTTATTTAGCATGAAATTATAATAATCTTGCGATTGTTTCAAATTATAAATAACGATATCTAGAAAATTATATGAAAGAGAAGGTAAGTTTTTTTTTATAATCCTATGAGAATTTCGACAAAGCTGTTATTATTTTTATCTAAAAGTGTTATTTTCAATTAGTAAATGCATCAAAATTTGGGAAAAATATATAAAAAATAATGGTGGAATAATACATACTTAACACAAATTAAATATTGCGTCAAGAACTGCAATAAGTGTGATCATTAATCCTACAAACCTGTTTAAATTAGAAAGGTTTGCAGAAAATTAATAATCGATGGATGAATAGATACCTGTTTAATGATTATTAATCAATAATGTGCCATAGATCAGGTCAAAATACCTTTAAAATGTTTGAATTAAATTACATGCTGCCGCAAGCAAATAACAAAAACAGCGAAGCTACGTAATAACAATCCAAGCATGATATAATGCAGAATACGCTGATACAGTAATAGGTTTTTTTTTTTCTAAAAAAAATATCCCTGATTAACACGCTATTTTAAAGAACTGAAATTAAAGAGAGAAAACTAAGGTCAAACATATTTATTCCAGCTATAAAAGAGATTTAGGTGGCTGTATACAAAAATTGATCGGTAATCTGTATAAGTTACTTTGTTTATACTTACCTGTAATAAGGAGATTTTTTGTTAGCAAAATGTATCAGTTTCAGCCCTGATTGACAGAGGCAAACTTCTTTCAATAAGAGTTTCTTAAAGGAACAATGGCTTCAAAGTAGAGTAAACTTGTTAAATGATATTAATTACCCTCCAGGTTCAAAGACATCCCTCAGTAGATTTTCTTTTGTTACTTCAATCACGAATACTTTCTTAATATTAAATAACTGTAAGGAGCCTTTTGGCATAAAAAAGTTTAGTCAATTTCCATTTTGAATTAAATAAAACGATTAATTATAAAGTATTATGCTTATGTCTATAGATATTTTTACTTCGAAGCATTGATCCACTTTGCTTCCAATTATTATTATTTACCAATTCAGCGTTGGATAGTTGTTTTTGAATCCATGAAAGTATGAAATTATCACCATTAGTTATTCTTCTATAGAAAGCTGAACTTATTATTGTTAGTATTTTATTTGATTATTTTTTAGACATAAACTAATTTCTAATTGGAATATAATTACTGAGCCTCTATCATTCAAATTAATGATAAAAATGGTATGAAGTGGTAGTGGTAGACTTCTTTACCCAATATAATTTAGGAATTATATATAACAAATAGTTATATGCTACATAAATCCCTGTTGGAGAGCAAAACCCGTAAATGGATTTAAAAAATACACCTAATAATTAATATCTGGACAGCCTAAATCGGGAGCAGCCCACAGGGAATTCTCCGTAAGCCGCTTGTAAAATATGCTCTCTTGTGATACAAACGGACTGGTCATTCATACGGACAAACGGACGGTATATTCATGGTGAACAAACAAAAAAAGGAAACAAACATTAATTGCGTTTATTTATTGTTATTTCTATTGTTTATTTAAAGTCTGTTTTTCTGCAAGATTTAATAATTGTCTTTGGATTGTATTGACATACTTAATTAATGTTACTTAGTTAAAACAGGGTAGACGTTATTCCTGCAGTACATTATCCTCTCTAAAGCAAAATTTTATTACCTATTTATATTTATCTACAATATGGATTAATTCATATAGGTCACAATGAAATTGATCCAAAAGATTCAGAGATAGTGAAGAAACTAGGTTATAATGTAAATTATTCTAGTGAATCACATGTAAAGTTTCAAATAGCTATTAAAATTAACAAGAAATAAATGCAAAAAATACCTTTTGATAAAACGATATTTGCATGTATAAAATGTACATATATAAAGTATATACATGGACATGGTTCGAAGGTTAATTTTGAGACGCTGGCTAATGTACTTATTTGTTTTTTCCTGTTTTTCCTTAACATAAAATATTAATATTGGACTACGTTAAAATATGCAGCATACTATCAGAATAGCAATCTTGTAACAGACTATGCTGTTAGGATGTTTCAATTTTATGATTACCATATTCTCAGCTGCTCATTCGTCAGTGTATGTCAGAAGCTGTGATGTTGTAATAATTGCGTGTAGCTTCCATGACAAGCTGTGTCGTCTTGACGTCATGGGGAATTGGTATTATACATTATCGATCATGTAGAAACAATGTTCGTTATTATTCAAAACTTAAGTGTTACGGGAAATGAAGTATACCTTTGCATTGGGACATTGCTGAAATGTTTGTGTGTTATTAGTTACAAGACCGGTAAGTACTGTATTATCGGACGAGTCAGAGGCAAGTGCGTGATTTTTATGCGAATACGGTAAAACTTATCAGGCGTGTGACGTATGATACTTTACATCAACCTACTCAGAAAAAAAATTAAGTTTTATTCATAACATACTCCATGCATAAACTATTACGTTTCTCAATCCTTCAAACCTAACCTATAATAAAAAAACATTTACTACTGCTGCCAGTGCTACATTCCTTTGAAGCAATCAATAAACACGCATCAAACGTCGGTTTGCTGCGATCAGCTGGAATTTTTTTTCACTTATTACTTAAGGGTTTTCCATTTTATAATGCACGGTAAATTTACTTTGCAATGCACGGTAAATTTACCGTTCAGTTTTCGGCAAAGAGTAGCTTTCCAGCCAAGAGTAAGGCCCAGAAAACAGATGTTTTTATTTAGTATGATGTAAAGGGATTAAATATATGTACTGGCAGAGGATTGCATTTCTTTGATTAAAGAAACATATAAATCCTCTAGAACGTTCAAATTAACTTCCAAACATAAGCCTACGTTTAATATCAAACTAAAACGACATCGAATAAAGTTTTAAATGGCTGGTTGGTAATAAATGTTAATTACAATGTAATTATATGGCATTGCAATGCATTTAATAAATGAAAATGCTTTCAATAGTATGAAGGGAAAATAATTTTTGTAAAAGTATCATTCACTTGTAACAATAACTGTTTATTTAGTCTTTTAATCCTCCTGATAGCTTGGAAAAAGTACATTATATCATCAACCAACACGTGCATTATTGTAGGATATTGTGATCCTAAGAACAAGTTAGGCAGTTGAAAAACTGATATTATTGTTAATTATTTTACTATTTATTTATTTATTTTTAAATTGAACTTGAGTGTGCAAATTTAGCTCGAAAATGAATGAAAGAGAATAAGGAATTAGTCATATGTAATGCATGTTTGATGATTAAGGAAAAACGGTTGTCTCTCGAATTTAAGCAATTTTAATGCACTTTCTTTCTATCTGTCATAGAATAGGTTTGGTTAAAAAGTAACAATACACAACAAAAAAAGAACAAATAAAGAGTACGTAGGTATATATTATCCAACTGAAATCTCTTTGAATTAAATATTTTTGGTTTAATACCGAATTTCCAATGAAGATTAATAAACGCAATGTGGTTGGTGTCACTGGTTGATTTTGAGCAATGTTCAAACGTCACCGCCTGTCAAAAACCCTGACATTGCAATCATTCAATACATTGAATGTAATAGATGATGACTGTAGCCATCGCTGTAACGAATTTTATAACATTTTTCTAGAAAATAAATGTAACTGAGGAACATAATTATGAAGCGATTGATTATTACTACATTGCAACTAGATTACAATAAATCCACAAAAGAAAAATTTAAAGATTTAAATATTTTAACAGTGTATGGCCAATTTTTATAACAGTGTATGGTATATTTTTGACACAATTCTATTGGCGAAAAATAATGAAAATAAAACATTACCAGAAATTCATACATATAATACCAGAAATAAAAAATGTATTATTCCAAATCATCACCTTAAAATTGTATTAAAAGAAGCCATCATATGTTGGGCAGAAGTACTTTAAACATTTACCTAGTAATATTAAAGATGAAGAAAACTTCAAAAAGTTCAAATCTAAACTTAAAAGCTTTTTAATTGAAAAATCCTTGTATTCTTGGGATGAGTTTTTTACCACCTCCTCTTGGATATATTATTAGGTTATGGTTAAAAAATAGATATTTTCATTTTATTAAACTCTTTTTTATATAACTGACCTGTAATTATATTTACTTTTACTAATCAACTTCATGTACCTTTTTGTTTTAGCAACTATTAAATAAACCTTTCTGATAGAATAAGACACTATTCAGCTGTATATTTGATGTATACTCAATGAATAAAGATCTTGATTGATATTAGAGAAAACTGTTTTATATATTATTCATTGTACCTCCCCAGTCTTTTATAGTAAAACAATAAAACAATTTTAAAACATGTAAAAATATGTACTAGTTCTTTTTTACGCTGTTCGGTTGATAAGTTTTTTTATTTAGGATTCATTTCATAAACTAAGTATTTTGATCGAAAAGAAATTTGATAAAACACATATTCATATTAATTAGCTTATATAAACCAAAATCAATTGTTAATCGTCATATCTTGTATGTAGATTTATATTTAATAAAAAAGTGCATTTAACCTTTTGCCTTAACAGTTAAAGAACACTAAAACACACTGTGTAAACGGATAAAAGTATTTCAATCAAAATTTATAATATAAAAAGCACTGCATAAATTTTAAGAATCCCTGAAGGCAACGCCAAACGCAGAGGACGAAACATGTCCCAGCTGATCGCCATGTATGTCCGAATTATGCACGCGACTCTAACATGAGCCGAGATTCATTATGACATTTTCTTATCCAACTATTTTACTTTTTTACGTCATGTTAATATATAGTGAATTTTACGTGTACATAATATAGGTCATAATATATACTAAGGTTCTGAAAGTCGTCTTCAAAATAGTTCTGCTTAAAGTAAACTAATCAATAAATGATTCATAGTTCCGGGGTATAATGTAGATATAATTTGAAATTTTAATTTCACAAAGGTTTTTTTTAAGTATATGCTGTGCAAGTATCTTTTCTTGTCCAGCCTTTGTAATTATTTATATTCCTCCGAATTATAAAATTGTTTTATTAAGTTCACACTGAATTGAAATATTGAAATATAATCATCTATATTTGTGGTTTTGGGTATGTGAAATGTTTCAACACATTGAAATAATAATCATGATTCAGTTATGTGATTACAATAACTCAAACTGAAGTCTCATGTGTTAGCGTGTCAGAAGCCGTGACATTCTAATTATTGCTGCAGCTTCCGCGACAAGTGACTGTGACATTGTGACGTTATGGGAAATTGGTTTGACAATTGATTGATCAACCCTCTTTCACGCTACATACAAGTTTTTGGTTAGTTGAAAAGCAAAAGATATTGTAATATTAACACTTATCTTTATTAGGTATTCTCGTTAAAATATTTTACTAGGTTGTATAAATAATTTTTAAGATCCTGTATAGTATTTAATAATAATTTTTTATACCTGTACCAGAGAAAAGTATAAGCTAAAATACTACAAAAGTTAAGTCCGGGAACTCTCAAGGTCTTTTTTTAGTCACGATAAAAGGGTATTTTTAGGTTGGTATTATGAACGTCGCGGTCCCAAAAACTTTATTCCTTATATTTATGAAGGAAATGCATTAAAAAATGCAAATATAATTCATCCGTGGAATATACAAATGTTCTAGGAATTTCTTCTACGGTAGTGTAATGGCATTAACGATAATACTTCGTACATTACTTTAGAACGCATTTTATCTCAGAGAATATCACACAACGTTAATGAGTAAGCAAAAAAAGTGATATTAAATTCAATATTATATGTTTAAAGGTCTTGTATTACTTCAAACCATATATTACATTTCTTATTACATTAACTGATAATGTTGTAATAGTAAACATATTTTTTATCACAACACTTGGAGGACAAAAGCCATTTAATTATTACATTTTAAATATTTCCCCAGAATGATAAACTACTTAATTGGTATTCAAGAGATTTCAGTGTTTTTTGTATTACACAGTAAAAAGTTGGTGCGTAAGGGATTGCCATTTACTGCTATATACGCCCTTAAGGATTTTACGGCAGAGGTAAACGTATAGGACCTTAAAAGGTTTATTAATTTTTTGCACTTTGAACTTATCCCGTGGACATGGAATAAAGCCAGAATATTTTATTTTAATGTACGATAAGCTTCATTATGTCTACACCGATTATTTCGTAAAAAAATTTTCTTATAGATTGTAGTATTCCCAACATTTTCTTTGAGTGAATTATTTCAGATTTTCAATGTACCTGCAAAATATCACGTCCATTCAATTTGCTGTGATTCGGTAATTATGACAAAAATTATGAATGTGTATTCAAGACTTAAGTATAAAAAGTAAATTAAGTCACACTGTTTAGACGACATTGGTTAGGGGCATTTTGAAACCTCACTTCAGAAAAATAAATCAGTTTTTTGGTTGACCCATATCATGATGTATGGAAACTTTGGGGTTGATAATATTCATTATTCCTCCTTTTAAATAGCTATAGTTATAGTCCCGAAAATGGCATAATGCAGTATGGTAAGTTATGTTAGTTCTTTAAATTTAATACATAATGCATCAGTTAGGTTATTTTTTACATCAAAGGTAAATTCCTCAGGTATTTTTTCATCTAAGGGAAACAGCTCGATGGATGCTGGAACCACTTTCTAGAAAGTAATTAAAAGCCAGTGAACAAATTATATGTACTAATTACCTTGAGAATTATAAATTATAGGTATTCGAGTAGGTTTAAGGGCATACAGACGAACTTGGATACCTAGTTTTGCTTGGAGTTTATAGTACCTCCAGTCACAATTAAACGTAATATTAAAAGTTACATTTTAATAAGCGGTAACTAGTGTATTATATAACGCAGTTATTATTATTCAAATATAAATGTGTTAATTGGGTGCTCACTTATCTTACCGAAAAATAAACACAATCCTGAAAGAAAATACTTTGCTTTCGTATTACAAGTTTTTATTTGATGAGTAAAGAGGCCTTGATAACTGTTATGGTAAATTTCATCCAGATTCAATATTGCATTCTTTTTTTAATTAATAATACATTGAACAGTCATGTATATTTCGTTTACAAGTAGTCAACCGAAGATATTTACCCATCTGAATAATCTAAATAATCAATCTGAAATTTACTTTTTAAAAACAGAGTCACAGAAATAAAAGGAAAGGCTCATATCAAACTATTATCGCGAATAATTGTAAATAGCTTCCTGAAACAATAAATTTACATAGATAAGGGTCAATTATTTTAGGATTTCTTGTAAGGTGCTTTGATTTTAAGTAATAGTCTCCAAGAGACACGACTGTCAGTTGCCGACATATCGGTATTCTGACATTTTTCTCACTGTCAGGGGATAACCAAATGTCAACTGGCAATATTCGCTGAATCGAAATGCCACTCTTGATTACCTCGCTGCAGTGAAAGTCTATTTGGAAAACGGAATTATAGTTACTCGGCACTGATAAACAATCTAAGTCATCTAAGTCTTTTCAAGATAGTGAATAAAAAAATAACAAAGCTTTTTCAGCAGTAATATTAAAAACTACACTTTAATACTTGGTTTTTGACATTTTTATGGAGATACAATAAACTACTGTTTATGAATAATTTAACGCAATGGTTTTCATCATGATTGGTGTGTCTATATCAGTGAAAGAGGAATATGATTAAAATATTAACTTTTACAGAAAATTCATTACTGATACATTTAAGTTTATCAATGAACTTTTTTATGGAAACAATAAATTAAATGAAGTTTAATACAACTAAGGTAATTCGTACACTATTTTAGTTACGTGCTGATATATTCTTTAAGAATATTCAAGCAGAAAAATTATGCAGGATACGTAAATTTACAAGAATCATAATTACAAAGCTTGACATTAGTGAAAATACCTTTACATCATACTACACAGAAACATATCTTTTCTGTGCCTTACTCTTTGCTCGTTAAATTTACCACGCTGTGGATAGTAAATTTTCGTGCACAAGGAAACGGAAACAACGGCAGTGAACAATCAAAACAACCAGCTTATTGCAGTAAATCGACGTTTAATGTATGATTATTGGCTACTTCAGAGGAATGTAGTTTCAACACTGGTTGCAGTAGCAAACAATTGTTGGTTTATAGGTACATTGTTTGTTTATATGATTGTCTAGTAGGTTAGGTTTAAAGAATTGAGAAACGTAATAATTTATGCAAGGAATACGTTATGATAAAATTGTTTTTCTAAGTAGTATGATGTATCGTATGTCACAGTCCGGTAAGTTTTACCTCACTCGCATGAAAATCCCGCACTCACCTCCATCTCTGGCGTAAACTATTATAATGGACCAGTAAAACAGTCTAGGTATATACCGGTCTAGCAGCGTATTATACTAATTTACTAATTCACACCAACAAAACCTCCTAACAGGGAGATCCTGAGGGCCCCCCCCGATCTTACCCCCCCCCTCATCCCGAGATGTTGATCAGGTTAGTTTTTTCCTTTATACACTGAAACTTGAAGAGTTGCTATCAACAACCAGTTACAACTCCAATTAGAACCGCTATATTGCTTCTCGATAAATCCAATAAGCTCGGCTAACCAAGTAGTGCAGATGGTTGTGGTTAAGAGCAGTCTCTTCATAACGTTGAACGTTCGTTGCACCATTCCCTTTCCTTTTTGATAAGTTTTTCCTGAATTTTGGATTCCATAAGCCAGATTAATGTTTTGCATTGATTGTAGTATTGGTCAACAATAATACTTCCGTTTAGGACCTCAATAACTGTACCTGAACCTTAACATGTTTCACATTTTTATTCCATGTATTTAATTAGTATTAGAATAAAAAGAAGAAAAATTATAAATATTCAATAGAATAAAAAGGAAACATTGATTTTCAAAAAGCATATAAATGTATAGAAAAATATACAAGGTATACTAAACGTTATAGATACAAACTATGTTGATTATATGAGCTATAAAATAAGCTTGAAAAAGACACTAAATAAATAAGCATAGGCATGAAAGATTATAAAAAAAATTGAGTAGCCCATGCTCTAACGAATACAATATCAGCAAACAAAATAAATACATCAAACTGACTATAATTAAATACTTACAGCTGAAAAAATATCGGTGATAAAATTAGTCAGAGAAATCAAAGGGAAAGTAATTATTCACTAGCTAAGGTTCAAATTTAAAAAATCCGCATGCCTAAAAAACCGCTACCGTATCTAATTTACGAATATGAATCCCTAACATTATTAAACCGACTGGTATTAATACTAAAATATAACTGTACGTTCTTTCGTCCGGAACTATATGCAATTCAAACTATTATTTATTTATTTAAGGTTTACTGATTTTGGTAT
Source organism: Flexamia atlantica (assembly GCA_035578135.1). NCBI lineage: Eukaryota > Metazoa > Arthropoda > Insecta > Hemiptera > Cicadellidae > Flexamia > Flexamia atlantica. Next base: position 6,785,769 of record JAQJVK010000026.1, on the reverse strand, counting down.
CACCATCAATATTTATTCTAAGAACATTAAATACAACTGAATCTGATATTCAAAATAGTTTGTTTATAAGCAATAAAAATAAAACTTATCAGAAATACTTTTGCAAACCTCTTGTTTGTTAGCAATATCAGGTTTTATGCCATAGAGCTGCTGGATTGCTGACGGATTTACTGCCTTGTAGAGTGGGTGCCACTCATAACGTTTTGTTGATATCACCATTAACGCTGGCAATGGGTCACATATTCCCCGTCAACTCTACAAATCTTTTTAGAGCTAAAAACCTTCTTCAGAACCAGGCAACGAAAACCAGGATTTGGTTTAGTAAATCAGACAGTTTCTACAATAGTGAAATCTAAAGAAATAAACCTACCTTACCCTGAAATCTACTAATTTATTTTCTATAGTAAATAATAAACTTAAGTGCTTGCGTAACTCTTATATACTCTCAATTAATTCACTATTTAATAAAAAAAATATTGCAATAATGTAACACGGAAGCGTGCTACTTGTTTTCCTCATTGAACTCTTAGTAAAATGTCATAGGTATTACTTCAAGCCATTAAACAAGTTTAAAAACCGTACTGTCTTACTTTTATAAAACAAAGGGAAAGACAGGGGAAGTCACTTACGTCGTAACTTTTATAGGTCTTAAACCTGAGACAAAGTACAGTTTATAGCAGTAGTTTTGGATAATATTTTAAAGCTATTTTTACAGTTTGAAACTTAAAATATTTATGAAGAAAACTTTTAACATATATGTATAAGAAGTGTTTAAACCGGTTTCCTGAGTAATCCGTGATTGATTAAAAACTGTTGTATGTTTTGGTTTAATTTGTATATTTTTAAACTTAAAGATTATTTTTAACTTAAAGATTTGTGTTGATTTGGGTTATATAATCTAATTTTTGGACTAAATTTAAACTGGCAAAAAGAGAACTACGTTGGTATGATGTCTGGGCTATCCAAATGTCATACGGATATTCTAATTGGTATAAAAGAGGCCAATTCACTGTGCTATGAAAAAACGTTTTAATTTTTAGCTATCCAGTTGATAAAAAAAAACTCATGAAATACTCAGCAATATTTTCCCCACATCAAAAACCAATTTCAATTCAATGAATTTAATTATTCATTTAATACTTCTTTTTATGCTTTCTCAAAATAAAACTTTCCAATTTCATAACTTACAACGAGAAAATTTGGAACTTCAAGACATTTTAATAGTTAAATAAGGAGTAATTTAAATTCATTTCTGTTAATATGCACTTTTTATTTAAGAAGGGCAATGAATAAAAGTATTCCCTGTACATGTTCATAGGCCTTAAGTTCACACAGGTCTGTTTTGGAAACAATCAGCCTCATCCTCCCTTCTAGCCTGTCACCCGCAGATACTAGACTGGCGTGGTACTGACAGCGTCTTGTAGATGAAACGTATTTGGAGTAGAATGAGATAGTTGTTAGTAATAATCAGGTATATTAAAAGCGATTATACTAAACATCGTCAATTATGTAATATCTAATGACTTTTCAAAAGCAAAACACTTTACATAGTTAATTTTGTAAACATTTATCACACTTGAACAATATCTCGCGATATAAAAAATAAATCACATTAATAAAAGCAGCCTGTTAAAAAGGGATAACGCTAATATGTATGGTAATTATTTAGAATGTAATTATTTTGAATTTGATTCTTTCCTAAGAAAGGGTCTAAATTATCCATCAAATGTCAACTAAACATGTTGCCCTACCGATAATACCTACTCCTTGTACATATATGAGGCGTACTCCAAAAATTCAATAGGAAAATTCTGCCATCGATTGAAAAAGCCTAGAATAAATATAAATTTGATATTTTTCTTCTAGTTTACATTTACCATAGAATTTTTTAAATGTGAATGTAAAAAAGAAATACTGTAAAAAAGCAATTTTTACCAATTCTATCAATTTTTTTCATTTACCGTAACTTGATATTATAAAACTTTCTTAGCCAAAGACACCTTTTGTTTGTGTAAAAATAGCTCATTACCATTTAATTATTAACACACTTTTAAACATTCGTATCCTAGGATAAGCATAAAATTACCATAACCAAAAGATCTAAACATGGGCAATCATTGTACCGTAAAGTTAGGGGCAGATATGAAGCTATAAACGCTAAAGCCGAGGTATTGATCGATGTTGATGCATAAAGTCAACAACTGCCCATCAAACGCACCCTTGACTGTTGATGTAACTGTCCTTTCAAGTATCTTTGTTTACTTCGAAAAGGAGCTTTTCATTGTATTAGTTTATTGTATTATGTAACTATGTTTATGTTTTCAGTTTTAAAGCAAAAAAAATAACAATTCTAATTAATAATTTACTATGGTAGCAATGAATAGCCAATGGTGTAAACCTTTTAGTAATAATTTTCATCTCTCATGCATGAAAAAATTATCAGGATTAAAAAAATAGTTTATTAGTAATGTTTATCGATTCATTGCCTGAATCGAAAGGTCAATTTTTATTTACTTACATAAATGCTTATTTGTGATTTTGTAGGACTTTCCATCGATGCACAAATTATGTTCTACTATTGGTATAATGTAAAGCAGTATAATCAGAACTAAATGTAAAATAAATAACGAGAAACATGAATTTTATAACACAATATTAAATATTTAATCAATGCATAGTTTATAGATGCATTGAGGCTTGATCTTATAACGCAAAAGTTTAAATATTTTCTTTTTATGTATTTACAAATGAGTTATAGTAAGTTTCTTAAAATCTGTTAATAGAATATTTTTCAATTGGCAGTTTATTTAATTTTGTCATCATCGTCGTAGGTCGTAATCGAAATAACTTAGAGTTAACGTCATATTTAATAAAATGTCAAGAATTAAAATACACCATATTTGGATCTTTTGATTATGGGTACACCATAAATAAATGTGAAAATAAGTAAAAAAGTTCACTTTAATTTTCTGGCAAAGAAATGCCTACGTACTGAACGAAACTTATTCTATTTACTTTTAATTTAACTGCAATATGACAAGTTTATGGTGACCTGAAAAATGGATGGTAAGTAAATATGGGACTTAATGAAAGCCAATGAGCTGTGTCACTTGTTGCCCCAAAGATCTCATTCACTATAAATTTTAGGATCATTCCATTTATGTTCTCTGCAAGCCCAGAGCGATAAATAAGTGTAGTTTAACACTTTACATCTATATAAATTTAAATAGCCAACTCAAAAATAGTACAAACTATAAAAGCATACATTTTAAAGAGGAGAATAGTTGATTAAATAAACCGTTCAGTGACTTTTGCATGCCAAGTAAATAAAATCATGACCTTACAGAAGTTAAGTGACGAATAAGATAAGTTAGTAAGTCTTTCTATTAAAATAAAAGTATACTTTACTTTTAAAGAATTTTTATTTCAACGTTTCACGAAGCTTGTGCTTTTTATTAAAGTAATTCAACAATCTATCACTTACATTTTTATGTTGTTAGAAATAGCAATTACCTAAACGTTTTATCATTACTGTGATTATTTCAAGTTGTTATGTTTTTCTGAGTTTTTTGCAGTTTTGTACTAGACGTTTTCTCTGACAATCAGACATACCTGGAAAAAATTTTATTATAAATATAATTGAAATGTATAAATATCTTTAAATTGTTTACGTTGATTTATTTGACAGAAAATATATAAATATTCTGGGGTACGTACCTTTCAGTCAAACAGTTCTATTAAGATTTAAAAACTACGAACATTTTGGGGTGTAACATCCCATCTTCAAGTCACCGAAAAACATTAACACATAACTTGTAATATATATTACATTTTACGTTTAAAACAATTAAGTTCAGTTTTATATAAATGTCACATTTACGAACACTTCTTTATACATATGTGGGCCGGCGATAGACTCCGACTCTTTGTTAACCAGTTCTTTGTCTTTAACATATTATCAATTACTATACTTTCTTGTTATTCGTATAAAAGCAATTGAAATATATAAATATATAAATGCATATGCATTCCAATACGAATTTTCTTTGAAAATGATTAAATAAACATATAATTTATCATTAGATAACATAAGTTATTATTGCTTAAATAAATATGACCAGAACTCCCTATGGCCTTAAACTACTTTCGATGATGAAAGAACTACTCTTTACCAGCGAGTACCCATTTGGTTTAGTTGGGTTTGAGTTTGCCTCATCTGCCAAATGAAAAATATACTACAACAAAACACTCCCACGAAAATATTTTTCGTATCAATTCGCAATGTATAAATCTTGGTAGCTGTAATTCAATATTTTCCACGATAAAACTAAAACGAGATAATTGTGCTTAAGCAACGATTTGTTTTGGAATTAAAGAGGGTTTAAGAGGAGGAAGGGAAGATAAAACAGATCAGCCTCTAATGAGCGAGAGCCCTCACTTGTTGCTCAAGGCTTTGTCTTATACCTACAAGGGAAGCGTTTTATCAATATGTCTAGTATCCCATCGTTCTTAGTACCAATACTCTAGCTGTTTTCCACCTTCTTCCTGTATGTTTCCGTTATATTTAAACATTTCCCATTGCTATATGAAATATTTTACACATGTTGTTTGATACGGTGATTATTTTATTTTAGTGAAGCGTTTTATTGTAATTTACTGTATCGTAATTTGTTGTGGGAAAGTTCCAATGAAGTATTGTAAAAACGGCTTTAAGGCAAGCGATGGCTAATTGGGCTATAATTATTCTACTATTTGTTCTAACCAGTATCATCAAAGCAACTGGAAAACATTGATAATGAACGCAACAAATCTACATTAAGAAACTTGCATTGATTTAGTGTATAAAGCTAAATGGCGATCGATGAATCTTTGCTAAATACTTCAGAGTTTATTTTTGAAGAGAACACTTTTTTGTGCTGAAATCTTAATCCTGATAACATTTGTGGCATCAATTATTGGCAATTGTGAACCTTCATTGTTTGAATGTTTGGTGTTTCAAATATTCATTGGGTTTTTTTTTATTTAATGGAACTGAGAACTACATTCAACTATTAGTTATATAGATTTATTAGTATTTATTTAACGCTGACTGTCCCTGACTGCAGTCATGCCACTGTTTCTTGGAAACTGCCAATCTCTAACCCGCTTCCTAGCAAAATCCTCTTGAAAATTCCGTCCCCTACCAAGCATCTGATGACGGTCCATATTTTAACAAGTTACAGTTCGTATTTTAAACTAGGTTAGTCACAGAGAGTGGAGAAAAAAGATTTTTGGAAATAATAAATGGGAGAAGCTGCTCCGCAGGTCACATTACCTTTGCCCATGGAAATTGGTATTTGAGTTAAAAATGTTGTATAGTATTTTAATAAACTTTAAATTCAGACATTATTTTGCGGAAAGTACTGAGTATTAACTAACTTGCACTTTACAAAAAGATGCAAAACAAGTAATCTCGCAGTTCCGACACAAAAAGAATGATTCATTCAGTAACACAGGAGGCTTCTGTGAAATCTAACAATTATGGTCTCTCGGGATTGCCGCTGAGTTTTAAGTTCCAGCTCAGAAATTTCACCATTCTTTCACCTCCAAAACTTAAACATATTAGTTGTTATAGCTCTTGATTATAAGAAAACTATCGTCAAGAAAAATATTTTTCTTAACTCTTTTATTTAAAAAAAACCCATTTATCTATAAATATTAAACTTAACACAAAATGTACAACCTAAAAATTTTAAGATTAAGGGTAAGCATTCCGTGAGTTATTAAAATAAATAATTCATTAATTAAAATGATGTTTGGAATAATAGTAGTTTATGCAACGATTGTATAATGAATGCCTTTAAGCCACGAGTGAGATGTAAGTTAGAAAACGAGCGAAGCGAGTGTTCTAAATATCTTACGAGTGGCTTAAAGGCATAATACAATCGTTGCATACACTATTTTATCTACGACCAACAATATACGACAAAATTTCCCCCCAAGTTAAACAAAACTCATGACTTACTAATGATGGAATAGGTCAACTCAAATTTGAGGTTAGGCAAATAAGCAGACTGAACCATGAATCGTTGTGGACAATCAGCTGATGGGATAAGTAAACTCAAACATGAATCGTAATGCATCAATCAGCTGATGTGCGAATTGCGTAATTGTTATTATGACACTACTTCCGTCAAATGCCGAGCTCTCATTGGTCTAGAACCAGTACTCTAAAGTGACTCCAGTACTCTAATAGTAGTTTATGCAACGATTGTATAATGAATGTCTTTAAGCCACGAGTGAGATGTAAGTTAGAACACGAGCGAAGCGAGTGTTCTAAATATCTCACGAGTGGCTTAAAGGCATAATACAATCGTTGCATACACTATTTTATCTACGACCAACAATATACAACAAAATTTCCCCGAAGTTAAACAAAACTCATGACTTTTAATAATGATGGAATAGGTCAACTAAAATTTGAGGTTAGGTAAATAAGCAGACTGAACCATGAATCGTTGTGGAACAATCAGCTGATGGGATAAGTAAACTCAAACATGAATCGTAATGCAACAATCAGCTGATGTGCGAATTGCGTAATTGTTATTATGACACTACTTCCGTCAAATGCCGAGCTCTCATTGGTCTAGAACCAGTACTCTAAAGTGACTCCAGTACTCTAAAGTCGTCATTAGAGTACTGCTTGGTTTTTGGTGTTTTAATGTATATCATTATAATGTTTATTGTAATACCATAATTGGTGCTTTATTGCAATGGTCGTAGATAAAGTCGTAATTAGAGTACTGCTTGGTTTTTGGTAATTTAATGTATATCATTATAATGTTTATTGTAATACCATAATTGGTGCTTATTGCAAAGGTCGTAGATAATAGTTATTTGTGTGTTGAGTGAGTAAAGAATGACATTGTATCTCGAGTGAAAATGTAGGCACCTTAACTTGTGAGGTGCAAAGCTCGGCATGGAAAAAAATGTTATTTAACAAAGAATCTAAAGATAAAATTATTTACCTATTGCCTGGTCATTTAAATAAAAACTAAACAATCGCCCTCTAAAAATTTACCAATAAGTATAATGCCCAGCTTATAAGGTAATTTTTAAGTTTATTTTTATAAGAGTTTGAGTATTGTTCTTGTGAGATAATTGTTTGTAAGGAATGGCCTTTACATAACAGATTATTATATTTTTACCATATTTTCTACATTGGAGCTTCATGGTACTTTTGACCCACAAAATTAACTCATAAGTGTTTTGAGAAAAATGTATAATTACTTATTTGAAGTTTAAAATCTTTAAATTAATTGTTGCATTCTACATTAATTACCTAAGATATTACTGATATACTCATTTGGTACAGCATCGGCTAGGTCCAAACTTGAGTCTGCAATTTTCATTTTTTTTTAAGGTACGAAATATCAATGATGTAATATATGACACAAATCATAATGAAAAAGTGATTTAAAATGCAATGATGTAATGCAAATTAGCTACCGATACCTATTAAACAAAACAAAACAGTGTTTAGATGTAAGTAATAAAACTGCGGAAAAATAAATAATAATTAACCTTGATTCCCCATCTCGTGGAAATCTCATCTAAAGTTTGATGCCGTTCTTTAATGACATAAGACTTCCTTCAGTTCACTGCTGGTAAATGACTACTTATCTTTAACTTAAAATGTTTTTATATGTAAAGGCCGGTAAATTTTACAATAACGATTGAATATTATAATTTCAGAAAACTAATAAACACATTTTTGTAGAGGTTTTTGTTTACTGACTTACCATCACATTAAGCTTTTTATTATTCTAGCACAAACGGTCGATTCCATTCGCTATGAGTAAATACAGTTTAATCATGAAAAAAAAAATAGTTGAAGATAGATATAAAAGATATATATTATGATAAGGCTTAATCACATTATGTCCTTGGTTCAGAGACTTAATTCAATGATTCATCTGTATAAAAAATTAGTTAATTTATAGATTCTAAGGAAAACACATAGAAGTAACTTTTAAAAAACTATTTCAGATTAAATTTTGGAGCTCAGGATAGTATGGAAGTTTTTTTGAAGTTATTGTTATTAAAATTTTATAAATCTGCATATTAAAATTTGTTTAAAATATGTATATTTTTACCTTATTATTGTAACCAAATACAAAGGTTCCACACATTTTGTTATATTTCCTTCTATTAAAGCATTTAGGGTGATTTAAAAATTCAAAATAAAAGCGGAGATATATACTATAAATTTTTTGAAATGAGCATAAGAATACCCGTAGTTTGCCTTATTGTCATTCACAAACGAAAAATCAACCATGTACATAAGATAACTGCTTATGAAGACAGCTTGCCCCAGATGTTAGCTGTATACTTTTAGATCGTATTCATTAAGTTAGGAATTAAAGACATAGTGTTTTTGCAGAAAAAATTACTCATTTATAGTTTTATTTCTTACGAGGGAAGAATAAAAAATAAGGAAAATCTTACTTTAGTATACTTAAAAGTACTTAATCATTAAGTATGGAAACAAAAATAAAATTAAGTTAAACCATAAAATAACACGACACGACCCACTTTAACGTACACAATAAACAGTAATCAGATGTAGTAGTCTGTCATCAGTTACTATCGTGAGATCTGAGGCATTAAACATAGTAAAGGGCCGCGCCGGCGACATGCCACTTGAAGCCGAGCTGCGAAAACGGTTATAGGAGGATTTAAATGTCATGGCACAGTCCTCCATAAGACTAATGTTAATTTTAACATTGGGCTACGGTAGGAGCCAAGTCATTTGAATCGACCTGTAAGTCACTAGAGTAGAAGGGAGTTGAGTGATTAGTTAGTATTTAAGTTACAAACAATTGAGTTTTAAATGTTTTTATCCTGTTTTTATATTTTTTTGGTTTTTAATCAATTTAAGCATTTCTTAACACACCACAGCTCTATCTCAGGTTAGGCTATTACCCGAAATATTTATGAAAGTCTGAGATCTTAATTTTGTTATATAGTGCAAATGCAATTTTCACCTCTGTTTTAATTCTAAAAAACAAGCAAAAAAGAGTTATACATCTAATGAAAGTGTTATTTGTTTATAATTTAAAAAAATTTTGGCATGAAGGGATTTTAAAACAACTAGAAATTATTATTTTTATAATTACGAAGGAAACTTTTTTTGGTTTGATATTTTTTTCCGGAGATGAACAAAAATATTCATTACAACTGGATTATATTCAATACTTCCTTGATAATAAACCCCCTCATGGGAGCAATTCACAGTACGGTAATAAAACAGTTGAGCGAGCCTGTTTGAATATCTTATTGCTTCTTCTACAATGCCTGCTTTTAGTCTTAATAACCCATAAAAGCTATTTATGGAGCTGATATTAAAGGCCCATTCTCATAGTGACCTCGTGCTTTATTACAAGGCCTCTTAAAAACGCTTTTAATGTTGTGGTTTTAGGAAATGTTTTACTGGTTCAAGAAGATTTTATCATGAACAACACTTCCATTTGTAAGAAAAAAAGTAAATTTAACTAATTTTTTTTTATTTATGCAATCAAAGATGAATATAGATGGCTTAGTAAAATTGTAAATCGCCTTTAACGTGAATTACTGCACTACTAATCCACCTTGAGCTTTTAAAATTAGCTTACCTTAATTTTTCCACTGTGACAATTATGAATTTTCTTTTCAAATATAATACGAAATATTAAAGATTACAAAAGTCTACAAGATAAATTAACTTTAGCCTTATGAATTATTTAGTGAACAAGGTAAAAACCTTTTTTTACATTTGCATAGGAACTCAAACGAAACCTAGTTTTGCACTGAAGCAATGGTAGGCAGTAAGAACATAAATCCAGAAGTAAGAGAGACAGTGGTATGAGTTAATTACGAGGATGGGAGGAGTGCCCTTTCCACGGCAACACACAATTGTATCCTCTTGTCCACAAGGACCTGCCTCGTAGTCCGAGGTCCTGTGCTGTATTACTCGCCAAATACCGTATCAACATGAATTGTCCTTATTACAATTTTTTTTAAATTGTATATGAAACTAGATCAAGCCTAGTTGCGTATTTTCTGCATACTTGTAGGTAGGTATTTTTCAAGTTTAAACTTGTGGTAAAACCAATTCTTTGGCTTCGTTTTGAGTCAAGCCTAATTAAAAAATGGCATTGAGAAGTTATCTGAAAGCTAAACCTTGGTTTGTTCATCCTGTTAGCATCATTATTATTTTTCTAATTATTTTATGACTATATATAATCATTTGTGTATATGTGTCCTCTACGTCATGTTCAGTATACATGCATTTAAAATAAAATAAAACTGTGCTATTTTATCTCTTGACATTCTAGCGTCTTCTCAGGAAATAAGCAATCGACTTTTTTACATTTTACGATTACTTGTTTTATACTTAAAGCCCAACAAACTATATAGAAATCCTGTCACTTCCTACACATCATAAATAAATAAATATATTTACATATATGTATTTGCAACTTTCAACGATAATATAGGATATTATTGTAAAAGCGTGTTATGGTGCAAAAGCGTTTTAATTAAGTACAATTAAATAGATTGTTATAGAACGAAATTCAATGTTTGTTTCTCATTACGTGTAAAAATAGTCTTTGCGTTACCTTTCCTACAGCGAAATGATATTTGACTTTGACATCATGCTTCTTTGATCATTGATATGTCAATTATTTCAGTAACCTCAAACAAATATTATTATTATTATTATAGCATCTGTATTATTAGGCGCTCGATGGAATTTCGCTATGATAATTGTACTGCATTTTGATTTTTGAAATAATGAAGGTGCAACACGAATATGGAATCCGTCGGAGTCTTTCGAGTCATTATGAAGGGCAATTTCCGCAAGACATTAAGGTGTTGGGGGCAACACGCACACTGGCTGCGCCTGACAAGACATTCACGTCTTAACCCCAACATCTGATTGTTGTTATTATTTCTTTTCAAATATTACTAAGTTGTGCTTAAATATTACGTATTCAAAATTTTAATTGCTATATATCCAAATAATACATGTATCTCTTTCTCTGCTCGTATTTTGGAGGCAAAAGTTGTGTTTGTATTAACTACCAACGACAGTTGTTCTTCAACTTGAAGTCTTGGAGATCAAAACTGGTATATATTCACCTGAGTTATAAGATATTCTAAACATCTTAGACGTAGTTACCTAAAAGAAGAAGGAAAAAAAATTACTAGCTATTTTACCAATAGTTTCATAAAATCTTATTTATTAAGATTAAGTATAGAGAATATTGAATTATTAAGATACTTTATTAATATTACTTAAATTAATCAAAATTATATGTGAATATTGTTAGTATTGAAGGGGAAGGAGGGTAAGTATTATTGAAATCAGTCCCATAGCCTTTGGAACGGGTGTCCATAATGCATAATCTTGAACGGCAGCATTAAAAACGTAAGGTTTTATCTTAAATGTGTTCAGATATTTCTTAGAAACGTTTTCACTAAGAGATAATTTTATGTGAAAACAAAATTTTACTTTAAAAAACACGAATAACAAATATTTATAAAAAACATCAGAGATCCTCCTCTGCTCATCGCCAATGGTCGATTTAAGATTAAGTAACAACAGTTCTCCATTACGCCATCATCGATCTCGGCCCACTTAGTGGACTCATTTATCACATCAAGATTCATAACGTCTGCTTAGCCTGCTTCAATCCGACCTTTGTACGTCAATTATGGCAGAATCTAAAAAAAACTGATGTTATAACGTAATAAAGAAGAGTCCTTCGTGTACATGTAACATAACTCTTCAATTGTATGCAAGGTATGTGTTACGTACCACCACATTTTTAATAAAGCTAATATTTGTGAAAATTCTTGGGATGTTACGCCTTCAGTGTTCACTTTTATTTACCCTTTAAAACATATTTTTAAAATAGCAGAACGGATTGAGGCTTTTTTTTAAATTTAGAGTAAGATTACTGCCTACTTGACTAGCATATAAAAGTGTCTGGAAAGTTGCTTGTTAATGTTTGATGTAACTGAATCTTCGTCTAGGTTGGAGTACTTTTAAATTTTAGGTGATACAGTTTTCGTTAGATAGTAACAAAATTCGAGTTTGAACCAGCCTTTGTCAAAACTTATATCAAAGTATTTGTGATCTTTTGTAAATAAAAAACATCATTTTATGAATTGTGCTTCATTTTTCTAATAAGCTTAAATAGATTTTTAAGCAGTCGCTAATTCATGGTTAAAACAATCTATATAAAATAAGACAATTTTTTCTTAAAATAAATTTAACAATACTCAATTTAAGTTTATTTCATTAATTAAAGGAATAATTCAAAACTCTTAAGCGTTAAGGATAAAATTATTAGGTAGTCTGAAGCCATATATTATAATTAACACATCACTCAGCCCCTATGGCTTTAGTTCGCTGTATTGATTGTGTTCACGCAAATGCAAACAACTGTCAATCTACTCTGAAATGACCACCCGGAACTCTTAAATACTTCATCGTTCACTGTAAATATAATATAAACCAGTACAAGGTAAATGGAAAAATTAACCTGTGAAGACCATTAATTTATGCATAATTAATGCACAATACTTATTTTTCCTACTTATTGAAGTCAATTTTCTGGAAAATAGTTACCTTTGATAGCTAATATGCTATGAAATAGAAAAAAGGAAATACTGTGGGTCAAATACTGCTCTTTTCCTATGCATTTGCATATCAAAAACTTTCAAATTACCATTCACTAAACTTTTTCTCTCGATTAATACTATTTTTCACTTCAAGCAAGTTTAACGCCTTCAAATTATCTTACGTATCATCGAATAAAATCGAAAACGAATATATTACATTCAGTAATCGCCAGTTAAAATTCAGAATATGCAGTTAAGTGATACAAAGGGAAATTTCCAGTTTTTTCCATATTTTTTTCAATATAAAAATTAAAGCAGACTTAAAACGACCAAAGTTTCTAAAAAGAAAACGAATGGAACATGAAATTTAATAAATTTCAAACAATACGTATGACAGACATATGAATAAATACTCCATGCAAACATACTTACTACAAATACTATGTTAGATTATTTTACATTGACTTATATGTATAATATATTTGTATGCAAATAGACTTACAACATATATTTTGTTATATTATACGACATTACTTGCTATTCTATTTTTTTCTGACAAGCACGCACCAGTCACTCATACGAGACACACGTGTTTTGTGGCGTACAAAATAAACTGCAAGCATCACGCGAGCCCCAACAATGTCTGTTATTGTTATGGCAAATTTATTACGTAAGGTTGTCTCACCCCTGACAAATACAATGGAATAACACGAAGATCTGCTGCCTCCCTTTCACTTTTTGTAGGTTTACAGGTTTGACCGTACCCCATCACGATTTCACACGAATATAATTAACTTCATGATTTCAAGTGGTATAATTATATTGTTTTCAAGATAGTTCTGTGATTATTTTAATAACCATTCTAATGTTCTTCATAGCTCGCAGGTTGATTGATTTATATTATTTTTTATATTCGTTTTTTTAAAGAATTAGAAATATTATTATTCTCTTGCGTGAATAGAATTCCTGTGCTTCAATTAGAGTCCAGAAGGCGATAGTGCTGATAATAGTACAACATGTTTATAATCTTTAAAAATACATTATAATTAAATATGTATAAGTCATTCAACTTTTTAGAATAAAAATATTAGAAGAGTTTAATTTTTTTCTTAAAAAAACCCTAAATGGTTAATAAGGAGTTGTTGTCGTAAAGTCGTAATTTAACTGATTACATCATGAAGTGCATGAGCTAATAACGGAAAACTATATTTTTCTATAATAATCAAGGCATGTGTCTAACGATATTAGGCACTTTAAGAAGTACCATTGGACACATATAATATCTATCGATTTACGTGTTGGTTCCAAATAATCTCGGTCACTTCATGAAGTGTAGGCGAGCCGGGTAGTTCATGAGGTGCCAGGACAGCACTACACATTTCATTAACCACCAAATTACAGCCACGACATGTGTCTGAAACTTAGAAACTGATTTGTGTTATTTTTTCATAATATTTCTGCTAATCTTTATGTTTGTTAGTCCTGTAATATTTGTGGTGTATTAATTTTACATGTTAAGATCCCCAAAAATTCAGCAAATCTAATCATAACACTTTAAAAAAAAATACCAAAATAATTTTATTTTTGATTGAACCACTCTTATATTTTTATCCGATAAACAAACATTTCATCTACAGAAAAAGGAAAAATGTCATGCTTTAGCTAACCTTTCCTACTAAATATTAATTCTCTTCTTCTGGTAAGGAGGTCACAGCAGCCATTAGCCTGTTTGACAGATGAGGGATTGACACGAAATTTCAGTTGATTGACACAGAAGGCTCTGAAGTTTTGCCATTTTACTGGGGAGGAATATACTTACTAGCTGAACAAAAACTAACCACCCAATTACAGCCACGACATGTGTCTGAAACTTAGGAACTGATTTGTGTTTCTTTTTTTCATAATATACCTGCTAATCGTTATGTTAGTTAATCATGTATATTTATAATGTAGTTATTTTAGACGTAAAAATCCCCATAAATTTGGCAAATCTAATTAAAATAATATTTTTATAAAAAAATACAAAATTAAATTTATATTTTGGGTTGAACTACTCTTATATTTATCCGATAAACAAACATTTAATCTGCAAAGAAAAAGAAAAAATGTCATGCTTTAGCCAACTTTACTTACTAAATATTAACTCTCTTCTTCTGGTAAGGAGGTCACAGCAGCCATTAGCCTGTTTGACAGATGAGGGATTGACACGAAATTTCAGTTGATTGACACAGAAGGCTCTGAAGTTTTGCCATTTTACTGGGGAGGAATTTACTTACTGGTTCAACAAAACATAGCTCAGATCAGGTTTGTTAACTTGTTTTTGAACTTATTTCCAAAGCTGGAGCCTCTTCATGATTGGCACTATTTGTAATCATATATGTTAAGTTTTTGGGGATTTTTGTATTTCCAAAAAATAAATACATAAACAAATTTATCGAAAATATTATTGCTACTAAGTTGTGGTAGTTTATGCAGTGAATTATACAGATAGTCTTTAACGAATCTGGCATTAATGAGCTCGTATATAGAAGATAGTATAAAGTATACAGCTTATATGACCTAGAATAATTCGTTGTACATAGTTGAAATCAAAAGTAAATACCACACTACTCTTGGGAGTGGAATTTCAGGTTATCCATAAGTCACTGAAGAAACATATGAATGATTATAACAAAACAGCGAAAGACTATTAAACAATATAAATTAAAACGAAAAAGGATTACATTTTAAGATAAAGTACATTTAGAAAATCATACCAAATCCAAACCCCATTATTACTCTTAATGAGTAAAATTTGCAGAATAGAATATGTTTAAAAAAAATTTTACCACAAAAAATTAGTTTTCTGTTGAAATTAACCGAGGTCAACTTATAAATACACTTTTTTATGATTTTATAATATATATTATTAATCTTATAAAAACTTAATATTAACTTGTTTTATATTTCCTCTCAAGTGCGTGTAATTGATTTTTGGAAGGTTGATTCTACGAATAGATTAATGGTTAATGTAACATCCCCTTAATGTCCCACCAGTTCAGGAGCTATTTACAGTAGCCTAAGTAAATGAAAATAGTTTCTAAAACGCCCGTCTTTTGTCTTAGCATAGTAAAGGTATTAAATCGTGGTTAACCATTTAAAAATTAACAAAAAGTTTTTCAATGGTAATGTTGGTAAATGATTTGAAAGTAAAAATACTGTACAACGGTCTGATATAACTGAAATTAATTTCCTTTTTAAGAGATTCCCCCATTTTGAATCATAGTATGCAAAATAACTGATAAATACCAATATAATGTTCTGGCAGAAAATTTACTGTGACGGTAATTAACGAAGGTAGCTCCTTTCTTGCAAGTGTAAGAACAGGAGAATTGATAAAATTGAACAAAGGATGGTTTATTAGCACATAAAAGGTAACTGAGGATCAATGGATGCTGCACTAATTACGCTAAAGATTAATTATTCAAGAAACCTTTGGATGAAAGGAGGTTATTGTCCGATGAATTTGTAATTGCTATGCTTGCAATTACATCAGCTGTACTCTTTTTTTTAGCTAATTAACGTAACCATGACCTAAATATAAAAATGACAAATGTCTGGCGTTGTTCCTCAATATTTTAAAATTGTGCTTTTCTGTATAAGGTGTAAGTTGTCTTCATTGCTGGACATAGTTTCAATTTCATTAAAGGGTAAACAATTACAATAAAACTTTAAAAATAGACTTATTTAGAGGACTGATTTAAAGTTAGCTCTATAATAGTGAGGTAACTAGTTGCAGTGTTAGCTTTAGCTAGTGAGTCGGTGGCGCTGTTGGTAGCGCACTCGGCCTAGGATCTATGTCGGCAGCGTCGCAGGTTCGAGACCAGACAATGCCACATAATTTTAGTAACTTTGTTTGATAACTTCCACGCACAGGCTTGAGGTCCATGTGGGGTAAAATGCAAGGTAAAAAGAGGCCACCACCCTCTTTTTTAAATAAGTTAAAAGTAATAAGACAATTAATCACCTGTGCTCAAAAAATGAGTCATCCTTAAACTATCTGGATTAATATAAATAATATATTGTAATGTTCAAATATTATTTTCTACAATACGTAGTAAATTAAACAGTCTATAGACTTTTACTATTATTAGTTTTCTGTAAGATAAAAATTAAAATGTCTTTTTTTGGTATTGACAATCAGATTTTGAGTAAAGAGGCTGCAGTATCTCTATGCATCGTAGAAATTAAGTATCCCAGAACTATTGGATAAGAAGTCAACTCCATACACTACTCTAATAATTAATCAGTCTGTTTAATTTGATAGAATGAAACAGAGCTGTGCTTTACAGTCGCAGTTTCATTTTAAACTGTAATAAAAATCTATGACACTGTCAAGGATGGGATATTCATAGACCCTAGATATGGTGCTGTACCTCACCAGTTATGTGGCATTAAATGCCGATGTACCCCGCAGTACCATTAGCTCCCCAGCATCTAGCGATGGCTAAATGACTATCTAAAGCACCCATTTACACTGGACCTCTCCAAGTGCACCTCAATAGACCTAAATCCCTTCGCTTAATACTGTAGTAGAATGATGTGGTTTAAATTGTGCACTAACATTCATATCAAACTGATTTGTTTGTAACGTCAGAATTGAGAATAAAATAAAAATTTATGTAATAATCTGTTATGTTTGATAATGAGGAGTAAACAAAATCCGTCTATAAAGTATGTAATTACAAACTTTAAACACAGGAATTACTATAGCTTTAATGACAGCTTAGATTTTTGAAAATGTCATTAAATCTGAACAAATCCTGAAAACATAATCATAAGTCATTTTATGTAATATATTGCCTCAACCCTTGAGATTTCGAAGTAAAATAATTTAATTGTTATTAAATATGATATTTTTAGTTTAACATCATGTTTAAAAAACTCTCCCTTTGACGCGGTCATCGCGCTCGCCAGGCAGCAGGAGGAGGAGCACCTTAAAAAGTGCTTCGACACCCTGGCTGTAATGAAGGCTGCGACCGCCCGGCAGAAGAACATTAGCAAGGACGTGCAGGATGGCATTGTCCAATTGGAGGCCAGTCTGCAGCACATTGTCCAGCTGAGGAGGTCGTGGCAGTCTTGTGAGACGGTGGCCGCGTCGACCCAGACGACTCCATCGCTGCGGGTCAAGGCTCAGCCGGCCGGTGGAAAGCGAGCCGCTTCTAGCCCCGCCCAACCGGAGGCAGAGAAAAAGCCGAAGGGAGACGGTCCAGCGGAGAAGTCGGACTCCGAAGCATGGACCGAGGTCGTTAAGAGGAAGGGTAAGAAGAAAGACCCTCTTCCAAATCCTAGAAGCCAGCCTGGCACCCAGGACAAGAAGAAGGCGCCGAGGAAGAAGTCCCGCAAGCAGCGGCCGGACGCTCTTCTCATCAAGCCGTCGGAGGGGAAATCCTACGCCGACGTGCTGGGCGAAATTCGCAGTAAAGCGAAGCCCGATGAGAAGGGCGCCGTCATCAAGGGCATGAGGAAGACCCGAGCCGGCGATCTTTTGGTCGAGCTCGGTGACGCCTCCAAAAGTAAAGCTGCCTTCAGCGAGGACTTGCAGACCATCTTGGGGGCGAACGCGACCGTCCGCGTTCTCGAACCCAAGTCGACGCTGGAGGTGAGGGACCTTGACGAGCTGACGACCGAGGCGGAGGTGACTGCTGCCGTCAAATCCGCCATCGGCGACAACGTCGAGGTGAAAACCTTCCTCTCAAAGGCGAACGCTCGGGGTCAGAAGGTGGCGATCCTCACGCTGGGAGCCAGGGCAGCTGCGAAGCTCCTGGAGAAGGGCCACCTGAAAGTCTGGTACGTGAGCTGTCGGGTGCGCGAGAAGCTCGTGGCTTCCAGATGTTTTAAATGTCTGGGGTTCGGTCACGTAGCTAATCGCTGCCCTGGACCCGATAGAAGCAAGCTCTGCTTCAAGTGCGGCGGCCAGGATCACAGGGCCAGCGCATGCAATGCAGCGTTGTCATGTGTCCTGTGTACAGAAGCCGGCTTGAAGGGCGACCAGGTCAAGCATTCCGCTGGGTCTGGTCGTTGCGGGCAGTACAGGCGGGCCATCCAGGAGCTTCGCCAAACACAAAAGAAATGATCAGTGTTCTGCAACTTAACATGCAGAGGAGCAGGACAGCAAACGACTTGCTGTTCCAATTCGCCACGGAGCAGGGTGCTGACCTACTGCTTCTCAGTGAGCAGTACCAGAACCGACGCTCCGCGCAGTGGTTCTCGGATCCCTCCGGCACTGCGGCGATATGGATCTTGGACCTCGGGAAGGTGCCTGTTCTCGATTCCGGATCGGGCAACGGCTTCGTTTGGGTGAGGAGCAGGGATTTCACCGTCTTCTCCTGTTACCTCACTCCTAACCAACCGATCGCAGACTACCGCCACATGGTCGATTCCATCGAGGATAAGATCATGAACACCTTTGGCGGGGTCATAGTCGGTGGCGATTTTAACGCCAAAGCCGTGGAATGGGGTTCCCCGCGGACCGACACTCGAGGTCGTTACGTCCTCGAGTCGGCTGCCAGGTCGGGCCTCTGTATCCTCAACACGGGCGGCATTTCCACCTTTCGCCGTCCGGGGTGCAGAGAGACGATCCCTGACATATCCCTTGCCTCTGAAGGGATTGTCCAGCGGATCTCCGACTGGCGTGTCTGCGAGGAGTATTCCTCTAGCGACCATCAGGGGATCCTCTTCAAGGTCCTTCCCGAGGGTGCGCGCTTGCGCGCTGAATCTGCTCCTCTGGCTCGACGCTGGAACACCAGTCGTCTGAGCAAAGACACTTTTAAAGAAGTAATCAAAAACCAGAGCATTGTGAATTTCACAGGTGCCGAAGATCTGGCAGCATCGACGATGCGTCTCATCGCGACCGCGTGTGAGCAGTCGATGCCCGGAGTTTCCCGCCGCCACAGGAAGAAGCCGGTTTACTGGTGGACGCCTGAAATCGCGGAACTCCGGAGGAGATGCCTTGGTCTCCGACGAGTTGCGCAGCGAGCCAGGAACCGCCCTGATGCAAATGCCAGATCGGCTGAGCACAGAGCGGCCCGCCGAGAGCTCCGCGGTGCCATCAACCGGAGTAAAGTCAGGTGCTGGAAACAGCTGTGTCAGGATATCGACAACGACCCCTGGGGGATGGGCTACAAACTTGTAACCCAGAAGCTAGGGGCTCGCTCACCACCTGCGGTCATGGAACCACAAGCCATGGCCGCCGTCGTCGACACACTGTTTCCCAGCCACCCAGTTCGGCCAGTCAGGGAATTCGGAGAGGTAGGCGCCTTCCCAGTCTTCCGGGAAGAGGAACTCACCGCCGCCGTCCGATCCCTACGACCCAGAAGAGCGCCCGGTCCCGATGGCATTCCGGCGGAGGTGCTCAAGCTCGCTGCGGAGGTGAATCCAAGGCTTCTGCTCGATATGTTCAACGCGTGTCTGGCGGAAGGCGTTTTCTTTTCTTCGTGGAAGGTTGCCCGCCTTGTTCTTATCCCGAAGGCGAAGAGCACACCGGGGACCCCTTCTTCTTTCCGACCCCTGTGTATGCTCGACACGGCCGGGAAAGTGCTTGAGAAGCTCCTGCGCGTCAGGCTGACCGAGGCCATCGTCTCTGCGGGGGACTTGTCCCCGCAGCAGTACGGCTTCAGATCCGGCCGCTCTACCATCGACGCTATCCAGGAGGTAGTTGAGGCAGTGCGGAGGGCGGAGGATCACAACCATTGGTCGCGCCGCGTGGTCCTTCTCGTCACGCTCGACGTGAAGAACGCTTTTAACTCCGCCAGGTGGAGCGATATGCTGTGGGCGCTTGAGCATACGTTCCAAGTTCCCTCCTACCTCCTGCGTATGATAGAAGCGTATCTGTCAGACCGCGTTCTGTTGTACGACACGACCGAAGGTCAGCGGCGCATTCCCATCACTTCCGGGGCTGCGCAGGGGTCCATTCTCGGACCAGATCTCTGGAACGTGTCCTACGACAGCTTGCTGAGGCTAGACATGCCCGATGAGACCCGCCTCGTTGGCTATGCTGACGATGTCGCTGCCTTGATCGCTGCGAGGAACGTCGAGCAGGCAAAACTGAGGCTCAGCGTAGTGATGGCCAAGGTCAACGGGTGGATGCGAGATCACGGCTTGTCCCTGGCTATCAGTAAGACGGAGATCGTCGTCCTCACCAAAAAGAGGATTAACACCGTGTTCCCGGTGCAGATAGGTGACGTCACACTCGAGACTAAGCCTGCTGCAAAGTACCTGGGAGTCATGGTCGACAGCAGACTGTCTTTCGGCGAGCAGATCCAGCGCGCTGCCGACAAAGCCGCTAAGGGTGTCGCTGCCCTTGGTAGGCTTATGCCCAATGTCGGCGGTCCTCGTTCCTGCAAGCGCCGTCTGCTCATGACTGCCGTCCAGTCAGTCTTGCTGTACGGGGCGGAGGTATGGGCTCACGCACTCGAGAAGCGAGTCTTCCGAGACCGGCTTGCCCGAGTCCAGCGTCGAGGAGCTCTGCGGGTCGCTTCGGCCTACCGCACAGTCTCCGAGCCTGCTGTGATGGTGATCGCCGGAGTCATCCCCGTCCTCTTCCTCGCGAGGGAGAGGCAGGCGATTTACCGGAGGAGGCCTGAAGTGGGCCGGGAAACAGCTGCCAGGGAAGAGCGCGATCGCAGCTTCGACTCTTGGCAGCGCGACTGGGAAGCCGAGCCGAGGGGACGTTGGACCTTCCAGCTCATACCTTCCGTCCGACCATGGCTGGAGCGGCAGCACGGCGAGGTCGATTACTACGTGACCCAGTTTCTTTCTGGACACGGGTACTTCCGAGCCTATCTGCACCGGATGGGCAAAGTCGCCAGCCCGGACTGTCTGTATTGCCCCGGCATCCCAGATACGTCCGAGCACACCTTCTTTCAGTGCGACCGTTGGCACGTCCGCCGAGCCTCACTTTCATCTGAGATCGGCGTGACCGTCAGCCCAAACAACATCGTCGGAGCTATGCTCCAGGGAGAGGGCAACTGGAACTGTGTCCAGCACTACGTCCAGGCCATTCTTCGGGCGAAAAAGGTCGACCTCGATCGGCCTTAATCCTCAGCATTTCCCCACGGAGGTTGCCCTAGCGGCGTAATATCAAAGGCCTAGCCCGAAGTAATGTGTGGAACAGTTCCAGGCTAGTGTCCTCGGTGCCGAGGGAGGTGGTTTAGTCGGTAGTTCACGGGACATCGAGCTCGTGGGAGTCCGACACTACTGAGGGGACAACGAGCCCCTCAGTGTGCGTAAACGCATTCCACCTCCTACCCAAAAAAAAAAAAAAAAAAAAAAAAAAAAAAAAAAGTTTAACATCATGATTGTGATTTGATTTTTGTTACTGATTACATTTGTTTGATCATCCTATTCGGGACTAATAAGTATTCGGGCCTTTAAGATTCGCTTTGTTACCCATAACTGAGAAAATATGATTAATGGATTTGTCATACAAAAACCATCTCGTTTACCCCCTTACTCGCTTAGAGCTGTTTATACAAGTATTTCATTTAAAAAACTCTTAGCACATTAGACTAATCAAATTTCGAACGCGCGTGCGGAGATTCAACTTGCCGTCCCCGCTACTCCACTCCACAAGAATCCCTTGAGCACAAAATAATGGAATTGCTATGGTTTAGTGTTTCGTCCCCTTCCACACTTTATTCAAGGAACCGCCACCGTCGCTGTTTTATAACACCATGCTTGCTGTTATGAAACGATATACTGTATTCATTTGAAATTTTATTTGTAAAGCGAAAATTATGATCTAAAAGTGTATAGAAGAAAACATATTAATCATCCATCATCAAACGTGTGGTTGCCTAAATACACATGTTATGCGTCAACGTTTTAGTTTACAAGACACAGATACACAGCCAACTAAGCATAAAAAAATGCAATGAAATCATAAAAATCCATTATTTTCTTAATTAAATGGATCTACAAAACAATTATATAAATTATTTATAAAATATTTAAGGATGATGCTGTAGTGCTTGTGACAATATTTGAACGTGGGATCGTCGCTGATTTAACCCTCACAGCCGTTCCATTTTCGTCGACGCGGGCAACCTCATAGCGTACATTGCTCTCCGACCAACTGAATTCAGCATTCCCTACCAAATAACCCCTTACAAATCAAAATAAATAAAAAAAATATTCAAAATAAAGTATATAAATCAAAATGCTTATAACAAAATCAATGCCCCTTATAAATCAAAATTTTCATTAACAAATTTCTACAATGGCGCTTTTTAATCAGAATGGTGATTGGCTAGCTTGTTTTAAGTTAAGGTGGTGCAGTCGAAACTTTTTATGATACGTTTTCTTCTATTTTATGTTACTGATTATAAGAAAGTTCCGAGGAACTAAAACAAATTTTTTAGATGTACAATTTATGAGACACAGATGTCAAAAGTGTAATAATGGGGCGAAAATTACCATCATTCTTGCATCATTCACGAAGACACGGTTTAACCTACAGAGCCTATATTTGGGAATTATTTATGATTAATGAGCGTCTTAAACCTAACATCAAGGAAATTAAAAAATAAATAAACAATTTTCAATGTTGTTGGAAAATAATCTTTCCCTCCGTTTTCATAAGTGTCAAATCATTTAAAATTAAGTCATTTTTTAGGCCAAATGATTCCGTACTGTGTCCCAAAAAATTAAATTTTTATAATTTAAACTTTCTCCAGGAATGTTGCACAAACAAACTGAACTTAACTTCTGCATAATTTGGTTAGGCAACCCGCATTCAACAAAAGAATGCTACTAGAACATTCTTATGACACATCCCAATCACATGCACTGAAAAAAGTTAAGAAAAATAAAGTTAAAATCATTAGACTGTCATGCTGTCTGGCGGAATAGTTTGTTCCTAACGGCGCCCGCACAAACTTAAGGATAAAATATATACTAATTACAGCTCTATTTGTAAAAAAAAATCAACCACCCCCCTTCTAAAAAATCTCTAATTTTTCAGAATGTTGTTAACCCGTTGTTAGCTGATTCTTACCTCATTAAAGGAAACCTATGTACACTTCCAGGGTTCTAGGCTAAGTATTTGGGCAGTGCAGCGCTGCGTTGGTGAAATCGACAATGATACATTGGATTTTATTATTGCCAATTGATTAAAAGTACTCCATATAAAAAACGAGTTTGATAATGAATCATTTTTAACAGTCATAAATAATATATAAATTGGTAGTTTCCATATGAAGTTCGATGATTAAACTATTTCTACTACATTCATAATATGCTTAAAACAAAGCAAGATATATTTTTCCATGCTATAGGTGTAATAATTATAATTATCCCATATCTAATAGTAAATAGGCTTATTATTACAAAATATAAAAAAACTATTGTTTGAGTAGCGTGTTTTATGCATTTGTGAGTGAAACAAAACCTGTAAACGTCAACAAGTAACATAACAGGGTGCGAATATTGCAGAATAACAAGCTAGTTACAGTTGTTTGACAAACAAGTTGCCTGCTTTAACAATACCATTCACATCCGACAGAATTTCAATCTTACTTCTAATTAACTGATCCACCAATATATGTAGCCTTCAAGGAGGATTTAAAATATGACGTTAGTTATTTTAAACTATTTTCATATTTTTTTGTAGAATCGTACATGACGTGTTAGTTCCATGCTGCTATTCAAACGGGTTTTATTAATTTTATACACGAATGACGAAGTTTGAAATACACGTTTTCTAACTTATTTCCAGAATTTTTCTTACCAGTAAATGTGTTTATTTTATTTTTTATTTCGTCTGAGTTCTAGTTTAACAAAGGCTGTTTGGGCCTGACTTGACTTCACTCTTCAGAAATTTCATGACAAAATCGCTGAAAAATGTATTAATATTAAAAAAATAATTGCTATAAAGTTTGACTTAACCGGTTATTATAAGCTTTGAGTTTAAAAGCACGATTTTAAAACAGTTTTACTTTTAATCCACATTAAAAAATGAGAGCATTTGCAAACAATTTATTTGTGTATGCTGGTTTGTAAATGCTTAAAACCCCTCTACAATGTTCATTCTGAAACAATACCGATCCAACCGACCGATTCTGTCTGTTCGGGAAAAGGAGCTTTGCTCGGTTGAAATGAAAATAACCTGAATATGAATCAGATGTTTGTTGGTTAAAACGAACATAACGATAACACGGTATTTTCGAAGGGCTTCTGGACGGAAACAGGGGTATTCCCAGTCTTGTGACCCGCTCCAATTAGTTTCTCAATTACGTTACATACAATATTGTATAATAATATTAAATAACAAATGCAATAAGTAAGTTAGATTTTTATTCTTAAATCCTGATGATCCCTCTATGTTGTAGCAAATTCACAGCCTATTGTATAATCCCTTACACTTATAACAGTTGAAACGATGATACAATTGCGTTTGCAATTGTGAAGACAAGTCTAACCTGTGTTATCGTTTAGTATCAGGATTTAAACAAAACATGACTGGCCTTTTTTACCCTTCCAGATCGAATTAATCCCATACCTAAACACATTTTTTGTGCTCCTTGCAATTAATTCCAAGTTGAAATCTCAGATTTGCTAAAATGGCTTTCTTAGTTCCCGTTCAAACTTTTAAGAATAATTTTTTTCAACGCACGCCTCAGTGCCATAATATTAGGAAAGTAAAAACCCAGACACATTTTTGAAATGGAGATTCGTCATAAACGAAGAGGTGGGCTCGGGTCACGTCGCTATTTTATGGGACGAGGACCTCCGCAATTGAGAGCAATAAACGCCTCACACGCTGATGTATATTGACGTCCGGAAAAATATGTACATGTTTACTTTCTCCACCATATACAAATATTTTTTTTTTAAAATCGTAAAATTTGTTCGTAATAATTTACGAATTTGAGTTGTTTGTGGAATTATTCGTTTTAGTGCTTCCTGAATCCATTAAAGAGTAGTTTTCGGAGTGGTTCTGTCCGTTCGTGTGGGTGTGAGTGAGAGGTTGTGTATGTGGATGTGTGTGTATGTAAAAAAGCCAGAGACAACACCAATGGTCCGATTTTTATGTTATTTGGCAGGTATTTATAAAGCCGTGATATCTCCTAGCGTATTTTTAATTTTTTGAGTTTTTGATTTTTAAGGGTATTCACACCATGAAAACCCATATAAAACCAAATTTCTCAAAAAATGCTTAGACGAACTTGCTAACAATTTAAGGTTTTTGTGCTTAAGACGACAAACAAAATGACACCACCCGCATGTCAGGGAAAATACAGCTTCCGAAGTTAAAGTGTTGATATGCTAGCAAGCATTAAATTCGGCTTGAGTAAATAAATAATCCCGTATTTTCAATAATTAGTCTGCTTCAATTAATTGCTTGCCGAGATTTATATTTCATTTCAAGCGGTAAACGCTGTACGTTGTCTAATGATAGTATGGCAAATATTCAAAAACCTATTTCATCATTAATTGCTAACCGCTTTTGATAAAATTTGGTATGTATTTGTGGGATAACTGTACATTTATTTCATATCATTGTAGATTTTCTTACTTGAAGGGAGAAAGTATGTGTAAGTTTGCTGATACCATTTATTTGTACGAAGATATTTATATTTATGTGTATTTTAAAAATATTAATACGGATACAGTGACTGTTTTTCCGATTCTCGCAACACTTGTTTTATCATAGTTTTATCAGCATTCATTGTCAATGTAAATCTTCGCTGTATCATAGTTATCTAGAGGATGGCCATTAATCAGCACTTTGAGTATTGCGGTGTTTGAAATATTTTTTCTAACACTAAGTGGCAACTATTTAACTAACGTGAGGGATGTAGAAAGTTCTTAAAATCGTTAAGTTCTGGGACTAAGTAGCTGCCATGCCGTGCTATGCCACCTCAGTCTTGTTTAATGTCTGGCCTAAAAACGTAAATGCTGCATTCAATAGTTAGTCTGTTGTCCTATTCAGATTCTAACTACTACTTTGTTATAATAAATCAGGTACAAGAAAAACCAAAAATCCTTGACATTGGTTCTTTTAAATCATGTTCTGATAAGGCCCCAAAACAATTTTGGAACGCAATCACCATTTTGTCCACCTTGTAATTCAATGTTAAACTTCTAAACTAATGTACTCTCTTAAATTCCGTTAAATTGTTTACATTTATGCTGGACATTTATTGGGGAACTCACCACCTTCAGGTTATTTATGGCGTTTGGTCCTATGGTGAAGATTTTGTTGGTAAAAATCCTCTTGTCAATATTAAAAATAACAGTCACAAAACACATACACACACACGAAAAACACATAAACGCCACGAAACGAAGTACATTGTTTACATTTATTTCCAAACGAACGCCTCGTAACAGCAATTAGATCACTTCATGTTGGTACTGTATTTGGCGAGTATAGAAATGCAGGACCTCGGACTACGAGGCTGGTCCTTGTAGACAAGAGGACACAATTGTGTGTTGCCGTGGAAAGGACACTCACACCAACCTCGTAATTAACTCATACCACAGTCTCTCTTACTTCTGGATTTATGTTCTTACTGCCTACCATTGCTTCAGTGCAAAACTAGATTTTGTAGTTGCTATGCAAATGTTAACAACTAAAAAAAGTTTTATAATTTATTCACTAAATGATTTAAAACACTAAAATTTATTCATGACGAATTGCCTCCTGAATCGTGTTTTGAATAATATAACAGGTTACTAACCTTGATTCGTCAACGATTCACACAGTATTCCTTATGGTTACTCTGAGTTTCGGCTACATGTAGCCATTTTCAAACTAAAACATCAAACTTTTTCCTTCATCATTTGAGGGTCGTCATATAATCTTAGGGTCGTGATAACACGCCTGCTAGATAAACCAGTTCGATATAGTGCACGGCTGGCCGGAACAAGTGATTAAATGTTGATTATTTTAAGTTTATGTGTTAAATGTGGAATTTTAAAAGTATGACGACCCTCAAATGATGAAGGAAAAAGTTTGATGTTTTGGTTTGAAAATGGCTACATGTAGCCGAAACTCAGAGTAACCATAAGGGTATTGTGTGAATCGTTGACGAATCAAGGTTAGCAACCTGTTATATTATACTAAAATGCATCTCGCAAACTTTTGTAAATTTCAAAATACCGTATTATATCTTAATTTAAATTGTATAAATGTTCTAGAGGAAAAATAGATTTCAGTCTCTTTTTATAAGTTCAAAGTGGATTAGCACTGCAAGACTTTACGTATAAGGTGTGATTAACATTTTTTCAGTCATCTATATTCATCTCTAATTGTATGAATACAAAGAAATTTCTACTTGATTACATTACCTTTTTTAACAGTAAATCGTAATGTTGTTCATGATTTATAATATAATCTTCTGTAACCAGTCAAACATTTTCTAAAACCACAATTTAGAAAGAGTTTTTATGAGGCCTTTTAATAAAGCACGAGGTCACTATCATAATGGACCTTTAATAGCAGCTTCATAAATAGCTTTTATGGGTTATGAAGACTGAAAGCAGGCATTGTAGAAGAAGAAATAAGATATTCAAACAGCCACGCTCAACTGTTTTATTTCGAGACTGTGAATTGCTCCTGTGAGAGTTTTATTGCTAAAGGGTGTTTGAACATAATCAAGTTGTATTGAATATATTTAGAACACTTAAAAAAATACCTTAAAAGTATAATTAAATATTGTTCTTCAATAAAGGTGATTGAATAATTCGTTATATAAAGAAAAAAATATAATATTTATATTTACTAAAACGTCCCTTCTTACATTTCTTTTTATATGTAAGCAAATAATAACTTTTACAGGTTTTATGACTTTTTTGCTCTCTTTAGGATTAGAACAGAGCTGAAATTGAACTTGCACTTTTTGATAATTTTTAAATCTCACTTTCATTACTATTTCGGGTGAGCAAAAAACAATTTACCCAAGTTTTGGGACATTGGTGTATTAAGCTACAAATCGGCGAAAAAACCCCAGAAACGACAAAGGTAAACTAAGACATTATGTAAAACTTAATCGTGTATAACATTTAAGTACTCAATTAACTCACTTTGTTCAGGTGACTAACAGGACGATTAAAATGACTTGGCTCTTGTCCTCCGTAGGCCCGATGTTAAAATTAGCATTACCCTCATAGATGGACTGGGTCACGCATTTCGACTTGACCTATATCCGTATCCGCAGCTTTCTCGGCTTCAAGTGGTGTCGGTGGCGCGGTCCTTTACTGTGTTTAATGCCTCAGATCTCACGATAGTAGCTGATGACAGGCTACCTGATCTGATTTCTGTTTATGTGTACGTTAAAGTAGGTCGCGTTTCGTGTTATTTGTCGGCCTAAATTCTCATTGGTTTTATTTTGCTCCCGTAATAAATATAACTGTAAATGAGTATTTTTTCTTCGAGAATGAGCTATGTTTTTAATTTGTGACCTAGAAAATGTGATTTTATTATTGAATTACTGATATCACGGATAATGCTGTTGCCACACGCGCATATCATTTTTAATATACATTGTTTATTTTTTATCTGGAAGTGACAATAAGAAATAAAACTAAGGTAAAACATAAATTATATAGTAGTTAAATGCAGGAATAAATACCCCGGTTGCAGCAGACCTGCTACTCAGCGAATTTCAAATGCAAAACAACATATTTCAATCCAAAATAGCGAAATTTTACATGTTTTTGAAACCTCCATAAGAATAACATGGTAAATGAGTATGCAGGTTTGCTGCTACGGGTATATTAAAACTGGGTGGTTTTAATTCAATAATTAGTAGATCTGAACTAGAAGAAGCCATTTACCAAGTTTCATCAAGATATGTTGAGAAATAAGCAAGATATAGATTTTTTCTTATTCCCCATAAGGTTAACATTGGGACAACGTACTGTGTTTACCACTTTCAATATCTCGGTAACAAATGGACATAGAGAAGTGATTCATAATACTAAATTGTTTATTTTTTTGAGCTGAATTCAATGGTGCCAAAATTTTTTTATTATTTTTATTTTTTATATAAAAAACTCAAAATACCCATTTTTGGGGGGCTTTACCCCCCTTTGCTCCCCCTTCCAGTAGTCCGATCGGGCTGGTTTTCGAACTCGTCCGAATAATCACTACTTAAAACGTCTGTGCCAAATTTCATTCAGATTGGACCATTTTTACGGCCGCTATCGTGCTTAAAGACACACACACACACACACACACACACACACACACACACACACACACACACACACACACACACACACACACACACACACACACACACACATATATATATAAATGAACGAATAGTGTTTTTTGCTTCTGGGGGCCCCAAAACGAAAAGTTATCATGGTCTCGGGCTTAGGTCTTACCATGAGTACTACGTTAACAGCTTCTTCCCTGTAGGGGAAATTCGCTAAAAATATAACTGTGGGATTTCCTGATCTTATTTTCTTAAATAATCATTATATGTCTTTGTTTTTATTTTAATGAAAAAAGTCAAAATTTTTTGATTGCAGGCAAGACGGCAAAATGTATGGAACTTATGAGCATAACTAATTTTGAAAGTATATATCGAATTTTTTTTATTTTAAATTTAATTTTAAATTGACTTTATTAAAATTTAAATAATAACTTCTAGAAATAATCATCATTACAATGCTAAGCTCCACAGTTTATTCAAACATTATTTGCTTTTACTGTTAATTAATGTGTCTTCCTGTAGAGTATATACATTGATATTTAATTTTTCTTTTTGATGTATGAACCTTTGAACCGATTCACTGAACCATTGAAATGTTTTACTTGACCTTTAAGTTTATGTAATATTTTCTCGATCTTTAACTATCTTTATTCATTATGTCATTGTATAGCGAATATATTAGCCATATTAATACAAAGCTTATTTTGATGATTACATCGTAAAGAGCATTTGCTATAAACATTTTTGAATTCGTTTTCTGAAAGTACACTACACCATTTTATTGCATGTACTCGTAAAAACATTTAAGCTAAAGATGAGCAGTCATTTACCAGCGGTAAACTGAAGGAAGTCTTGTATCATTAAACAACGGCATCAAACTTTAGATGAGGTTTCCCCGAGATGGGGAATCAACGTTAATTATTCCTCGTTTCCGCAGTTTTATTGCTTACGTCTTAACACTGTTTTTTTTATTGAGGAGGTTTTGCTATTTGATTATTGAAAGTGTATTTCATTATATTATTTTTTAATTGTGATTTGTTTTGGATTGTTTTTAACACTAATTGAAAATTTCTCATCCAGGGCCAAATTTAGGTTTTGTAAGGTCGACATCATGTTTCAAGTTTAAGGTGTAGCTGATATCTAGCTAATGGGTCGGTAATATATTATCTGGTCAATGTAAAATGAGCCATATATTCTAACGTATAATTTTAAAATAACATTTGAAACCTAAAAGGAATGTAAAGTACACTTTTTTTACAGTAGGATAAAAAAAGTTTAATCAATTGTAATATTTTTAAGCTTACTACTTTCGAAACACCAATATGAACACGTAATAATATAATTCCTGATTTACATGGTATTTTTGAATATTTCAGTTAAGACCAATTTCGTAAATATAAGAACAACAATTTGTTTGTTAAAAAAATACCCATAATTATAGTTAATGTCTTTTATTTGAAATACAATATAAAAAACAAAACAAAACAGTAAAAGCTTAGTAATGAAATCACGTTTCATCCACCGTTATAAGTAATGGTTATTAAAATATGGTACATAGATGTACCTTTAATCAAGATTTTCTCATACTTAGTCATATTATAAATAAACAAATAAATATTTATTCTACAAAACACTGAACGTTCAATATTTATGCTCTAAATTAATAGTTAATTATGATTACATTTTATATTTAAAATTTAATCGCCTTACGCATAGTTATGTAAATAAAAGTTTTGATCATGTTTATGGCCAAGTAAAACAAACTTATCTTATAATTTTTTTTATTGATTGACGATGCTGATGGTTTCAATTTCAAACCTACTTTTCGAATACTATACTTATAAAACCAACACAAGTTTTACCACTAGAAACCGTTATATGTTACAGATGAAAAATTCTCAGCTAGTTACGTCTTTTAAATATTTTTTAGCATTAAAATCAAAGATTTCAGGAGAAACTAGTAAAATGTTTTAAACATAGATTTTTGTCCTGAGCAGAGTGTCGTAGGAGCTAAAACAAAGGAATGCTGGAGGAGAATGCACACCTCCAGCATGTGTGTATGTATATGTGTATGTATGTATGTACATGTGTATGTTTGAGCTGGATTGATATTTCCAAGCTGCAAATTTAAACTCAGCGGCTATCCCGAGAGATTATTATTGTTAGACTTGACAAAAATCTCCTGTATTTATAAATAAGTGATTCTGTGAACTGTGAGATACCTTGTTGTGCATCTTTTTAAAAACGCACGACTGGTAATGACTCTGTACTTTTCCTTAAATAATTTTCAAATTTAAAACAATGATTGAAATCTAAATAATTTTTTTACCTCAAATTCCCATTGCCATGCGCAAAGGCAATGCAATCAGCAGATCAATTTTTTTTAATTTTTTCTGTCACTCATTCGTTATTTCCAAAATCACCCTTATTCTCTTGTCTTAAAGGAAAATATTACTAAATTTATTTCAGCACGCAATTGTAACTTTTTGAAATTTAGACCATCTTTAGATTCTTTATAAAAGACGGAATTTTCAAGAATTGAGTAGAGAGGTTTAAGGATAATATTCCGTGAATCGGTGGCGCGAGCATAGTCAGTGCCAGTCAGATCTGTATGATAGCTAATACATTTATACTAATGTTGGATAATTGTTTTACCCACATACAAAATCAATGGTTTCATTAAAGAAAAAATATTCTTCAATTTTTAACCAATATTCGTGTTAACAGTTGCCACTATGCAATGCCAAATATTATCTCTAGTTGTTTAGGGTAGCAAAAAAACCCAGAATTCGTCGATCGTAAGTAAGCAAGTTACAAAAATTAAATTAATAATTTTAAATTTAATGCAGGTTGAATGCATTCCTTATGTATGTTTTAAGTTCCTTAAAGGTAGTTAGTTTGATTAAATATTAAAATTATTAACGCCCAATTAGCCATCGCTTGTTTTAA
This sequence comes from Flexamia atlantica, assembly GCA_035578135.1. Taxonomy (NCBI): domain Eukaryota; kingdom Metazoa; phylum Arthropoda; class Insecta; order Hemiptera; family Cicadellidae; genus Flexamia; species Flexamia atlantica. The sequence goes on along the minus strand of JAQJVK010000026.1, from coordinate 6,752,962 downwards.
AGCCTTTTTTAACGATACTTCATTGAAACTTCATCATAAAAAATCAAATAACATAAAGTAAACTACAGTTTAACTTTTCATTTAATATAAATAAGTAATATATCTACCTACGTGAGCACGCTATTTTAAATATTGGAAATTATTCAATATATATCGGTGAAACACTGAGAGAAGAAAGAAAATAGTTAAAGGATAAATTGCTATTTAGGACGATGGGATACTAGACGTATTGATAAAACGCTTCCCTTGTAGGTATAAGACAAAGCCTTGAGCAACAAGTGAGGGCTCTCGCTCATTAGAGGCTGATCTGTTTTATCTTCCCTTCCTGCTCTTAAGATCCCCTTAATTCCAAAACGGATCGTTGCTTAAGCACGATTATCGGATTTAGTTTCATCATGGAACATATTTAGTTATAGTTAATCCAAATTAAATAAAATCCAAGGATGTGAGAAAAAATGTACATGTAGATTGTTTAGTTGTAGAATTGTTTCGTTTGAAAACAAAACTACAACCAAATGGTTACTCGTTGGTAAAGAGTAGATCTTTTTCACTACTGAAAGAGGTGTTACGACGTTGGGAGCATTCGTTTCCTTTAGTTAACCAATCATAACTCAGGAATCTTCTGATAATTTTCAATTTTATTTGATCATTTACAAGGTTAACTAAATCAACATAGACAATTTGATAGTATATTATATTATTATATTGCGTATTTATAATAAAATATTTGTTTCAGGTATGAATAATTATCAGAGAAAAAGTCTCCTACGATGTCGTAAGTCCAAAAAAAACGTAGGAAAACATGTAAACATAAAATAATTTCAGTAACAATAAAGTTCAAATAATTTCTTTTTCTAACAAACAAAAAATGTATGTAAGATATTGTTGAACAAAATTTAATTAAAATCATAGTCTAAAACTTTTTAAATATAAAGCTCTACTAACTTACGTCAGATGTTATATAATTACTAAAAGGACTAGCTATTTATTGATTTAGCATTTAAACGCCACTGACCAGTTTATTTAATCACCTGTTATTTTCTCTAGAATGTAAACCTTCATAGTTTAATTCGTACCATAGTTTACTAGGTTATTTAAATTTATAATGAACAAAATTGTAAAATTACTTTAATTTTTTGTCTTTAATTTTACAAAGATCATAAATGAACTGATACTAATTTAGATTTACTGCGAAAGAGATCTTCGGAGCAACAAGTGACACAGCTCGTTGGCTTTCATTAAGGACCTCATTTATCCCACCCTCGATTTTTCTGTTCACCTTAAACTTGTCATATCGCAGATGAATAAACAGTCAATAAAATATGCTTTATAATAAACACTCAATAAAATATGCTCTCTTTAGTAAACAAGTAATCCTTTGCCAATAAATTGATTCAGACATTTCATTCATTTTCTTGTTCGTAAATAATACCATGTAGCCATGTAATTATTTTTTAACGTGAAGTAAACTTTAAATTCTTTCGTTAAAATATTTGTACTCTTTAAAGATTACGAAAGATCTAATTTTTTAATTGTAAAAAAAAACTATTCTTGTTCAAATTTAAAGATTTTGATAAAACTGCTTGAGCTTTTATTGAACTTAGAAATAAAAAATTAACTTTTTGTAAAAAAATACAAGCCTTGTAACGATTATATAATAAACATTCATCGAATATTTAAAATACTATTAGGTTCTTCTTATTATTCATTGAACACTATTACTATAAAATTTACATGAAAATAATGAAAATACATCCTCAATTATAATCTAAGCATGTATTTAAGCAGATAAAACATTGCCTACCGAAAGAAGCATGGAATCAATATACATTGCTGAAAACAATATCTTTTAATCCTGGTTATTGTTTTATACAATTTTACACTCCAAATGTCATTGATTATTTACTACTATAATAACATACTATCTCGTTTATTTTTTGTTTCTACATTTCCTAACTGATAACTAGAATAGTTACATAATACAATGAAATAATGTAATGAAAGACTCTTTTTCGAGGTAAACAAAGATACTTGAAAAGACAGTTACATCAACAGTCAAGGGTGCGTTTGATGGGCAGTTGTTGACTTTATGCATCAACATCGATCAATACCTCGGCTTTAGCGTTTATAGCTTCATATCCGCGCCTACCTTTAAGGTACAATAATTGTTCATTTCATTACTGTTAGGAATTTTTGTGTATCCTAGGACTAAAAGGTTTAAATTTGGTTTCATCATTACATGGTTATTAGCTTTTTAAACACAAATGAATTAACTAATTAGTTAGTTAAGGTAATCAATCAAAGTGTTTTGGCAAGGAATTTTTAACATGTAAAAATAGTAGACGATGTTTTGTAAAAATAGTTTTTCACAGGGTTTTTTGTAATTTTGACGTTTACAAAAAAAAAATGTAAATTAGCAATGCATTTATAATTTACCTGTAATTTAGTCTTGCAGCCGATGTCAGTATTGTCATATTAAAATTCCGGAATATCTACAACGAGGTCTTCATTTTAGTGGCAGGACAAACGAATTGAAAATATTAACTAAAGCTTGGCGAGTTTGGTTGACTGAGTTCCTGGAATATAATCTTGACAAATTACTATTTATATTATTAAAAAAAATAGTTCCATTAAAAATTAATTATTATTAAATTCTAAATAATTCTACTTTAGATTATTATAATCATAAAATATATTATTATTATGTTCTTTTATTGAATGTTTTTAATAAGGATATTAGATTTTTGTTAATATGATATTGATCAAGTTGAAATTCATCCTACCTGAATCAGCTAAACTAGAGATCACCCGCTCCACAATATTTCCAACTATCAATTATGCAATCCCAGTCTTTGGAAATAGTCTTTTCCGTGAAAACATCACACTCCTCACGAGGCTTCAAAATGCCTCACTGAGATTTCTATAACGTCAAAAAATTCGATCATATCAGTGATTTCAGGGAAAGAGCTGAAGTACAGGGCATTGTCCAATGCTGGAAAACTCAAACCGCACAACTTGTTCATAGGGTACTTCTGTCAGGAAGGCCTGTGTAGTGTGTATCTGGGGAGGAAGTTGGTCTACCGAAGCGATATGAGCCTGCGAAGCACAAGGCAGAACTGCCAATTGCAGCTCCCGCGAATTAGATTGGAAAAGGGAAAAACATATTTTCATTTTTTGGGCCCGAGGTTTATAATGCGCCGCCTCCGACCATCAAGGGCAGCAGCTACATGCAATTCAAGAAAAAAATAAAAGACCAGTCTTTTAAAGTTGTTATTTTACAGTTTATGTTAGTGTTCTTTAGCATCATATGTATATTTGAAGTTGTCTTGTAAAGCAGAGTGTAAACGTTGAAGAACGCTTGAAAAAAAAAGACATTATTTATTTATCTATTAAGTATGATGTCTGTTTTTACACAATAAACTATACGAAAAGTTACATATTATGTTTTTACTTGTTTTTAAATCATACATACTTGACAATGAGTAGAATAAACCCTTTAACTCTAACTGATTATTATTAATACTATCTCAATCTACAAGACGCTGCCTTTCATCTACAAGACGCTGTCTTGCCTAAACCAGTCTAGTATCTGCGTGTGACAGGATGAAAGGGAGGATGAGGCAGATTGTTTCGAAGTCAGACCAGTGTAATAAGGCGTACATCTACACTGCACACATAAATTCCTTGCAGCTCTGAACATTGAAAAAGTGTCCTTAATATTGTTTTTCTATTGTGGTGACTCTTGCTAATACATTATTTAGATTTCAAGCGAAATCCAAATATGATGAAAAGAGATTGGTCTAATTGGACCATATCAGACCAATCAACCAGTAACCATATTTGGATCAATCAGATTTGTTCTATTCAAATTCATTGAAAATATGTACACATGTACTGAAAAAGATGTACATGTTTTTTTTTCAAGTTTAGCTCAAACATACATTATTGAAGGAAAATAATCGCTTAGTAATAAAATTAAGATTCAATTAAAAAGAATAAAGACAAAAATATAAAGTCGTTTTAAATTGTTAACGGATTATTTAAAGAATCAGTTCAAACATAATATACATATATCTCAGGGATTTTCTTCATAATATTTTATGCTTTAAAATGTAAAAATAGCTTTACATATATTGCCGAAAACAAAGTTATAAACTTTACTTTGTCTCAGTTTTAAGACCTATAAAAGTTACGACTTAAGTGACTTCCCCTGTCTTTCCCTTTGTCTTACAAAAGTGAGACTGTACGGTTTTTAAACTTGTTTGATGGCTTAAAGTAAATGTCTAGGACATTTTACTAAGAGTTCATCGTGAATACTCGATTCTTCTACTACTTATCTGATTCTACGCAAAAAGCTTTACGTTTTTGTTTCTCAAACTTAATGCTAACTCATCAAATGCAATTAAGAATATATAGCCAGTTAAATAATCAGTTGAATTCTCATTTATTTTAGGAAACAATTAGGTTGATTTTACGGTTAACTTGCTCTACATACCGATATTTTTTTAAATTATAGACACTTTACCGGGAAACCTATTCACACATCCTAATTTTTTACTGTTTCTAACGTTGCTAAGAGCTGAGGTAAGGTTTTCAGCACTAAAAGTATATGTAGAGTTGACAGGGAATATGTGACCCATTGCCAGCGTTAATGGTGATATCAACAAAACGTTATGAGTGGCACCCACTCTACAAGGCAGTAAATCCGTCAGCAATCCAGCAGCTCTATGGCAAAAAACCTCATAAAATTGCTAACGGGCAAGAGTTTTGCAACAAGTATTTATGATATGTTTCTTTTATTTGTTTAAACACAAATAGTTTTAAATATCAGAACTAAGTTTTTTTTGTATTGTGATATTTATTCACAATAACTTGATAGTGATATAAAAATCAGTAAACCTTTAATATTAATTGTTATTTTATGCGACTCCGTACGTAAATAAGTAAAATGATATTTTAGGACTGTCCCTTTTAAGCAGTTAATCGAACAATTTAAAGGGGACCGCTGTACGGAAATTATATTAATAGATGCTTTATACCTTGCGTAGTGTAACTAATTTCATCATATAAAGAAATTTAGCTTCTCTTTGTTTATGGACGTTTTTCTACTATTGCTTTTTTCAAACTGTGTGTATTTACCTATAGTATTTTGATAAAATTAGTTTCATAATAATGCTACAATTAATTAACAATAAAGATGAAATAGAATATTTATAAAAATGTAAAACTTTTTAAAAAACAATTAGAGTTATTGATTTCCGTAACGGATGTATTTGGTTTATTTGTATAACTATTAAATTATAAACATAATTTCGTTTACGGAATCAAAATAAATTTCAATCATTTCACTTCCAAAATCAAGGGAAAACGTATGGAAAACAGGAAAGAGAAGGGGCGTAATGAATGTTTAACGTTGTGAAGAGACTGCCCTCAACCACAACATCTGCACTGCCTGGTTGGCCGAGCTTATTGGCTTCATCGAGGGCCAATTTAGTGGTTCAAGTTGTATTGGAGTTGTAAGTGGTTATTGATAGCGACTCTTTTAATTTTAAAGCAAATAGAAGAGGTGTTTCTCATTAAATTTAACTTGTGCGATTAAAATCCTCGTAAAACATTCATATATTTTCCAAAAGGAAAATTATCGAAGAAGATATTACCTTATAGCTAATTTAGAACACGAGTTCCCTCGTGAAGAAATTAAATAAAAATGTTGTATACTCATGTTATCTGAAAAAGATTAAATATTATTACTAGACTAAATTTGTAAACAGCAAAAATATTTCAATGCATAGTATTTTTACAACCTCTTTAATTTTAATTAAATTGTCTGTGATCCTTCAAGTATAATTTTGGGAAGAACCGGATGTACGATAATACAAGCCTAAAACAGTACAGGATTTTAAAGTACAGGACCATAATCCTCTGTTAAATTTACTTGTTATCCACAATAACAGATATACCAACGTTTATCATTATGTCATGTCATATATGTGCATCTATGTAGTAATTTTGATTAATCCATCCCACTTTTCATTTGCGTGGAAATTCGTAAATGCGGTTGAATATGCAAAAAAAGTCAAACGAAAAAGACATTCAAGGTTAAGGTGAAATTATTTTACTATTTGGAAATAGAGTGGAACTTTTAACCCCTGTCATAGAGATAATCCAATAATTAATCCAAAATAATTAGATAGGATTTCAATTAAACTCCAAAACGTAAATTGGCCAATTAAAAAATATTGTGATCTTTTTGTAAATATTTTTTATTAGTGGATGATGATTATTTCTACGACAACATTAGCAGAAATTTTTTATCGTTTAAGAAAATAGTTGAATTTAATAGTTGAATATTAATTGGTAAAGTAATACTAAGAGGTAAACATTACAATCAGATAGCACAGTTGGAAAAGTGAATTGTTTTACATCTCTGTACCACGTTGTCAGCTGGAAACTAATGTAATTTTACATAATAAATCATAAACGTTCTAGCCTAAAAGCAGGGAACCGCGCAAATTTACTGTGCACAATAAATGCATCGATAACATAAATGTATGGGAAATCATTTACCTGAAAAAGTTAAATTTTAATACAGTTAATTGTTTACTGATATATACTAAGCAGGTTTAAAGATTAATAGGGGTTGTTTTCCCGTATCCATGAATAATAATTATCTGTCTTGCATAAATAATTTATACGTACTGTCAAAATAATTTCGATTTTATTCTATTTTACTTTTTTGAAAAGACCGAGTTGACTTAAATTGTTTATCGCCTTTGAGTAACTATAATTCCTTTTTCCGAATAGACTTTCCCTGCAGTGGGGTAATCAAGAGTGGCATTTCGACTCAGCGAATATTGCCAGTTGACATTTGGTTATCCCCTGACAGAAAAATGTCAGAATTCCGATATGTCGGCAATTGACAGTCGAGCCTCTTGGAGACTGTTATTTAAAAAGAAAGCAAAGGTAAACTTTCATTAATTGGCCCTTATCTTTGTATGTTGTTTGTTTAAGGAAACTGATTACATTTTACAATTATGTTTCGTGCTGTCGTGATAGGAAATGTTTTATTTATAAAGATGAATTCATTAATTAAAAGTAATTTTCCAATTGTTTTTGTTGGATTACCAAAGATAACTAAACATTTCTCGTTACTTTCTATTTAACAAAAATAACCGGATAAACAATGAAAAAATACCAATATTGAAAAATAATGTATTTTAACTGTCATCAAGATTGTACGTAACTCAATAATAAAAAAAAATAATAATTCACTAGTAAAACTATTTCTAAGGTTTTCACTATTGTTCAATAAGATATCTAAGTAATATCCTATTTATATGAGTAATTGATAAACTTACTTACCTTACCGCTGTGGCCATTCAAACCGAAGGCCTCCACAACGATGCGCCTCCATTCTTCCCGGTCTTCGGCTTGCTCCTAGGTTACTCCTAAGGTATTTTGCCACTTGGTCTTTCCATCGTAATCTAGGTCTTCCCAGAGGTCTGGTGCCTGCAGGCCTCCCCTCAAATAAATAATAATTATTATGTTTAATCAATATAAAAATTACATTTAGCAACCGTTTATTAATAGGAGGCTTTCTAAATGCCGTTAGTTGGTGACGTTATTATAAAGTACAAGTTAAATGACGTTGGCCAGTTCGTCCGTAGTCTCAATGCTGAAATCAACATTAATCTTGTGTAGGGACTGCGCCACGTGATTTGATTCGGCCTTTATTTTTTTTAATTGAATTATTTATCGTTTTCTAGAATTTGGTCCTGGCATCCACCGTGCTTTGTTTTTGTATTTTTTCCGAAGGATAAAATAGGCATTAGCTGTAGTATACAGGGTGTTTTTTCAAACGCAACCCAAAACTTTATTTTATCATTGAAGGATTATTCCCCGCAAGATACCCAGGTGGAACCCTTGATATTATTTTCATTGGGGATGCATAAAAATTAAGGCCTACGAAAACCATTCACAAGATATCAGCATCTCAAAACAAAAATTACAAATTTAGTACAAGTAATTCAAAGAGATACTCTGCAAAACCTGTTCACGAATTTGATAGAGAGTGCATGACTTTTTATAAATTAAATGTCAGTGGCGGATTGTTTGTGCTAAATGTGATCAAACTTAAATAATATGTTGTACAAAATGACAAATTGACAAAACAATACTCATTTCATTTTTATATTTACATTATTCAATCTTAAAAGTGAGTTGCGTTAAAAAAAACCCTGTAAAACAGCAGAAATGCTGCATTACATATTTAAAAAAAATGAGCGATAGAATAACCTCATGCACCATTTATTTTGTTAACGTTGGGACTACAGCAAACTATGACTATATATGGGAATATATATTGCCTTTTAATTTAACATAATATATTGGTCAATAAAAAAGTGATAAATTTTATTGACCTATGAAAATGTCTCTAACAATTGTAATCTAAAATGTCTCTGATTTTATTTATTTTACATTCACAATTTTTGAAAATGGATTTGAGATTTTGATATTTTTATGGAATAATGCAATACCTAGCCTTACTGCTTATTTTGATGTGATATTTTGCATATAAACAGAAAAACCTTAAATGAAGCTGTACAAAGAAATATTATTATCTGTATTAATGATCTTATGAATTGTCGGTGTGAATAGATATAAGCTTGTCGCATGGTGCAACTAAGCCATTTGAATTTATTAAATTTCTAAGGGATAGATAAATTTAAGGTGCAAAAATTAATAAACCTTTTAAGCTCCTATTATACATTTACCTCTGCCGTAAAATCTTTACAGGCCTACGTAGCAGTAAAAGGCAATCCCTGACGCAGCAACTTTCACTATACAACACAAACAAACACAAATATCTTTTGAAAACTTGTTCAGAAAAAAAGATAATAATGATAACGTACTAGTGTTACGCTATGGTTCTAACTGGAAATATATTTTAAATAGAAAATTTTTTAGTTTTTTTACTTAGAAGTTTTGGTAACAAATTTTGATAGAAAAACATGTGTAATATTACAGAATTGTCATATACCGTGGTATAACATGTGGACTATGGTGTGTACGAAATTCAAGATTAGCCATACAAAGTTTTTTTTTTAAACCTAATCTTTTATGTTAATGTACATAACACGGCAATAAACTGCCTCAATTAAATAACATTGATTTGAGCACATGGAAATCGCTTATATTATAGAATTTGCCCTTTTCTACATTTGTTTTGTTAAGATAGTAAATCTACTTCTTACAACTGTGATATTTGTAAAACCGTCCTAAATAATATTATTTTCACTTCACTAAAATGCCTCGAGAAAGTTCCAGGACTTTACTTTTTTAGTATTTTAGCTTATACATTCATCTAGTAAAAGGTGGATCTTAAAAATATTTTTCGTTATACCGCTGCGAAAACGGCAGTTTTTATAACTTGTGTTGCGATGCTAAAGGAGCTTTTTCTCTCACTAGGGAGAGAAACAATCAGCTGTAGTCGAGGACGTCAGCTGTTCGTTTATAATGTACTAAAACTGCAAACGTTTGTAAGTCAGCGTCGATGGTGAGCTATCGATTGCATCGAGAGTGGTTATCGATTATTATTATCAAGTGCATTTCATTGTTGCATTGTTGTCGGTTTAATCAATTTTTGCAACTCGCTCATTCCACCAATCGATTATTAAATGCGTTCGATACCTCGACAGTTGTTCATTGTTGTCAATCTAACCTAACACTCATGAAACAATCAGCTGACTGTTTTAAATAGCAATACCAAGATGGACGTATCTTTGGGAGACATCTTTGAAGGTAATATTTTGGTTTCCTTAAGAAGATAGCCTGTTGTACTGAGCGGTAAAACGCTCAGTAAAAAATCAGTATAGTTTATCACACGGGCCTAAAGCTGCTTTTAGTTTCTCGGTCATTTTTCGACCTCGGCTCCCAGCCTTGGTCGTAAAACTTGACCTTTTACGAAAAACGTCACTTTGCCCTAATCATGAAATATACTATTATTGACATTAAAGTATCCCAAGAAAGAGACAATAAAAATAAGTTTTAATATTGTTCTATATTTTTGTTTTAATGACCCAAAAAATTGTATGTAGCGTAAATAGCGTGATAGAGGGTTGATCAATCAATTGTCAAACCAATTTCCCATAACGTCACTATGTCACAGTCACTTGTCGCGGAAGCTGCAGCAATAATTAGAATGTCACGGCTTCTGACACGCTAACACATGAGACTTCAGTTTGGGTTATTGTAATCATATTACTGAGTCATGATTATTATTTCAATGTATTGAAAATTCAAACATACTGAAACAGAGATACAGTTGTTTACATTCTTACAGTTTCCGATTCAGTTTAAACCTAATGAAACAATTGTTAAAATTTTAAACAATATACATAATTGCAATGGTTGGCCAAAAGAAGAAACTTGTAAAGAAGAAGCACGTACTATCCGATAAGACTATTTAAAATTAAAATTAGAAAGAAATATTTGAAGTGTTAGAGAGAAAACGTTAAGCTGTTTAAACAATATGATTTAGCGTGCTTTAAATAATAAGGGAAAAGGTAAACTGCACTTTGTTAAGAAATACAAATACACATACAAGTTAAGATGATTATCAGAGTATTATAGTTCATCTAAGCTTACTAGTATGAACATCTATTTTATCAGATTTACTTTTGATTAAAATAAATAGTTATATGAAATGAATCCTAAATTTAAAACTAAAAAGTAAGTAACTAAACAGAGTGAAATATGAACTAATATATTCATACATACAGTTTATATTACATGTTTTTAGTTGCTCTATTGGTTTATATTAACACATTGTTGAATGAGTGAATCATTAATGAAACAGTTTTCTGTAATAATAGATTTCTTCACACTTTTGTTCTCCAATTATTAAATTTTTTAAAATATGTTTTAAAATTCGTTACAGAAATTTGCTACTCTCATCAACTATTACATTCAATGTATTGAATGATTGCTATGTCAGGGCTTTTGACAGGCAGTGACGTTTGAACATTGCTCAAAATCAACCAGTAACACCAACCACAGTGCGTTTATTAAACTTCACTGAAAATTCAATATTAAACAAAAAATATTTAATTTCAAGAGATATCAGTTGTATATTATATGCCTACGTACTTTTTTTGTGTGTTATGTACTGTGTAATTTTTAAGTAAACCTATTCTATGAGGAGTAAAATTATTGAGAAAAATAAATTTTATTCGAGAGACAACTGTTTTACCTAAAATATTAAACATGGATTACATATGAGTAATTATTATTTTACTTTCATTCATATTTGAACTAAATTTGAACCCTTACGTACAAATTAAATAAATAAATAATAAAAGAACAAATATTAATTTTAGTTTTTCAACTATCTAACGTGTTCTAAGGATAACAACATCCAATGATAATGCATGAATTGATTGATAATATAATATACTTTTTCCAAGTTTTCAGAAGGATCAAATGAAAACGAAATAGACAGTTAGTTATTGGTCACTATCAAATGATACTTTTATAAAGACTCTTTTCCCTTCACATTATTTTATTGCATTTGTATTTATCCAATGCATTGCGATGCCAAAAAATCTCATCGAAGGACATTTTTAACCAAACAGTCACATAACACTTTGTTTAATGTCATTGTAGTTTGGTATTAACCGTACGCTTATGTGTTTGGAAGTTAATTTGAACGTCTTAGAGGATGTATACTTTTTTTGTAATAAAAAATGCAATCCTCTTCCAGTTCACTTCTATAATCCATTTTCAGCAATGTCCCATTGCAAACGTTTACTTCATTTTACATACACTAAGTATTCATATACAGCAAACATTGTTTTTGCACGACCGGTAATTGATTAATCAATTTGTAAAACCATTTTCCTTTGACGTCATAGTGACAGCTTGCCGTGAAAGCTACACGCAATTATTTAACAATCGCAGCTTCTGACATGCAATGATGAATTAGCAGCTAGGGATATTCTAATTATAAAATTGAAACACAATAACAGCACAGTTTACAACATTATTGCTATTCTGGTAATATTCTGCATATTTTAACACAGTCCAATGTTTGTAACAAGTTATGTTTTATGTTTACTCAACAAGTTAAGAAGAATAAAATACCAAATAAGTCTATTATCAAGCGTCCCAAAATAAAATTACCAGGCTAGTCCATCCAATATCTTTAAGTTATATTTGTTGACATACTCTGCGGAACTTTGGATATAAACATGATAACCTAGGTTCATCACTATCTTTGAAACTTGTGTATACATTTTTTGCAACCCATATCAATAAATCTCCATTGGAACTATTTATAAATACGTATTCATATTTCATTTCAGGGATGGTAACATATTGCGAAAATAACGTTTACTTTGATTTATTTTTACCGTTTTGTTGTTGTGAAGTTCATGAAGGATACCAGTTAAGTCCAGAGACCATTAAATTTCCCAGAATAAAGATAAATTTAAAATACAGTAAAACTAACAATAAATAAATGAAATTAACTTCCGTTTCCTTTATTTTTGTTTAGTCACAGCGGATATATAGTACCAGATCGTGCATAGCCTGTAACAGCCGAGACTGTTTGTATACAAGAGAGCATATTTTATAAGGGGCTTACGGGGAATACCCCACGGACTGCTTCCGATTTAGATTGTCCACATATTTAATAGTAGTCATATTCTTTTATTCAGTTACGGGTTTTCGTCCCCAATAGAGATCGTTGTATCACATAGTTATTTGTTATAGTTTATAAAGTATTTTGGTTGGATAAATCCACCACTACATACGATGTTTTCATTTATTTGTTTGATAGTTGGAAGCTCAATAGCTATATTCCTTTAAAGAATTAATTTAAATTAAAAAAAACCAAAGCACAAAAACTAACAACAATATGTTCAGATTTTTAAAGAAGAGTGGCCGCAAAATAATGGTAAAAATTTTATTTTTCGTTAATTCAAAATAAATAATTAACGTTGAAATGTTTAGTAATTATAATTGGAGGTAAAGTGATCAATGCTTTAAAGTAAAATATTCATAGACATAACCGTAAAATTTTGAAATTAACCGTTTGGTTTACTTTAAATTTGATATCACTCAAATTATTTTATCATAACAGGATGTTTATAATTATAAAAAAATAAGAAAATATTCGTGATTGAAGTAACAAAAGAAAATCTACTGAGGGATGTCTTTGAACCTGGAGGGTAATTAATATCATTTAACAAGTTTACTTTACTTTGAAGCCATTGTTCCTTCAAGAAACTCTTACTGAAAAAAGTTTGCCTCTGTCAATCAGGGCTGAAACACGATAAATTTTTCTTGCAAAAAATCTCCTTATTACAAGTAAACAAAGTAAACAGAATATCGATCAATTTTGGCAATCAGCCGCCTAACTTTCTACTCTAAGCTGGAATAAATATATGCTTGACCTTTGTTTTATCTATTAGATTTTAGGATTTAAAATTGTGTATTAATCCAAGATATTTTCAAGAATAAAATTTACCTATTTCTATCTGAGTAAATTCTGCATTGAAATGGATTGCTGGTATGTGACTGTTATATTTTTATTATCATGTGGCAGCATACAATGTAGTTCAAAGATTTTGACGATATCTATTGCACATTATTGAATAATCACTAAACAGCGTACATTAATTTATATATTTACTACAAACCCCTCCTGATATAAACAAGATTATAGGATCAACGATCATCTGTAGCTCCATACTTATTGCAATTCGTGTCACAATGTTTAATTTGCCTTAAGTATTACTCCGACATTATATTTTTTCACCACACTACGACGAAATCACCTGTATTGCAAACGTCAAACGCGGACCGAAACGCACTGTTTGCCGCCACAGGACCGAAAACGTATGGGGCCCTAGGGCCGAAAGTCAGCTGATCGTTTATTATTTGCTTGAAACAACGTCAGAACATCGTATAATCACGAGGCATTCAATAGTTTAGACAGAAAGGATAGTTGAGATCATATGATTTTCATAACTGTGTTTGTTTGAATCATAATAAAGAAGTTGTATCGTCACTCATAACCTTCAAGTTTTGTTTTCAAGTGTGAGTGAAATGATAATCAGGTTTTTTATTATCATTTACGGTACATTACATTGGGAAATGTGGTGAAAAATAGCGTTCGCACCTTGGCCGAAAGGGTTTTGCTACTCTCGATCGTTTCAAATTCTCGACTTCGTCTCGAATTTTAAACACGATCTCGAGCCTGCAAAACCTCATTTTCGGCCTTGTTGCGAAATATACTATTAATATCTATTATTTATTAAGTTTTGATGCATTTACTGGATTGAAATTCTTATAGTAAAATAATGAAAGCTTAGTCGAGATTCTCATAGGATAGAAAGGACAAATTTTTAAACAAAATTTACTTTCCTTTTCTTATAGCTTTCTAGTTTTCATAATTTATAATGTGAAAATCCTGCAAGTGAATGCAATTTTAGTAATAATTATTTGACACTGCATTTTAGGGAAAAATCATTTCATTTTAAATAAATTCATTAGTTTCTGTTAAATGTCAGCTTATACAAATTTTAATTCAAGTTTTTGGGTGTCAACGGACCTAAATAAAAGGCTTACAAAATGCAGTTCTGATAAAGTGCTTGCTACTAACACATTGCTTACAGATAATGAGACGAAAAGAGAATTTTCAAATATACCAATCTTTCCTCGAGTAATTGCTACCAGCGTCAGTAAACTTAATTTACACAAAAACTAATTAACGATGTAAAAGTGTAATAATTATAGCCCAAAAGAAAGTCTAGAATCTTTAAATCTCTGCAGGAATAATCGGGGAATCAGCCGATAACCTTGTTAACGGAAGATTCATTAACCGCTGTCTCCATGAATAAAGAAACTAGTCCACCAATTTTTTGTTCATAAACCTCAATTCCAGCAATTTATCATTTGATTGGCTACTTAATTTACACCAACGTACTTGCAGTCAATTAAATATGCAGTAGCTAAATTATTATTGGTAACCCACAATTGAAATTTGGTTATATATTCATTGAATGTTTCTCATAATTCAAAATTGGTAACAATGTCAAAATTGTGTAGATCTATTGGTATTAAAATACAAATATTCAATACCAATCCAATATGTAAATAAAATATTTGAAATGTCAATTAAATTCGGTAAATAATGTCTGTATGTAACGCTACATATATTGAATTATTAAAACATCTGTAAGTTAGCAGACTCTCCAATAAATTTTACTTAGCTCTGTTGAAAAACTGAGAATTTCAATGAAGTAAAGTTTGTTTTAAACATTTACTAATGTTTTTCTAATGTATACTAAATGAAAAGGTATTATTTACCCTGCAACATTAAAACATTTGCCCGTTGGTTGTCAATGAAATGAGTCTAGAAAGTAATTAATTCATCGTTAAAAGTTTTACTTTGACTTTAGTGATTTTCAGACAGCTTCCAGTTGTAATTAAAACTAAGCATTTTCTTGTTTCATTAATACGTTTATTATTTTATAACTTTGAAAACAGTTAAAAACTACATAATACAACAAGCCCTTGCTCTTGCTTGTAGTCCTTTGTTTGTTAATTACATGTAAAGTAATATTATGATATGTACAAAGTGTATTGTTTTCAGGTTCTTTCAATTAACTCAATGTAAATTTTATTGGGGTTAAAACTAACGTGTTTTTATTTAAAGTTCTAACCATCAAAGTACACTGTTATCGTATTGAAGTTTGAACTTTCTGAATTAAACATTAAATATTTTCTACAGTAAGAACACAATACAGTAATTGCCACCAAACTCACTTTGATAAGAGGTTTCCAATTTGTGCTTAATGTATTTAAGTTCCCATTGACGACCTTTAAAAAAATATTTTATTAATGTAATTTAAGGATTTGGCGTACATCAGCCAGGGACGGCGAATTTTTTAAATATCAATTGATATTGTTATTAGTTGAATCGGAATTTATGTATCGATAATACGATGATTCGAATTTAATGTATCGATATGATTTTTGCGATGTATTGGAAGCCAATTACCGATGCTTACAATGTTTTGATGTTATTGTGATATTCAACGGAAAAAAATAAAATATCGGTATAATTATGCGATTTATCGAAACAAAACTATCGTTATTTTAGTGTATCGATAGTTTTTGCAATCCTTAGCATCAGCAGTATGAGGCGTTTATTGCTCTCAATTGCGGAGGTCCTCGTCCCATAAAATAGCGACGTGACCCGAGCCCACCTCTTCGTTTTTGACAAATCTCCATTTCCCAAATGTGTCGGAAGGATTTAAACTTCCCAATATTATGTATTGAGGCGTAAGTTTGTAAATAATAAAAAAATGATCGGAGATTAAGAAAGGACTTCAATTTGAAATTTCAACTTGGAATGGCAAGGTGCATAAAATGGTGGTTACGCTCCAAATGGTTTTTGGTCTTAATCACACCATAATTTGAAAGGAACAAAAGTCAAAGATTTCGAGTAATTTTTTAGTTGATTTACTATGAGTGATTGATTGGGTGATGGGGAGTAGACTCAAAAGGTCCCAGCACGTCAACCGACGCTTATTGTGCTCCCCTAGTCAGCTAGATTGGCAGACCTATGACTGTGCCCTGAACAAGGCTTAAGAGCTTCTTTTCAATGCTAGCATATTTTTCTTCACCTGGTTTTTGAGGACCAAAGAGAGCTCTTCTCCTTATCCCAATCTTTCACATTCCAAGATGATATGATTTACTATGAAAAATATATGGTTGTAATCTGAAAAGGCCAATAGATTAACTATTGAATGCACCATTTACTTTTTAGGACTGCCACTAAACAGAATATGTAGCATGACACGTCAGGGCAGCTATTTAGTCCCAAAGTTTGTGTACAGTCAGCTGATTAACGATTTTGGGAAATTTCTTAATTCCTTACGATAGTTAAATAGTTGCCACTTTGGATTTAAAAGATCCTTCAAACACCGCAATCCTCACAGTGGTGATTAATAACTATCTCTTGATAACTGTGACACAGCCAGGATTTACATTGACAATAAACGCTGATAATACTATAAACAACATATGTGTTGCGAGAATTGGAAACACAGTTACTGTATCCATATTTATATTTTTTTAAAGACGCATTATAAAAATATCAATCACTCGCCATTCAAGGTATCTTCATATCTAAAATGTATATATATGTATCCCCAGACGTCCGTGTACATCAGCGTGTGAGGCGTTTATTGCTCTCAATTGCGGAGGTATCCATAAAGTAGCGACGTGACCCAAACCTACCTTTCCGTTTATGACGAATCTCCATTTAAAAAACGCGTCTGGGGGTTTTCACCTTCCCAAACGTTTTGCGCTAAGGTATAACCATAGCTTTAATTTCACCTGAAAGGGCAAAAAAGTGGTCGCTCGTAGATATTTTATTTTTAATATAAAACAGGTTACACACTTCTTTATCATTATAAACGCATTTGTAACATCGGTCCAATTGCTTCTCTAAGTGAGTATTCGATAGTTTTTAGAATCACTACACAATAGAGGGATTTGCTCAATTTAAGAATAAAAATCTCACTAACGTATATTTCACAATTAGTCGCGAAAGCGATTTACTTGCTTTCGCCTCGCAAGTAAAACACCATCTTGCCTCGAAATGGGAATTTTGTGACGAGTTGTGAACAATACCTGTCATCACGATGCAAAAAAGTAGTAGACTTTGGAAAAATCGTCCAGAATATTATAATGAACTCATTTTTCTATAAGTGTACACAATATGGCAGTATATTATGTTTTAGTATAAACTCAGCTGGTGGAACGCTGAAAACTGAACTGTAGAATTTTTTTTTAACTATCCTCCCTTCATATTCTAGGATGCTAGACCTGGCCTGGAACCGTTTTACACATTACTTCAGGCCAGGTCTAGTGGGTCACGGCATTATCACATAGCGAAAATGCCATGGGTGATTGGCGGGATTTGAACCCAGGCCTCCAGGATCGAAAGCCCGCGCTCTAAGCACTATGCCAGGCCGCTCCTGAACTGTAGAAATAGGATCTTCGTCTGTTTGGGTACGGAAAAGTATACGGAAAAGCAACATATTATTCGGGTACGGAAAAGCGATGTTTGGGTAAGGAAAAGTCAGCTGATCACGATTTGTTTTCATGTAAGGAAATTTTGGGTTTCTCGTAGATCTCAGCTATACGGTAACGGGCTATTTTTGTATACAGAGTGATGAAAACATAGTATACATTTGCTATTTTATTTTATATTAGGCTACAATCTACAACAAGCAATGTTTGTAGGGGCAAACTTTTCTTTTTCGCGCAATGATTTTTTATATTTTCCAATATGGGGTTTATGGTCTGGAGAAACCAATTGGAGCTGATCACAAAACTAGGAAAAATCCCGTTTCCATCCTACAGCCCTTGGAAGTGCTCATGTTATCCTTATTGACAATTTGATCCTAAACAGTTGATTCATATTTCAGATTGGTTTCATTTCTTCCTACCAGTTTTATGAACCAGCATATGCACAGAGACTTTGCCTGTCAATATGTCATCATGCAGAGTAAATGTAAAACGTTCTGCCTAATGACCTCTTACAAACAACTTTATAAAGCTAGTAATAAACGATTAAGTAGGCCTATAACTACAAATCTAGAATTTTCAAGCTTTATATATTTTTCTGTGATTTATCAAAACCTACTGTAAAGCAAAGTACCATCAGATCAAAACAGCCGTTGTTAATCTACAGTACAGACTATAAATACGTATAGTCATTTACGTAAATGAAGTATGAAAGCGTTTATTTAGAGCTTCTAAATTCGTGAATTAACTGGCAACACCCTGTGCATATCAGCATTGTAGTAACACTTCATTGTATGTTTCTCTATATAACAAATTTCTCTATATAAATAATAATATATTTTTTACAATAATAAACTTAATATTTTGTAACCAAAATAAAGGCTGCATGTAGCGGCGGATCAGTTTATCAATTAGCGGTCCAACCGATGTTGTGTAGGATGTGAATGGTATTGTTAAAACAGTTAGCTTGTTTGTCAAACAACTGTAACTAGCTTGTTATACTGCAATATTCACACAATGTTGTGCTACTTGCTGATGTTTACAGGTTTTGTTTCGGACACGAATTTATAAAATACGCAACCTAAAATAATAGGTTTTCATTTTCAATGTAGTAATGATCATTGAAATAATCATGCAGTCATAATCAGTTCAGTAATTATTATGTTTAATCCATAGAAAGGGAAACTATATTTTTGTCGTTGTAAGTGTCTGTTTTTAGGAAAAACGAGGAAGTGATTAAACTTTATTTGGACATTTTTAATTAAAATATACCATTTATAATTGGAAAGGACTGATACTGAAATTTATTTAGACACGGAGTACTTTTAATAATGTTTCAACAATAAAACCAAATATGACTGTACCTACTATAATATAGCTTTTAGTTTTATAATTAAACTTTTTCAATTCTTTAATAAGAAATCAAGAGAAAAATCTTTACATATGATACCATATCATTCATTATTATGTTTTTGCATTGATTCTAATTAATGGCATTTTTAAAAGCTAAATTAAATGTTAAGGATATAATTATATTAATATAATTAATAAGGTAAGGATATTGCATTGAGGATATCGTATTTCCTTTGATAACCAACAGCAACTAAACTCAGAAACAGCCTTTAACAACAACAGTCTTTAAAAACAAATTATTCTATTTTTCATTACTAAACATAAAACAGTAAAAACTAAATTTCATTGAATTTCCAATTTTTCCATCGCTGCCGAATCAGTTTGACGTAAACATATGAATGTCAATGCATAACTTCAACCACATTTCTTGACTAGAATATTAAGCGTAGGGATATTGGTCTATTGAGGTGCATGTGGTGAGGTCCAGTGTAAATGGGTGCTTTAGATAGTCATTTAGCCATCGCTAGGTGCTGGGGAGCTAATGGTACTGCGGGGTACATCGGCATTTAATGCCACATAACTGGTGAGGTGTATGTACTATCCTTGACATAGTGTCATCGATTTTTACTACAGTTTAAAATGAAACTGTAACAATAAAGTAAAGCTATGTTTAATTCTGTTAAATTAAATGAGTGATTGCTTATTAGAGAAGCGTAAGTGAATTTGATTTCTTATCAGATAGTTTCTGGTATACTTGATTTCTCCGATGCATAAAGATACCTCAGCCTTATCACTAAAAATATAATTTTCAATACCAGAATAAAGTCTATATTTAATTTTATCTTAAGATGTAATAATAGTAGTAGTCTATAGAGACCGTTTAATATAGTACCTAATAAATAAAAAAATATTTGAACATTGCATTATTTATATAAATACAGATAGTTTAAGGCTGACTTATGTTTTTGAGCCCGGGTGATGTTTTGTCTTATTATAGAGCTAACTTTCAATTGCTCCTCTCAGTAAGTTTACTTTAAAAGTATTATAGTATATGTTTATCCTTAAATTAAATTTAAATATGTTTAAGCAAGAAGCCAACTTATACAGAATGGCTGAATTTTAAAAAGACGAGGAACAATGACATAAATTAAGTAAAAAAAGTAAACAGCTAATGTAATTTCAACATAGCAATCACAAATTCATTGGACAATAACCTCCTTTCACCCAAAGGTTTCTTGAATAATTAATCTTTAGCGTAATTAGTGCGGCATCCATTGATCCTCAGTTACCTTTTATGTGCTAATAAACCATCCTTTGTTCAATTTTATTAATTCTCCTGTTCTTACACTTCTAAGACAGGAGCTACCTTCAGTTAATTACTGTCACAGTAAATTTCCTTCCACAAAATTATATTGGCATATATAAGTTATTTTGGCACAATATGAGTCATAATGGGACAATCTCATAGGAAGTAAATGGATTCTAGTTATATTCCATGATCATTGTAAAATATTTACTTTGACAAACCAACGAAATTTCATTGGCTAACCTTCTTGGATACTAACTGAAATAAATTTAAATAAGCCGGAATCCGTTTACAGACTTTATAATTGAAAAACTACTTAGTTTGCTTATAGATGGTTTACCACAATTTAATAATTTTATTGTATAAAGACAGAAGACTGAGAATATTTAGTAGTTTTTTTTTTTTAATTTAGTGATTGTAAACAGCTCCTGAACTGATGGGGGGATTAGGGGGTTTTATATTACACTTTAATCTATTCGTAGAATCAACCTTCTTACAACCAATTCCAATAACTGGAGAGGCAAAGAGAATATAAAAAAAAACTTAATATTTAGTTTTCATTGGATCGGTTATATTCTTTAAAAATACACTGCAAAGTGAATTTCTAGTTTTGTCTTCAGTTGTTTTTAATAAGAAACTACTTTTATAAAGTATAATTTAACCGTGCAAGTTTTATTTTAATTTGAATGATGGTTTATAATTCAGAATAATTTTTATACTGGACTTCATCCCAAAGTGGAATAAGTCTTTCCTTAAAATATATACTGTATTTTATATTTTCTCTTAATCCTATTGTTAGTAAAATATTAATTTTAGGATGGACACAACAAGGTGCTCTTTTTTATCGTTTCACCGAGGACGAGTAATGAAACTTACGATGTGAGGTTGAATTTTACATAATTACTCTCCTGCAAAAAACTGAAATTCAAGTCCTCATCAAATTATCAAATGATATTATACAAACTAACATCCATAACTTAGTATCGTGCTCACTTAAAACGGCCATCAACCTCTCTTATATTTATCAATATGAGGTCCTATCAGTTACTTGTTGGGACGTAGGAGTCCTCAAGGGCCATAAACCACATACGTGACCGAACACCCAATCCACTCAACTGACTGTATATATATAAATCATCTATGCCCGAGCTCAATCCTTAGGTTACATAAAATGTAATAATATATTTTATAAGTCCTTTAAATTGAAAATAATCGAACTGACTTATCAAATTGGGTTTTAACAGTCGGTTTGATTTATGTTCGTAAAAATTTATCTTTGTAGTTTCTATAAGCTACCATTGGATCGCCAGTGATGTAAAAACAGATATTTTTGTTATTTGTTAAAAAGTAAATTAATTTTTACAGTTTTTGATTTCAGATATTTTGGTCAAACCTTTTTTCCGTTTTGCGGAACTGTATTAGACGGCTTATTAATTACTACAATTATGGCGATAACAGAGAAATATGTTCACATTACTTTGCCTCGTTACTTTGCCTTCACATTACTTTGTCTCATTGATTTTTGCCCTTACGCAAGGAACTAAACTTCATGTTTCTTCGGTTAGATATAGATAGTCTGTAATTTTACTCCCACGTGGTGTGATATTCACTTTTAATTCAACAAATTGTTGTAGCTTATTTAAGCTGTAGTAATATCATCCATAGATGAGGTCATCACTGCGAGATTTACTAAAGATTAAAACCCAGTACGGTTATCAGAAATTAATCACAAAAAATGCTTAAGGTAAATTTATGTATGAAATTTCTTTGTAGACAAATATCCCGCAAAATCTTAATAGTATACGATATAGTTAAAAACTTGTACACCCAATATTATACATTTTTCCATCAACCATCATAATTAGCCTATTTTTCAGCTCTTTTTTACCTGTATATAATACATTGCTCATTTTCTTAAAAATAACCTCTTAATGAACTCGAGTCTACGCACAGACCACCAAAAGGTCCATGTAGACTTATTTCCTTTGTTTATATTAAATCTTTTTATGAAGCAAGGAATATAATTTTTTATATTTACCAGAAGGTTTTTTTTATTTTTTTAATGTAGGTCTTTTTGTTTATTAATTTTTAAGTTGTGTCCTTGCTTCCGTTAATGTAGGGAATTACTTTAAATATTTTGAAAATTTAATTTTAATTTTTATGTGGAAATATACATTGATTTTTACTGATGATTTGACGTGCCAATCATGAAAGCACCTAAATCTTAAACTGTGGAAATAAGTTCAAAAACATGTTGTCTACTGTTTTAGTGGGAGTTAGGTTTTGTTCAGTCAGTAAGTAGATTGCTACCCAGTAAAATGGTAAAACTTCAGAGCCTTCTGTGTCAATCAACCGAAATGTCGTGTCAATCCCTCATCTGTCAAACAGGCTAATGGCTGCTGTGACCTCCTTACCAGAAGAAGAGAGTTAATATTTAGTAGGATGGATAAAGCTAGGCATTTTTCCTTTCCTTGACAGATGAAATGGTTTTTACTCAAATCAATATACTAGAAGTTCAAATCATAATGAAACCAATTTCTTATAATTATTAATAATTTGGTATCCTTTCATTTGATTTTCCGATTTTTTTGAGTCATCACCCAAATACTAATGCAGAAAATTGTTATTTTTGTATATAAATAAAATACGTCCAACAACACTTAAAAAATATTTACGCGTATACTAAATTCACATACAAGACGGTAAATATACAAAAATATGGAAAATGGTGATCAGTTTTGATTGGCCACATCATTCTTCAGGCCCAATGAGATACTGAGTCTCTCAGACGTCGCTATTTACATCCAGTATATAGAACAACATGTATAATGTTTATCAAGATGTTATTTCTCTTTTTATGTGTAGTTTGTTGTATATATATATGATATTTAATTTGGCCTTGATTTCTCTTTTTGTGTGTAGTTTGTTGTATATATATATGATATTTTATTTGGCTTTGGTCAACTCAACATTATATATTCAGCCCCTGGCACTTCATGAAGTGTCCAAAACGAATTCGGCATTTAGTGTAAAACCGATAGTTCCAGTTTATGCCCAATGAGCGTTGGGTACCTTGTGAAATGTCCGGTGTCGTTAGGATTATGCGTTAATTTTTATAAAAGAAATCGTTTTACTCTATGTATGTACTCTATGCTGGGCACTTCAAAGCAAGCGGCCACGACTAAGAACTGACTCTTGTATAACCTTTTTAGGTCCCATGATAAAGAGAATTATAGCCTATAACATTATTATGAATAATACCCTCATATATTTCAAACGCAATACGACTTTTATTGATTTGAATCCATTCTGTTTCCAAAGACTGTAAACGTTTTGTATTATTGACAGGAAACAATATAGTTCTAACGAATCTTTTAGTATACAACAAAATCCTGGGACGGATGAAAAATACATTACGTATTTAAACAAGATACGTCCCAGTTTTTGTTTACATTGATTTCCAAAACTGCGCTCCTATCAGCGTCGTTTAGTTTTATTACTTATGTTTACAGCAAGCGTATGACATGATAAGAGACATTTACGTTTCCAATATGGCATATGTATTCCATTTGAATGTATCCAACTGAAGGCAATTTTACTTTATAGCCTTTAGTTCTGAAATCCTGTCCTCCAGTACTCGAATGCAGCTTCGAGCAAACTCAAACTCGAACTCTTTATTCGTCAAATTACATTAATAATTTGGCATAGCCCTTGTAACAGGTGATATCTCATTCATTTACTTAAATACTAAACACTTTTACTTAACTATTTACATATGGCCCTAAAGTTTAAATTTTATAAATAAAATAATAAATAAAAATATTAATTTCAACCACCTTACATTTGGTTTATTAGTTAAATGGCAAAAAATTCATTAACTGTATAAGGCCAGGTTTGTAATAAATAGTCTTTTAATTTTTTTATAAATGTGCCTTTCTTGGTTTCGTTTCTAAATTCTACAATGCAATTATTAAATAGCGATATAGCCATGTAATAAAGCTTTTAAACTTAAATAAATCATGAGCAGACTCTATGAAATGAAAAGTGGTCTCTTTTAGTAATATTTAAAACTTTGCGTGTCCCGCAAAAATATGGGGTTTTTGGGGCAACTTTAACTTTAACCTCTCGTTTTAAAGAGCTTTTTAAAACTAAAATCTTAAAAGTGCTTTAAAAAAGGGGTCACTCAAAAGAGATTTACATAAGAAATTTTGAGTTCCCCAAAATTCTCAATTTTGCGGGACCCTCAATATTTTAAATGTTACTAAAAGAGGTTTCCATTTAAATATTTTTTCAAGAGTCTTTACAGTCTTTTAAGTCACCAAAGGTGGAATTAAACTCCAAAAGTCTTAGACGCCAGGTTTCAAGGAGGAGATGTATTCAAACTTTGAAAATCTGCCAATTTTGATGCAAACCCCTCAGCGACCTCAAAAAACCACCATACGCCTATTTCACCAAAGTTGAAATTAAAACTCCAAAAGTCTTTAACGCCAGATTTTAAGATGGAGTTTTATTGAAACTTTGAAAAGCTGCCAATTTGGATAGAAATACGTTAAAGACCTCCACCTTCCACCATTTGCCTATTTTTTAAGCCTCTTTAAAATAAGGGGTCATTCAAAAGGGGTTTATATTTGGAGATTTTGACATTCAAAATTGTTAGTAACGTCAAAAAAAATTGGGTTGAGGTAGTCTCATTCCCCAAAGGTTAATTGTTTGTTTTAACAAACAGTAGAATTAAAGAGGAGGGGACGGTCTTTTTACACATTGTACATTTGGAGTATTTGCAATATTCCAAAACTTTTGCCTAAAGTATTATAATAAAATACTAACATCTTTAAGAAACTGTTATTTATTTTTAGTTTAACTTTTTGCGACCGGGTTTGCGTAATTTCGTTCTAATTTTAAAGACTTTCAAAATTAGGAACTTCTCGAGTTATGTTTACGAATTTCAAGACCCATCCTTGGCGTTCCCTGAGTGCGTCAAGCATTGGTAGTTGGTGTATACATGTTTGTTATTCTACAATACACGCAGTTGCAGAGTTTCATGACATTTTGCACACTATTTTAAGACATAATTAATATATTTCATCAGACGTTTCCCAATTCTGTATACATATCTTACTATACCTAATCAAGTTGAATACTATATTTGTCTTTACAAATTTCTATCTAGAATTCTTAAAATCAACCTCAATTTGCGAACAAATTTACAAAGTTAGTTCAATTTCCTTAAAATAATTACACAGTTAAACAAAAATGACAAGAACCCCCTAGGTTATAGGAATAACTAGTTTTCAGAGACAACTAAAAATTGTTCAAAGTTTATGACAACAGAATAAAAGATACGGCACTGCCAAGGCATAATTAATTTACTTTTGTTTACTTCAAAATGTTTAACTTTGTCTTGCTTCTTGGAAATCGTTATTAAAACTGAACCTATTATGCTACGTCTATCTGCTTCTTCTTTTAAAAGTTTTCTTATTACGGAAATTATGTACCAAATAAAAGTTGGTGTATAATATCTTATCAAATGGCTACATCGTTACTGGACATAAATGTGTTATGTTTATTTTTCCGGGGTTTTCAGAGTTCAGTCATTGGTTACCATAGTAAAGCTTTTCATCTCTTCTTTGTATAAAATTTCAGTTGGTTTCATTAATGCATCGGAAAGTATTTATTTTGTAGTAAAACTGATATCTTAACAGTTTTTAGAAAGAGTTAGGGAAGTGACCTGTTTTTCAATCAATATCAACTGTTTTTTTGTATCACAAATTTAGTTGAAGACTTAAAATTAAAGTTTCTGATTAGGGAACTTTTATATTATGTTATTATCAACCAAAAAAAGTTTGTACAACAAATTCGATTATACAGTCTTCATAAGTCCAGAAAAAATCCTAAGTAAACTTATGGCTCTACATACAATATAACTTCAATGTTATTTAACGACATATTGGAAAATTCCAACCATTTCCCTAATTACCTACATCCACGTTGGTTACACCCAAATATATCCACTACTTCTATCACGTTTCATTCATACAATCATCGTAATACCACATGAAACTGAAATGGTTAACAAATCAAATATTTTACAATCCTTGAATGAGTGACTGGCTCAAGGTTTGTCAGACTCTCTATTTGTTATACGACGGTAAAAGAACTAACTGAAACCGACATTTTAATAAACGGTTAAAACTGTTAAAACAATAACCTAAACTGTTTATTACAAAACAGTTTCACAATGATAACAATAAAACATATGTTTGAAAGGAAATACATTATTTACATAAAATCAAAAATATCGATTCTTAGCTTCGACTTCAACGGTGGAGACGGATTCTAAGGTTAGCCCATGCAGTCTATCCCGTCTCCACCCAAGCTGTCGTTTAATTGTCTTATCCGAACTCCACCTGTTGCAGATGTGCCGAGGTTTGGCGAGCCGATCATCAACGTGACCGCCCCTGTAGGGCGGGAGGCGACCCTAGTCTGCGTCGTCGACGATCTGGGCACCTACAAGGTAACAACAACCGCCTACTTTTATTTTCGTATTTTTTCTTTTCTTTCTTTTGTCTTTCCTTTCTTCCTTTATTTATGTTTTTTTATTATTTTTAATTCTTCTTAGATGTTACGGCTGCTTGTTTTCGCCTTACACCCCCCCCCCCCCCCCGTCATCATGGTCATGTCATTGCGTGGAAGTTATAAGGCAAAGCAAGAAGCGAGCCGTTATTTAAATTTTACTACAAATGGTTCCGAGTGACTAACGGCTCCACCGACTCAACTAACCTAACCTGTCAAGTTCAAAATTTGGAACTAAATTAAATCCTTAAAAATTGTCTAAAAATTAAAAATTTATATATTATGAAACTCAAAACGTGCATATCTGAGAGCATTTAGTACAAGTACGGAGAGCTTACTATATTACACAGTTTCCCTGTTTCAAATCAAATACGGGCAAGGTAATAGACCTTTCCCAATAAATTCACTGGTGGTAAATATGTTTATATTTGAATGCTTAGTAAATCAGTTTAAATTGAATTAAGTACAAACATAATTAACAACAAATATAAGTGAGTATGTATTCGTTAATAAGTAATATACTACTTATTACTATTAACCTCTATTTATCATTTCGATACTTGTTTACATTAATAATTCTGTTTGCTTAAATCCAAATTGTTTCAGCATTGAATGCATGTCCAAGTCCTACTGGTTCTAAAAATAGTCAATTGAACCTATAATTTCAAGGAACTATAAGCTTGAAAAATCAGAACACATCACAAAATCGTGATTAAATCGTCACAGTATTGTCACATGTATCATTGTAATAAGAGTATTTACTTCTCTGAAACCCTTAAATATTATAGCAAACAAATATTACTATTGCATGCCACATTTAATGTTTCACAACAATACAATCACACATTCCCTTTCACAGGGCCATGTACAGATGGTCAATGATACCAGGGGTTTCATTTGCTTACATCAAAGGCAAATAACACCATTCGACGGCTTTGAAGATTATCAGCCTGCTTTGTACACGCGATCTAACTATTAAATTGCCGGATCGAAATGGGTAATTTAAAACGTCTTCTTACATTAACGATTTTTATCAAGTAATTTTCTGATTTATCAAGAATGTCACTTCAAACCAGGAAAAAAGGTGGAAATTTAAATTAATAGAAGTAGTATATTACGTTACTAGGCCAGAAAGCACTGTTTTATTATATTTTATTATAATTTTTATTTAATTTTATTTTCATGCATCAATACAGGCAAAACCCGAATTACACTGATGCAGGTCCAAAAAAATGTTCCAGTTCAAAATCTTTTGGCAGTTTATAAAACCACGCTGACAAATTTAACTTGATATGAAAAATTATAATTTACAATTCACATTTATATTTATTGATATAAGATAACAATATACTGTATAGAAATCAATTAACAAGCACTATAGCAAAGCATAATCAGTACTAACAACAATATAAAGCGCGAGTGGTAACAACTATTTATAATAAATAAATAAGTTAAATAAGTTAATAATAAAAAGTTAATAAATAAATAAGTTAAATAAGTTAATAACCAAGGTAATAAGTTAATAAGTTTGAGCTTGATAAATGTTTTACCGGATAACAGTTGGGACTACCATCCGAGTACGGTAAAATTTACCGGCCGTGTAACGAACGATACTTTTAATCACGCTACTCAGAATAAAGAACATATATTTAATCTTAACGTATTACTTGCATAACGAACTTGGTACGTTTCTCAATTCTTCAAACCTAACCTATATAAACAAACATTTGCTACTGCTGTCATTGCTGCCACTAAATTTATCTAAAAAGTAATTTGTAAACTTGCATTAAATGTATGTAATGCAAGTCAGCTGACGTCCGATCCGGCCTAGGCCGGAAAGTTTTCTGGGCAGGTATTGGCAAAGGGTGACTTTCGAGCCAACAAAAACGAACAGAAAACATATTTTGCTGTGTCAGTATGATGACAAATATTTTTTATTTATGTCACATATGGACCTTTGTGTACTACACTTTGTTTTTCAAGGCGCCGCATTGAATACATGTTTTTGTAGAGGTATTAACTGTGTAGTGATATGCGCTACTTGATATCCATCCAACCAATAAATATTCAGTTGACTTGGCCTTTTCTCGGTCAAAAAACTAAGTTCTATTGTTTTTAAGTTTAGTTGGCCAATAATTCAGGTTTCTTATTATAATAATTGAGGAATGTGATTGAAGTACGATTATAAATAAAGTAGGTAATGCGTTGTGTTATTTGCAGATAACCTGAGGTATATTTTATTTTTTACTCATGAAGTTTTTGCTTGGAAATCATTTTAGAACTCAGATTTTTTTCAGCGGCTTAGCATGAATTTAATTTGAAAACTAAAATATTATAAGTGATTTAACCGATGATGCTAACTCCAACAAAATATAAATGGCATTTAAGGATAGTAATTTAGTTATAGATCGTTTTACAATGTCAATTTTTATTTCTTTCCTTAACGTATACCTAGCAGGTCGGACCTGAACAGAAAATGTCAGCCAATTGTTAAAATGTCACTCTTGATTATACTGCAAGGCAGGCTTTTACTTTCGACTTAACTAAATTACGAGTATTCAAAATAAATTCAAAATATTCAGAGCGAGGAAACATTTCTCTTAATATTTATAGTTATCTAATGTAGTTAGTTTTGTGTAATAAGTCTACAATTTTACAAAATGTAACGTGTTAAAGGTTTTTTTTTATTCTAAGTAAAAATAAGGACAGTTTGGAAAAAATATATATTTTTTATTACATATATTTCCAATTTTCTGGAAACAAAATTCACATCACTACCAAAACAATAAAGATTTTCTTGTAAAGACACAATACTTAGCCAATGATTTTAGTAGGTAAAATGTATTACTCTAATTAAGACATCACAGCCTTATAGTGGAGTATAATCCAACAACAACAGTATTTTCTATTTTCCTTAAACTTCAGAAATTTTAAAGTGAATTTTTTTAACCTTGGATGAAATAGATTAAATGTATATTTTGTATATACATCAATAAATTATGTGGCATATTTTTGTTACGTTTACCTAAAATATTGATACCTCGTGCTTACAAATACACCCCAATGCAGCAGTACCAAGCTTATATCACCACCCACCTAACTTATTACTTATAACTGAACCCAGTATAGATCTTCAGTCTCGGCTTCGACGGTGTTATCATAGCTGATCCCCATTGATGATGCCTTCTCCAAGCACTGAGCTGTCAAACCGCTGTCAAGCTGTCAACGTGTTAACAGCCAGGCGTTGTTGCATTAACGGCCTTCTCCTGCATTCAACATTCAGCTAGACTTCGACTTACCATTAGAGATTGGTTTGTCACAATTGATACCTCAACTTTCATTGACTTCGTTAGAAGTCAATAAAACTTGTTGAAGAATCGGTTTGTGATGGTGAAACTTGTTTTTTAATAACCAGTGATGGTAAATGTTGGAAAAATAAAATTTTAGAATGAAAGTGAAATGAAATCTTATGAAATAAAATGAAACATGATTTTACTTGAACCAAAAACTAATTATAAAGAAGAGTTTTGTTTTTAAATTGGTACCGCGTATCTTAATTGAACAAATACATCTCTTGTTAGTATTGACATCGATATGTTACTTTTCTTTCTTGCTTCTATGCTGTACAGAATATAGGAATAATGTTATGGAAGAAACAAGACCTATTCTGAACATATTTGTATATGATTTTAATTTTTTTGTAACAATATAAACTTTGAACATTTAAATGCTAATATACAGGGTGTCCGGAAATTATGGTAAAATATTCTAGTATATGATAGTAGAGGTAAAAATAAGAAAAAAAGGTTCATATAAACATGGGTCCTAAAGTGCTTCGTTTTCCGTCTGTGTGTCTGTTTGTGATTTTTTACATATTTAATCATATCTTATGAACCTCATCGTATAAACATCAAACTTGTTGTATGGGTAACCATTATTAAGAACAATTTTTTAAAAAAGTATCAAATTTCTACTTTTTACCATTTCAAAATGGGTACTGTTTTTTTTTGTTTTCAAAGCTAAATCTTTGAGCCCGCAAACTTAAGCTAAATTACACATGGAACAAAACAAAAAAGCTGCAAAATTTGATCCAATGAACGCTGATATTAGGATTATGATGATCGGACCACTAACAACAGAGAAATTTTAAACTTTCCAAATAAAAACATGCACACTTCACGCAGTATGCTTAAATAACCATGTTTTAATTCAGAAAAGTAAAACTTTCTCCGTTGTTAGTGGTCCGATCATCATAATCTTAATATCAGCGTAAATTGGATTGCATCATACAGATTTTTTAACTCATGTATAATTCTTCTAAAATTTGAGGTTTTTGAGATATTTAGCTTTGAAAATAAAATACAGTCTCCTTTTTGAAATGGTACAGAGTAGAAATTTGATACTTCTCACAAAATTATTTCTTAATAGTGGTTATCCATATACCAATTTTGAAGTTTATACAATGAGAGGTTCGTAAGATACAATCAAATATGTAAAAATCAAAAACAGACACACAGACAGAAAACGAAGCACTTTAGAACCTATGTTATATAAACTTTTTGTCTTTCTACTATCTACAATTTCTACTATCATATACTAACATATTTTACCATATGATACCCCTGTATAAACGATAGCCTACATGGCTTTTCACGAATAACAAATGGTCTAAAATGTTCTCATGAAATTTGTTAGGTTCTTAACAAAATTTAAACACAGACATAGTATTTATTTTTAGCTTTCAATTAAGAGCATCTAACTCTATTAAGGCATTAAAAACATTAATGATTTAATGATTAAAACAGACTTTTCCTTCTATAGTTATTGATTAATCAGTTATGCATATATTACTGCTATTGAATTTAAAATTAATAAGTGACGCGTAAACGCGCTGGAGGGGTGTTTTCCTCCTGCTGTTTGCTCACGTAATTCAAACATATTTATGAGAGCAAAAACGAACCTGAAACGTAAATTTATGATTAATAACAACGTGAATGGAAAACCCCCATAATTGCCAGTAAGCAAAGTTGATGACATTTTTAGAAAGCGCCCCAGTGGAGTAAAACTGTAAATGTCAGCCAACGCAACGGTTAAAATGTCACTCTTGATTATACTGCAGGGCTGGCCGAGAATAACAACAAGGGTCCAAAAGTTAATAGAAATATAACCTATCCATTCCGTGGGGACATTTTATCGTCGATAAATTCGAAACATAATTTAACAGGAAAATGATTTTTGTATTATTGTGATCAGGGAAGGGCCAAAATCTCAAAGTTGTCTTGGGAGTTTAAAGGTTAAGTTAAACAATTTTCATAAATAGTTAATAAGTTAGTCAAACAACCTAAATGGTTTTTTCCAGGTAGAGCCTTTTCCTGCTTTATTTTAATCATGGACATTCGTAAATAAATATAAGAAGTCGGTGAATAATTGTTTTAATTATTATATCTAACAAAATATCTAATTTGTTATTTACTTCCAATTTATTATTTACCTCTGGTGGACCTCAAGAATAAAACTACAAAAAACTCTCCCTCATTTTTAGAGTATGTTTTAAACAATTTTGTGTGCCCTTAAGTTAAAATTCAGTTACTAAGTTATTAATATAATGTATGTGTAATAATTATAGTGACCATAGAGTGAAGAGAAACACAATCCAATATAACGCATTCCCTTTCATTAAATTCTATTGAGAAGGTTGGACGTATCATCAGACACATCAAAGCGTGTTACTGTCGTTTACACCGTCCTGATACTATCACACAACACTCTAAATAATACAATCCATTCAGAAGAGGTCTTTGTATTTTGCAACGAACTTTTTCCATGAAATCAAAGATCAGTTAAGATTTATTTTATGGTAAGATATTCAGCACTGATATTTTTAAATTTGATTACTCTATTTAAAAATAACAGTTTCAAAAATATGTTTATTTTGTTCTTCCATCTTAAGCTGTAAAGTGATAATTATTAACAAATTCATAAAAAACTGAGACGTTTTTGTTAAAGACGTTAATACATTAGTCTAAATAGGTGACTCCTGGTTCACAGCATACTACTATACACTAGCCCTTTGCAAGTGGCTCTTGGTACTTCCACACACTTCTGCATGTGTCCTGTATGGCTGGATCCTGCTACCTCCACACACTATTGCATGTGCCCTGTACTTCACACCATGTTGCTCCTGGTACCTCCACACTCTACTGCAGGTGCCCTGTACAGGTGGCTCCTGGTACCTCAACACACTATCCCATGTGTCCTGCACAGGTGGCTCCTGGTACCTCCACACAACACTGCATGTGCCCTGTACAGGTTGCTCCTGGTACCTCCACACACTTTTGCTTGTGTCCTGCACAGGTGGCTCCTGGTACCTCCACACAACACTGCATGTGTCCTGTACAGGTGGCTCCACACACTACTGCATGTGTCCTGTACAGGTAGCTCCTGGCTCTACACACTATTGCATGTGTCCTGTACATATGACCCCTGGTACCTCCACACACTACTGCATGTGTCCTGTACAGATGACTCCTGGTACCTCCAAACACTACTGCATGTGTCCTGTACAGTTGGCTCCTGGCTCCACACTATTGCATGTGTCCTGAACATATGACTCCTGGTACCTCCACACACTACTGCACGTGTCCTGTAAATTTGGCTCCTGGTACCTCTAAATACTACTGCTCTACTGCATTTGTCCTGTATATGTGGCTACTGGTACCTGCAATTACTCCTGTACTTGCCTTCTACATGTGGCTCTTGGTACCTCTAACTACTACTGCACTACTGCACGTGTCCTGAACATGTGGCTCCTGTTAACTCCACATTCTACTACCCGTGTCCTGTACAGGTGGCGTGGCTGAGGGTGGACACCCAGACGATCCTCACCATCCACAACCACGTGATCACCAAGAACCACCGGATCGGTGTGACGCACAGTGACCACCGCACGTGGATGCTGCACGTCCGGGAGATCCGCTCGTCCGACCGAGGCTGGTACATGTGCCAGATCAACACCGACCCCATGAAGAGCCAAGTGGGCTTCCTGGATGTCGTCGGTGAGTCGCTGAAGATTTAAAATTACATGAAATGAAATGAAAAAATCTTTATTTTATCAGGCAAAGTTAGGGCCACACGGCCCTTTCTTACACTCAACCTGAAAGCTTTCTTACTTAACCTGACATGCTTAAGTGGGAAGAAACAAAATAAAGTTTTTATATGTTAAGAAGGAAAAGTTATTCTTTTGTAGTCAAACAGAATGACTGCATTTATAACATTTCTGTATCTTTCAAATAGATTTAAGTAAGCGCAATTTCCTTTCCTAATTTATTTTTTACACTTTTATTAATTATTTCATAAAACTAACTTTAACAAGTGTAATTATTTTTTTCAATTTCCAGCTCACAAATAATTAATACAATTATGAGGTAAAGGCAACTCTCGTGCACAGGCGGAAAAAGCATGTGAGAAGTATTTTCAGTATTGTTATAGCCATTTTAGTTTTTAAACACGTAGTCTACTGTTTAAGGTTATTATAGCATAAATGACTTTTTTATAATATGTATAAACATTTTGCACGAAATAAAGCTGATTTAGTTTTAATTTTTGATGAAAAATGGCGCAAAAAGGAAGTAGATATAAAAAATGGCAGTAGTGTAAAATGATAGGTTAGCCTGTTATTTTTATGTATTTTTCTGAAAGACCTTTCTCATGTCGTACCCTTTTCACCGTGATGTTATTAGTTATTAGCCATTATGTATTGCAAAACATTTTAGGTAAAATGTTTCCTTTGACAGGTTTTTTATTGTTGTTTATTTTAAAAGGGCAACAACGACTTTTGTCGATCAACTCCCACAGAAATCTACCCACAATTTCACACTTAAAAGAATCTTTAAGTGGAAAGGAAAGTTCGTGAATCATTAGAAAAGTCACTAAAGTAGATGTTGTGTATTCGTCCGTACCAGAAATTTAGAACAGAAAACTATATTATAGGGCAAAGGTTTACTTAATACGGTTAATATATAATCGAATGGATGTCAATACATTGAAGTAAATGAAAGTTGCCATTTTTTATGAATTCATAATCTTTTAACTTATAACAATTCAGTTTTTTTTCTTTTCGGTCAACTTTTTGCTCACCAAATTATACTTATTGTATAATTTACTGTTGAATTTATTAGATATGTTACTAAAATATTATAACATAAAAAAGGATAATAAATAAAACAAGAAAATTTTATTATTTATGAAATAACGTGGGCGGGAAAAATATTCTTGGATGTTGATGGGGATCAATATAGCCTCTTTTCCCTAATCAGCCAGATTAGAAAGTAAAACCTACATGTTTTGTCATTCAGAACTAAAGGTGAAATGCAATATACCAATTAACAAAACACTAACAGAATACCGATGAGATCAAATGCGCCGATGGCAGTGAGCCTGCAATAATCCACTTGAACTCTAGTGTTGTGTTTGTTTGTTCAATTTTCTCCCGGTAATATGCGCTAATTGGCAGCAAAGTGCATTTATGAGGGTTTAACTGCTGAGAAAGGTCCATATCACATGCTGCTGAAAATTAAGTCAAAACTCGTAAATGTCACATATTTTCAGTCATAAAGGTTCATTAATGTGAAAATATTTGCTTTATACAGCAATAAAAATTACAAATTGTGTTATATGGATTTGAGAATGAACGTAGTACAACTAAATCCGTAAGAGAGTATAAAGCTATTAAAATAATAATAGTTACCTTCTAAGGTTCAAATTCATATTCAAATATATTTAATATTTGTTACACTTTACACAAGTAAATATTTGACATATCTGAAATAAAATCCAAAAATCAAATCTCAGAGTATATCACATATGTAAATTAAAATGTATGTAATATGTATATATACATATAAATTACATAAACAGTGTTTCATACAAATTTATTGAAAGTGTTCACCTTGGAAGAAATGTTCAAACTCATAACAGGGAATCTTAAAAGAACTTGTGATTTGAGTCTTCACATGAGTTCTATCATTTAATTTTTAAGGAGGGGTAGATCAGTAATATTTTGAGGCAGGAAGTAGACAAAATCTAATTACTCGTTTTCTGGGGTAAGAAAGAGCTAAAGTAGGTAGTTGGCAGCAATAATATCTTTCGGAAAATCCGACTACAAATACTATACATAAGAGTCGCAGCTGGACCATAGATGCAAAAAAGGTGGTCAAGAGTGATATTCTTGTAAACATTTGTTCAGTATTTGTAATATTTGTAAGGACACATACATCCTGGATGTAGTACATTGTTGAAAGCCTGTGTTAAGTTTGAATTATTTTCTTAAAATTGTATTGGTAAACGCCACTTCCAATATATATTATGCCTTCCTCCAGGTACAGGATTAGAAGATTTTATCAACCGGTTTCCCTTACACCATGATTACACGTCTATGACCATTGTGTAGTCACAATGCACAGTTCACAATTCAAACTAATGTTCACGGTCGCCGAGCAGGTCGTTCAAAAACAATCACAACCGTCTATCTTCATAGCTGGTTCCAACCGTGATAACATACTGATTAAACAGGAAGTCAACGCGGAATTGCTCGATAAATATTAATTCACATGTGATTTGACTGGGATTAAAACATCTGTCTTATTAGTGTGTTCTTTTCCGGTCGATCTTCGTTGTATTATTATTTTTGTTTTATTTTGTAATATTTGTTTAGAATGTAATTATACTCAAAATGAATATGAGGGGAATTACTGTAAAGACAATATTCAAACATATTACCAGACTTTACATTAAAAAATGTATACACTTTATTGAATTTAAATTCTATATTTTAAAGAAACAAGCATAAGGTATTCATAGTCTAATTAGCTGTTTCTGATTTAATTTTGGTTAGTTTTAATGTTTGAAAACAAAATTTAAAGCACCCACCATTAATTCAAATATGAGTGATTACTGTAGATGCTAACTTATACATCTTTAGGATAGGTACGAAAATGACATTAAAATTGAATCAACGTTTTATCCGAAGAATAGTTTCCTGTGGCTAATTAAGTTATTTTAAAGGATGATATTCTATGTATAGTTTAAACATAGGGACATTTGTGTTATTAAATGAATACATTAAATGAATTATCTGGTATAAAGTCCTCAATCTAGTAGGTCTTGTACCTTAGCTTTACTAAATGTTTTCAACTTTTCCTTACACTTATACCTCCAATGGTTTTACAATTGCTTCACTCATTTTTACTAACATGCCTCCTTACACGTAATCAATTGTCTTTACTAGGCTCAACGATTCAATAACATGTTGGAAAAATATATTATTTAAAGATAACAACCACTATTTGTTAAGGTTCCCATTAAGTTATCCATATTTTATTATTTAAAATATATATTAAGTAAAAAACTAACATACTTGTCATGTTGCAGTTCCACCGGATATCCTGGACTCCCCAACCAGCACCGACATCGTGGTGAGGGAAGGCAGCGCCGTGACCCTACGCTGCGCCGCCTCCGGCTCGCCCGCCCCCAACATCACCTGGAGGCGGGAGGGCGGCGACCCCATCCCCCTGGCCAACGGACAGGAGGGTAAGCGTGTGTAGACACTGGCACTGACACTGACAGTGTACATGGTGGGGGAGGTGACTGCGCTGCGCCACCTCCGGCTCCCCCGCCCCCAACATCACCTGGAGGCGGGAGGGTGGCGACCCCATCCCCCTGGCCAACGGACAGGAGGGTAAGCGTGTGTAGACACTGACACTGACAGTGTACATGGTGGGGGCGGTGACTGCGGTGCCGCCTCCGGCTCCCCCGCCCCCAACATCACCTGGAGGCGGGAGGGTGGCGACCCCATCCCCCTGGCCAACGGACAGGAGGGTAAGCGTGTGTAGACACTGACACTGACAGTGTACATGGTGGGGGCGGTGACTGCGGTGCCGCCTCCGGCTCCCCCGCCCCCAACATCACCTGGAGGCGGGAGGGTGGCGACCCCATCCCCCTGGCCAACGGACAGGAGGGTAAGCGTGTGTAGACACTGGCACTGACACTGACAGTGTACATGGTGGGGGCGGTGACTGCGGTGCCGCCTCCGGCTCGCCCGCCCCCAACATCACCTGGAGGCGGGAGGGTGGCGACCCCATCCCCCTGGCCAACGGACAGGAGGGTAAGCGTGTGTAGACACTGGCACTGACACTGACAGTGTACATGGTGGGGGCGGTGACTGCGGTGCCGCCTCCGGCTCGCCCGCCCCCAACATCACCTGGAGGCGGGAGGGCGGCGACCCCATCCCCCTGGCCAACGGACAGGAGGGTAAGCGTGTGTAGACACTGGCACTGACACTGACAGTGTACATGGTGGGGGCGGTGACTGCGCTGCGCCACCTCCGGCTCCCCCGCCCCCACCATCACCTGGAGGCGGGAGGGTGGCGACCCCATCCCCCTGGCCAACGGACAGGAGGGTAAGCGTGTGTAGACACTGGCACTGACACTGACAGTGTACATGGTGGGGGCGGTGACTGCGCTGCGCCACCTCCGGCTCCCCCGCCCCCAACATCACCTGGAGGCGGGAGGGCGGCGACCCCATCCCCCTGGCCAACGGACAGGAGGGTAAGCGTGTGTAGACACTGACACTGACAGTGTACATGGTGGGGGCGGTGACTGCGGTGCCGCCTCCGGCTCGCCCGCCCCCAACATCACCTGGAGGCGGGAGGGCGGCGACCCCATCCCCCTGGCCAACGGACAGGAGGGTAAGCGTGTGTAGACACTGGCACTGACACTGACAGTGTACATGGTGGGGGCGGTGACTGCGGTGCCGCCTCCGGCTCCCCCGCCCCCAACATCACCTGGAGGCGGGAGGGTGGCGACCCCATCCCCCTGGCCAACGGACAGGAGGGTAAGCGTGTGTAGACACTGGCACTGACACTGACAGTGTACATGGTGGGGGCGGTGACTGCGGTGC
Source organism: Flexamia atlantica (assembly GCA_035578135.1). Classification (NCBI taxonomy): domain Eukaryota; kingdom Metazoa; phylum Arthropoda; class Insecta; order Hemiptera; family Cicadellidae; genus Flexamia; species Flexamia atlantica. Next base: position 6,713,670 of record JAQJVK010000026.1, on the reverse strand, counting down.
CGCCTCCGGCTCGCCCGCCCCCAACATCACCTGGAGGCGGGAGGGCGGCGACCCCATCCCCCTGGCCAACGGACAGGAGGGTAAGCGTGTGTAGACACTGGCACTGACACTGACAGTGTACATGGTGGGGGCGGTGACTGCGGTGCCGCCTCCGGCTCGCCCGCCCCCAACATCACCTGGAGGCGGGAGGGTGGCGACCCCATCCCCCTGGCCAACGGACAGGAGGGTAAGCGTGTGTAGACACTGACACTGACAGTGTACATGGTGGGGGCGGTGACTGCGGTGCCGCCTCCGGCTCCCCCGCCCCCAACATCACCTGGAGGCGGGAGGGTGGCGACCCCATCCCCCTGGCCAACGGACAGGAGGGTAAGCGTGTGTAGACACTGGCACTGACACTGACAGTGTACATGGTGGGGGCGGTGACTGCGGTGCCGCCTCCGGCTCGCCCGCCCCCAACATCACCTGGAGGCGGGAGGGCGGCGACCCCATCCCCCTGGCCAACGGACAGGAGGGTAAGCGTGTGTAGACACTGGCACTGACACTGACAGTGTACATGGTGGGGGCGGTGACTGCGGTGCCGCCTCCGGCTCGCCCGCCCCCAACATCACCTGGAGGCGGGAGGGTGGCGACCCCATCCCCCTGGCCAACGGACAGGAGGGTAAGCGTGTGTAGACACTGACACTGACAGTGTACATGGTGGGGGCGGTGACTGCGGTGCCGCCTCCGGCTCGCCCGCCCCCAACATCACCTGGAGGCGGGAGGGCGGCGACCCCATCCCCCTGGCCAACGGACAGGAGGGTAAGCGTGTGTAGACACTGACACTGACAGTGTACATGGTGGGGGCGGTGACTGCGCTGCGCCACCTCCGGCTCGCCCGCCCCCAACATCACCTGGAGGCGGGAGGGTGGCGACCCCATCCCCCTGGCCAACGGACAGGAGGGTAAGCGTGTGTAGACACTGACACTGACAGTGTACATGGTGGGGGCGGTGACTGCGGTGCCGCCTCCGGCTCGCCCGCCCCCAACATCACCTGGAGGCGGGAGGGCGGCGACCCCATCCCCCTGGCCAACGGACAGGAGGGTAAGCGTGTGTAGACACTGGCACTGACACTGACAGTGTACATGGTGGGGGCGGTGACTGCGGTGCCGCCTCCGGCTCGCCCGCCCCCAACATCACCTGGAGGCGGGAGGGCGGCGACCCCATCCCCCTGGCCAACGGACAGGAGGGTAAGCGTGTGTAGACACTGACACTGACACTGACAGTGTACATGGTGGGGGCGGTGACTGCGCTGCCGCCTCCGGCTCGCCCGCCCCCAACATCACCTGGAGGCGGGAGGGCGGCGACCCCATCCCCCTGGCCAACGGACAGGAGGGTAAGCGTGTGTAGACACTGGCACTGACACTGACAGTGTACATGGTGGGGGCGGTGACTGCGCTGCGCCACCTCCGGCTCCCCCGCCCCCAACATCACCTGGAGGCGGGAGGGTGGCGACCCCATCCCCCTGGCCAACGGACAGGAGGGTAAGCGTGTGTAGACACTGGCACTGACACTGACAGTGTACATGGTGGGGGCGGTGACTGCGCTGCGCCGCCTCCGGCTCGCCCGCCCCCAACATCACCTGGAGGCGGGAGGGCGGCGACCCCATCCCCCTGGCCACCGGACAGGAGGGTAAGTGTGTGTAGACACTGACACTGACAGTGTACATGGTGGGGGCGGTGACTGCGGTGCCGCCTCCGGCTCCCCCGCCCCCAACATCACCTGGAGGCGGGAGGGTGGCGACCCCATCCCCCTGGCCACCGGACAGGAGGGTAAGCGTGTGTAGACACTGACACTGACAGTGTACATGGTGGGGGCGGTGACTGCGCTGCCGCCTCCGGCTCGCCCGCCCCCAACATCACCTGGAGGCGGGAGGGCGGCGACCCCATCCCCCTGGCCAACGGACAGGAGGGTAAGCGTGTGTAGACACTGACACTGACAGTGTACATGGTGGGGGCGGTGACTGCGCTGCGCCACCTCCGGCTCCCCCGCCCCCAACATCACCTGGAGGCGGGAGGGTGGCGACCCCATCCCCCTGGCCAACGGACAGGAGGGTAAGCGTGTGTAGACACTGACACTGACAGTGTACATGGTGGGGGCGGTGACTGCGGTGCCGCCTCCGGCTCGCCCGCCCCCAACATCACCTGGAGGCGGGAGGGTGGCGACCCCATCCCCCTGGCCAACGGACAGGAGGGTAAGCGTGTGTAGACACTGACACTGACAGTGTACATGGTGGGGGCGGTGACTGCGGTGCCGCCTCCGGCTCGCCCGCCCCCAACATCACCTGGAGGCGGGAGGGTGGCGACCCCATCCCCCTGGCCAACGGACAGGAGGGTAAGCGTGTGTAGACACTGACACTGACAGTGTACATGGTGGGGGCGGTGACTGCGGTGCCGCCTCCGGCTCCCCCGCCCCCAACATCACCTGGAGGCGGGAGGGCGGCGACCCCATCCCCCTGGCCAACGGACAGGAGGGTAAGCGTGTGTAGACACTGGCACTGACACTGACAGTGTACATGGTGGGGGCGGTGACTGCGTTGCGCCGCCTCCGGCTCGCCCGCCCCCAACCACCTGGAGGCGGGAGGGCGGCGACCCCATTCCCCTGGCCAACGGACAGGAGGGTAAGTGTGTGTAGACACTGACACTGACAGTGTACATGGTGGGGGCGGTGACTGCGGTGCCGCCTCCGGCTCGCCCGCCCCCAACATCACCTGGAGGCGGGAGGGCGGCGACCCCATCCCCCTGGCCAACGGACAGGAGGGTAAGCGTGTGTAGACCCTGACACTGACACTGACAGTGTACATGGTGGGGGCGGTGACCTGCGGTGCCGCCTCCGGCTCGCCCGCCCCCAACATCACCTGGAGGCGGGAGGGCGGCGACCCCATCCCCCTGGCCAACGGACAGGAGGGTAAGCGTGTGTAGACACTGACACTGACACTGACAGTGTACATGGTGGGGGCGGTGACCTGCGGTGCCGCCACCGGCTCGCCCGCCCCCAACATCACCTGGAGGCGGGAGGGCGGCGACCCCATCCCCCTGGCCAACGGACAGGAGGGTAAGCGTGTGTAGACACTGACACTGACACTGACAGTGTACATGGTGGGGGCGGTGACCTGCGGTGCCGCCACCGGCTCGCCCGCCCCCAACATCACCTGGAGGCGGGAGGGCGGCGACCCCATCCCCCTGGCCAACGGACAGGAGGGTAAGCGTGTGTAGACACTGGCACTGACACTGACAGTGTACATGGTGGGGGCGGTGACTGCGTTGCGCCGCCTCCGGCTCGCCCGCCCCCAACCACCTGGAGGCGGGAGGGCGGCGACCCCATTCCCCTGGCCAACGGACAGGAGGGTAAGTGTGTGTAGACACTGACACTGACAGTGTACATGGTGGGGGCGGTGACTGCGGTGCCGCCTCCGGCTCGCCCGCCCCCAACATCACCTGGAGGCGGGAGGGCGGCGACCCCATCCCCCTGGCCAACGGACAGGAGGGTAAGCGTGTGTAGACACTGACACTGACAGTGTACATGGTGGGGGCGGTGACTGCGGTGCCGCCTCCGGCTCCCCCGCCCCCAACATCACCTGGAGGCGGGAGGGTGGCGACCCCATCCCCCTGGCCAACGGACAGGAGGGTAAGCGTGTGTAGACACTGACACTGACACTGACAGTGTACATGGTGGGGGCGGTGACTGCGGTGCCGCCTCCGGCTCGCCCGCCCCCAACATCACCTGGAGGCGGGAGGGCGGCGACCCCATCCCCCTGGCCAACGGACAGGAGGGTAAGCGTGTGTAGACACTGACACTGACAGTGTACATGGTGGGGGCGGTGACTGCGGTGCCGCCTCCGGCTCGCCCGCCCCCAACATCACCTGGAGGCGGGAGGGCGGCGACCCCATCCCCCTGGCCAACGGACAGGAGGGTAAGCGTGTGTAGACACTGACACTGACACTGACAGTGTACATGGTGGGGGCGGTGACTGCGGTGCCGCCTCCGGCTCGCCCGCCCCCAACATCACCTGGAGGCGGGAGGGCGGCGACCCCATCCCCCTGGCCAACGGACAGGAGGGTAAGCGTGTGTAGACACTGACACTGACAGTGTACATGGTGGGGGCGGTGACTGCGGTGCCGCCTCCGGCTCCCCCGCCCCCAACATCACCTGGAGGCGGGAGGGTGGCGACCCCATCCCCCTGGCCAACGGACAGGAGGGTAAGCGTGTGTAGACACTGACACTGACAGTGTACATGGTGGGGGCGGTGACTGCGGTGCCGCCTCCGGCTCGCCCGCCCCCAACATCACCTGGAGGCGGGAGGGCGGCGACCCCATCCCCCTGGCCAACGGACAGGAGGGTAAGCGTGTGTAGACACTGACACTGACAGTGTACATGGTGGGGGCGGTGACTGCGGTGCCGCCTCCGGCTCCCCCGCCCCCAACATCACCTGGAGGCGGGAGGGTGGCGACCCCATCCCCCTGGCCAACGGACAGGAGGGTAAGCGTGTGTAGACACTGACACTGACAGTGTACATGGTGGGGGCGGTGACTGCGGTGCCGCCTCCGGCTCGCCCGCCCCCAACATCACCTGGAGGCGGGAGGGCGGCGACCCCATCCCCCTGGCCAACGGACAGGAGGGTAAGCGTGTGTAGACACTGACACTGACAGTGTACATGGTGGGGGCGGTGACTGCGGTGCGCCGCCTCCGGCTCGCCCGCCCCCAACATCACCTGGAGGCGGGAGGGCGGCGACCCCATCCCCCTGGCCAACGGACAGGAGGGTAAGCGTGTGTAGACACTGACACTCACACTGACAGTGTACATGGTGGGGGCGGTGACTGCGCTGCGCCACCTCCGGCTCGCCCGCCCCCAACATCACCTGGAGGCGGGAGGGCGGCGACCCCATCCCCCTGGCCAACGGACAGGAGGGTAAGCGTGTGTAGACACTGACACTGACACTGACAGTGTACATGGTGGGGGCGGTGACTGCGCTGCGCCACCTCCGGCTCGCCCGCCCCCAACATCACCTGGAGGCGGGAGGGCGGCGACCCCATCCCCCTGGCCAACGGACAGGAGGGTAAGCGTGTGTAGACACTGGCACTAACAGTGTACATTGTGGGGGCGGTGACCTGCGGTGCCGCCTCCGGCTCGCCCGCCCCCAACATCACCTGGAGGCGGGAGGGTGGCGACCCCATCCCCCTGGCCAACGGACAGGAGGGTAAGCGTGTGTAGACACTGACACTGACAGTGTACATGGTGGGGGCGGTGACTGCGGTGCCGCCTCCGGCTCGCCCGCCCCCAACATCACCTGGAGGCGGGAGGGTGGCGACCCCATCCCCCTGGCCAACGGACAGGAGGGTAAGCGTGTGTAGACACTGACACTGACAGTGTACATGGTGGGGGCGGTGACTGCGGTGCCGCCTCCGGCTCCCCCGCCCCCAACATCACCTGGAGGCGGGAGGGCGGCGACCCCATCCCCCTGGCCAACGGACAGGAGGGTAAGCGTGTGTAGACACTGACACTGACAGTGTACATGGTGGGGGCGGTGACTGCGCTGCCGCCTCCGGCTCCCCCGCCCCCAACATCACCTGGAGGCGGGAGGGCGGCGACCCCATCCCCCTGGCCAACGGACAGGAGGGTAAGCGTGTGTAGACACTGACACTGACAGTGTACATGGTGGGGGCGGTGACCTGCGGTGCCGCCTCCGGCTCCCCCGCCCCCAACATCACCTGGAGGCGGGAGGGTGGCGACCCCATCCCCCTGGCCAACGGACAGGAGGGTAAGCGTGTGTAGACACTGACACTGACAGTGTACATGGTGGGGGCGGTGACTGCGGTGCCGCCTCCGGCTCCCCCGCCCCCAACATCACCTGGAGGCGGGAGGGCGGCGACCCCATCCCCCTGGCCAACGGACAGGAGGGTAAGCGTGTGTAGACACTGACACTGACACTGACAGTGTACATGGTGGGGGCGGTGACTGCGCTGCGCCACCTCCGGCTCGCCCGCCCCCAACATCACCTGGAGGCGGGAGGGCGGCGACCCCATCCCCCTGGCCAACGGACAGGAGGGTAAGCGTGTGTAGACACTGGCACTGACACTGACAGTGTACATGGTGGGGGCGGTGACTGCGGTGCCGCCTCCGGCTCGCCCGCCCCCAACATCACCTGGAGGCGGGAGGGTGGCGACCCCATCCCCCTGGCCAACGGACAGGAGGGTAAGCGTGTGTAGACACTGACACTGACAGTGTACATGGTGGGGGCGGTGACTGCGGTGCCGCCTCCGGCTCCCCCGCCCCCAACATCACCTGGAGGCGGGAGGGCGGCGACCCCATCCCCCTGGCCAACGGACAGGAGGGTAAGCGTGTGTAGACACTGACACTGACAGTGTACATGGTGGGGGCGGTGACTGCGGTGCCGCCTCCGGCTCGCCCGCCCCCAACATCACCTGGAGGCGGGAGGGCGGCGACCCCATCCCCCTGGCCAAAGGACAGGAGGGTAAGCGTGTGTAGACACTGACACTGACAGTGTACATGGTGGGGGCGGTGACTGCGGTGCCGCCTCCGGCTCCCCCGCCCCCAACATCACCTGGAGGCGGGAGGGTGGCGACCCCATCCCCCTGGCCAACGGACAGGAGGGTAAGCGTGTGTAGACACTGACACTGACAGTGTACATGGTGGGGGCGGTGACTGCGGTGCCGCCTCCGGCTCGCCCGCCCCCAACATCACCTGGAGGCGGGAGGGCGGCGACCCCATCCCCCTGGCCAACGGACAGGAGGGTAAGCGTGTGTAGACACTGACACTGACACTGACAGTGTACATGGTGGGGGCGGTGACTGCGGTGCCGCCTCCGGCTCGCCCGCCCCCAACATCACCTGGAGGCGGGAGGGCGGCGACCCCATCCCCCTGGCCAACGGACAGGAGGGTAAGCGTGTGTAGACACTGACACTGACACTGACAGTGTACATGGTGGGGGCGGTGACTGCGGTGCCGCCTCCGGCTCGCCCGCCCCCAACATCACCTGGAGGCGGGAGGGCGGCGACCCCATCCCCCTGGCCAACGGACAGGAGGGTAAGCGTGTGTAGACACTGACACTGACAGTGTACATGGTGGGGGCGGTGACTGCGGTGCCGCCTCCGGCTCCCCCGCCCCCAACATCACCTGGAGGCGGGAGGGCGGCGACCCCATCCCCCTGGCCAACGGACAGGAGGGTAAGCGTGTGTAGACACTGACACTGACAGTGTACATGGTGGGGGCGGTGACTGCGGTGCCGCCTCCGGCTCCCCCGCCCCCAACATCACCTGGAGGCGGGAGGGCGGCGACCCCATCCCCCTGGCCAACGGACAGGAGGGTAAGCGTGTGTAGACACTGGCACTGACACTGACAGTGTACATGGTGGGGGCGGTGACTGCGCTGCGCCGCCTCCGGCTCGCCCGCCCCCAACATCACCTGGAGGCGGGAGGGCGGCGACCCCATCCCCCTGGCCAACGGACAGGAGGGTAAGCGTGTGTAGACACTGACACTGACACTGACAGTGTACATGGTGGGGGCGGTGACTGCGCTGCGCCACCTCCGGCTCCCCCGCCCCCAACATCACCTGGAGGCGGGAGGGCGGCGACCCCATCCCCCTGGCCAACGGACAGGAGGGTAAGCGTGTGTAGACACTGACACTGACACTGACAGTGTACATGGTGGGGGCGGTGACTGCGCTGCGCCGCCTCCGGCTCGCCCGCCCCCAACATCACCTGGAGGCGGGAGGGCGGCGACCCCATCCCCCTGGCCAACGGACAGGAGGGTAAGCGTGTGTAGACACTGGCACTGACACTGACAGTGTACATGGTGGGGGCGGTGACTGCGGTGCCGCCTCCGGCTCGCCCGCCCCCAACATCACCTGGAGGCGGGAGGGCGGCGACCCCATCCCCCTGGCCACCGGACAGGAGGGTAAGTGTGTGTAGACACTGACACTGACAGTGTACATGGTGGGGGCGGTGACTGCGGTGCCGCCTCCGGCTCGCCCGCCCCCAACATCACCTGGAGGCGGGAGGGCGGCGACCCCATCCCCCTGGCCAACGGACAGGAGGGTAAGCGTGTGTAGACACTGACACTGACAGTGTACATGGTGGGGGCGGTGACTGCGGTGCCGCCTCCGGCTCGCCCGCCCCCAACATCACCTGGAGGCGGGAGGGCGGCGACCCCATCCCCCTGGCCAACGGACAGGAGGGTAAGCGTGTGTAGACACTGACACTGACACTGACAGTGTACATGGTAGGGGCGGTGACTGCGGTGCCGCCTCCGGCTCCCCCGCCCCCAACATCACCTGGAGGCGGGAGGGCGGCGACCCCATCCCCCTGGCCAACGGACAGGAGGGTAAGCGTGTGTAGACACTGGCACTGACACTGACAGTGTACATGGTGGGGGCGGTGACTGCGCTGCGCCACCTCCGGCTCCCCCGCCCCCAACATCACCTGGAGGCGGGAGGGCGGCGACCCCATCCCCCTGGTCAACGGACAGGAGGGTAAGCGTGTGTAGACACTGACACTGACAGTGTACATGGTGGGGGAGGTGACTGCGCTGCGCCGCCTCCGGCTCGCCCGCCCCCAACATCACCTGGAGGCGGGAGGGCGGCGACCCCATCCCCCTGGCCAACGGACAGGAGGGTAAGCGTGTGTAGACACTGGCACTGACACTGACAGTGTACATGGTGGGGGCGGTGACTGCGCTGCGCCACCTCCGGCTCCCCCGCCCCCAACATCACCTGGAGGCGGGAGGGCGGCGACCCCATCCCCCTGGCCAACGGACAGGAGGGTAAGCGTGTGTAGACACTGACACTGACAGTGTACATGGTGGGGGCGGTGACTGCGCTGCGCCACCTCCGGCTCCCCCGCCCCCAACATCACCTGGAGGCGGGAGGGTGGCGACCCCATCCCCCTGGCCAACGGACAGGAGGGTAAGCGTGTGTAGACACTGACACTGACAGTGTACATGGTGGGGGCGGTGACTGCGGTGCCGCCTCCGGCTCGCCCGCCCCCAACATCACCTGGAGGCGGGAGGGTGGCGACCCCATCCCCCTGGCCAACGGACAGGAGGGTAAGCGTGTGTAGACACTGACACTGACAGTGTACATGGTGGGGGCGGTGACTGCGCTGCGCCACCTCCGGCTCCCCCGCCCCCAACATCACCTGGAGGCGGGAGGGCGGCGACCCCATCCCCCTGGCCAACGGACAGGAGGGTAAGCGTGTGTAGACACTGACACTGACACTGACAGTGTACATGGTGGGGGCGGTGACTGCGGTGCCGCCTCCGGCTCCCCCGCCCCCAACATCACCTGGAGGCGGGAGGGCGGCGACCCCATCCCCCTGGCCAACGGACAGGAGGGTAAGCGTGTGTAGACACTGACACTGACAGTGTACATGGTGGGGGCGGTGACTGCGGTGCCGCCTCCGGCTCCCCCGCCCCCAACATCACCTGGAGGCGGGAGGGTGGCGACCCCATCCCCCTGGCCACCGGACAGGAGGGTAAGCGTGTGTAGACACTGACACTGACAGTGTACATGGTGGGGGCGGTGACTGCGGTGCCGCCTCCGGCTCGCCCGCCCCCAACATCACCTGGAGGCGGGAGGGTGGCGACCCCATCCCCCTGGCCAACGGACAGGAGGGTAAGCGTGTGTAGACACTGACACTGACAGTGTACATGGTGGGGGCGGTGACTGCGGTGCCGCCTCCGGCTCGCCCGCCCCCAACATCACCTGGAGGCGGGAGGGCGGCGACCCCATCCCCCTGGCCAACGGACAGGAGGGTAAGCGTGTGTAGACACTGACACTGACAGTGTACATGGTGGGGGCGGTGACTGCGGTGCCGCCTCCGGCTCGCCCGCCCCCAACATCACCTGGAGGCGGGAGGGCGGCGACCCCATCCCCCTGGCCAACGGACAGGAGGGTAAGCGTGTGTAGACACTGACACTGACACTGACAGTGTACATGGTGGGGGCGGTGACTGCGGTGCCGCCTCCGGCTCGCCCGCCCCCAACATCACCTGGAGGCGGGAGGGCGGCGACCCCATCCCCCTGGCCAACGGACAGGAGGGTAAGCGTGTGTAGACACTGACACTCACACTGACAGTGTACATGGTGGGGGCGGTGACTGCGGTGCCCTCCGGCTCGCCCGCCCCCAACATCACCTGGAGGCGGGAGGGCGGCGACCCCATCCCCCTGGCCAACGGACAGGAGGGTAAGCGTGTGTAGACACTGACACTGACACTGACAGTGTACATGGTAGGGGCGGTGACTGCGGTGCCGCCTCCGGCTCCCCCGCCCCCAACATCACCTGGAGGCGGGAGGGCGGCGACCCCATCCCCCTGGCCAACGGACAGGAGGGTAAGCGTGTGTAGACACTGGCACTGACACTGACAGTGTACATGGTGGGGGCGGTGACTGCGCTGCGCCGCCTCCGGCTCCCCCGCCCCCAACATCACCTGGAGGCGGGAGGGCGGCGACCCCATCCCCCTGGCCACCGGACAGGAGGGTAAGTGTGTGTAGACACTGACACTGACACTGACAGTGTACATGGTGGGGGCGGTGACTGCGCTGCGCCGCCTCCGGCTCCCCCGCCCCCAACATCACCTGGAGGCGGGAGGGCGGCGACCCCATCCCCCTGGCCAACGGACAGGAGGGTAAGCGTGTGTAGACACTGGCACTGACACTGACAGTGTACATGGTGGGGGAGGTGACTGCGCTGCGCCGCCTCCGGCTCGCCCGCCCCCAACATCACCTGGAGGCGGGAGGGCGGCGACCCCATCCCCCTGGCCACCGGACAGGAGGGTAAGTGTGTGTAGACACTGACACTGACAGTGTACATGGTGGGGGCGGTGACTGCGGTGCCGCCTCCGGCTCGCCCGCCCCCAACATCACCTGGAGGCGGGAGGGTGGCGACCCCATCCCCCTGGCCAACGGACAGGAGGGTAAGCGTGTGTAGACACTGACACTGACAGTGTACATGGTGGGGGCGGTGACTGCGCTGCGCCACCTCCGGCTCCCCCGCCCCCAACATCACCTGGAGGCGGGAGGGCGGCGACCCCATCCCCCTGGCCAACGGACAGGAGGGTAAGCGTGTGTAGACACTGACACTGACACTGACAGTGTACATGGTGGGGGCGGTGACTGCGGTGCCGCCTCCGGCTCCCCCGCCCCCAACATCACCTGGAGGCGGGAGGGCGGCGACCCCATCCCCCTGGCCAACGGACAGGAGGGTAAGCGTGTGTAGACACTGACACTGACAGTGTACATGGTGGGGGCGGTGACCTGCGGTGCCGCCTCCGGCTCGCCCGCCCCCAACATCACCTGGAGGCGGGAGGGCGGCGACCCCATCCCCCTGGCCAACGGACAGGAGGGTAAGCGTGTGTAGACACTGACACTGACAGTGTACATGGTGGGGGCGGTGACCTGCGGTGCCGCCTCCGGCTCGCCCGCCCCCAACATCACCTGGAGGCGGGAGGGCGGCGACCCCATCCCCCTGGCCAACGGACAGGAGGGTAAGCGTATGTAGATATTGACACTGACAGTGTTCATGTGGGGGCGGCAGGCCGGATCCCCCTGGAGTTGCCCTGACATTGTAGAGGTTGGACATAAATAGTACAAACTAAATACATGAATTTCAAAACTTTGTAAATATTAGTAATTAGAAATATATTCAAAGACACTTCCCTAATTTTATATTTTTACCACTGCACAATTATGTATTTATATTTACAATTTTTATAATTCTTTTACTGCACAATTTTATTTTTTTGAGAGTCAAATTTTTGTTTTGAGCACATCATTAGAAATATAGTTAACAGATACTTCCCCAGTTTAGTATTTTTTTTTACCACTTAAAAATTTTTTATTTATTAATTTGTATTTTTATAATTTTTACTGCACAATTTTATATTTTTTAGAGTCAAGTTTACCTTTTGAGCGCATCAAATAATGTGGTTTGTTATTTTTAATATACTCAATATAATTACTTTGTAGTACTGAAGAAGTATATTGTATCAAAGCTACTTAATGGTAGTGAGGCAAGATGAGTAGAAAAAAATAGGTGGTCCTGTAACTTATGTTTTTTCTTATGACGTATTCGCGTCTTCGCGAATTCGCGAATTCGCGTATTCGCGTCCATTTGTGAATTCTGAACTGAAATACAATTGAAGGAAAATTAATTTGTTGATGTATTTACCTCTACATCAGCTGGTTAGTGATGACGGGTTAAAATGCAACCACCTGGTTTCATTCTATTCTTCTTGGTAGTGAGGTACATGATGAAGCTTGAGTTTGAAGTTTCAGCAGAGGAGGGGAGGAAATCATCGATGACGTGGACGTAAACAAAGCCATATGACTACGCTACTAGTTTGGTAGATAAAAAATACTAAACCAAAACAAAATGTGGGTTGATACTAGAAACAATGTTTTGCTCTTTGAATAGCAATTAATGAAGAGGTGACATGTTTTTGGTTTATCGTGTAAGACATGACTGACACAAGAAATTTGTAGTTGAATCAATTGATCTGTTAATATTTATTTCCGCTCCTTGAAAAATCCAAATTTGTCTTTCATCTTGTACCTCACTACCTCTATGTAACATTGAAACTTAGATTAACATTTCATAATTGGAACTGATTAAATTAAATATCTAACCTTTAAACATATAAAAAACAAAAACAGTTTGGATAACTTGTTTGATTTCGTTTCTTTGTTTGAAATTCATTGTTGGTGATGGTGATTTTATAGTTTGATTTGGATTTTTGCGGACATTTGCCATCACTGATTATTTTACTAATCAGTGATGGCAAATGTCCGCAAAAATCCAAATCAAACAATGATTTAGTTTGTTGTAGCGTGGTTTACTTTTACAGGACCTAAAGGGCTGATAATGCCTCAGATCTGAGGAATATACACGTTAAAATAAATTACTTAGTGATCCCTACAATTCGGGAAACAAGCTTTATTATTTCATAAATTTTCATCTTAAATAATTTTTAACCGGTGTCATCATCTTAAAATGCTCCGAGATAAAAGCAAAGTTTGGATGAAGGTGGTGTCCACTAGGTAAATGTTTTGTATCCGATCCTCACTTAAATATTTTTTGAATTTCAGCGGGCACAGTGGAAGGCAGTATGCTGAACATCACCCGAGTCAGCAGGCAGCACATGGGGGCCTACCTGTGTATAGCCTCCAACGGGGTCCCTCCCTCCGTCAGCAAGAGGATCATGCTCACCGTCCATTGTAAGCTGTAAATCAATTAGAATTTTAGTGACTCGTGGTAAAGTAAAATAACATTTTAAAGTATCACCCTCTTTCCTCATCCTCATCCTCTTTGCAAGTAGTGTGGCCACTTAAACACTGTTTTGGGCACTTTCATGTCTATTAGTCCAGTCCCGACATCTTATACTGTAGAGCTGCTCTTCATATGTAATGCATTTCTATGTAATGTCCGATTGAAGAATTTTAACTATCCCCTTTTATTTTCGTTTTAATTGTGAGAAAACGATATAACGGTGCCTAAAAATTAAAAAGGTTTCTTACAGTGCATTTCTATCTAATGTCCAATCAAAAACATTTTACTATCCCCTTTTATTTTCCATTTTTATCACAAAAAAAATATATCGGTTCCTAGAAAGTTGAAAGATTTCAATCACGAATTTCTACGAGAAAATTAAATATAGTCTACTCTGTGAAATGCAAATTCAAGCAAAGAAGAAAGTTAAAATATCGTTAGTTACTAGTGGTTGCCAGAATTCATAATAAGCAAGACAGTCCAGTTCAATTTTATTCCAAATTTTTTTATCGTGTGATTTAGCAGGGAGCCACAAACTTTTATGGAATTTAGAGCTGAAAACAAAATATCATCAAAAAATAAAGAGCGTTAATTTGATTTTTAGAGAAATTTTCTCACAACTCTTGCGAAACGATGTACACAATTTACTGCTGTCTTTGCTCCACTGGATCAGAGTTTACATTTAAGGTTCGAAATTTATATTTCATCTTTAGAAAAGCATAGACAAGGCTCATATTTTGGATATATTAGTATCACTAAAACAAATAGTGATACTAAAACAATGTGGTTTTGTATATATTCTCCATTTACCTTTTCCATGTGGTCCATATTTTGATATTGTTTGTTGGGTGTCTGTATGGATAGTCCCGCCGATGATCTGGATCCAGATCCAGCTGACAGGTTCCAGCGAGGGTCACTTCTGATATTTTGGAAGAGTGATAACTAAAAATTTAGAGGTTTCGTGGTACTCAGGTATTCTTCATTAACTTTTCTTTATGCTCTATATTTTATCGTTTTGTAGTGTATATGTGTGGATATTACCGTCGATAATCTATATCCAGAATAGAATAGATCTAGAACATTAGAATAGGTTCCAGCGAGGGTCACTTCTAATATTTTGTAAGAGCAATACCATTAAAAATTTAATAGTTTCGTGGTACTCAGGTGTTCTTCATTAACATTTTCTCTATGGTTCATGTTTTTATTTGTTTGTGGACAGTCCCGCCGATGATCTGGATCCAGAACCAGCTGATCGGCTCGCGGGAGGGCCAGCAGCTGACCCTGGAGTGCCACTCGGAGGCCTTCCCCAAGTCCATCAACTACTGGACCAGGGGCGAGAAGGGCGAGATCATCGCCCAAGGTAATTACCGAGGCTAATGACTGTCTACTACTACCCTGTTTATTCGTACCTGAGGGATGGTTAAGGTGGCCAAATTTGGAGGAGCCAAAATGGGAAGCTCACCTCTGGAGGACGCACCAGAAAACGATGTTCCGGGGGTACTCCCCCAGATATTTTAAGTAAATTTTAAGGATATAGGTGTTTTTTTAGACATTTTCAAAGTGTACAATTTATGCGATATTTTCCGTTTAATTCTTTACTTGACCGTTTTAAAATTTATAGATCTTAAACTACTACCCTACAAATAAGAACATGAAGCTATTATGTAAAATGTAATTGCAAAATTCGAAGCCAGTGCTGAGTAATGTTTATAAAATTTATCCCAACTAGTATATTTTTTTATTAACTTAGGAAAGTCAATTTGCCAAATAGGCCTAATAAAACTATTTATTTTTATTTTATTGTGTGAATACAAATTATTTAAGGGAATTTTGGGACAATTAACGTCAATTTGGACCAATTAACCGTCCCGGGAGAGTTTATCGAGTTTTAGCGGATAATGACACAAAAAGCGGAACTGTCCCGTTCAAAAGAGGACGTCTGGTCACCAGCACCAGACCATATGATGTGGTTCTCTGGGAAGACTCGGAAAATTTGGGTAGAGTTTTTGAAATCAAAAAGAAGATCATCAGAGTCGTGATTCAGTTGCTGTACGAGAAATCTTGTAAACCGTATTTCAACAGCTCTCAAACTATGCGCATTGCCTCGCTAAAAAATCTTGAGCTGATTTTAAGGAACATGTTGATTAAAAGATGTTTTAATCAACATGTTTCTTAAAAGATGTTTTAATCAACATGTTTCTTAAAATCTACTCCAGATGTTATCTCAAGAAATAAAAAAAATCTCTATTTAAGGTTTTTTAATTGACTACCAAGCAAACAAGAGTATGCATTATGGAGGCACTGTCTTCAAAGCCATTCCTCGTGTTTGACATACTTCTATATATATATATATATATATATATATATATATATATATATATATATATATATATATATATATATATAATAATACCTTTCCAATTAGTAGTGTCATAACGCTATTGTAGATGTAATGAGTAGTAAAAAATTCTTGAATATTTTTGAAAAGAATAATTCAGTTATTCTAAGTGAGTTATTATTATTTATTTTTTTACAAGTTATGCATGATCACCGAGCCAATCTTAAAGTGTAAGCAAATTTTACACATTTCAAAAATAGATAAACAAATAATTTTACGAAACATGATGACTCTGGCCTTAATTTATGTTTTAGTGTCCGTATTATGTAATTGCGAGGTGAACAGTCTCCATATGATGTAATCATCCGATTGCATTCTACAGATACCGATATACTTAAATTAACTTCACTGAGCGGCCATTAAAATAATAAAAAACGTAATCATTCCGTAAAAAAATAGTAAAAATTTGGTAACTGATTTTTTGTACTTTCTTCAAAGTAGGGCATAATAATTCTCAACTGCCGATTTTTAATTTAATTGACGAGGTTGACGAAATTGCAACAGTCATGCATGCTACAAAAATCACAGACAATTAAACAACAACTTAAAAAAGCTGCTCTAGCTTTCAACTTTTTTTGACAAATACTGTAATTGTAAAGGAAATTCGGGCCTTCGCCACATACAGTTACTTTGTAAGGTAACGCTGAGCTCCTATACTTGATATACTTTAGCCATTCGTGGACCCATATTATTTATTCAGGCTAAAATATAGTTAACCTCTGTATTATAGGTCCCAAATACGAGCCGGTGCTGGTGGAGCAGCTGTACAAAGTGATCATGAGGCTGACCATCAAGTCGCTGGGGCCGGGCGACTACGGCGCCTACAAGTGCGTCTCCAAGAACTCCCTGGGGGACACCGACGGCACCATCAAAGTCTACCGTGAGTTTATTTATAGTAAATATTGTTATCCTTCGTAAAACGTTCTAAACGACAAAAACCTAGTTTCGAGTAATCAAGTATTGAAAGTTGAATTCTAAAATTTACGGTTTTTAAGGTTAGAATTTATAACTATGTATAATTTTGTAACACCGTATTTATAACATCAAAATGTAGCCTTATATTGAATTTATAATTTCCATTAAGCATTTTGAAACATTTTACTTGTTTTTAGGGGTTATAATGTTTTAAATGACTGGCGCTTGAAACGTTCTCTGACGGACTGCTCTTCTACTTTGGAAGACAACATCAGGGAGTGTAGAAATACCAACAGAAACAAAAATAAAACTCAATATAAAACAATTTTATTGATGTAAAAGTACAAAAGCGTAATGTTGTTACTAAAACGTGATAAGTCATTTTATTAAAAGTTATCCACATGTGGCGTTTAAAACATTATTCTACCCACTTCTTTAGGGGACACTTTCCCGGGCCTTGGCTTCTTATTTTATGAAATATAGGGTAATCCAACTTTTCTATATTCATTCATGGTCTTATCCTTCCAATTTCCAATATTAACTTCTCGTCTTTTATTTTTATTTACGCGATTTTGGTCCTCGGGTTACGGCGCAGCGATCGGCGGGGATTCCATCTTTCGGCGAATAGAACGTTATCCTCCAGAAAGTCCGTGCAGTCCCGCGAAGCACTTAAACTTTGAGACGAAATCAGGGATACCAACTCAAATATCTTCAAAACAAAATATACCACGGTGTAGCTCATATCCTAGAGAACCTTTTTCACTGAATATCTCCGATTTTGAAATTTTGTCGCTTAGAACGTTCTACGGGGACCCCTTCGTTTATTTACAATAAATAACTTTATCTAAAGGAAGATACTTCGAATGATATTCTTATCATTACGCTGCCAGCTGCCGGTGTCAAGGTCAAGTCAAGGCCAAGGTCAGTCACTGCATTCGAAAGCTATGAGTAAGACCATAGCTCTATGTTTTATTATTGAGTACCTGGTGGAATGGACCTTAGTAACTTTCATTTTTACTAGTTCGTCTTACAACTACTTAAAACAGTCTGTATGCGTAGGCCTACAAATTCTTTTAATACTCAACCCCATCTCCATAGTACATTCTAAACATAATTATTCTTGAAAAGTGGCTGAGATTTTGAAGTAATTGTGGAATAAATTAACAAAACATGCATTGCTCATATAATAGTATAGGAGTTTTTCTTTCAGCTTATTTAAAACAACTTTCCTGAAAATTAGGTACAACTTTATAGAAATAATTATTATTTTCAGCTCCAGCATATACAAAGTTACACGAGCTAAATTTCTCCATTTCTCATGAGAAAGCTATATTCGTAAAATTTGTAGTATAATACAAAACACCTGAAAAAGATGGGTGAAAAAGATTTAATGCAGCTCATTTCGCATTTCTTTCGAATTAAATGTCATATATCAAATGTTATCAAAAAACAAATTTGTTATATTTTATTATTTTGATATCTAATGTTTTTATGTTGTAAGCGTATAATTTTAGGTTGGATCCACACAACTACTTTTTCTAGCCAAATTAACCAACGATTTTCGAATAAACAGCAAGTATTTATTACTATCCATAACATAGTATTTTAGACTCAAAAGTTAATACTTTATAATTCAAGCTAGGGTTTTACATATTGTCATTATTCTATAAGAAATTTATTTTGCCTTGTTTTAGCTGTCCTATTGGATAACGTGTCAACATTAAAACCAAGGCATAAGGGTAAGTTGACCGGTCAAATTCAAGGCAATGACATTTTATTTGTTAATAAAAACAGTAGCTTTTTACTAGTTTTTATTATTCGTACCCAGTTCTTAAAGATTTAAGAAATTAAAGGTTAAAATCCGGAAAATGTAATTACACAGAATATAACACAATTTTCTCGACAGTTATTTACATGAGGAAACATTCCACTTAGCACGCACCATTATTGGACAGGTTTGATATTATGACATCCTAGGAATCTGTCTTCCCTACAGTATTACATATTTGGAACTATCTCTTTATGTTAATTTGATTGGTTATTTAACTAAATTACAAATATATTTGGAATACGAGTCCATTGCCTGATTGTACAGAAAAACGGCACTATCCACCACAACTAACAAATTGTTCGAAAAATACTTGTTAGTTGAACATTTTCAACGAAGCGTAACCCAGCTAAGCCTAATATCCTTTAAATAGTGAATTTATAGCTTCGTATGTATTTAACTCCTACCAAATTTTATCATTTTATACATGGTTCTAGTTGTTTTTTTTTAGTATAGACAAAACAAATTAAATATTTCATAAACTAAACTGATTACCTAAGCAACAAGAACATATATCACCTCTGGATGGAGATAAATCTGGCTTATCTTTCGGATGATTAATATGAACTGGAATAAGAGTATCAAGACAAAAACGTAAATAAAAACCCTTTAGTCGTTATGCATTTATTTATTATCTCTATAATATTATGTGATCGATTATCATTCACCCGAAGTTTAATGACATCGAGTCTTCACGATTGATGAATCGTGAAAAACGATTTTAAACATCGAAGAAGGCGGTGGAGACAGAGGTCGAAGTATGGCCTACATAATTATTGACTGACTGGTTCCTCAAATATTAACACTTGTTATATGTTATATTTCAGATAAAAACAGACATCGCCTGAATAATTATGGCCATAACGAGATCGCGGACTCTGGGGGACTCGCAAAACAAAGAGGTGAATTAATGAAATGTGTCGAGTAATAACTGTATATATTTTTTTGATATGCAAAAGATATTTCCTGTAAGATATTTCTTGTGATTTGTAACATCTAAGTGAATTTTTACAGTAACTAAGTTGATACAGCCAGTGTCAAAACTACAGTAACTTAAAATTGTCATACAGCATTTTTTGATTAACAGTTTCAATTTATGATCTACTTTGATGAATACAAGTTAGTTTTATACTTTGATCGAAACCCACAAGTCAAGTCGTATTTTTTTCATTGTGGAGTCTAAAATACAGAAATTATTCCCAGTACAGAGTTATGATTGTGCTTAACATATCCCTTGATCACATAACTATTTTTTAAAACATTATTATAAACTTAACAGGATGTAAAATGAAACATTGGAATATCAATTATGTAAGAGATTACTATCGTATCGAAACTTATGACTGAAATTCATTCTTCTGCAATTACTTGAATGGTTATTCATGAGGTTATTAATAGCCTTTATGTTTTTATTTACCTTAAAATACGTGTGACGAGCTTAAGGCCGCATTTTTCGACAGGGGTATTATTTTGAAAGGTAGCTGTTTTATTAACTTACCGTTCGTTCTTTCCTATGTCTGAAATTCATTCTTCGGCAATTAACTGAATGGTTATTCATGAGGTTATTAATAGCCTTTATGTTTTTATTTACCTTAAAATACGTACGACGAGCTTAAGGCCGCATTTTTTTACGCAGCTTAAGGACGACATTCTAGGAAAGGAAGAAGAAAGTTACACTGTGAAATATTTCTTTGACATTGATATACTATTAAATATTATTTAATACAATTACCCTGTGCTTGTACAGTTCTTACTGATTTGGCTTACACGACTAACTAAAATCCACTCGCATTTTTAAACAAAGTTTAATATAAAACACCACAAACAAACAAGAGTTTTAATTTTCTCTTCTACTTAAAAAATTACAATTTCTTTGATAGTTAGTAACACGAATTGACTTAATATTCGTTTTAATTTCTAGAACTGAAAGTTGATGGGTACGACGAGATGGTCGACGAGTCTTCAGCCAATAACCGCCTTCCATCGGTCTGGACCTTTCTTCTCCACGTCTTCCCTCTAGTCTCCATCCTGCCCCACCTATAATAATACTCGAGTCTAGTTCAAAAGACTGGTTCATCAAACATGTTTTATATGTTCGTGTAAAATACAGATTGTATATCTACGTATAGCTAATATGTTTTGTAATCACACCTACAGTACGTTGAAATATATTTTAGGATATATTTATACGTCTTTGTCCAATGACGATTAAACCATTCCATATCATAAACGTAATTCTTTTAGTTGATAATGTAACGATAAGCGTTGTTGTTTAAAACCAAAGTGACCAATTGAGAACATGTTAGCTTTAAGTGATTTTGTACATAAGCCGTAGCAGTTACTTTGTGGTGGTTGTCGTATAAAATGTAGGATGCTTAAGGTAGTATAGCTTGGATTTTTACTGACTAGGCTTTTAAAGGTTGATTCGTTATTTGTTACTTTGTTATTTGTACTTTGTACTCTGATTTATTTTTACTTTTAACCAGTTTGTACTTAATTATAGAATTGTAATGATTATGAGATAGACGAGACATATCAGAAAGAAAACTGCTAAATGTTAATATAAGCTATGAGTTCTTCAAAGTAATTATTACCCTATAATAGCCTCAGAATCCGAAGTATTTTAGTATTTTTATAAGTAATTGTTACATACTAACTTGGTGGGGTTAATTTAATTACAAGTCACAATAACGTCATTGTATAATCAAAGTGTAATTGTATGTTCACAAAATATTTTTACAATCTCGTCTAACGCGGTTTTACGCGTTTAAAATCACAGTTAAAACTATCGTGTTGTAAGTGCAAAATGATTATATATAATTTTATTGTTATTTTCAACCCATGTGTAACAAAAAAACTAAAAAATTACTGTAAACTATGGTTTTATTACTTGACTTCATACATAATTGTTAGTTTTTTTACTTGTAATCTACAGTTTAGTAGGCAAGCCGTAGCATTTATTAAATAACATTTCAGTCACTCAACGACAACATGGTGGAGTGAAATTTAATAATAAACGTTTAACATTGCAATATGTATATACGATATTTATTGGTTAGTTGCTTTTGTAATATAAATTTGTAAATACATTTTGCTAATAAAACTATAAAATAATAAATTATCCTTGATAAGGATGATTTTATAGCCTTTAAGGTGTATTATTTTCCTCATTTGATCTGTTTCCCACATGAGCAACAAGGATAAAGATTGCTTTTGTACATACATTTTCTTAGTCAAAATAAAGAGTGTAGGTAGGCCTTGAGTTTAAGGTAGAATCCTATCAGATTTTATGATTAACCAGATATCTGCAATTTCTTACAGGTTTTAAGAGAAAAATTAATTTTTTAATAGGTTGGTTATGAATCTCCTATATATTTATGGTGTCAACCATTATTAAGCTCTCAAACCAATATATAAATTCAGTTTCATAATTTTGTTTAATTTACAATAACGTCATACCATTACCACAAACACAAAATAAAAATACAAAAGAATTGTGGACACTATTCAGCCAAATCCGACAAAGACCGTATTAACGTCCCCGATAAAACCTGCTGGCAACGTATCCGACAGAAAAATAATGTAAAGCAGTTTTTCATAATGCAAAAGAGACAAAGAAGGGTTAGCTACCGTCCCATCTCCACACGTAATCCAAACTCACGACCGGGGCCGGAAACCCAAGGTGATAACTAGGTAATATATTCTACTTTCCAACATAAAATATTTGGCTTTGAATATTTACTTTTATTCTTTTTGAAAAACGCCACTTTATGTTATTCTTTAGAGAATTTTTATGAGATGTTTTAGCTGTTATAATATGATAGTAGTCAATGATGGTTTGTTGAAAAGTATTAATGTATTTGTTTATTTATTTATTAGGCGGACAGTCCATTTTACAAAAGTGATACAACATTAATTGTAGCATGGGATTATATATAATAATACAGTGATTACAGTTTAACAGTAAGACAGTATAACGGTGACGGTACAAGTAAACAAACCCAAGGTGATAAGTAGTATTGGCCGGCTTAGGATTTCTATAGTAACTAATAAACTGGTAGGTTAGTTTATTCTTTTAGTCACTAAGTAATAATTAAGATAGAACTTTTGTAAATTTTAACGAGATTCTTTTTTTAAACATGGAAGCTCTTGTTTTCAAAATGCTAAATATTAACTTAGTTTTTAGTTAAAGCATTACACTACGATGACGAATTTGATTCAACACTCGAAAAAAATACAATTTCTATATTCTAGGCAATCATTCTTTGACATAAACCTAATATTAAGTATACAAACAACTTTAAACATTCTACTGTCACTAATACAGAAGGCACATATTACGTGAATAAGGTACAGTTTCATGGTCATTTGTGGTGCATAAAATGAATACGCACGCTTTCATTTGCAGCACTACACATTCCACTATTCAACCCTTCCTGTGAAATGAGCTCCCATGATATCTCTGAGTCACTGAACCCGTTTTAATTACAGGGTGAGTCTCTTTTGAAGGAAGTATCATTAAATGACCCACTGGCTTTTAACACGCAGATATTTCCGGCAAAGAAAAATTACGGTTTCTAATTAAAGGCTTTCAAAATTACCAGTTACGTGAGACGTTTTCCGAAACGATTATAAAAGTGTTTTGTGGGTGCAGAAGGCACCTTTGTGAATGGTGTCACATTTGTTTGCAGAAATTAACATTACCCTTATATCTTCTTATTGATTATTTTTAATTAGTTTGTCTAAATTATTTTAGGGGAATAAACTGAATAAGTTTTTTGAAAGAAGGAACGTTTAAAACATTAACTAATAATAACACATTCAACTATTTGAATTGCGTTACAAAACCCAAGGAAAGGTTTGATAGCGAACATAGACTAATAAATAAATCTTCCTATATCAAGGTTTATCATTAAATTCAATATCAATATGAAATACAACATTCACTCTCCTTAGATGAAATGCCAGAAATGAACAAAGAAATACTCAAAAAGGTAAGATATTTGTGATAATATGGATGAATGCGAAGAATTCCGTTCATTTGTATTGTTTTTATTTGGCGAATGGTGAGGAGGCAAGCAGATGGAGAATTTTCAAGAGAAAGCATAAGGTATTTATTTATTAGACGGGCAACTTACTCATTTGTCTATTAGATGGGAAACTCTTTTTTCAAAAATTAAAATGCCATAACCATAGCTTTGGATAAAAAAACTAATTATATAATTTGAAAAAACCTGATAACATAGCTCGCAAACATTACTATCAATAATATGGCATGGCAGGAGCGGGTAATGCTAGCAAAGACAATGCTACAATCAATAACGCAAAGCAACGTACGAGTACTAGAAATTATATTGACGAGAAGCAATGACAACAAAGTAGTGACAACCTATAAAAATAATAGGCATGAAAATAACAGCAGAACGACGTAACAAGCAAATAACAACAAAGAACAGGAGCGGTAGTGAATATTTTGAAAATCTGTTTATAGAGAATAACACTGAACATGAACAAAAACTACAAACATGATGAGAGAGATCAGAAAAATAAAAACAAATTTTTAGTTTTTTCTCTTAAGTTGATGCGACTCGTTCTTCATCAGTGCAAACACTCAAATGTGCAATAATAATCATTGCTAGATTACAAATTTGCTACTCTAATTATAGTTACACTACTTTAACCTTTCACTACGGAATTTGTTGGTTATATTAACTGTTGAAATTTTGAGAATAAATTGTTCATTTATTCAATTACCCATTTCCTAAAACACACCCTGTATTTATATAAAGGTTGAGTGTTTTATAACGATATACTTCAGCTTATTGTATTGACATATCAAATTTTTTCTAACATTTTTTATTCATTGAAAGAGTACTTTAAATAAGCAAGGCAATAGAAATGTATAGGGGTAAACCCGGGTCATTTTACTGACAACGAATATTTGCAGTTTGATACAAAGTCAAAGATCATTAATAAGTAAATACAGGATTTCTGTGTTTATTGAGGGCTACTCAAACTATTAATTTTCACACTATCTTGTGGCGAAATATTGAATGAAAAACCTTACATTATCATACAGAAGTTAATCTGTGTGAACCTTATGAATAAAAAAAACTTAATTATTAATGAACTTGGTAAATTGCTTATACATATTCATCAAAGTTGATCGTTATCTACAATCATTACATATTCTATACTTTTCATTACATTATTGTTTTATCCGTTAAAAACTAGAAATTTCACAGAAAGTGGAAAGGGTATTATCAGTCACCGGAAGCGTTGGTAACCGGAAAGCACATCTCATTTCCGTTGACAGAGATACAAACCAAATAATTAAACACAATGTGTTCGTTTTTTTATAGTACCTATGAATTGCTTACTAGTGTCAGATCAAAATCAATTTTGTTTTGAGGTTTTTTTCAAACTATCAATCAAGCTATACCATTACCAGTGTTTAATTTTTAATTAATGAAAATATCAATTAACCTTCTTTAAATTATTTCAAATTATCTTTACTTGATGTCATTTTCTCCTTATAAATAAATGCATTTCAGAACTATTTAAATTAAGGGGTTTGACTTGTTCTGTGATGATTACTTGGTTGTATGATTTTTCAACATACTTACGAAGAACATGTGGGTACTTGTGTGCTGTACGGACCCCACCCATTTTTCCATTAATTTAGTTTGGTTAGGGCCGAAATGACATAATATTTACGATAACTACTTAACCTAACCTTATTTTTGATACGTCATACGCCCGAGTAAGTAAGTGAGTCCCCGAAACCAACGGCGTTCCTGAGCGCCATACAGTGCTACGCTGGCCAGTGAATGATTCATTGTTGCGGCGCACAGCTGTTGAGTCACCGCCAGACAGTCGGTGTTGTGGTCGTGTTGCGTCGCGCTGTTCTTCTATCTGGTTAGGTTAGGTTAGGTTATAAATAACTTAATGTAGCAGAATACATGTGGAGGTCTGCAGTGGCAGAAAGTGGAGCTGACCGCTTCGATACACTGCTGAGTGACATCGTAGCTTTCTGGGACACCCTGAAGTAAAAGTATGTTGTTTTTCCTTACATTTGTTCACAATACACTAATGTTCAATAATATGTAGTGTTTCTTTACCTAACCAAACTAAATTAATGTAAAAATAGATGGGGTCCGTATAGTACACATGTACCAAATTGTTTTTTTAGTTGTTATATTCGATCTGAAAATAAATAATAACTTTCATCTCGAAGGAAACCCTTTTGCTCTTAAATTGCCATCCCTCACGGTATAAGAAACCGTTCAAAATTTTCAGCATTATTTATATGGATTTCTGCTAGCTAAAATTATAAACAAGCCAAATAATTGATTGTTGTACGAGATTAGAGTAATGTAAATATGTTAATGGGAAATTATTAAAAACTAGATATCTTGATTGCAGCTTCGCTTGCCAACTTTGCAATCTGTGCTTTACCTGTAGAAATGTTACAAGGCATAACCATGTGTTCAGTTGTAAAGAAAGTAAACTGAGCTTGGTCAAATGTCGATGCGCAGCTGTTCCGAAACTTCAGCCTTTTTCTTCACTTTAGTGACCCCCTTTCTTAAACTTCTGATATATTGACTAATCTATATAAAAATTCCTTGAATTTGACCAATCAAATTGTCAAATTCGTTCAGTCATTACTGAGTTTTGATTGTGAAAAGAAACTTACTTGTGTATCGATGAGTTTGCGTAAAACTAATTAGCATGCAAAATGTTCATCACTCAAGTTATTTTCATTTTCCTGTCGCTGTTGTACTAATGAGATGTTAATGTGTCGATGAGCAAGAAAACATAGAAGTATTGGTGTTTTATGGCGATTTAACACAATGACTACGGGCCACCAGGCAGCTCCATGTCCAGCCCCCACTCGGGGCTAGGGTTCAATGTGTTAAAGGATATGCTATTTATAATGTAGAACTCTAGGCCGGAGAAAAATACTTACTGACATAAGTGCTGTCGTCGAATTGAAATAACCCTGTCACTGATTTCTCACTTATAACAATAATTTATGAAATTTTTTGAGGATGAGTTAACTAAATGACGGTTGCCTTATAAATTTTGGCTCTTAAAGTTATAACGAAAAATTGGCGTTTTTTCATCCAAATTTAGCACCGCAATACATTATTCACTTTTTTTATAATTTCATGAACGCTTTTTAACGCTATTAAGTCTAATAATGTTGGGAATTCCAGCTTGTTAGTTGCACGGGTTTTTTAGGTTTGGGTGGTTAATTCTAAAGATAACTCACCTGTGATTAAGCTTATCAAGCGAACTAAACACATACTTTCAGTGCAATTGTGACCGAGGCAAAAGGCCCCAGTGTGTTACCTGTTTCGTCGTTAGGTGGATTCACAGGAAAGAACACATGCTATGACCTCCGAGGATCCAGATATAACTCCTTTGAGTCCTATTCTGTTTGGAAAAGGTTTATGCTTGCTCTGAAAAAAAACTCATTATGCTTACGATTTAAAACACCTTATAGCTGAATAATGACGGGTATAGCTGCAAAATCTCCAGTACAGCTTGACAACACCTAGGAAGAAGTTTAATTTCGTTTAGATCTGTGCCGTGCCATTAATGGTGCACATATTGTTTTGTACTGAATAAAAGTAAAACTAGAGAATGTTAGCTTGAAACAAATGTATTGCACGTCAAACAACGTTTATTATTTAGTATCACTATTGGCTTCCAAAAGCCTAGTATTCTTTTGCGGATACCCGATATTATATTTATCATCATACTGCCAACAATTGGTGGCTAAAATCTGCAGTAGTAATAAAAGCATAAATTTATTTCAAATAAATATAGGAGAATAAAATACCAAATGAAACGGTATCTAGAAATGGTAGGATTTGATATAACTTAAATTTGTTAGTAAGCCTTCTCTATGTAAAAAAAATTAACATCACAAATCAAAACATTGTGCACAAGACCAGTATTGTTGAGAGTGGAAAATGACAACACAATTTTGGGTTTGAATATACGAGATTGTAATCCTAGATACAAATAAAAAACAATACAATGTATGTCCGTGTTTCCTGTTCGTCATGTCCGTGGAGGTATTTTATTTAAATTCAAAACTCTTCAGCCGAAGATGATATGAAGACATCCTTAGGAGCCCGAAGATGACTTGAGATTTAAGTTGAAACTAGTTGCTTGCAAGATGTTGGATACGGGTGAAGCAGGTATTTACACCATTATTAATTAATAAAATGTATGAAGAAAAGGTACAAAGGCATTAGAGAACTCTCATAATAATGTTAAGATTTTCATAGGAGATCAACAATAATTTGTTTTCAGTAAAGTACTACAATTACCACATGATATACTTTACTACAATGGCATTACATAGTAAAGACGTTTAACTTTGTTGTTAAAAGGGGAAAAGTATTTAACACTTTGATATAAATATGTGACCCGCCAAGGGAAAAGGGACCTTATCTTCCCTGACGAATTTTATAAGACAGCAAGTTTTAGAGGTTAGGGCCAAGAAAACAAACTTTTTTTGATTTTTATTGTTTCTTACTATATATGTTTCCGAACAATATTTGGTCCTAATCGCGCTTGAATTTAACTTTTAACATGGTTTAATTAATTTTTTTTCTAAACCCTTGCTATCTGGAGTAAGGGGGCATTGACTTCTCCAATGCTATTTCAACACTTCGAAGATAAAAAAATTAAAGACTTCTGTGAGGAATAAATACAAAACTTGCTAAGCCCTGTTGCAGAAATCACAACCTGAAAATGTACAGAATGTTTCAGAAGAAGTAGATGACGACGTAGCTCCTGGTCCCAGTGAAATTTCAAAATAAAACAAAATGTACTAGAAGAAAAAAGTAAATTCTCAGACAGCTAATGTCATATTTTGTTAAGATTAATTGTAATAAATTATAACTTTAATATACGTTTTTTCATGTAACAAGACATTTTGGCTTTAAAATTTTGCGTTTTTTATTACTCCCATCTATTTAAGCATCGTTCGACAAACATTAGAACCATTATCACAAATTCAACGGTGGATTCACATCCAGCTTTAAATATCTGACCAAATGATATGTAAAACAGCATACAAGTAGAAACGAAAAAACTATAGTTGTAAATTTTCAAAACCTCGGACTGCAATTTCCTAAAATTACTGTGTTTTAATATTTTTAATTCATATATTTATAACTCGGGCTGTTTCAGATATCTTGAAAATTCTTTCACCAGCTTAATTTACTTTTTACTGCAAATTAAAGATATAATAAAATAAAAAAAATCTAAATTTCGAAAAAAATGGTAGTTAAGGTCCCCTTTCCCTTGGCGGACCACATATATAAGTAATATTTTAGTCATACAAAGTGAATCATAAAACGTAACTATGCGATAACCTTTGTTTGTAAAGGCGTAGCACATGATTTAGGTGAAATATAAACATTCACGAGTCAATTCAAATTTAATTATTTGTTAAGAAATAACACAAAACCTGTCTATTTTAAATAGGATGTAAGGATGTATTGTAAAATAATCATTTAATAAAAAATATAGTGTAAACAACCACATATTTATTCCTGGTGACGTTCTACAATATTGCCACAATGAATGAATCTTTAATCATCACTCACTGCAGCTTCCCATGCATTGTTTCTGACAAGGCTTATATATAATTTTGTTTATACTTTATAACATTAAAAGGACCCACAAATTTACACAAAATGAAAAAAGAAGGATAAAAGATGTAATTTGTTATGTGATTTACTGATTTGTTATTGGCTCTTAAAACACGCTGACTCGACGGTGGCGAGCGCAATCACAGCTCCAGTTTCAACATTAGTCCGTCAGAATTCGCTTGCTGCTCCAACCTCGCCTGGGGCGAGTGAGGTAACGTGTTTAACCTGTTTGAGCAACATATAAGCAACGTGATCAAACGTGTCAAAATAAACGTTAATCATGTTTATATGTAACATTTAGTTTTTTTCGTCGTTTTGGAGTTTGTTTTGTTTAGTTTTAGCTTTAAAACCTTTAGTATTTTACTCACTTCGTCAGGAGAGAAAAATAGTATGAGACATATTTAAATATATTTTTAGGTATTCCATCATTTCGATCAAGATAAACATAAATTAACTAAACGTGAAGTTTATTTTTTATAAGGCTAAAAATTATGCTGTTTACTCTTGAACAATAATACATAAAATTATATTTTTGTTGCTAAATGGTTTGGTGTAATGTTTAGGAAATTGAGAAATAAAGCAATTGTGAGAATGTTACGACTATATCAAAAGTAGAGATATATTTTTAGATTTTGTTAACCGCTATTAGATTCCTTTAAAGACCACATCTCAAATAGTATATGGTTATTTATAGTGAAATAACAGTTGTTAAACGCAGCAGATATATTTAACTATTTTAAAAAATAGTGTGATTGATGCCACGGTTATGAAATAAAAAATACACCCGTTGCAGCAGACCTGCATACTCAGCGAATTTCAAACGCAAAACAACATATTTTAATCCAACATAGCGAGATTTTACATGTTTTTTGTAAGCTCCATAAGAATAAAATGGGGAATGAGTATGCAGGTTTGCTGCTACAGGTATTTTTTAACTGGTTGGTTTTAATTCAATATTTAGTAGATTTGAACTCGAAGAAGCCATTTACCAAGTTTTATCAAGATATGTTGAGAAATAAGCGAGATATATAATTTTACTTATTTCCCATAAGGTTAATATTGAGACAACGTACTGTGTTTACCACTTTCAATATATCGGTAACCAATGGACATAGAGCGGTGATTCAAAATACTAAATTGTTTGTTTTTTTTAGCTGAATTCAATGGTGTCAACAAAAATTTGACAAATTTTATTTTTCTATGTGCAAAACTCAAAAAACACTTTTTTTTGGGGGGGGGGGTTTATCCCCCTTTTACCTCCTCTTCCGGTGGTCCGATCGGGCTGGTTCACGAACTCGTCCGAGTGATCTCCACTTTACACGTCTGTACCAAATTTCATTAAGCTCGGACCATATTTACGGGCGCTATCGAGTTAAAAGATATATATGTATATCAAACGAATGGTGTTTTTTGCTTCTGGGGACCCCAAAATGAAAAGTTAACATGGTCTCGGACTTAGGTTTTACCATGAGTACTACCGTAATAGCTTATTCCTTTAAGGAAATTCGCTAAAACGAAACAACTAGAAGCCCATTTTTCATTGAAGCGTTGCGGCGAAAGAGTATTCGATAGAGATGATAGCATATAATTTGTTGGACGTAGAGTATTTAAACATTTTTGAATGCATATATAAGCAGGAAATAAAAATTTATCTCTTTCTACAACAGTACAAAGACAATTTTTTATGGTGAAAATTGGGAAAACATACATTAACGAGTCCCAAACATCCAACGTAACTAATGTACAACTGGTATTAAACATGTCATTAGGCTAAATGGTTCTCATTGATATTGAGAATCAGAAGGAAACTGCAATTTTTACAGCCACTGGGTGAGTTTTAAGCGGTACTTGGGTACAGTACCAATTATTTGGTATCATATTGTTTGTTTATGAAACAAAGGATATCTCCTTAATGAGAATTGGGGCAGGAAGAGAGGAAAAAATGGCAAAGGATACAAAACAAGGGAAGGAAGAGGAGCTAGGAGGGTATGAAAGGAAAGACAACATGAATTAGAGACGAAAGAGAAGGGAAGAAAAAGTGAGGAAAAGATAGGGGAAGGTAATGGTTGGAGGGGGTAAGAAGGCTGACTGAATTGATCTTAGCAATGAATGGTGAAAAATTTAATAAAAGTGTTTGAATCCCAACAGAAATAAAAAAAGCCAGGACCTAAACTGTGCTATCAGAATGCCCCTGAGGTGTTGTTAGAACAATTTACCATAGTTGAGAGTGGGTAGAGTATTATAAATAAGTTTCATCACCCTACACATACCTATGAGCTTTTGTTCTTTTGCTTCAGGTCCCCGTTTAGTTTAATTTAAATGGTCTACATTACAGATGGTTATGTATATATTTTTGAAGTATGACTGTATAGAAGAAGTACGTGTGTGTGTGGGCAAAAGTGATGCTTATAAAAATGAAATGCTTATAAACTTTGCGTTAAATATACATTTGTTTGGTCGAATTTTCAACTGCTGGGCAAACACTAGTAAATATGAACGTAACTTTAATTCATGTTAAATATTCACTAATCCACACAAATTTTATGGAATATCACTATAGTATTACACTCGTATTAGATCATTAATGATATATGACTAAAAATATTACTCTTCTCAATACAGCAAAAACAGGCACACAAAATTTTTAAGGGTGTTATTATTAGACTCTGTTTTAATTGATTTTAGAATTTAGATAAGATTATCACACTCCTGGACATGCCTGCTGTTACCCGGGAAGTTTGACATTGGTGTAATGAAGTTTGCACAGCAGCTCTGTTAATGAGCCACACTATCTACTATTGATCCTACACATGTTTGCCACTGTCTAACAATGTTATGTCGAGCGTTAGTAATATTCAGATACAGTAAATGTGCGATATAGCAATATTTGATAGATATTTTACCATTAAATATTATTGTCTCAATGTTAAATTTAATTTAAATTTTTATAGGATTTCCACAAAAATTTAAATGTTATTGGATATGAAACATTAATTGCTAAGGGTAACTTTATCTTTTAACTTTTCTATATTCAACGTATTAAAAAGAATTAAAAAAAACATGTGATATTATCAAAGAGGGAAGTTTGATTTTGTTACTAATATATATTTCTTGTAAGTTGAATATAAGTTCTTAACAACAGCAACGTATTTGTTAAAAATTATGAATTCCCAAAAATAATGCATGGATTATTTTAGGACGCGTAACAGAATAAGATCAATATTTCATGGAACTGATTAGATACCGCTAATCCTTTTGTTCTTAGAATAAATAAAACAATTCTCCATCTCTACTGCATAGTATTACATTAATTTTGAAAGAATATGTTAAATTATTACCAATACTGTTAATTTAACGGGAATAATCCTTTAAAAGCTCTGACAGAGAAAAACATCCAATATGATTCATAGCACACACAAGTCCCTAAAACTTGTGTTTTCCTTTATATTTCCTATTTAAAAAGTAATTCAATCAAGTCAATATTCAAAACAAACTGTTTCTGTCAATTATTGTTTGAACGAAGTGACCCTAAGTGTACTTTAAAAGAGAAAACTAACAGAGTAAACATATCATACGTCTCTGTGGGGAAAGACAAATATAAATGACAACTTTACTTGGAAAAGTTTGTTCGAGTCCCTCCCCTGAGGTTAAAACTTTACCTTTAGAAATGAAGTTCGAGACATATCATCAATACATGTGTTCCACTTGTATAATGGTATGTAAACCAAAACTATAAAGTTTATATCAATATTTATTTTACGAAGAAGTTTTTTAGTTGATATTTGTAGTATTGGCATGTTTAGTAGTTTTAATTTTAGTTTATTCACAGATGAAGTTCTTCATCTGTGGTTTATTGAGGTTGTGTACTCCCATAATCAATTATAATGAGAATTAGTATTATATACATAGTGAAGAACTATACGCTTAGTAAATTATTTCTTTTCCAAGTTGAATTCAATTTGTTTTAATTCATCACGGAATAAAGATTTTTATATTTTATCTCTATGGTTCTTTAAGTATATCTATTTAATGGCAATTGCAAATAAGATCATAACTACATTAGTATCAAAATAATTTGGAACGGAAACGTCATCGAACTGACCGTCAGTGAAAGGTGAAAATATCACTTTTTCATTTTTAAAATATAAAAACACAAATATTTTTCCTTGTTTAATCTGTCTTTATATATGAAGTTGACTTCTCGTATTATCAGCAAATTTGTCAAGTGATAGAAAGGTTAGTAATGTTTTTTTTACGGTTGAAAGGTCCAGATCTGTTTTGAGAGTTTAATACGAAACAATTTTGATTAACAAATTTATTATGATCTTTCTAGAGAAATAAATCGAAAGGGATATGAATATTGGTTCAATCAAGTTGTAGTGTTATGAGGAACAAACAGTAACACGGCCCTAGCCTAACTCTCAGTCGCTCCCTGAAACGCACGAGAGTCACCCCAGAATGTATTTCCGTTCCGACCCCAACAATGTCGCCCCCACTGTTGACAGGTTTGGATAGCCGCGCCGTGAAATTGAATTTCCTTATGATTTGTTGAGATTTGAAGTTGCCAGCTTCCTCTTGTACGTTACAGTATATTCGAGTGTAACGTGTTTGGAATGTAAATAGGGTAAGAGTAGTTTAAAAGTAAGTTAATCGTGATGTATTTTAACAACTTTAAAGTACACCATATTGAGAACATTTTTTATTTTTTCTTGTTGTTGAATATCGTCTAAGAATGGAACTGAATTAATAAATTGATTAAATAATTATAAAACATTGATTTGATTTTACTGGGAAACTGTTTTAATGTGAAATATATAAACTGTTTAGTTAAGGCACAAACCTAAAACCGTTTGTTAAGTTATCTCAAATTAGGAAAGTATTTTTTGGCGGTTTTTAACTCTTTCTTATATCTAAAAGCTTTGGGCTGATGCCTTAATAGGCCTATTTCCCGAAAAGCGATTTAAACGTTGTATTATTTCATCTGCATCACATACACTAATACAAATCCTATCATTTTTTTTTTTATTTTTGTGTAGCTCCCAAATCACTTATATACAAATAAAAGTTTAAACTATCTCGTTGCTGTCAGTAATAATTTAATTCCAATTTTGGATTAAAGGATCATTGACAGCAACAAGGTAGCCTTTTATTTATTTATTTGTAAAAATAATGTTTATTTATCAGTAAATTAATTAATTTACAAAGACTTCCGCGAGCAAACCTCAAGTATAGTTTTTTATATTTTTTTTACTTTTACTCAATAGTGAACCTGACTAGGACCGTGACGTTTCGCCACTTGTCACATGAACGATGATGAAGAAGAGTTGCTCAGACTGTATTTTGCGTTAAGGAAATATCATTATAAGAAAGTAACAGCAGGGGGTAGCATAATTTTCACTCGTCTTGCCAAAAATGTGTTTTCAAAATTATCCTGGTTTTGATTAAAAAAGGATCATTACATTAATTGCATTCGATTTTTATTCTTACCAGTTTATTAAATGTCTGTTGTATACGAGTAAATTAATCTTTAAAATATTGCATAAACTCATTCGTAACCGTGGTAAACACGCTGTAAATGAGAGCCTCCCAGAATACCTCTTTATTAAAGCGCATTCCCAGGAATTTTATGGAACCTTTTCTTCATAAAAGGTCAATATTCACTGTCATATTACAATTGTGGTTGTAATTGTGAATGTTAACATTGGGGGTGATGGATAATTTTGTAACTTCCTCTTGCTTTATATCAGTATTTACTCATTATTTTTATTTTAGTCATGGCAAATAGAAATTACTCTGGAAATGTCATTAATTACAGTTCAATTATTTGTATGTTCACCTATCGTTTATTTTAAAAAGTAAATATAGTTCTGCCTATTATAACATAAATACACACCTCATTGGAAACAAAAAAATAAATTTTAAGGTAAAAATAGCATGGTTAAGTGAGTTAAATCACTTAGCATAATGTACTTATATAGTTTGTTAATATTTTTGCTAGAATAAAGCCATAGTCAATCTCTTTTCGCAGTCGATTGAACTTTGCAAGACGGGGAGGTTAATTGGGCATTCGAACTTTGTTATTGGCTTCATGTAGCGCTAACAACGTAATTTAGTTGGCGTTAAAAGTGTTATTTGCGGAACGTTAATACCTCATTATTCTCATGTGTTTGTATAAAGTGCAATAGTTTTCAACAAATATTTAACAATCTATTAAAGAAATTTGTAATACTATTCGTAGAAACTAAATCAAAATAAAATGTAAAAAAATAAAATTACGATTATTTTTTTCTTTACAAGTTTTCTTAAAATGTTTTAGATACAGAACACTTAATATGATAGGTATATGTTAGCTGTTTGAAATTAATATGGCTTTGAAAAAAATTACTGTATACGAAATATGTAATATTGATGATATTCTGGAAACATTTCTAAAAAATCTTGTTTTCTAATATAATGTACCCTAAATTCCTAAAATCAAATACTTTATGAATATATTTGTTGCGGAATTTATATATTTGAAAAAAGACGATTAGGAGGAAAAATTGCTTAATTTTTAATACATATAAAAATATGATTACAGTGTATTAATGTTTGATAAAGATTATTTTCCAGTTTTAAATACCATTAACAGGCCTTTTCTTTTAATAGCACTGGCAGGCATTGGTCTCTTGGACTGCCATGCCTAGTTGAATCCACTTCAATTATTCGGGTTATTGCAGACATTCTTAACACTATAATAAACGAAAAACAATTATAATAATAGAATTATGACTTTCAAAGTCTAATTCAAGACAACATTTTATATAGAAATATTACTTCTGTAAGAAAAAAATAATATTTCACAAACTGGTGTGAGGGTGGATAAAAAGGCCTATTAATACTAATGGAAACATAATTACGGATTAATAACACAACAATTAATTTTTATGTAATAGAAGGAAATCAGGTTTGCTTGATTAAAATTAATTTAACCAACGCTCTGCAAAAAAAGTCATAATGTATTTTAAAGTAGAATATGTTTAGTAGTTTTAGAAAAAAAATGTTTTCACTAAATGTATCGCTTTTTTTCATTATATTCATATAGTAAAACACAAAAAATCTAATGTTTGTATGCATTAAATTATTTTAAATTTATTTATCGTTAAGGTTAATTCATTTAGTCAAAGTTTCAGGTAAATCTCCCCTTAACTGAATAATTTCAATCGCATCGAAATTAGAGATGATTACTTGTAATGAACAAGGGCTCAAACGTCACATAAATGGCTAATCACAGTCTGTATATTAATTGTTCCATACAGTAACTGTTGATCGGACTTAACAGTAATAATAGTTTATTTCTTTATACGCCAGCCTTGGTGTTTGAAGAGCCTTTATAAAGGCAGTTGATCCAGCCCACTTCGACAGGACACTGTTTATGTGCTAATGAGTTTGGGTCCCTTGTGTAGTCCGCATAGTCCGCATGTGTTTAAGAGCAGTCATCTATTTACATAAAATAGCCGTATTTAATTACTTAAAATAATGTAAATATTTTAAATCACTTAAAAAATACTTCAAATACTCCACTTAAGAAACTTATTAACGTTCATTTACTCCAATAATGCAAGTTTTCAAAGGATAATCAAACGATCCTTTTGATATCGACATTCACACAGTCGATATAATATATATTTTATTTATATATGTATATGTCGTAGCCACTTGCTGTAATTGGGCACTTCATGAAGTGCCCAACGCAGCCCGGACACTTCATGAAGTGCCCAGCGGACCTGGGCACATAGTGTAACTCGATTATTTCAGTCAAAATTACAGCATCTGCCCAACAAAACTGGACACTTCATGAAGTGCCCAACGCTCTTTGGACACATGCTGTAACTGTCGAGACAAGTTGGGCAGTCGATTTTAAATCTTTGTTTTACAAGTCAATCCCAATGTTTACATTAAACCCCAATGTTTGTGATAAAGTAGCCAATGTGTCTGTTTGTTATTAAACCTTTTAATATTTTTCAAATCTAAAAATGTTAATTCTGGTTTTACTTGCATACGCATTTTGAAAATATAAATAGTCTACGTTATATTTGGATGATAAATTTATGCTGTATAAGTTGAGTTATGACTAAAATAAACAGTTAACAATAACGTAGTTATTTTTCAAAATAAAATATTAACCACTTAATCTCATTTAGGATAAAACATAAACACTTATAATTGGTTTAAAGTTTAATACAAATATTGTGGTTTTCATATTGTTATAAAATTAAACAAGAGTATAAAATTATAGGTAATGCGCTATTAAAAAACATAATGATAATTAAAAATCGTAACGCTAGAATTTTCTAGTAACCGCTTACTTTTGAATAACGTTTAACCTTCATAGGTTATCCCTTTAAAAGAATTCTTCATATAAATTTCTATATATTTGACTTAATGATAAAAATTAGATTTTTAAGTTACTGATGTCAGTAGGATTATAATAAAAGAGTTAAAGCATATTTCTGAAAAGCTGTTAAGTAAACGGGACCCTCCATGTACATTTTTTAATATTCTAGGCCTATTAGCAAATAAAAACAATTACAATGAAAAGGCTTCATGTAATGATGTTATGTTAATTTATTCATAACTGACAAAAGAAAATATTGAACGTAAATTGTCGTTAATGCTAATAAAATTGTAAAAAAAATAAACGAAATAGTAAAATTTTATACAAATTAACTGCTATCAATTTTGATATAAAAAGAAACTAAAGATTTTTTATTATTTTTTCAAGACTGTTATGGCACTCTCTGTAAATATGTTTTACCTTGCTATATTTTGATTTGATATGAGTTTTATTAAGAGTGACTAAGTATGAAGTTAATCAATTAAAACATCAAAAATAGGTTAGTGTCAATGTTTATGTGTTATGTTACATATAAATGTGTTAGGTAACATTTTTCATGTATATGAAACATACACCTTATTTTAAATCGTTAAAGATGCTTTATTTTATTAAAGCATAAAATTTAAATTACATCCAGTAAATTTAAGAATTGTCTAGTTTATGTTTTCTGAGTTATTTTGGCTACACTTCACCATTAACGTTATTATTTAAACAATATAAAATTTTAAACCCGTTTGTTGTTTCAGTAATAACACTATAATAATTATGTGCAGCCAAAATAACTCAGAAAACATAGAAAAAACATGATAAAAACATACAGGCGAGAATTGTCTGATTTAGTGGCAGACAATCTTATTCTTACTGTTTTTCAAAATTCTTAAAAAATGTTCCTATTTTGTATTATCGAAAATAATACATCATATACTACGAACAGCAACGTAAACAGCAGTTTTATGTGTTTACATCAAGTGCCCAGCATCTAAGATGGACACATAGTGTAAAAGAATTAATTACAGCATGTGCCCAACGAGCGTTGGGCACTTCATGAAGTGCCCAGTTTTATTGGTCACATACTGTAATTTTATATGAAACTGTTCAATTACACTATGTGCCCAGGCGAGCTGGGCACTTCATGAAGTGCCCGGTTAGCGCTGGGCACTTCAGGAAGTGCCCAATTACAGCATGTGACTACGACATATACATGTATAGAATTTTAAATAAATTTGATACTCATAGATGCGTAAAAATGATAATTTTGTATCAATACTGATGCATACATCATGGTATCATGTTGATACTATACTAATCAATTTAAAGTGCAAAAAAATAAAGATTGATCAAATCACTTTTTTTATTTAAACAAATAAAATATTGTATACATTTAATTGACTGGATAGCCGAGAGGATATAGCGATCACCTCATAACCTGAGGGTCGCCGGTTCGATTCCTGACAGGATCGAAACTGGGTCCAGTTGCCATTTGTCATTGGGCTATGAATTAATGATGATATCTAAAACAAAAGGTCGCCGTTAGATAGTAACAAGACCCGGGTTTGGACCGTTCCCGATCAAAACTTTAAAAAATGCCACTGGCGTTAAAATACACAAAATACACAAAGTTAGATTTATCAAGGTGTCATTTGGTTGTTTATAACGAATTTTGTTTGTCTTCAACTACTGATCACTGTTAGGTTGTAAACTGTTTTTGGACACCCTGTATACAAAAATATTTCGACATCATGCACCAATAATTCTTGAATTGGGTATAAAACAACTGTTGTTGAAAATATATTTTTTTCCACTGTCTGGGGTCTTTCATCCCTCGAAGAAATTTCAACAAAGATACTTTCCAAGCCTCACACTGTGCAACGTTTGTTTAACCAAGCCATGATATTGAATTTATCAGATTCTGTCAGGGTTTAGGAATGAATTGTCAACAAGGGCATTGTGGCAGTGAAAAACTGAAACTTAAAAGCTGAACCAGAATAACCCAAATATAAAAATAATACTGGGTATAGGTAGAGTATTTATACTTTACTTCTCAGACGATTTAAGTCATTGTATTAAAGTTAATTACAGGATGTTTATGACTTGAACTATTACAACAACAAAAATTTAATTTACAAAGCTCCTTATGAAACTTAAGTTTCTGTAACATTTTAGTTATTTCAAT
This sequence comes from Flexamia atlantica, assembly GCA_035578135.1. Classification (NCBI taxonomy): domain Eukaryota; kingdom Metazoa; phylum Arthropoda; class Insecta; order Hemiptera; family Cicadellidae; genus Flexamia; species Flexamia atlantica. Next base: position 6,673,987 of record JAQJVK010000026.1, on the reverse strand, counting down.
AGGGTGAATAAATTAAAACACAGGCTGGAAAAAATATTAAAAAACGTGTTACCTATGAGTAGCCCTCAACAGAGATTTTAGCACGTGATTAATTAACACACGTTTCATGATAAATGGATCCCGAACACGACAAAGGTGGGTGGAAGCTTAATGCGTTTGCACTGTTTTTAGCCGTTGGAAATTTAATATTAATTTTAAATTCATTTTCAATTTTTAAGCTTGTGTACCTTTGTGGAAGGCATGTTCAATGATTATTTATGTTGTCCCCAGCAAGTATTTGAAGGTGTGTAGATTTTAAATATTATGTATAAGATTTTGTCGAATTTAAATATTATATTTTAATAATAATTGTCTTAGTACAAAATCTTTTCGCCACATTAATGTTTTGTGAGTAATGAAGTGATAATCTTTGAGGCAAATTTCCATTTATACCTTCTCGAAGTTGAGAAATTATATTACATACACTATGACGTAAACAACATTATCTCGCTGTAACGCCTCACAGGGTTCAAAATTTTACTTTTTGATCACTAATTAACTGTGCTCATGTTACAGTAAATAATTTTTCCTATAAAACTATCAAATAGTTGTTGCTGTATAAGCACACATTGCAGTCGAAAACGTCCAAGGTATTTATTTTATAACATGTTTTATCACATGCTGGGCACTTTAACTTAGTTTGGCCATACATCAGTCTGTTACATGACTTTATAATTAGCTGCCGAAGTGCACGCGGTGTCCCATAGTTGCATGTTTGAGACACGCATTGATGGTAAACGCCATCCACCAAACTGCCAAACTCCCTGCCCACATAATGAGAGAGTAGCTTTTATACACTGACATTTAATCTACATTAGAACTTTCAAAAGAAATGCATTGTTGTTTTTAGCTTCCTTCCCTTCACATAATTTTGAATTAGCCTACATTATTATGGAGCATATTAAGCGGTGATTGCCTTATTAATGAAAATATTGCCAAGAGCTCACTTGTTATTCAAAATGTTGTCTCTTTTAAACTTTTTAGAAGATCAAAGTATTATAGGTTTTATTTGTCAGCTATGTTTTACTGAATATTTACAAGGCATGTGCAAAATCAAACAACCAATTAACTGTGCGAAAAAAACTGATTTGTAAAAAGGTATGTAATTTACAGTGGAACTGAAAGGATTTCCAAAAGAAACCCCATATCAAAAAGTTATCAAAGTAAACTTTCTATGTATTACTCTTTCGCTAAAGGACGTTGTGGCAAGATTAAATTTCATTGTTTCCATTTTCATTGTTTTCATGGTTTCTTAAGAAGTCGAAAATCTAAAGTCAATTTCTATATGAATATCTACGATTTCACAAAATACTATGGTTGTTACATGTATTATGATAAAAAATTTCACAACGAATGTATTATCGATAATTTACTATGATTTACGTTATGTAACACATTCATAGATTAAAAATGTGTAATTTTAACTAGGTAAAAAAAGAAAAGCAGTGAACTAAAACTAGGTACTTGATAGTACGTCCATAACTAAAAGAAATTATGATCTTATGTATCACGTTTCTTCACATTGTAATAGTATGATATGAACTTTTTCACAACTTCAGTTCCAATAAAGATGACGTTTATTCCACTTACCCAGTATAGATCTTTCAATACAATGTTTAAAAATTGTGAGGCGCCGACAGTAAAATGTGGCGTCCAACGAGCAATAAACTGTGTCCGTTGCATTTCCTTAATAAAAAATATACAACTCTTGTAAGAGCTATAGTATTATGGTTTTTACGCAGCCAATATAAAGCCCCTATTCCGTGATAAAAACTTTACTTTTTATCAAGTGTAATGAAGTGATAATCTTTGAGGCAAATGTCCATTTAAAATGTCTCCGAGTTGAGAAATAATGCAACCTAGACCATGACATAAACAAAATTATTTCTTTGAAACATGTCACAAAGTTTCAAATTTTACTTTTTAATGACCAACCAATTAAGTGTGCTCATTATAAATAATTTGTTTAATCTAATAAATAGTTGATGTTGTATAAGGACACATTGCGGTCGAAAACTTCCAAGGTATTTATTTTATAACATTATTTATCACATGCTGGGAACTTTAACTTCGTTTAGCCATACATTAATCTGTTACATGACTTTCTAATTAGCTGTCGAAGTGCAGGCGGTGTCCCATAGAAGCATGTTCGAGCCACGCAGTAATGGCAAACGCCATCCACCAAACTGCCAAACTCCCTTCCCACATCATAAGAGGGTAGCTGTTATTAACTGACATTTAGTTTACATTAGAACTTTCAAAAGAAATGCATAGTTTTTTAGCTTCCATCCCTTCACATAATTTTGAAATCGCCTACTAGTTAATGAAATATTTCCAAGAGTTCACTTTTTTCCAAAATGACCCTTTCAACATTCTTAGAGGATCAAAATGTTGTAGGTTTTATTTGTCAGCTACAGTTTTTTTATTGAAAACATTAATAATTACAGTATATGAGCAAAGTCATATAACAATCCATAGTGCAAAAATCAGATTTATAAAAAAGACTTATGTAATTTACAGTGGAAGTGAGAGGTCTTCCAAAAGAAACTCCATATCAAAAAGTTATCAAAGTGAACTTTCTATGTATTTTTCTTTCGCTAAAGGAAGTTGTGCCAAGATTAAATTTCATTGTTTCCATTTTCATCGTTTTCATGGTTTCTTAAGAAGTCGAAAATCTAAAGTCAATTTCTATATATAAATACCTAACTATGTGAGTACTACGTACTATTTGACAAAACAGTGTGGTTGGTACATGTATTATGATAACAAAAATCGCAACTAATGCATTATTGATACTTTACTTTTACTTATGTTGTTTAACAGAATCATGGTTTAAAACCGTGTAATTTCAAACTAGTTTTACAACAAAATTAATTGAAAAGGAGTTATTTAATTTATTTAAACTCTACATTGTTAAAAATTTTTTTAAGTAGATACGTTAATTTACGTCCTCTCTTTTCACTGTAATAGTGTGATTTGGAGTTTTTCAAAATCCAAGTTCCAATAAATATGACGTTAATTTCACTTACACAGTATCGATCTCTCAATAAAATGTTTAGGAATTGTGAGGCGCCAGACAATAAAATGTGGCGTCCAACGAGCAATAAACTATGTCCTTTGCATTTCCTTAGTAAAAATATACAGCTCTTGTAAGAGCTGCAGTATTAAGGCTTTTATGCAGCCAATGAAAAACCACTATTCCGTGATGAAAACTTCACCAAGACGAGCCAGTAAATAATGGAAAATTTAACTGTACCAAACATCCATTGAAATTCAATGTGATACATTAAAATAAATAAATAAATAAATAAATATGAAAACTTATACATCAAAATATTACGTTGGATTAATCTGTTACAGCTGATAAGTCCGGAAAACGAAAAAAGTAGAACTAAAGTATTTCTTAAACTGCAATCCTTGGCATTAATAGATCAGCATTAAATTTATACTTTTAAAAGCTAGTGTTAATTGACATATTTGTTTTCAATATCAACTATATCAGCTTTTATATTGGAGTTAAAGCGATCTATGAAGTTTAAGTAACTTAGAATATTCTTACTGAGAACATTATCTAATATCATCTATGTTAAATTTTATTATTGTTTTCTTATTACTATTACAACTATTTAAAAATACGAATTGCCCGTCGAAATTTACTTTCAACAGCAGTTTTCTGTTTAAGAGTTTATTTCATGTGTCAGAGTTTAAGAGTATCTCGAGTCACCTTTGATAGGGTGAAACATGTTGCTATTGCTCATTATCATACAAACAACGTTCCTTTGACCTCCCTGATCTGCCTTTGAGATCGGCGGTTAATCAGCTGTTAGTGATTACGCTTACAACCCTTGCTTAAGGGATAATACACCCTTATTAAAATCTAGATCTCTTACAGATTCACCTGATGATAATATAAAGTACTTGGTTGCACATTTAGTTATTTTCTTATATTACAAAATAGGGTTTTTCGACCTATGTACCAATGTAGAAGTCGAAGTTCATATCACAATCTGTTTATTTTTCCATAGGTTTTCTATCATTTGTGAATCAATAAATAATGCTTGAGCAAACTGAATAGTCATAGAATTACAAGATACTGTATATATTTTTTCAACACCTAATTTTACTATGTATTTTAATAAAAAAAAATATCTTTAAATGCCAGCAAAATGTTTCTATTACCAACTTTTAGATAAGAAAAAACTATTTGTCATAATGAATTATAAATAATTATTATATTGCATTAAAATATGTATTATATTTCAATAAAAATAATTTATGGTTAAAATAAACTTTCTTATCAGTTCAGATTGTCCAAAATAGAAGTCAATATCACTGTCACCGCATGTTCGGCTTCTTATCACGAGTCTTTGATCTTGCCCTGTTAAAAAGATTGACTTTGTTGAAGACATATTCACAAAGGAGTACTCTGTGTATGGGAGCATTGGGGTTGTAAGGTAATATATATGACAAGTATAAAATACGTTTTCATTAGGTATACTTTATGATAGTTTATATTTGATCCAATAATCTAATCTAGGAATTTAAATATATTAATCTTAAATATACACAAAAGGAACCAAGTAACAATTTAACTTTTAGAATTAAATTAATCTAGAGTATTAACCAAAGTAGTCTTACCTATTGATTTGATATGTAAATATAAAGAATTTTCCACGGCTAATGGAAATTTACTGGCCTGATTAACCAACAGAATATAATAAAATATAAAAGATATAGATAAACAACGAAGCCGCAATTAAAAGTTGAAACGGACTCCTGTTCATTTCTGTCTGAATTTAATTACGATAACAATATACCGATAAAGTTAGTTTGGATTAATACTCAATTACATATTTTCGTTAAAATATTCCATTAACTCGAATCATTATTGATACTGGGTACTGTGATTAATTCCCAAATTGTTCTTACTCAATAAGCCTTTTTTATCAAATAACCTATTTAAGCTACAACTTCCCTTGAAAACCATTGTCTCTTAGCAGTACTTAAAATTTTTTAGGTTTAAAAGTTTTAAGTTATATCAGATTCTTGACAATAGCTTAACCTCCCAATCTTAAAAATAGGTAACTATTGCACGTAGTTTAAAAAATAGTATTCAAGTAACTTAACTGTATTGTCAAATTTCGTTCAAAATATTTACTCGCAGTGAGAAAAAAACACAGGTCAAAAAAGCTCTTTCTTAATGGCATTACATCACTACACAAAAATAGTTTGAAGCAGTTATTCAAATCACCTGTTTTTAACAACAACCGTTGTAGGATATTTTCAAAATATTAAATCGAAGTAAAAAAAGTCGGAAAAACTCTTTTCTAATAGTTATTCAAATCACCTGTTTTTAACAACAACCGTTGTAGGATATTTTCAAATATTAAATCGAAGTAAAAAAAGTCGGAAAAACTCTTTTCTAATAGTTATTCAAATCACCTGTTTTTAACAACAACCGTTGTAGGATATTTTCAAAATATTAAATCGAAGTAAAAAAAGTCGGAAAAACTCTTTTCTAATAGTTCAGTCTTAAATAGACCCATCATTAAAACTGTAAAGGTTATTTAACCTTATATAAATATATCATAAACGACCACTATATTTATATATCATAAATATAAATATAAAACAAAACGACCACTCTCGGGCGATGCGCTGCAGTCTGTGTCCGGGACACCGTGTGTCCGTGTATAATAGCTAGCGGGACACTCCCATAAGATTCAATGTTAATTTTGACTAGAGACGTTGGCGGCCCAGCTGCCGGGACGCAGATCTGTGTCCCGCGTGTGTCCGGGCTGCGACTCGCCCTCGGAGACAGCCGGGACACACTTCGGACGCAAATATCTGCGTTCGAGCCAACTGTGTCCGTGTATAATAGCTCGCGGGACACTCCCATTTGATCGATGTTAAACTAGTGTACAGGGAAGCTCGCGTCCCAGCCACTGGGTCGCTGAGTGTCTGTGTATAATACGGGCCTAACTAATAAGTCACTGTTTGGGCACTTCAGTGACATCCCTGACCACCCATTCAACACTTCCTCAGTCCAGCCACAGATAAAAAATATCTATGGTCTAGCCAAATTGAATTGTACATAATATATCATACAAACACCTTGAGTCTATTTTGACATCAGTAAGGCTACAACATAGATAAAAAATACCCAGGGTATTTTTTATCTATGGCTACAATGACCCTCCCTCAGCAAAGTCAAAGGACTAAAAAAATATTATGTGTAAAAATGCAATAGTAAAGTAGTAATTTTTATTGTGAAAATAGTTCTGTATAACCCGGATTCTTTTGAGTGTATATTATGCAACACCTTTTTAGATGAATTTTTTTAACTAGCTTAATATATACCAAGTTAAAATATTATTTTTAAATTGTTCTCACAGTCTCTCTGAAACTGGTAACTTGATGATTTCGGGATCGAGATCGAGATACTAACCTTCAATTGCTTCAATATTTATTACAGGTTTATTTGTTTGATATTGTGTTAAAATTGTTTCCTTTGTTGTTGAATTGTAAATGCGATTGTTGACTCATATCTTAACATAACATGTATTACAATTTAAATACCAGGATCTTCATCAAGTGTTTTATATATAATATTCCAGATTAAAGTTTTCCCATTTTAGATTTTATGCCTTTGTTATAAGTTGTAAGCCTAATCATAGGCCAGGCCTAGCCTTGCCACTGCTTTAGTCCTAACTTGTCCTTTATTTTTTTTAAATGGATCCTTCAGAGTTTAGTGAACTATGTCGAATATGTGGTTCCAAAACAAGTGTTTTGATGGGTTTGCATATATTTGAAAGAGAAGGAGATATGCGACAGATATACAAAAAGATAACTGAATGTTTACCCATAAAGGTAAGCCTTTTTTAGACCTTATTTTAAGTTCTACAATTTCTCTCAAGGTTTGTATAAGCCAAAGTCCTCTGTTGTTAAAAGAGTATGACTATAGGCTATGATCTTCTTCCATTTGTTCCTACAACAGACTAGCCTATTGTATTATATTTCAACATCTGATAATCATCTACCTATAGTCGTACTTCAATTTATAGTGTATTAGATTGCACTCGACTCCATCGTATTTATTGATACCTACCTGATACCTACTCAAAAGTGAATATGAATTTTTCTCATGTTAAATTATATTGAGAAGTTCGTTTAATGAATCTGGACACTTGCTAACAGTAAACATAACCTTTAAAGGCAGAAGACCATATGTGAAACTCGTACCGTTAAATTGTCGATCAGCTGACTCGCAGGGAGGACTACTAATCAGACCTGTCTGGTAATCACTAAACCTAAATGGATGAATACATTTCATCAAAAAATGCCTATGAAGCTAATGCAAAACTCATTTTTTAAACTTAACTTTGAAGATGAAATGGTATAAGTACATAACTTATTCCGTAGGCCTATCTGAACTTCTGACACTTATTCCTTAAAGCAGATGTTAGGTAAACTTATCAAAAAAAAAACAAAAAAATAAAAAAAAACAACCTGTTACAAGCCCTGTATATTGTAGTGAAAATAGTTTTTACGAATCAATAATATAGGCTAATATCCACAAAAAATCATAATTTTATTCTGAATTATGCTAATTATCATTTAATAATATTATTTACGACAGAAAAAATCTAAATGAGAACATTAACCCTAATGAAAACTTATAGGCTAAATATTTTATTCCGAAAAAAATTCCATGTATGGAGCATGTTTCCTGATTGTGCGTAAACTGGCGGATGTAGGCCTATAACATTGTGAAAAGCATGTATTGAGAACAATCGCATCTGCATTGATAAAGGGGAAACAGCCGAAAAACCATTTCTTACTACACAAACCATTTTTAAACTACTTTGGATGATAAACAATACAGGTGGTAATGCAAAAGACAAAAATGACCGTAAAAATCATTGCAACTATTGATCGATAGTGAATAAACAACTAGAGTAACTATACTGAAGATAAATTATTAATTTTTTTCAAAAAACTTCGTAATCCAAATCTTCCCGAATCCAACCAGGGGCAGTATTGATTAGTTTGGATTTAAGGACTTCCACATTTAGTTGTTATATCTCTAGGTAGGCCTAGTTTAAAAATGCGACATTACAGTTCTTATGATTTAATATTTTCCGGCGGTGTGCCTCTGGACCCCCCTTTGACAAAGGTCTATATCTACGCTACTGCAGGCTATAGGATTACCATATGACAAGAGGACGGTATAATTTTCACAGGGAAGTGCATTATTGTTAAATTTGGGGGGGGGGGTTATCATTGCACCATTTGGGGGGGATGTACCATCGTTATAGGGGGGGGGGTTGAGCAGCCCTGGACGTAAATACCCCCGTCGCAGCAGACCTGCGTACTCAGCGAATTTCCATAGGATTTACTTTGTATATGTGAGCATTCAACCTATTTGAAGGAAAGTATTGTTTGAAATGATACGTTAAGTAAATACTATATTAAAAACGTATGTTTAATCATTCATGAGCTTTGAACATGAAGAAAATTAACAAAGAGACCACTTTTGTTTTCATTAGTAATACATACACTTTTGTATTTTATATAATTCTTAGTCTTATAATTTTTAATAACTGTAATCTTGTTATAGTACCTATATAAATGGCAACAAACATATAATCAATTAATTCAAAACACTCAAAATAAACAAATAACTTACCCATGAAAAAATTAAATTCAATATATGGTCAGTTTTACAGTGATTAAAAGATCCTTGTTATAGCAGACCTGTATCTCCAGCCAATTTCAATAAATCATATTATCAATCCTCATCATTGTAAACATACCATATATTATACTACATTTTCAGGCAGTTTAGGCCAAGACATCCCCCCTCCAAATGCTCACACTTTCTTTATTAAATTTAAAAATAATTTGTATTTTTTGATATAGTATGTATATATTTTCTGCAAAATCTTGATCAATGAACCAATAAACAAAAATATAATATTCATCACCTGAAAATTTAACCATATGTTCAGAGTTGTATTTTTTAAATATCTTAAATCAGGGTGACTATACTTTTTGGAGGGAAAAATTAAATAAAAATAATATTGGACAACGTACTGTGTTTACCACATCCAATATTATCCAATATCTAAGCAACAGATTGACGTAGAATAATAATTCAAAATGCTAAATTGTTTGTTTATTTAAGCTGAATTCAATTTTGCCAATGAAATTTAAAAATAATTAGTAAAAAGGTGCTAAATCTTGAAAATGAATTTTATTTTGTCAAAAAAACCTTCTTAGAGTAAACCAGTCTTACTGGTTTTCGAACTCGAAGTCATGAATGACGCTTTACACGTTTGTTCCAAATTTCATCAAGATCGGACCTTTTTTACCAAAGTTATCGCGCCTACGGACTGATATATATCCCTATATATATATATTTATATATATATGAAAATGAACGAACGGTGTTTTTGGGGTCTAGGGACCTCAAAATAAAAAGTTACGGTTGTCCCGCGCTTAAGTCTCACCGTGCCGCCTACGGTAATAGCTACTTCCCTATAGGGGGAAATTCGCTAACACAGGTCAAAAAAGCTCTTTCTTAATGGCATTACATCACTACACAAAAATAGTTTGAAGCAGTTATTCAAATCACCTGTTTTTAACAACAACCGTTGTAGGATATTTTCAAAATATTAAATCGAAGTAAAAAAAGTCGGAAAAACTCTTTTCTAATAGTTCAGTCTTAAATAGACCCATCATTAAAACTGTAACGGGTCTGGTAACGAGGTGTCGACACTAAACCGAGAACGTAGATCATAAAACCGGCTCCAGCCCGGTTAAATATAAGACCTGCCTCGTGATTTCGAACGAGTATTAAGATTGATAGTAAAATTCATATTATTGTCTGAACTCCAAAATATTTAAAACATTCGACACAATTTATTGAATAGTTGGCAATGTTGAAATTTGCTGTTCTAAATTAACCTAACCTAACGTAACCTAACCCAACATAACATAACCTAACGTAACCTAACCTAACCTAACCTAACCTAACCTAACCTAACCTAACTTAACCTAACCTAACTTAACCTAACCTAACCTAACCGAGCCTAACCTAACCTAACTTAACCTAACCTAACCTAACCTAACCTGACTCCCAACGGCTGCAGCAGTGGTGCACTAGTCATGAGTTTTGGCCCGACTTTGAACCCAGAAAAACTAGTTATCCGTACGCTAGTCGGCCAAACTTGTTTGGCCTAACGAATCAACCAGGCGAAACTAGTTTATCCTAATGCTATTAGGCCCAACTAGTTTAGCCTGTAATTAATCAGGCCAAACTAGTTTGTCCTAAAATCGGGTCTGTCCGGTAACAAAAGTTTTTTGGAAGTATGACTGTATTGAAGAAGTACATTATTGTTTGAGCAAAAATGATGTTTATGAAAATTAAATGCTTACCTACTTTGCGTCAAATATACATTCGTTTGGTTGAATGTTAAGCTGATGAGCAAACAATAGTGAGTATAAACGCAACCTTAGTTCATATTAAAAATTCACTAATTCACCCAAATTCTATAGAGTATTACTATAGTATTACACTCGTATTAGATTATTAAAGATATATAAAAAATATATACAACAGCAGACATAGGCACTTAAGGGTGTTATTCTTAGACTCTGTTTAAATTTATTTTAGAGTTAGGTAAGCTTATCATGACTGCTGGACATGACTGCTGTTACATAGGAAGTTTGACATTGGTGTAATGAAGTTTGCACAGCAGCTCTGTTAATGAGCCACACTATCTACTATTGATCCCACACATGTTTACCACTGTCTAACAATGTTATGTCGAGCATTAGTAATATTTGGATACAGTAAATGTGTGATATAGTAATATTTTGTAGATATTTCTCCATTAAATATTATTGTCAAAATGTAAAATTTTATTTTAATATTATAAGATTTCCAAACCAGTCGAAATAAAAATTGTATATGAAACATTAATAGCTAAGAGTAACTTTATATTTTAACTTTTCAATATTCAACCTATTAAAAAGAATCAACAAAAAACGTGGAAGAGGGAAATTTCACATTGTTACTAATAAATTGTAATAATTCTAAGTATAAGTTCTTAACAACAGCAACGCATTTGTTAATAATTATGAATCCCCAAAATAATTCATAGATTATTTTATTCATGGATTATTTTAGGACACGTAACAGAATGAGATCAATATTTCATGGAACTGATTACATACCGCTAATCCTTTTATTCTTTGAATAAATAAAACAATTCTCCATCACTACTGCATAGTAACTTAATACATTAATTTGTAAAGACTATGTTAAATTATTACCAATACTTTAAATGTAATTGGAATAATTCTTTAAAAGCTCTGACAGAGAAAACTTCCAATATTATTCATAGCACACACAAGTCCCTAAAACTTGTGTTTTCCTTTATATTTCCTATTTAAAAGCAATTCAATCAAGTCAATATTCAAACAAATTGTTTCTGTCAATTATTGTTTGAACGAAGTGACCCTGTGTGTACTTTAAAAGAGAAAACTAACAGAGTAAACATATCATACGTCTCTGTAGGGAAAGACAAATATAAATGACAACTTTACTTGGAAAAGTTTGTTCGAGTCCCTCCCCTGAGGTTAAAACTTTACCTTTAGAAATGAAGTTTCGAGGCATATCATCAATACATGTGTTCCACTTGTATAATGGTATGTAAACCAAAACTATGAAGTTTATATCAATATTTATTTTACAAAGAAGTGTTTTAGTTGATATTAGTAGTAATGGCACGTTTAGTGGTTTTTATTTTAGTTTATTGAGATTAAGTGTAGATCCATAATCAATTACTATGTGAATTAGTATGTATTGAAAAATCCAAATTTAAGTAAATTATTTCTTTCCTACGCGTTGACTTTGATTTATTTTCATTCATCACGGAATAAAGATGTTTATTTTTCATCTCTAAGGTTCATATCTACTTAATTGAGATTGCAAATAGGATCATAACTATATCCGTACAAAAATAATTTAGAACTAAATCATCAGTAATATTCAAGTTTTAAATCCTAGTTTCCTTTGTTTTTTCGTAAATAAAACACAAATAAATTTCCTTGTTTAACTTGTCTTTGAATATGCTGTTGAAGACTTGATGTATTATAAGAAAATTAATTTGCCAAAGGATAGAAAGGTTACGAATGTTTTTTATAGTTACACGATTCAGATCTGTTTTTGGAGTTTATTACGAAACAATTTCAATTTAAAAATTATTATGATCTTTATAAAGAAATAAATCGTGAGGGATACGAATATTGGTTCAAACAAGTTGTAGTGTTATGAGGAACAAACAGTAACGCAGGCCCTAGCCTAACCCTCAGTCGCTCCCTCAAACGCACGAGAGTCACCCCAGAACGTATTTCCGTTCCGACCCCAACAATGTCGCCCCCACTGTTGACAGGTTTGGATAGCCGCGCCGTGAAATTGAATTTCCTTATGATTTGTTGAGATTTGAAGTTGCCAGCTACCTCTTGTACGTTACAGCATTTTCGAGTGTAACGTGTTTGGATTGTAAATAGGGTAGGAGTAGTTTAAAAATAAGGTAATCGTGATGTATTTTAAGAATTGTTAAGTACACCATATTGAGAACATTATAATTTTTTCTTGTTGTTGAATATCGTCTAAGAATGGAATTGAATTAATAAATTGATTAAATAATTATAAAAAATATATTTGATTTAACTGGGAAACTGTTTTAATGTGAAATATATAAACTGTTTTAAGGCACTAACCCAAAACCGTTAGTAATGTGAAATATATAAACTTTTCTAATGCACAAACCTAAAACCGTTATTTTAGTTATTTCAAATTAGGAATTTATTTCTTTTGGCGATTTTTAATTCTTTCTTATGTCTAAAAGCTTTTGGCTGATGCCTCAATAGGCGTATTTCCCGAAAAACTATTTAAACATTACATTATTTCATCTGCATTACATTCACCTATACTAATCCTAACATAGAAATATTGTCTATTTTATCAGTAGAGAAATTAATTTACAAAGACTTCCGCTAGCAAACCTTAACTATTATTATTATTATTTTTTTTATTTTTACTCAATAGTGAACCAGAGTAGCAACGTGACGTGTCCGCTTGTCATATGAACGATGGTAAAAAAGAGTTACTCAAACTGTGTCTTGCGTTGTGAAAGTATATCATTATACGGAAGTAACAATAGGGGTAGCATAACTTTCACTCGTCTTGCCAAAAATGTGTTTTCAAAATTATCCTGGTTTTAATAAAAAAAAATATATATATATTAGATTTTTATTCTTACCAGGTTATTAAATGTCTGTATATGAGTAGTTTAATCTTAAAATATTGCATAAACTCATTCGTAACCGTGGTAAACACGCTGTAAATGAGAGCCTCCCAGATTATCTCTTTATTAAAGCGCATTTCCAGGAATTTTATGGAAACTTTTCGTCATAAAAGGTCAATATTCGCTGTCATATTACAATTCTGGTTGTAATTTTGAATGTTAACATTGGGAGTGATAGATAATTTTGTAGCTAGCTCTTGTTTTATTTGAGTATTTACTCATTATTTTTATTTTAGTCGTGGTAAATATAAATGCTTTGGAAGTGTCATTAATTACAGTTGAATTATTTGTATGTTCACCTATCGTTCATTTTTAAAATAAAATATTTTTCTGCCCAGCATAAAATAAATACATACCTCTTTGGAAACAAAAAAGAATCTTTAAGTTAATAATATCATAGTTAGCAGTAAGTTAAATCATTTAGCATAATATACATATATAGTTCGTTAATATTTTTGCTAGAATAAAGCCATAGTCAATCTCTTTTCGCAGTCGATTGAACTTTGCAAGACGCGGAGGTTAATTGGGCATTCGAACTTTGTTATTGGCTTCATGTAGCGCTAACAACGTAATTTAGTTGGCGTTAAAAGTGTTATTTGCGAAACGTTAATACCTCAATATTCTCATGTGATTATATAAAGTGCAATAGTTTTCAACAAATGTTTAAAATTTTATTCGAAAAATTAGTAATGCTATTTGTAAAACCTTAACTAAAATAAATTTTTAAGAAGATAAAAGTACGATTATTTTTTACAAGTTTTCTTAAAAATTAATAAATACAGAACACTTAAAGTAAAAGGTCTATGTTAGCTGTTTGAAATTAATACGGCTTTGAAAAAATTACTGTACGCGAAATATGTAAGTCAATTTTAATCATATTCTGGAAACATTTCTACGAAATCTTATTTACTCATATTATGAACCCTAAATTTCTGAAATAAAATACTTAATGAATATATTTATTGGAAAAGATTTATATTTGAAGAAGAAGAAGAATGGTTAAAAGAAAAAATGCTTTATTTTTAATACATATAAAAATATGGTTACAATGTATTTTAGTTTGATAGAGATTATTTTCAAGTTTTAAATACCATGAACAGGCGTTCTCTTTTAATAGGACTGGTAGGCCTTTTAGGATTGGTCTCTTGGACTGTCATGCCTGTTGACAACACTTTAATTATTCGGGTTATTGCAGATATTCTAAACATAATTATAAATCTATAATAAATTACAAATAATAAAATACTAAGAGTAATTTAATTATGCCTGTTAAAGACGAATCTAAGTAAACATTTTATATAGAAATATTATTGTCTGTAAGAAAAACAAAAAATTTCACAAACTGGTGTGTAGGTGGATAAAAAGGCTTATTAATACAAATTAAAAAATAATTACTGATTAATACTATAACAGATCAGTTTCATTAAAAAAAAAGAAATGGGGTTTGCTTGATTAAAATTAATTGAAACAACACTCTGCGAAAAAACTTCATAGCGTATTTCTAAAGTGGAATGTGTTTAGTTATAAATATAACAAATACAATTGTTGTGTTAAATTTATCTTTTTTTAAATTTATAAAATAAAATCAAATATGTGTATGCAGTAGAATAATGAAAACTGATTTTTCAAAGGTCAATTCATTTATTCAAGGTTTTAGGTAAATCCCCCCTTAGCTGAATGAACAATTAATTTCGATCACGTCGAAATTAGAGATGATTACTTCTAATGAACAAGGGCTTAAACACGGAATAAATGGGTAATCACAGTTTGATGAATTAAGTTGCCTATACAATCACTGTTGATTATACTTAAGATGTACAGTTTATAATAGTTAACTTCTTTATTCGCCAGTCTTGGTGTTTAAGGAGCTGTATAAAGGCAGTTGATCCAGACCACTTCGACAGGACACTGTTTATGTGCTAATGAGTTTGGGTCCCTTCATAGTCCGCTTGTGTTTAAAAGCGGTCAAATTTTTACATAAATTACCGTATTTAATTACTTAAAATAAGGTCTATATTTTGAACCATATTTTGAAATACTTCACTTGAAGGAAAATTATTTACGTTTATCTACTCCAATAATGCAAGTTTTCAAAGGATAATCAAACGATGCTTTTGATATCGACATTCACACAGTCGATATAATCTATATTCATTTGTATATGTATACATGTATAGAATTTTAAATAAATTTGATACTCATAGATGCGTAAAAAATGATAATTTTGTATCAATACTGATGCATACATCATGGTATCATGTTGATACTATACTAATCAATTTAAAGTGCAACTGAAATAAAGCTTGATCAAATCACTTTTTTTTATCTAAACAAATATAATATTGTATACATTTAATTGACTGGATAGCCGAGAGGATATAGCGATCACCTCATAACCTGAGGGTCGCCGGTTCGATTCCTGACAGGATCGAAACTGGGTCCAGTTGCCACTTGTCATTGGGCTATGAATTAATGATGATATCTAAAACAAAAGGTCGCCGTTCGATAGTAACAAGACCCGGGTTTGGACCGTTCCCAATCAAAACTTTAAAAAATGCCACTGGCGTTGAAATACACAAAATACACAAAGTTAGATTTATCAAGGTGTCATTTGGTTGTTTATAACGAATTTTGTTTGTCTTCAACTACTGATCACTGTTAAGCTGTAAACTGTTTTTGGACACCCTATATACAAAAATATTTCGACATCATTCACCAATAATTCTTGAATTGGGTATAAAACAACTGTTGTTGAAAATATATTTTTTTCCACTGTCTGGGGTCTTTCATCCCTCAAAGAAATTTCAACAGAGATACTTTCCAAGCCTCACACTGTGCAACGTTTGTTTAACCAAGCCATGATATTGAATTTATCAGATTCTGTCAGGGTTTAGGAATGAATTGTCAACAAGGGCATTGTGGCAGTAAAAAACTGAAACTTAAAAGGTGAACCAGAATAACCCAAATATAAAAATAATACTGAGTATAGGTAGAGTATTTATACTTTACTTCTCAGACGATTTAAGTCATTGTATTAAAGTTAATTACAGGATGTTTATAACTTGAACTATTACAACAACAAAAATTTAATTGTACAAAGCTCCTTATGAAACTTAAGTTTCTGTAACATTTTAGTTATTTCAATAGGGTGAATAAATTAAAACACAGGCTGGAAAAAATATTATAAAACGTGTTACCTATGAGTAGCCCTCAACAGAGATTTTAGCACGTGATTAATTAACACACGTTTCATGATAAATGGATCCCGAACACGACAAAGGTGGGTGGAAGCTTAATGCGTTTGCACTGATTTTAGCGTTGGAAATTTAATATTAATTTTAAATTCATTTTCAATTTTTAAGCTTGTGTACCTTTGTGGAAGGCATGTTCAATGATTATTTATGTTGTCCCCAGCAAGTATTTTAAGGTGTGTAGATTTTAAATATTATGTATAAAATTTTGTCGAATTTAAATATTATATTTTAATAATAATTGTCTTAGCACAAAAGTTTTTCGCCTCATTAATGTTTTGTGAGTAATGAAGTGATAATCTTTGAGTCTAATGTCTATTTAAACCGTCTAGAAGTTGATAAATTATATTATTTAAACTACGACGTAAACAAAATTATCTCGCTGTAACATCTCACAAAGTTCCAAATTTTACATTTTAATCACTAACTCATTAGTATACTAAACATTGTAAGCCATTTTCCCTTTAAAACTGTTTAATAGTTGATGCTGTATAAGCACACATTGCAGTCGAAAACGTCCAAGGTATTTATTTTATAACATGATTATCACATGCTGGGCACTTTAACTTAGTTTGGCCATACATCAATCTGTTACATGACTTTATAATTAGCTGCCGAAGTGCACGCGGTGTCCCATAGTTGCATGTTCGAGACACGCATTGATGGTAAACGCCATCCACCAAACTGCCAAACTCCCTGCCCACATCATAAGAGGGTAGCTGATATTAACTTACATTTTAGTTTACATTAGAACTTTCAAAATAAATGCATTGTTGTTTTTTAGCTTCCATCCCTTCACATAATTTTGAAATAGCCTACTAGTTATTGAAAATATTGCTAAGAGTTCACTTTCTATCTAAAATCACCCTTTAAATATTCTTAGAGGATCAAAGTGTTGTAGGGTTTATTTGTCACCTACAGTTTTTTTATAATTGAAAACATTATTCATTACAACGTATGAGCAGTCATATAACAATCCATAGTGAAAAAAGCTGAGTTATAAAAAACAATTATGTAATTTACAGTGGAAGTGAAAGGTCTTCCAGAAGAAACCCCATACCAAAAAGTTATCGAAGTTTCTATGTATTACTCTTTCGCTAGAGGAAGTTGTGACAAGATTAAATTTCATTGTTTCCATTTTCATTGTTTTCATGGTTTCTTAAAATGTCGAAAATCTAAGTTCAATTTTTATGAATATCTTTTATTTCAGAAAATAGTATGGCTGGTACATGTATTATTATGATATAAAAATTCACAACGAATGTATTATCGATAATTGACTATGATTTACGTTATTTAAGACTCTTAAATTAAGAGGTTTATGGGTTAAAAATGTGTAGTTTTAACTAGGTAAAAAAAGAAAAGAAGTTTTTAAATTTATTTCAACAGAACACTATTAATGACAATTTGAACTAGAAACTTCATAGTACGTCCATGACTACAACAAATGATGATACGTCCGAACTTACGTAAGATCTGATGTATCACGTTTCTTCACATTGTAATAATAGTATATATGAACTTTTTCACAACTTCAGTTCCAATAAAGATGACGTTAATTTCACTTACACAGTACCGATCTCTCAATAAAATGTTTAGAAATTGTGAGGCGCCGACAGTAAAATGTGGCGTCCAACGAGCTATAAACTGTGTCCTTTGCATTTCCCCAGTAAAAAATATACAGCTCTTGTAAGAGCTATAGTATTATGGTTTTTACGCAGCCAATGAAAAACCCCCTATTCCGTGATAAAAACTTTACCAAGACGAGCCAGTAAATAATAGAAAATTTAACTGTACCAAATATCTATGGAAATTCAATGCGGTACATTAAAATAATTTAATAAATATGAGAAGTTTTAAATGAAAAAATATTACATTGGATTATATTGTTACAGCTGATAAGTCTGGAAAACGCAAACAAGTAGAACTAAAGTATTTCTTAAACCGCAATCTTTGGCATTAATAGATCAGCATTGAATTTATACTTTTAAAAGCTACGTGTTAAATGGACATATTTGTTTTCAATATCAACTATATCAGCTTTTATATTGGAGTTAAAGCGATCTATGAAGTTTAAGTGGCTTAAAATATGAACATTATCTAATATCATCTGCATTAAATTTTAATAGTGTTTTCTTATTACTATTACAACAATTTAAAAATACCAATTGCCTGTCGAAATTTACTTTCAACAGCAGTTTTCAGTTTAAGAGTTTTTTCATGTGTCAGAGTTTCAGAGTATCTCGAGTCACCTTTGGCAGGGTGGAACATGTTGCTATTGCTCATTATCATACAAACAGCATTCCTTTGACCACCCTGATCTGCCTTTGAGATCGGCGGATAATCAGCCGTAAGTGATTAAGCTTACGACCTTGTTTAAGAGATAATATATTCTCATTTAAATCTTGGTCTATTAAAGATTTATCAGTCGATAAGATAAAATACTCGATATCACATTAAATATTTTTCTTATATTACAAATAGTGTTTTTCTCGACTTACGTACCAATGTAGAAGTCGAAGTTCATATGACAATCTTTTTATTTCTTCCATAGGGATATCCTATGGACATGACTGTTGTTACCTAGGAAGTTTGACACTGGTGTAATGAAGTTTCTTTACACCAGTGAAGTGTAACTTCATCTTTTAACCTTCCTATATATAACCTATTAAAAAGAATCAACAAAACACGGGATATCATGGAAGAGAGAAATTTCATATTGTTACTATTTTTTATAGTATAAATATAAGTTCTTAACAACAGCAAGCCATTTGTTAAAAATTATGAATTCCCAAAAATAATTCATGGAATATCTTAGGACGCGTAACAGAATAAGATCAATATTTCATGGAACTGACATACCGCTAATCCTTTTGTTCTTTGAATAAATAAAACGATTCTCCATCACTACTGCATAGTATTACATTATTTTTGAAAGAATATGTTAAATTATTACCAATTCTGTTAATTGAACGGGAATAATCCTTTAAAAGCTCTGACAGAGAAAAACATCCAATATGATTCATAGCACACACAAATCCCTAAAACTTGTGTTTTCCTTTAAATTTCCCATTTAAAAGCAATTCAATAAAGTCAATATTCAAACAAATTGTTTCTGTAAATTATTGTTTCAACGAAGTGACCGTATGTGTACTTTAAAAGAGAAAACTAACAGAGTAAACATATCATACGTCTCTGTAGGGAAAGACAAATATAAATGACAACTTTACTTGGAAAAGTTTGTTCGAGTCCCTCCCTTGAGGTTAAAACTTTACCTTTAGAAATGAAGTTTTGAGACATATCATCAATACATGTTTTCCAACTGTATAATGGTATGTAAACCAAAACTATGAAGTTTGTATCAATATTTATTTTTACGAAGTGTTTTAGTTGATATTTGTAGTTCTGGCACGTTTAGTGGTTTTTATTTTAGTCTATTGAGGTTGAGTGTAGTACCATAATCAATTACAATGTAAATTAGTATGCATATATTGAAGAATTAAACGTTAAGTAAATTATTTCTTTTCTACGCGTTGACTTTAATTTTTTTCATTCATCACGGAATAAGGATGTTTATTTTTCATCTCTAAGGTTCTCTAAGTATATCTACTTAATTGCAATTGCAAATAGGATCATAACTATATCAGTACAAAAATAATTTAGAACTAAAATGTCAGTAATATTCAAGTTTTAAATCCTATTTTCCTTTGTTTTTTCGTAAATGAAAACACACAAAAGTTTCCTCGTTTAACTTATCTTTGTATATATGCAGTTGAAGACTTGACGTATAATAAGCAAATTACTTTGCCTAGGGATAGAAAGTTTACGAATGTTTTTTAAAGTTACACGATTCAGATCTGTTTTGGAGTTTATTATGAAACAATTTAAATTAAAAAAAATTATGATCTTTATAAAGAAATAAATCGAAAGGGATACGAACATTGGTTCAATCAAGTTTAAGTGTTATGGGGAACAAACAGTAACACACAGGTAATAGCCTAACCCACAGTCACTCCCTCAAACGCACGAGAGTGACCCCAGAATGTATTTCCGTTCCGACCCCAACAATGTCGCCCCTACTGTTGACAGGATTGGATAGCCGCGCCGTGAAATTGAATTTCCTTATGGTTTGTTAAGATTTGAAGTTGCCAGCCTCCTCTTGTATGTAACGGTTTATTCGAGTGTAACGTGTTTGGAATGTAATTAAGGTAAGAGTAGTTTAAAAATAAGGTAATCGTGGTGTATTTTAAGAACTGTTAAGTACACCATATTGAAAACATTTTTTTTATTTTTTCTTCTTGTTGTTGAATATCGTTTAAGAATGTAATTGAATTAATAAATCGATTAAATAATTGTAAAACATAGATTTGATTTAACTGGGAAACTGTTTTAATGTGAAATATATAAACTGTTTAGTTAAAGCACAAACCTAAAACCATTTGTTTAGTTATCTCAAATTAGGAAACTATTTTTTGGCGGTTTTTAACTTTCTCGTATATCTAAAAGCTTTGGGCTGATGCCTTAATAGGCCTATTTCCCGAAAAACGATTTAAACGTTGTATTATTTTATCTGCATCACATTCACTGATACAAATCCTATCATAATTCTTTTTTGTGTAGCTCCCGAATCACTTACATACAAATAAAAGGTTATACTATCTTGTCGCTGTCAGTAATCATTAATTTAATTTTAATTCCAATTTTGGATTAAAGGATCATTGACAGCAACAAGGTAACCTTATCTTTATTTATTTGTAAAAGTAATATTTATTTATTAGTAGATTAATTAATTTACAAAGATTTCCTCTAGCAAACTTTAACTATTGTTTATTTTATTTTATTTTTTTTACTTTTACTCAATAGTGAGCCTGACTAAGAACGTGACGTGTCGCCACCTGTCCTATGAACGAAGATGAAGAAGAGTTACTAAGACTGTATTTTGCGTTAAGGAAATCTCATTATAAGGAAGTAACAGCAGGGGGTAACATAATTTTTCACACATCCTGCCCAAAATGTAGATTCAAAATTATCCTGGTTTGGATTATACTATAAATAACAACATTAGATTTTTATTCTTACCTGTTTATTAAAATATTGCATAAACTCATTCGTAACCGTGGTAAACACGCTGTAAATGAGAGCCTCCCAGAATATCTCTTTATTAAAGCGGATTCCCAGGAATTTTATGGAACCTTTTCTTCATAAAAGGTCAATATTCACTGTCATATTACTATTGTGGTTGTAATTTTGAATGTTAACATTGGGGGTGATAGACAATTTTGTAAATAGCTCTTGTTTTATATGAGTATTTACTCATTATTTTTATTTTCGTCGTGGCAAATAGAAATTGCGTTGGAAATGTCATTAATTACAGTTCAATTATTTGTACCTATCGTTCATTTAAAAACGTAAATATAGTTCTGCCTAGCATAACATAAATACACACCTCATTGGAAACAAAAAAAAATTTAAGGTAATAATAGCATAGTTAGTAGTGAGTTAAATCACTTAGCATAATGTACTTAAATAGTTTGTTAATACTTTTGCTAGAATAAAGCCATAGTCAATCTCTTTTCGCAGTCGATTGAACTTTGCAAGACGGGGAGGTTAATTGGGCATTTGGAACTTTGTTATTGGCTTCATGTAAAGCTAACAACGTAATTTAGTTTGCGTTAAAAGTGGTATTTGCGGAGCGTTAATACCTCATTATTCTCATGTGTTTATATAAAATGTAATAGTTTTCAACAAATTTTTAACAATCTTTAAAAAAATTTGTAATGCTGTTTGTAAAACCTAAATGAAGATAAATTATTAAGAAGATAAAAATACGATTATTTTTTCTTTACAAGTTTTCTTAACAAGTTTTTAATACAGATCACTTCATATGATAGGTCTATGCTAACTCTTTGAAATTAATACGAATTTGAAAAAAAATTACTGTACGCGAATTATTTAAGTCAATATTAATGATATTCTGGAAACATTTCTCAGAAATCTTATTTACTCATATGATGTATCCTAAATTTCTGTAATAAAATACTTTATGAATATATTTATTGGAAAATATTTATATTTTAAGAAAAATAATAGCAAAAAAATTTGCTTTATCGTTAATACATATGAATATATGGTTATTACAGTTTTATAGAGATTATTTTCCAGTTTTAAATACCATGAATAGGCTTTTTCTTTTAATAGGACTGGCAGGCATTGGTCTCCTGGACTACCATGCCTGGTTGACACCACTTCAACTATTTGGGTTATTGCAGATATCTTAAACATAATTATAAATCTATAATTAATTACAAGTAATAAAATAGTAAGAGTAATTGAATTATGCCTGTTAAAGTCTAATCTAAGTAAACATTTTATATAGAAATACTCTTATGAATATATTTACTATAAGAAAAACATAAAAATATTTCACAAACTAGTGTGGGGGTGGATAAAAATGCCTATTAATACTAATTGAAAATAATTACTGACTAATATTATAACAGATCATTTTCATGTAAAAAAAAAGGAAATGGGAATTGCTTGATTAAAATTATTTGAAACAACGCTCTGCGAAAAAATTGCATAGCATATTTTTAAAGTGGATTGTGTTTAGTTTTAAATATAGCAATAACAAAGTTTTTATTAAATGTATTGTCCTTTTTATATATGAATAGTAAAATCAATTATTTGTATGCAGTAAGATAGTTGAAACTGATTTCAAAGGTCAATTCATTTATTCAAAGTTCATAATTAGGTAAATCCCCCCTTAGATGAATGAACAATTAATTTCGATCACATCGAAATTAGAGATGATTACTTCTAATGAACAAGGGCTTAAACACGGAATAAATAGGTAATCACTGTTTGATGAATTAATTTGTCTATATAATCACTGTTGATTATATTTAAGAGTATGTGTAGTTTATAATAGTTTACTTCTTTATTCGCCAGTCTTGGTGTTTAAAGAGCTGTATAAAGGCAGTTGATCCAGACCACTTCGACAGGACACTGTTTATGTGCTAATGAGTTTGGCTCCCTTCATAGTCCGCTTGTGTTTAAAAGCGGTCAACTATTCACATAACATCACCGTATGTAATTATTTAAAATAATGTCAATATTTTAAAACATACTTTAAATACTTCACTTTATAAAAAATTCATATACGTTTATTTACTCCAATAATGCAAGTTTTCAAAGGATAATCAAACGATCCTTTTTATATTGACATACACACAGTCGATATAATATAAATAGATATACATTTATCGAATTGTAAAGGGACTTAATACTCGATAGCCGTGTAAAAAATGATAAATTTGTATCAATACCAATGCGTATATCATGTTGATACTATGCTAATCAATTTAAAGTGCAACAGAAATTAAGCTTTATCAAATCACTCATTTTTTATTTATCTAATTTGATTGATCAAAGTGTCATTTTGTTGTCTATAACGAATTTTGTTTGTCTTCAACTACTGATCACGTTAGGTTGTAAACTGTTTTTGGACACCCTGTATACAAAAATATTTGGATATGATTCACCAATAAATCTTGAATTCGGTATAAAACAACTGTTATTGAAAATATAATTTTTTCCATTGTCTGGGATCTTTCATCCCTCGAGGAGATTTCAACAGAGATACTTTCCAAGCCTCACACTGTGCAAAGTTTGTTTAACCAAGCCATGAAATTGAATTTATCAGATTCTGTTAGGGTTTAGGAATGAATTGTCAACAAGGGCATTGTGGTAGTAAAAGACGGAAACTAGAAAGCTGCAACAGAATAACTCTTATAAAAAAAATAAAAAAAACTGAGTATAGGTAGAGTATTACACTTTACTTTTCAGAAGATTCAAGTCATAATATTAAAGTTTATGTACTGAACTATTACAACCGAAAAGATTAATTTATTGTACAAAGCTCCTGATGAAACTTAAGTTTCCATAACGTGTTATTTATTTCAATAGGGCGAATAAATTAAAAGAAATGCTGGAAAAAAATTAACAAAAGTGTAACCTTTGAGTAGCCCTCAACAAGGATTTTAGCACTTGATAAATTAACACACGTTCCATGATAAATGAATCCCGAACACGACAAAGGTGGGTAGAAGCTTAATGCGTTTGCACTGTTTTAGCCGTTTGAAATTTAAAATTAATTTTTAATTCATTTTCCGTCGTTAAGTATGTGTACCTTTGTGTACCCTTGTTAAATGATGATTTATACTGTCCGCAAATGATTTATGTTGAAATTATAATATTAATTTTAAATTCATCTTCTATTTTTAAGCTTGAGTACCTTTGTGGAAGGCGTGTTATTTATGTTGTTCGCAGAAAATATCTTAAGTTATGTAAATTTGAGATATTATGTATAAAATGTTTTCGAATTTAAAATTTATATGTTATTAATAATTGTCTTAGGACGATTCTTTTCGCCACATTAATTCACCATATTAATGTTTTGTGCGTAATGAAGTAATAATCTTTGAGGCGAATGACCATTTAAAATGTCTCGAAGTTGAGAAATTATATTACCTAGACTATGACGTAGACAAAATTATCTCGCTGTAACACCTCACAAACTTCCAAATTTTACTTTTTAATCACTAACTCATTAGTATACTAAACATTGTAAGCCATTTTCCCTTTAAAACTGTTTAATAGTTGATGCTGTATAAGCACACATTGCAGTCGAAAACGTCCAAGGTATTTATTTTATAACATGCTTTATCACATGCTGGGCACTTTAACTTAGTTTGGCCATACATCAATCTGTTACATGACTTTATAATTAGCTGCCGAAGTGCACGCGGTGTCCCATAGTTGCATGTTCGAGACACGCATTGATGGTAAACGCCATCCACCAAACTGCCAAACTCCCTGCCCACATCATAAGAGGGTAGCTGATATTAACTTACATTTTAGTTTACATTAGAACTTTCAAAATGAATGCATTGTTGTTTTTTAGCTTCCGTCCCCTCACATAATTTTGAAATAGCCTACTAGTTAATGAAAATATTGCCAAGAGTTCACTTTCTATCTAAAATCACCCTTTAAATATTCTTAGAGGATCAAAGTGTTGTAGGGTTTATTTGTCACCTACAGTTTTTTTTATAATTGAAAACATTATTAATTACAACGTATGAGCAGTCATATAACAATCCATAGTGAAAAAAGCTGAGTTATAAAAAACAATTATGTAATTTACAGTGGAAGTGAAAGGTCTTCCAGAAGAAACCCCATACCAAAAAGTTATCGAAGTTTCTATGTATTACTCTTTCGCTAGAGGAAGTTGTGACAAGATTCAATTTCATTGTTTCCATTTTCATTGTTTTCATGGTTTCTTAAAATGTCGAAAATCTAAGTTCAATTTCTATGAATATCTATTATTTTAGAAAATAGTATGGTTGGTACATGTATTATTATGATAAAAAAATTCACAACGAATGTATTATCGATAATTGACTATGATTTACGCTATTTAAGAGGTTTATGGATTAAAAATGTGTAGTTTTAACTAGGTAAAAAAAGAAAAGAAGTTTTTAAATTTATTTCAACAGAACACTATTAATGACAATTTGAACTAGAAACTTGATAGTACGTCAATGACTACAACAAATGATGATACGTCCGAACTTACGTAAGATCTGATGTATCACGTTTCTTCACATTGTAATAATAGTATATATGAACTTTTTCACAACTTCAATTCCAATAAAGATGACGTTAATTTCACTTACACAGTATCGATCTCTCAATACAATGTTTAGGATTTGTGAGGCGCCGACAGTAAAATGTGGCGACCAACGAGCAATCAACTATGTCCTTTACAATTCCTTAGTAAAACGTATATACAGCTCTTGTAAGAGCTGTAGTATTAAGGCTTTTACGCAGCCAATGAAAAACCCCTATTCCGTGATGAAAACTTTACCAAGACGAGCCAGTAAATAATAGAAAATTTAACTGTACCAAATATCTATGGAAATTCAATGCGGTACATTAAAATAATTTAATAAATATGAGAATTTTAAATAAAAAAAAATACGTTGGATTAAATTGTTACAGCTGATAAGTCTGGAAAACGCAAACAAGAAGAACTAAAGTATTTCTTAAACTGCAATCTTTGGCATTAATAGATCAGCATTGAATTTATACTTTTAAAAACTACGAGTTAAATGGACATATTTGTTTCAATATCAACTATATCAGCTTTTATATTGGAGTTAAAGCGACCTATGAAGTTTAAGTGGCTTAGAATATTCTTACTGGGAACATTATCTAATATCATCTGCATTAAATTTTAATATTGTTTTCTTATTACTATTACCACAATTTAAAAATACCAATTGCCCGTCGAAATATACTTTCAACAGTAGTTTTCTGTTTAAGAGTTTTTTCATGTGTCAGAGTTCCAGAGTATCTCGAGTCACCTTTGATAGGGTGGAACATGTTGCTGTTGCTCATTATCATACAAACAACATTCCTTTGACCACCCTGATCTGCCTTTGAGATCGGCGGTTAATCAGCTGTTAGTGATTACGCTTACAACCCTTGCTTAAGGGATGAACACCCTTATTAAAATCTAGATCTCTTACAGATTCACCTGATGATAATATAAAGTACTTGGTTGCACATTTAGTTATTTTCTTATATTACAAAATAGGGTTTTTCGACCTATGTACCAATGTAGGAGTCGAATTTCATATGAAAATCTGTTTCCATAGGTTTTTTTATAATGTGTGAATAAATATTGTTTGAGCAATCCTAATACTCATAGCATTACAAGATACTGTATATATTTTTGAACACCTAATTTTACCATGTATTTTAATAAAAAAATATCTTTAAATGCCAGCAAAATGTTTCTATTACGAACTTTTAGATAAGAAAAAAACTATCTGCCATAATTAATTATAAATAATTATTATATTGTATTAAAATATTTATTATATGTCAATAAAAATAATTTATGGTTAAAATACACTTTCTAATCAGGTCAGATTGTCTAAAAAAAGTCAATATTGCTGTCACCGTATGTTCAGCTTCTTATCACGAGTCTTTGATCTTGCCCTGTTAAAAAGATTGACTTTGTTGAAGACATTTTCACAAAGGAGTACTCTGTGTATGGGAGCATTGGGGTTGTAAGGTAATATATATGATAAGTATAAAATACGTTTTCATTAGGTATGCTTTATGATAGTTTATATTTATCCATGACTAGAATTTAAATATATTAATCTTAAATATATATATAGGAACCAAGTAACAATTTAACTTTTGGAATTAAATTAATCTAGAGTATTAACCAAAGTAGTCTTACCTATTGATTTGATATGTAAATATAAAGAATTTTCCACGGCTAATGGAAAATTACTGGCCTAAATTAACCAACAGAATATGATAAAATATAAAAGATATAGTTAAACAATGAAGCCGCAATTAAAAGTTGAAACCGATTCCGGTAGGCCATTTCTGTCTGAATTTAGTTACGATAACATTACCGATAAAGTTAGTTTGGATTACTACTCAATTACATATTTTCGTTAAAATATTCCATTAAGTCGAATCGTTATTGATACTGGGTACTGTGATTAATTCCCATATTTTTCTAACTCAATAAGCCTTTTTTTATCAAATAACCTATTTAAGCTACAGCTTCCCTTGAAAACTATTGTCTCTTAGTTGTAATTAATATTTTCTAGGTTTAAAAGTTTGAAGTTATATCAGATTCTTGACAATAGCTTATCCCCCCAATCTTAAAATTAGGTAACTACTGCACGTAGTTTATAAAATAGTATTCAAGTAACTTAACTGTATCGTCAAAT
This sequence comes from Flexamia atlantica, assembly GCA_035578135.1. NCBI lineage: Eukaryota > Metazoa > Arthropoda > Insecta > Hemiptera > Cicadellidae > Flexamia > Flexamia atlantica. The sequence continues at coordinate 6,645,499 of JAQJVK010000026.1, read as the reverse complement.
TTCGTTCAAAATATTAACTCGCAGTGAGAAAAAAACACAGGTTAAAAAGCTCTTTCTTAATGGCATTAAATCACTACACAAAAATAGTTTTAAACAGTTATTCAAGTCACCTGTTTTAAACAAAAACTGTTGTAGGATATTTTCAAAATATTAAATCAAAGTAAAAAAACGTCAGAAAAACTCTTTCCTAATAGTTCAGTCTTAAATAGGCTCATCATTAAAACTGTAACGTGTCTGGTAACGAGGTGTCGACACTAAACCGAGAACGTAGATCATAAAACCGGCTCCAGCCTGGTTAAATATATAACCTGCCTCATGATTTCAAATAAGTATTAAGATTTTTAATAAAACTCGTATTGTTTTCTGAGGAATAATAATTGAGTTTAAGTATTAAAAATATGAGGGATCACCACAATATTGCACATTCGTTGTATAAACCAATATAATTTGCTTTTCTATCTATTTCTATATGCCTTCTGCTCTCTTTCCGAAGTATCGTTTGATATACGGGTTCGCGACAGATATTTTTTAATTTCCTGAAACATTATGGAAGGCTAGATCGATGAACAAAAACTGTTGAAAAACATTAATTAATACCATTGGAAAATTGTTTGAAGAAGCATAGGAGCATATTTGATTGCATCAAAATCATACCTACAGTGCGATCAAAAAATGTAAAGAATAACTGATCGGATTTACAAAAATGGAACGAATCCAACATTTTCTCAAAATTAAACATCTATACATGCAAACACGAGTTCTGTAGTCATCATTAATCAGGATAGTCAAATAATTTGGTTATCACAAAATACTTGCAGTATTTTCTAGGCTGATTTGCCTTACAAATATAATCTAGGGATAATTATCTAGCAATAATTATTTTTCCCCTTATCACCAAAAAGAGCCCACAGAATACTGTACCACAAATCGGTGATTTTTATTTCTATTTGCACATAAACTTATCGATCTTTCAATAAAACAAACGTCCCCTTGTTAGGAGGCGCCAACAATAAAATGTGACCAAGGAGCGGTAAACTAGACAGTTTGCGTGACCCTTCTGAATCAACGAAATCTCGTTCCAGCTGTGGAGTGAATGCCGTAAAAATTCTGAGCAACAACTCTAGATTTGAAAAACGATTTTTAAAACTTTCGGTTTCAGGTTTTTCTTTTACTCTGGCTTAGGAAGGGTGAAAGGGGTAAAGGGTAGAAGGGTAAAAATACTAGAATAGAAGGGTAATAATGTACTCGTTTAAGAATCGAGTACATCCTTAACTTAACGATTTGTATTAGTAAGAAGTATTTTAAAATATCTTAGGTCTTATTTAACAATATTTCTTTTGATAAGGAACAAATAATTATGTTAAAACTTGTATATAGTTGATAAGTTGGTAGCCTAGAGGCGAAGATACCTACACGCTGACCTATGAAGACCACGAAATGACCCTATCAGTCCTATCAATAGTGATTGTAGCGCATTTGCTTTACCATTGTTGCCCATGAAATAGTGTACCACGAATCGGTGAGCTTTGTTGCTACTTGCAAATAAATATATCGAAATTTTAATGAAACAAACGTTTTCTTGTTAGGAGGCTTTTACAATAAATTGTCACCCAGGAGCGGTAAACTAGACAGTTTGCCCGTCCTTTCTGAAACTACAAATTCCCGTTACAGCTGTGAATACCGTAAAAAATTGTCGTATCTGTAAAATCACAGAAACAAGTCGTAAAATTGTCGATTACAGCTATTTTATATATTCTGAATAAAGAATGTTGGTAAAGGAGTTTAACGATTTGTATTAAAAATATGTCTTTTCAAATTTGTCATGTATTATTTTATAAGTTTTTAGATAAGAAACTGGTAATCAAAAGACTAATATATGATTGATGGTCGGTAGCCTAAGAGCCAGCGTACCCGACCGTTGTTTATGGAGACTATGAGATCGGCCCTGTTAGTCTTGGCGATAGTGATTGTTACCGATTTCGTCTGCTCAGTCTTTTCAACACAGATCAACAGTCCGTGAAGGCAAAAAATAAAGGAAATTCCAAAAAAATTACAAACTCATAGAAAATAAAAAAAATAAACCAAGGCTACACATATGTTTTAAAAATGTTATTGCTGGATGACTACTTTTGAAGTAACGATACATCTGCCTTGAAATAAAATGTTAGAAATCCGTTTTCTAGCCACATTTGTTTTCATTTTACGCCAAACAGAAACGACCCCACGAGTCCTTCGAGACTTCACCTTGCACATTGCTTGTTGCGTCCTCTTCGGCTTTGTTTATTGCTTTTTCCATATTTACTAATAGTAAAGAAAAAACAGGATATTTTGAGACCTTGGGCAAATTGTATTCAAATGCCTTTTTTATTTATTTGGATGCTAAAAAGAGAATAACATTTTCAAATTTTATCATAAGCGATTAATAGAATTCAGATTCATGTGCAAGGTTTTTTTTTGTGTGGCTGTAATAAAATCAAATATAATCAAGTATAGGAAGGAGCTGAAATCAAAAAATAAATAACAGAACAAATAGTTCGAGTAAATCAACAAACCCTAGACGCTTTAACGTGGTTTGGTTATGAAGAAATATGTTATATGATTTTCTAACTGGCTGTCGAAGTGCATGCTGCGTCCATAGTAGAATGTCCAAACAGACAGTAATGGCAAACGCCAACCAAGAATCTGTCAAACTTCCTGCCCACATAATAAAAGGGAATTACATTGAAAAGTCATTAGAAGTTCGAACGTAACATAGTTATTTTTACGTCTTTCTAAGTTCATACCTTGACGTTTCTTGATAATAGCTGACCGTTTTTTTTTTGCAAAGAGTGCTGTAAGATAAATACCTATTTATTAAAGGAGAGTCTAGGGTGGACCTTTTAGGTAATGAGCCCTTTTTACATAATAAGAAGGACAGAGTAATATAAATTAGTAATTATATAGGTTCGTAGCTAAATATATCTATTAAACAACTGAATATTTATTTCATTGTGAATTAATTATGCCAATTTACATATTGAGAAGCAAACAGATTAAAAGAAAGCGTATGTAATTCAATTGAAGAACATGTTACAGTCTGTTAGTTATAAGTAAATAAAACTCCTACTTCCAATGGTCTCTCTGAAGACACTCTCTCACCAAAAGTTATAAAGTTTTCTATGTATTGCTCTTCCGATGGAAGAAGCTGTGGAAGTTTACTTTTCTCGGTTTCCATCATAATTATTTTTATAATTTCTTAAAAAGTAGAAAACCAAAAGCCAATGTCTACATGAATACCTATTGCAAAAAATATTATGAGTAGAAGAAATTTACAACAAATTATTATGTTTTACGTTGTTCAACAGATTAATGGATCGAAACTTATTTTAGATGATATTGCAAGTGAACTTTACCTTTAAAAACAAATTTGGTTTATTTTTTTTTTAATAATGTATTATAAACTTTAATTGTTGAAATAATCTTTTATTATTTCTTTATCTTAGTTGCCTGTAGATCTTCTAAGGTAAAGAACTAATTCTTTTAAGCAAGGTCTTGAAACTGGGTTACCAAAGAATCTTTTATTGGCATTAGTAGCTGCGTTAAGTTTAAGTTAGTCTTGGCAACAAAAACATTAAGGATCAACCTGATCAAAAGACATGGCATATTTATTGACAATTTAAACTAGAAACTTTGTAGTACATCATATCTTTACATTGAATAGTGTGACTTGAATTTTTATTCACAACCTAAGTTCCAACACAGTCGAAGTGCGTTTCACTTACACAGTATCGACTTTTCGATAAAATTCCACTACAGTGTGAGGCGCCGACAGTAAAATGTGGCGTCCAACGAGCAGTAAACGATGTCTTTTGCATTTCCTTAATAAAAAATATACAGCTCTTGTAACAGATGTAGTAGAAATGTATTGTTTTTTTCGCAACTAACGTACACAACTGATTGCTTGTTAAAAGCAAGTAGTAAGACAAGCCAGGATATTAAATTTTTCATTGTAATGAAGATCTAAACTGTGATTCATAAAAATAATTCAATAACATAGACAACATCTATTAAATATAGTATATCTGAATGAGAGAAACTTTTATGGCTTATTTGATGCTGATTAACTGCTTTAATTAGACTACTTCAATTTTCTGCATATTTATACCAAAGATAGGATTTAGAGAAGTAGCCTAATGTATAGTGTTGTATAAGACGTCTATTCAGTATTATCACCGCTACACCCTTGAGTGTTGTTAGCCCAAAGCTAAATGTGTTGGAGATCGGTGCAAGAGGTCTTAGATTCGATTCCTGGCATGGCCACAAAGATTTTAGGGCTTCGAACCACTTTCTCATCTAAAAAAAGAAAAATAGAATGAGTAGCCCTAACTATGACTTTAATGCTATAGCATGAATATTTTAGTATATTATATTTTAGCTCAAATGTTGTTGTTATAAGTGATCTACAAAATGTTGAAGAGCTTAAAGTGTTTGTTTCTAATAAAGTTCGGTGCTTGTTTCTAAAAATATTTAGAAAATATCTTGTAAGTTAATTTTTGATATTACTCTCACAGTTATTTTTATTTATATTAGGTCAAAGAAATGTACATTTAACAACAGTGTTTTGTTTAACGGTTGTTTGTTGGTGTCAGAGTTTTTAGAGTATCTGGGATCACCTTTGGCACGATGAAACATGTTGCTATTGCTCATTATCATACAAACAGCATTCCACTGACTAACTTGATCTGCCTTTGAGATCGGCGATTAATCAGGTGTTAGTGATAACGCCTACGACACTTACGCAAGAGATAAGATACTGTCATATAAAAACATGGTCCCATAAACATTAAAGTTTTGTCTTATTCTACAAAGTAATGTTTTGAAAAATGTTAACTTAAGTATAGCGTGGAAAAACGTTGTTGTTTATGTGACTATCAGTAATTATTTTGCACTGATCTTTTATTATCTATGAATAAATAGTCTTGAACAAACTTAAAATATTTACGATGATAAGTCAAGTGCTATGTTACTGATCTTCAGATTTTAAAATGAGTTTTATTTAAAGTATGTTTAAATTCCAACACTATTGTCGATTTAAACTTTAAGCTAAGAGACTAGCAATGGATGTATACCGTCATAATTACTCATAAATTTTGATTATATTTCATTGTATGTCAATAATTCTAATTTATGGCTAGAACTTACCTTTTGTCAGGTCAAATCGTCTGAAGAAGAAGTCAATATCATTGTCACCGCATGCTTCGCTTTTTAACACGAGTCGTTGATCTTGGCCTGTTCAAGAGATTGATTTCGTTAGAAACATTTTCAAGATGGAGTACTCTATGAATGGGAACACTGGGTCTTAAGATTGTAAGCATGGTATGTTAAAAAAAAAAACTTTTCTTGCAAACTTTTATATTTTCTGTGTTTTATTTAAAATTAGACTTAAAATGTATTCATGTTTAAAAGGAAAAAGCAATAAAAAGTTAAAAAGTAAGTAAGTTTTAAAATAAAGGCCAACTAAGGCATGCTAACTAAGCTAGTCCGAACGTTATTCCCTCTTTAAATATGTTACCAATACGTTACCAATAATTCACAACAAATAATACAACAAAATATTTAATTGTTTCAATTAAAATATGCAAATAGTTTATTAGAGTATGATTAACAAGAAAAAGACTGTTTTAAAAACCACTCACAACTGAAATGTGTGGGCCTCTGCGTTTTTGGTTTAAGCATAATTACATAACTGATAAAGCAGATTTAGCTTACAAAAAAAACTATTTAACAAATTTAAGTTGCATTAATAATTGTTGATTTTGGGTGCTACATAAGATCACCATATCAGCCCCATTCATTTAATCTCCTTTTCCAAGCACTGCTGTTGAGCCAGAATTGAAAACTATTTTTTAATTATATCTGGTTTTTACTAGGTTAAAATGTACAAAGTGATATCAGATTCTTGAAAATAAATGATTATCGCAATCTTAATAACATAAAATCACTACAAAAATTGTTTTAACTATTCAAATAACCTATTTGCAAGCACATACGTTGTAGGATACATTTAAAATATTACATCTAAGTGGAAAAACACATATAATAAAATTCTTTTATATTGATAAAATTCTTTACATCATACTATACTGAAACATCGGTTTTCCGTGCCTTACTCTTATTTGAAAAATAACTATTTTCCATAACTGCACGGGAAATTTGCCGTGCAGTGCCCAGTAAATTTACCGTACACTGTGAATCTGAAGTAAACAATCAAAACAATCAGCTGATTGATGCAAACTGACGTTCAATGTATGTTTATTGGTTACTTAAGAGGAATGTAGTGGCACCACTGGTAGCAGAAGTAAATGCTTAATTGTTTATTACAGTTTCGTATTTAAGAATTGAGAAACGTAATAAACTTAACAAGGAATACGTTATGGTTTAAAAATAAATAAAAATTTTCTGAGTAATATGATGTAAAGTATCGTACGTCACAATCCCGATTACTTTTACACCCTAAATTTATGCTACCATTATTGATTTTGTTAACTAGATGAGATCCTCATATCGCCTCTGTATCGCACGAGGACTATCATGCTCGTCCGGTAAAACTGTACTAACTGGTCTAGTAACGTAATATACTATTCCTAATGGTTCAGTCTGAAATCGATGCATCATTAAAACTGTAACGTCTCTGGTTACAAAGTGTCGGCACTAAACCGAGAGCGTAGGTCATAAAACCGGACCAGCCCTCGGGCGGTGCCTGAATAGTTGATCCTCGTGATTTGGAATAGGGGTTAAGATTGTTGAGAAATGGACAAATTTCAAAATATTACAATAAAGATTAGGTATGTTTTGTATAAAAACTAGAGCAGGATGAACAATTAAAATACATTCCGCCAACATTCTCCAAACAATTTTTTTTTACTTACCATACGCACTCAAGGATTTTTTAACTTTATGAAGTATCATTTGTAAAACAATTCCTCAAAAATATTTTTAAGTTCAGTAAAACAAGATGGATTAAGGACAATGTGCTGTATAGAATATAACCATAATAATTTTTCTCAAATTGATTATTTTCGATCACTTATGAATGTTTTTAAGGACGGATTACGCCGAACCATCTCCTACGACTAACACACCTTTTGTTTAACGTGAAATAAAGCCTTGGGACAATATTTGAAGAAGCATAAAAATATATTTAGTAACATCAGATATTGCTTTCCTTTAGTTTATTGCACATCCTATATTTATAACCGAGGGAATCCCCGTGAAATTAATCTCAAAGTACATTTCTAGTGAAAATCAATTTTCGCAAATTCGTGAAATTTGACGAATCCACAGAACTTTTCACAAAATCCAATATCAATGGATGCAAAAACGAGTCAATTAGCCATCAGTAAAACAGGTTATATGCAATGTTTTGTCATCATCACGGAACACCTGAATTTTTGACAGATTAGCCTTATAAATACTTTTCTCAGACTAATAACTATCATTTATATGGAAGTGGTTTCCGTAAATAACCCCACACACAAAGCACGAAATACAGCTCCCCAGATCGGTGAATTTTATTGTTTTGCACATAAACATATCGATCTTTCAATAAAACAAACGTCGTCTTGTTAGGAGGCGCCAACAATAAAATGTGACCGAGGAGCGGTAGCCTAGACAGTTTGCGTGACCCTTCTGAATCAACGAAATCTCGTTCCAGCTGTAGAGCGAATGCCGTAAAATCTGTCAAAACAACTGTAGATTTACAGAAATTATTTGTTAAATTGATAACAAATTCCTTTGATCATGGGCGAGGTAGCATTTTTCACTGTATATTTTGTTCTTAGCGAATTGCGATGATAAGAATACTTTAAAATGTGTTATGCAATGAATATTTTATTCATTAGGTAAAAAGAAAGGTAATTATGACAAGATTAATGTATAGTGATGAGTCAGTTGCTTAGAGGCCAGCGCGCCCACATAAGAGACCATAATATTGGCCATGTTTGTACCAATAATGCTGATTTTTACCCCTTAATTTTCCCGAGATACTTCATACAATAGTGTATGAATACATGAAGAAAGGAAAGTCAAGACGAGAGAGCAGCCTCAAAAGAAACAAAAAAGAACACAATTAAGGTTTAAAATATGTTTTATAAACAAACTTGAACTAGATAATCACGTTTAAAACAATTTTACATCTGTTTTGATACGAAAATATATTTGGAATCCGTTTTTCTGGCCCCATTAGTTTTCATTTGATGGCAAACAGAAACGACCCCATGACACCCTCGAGACCTCACCTTGCACATTGCTTGCTGCCTCTGGCTTGTCTGCTGTTTTTTCCCGCAATTTTTACTTACCGTAAAGAGGGAAATCAATTTAAAAATGTCAAACGTAGGTCAAAGTGTGTTCAAATTCATCATTTATATTTGTGACGTTAAGATAAATGAAATATTTAAACCTTCTTTTAGGTCTTAAATAAAAAATCATTTTATGCGTAAGACATTTTTGTTTAACAAATGTCGTAAAAACTGCAAAAAATGTAATGTACACACGCAAAGTAATTAGCTGTAATAGGAATGCAAACACCAAAAGAAAATGTTCCACATATGTATATAAAAAACTGGAGAGATTTGTGATTTAAATATCTGAGTTTCGACCTTCCTGAAACTCAGTCATACAAGTGATCTTGAATTATTGTTTATGGCTTGATAAAGTAGTTAAATAATAAAAAGTTAAGGGTCTCCTCGCTACTTGAAACCTCTTAAGAGGAAATTTAAAAACAAGAGCTCAATGGCACTTAGTATATGATTCTCGTAGAAGTAGGTAATTTATTAACTATTTTACCCGAAAAAATTAAAACAAAAGTTATTTTAAGGTGGTAGAAAATCCATGTTATAATGATTGCCCTGCCAAACGATTATTACAAAGCTTTCAATTATTTTACTTATTATTTTACGTCTAGTATTAATCTATTGATCAAGCAAAACTTAATGCAGTTCCTAGATGCGCAGATTCATTTAAACTAAAGAGAAGGTTATAGCTCATTTTTACGATCTTTAATTTAATTGATATTTGAAGTGTCAATCGAGGTATACAAACATAATGGTCCTGTTTGACCTCTTTCTTAAGTAATCAATATGTCAACTTCTTTAGTAGTAAGTTTCTGTAAAAACAAGTTCTTTTATATTCCATAGCCCTTCTTTGTCGGAAATGAAGAATCGTTAGCAATGGTAACCATCTCCTATAGGATAAAGTTTTACAGCTTGCAGAAGATTGGGTCGTAAAAATATCGCCGGCTTTAACGAAAGATACGTCATACTACTGGTAGGAAAATTTTTCTTTTTGGGATTCAATAAAAAAAATGATAGTGACATGAACAAAATGTACTGACCCTAGCCTAAAACTATTGATGTCATAAATATTTTCTATACTATGAGGATGTTGTAATACTTTCCCCCAGTTAAGTGACGTTTTTGCTAATTTGTCTTTAATTACGAGAATGAATATATATGTATTTTTATCATAAAACGATAAACAGACTTAAAATGAACAACGTGTATCATAATAACAAAGAATGGAAATATTTAATAACTTAACGAATTTCTAAATTTGCTTATGCTCCAAAGTGACTTATGGATGAATTAATATACATGTTTGTTTATTGATCAAAAACAAAAAGTGATATACGGATAGTATCTAGTTTATTTAATATTTATAGATTCCACACAATGTTTATGTATGTAAGTAATATAATGCGCAAAGTAGTGACATGTACAAATTAATATTGCTGAAGAAGTATTGTATTGGGTTAAGACGAGAAATCTAAGGAATTATTAAATTAATGTTTTTGATCCTTGTACAGTCCTTATAAACATTTGTATAGTAATTTCATTATTTTTTGAACTATCTTTTTGTTATTGGTGAAGTTAAAAATACAGAGAAGCCAACGTTTGGGTTTGCAAGGCCTAACTAAAATGAATACTGTACTTTAAAATGTAATAAATTAAATTGACACCTTTCAAAAAATACCGGCGAGAAACTAATATTGAGTTGAGTTACTAGAGTGCTCTACAATCTGGCTTTTAAATGTGTAAATTATCAGTTATGACGGTTTTATTACTTTTTATTTAAATTTTCATTATGATGTTATTACTTTTTTACAGGTTTTCTCAGGTACAAGCATTAAAGAGAGTAGTTATTTCAAGTTTTAATACTTTAAGATTTTTTAAGAGGGTGGCAGTCTCTTTTTTTAGATAATTCATTGTACAGGGTTTAATAGTTTAAGATAATTTTTGTGCTGTTCATAAATTTTAAGATTAATAAAAAGTGCCAAAAAACATCTTTATGGATACATTCTACTGACGGATATAAATGAAGCGTGTGTAGAGGCTGGTATATGCAAATAGAAAAACTACTAATGCAGTTGAATAATTATGTTTTGCCTAGTAATCGAAAGTCTTCAGCCAAAATATTCTGTCATCATAAATATCAAAATGGTAAATAAAATAATTTTCATTAAAGCTTGTATATTGCACCGTGCATGTAATGATTGTATTTCATACAAAAAAACATGAATTTACAATACATGTAGGGAAAGGATATGAGATTACATTACTGCTTCCTGCCAAAAGTGTTATTATTGTTTCATAGCAGATTATTCACCAGCAAACCTTCCGGATCCGGTGATAATGTGTATGTAATATCCTATAGATTGCGTTCTGGATGTTAACACGAATAATATAAAAGTATCTGTATACCTAATTTCAAATGAGAATTAGAGGAGGGAGTAAATTTCACCGTTTTATTATTATATAAAAAATAAAACACCTGATATAAAACAGCATTAAACTTCATAATTTTTATGTGTCTCTAATATAAATTTAGATTTTTTACTTGACTTATACTAAAATTGATGAAGTATCAATGAGATAAATACTTGAATACCTGAACGATTTCTGTCGCAAAATGTTTAAATATGTCTACTCAAATCACGATGGGTTAATGGAATCTGTTCAAAGTTTAATATTTGAAGGGACCCTTAGTTGCAGAAAATCGTAAATTGTATTAACAGCAAAAATGGTGTATATACATATATTTAAAATAACGCTTTTAGTAGATTGGTCGTCTACCAGAATTATGCTCAATTAAAACATTATGTTGTTTAAGAAAAATAATATACCCTCTCGTCATTGTGTGTTTTGCTATATATGTTATATTTCTCAGATATTGTTATTAATAGTACTTGTTCTTACTCAATTTTGTATCATAAATTAGAGAAAACTATCTAGAACATCATTGTGAAGTAAACCTTGAGCAACAACAACATTTCATGTTTTCTTACGGCTAAACTCACTTACCTATTCGGAATAACTAATGAAAATGTGTTTTTAAAGTTCATTTGCAAATTAAAGTAAAGTAAATTTGCAATCCAACTGTCCAATTTGATTTGCAGATTTCTGAGCACTAGGGCATTCATTCCGCACTAATTGGGCCCAGACAGGAAGGGCTAATAACACTCGGTTTTGTTTAAAGTTTAAAATAATTATTTATTAGAATATAATGTTTATAATTATGGAACAAGTTTCTCGTCAGACAACCTAATTATATATTAAATAGATAATTTAACTAACTCCTAGTTAATATATTGTTTTTAATTAGTCCTCAGTTATGGGGCTGTCACAAATTAAATTTTTTATATAAGTTTCATTACAAGGAGAATTTGCCAAGTTTGAAGCTTTCACCGTCTACAGGTTGTCATATTGCAAAACTATAGACTATATAACTTATGTTTGACTATATAACTTATCTGTCATATTTAATTTAATTACATTAAATATGGATAATGTAATGATTACTCTACTTTTGGATTGCGTTTGCCTCGCTCAACCTAACGCCTACATAAATGTTGACAAGACAAATAGTGCCATTAATGTTATCTATAAAATTACTTTTAATTGAAAAACATATTCTTAATCGTGAATTTAACACCTTACGAAGAAGTGTAATATACATACTTTACAGTTGAACAAAGGCACAAGATAACAACTGACTTAGAATGCCTGCAGTATCATAAAAGGTATGCGGTTATTTCGTACAAAACCGCTCTCTTATCTAAGGGTCTCTGCAATGTGCTACAATCACTGGGTGAATCGAGCTTTTCTGCTGTACTTGAAGCCTTCTTGTGCTAAAGTTAAAGCAATAATCGAGCAACAATAATTGGTTTGCTGGTTTACAGCTAATTTGCCATCACGCCTGATTGGTCTCAATAAAACTGTCATTCAACTATTGTTTTACACATTTTAATAATATGATAATAATTTTCCGTTTATTAAAGCTAAATAAACCATTTACAGAAATGGTTTTCTGTAAATTAAATAGAAACTAATGTACCTAATATACCTATTACTTTGAATTGTGTATGGAGGAACTGGTGTTAAAATAACTTCCTGTAGTTAAAAATACCTTTTTTGAATTGATAAAAGGTTCAGGCCTTTATGAAATATTTTCTCCTTATTATCCTTACTACCTGTTTGATCGAAAAATAAGTATTGTTAAAATTTGTTATTTATAGGAGTGTGGGCTCTACAGAACAATTAGACAAACATATTTAATAAATCATTCGTAAATCAAAATATTAAACAAATATAAATATATAGGGTAAATATAAATTTTCCTTTAAGAACTATTATTTAATTATAAAATTAATATAAATCTATTTATATTTATCCATTTTGAAGGAAAATTAACAGTTTACAGATTATTTTACGTTTATAATTTGGTTTCATTAAGGAATTGCCAGAAAAAGAGGGAGCAGCCTAGTATTTTAGTTAAAAGGCGGAACTTCGGTCTCGAGGGCCTCTAGTTCAAATACCGCCAATCACTAGTTGCTTTTACTCCCCCCCCTACACATAGTATATTGAGAAAGTATTATTTTCGTAAAAATTATAGAATTTTATTTGTAAGTGGAAACATTCGTTTTAATGCTCCACGAATTAAAAAAAGGTTTTTGAAGTGGTGTCTGTCCGTATGTTGATGTGTATTAAACAATGTGCTGGAGACGGCACTAGTAATCCGATTAGTATGAAATTTGCTATGTAGGTAAGATCTCCAGGTAATTTGAATTTTTGATTTTAAGGGGTATTTACCCCTTAAAAACCAATAAAAAAGAAAAATCAAAATTTCTCAAAAACAACCCTATAGATTTTGAAATAAAAATCATGGTTGTTATTTTTTAAGATAAAAAATGAAATATCACCACCCGAATGACTGTAAAAATTCCTTAGTTATGTGGGTTTAAACAAAAAAAGTTTTTTACTCCACAAAATTCGTAACTTCAAAAGAAAATATGGTTGCAAACATTAAATGTGGCTTTAAAATTAAATCCTCCAGTATTTCGAATCATTAGTCTACGTCAACTGGTTGTGAAATTAGTTGATATTTTCGTCTGGCGGTAAACGCAGTACGTTGTCTAATGTTATTCTTATGGAAATATTTAAAAACCGATATCTCAGTTATTTGCAAACCGATTTCAATAGATTTGCTAAATATTAGTGGGATTATTGAAAATTTATTTTAATTAATTTTATTGTAGATTTTCTTGCTTTAAGGGATAAGTATGTGTCATTTTGCTGGCACAATTTACTTTGCTACGTGGCTACTTGATAATGACGTGGCTTACTAGCCCGAATTAATATGCAAAAGGTTCCAAGCTAGGTCATGCATACTGGGATGTGAATGTGGGACAAAAAAAAGAAAACTTTCCAAATTAAAACACTCGTTACAGAATCATGAATAAAAACCCTTTTTACATAAATAATTGCATTCAAATAATCAAACCTCAAAACTCATAAAGAATCGAAGCCAAGATACGTCGATATATCGAAGACATCGATAATATAATCGACATATCGTGACACGATCGATTCTATTCGATTCTAATCGATTCCCAGACGATTCTATTATTCGATATAATAGATATCTCGTGACCCGATCGATTGTATTTACAGATATTCAGCCGACGGAGGCCGAGACATGTTCCGGCGCTTTTCTGCTGTGAAACGATCCCGTTTTACGACCCCTCGGCTGCCGTACGTTTTATAGTGCCGTCTGGTTACTCCGGCATCACGTCTTGGAAGAAACAATCTGTTCGGTACGTTTTAAATTTTAGAGCTGCAACGAAAGTTTGAGGTTAAAATTGTCTTAAAGGAGGAGAAAAGTTGGTGTACGTTAGAAAATACTGTTGATTAAATTTCATTGTCATTAAAATTGCTTAATTATTAGTACTTTCACTCATTAAATTTAATAGAGTTGTAAAAATATTTATTGTTCATTATACATAGTTTTGGATTGAATAGAATAATACAATAATTGATCATGCTTTTGATCTAACAAATACAAGTTTTGAACAATAAAGCCCAGACGCTATAAACTTGTTTGAGAGAGCATGATCGTTTTAACATATTTTTAGTCTCGTAATGAGACGTATGTCTGGCTGGTCACCAGTATTTAATTTACCTACCATAAATACATCAGATAAACAACCCATACAAAGGCTTAATTTAAGAACCAAGCAGTCATAGAAGAAACAATTATTAACTATTGGTTTGTTACTCATCGCCAACTTAAGGATATTAAAAAAAATTTTAGTACTAGCGAATCAAGGAAACTGGCTTTAAAGATACCCTATTTGTATCTAGAAAAGTTGGAAAGATTTCTACTGTAAGTAATCTAGTTTTTATTTTATCAGAGGATTTATTTTCAAATTAATAAAATATGCTTGCAAATTATTTTAATTGGAGTAGTAAATATTTACCCGTTTTACGGGTTATGTTTTTCAAGGCAAGATACCACAGTTAATCAACAGGTTTTCTTTAAGCTAATCCTATAGCCGGATTAACACTGAACATTTTAAATTATTTTAAATAAATTTACTATTTTACGTCCTAAGCCATTGTTCAACGAAATAAAGTAACTATCTTTAGAATCTTACTTGATTTTGGAATATAAGAACGAATATTATGATTTGTTTGTTTTTATACATCTAATAAACCAGTAATGGATTGACATAAAAATTTACCATTTTAAATGTCTATGACAGTTAAAAATATTTTGGATTAATGACTCATAATTTAATTTAATTATTCTCTGTTGAGATTCTAAAATGACAAATTTCAGTAAATAAGAATATATTTGAGCTGATTTTAAGTTGTTGTATTTTCTATTAACGAAAATACTAATAAAGATGATGCTACTTAAGGTTTTATTATTACAATAAGAATATTGGTGTCAAAGTATTTCATCTGATATCGAATTTAAGTGCTGTTTTGGAGTCAACTTTATGTAAGGCGTCTATTATCTCTCGATTAGAGAGGCAAGTGCTATCCATTTAATACGGAAATAACCAAATTTGTTGGTCATGTACAACCCGATGGGATTAAATGATCACTAGATTAAACAAATATTAATGAATTTTTAAGAATAGATTATATAATCCATGATATTAACTATTTATTTTTAAAGTTTCAACATCATATCAGTTTTACACCTCGTAATATTGTAAAATATGATTAAAAAATTATAATATCATGAGAAAAACTCTATTTATTGGAAATATTTGTATTAAATTAATTAAAACTTTAACGACAACAAATAAACTATAAACAGTTTGATTACTTTGGGGTTCTGTTTCATCTAGGGTCCGTGGTTTTGCCGTCAATACCGTCGTTTTACTAGTTGAAAGTATGAGTTGATTTTTGTAACAATACGGATATATTACTACCCATTAATAATGTTTAGAAACAAGTCAAATATAAATTCAAACATCATTAAGAAATAGTAAAGTTTATGTTATTTGGTATTCATATCAGATCACAATAGATTCACCAATCCAAATGTAAAACAAAAGTAAATACCAAAACAGTAAGTGAAGGGAAAGGTAATAACAAAGGGGTTTATGCGTCGCCGTCCCCGAAGTGTCGCAAACAATCTTTTATTTTCCCGACAATGAATATTTATGCCACTGGAAAGTCTGGTTTCAACTGAAAGCCATAATCGAAAACTGAATCACCGGAATATATTCCAGTAACGTGGACATTTCAGGGAAATGTCTTTATTGTGTGTTTGAAATTTATTGCCAGTTTGTTTTCGCGTTGCTTTCTAAGGAGTTTGGATTCGTTTTGGTTTTAAATTATCCGCGGGCTTTAAATCATTAAGCGTTTAAAACTAATTGCTGACTGATAAATATATTTGCTACCTCCTACAAACAAAATTATGTTCAATAAAAAAAACTTTTAATAAGTAACCAATTAAAATCATACTTCAAGGTCCTATGGGGATTTGAAAATATGTTAATGACTATGTCACCAACAAAAATATGTTAATGACTATGTCACCAACAACGTTATCTTATTTATAGTTAATAACTCACTGGAAACATATAAGGATTTACAAAAATATTTAAGATTTTTATAAAAAGTGCTACAAGCAAGAGATTGAAATTTTCAGTACATCAATAATTTGAATGTTCACCGTAAATATGTGATATTTCTGTTCTTTAAAACTACTCACTATCATTATTCCGTCATATTCTGCCGGAAAATGTTTGGTCACATCTGCCGGGGAAATGTCATTATAACTCAAACTATGGAGAAAATTGCCACGCCTAACACTTAACTTTTAATAAGCAGTGACTAAAACACCTGAAAAACCTTTGTCCCCGTCTCCCTCTGACAGCCGGTCCTTTTCACCGTGTTTACCCGTCAATCACAATGACAAGCACGGTAAACTGTAGTAATTACTAAATGAAACATGACAAAACAGTTCATCACTTTTTTGTTTCGTGTCTTGAGGAAAGACACGCGGCCTTTAAGGCCCATGCTGATATGGATGAACGATATATAACAGGGAACCAAAGGTAAAAATATTTACGTTTGTTCTTGAAATTCTTAAAGGACAACTCACTCAGGTAATTTACAGAACTATTTCTAAGTATCTTGTTAAGAGGGATTTCGTGCTATATTTTTGTCTAATATTTATATATATACATGTTTTAGCGAATTTCCCCCTATAGGGAAGTAGCTATTACCGTAGGCGGCACGGTAAGACTTAAGCGCGGGACCACCGTAACTTTTCATTTTGAGGTCCCTAGACCCCAAAAACACCGTTCGTTCAATTTCATATATATATATATATATATATATATATATATAGGGATATATATCAGTCCGTAGGCGCGATAACTTTTGAAAAAAAGATCCGATCTCGATGAAATTTGGTACATACGTATAAAGCGACATTTATTACTTCGAGTTCGAAAACCAGCAGGATAGGTTTGCTCTAAGAAAGGTTTTTTAACGAAATAAAATTTATTTTCAAGATTTAACACCTTTTTATTAATTTTATTTGAATTTAATTGTTAAAATTGAATTCAGCTTAAAAAAACAAACAATTTAGCATTTTGAATTATTATTCTACGTCAATCCGTTGCTTAGAAATTGGATAATATTGGATGTGCTAAACACAGAACGTTGTCCAATATTATTTTTAATTTTCCCTCCAAAAGTATAGTCATTCTGATTTAAGAGATTTTTAAAATACATTTCTGAACATATGATTAAATTTTCAGGTGATGAATATTCCATTTGTGTTTATTTTGAATAGTTTATTGATCAAGATTTTGCAGAATGTACATACTATATTAAAAATTCAGTTAATTTAAAAGAAAAAAAAGAATAGGTGTAGATATAATATTAATAAATAGTTTAAAATCAGCTACAAAAAAATGAAAACAATATATTGCTTGGTAATACTTTAAAATAAATTTTAAACTGGAAAGGTGAGTGGTACTCAACCATCAACTTGTCTGTTGTAAACAGATATACAAGTTGAGTGGTAGGCCAGTTATAAGTATTAAAAAATAGAGAATCGTCCAATGTAAACCAATCTGAGTGTCTCGACATAAGCCTTAGTCAAACTTAGTACATGTACTTAAAAAAAAATGTAATATGCCTACAGTTTGTGCAATCTACCTCCAGCTATGTAAACTACATAGGTACTAACCATATCATAAGATAATTTCAACTTATGATATTGGTAAACATAACAATATTGACAAGCAGAGAGGTTGTTGAGTTATGTTATCAGAAATGTACCCTCTCTCCCCCCATGACAAACCACCAGCTGACTGAACTGTATAGCTGGAGATAAATTGTGCGAACTGCATCCGTGAATTTTTAGTTTGAGTTTATATTAATTTGTTTTGACTTAGTTCTTTGTGCCAATAATGACAGAGTTTTATCCAACTATACTTGGCACAGTGCAATTGCCATGTTCAAAATTACTTAAACAGCTGATTCTCAGTATTAATTAATTATACAGGGAATCAGCTGTTTAAGTAATTTCGTACATCACAATTTTTTTACGCCTACTATAGTCTGCAGCGAAACCAAGAAGAGATGGGAGTTTCTGATGGTTATTGTTCATTCTCCTAGTTTGAAAGACTAGACAAATGATGTAGCATACGTTTGAACGGTGACTAATTGACTAGTTAGGAGGCAAGCCAAGTTCATGCTTAAACTAATCGGCTAGTAAGTCGTTAGTTGCTGATGAAAAGAGGGCCTATTAATCCAGATTATTAACAGATTATTCCAACCTATCTTTTTCTTAAACACTATCGAAAACCATAAGTTGTAACTTTGCAGAGTAACAAAACAATCATTAACAATAGTGATTTAGTGAGGCTGCACTGTACTCAAGAGTGCGCCAAATCTCAAAAACTTGGCAGGGATGTCTTGGTTTTGAATTTGTCTGCTCATCAGTTTCTTTGAAAAATTACTGTTTATTACTGTACTGTCCATGCACAGCTCAATGGTCTACAAGGGCGTTGCAAATGCAAAAGGACAAAACAAGAATGCAAACATGTTTCTTTTTTTAATCTCAAGCAACTAAGATTTAAATATCCTTTATCATTTGTTAACCGTAGCCTAATAAAAAAATATTGTTTTGTTGAAAAGGTTTTCCATCTGTTTTGTTGTGTTGGATTTTTTATGAATGATAAATATGAGGAAGTTAGATAAACTTGGTGCATTTTTTATCCACCAATGCCGAAGCTGTCATACATTGTTTTCTCTCAATAATCAAGTACAACAAAAAATGGACGTGAACCGCTACACTCACCGGAGACTAACCAGTTACCATATGCCTAAATAGGCAAATCCATTTGAATCGGCATCATTTATCACATCTTGACAACCAACAATGTCCATTGTAGTTATTTACCGAATCCACCATAAACATTTTTGGTAGACGAAAAACAATGATCGGTAAGTGTTAATCCAACACTACCGTTCAATCATTAAAGGTTCAGATTACTCACCGATGTGCATCTTAACACAATGCAATGTAGCCTAGAAATAAATTTCAACTAACATAAACAATGTTTGTTTACAAATTACAAAACAAATAGTTTTTAGAAAATGCTATCAAGTCAGGCTAGTCAAGGCCACACTGAAAATATAGGCCATGCTGCAGAATTTATGACGTCAAACAAGTATGCAGGCTGAGAGTCTAGATCAGGGCTCACAGCTGTGCTGCTCATCAAATAATTTCAAAAATAAACATTAAAAATTAAATAAACAAGTAATATTTGACATTTGGTGGTAAAATGTAAATAGGCTATAAAAAATGTAATCAAATGAGGAATACATGACGTTTAGTAATAAAATGTAAACATTGGGTGTTAGTTCCCTGCCTACTTGTGTGACGTCGCGCAGCGCTGGGATCGCTTCAGAATGGCCTGTTTTTCCAATGCAGCCTTGGGCTAGTACGACTTCAAAGATCAGCTGCGGTGGTATTCCGATGACTTGTACTCCGATCCAGATGTTCTAGGTGTTAACGGTTCCAACAGCTCAAGATGAAACGCACCAACTGTATATTAAAGTTGTGTCCCCATCTAAACACTTAGCATATGGTATATACATTTTATTCGAGAAAACTTAACTTTTTCATAGAGATGCCTCCTGTATAGTCTGAAATATATAGCCTATAACAGGTTACTTACCTTAATTTTTCAACGATTCATATGAATCTTTTATTTTTTACTTAAGTTTTGGATACAAGAAGCCATTTACTAACCAGTATAATATCATATTTTACTTCAGTCCTAATGTCGTCATACTGAAAACATTTCTTACACAAATTTAACACAAACATCATTTAAGGAAATAATTTGTTCTAGTGATCTGAACATCGACTAGTAACTAGTCGATTACTTTCGGACATCAACTAGTCAAGTCAATCACACTGGTCGACTAGTCACCCTATTAAACATCGACTAGTCTAGTCGTTCTAACTAGTCGAACGAGATAAAACCGATAGAAAAACCAAAAATCTAAGCGGTTATGTGGCCGACTAGTTGGTTGAAAACAGTAAAATATCGAATAGTTAAAATAATGAATTAGAGATTTAGACTAATCAAATTAATCGACTTGTCGACTAAATGACCAACTAGACAATAAAGCCACTCGTCGACTAGTTGACAAGCCTAATTTTTTCCGGCACAGTCAAACTCAAATGTGTGAAACTCACTTTCGACTTAAATGTTGAATGTTTTATTTTTTGTGTTGAATTTTGCGTATAAAGTGGTTTTAGATGTATGACGAGCTTCGACATGAAGTAAAGTTTGACATAATTGTTTGAAAATGGCTACGGATCTTTTAGCCCAAACTTAAGTACCCTTTAAACGGATACATTTGATTCGTTGAAGAATTGAGGTAAAGCAACCTTTTCATTTACTAACCACCACCAGAAGCAGATTTAGTAGGCTTAGATTAAAAACCATCAGGACACCACAGCTGCTGTCAATTCTAGTCTAAATTGTAATTTTATCATTGTTGAAATTTGTTTATACCAAACATTGTACATAGTCTCTGATAATTGACAATAGGGCCTATATATAATGTTCTTCAGCTAAAGCAGTAGGCCACGACTCAAGATTAATGCATGAAACGCCTAGGGCCTAGGCCTGTCAATTTATTTCTGATATAATCCCCTAAAGGAGTGATAATCCAGTCATTGGAAATAAAACATTTTTTACTTAAGAAAAAAATATACCTAAGAATGCTTCGACAATTTAACTGACTGTATATCTTAGTGGATAAGAGGGACATATCATCTTCCCACATCCATATCGTGAGGGTCGCCGGTTCGAATCCTGACCAAGAATCGAATTTGGATAAAGTTGCCAGTTTGAGTCCTGACCAAGAATCGAATCTGGGTAAAGTTGCCATTTGTCCATGGGCTATGAGTAGGCCTAATTTATGCTATCATACTAAAGGTCAGCATTAGATTGTAGCAAGGGTATAATTTTTATACTAGCTAATCTTCTGCCGTATGTGCCTATAAATTTATCAGACGATTGAATTGAATTATGAAAACAACATCGAACGATCTAACGATAGTTGAACTTGTTTAAATAGTTTGTTGGGTCATAACTAGATATACAACTCCATCATATTTGTCAATTATTGTTTTGTTACCAATTTGTGAAAGTGTAACTTATAGTTATTACTGGTTATTGATAGTGTACCTTAGTTCAAGATGGCAGATGATGGGAAACAAGATAGGCTGAGTTTGATTAGTTATTTTAACTTACTATTAACGTTTTTCTTTGAGTTTTGGTGTATTGTTTATCTAGTTTCACAATGTACCAACTTATATTAGGTTAGTTGGTTTTATGTAGCCTATGGTGTGTTTACGTTTTGTGAAAAATTTAAATAAAATAAAATAAAACAAGGTAAATTTCTTTAAATAAGAGAACTTGACCTTGATTTTGGTTATTAGTGCGGTATCAAAATGTTTCTATTTCATTACTGACTGCTGTTGGATCAGTAGGCCTATACGGTATCGAATGGGTCGACCATACATCTCTTGTCATCGGATGACAACAACAATGCGTCGACTTAAGTCTGTTCTTCCTTACGTCAAAATAATGTTGCTAAGTACGGATACACTTTGCTCTAGAAATATTATGATGAGAATTTCAGTTACTAAAGCTGAACCCCAGTGAGGTTAGAACAGCAGAACATCATCATATATGAAAGTCCTAAAGTAACAATGCATGGGTTCGTAAGTTTAGTGTTCCCAATCAAAACTTTAAAAATGCCTCTGGTAAAGAAACAGGCCCACACCATACATGTTCCAATGTTCAGTTAGTTAGTTAAAGACAAATTATTAGCTAGGCTAGGCCAACAAATTATTAACTTAGTCGTAAAATTGATTTCCACCTCAAAGCCTAAACAGTCAAATTTGGTGATTTAGGCCTTAACTAATAAAGTTCAAAAACCAACCTGCATCGATAAAGACTACCAAAATAATATGATAGGCTACAAGAGAGAAAATAAAAAGATAGGTATATTTTAACAAACTTGGACCACTCAAAACACTAACACAACACTCCCTACATTTTACTTTTTATTTACTAATTTATAATGCTCGGATTCTTCTGTTAAAATGAGTTGTGTATTTTGTTTAACAGTATTAATTTAACTACATAATATATATGCAAATCTTTACTTCTGTGGTGTTTGTTTTAAGTTTAGGTTAGTTTTGTAGAATGTTGAATGTTTGAACTTCCATACAGGCTGGCAAAGTGAAAAAAGAAATATACCTGAACAACATAAAAACCTAAAATTCCCGACAATTAAAAAATGTTATGTATTAGAATTACTAACACTACGTTGAGCCACAGAACACAAAGTACTGATAACAAACGTAATTACGTACTGGAATAAAAAGTAATTGTTTTTATTTCCGCAGAAGATGGGCTGATCAGACCCGCCCCCGCCCACAGATGGACAGTCTTTGTGGGGGCGTTTTCATTTTTATATTTGTTATGTATTCTGCTGTAAAATTATGTTTTTTTTTAATAAAACCGTTTTTGACTTTGAATTTGAAACAAAATTTGTCTTAATTTGGAATATTTTCCAGACTCTAACCTGACATCTTTTAGTTGTACTATGTGTCAATTAAAACTAAACAGATTAGGCCCAATTCACACTGATCTGGCGTTTCGCGAAGGCGTGGTGCGGGCGCGGCACGGTTTCCCCATTGCTCCCAAACAGTAATCGCCCAATGCTCAAAGAGGCGATGTGGCGCGGGCATGCGCAACTCCCACTACCACCATACCTCTTCCTTCACACAAGTGGCGACCGAGAACTGGCATGCCTGTGGCGCAGCCGTTGTCGCCACTAGGAACAAGGCAGAGGAGTGGTGGTGGCGAGAAGCGGCCGCCCGCGCTGCAATGCTTCAGTGTGCAGAATGTGGGAGCAATGAGGAAACCGTGCCGCGCCCGCGCCAAACCTCCGCGATATGCCAATTCGTATATACTGGAGGTACTATGGCAATACTTCTGTTGAAGAAAAACCTCCCTTTTTCAATGTTCATTGTCAAGTATTACGATAAAGGAACCGTAAAAAATCACCATAAACTATAAAATTTAGATTTTAAGATAATAATAATAATCTTTACCCGAAAAAATGCAGAGACATCATAATATTTGTATTTGTACAATATGGCTCTTTAATCAGTGCCATAATGACTTAATATTAAAATTTAGGTTTGGAAATTCGCTGGAGATGCAGGTCTGCTGCAACGGGAGTATTTTTTATAAAAACCTCAACTGCCCGTCGCCATGGGCCAATACGCCTGTGCGGCGATCTAAAGACAGCGAGGTACCGTAGCGGCAATAGTCACATAGACTAGCCAGAGGTGACCGCTCATGATGGAACAGGAGTCGCCCGCCGCTGGGATCGAACCAGCGACGTTTGAAACGTGAAGCCAGCGCTTTACCTCTGAGCTACCACCTCGGCAATATAAATTGCAGTTTTTGTATTCGTAGTTAAATTGCCCCAATCAAACTTTTGAATATATTAAAAATGCTACATTGTGGTAGGACATTCGTCAACCATAAATGATACTGAAGCAACGTAAATCATTGTTGGAAGAATTTCTATCTTAACATAATAGTTTTACAATTAATTCTTCAACCCTGTTGAGTAAATAAATTTTATAATCATGACACTCAATATTAATTTGAAGTATAACCACGGACAAAACCCCAACATATTCACAATGACTTAACAGTCAACTCCTAATAGGCGTTTTTACCTCAGCACCTCAACACCTATTGTCGTCCCTCCTGACAGCCCCTCCTTACCGTGTTTACTAGTTTACCCGTCAATCTCTGAGACAGAAAAGCTGTTTCAATTACTAAATAAAACATGACATATAAAAGTCAGTGACAATGATAACAAAACTTTTGAATACTTCTCA
This sequence comes from Flexamia atlantica, assembly GCA_035578135.1. Lineage (NCBI taxonomy): Eukaryota > Metazoa > Arthropoda > Insecta > Hemiptera > Cicadellidae > Flexamia > Flexamia atlantica. The sequence goes on along the minus strand of JAQJVK010000026.1, from coordinate 6,621,193 downwards.
ATCAAATATGGAAAGTTGCCCCTTGAAAAATCTAAAGCTTCAATGTGACTTTTAGATCCAAGCGTTTTCATTATTTTTTAGTTCGCTTATCTCGGCTTCGGATGCTGGTTGAGGAGAGCACCTGAGTTGTAAAAAAAAATCGGTCAGCGTCCTAAGCTGATATAAACGCACTATCTATATTGGAAAAACATGGATCTAGCAAGTTACATCGCACCTTTAGGTACTTTAAGGGGCAACATTTCGTATTTCTCAATGAGCATCTACAGTATTTTTGGTACTGCACGCTCATGTAAATTTTAGCTCTGTAAATAATGGAGATTTTGGACTCACTGCTTTAAATATATGAACATACTAAGTAGTCTGTTTCTGTAAAAACAAGTTCTTTTATGTTCCATAAGCCATCTTTGATGGAAATGAAGAATCGTTAGCAATGGTAACTGCCATGTTTTTTTTTAATAAGATAGAATGATTAATATAGATTATTATAATTCTGTATATTTTGACAAAAGCAAAAAACAAAGATGTTTGTAAATAAAAAATAATATAACATTAAGCAAATAATACCATATGATTTAAGACAGGACACAATAGTAACCATCTCCTATAGGATAAGGTTTTACTGCTAGCAGAAGATTGGGTCGTAAAAATATCGCCGGCTTTAACGAAGGATACATCATACTCCTGGTAGGAAAATTATTTTCTTTTTGAGATTCAATTTAAAAAAATTATAGTGACATGAACTTTTGACTAACATAAGCTGACCCTAGCCTGAAACTGTTGATGTCATACATATCTTCTATACTAAGAGGCTGTTGTAATATTTTCCCCCAGTTAAAAGACGTTTTTGCTAATTTGTTTGTAATTACGAGAATGAATATATGTACATTTTTATCATACAACGATAAACAGACTTAAAATGAACAACGTGTATCGTCATGAAGAAGAATGGAAACTTAAAATAATGTCTAAGCTTGCTTATGCTCCAAAGTAACTTATGGATAAATTAATATACATGTTTGTTTATTGATCACAAACAAGAAGTGATATACGGATAGTATCAAGTTTATTTGATAATTTATAGATCCTATATAATTTTTATTTATGTAAATAATATAATGCGCAAAGTAATGACATGTTCAAATTAATATTGCTGAAGAAGTATTATATTGGGATAAGACAAGAAATCTAACGAATTATCAAATTAATGATTTTGATTCTTGTGCAGTCCTTGTAAACAATTTTATCCATTTATTAGAACCACAATTCGATGAATTGAACTTAATAAATCACAATTCAATCATTGTTTTAACCACGACATTAGTGGAGGTAAATATATAGAGAAGCTAACGTTTGGTTTGGCAAAGCTTAACCCAAAATGATTACTATGCTTTTATATTTACTAAATTAAATTGACACCTGTCATAATATACTGGCGAGTAACTAATATCTGAGAGTTGAGGTACTAGAGTGTCTACAGTCAGGCTTTTTAGGTGTGTAAATTATCAGTATTTACAGTTTTTTTTTTACTTTTTGGATTTAAATTCGCATGATGCTTTTTTTTCTTTTACAAGTTTTCTCAAGTGCAAGCATTGAAATAGTAGTTATTTCAAGGTTTAATTCTTTAAGATTTTTTAAAGAGAGTGGCAGCTTCTTTTCTTAGATAATTTATTGTACAGGGTCTAATAGTTTAAGATCATTTTTGTGCAGTTTATAGTTAAAAAAAAAATAAACAGTGATAAAACATCTTTACAGAAACATTTTTTGTCGTTTTATCATAGTACAAAATATAAAAATGGTAAAAAATAGGATTTCCATTAAAACTTGTTTATTGTACCGTGTATATAAAGAGTTTATTTAATAAGAAAAACTAACAATACATGTAGGGAAAGGATATGAGATTACATTACTGCTTCCTGCCAAAAGTGTTATTATTGTTTCATAGCAGATTATTCACCAGCAAAACCTTCCGGATCCGGTGATAATGTTTATGTAATATCCTATTGATTGCGTTCAGGATGTTAACATGAATAACATAAAAGTATCTGTATACCTACTTTCAAATGAGAACTTAATTAGTGAGTAATTCTCATCGTTTTATTATTAGATTACATCATTTAACTTATTTAATTGTTTCATTTCCCTACGATAAATTTAGCTTTTTATTTTAAAATATGATTAAATTTATTTAAATATCAATGAGGTAAATACTTGAATACCTGAACATGATCTGTCACAAAATGTTTTAATGTTTTTACTAAAATCATGATGGGTTAAAAGAATGTTAGGATTTTGATATTTTAGGAGGCCCCCTGCAGCAAATATATTGCAATAAATGGTGTTTTTATTATATAAGAACCTTTTTAGTAGATTTGTCGTCAACCAGTATTATTGTTTATTAAAACCATATATCGTTTAAGAACAATAATACATCATCTTTTTATTGTATGTTTCGCTATATACGTTGGTTGTTTCAGATATTGTTATTAATAGAGCTTCTTACTCAATTTTGTATAAAAAGTAGAGAAAATTATTTAGAACATCATTGTGAAAGTAAATCTTGAGCAACAAGAACATTTCATGTTTCCTTTACAGCTAACCTCACTTACCTATTCGGAATAACTAATGAAAATGTGTTTTAAAGTTCATTTGCAAATTAAAGTAAAGTAAATTTGCAATCCAACTGTCCAATTTGATTTGCAGATTTCTGAGCACTATGGCGTTCATTCCGCACTAATTGGGCCCAGACAGGAAGGGCTAATAACACTCGGTTTTGTTTAAAGTTTAAAATAATTATTTATTTGAATAAAATTTTTATAATTATGAAATAATTTTTCATCAGATAGCCTACGTATATATTAAATAGATAATTTAACTAACTCCTAGTTAATATATTGTTTTTAATTAGTCCTCAGTTAGGGGACTGTCTATTTTTTTATACAAGTTTCATCACAAGGAGAATTTGTCAAGTTTGAAGCTTTCGCCCTCTATAGGTTGCCACCTTGCAAAACATAGTTATTATGTTTGACTATATCACTATTCTGTCATAATTAATTTAATTACATTAAATATGGATAATGTAATGATTAATCTATTTTTGGATTGCGTTTGCCTTGCTCAACCTAACGCCTACATAAATTTTGACAAGACAGATAGTGCCATGAATGTTATCTATAAAATTACTTTTAATTGAAAAACATATTTTCTATCGTGAATTTAATACCTTACGAAGAAGTGTAATATACATACTTTACAGTTGAACAAAGACACAAGATAACAACTGACTTAGAATGCCTGCAGTATCATAAAAGGTATGCGGTTATTTCGTACAATACCGCTCTCTTATCTAAGGGTCTCTGCAATGTGCTACAATCACTGGGAGAATCGAGCTTTTCTGCTGTACTTGAAGCCTTTTTGTGATAAAGTTAAAGCAATAATTGAGCAACAATAATTGGTTTGCTGGTTTACAGCTAATTTGCCATCACACCTGATTGGTCTCAATAAAACTGTCATTCAACTATTGTTTTACACATTTTAATAATGAATGAATGAATGAATGAAAACGTCTTTTATTTAGCCAGCGTTATTCAAAGTACAATGCTTCGCTTTTCAATACAACTGTTGTCAAGTTATTAACTTATTAATAAATTATTCTTAGCTTCTGTTCTTAAATTATTATTAATATAATTCTTTCAAACCCCTTTTGAAAACTGCAAGGCTTGTCAATCTGAGGTCAATTGGAAGGGCATTGTAGCCTTGGGGCCCGAAGTATGAAAAAGCTTTTTTCCCAAGTTCTGTTTTGACCCTTGGCAAGTGTAACAAGCCTTCCTGCCGAGTGGAGCGAACGCTCACCTCAGACCTGAAAACCAGTTTCCTTCTTAGATATTTGGGACACTCCGTTAACAAAGTTTTATGAATAATGAGATTTGTTTGGATGTCACAGCATTGTTTTACAGTCAAGATGTTTGCCTTTGACCTATACTCGCTGATATGATCTGACTTTTTTAGGTTGAAAACAAATCTCAGAGCACTATTCTGAAGTCTTGTGAGAATATTCATCTTTTCCTGAGTAAGGCTGTTAGCAAAAGAGGGAAGAGCATAATAAATAGATGGAAGGACTATAGCACGAACTATCTCAAGTTTGGTAGAAACTGGAAGAACAAACCTAAACCTATTAAACAATCTTAATTTAGCAACAACTGTTTTACAGATGTGTCTCACATGTTCAGAAAAATTGAGCATAGAGTCTAATTTGACACCAAGAAGTTTTAATGAATTACACACAGGTAAAGACTTATCATCCAGAAGAACTTCCCAATCACTATCCTTATTGCGTTGGTTTTGAACAGAGTAGTTTACGATTCTTAAAACCGAACACTTGTCAGGATTCAGCTGAAGACCGTGATCAACAGACCATTGATTCACCCTTCTCAAGTCGTCATTCATGCAAACGATTGCCTCCGGAAATTCAGCCAACGGGTAAGATAACACAAGATGCGAGTCGTCAGCATAAGAATGGACAGAACAGTGACCAAGTTGTGACTCAAGGTCGGCAGTGTATATCAGGAAGAGGATAGGGCCTAAGCAGCTGCCCTGAGGAACCCCGGATACTTTGGGCAAAAAACTTGAAACCTGATCATTAACTCGAGTTTGTTGAGACCTATTATGGATGTAGGAAGAAAACCAGTCCACAGATTGACTATCAAAATGGTAAAATCTCAGTTTGGCCAACAGAAGATCGAAACTAACCGAATCGAATGCCTGTGAAAAGTCCAATCCAGCTACAATACTACCCCAATTTCTATCTCTAGCACAAATCAATTCATCCATAACATTAAGAAGAGCTGAACTAGTGCTGAAGCCTTTCCGAAAGCCTGATTGTGTTTCAGGAAGAACGTCCTCTGACTCAAGGAACGAAACCAATTGCTCTCCAATTACCTTTTCCAATATTTTGGAAAGCACTGGAAGAATTGAAATGGGTCTGAAATGAGAAGCACACGAAGCATTAGCCTTTTTTGATAGCGGAATTAAAATACTTTGTTTCCAGGCACTGGGAAAAATGCTAGTAGTCAGGGACAAATTGACAAGATGACAAATGGCAGAAACACAGTAAGGACTTAACGATTTAACCATGTCAATAGAAATGCCGTCCACACCAACTGCTCGGGTTGTGATGCTGTTCATGACATCCCTGATTCTTTTCTCTGTCACCGGACTGAATGAGAATTTGCTCTTCACTTGGCCACTTAGATTATCATTGTAGAACTCAATCCTGCTCTTGTCAATACAAGCTTTGCCGCCCATTGTGGAGAAGAATTGATTCAAGTGCTCAGGAGAGAAGTTACACTCATTATCTTTGATCGAGCCCAGTATGCCATTGCTTCTTAACGATGACCAAAAACCTTTTGGGTCTTTATTCTTAAATTGACTTGAAAAGTAGCGCTTTTTTGCACTTCTTATGGCTGAGTTCAATGTGTTTCTTGCTTTTGTATATGCAGATCTGGTTGAACTGTTCCTACAACTTAAGAGCGCTTTATGACATTTGTTCTTAATTTTTGTCAGAGACAAAATATGATCGTCTCTCCATGGAGCCCTTTTCCTCGTTACACGCTTTCTCACAACTGGGGCACAAGAGTTGAAAATATGCAAAATTTTACTATTCAGAGCATTTACAACTTCATCCACTTCTTTCAGGGAAGATATTCCATTCCAGTCAGACTTTGACGCTAACTCGGTAAAGAGGTCCACATCAATGTTTTTCAGATTCCTGTAGGTTACATATTTCGACTTGCTCTTCGTTCTACAACATGGGAAATCACAAAAAATTAAATTGTGATCCGTTATTTTTCTTCCAGCAGAATCAAGAATCTTCGCTGTATCAATCATTCCAACATTGAGTTTGACATTCTTGTCGGCAATTATCAGGTCTATCAGAGAGGAGGAGGATTCAGTCACACGTGTTGGCTCCTTGACCAGTTGATTGAGGTTCAAAGCTTGGAGAATTGATGACAGATACTTGGAATCAGGTCTTGTCATGTCCAACAGATTGACATTGAAATCACCCTGAAGTATGATGGAATCCACTTCTGAGGCCTGATCTATAAACAAAGCATACAATAACGAACTGAGAGAGGAATACGGAGCTGAAGGTGGTCTATATGCAAAGCAGATACACAACTTTGTATCCTTGAAATTGATGACTCCGCATATATATTCGATGCAACAATCGACATTGTGGAGTTCCATGGGAGAGAAGTTCAAACCATTTTTTAAGTACAAGGCCACTCCACCCCCTACTTTTCCAACTCTGTCACTACGGATCAGATTGTAGCCAGAAATCTCATAAACACTCGAGGAATCCTCAGGTGACAACCAAGATTCCGTAATGCCCAACAGATCAAACTGAAAGTCCTCCATAATAGTACAAATCTCTTGAAAACCAGTGTTCAAGGAGCGAAAATTAACATGAGCTATCTTAAAACTTGAGAGGGTAGCCCTGTCTCGTTTCCCGACTGAAATGTTGGTTGCGGGTCACTTGGAAGACCAGATGGGACTGATACTACAGAAACATTAGTTGGAGTAACTTGGACCGTTTGTGAGTCTTTGTTCTCATGAGACTTCATCATAGCTTGACAAAGGAACTCACTAAGAAGATGATTTCCATGATGACTTAAATGCCTACCATCACGAGCCAAGTGACGCTTAGAAATCAGTCGAGATGCATCAACAAACTCCACTCCAAAGTTGTTGCACATGAGAAACAGTTGCTCATTGAAAAGCGAAAGTGCTCGATGGCTCACATCACTCCGAATAAGGACGCTATTCACAAGGATTCTAGCTCCACGAAAGGTAGACTTAGCCACACTCAGCAGGTCAGCCATGGAGTGCAACGCATCTTTTTTTCCCCAACCTCCATCATAACCAGGTCCACCATTATAATTAGTTACAAGATCATTGGTTCCCACAAAGAGATAAACCAAATCAGGTTGGTCAGAACTGTATCTAATAAGTTTTTCTTTAATGTGTGATATTCTTGCCCCAGGGTTCATATCAACTACAGCCCCACTTTTTGAACATTTGTCCCCCGAGTACCTCAATAGTGAGTCCCCAATCAGCAATGTCCCCTTCAATGAGCCTCCTCCAGACATATGGCTAATTATTCCCTGCCCACCAGAACTCTGTCCAACATGACAGTATTTATCTGTAAAAACCTTAATATAACTCTGTTTCCCTAATGCCTTGCCTTTGTTTGAATGAAGGTTACTATTTACAAAAACTCTTGACTTAACTATTGTACTAGCCCTGTTAACCTTCCACTTCCCTGACACATTCTCAATAGTTCCATCACATATTTCTTTGTCATCTACACACAAGACATCATAACGGTTTTGGCTGGTAAAATCCTGACCACTGCTTACAACTAAGGCATTAGGCGTTACACGTTTCTTACTCTTTGATTTAACTTTTTCCCATTTTGCAGCAAATTTCCTATTTTTGCTGGTAACAGCCTGTGACAAAACATCCTCCACGCAGGGGGCAATACTATCATCGGCAGAGACAGAACAAGACTCCTCTACAATGACAGGTTTAGGACTTGTATTTTGTTTGTAGTTGTTCGCAGTATTAAGGTCAGGCCTATTAGTGATTTGTTTATTTAGGAAACCCTCATACCAGTCCAGAAACGATATGTTCCCCAACAAGGCCTTTTTACAGAAGCCATCAAAAATAAATTTAGCATTTACAATCATGTGTAAGCCACATTCAAAGTTAGATTTTTGCTGCACACAGCTTACATTAACTAAACAATTGTCACCAAAACCAAGCTTAAGCAAAATTGCTTTGGCAGACACTGAGTTTGCGTTTTTGTTAGAGTCAAGATGATATCCTAACTTAGCAGCAATGTCGATAAAAACCAGACTCCAATGTGACCCTCCTACATCCCCTGTCATGTTACTATTAACACCCAGAAAAACATAGTCATGGCTATAAAAGTCTAAATCAGTTAAAAGAGATTGTACATAATATGATAATAAGTTTCCGTTCATTGAAGCTACGAAATGGTTTTCTGTAAATTAAATAAAAACTGATGTACCTAATATACCTATTACTTTGAATTGCGTATTGAGGAACTGGTGTTACAATAACTTCCTGTAACTGAAAATACCTTTTTTGAATTAATAAAAGGTTCAGGCCCTTATGAAATATTTTCTCCTTATAATCCTTACTATCTGCATTTAGCGAAAAATATTGAAAAAAATTGTATTTAGAGGTGTGTGGACTCTACAGAACAATTAGACAAATATATTACATAAATCATATTTAAATTTGAATATGAAATAAATATAAATATATAAGATGAATATAAACTTACCTATAAGGACTATTATTTAACTATAGAATGGATATAGATTTATGTATGTTTATCCATTTTCAGGAAAATTAACAGTTTACAGATTATTTTACGTTTATAATTTGGTTTCACTAACTGTGAGGAGTTGCCAGAAAAAGAGGGAGCAGCCTAATATATTAGATAAAACGCAGAACTTCGGTCTCGAGGGCCTCGAGTTCAAATCCCACCAATCACCAATTGCTTTTACTTCCCCCCCCCCTATACATAGTATATAGAGAAAGAATTGTTTTCGTAAAAATTTTTGAATTTGAGTTGTAAATGGAAACATTTGTTCCGGTGCTCCACGAATAAAATAAGGGTTTGGGAGTGGTGTCTGTCCGTGTGTTGGTGTTGGTGGATGTGTGGATGTGTGTATTAAAAACAGTGCTAGATACGGCACCGGTGGTCCGATTTTCATGAAATTTGGCATGTAGGTATGAAACCATGATATGTCCACGTATTTTTTTCATATTTTGAATTTTGGGTTTTATAAAGGTATTTATTTACCCCATAAAATCTCTTAAAAAAACTACAACATCGAAATTAAAAAAACAGCTCCATAGTTTTTAATAAAACTGTCACGGTTTTTATTTTTAAGATAACAATTAAACATCACCCGCATGTCTGTGAAAATTCATGTTCAGAAGTTATGAGAGTTAAAATAAAAAAAGTATATTTTTTTCAAATTTCAAAACATTTATAACCTCTAAAGAAAATATAATTGCAACTATTAAATTCCGCTTAAAAATTAAATCATCCAGTATTCCTAATTATTAGTCTACGTCAACTGGTTGAGGAGATAATTGATATTTTCGTTTGGCGGTAAACGCAGTACGTTGCCTAATGATAATCTTATGGCAAATATTCAAAAACCGATATCTCTGTCATTTGCAAACCGATTTCGATAGATTTGCTAAAAAGTGGGATGATTATAAATTTATTTTAATTAATTTTACTGTATATTTTCTTGCTTTAAGGGAGAAAGTAAGTGCCAGTTTGCTGATACCCTTTATTTTGCTATGTGATATCACGTGGCTCACTAGCCCTAGGCCGAATTAATATTCAAAACTGTTCCAATCTAGGTCTTGCATACTGGGATGTAAAGGTGGGACAATAAAAAAGAAAACTTTCCAAATTAAAACGCTCGATATAGAATTATGTATAAAACTCTTTTTACATAAATAACTGCATTCAAATAGTCAAACCTGAAAATTCATTAAGAATCGAAGCCAAGATACGTCGATATATCGAAGATATCGATTACATAATCGAGATATTGTGACCTAATCGATTCTATTCGATTCCCAGACGATTCTATTATTCGATATAATAGATATCTTGTGACCCGATCGATTGTATTTACAGATATTCAGCCGACGGAGGCCGAGACATGTTCCGGCGCTTTTCTGCTGTGAAACGATCCCGGTTTACGACCCCTCGGCTGCCGTACGTTTTATAGTGCCGTCTGGTTACTCCGGCATCACGTCTTGGAGGAAACAATCTGTTCGGTACGTTTTAAATTTTAGAGCTGAAAGTAATTTTTGAAGTTAAAAATTGTCTTAAAGGAGGAGAAAAGTTGGTGTACGTTAGAAAATAATGTTGATTAAATTTTATTGTTATTAAAATTGCCTAATGATTAGTACTTTCACTCATTAAATTTAATAGAGTTGTAAAAATATTTGTTGTTCATTATGCATAGTTTTAGATTGAATAGAATAATACAATAATTGATTATGATTATGATCTAACAAATACAAGTTTTGAACAATAAAGCCCAAACGCTATAAACTTGTTTGAGAGAGCATGATCGTTTTAACATATTTTTAGTCTCGTAATGAGACGTATGTCTGGCTGGTCACCAGTATTTAATTTACCTACCATAAATACATCAGATAAACAACCCATACAAAGGCTTAATTTAAGAACCAAGCAGTCATAGAAGAAACAATTATTAACTATTGGTTTGTTACTCATCGCCAACTTAAGGATATTAAAAAAAATTTTAGTACTAGCGAATCAAGGAAACTGGCTTTAAAGATACCCTATTTGTATCTAGAAAAGTTGGAAAGATTTCTACTGTAAGTAATCTAGTTTTTATTTTATCAGAGGATTTATTTTCAAATTAATAAAATATGCTTGCAAATTATTTTAATTGCAGTAGTAAATATTTACCCGTTTTACGGGTTATGTTTTTCAAGGCAAGATACCACAGTTAATCAACAGGTTTTCTTTAAGCTAATCCTATAGCCGGATTAACACTGAACATTTTAAATTATTTTAAATAAATTTACTATTTTACGTCCTAAGCCATTGTTCAACGAAATAAAGTAACTATCTTTAGAATCTTACTTGATTTTGGAATATAAGAACGAATATTATGATTTGTTTGTTTTTATACATCTAATAAACCAGTAATGGATTGACATAAAAATTTACCATTTTAAATGTCTATGACAGTTAAAAATATTTTGGATTAATGACTCATAATTTAATTTAATTATTCTCTGTTGAGATTCTAAAATGACAAATTTCAGTAAATAAGAATATATTTGAGCTGATTTTAAGTTGTTGTATTTTCTATTAACGAAAATACTAATAAAGATGATGCTACTTAAGGTTTTATTATTACAATAAGAATATTGGTGTCAAAGTATTTCATCTGATATCGAATTTAAGTGCTGTTTTGGAGTCAACTTTATGTAAGGCGTCTATTATCTCTCGATTAGAGAGGCAAGTGCTATCCATTTAATACGGAAATAACCAAATTTGTTGGTCATGTACAACCCGATGGGATTAAATGATCACTAGATTAAACAAATATTAATGAATTTTTAAGAATAGATTATATAATCCATGATATTAACTATTTATTTTTAAAGTTTCAACATCATATCAGTTTTACACCTCGTAATTTTTTTTACACCTGTAAATTCTGATTAAAAAATTATAATATCATGAGAAAAACTCTATTTATTGGAAATATTTGTATTAAATTAATTAAACCTTTAACGACAACAAATAAACTATAAACAGTTTGATTACTTTGGGGTTCTGTTTCATCTGAGGTCCGTGGTTTTGCCGTCAATGCCACTGTTTTACTAGTTGAAAGTGTAAGTTGATTTTGTAACGATACGGATATATTACAGCCCATTTATAAAGTTTATAAACAAGTCAAATATGAATTCAAACATCATTAAGAAATAGTAAAATTTATGTTATTTGGTATTTATATCAGATCACAATAAAGTCACCAATCCTAACGTAAAACAAAAGTAAAAACCAAAACAGTAAGTGAAGGGAAAGGTAATAACAAAGGGGTTTACGCGCCGCCGTCCCTGAAGTGTCGCAAACAATCTTTTATTTTCCCTACAATGAATATTTATGCCACTGGAAAGTCTGGTTTCAACTGAAAGCCATAATCGAAAACTGAATCACCGGAATATATTCCAGTAACATGGAAATTTCAGGGAAATGTCTTTATTGTTTGTTTGAAATTTATTGCCAGTTTGTTGGCGCGTTGCTTTCTAAGGAGTTTGGTTTCGTTTTGGTTTTAAATAATCCGTAGGCTTTTCATTATTAAGCATTTAAAAACAATTGTTGACTGATGAATATGTTTGCTACATCTTAAAATAAAAGTTATGGTCAATAGTTGAAAATTATACTTTAAGAAATAACCCATTGAAATTCAACTTTAAGGTCCTATGGGGATTTGAAAATATGTTAATGATTAGGTCATCAACAAAGTTATCTTATTTATTGATAATATCCCGATGTAATCAGATAAGGATTGGCAAAAAGTATTGATATTAAGATTTTTATAAAAAGGTGTTACAAGCGAGAGATTGAAAATTTTAAAATATGAATAATTTGAAAGGTCCCAACAAAACTGTGACATTTCTCTTCTTTAAAACTACTCACTATCATTATTCCATCATATTCTGCAGCAAAATGTTTGATCTCATCTGCCGAAGGAATGTCATTATAACTCAAACTATGGAGAAAATTGCCACGCCTAACACTTAACGTTTAATAAGCAGTGACTAAAACACCTGAAAAACCTTTGTCCCCGTCTCCCTCGGACAGCCGGTCCTTTTCACCGTGTTTACCCGTCAATTACAGTGACAAGCACGGAAAGCTGTAGTAATAACTAAATGAGACATGGCAAAACAGTTCGTCACTTTTTGGTTCGTGACTTTTGGAAAGACACGCTGCCTTTAAGGCCCATACTTAGATGGATGAACAATATGTAATGGTGATATAAATCAAAAGATTAACATTTTTACTTCAAAGATTAAAATTCCTTCGTTGTGGGGGTTTAAACCATTTTTTTGTATTTCACAAAATATGTAAGTTATAAAGAAAATATGATTGCAACCATTAAATTTGCCTTTAAAATTAAATCATCCAGTATTTCGAATCATTAGTCTACGCCAACTGTTGCGGAGTTAATTGATATTTTCGTTTGACGGTTGACGGAATACGTTGTCTAATGTTATTCTTATGGCAAATATTCAAAAACCGATATATCAGTTATTTGCAAACCGATTTCGATAGATTTGCTATATTTGTGGGATGATTGCAAATTTATTTTAATTAATTTTATCGTAGATTTTCTTGTTTTAAGGGAAATAGTATGTGTCAGTTTGGTGATACCATTTATTTTGCTATGTGATATTACGTGGCTCACTAGCCCTAGGCCGAATTAATTTTCAAAAAGGTTCCAAGCTAGGTCTTGCATACTGGGATGTAAAGGTGGGACAATAAAAAAGAAAAATTTCAAAATTAAAACGCTCGTTATAAAATTGTATAAAACTCTTTTTACATAAATAATTGCATTCAACTAATCAAACCTCAAAATTCATTAACATTCTAAGCCAAGATACGTCGATATATCGAAGATATCGATTACATGATCGACATATTGTGATCCAGTTGATTCTATTCGACTATACAATTGATATCTCGTGTCCCGATCGATTGTATTTACAGATATTCAGCCGACGGAGGCCGAGACATGTTCCGGCGCTTTTCTGCTGTGAAACGATCCCGTTTTACGATCCCTCGGCTGCCGTACGTTTTATAGTGCCGTCTGGTTACTACGGCATCACGTCTTGGAAGAAACAATCTGTTCGGTACGTTTTAAATTTTAGAGCTGAAACGTAAGTTTGAGGTTAAAAATAGTCTAAAATGAACAGAAAAGTTGGTGTACATTACAAAATACTCTTTATTAAATTTCATTGTGTTTGAAATTACTTTATTATTCGTAATTTCCCCTATTAAATTTAATTGAGTTGTAAAAATATTTATTGTTCATTATACATAGTTTTATATTGAATAGAATAGTACAATAATTGAATATTCTTTTGTTTTAACAAAAACAAGTTTTGAACAATAAAGCCCAGACGCTAAAAACTTGTGTGAGAGAGCATGATCGGTTTAACATATTTTTAGTCTCGCAGTGAGGCAATATGCCTGGCCGGTCACCAGTACCTAATTTACTTACCATACATACATTAGATAAAAAACCCATCAAAGGCTTCATTTAAGAATCAAGCAGTCATAGAAGAAACAATTATTAACTATTGATTTGTTACTTATCGCCAAATTAAAGATACAAATAAAACATTTTAGAACTAGCGAATCAAGGAAACTGAATTTAAAGATACCTTATTTGTATTTTTTTTAATTGGAAAAATTTCTACCGAAAGTAATCTAGTTTTTATTTTATCTGAAGATTTATTTTCAAATTAATAAAATATACTTGCAAATTATTTTAATTGCTGTAATAAATATTTACCTGGTTTGCGGGTTATGTTTTTCAAGGAAAGATACCACAGTTAATCAACAGACATAAAAATTTACCATTTTTAATGTCTATGACAGTTAAAAGTATTTTGGATTATTGACTCATAATTTAATTAAATTGTTCTTTGTTGAGATTGTAAAATAAAAAATTTCAGTAAATAAGAATATAATTGAGCTATTTTCAGGTTATTGTGTTTTCTATTAACGAAAATACTAATGAGGATGATGCTACTTAAGGTTTTATTATTACAATAAGAATATCGGTGTCAAAGTACTTCATCTGATATCGAAGTTTAATGCTGTTTTGGAGTCAACTTTATGTAATGAGTCTATTATCTCTCGATTAGAGAGGCAAGTGCTTTCCATTTAATTCGGGAATCACCAAATTTGTTGGTCATTGTACACCTCAATGGGATTAAATGATCACTAGATTAAGCTAATATTGGTAAAGTTTTAAGAATAAATTATAGAATCCATGATATTAATTATTTATTTTTCAAGTTTCAACATCATATCTGTTTTACACCTCGTAATATTGTAAATGCTGATTAAAAAAGTTATAATAACATGAGAAAAACTCTATGTCTAGGAAATATTAGTAATAAATTAATTTAAACGTTAACGTCAACAAATATACTAGATTTAATCAGTTTTATTACTATGGGGTTCTGTTTCATCTAGGGTCCATGGTTTTGCCGAGAATCCTACTGTTTTACTAGTTGAAAGTATTAGTTGATTTTGTAAAAATACGGATATATTACCCATTCATAAAGTTTAGAAAAAAGTCAAATATCAATTTAAACATCATAAAGAAATAGTAAAATAAATGTTATTGGGTATTCATATCAGATCACAATAAAGTCACCAATCCAAACGTAAAACAAAAGTAAATACCAAAACAGTAAGTGAAGGGAAAGGTAATAACAAAGGGGTTTACGCGCCGCCGTCCCCGAAGTGTCGCAAACAATCTTTTATTTTCCCTACAATGAATATTTATGCCACTGGAAAGTCTGGTTTCAACTGAAAGCCATAATCGAAAACTGAATCACCGGAATACATTGCAGTAACATGGACATTTCAGGAAAATGTCTTTATTGTTTGTTTGAAATTTATTGCCAGTTTGTTTGCGCATTGCTTTCTAAGGAGATTGGCTTCGTTTTGGTTTTAAATGATCCGCGGGCTTTTAATCATTAAGCGTTTAAAAATAATTGCTGACTGATAAATATATTTGCTACTTCCTACAAACAAAATTATGTTCAATAATAAAAAAACAAAACTTTTAATAAGTAACCCATTAAAATCATACTTCAAGGTCCTATGGGGATTTTAAAATATGTTAATGACTATGTCACCAACATCGTTATCTTATTTATAGTTAATAACTCACTGGAAACATATAAGGATGGACAAAAATATTAAGATTTTTATAAAAAGTGCTACAAGCAAGAGATTGAAATTTTCAGTACATCAATAATTTGAATGTTCACCGTCAAATATGTGATATTTCTCTTCTTTAAAACTACTCACTATCATTATTCCGTCACATTCTGCCGGAAAATGTTTGGTCACATCTGCCGGGGAAATGTCATTCATTATAACTCAACCTATGGAGAAAATTGCCACGCCTAACATTTAACTTTTAATAAGCAGTGACAAAAACACCTGAAAAATCTTTGTCCCCTTCTTCCTCGGACAGCCGGCCCTTTTCACAGTGTTTACCCGTCAATCACAATGACAAGCACGGTAAGCTGTAGTAATTACTGAATGAAACATGACAAAACAGTTCGTCACTTTTTTAGTTCGTGTTTTTAGGAAAGACACACGGCCGTTTAGGCCCATGCTGAAATGGATGAACGATATATAATAGGGAATCAAAAGTAAAAAGATTTACATTTGAACTTGAAATATTTAATGGACAACTCACTCAAGGTAATTTACGGAAATATTTCTAAGTATCTTTGTCTAAAAGTGATTTCGTGTTACATTTTTGTTTAATATACATTGCAGTTTTTGAATTCGTAGTTAAATTGCCCCAATCAAACTTTTGAATATATTAGAAATGCTACATTGTGGTAGCACATTCGTCAACCATAAATGATGCTGAAGCAACGTAAATCATGGTTGGAAGAATTTATATCTTAAAATAATAGTTTTACAATTAATTCTTCAACCCTGTTAAGTAAATAAACTTTATAATCATGATGCTAAATGTTAATCTGGAGTATAAATACGGACAAAACCCCAACATATTCACAATGACTTAACAGTCAACTCCTAATAGGCGTTTTTACCTCAGCTCCTCAGCACCTATTGTCGCCCCTCCTGACAGCCCCTCCTTACCGTGTTTACTAGTTTACCCGTCAATCTCTGAGACAGAAAAGCTGTTTCAATTACTACATAAAACATGACATATCAAAGTCAGGACAATAATAACAATACTTTTGAAGACTACTCTCCCAAATGCGAAACCTTGTTCCTTGACGAATCTAAAGCTGCAATGTGACTTTTTGCAATGAACAACAAATGACGAAAAATGTAGTATATGAGGTTCCGTGCTCTTGTAAACGTAGCTACATCGGCCAGACATCCAGGCCGGCAAAAATCCGGATCACAGAACACATTAAAAAAGTAAAAAATAGGGAAGTATACGGATCTAAAATCTGTGAACATGCGGTCAATACAAAACACGATATTATGTGGCAGGATAGTAAAATTTTGTATAGGGAACCCGACTGGAGGAAGAGGAATCTGGCGGAATCGTTATTTATGGCTACAAATAATGCGCCTTTGTCTCAACCATCTGTAGACATCAGTCCTGTTTATTTAAATCTGGTTCGACAGGAAGTTGAACTCGCACGGGATCGAGCTAGGCTCATTGACATACCACCTGAGATAAGCAGGACTTCCGCCCCCTCCCCTCCACGAAGTAAATCGCCAGTCGTGGTTCGTCGTTCGGCCCGCGTAAGGGAAAAATTATTCGACTCCACCCTCGAAAAAGCGAGACGTTTTTAACGGGTCTCGCGAAACGTCGGGAAAAGACTTTGGGGACTCGTATTTATGTGTTGTGTGTTTTATCCGTGTACCGTGTTTTGGTGTTTGTGTTTACTCGTAACAAGAGCCACGAAGGATAACCTAACTGAGGTGAGTGCTGCCCAACAAAGGAATTTAAATAAATTATCCTCACCCAAAAAAAAAACATGTCATTCAAGAATGTGACTTTTAGATCCAAGCGTTTTTATTATTTTTTAATTCATTTATCTCGGCTTCGGACGCTGGTTGAGAAGAGCAGCTGAGTTGTTAAAAAAAGGTCAGCGTCTTAAGCTGAAATAAATGCACTATCTATGCTAAATTGTGATAGCTCGTTCGTTAAACACGAATAAATGAATGAAAAAGTGTTTTATTTTACTTAAAGGAATAACACAATAGTCTACATAAATAGATTAACACTTGTAGAACAATAGTCTTAAGACCATCTATTTGGTTGGCCATTCCGAAGTAAAATATTCGAGATTTCAAATAAAACACATTACACACAGTTTTTGAAAATATAAATTAATGTTTTATACATACAATAATGTTTTATTTTTCGATTTTTATATATCTCCAAACAACTTCGTTAAATATTTTGTATCTTGGTAGCTAATTCAAAAACATGAATGTTATTCATGTAGTAAGTCATGGTATACATAATTTTAATCGTAGCATAATAGTTTTGAACATTAAGCATTAAACCTTTAACTATATTTTTTTGATGCTGAGGAAGAAACATGGATCATGGTTAGAATTTCTTACCAAACCTAATAGGTATAATAAAACTTGTTTGTTTATTCTTTTTGGATTCGTAGTTGAATTAGTACCATCGAAATCGTTTTTAGATTTAGAACACCATGTTTGATAATATCAAAATTATTACATAATTTTACTGAGGAAGTATCGTTAATTATGGCTGAAAGAATTTCTAACCCTTGATTATTAGGTTTATACATTATACATTCAACCCTGTTAAGTAAGTAAACTTGTGTTATTGATCACGACACTAAGAATAGTCACAGTTAAAAACTCAATCTATTTATGCTAACCCAAACTTAACTTTCAATAAGCGTTCTCAACTAAACAATGAACACCTCAAGACCCATTGTCACCCCTTCTGACAGCCTCTTCATCGTGTTTACCCATCAAGCTCAGCGACAGGCGTAAGCCGTTGTTACTACTAAATGAAACGTGACAAAACAACTTGTCACAATAACTGAAATACAACACGTGGTTCTGCCGAAGAAAAAATTCTGAGCGGATTTTGTTGATTTAGAAGCTGATGTAATGTGGTGGCACATTCGAAAACACGAATGTTATTCAGGTAGTAAGTTAATTTATATTTTAAATAATTTTTATCGTAGTCTAATAGATAAGAAAACTAAGCATTAACCCCCCCCCCTCCATTTAATTATATTTTTTATTTAATTCAAAATCGTAAATAATTATAATTCAAAGGATTATCGCAGACAACAAAACTAAACCAATGCTCACAAACCCAACAATTAACTGAATAAGCGTTCTTACCTAAACACTTCAATATCCATTGTCACCTCTTCAATTTACAGCCCTCCACTACTCCTTTCCACAGTGTTTACCCTTCAAGCTCAGCGACAGGCGCGATAGACAAGCTGTTGTAATTACTAAATGAAACGAGACAAAACAACTTGTCACAATGACTGGAAGACAAATCACGTGGTTTTTCCGAAGCAACAATGCTCAGCGGATTTTGTTGATTTAGAATTCTGCCTTGTGGTATCACATTCTGAATCATTAATTTTATTCAGATAGTACCATAAGTCATGGTTTAAATAATATTTATCTTAGCCTAATAAGTTTGGACATAAAACATTAAGCCCCCCCCTCATTTAACTAAATTTGTTATTTGAGTTTATAAACGTGAAAATAATGACAATTTGAAGGATAATCGCGGACATCAAAACTAAACCTATTCTCACAAATCCAACCCTTAACTTTTGAAAAACATTCTTACATAAATACTTTTAAAAATCCATTGTCACCCCTTTCAGTCTGTCAGCCCCTCTACTGAGTTTACCCGTCAAGCTCAGTGACAGGCGGAAAGCCATTGTAATTACTAGATGAAACATGAAAAAACAACTTGTTTCAATGATTGGAAGACAACACTTGGTTCTACCGAAGAAAAAGTGCTGAGCGGATTTTTTTTATTCAGAATACTGCATTGCGTTAGTAAATTCGAAAAAATGAATTTATTTCTGTAGTAACGTAAGTCATGGCTTAAATAATTTGCATCGTAGCCTAATAGGTTTGAACATTAACCATTAATCCCCCCCATTTAACTATACTTTTATTTTTATTTACAATTGTAAAAAAATTATAATTCAATGGATAATCACGGAAAAAAAACTCAACATATTCACAAAAACCCAATACTAGGCTTAACATTGAATAACCGTTCTTACCTAAACACCTCAACATTCATTGTCACTCCTTCGATATGAAAGCCCTCCAACACTCCTTTCCACCGTGTTTACCCGTCAAGCTCAGCGACAGGCGCGACCGGCAAGCTGTTGTAATTACCAAATGAAACGAGACAAAACAACCTGTCACGACTGGAAGACAAAACACGTGGTTCTGCCGAAGCAACAATGCTCAGCGGATTTTGTTGATTTAGAGTTCTGCCTACTGGTATCACATTCTGAAACATTAATTTTATTCAGATAGTACCGTAAGTCATAGTTTAAATAATTTTTATTGTAGCCTAATAGGTTTGAACATTAAGCACCAACCCCCCCCCCTCCATTTGACTATATTTTTTATTTGAGTTTATAATCGTGAAAATAATAACAATTCGAATGATAATCGCGGACATAAAAACTAAACCTATTATCACAAAATAAACCTTTAACTTTTTAAAAGCATTCTTACATAAATAACTTTAAAATCCATTGTCGTCCCTTTCAGTCTGTCAGCCCCTCGACTGTGTTTACCCGTCAAGGTCAGCGACAGGCGGAAAGCCATTGTAATTACTAAATGAAACGTGACAAAACAACTTGTCACAACGACTGGAAGACAAAACACGTGGTTCTGCCGAAGCAGCAATTTTGAGGGGTTTTTGTTGATTTTGAATACTGCACTGTGATATTAAATTCGAAAACATGAATTTTATTCCGGTAGTAACGTAAGTTATAGCTTAAATAATTTACACCGTAGCCTAATAGGTTTGTACATTAAGCATTAACCTCGCCAACCATTTAACTGTATTTTTTATTTTAGTTCATAACCGTGAAAATAATTGTAATTTTAAGAATGATCGCGGACAACAAAGCTCAACCAGTACACACAAACCATATACTTAACTTTTAATAAGCATTCTTACCTAAACACCAAACACCTCATCATCCATTGTCACTCATTCACTCTGCCAACCCCTTTCATTACTTCCACCGTATTTACCCGTCAAGCTCAGCGACAGGCGCGACCGGCAAGCTGTTGTAATTACCAAATGAAACGAGGCAAAACAACTTGTCACAACGACTGGAAGACAAAACACGTGGTTCTGCCGAAGCAACAATGCTCAGCGGATTTTGTTGATTTAGAATTCTGCCTTGTGGTATCACATTCTAAAACATTAATTTTATTCAAATAGTAACGTAAGTCATGGTTTAAATAATTTTTATCTTAGCCTAATAAGTTTGGACATAAAGCATTACCCCCCCTTTTAACTAAATTTTTAATTTGAGTTTATAATCGAGAAAATAATAAAAATTCGAAGGATAATCGCGGACATCAAAACTAAACTTATTCTCACAAATCCAACCCTTAACGTTTTAAAAGCATTCTTACATAAATACCTTTAAAATCCATTGTCAACCCTTTCAGTCTGTCAGTCCCTCGACTGTGTTTACCCGTTAAGCTCAGCGATAGGCAGAGAGCTGTTGTAACTACTAGATAAAACATGAGAAAACAACTTGTCACAACGACTGGGAGACAACACGTGGTTCTGCCGAAGCAACAATGTTGAGAAGTTTTTGATGATTTTGAATACTGCATTGTGATATTAAATTCGAAAACATGAATTTCATTCCGGTAGTAACGTAAGTTATGGCTTAAATAATTTGCATCGTAGCCTAATAGGTTTGTAGGTTAAGCATTAACCTCGCCAACCATTTAACTATATTTTTTATTTTAGTTCATAACCGTGAAAATAATTGCAATTTTAAGAATGATCGCGGACAACAAAGCTCAACCAATACACACAAACCCAATACTTAACTTTTAATAAGCGTTCTTACCTTAACACCAAACACTTCAACATCCATTGTCACTCCTTCAATATCCATTGTCACTCCTTCACTCTGCCAACCCCTTTCATTACTTTCACCGTATTTACCCGTCAAGATCAGCGGCAGACGAGACAGGCAAGCTGTCGTAATTACTAATAAAGTCTGACAAATCAACTTGTCACAACGACTGGAAGCCAAAACACGTGGTTCTTCCAAAGCAACAATGCTCAGCAGATTTTGTTGATTTAGAATTCTGCCTTGTGGCAGCACATTCATAAACATGAATTTTACTGAGGTAGTACCATAAATAAAAAGAACCATACCTAAATCACTTAAATTCAATTAATTAATTAATTAATTAATTAATTGTGTGTTTATGTGGCTGTGTTCGTGTGAGTAAAATCTGTTTGTTGGTAGGTTTCAATAATTTTTATCGTGGCGTAATAGGTTTGAAAATTAAACATTAACCATCCCATTTATCTATTTTTTTACTTTATATTCGTAAAAAATTATAATTCAATAGATAATTGCAGACAACAAAACTCAACCTATTCTCACAAACCCAATACTTAAATTCAATAAGCGTTCTTACCTAAACACCAAACACCTCAACATCCATTGTCACCCCTTCACTCTGCCAGCCTTCTCTCCTTACCTTGTCTACCCGTCAAGCTCAGCGACAGGCGCAGGCTGTTGTAATTACCAAATGAAACGTGACAAAACAACTTGTCACAACGACTGGAAGACAAAGCACGTGCCGCTGAAGCAACAGTGCTGAGCGCTGAGGCGGACGGCGCCGGCGCGACTCAGCACGCTCGCTGCTGAGGCAGTCGAGATGCGACGCTGCTCATGGCTGCATCGCTGCTGCTGCTGCTCCTTGGCGTCAGCGTCGGCTGCGTCGGCTCCGACAATGTCGGTAGGTTCAGCAAAATCGTAACAAGCCTTCGTGGTCGGATGGAGGGGGAGGAATTTTGAAATAAACGTATATCGTTGTGGTTGGAGTTCGTGTAAATTAATTGTTTTTGTAGTTATAGTAATTAATTTAATAAAAAGAATTAGACTAAACTAAATTTTTTTATATAATTAGGAAAAATATGAACTATTGATTTTTATGTCAAGAGGTCTTCAATAGTTTATTGTTACTGTCAACAGCTCTAGGTTGAAGTAGTCTTGAGGCCATGGAAGATAAATTAGTTCTCATGCACGTGTATTTCATAGATTATTTATAGTGTTAAACTTTTCTTTAAATATTCTTAAACATAAGAGAAGATAAAATACTGCTGTTAAAATGTAATACGTCGTTGCTTCGTAAAATTTCTATCTATATGTGTGAAAGCAGAATCTGAGCAAGACAGCCCCGGTTTGAAAATTCTGTAATAGGTTGAAACTTTATTGAAGTTTTTTTTAAACTTATAATTGAATTTGCTTTTATGTTGCATATCCCATCACCATAAATAATCAATCGTACTTTGACAACCTTAAGAGCAACGTTCAACTCAGATATTAATATTTATAGTAAAATCTGTTTGTGCCTAAAAAGCAATGGCATAAAAATTACCGTAAGATCCCCTTCTGTATTTTATGGACTAAAGCACCCTAAAATATGAATTAAACGGCCATTTCTATTTCATATTTATTTATAACTTTTATCATAATGAAAATGAAAAACATTTTCCTAGGTTTAAGAAATAATCAATTGATTAAATATTGTACTTTTTAAAATAAATGTAGAAAATTTTGCCGTATTAAGTAATTATGTATAAATCCAAATAAAATTTATGTCAGATTGATGATTATCAACAATATTTCAAGTACAATTTCATATAAGATGGTCACTTATGAAAAAGTGTAATTTCTTTGCAAGTAAAATAGTTAAAAAAGTATATTAATTTACAATTCCCTTTGAAAGATTAATGTCTTTAGTTCTTGATTTTTTTAATATATCTATTTTATTGTTTATTTTATACACACAATAAGTGTGTTTCAAAATTATTTCAGCCCTGAATAAGAATATACCCTTCCTCCAGAGTGTTTTTGGTTGGTTCAATGGACATAATTTGCTTATTTGCAATTTGAAGAATATTTGCTATAGGAAAACAATAGTAATATTCTTAGAGATGAAGACCTCATTCATATGAATCCATAACAGCTACGGATGGTGGTTTGTATAAAATCATTAAAATTATATTGAACTTATCAGCATCTGTATTGAGAAATAACGCCAAAAGGTTTTGTATAATAGCATTTTAGCAAGTATTTTTAGGTTAGGTTGGATCTTTATTGTTGTTTATAAATTTTTTTTATATGATATTCGATTACAATTGAAAATTCGTAATCCAACGTGGTAACAAATAAACTATTATTCGCTCTGACAGAATGAAACATAAGAACATTTCTTATTCAGAGAATTTATGGGAAACAAAATTTTAAAAATAAGTGTTTTTATTTATTTTCAACCGTTTCAACCGATCAAACAGCACTACGGAATGAGATTAATTAATTAAAGAGTTTTCATTCATTAACCACCCCGTGTTGTTTGATCCCACTGAAATCGATTTCCGATCCGTGGATCCCGTTACTATTTAGGATCCAGTTCGGCCCATTTTACTAGTCCTAAACATCAAAGTCTTTGGTTGAATGAAAGTATAACTGAATATTGTGGATGGACCGTAAATACAAAATAAACTTATCACATTAATCCTAGACAAAACAGCATTCATAGATAAATCTCTTATGTTAGTCTAATGTTAGTAAAATAAATAATTTTAAAAAATTTGTAAATTTTTTTAATTATGAGGAATGCGTCTAGGTTTAATTTTATCTACTAAAGATTTATTATTTAATTAAACTAATACATACAAATTTGAATGAGTTTAAAATCTTAAAAAAATAAATATAAAAATTATTTGTATGTAGTTTTTTACCCAACACCAAATCATTAGATTTTGTAATAAGAATATTGAAATAACCTTTAGAGACAAGAAAGAAAGAAATGTTATTTTTGCTCGCAATGGTTGTTGGTGTGAAGCCGCAGTGACTCATGAATTATGTATTTAGAAACCTCGTATCCAATCTTGTATTCAAATTGCGTCCAAACACGTCAAATTGGCAGCGTCTGCCGTCCTCTCCCCCCACAGGCCCTGTGATAACGTTATCAATAAGCTTTGTTTGCGGAAACAATGTTATTATCTAGGCACAGTGAACTTCGCTGTTCATCTTCTAAAAATAAATCGCCCGCGCAAAAAACGATTGAAAATTCGTCACTGTCGTGAATTTATGTAAAGATTAAAACGTTATACTAGTTAACTTTTATTGGTTTTATTGCAATTTAATGTGAAATAAACCAAAAATGAGAAAATGATGATCAATGAGATGTATCTGTTATTAATTAAAGTTATATATATTACGTTTAACCCGCGAAATAAATTTTTTTATTAAAACACCAATGAGGACAACAAAAGTTGAATAAACGTTTATTCTTGTTAAAGATGTGTCTTCTGTGAGAAGACATCTGTTACTGCTTCAAGAAACAATTAACATTTTGGGTTACATTATCTCAAAATTTTGATTTTATTTTAAAGCTTCTAATGATAACTGTTTCAATAACTGAGCCATCCATACCGCTTGAACAATAACGCAGTAATTTTGTATTGTAAAATAACCCAAGTAGCAAAATAAAATTGCTAAAAATTTAAAATAATATTTCATAATATTGATGACAATTTTGTTTTGATATATATTGGGAAAATCCTGTTTCATTATTGTCGTAGTTTTAAAACAATGTTCTTTCAATATTGACTTGTATTTTTGGGAAAATCTTGTTTTTTATTGAATAGTTTTAATTAAATGTTGTTTTATATTGCAGCAATATTAAATAGAAAACTAAACACAAGCACTTAAGGATCTTAGTCAAGGATCAGAACGGCGACGAGAGTTAAAGCGCTAACCCTTAAAGCCTGAAGTCACCGTTCGCATCCCCCCTGACAATGTATTTCTTGTACAGAGATTTTAATTTTTCACCGGTTGCTAATTTATTTGCTTTATATCGTCTGACAATATTGTGGCTGTGTTAAACAAGTTTGCCCTAATATTGTCTAGAAAATGTATTTTGTTGCTCAAGACATTTATGAATATTGTTAAAATATTACTCAATCTTCACTAAATACTCATCAGTGTTAAAAAAAAAATAGTGTCGACAATAATAAGACAATATTATTTTGCTACTTGGGAATCTCCAAATAATTTTACTCAAAAATAATTAAATTAAACACAAATAAATGGTAATTTATGTAGATAAAATCCTAAAGAATTTATTTTTATTCATGATGGACATAAAAAAATTAATGATCAAATTGTTTTTCATATTTTATCAGGTATCGATGTCATGGAAGAACATGGTTTTCAATAAGATATGAATAAATCAATTCCAGACAAAGTGAATGATTAAAGACATTGCAGACAGAGAATACATACACGCGTAAACACGTATTTACACGATGGACATTTAATAATATATATAAAGAGAAGCAAAATTACGATTGGATTTTCGTTTTGGGAGTGGTTAACATCGCCATGTGGTTGCAGCGACCTACGTTAAAAAGGTAAACTTTATGACCCGCAAGTAAACAACTAATAACCGGCAGTTTACTGGAGGCGTTAATGAATTATATTGGTGCATTGCAGCCTGTACCGCATGTGTTTTACGGCCTTAGGTTGTATCATAAACCTGTATGTACTCCTAGAACAATGTCTTGCCTATCGGATTTGGTCAGAAATGTTTCAGAATATATGGTAATAAAGGGAACGGTTATTTATATTATTTCGAAAAGTAAAATGATTTGTTTCGTTTCTATTTTAACTGAAACTGGTTTGTGTGTAAAAACATCGACTCTTAAAATCAGCGTTTCACATGGTCGAGAAAGGATTTTTAGACGTAGGAAATGGCAGGACGTTAACGTATACAGCTATTTGCATTTCTGAGATAAGATCAATATTATAACCTTGTTAATTATACTGTACATACTGAGCCTAAATAATAACAGTGCTCGGATCTCGGGATGCTTTAGATGTACATTTACAATATAATTTCTTAATGGTAGATATTTTATAAAATACACTCCCAAGAACCTTTTAACAGAATATGAGTTTTATTTTGATTTGACTCAAATATTATGGCTATGCTGCAAGATCTTGGTTACTAGCAAATTTTAAACTCAAAGAGTGTCTCCCTGGCAAGTAAAACTTACTTCGGTTCATCTCATCTCTTAATGGTGAACTTATAAGAAAAATGCAAATAAATAACTTCTTAAATTCTTACTTGGAAGGTGACAGTATTTGTAATTAAAAACAGAGCTCTAAGAGCTTTGACATGGGCAGCAAACATTTAATGTCAACTAGAGACACCTTGGTGCATTTTTCAAAGCGTTAGGTTGTAACAAATTTGTCTCCAATGGAACTGCTTAAAATTGTTATAAACTTCTACGAGATAGTAATTCTGTAGTAACCAGTGTTGTGTCACAATTATAATTGAAATTGTTTCTGAAGCTTCAAAATATATTTGTCATTCAGCATCAAATGAAAAATAAATTAACTATCCGTGACATTTCTTCTCAATGAACCAGGCTGAAGTAAAGTATTAGGAAAGAATTACTTAATAAGGGGGAAAAATCTTCCTTTTCAACATGTTCGCCAAATCCTTGCAAAACTATATTTTATAAAAATAGGGAAGGGGGTCCTGTATGGCTCATTTCTACAAGAACAAATTTCAAACTAATATATCAATGAGGCAAAATATACTACAATGATTGCAAATTCTATACTGTAGTAAAAAATATCAAATTTACTTCAGTAGTAAAAAATATCAAATTTACTACTGATAACAAATTATCAATGTAAACTATCCGAAAAAAAACATTCAATATGCTGTTTTCAAGACATGTAACTAAGTAACAAAAAAAATTAAATAGAATTTCCTCATGTAGGGTTCTAGTTGTTTTATTTCAGCTCTATCACAATGGCACTACAATTAAATACATATTTTTTACTGGCTATACTTTCGCCAAGCTACAAAAACTCTTTAAAAAGTCATAAATCCTTTACATAAAAAAGGATGTAAAATAATTGCTGGTTTAAGTAACCAGTGATTCCATTACTAAAAATGAAACAATATAGTATCGTGTTGGATTTAAAATGGCGTTATAGTCGAAAACCGTCACCTTGTATCACAAATCGTTCATTAAATACATAAAGTAGTAAGTTTTAACCACAAAGATGTTTATTGGCGGAGAGTTAGTTTGTTCTCAGTGGAAACAAGGCCAGCCCTAACTCCTATCGGTGCAGGGGTGACAGACGACACTGGTAGTTGGAGGCTGCGGCCTACCTCAGAACCTCTACTGGACCGACTGACTCTACCCCGCCCGATACTTCCTAACAAGTGGCGAGCAAACGGATACTATAAAACTATTTATTCCTTAGGGAAAGCATGACCTATACTGAAATAAATAAAAAAAACATTCTTACTATAATTTGGACAAAAGTGAGATTTGTTTTGTTTTGTTAACTCAGAACAACATAGAAGAATGAAGGAACCGAATTTCAGATTTGTTTAACGTTATCTGTTTTAACTTTTACGAAGCAAATCAAGTTTAGTGTACAACTAATTAAAAAGCTTACTAAACAAGGATAAAATTTTAAAATTAAATGTAAACGATTTAGCAGTAATTTTTAAAGACGCGTTGAGGGAAAATAATCACTTGAAAAGATAAATTTATAAGACAATTTGTACGGAAAGTTGATTTTTTGCGACAATGCTTAGTGTTTTAGCTAGTTTGAGGAATTCAAGGGTTTTTTAAAATTTATTATGGCAAAGGATTTTAGTTTAATTAATTATTTATTTTTACTTTCCCATTTGCTTCTAGTGTTTAAACTATGCTAATTTTAAACTATGCTACGTTTCGGGAGGTAAGGAAACTGTCCCCGTTATAAAGTGATCCTTCTTAAAATTGCATTATTTTACTTCTTTATATTTGGCCTATAGTTTTTTTATTGTTATTTTAAGTAGGATCACTTTGAAAACAGGAGAAGTTTCCTTCCAAAACCTGAAGTAAACACTAGAAATGGATGGAAAGACTAAAGAACCAAACATTAAAATTCAAGTATTAAAAACCTTATTTTCTTGCACCACCTACATCCATTCATATCAGGAAAGCAATTTTTATTTAGAAAAAAACATTAATAAAAAAATCCAATTATAACTAAGCTCAAAATAAGATATCTAAACACACACTTAAATGCACATATGTTAATTTCAAGGATAGCACAAATTAATTCTTAATAAGAGTAGCTATTGGGCCGCCCTAACCCGGAAGTAATGGCCAACCACGGTAGAGGTTGTTGCGGGCTACCACCACAGAACTACAGTTATACATTGAATATTCTCAACTTGCAACAATTGACTAGTCCAAGCTGACTTTGACATTGTTCGTTTCAAGGGAAAAGCTTTAATTAACTAAAGTAAACAGTGAACAAGTGTTTACCAGCAGATTAAATAAAGTATTGACGTTTTTGGAGGATCAATAAACAACTGTATTCTTAAATAATTGCTGAATGTTCATTTATTTAGTTGTTCATTAGATAGACAATTCATTTTAATCCATTTTCAACCCCTTTTTATGTTGTTTGTTAGTTTTTAAAATCTTTTTCGCTAGTATTTTTTACGTGAAACAATAAATACCCTTTAGAGAACATTCAACATTTTTTACAATATTTATGGGTCGAAGGTAATGAAAAATCAAGAAATTTAAATTTAAGTTTTCTGTATGAAAAAAATTTACTAATCGCTTTTTTCTTCTTGACCTCTGCACAAATACAATGGGTTTTTTTGGGTTGCTTAACAAAGTATAAATTGTTACAAGAATTAACTATGGTTTAATCTCGAATAATACATACAAACTCCAGCAAGAAGCAAGCTAAGAATATAGAACCCAGTTTAAAACATACGTTCTCTTGAGTGATAGCAAAAACATTTAAATGTTTGAAAGAAACACTTCGTCACTCGTTAACGCAATATGTTAATTGTGCAAAGTTTTACATCACAGTACGTTAAGTAGGAACTTTTAACAACCCCTCAATCGCAGAGCTGTTTACTGGCGTCACAAGTTCGTACTCAGTCGGTAGTTATTCTCTAGTCCCACTCTGATCGCTGGGGCCGTGACGGTAACTGCGGTAGTCGGCAAGCAACTGCGGGAGTTGTGGTAGTTGGCTGTTGGCGCGGGTAACCAACACCGCAAAACTACTGTTGGACCACCAACTGACTGTACACAATATTCCAAACTCGCAACAAGTGACCCTCCCCTTCCAATTTCACCTAGAATGGTTGTAGGGAGAAAATAAATATTCAATATCCCTACATTCTTTTCTCCCTTCGTTCATAAATAATAAGTTCTAAGGAAAGTAATAACATAAATTTGTTGATGTTATGTTTGGTTTCCTAAGCTTTATCAGGAAGAACATTATTAAGGCAATTGAATTATTACTACTCATTGTGACCCTGGATTGGAATGTATAAGTAGTAAAATAAATAGCCTTATCCAATCACTTTTTTTTATATGACGACATGTTTCTTTCCTTAGAACTTCATCAGGTCATTTTATGCAGGCCACATTAATCAATTTATGATTTCATTTTGGCAAGTCAATTGTTTCAAAAGAATGTCTTGGTTATTGTAGTTAAAAGTTATCATACTGCTAAAAGGTTAAAAGTTAAAAAATCTTGCACTATGCTGGCCAGCACTAATCACTATCACAGTCTGCGATAGTGAATTAAATAGTAAAATAAACAAAAGTTATAAACAAAAACATCATTTTATTTTAATACAATTTAATTAATGTTTTTATTGTTAAGTTGTCGCTTGCAATATTGACATAATTATAAAAAATTCTATTGTTTACGGCTTTTTTAATTTCATTCAAAAATAAATTATTTACTGAAAGGAATCTTGAACGGTAACAGAGGATCTAAAATAATTGTCAATGTTAAATTTAAAATTAAAAGAAACGTAAAAAAATAAATAGTATAAATTCATAGACTCTATGAATGAAATAAGCTGTAATCAAAGAATGTTAAAGTAATAATATAAACCTTTTGATGTAATGTTTGGTTTCCTAAGCTTTAATTTAATCAGGAAGGTTATTATTCAAGCAATTAAATTATTACTGTTCATTGTTACCCTGGATTAGAATATATAAGTAATGAAATAAATTACCTCATCCAATCACTGTTTTTATATGACGATATGTTTTTTTCCTTAGAACTTCATCAGGTATGTAGCCATATTAATCAATGTAATTTTGATATATGTACATTTTTGCAAGTCAATTGTTTCAACAAAATGCCATGGTCATTGTAGTTAAACGTTGTCATATTGGTAAAAGGTTAAAAGTTATAAAATCTTGCGCTATGCTGGCCAGCACTAATCACTATCACATATATTAGTGATAGTGATAATGTATACATAAAACAAACCAAAAATTTATAACAAATAAATCAAATAAAATATATTTTATACTACTATACAAATTTATCCAGTTTGGCTTAACATATTTTCATTGTTGAGTCGTAGCTGATAATTACAGCTGTGCGATCGAGGCGGACGGTGTGCCGGTTTGTTTTGTGCTGTGTTTGCCTTGTCAATCACGGGTAATTGACAGTAATACAAGTATCAACTCGGTTCTGTCGGAGGCAAACAAGATTACAGCGAGGACCGAGCGAGACGCGTGTGGCTGGCTGGGACACTGACATTTCTTTGGTTTTACTTCTGTAAACGAAAATTTGAAATTATAGTGGAATTAAAATTATCACCTATTTGGTATTATTTCAAAGGATTTTAGTTTTGATATTTATTTTGACCTTTCCATTCGCTTCTGGTACTAAGATAATACTACGTTTTAGGAGGTACGGAAACTCTACCCGTTTTTAAATTACCCTACTTAAAATAGCATTATTTTACTCATTTCTATTTGGCTTACAACTTTTTTATTGTTATTTTAAGTAGGATCACTTAATAACGGAAGGAGCTTAAATTGTAATTGATAAGAGGGTACCAATAACCCAGAAGGCTGAAATTTGGTACACTGTTTCTTTAGGCATTAAATAGGAAATCTAAATGGTTTTCATCCTGATCTGACCCTCGGACTCTGCCATGGAGCCTCTGAAAGATTCCATGTTATCCTTTTGGCAGAATACAAATTGATGAAATTTTTATAATTAAACAGCTGTAAAAAGCAAAAAAATTAGTAGAATCAAAAGGTATTGGCTTAAAATACCTACCTGGGTAGGTCGCAATTTCAAGTAAAGTATCTAAAGTATCTAAATGAGTTTTAAGACTAGAAATGAATAGAATGACAAAAGAATTAAACATTAAAATTCAAATATTTAAAACCCCTATTTTCTTACACCACCTGCATCCATTCATATCAGGAAAGCAATTTTTATCTAGAGAACATTAAGTTACATTAAAAAATCATCATTAACTATCAAGGTTTCACCGCAAAACTACTGTTGGACTATTTAACTCTACCCTTATTTTCTTACAGTACCTACATCCATTAATATCAGGAAAGCGATTAAAAATACATCTTTAACTATCAAGGTTTCACCTAAAAACTACTTTTGGACTATTTGACTGTCACTATTACCTAATCCTCTTCCATCCACAAAAACTTAAAGAGTTTCCGCTTATTGTTTTCACAAAACAAACTAAAATATTTATAAAAATAAATCAACTGAAATATATTTTATACTACTATACAAATTTATCCAGTTTGGCTTAACATATTTCCATTGTTGAGTCGTAGCTGATAATTACAGCTGGGCGATCGAGGCGGACGGTGTGCCGGTTTGTTTTGTGCTGTGTTTGCCTTGTCAATCACGGGTAATTGACAGTAATACAAGTATCAACTCGGTTCTGTCGGAGGCAAACAAGATTACAGCGAGGACCGAGCGAGACGCGTGTGGCTGGCTGGGACACTGACATTTCTTTGGTTTTACTTCGATAAACGAAAATGTGAAATGATAGTAAATTAAATTTACTACCCTTTTGGCATTATTTTACTTACAGAACACGACAGGAAACTCGATAAGTTTCTCATATTCATGGGGTATGAACATAAATTAACTCAAATATTTTTTTTTTTAACTTTTATTTTATATTTGGTACAATACAATTTTGCACTATTTCCAAATGATATAACAAATGTGAAGAAAATAACGTGAACAATGAAAAATTAAGTTATAAGCCCACTGGTTCAAACCCAGGTTTGTCAAACAAAAAAGTTTAATAGTATGTGAAAATCAGTTTAGTAGGTCTCTGCTCCACCTCCGTCTGAGTCTTCGTACGCCGTCGTGTTGTCTGGAAAGTTGTTCAGTGAGTGTGTTCGAGTGGTGGAATGTTCTGTCATGGAAGGTCCTGTACAACTGTTTGGCAACTTCATCAATAAATGGAATTTTCAAGTCGTGGTGTAGAGTCCTATTGTTAACATATGCCGGAGCGCCAGTGATTAATCGTAGTAATTTTGATTGAAATGCTTGTAGTTTGTTTAGGTTGCTTTTCTTTGCCGTGCCAAAGAGTTGAATCCCGTATGTCCAGATTGGTCTGAGGAGGCTTTTATATATTAAAAGTTTGAGTTTTGTCGAAATTGGAGATTTTGAGTTGAGAAGTCGGTTTAGTAGTTTCAGTCGGGAGTCAAGTTGTAGTCTTTTGCATTTTATATGATGAGCCCATGTGAGTCTTCTATCCAAGTGTAGTCCCAAGTACCGAACGGTGTTACTTGTGGGATTTCTGTGTTGTTAAGTCGGACTGGAGGACACGTTTCTCTTCGTAGAGTAAATGTGACTTGGGTGGATTTGGTAGAATTAACTTTTATTTTCCAATTTTTAAGCCAATCGTCAATGAGGTGGATGTGTTCTTGAATATTTTGAGAAGTGATGATTGAAGAGTCAGAAGAAGCTAAAATAACAGTGTCATCTGCGTAAGTGGCTGTAACGGTGTCTGGTGACAATGGTAAGTCTGACATGAAAATGTTGTAGAGAACAGGAGACAGGATTGCACCTTGGGGAACTCCTGCTTCAATGGCTTTTAAATCACTGTAAGCGGATACTTGTCGAACTCTAAAAAATCTGTCCTCCAAAAATGATTTAAGAATCGGGTAGTAGTTGTTACAAAGGATTTTCTTCAACTTAAACAATAGCCCCTCATGCCAGACCTTGTCAAATGCGGCACTAACATCTAGGAATACTCCTGAAGTGTACTTTTTCTCCTCAAGTCCCGAAGCTACGAAGTCGACGACCCTGTGCAGTTGATGGATAGTGGAATGGGCTTTTCGGAAACCAAACTGATGTTGTGGTATGGAATTTTGCTCATCGAAAATTTGTGTAAGACGTGAGAGTAGGAGTTTTTCAAAAAGCTTCGAAGGAACGGGGAGCAGACTAATTGGACGATATGATGATGTTAGGTGTGGAGGTTTTTCTTGTTTTTGAAAAAGTAGAATTTCAGATAATTTCCATTGTACAGGAAAATGTGTTGTCCTTAATATCTCATTATATATTTCTGTAAGAAGTAGAATTCCCTCATAAGGCAGTTCCCTCAATACCTCTGCAGTAATTAGATCATAGCCAGGGGATTTCCGAGGGGGAAGTTTTTTAATTAAATTCTGCACTTCTTTTACAGTGAATGGTTTTGGGGGAAGCGAAAGGGGCATTGGAGAGTTTAATTCTTCTTGTAAACTTTCAATAAAGTCCTGGTCTTGAACAGTATCGTTTGGCTTGAAAACATGAAACAAGTGTTCAGAAAACAGTTCAGCTTTTTCTACATCAGTTTTTGCCCACGTTTGGTCTGGTCGACGTAGAGGAGGACATTGTGGATAGTGTTTAAGTATCCGTTTTGTTTCCCGCCATAGACTATTATCACTCACGCATAAATTTTGTAGGTGCTGCTGATGTTTGTTCTTCTTGAACTCGCATATTTCTTTCTTTAGTCTATTGGATAGTCGGTTCAAAACTTGCTTATCAGCTTGTTGCCGGGTCCGTTGCCACCTTCCTCTTGCTCTACGCTTTTCCCGGATAAGTTCCCTTATGTAAAGAGGGTAGGAAATGGCGTTATTTGTTTGAAATAATTTAGGCGAGTCGGAAGATTGCCAAGCCGCAGATTGTATAGATGTGGTGAAGTGCTCGACAGCACTCTCTAGGTCCGAATGCGTTTTCAGGGGTAAGTGTAAATTTATTCCTTCTGCCACCTTGGTCCGAAAAAGTTCCCAATTGTTTAATCCAGTTGTAAGTGACGGTTTAGGAGTGATAAGTGATGGTTGTGAATCGACAATAAGTAAAATAGGTGAGTGATCAGAGGATAAATCTGTAATGTTATTGGTTGTCTTGAATAAATGATTTATACCTTTGCAAACAAAGAAGTCAATGAGATCTGGAAGCTTGGAAGTCGCTGAAGGCCAATAGGTCGGTGCTCCTCCAGCGATGGTTTCATAATTATTGTGTTGAATGCTTGATAGTAGCGATCTTCCACGTGGACTGGTTACTCGTGATCCCCACTGAATGTGTTTCGCATTATAGTCACCCCCAGCTATAAAACGTGGGCCAAATGACGAAAACAGGGCATCGAAATTGTCTTTCGTCAGGTTGAATCTTGGAGGACAGTATACAGCTGAAACCGTTATTTTAGTATTTTGTAGGTATATTGTAACCCCTGCTGCTTGAAAGTAGTTAGTGGGAGGTTGTACTGTGGCATCGTAGTGTTGAATAGTAGATTTTACTACCACTGCAGATCCTCCTTGGCTTCTGTTTAAAGGATGATCTGCCCTGTGGACTTTATATCCTCGAATATAAAATTTGGAAGCGTGTTTTAGATGAGTTTCAGTAATTAGTGCAATGTCGATTAGTCTTGAGGTCGGTGTGTATTCCAGTTCATCCAGGTGTTGAAGTACTCCATTAGCATTCCAGAGTAGAACTATGAGAGAGCCAATAGTAATATTATTTATTACCATTCTGAGTTATTAAGGCTTGGATTAGCTGATTAACTAGGGTGATGAGAGGTGTTAGGAGAGTTTTCATTTCAGTTATGAAGTTGTTTAATTGCTGAGTGATATCACCGTTGGCTGTAACTTGTGAGTATGAAGGTGAAGAAATGTTATTCAGGAATG
The DNA here is from genome assembly GCA_035578135.1 of Flexamia atlantica. Classification (NCBI taxonomy): domain Eukaryota; kingdom Metazoa; phylum Arthropoda; class Insecta; order Hemiptera; family Cicadellidae; genus Flexamia; species Flexamia atlantica. Next base: position 6,585,503 of record JAQJVK010000026.1, on the reverse strand, counting down.
AGCTGGAAGGTTGTCGATCATTAATAGTATGGGGGCGAGTAGAAGTCTGTTTCGGTGTAGTGGTCACAGTTGATTGCGTGAGTTTAGGAAAAGAGGTTTCATCACGGGGATTTGGTGCGTTTTGTTGCCTCTGAGGTGACAGTCGAGCTGGAGGGGCAGCAGGTGAGCGGCGTTTCTGCAGGTCTTTGTACACATCGCAGCCCTTGTAGTTAGACGGATGAGAGTTGCCGCAAAGCGCACATGTTGCTGGAGTTTCTTTTGGCTTTGTACACGAAGTGGATTCATGATTCCCTGCACATCTTACACACTTGTAAGGATGGTTACAGTATGTCCTGGTGTGGCCATATTGTTGGCATCGAGTGCATTGCACGAGTTGGCGTTTGGGTCTTGGGGGTTCAACTTTTATTTTTGAGTATAGTAATGTTCCAAGTTCAAATATTTGTTCATTGTTTTCAGCGATTTCCAGATCGACAAAGAAGAGGGGTAACTTTTCTTTTGTGTATGAAAGTACATTTGACACAGACCTCACGATGTAGCCTTCTTCTTTTAGTTCTTCTTTTAAAATATTGTGATCGATTGACGGATGTAGACCCCGAATAACAACTCGAAAAGGTTTGTCCTCAGATAACTGATAGGAATGGAAATCTGCATTTTGCTCTCTTAGATATTTGACACATGTACGATATGCCTCTGGGGTTAAGACATACAAGGTAACTCCCTTTGTAGTTGACGCACATTTGAAGTTATCGCCAATGACAGATTTGAGTACAGTACACATTGGGACATATTGCACATCAGAGCTTAAGAAGATTGGAGGGGGTCTGTACAATTTAGTTTTAGGTGATTCATCTGAATCGTCCATTGCATTGTCAGACAAAGACTTGGTAGTCGCTAAGGCATCAAACCTATTCGATAGTGTTAGTGAAGGCATAAATTTAGCATTATTGCTCCTAGAAACTTTGTTAATGTTTGAAGAGCTTGCATCAGTCATTTTTCTTTTGTTATCCATGTTCGTTTTCTTAAGGACAACTTCTTTCCAAGAACAAGACGGTTCAGGTTCGTTACTTAACGTTTTATTTTCGTCAGCAGTTTGTATTTCAAGCATTGTATATATTGTTATGATAAATAAAAACAAGAACACAACCTAAAACCACAGTCACTATCTGAATTGGTTTAAAATATGTTATTTCACTAAAACCACAAAAAACTTTGGTAGTTACATAATTGAAATAGTACTAAACAATTATTTAAACACAAGAAACTATATAGTTTAGGAAGAAAAACATTAAAATATTGAAAAAAACAGCACTAAGAAAAAGCACGTGCACTTTGCTGAAATTCCATCAGCTGATCGTCAAACTCAAATAAAAAAAAAAAACATCAATCATATGTATCTTCGTAAATTCAAGAGATTGTAATGGTGACGTTAACGACTTTACATTTATTAACGGAAACCATTTATGCGGCCTCAAAAGCAAGCAAACTTGACAAGTGTTTGACCTAAAATTTAATCGTTCTACTTTGTTTATTAAGGCAACCCTGCATGTTAGGGAAGTATTTATTCATATAAGCATTCATAAAATAAATCAATATGTAATTTTTTTAGGTATTTATATTAAAGTATAAGACTCAAAACTAGTACTCATACTTCAATTAGCAAACATGATTTTTAAAGTACATTGCTCGGACAGCAATTGGACTTCAGTCCAATTTGTTTGGGTTGTTAGTTGTTCAATCAGCTTATTTTAGGTTTAGTTATTGTTTTCCAAAACGACGTTTTAAGAGTACGTCTATTTTGTGATATGCATACCGGTTTTCGGAGTAAAAGATTTATCTTATTTTTTATACCTATAAAAGGCAAAGCCCTCACTCACTCACTCACTCATCACTAATTCTCCAACTTCCCAATAACCCAGAAAGCTGAAATTTGGTACACTGTTTCTTTAGGCATTAAATAGGAAAACTAAGTAGTTTTCATCCTGATCTGACCCTCGGATTCCGCCACAGACCCTCGCAAAGATCCCATATTATCCTTATGGCAGAATATAAATTGATGAAATGTTTATAATTAAACCGATGTAAAAAGCAAGAAATTTAGTAGAATCAAAAGGTATTGGCTTAAAATACCTACCTGGGTAGGTCGCCATTTCAAGAAAAGTATCTAAAGTATCTAAAGTAGGTTTAAGACTAGAAATGAATGGAAAGACAAAAAAATTAAACATTAAAATTCAAGTATTTAAAACCCTTACTTCTTACACCACCTACATCCATTCATATCAGGAAAGCAATTTTTATCTAGAAAACATTAATTTACATTAAAAAATACATCTTTACTATCAAGGTTTCACCACAAAACTACTGTTGGACTATTAAAGACTGTCACTATTAACAAAACCTCGTCCATCCACAAATACTTAAAGGTTTCTGCATATTCCTCTCATAAAACAAACCAAAATATTAATAAAAACAAATCAAATAAAATATATTTTATACTACTATACAAATTTATCTAAGTTAACTTGACATATTTTCATTGTTGAGTCGTAGCTGATAATTACAGCTGTGCGATCGAGGCGGACGGTGTGCCGGTTTGTTTTGTGCTGTGTTTGCCTTGTCAATCACGGGTAATTGACAGTAATACAAGTATCAACTCGGTTCTGTCGGAGGCAAACAAGATTACAGCGAGGACCGAGCGAGACGCGTGTGGCTGGCTGGGACACTGACATTTCTTTGGTTTTACTTCTGTAAACGAAAATTTGAAATTATAGTGGAATTAAAATTTACCACCCATCTGGCATTTTTTCACTTAAGGAACACGACATGTGCTTTGATAAAATCAATCATATGTATCTTCATAAATTTAATATATTGTAATGATGACGCTAAAACGGCTTTAAATTTATCAACGGAAACAATTTATGCGGCCTCAAAAGCCAGCAAAATTTACAAGCGTTATACTTTGTTTAATTATAACAACCCTGTATAGGGCCTATTAGGAAAGTGTTAATTCATATAAATATTAATCAAATTAGGCTCAGGCTTTTCATAACACCGATTATTTTTGAGCCGAGAAAAAACCAACGAAAAGAAAATTGCCATTTATCTAATAAATCTAGATTTGTCGATACTAAAATGAGGCTTTATTTTCGAAAACTTACTAAATTAAATAGAAATGTTGATTTATATCTTTTAAAACTATTCAAAAGTCACTCTTGCATAAACCACATCACAAAAAACCTGATAATGCTAGCAGAATATTGCTTTGAACTAGGTGTTCGAGTTTCATTGCTATAGAGGTACAAATTAGTTATAAAATATATGTGTAACTGTTTTATAGCAGCGACGTTGTCGCGAAAAATCATCACCAATTACGTTATTTTTGTTTTAATTTTAATTTTACACGTAAACTAAGGTAATAGTTTTTTTAATATTACAAAGTAGGTCAAAATAAATTAATTGAAATATGCTTATTTAAAATTTTATTTCGGTGAAATAATTTCCCACAAATAGTTTACACCATCTATTTTTATTACATCTCCTAGGAGTTAAAATAAAACATAAGTGTGACAAGAAACAAAATTAAATCACACATCCTGGCCATCCAACTTTATATTTCACCCATAAAATCACGAAAGAGAATTTTACGCTTTGAAAACCACAAAAAAGCTCTACAGTTGATTATAATTTAGTGTCGAAGAACAGAGCGGATTTCCGGCCAAACGATATACCGGAAGTGGCGAGTGAAGTACAATGCCGGCCGAAACTGGCTCAACTCTAATGAGGAGCCGTCAGCGAATTTCTCTGTTTACCCTAATCCATCCACTCATTAAACATTCCGAATCAACAGTTCTCCATCAAACACGCCAGTCGCTGTTATGCTCAAGTCTATTATTTTAACGCTGTGGATATACCTTGAGCTGAGGTTTACAGATATTGTCGTATTATTTAATTTCTTTAATAGTCGCGATGAAATGCTTGTTCTAAATGATCGATAAAAATTGTCGCGTAAATTAATTTTGTAAGATGTAAAAGAACATTGCTAAAATTTTAAAGGAAACAAAGGGAGATTTGATTTAGATTTACATTAGGTTTTAAGGATTTTTTATTTTAATAAAACTCAATTCTTTAAATAGTTTAAGCTAAGGGATTCTACGCCTCGCTTCATAACTTGCTTTTGGTCTACTTGTGTTTTTGTATACAGAATTGTGGCTACAAAATGTGTTTCTAGACTTTCAATGTGTTTTTTTGTTCTAATTCTGAAATTATATATCATGTCTTCTATGAAAAAATAATTAGATTTACACCCAATTTAGAGTGTAGATTCTACACTAAAGAATAGGCACAAAGTTTAGCAGTAAGAAACATAAATAAACAATATATATAATCATAAACAAGTTCCAACGATAAATACATATTCATTTCTTACAATAATGCATATCCAGTCTTTACACCTTACCATCCTGAAACATATGTAGTCCCAATGTTTTAATAAGAAATGGTGGATTAGATGCAACAATTGCCATTACTGACTAGTAAAAAGACTAGCAACAGACTAGCAAGATTCACGAAGTTTCAGAATGTGGAATCTGATCCCGTCATCAGGTGAAACTAATCTAGTAACATAACAAGAGTAGATCTTTGCTCTACTCTGATTGGGTGTGGACATGTTCAGTTCTAATTAGTAATATATTGTGATTCCTGTGTTACGTTGTATTCTTGTTTTATTTCATGTTCAGTGTTTTAACCTACTTTTACAGTTCTCTGTTTTAGCTACGTTTAGTGTCCGGGTCCTCCTGGCTGTGTACTATTCTTGTTATGTTCTAGGCTTTTCCTACCAATCCTACCTGAAGACGAGATCAGATCTCAGATCCCGAAACGTCGACAATTGTTTTTACTAATCAATCAGTGATGGAAAATGTCCGCGAAAATCAAAATCCAACCATAAACTCACCATCACCGACAAAAAACATCAATGCAAGAATCGGTGGTAAAACGGTACATAATAACTACAATAAACGCTAACAATCTCACGTGCTAAAACGCATGTTTCAGTGAATTAATAATAATAAGACGAGGCAAAACAACTGGTCAACACTCCAGACTGGGTACGACGAAGACCTGAGTATATTCAGCTATTCACTGCCATTGGCTGAGTATATTCAGCTATTCAGCCAGGCACGCAGACTGGCCTGACACGCAAAGTCTGATTCTGGCTATAATAATGTTATGAGATCGATACGAGCATCTTTCAACCACATGCGCCGAGCTACACTTTCTCTTGCTTTACAAAACTTGGAGACTCGTCGTGGATGTCTTATTTGTTGCTACGAGGATAACGTTCCGTTGGAATTTGTCTTAGCTTAAAAATTAATGGTATTTTAAATTTATTTTTAACTTATTAGCCTTAACTCTTACTTATTTCTTTAATTTAATTTATAAAGTGACTGGAATAACTGTCGTAAAAGGAGTTTAATTACATTCAAAATTTGTGAATATATCAAACATATAATATAATTAGATCTGTTAAAAAGTTAGCCGGATCGGTCAGTTCTAGCGGGTTTAAGGGATTAATATTTATAAGTTTTTCCTTTAGAGATTTTGATTTTACGTCTTAGTTAAAAATACTGCCAAGTGTTTCCTATTTACAATTTAATGAATCACGGAAGTATCATAGGTCTTTTTGCATCATACTTTTCTTTGGTTACCATCAGTGATTCGAAGACTATTCCATCGTTAAGTGTTTTGTCAAAATAAAATAAATACGAATTAAAATTGTTTAAGACAATTTTACTGGACTATATACGTGTAGATGTGTAAAGAGTACACCAGATATACTTTGGTTTTCATACTTTCTTCGTCGTCTTCCTCAATGTAAAATTTAAAAAATATTGTTTTTTCGACGAGAAAAAACTTGCTAAGTATGAAGAAATTGGACATGATGTTGATAAAAATTACATTGCATATTGTAATTTATTAGTCACGGCTACGAAAGAAAATGCTATAAGCCCATATTCATTTCACGATTAAATGCGTTATCGCGTTCGACTTTTTTTTTAATTGATTGATTATTTTGTGCTAAGACTTAATCGTACGTGGCACTGACATATTAAATTTTGCTTTTTTCTGCATTTACTGTAGTTGTAAAAATTGTAAAAAAACTGTATTGGTTTTGCTATTAATAATATTTTTTTAATTCAAAGTAATTTAAATGAACACAAAAAAGGTATGCAATTACCAGGTATACTGCCAAGTGTTTCCTAATTATGATTTTATGATTCACGGCAGTATTTCAGGTACTTTTGTACCATACCGTTCAATGGTCTTAACAGTTGTTCGAAGAGTTTCCATCATTAAATGTTTCGTCAAAATACAATATGCACAAACTGAAATTTATCAGATTTAAAACCGTATGAAAAAACTAGCCGAAACAAATATTTATTTCCAAACAAGACGGTGCCTCCGGAAATCTAAATACGTACAATAGCAAATCAATTTTGTTTAGGTAAGCTTGAAAGGACTGTAACTAATTCAACAATCACGTAATCCTATTATCGTATTGAACTTCCAATTTGGTCTTGGATACTATCAGTTAGACGGATATAAACACCCTTAAACTGTTACTGTCGTGTTTCCTCGTTCTTACCGTTTTTCCACCTTCTGAACAAAATTATTATATAACTGTAGCCGAACTGTTACCGCTGTAACATGAATGGTTGACATAATAGTTTCTTCTTCATTGTTTCCGATAAGCGGAAAATGTTTTTTTGAGAATATTTTATGTTAGAGCTTAGATCAATATTTTGTACTGTACCACTGTATTTTGTAAAACAAAACCAAAATGTATTGCTACATGGTAGTTGTGTAGAGGTGTTTTATTCTTTTTATAAAAGAAAAATATATAGTTGCCCCTGAAAAGCTTTCCAAATTAGAAGTAAGGCAGTATTTCAGGTCATTTTGTACCATACCTTTCATTGGTTTTAACAGTGATTCGGAGAGTATTCCAATATTAAATGTTTCGTCAAAATACAATATGCACAAACTTAAATTTTTCAGATTTAAAACCATATTTTATGAAAAGAAAGTTCTAAGGCTTTGTGCCGATGTAGGCCCAGAAGAGAAGTACTGGGTACAAGAGCCTTACGCCTGACATCAAACAGCAGAAAAGTCTACTAGAATCATCCCGACAACATCCTTCTACAGTAACAGGTTCAAATCGATTAAAATTAAATATGAATTGAATTACCGAGTATAGTAACAGCTAGACTGTTAGATTTTGGAGGAATGAAAGCCCCAGCATTGCCAGCGGTGAACGTCTCCCTAGGACATTTTCCTTATGGAAGGAAGAGATTGTCAGGATGGGAAAGGTATGGTAAGGCCAGTCAGCCTCGACCCTGAAAGAAGAGGGATACATTTAAAACCTATCCTCCAGACTCTTCCGGGGACGACTCACCATCTAACCTGAGACCTCTTAAGCATCCTCAGACAAGGACCTCCACTGGGAGTTCTCCTTGTTGTGAGGAGTCTCCCAACAAGGAGTCGGTTCGCCCTCCAAAATAGCAGACGCTTAGAAGTTTGTCGTTTACAAGGGTCCCTCATCCCCTACCAGATGAGTAGTGCATAGTGTGGCTTCTGGGCCAAAACGCATTAATCAAAAGTGACAGCTACATCCGGTCTGGTGACGTCAGAGGCTGTGACGTAGCTGTGACGTGTATGGTGGGCATTTAAAGTTTAAATGCCCGGCTGTGCTGGGTATTTAAACTTTAAATGTCCGGAAATGGGTCAAGGTCAGGTGAGGATGTTTTTAAAAAGATCTTGCATTTTCGGAAGATCCGAAAATGCAAGATATTTTTTTTTATTTTACATTAAGGTTGAAAAGTTTGCTCCCAAATTTGAAAAGTAAGTTGTTGTCGGTGGTGAAATTTCTTGCTTATTTTCATTCTTTTTGTTGTTGTTGTAAGTTGGCAAAAATACATTCTTTTCGTTTTGATTGTTTGTTGCATAAAATTCCAAAGATAAACCGAACCCAGTGGTTATAAGTTGTTTTAGTTCTGCACTAAAAATTTCCAAATCCTTGTAGGTTGTAAGATTGATAGTGTTGTAGTGAATCCCGCGAATGTTGAGAGACATGACTAGAGTTGTTTACTCGACGAGAGGTGTAGCAGGAATGACTATTGCAAAACCGGTGCTGCGGGTACCTCCGATGGTAGTGGGGGTAGTGGTGGGGGTAATGACAAGTGTTTGTTAAATCACTTTGAATTTAATCGTTGCCACAGTAGACCGAGCCGATGTTGCAATTCTTCTAGTTTATCCAACCGGTACTTTTGATATGTTTTGCAACTACATTTACAGTAGCAGAAAGAATTACATTTTGTACAAGCTTTTCCGTCAACTTGATCTTCAGGTATTTTAAAACATTTTTCTTTACAACAATAAGTTATAAGTGTTAGATTATTTCTTTTGGATGACATGTTGGTTGTAGCTTGTCTTAAACAGAACTGAGCCTCTCATCGTTAAAGTTTCGTATTTATATAAAGTATTCGAATAAAACAATCGAATAAAATAATCGAATAATACCATCGATTAAAAGTTCAAGGTCATCCGTTTGAGTTTAAAAAAAATACAACATATCAGTATATAAAAACATATACTGATATGCAAAAACCAAGTTGTAAAGTAGCGAATTTCTTTCTTCCTCCGTTGTTGAATTTTTAGTCGAAACCAATTAATGATAACATTATTGCTTGCGCATCAGAACTAACAGTTGATGAAATTTCATTTACTTTTAGACTTGTAGTAGTTTCATTTGTAGTAGGTAATTGTTCGGAAGTTTGTTTAGATGTAGAAGAAACAGTATTATCTTGAAGCTCAGAGTCCATGTGTACTCGGGTGAAGAGCTGAAGCTTTAATGACGTATGGTACCCGCTGTCCTACCCCTTGTCAGCAGATGTTGGTGGTGGGCGGTCGTTAGGTTCATGCACCGAAATGTAGATAGAATCATAATTTTCTGGAGGATGTACTACAATTTGTTGTACAGGATCTGCATCAATAGTGAAACTTTGCGTTTCAATACAAAGTCCATCTTTGATAAAAGAAACATATAAAACAGAACTCATGTTTATTTCGATGTTTACTCTGCGAGTCCTACCTGCAAACTGATGTGTCGGTTGTAGTGCAGTGACCTTCCTCGAAATGACATGGACAGCACGGAACATCTGCCTTCCCCCACCACCATGAAAGACTCCTCGTAATATTTGGATATGTAGTGTTAGTCGTACTGTTGCTCTTGTTGAGTGAACATGTCGGTATTAAACAATCGTTCTTAACTTTTGGTTTTAAAATATTTGCAATAAAATATCGTTTTTAACACTTATTTAACTTTGTACAAGTTACAATATTTTAAAGATGCTACTTTCTTATATCACCTTGATACTTCTAAAAATATTTAGTTGCAGAAATGCAAGATAAACTACAGTTGCGATTAAATATAAACTTGGTTAAAGATATAAAATTGGTTTCTGTGTTATAACTTTTACATTGTTAGTTAATTAACAAATGTTACCAAAGTTTTTTGTTCGTCTCATTATTCTGCATTATTGAAGTACCACACGATAGGGTTTGGAAACATATAAAATAAAATATAAGATGTAGAAAAATATTTTTTTTACGTTATAACTTTTATACCGTTGGTTTTATAAAAACATTTACTGGACCTTTATTGTATCTCTTTTAAATCTAAGTATTTTGAGTATCTGCATGATAGGGTTTGAAAAGATATAAAGTAAAATATAATGTAAAGAAAGATAATTTTTGAGTTTTTGTGTTATAACTTTTATACCGTTGGTTTTATTGAAAAATGTTACTCGACCTTTTTTGTTCGTCTTTTCATTCTGCGTATTTTGAATACCTACATGATAGGATTTGGAAACATATAAAGAAAAATATGATTTAAAAAGATTTTTTTTCAGTTTTTGAGCTATAACTTTTATACCTTTGGTTTTATCGAAAAATGTTACTGGAACTTTTTTGTTTGCCTTTTTATTCTGCGTAATTTGAGTACCCGCACGATAGATATAGAGCATTTTTGTTATATCCACTGCCACCGTGTATGTCGACGCAGCTCAAAAGTTGAACGGCGACGATATCAAGTGGGGGCCCCCCATTTCGCAAAATTACACTAAATCTATCGTGCGGGTACTCACATTACGCAGAATAAAAAGATAAACACAAAAGGTCCAGTAACATTTTTCGATAAATCCAACGGTATAAAAGTTATAACGAAAAAACTAAAGTTTCAAGGTCATTTAAAACTTTTACAAAACCTATCATGCGGGTTCTCAAATTACATGGAATTAAAAGACAAACAAAAAGGTCCTGTAACATTTTCCAATAAAACCAACGTTATGGAAATTATAACGCAAAAATTAAAAAATATATATATTTTACATTATAAGTTTCCAAACCCTATTTTGTGAGTACTTAAATTATACAAAATTATGGGCAGAGTAGAATAGCTTAACATACCTCAACGTTCAACAGTTCAAATAGTAGATGAATCCAGTACATGTTTCGAAGTAATAACTCCATTTCAAAAGGGTTTAAAAAAACGTTCATCCGGGTCGGAGTCGTCAGGACACAACAGCTAACACGCACAATACATATACACATTTAACACAGTACAAATATACAAACATTGCAGAAGACCAACTGTACCCGAGCCCTGGCAGGAAGCAGACTGGCGAAAATTATTTATCCAAAGCAGGGAATGAGCTGTTGAGTGTGTTAGCAGACGCAACAAGGTCAACCACTCGCATTGCCAACTGGTTACTAACGGAAGCGTGCGAGGTCACCAGGAATAGAAAGATGGCTTAGTGATAATGTAAAATATATTTTTTTCAGTTGTTGCGTAATAACTTCTATACCGTTGGATATATGAAAAAATGTTATTGTACCTTTTTGTTTGTCTTTTAATTCCACGTAATTTGAGTAACCGCACGATAGGTTTTGTAAAAGTTTGAAAATTACCTTAAAACTTAAGTTTTTGCGTTATAACTCCTATACCGTTGGTTTTATCGAAAAATTAAACTGGACCTTTTTTGTTTGTCTCTTCATTCCCCGCAATTTGAGTACCCGCACAATAGGTTTAGAGTAATTTTGCGAAATGGGGGGCCCCCCACTTGATATCGTCGACGTTCAACTTTTGAGCTGCGTCGCCATACACGGTGGCAGTGGATATAACAAAAATGCTCTAAATCTATCGTGCGGGTACTCAAATTACTCAAAATAAAAAGGCAAACAAAAAAGGTCCAGTAACATTTTTCGATAAAACCAAAGGTATAAAAGTTATAGCTCAAAAACTGAAAAAGAAATCTTTCAAATCATATTTTTCTTTATATGTTTCCAAATCCTATCATGTAGGTATTCAAAATACGCAGAATGAAAAGACAAACAAAAAGGCGTGGTAACATCTTTTAATAAAACCAACGGTTTAAAAGTTATAATGCAAAAACTAAAAAAGAAAAAATATTTTTTGTACATCCTATTTAACTTAATATGTTTCCAAACTTTATTATGTGAGTACTTACAGTACATTACGCTAAATAATTAGACAAACAAAAATTTTCGGTTACATTTGTTATAAAATCAACAATATTTTGTAAAAGTTTGAAATTACTTTGAAAGTTTAGTTTTTGTGTTATAACTTCTGTACCGTTGGTTTTATCAAAAAATGTTAATGGACATTTTTGTTTGTCTTTTCATTCCATGTAATTTGAGTAACCGCATGATGGGTTTAGAGGAATTTTGCCCGTTATAGAAGTTATAACACGAAAACTAAAAAGTATTTTCCAACATTTTATAAGTTTCCAAGCCTTATTTTGTGGGTACTCAAATCATTCAAAATGATGAGACAACCAAAAAGTTTGGTCCAAGGTCACCAGTGTCCAAGGCAACCAGTTGGCAATACAGGTGCTCACACCAGGTGGTCAACCAGCTGCCGCACCAGCCCGGCCCGGTTTGCCAGCTGCCGTGACCTCGAGCCGAGTTGGGGTCCGGGGTCTGCGCTTGTGCTTTGGCATCAGTTGCTCGCTAGACAGTGAGGTGGTAACATGTTCAGAAGGCGCCCTGAACATTTTATCATTTTTGCTGTTTGGTGAAAATATCTTGGTGTTATTTGTATAATAACATCTTGACGTAGGACTGATTAATTTTAAGGCATGGTAATTTAAGCATGGTAGTTGTTTGTGCTTGTAGATATCCTAGGGTTTGTAGTTTGTTTTTAATTTGCTGGTTTGGTAGTTAGTATTAATTTAAAATCTTTCTTTTACTTACAATATATTTCTGCCTGGAATGTTTAAATTTAAAGTAATATTTTTGTTTTTAAGAATGTTATATGATATGTTTTTAATACCTTTCTATTCCCATTTCCTTTTTCCAACAAGCTTGTTGAGGGCATTCCCTCTCTTGTCTTGTACTCCTTTTTAGTTAGGGACACCTTTCAGTTCCAATTTCCTTTCCTTTTTTCCTTCCTTCTTTTGCACGGTAAAACCAATTAATGGTAAAACCGGCTACCGCTTTTGTAGTGATTACGCCCACCAAAGCGGGTCACTTACAACCTCTATACGTGCTGGATGGGTAGTTCGCCTACCTCCGGAGTTTCGCTGGACCCCAGTTGTTCTGCGTCGCTAATGGCGAGACACTGGCTCCTTTAGTGTTAGGAAATAAAAAACATATTTGTATAACATTTTTCCTAAATTTAACTAAGCAACTTGCTATTTCAAAATAAAATTTTTTGTTTGAGCTTAGCGTTGTGCGCTTATGGTGAGGTGTGTGAGTTCGCTTACGTGATGATCACACTGTAATCATGATGTGCAGCGCTGGGTTGTCTAGCTATTTTTTTTAACTTAATTTTATTTTTTATTAATTGTTAAACTCTAGGCAGATTGTATTGTAAATTAGCTTTTCTTCTTTTAGGTTTCCGGGGGTGTACGGTTCTGTCAAACCGTACACCCCCATTTTCTTTTTAATTATCGAATGACCTTGACCTAGTTATTTTCAAGGTCAACAAAAGACTTAGCGAAAATTTCTAAGTCTCAAGGTCATTTTTGTAAAAGTTTAAATTACTTTGAAACTTTAGTTTTTGCGTTATAACTTTTATGCCATTATATTTATCGAAAAATGTTACTGGACCTTTTTTGTTTGTCTCTTCATTCCCCGCAATTTGAGTACCCGCACAATAGGTTTAGAGTAATTTTGCAATTTTGCCCCCTCCGACAACCCCCCCTCCCCCCCTCAACCCCCCCTTCCCCCCCTCCCCCCCTCCACCCCTTTCTACAAAATTGCTCCAAACCTATCATGCATATACTCAAATTATTCGGAATAAAAAGACGAACAAAACATGTCCAGTAACATTTTTTGATAAAACCAACGGTATACAAGTTATAACGCAAGAACTAAAAAAAAGTATTTTCCAACATTTTATATTTTACTTTATAAGTTTCCAGCCCTTATTTTGCGAGTACTTCAATTATGAGACCAACAACAAGCTTCGGTAACATTTGTTATAAAATCAACATTATTTTGTAAGAAATTAAAAATATTTTGTAGCCTGGACGTTTTTACTAAAACGTCCAGGTTACCTGGACGTTTTGTAACCTGGACGGTTTTAAATCTTAAGTTTTCGCGTTATAACTTCTACACCGTTGGTTTTATAGAAAAATGTTACTGAACATTTTTGTTTGTTTTTTTATTCCACGTAACTTGAGTAACGACATGATAGGTTTTGTAAAAGTTTTAAATGACCTTGAAACTTTAGTTTTTTCGTTATAACTTTTATACCGTTGGATTTATCGAAAAATGTTACTGGACCTTTTGTGTTTGTCTTTTCATTCCACGTAATTTGAGTACCCGCAATATAGGTTTAGAGTAAGTTTGCGAAATGGGGGGCCCCCACTTGATATCGTCGCCGTTCAACTTTTGAGCTGCGTCGCCATACACGGTGGCAGTGGATATAACAACAAAGCTCTAAATCTATCGTGCGGGTACTCAAATTACGCAGAATAAAAAGGCAAACAAAAAAGGTCCAGTAACATTTTTCGATAAAACCAAAGGTATAAAAGTTATAGCTCAAAAACTGAAAAAAAATCTTTTAAATCATATTTTTCTTTATATGTTTCCAAATCCTATCATGTAGGTATTTAAAATACGCAGAATGAAAAGACAAACAAAATGGTTTGGTAACATCATTTAATAAAATGTTTATATTTAATTGCAAGTGTAGTTTATTTTGCATTTATTCAACTAGATATTTTTAAAATAATTTGAATACCCACTTGATAGGGTTCGGAACAATTTACATAAAAATAACCTTGGGACTTAGAAATTTTCGCTAACTCTTTTGGTTGACCTTGAAAATAAGTAGGTCAAAGTCATTCATTAATTAAAAAGAAAATGGGGGTGTTTGGTTTTACAGAACCGTACACCCCCGGAAACCTAAAAGAAGAAAAGCTAATTTACAATATAACCTGCCTAGAGTTGATCAATTAATAAAAAAATTAAGTTAAAAGAAATAATAAATAAAAAGTAAAAGATAAGTAAAAAAAAGCTAAACAGCCCAGCGCTGCACATCATGATTACGGTGTGATCATCACGTAAGCGAACTCACACACCTCATCATAAGCGCACAACGCTAAGCTAAAACAAAATATGTTATTCTGAAATAGCAAGTTGCTTAATTAAATTTTGGAAAAATGTTATACAAATATGTTTTTATTTCCTAACACTAAAGGAGCCAGTGACTCGCCATTAGCGACGCAGTACAGCTGAGGTCTAGCGAAACTCCGGAGGTAGGCGAACTACCCATCCAGCACGTATAGAGGTTGTAAGTGACCCGCTTTGGTGGGCGTAATCACTACAAAAGCGGGAGCTGGTTTTTCCATAAATTGGATTTACCATACTCCAAAAGAAGGAAGGAAAAAAGGAAAGGAAATTGGAATTGAAAGGTGTCCCTAACTAAAAAAGAGTACAAGACAAGAGAGGGAATGCCCTCAACAAGCTTGTGGAAAAAGGAAGTTGGAATAGAAAGGTATTAAAAACATATCATATAACATTCCTAAAATATTACTTTAAACTTAAACACTCCACCACTTTATACTTAAACACTCCAGGCAAAATATATTGTAAGCAAAAGAAAGATTAATACTAACTACCAAACCACCAAATAAAAAAACAAACTACAAACCCTAGGGTATCTACAAGCACAAACAACTACCATGCTTAAACTATCATGCCTTAAAATCAATCAGTCCTACTTCAAGATGTTATTATACAAATAACACCAAGATATTTTCACTAAACAGTAAAAATGATAAAATGTTCAGGGCGCCTTCTGAACATGTTACCACCTCACTGTCTAATGAGCAACTGATGTCGAAGCACAAGCGCAGACCCCGGACCCGAACTCGGTTCGAGGTCATCCCCCCTCCCAAACCACAGGAGCCTTGCAGCGAGTTTGGTTTGCATCATTCTTTCGCCAGTGTTCCAACAGGCGACAACACTTCTTTCTTTATTTTACTTTACATGGGACTTGTAAAATTTTAAGTGTTAAAACTTCCTAATAATTAATCCTTCTGGACTTAGAAAATTTTTTCAAACATTTGCTCCAACATTTATTTTACAATGTCAAGTTTCTTTTTTGCTGCGAGTTTGGTTTCCATCTTTCTTTCGCCACTGTTCCAACAGGCAACAACACTTCTTTTTATTTTACTTTACATTGGACTTGTAAAAGGTTTAAGTGTTAAAACTTCTCAGTAATTAATATTTTAGGACTTAGAAAATTTTTTAAACCCATCATTCTTTTGTTACTGTTCCAACAAGCAACAACATTTCTTTATTTTACTTTACATTGGACTTGTAAAAATTTTAATCGTTAAAACTTCCCCTTAATTAATATTTTAGGACTTAGAAAGTTTTTCAAACATTTGCTTCAACATTCACTTTACAACGAGATTTTTTTAAACTTGCATTATTTGACCTTGACACTTAGATTTCTTTTGAAACTTACATTGGATGGTTTTAATACTTAGGGGTTTTGAAATATAAAAACATTTAGCAGTTATTTACACTTTCTATGTTTAATACAGAAAAAAAGATTTTTTCTAAAAAACTTGCATTATTTGACCTTGACACTTGGATTTCTTTTTAAACTTACATCGGATAATCTTAATACTTAGGGGTTTTTAAAATAAAAGAAATTTAACTATTATTTACACTTTTTGTGATGGGGGAAAAGTGGTGGGGGTAATGCTATAAATAGGGGTAGTTTTAGAGTGGTTTTCATTATTACGGCAACTTTTGTGGAGAGCACACCTACGTCATGTATTACTGCATTAGTTGCGAAGAATCTTTTGAAGAGGAAACTTTACTACAAATACACAAAGAAGTTTACCATAACAACGAAACAAACCAAGAAACAAACCAAGAAACAAACCAAGAAACAAATAACAATGCAGAAGAAGAATATTTGGAAGATTTAGATCAAATACTGGCTACCGTACAACAACAACTAAATTCAAGATCAAGTGTTATTCAATACGCACCCGGACCATCTTTGGATGTGGAATTATACGCCCGAGCCTTACCAGGTAGTGTAGTAACTCATTTTAAGATCGACAATGCTCAATTGCAACTTGCACAGTTTATTTCAAAAGCAAAAACATTAGTAATAGAAACATTGAACAATGAACTAAGAAGATTAAATTTTATAAAGTTTGGAATATTATTAGATACAGTATTTACAAATGTTCAGAATGAAACATCACCAAGAGGATTTTTAACTAAAAACAAAACCATCATGTTTGCATCAGATATAAGCTCAATTGTGGATGATTGTTTTGAAGAACTTTTAACAAAATTACAAGAACATGAAGGAAGAGGTTCTGGATGGAGTTTGTTAAGTATAACAAGCTTAGATGTAAGAGTTCATAAACATGGATATGGAATGAGAGGTAGTAGTCATATTGAATTGCCAAAGAAAATTCAAGACACCAAATCCTGTATTAATGTTCAAAATAAAGATGCTGAATGTTTCAAGTATGCAATGCTTGCAAAATATGTAAGAAATCATGCGGAACGACCGAGTATAGCATACAATGAGGTTTACCATAAGTATAATTTTCAAGGCATGAGTTATCCTGTTTCAATTCAAGACATATCAAAATTTGAAAAGAAAAATCCTTTTGCATCTGTAAACATCTTTGGCTTAGATTCATCCAACAATGTTTACCCCTTACGTATAACACCCACCGAACGCAGAGATCATACTGATTTATTATTAATAACAAAAGGTGATATTTCACATTATGTATATATTAAAGATTTTGAAGCTCTAGTTTGCAAACAGTTATCAAAACGTAAAGAAGGAAAAACCACTTGTAAAAGATGTTTTTGTTTTGTGAACAAACCTTTGAGAAGAGGAGGTTCAGAATGGCTGACGGAACACCAAAGACTATGCAGTGGAAACTATGAAGTAAGAATTAAATTACCACACCCTAGAAGATCGGAAGTAAAATTTGACAAAGTTATCCAACAATACAGAATTCCCGTTGTAGTGTATGCAGATTTTGAATCTTCATTGCTTCCACTTGACCAAGAAGAAGGAGAGGAAAATACCAGCAGAACAAAGTATCAACTTCACAAACCAAACAGTTATTGTTTAATAGTAAAATCCACTTTATCTGAACAACATCTTCAAGAATATGGTTTGACATCTACACCGAAGACATATCGTGGAGAAGAAGCAGCTCGATACTTTGTTGATGATTTATATGACATCGCTGGGAAAGTGGAAGCAATGTATAGCAATGTGGTTCCTATGTCACCTATGAAGACAAAATTTAATAGAAACAAGCAAAATTGTACCTGCAGAAAAAATGGATTTGGTTCTTCGGAAAGGAGTTTTCCCGTATGATTACATCGATGGACTACATAAATTTCAAGAAACATCACTTCCTCCACCAGAAGCATTTAAAAGTAAACTTACCGATTCGGACATTTCACCTGAAGACTATCAACACGCATGCAGAGTTTGGGACGAATTGGAAATGAACACTCTGGGAGATTATTCTGACTTTTATGTAAAACTTGATGTGACCCTTCTTTGCGATGTGATGGAAGAATTTAGAAACACTTGTTTTGAAGCCTACGGATTAGACCCTCTTCATTCTTATACTTCTCCAGGACTAGCTTGGCAAGCTATGCTAAAAGAAACCAAGTGCAACCTTCAATTATTAACAGATATTGACATGGTGTTGATGATCGAATCGGGCGTTAGAGGTGGATTGACCCAAAGTGTTACTAGACATGTTAAAGCTAACAACAAATATCTTCCAAACTATGATAAAGAAAAACCATCAGTGTTCTTAGGATATTTCGATGCCAACAATTTATACGGATGGGCCATGTCTAATCCACTTCCTTTTGGAAACTTTGAATGGGTTAATCCAGACTCTATTGG
The DNA here is from genome assembly GCA_035578135.1 of Flexamia atlantica. NCBI lineage: Eukaryota > Metazoa > Arthropoda > Insecta > Hemiptera > Cicadellidae > Flexamia > Flexamia atlantica. Next base: position 6,566,995 of record JAQJVK010000026.1, on the reverse strand, counting down.
TGATATTTCACAAATTTCAAAAGACGGAGACACCGGATACATATTGGACTGTGACTTTGAATATCCAGAACACTTGCACGATCTTCATTACGATCTTCCGCTCCTTGCAAAAACACAAGTTTCACCAATTGGCAAACATCCAAAATTAATGATGACTCTTGAAAATAAACAAAGATATGTAGCTCACTTTTGGGTTGTTCAACAAGCACTCCAATTGGGTTTACGTATAACCAAAATTCATAGAGTTTTAAAATTTTCCCAATCATGCTGGTTAAAACCGTACATTGATTCAAACACCAGAAGAAGAGCAGCTGCAACATCAACATTTCAAAAGGACTTTTTTAAATTAATGAATAATGCGATATTTGGAAAAACATTGGAAAACAAAAGAAAACACAAAAATGTTAAATTAGTTACAGATCCTATAAAACTAGAAAAACTTGTACAAAAACCAAACTTTGGAACATCCGTTATCATCAATGAAAACCTTGTAGCAGTATCTATGAAGAAGACAAGCGTGAAAATGGATCGTCCGTTGTACGTTGGAATGTCAATCTTGGATATTTCCAAAACCCACATGTTTGATTTCCACTACAACAAAATGGTCGCCTTCTACGGTAGAGGTAACATCGGAATCGCCTACATGGACACGGACGCTTTCATCTACTGGATTCTTACTGAAGATTTGTATTTGGATCTTCGAACATTTGTTCACAAAAATGAATTTGATTTTAGTGACTATCCAAAAGATCATTTAAATTATGACAATGATCGGAACAAAAAGAAACTTGGAAAATTTAAAGACGAAGCAAATGGAATTTTACTGAAAGAACTTATTGCACTTATGTCAAAATTGTATTCACTACAATTGCATAAAGAAGAAAACAATGTTATTAAAAAAGCTAAGGGTGTAAAAAGTTTGTATCTTAAGAAGAATGTAAATTTCGAACACTACAAGCAATGCTTATTTGAAGAAACGACTATAACTGCAAAATTCAACACCATCAGAAGTTTCAACAATCACCTGTACAGCGTAACAGAAGTGAAAAAAGCACTCTGCTCCAATGATGACAAACGACACATTCTTCCAGACAAAATTCACACTCTACCATTCGGCCACTATTCTCTCAATCCTATCAATGAGTAAAAAGAACAAAAAGAAAAAAAGAAAAAAGAAAAAAATAAAAAAAGGAAAAAAAAGAAAAAAAGGGAAAATCACAGCATGCTCGTTGTGATTTTCCCTTTTTTAAAAATATGTTGAAATGACCTTGACCTATAAAAGCGGATGCAGAAAAAGAAACACTCAATACTAACTTGACTTTGTTAGTAAAAACATCATGACAGAGTTAAAGGAAAAGATTGTTAATGAACTTCATAAACCTGCAAGAATAAAGTTTCCACGAAGAAATACTGTTGTAAAAGGAATAAATGATTTATATCAAGCAGATTTAATTGAAATGCAACCGCATAGTAAAATAAATAAAGGATTTAGATACATACTTACGATTATTAATTGTTTTACTAAAGTTGCAGATGCTTTGCCATTAAAAGACAAAACCGGTAACAGCATAACAAAAGCTATGGAAGTAGCTATAAAAAGAGATAAAAATAAAATTAAACATTTACAAACTGATGATGGGAAAGAATCTTTTAATAAACCTTTTGCCTTGTTAATGAAAAATTATAAGATAAATCATTATTCTACAAATTCTGAGAAAAAGGCAGCTATAATTGAAAGATTTAATAGAACCTTAAAAGGTGCAATGTATAAAATGTTTTCGAAAAGAGGTTCTTACGTATGGGTTGATATTTTACCAAAATTAATAAGCGATTACAACAACAAGTTTCATAGAACTATCGGTATGGCACCTAACAAAGTGAATAAGAAAAACGCTAAACTAGTTTTACAACGAATTAAAAAGAATACACAGCCAAAAGCGGAACAAAGAAAACCAAGAAAGTTTAATGTAAATGATAAAGTTCGAATTAGTAAATACAAAGGAGTGTTTACTAAAAAATACCTGCCCAATTGGACAAACGAAGTTTTTACAGTGTATAAAGTACAACCTACTGTACCGGAAACTTATATTTTAAAAGATAACAAAGGAAATTTGTTACAAGGCGGTTTTTACGGACATGAATTGTTAAAGTCAACAGTAGGCGATATCTATCTTGTTGAAAAGGTGTTGCAAAGGAAAAAAGACCAAGTTAAAGTACGTTGGTTGGGGTTTGACAAAACTGAAGATTCGTGGATACCTATAAAAGATTTGATTTAGTTATAAATCAACTTATTTACTCTTCTGCCTTTGAATAAGATGGAGATTGTTCACCATAAAGATAAATTTAATATTAATAACATTGATGATTTAACTGTACATAACGTTAAAATCAACAATGGTAAACACGGCAGTTTATTTCCAAACACTGTACGATGTATAGTAAGCGGTCCTTCAAACTGTGGCAAAACTAATGTTGTGTTTAACTTAATTACAAACACAAAAGGATTGCGATTTAATAACCTATATATTTTTTCAAAGTCCTTACATCAACCAAAGTATCAATTGTTGGAAAAGATCCTAACTGATGTGCCTGATGTTAACTATTACAAATTTAATGCTAGTGACAGTGTTATGCAACCAGACCAGGCTAAGCCATATTCTGTATTTGTATTTGATGATGTATCTAGTGAAAATCATGATACTATTAGAAACTATTTTGCCATGGGAAGACATAATAATATTGATAGCATATATATCGGACAAACATATAGCAAAATTCCAAAACAACTAATTAGAGACAATGCAAATATTTTAGTTTTATTCAAACAAGACGATACAAACCTAAAACATAGATACAACGATCATGTAAATGCTGATATGTCATTTGAAAAATTCAAAGAGCTTTGTGGAAAAGCTTGGGCGGAAAAATACGGATTTTTGGTAATTATGAAAGATAAAGCTATAACAGATGGTCGTTACCGCATAGGTTTTGATAAATTTGTTTTAATACATTAATTAACAACATTATCATACAAGTCTTCATGGTGTAAACATGGTTGATCAGGAAAAGCTATTAAAAGAAATAAAATCACTTAGTGATTCTATTAGACATAAAAACAGAGCGTTAAGATTAGGAATAAGTGAAAGAGAGAAATTTCTGGAATCAACATTTAAACCTATTACTGAGCCATTAAAACAATTGGGGCAAAATGTTAAACCTTCAACATTTGATTTTTCCGGAGATGCTATTTTACCTATTTCAAAATTTGAGCAAAAAGAAGAATATGAAGGTGATACAAGTTTTACGCAACAAGGAGAAACAACTGAAGAAGAAAGCGAACTAGGTGAAGAAACGGATGTTTTAACAGAAAAAGAAGGTTTTACTACAAGCGAAGAACAACAAGAAGAAGAAGAGTCTATTAATCCGTCCAACTTGAGCAAATTGGGCTCAGATATTGCGTATAAAGGGCCGCTTGCAAGACAATTTGTATTAAAAATGTTACATTCTGCACAACCAACTCGAAAATATCATACTTTTGGTGCTAGAATAGAAGAAAATGGCCTAATGATTGGAGATAGCAAGCTTGATGTAGACGAACATGACAATATTATTATAAATAATAAACAATACAAAGGTACAAAAGGATTGTTTGAACTTATTTTTAAACCGAAACCTAATAAATATACTAAAAAGGATTTAAACATTTTTAAACAAATATTGGAGGATACAAATGCGCATAAGAAAAAATATTCTAAAAATTTCAAAGTTTATAGAAATAAATCAGAAAAATATAAAACTATTATTGCTAAACTTTTCCCACCAAAAAGAAGGGCACCCATAAAAAGAAAATCATTATCTTCTGCTGAAATAAATATTTTACATAAAAGGAGAAAAACAAATCAATCAAGTTTATCAGGAACAGGATTATTGAAAAACTTGTATGATACTAATATAATATACTACAACGATATAAACAAATTGGTTGATAGAATGAAGTTGATATATGAAGCAAAACAAGCCGGACATAGCGGTTTAGAAAACGAATGGGTAGCTTTGGTCGGCGAATTGCGAAATCGAGGAGTAATTGCATAAAAATATGAGTATATAGAATACAAGCATAACCGATTAAACATTCAGTATAACCATGAGTGTGGATAAGTTTGGACGGTATTCCGAAACTGGAAGCAAATCAGGATCTTATGGAAAAGAGGTTGTTTACCACTAACATCCGATTGAGATTATGATATAAGTAACAAACGTTTAAAGTTTGTAAATGATCCAAAAGATGATAATGATGCAGTAAATTTCAAAACTTTAAAAAGTGAAACATTACCTAGCTTAAAGCTTCAAAATGAAGTGTATAACGCTAATTTTTATAGAATTGCAAATCTTCCAAAACCAATAGATAAGAATGATTCGGTAAATAAAGAATATTTAATGTGGTACATAAACCAAACCTTAAGATATGATCCTAAAAGTAATAATAAAGCATATGATGCAAAAGATCTTAGAATAGCCAATATAGCAGATCCTGTTAATGATCAAGATTCAGTTACCAAAAAGTATTTACATTCAGTCATACCTGAAAAAACAGATAAATTTTCCTTTTACAACTTTGTAATACACGATATTGGAGACCCTAAAGATATGAAAGATGCGGTAAACCTTCAATATGTTACAGATCATTGTATTACACATGATATTAAGTCAATTGATTGCAAAAATAAAGTGTTAACTAACGTTAAGGAGGGAACTGCAAAATCAGATGCAGCTACAATAAGTCAAATAATGAAATTAAACCATAACAAATGGGATGCGGATGCAAAAATAATTACTAATGTTAAAGAAGGGTTGAATGATATTGATGTAGCAACAATTGGACAAGTTCCTGCATTAAAAGAAATTTCATCAAGAATTGGTCAACAAGGCTTTGATTGTAAAGAAAGACCACTATTTAATGTTGGAATGGGAGTGCATGACAGTGATGCAGTTAGAGTAAAAGAATGGCGTGAAAGATGCTTAAGAACAGAAAAACACAAAAAGTTTTTTTATTGTCAAAACTTGCGATTGACTAGCTTAGATGACTCTATTGATATTGTTGATGCTGTTAATGTAAATTACATTATAAGACTCTTAAGTGTAGTGTTATATGATGTTTATAACACGATAAAGCCCATAAAAGCTGATCAAAAACTACATTGGGTTAAGAAAAATGTTATGGAAAAATATTTTTTAAATATGAAAACTGGAAATTTAAGATTTGCTCAAGTTGATGTTGATAAAAAGGATACAATCCTACCAAAGGACTGGGTAAACGTTTCTTACCCATAAACAAAATACATGTTTATTATAAATAAACAAATTCAAAGGATAAGTGCATCATTCATTATAAAGAATTTATAAAATAAACAAGTATTGGCATTTCCTTTCACTATAAAAAACCATGTTGAAAGTTCAACGCATCATTCATAATCGACACGTTATAAAGAGAGGAAGAGGAATAGCATCAACAGCACTTTCTCTTATTACTAAGCCGGTTGGAGCTATAGTTAACAAAGCTATCGATTTATTACCTGTAGAACTACATTTACCAGGAGGTTATCAATATTGTGGTCCTGGAACAAAATTGAAAAAAAAGACTTGCTAGAGGAGATCTTGGAATAAATAAACTTGATCAAGCCTGCAAACAACACGATATAGCATATTTAAAGTTTGCAGATACTAAAAATAGATCAATAGCGGATAGAGCACTTGCTGAAAAAGCTTGGCAAAGAGTAACATCCAGTGACGCTAGTATCGGTGAAAAAGCAGCAGCTTTAGCGGTATCAGCAGCAATGAAGGGTAAAACGATGTTTGGAGGTGGAAAGAAGAAAGGAGGTGGAAAAAGGAGGAGAAAACCTGCAAAGAAACGTGGAGGAAATATAAGAAGAAAACGACGATCCACCGCAGGTAAAAATAAAAAGAAACAAACAATATGGTCAATGATAAAAAAAGGAGGAGGATTATACCTAAGACTGTATCGTGTGTATTAAACAGAAAAAAACAATTATTAATCCCAAATAAAGAATTAACAGATAAAGAATTAATTACTTATGTTTCTTGTTTAAAAATTCCATTTTTTAGAGGAGTATTTATGAAAGATGCACTACCTGTTAAAATTTGGAAAAATGAAACCGGAATAGTAAATTTAGATAATAGTAAAGGATTAGGCACTCATTGGGTATGTTATAAGAAACTAGGACCAACTATTTACTACTTTGATAGTTTTGGTAATCTCCCACCACCAAAAGAACTACAATATTACTTTAAAACAGCTAAAAATGTACTATACAATTATAAAAGAGAGCAACCTGATGATACGGTAATCTGTGGACATTTATGTTTAGATTTTTTAACAAAAAGCGTTAGTCAACTTTAAGATGTCTTCCTATACAGTATCATTAACTGGAACCTCATCTACTTTGCGAAGTGTTCTTTTCCCTGCGTTACGTTTGGAAAAAGATAAATTATGGGAAGCCGCATTATTAGATATAACAACTTATAATTCTATTCCCAACGTTACTGAAAATGTTAATGACAAAATACATTATTACAAAACAAAAGATAAAAATACAAACAAATATTCAGATATACAAGTATTTAGTTTACCCACTGGAGCATATGAAATTGATGATATAAATGAAGCAATACAAAATCATATGGGAAAAGATAATATAACAATAAAAGGAAATAACAATACTATGAAAGCTGAAATTAAATGTAAATATTATATAGATTTTAGCAAAGAACATTCAATTGGTAGTTTATTAGGATTTCCTAAAACAACAAAAATTTTAGAACCTAATATTAACCATTCAGGTGCTAGAACTGTGACAATAATGAAAGTTAACAGTATAGATGTTACATGTAATATTATACATGGTTCTTATAGAGATGGTCAAAATACTCATATATTACACACATTCTATCCAACAGTCGCTCCGGGTTTTAAAATTGTGGAAAAGCCACAAAACTTGGTGTACCTACCGTTAAACACCAGTTTTATTTCAGACATTGTGGTGAACATACTAGATCAAGACGGAAATCATATTGATTTTAGAGACGAACCTATAACTATACGAATACATATAAAATCAACCGTATAACAATGGGGTTATCATTTAAAAAGAAAGAGCTGACTGGTAAACAAGTCAGTAGCACGTCAGCTATAGAAGGATTAACAAGTGATAACATTCGTTTTCTAGAAGAAATTGGATTAAAACTTATTAATAATGGAAATATTGGATATAGCGCAGGGTCCGACATTCGACGAAACCTTATGGGAAAAGGAATATCATACGCACAACCCTTACGCTTCGTCAAAATTAAACAATAATGATGAAATTAGAATTCCCATACAACAACAAGATATTTATACACTTCCATATGAAAGTTATTTGTATATCGAAGGAAGAGTAACAAAAAGGGATGGAACCACTGCAAGTACAGTTCCGTTCATAAATAACCCCATGGCATATTTGTTTGATGAAATAAGATATGAAATTTCCGGAGTTACAGTAGATTCAACAAAAAAGGTGGGAATTACAAGTACATTAAAAGGATTAGCATCTTTAACACCGAGTGAAAAAATATGCTGGCTGCCGCAGGATGGGTAGCACCCGATTCCAGTACAATCACTCCAAACACTTCAGGCAATTTTGACTTTTACATTCCTTTAAGATTACTTTTAGGCTTTGCCGAAGATTACCGAAAAATAATAATAAACGTAATACAAGAATTAGTTTTGTTAAGATCATCAAACGACAAAGATATTATTCAAGCAACTGATGGAACAACGGAAGCTACTTTAGAATGGAAAATGCAATTAGACAAGATTGTTTGGAGAGTACCGCATGTACGGTTAAACGATCAGAATAGAATTTCATTATTGAGAACTTTAAAATCAGATCGTGATATCGTAATACCATTTAGAAGTTGGGAGTTTCATGAATATCCGGTTTTACCGGAAACACAACGTCATACATGGACTGTAAAAACTTCTACTCATTTGGAAAAGGCAAGATATGTAATATTTGGATTACAAACAAAAAGAAGAAATGAAATAACTAAACATGCTGGTGAATTTGATCATTGCAAACTTACAAATTTTAAGGTGTTTCTAAATTCGCAATTCTTTCCATACGACAACTTCAACATAAACTTTACAAAAGACAGGTTTAGTGTTTTGTACGATATGTATGCAAGATTCCAAAATTCATATTATGGAAAAACAAACACACCTTTATTAACGCCAAACCAATTTAAATCTAACTATCCGATTGTTGTAGTTGATTGTTCCAAACAAAATGAATCTGTAAAATCTTCCAGTGTAGATATAAAAATAGAAATGGAATTTGAACAAAATGTACCCAAAGATACATCTGCTTATTGTTTAATTTTACATGATAAAATTGTTACATATACACCTTTAAATGGTATTGTAAAAGCAGTGTTGTAAAATGAAAAGAAAAAAATACCCCCCCCACCACTCGGCTATAAAAGCAGGAGCGGGAACGCAAATTGTTTAGTTGACTGTCTACAGTTGTATGGGTAACATCGTCTACAGCATTATAAACAAAATGAGTTCTTTATCAGTTGTACAAGGCGTTTCCGAAACAACACCTTTATTGGAAAATGATGATGATAAACATTTTGAAGAAAATGTTGTAAAAGAAATTGATGAGTTTTTAAAGTTTGGAAAACAAAATAAAAAGTTGGAAAATAATAAAACAAATGTAAGAAAGAAAAGAAAACTTGAAGAAAATATTCCACCAAACATTTTAACTGAAGTTTTCCTTCGCATCTTTTATCCTATTTCATCTTGCATGAGTAAAAGTGTGTCGATAGGATTGGTAAAATCATTAGACTACTCTCCCGCAGTAATACTAAGCCATGGTACAAAGATAGTTTTATTTTCAGAAAATGCTTGGGATTCCTTTTTAAAACATCTACATCTTATTGAATGTTATTTAGCCAACAGTTTCTTTGGAAGAAAAACTAACATTCGACTTTTGGATTGTGACAATGAAATTGACATTATTAAACATCGTGGCCAACAACAAGTAAGAATTAGAGACTCGACACAATTTGAAAATAAAATTCTACTAACACGTGAAGAATTCTACATTTTAAACTATGCAACATCACCTATTACCAGGTATATGAAACAATTAGTATTTTCAAGCTCTGTTATTAAGGAATATCTGGTAGATGCATGCGAAAAACAACCAGAAAGCACTTTACAATACGGACCAATAGATACATCCATCTTTAATAGAATACCTCACGAAGTGGAAATGTGGAGGCAGTTAAGAAACTTTGAACCTTTTACTGAAGTTGCAACGGAAGCTACAGAAGAAGAAACCAATAACAACAATACAGAAGAAGAAACCAACAACAACAATAATACAGAAGAAGAAACTTTGCTAGGTTAAAACTACAATGTAATTTAACAAAAGAATAAGCCGTGGGGTAGGCCTACTGGGGACGGTGCCCACGTTAAACATACACCAACGCGCCTACAACTGTACGGCCTGGTTCATATATCTAACCTACCGTGGTGTGGAAAACAGTTGATCAGCAGACACCGTGATGAGCAGACAGGATAAAGAAATGGCAGCAAAACCTTGTGTTATTGAATTTCAAGCATTTCGTGGAAACGATGATAGATTTATCATAAAAGAATTGGTAATTTTAGATTTGCTCACACAAGTGGCGTACCCATTCTTATTTGAAGCACCATGTTCTATCCATGCACTAAAGTCAAAAGCTAAAATAACAAACAGATGGTTAACAAATAATTTTCATCATATCCATTGGTTTGAAGGTTTTCTACCGTACAATAATGTACACAAGATTATGTTTCATTTTTGCAAACAATTTACGCATATATACACCAGAGGATTGGAAAAAAAGAATTGGATACGACAGTACACGAACAAAGAAGTTTTGAACATAAAAGTGGACAAAACCTTTCACTTTGATGTTAGAAATATTTGCGTTTTTACAATAGATCCGAAACACAACCAATCTCAATGCGCATTACAAAACGCATATCATTTGGCTGCTTACTTACAAGAAAAAGAAGAATGTGGTGGGGGTTACGAAGGTTATAAATACGAGGAAGCAACACACCCCGAGTATCACTCTAACTCCATACTCCGAACAGACAACATCCAGTGAAGAAGATGACATCACAACAGTTTCTCCAATGTTTAGTTGAACAATTCAACTTACATTCAAAATCAAATACTCTAATTATCAAGAAATGTTCAGAATTAAAAGAACAGAAACATTATATTGTTCATGAAATGAAAAAAGTTGATACAACGCATGGAGACGCAGTCGTCGCATCTTTATCCGATGCACCATTTACACCAGGTGATGAACCAAAGTTTCAAGTATATCTTCCAAAACGATTCGTCCAGTTGCTGCAAAATGAAGATCTGCGGGAAATTCAGCCAGGATCATTATATGTGGTGTCACACGGAATGTGCGGGAACAACTCTACGGAACTTACTCTGCACATCGCACAAAAATAACTTTGTAAATATTGTAAAAACATGTTTTTAATAAAAAGATAACAAAACAAAATATCAGTATATGTTATTTATATACTGATATGTTGTATTTTTTTAAACTCAAACGGATGACCTTGAACTTTTTATCGATAGTATTATTCGATTATTTTAATCGATAGTTTTATTCGATAGTTTTATTCGATAGTTTTATTCGAATACTTTATATAAATACGAAACCTTAACGTTGAGAGGCTCAGTTCTGTTTAAGACAAGCTACAACCAACATGTCATCCAAAAGAAATAATGTACCACTTTTATCTTATTGTTGCAAAGAGAAATGTTTTAAAATACCTGAAGATCAAGTTGACGGAAAAGCTTGTACAAAATGTAATTCTTTCTGCTACTGTAAATGTGGTTGCAAAACATATCAAAAGAACCGGTTGGATAAACTAGAAGAATTGCAACATCGACTCGGTCTATTGTGGCAACGATTAAATGCAAAGTGATTAAACAAGCGTCTACAATTTTTATCCCCACCACTACCCCCACCACTACCCCCACCACTACCCCCACTACTATCGGAGGTACCCGCAGCACCGGCTTTGCAATAGTCATTCCTGCTACACCTCTCGTCGAGTAAACAACTCTAGTCATGTTTCTCAACATTCGCGGGATTCACTACAACACTATCAATCTTACAACCTACAAGGATTTGGAAATTTTTAGTGAAGAACTAAAACAACTTATAACCACTGGGTTCGGTTTATCTTTGGAACTTTATGCAACAAACAATCAAAACGAAAAGAATGTATTTTTGCCAACTTACAACAACAACAAAAAGAATGAAAATAAGCAAGAAATTTCACCACCGACAACAACTTACTTTTCAAATTTGGGAGCAAACTTTTCAACTTTAATGTAAAATAAAAAAAATATCTTGCATTTTCGGATCTTCCGAAAATGCAAGATCTTTTTAAAAACATCCTCACCTGACCTTGACCCATTTCCGGACATTTAAAGTTTAAATACCCAGCACAGCCGGGCATTTAAACTTTAAATGCCCACCATACACGTCACAGCTACGTCACAGCCTCTGACGTCACCAGACCGGATGTAGCTGTCACTTTTGATTAATGCGTTTTGGCCCAGAAGCCCCACTATTGCACTACTCAGATGGACAAGCCAAGTCGATCCATAACTCCCTACAGGACTCAGACCTGACTGGGTATCCAAGCTCAGGTAAGAATTAAAGTTCCCAGAGAGACAAGGAGAAACCAAGGTGAACAGGAAGCTGGTCAATTCGGATAGCCAATAGTCTTAACAACTAAAATGACAGATTCTAACTACTTTAGCCATTTTAGACCTCTGTATTGGTATATACAGGTCAGAGAGCCATATATGACCAGTAGTAGTAGCTAAATCAGTGATAACAACTTGGTTAGGTCTCGCTGTATGTACATTACAGGTGCTTAAATAAAATTGTTTAATGGTAGAAGGTTTTCGTTTGTGCTTTAATAAAATCAATTCTCTCTTCCAATACTACATTTTTTGTAATTACCTACAAGGTTTTGTTTTTATGTTTCAGATTTACCTATGTTTGGTGGGGCAATAAATAACATAACAATTCCGGTCGGAAGAGAGGCTTATCTAGTCTGCACGGTCGATAACTTGGGATCATACAAGGTAAGAATACATCACAAACGTCTCCAAACCGTAATTAAAATTAATCTTTCTTGTGTTTGTAATTATACTGATCATATAGTGGCTCATTGTGTCTGGAATTTAAGCGATTTCCTGGCAGTTTGCCTTTTTTACCAAGAACGGTTTAGCTATAAATTGCTCTGCCACTTAGATTTGCGTGACACTGGAATTACCTATTCCCTTAACAGTTTACTAAGGCTAACAATGGATCTCAGCAGAAAATGGAAATCCATTGTTTCTGGAATATTGCTGTATTTTTTAAAATAAATTTAATTAATATGTTTAGGCATATTATGCTAACTTATTTATAATCCTCATACCAAAAAGCATACTACAGCTTACGACTATCGCAAGTACGTCTAGGATTTTTTTTGCAGAATATTACGAGATTATTTAACTAGATAGTTAAATACTTTGTTTCATATTCATTAATGGTAATTTTATGTTTTGATTTAGAATTTTGTGGACAATTACCATCACTGATTAGTAAAAAAACAAGTTTTAGACAGTTCGGGTTCAAACAATGGCTATTGTTATCATCAGCTCTATTAATATGCATAATGAATCTAAATTCAATCGACGGCCAATTTATTAGATATGTATGGAAAAATAAACAAAACGTATGAAATGCAAATTTAATTAGGATAAATTTGTTTGCGTTTATTGGATAGCCTCATAATGAACGTTAAACACGATAACCCTATTATGAACCAATTCATTACCCATTTCCCGTGAAGCACAAAGTCAATATATTGAGATCGCTTTATCGTTATGGAAACTATTTGTATATGCATTCAAGATATAATTAATATTTTATAATAATGCCTATTTAAATCTCAAACACTTAGAGACATCCCTTGAGTTAGTTAAATTAAGTTAATAGAAATTAATTGTTTATGTGGTGAAAATTCTAGCGAGTTGTTTAGTGGACAACTATTAACAACCACATTAAGCGCAAACTAATACAAATTTTATTAGAATTCGTAAGAACATTATTAATGTAATTAATCCACGGATGCGTTTTTAAATTTAAATTTTACAGCTTTACGTTCAATATACGAAGAGATCTTCGTAACCTGTAACCCGTAGTATATAAGCCTAAGTAAATTATTCCTCATATTTTATAAAAAGCACACCAAATACGTCATGATTCCATATTTTTTACACTATCCACATTTAACAGCCCTTTTAACTTTAATTATGAATAAATAGGGTGTCCGTCAAGGCCCCACTCTCGACTCTGGAGTGTTAAAAAGTAAACTGCAATCATGTTTATTGCTAATTATCGATAGGTAAAAAAAATTAGTAATTTACGTGTCGATGGTATTTTCATTGCCACAAACCTCCACAGACTACTGTACTTTCCCTGCACAGATGGCGTAGGCTTTTCATTACTGCACGTGTCCTGTACCGGCGGCGTGGTGGAGGATAGAAACCCAGATCCTTCCATCCCACATCGACCCCAGTACAAGGAACCTCTACATACTACTGCATTTTCCCTGTACAGCTGGCCTATCCTCCACACATTACTGCACGTGTCCAGTACATGTGGTGTGGCTGAGGATAGAGACCCATATCCTTCCATCCCACATCGACCCTAGGACAAGGAATCCCCACATACTACTGTATTTCCCCTGTACAGCTGGCGTATACTCCCCACACTACTGCACGTGCCCTGTTCAGGTGATGTGGCGAAGGTTAGGGTCCCAGATCCTTCAATCCCATATCGATCCCAACACAAGTAACCTCCACATACTACTGAATTTTCCCTGTACAACTGGCGTATACTCCCCGTACTACAGCACATCTCCTGTTTGGGTGGTGTGACTGAAGATAGAGACCCAGACCTTCCATTCCACATCAACCCCAGGGCCAGGAACCTCCACATACTACTGCATTTTCCCTGTACAGCTGGCGTATTCTTAACACATTACTGCACGTTTCTGTTCAGGTGGCGTGGCTGAGGATAGAGACCTGGATAATCCTAACAATCCACAATTACGTGATCACCAAGAACCGTTGGATTGGTGTCTCTTATAGTGACCCTCGGATGTGGAGCCCCCACATACTACACTTTCCCTGTACAGCTGGCGTGGCCTCCACGCACTACTCAAGTTCCCTGTTCAGGTGGCGTGGCGGAGGATGGAAACCCATATCTTTCCATCCCAAATCGACCCTAGGACAAGGAACCTCCACATACTACTGCATTTTCCCTGTACAGCTGGCCTATCCTCCACACGCTACTGCAAGTCCCCTGTTCAGGTGGCGTGGCGGAGATTAGGGACCCAGATCCTTCCATCCCATATCGATCCCAGAACAAGGAACCTCCACATATTATTGTATTTTCACTGTACAGCTGGCGTATCCTCCAAACACTACTGCACGTGTCCTGTTCAGGTGGCGTGGCGGAGGATAGAGGCCCAAATCCTTCCATCCCACATCTACCCCAGGACAAGGAACCTTCACATACTACTAACCTCTTCCTGTACATTTGGCGCAGCCTCCACACACTACTGCACGTGTCCTGTTCAGGTGGCGTGGCTAAGGAGAGATACCCAGATCCTTCCATCCCAAATCGACCACAGAACAAGGAACCTCCACATACTACTAACCTCTTCCTGTACATTTGGCGGAGCCTCCACACACTACTGCACGTGTCCTGTTCAGGTGGCGTGGCTGAGGATAGAGACCCAGACAATCCTCACTATCCACAACCACGTGATCACCAAGAACCGTCGCATCGGCGTCACGCACAGCGACCCTAGGACGTGGAACCTCCACATCCGTGACGTCCAGGAGTCCGACCGAGGATGGTACATGTGCCAGATCAACACAGACCCCATGAAAAGCCAGGCAGGCTTCCTCAATGTCGTTGGTAACCATTATTACTTATTTCTAATTTAAATTATTATTAATAACATTTATTTTGCAAGCGCAAATTCATTACATTGCATTGCCCATGCATTGTCTCTCTTTAGCTAAAAAGCTGTTAAAGAGCCTTTAAAATTGCATATTTTACTTTTTTTGCAAGCTACACATAACGTATGCCAATTTAAAAAAATATATGTTCGATATTAATGCTCTTACTTATATGAGAGTATTATAAATAAATATAAATGCTGACAAATTGGAAAGCAACAAGAAAAACAAACAAGAAAAAGAGAAAAAGTCAGAACAAAAACAAAAAGTCAGACGCAACGACGTAACGTATAACCACTTTTAGACAATTAGGAACAAACATAAAGTTCTGAAGATATCTACAACGTACTTTCTACATAATTAAATAAGCAAGATGCTACATTATATAATCCTGCATTATTTCAACCATGTCTATGTGTGGTGTCGTTTTACTGATAGGTGTTGTGGTTTTTACTTTAATAACATACAATACCGATTTTGCCATCTAGCACCTAAAGGTAGGTGCCTTTATTTTGTCATGGGCCGTATTATTGTTTGTAATCAAAATAAAACCATTTATTTGATTTTTTCTTATTTAAATGTTATAAATATTCTACCACAGTTCTCTATGAACGTATTTCAGCTGCAGCGACTTTGATACTGCATTATTCGGGGCCAGCTTGGATTGTTTGTTTAGGCTACTGAGCAAAAGCAGAAAATCTAGCTACTGACCTTTTGTCAACAGTAGTCAGACAAAAAGCCCCTTTGTTATTTAATTATATTGCCTCTAATTGTAATAAGTAATATTTAAATTATTCTTTACATTTTGATTAATAGAATTTTACTTTCTTTGATCAAGAAGCCGATTTCTTTGAGGAGCATATTCCGTTACGTTTGAACTTATTTCATTACGTTTTCACCATATTACGAAATTTCATGTCCACATACACATGTTCCACATGTTCACATATTACGTCCACAAACACATGACGTCTATATCATTGTGTTTATACATCTCTCAATTAGATTAATAAATACAAAGTCCCGTAATAAGCATTTAAGTTCAGTTCTAACCGGAATAAATACTCTCTAAAACACATTTTATAGAGAATCTCTTACATATTAATCATACAAATAGATTTTTGTGAACGTAATAACCTAAACCAAAATTATAACCAGGAGTACGAAAATAAATGTAATAATTAGCCTACTACATTCAGAAAACTAATTTTAGAATGTCAAAACTACATTTTAAAATGACACAACACGGATTAGCCTTTTCAAAAGCAAAACTCTCCCGAGTATTTTATTCAGGATGCAAACAATCCGCATTAATTAGAGCGGTTTCGCTGTACAAGTTGAACTTTAAGCCTTGTTGAACAGCGGAGCACTTTAAGCGCCAGTGAAGCAGATATTCGTACGCAAAGTCCGACTCATCTTTCCAAGTATCTCTTAATCAGGAGATCGGATCGCTGGACCGTGCGCTGGGCAACTTCGCTCTCCCGCTGCCCGAGGCCGAACTACCAAAGGCTGGCTTCGTTGGTGTATGTTACATTTTGTATCCGCTAATCTCTGTTTGGCTATTTTGAACCGAATAATTGTTTTATAAATAATATAACTTATTTAAAAAGAATGTACTAATTACTTTATTGACATTTTTCATTGATTATTAAACATCTTATTTAATGGGAATGACTGAAGTTTAAAATCAAAATGAATTATATTAGCAGGCCTTGCAATGAATAAAACTTAAGCCAACAATTACGTCAACCTAAACTATACTTACATTTAAGATTTTCTTCAAACTCATGTTTGGCAACCACCCTGAAGTGGCAGAAAACAGATATTAGCTAAAAATAAAAGATTTTATTGATAAATATCTAAATCAAAAGTGGTACGACCGTGCTATTTTGCCTGAAAAATATTAAATCGTCCCGGTAATTTTTAAACACTCTGAATTTATTTCATTTATCTACATTCTTTTCAATATCATCAAAACTTCTTTTAAACATGATATAACAATTGTTTAATGTTAATGTTAACATAGTGTTAACTGAAAATGCGTAAGTTAATTGGGAAAGTCATAATCAGTAGCAACATAATGTAGAAACTTCAACTTAATGAATATATTATAAACCTAATCTATGGCCTCCAAATGCAATTTTAATAGGCAATCCATAGCTGAATTATTCTGATAGAGGTATGGAAATAACCGAACTTACATTCAGCCACAACATTACCTGTATTTCCCAAAGGATTGTGGAGAAAAACATAAATATAGATTACATTGCAATAATATCAGATAGCTTTTGGGAGTTTGGTACTTCGTGGGCCTGCATACTGCCCGTAGGGATTATAAAAACTTATATTTATTGGTAAATCATTTCTTGAACAGGTATAGGTATCATTTCTTAGTAAACTATTTTTCTTTTCCATTTCCTCAAAATATCTATTGACTTTATTAACCAACGTTGCATCTCTTAAAGCTTTATTTCTATTTAGGATACTTAGTAATTATCGATTTTCTGTTTATATAATCGTGATTATGCATTTTAAAGAACAAGTTATTGAAAATTCGTTAAAACTATACCAATTTGACTATTACATTTTTTTTTCTCATACGTCGAAGCATGTTTTTAACTAGCCTTAGTTTATATGTTTGACTGAATATTACGAAGGTTGATCTCATAAATTCAATTGCATACAATATAAGAGATTTGGAAAAGTATGTTATACAAGTGAAACGTTGATACTCTATAAATTAGTCTATTTCATATCAAAAGTGGAAATTCGATAATTGTTCAATCTCACACTTCAAACACAAAAGTCTCTAATATAAAGACCCCTTAAATAGCGTCTTAAACGATACTTTTCACTAAACAGCTGATGAAACAATGACAAATGTATGACTCGGGAAAAAAAACAATATAGTAAACATTACTTTTCTAAGGTAAACATTATTTCCCCATGATAAAAAAGTAATGATAAATTTTCACACGTGATAAAAACATAACGGACACAAAGGATATCAAAGTAGTGTCGCAAAATATTATTTACCACAAACGAATGATTTTTAAGCAACTTTAATAGAATGCATAATTAATTATTGATATCAATTTATCACAGTTTATTACGTTACAAGGAGACGAAGATCAAGCAAGGCTGGCGATGACCTCTCGATCGAGGACAGGAAAGACCAACTTCTCAAAGAGCAAAACGCCGGTCGATTTTACATCACGATCAGTAATTCAAACTTTTCCAATTTAAAACATCATTACTTTACTCGTCGATGCCTTAGATATACCCTGTTAGAGTAAGTCATTCGATCAAGTATATACAGCAAAACTTGAGTTAGTGTTTATTTTGTCTTACGACAGAATGAAATGTACTGAACCCCATATTTAATCAATATTAATGAAGATCATAATAAATATAAGTGTCCTTTTAAAAATTACAGTCTATTTCGATTAAATTTTCTTATTATGAAATTTAATATTATCAGTAAAGTAACCTTTCTTACCTTAACAAAAGAATGAGCAGCAATTTTTAATATTTTTTCAAATATCACCGATATGGATACGCCGTCAAAATAATCATTCTATAACTATTCACTAGATATCCTTTTAATATAATAATATATCATTCACTCATATCAATATTTTGTTAAAAGATAATCCAGATCAAGTCGCTTGTAAGCAAGGGTACCGTAGCTTAATCGCATAAATCAAAAATCAGTTTTAGTACTATTTTGAAGCTATTGAAAAATATTCTATATTGCGCAGACGATCCATATTTAAAAAATCCAGCCTCTCTCTTTTAGGTACCTTCGCAATTAATTGGTCAAACAAGATACGAGTCTGCAAACGTGAAGTAAATAAACATCAATGGTCCTAGACAGCTCTGGGACTGTTATATGCAAATAGAGAAGTCTAAAATGGGTAAAGTAATTAGAAGCTGTTATTACGCTGTCTTTAGGCTCTCCGGATTGACCAACTTCCTGTTCACCTTGGTCCCTCCTTGCCTCTCTGGGATCTTTGGATATCTAAGAGGGTCTGAGGCCTAGAGGAAGTTGTGGATCGTCCTAGGCTTTCCGTCCAGTAGGGAATGAGGAATCCTTACGTAACAAACGTAAAGCTTTTGCTCGTTTGGGGGGCGACTAACCTGGGTGACTTTCCTTTACAACGAGAGCCCCGAGGTCGAGGTCCTTGTCTGAGAATGCTTGTAGGGTTAGAGAATGAGTCGTCCTCGGAGCAGCCTGCATGATGGGTTGGAAATATATCTCTATGTTTCTTCCTTCAGGGGTGAAGCTGACTGACCATATGACAATCCTTTCCTTCCATTACCTGAACAATATATTTGGGAGGCGTACCTAGCTAGCAATTCTTGGGCTTTCATTCCTCCACCGTATAACAGTCTAACTTAAGCTGCAAAGGCTCAAACCACCTCCAGGTCGCCTGAGGAAGTTGAAGCTTATCTTTCGTCAGTTTCTTTATAAAAATATGAAGAAAAATCTAATTGCAGCTGCGCAATACGAGGTGAATGAAAAGTTTGTGTATGTGAGTGTTTGTGACTATGGGCGAATATATACGTGAGTTGCTTGTTGTATGTGTGTGAGCACGTGCTTGTATGTAAGGTTTGGATGAGTTATTGTAGAATTCTTTGGAATACGAAGCTACATTAATAGGATAGCTTGTTTAAACCTCATTTGTAGAAGTTCTTTTTCTGCTGAGCTCCTCACTATCATAATTTTCTTTTCTTTTTTTCTTCTAAAATTAATTAATCTTTTAGATAATATCTTTAGTTAATAAACCTATTTTCCCTACATTTCACGCGTCTTTTGTATTTCCTTGCTGATTTTTAACTCGTTCCTCATACACAGGCATTCCTTATGGGAAGAAAATTCCTATATGTTAAAATGAACTGCTATATTTTTTGGCAGAACTGATTTCATAGAATAAAGTAAATTTTAATTTCAATTTAAAAGACTGCAAGTCTAACATCAGTTGTAAAGCAATAACCAATAAAACAAAATGTTTGTAACTTTTATTAACATTTAATTAACATTAACATTGATATTGACGTTGACTTTGACATTGACATTGACGTTGACATTGACATTGACATTGACGTTGACGTTGACGTTGTCGTTGTCGTTGACGTTGACGTTGACATTTACATTATAATTGACATACACATTAACATTAACATTTACATTTACATTTACATTCTATTAACATTTCCTTATCATCCTCCCTCCTCTGTCACCAGTGCCGCCCGACATCCTGGACCACCCGACCAGCACGGACATGGTGGTGCGGGAGGGGAGCAGTGTGGCGCTCACCTGCGCCGCCTCCGGCTCCCCCCACCCCTCCATCGTCTGGCGCAGGGAGGCCGGCGAGCCCATCGTGCTCAACGACGGCTCCCAAGGTCAGTTAAATTGTGTTTTAGCGAATTTCCTTAAAGGAATAAGATATTACGGTAGTACTCATGGTAAGACCTAAGTCCGAGACCATGTTAAATTTTCATTTTGGGCCCCCAGAAGCAAAAAACACCATTCGTTTGAATTTATATATATATATATATATATATATAGTTCTACCCAGAACCCAATAACCGCTCTTTCTGGCTTCCAGAACCCAATAGGTGCTCTTGAAGAGCACTTAAGAAAGAGCACGTATTGGGGACTTCCAGAGCCCATTAACTGCTCTTTCCCCTCTCCCCCTCTACTGTTAACCAGTTCCCCTCACACGCTGCTCCCAATAGGTGCTCGCACTTTTTTCTATCTTGGAGGAGCAGGTTTTCAAGTAAGGGGATTTTCTCCCGCCCGCGGTTGTTTCTCTCTTCCCGCCAAAACTGTTCCCTGGGCCTGTTGGCATATCTTCTGCTACTACACATATTATCGGATCACTTCCGGGTCGCACACCCGGTAATATCTCGGGAACCGTTGGTCACTGGTACGCGATTGAAAGTACTTAATTTTTTTTATCTGAATCTAAAAATGTAATTTAAAAGCTTATTATTATAGTTTCCCCTATGAGACAATAACATTAACTTTCCGTACGGAAGGGCGTAACCAGAAGAATTCTAATTGTGTACTTGCATTAAAAAATTATAAAATGAATTACAAGGGTCCGATTTTTAATTGTTAACACACTAGAGTAAGACAAGTTATTTTATTTTGGTGTCAAAGGACAAATCAACTAATGATGTACTGTACGTTTTAATTTTGATGCAAATTTATAACCTGTAAGTTAAATTTACACTTATTATGAAAATCAAATTACTTCTCCATAAAATATTATTCCATTTAAAACAGCAATGTTGCCTACATAGAGTACACGTGTCAAGAGGTTAATTATTTTTATTATTAAAACATATTAATCTTATTTGAGAAAATTGTGCAAACAAACATTGAAGTATACAACAGAAAAGTTATCAGTCAAGAGTTATTTTCATTTTCGGGCACATAACGTTTTGAAGAAAAGCTTTAAAGTTGATAGGTAACCCCAAAACAATAGTAATTTGACTTGAGGGCTGTTAAAAATACCTACTTTTATTATTTTGGTTTAACCTGAACGGGACAAAGTTTTCTTAATAAAAAGTTCAAATAATTAGGTAATTTTGCATTTTTATAACCTTCAGTCCCTTCTTCCCACCATCACCAAGCCTTATTCAGTTGAATTGATCATTTAGTTAAAGATACCTAACATTAATTTTATTCATGACATGTTTAAACAAATTTTAAGTCTGTAAAAAATAGGATAAGCTATAACTCCTAATATTAGCCCCATTAATATGTGATAGCTTGTACGTAACTAATAGTTCTTGACTTTTTGATATTCAATAAAAAAATTAAATTTTGCACCGAAAGTTTAAACTAGGTGCCATTTCCCAAGGGGCCCGGCGCGGCGCGGCACCGCTCCGGCGCCGCGGCGCAGTGGTACTGTAGGTCGTGTGTCGACGAGACTGCACGCGCCCCAACCGTCGCGTCGCGTCATGTCAGCATTCACCGAGAGATTGCTCCATTCTGAAAACTGATATAAATTGAATGGAAAAACTCTCAAGTAGTTTTTATGTCGGTGCATTTTTTATTATTCACAAATCGTGTTAAAAATAGCTAATACGTACTGCGAAGCGATCTTTAAATTTTATAATTGGAATAGGATAGAAAAGTCCACATAAAATAAACGTCATAGTGATCACCATTTTTAAAAACGGCTCTAAGCCACATAAAATTTATCATTGATAGAAATAACAACAGGATAAACGTTATTAGTGAAATCAGATGATTTTCTATATTGAGTACAATTGGTACAATGTTAAAAAATACCGTTTGACGTTTACCGTATTGCTTGACCGAAGATGGCAAAACTAGGCACATTTCTGAAAACATTGTACTACAGTCCCGCTGTTTGTCAAACGCTGTATTTACCAAAATCATATGTTTAAAGTACCATATGACACGGTTAGTAGCGTAGTAGCCGTAGCCGGAGATACAGGGTGTTTTTTTTAACGCAACCCAAAACTTTATTTTATCAATGAAGGATTATTTCTCCCCAAGATCCCCGGATCTGACCTCACTATATTATTTTCTTTGGGGATACATAAAAAGTAAGACATACGAAAACAATTCACATGATATTCAGCACCTTAAAACAAACATAACAAATATAATGCTATAGAAATTCAAAGAGGTACCTAGCAACACGTGTTCGGGAATTTGATGGAGAGAGTGTAACTGTATACAAACGCTAGTAGCGGATTGTTTGAGCACATAATGTTAACTAAATGTGATCAAACTTAAATAGTAGGTTGTGTAAAATGTAAAGATCCATAAAACAATACTCATTTCATATTTATATGTGCATTATTCAATCTTAAAAATGGGTTGCGTTAAAAAAAACACCCTGTATAATGCGGGAACTGTATTTAATTTGATATTTTTAAGTTGTGAAATGTGCGCGGGGCTATTCTCACTTTCTTACTACGAGACTCTTAGTTATAGTTAAAAAAACGACAAGTCAAGTAAGTATTAACTGCCCAAATTTCATATGTACTATCAACGTTGTTTACCATTAACTTCAATTCGAAATGTGTTGCACTTTCTCCCACTAAATCTTAAGTAACTTTGAATTAATTGCTTAATATCGCATCTGCACAGCGAAATATCCCCCCTTACTCCTAAAAAGAAAATTAGATTACATTAAATACAAATAATCTGGTGATCCACCTTAAATACAGGACTTCCTCAACGGATTCTTTTGTATTTTCACCCATACGGCACGATACCATTTACTAGGGGCGAAGCCACGGGTACCGTCTATAATTACGTGTGTTTCTTAATAAAATTAAATTGCACCTCAAAAGGGGTCCCTACTTACGCCAAAATATACCCAAAACAAGCTCCACGCAGTGTCATTCAGCGCCCACAGTTTTCATGGTAAAATTTAATTCAATATTTCAAAGTTAAGGAGTTGTACAATGCAAATCCATGATCATTCATGTCGTTATTCTGGAGATTCATTCGGTTGAAGTTAACCAATTTTAACGCCATCCACTTTCAAATGAGTGAACATAAAGTATTTTTGAGAAGCAATTTACACTCTATAATTATTTTAAGAGAAACTCATTCATAGTGCACAAATTATATATATTTTATAAAACACTGAAAATGGACTACTCAGTGTAAACAACAACAATAATAATAATAATTTATACCACATGATTCTAAAACATGTGCTATATTAAACATCTCCCTCTTGAGCTTCTTATCTTACACTTTCTCTCCTCTTTATACAATTTTCATTTCTTATTTTTATCCCCTTGTCTTTGATTTCGACTAGATATGACCTTGGCTGTTTGAGCTTTTGTACAATGAAAACTCATTCATAGTGAACAAATTATGTATTTTATAAAACACTGAAAATGGACTACTGAATGTAAACAACAACACCAATAATAATAATAATTTAAATCACATGATTCTAAAACATGTGCAATATTAAACACTCTACAACTATTTATCTTAAAAAAAGTATGTCCAAAAAGATTTTATTGTAATAATTGATTCAAGACGCTAAATGACACCATGTTTACCCTTGCACCGCCTTGCGCGGCAAAAACTGCGCAAATGTATCATCGGCTCCTATAAAGACGCAGGTTTCAAAGTCGCCGTTAGTTTAGCATAAAAACGAAAACTGCTGTAGGTAGGGAACCCCCTTAAACGACTTTATAATTTAGTTACTATAAATTAAATACGTTTTCCTTGTTGCTTTTGTCCCAGGGAACTTAAATTCCCCTTGCACTATATGTTACCGAGAAACTTGCTCAAATTTAATTGTAATTGATTGCAGTTCTTGTCGATGACACGTAAATTAATTACATGATCCCTTCTGCCTGTTATTATATAATTAAAGCGTTTAAGTGTGTTGTTAACACATACCAAGGTTACATGTATTCACAAATAATTGAGAATGTATTGAAACTTCAAATATTTCTCAAAATTTGCATTAACTTAAACTATACGCTTTTCAATTGAGTTTTCTAAGTTATTTGTTACTGTTGAGGTTGTAAACAAACTTTAATTTTTGATATAAAATAAAACGATAATATAAAATCGTAATCATAAACAATCTTTAAATTTAAACTTGTGATTAGTGACTGACTTAACCAACGACAGTTGACCAAATATGGTCAATACTATCAATTTTGAGGTTATAACATTAAACCAAAATTTAAAAGTCTAATTTTGTCTTCTTCAACTAATAAATCACCACTAAATTACATTTTACGGCTTTTTAGGTACTTTCTGTTTTGTTTTGCTTTCAGTCGGTAAACAAGCGGTAAATTATTATAAAACAAGTTTTGGGAACATTTTGAAATTTCAATCAAACTATTTATTTATGTTAATTCAATTAAGATTTAATGTTGTTTTTTTGTGCACAATAAACAGTCATTTAAGGATACTGTCTTGGTATCATATTCCAGTGCCCACGTTAAATGAGAAAGATTAAATAAACTAATCCTCCGGTAAAAAAGGATATTTTGTAGAATTAATTATTAATCATGATTTATACTTTTAACAGCATATATATTTCTCTTTCGTGTGACATCAATCAGAAAAACTACTTATTTTTTACCAGAGATGAAATGTCTGTGCCACTACTTACTAATTAAACTATTTATTTATGTTTTATTGAATGCATTCTTTAAAAAAATTACAAGCGTGATAGTTGGTTTACTAAAAGATGTTCAATGAGTTTTTTTTTTTGTATTAACTACAGTAATATTCCACTCCTAAGAGCTCCGCATATCCCGATATGCTAGTCACCACTGTAATAATACGTTTAATAGCCAATTTCACCACCACGCCTACTTCCTGGAAATCTTTTAACAATTTAAATTTGCTTTTATCATTTATTCTAAGTTATACTTTTATTATACTTTTATTACTTTAATTATTAAGTTATACTTTAACTGTATTTGTAGATATTTATTTAAGAAAAAAATCACATGAAATCAATTATAAATTGAGCTCTACCCTAACTGGGGGCCTCACGGCGCGCGAGACGGAAGCGTGTGCAGCTGTGCGTTGGGAGCCTTCTTATCAACAATGAATGTCAGATAAGAGAAGCCCGCCACTTTTTACTAGACAGACTGTCCCTTCTGTCTGACGTAAAACCATAGAGTGATTTTTTGGGTAAAAAGAAACCTCTGAAATCATTATGGACCCACCTGACTTTATCTCCCTAAATTATTAAGGTGACCAGACGTTCCATTTTAAAGGGAGAGTCCCGTAATTTACCGAAGTTTCCCGTTGTCCCGACAAACGCTTTCGGGACGCCCACTTGTCCCATTTTGGCGTTATTTGTTCAAAGGTACAGTTAAAAGTAACTTTTCAACTTAAAACGCTCTTAAATTAAATTTTCTTAAGTTCTTTCGTAAATTGATTTTTGATAATTTTTCGATTTAAGTTGATTGTTTAAAATTATTATGATGAAGAAAATACTATTATATTGGAATACATTTTGGTTAATAACATTTTACAATCGTTTAATAACCTAACCTAGTAGTAATGCACAGTTGTCAATTTTAAAATTTGTACGAAAGTCTATCTACCACAAGTTATGAAACAGTTAAGTAAATAATTCAATTGTAGATATCAACAGGAATATTGCATGAATGTACTTTCAGAAAGTGTCTAAAAACCCACCAAAATATTCCTAAATTTTCAAAGTTTCCGGGGAAGACCTCCAATTCTCCTCTCTTTATGGGTGTATCCTATACCCCACACCCCCTGAGATCAGCGCCCTGTTTTAGCTCTTCCAAAATATGGTCACCTACATACATGTCCGTTCGTGTTTGTACTATTTTATAATTGTTTTATAATTTGATGGTAGGCTCATAAAATCAGGCCGATTGTGTATGCGATGAATGCGTTGTATTCTTTGGTATATTTTAGCAAGGGAAATAATCATGCCATAAAATCATTGTTTTTTCCTTTACTAAGCTATGTCAAAAAATTAGCCGTGTTTCTAGTTTCTAGTCTAGCTTTAATTAAACAAATTTAGAATAGAATTAGTTGAATACGTTCAGTTCTACAGGCCTAAAACAAAATACTTGAATCTCTAGGACATAAATTATTCAGCTTATTCGACTCAAATAACCATGTTATTAAATATTTTGATTAGGATTTTTGCGGACATTTGCCATCACTGATTAGTAAAAAACAAGTTTCACCAGTAGTGAAACTTGTTTTTTACTAATCAGTGATGGCAAATGTCCGCAAAAATCCTAATCAAAATATAAAATCACCATCACCAACAATGAATTTCAAACAAAGCATGTTATTAAGTTCGGCGATTGACTTAAGAGTCAATCGCCTGTTTGAGAGTTTTTGGAATTAAATATTTTCATTACTTTACACCAACGTGATTCAATAGTTTATCAAACATAAAGTTTTTGATATTTATTGTAATTGACTATATTTTTTAACTATCATCTACCTCAATTTGAATGTCATATGAAGGAACGAATAACTGGTCGTCTTATAAACAGTCAATCGACCAAACAGTTCAATCGTCTTATAAACAGTTTATATTACTCAGTAGTATTTACATATTATTCGTAAAAATGTTTGAGGAAAGTATAAATTATTGTAACCTTGTTCCAAATATTTGCAACATTTTCTGCCCTGAAATAATTGTAAATGCAGATTAAAATATGTTATGGATACTAAACTTTCAAGATATATTAATCAATCACTTTGCCGATCATAATGTTACAAAAAATGAGTGATATTGTTCTTATTACAAAATATTATTCAATTTTAAGGAAATAGTGACATTTAAAATTGGATACTAGGATGTAATTTTTTTTTATATTTTACAAAATTATACTCGTATTATCAACGGGAATTAAATATAAGCTGTTACGAAGTTAAGTGTTTTATAAGTTCTGCTTTACACATTAAGTTTATTAATATATTACTAATAGTTTAATAATATATTATAGCATAGTATAACAATGTCTATGTGTCACTTCGTGACTTAATAAAAACTACACAATGAAATAGGTCATAGTTTTATGATAGTAATAATATTAATGATAAATATATTTTTTATTTTCAAACAAAGTAAAACCCTTTAAAAAACGCAGAAAATCGACGTTTAATGATTGTTTATTAGTTACTTTTTAGAGGAATGTAGTGGCAGCACTGCATCAGTAGCAAATGTTTGTTCTGTTTGTTATAGGTTAGGTTTGAAGGATTGAGAAACGTATGTTTATGCAAGGACTACGTTATGATTGAAAGTATGATTTTTTCTGCGTAGTATAATGAAAAATATCATACATTACACGACCGGGAAGTTCTGCAGCCTAGTAACTTTATATACCGGGTGTCTCACCTAAAGTGAACCAATAGCTAAATTTTTTATTATAAATCTGACAAAGAACTTCTTATGGGGCACTTGCCTTAATTTTTAACGCTGCCTTTTTGGAGTTACTTCGAAAATTATAAATATGGCCTCCATTTTCCAATATGGCACACAACTTTGATTTTTCTTATGGAACACCCTATATTTTAAAGCGTTTTTGGATTCTACGCTTAATTTTAGGAACTTTTTATTCTTTATAATTTTTTCCTAAACCCAATGGTTAAGGAGGTATGAACAGTTAAAGTAAGATTTTTTCCCATTTAAAATGCATTGGGAAATTGTTGGTAGTCTGTATATCGAAAACGGTTGGATTTAATAAAAGATACAAAAGAATAAAAGTGCCTAAAAATGTCAGTTTAGTTGAGGTTTAACCCGTTGACTCCCAAGTTTTTAATTTATTTTTCAAGTTTTAATTGAAATGTTTTTATTTTGTCTGTATTTGCTCTAATTTTTTGATTATGACCTTTCTCATTGTCCATATGTATTGACCATAAGCTGAATTATATAATAAAAAATAAAAAACGTGTCCTCCTCCTCTATACAAGGGTAAAAAGAAGCAAAACTGGTGTTCACTGCAAATGGTAAAAAGTAGAAACTTGATACTCCTCACCAAAATAGGTCCTAGTAGTCAGCATATAAGTACCAAGTTTGAAGTTGATATCTTTTGTAGTTCCAAAGTTATGCAAAATCATGTTAAAAACACATACAGACCGACAGACGGATAACCGAGCATTTTAGGACCCATGTTTAAAGAACTTTTTTCTTAGTTTTGATATAAGTAACCATATCCCGAAGTCCTGAAGGGTTTTTTATCAACACCCTGTATATTTACCTAAAACTTCAAACGAATGGTGTTTTTTGCTTTTGGGGGCCCCAAAACTAAAAGTTATCATGGTCTCGGGCTTAGGTCTTACCATGAGACCTACGGTAATAGCTTCTTCCCTATGGGGGAAATTCCCTAATAAATGTGTACTAAAAATAATTGTTTAACAAAAACTTTTTATGCTTATTTCGATAAGGAAGTGCGTGTAGTGTCTATTTATATTTTATATTAAACATCTCTCTGGGTGCTGCACTTCTTAGCAGGGAAACGTTTTAAAAACAAGTAACAATTTAAAGACTTCGAACTTATGGTAACTTAGTATCAGAACACTTGTATGTGAATAATAAATTCAGAATTTCTGAAGTTCGTATATTTCACCTGCTTGAACAGTGTATATGTATAGTACATTCTACTCTTAGCAGCTTTGACGGGAGGATATCCACTTTCATTTTTCATTATGTTTTTTGTAATAGTTTTGTTTAAGAAACACAAACAAAACAAGGTATCACTTCGTATTTATCATAAGCTTAAAATAAACTGACTGATGTCTGGGGTCTCAAAATAGGAGTAGTTAAAAACTATTTTGGTCGTTTTGAGTGTTGGATGGTTCTTTTTAAAAGGCAAATGAAAGTGCAATTTTGATGATTTGGTGTTTAGCGTATCTTCATACCTCTGTTAAAGAGATTTTTTAAAGTAATGAAGCTGCATGTTTTTTAAACACAACGTCGTCACGTGGTTCTCTTGCCTACCTGGAAGTCAGTAAATTTTTTAAAATTAATTTACTTCGATTTTTGGTCTGCATTATAAGTATATGTTTGGCAAATACCATAAGATATAAGTTTCTACAAACGCCTGGAATACCTGTTGTACGAGGAGGTGCATTTAAAAATTTAGTAGACGTCTTATAAACGGCTAATCTATGTTTGAAGTTAACAGTGTAATGATTAAACACCGATATATCCTGGGTGATAAAGGCCCTGCATTCTGTGGTGAAATCATGATACTTTTTCAAATCTTAACTATCTGTTTTGTTATGAGCAAATGTGAATTAGGAAAAATTTACAGGATTTACAACACGTGGCAGCACATTCGCTGAAATGTCAAAAGCCTCCTGGACGAAAGCTTTTTATGGGATATTTTCCAAACCCAAAAAAGGCACATCTAGAGAGTAGGCCTAATAGCTTTATTTTGAAACCAATTATAAACAAAAAATAAGCTTCTAGGAGATATACTGTAAAAAAAAAATTATCTAATATAATAGCAGCTTGCGTCACTATAAGAGACTTAAAAACAGCTAGTAAAATTGGCTTTAATTTTATTTTGATATTTATTTTCGCAGCATAAAACATGTTTCAAATGAGTAAGTGTATGTTTATCAATTTTCTAGATAAATTCATTGTATTTCTGGAATAAAATTACCAATGGCTGAACTTCCCATCAGGTAAAACTTTAAAATCAACCTATTACCCTAGACGTAAAGTTTCAATATGCATAAGAAATTCCGCACAGAATTTCTGAAGGGCATTTATTTCATCTGATTTAAAAGTATCCATGTATCCATGTAGGGCCTATACGTTCTTCACTTAGCAGCTTTTTGATAGTACAGCCATTTTCATTTTGCACACTTGGGTTTACATGGATAATCATTGTTTATCACCTCCTCATACCTCTATCTTTTATTTATATTGCCTAATTTTAAGTAATGAATCTGTATGTTATTTCTTCTCAAAACTGACGTTCTTGCATTCTTGCATTAATTTTCATTAGGTCTAAAAAACGAAAAGAAGATGCGCAAACCACTGATCGACATAAACTGATCTCTAATTAACATTTAGAAAATAGTCATTCGTCATAAAAATGTGAATTGCTCAACACTCATAACTGCCGAGAAATTATATTTTCAAATTGACCGTGTTTTTCACTTAAATATATGTTTGGTAAATTAATACTCAAGCATATGTCATAACTTTCTACGAAATGCGTGTGAAAGCGTATGCGTTTGCATGCATACGCATTCGAGGAAAAAAGGTATATTGGTATAGGTTAGGTGTATTGGTACTGGTGGATTAAAAATAAAGTAAAATTAGTATGCTTATTGAAAACACTTAATATAATTCATATTCCATATATGTATTCAGAGTTTACAGTTATTATGATTTTTTAAATCTTGATTTTTTTCGATGAATCTTCAACTAATATTGATGTTTTAAAATTCTCAATTCTGAAATATGCATTATAGTCTGCCCGAAAATCAGAACCCCAGAGCACCCTCTAAGTTACTTATAAGTTTTTCTTGTTAGAGAGGAAATGCAGGAAATAAAATATGATTACAGAGTGTTTGTCTTGGTTCCAAAGGGATACCTATTTTCCCTTATGTAAGAGTGTTTTATTTTCGTTGTGTTATATTAATGAAATCAAAATCCTAAGGCGAATGAATATTAACGAACTTTTGCTGGCCCTGCATTCTGTGGTATGACTTAACAACTAATTTAAATCTTGACCATGAGTTTTGTTTGAAACAAATATCAGTTAGAAAAGTTCACTTATTTTACAACAGAGGCATATTCACTGGAATTTCAAAAGCCTCCTATTCGAACAAAAGCAACCTCTGTTAAAACTACTCTTTCAATTCTTGACCACCTGTTTTGTTATAAACAAATGTGAATTGGAAAAAACTCACAGGTTTTACAACAGGTAGAAAAGGTATATCTAGTACCATACGCTGAAATTTCAAAAAGTCTCATACACGAAGACTTATAAAATATTTTCTAAATCCGCAAAAGGCACGTCTAGAAGAGTAGGATGGTTTTAATTTTATAAGGTTCAAGTGATCGTTCTGATCATTCAAAATTACGGATCTTCCTAATTAATATAGAAATGCTTTGATTTGTTATAACCAGTATGTTGTATGTGTTCATTTGAGCCATTAATATGTTTGAATAGGAGGGTTGCGCTGCTAACTTCATGCCTACAAATAACACAATAAGTAAATCAATCAACGATTCATGACTTTGATTTTTATTCTATACATTTTGGACCCAAAATGCTAATTATTATAGTAGCCGCTTACATATTAGCCATTGATCATGCAGTTTGTCTACGTTTAATATGAATTACGACCTTCAAATCGTAGTTAAAATTTTCACTTTGGTTGACGGATCTACGATTCTAATCTTGTTACTATAAACTATCCGAACCAACTAAGCTAAAGAGAGTAACAACCATTCTCTTGGATAGTTTATACTAGTTTATACTACTTTAAATTTAATGTTTCAGTATAAGAACCTTCAGTGAAATACCGGTAAAATATAATAATTTTCATCCAGTGATTCAGGATAAGGAAACGTTGCCCATTCCTGAGAAAGAAGATTCATTTTTCATTGATAGTGAAATCAACGTGCGCTGCCCTGTAGATTTTAAGTACGCAAATACAGTGTTTGGAGTTCCATTTCATGGTTAACAAAGGCGTTATAATTTGAAATTTATTTTTATTTGGAAATGATTTTCGATAATTAACATATATCGATGGAAGTTTCAATGAAATGTTGTTTTGCCATGCTTTGCCGAAAATTTAAATATTATTATCACCAATAATAATGATAATTAGTAATTTATATTGTAAATGCATTTTCTTTTGAACCCTATTATAAAACTGTAATGGAAAAAGGGAATATCGGATTGTGAAATAAACTGGACTCGTGCTGCTCAGCAGATTTTAAGTTATTGTTTATAGTCTGCTGATGATTAAATGTTAACTAAAATCAGCTTTTTCTTTGAACTTTTTTTAATATTAAATGTTAGGTGTTATGAACAATTACAAAACTTGAAGGTCGTCTAGGGATGCTCCCTTTAGTATAACCTTCATAAATGTTATTTTCTGAAAAATTTTACTTAGAACTCTTTCTAACGACTCTTATATTAATTATTGAAATCAGTTCTGAACTGTAGGAGAAGTCGTGATAACACAAACCCCTTATTAGGGAATAAATAAGTTTCTATTTATATATCTTTGCCTTTGCTAGTGACTGACTATTTCAGCTATGCCTTCGTGTCTGTTATTTGCAGAATCTGAAGGTTAGTCTTGTATACTGGCCTACTTTTCATTACATTTGAATACTTAATATTGTTTTCGATTTTTATGGTACTTGTTAAAAGTGATATACGAAATACTTTATAGAACTACTCTTTATCACCAAGAGAATGGAAATTGTGAATTGCATATTGCGTCTGATAGCTGTAAATAATTCATTTAAACTTAAATAAATAAGAGTATAAATATTACGTCTCGAGCACTTTAAACCAAAAGTAATTTAAACTCTAAAATGTATATCAATGATTGTAAGAGTATTGTCATTACTTTTAATGTTGTGAGTTTTGGTTTGTTCAATGTCCTCTATTACAATTTTATTATTATCTATATCATGCTCAAAATCTTATAGGGAAGTAGAACTGGCGCCAAATCTTAAGGCCCACGCCGTCCATAAGACAAATCCTTTGTTTGAAATTCATTGTTGGTGATTGTGATTTTATATTTTGATTAGGATTTTTCGGACATTTGCCATCACTGATTAGTAAAATCAAGTTTCATGACGTTTCGGGATCTGGAGACACACACGTTGAGGTCTGGAGATGTTTCGGGGTCTGGTTTGGGGACGTTTCGGGCGTCGTTTCTGAAGACGGGATCAGATTCCAGATCCCGAAACGTCGTGAAACTTGTTTTTTACTAATCAGTGATGGCAAATGTCCGCAAAAATCCGAATAAAAATATAAGACAAATGTTAATTTTAGCATTGGGCTTATGGACGGCTTGGGCCTTAAGATTTGGCGCCAGGTAATATATATGCATAATTACGTAAACACAATTTTTTAATAGAGATTTTGGGCGTTTGAAAAGTCACGGGATGATAAGAGAGGGCTTAAATCAAAGGTTTTGAAGTAAGGGACTCAAGAACATTACTGAATTTATTTCACTACGTCCGAAAACGTTAAATAACGTAGAATATAGCTACCATTTAAAAACTAGTGGGATCTAAAAACGCCTGCTATGTTAATACATTAACATAAAATACATAATACACATGATCACATAATACACATGTTAATACATTAAAACATGTGATACTGATGCTTTTTTAAAATCTTTTGCTAGATATTAACTAAAAGCAAAGTTAATATGATAGGTTTAAATGTTAGTTTACTATTAAGAAATTTTGAACTATAATAAGGAAGGATTGTTTTGCTTTATAATTACCCTAATCATTTTTAGGGACTTTTAAGCCTTTCAAGCCATTAGGTTGATTATATTTTGGCTACCTAGTTCTTAGTTTCGTGTTAGGTACTACTATTTCCCAATGAAAAATTGCTGTTGTTAATGTAACAAGTTTTTATGTAAGCTTTGCTCTATTTGTTTATTAATAGTGGACCTAGTGTTATTTAATTCTTTCAATTTTTAGTAATATTTCACTCTCATACCTGAGATATTCTAACCTCAGTTTCTAATCAAACGCAGGAAATGGCTAAATGACTGTAAACTGACATATTTATACTCCAAAATTGTTTGTTATCTTTAAGGCAGAAAGTTTTCGCAGCAATCACACGCCTTGTCTTATAGAAATTCAAAGCATAACCTGGTGGGCCGAGCCTTGTTTGGTAATTTTTAATTTTTACCTGTTTATCCCATTACTAACCCTTTGCCGACGTACTAACTAACTACCCTACCCATTACTAACTAAAACGAAACTGTGCCGACCTCTTTGTACATATTTTTAAGATATTACAATCATCAGACCACACGCTTAAAGAGCATTACTCTTGATATATGGCTGAGTTTTCAAACAGCTGCTATGGGTATTTAATTAATTTGTATTTCAGTTGTTTATTTTGCTGCCAACATGGCAAACCAAAAGGGCCACGTTACTTTCAAATTCACTTTCAAGTTATAAGATCTTTGATGGCAATGAGATCATTTTGGTACACGTTTTTGAGCCATAATTTCCAGCATTTAAAGGGAATGCTCCTACCGTTGTTGAGATAGTGCAATCACAAACAACCACTCAATCAAAGAAAACATTGTTCATATTTATAACGTTTTATGGAATTTCCATATTATGTTTAGGGATTTTTAAAGGACTTAATTGCACTATATTGAAAAAAAATTCATGTCAATCTGTGATAGGGTATGTGACATTTGAAATACATCTATACGCATATTATTGTTTTTACGTTTTTAATTATTTTCCAAATAACCAAAATATATTGTTCTGTGCAAAAAGCATTGATTCTAAAATAAATAAATACAGGGGAAAGGTGAGATAACTCAAAAAATTAGGTGGTCTACATGAGGTCGATATACATTTAAGTTATCCAACGTATACACCTTTTTTAAATTTTGGAAACATGTTCTGATTGAGAATTGTTTCCCTTCAAAATATTTTACAACAGTACCGAAGGTATAAGATCATAAACAGTTACTGAACAGTTGACCAGTAACTGACCAATAACCATTTAAGTAGAGGATTCAGGGGTGTCAGACTTATGATTTCATCAAAGGTTACGTGGGCTTTATACATAAAGACATAGATAACATGATAATACGTAATGTGACTAAGAATGTAACTATAAGGATAATAATTTATTAACTTTAAGAATTTATGCGTATAGTGGCTAAACTGGGTGTTATTTATACATTTAAGATAATAAAAACTCTTTAGATTATACTTTAAAACACAAAGTGTTGAAGGGTCGCCGAATCTCCTAGAAAGGTGTGATGCTAAGTTGGTCTTGAGTTGGTTTTAAAAAACCAAGTTAAGGTTAATGACTTTGAAGTAACTTTTTTCTTATCTGACTAACTATATGAATTTTAACATTCGTTATAGTGACAATGAATGCTCTGAGTATTGGCAATTAACGTGCTACATGTACTTGGCTAGCGGTGTAATTAAAGCAAAGAAAGGAAAGAAATTATTCTAATCATACATACGCTGCTCGCCAGGTACATTTGTTACCGCCAACAGAGCGTTGTTTTATAACTAATATAATCGGTCATAAAGTAAACAAACAGATTGTTCCAGAAGTTACAAACTTAACTTGGTAATTACTTTGATGTCACAGCTTTTTCAGCATTGGCTAACCTTCAAATTTGCGTTTTTGTTTGAGATATTAATGCTTTTGAAATCATCACATTGAAATAAACGTATTACCTACTTCAAGGTAATTTAGGGTTAAACGTTGATTTATTTTCCTTATTTTTATCGATGTTGGAAGTATGTGTGATGTTAAACGGTGTGCCTATCTGTCCTGTTCGATTGTCTCGGATAAAGTTAAAAACTATCGAACCGACTGGGCTGAAATGAAGTTTGCACAATGGTAGATCATGTGCTTATCATTTCAATTAAGGATGCCATATTGACCTCGGATCTGCACCATTGAACTTCTCTTGACGACCTCTTTGAGGAATTACTCAATTGGGGTTTAGATTTGGTTACTGTAACCCATTTACAAAGGAAGATGGGGTATGCATATTTAAACTAGTTTTCCCATCCCAAGTATTAAAATGGCTGCCATTCTGGTTGGTAGTGTATCAAACTGGGGGTTGCGTTTAGAAAATAGAAAACACACATAGGCTACCCTTCAAAATTAAGGGCTCTATAGGAGTGTACTTTTGAAAATTGGGGCCTACCCCTGAAAAAAACTATTTTGTCAATAATTTCCTCTTATTATTTAGGTCTAACCCCAAGCAGAAGTGCATTTAACTGAAGATTGCTTGCTGGTCGATATTAAAACACAGGTGCCTTGTTCCAGAACTGAGCATTTGTCTAAAAATGTAGATAGGTAATGACTTTCACAACATTGTTTGAATAAAATCCAATTATTTGTTTTTTTTTTTTGCTTATATTTGCCTGACACAAATATTCAGAGAACTGCATCAACTGGAAATCGTGTCAAACACCCTGATAAATAATTAATTATCAGGGTGTTATATGTAAAACATCCTGATAAATAATCATTTAGACCCTAACGTTTTTTGCAGATTGGGAAAAAATAATGGATTATAATTAAACTCTAAAAATTTTTATGTTTTGCATATTGACCTGACATATTTAGAACTAAAAAATAGCTGTCGTAAAAGTGGTGAAATGTGTAAAAAAAACGCTTGGAGTAATTCTGGACGAGGGCCTGACGCTACAGAGCGGGCTGGAAGGGTTTGGATAGGTTAAGTCAAATGACATGGCCCTGTCTGCTCGTAAGACTAGTATTAATTTTAGAGTTGGGCTTATGGACGGCCTGGACCACGTAATTTGGATCGGGCTGTAGCAGCCTGCGCGGCAAAGAGACCGCTTTCAAGATTTGTTTATCATAGTGAGTGGACAGTTACTGTTGTAGTGTACGTTCAGGGCAACCCGCGTGACTGCTTCCACACAAACAATTTTGGCTATCACTCCGACATCGTAGGGCCTTAATAAAACAAATATAGCCATCTAATTAATATTTGTCAAATGCCAAACACCTGTAATTGCCCAGCCCAAACTATCTGTCCTAGAACCTTGAAATTTTGCATGTACGTTCCTTTTAGAGTCTAGGCATAGGCATCTTCTATGAACGGATTATTGAAAATTCAAAGTTTCAAGGTTTTTTTGCGGAGACGAAGTTTTTTAATGTTTTCCTAATTAAATGTTATGGACAATCTTCTTTTTACATATCCAACTTTATTCAATAAAGCAGAGGGTTATCAGCTGATTTATAATTTGATTCCATTCATAATGGATTTATGAATCCACGGTTCAGTTCAGTTCAGTTCATTTTTTCAGTTTTTCAGGTTTTCAGTTGTTCAGTTTTTTAGGTCATATGTACTATATAAAAGTTACATTTAGTTTAGATTTAATCCATATTATACTTCATTCAGTGAGAGTGTAAAGTAAAGCCACACCTCCTGCATCAGCTGTAATGTTGGCGGGCTGTGTCACATGAGTACCTGATGTAATAGCTACAAATCTCCAAAGAGCTTTAGTAAAACCTGGAGCTGGAACTGGATATCTGTTGACAAAGCCAATTATGGTTATGTTTGTTTGCAGTGAACGTAAAATGCACGTGAGCTTTACAATAAGTAAATAAATTGTTCATAAGACAAATTAATGCATCCACACAATGCTTTAATTATTATTCATATCATATAGTATTCATTCAATTGAAATCACAAAGGGGAATGGCTGTGAACCGTCCCTTGGAACATATGGACTGCCTGTTCTCTGATTGGTTATTTTCTATACAAATGTTATTTAAGGGGAGGGGCTATACTTTACACACTCATTGAATGAAGTATAGTTATATGGATTAGTTGTACGTTACATATTAGTTGTACGTTATATTTTTAATCATAAAAAGTGGAGCAGTCGTAATTTAGGTAGCGGGAGTTATACCTTTTCCCCTAGGGCGTCCTCAATGTATTGCAATCATGCTTTAGAATAGTTTCGCGAATTCCCAATTCTTTTTCATCTAATTTGACGGTGTCCCTGCTTTACACGGAAAAAGTAAGTGTTACAACCTGTGGTTGACCTTTAAAACTGTTGATAATCGCCCATATAAGTTGTAAGCTAAGTGAATCGAGTTTGGAACACTATCGATGGATATGCCACTGATCCGAACATTCAGATACATTGACAATTCTGACACGTATTGGCAATTCTGCGCAGAAGTACCTTAAAATTGACACATTTAACATTTAAATCGGTCCAGCCATTTTTGAGATGTGATTGTGAAAAGAAAAGCTACACTATCAAATGTTATATATAACTGTTATTTAAACCTACACAGCGCCACCAACACAAACTTTCCTGTACATTACATTTTGCTTGATATAAACCTTTTTTATTCGGTCACTGCGAATTCGTCATATGTCAAGGTTATACCATAATTTTTATTATTGTGAGCGAAGCCACGGGCAACTGCCAGTATACAGGGTTCGTTAAAAGTCTGGAATATACTGAATAACTTCTGTATTATTTACTATGATTAATGAAACTTTGTAGTTGTGTATCTGTCATAGATTGCAATAATTAGATGTATTTTACAATTTTTTGGCGTGACCAGGGGACGGCTTACAATGGAAGTCTTGTAATTCTTAAACGTAAGCATACAAGTTACACCTTATTTTCAGGTATTAATTAGTATAATATAACAGCGCAAACCGAGTCTTAAAAAATAATCCTGTCATAATTTACAGCTCCTCAATGATTTTAATATTTTAAGACAAAAATGTGAGGAAAGTGATGGAATAGCGGCAATAATTCCTAAATTATAGAGCATAATATCATAAAACTTTGAATTCGAGTATATTGTATGGATGTGACTAAATCTCAAATGAAGCACATTTGATTATGATAGGCCTAGGTATCTTCAATCTTTTCTAAATAGTCCTGATTTCATCAAATACTATATTTTTATTCCATGCCCCAATAAAGCATGTGGCTTGAAATTGTTTGAAGATAATAATTTGTCCTTAACTCTGGTAGATTTTTTACTGGACGAAAACTAACTCGTGTCATTAATGAATTACTTACATTTGTTTATTGCTTTATAAAAATTTGTTATTGTTTTGGTTTTATATCTCTGATGAAAGAAAAAAGAGCGTAAATTGTTGCCCAAATTTCGCTCTCACATAATGTTTCTACATCTAATCTTTACTCGACGAAAAATAGCATGTGATAACAGCTACATAATATGATGACAAATGTACAGTTCTGTTTTGTTATTCTATCTCCTTCAGGGCAACTCATAAGGCCAATGTTATTTTTTATTTATAATTCACTTTTCTGCTCGTCTTTTTAGACGACTATTTTAAACTTTAATGGGATTGTGCACATCTACAGAATAATCTAATTTTATCGGTGTTCTTAGATTTTTGCTACGTTGCACACAGGCTGAGAAAAAAGGAGGACAAAATTCTTATGGAAAAAATGCTTGTCTATTAATATGAAAATTATTATTTTATTATTTAGCAAGAGCTGTAGAAACAGTTAAATCTAAACACGTCTAAACTATCAGATTAAGGTACTGTATTATTTTAATACTAAATAGTTGTATTGTTGTGTTAACTGGACCGACGCGACGGTGACAGCGCCATCTGTGCGCGGTAAGGCAAACGCTTATCACTTGAGTTGTTTGTTTGGTTAGCAGGTTTATTGATGTTAGGGTCCTGGACCAATCGGTTTCGTATCAAACAATTTTGAAAGTAGCAAAGTAGGCTACCACTATAACAACGGGTTTTACACGAAAATTAAAACATCTTATATCCTATCACAATCAATGTATACAGAACCCTCTAGGTAGGGACATCCAATGTTAAATGTTTAGTTCCGCCGCGGAAAAGCAGAAGAGAAATTAGCGCTAAAAATGAATTTAAGGATGATGTTAAGGAAACCTCTTCTATGAAATACATTTTGATAATATTTGGTTGGTAGTACAAAAGTAATGTAAGTAGACGGATTTCACTAAAAAAAGACGATTCACAGATAGCTTTGGTAAATATTACTTTGAATTTGGTTCAAATTTCGGCCTTTTTGCATTCAAGCAACTTCCGTAAAATTATAATGTATGAGTTTTGTAGTTATTAGATAATCACTAGTTATAATATACATTACCGGTACTGAATGGAATTTGGGCGCATCTTGTTTCGTTTCTTAAAATGATTCCGTAAATTTGGAAAAAAATCAATGACCACCACTTTTTGACGGTTCAATGATTAAACTTCGAATTGGTCAATTATCAGTGACAAAACAGTGACATAAAAGTGTACATATATTTAATCGTGCAAATACATCGTTCAAGAGCGTTTCAGAATATGAGTGAAGGATGAGTAGGGGATTGTGGGATGAAATGGAAGCCTTGTCACATTTTTTCTATCGTAAAAACAAAGGCTAGCTGATTCATTTTGTTAGGATGATTATTTATCAGCCCAATAATCAATGGAAGCTGAGTCCAGACTCGAACCTTCGCAAAAATCTCTCAGGATCTTCTGGGTTTGATCTGGCATCCAAGATAGTAGCTATTTTTATGAATAATTACTCTAACATTCGACAGCGGCAAATACAATACAAAACCAACCTGTGTGTAGTGCATCCAATACACAATCAAAACATTTGCTCAGTAAATAATAATAGCAAAATAAAAGGTGTTTAGCCTACTCTCCAAAAAGTCCTAGAACCTTCTAGCCCTTTTAAGGGTTACAGATACAATAATCTTCATTTCATTACTTATGGAGCTTTTCTCTAATATATCTTGTTTATTAATTTTTCCGATTTTCAGTGTTAATAAAAAGGTTATTTTGGAAAGGAATATTTTATAAAAATACTGCGTATTAAGACTTCTAAATTGAATAGCTACGATAACTTAACATGTTAATGAATTAGTAATCGTCTGACTAGGACTATTTCAATTTATTAGTTGCCAGCACTGGGAGCATCTAATGGGCTGTGGGTCAAAATATATCATCGGCCACACAAGATTCCAGCGCTCATTAGGTGCTCGCGGCCGCGAGCACTTATCGTGCTGTGGGAGACAGCTATATATCAAGAGCACTTTATGGGTTCCCCGTGTATATATATATATATATATACACGGGGAACCCATACAGTGCTCCTGATATATAGCTGTCTCCCACAGCACGATAAGTGCTCGCGGCCGGGAGCACGTAATGAGCGCTGGAATCTCGTGTGGCCGCCGATATATTTTGACCCACAGCCCATAAGGTGCTCCCAGTGCTGGCAACTAATAAATTGAAATAGCCCTAGCTTCACGATCACTAATTCATTAATATAATGTTAAATTTATCGTAGCTATTAAATTCAGTCAAAATAAACAGTATTTTTACATAACTTTCCTTTCCAAAATTACTTTTTTTTAACACATAAAGTCGACGAAAATAATAAACAAGATAAAATAGCGAAATGCTTTCAAAGTAATTAAATGAAAATTACTATACCGGTAACCCTTAATTTCCAAGAATGTACATATCAAAAACCCAAAAAGTGTTAGAAGGTTCTAAAACTTTTTGGACACCGAGTAGGCTAAGCACCTTTTTTTTGCTGTAAGACCTCTTTGTTTTCATAATTTTTACTGAGTAAAATGTTCTGATTGCGAATTGGATTCACTACAAACAGATTGGTTTTGTATTATCTTTGCCGCTGTCGTGTATTAGTTTACTGCACTCTCTCGGGTGCCATCAGATCGATCGCGAAATATCCTGAGCCAATTTTGGCGAAGTTACGATTCTGGACTCAGCTGCCATTGGTTATTGGGCTGATAATTTACTATCCTGACAAAATAAATCAACTATGGTCTTTGTCATTGACAAGTCTTTCATCTAATCCATCCCACGATCCCACACTTATCCCTCATTCCCTCACTCATATTATGAAACACTGTTATTCAAGTTTTGGCTACTCATCACTTTAATTACTAATAAAAACAAGAAATTGTTTTAAATTGGTATATTTCGGCTTCTTTTTATCTGAAGCCATTTATTTACTATGGCTGAAGATGGCTTCAGATAAAAAGAAGCCGAAATATACCAATTTAAAACAATTTCTTGTTTTTATTAGTAATTAATGTGATGAGTAGCCAAAACTTGAATAACATTGAAACGACCATCACAAAAAACACATACCGTCAAGAATTATGAAACACTAGTAGGATGCCGAGAGACTAATGAGACGGAAATTTGAATTTGCACAATTAAATTAATGTCAACTTTTAGTAGGGTCATATAACTGATAATTAAACAACTTAAGTAATTATAATTCATTGAACCACTAAGAAATGGTGGTCAGTGATATTTTTCAAAATTTACGGAATAATTTTAGGAAACGAAACAAGATGCAAAATTCCAAATTCCAGTCCACCTTGGACGCTAACCTTGAGCTAGCAATACATAAATGGGCTCGTATGACGCATTGGAATCTTCTCTGCAATTAGTACAAATTTCCAAAACCAAAATGTTTCTAATATGTTTAATGTCGAGTGACCAAGTACCTACAAAATGAGTTTTGCCGGCAAGCTAAATTTACGTTTATCCTGTAATGTTTTAAAATTTCCAAAATGTTTCATAACTAAATAGTAGCTAACGTTTTACTCTTCGATTTTAAAAACATTTAATTCTATATATTACATAGAAATACTTGTAATCGTTGATTATTATTGAGGTTGGTCAATCAGAGGAGCATTGCCATTGTTGTCTAAAAATACAATTACCACCAAAATTACTGTTATGTAAATTTGAGTGTAATTATTTGTTGATTCGATGTAATATTGTAATGTACAAATTGATGAATAAAT
This sequence comes from Flexamia atlantica, assembly GCA_035578135.1. Lineage (NCBI taxonomy): Eukaryota > Metazoa > Arthropoda > Insecta > Hemiptera > Cicadellidae > Flexamia > Flexamia atlantica. Next base: position 6,523,751 of record JAQJVK010000026.1, on the reverse strand, counting down.
AAACGTCTTTGAATGCGACTTTGATTCCGATTTAAAATTAATTTTTACTGATGATTCTTAACCCTAAAACGACAAATGAGCTCTGTAAAGTGAAAAGGATAATTGAAAATAAGAAGTAAGGGAGTAATGTTAAAGTAACATGACACTACGTCCTTAACCGGTCATTCACTGGTGCGTCCGAAAATGCAACTTGAATTACATTTTCGGACCCTTATATAGGGTGTCCATAAAGTCTTGCCCCGGTGGCTTTTATGTAAGGAAACCATTGACACCATAAAAACGTATTGTTTGCTTTGAAGGTGATTTTAAACTAACTTTTTTTATTTAAGTTTGTAATTTTTAGTAGGATGACAACCCGCTTGTTAGAGTTTTATGTTTGAATTTTGTTTATCTTGCTTTTTATAGGACGCTAGATTGTACGTAGTGGCCTGACTAAATTGCCACCTCATTTACCACTAACTACTTTATTTCCGGAGTTCTGTCATAGACTGTTTTCTCTTCCCCACTATAGTCCATAGTTCTCCCCTAACAGTAGCCTCGCAACTTACGACCAGCTGGGTGCCGCGTCATCTCAGATAACAAATCCCGCCACATTGAATGGAAAGCATTTGGAGCTCCGTTGTTTGTAAACTGAAATGAATTATTTGAATTATTTCCGTTCATTGCGGAACGTTAACTTATTTTTGATTAAAGCTAAGGCCATCTTATTGAAGGTCGTTCTCCAGAGGCAACGGATATTGGCAAAACTATCATGAGGTAAGACAAATTTGGGAAAACCCAGGTTGAAGTATTTTATCAAATATTTTATCAAGGATTTGTAAAGCTGAGTTATTCTATCCAGTTTTATTACGACGCACGGTCCCGACCCCGACACAACGCGACGCAGCGAGTCAAGAACGTGCGTGATGAAACGCTGACCTAGTGATAAGGACCGAGTCAGTGGTGCCAGTGTAAACAAAACTCAAAAACATTATTTCTCCAACCAATCCACCGACTGAAGGCGATCCCAGGAAGATCTCACTTGAATATTCTTAAAAAATAATTGATTTTTAAAAATATTTGTTTTCTGAATGTGAGAATTCTTTTTTCTTCACAAATTTTTGTAAGGGTATTCCGGGTATTCCGCGGGGCCGGGGCCTCCCTGGGGCCCCTGGGAACCGGGGGCCTGGGGCAAACTGTCCCCGTTGCCCCCCCCCTCGTGGCGGCCCTGCGCAGTAATCATAATGCTAAATAATTTTCTGATCTGATCATCCATGTATTCATATAAGGATGACATGTTTTCTTTTTTAAATATTTCACTATAAACTGTAAATTCTTATATAAGCTCCCACCTTATCATCCAGGCATTAATTAATATCCAAAAAGCCGCTAGTCCCCAATTTAAAAAGGCATAAAAATCATCCCAAGTCAACTCACGTTTTAATAAAAATTTCAACCTTATCCCTGCTAAAACTGGACATCTACGCAAAAAATTATATGTATCTTCATTCTCTCCCAAGTTACATAAACTACAGAGATGATTTGGATTTGCTACTTAAGGCTTGTAATTCAAGTAAATTGCCTCTTCCCGCGCTTAAAAAATCCATTGCATCGCTCGCATCGGTATGCTATTGTTGAGATAAGAGCTGCCCCCCAATGTTAGTTCAAGGACACATACAGCCGGTGATAACGCGAGCCCGCCGCCGCCAAATAAATACGCCTGATGCTCGGCCGCCCCAGCCGCCGAAGTCAGCGACTCACTCATCCTCTCCGCACCACCCTCCAAGCTCACCTCGACCCCGTATGCGCGCCCCAGCACACAAAGTGCCAGGCGATGATCTTTCATAAAGATTATTTGCTTTCATAAAGTGCCAGGCGATGATCTTCTGAAAAACAGAGAATTCTAATGAAATAATTTAAATTTGCGCGCGAAGTAAAGGAAAATTGATTTACACCGATCTCTTTTAAACAAGACGTAATTGGGTGCATTAATGGACAGATTGAATAGTTTTTTCGCAAAAAGGCGCAAAACTCCTTAATTATGTCGCTTCTGCGATAACCCCATACCTGACTAACATAACACAACAAAGATTTAATAACGGCATAAAAACAGCTTAATTTTAAAAGTTAGGTTGAGTCCACTACTTCCAAAAAATCTACGCTAAGTTGTATTTATTGTCATTTTTACACTAATACATTTCCCAAGTTAATTTTCATTTAAATTCCACGCCTAAATGACACTACCCTTACAAGATTGTGTATTAACAATTACAATTCTATTTTCTTTGAAAACCCACTTTTCATTATCTCTTAATCTCCATCCATTCTTGAAAACTACAACTTTCAACTTATCCAAATTAAGTTTTTAACTCCATATATCGCAGAATTATTCCAAGTTGTTTATTATAAAATGCAAACTCGCTGATGTTGGAGCTAACAACACTCCGTCTTCAGCATACAGCAACATAGTACCTTTGTCCGTCTAAAGATACACCCACCAAAGAAATTTTCTTCCATATCAATTATAAATAAACAAAATAATGAAGGCGAGCATAAAATACATTCCTGTCTGAGGCCGGTCTTACTAGTAGTTTCAAATGTTTCCATGACACTACCCTTACACCACACCCCCCGCAGGGCCGGCCCTAGCTGTTGCGGGGCCCTGGGCCGATCTGAGTTGCGGGGCCTTGTGTAGCTGTTGTGTAGGCGAGTGCGTAAGGTGTAGGCCTACAGTGCTTCAGCCTACATTCCAGTGGTTTGTGTTATTTTTTATTTTTTTTATAATTAATCTAATAACTAAATAATATAAATCTAAAATTATATAGAAAAAAATACTGGCATACATTGTTATCTGGCACTATTGGCTGCCTTGTTTAACTGTGACGTAAAAAGAACAAACAAAAGTACTGTAGGGACCTCATTCTCGGCCCTTGTTGCGAAATGTACTATTACAATATTCTATAATATTGTACAAAAACAATTTTATTGATTACAAAATCAGTCCTATTGTCATATTTAGTGGGAAATTAAAGGAGACTGCTTGTTTGCATGATAATTTGTTTATTTAAATCCAATAATAATAGGCAGCAACTCTTCTTGCCTTTCTTTCAGCAAGCTCGTATACATACGGGGTCATAAGTCTATATGTAAACATTATCGTTCTCAGTACTGTTTTATTAGTTTTAAACGTGAAAAACAACGTTCTGCACTTGCTACAGTTCAGTTAGGAACAGTACGGAAATTGCGTAGTGTTTCCGTTAATATCGATTGAATCTTGACATTATTGCATATTCTTCTTCAGCTCGCTCTCCCTGCTGACAGTTTGAGACCCGTCGTGACCTATTTCCTTAAAAAATATTTTTTGTTTTTACGATTTTTCATTATTTTCCAATGTTTTCTGACAGTAAGAACTATCATTTCCAGAAATAGAGCATTTTTTCCAATGTATTTACAAAATTTACTTGGTGACAATGAATTGTTTAATCTAAATCATTTAGCGCAATCGTGTATTGTATCTAGATTTTTTTGAACGAGCATTAAATTAAGTTCTTTAAAATCAGCGCGCACATCGTACTGATAGTGAAATCAACACAGACAGACTACAACATGCGCCGCAGCAGACGACTGAAGTTGTTTCCCGAGATTTCCACAGCCCGTCTCCTACCAAAGTGCTAAGAAAGGATCCACCATTGCCAATCCAATTATATTCGTATATCTGAATTCGCACTTGTCGTGTTATCAACGTTTTGATACAGATCCATCATTTTAATTTCATCATGAAGATTTCTCATGCGGGATTCTTGAAAGCGCGGGGCCCCCAAAGGCGTGGGGCCCTGGGCAGCTGCCCCGCCTGCCCCTGCCTGGGGCCGGCCCTGCACCCCCGCCTCCGTGCGTCGTACAGCACTTGCAGTGCCGCCAACATGCGCGTCGACACTGTCCATACCCCCATAGTTGACGACTTAAAAACAATGTATTCAAAACATCAATTGTGTCAAAAGCCAATAAAAAGTATATAAAAAAACAGTACATTTAATTTTATTTAGTCGATAAGCGAAGTTTAGTCATACTTGGCACATTAAAGTTATTCTATGTGGAGTATCCCACGCAAAACCCTGCCTGATATTGAGTCAAAATACACCGAGAAGCTACTCATCCGCTCAACCTATGGTGCAATACGCTAGTGTATAATTTTGAAATGCAATTAATAAACGGCAACTCTGTAGTTTAAAACCAAATTTAAATTTACATTTTTGTGAAGCGGGAAATTGATAGGTTTTCCAAAACTCCCCGGTGCAACTCCGGCTTTAAATATATTGTCGTAAACATTTAGTTAAAAAGAAATTAAGGAGTTTGTTGCATTTTTATAAAACTCATTCGGGATCCCATAACTTAAAATGGTCTTTAATTCATGAAAAAGGAAACTCCCCAGCTGATATTTCATCCTGTACAAAAGGTTCAGCATGACTTATTGTACCCTATGAGACAGGAGGATTTATTAATGCCTGAAAGTGCTCATCCACTCACTAGCCTCTTATTTTCCCCATAGTTTTATGAACGAAACTACGGAGTCCGTTAATAGTACCCCACAACTTCTTGCCGCATCCTTTGAATGATTTATTCATTCCACAAAAATAATTCCTAAAAGCTAGTTTTTCCTGGTTACAAAATGACTTATTTTTTTAACATCTCTAAATACTACTGTAATCACCCTCTGCGGGGGTGATTTATAAGGGGGCAGTATAATATTTTACAGGGAAGTGCATTATTGTCTTAGGGGGCATCATGGCATCATGGCTTGAGGGAGTGCTCCATCGCGGTAGGGAGTTGGATGTGTACCCCCCCTTTTACCGTTTTATAATTAATTACCCTAACTATAAAAATTTACTTCAATCCCAACTGGGGCCTCTGGGCGAGTGAGCCAAACTGCTGCGTTATCTTTTTCAGATAAAAAGCCCGCCGATTTTATGCGTGAGTCATGTTTGATCAGCACTCGTCTCCTTACAGTGTGACCCTCTGACACTTTCTGATGGTGGATTTTTATAGACACTGATGAAATCTTCAATTGCAGAAAATATGAAATGAGAGATTAGGTAATCTTTTTCTGAAATTAGCTAAAAATCAGCTAGTATCTATTAAAGGTTTATAAAAGTATGGGATTTTATTTGTATAATAAAAATAGTAATTTATAGTTTCATCCGGGGTTTTATCATAATAAGCTATGGAAATCATTTTTATAAAGTTACTTCAAGAAAGTAGGCCAAAACTTCAAATACGTAATAACTGACCCAAATTCACACTTTTAACATAAGAAATGTTAAAACTGCTCAGATATTTGTAGTTAAACTCTAAAATGATAAACAGTATAAAGTAAATTAAGATTCATATCTTTTTAGGAACATTTTATGGTTTCATTACTTGAATTTTTTTAGTTATCAAGCTTTGGAAAGTAAAAGTTACCGCTATGAGCACAAAGTAAAATGTTAAACTCCATAAATATTATTTAATTAGACTATGTTTCGCGTTTGAAGATGGTTCCTCAAGTCGTTTTCAATTAATTAATTGATACTTGAAAAATACAAACACACCGACGCGACAGTCGGAAACTGAGGCGCAGGATACCCGCATGATTATGGTAGAAGAAAATAATTTTTCCTGTTGTAAGGAATGAGTCCACAAAAAGTCTTCAGCTAGTTTTGGAAAACCCTATATGATATCAACCAGAGAAAGATTTTAACGAAGTTACAGAGTGTATAAAAAATGTAAGTTTGAGACCAATCATAATATTAATTTTATTCCCAATTCCTATGTAATAATGTTTATAATTTGTACTTATTTTATAAATTGTCATAAAATAAGAACATAAAACCTTGGAGGATTTTATTTTTACTAATTTTTACTTAGCATACCTTTAAAGAAGTCTTTTTTGTCGCAACAGAAATATCAGCTGAAAGCATCGGTGAATAGTTGACGATTAATTGCGAAACGGCCTTTTGAAAGTGATATTGATAGCATATTTTAATTTTAGAGTTCAAATTATTGAGCTAGCAAATTTTTGTTGTACTTCGCCTAGATTTAAACTTTTCATTTGAATAGAATATCAGATTTGGCTCATGTCGTCTGTAAATTTTATGTTTTGTTTTGGGGACTATTTCTTTATTTACTAATCATATAAAAATGCCTTGCTTAAAATAAATGTAAATTGTAAGCATACTTTCTTGTAATTATTCTGGAAAGGTACACTTACAACTATGGATAAGAGTGCAATAAAATAACATTACTCTTGGTATCATTTACACTTTTGGGCCCTTCTTGCTTGATGATTACTGTATTTAAGAAAAGTACTAATTTATTTTTATGAAAGCTGATTGAACACTTGTGAGCTTGTCGAAAACTTACATTTGTATTTGATAATTTGGAATGTTGTCTTCAAACTTCACTTCCAAACATTATTAACTGAAATATCTGTGCAGTTGTAATCTATCAAAACTTTCTTTTTATTTACAATCTTTTATGAGCTGCTGATAAAGAATAGATTGTGAAAAGGAATTTCTTTAAATTATAACCTTTATGCCTTAAAGGTTATACACCTAACTCGGTAATCATAAATTTATTTCAATTTCAAATGAAGCCTCATGGCGAGTGACAAAGAAAACTAAAAACTCATCTGTATAATTAAATTACATATGTATAGTTTGTCATGCTTGGTGAAACTAAAAGTGCAATCGCATCCTTACTAATTAGACAATAAAATACAGGGTGTTTTTTTTAAAACGCAACCCATTTTTAAAATTGAATAATTCATATATAAATATGAAATAAGTATTGTTTTATGGTTCTTTACGTTTTATACAATCTATTATTTAAGTTTGATAACATTTAGTTCACCTTATATGCTCAAAAAATCCGCCAGAGGCATTTGTTTGAAGTTATGCTCTCTCCATCAAATTCCCGAACAAGGGTTGCTAGGTACCTGTTTGAATTTCTTGCATTACATTTGTTTTGTTTGTTTTGAGGTACTGAATATTATGTGACTTTTTTTAGGCCTTACTTTGTATGTATTCCCAAAGAACATAATAATATAGTGGGGTCAAATCCAGGGATCTTGGGGGGAAATAATCCTTCACCGATAAAATCAAGTTTTGGGTTGCGTTTTTAATGTGTGTGTCTTTAAGCACGATAACTCGCGTAAAATGGTCCGATCTGAATGAAATTTGCCACAGACATGTAAAGAGGTAATTATTCTACGAAAACAATTCAAAAGCTATTCATTACCTCAAAACAAACATAACAAATTTAATGCAAGAAATTTAAAGAGGCACATGGCATCACAGCAAATTCATATTCGGGGATTTGATTGAAAGAGCATAACTTTATACAAATGCCAATGGTGGACTGTTTGAGCACATAATGTGAACTAAATGTGTTCAAACTTAAATAATAGGTTGTATAAAATGTAAAGATCAATAAAACAATACTCATTACGCATTCATATGTGCATTATTAAATTTTAAAAATGGGTTGCGTTAAAAAAAAAACACCCTGTATTATTGATCCTCAGATGAAACTCTAAATATAAAAGCCAAGAACGGTTGATTCATTGATTGAGTGAGATTGACATGCCGAAAAAGGGTTTTAGTGCAGGACGGATTCTGGAATGTTAATTTAGCAGGCTGAAAGTTGGTGGAAAGGTCGCACATTAAGCTGGGATCATCATGCTAAAATTCCCAAAAAATCCCATTTGGGCAAAATGCTGCCATCTTGAAAAACCATTTCCGGTCCGTATTTCTCTAAAGTGTTTTTAATTACCACGAAAAAAGTGTAAATGGTTTTTTTGAGAAAATAATATTTCCAATAAAATTAGTATTAATAACAATAAATATTGATAATAACCGTTGATATTGTTAATTTTATAAAATGTTGTAATTCTAATACCCCTGCCTTAAGGAATACGTATACAATTTTATAAAAAATACAGTCCCAAGGGGGCGGAGCCATTTGTTCGCTATGAATAATAAATTATATTCCTAGAATCCTATTGAAAATTCCAATTATTTGACACTTCAATCATCAAAATTGGTTCACAAGAAAGATGTGGGGTAGGTCACAAATACTTCCTTCTAGCTATATTTTTACAAACTAGCAGCCCACGTTACTTCGTGACTTAAAAACAAATTGGAAAATAGGCTTTAGTTTCGTGTTGATTATGTATGGAGTTTTGCAGTGCGAAATACCTTTCAATGAGAAAGAGTGTGAATTTTTGTATTTTTTTAATTTTCTTAATTCTTTTTATTTAATTCTTTGGGTCATAGCTCTGGAATAAAATTACCAGTACTTGAACATCTCAACGGGGCAAACTTTTAAAAGTAACTTATTACTTTAGACTTGAAACTTCAATACGGGTAGGAAATTCCTCACAGAATTGCAGTTCATTTATTTAATCTGCTTTAAAAGTGTCTGTGTCTGTTTTACACTTTGAAATTTTGACAATACAACAAACGGGGACTTTTAGTATTTTTATTTGGGAGGTAAACTTAACATCTGTGCGAAGTTTCGATTTGGTCAGGATTTGTTAGGTCGATTCGTCTGTTTATGCCTGAAATTCTAGGACTAAGGGATTGTTTACGTGTTTTATTGGCTGACTATAAATTTTCTCCTTTTTTTGAAACTCGGTTGGCCTTCAAAACAAACTAGTAAAATGCTAATATTTAAAAAAACAGAGTGTTATTATTTTATGTCAACTGTCTTTAAATAAATTATCGGACAGCTTGTAGATTTCAGTATGGAGGTGGGAAATTTAAAATTGCCATGTTTTGTCATGAAACTGCTGAAAATAACCTTTTGTCATTCATCACATAAGTATTATGCATTCACATTATGACTCAGGTTCGATCCTAACCAGGGCCTCATGCAGCTGGGTGTCCACATAATCATCAAACACCAGATAAAGAAATCCCGCCTTTTTTAAGATCTTCTTGTACGTTCGCCACCAGACTTCCTTATAAGGGGTTTTGTGTCAAAATAAGCAACAAATCACTGAAAACAAAAAACCTGCTCCAAGTGATTCTCGAAGTGATGTGTCTTTGAGTAATTTTACAAAACGTTCAATTCGTTCATAATTGTTTAATTTATGTTAAGTAATTCAGAACTATTGTATATCTAAGTATGGAAAATAATTGTACCTAATATCATTCTTCTTCCTTAATCATGCCATATCAATAAGGTGTACATTTAAAAATTACAAAGGGGCCCATGCTCAAATTGCGCATTTTATTATTTATATATGTTAGAAACTCAGGAGCGTTGAATGAGCCCTCTAGAAATAAATCAAAGGCTTAGGGGTCGAAACCGTCAAATAAATGCCCATTTCAAATATCAGTCGCCGCGCCGGTGTGCTGTATCATAAGCTTTAAAACGACACCTCAATCGTAAATATCGAATTTAAGTTGGACGGCTGAAAAAAGGGATCTAATAGAGAAAAAAACCATTATTGTATTAAATATATAGGCAACCTCTAAATCGTTTATTTACAATAAGTTATCATACATTTAAAAAAATGAGGGAAAATTCAAACGATCCCTATTTATTATAGTGTAAAATACGTTCATGTCAAATTTGATCTTCCCAAGGCCACACTGTATTTAGTGTGGCCTTGATCTAGCTTATATTATAAGGTCTAGCTTATAATGTTTTTTGTAATGTCTAGCCTACCACACATGGTTTTCAATCAAGTATCTGCATCACATGTATTATGTAAACAAAGCAGAAGTTTTTAGATCCCAACGCTTATTAAATGGCAGATATTTTACGTTATTTCTCGTTTTTTCTGGTGAATTTCAAGCAATTTCAGTATTTTTCCCGCTATCACGGAATAGAGACCTTTAATTTGAGCCCTCTACCATATTTCTACAACTTGCCAGACACCCAAAATTTTGTTGCAAAGAATCGCCTTACGAAATTAAATATATGACTAGTGGCTTGTAGGGGTAAAAGCCCCTAAAATGGAATACAAATTCTGAATATTTATTGCATTTTGACGGATTTCAATGTTTAAAGTGTAATGTTAAAGATATTTTGACATTTGCCAGTACGTATCAAATTTTAAGAACAAGTTTTTAGTTACTTCAGTAGGCTATAATAAAGGGCTGAATTTTGTGGAACAGTGGCCCCATCCGTCGATCTAAAACAAACTCAGTTCATTTTGTTTGCAGTTAAACATATGGACATGGTTTGAAAAAGTTCTCAAGGTTAACCATAGATTGCAGCACTTTATTTATTTTCCAAGGAAAGTCGAGACATGTAACACAAAAAATTAAAACAAATGTCGTGTTTCCACTTGATTCAACAGAACATATTGGACATTAAAAGGGTACTTTTTATGGAAACCTCCAATTGGGGCTACATTTTTACCTAATAGGCAAATAGGTAAGGATGAAATCAGAAAATTGTCTCCCGTTGACGACTCCAAGCTCCACGTGGGAGCCTCTGGTTCCACTTCATACGGGAGTTAGGTTTCTAGACCACGAGCTAGGTAAATAGTTAATATTGAGGATTTTACCATACGTTCAACACGTTTTTATGGTTGCCCGTGAATAAATACTGCTTTATCTTGGTAGATTCAAGATTAAATATACTTTTATTGGTCAAATTTGAATTATACCTGGATTTTAAATAAACCATATATAAACATATATGGTATGTTTTTTTAAACAAATATAAGCAACCAAATTTTTTATGTGAACAAAGCAGATGTTTTCAAATCCCAAAGCTTTATAAATGGCAGAGATTTTACATTATTTCTCATTTTCTGGTAAAATTCAAGCAATTTCAGTATTTTTCCGAGTGCCTGGGATCAATACCTTCAATTTGAGACCTCTCTCATCATCCTTCGACTGCCAAACACCCACAATCTCGGCGCAAAAGTTTCCCAGATAGATATAAGGTAGATCATTTAGCATTAAATCGACATCGTCATAATAAGATTCATAATATTTTATTTGTTTATTCGTTTAAAATACAAAATAATAATCTAGTAAACATATCTAAGCAGCCTTGACTAAGTAATTTTAAGTTAAATATTCCTAGCTCTTTTTAGAACTAATGAATGTGCCACTGTTTCAAGATTATTAGAATTATGTCATACAGGAATGTTAAAAGAGCGTACAGTGCCAATCTAATATGTCTTATCATTTTTCATGAAAGTACACATGTGAAATTTAAAACTTAGTTTTTTTTATCTTGCAAAACATTTATCAAGAAGTTATCAAATTGGGCATTAAGAATTAAATAATTTGTTGAATTAAAGATCATGGCAATCACTAAATTTCACCATTAGTGTAGTAAATCAATGTTTAAAAATAGCTTGCCAAGTCAATAGTGGCTTGGTTTCATTGAAAGGTGGAACAAAATATGCTCCAGGTCAGTTACTGGCATCATAGGCGTCGCGTGAACCAAACTTTTTGGGGGGCACAACTGACTGTGGGGTCCTCCCCCGGAAAATTTAGGTTTTTTTTACTCAAAAGTGGGGTTTTAAGCTTTAAAAACTGTGAAATATGCAATACAAAAAAGCTTAGTTTTTTTACGATTTTCAATGTAAATTTGCGGGAAAAGTTCCACTATATACTAAGCTAGTTAGATTTTTAACCCGTGACTGTTGAAGAATGTTTACCTAAAAACCATTGCAGTTATTGTTTTCTATCTTAAGAAAATAGATGGTCGAAGAAAAACTCTTATTCGCAATTCCCCTACTTTCCTGGCTGTTTCATTATCGTTAATCTCATTCTCGTCTGCAGCTTGCAGGTTAAACTCAAGGTCTGTAGAGAAAAAGAGATATCTCAAGTTATCTAAGGCAAAAATGTAAAGAAACCGTGATTGTCTTTATAGATCTGAAACTTATAGCGGCCGGTCTTAAAAGACGTCTCGATTTGTCAGCCTCAAGCTGTAAGAAAAATAATTTTGACAATCAGAGGAAGCATATAACCGGCATCTCACTCAGGGCTATATTTTCACCAAATGGGCTAATAGAGATGCTTGTAACGGGATATTGGGTCTCCAATTGACGTCAAAAGCTTTGGTTCCACAGGCCTTTTGGGATTTAGGAATCCTGACAGTATGGTAGTATTATTATTCTATTTTTTGAAGTAGGTGGCTGTAAAAACGGTGGAGTGTTCTGGTAGTTAGTGGATGACAGAATGACAGGTACTAGGTGCAAAGCGCACAGGGTGACCATCTTTCGCCCATTCGCCCAGAGAACGGACTTAAGTACTCAACTTAAGTATAACTATTCTTCCAACCTCTTTGTTTGGCCAAATGAATAATCCCATATCAAATGAATGTAACAACAATTAAATATAAAAATAAAATGAATGTGAAAGATTAGTATTGTAAAAATAAACATGCAATTAAAAAAATAAATTACTTGTGAGTAGAGAAACGACTTTATAGAATAGTAGAAAATAATTTTTATTTGAATTGTTAATGTTGTTCGGCAGCTCTAAAAATAAACTTTTTTATGTTGGGGGGGTGTGCCCCCCGTGCCCCCGCCCCTGCGCGATGCCGATGGCTGGCATCTTCGGGACCAGACATCTTGTCGCCAGGCCTGATGATAGCGCTCCTTATCAAGTTTACGTAGGAGCCAAACAATAACTCTCTCTTATCTAGCGAGGCCCCTGCAGTAGTTGGAATCTTGTTTCCGAAATACAAAATCAATAGCTCGGGAAAACTTTAAAACTCCAAATGTTTTATTAATTTACTAACCATTATACAGGAAATTCTGGATTGCATTCTTTGAATCGAAAATAACCCTTAATGCTTATTTATAGTAAAACGTTTTTTGAATTTTATTATTTGACTTAGCAGCATGTTAACATGTAGTCCAGGCAACGAAATGGAATAGAGTGAATTTTTTTGAACACAATTTGGGACTTTGCAGCTTGGTTTGGGCTAGTTAGGAGGTGAACATATCAAAAGTTCCCATCCGTAGCCCTTGAGCGGTGGGAGGTAGGGGGGTTTGAAGGTACCATTTTTTGGGTTTTCCTAAATATCTTGAAAACTATCAGCTTTTAGTATTACCTGTTAAATTTTAAAATTAAAGAAAATTAAATTTCCTGTAAGAAGAGCATATAATATGTCTACTTTGGTCCAACCATTTACAAGGTAAACACTAATTTTATTAATATCTAAACAAATATCCCTTCCAAAAGAAATACATGTAAATTTGTGGGTAACATAGATTCCCAATGGGGCAATGCTTTTTTCACCTAAAGGAAAATGAACAGCATTCAGGAAATATTGCCAAAATTTCCAGTAATCTGACACCTCAATCATAAAAATTTGTCTAAAAAAAGGTGTTGGCGAGCTAAAAAAAACGATAATTTACGCTTTCACTAAATATTTGTAATAACTCCTTGAAAAATATAATTTTTTGTGAGCTCACTAACACCTTAATTTTTGAACTAAAAAATTATTTGAAGTTTAAATACATTCTCAATTATTTGTGAATATATGTAATCTTGGTATGTGTTAACAACACACTTAAACGCTTTTAATTATTTAATTACAGGCAGAAGGGCTCATATAATTAATTTACGTGTCATCGACAAGAACTGCAATCAATTGCAATTAAATTTGAGTAAGTTTCTCGGTAACATATAGCACAATGAGAATTTCAGTTCCTTGGGGCAAAAGCAACAAGGAAAACGTATTTAATTATAATAACTAAATTATAAAGTCGTTTAAGGGGGTTCCCTACCTCCAGCAGTTTTCGTTTTTATGCGAAACTAACGGTGACTTTGAAACCTGCGTCTTTATAAGAGCCGATGTTAAATTTGCGCAATTTTTGCCGCGCAAGGCGGTGCAAGGGTAAACATGGTGTCATTTAGCGTCTTCAATTAATTATTACAATCAAATCTTTTTGGACATACTATTTTGAGATAAATAGTTGTAGTGTGTAAATTGCTTCTCAACAATAGTTTATGTTCACTCATTTGAAAGTGGGTGACGTTAAAATTTGTTAACTTCAACCGAAAGAATCTCCAGAATAACGACATGAACGATTATGGATTTGCAGTAACACTGTAAAACCCCTTATCTTTGAAAAGGTATATTGAATTAAATTTTACCTTGAAAACTGTGGGCACTGAATGACACGGCGCGGCGCGGAGCGTGTTTTCGTTTTGGTATATTTTGGCGTAAGTAGGGACCCCTCTTGAGGTGCAATATAATTTTATTTAGAATCAAACGTAATAATAGGCGGTACTCGTGGCTTCGCCCCTAGTAAATGGTATCGTGCCGTATGGGTGAAAATACAAAAGAATCCGTTGAGGAAGTCCTGTAGTTAAGGTGGATCACCACCTTATTTGTATTTAATCCAATCTAATTTTCTTTTTTGGAGTAAGGGGGGATGTTTCGCTGTGCAGAGGCGATATTAAACAATTAATTGAAAGTTACTTAAGGTTTAGTGGGCGAAAATTTAACACATTTCGTATTGAAGTTAATGATAAATAACGTTGATAGTAAATATGAAATTTGGGCAGTTAATACTTATCATTTTTTAACTATAACTAAGAATCTCGTAGTAAGAAAGTGAAAACAGCCCCGCGCACATTCCACAATTTAAAAATATCAAATTAAATACAGTTCCCGCATTATACAGGGTGTTTTTTTTTAACACAACCCATTTTTAAGATTGAATAATGCACATATAAATTTGAAATGAGTATTGGTTTATTGATCTTTACATTTTACACAACCTATTATTTAAGTTTGATCACGTGCTCAACTAATCCGCCACTAGCATTTGTATACAGTTACACTCTCTCCATGAAATTCCCGAACACGTGTTGCTAGATACCTCTTTGAATTTCTTGCATTAAATTTGTTATGTTTGTTTTAAGGTGCTGAATATCCTGTGAATTGTTTTTGTAGGCCTTACTTTTTATGTATCCCCAAAGAAAATAATATAGTGAGGTCAGATCCGGGGATCTTGGGGAGAAATAATCCTTCACTGATAAAATAAAGTTTTGGGTTGCGTTTAAAAAAACCCCTGTATCTCCAGCTATGGCTACAGCAGACCCCCTCTTAACCGACCTCGTTTTAACCGACGATCGGATTATCCGCCCTTGCTGGTCAAATGTTAAAAATCGTTTTAACCGGTCCTGTTTTGAGAACAGTTCGGTTTAACCGCCCTTTTCTAGGAATTGCGACATTTCCGTTCCCATAGCTGGCGATGGGAAACGTTACGTCTAATATCTAGTTTATTGACGTGTTTTGTTCTGACCGTGCTTTGGGATTTGTGACATTTCTACAGTAAATATTTTGGAAAATAGGTTGATAATTATAGTTTATTTTCTAAATAATTCAAGAACTGCTTTATAATGATGTTAATAGAATTCTAAATCAACAGACCTTTTATTTTTAGGCGTTTAAAGGATTACCCGTTTTAACTGACCTTTTAACTTATCCGACCTAGGTCCGGTTCCGTAAGGGTCGGTTAAGAGGGGGTCTATTGTACTACGCTACTAACCGTATCATATGATACTTTAAACATATGATTTTGGTAAATACAGCGTTTGACAAACAGCGGGACTGTAGTACAATGTTTTCAGAAATGTACCTATTTTTGCCATCTTTGGTCAAGCAATACGGTAAACGTCAAACGGAATTTTTTAACACTGGACCAATAATTGTACTAAATATATAAAATCAGCTGATTTCACTATTAACGTTTATCGTGTTGTTATTTCTATCAACGTTAAATTTTAGGTGGCTTAGAGCCGTTTTTAAAAACGGTAGTCACTATTACGTTTATTTTATGTGGACTTTTTTATCCTATTCCAATTATAAAATTTAAAGATCGCTTCGCAATATGTATTAGATATTTTTAACACGATTTGTGAATAATGAAAAAATGCACCGACATAAAAACTACTTGAGAGTTTTTCCATTCAATTTAGGAGTTTTCAGAATGGAGCAATGATGAATGCTGACGTGACGCGACGGGTGGGGTGCGTGCAGTCACGTGGCCACGACCTACCACTGCGCCGCGCCGGGCCTCTTGGGATATGGTACCTATTTTAAACTTTCGGTGCAAAATTTAATTTTTTTATTGAATATCAAAAAGAAAAAAAATATTTGTCACGTACAAGCTATCACATATTAATGGGGCTAATATTAAGAGTTCTAGCTTATCCTAATTTTTTACAGGCTTCAAATGTTTTTAAACATCTCATGAATAAACTTTTTGTTAGGTATCTTTAGCTTTAGTATGTCAACCTTCATCTCCTTATGGAAAAAGCAACGGGTCAGCCATTGGGTTGAGGCGAAATTTGTAATATATTGTACTGTATTGTAATTGGAGAATGTGTACTGTTCTAAGTGGCTGATCTTTTGGGTGAATCATCAAGTCACGCCCGCACTTGGTGGTTCGCTATCGTTTGCTCTAAAAGTAATAGCAACATCATTAAGTCTTTGTATCGACGCTAATATTCTTTTCTATCTCAGACAATGTGTATTCCGAGTTGTGTATGCTGCTCATCTGGATTTGTTTTCAGAACGCAAATCATCACGTTGAAATCATGCGCTTAAGGATTAACTTTAACCAAGGGTTCAGTCAAGCTGTTCATGAGTTCATAGCGGCAATAGCCGTTGGCTTTGTTTAGCATTCTTTCTTGATCACCAGTTTCGACGTCCGTCATAGATACAAATTGAGCATATAACGAATGCTTTCCTCACGGTTGTAAGGTGCTATAAATGAGTGATAAATTTTTGCGTACCCTTTATACATGAAAAACCCTCCGCCATTGTTTTCTTCAATTTAATAGTTCTTTTACTTATGCCGTTGCGATCACAGAGTTGTAGGAACTTAATGTTTTCTTTGTAGACAGTTTCTGTTCAGACTATCGGTACCAGTAATAAGGCTTTGAATGTAATTGAATTGTCGGTATGAAGGTAGATTCACTTTCCCTTTTGGCAGCAGTATGAAAATTCTTAGCCTCTTCCTCTTTTTTCTCATTGAAAATGTAGCGCGCCACATTTCTGACACGGTAATGCCATCCTGCCAAATAAATGCTGCAGAATCCTTGGATTTGTTAGTGATATTTTTGTCAGTGTAATTTTCCCCTAATTGATCCAGCTCCGCGTACGAAGCCTCTGCTTGCACACGCACACCTTGTCGTACATTGCCCAACTGTGCCCGACCGCTATAAACACTTCTTTGTCGTCTCGTTCATAGCATGTTTGAAAGAATATAAAGTGTCCGATTACAACAAATTTTCGTCGTCTTGTTCCTTAAAAAAAACAAACAAAAAACAAACAAAACGAGCTGGGCTTAGTTTGAAACAAATTTGATATCTATACTCAATTCCACATTCACCTTTCAGTACAGACCATATGGACATAGCTATTCTGTTACCTTTGCTTAGATCCCACACAGCTGGTCAGATGTTTATTTGTTTACATTTTCACTTCTGTCAAAACAAATTTTATTTTCAAATACCTTTTTCGCCCCTTTTTCGAGTTATATTGCCTAAATTAAAAATCTAAAGATGTTACATGAATCTGCACATAGAGACGCATAATATGTGGGGGTAAGTCTTAAAATAAAAAAGCCTTATCGTTAATAAAGTATTAATAATATTGATAGATAATACCTGATTTGTTAAAACTATTTTCTAAGGAAAACCTTATCCCGTTCAGGTTAAACCAAAATAATAAAAGTTGGTATTTTTAACAGCCCCAAGTCAAATTACTATTGTTTTAGGGTTACCTATCTTCTTTAAAGCTTTTTTTCCAAAATATTATGTTCTAATGAAAATACTCTCGGCTGATAACTTTAGTGTTGTATACTTTAATGTTTGTTTGCACAATTTCCTCAAATGAGCTTAATATGTTTCAATTATATAAATAATTAATCTCTTGTTACGTGTACTTTATGTAGGCAACATTGCTGTTTTATATGGAATCATATTTTATGGGAAGGTTGTTTGATTTGCCTAATGAGTTTAAATTAACTTATAGGTTATCAGTTTTGGACAGCAAAATTAAAACGTACATCATTAATTGATTTTTTCCTTTGGTACATAAAATAACTGGTCTTACTCTAGTGTGTAACAATTACAGTTATAATTCCTGTAATTAAATTTTATAAATTTATAATGCAAGTATAGAGTTAGAATTCTTTTGGTTACGCCCTTCCCCAAGGAAAGTGAATATCCATAGGTAAAATATAATAATAAGCTTTTAAATTACACTGATGGATTCAGTGAAAAAACAATTGAGTATTTTCAATCGCGTCTCAGCGGCCAACGGTTTCTGAGATATTACCGGGTGTACGACCCGGAAGTAAACAGGTGTGGTCGGTACATAATAATTTGTGCAGAAGTAGAAGATATACCACAGTTTTGGCGGGAAGAGAGAAACAAGCGCGGGAGACAGAAAAATCCCCTCACTTGCAAACCTGCTTCTCCAAGCTAGAAAAAAGTGCGAGCACCTATTGGGAGCAGCGTGTGAGGGGAACTGGTGAACAGTGGAGGGGGAGAGGGGAAAGAGCAGTTAATGGGCTCTGGAAGTCCCCAATACGTGCTCTTGCTTAAGTGCTCTTCAAGAGCACCTATTGGGTTCTGGAAGCCAGAAAGAGCGGTTATTGGGTTCTGGGTAGAACTATATATATATAATGTCTTTTAACACGATAGCGGGCGTAAATATGGTCCGATCTTAATGAAATTTGGTACAGACGTGTAATCATTCGGACGAGTTCATGAACCAGCCTGATTGAACCACCGAAAGGGGGGGAAAGGGGGATAAACCCCCCCCAAACATGGGGTTTTTGAGTTTTTCACATAGAAAAATAAAATTTGTAAAATTTTTGTTTACACCATTAAATTAAGCTCAAAAAAACAAACAATTTAGTATTTTTAACCACTGCTCTATATCCATTGGTTACCGAGATATTGAAAGTGGTAAACACAGTACGTTGTCTCAATTTCCCTAACGTTGTCTCGTTCTTATTTCCTTATGGGAAATAAGTAAAATTCTATATCTCGCTTATTTCTCAACATATCTTTATAAAACTTGGTAAATGACTTCTTCTAGTTCAGATCTACTACATTTTGAATTAAAACCAACCAGTTTAAACATACCTGTAGCAGCAAACCTGCATACTCTTTCCCTAGTTATTCTTATGGAGCTTTCAAAAACATGTCAAATCTCGCTATGTTGGATTGAAATATGTTGTTTTACACTTGAAATTCGTTGAGTATGCAGGTCTGCTGCAACGGGGGTATTTAATTCTATCGCTGTTTATGAGAAACCCCCTAACTGGTAAATTTGGCAAAACAGACTTTATTAGTAAATTAATCTTTTAAATTAAAGTACATCCTTTAGTGCATAAGTAAATAATAAAATGTAGGATTATGAAATCAGTTGATCCAGTTGTATTTAAAATAGAAATAACTTAAAACATGTTGTAAGTTATTTATATTTTAAATACAATTGTAGCAGCTGATTGTATGATCCTTCATTTCTCCCCAAAAGTTTTGGGATGGTTTGACCTCTTCATTAGGTTCCAACTGTATTTTCCATTGCGGTGGATCAGTTACCTCTTCTCTTTCTCTCAACTGATGTTTTCTCTTTAACTCTCCCTGATTAAAACTGTCTATGACAGCTCTCCTGTTCTTCCCTGCATTAGGAAACGTGCATACCAGCTAAAAGCAAGGTAAGGCTCAACTGATTCACCGCAATGGAAAATACAGTTTAAACCTGATGAAGATGATAACTCATCCTAAAATTATTGGGGGGGGGGAATGTAGGTTTACACAATTAGTTAATCAGCTGTATTTAAAATATAAATAACTTACGACATGATTTAGTTTACAATAAGTGTTATGTAAATAAATTGTTGATTTCAATTACTTGTACTTATCGATTATTCTTTGAGAACCACGCCCCAATATTTTCTCTTTTGGATTACATGAGCCCAGAAAGATTTGTTATTTTGGTAAAACCTTATCCACAAGCAGTTTATGGGTTTCTTCAATATATATTTTGTGTTGCGATAAATATCTGTAGCATTTGTGTTGTTCTGTTAAACTACTACTCATTCGTTTCGACCAAAATTACCAAGCGTTCTCTTAAATGACAACAAAGTGATGATTTATAAACTACTTTAAGGTTTTAACATTTGTTTGTGTGGCAGATCCCTTCTAACTGTGCGGTTTATTGCAAAAAATCCAGAGTGATTTTTTTATATATTTTTTAATTGTAGCATTTTACAAATAAAAAAATTTTACTAAGGGTTTAATATCGTACAGTTGTAAGAACAATACATTCATTGAAATGTAAAAGTTATCGGACGGATAGGAAAGTATTACTCAAACCCCCTTAAGTTTAATAATTGGTAGTTAGGAAGTATCTACATTATGCAATTTGATTTCTATTTTACCGTGATTTTTAAGAGGAACGATATGTTACATAAATGTCAGAGATAAGGCTGCAATTTTGAAGACTGTTAGCAAATAGGACATGTGTCGAAGTTGTGAGGCACACTGAAATTTTCAAAATGCGATTTATTCACCAGATGATCTAACCTATAATGCGATCTGTGACGTCACAGACCCAAGACTAAAAATGTCTACATTCAAATAATTCATTTTAGTGTATCTCAATATTACATTTATTTTAATTATCCATAGGCCTATTCGTTTTTGCCCTTTAAACCTTATTACAAATTATTTTTACATTAAGAAGAAAGCATTGAAATACATGCACGTCGACGAGATATTGTGCTTTTGCAAGCTTGCCAATAACTTTATGTTAAAACATTGCCAATAAAAAAAATAAAACTTAAAATGTTTCTCTGTGAAGTAAAATCTGAATTGGACTGTTGTTTTAATAAGATAAAAAAAAATCTAATCATCTTAATTAACTCAACCGGCCAAATTTAAATAGATCTAATTATATTAAACCAATAATTTTTATTTTTTTGTAATAATATTTTACAAAATAATTATATAAGTTCCACAAAATTTATCGAGCACATCAAATCAGCTATTCGGTATGAAATACCAAAGTGGCTCAACTACCACCCTTCGGAAGTAAACCGGACTCAATGAGCCAGAGCAGGATTGATACGTTGTACCGGAGTTGGGTTGAGGTATGCAATTAGAAGGTAAGCTGAGGCTTATGTTGTTCCTTACACGCCACTGAGGATGATACCACCCTAATTAGTGGCAAACCCAGCCACCCTGCCCTTGTGTTTAACTGCTCAACAGATTTTCCGGTTTGAGACAATTTGGTTTTAAGAATTATCCAAGGTATTCTAAGGATGAGAGTTGACAAAACACATGTTTCTGGATTAAATATTTTAATTATGTTATGAAAGTTTTGTCTGTTTGCAATGTGAAATTTGTTTGGTTATTAACGAAATAGTTCGGTACTCTTTAATTGTTGAATATGATTTATTATTGATACATAAGCTTTTGAATGTAGCTAGACCGATTAAAACTCTTTCAAATGAAAGAACCTTTACAAAAAAAAGACAAACAAACGGCAGCTCAGTTCAATTAGTGACCGATACAAAGTAAAAATAAATTGTTCAAGTTTTGTTCACAATTGTCGCTTTATCTATTAGTTGCAACCAGTTGTAATATAAAGTTTAGTTACTCGTATTTCCAAATTAAAAACTATTTAATGAAAAATTTAAGTAATTAATGTATTTATATATTTAGTGTTAATGTGATTCGTATCAATCAGAATCGTAAAATATTCAATTAGAAAACCTGAGATTCATAACCAAAAAACCTTTGTAATAATCATCCTAGCTAATCATTTATTCCACCTGATTAGGACAGGAAAGTCCACAAAAACCAACACATTTTCTACAAAAATATAACCCACGCGATTAGCTTAATTGAAGTTATTAATTTTCAATCTATAATTTCCTAGCGAATTTAATCAATAATAATCGAGTTTGAAGTTCGTAAACGACTAGTAATAGGATGATAATTAGTTTAATTGGACAAAATTGATGCTACGCTCGTAAAATGACTAACCTGCCAATTTAGCGTTTAGAGTGCAGCACCGAGGGATGTAGGATTAATTATAATATAAACGCTGCTACTCCCGAGGGTCTACTGGCTGATTACCCCAGCCCCCACTTACACGAGGCTCGGAACTTGTGTTCGAGCACTTTACAGACCCTTAATTGGGGAAGAGAAACGTACAAACTTAAAAGTTTCTGTTTATTAGTTGTATTTGAAGTAGAGGAAATCTTGAATACGGTTGATGATTAAATTTTTCTGTATAATATCACTTTTCTGTTAGTTACTCTTCACTAATTTAGTTTTACTCTCCACCGTCACAAAAAAAAGTCATACGGTCAAGAGTAATACTGCATGATTAAAAATTTATAATCTTTTTTAAATCTCTGTGGGCATATTTCTTATACAATCCATAAAATTAACTAAGCAATAAAATATTTTAACCATATTCAGTAATAAAGAAAAGAATCAAAACTGTTTGAGTTTTATAGTATCCAACATTATATTGATAGAGTATCTCAAATAACTAGGGATGCAATACGATACACTTTGTAAAATTCACCCGACTACATTACACTGTAAAACATTTTCTTAGGATTAAATTTTCAACTCGTAAGCTATTTCTTGGTATTGTTTATCTCCCAACTTTTTGCCTCAAAAATATACCATTACCTTATTTATTTTTGTTTACAAATCACACAAAAGATTTATTATAATACACTCAAACAACGTGTACAATCTAAGTGTTTTACATATATATTTTCTAAGATTAAATTTTCAACTCATAAACTATTTTGTGTTAATTCTTATCTCCCAACCTTGTTACCTTACAAAAAGAATCATTAGCACTGTAACCATTTTGTATTGAAATCACGGAAAAAAACACTCAACACAGCATAAACAATCTAAGCATTTCACTAATAATTACTAAATAATGTTTATGTTTACGAAAATGAAAAAAGTCGAATCTAATGACTTGATACAAATTGTATCTATTTATTACACGTAATGAGTAAGGTTTTCCGGCTTGTAAGACGTTTTGTGTCGAGGCAGTGCGAGGGTCTCTGCAGGTGTAATGGAGGGGGTATTCACTGAATGTCATTAGGGCTGTTAACAAGTTGTCCCACTTCAGCCGCCAAGCTGATATTCTACGACCTCTAACAGAATCATAAGCGGATTTTGACCGTGATAATGTTGTGGAAATAGCTTAACTCGATTGAGAGTTTTTTTATATTTATATATAATTTGTATTACAGAGGACTCAAAATATTATGTGCTTGACTTTGGTCTCCCTCAATTTGTTATTATTCAGTTAATGTTTTTTTTTTTATCTTTTTACCGAGTCCTTTTTATCCAAGAAAACAGAGATAAAAAAACTGTCTAAATGTACTATTACGTTTGTAATTGCCTTAAAACAAGTAGGGGTAAAACGAAATTTACTACTTTCAGCTTCAAAATATGTTTTTAAAATTTTTTAAATTAGACTGGCATTTTTATTTTATAAATGGTGTTTTAGAAATAATTATAAACAATTCTTAGTCAGAATGTGCAGCTTGAAAACTTGAGAATCGTTTGCAAATAAAAATTTTCCTAAAAAAATAAAAAGAGCATTATGGTATAAGAAAATAAACTAGCTATATTAGGCCTAAAGTTAAACATGTAAAAAATAAACATTTTTCTATTTAAAATATTTAAAACTTTTAAAAACATATTTAAACATAATACTAATTGAATGTAGACAAAATGTAAAGTTTTTAAAATCAAACTGTTTTTCAAGCTAAACAAATATCGAAGTACATAAATTAAAAATAAATTTAATTAGGACAAAAGTTGCAGCTTTCCTCAAAATAACTACAGAGTTCCAAAACTGAATACAACTTTTCAAAATAGTCCAACTAAACTGCAAAGTAACATGTTGCAAATTATTTTATGCCAACTAATTTTTCCTCATTTAATTCGTATATATTTTCATTGAATTAATTGTATCAAATAAATGTGACGATTTAAGATCAATACCATCGGAGGTTAGATTATCAGAACTACAGGTTTATAATAAAGCGTGCGTTGGTGCGTGAAAGGTCATGCCACCGTTGTAAGCCCTGACAATTAAGGTCCTAAGATATCCAGGACAAGTTTCCAAGAGACAGTTTGAATAAATTTTATTATTATTATCGTACCAAGAAGGGATCATAAGGATGTGTAATTATTTCTAAGTTTATTATTATTACTTTATTTTTGGCTTCTCAACACTATAATAACAAAAAACAAATTATTTTTAATAGTGAGACATATTTCGGTCTTGTTTCAAAGACCATTATCAGTCTCATTGATAAGGTTATCAAATCATTTACATTTTAATAACTTAAAGGTGATTAAAAATATATAAGATGATAAAGACTTAAAATTTGGAAGTGGATAACATAATACTGGTTGTATACTCATGTAATGTTAAAAATTATATATGTATAAAAAACTTGTTATGAGTTAATTTGTTTTTGACTTCTTCTTGGATAGTTGGTATATATATATATATATATAGGGCTGAATCTTTTGCTTGGCTGAGGAATAGAATCCTTATCTATCGCAATACATGCTGTTTTTTTAATTATTAACTTGTTTTACACTTTTCTTCTTCATATATTACTTTAGCTGCTGACCAGTTTATTGTACGCCCTTCGAAAAAAAACATGTTCACTCAACTTTGACCTATTTTCTTGGTTTTTGTTTGTACTTTTCTTGTGCTCAAGTAGTCTTTTTCTCAGTAGTCTTGAGGTTTGGTTTGACTTATTTTTTATTATTTTTATTATAGTGATGAGTAGCTAAAAATCAAGTAATAATAACGCCATCACGCAAAATTAATACCGCCAAAAGTTAAGTTTCGCTTTGTCAAAATGTGACTCTTCAATACAATTTGTACAACGTATGATTGATTTACCGTAAAAACTGAATATATTACAATTTAATTAAAATCAAAATAATGACCTGTTCCAGCGATGATGTACGAAGGGCCGGTCCTCAACATTACTAGAGTCAACAGACTACACATGGGCGCCTACCTGTGTATAGCGTCTAACGGCGTTCCCCCCTCAGTCAGCAAGAGGATCGTCCTCATCGTGCACTGTAAGAAGTTTAACTCTGTTGTCCATACCCGTAAAGAATGTATGTAGAAGAGATCACGAACGCGGAAAGGCGTCTATGTTCGTAAAATGTTTGAGGGCGTGTCGGGAGTCGAACCCGTTAACTTTCGATCCAGAATCCAAGACGGTTTTGATACAGAATCGTTTGGCTAGCAAAAAACTTGATAAGTTTAGACACATTCTTTAATTTTAATGCAATCTTATACACCTTAGCCTGCTTATCATAAAATTAAAGAAATCTTTGTGGAAGAAATATTTCAAACCTCATGTTTATTATGAAGAAAGCTTTATATAAGTTGCTTACCATCATTTTATGTTTAATTGAATTGAAAATATATTGCTTTAAGCATGTCATCTTAATTTTTTCAGTTTTCTAGGTTTTAGTGACCAAAAAAACTTGGGTTTTAAACATATATGTTGAGCCTCATTGCATTTTTCTATTGGGCTTTATAAAAAACCCAACTGTCTTTACCATGTCTCTTTCTTTTTAGATGAACAGTTACGCTAAAAAAACAATATTGAGATACACGGAGCAAACTCGTTCTAAATATTATTTTAAACTATGTAGCTTTTGTGTTGAAAAAGTCATGACGAATGGGGTTTGAAGATTAGATTAATGTTACGGAGGTTGATGAAAAGGGTTCTAATGCATGGTGTTTTGTTTAACGCAACCCACTTTTAAGATGGAATAATGCACATATAAATATGAAATGAGAATAGTTTTGTTGATCTTTACATTTTTAAACCTATTATTTAAGTTTGATCACATTTAGTTCAGATTATGTGTTCAAACAATCCGCCATTGGTATTTGTATAAGGTTGTGCTCTCTCCATCAAATTCTCGAACACATGTGGCAAAGTACCTCTTTGAATTTTTTGCATTAAAATTGTTATGTTTGTTTTGAGGCGATGAATATCCTGTGAATTGTTTTCGTAAACCTTACTTTTTATGGATCCCCAAAGAAAATAATATAGTGGGATCAAATCCGGGTTCTTTGGAGGAAATAATCCTTCACTGACAAAATAAATTTTGGGTTGTGTTAAACAAACCCTATATAACATATATTT
The DNA here is from genome assembly GCA_035578135.1 of Flexamia atlantica. Taxonomy (NCBI): domain Eukaryota; kingdom Metazoa; phylum Arthropoda; class Insecta; order Hemiptera; family Cicadellidae; genus Flexamia; species Flexamia atlantica. The sequence goes on along the minus strand of JAQJVK010000026.1, from coordinate 6,497,536 downwards.
ATTGAGGTTTTTCGTTGTTTCTTCGGCTGCAGGAGTATACACCACCTATATTGTGTACGTTATTTAAGTTTAAATACATATTTTTGCTAATCGAAATATTTGTACTGACAATGAACTCTATGAACGTGATAGCACGTATTTTAACCTCTTGAAATACTAAATATATTTTCTTTTGAGAATAAATTAACAAGAGTAGTAGAGCCCCCGTAGCCAGAGCGCAGGAAACATGTGGTGTAAGGCAACATGTAGGCAGTCGTATACATCACCGTGTCAGAGGCTAGGGCCCCTATATATCAGCTCCGACTCACCGTACCTGCCGCCTGCCTCATAATCTATCATTACAAATAATGGTCTCAGTGTGTCATAAATCCTTACATATTATGTCAGGTGGGGAAGAGTTTTGGGTGGATATTATTGATGGGAGTGAATGTGTTTTATTGTATTTTGTTTTTGAAAGGTCTAAATATAACGTCATGTTTAAATAGTCTATGTGGATTTATTTAACATTTAAAAGAGTGCTTAGCTAAACTATTCAAAAACATATACAAATATATAATGTTTGTTGAATTTAAACATCTTGTGACTAACGGATATAGTAACACATTCTGGTCTTGTTAAATAATTGTAAGTAATAAATTCAAGAAGGAAGCACAACAAATATGCTTCAAATATTAGTTGAACGTTTTTACAGCCAGTATCGTTATTTAGTTTAAAACAGACTCTTGATTACAGATTTAAATATAAACAGGACATTAGGACACTATAGTTATTTACAACTATGATTATAGTTTATTAAAGACCATTAGTAAGTAATCTACCACTGTATCCCAAACCTTTTTTGGACTTTGAAAAATATTTTTACTATGTAAATCTTTCGGTTTATCAGTGTGAACAAATCTTCATATACTCTTAACCGAGTTTTAACTTAAGACATAACTTTATCGATACTAAGAAAGCTATTAGTGATGGAGGTTGGGGAAAAAAAGATGCGTTGCACTCCATGGCTGACCTGCTGAGTGTGGCTAAGTCTACCTTTCGTGGAGCTAGAATCCTTGTGAATAGCGTCCTTATTCGGAGTGATGTGAGCCATCGAGCACTTTCGCTTTTCAATGAGCAACTGTTTCTCATGTGCAACAACTTTGGAGTGGAGTTTGTTGATGCATCTCGACTGATTTCTAAGCGTCACTTGGCTCGTGATGGTAGGCATTTAAGTCATCATGGAAATCATCTTCTTAGTGAGTTCCTTTGTCAAGCTATGATGAAGTCTCATGAGAACAAAGACTCACAAACGGTCCAAGTTACTCCAACTAATGTTTCTGTAGTATCAGTCCCATCTGGTCTTCCAAGTGACCCGCAACCAACATTTCAGTCGGGAAACGAGACAGGGCTACCCTCTCAAGTTTTAAGATAGCTCATGTTAATTTTCGCTCCTTGAACACTGGTTTTCAAGAGATTTGTACTATTATGGAGGACTTTCAGTTTGATCTGTTGGGCATTACGGAATCTTGGTTGTCACCTGAGGATTCCTCGAGTGTTTATGAGATTTCTGGCTACAATCTGATCCGTAGTGACAGAGTTGGAAAAGTAGGGGGTGGAGTGGCCTTGTACTTAAAAAATGGTTTGAACTTCTCTCCCATGGAACTCCACAATGTCGATTGTTGCATCGAATATATATGCGGAGTCATCAATTTCAAGGATACAAAGTTGTGTATCTGCTTTGCATATAGACCACCTTCAGCTCCGTATTCCTCTCTCAGTTCGTTATTGTATGCTTTGTTTATAGATCAGGCCTCAGAAGTGGATTCCATCATACTTCAGGGTGATTTCAATGTCAATCTGTTGGACATGACAAGACCTGATTCCAAGTATCTGTCATCAATTCTCCAAGCTTTGAACCTCAATCAACTTGTCAAGGAGCCAACACGTGTGACTGAATCCTCCTCCTCTCTGATAGACCTGATAATTGCCGACAAGAATGTCAAACTCAATGTTGGAATGATTGATACAGCGAAGATTCTTGATTCTGCTGGAAGAAAAATAACGGATCACAATTTAATTTTTTGTGATTTCCCATTTTGTAGAACGAAGAGCAAGTCGAAATATGTAACCTACAGGAATCTGAAAAACATTGATGTGGACCTCTTTACCGAGTTAGCGTCAAAGTCTGACTGGAATGGAATATCTTCCCTGAAAGAAGTGGATGAAGTTGTAAATGCTCTGAATAGTAAAATTTTGCATATTTTCAACTCTTGTGCCCCAGTTGTGAGAAAGCGTGTAACGAGGAAAAGGGCTCCATGGAGAGACGATCATATTTTGTCTCTGACAAAAATTAAGAACAAATGTCATAAAGCGCTCTTAAGTTGTAGGAACAGTTCAACCAGATCTGCATATACAAAAGCAAGAAACACATTGAACTCAGCCATAAGAAGTGCAAAAAAGCGCTACTTTTCAAGTCAATTTAAGAATAAAGACCCAAAAGGTTTTTGGTCATCGTTAAGAAGCAATGGCATACTGGGCTCGATCAAAGATAATGAGTGTAACTTCTCTCCTGAGCACTTGAATCAATTCTTCTCCACAATGGGCGGCAGAGCTTGTATTGACAAGAGCAGGATTGAGTTCTACAATGATAATCTAAGTGGCCAAGTGAAGAGCAAATTCTCATTCAGTCCGGTGACAGAGAAAAGAATCAGGGATGTCATGAACAGCATCACAACCCGAGCAGTTGGTGTGGACGGCATTTCTATTGACATGGTTAAATCGTTAAGTCCTTACTGTGTTTCTGCCATTTGTCATCTTGTCAATTTGTCCCTGACTACTAGCATTTTTCCCAGTGCCTGGAAACAAAGTATTTTAATTCCGCTATCAAAAAAGGCTAATGCTTCGTGTGCTTCTCATTTCAGACCCATTTCAATTCTTCCAGTGCTTTCCAAAATATTGGAAAAGGTAATTGGAGAGCAATTGGTTTCGTTCCTTGAGTCAGAGGACGTTCTTCCTGAAACACAATCAGGCTTTCGGAAAGGCTTCAGCACTAGTTCAGCTCTTCTTAATGTTATGGATGAATTGATTTGTGCTAGAGATAGAAATTGGGGTAGTATTGTAGCTGGATTGGACTTTTCACAGGCATTCGATTCGGTTAGTTTCGATCTTCTGTTGGCCAAACTGAGATTTTACCATTTTGATAATCAATCTGTGGACTGGTTTTCTTCCTACATCCATAATAGGTCTCAACAAACTCGAGTTAATGATCAGGTTTCAAGTTTTTTGCCCAAGGTATCCGGGGTTCCTCAGGGCAGCTGCTTAGGCCCTATCCTCTTCCTGATATACACTGCCGACCTTGAGTCACAACTTGGTCACTGTTCTGTCCATTCTTATGCTGACGACTCGCATCTTGTGTTATCTTACCCGTTGGCTGAATTTCCGGAGGCAATCGTTTGCATGAATGACGACTTGAGAAGGGTGAATCAATGGTCTGTTGATCACGGTCTTCAGCTGAATCCTGACAAGTGTTCGGTTTTAAGAATCGTAAACTACTCTGTTCAAAACCAACGCAATAAGGATAGTGATTGGGAAGTTCTTCTGGATGATAAGTCTTTACCTGTGTGTAATTCATTAAAACTTCTTGGTGTCAAATTAGACTCTATGCTCAATTTTTCTGAACATGTGAGACACATCTGTAAAACAGTTGTTGCTAAATTAAGATTGTTTAATAGGTTTAGGTTTGTTCTTCCAGTTTCTACCAAACTTGAGATAGTTCGTGCTATAGTCCTTCCATCTATTTATTATGCTCTTCCCTCTTTTGCTAACAGCCTTACTCAGGAAAAGATGAATATTCTCACAAGACTTCAGAATAGTGCTCTGAGATTTGTTTTCAACCTAAAAAAGTCAGATCATATCAGCGAGTATAGGTCAAAGGCAAACATCTTGACTGTAAAACAATGCTGTGACATCCAAACAAATCTCATTATTCATAAAACTTTGTTAACGGAGTGTCCCAAATATCTAAGAAGGAAACTGGTTTTCAGGTCTGAGGTGAGCGTTCGCTCCACTCGGCAGGAAGGCTTGTTACACTTGCCAAGGGTCAAAACAGAACTTGGGAAAAAAGCTTTTTCATACTTCGGGCCCCAAGGCTACAATGCCCTTCCAATTGACCTCAGATTGACAAGCCTTGCAGTTTTCAAAAGGGGTTTGAAAGAATTATATTAATAATAATTTAAGAACAGAAGCTAAGAATAATTTATTAATAAGTTAATAACTTGACAACAGTTGTATTGAAAAGCAAAGCATTATACTTTGAATAACGCTGGCTAAATAAAAGACGTTTTCATTCATTCATTCATTCATTCATTCATTCATTCATTCATTCATTAGTATACATTTGAAGATCCATACTAATTATTAATAATGTGAACGCTGAGGTTTATTTTTTTTGTAATCATGAACACAATTTTTAAAACTTTGACAGTATTTCACATGGTATAATGTGCAAGACATGTACAATATATTTTGAGCTTTAAATATCTAGAATGTTATACAGGGTGTTTTTTATCGCAACACAAAACTTTATTTTAAACGTGAAGGACTGCCCCCCCTCCACCCAAGATCCCTGGATTTAAAGACACTATATAATTTTCTTTTGGGATACATGAAAATTAAGGCCTACGAAAACAATTCACAGGATATTCAACACCTCAAAACAAACCTAATAAATTTATTGCAGGAAATAAAAAAACGTACCTTGCAACACGTGTTCAGGAATTTAACGGAGAGAGTACAACTTTGTACAAATGCCAAGAGTGGATTGTTTTGACTTATGATGCAAACTAAATGTGATCAAACTTAAGTAATAGGTTGTATAAATAGTAAAGATTAACAAAAAATACTCATTTAATATTTTCATGTGCATAATTCAATCTCAAAAATAGGTTGCGTTAAAAACACTCTGTATTTAGTAATTGTAGCTCATAAATAAAATAATTTGTTAGTCTCTTGGACAATAACTACATCATAGTCTCCTGATCCATTTTAGTATGGTTTTTACATAGCGCTTTGCTTGCGAAACAACTATGACCGTAGTAACAAACAGGGGTTTTAATAACAAAACTAAAAAGTAAGTTTAACTTATAAAAAATACCAATACTTCAACTCTGACTGTGTAAAAACAACGCAGTTACGAGGTACCAATAATTCCATATAAAATTTATCCATGGTGTCAAATGAATGTGATATTCCGTGTTAGTGCCGTGATGAGTCGCAACCCAAGGCGCGTGTCCAGGGCTCGTATATCCCGCACAGATTGCCGCCAGACAACGCGATATATGACGCTTAACTGACCACCATAACTCGTTCCTTAAACATTTATTTCTCTAAGAAAACATTTTCTTAAAAATTATTATATAAGATATTTTTCTGAGTTAATATAATTATGTTTGAATTTGTTTAGTAACCGGCAATTGTTTGTTAAAATATTGCAATAAAAATTGAAGATTGAAAATTTTATGAATTTTAAAAATAAATCGTAGTAAGACATGTGCATTTAAGACGTTTACGTTTGTGCATTTAAAGTAATCTAAAATAAAAAAAGGGTTTTAAAGATTGAAAGAATATGTAAAAAATATATATTTAATCAACTCGTGGCATCTTACTTTTAAAATATTTTGCTCTATCACATATTATGAACCTGTGTAGTTTGTTTTAATACTAAACCATCTTCACATTAAACGAACAAGTTATAAAATTCCATTAGGGTTATGAAAGAAATAAAATATTTACAAATAATTATGTACTATCGAAATGAGATGTCCTGGCTTCCTTTACCTCAGAAATATCCAAGAAAAATTCTAGCTATCCATTAAAATAAAATCAGCAAATTTTATTCATAGCGAACTATTTAAATAATTTAAAATGTAATTTTTACATCTTAAGGCAATGTAATTTTATTTTAGAAAATTTTGTAAGCAACGTGCATATTTTTCATTAAAACTAAACTTAGTTGTTTGAGTTACGAACATATATTTTTCAAAACTAAACTTAATTTTTAGGCTGCATGGATATTTTTATTGAAATAAAACTTGATGCTGAAAATTTAAATATCGAAACAAAAATTGAATAAGTAACATGTATATTTTTTATTGAAACTAAGCTTGATTATAAGCTACATAAATATTATTTATTTAGACTGTACCTAATTTTTAAGCTACATTCATATATTTTATTGAAACTATACTTAGTCTTCAAGCCACATACATATTTTTATTAAAACTATACTGAAATTTTAGGCAACACACATGTTTTTTTATTGAAAATATACTTAAATTTTAAGGCGTGTGTATTTTTTATTGAACCTATACTTTTTTCAGTCCCGCCGATGATATCGGTGCCCAATCAGCTGGTGGGAGCGCGAGAAGGACAACAACTCACTCTGGAGTGCCATTCAGAGGCTTACCCGAAGTCCATTAACTACTGGACTAGGGACAAGGGTCAGATGATCTTTCATGGTAAGACGATTAGGGCGAAGCTTAAATACTTAACGTTATGGTAATGCGGTCAGAGTTTTATCTCAAAGCTGTTTAGTAAATACTTTCGGTAGAGATTAATTTATTAAATTTTAAATTAAGTTACTTATTTATAGTAAATTTGAGTCTTAATTGAATTAATAATTTTGTCGTTGAAATGTAAATATGTCCGAACATTGAACAGCACATATCTTGGTACACTTTTCACAGCAAAGGTTCGATCGGTGTGGCCACTAATCACAGAGAATAGCAGAGTAATGTCGGTTAGTTTACTGAGTAAATCAGACCAGGTGGGTGAGGTCTTTCAGACCTTGCTTAGAGATCAGTCCTTGGAGTGAATGTGACTCCTCTTGTCCGCCAAAGACCAAATTTTCCGTTGCTGTCGGTATTATTCTGGATCTGCTCTGTATATCCAATAGACATACCAATACTTACTAAGAAGGGATTTCTTAACTTTTTCAAATTAACTCCAATTTATTCCAAAATTTTTAGGTTTTAAATTGTTTTGTTTTGTTTCAAAGCCCAAAACTATTTAATGAGAACACTATTTCAGTCGTAGTGTTCCAAACGGTGCTCGTAGATTGCATGATAGTCACTATTTAAACCGAGGCCGAAAGCAAACAGACAAATATAAAGTTTCAAAGTTAAAACTTCGACAACACCAAAATTAAAATTATGAATAATTATCGGGTGGCGATCGGAATACTACATAGGCTATAAGTTGTAGAGGTAGGGTATATGTTACAGTAGAATAAAAAAATATTTTAGGGAAAACATTCCTTATTAAAAATTTAAAATTAATTATTAATTATAAAATTACTAATTATTAATTATTAAAAATTAATAATAGCATTCACTACCGAGTGTCAAGCAAATAGTAGAATCTCAAATTTAAACTCAACTGAAGCTAAACTAAGCTAAAGCTAGCCCAGTATATTACCTCTATGTATGGGTGTGCCTATGCAAGCACAGTATTTGAGGTCCTGAAAATTCTTGTGATAATTTTTTCAGACACAATACGAGATGAAAACGTTATATCTTTAAAATACCCGACTCCGACCTCACTCACCAAAAAAATAATAAAATAAAAGTAATATAAATATAATATAAGTAAGAGAATAGCCACAGTAACATTTTCATACGAATCTGGCCAGGCCCATATCTTGTAAGATTGGCCTTGGGTTAGGTAGCACCAAATGTATTACTTGTGAGGTCCGTTCAGGGGTTGGATGAGAGTGTAATATATTACGTTATCAGGTCAGTAAGTACTGTTTTACCGAACGAGCACTGACTCGTGTGGGATTTTCATGCGAGTACGGTAAAAGTTACCGGGCGCGTGAAGTAGGACTCTTGACATCATACTACTCAGAAAATCAATTTAAATCATATCGTATTCCTTATTATAAACCACTACGTTTCTCAATTCTTCAAACATATCAATTCTTCAAACCTATCCTATAGTAAACCAAAAACCATGTGCTGCCACTACATTCCTCTAAATTAACCTATAAACGTACATTATTCAGTTTACTGTAATCAGCTGATTTTTTACCTCTGTTATTTCCGTTTCCTAATGCACTGTAAATTTATCAAACACTGCACGGTAAATTTACCCGTACCCTGCACGGTACATTTTTTCACACTGTTATCGGCAAAGAGTAACTTTCCAGCCAAGAGTAAAGCACAAAACAAATGTTTCTGTGTAGTCTGATGTAGAGAGCGAAATGCAAGTCACCAGTTGTCCATTACTGTGGCCCGGGGACAGAGGGACAGAGGCCGCTATCTTTCACAGTAAGTGCTGTTCACTGTCGCTCATTCACTCTCTCGCCATTAACTTGCTTATTGCCACCTCTCAGTCTCTCACTTCTGATTTATTCAACCCTTTCTGTCGTCCATTAGGTGTTCAGCCGTGAATAGGTGTTTTATAGTTTCGGATTTGAAAAACTAAAAAGTTGTAGAACATAAATATATTTATGACAAAAGAATTTCAGATATTAATTAGAGTAAAAACTGCACCTTAATTTATATCATATGAAATTAACAAATAATTTTGTATTTATTAGTTGAAATCATTGTTCCATGGTAGTTGTGTAGTTAATAAAGTATATGCCAATTAAATCTATCCGACCAATATTATATTTTAATTAGTGAATATTGAAACTGATAAGTATTTGAAACCGTAACACAAAACACAAAAAATTTTCCTTACATACATAATGAGAAAGGAGATAATGTAATTAATTTTGAGGCAGCTATTTTAATCCAATACAGTTATCTTAAATGAAATGCCAGGATAAATACCAAGTTATAAAACTTAGTATATTCTTTTGCTCTATTCTATCATAGGTTTTATCTTCCCATTGTTATTCTTTGTTCAACGAAAAATTTAAAAATACAAATGAATCAGTAAAAGGCCGACGAAACACACATATATCAAAAATTAAATAACTTCTAGTACATGATAGGCTACGTGTTCTTTCTTTAAATGACATGTTTTATGGTGAAGTTGCGTGTTGTTCTATATTCTGGATAAAAATAAAATACATCTTACAACACCTATAATTTGTGTACTTATACTGCACTCAAATAAAAGACCTATGTAGTGTGAAGGAGCATTCAAATAAAAAAAGACGGTAAATATACATTAAAGCTGGAATATGGTGACCGATTTAGATTGGTCCAACCAATTATCATCAGACCCAACGAGAGACTGGCAGGATCAAGGTGGTGGCCTTCCTAAGATCCTATTGGTCGCCGGCATCTCTACTGGAAACTATTTTCTGTAAGTTCCAGTAATAATTACTTATATTGAAGGTAAGATTTAAAGAAAGAGATAAATTAATGAAATATGACTCAAATGGAACTTACAGAAACTTGTTTCCAGTAGAACTTCCAGTTATCTATAGGTTATAGAGAAGGCCGCCTTCTTATTAGTGTTGATATAAGTGCTGTAGGATATATCCTATATCTATATCCTGAATCAAAAATTAATACAAAGTTAAAATTCTTACTTCACCCTGCAGACGAGGTGGCCTGTTTTCTTTACCTGGTTATAAAGGGCAACGGAGATATCGTATGCCAGTAAAGTATTCAAGGACCGCATACATTACGGGTTATAACAAGCCGACAAGCCCTGCATATATCGATCCCGTCACCGTGCGGCTGATAGACAGCTTGACAATCATATGACTTCTTCCACGACCAAATATATTCCATTATCTTTTATACTGTGTGAAGTCGTTTTTCTTTTCTTTGTTTATTATAATGTTTTCTGTGTATGTATCTGACCGATTACTAATCGGAAATTAATGTCATGGTTATGGTACAACAAAATTTTGAAATTTTTGAAATGTTACTAAATATACTAATTTATTATATTTAGTAAAATGCTACTAGTAAATGCTACTAAATATACTAATTTATGTTGTAGGACTACATTGTGATAGAATATGTATACGTCGGTGAAGTAAAATGTATTGTAGAGTTTTCCAGATATTATTATATTGTTTATCAAGCAAAAATAGATGTAGAAATACAACGTTGGAAAAATGTGTTTAGTAATATAAATTAGTCTAATTCATATTTATGTTCAGACTAAAAAAAAACATTATAAATTATATTGAATTGTAGTTCATTGCTACCTTATAAAACATAATAAGGTTGTAATGAATTGTTACATTTAAAATTTACTGTATGGATTGTTTAACGAGGAGATGAGACTTTTATTGATATTTTTAAAATGAAGGTTTTACCTTTGATACTATACTAAATAAATACGATAGTTATTTTAGTGAAAGAAAAAACTACAAAGTGAAGACAATTTTATACTTTCTCCACGCCCTCTTATACATTTGATATACATCGTAAAAGCAAGGTTCATAAAAATAATTCTGAAATTCCTTAATAAAACATAATGAAATTGACAGAGTTTCTATCGACCACACAGTTTTCTGCAACAAAGGTTTTTACAGCTGATATCTGTCTAACATTGTTTTAAACGAACTATTTACATACTAAACACAGGTCTTTCAATCCTCTCTAACAGACATCATCCAACCAATAAACGATACTTACATACTAGAACTTCATAAGGAAAATGGCCCTTAATATTTTCAAAGAGAAAGGAAAACCACGCCGAAACTATTGATACAAAACGCACATTGACCCTTTGTATCGATTCCTTTCCCTGTTGTTTGGTATTGTTAAGGGGAACGAACTTTGATTTTTAGAGCAGATTAAATGACATATAAAAATCAAGATGCCCAAGGATTTAACTCAGGGATTAAAGCCTGTAATAAATACGTTTCAGCTTTAAAAACCTTTTTTTTTTAAGAAAATAAGCTAAAGTTCGACTCAGGTTAGATATGTATTCAAAAGTCTCACATAACAAGATAAATAACGTTTAATCATTTTTCAAATAGAAAGCGAAACAAGATGCCGCAATTTGATAAGAAATCCAGTTAGCCCATTACTCCAAATTAGTTTATTTACTTGGAACGAAACGAAGGAACATCCAAGGAACATTCTTTTACGAGGTATTAAAATTATGAGGGTACAGAAACTGTAATAAATGCTTTTAACGTAATTGGCCCGTAATAATCCCCCTCCCTTTTACCCCCCCCCCCCCACCGGCAGACCGACCGTGCGCCTGAAGGATCAGAAACCGGGAGTGTTCATTTAAGTGAGTATCCCGGTTATTTTATCCTGAATTACACTCTCGCATAAAGCGGTCTGTTATTCGGATTATTTAGTTGAATAACCCTCTTGAAGTCCCTGGTATTTGAGGGACCGATATTTTGCTTCTCTCTCTTGTATTATTTTGAATTCTAGGCATGTTATAAGAGATTTATGACAATTATTTTATTCACATATGAGTATGAGGTGCTGAAATATTTAGATAGCCTCCAAAACCACGTGGTACTCATGAAATTTACATTTTTCTTCTATTACGTGTATTAATCATTTTATAGGTTTCATGTGAGAAATTTATGACAGATATTCTATGTACACAAATAGTACATGAAGTGTGTACTTTAAGTAGGTAATAAAGTATATATGTTATGTACATAAAGAATATACATGACAAGTATATTTATATTTTCATTGATTGTGCTTATTGTTACATCGACCTAATGTGTAAATCTTTAAAAAAATAAGGGGAAGTCACGTGTAGTGTACATCTTGTGTAGCGTTCCTAGGAATTGAAAAATAAGACAGTAAGGGGATAAAGGAAGTTAAATTTCCTAAGATACATACGATATTTCTAAGTTCAGATTTGTTATTAAAAATAACTATTATGGCCTTTTATGCATTTTATAGCTTCTAGTCGTATTTTCCTTTGAGTTTTTAATTTTAATTTTATCTAAAATGGTATTTTATTAATTTCCTTAACAACACATATCCATATGTGAAGTTACTTTTTCAAGCAAATACAAACAAATACAGTTAGTTAATATTAACGAACATACTTAATTCAAATAAAACCTTGTTATTTGATGACGTAATTTACAAAATATTTCTCAAAATGCTGTTTTTTGCCCAGGGGCGAACTACGAGCCCGAGATGCTAGACAAGGCGTACCGCGTGATCATGAAGCTGAACATCCGCGCGCTGCACCCCTCGGACTTCGGCGTCTACATGTGCGTCGCCAAGAACGCGCTCGGCGTCACCGACGGCTCCATCAAGGTCTACAGTACGTATTAGCGAATTTCCCCTAAAGGAAAGAAGCTTTTACCGTTAGCGTGCCGCGTGAGACTTAAGCCCGGGACCATGTTATTTTTTCATTTTGAGATCCCTAGACCCCAAAAACACTGTATGTTCATTTTCATATATACCTGTCCCTTAGGCGCGATAAATTTTGCAAAATAGGTCCGATTCTGATAGAAATTGGAGCAAACGTGTAAAGGGCCATTCCTGACTTCGAGTTCGAAAACAAGCAAGATTGGTTTACTCTAAGAAGGTTTTTTGACGAAAAAATTTTTTTTCAAGATTTAGCCTAAAACCTTTTTAGTCTTTTTTTGTAAATTTTATTCTCTAAATTGAATTTAGCTTAAAAAACCAACAATTTAGAATTTTTAATTATTATTCTACGTCAATCCCGTGCTTAGATATTGGATGTGCTAAACACAGTACGTTTTCCAATATTATAAATTTTCCCTCCAAAAATTATACCTACCCTGATTTAGGAGATTTTTTAATTTTTTTTATACGATTCTGAACACATGATTACATTTTCAGGTGATATCCTATTTGTCTTTATTTTGAATAGTTAAAAGTTCATTGATCACGATTTTGCAGAACGTATATACTATATAAAAAATTCAGTTATTTTAAAATTAAATAAAAAAATAGTTGCTAATATAATACTATCGCATAGTTTAAAACCAGATACAAAAATTTAAAACAAAATTTTGCTTGTATAAGTAATATTTTAATTTTGATTTTCGTGGACATTAGCCATCACTGATTAGTGAAAAGAAGTTCCACAACGCTTCTACTCGTAGAAATCTGTAATCTGATCCTGCCTTCAGATGGAAGAGAATCTAGAACCGTGGTTCCCAACCTTTTGGTGCTCGCGTACCACCTACCATATTTTTAATATTTTGGTGTACTACCGCAAGGAACCCCGCCCCCCATCACTGAGGGATCCCCTCCAAAAAGGTCCATAGTTACCCTTTAGTGGATTTGTTATTGCCACTTAAAATTAATTTATTTTACGTGTTAACCTAAATCTCTATGCTTTTTTAAGATAATGGAACTTTGAAAAATCATAAGTTTTCCTCAGCATTGTTCAATAATTTTATAGCCAATATATCGAAAAAAAAACATTTTAATTTGTGTCTGAATTAATTTTGCTAATGTAAATAATTTCTAGGTACACGAGAAAAAATTTATCTCCGTCTGTTATTTTACATTTTCCATATCATTGACAATTAATTTAGCATAAATAAGTAAGCCAAAGTCATTCTAAGTAGTCACCTATGAACTTATAGGCCCATTACATCGAGATGTACGGCATATCTAATTAAATTAATACCACCAAATCGGCCCTGTATAACTGTTTTTTTTTTTTTTTTTTTGTAAGCAAGAATCTTTTAACTCTAAATCGTTTGCTAAAAAGAAATACTCTTAAAATGAAAGAGTAACATTTTTAGGCCTAATCAAATTTGTGCCTCACGAAATTGCATGAAATAACAATGAAAAAGTTTATTAAAAAATAACAACCTATCGACTATATTTTTAAGTAACTTTTATCCTTCATTCGAACGAAGTGAGTTATACTCGACTTGAAAATCACTCTTTGTGAACAAACTCCTCTTTTATTATTTAATGAAAATTCGTAAAATTTGAACTACATCATATTTATACCCCGAAGATTGTTTTAAACCATAAATGAGTAGTTGATTAAACGTTTAAATATTAATTTTTTCAGTTAACATTTAATTATACTGCACTTCGTTCGACCTATACGCGGCAAAGGAGTGTACTCCTAGTATTAAGCAGGGTTTGGAAATGATAAGTACTTATTCTCCATGGAAAAGGCCAAGTAAATATTCCTATATTCCCCACTTTTACTCACTCGTTGTGGGCTACTCATAGCCCAAAGCCCCTGATTGGCTTTAACGTGTCTTGTCACTTGTGCTACATGTGCCTCGTATTTATAAATCAAAGATGTTAAATCCAGACGAGTATTGCATTCGAGAAAAATTAATTGTATCTGATATACTCCTCTGAAAACAGATTTTACAATAATTTCGACCTAAAAGATGGTAGGGAATGGTCATATCATGGCCAAAACAGATACCGTAAAGGATAATAACCATTTTACCCTAAGAGAGACTCTACTGTTCGACAAAATATCGCTCGTTCGGAGACCCAGTATTTAATTTATTACCTGTCCAAAATGATGTATGCCACATGCAAGACCTTCACATATTACCAGTGGTACGCGTACCACCGGTTGAGAAAAACGGTTCGAGGTTGTTAAAAAACAACGCGTGTAAACATGCAACCTTAGACATATTGTAAACATTTATCTTATTGAAATCACAAGATCCACAACAACCAAGGCTAGTGAGTGTAATTGATCGAAAGGGACGATTTATGTAAAATGTAAATTGAGTATTGTCTAAACACAATAATAAAAAACTGATCGTAAGGATGACATCAAATTCACTAATAAAAACGGGTTTTTAAACACTAATTGACCCATGTCAAACTAAAAATAAATCAATAAATAACCTTTACAAATAAAAAATAGTATTTTTTTATTTTTTATTAGTAAAAGTTAATCATAAAATATACAAATGATACTCGTCTCAAGTCTTACTTCACACCAAATTACTTCCTCGTACTTCCTTTTTTATTAGAAGGGTAAAACTAGTTTTCCAAATTATAAAATTTTCAATAATATGAAGCCGATAATATAAGTATTTTATATATTAAACATAATTTAAGAGTCCATTTATAAAAACTGGTGAGCATCCAACAGTATGAAGTATTTAAGCTCTCCAAGGATCTAAAGTTAGTAACCCCTTTAGATTATTTCATATTATAACTCAGGGATTACTTGAAGGAATTGTTACTCAGCATTAGAACTCAGAAATTACAAATCACCTGTCAAATACGTTCGAAAACCTCGTGAAAAAATGCTGATCAAACTAACTGCTTATTACAACTAATTGAAATACATTTTTGTTTCAAATACATTAAATTAATTCTACAGAAACTATTATTTCATTATTTCCATCTATATATCCATACAAGTTATTGGTTGTGTTATTAAATAGAATGTTTTTGGTTTTAAGCTAAGAGGAAAAAGGAATGTTTTCTTACTCTTAGTAATTCACATACTAGATTAGAAAACTTACTTTAAACATATGAAGAAACTACTTTAGATATATTAGAAACTAGTTTAGTATATGAAGTAATTCATGTACTTTAAGTTCGTTAATACACTTTTTTCATTGTTACAGAAATAACAGATGACAACAGTATACCACTAGGTCATGAAAGTAAGTAATATTAGGTACAGTAGGGCCTAGAAAATGATTGGTGTTTGGACTATGATTATAACATTTCTATGATGTTCAGTTTTATTTTAAACCAAATATTTAGTTATTCTATATTTACGGGTGCATACGTGAACCTAGGGTGAGGTTTGAATGTTTTGTGTGATTATTTTTTTTCCTTATTCTTGATGGCATGTGTTTATCTTGATGGGATATTCAGGATAACAATTTTTCAGGCTTCTCATCACTGTTATTTTAAGTATAATATGAAATCGTGTAAAATTTAACATTTCGGTAATTTTCATTGAATAAATTTTTACTCAACATAATGGTATGCCCTTTACACATCACACTAGTGATATTGATTAAAATAATTTATACTTAAATCAATAACACCAGTGATGTTACAGCTTAACATAATTTATAATTTAATGGACCACTAAGAAATGGACGTCAACATGACTTAAAATATCACTCATCCATAAAATGGTTTAGATTTTAATTATATAAAACATCTCTGTAGTAAAGTTTTGATAACTGTTTTACATTAAGATCAACTGATCGCATTAACTGGATAAATAAAAAAATACCGTAATGGAAACTGTTTTATTTGATTGAATAATTTTTCAAATTATTAATAAAACATAAAACACATTTGTTGTATTCAGTCATCAAATAATATATTAAAGTAAATTTATAATTATGAGTCATATTTTACAATATAGAGGTGTTTTGTTTCACAAAACTAATATTTCAAATTAATAATGGCATAATGTAATCAAAATTCGGTAATGTATGGAACCATAATGATCGTATAATCTCAACCTGCATATAAGGAATTTAAATCTGTCAAAATTCTGAGCAGCCATATGTAGCCAGAAAGGTACTTTAATACGGAATATATTATTTAATAATGGTTCCATAAATTTTTTTCAGACGATGATTTTCTTGACGATACTGAAGACAGCAATTTCGTAAACACAGGGAAGAATCCTAGTCGGCTGAGTAAGTAAAATGAAAAAAGAAAACTGTCATAAGATACACCGTACTTTTTTTATTATTTTGTATTAGACAATATTATTTTGTATTTTGGTTCATAAAATGAACTCATTCCTAACATATGATACAGTGTAACAATCAAAACTATTTTTACCGAGGTGGGTTCAAATACTAGAAAATAATTAAATTTTGAACTTAATACTCAGTAACATTATGATCCTATCATTTTCTTAAAACAAATCCTCGTCAACTTAGCCGGAAATAAAATAATTTCTTAATATTGATTGGAAATTACATAACATTGCACTGTGGTGAGAAAACATGTAAATGATTGAAATCACTTTATTTTTGTTTCAGATGATAAGGAAGCTTCATCAAATACCTCAAGCGGATCTTTAGCAATATACAATACAGTTCTAATACTTGTACAGATCTTTGTCAGATTATCTTTGTCCAATTTGTACTTACCTTGTAAGGTGTAGAATAAATTAGAGTTTATACCTTTACCATTAGTGTTTGTGACATGGATTACTGATAATGGTATTTCCACCAAATATTACTGATTTCGTATCTGCAAAAAAAATGAAAATCGACTTACATTACAATGTTACAAAGAGAAGGCAAAATTGCTATGCATTAGTTTTGCTTGGTCAAGTAAAATATTTGATTTTTACATTCAAACTAAATTTCTCACCTTTTTCATAGCATTGCCTGAAATACATTGGTTTTTAATCTGAAAAAAATGTTTAAAAAGAGCAAACTACATATTTCAAAGGTCATAGCCTTTTTTTGTAATATAACTATTAATTTTATTTTCGTTGATTGACGAACAACTTATATTAAAGCTACGTACTCATTCTTGAGACATAAATTCCCAAATTTCTAAAACTTTCACTACTATTACAGTCTGATGCTTACCACTCTGTAATGATTTACAACCATCATAATATACGTACAAATATTGTTCACTATTAACTCGCTCTTCTTGAAAGTTGTATTATTTAGATATATAACTAATTTTAAATGAGTTGGAAAAGGTTATTAGTCAATTTTCATCAGAGGTGAACTAGAAGACGACAATTTGTCCTTCTTTAAAATATGTCTTAAAATGCTATAAAATATCAGTTAATCTATTAAGTACATTTCTTTTACTGAAAGGTGTAAAGGAATGAGGGGGCTTATACAGTGTTTGGGTGATGCCGTGAAAATAACGTTTTGTGTTTTTTATTGAGATCCAAACACTTTTTTCATTCAAAATGGAATGATTTTTCATGATCTGAGATCTAGTTATTAAGTGACATTATGTATACGTAAGATAAATTAGCATGTATGATATCAGCTAGTGTGTTAGATTATTATTAAAATATTTTGTTATATGTAGTTTCTATTCGAAAACCTTTCCTTCTGGCCAGCAAATTGCTGTTCTATAGCACATATCCTTCGCAAGCAAATTATTTTTACTTCAAATCCTTCGGATTAATATTGAGTCTTGATTCATAAATAAAATGTTATTATTGTATCCCGCATAACAATACATAATAACCAAAATCAGTTAGAAATATATTTTTATTCTTTCTGTATTCTTAAAATATCGAATGATTTATAATTGTTATTTATTTTAATAATTTTTTTTTTATTTTTTGGGACAGTTCCCAAAAACACATATTAAACATGATCACGAATAAATCAAGACTCTCTAAACAGAGTTTTAATTCACATAGTGAAATACTTGAATTAAAATTAACTCAATAAAACAGATAATTTATACAAAATAATCTCCTCTTTAATATGTTAAGGTTATTATCATAAAGATATGCCATCCGCTGCTTTGAAGATACAAGTAGGAGTGAGTGAAGCTAAAAGGTATAAAAGAAAAACCCAATTTCCTGTGATAGTGCTGGATAAGGGGTTGGGTCCCGGCGGAGTTTGGATCCTGTTAGAGTATAAGGGTAAATATGTTCCTTGTTTGAAATTGTATTTCGAATCGTGAGAGATTCTTGTTTAGAACAGCAATATGCTCTCTTAAGCAAATTCTTTAGGATAGAAAAGTAACAAGTACATTTTATACTTTGCAAGGATTGCTTTTCATATTGTTGATAAATAAATATTTACCACATTCTCAATACTGTTTTTATCTGTTAAAAGACTAATACATATAGATTATATTTTAGTTTATTTCTGTGAAAACAGGTTGCATATTTATATAACCCCTATTGAATTTGTATGGTAAAACTGTTCATACAAGACTGTTAAGACAAGACGAAAAAGTAATTCATGAAGAATAACTGAGATGTAGAGTTTGTCGACCTACTTCAAGGAAAAATCCGAAGGGAAACTCTTTCTGTTTCAAAACAAAGCTAGTCAGCAATGAACCCTAATAAATGCAACCAACACAAAAAAATCATTTTATTACTGTATTTTATTTGGTTTCTTTTTAGTTTCAGTTTAATTAAAACTATTGTATGAACTGTAAAAATAAATTTAACAGTCTCACCTTTATTAGCAGAGTTTGAAAGCGGTATTAATGCAGTATTTCAAATAACCAATGCAAAAAAAATAACAGTTCCTTTTTTAAAATCAAAAAGCAAGAATTTTCAATTTGAGATCCAATTATCAAGTTACATTATGTATACCTAAGATAATTTTAGCATGAATGTATCAGCTAAAAATAACCTGAAAGCACCCCCCCCCCTCAGCTAACCCTCGCATAGCTGGGTTAGTTGCCAGTATCTGGTGACCATCAACAAGTTCGTACAGCGCATTAAATTATTTACAATAAGGTAAGTAAAAAATTTAGATTTTCTGATTACTCTTCAATATTATTGGTAGAGAAACATTTTAAATCTATGAAGAATCTATTTTTTCCTATGAAGAAAGTAACTCAGTTAAATTCCGTAGATGTTACCATTCACACAAAATTAATTATGTTTTATATTTTGTCCCTCAGACCTCAGACGTTAAGACTTTGAGTTTCTGATTGACTTGCAGCCAGGTAAGATCTGAACAACGTTATTAAATGTAACAGGTTACATACCTTGACGTACGCGATTCCTCAGTACAACTCTATTGTTGACTAATTTTGACCACACGTTGTCATCATCAAAACCAAATAACATTTAAAAATAATTATTATTTGGTTCTTTCAATGATATAATTTTGACATAGTTAAAAAACACAAACACATTTAATTCAGCTAACTTTGCTCACATTGATCATGCAAAGTTCAGATGGTTTACTTTAGCACTTAAAAATTAAGTGTTTCCGGGACTTCTCAGCACTCTGAAAAGCATATGCTCAAGCTGGGTTATTAGGTGGTATCCAGATGCAAAAAATTATATCTCTATTGGATTTGGACGGATTAGCACGAATGTCGTTTTTAGTACCTAGCTATTTTACCAGATCAGTACCATAAATTGTGTTGAACTTATTGTTTATCTAATTACATATATATGATACATCTATTTAAATATGAATATTTTATGACGTAGATTATAATTCAAAAGGAATTAAAAATATATATACAGTTATAAACTTAGTTTTGAAACTCATTTTACGATAACTAAGAAAATCTGCAGATGGGATAGTAGCAAGTGCAATATAAGAAAACTAGTTACATTCTCATGACAAAGTATTACATACAAAAAAGGGATCTCATGGTGAGCTAATTGAATCATGGAGTGTTTTACTTACTGTTAGACCAATCTTAGGTTCTAGTTTATTGTTATTGCGTCAAATACACGACTACACCAAAATTCCTTTTTTGGTGTAGTTTTTTTTTTATATAGTTCAATCTTACATGCTGATAAATATTGTAAATCATAGAAGAGAAATTAAGGATAATAGTGATTAAGCATATGTTCTGTTAAAATATGTATATTTAACCAAAATTTGGAGGCTAATATATTTTAATTTACTTCGGTTAAGAAAATATGATACGTATTAAAGTTTTACTTATTACCCCGTTTAATTAGACCGTCCTGTTTACATTTATTTTATTATAGGTGCTTTATTATTTGATAGTAAACATTTACAGTATCTTATATGTCATCCAATATAGAAAAAATACTACAAAGAAAGCAAAATGACAAGTAATATCCTAGCAATCTTAGGAGGCTATCTTTTCGAACATTCAATAGAAACCTACTTTTGATTTATTAGAAATGTAACTCATTACCTAAAAATTATTTATAGATGATCATGAAAACACTCTCTATTTCTATACCAACAAAAGTTTACGTTGAAACATAGTGTTTTCGCCTTAAAATAAACAACGTTGTACGCAACCCAGGAAGTATATTAAATGACGGCTTTTAAACATGAGTAAAAAAAGTTTCAAATGCACCATAAAAAATCTATTTCAAAGTACAAAGAATTTTTGCTAACTGCTTGTTAATACGTTAAATTTCTAGGTCCTATTGATTCCAACATTACCATAACCAAACATTCAATCTAATTAGTATATTGTTATGTTTGTAGTATTTCAGACAGAAAAATTTAAATAGTTGGACGTGAAAGGGTTTCAAATGTGGAAATAGCAAAAGGTAAAAAGTTTAATTAAATTAATCCTAGACGGCGGAGTGACAGACTGGAGACAGTGACTCTGCTAACTCCAACTTTTATCAGGAATTGTGCAGTTTTAATTGGTTTGTGGCTTTAAAATGTTATGTTTAAATAAACGCTTTGAATTAGAGTCCAGCATCCTACAAAACTTCTCTTTTATGTTTTCATTTTTCTCCTGTGAAATGTATTTAGATCTACTGTTGTAGAGTTTATGTTTGTAATCAATATATACTGTACACCTCGGATTATCCGGATTAATGTGGCGGAACACCGATCCGGATAACAAAAAATCCGGATAATACGAGGTCATTACACTATCGCCTAAATAGCGGTCGCGTACCTTAGCCCCTGCTAAATTGATACTGCAAACGGCATATCAAGGCAGTTACAACATGTTAGTCTTTCAAATTTTCCCGGGAATTAATTCTGAAACAAATTTAAGAACTAAACTTCACTATTAGTCATAAGAATATAATGTTAACTTTTACCTTACTTAAGGTTTAGGTTTTAAATTTTTATTTCAAACCTAAAAACCTGGTCTTTGACCAGATTAAATTATTTAAAGTATTAAGAATTAATAATCATAACTCAAAGCATATATCTCAAACTTGAAATAATCATGACAAAACTTCAAGGAACTCAAAACTTAATACATTAAATTCTTCTTAAAAAAATAACGTGACATCAAGTCACAGCAATTAGCTTGCAAAATTGCTGTGCGCTGCGCCTTTACTGATTACTGCTAGGGCCCAACGTAACAAACCTGAAAACTATGTTCACGAAAATCCGTAATGTACTGCTTAGGCAATAAGTCTCCTTCAACTATTGAGATTCCAAATGCGTATGGTAATGTATTATATTTGCATTTTAATTTTAGAAGGCAAATTTCACTCGTAAACTCCCTAATATCGCGTTTTTGCCGTATTTTAATTTTTCAATTTCTCGGATGGATCGGTCCGGAAAATCCGGGATCCGGATAATGTGAGGTCCGGATAATCCGAGGTGCTCTGTACTAGTTAATATGTGCGATACATGGCTGCATGCTTGTTTGCACAGCTATCTCTAAAATGGTTCCGTGGTTTTTCCCTTAAATGCTGAGAATAACTAATTACTGGCTCACAAAAGGGTTTACAGCAAGTTATGTCCCCAGTAAGTAGATAATACATAAACATATGGATTTAAAAGTTGGACAATTGTAATGTGGAGCCGTATGGGTTGCTACACTGGTAACTAATTTGAAAAATACATCGAAAATGGACAAGTAATAAAACTAATTCTAGAGTTATTCAGTCCCTTATAAATCTAACAGCAAAAAGGATAAGGTTAAGACATGCAGTAGCGCTGCAAAAAATGATGAACTACTAAGCTGATGGAGAGTGTTTAGTCCACTCGGTACAACATACTCACAGTATTCTTCCAGCAAAGAAATCTTGAAGAAGAAAAAACTCTTCCGATTAAAGGCAACCCTGTAGAAATATATATCATGTGTACAATTAAGTAAATACAGTTTTAGGTGTCTGGGTAGTATCCGTTGTAGGCTTCGTTCACACACAAACATTTAAAAATTGGTTTCGTTAATATAGGAACTTCTTCAGGACTATCCCGTTTAGAGCCCTCCCTCCCAGCCAAAAAAAATTAAAATCAGCTCTCATGTGGACCCATATGAACGCCCCATAAGGAAAGGGAAATTTTTAAATTCTATTTAGTTTTAACGGGAAATGTCCAAACTACTAGAATTGATATTTTTAATCGCGATAACAGTTATCGAATTTAAATAGTTTTTTCTATAATCAATTTAAAATAGTTTACTTTGGAGATTAATACAACGTGTTCTATGACCAGTTTTTGAAAAAAAATAATAAAAAACAATTCCAGTAGTTTGGAGTATTATTTATTTAAATAATATCGCATAGTATGAATAAGTTAAAAAATATGGGCGCTAAATGGGTCCGCGTGAAACCTTGCATAGCAAAATGTGCACTGATTTAGCATAGGCTCTTATGGAGCCATAGTTCCGAAAGTCACCGATAGTGTCGCAGGAAAATGAAAACTGCCTTGGGTAGGGAGGACTCTTAAAAAAATGTCCTGTAGAACGGATTAAAGTTTTAAAACATAATACAGTGAGTTGACCATCTATTGACTCGTGAAGGAAAAAAGTTTATTCCTAATTTTAAGGATTCGTTTGTGGCTTTCTCATCTATTGTGGAAATACCCCTGCAAAGGTGAGGATTTTAATTAAATTAATCCTAGATGGAGGAGTGACAAACAGAGAGACAGCGACTCCACTGACTCCAACTTTTATCGGGAGTCGTGCAGTTTTAATTGGTTTTGGGCTTTAAAATTTAACGTTTAAATAAACGCTTTGAAGAAGAGTTCAGCATCCTACTAAACTTCTATTTTATGTTTTGCTTTGTCCCCTGTGAAATATAATTAAATAACTGCGAAATACTCAGACTCAAAAACAAACAAAAAAATAATTAAGCATTAGAAAATTTAACAGTATATTTATATTATTCTACTTTGTTTTAATGGCAACCCTATACATTAGGGAAGTTGTTATTCTTTTTGAATAAAATTATATTATATTGTGCATTTTCGGGTATCATCAGTCATTCTCGAACTATTAATATGAACAATGCATTGTTGCTTGTTTACTCAGTCAACTCTAAAACTGTTCCGGGTTTCCTTTAATTACTTAAATAGCTAATTAGCTCACAAACGGATTATCAGTAGAACATTCAGTAAATTTTCAGTACCTAAAAAGAGATTTAAAAATGTGATATTAATATAAAGCCATAAGGATTGCTACATTGCCAATGAATTAATAACAACAAATTTAAGAATAAACAAAACCAGAGTCAGTTATGTATGTTTTGATTGAAAAAAGTAATAGCCAGTTATTTAGTAAAACTACTAAAACAATGGACGTTCAGCAAGGCTCAGTCCACCAGGAGTACCTAAGTATATGTTACTAATACAAAACATTACTCTTTTCATCAAGCACATTTTCATGATTCTTCCAGCAAAGAAAACTTACAAAATGAAGAATTGCTTTTGAGTGGAAGCAAACCTATTCAATTGTATAAATCAGATATAAAATTGAGTAAATGTTTTTTAGCGTGTAGGGAAATGAAAATATATCAAAGGCCTTGATCATACCTATAGAAAACGACTTTCTATTCCGTATACAAAATTCTTTAAAATTATTCCTTAAGGATTTATTAAGTAGGACAAATAAACTTTTTCAAAATAAAAAAAAGAAAGTTGATAAATTATTCACAGTCTTAAAATATTTAAAAAACTGTTTGAAACATTTACATTTAGAGACCATTTGGGGCTTTGTTATTTAATTTATTTACATAACTGTAAATATATATTTTAAATTGTTAAAACTGAAATTGTATCTATATCATTATTAGGTTATTAATAATAATAATTTTATAGTTTCCTTCAATATTAAAGGTTATATTCTATAACAAATATATAAATAATGTTTATCGCACACTTCATTAATTAAATAACTTATCATGTTTGCTAAATTATAAACGTGTATGATTATCATCAGTTCAGCCTTGGTCGGTGCTGCTACTACCGGCAATATGAGGAACTACATGCTGCTTCTCTCATCACTACATTGTGGAGCACGTTGTTTGCTTTAATTTATACCAAAATGCAACTTCCGTATAGTTTGAAATAACGTTTTCTCCAGCTTGAGACTTTCTTGCTCTATTTTATGACTTTAAGGACCAAAAATTTACACAATATTTAATAGATAAATAGAAAACTATAAGGACAAATAAAATTGATGTACACTAAATTATGCGTAAAATTCATACTTTTATTAAGTTTTACCTTAATTTGTATGGGACGAGTTGAGTTTACTCGAGAAAGACGAGATTCAGTTATATTCTTTTCTTTTTTTCTCTACCTTTTTATTTTTCCTGAAATATATATATTTAATCTCCCAGTTTTAATAGTTCCAAACCTCTTTCGTTTTTCTTATTTATTTACTTTTCTCTTGTATTCATAATTCTAAATTATCTCCTTATTTCTTACCTTCTCATCAAACGAAATTTTATTATTGCCAATGTTTATGGTTATAATTTTCTTCTTTTGAAAAATAATAGCCAGTCAGTTGTAATCATTCTGATGACACACATCGGGAGTGGAATAATAAATATGTCTTTAATAAATAAAAAATAAATAAAAATTATAAAAATAATAAAATTGAATAGTTTTTCTTTGAATATTTATAATCCTTTCTTATTATTATAATTATTTGAAACTTCGATGAAATACGACTTATTCGTACAATACTAACGTTGTTGGATGAGTGCACTGCTAAATTAACAAAGATGGACATTTGAGAATTAAACCTATTATAAGATGATTTAAATAAAATGTTAATTAATTTAAGATGTGTAACATATCAACTGTTTCTTAATTTTAATCTCATTTTATTCCTAATAGGTACATTAAATTTCAAATGTTACTCATAGTTAACTGCCCAGGTGGTCCTCAATTTTTATTCAAAATGTTGCTCTTAAACCCTTTAAAAATTTAAAAACTTTTAACTTTAAAAAGCCTAATATACTATAGAAATTATTATTACCTTCATCTAAACTCTGTCATCTTAGTTGCAAATCTCAATAAAATAAACGATTTCGGTATTCAAAATTATGCAATCGTATAGTTCAATGATGTCGTTCCCTGTAAAAGTGCACTAATGCATCTTTTAAGTTAAACATATATTTAACAGTCTTCAAACGAATTGAGAAGCATTTGGAGACAGATAATAATGTAAATGTATTGTTTATATTTAAAAATTTCTCATTGAATACTCACGGTGTGGCCTGCGCACTTATTATTGTGATTAGGTATTATTGTTTCAAACGGAGAAAAAACATGCTCTTTTGCTTTTTTTTAAACCAACGGAAATAAACCATTACACATGGATGTATTGAGTTTTGTTTTATGATCATTTTTTTAGAATTCTCTTCAAATATCAGTATACTCTTTATAACCCCGTTAAAGTTTGGCGGTTAAGCATTTTTAGTTTAGAGAATACATTAATCTTAGTACAACTTAATAAAAAGTAACTACACTCATTACAACATATTTCTGCTCAGTTTTTAAATGAATCAATGCAATTTTGATTAGGTACGCCTTTATCTGACTTAAGCTCCCGCAAAAAAACTAAGATCCCCATCCACTAACAATTATGTTTGGATCGGAAATGAAAGTCAAAGTCAAAAGTCAAAGTCAAAGTCAAAAACATCTTTATTCATTACGTACATATTTGTACATCGAATGTCGTCACATTTTAAGCTAAATAAAACCTTAACTAAAGAAGAGAAAATAAAGAGAATTGACTATGGGGGGGTGGAAATAAATTCGTCAAGTGAATAAATAGCTTTATCTACCAGATAACTTTTTAATTTCTTTTTGAATTTAGCATTGTTTTCTTCATTTTTGATGTTATTTGGTAAATGCTTTAAAAATTTTAGTCCTATATAAGAAGGTTTTTTTCATAAAACGTCAATTTATGTTGTGTTGAAGTAATGAATTTTTTATGTCTGGTATTATATGGGTGGTTTTTGAATTCAGAGGTTTCTAAATAGCTTTTAGCAATAATAGATGTATCCAAATATATTGTCCATAAACAGTTAAAATTCCCAAATCTTTGAATTTGTCTTTTGCCGTTTCATTATAACCTAATTTCAATATTATTCTAATTGCCTTTTTCTGTACTTTTAGTATGCTGTCCATATTTGCTTTTGTGGTTGAACCATAAAGGCATAAACCATAAGCCAAGTGAGAATGAACGATAGCAAAATATATATCTTTTAATGTTGTTTGGTTACAAAAAAATGACATTCTAGAAAGCGAATAGATTCCTGAACTTAATTTTGATAATACTTTATCCACATGTGTATTCCAGCTTAAATTTTGATCAATGATTAGACCCAAAAACTGTGTACTGGTTTTGTTTTCAATTGTTTGTTCATTGTATATTATAATTGGATCAATTATTTGTTTATTTTGGTGCGTTCTGAACACTATGCAGTTCGTTTTTTGGGCATTAAGCTTTAATTTATGTTGCTCCAAGAAACCCCCAATGTTCTCAAGCTCAACAAAACTCAAAATCTCGACTTCTTGGATTGTACCACCTGATACCTTAAGATTCGTGTCATCGGCATAAAAACAAAGATTATTTTGAGGTAAGCTTGATAGTGATTTGCCTGCATCATTAATGTAACATAAAAACAATAGAGGACCCAGGATTGATCCCTGAGGTACACCACATTTTATATATTCTGCTTCTGAGAAGAACTTTAAAATTCTATTATCTTGGGTTACTTTTGTAATTTCTACAAACTGACAACGATAATTAAGGTATGATTGAAACCATTTTATTGAATTTTTTGTTACCCCTAACATTTGCAATTTGTTTATCAATTTATCGTGGTTGACACTGTCAAATGCTTTTGACAGGTCCATGAAAATTCCGGTTGTGAATTCACCTTTATCCACCGACTCAATCAGAGACTCAATAAAATTTACTGCAGCAGTGAAATACACTCTCATTCCTAAGATACCTATTGAAAATATGAATAAAAGGGAAATGAGAGCAATAAGGCTGAAAGAAACAGACAGGAGTCAATGTAGCGGTGTAATTTAATTGCGAACCTCTACACAAGATGAACATCTCAACCGCTTCAACCACTTTGAGACGTTTCTTTCTTATTACCATGGCTAAGGATGTCAAATACGAAATCGGTAAACGTAACCGAAATTTTACTTTCGGTTCAATGAGTTTACGTTTGAATCCTTTACTTTTACGAAATTTTTGTTTGCCGTCGTCTTTCAATTTACTGACTTTAAGCCTTAATTGGGTTGAGAAGAGTGTTTCTTTATTCAAAGGCTAGTTACTGAAAGTGGTTTGAAATTCTGTTTACGTATATAATATAAATGGGTAATTATAAATAAATTTTAAAAATTTAAGTCGATTTATTATTTTATTTTCATTACAAATGTAAGAGAAACAACGATAACTAATCTTGCATAGTGATAATGAATTACGGCTTTTTGCTTTGTAACATTCTACAATTTCAATCCTTTCAATTGACAAAATATATCCATTATAGTAAAATTAATTTAAATTAAACTCAATTCAAGTTTAGGTTCCAGCTTCAAGGTCATATCATTCTTAAGTCATATGGTAATTTATTTATAGTAATTAACAATCTGCAAAGACCATATTAGTGAAACTTTTGACTTTACGCTTCTATTGGTTTGAACCTAGTTGTAATAAAACCTGTTCAAAGGAATAAGTTTATCATGAATATTTATGACAAAATAAGGTATATATTTAAAACGAAATAAATCAAAATGTAATATATCGGTTTCAACTTATATTTGAAATTTTAAGTTGAAACCAGATTGTGCAAAAATAAGTATTTTATTAAAAGTAACTATAAATTGTCAAATTTAAGAAGTCAGTGCTAGACAATCCTGTGCAGATTATTAATTTTGTTTATTATTATGAGTGACCAAAAAAGTCGACCCTGCAAATGAAAACTAAGCTGTAACCTTGCAATCATATCTAAAAAGTGCAAATATGTTTTAAAGAGAAATTTATTGAAATATCATTGTTTATCCATTCGTTTAATGGAATCTATATTACTAATTCTGTAAGCGATTTTTTTAAATCAAAATTGAGAGTTTGACAGCTTGCAGGATGATAGGAGGGGGCTCAAATTAAAGGTCTCGATCCCAGGGGGTCGGGAAAAATAGCAGATTATGTCCAAATCTACCAGAAAAAGAGAAATAACGAAAAATATCTTCCATTTAAAATGCATTGGGATTGAAAAACGTCTGCTTTGTTTACATTAAACATGTGGTGCTATTGCTTGGTTCAAAGCCATATGCTAGATGTTGACAAGTGGGATTTCTTTCAAAATACAGCTAACTATGCACGTCCAATGTACTATAACAAAAATATTTTAAATTTAAGATTTTCCAATTTTATATCAACTAAGGGTTTCAGTTTTTTCATAATTTGAAATTATAAAAAGTAAAGTACGTTTGTTTAGCTTATATTATAACGATGCAGATTTAATACCAAATGATTTATATAATATATAATTACGTAAGGCCGAAATTGTGGGCGTTTGGAAGGTCGCAGGATGATGGGAGGGGGCTGAAATTGAAGGTCTCCATGCCAGGGACTCGGGGAAAATACTGAAATTGCTTTAAGCTTGCTATAAAATGAGAAATAACGTAAAATAGCTATAATTTAAAAACATTGGGATGTAAAAACGTCTGCTTTGTTTACTTAAAACAAAATGCTACAGATATAATCATAATTTTGTGATCCAAAAGCCTATTTTCTAAAAAGGTATTTTGTACAATAGTAAAGAAGGATTTTGCTTAGGGGCTATTAGTCCCTTCAAGCCTCTAATATTTTCTAAATTTGCCAAAGATGGTTTTGGTTCAGTTGTAAAATAAGACTGACAAACACAAATCGCACTTGTTATTATTCTAAGCAATTGGAAGGAGGAGTATCTAGTTTAGCGAGGTACTCAATTCGAGTGGCATATAATCAAATTTATGAAAGCATAAAGTGTTAAAGGGCCCATAAAATATGGAACCTCAAGAAGGATATCCTCTCCTTGGTGGCCTCTCAATTAAATTTTGCCGCAACATTACCTCCTGTCAGTATCTTTCTTCAGGTCAAAGTTTGTTTTTTAACTTTGGAAACAAAGATCTACTTATTTAATAACTTTTAAAGTAGGCTTTTTTGTATCAATTGAATTGTGTTGGTTTTTCAAACTAATAACCATAAAATATTGCTTTAAAATTTCTTAAAAAGGACTTTTCAAAATTTCTTAAATATTTAAAGGTAGCATAGTTTTATTTACAATATGTAAAAATCATTATCCAAAAAATCAAGTCATTGATTAACTTAAAAATCAGAAAAAGAAAAAAACTACGACAGTATTTGCAGAGTACATGTTGAAAAAAGATAATAGTAATTTCTTTCAATACTTTGAATAGTTTCTAATTATTCATTTCAATAGTAGTAGTCTCAAGTTAATAGACCAGTTCATCCTATCAGTAAAGTCACAACTTTCTGTTGTAATTCAACATTTTAACATATATTTGACATGTAATTTATTTTAACTTAACATTTTATTTATTTTATGCAAATAATATTGAAAAACAGAGAAAGAAACATTTTAGGGAAAAAGGCCAGATTGAATTATATAAAAAGATAAACTATATTTTTTATCTGTCATGTATTCAGTTAATAAAACGTTTGTCTAAGGCCGAACCGTATTTCTTAAATTCTAAAATTTGTTATTGTAATTCTTCTTTCCGTTCGACACTTGTAATAAGCTGCAAAGGGTCACTTAAAAATTCAATTTCGGCGAACCTGTTATAATTCATTCTAATGTAACATTGTAAAAGATGGCTCCAGAGATTCAATATCCGTTTTTCATAAAACAGTCCGGATCTGAATTGCAAATATTCGTGACTAAATAAATGTCTTTAACTTCAGAGGTTAACTTTAAATTGGATTAGGTAGGGTTGTTGCATTGTGTTATAGTGTTTGTTTAGAATACAACTCCCAGCACATGTTATATAAACAAATATTTTCTATGTTTTATTAATCATCACAACACTCAGAATATAAGAAGAATATGTTATTTCTAGAAAAAAAATATTCTTTTACATTAAGATATTAATGAATCAAATGTAAACATTGATACTGCTAATGTTAAAATATTAAGTGTTATGCAAAAACATGACAATAACTGTTATCATAAAATAATTATTTTATCATTACTACACTATTTAATGCTGCTCTAAACCTACTGCTCTGGTGCTATTCCACAAGGCTGCAGGTGTTTATTTAAATTGAGAAATATAGGCACTAGTTAAAGGTTTTAGAGCAATAGTAAATATATTAAGATACAACTTACAATCAATAATAAAAATAACTTACCTGTTGAACACACTAATAAATATACTAAAAAAACTCTCAAACGAAGATGTTGTGGTCCGTGCGCCGATGACACGTGACGTAGTTGAAACGTGGTCCGTCGGGCTGCACTTTTTTGTGGTGTCGCAGGAGCGCTTTCGGCCTTTCGCCATTATCAACTGCTACTAATCTCGGATTCCACATCTTGCATATATAATGGTTTTGGCCAGTTACTAGAATGTTCGGGGAGAGTCGGGTCTTCTTGGAATTCCTGAGCGGTGGAATCTGGGGTGGGTCACTCACCTATTGTTTACAGATTCTTACAGTTTACACAAATTCAAATTAGAATCTGTAAACAATAGGCGAGTGACCCACCCCAGATTCCACCACTCAGGAATTCCAAGAAGACCCGACTCTCCCCGAACATTCTAGTAATTGGCCAAAACCATTATATATGCAAGATGTGGAATCCGAGATTAGTGGCAGTTGATAATGGCGAAAGGCCGAAAGCGCTCCTGCGACACCGCAAATAAGTGCAGCCCGACGGAATACGTTTCAACTACGTCACGTAAAAAAACTCTGCAATTACAAATATTTTGACAATGATTTTTATTTATATCTAAGTTACAACGTTTTTCACATGGTATGGAACTACCTTCCCAATTTTATCCATTAGCTCTTAGTACTCTTTTGAAAAAAGAACCATCGGAATTTAAATTAAATTATATTTCACATGACGAGAGCATGTGATGTTGGCAGCATCCAGCCAAGGAGCCACAAGCCGGGACAAACACTGTTATTGTGTTCACAGCTGTCGGTGTTAAAACCAACTTAATACATGAGGGAATTTTACCGGAATATAATCATATTACAAGAGCACTTTTTGAGTATTTTAAGTCTTTTATTTTCAGCTGGAAGCTCATTTAGACATTTTTCGGAAACTTTTTTTGTAGCATTTTTTAGTACTCTTAATTTTTTTTTTACGAGAATTGTTTGTGTTTCAATGTTGACGGGTTGTTGTTGTTGGAAAAAGATGATTTTTCGTGCAGAATCGACAAAAGAATCGCGTAATAACATTTTAGGATGACATCATATGTTTTCTCTATGTAAATATTTCACACATACTAGTACTTAAAATGTCAATCACAAATTCAAATTAGCCTACATCAAATTTTTTCGAAAATTAGGATTTGTTTAAAGATGATTGCCAATTTAAAAGTGAAATTTTTTATAATAGTTTTATGAAATATGTATCAGTTCTATATCCTTTTGTAATCACATATGCTTTTATAGCTTTTATAATAAAGAGCTTAGGATTCTATCAGCACAAGGCAGGTATTGCAGAAAGAAGAGGAGGTCTAAATGTTATTTGCTGTGTTCACAGCTTAGAGCAGTGCACAGAAAACATATCGCAGAACTCATGAACGATTTATGAGGGTAATTACATTATGCTCTTCTCTTTTCAATTACTTTCTCCTTAAGTAAACGTGTTATATACGTTCTTTCTTATTTGCCTTTATATTATCTAAAGACTTCTATAAAAAAGAAGGCCATATATTATTTTTACTGATGTAAAATGTCTAAATGACAAAATGAAATGTTTTGATTAAACTGTCAAAGCTTTTTCTTCGTTTTTCAGGGCCTTTTACATGTAAATTTATATTTACTGTAATATATGATCATAACAAATAACTAACAATAATTTTGCTAGCGGGGCACTCACTCACTCGCCCTATTTGGTGCTCGCGACTACAGTATCTAAACGAATGAAACGCTCACCAATAATTTTACGTTCTTATGAGTACTTTTTTCGAGGTTATAAGTAATTTACTCCGTAACTAACAAATTAGTTATTACTTCTTGTTAATATTTGGCATATTTTAAAACATTAAAATAAGCAATTTTGGAGGAAATATGTAAAAGCAGCCATGGTATTACACATTGCTCTCGAAAGTACAATAAAACAAATTGTCTGCTTCGCCCACTGCTGCCCCTCCGGGACTCTAGAGAGAGGTGGTGAAATGGGCTAAAAAGGTTATATTAATGCGCATCAAAGCATCGTTTTCACAAGATTTTACTGTGCAGCAAAATATTTAAACTGTGACATGTATATTAGTTAAACAGCCCTTGAATTTGTTCTGTTTACATTTTGTCAAACAGAAACTTTCTAAACTTTTCTACAACTTTTATTTTACTTTCCCAAGGTAAATTAACCGAAACTTTAAGGTAAATTAACCGAAACTTTAAGGTAAATTAACCGAAACTTTAAGGTAAATTAATCGAAACCTTAAGGTTAAAAAATAGTACCACGAATCAAAGTCGATGAGAAGCGATTTCTCAATCCATTTTTAAGGACAATAATGAGCGAGGGCGGGTGTCACTGGCTGGTACAGAAAAGCTGATTGAAAGATATTAATGAATCATCGTTAGTATATATAGCTTAAGTTTGACAAGATCATAGGACAGTAGCATTTACAAAAAAGCTGAAAAATGTTTATACGCCTTAAGACTACTACGTTCTGAGGTCCTACTCGTAGGAGATTCGGGGAAAGATACTTCGAAATTGATTCGTTGGTCTCTGAGTGTATTTTCATAATCACCTCTAACACCTCAATCGTTCTTAAGCTACTCTATTGTAGGTTACATATGTGTGAATTTAATACCAACCGAAATATATGTTTTGTGTCTTTTTTTTAGACAGTAATCAATACTCTAATGCCTTAAAGTGTTGCTCAAGTTGTGATTTTTGTTAATTAATACGTAAGTTACGTTATGAATCGTTTGAATCATTCATTGTTATAGCGTGCAAGGCAGGTATAATCCAAATAACGACGTTTCCGTTCCTTGATATGACGGATGTTTGCTGGCAACATTAATATACTTCCCTCCTGTTTGATTTAACTCATCACTACCTCTTTATTTATTTTTTTGGTAAATTTTGGCAGCAATGACATAAAATTAAATTTTGAAGTTGATAATATACATATCTATCAATCAAGTAATTATTATCAAAGCAAGTTAAAATCTGAAAGTATATATTTAAGACATTTTATTTAATGGTTAAATGGTTAAATAGTGACACTACAGGAAACAAACATTGAAGGGATTCATGTTATTCTATGAAAAAAACTCATTACCATTAGCGTCTCATTAGATTCTAATACTTTACCTTAGACTCTTTAAAATATTTAATTATACAAAGTCTATATACTTGAACAAGTTACAGAAACTGTTTCATCGTATAGGGTTTTTTCACGGGGGGGGGGGGGGGGGGGGCTTCAACAGTTTGGGACACCTGAAGTAGTACTAAATAGAATGAATGAGTATCATTATAATTGGCTAGACAATCTGAGTGTTCTAGAATATATTCACTTGTTCTTGACTTTAATTAACATCTTTTTAAGTTGTATATTCAGATATATCTTTTTAAGTAATATATACATATACATCATTCTTTGTATATTCATCTCTAAGTCATTCTGGGTTTTATACATTTAGTTTAACTGTCTTAACATTTAGTTTTAGAGAGATCATCCACAACGGTAGTATTTAGTTTCAAATTGTCGGTTCTTTTAATTTGAAAAATATATCTTACAAATCAAAGTTATATTAGATTTAGGCATTGAAGTGTGAAAATAACTCACTATACCCCCGGAAGTTGTTAAACATATTGTAACAGTTAATAATTATGAATCATTAACTGTTACAATACGTTATTGTTGTAGTATTCACTGAAAGGCATTATTTCATGTTATAAGTGCATAGTTAACTCAAGAGGGAAAATTTATAACATTTTAATTTTTGCGTTATCAAATACAAAGTGCATTTCAAAGGTGACACAGATACAGTCTCAATAAGCTACAAAATGGCGAAGTAAAAAGTTAGTTGAGAATGACTGTAGTTCGTACTATTAAAGCAGTAATGTGTTTACACTTTGAATTCATTAAATAGATTTCCGTAATGCAATTGGTTTAGTTTTCCTTGATATTCTGTGAATGCAGTGTAATGCAAGATGATGTAATTATTAAACTTTGATTTTAGACCAGAGAGATTGTGTTAGTAAGCAGTGTTTTAGTACAGTGCCCACTTTGTTTGGATGTTAAGTTTGCTTTTGCACAAGATATATATTTTTTAATACAATTATAAACGTAAGTTTTATTTTTCACCTCTGAAATGTATGAGTCTTTTTGACCTATCAACATTGCAAGAAAATGCTACGGTTGCATTTTTTAAGTTTAAAAAAATTATATCCATATCAGCTTTGACAATAATTTAAGTAATAATATAAATTTATTTCTTACCTCTTCTTACCTATTAGTGGTATCTAAGAATGCAGAATAAATAAATCATTACAATATTAAAATTGTTAATTCCATGAAGATAATCAGAACTCATAAGTTGGGACTTAACCTAGACAGTTGAAATGAACATAACATTTATTTTGAATTATTATTGACGAAATATAATAAATGATTCTGGCAACAAAGGAAGCGAAGCATTCTCAAAAAACATAATAACATGAAAACTAGGCTAGACAAATATAACATTCTAGAGCGTTATTGAACTAGAGTATTTCCTAATATACCTGCCACATAAACAAATCCCCTCATCTAGGTTTATATTTCCTTTTTTGCATTACGGTTTTGAACAAATAATCCATAAAATTAGTTTACTCTTAATAATATTAATTACCTTTATATGTCAGTCACTATTTTGCAATATTAAGAAAAAAATATATCACATTTTAGGTGAACGAGTACATGTAAGTACGGTAAGTAAAAAACTGTTTACTTTTTAATATCGTCATTAGTAAATTATAAGAAATCTGTCATAGATGTGATTTCAAAGATGACTGTTTATATTTTAAAACTCTCTGCTCACTACAAAATAATAATGTTTTAGTATAATATACTAAATTGCATCTGAAGAACATGTTGAAATAAACAATTAATTATTTAAACTGATCAACTTCCTTGTAATCATTAAATCCAACAGACAGTATACAGAATGGTTGGATTACCCCTAAGCTGGAAGACTTGTTTTGGGACACATATCTTCTACTTACGTGGCTTTTAACACCTTTGCCTCACCTAAAGCTGAAAAAACGCCGTTTTGGCAACGACCAGTACCGTATCAAGTATGAAATTACTCATTCTGTAAATACCAAAAATACTACTTTGTTACCTCCTGAATTTGGTTTTTTCCTAATTAAGGTTACAAATATACCAAAAAACTGAATTAACAGTTCGATTTATCAAATTAAATTACTTTATCACAGGTAACGAAACATGGCTCTTTATTATTACCTAAAGAGTCTAAAAGGAGTGAGATTGTTTTAAACTATCCCAGCTGCGCTTGCTGACAACTTTACCAACATTCAGTCAGTTGACTGGGTCTAGTTGGTAATTTAATACTATGAGGAATTTGACCTCTTAAAGTTAAACAGAATAAATTACAATAGGAAGAACAACCTGACATGTATTTCAGCATGACATAATGGGTGCTTGCTTGTTTTGACATATGGTTGCCCGCTGTAAAAATAATGAAATTGAATTACTTTAAATCGTTTTAATGATTTAAATACGTATAATAATTAGTTACGAATTACAGTATCGTCATCGTTGCTATAAATTACGCACTTAAGGTTTGAAGAGGGTGATGAAAAATTTAAAATAAAGTACATGAAGCAATAGCTTAAACAAAAACAAACAAAGGCCATTTATTTATATAATTTCATTTTATATATTAGGATTATTTAACATATATATATATTCGTGATGCTTTATTTAAAACGATACTAACTCATACCGATATTATAGTTTTTTTTTTCGAAAAAGGTATTAGATAAACGAATGAGCAATCTAAATACTACGCAAACAATTTCACACTTTTTCTTACGTCATATATCAGGCTATTTAGGGTAAAATACTGTTATCATTTTTAAAGTTATCCTACAGTTTAATGTTTTGATTTGCAAATTATAAATAGCTCTTTTACAACCATGCATTATCTGTGTACTTATAAAAACCTTTTAGAGCATGACCAAAAAAAAAATTGTCAATATTTCATTAATGGATAATCATAATCGAATTATATTAATCAATTGTCTAATAGAACGATACAATACCCACTACCGAATACATTATAATTAATAAAATAAAATATTATTTCTGAGAACCTAGGAATAAGACCTCCTAAATTATACTTGCTTGCCTGTCAGGCTATAACTAGGATGGTTCAGCAGAAATCCTCCGTCAGCGAGTTGGACATTAATGGCATCCACATCAAGCTCAGAGACTGCGGCTGATGATTCAATCGCACGAAGCTAATCACGCCTAATCATATGCGCAGGATAGAGATTGGCTAGTATAGGAGTTTGGTTAAATGAGGTAATGAGATTTCTGAAAAGAGTTTTTTTTTTAATAACAAGGAAGTAACTTGGATGATAGTAACTTGGATGATCAAATGTGTTTTGTAATTTTGATTAGGTCATGAGCGGGAGTATCCTTCAGAGATACTATCGTTATTGAAGTAATGTGCATCATGGGGTTTGTACCTGAGGAACTCATTTAATCCACATGATTGCGACTGACTCTCGAGAACCTGTTGTTCCCAGCTGTTTTGTTTTCCAGCTTCGAGCACAATGCTTCCGCCTTCCTTAATACCTATAGTGCATCTTTACCACTTTTGTTGATGAGAAACAATTGCTGAATAAATCGAAATGGAATGAAGAAAATACCCTTGAATTGCAGGATCTGCATTGTATGTGTTCATCTACAACTTGTTAACGTAAAATGCCCCCGTTATCCCAGTCATGCGTACTTAGAAAATTGATGCTTTTATGGTTTTAAACTTTAACTCTTAGTTATTGTTTTACCAGCTCTTTTCAAATTAATAAAGATTGGAATTTTTTGCTTGCGTATCGAGCACCTGCAGCATGAAAATGAAAAGGCCCAGCTTTTTGGGTCGAGGGATTCCAAAACGTAAAAATATTGTGGTCCCGGGTGTAGTTCTCACCGTACCACCTACGGTAAGATCTATTTTCACTTGAAGGGAATTTTATTAAAACGCTATGATAGAAAAAAATTATAAATA
Source organism: Flexamia atlantica (assembly GCA_035578135.1). Classification (NCBI taxonomy): domain Eukaryota; kingdom Metazoa; phylum Arthropoda; class Insecta; order Hemiptera; family Cicadellidae; genus Flexamia; species Flexamia atlantica. The sequence goes on along the minus strand of JAQJVK010000026.1, from coordinate 6,459,371 downwards.
TTACATAAGTTAAAGTTTAAAGTAATTTTCAGTGGAAAATGTGGATTGTTTAAAGTCTACTTTGTTTCGAGGCCTTCATATATCTAAGCTCTTTTCTTCTTTATAATTATTATATTTTTTATAACACGTGTCATCGCATCTTGAGGATTCTTAAAAATTTATAAATTGGTTGATTCGCCACGATTTGTATTAATTTTTTGGCTGTTCGTTTGATAGATTTGTTCCTTTCGGTTGAGTTTGTTCAGTGAGCCAAATTAAATAGTTTACTGATTACATTATTTTTTTAGCAAATGTAAACCATAATATTTAGATTTTTTATCGATTTATTTTGATCCTCAAGATGAAATTCTTTTATATTTGTTTGTTTAATGATGTAAATTTATTTCTTGGTTTCAATCGAAAGTAACATATTTTTTTCAATATTTAGCGTGTTTTATTCTAAAGCTCTAAGCCTATTATCATAAATTCTGAAAAATAACGACAAAAAATTCAAGGCACACCTTATGGGTTTTTGTAATGTCTGGGTCTTTTATCGCCAACCCTAATCTTGGTCTTATATAAAAGTACAATAAAGTAAAGAAATATTAGCAACAATAACTTAAACACATTTTATCATGAAAGCTATAAATTTCCAATACTATAATGATAACAAAATATTGAGACCTCAATTGTGATGGATTTTTGGAGGTCAACTGAATATTTTTTATACATCTTGATTGTCTAAAATTACTTATCTTTTCACCTTTAAAGTTGCAAAGTTTCTCGGGGAAGTGCCCCCGGACCCCCTTGAGCTAGGGGGTATTACATATCTCCCGGCCCACTTTAGGTTTGTGGTCCGTGACAGGCTTATGGATGTTACAAATGGACCTCCAATAAAAGTAATCAAAGGCCACTGGTTTAGTATAAAATAAAAATTATTTTATATTTAATTCTCTTTACCGAGTAAAATATGTATAGAGTTATGTTTTGTGAAGATTTCATTACTGTTTTAATAATTGTTAATTTTGAACCCCCTTCCTATACAGACAATAAGGATGTATCTGAATGTTTTTATTGACAGAGTGATATATGATCACTCCGGAGCATTGTTGTACTTTACAATTGCCTGATAAATGTTCCTCTTACTGATGAAGGATAGCTTCCATTCTGGTCTTTACACCGTGAAAAGCTTTAAAAATGGACTGTAGATCAATCAATGAATTCCAACTGTGTCAGTTGAATTTGTCCAAGCCTAGTTTGAACTAGGGTTTACCACCCAGGAAACAATTATTCATTTATTTCCTAACTATCATAAGTTCGCAACAATCGTAAAAAACATTGTTATCGCTAAATATACCCATATTTATTGACGTTATTGTATAATAGATATTTTATTTTAATAAAACAATAATAGTTAGGTGAATGTACTCACATGTTTGTTTGATTGAGTATTCTATGAAATAAACACTTTGAAAGGATATCGTAATTGATTTTGCACCGGTGAACACTGAAAGCGTCAGTATTATCTTTGTAATAACATAAATTATGCCCCATTAAATGTGCTAAACTTCTGAAAGCTGGTTAAATTAAAGGAATATAGTCGCTTAAAACTACCCAATCAAAGCTGTTACTAAAAGTGAAATCCTTTAAAGCAAGATCCTCGTTCCATGTAAATGACCAGAGGAACTTCTGGTTCGGCTGACACTTCTGAGAAGAAAACCAGATTGTTTTTAGTCTTTCAGAGAATAATAATTTATTGTTATGTTATAAATACATTAAAAATCCGTTCTTAAACTGTAATATTTATATATTTTTACTAATTGTTATTATTAGATAGACATGAATTTTTACTAGGAAAAGTAATAATTAAAAAAGCCCCAGCAGTAAACAAATGTCTACTTCGTTCCCTACATCGGGATTTAATACAGTAAAAACTTACTAGAAATAATTATTAAAAAGATTTATGGAACTATAAGTAAAGAAACGAACATAATATAGTTGGCCACCAGCTGAAGACAATATATATGGTAACACAGTTGAATGCTGCAGGACATGCTCTGTGGGCCAGATTGTCAGTCTAGTGATGAATAATACATGACAGTTATTGGCCTCGAGTGTCCATTACATTTGACACAAGTGAAAGTTCGTATGTGTTGTTATAATTCTGATTTAATTGAAGAGTAACACTAGTTGACTTGTGTTGAGGTTGAATTTCAGTAAACATTTCACTTTTCGTATCTACCTATGTATTGCGTTTAGAGTAGTGTTTTATATTTTAGAATAAATAAATTTTTGTGTAGATAGTGTACCTTGTAATTTTGGTCCTATAACATAATTGCGACGTATTACCATATTGGGCATTTTGTTGTGTTAATTCTGGAGGGTTAACGATTAGAATTCAATCACGGAATGAGGTTGCATTAATAGATGATGGTGAATATAGTTTGCTCAGTACATCAGTTGTAACCAACGTTCTTAAATCACCTTGAGACAGGTGAATTTGTTGGGCATATTGTTGTACAAATAAATGAAATACTAAGAAGTCTAATATGAAAGTTACCATGAATATTTGACTCTTTACTAAGCACCATGCTTTTATCTTATTGGTCGATAGTTAGGGGTGAAGGAATCAAGGTTCCAGCACATCAACCGGAGCTCATTGTGCTCTCACCGTTACCGAGTGACTAACTGAGGATGACAGCCAGTTAGAGATAACATTCCACAGTAATGTTTGAAGTAATATCCAAACTCATAATTGTAATATCTTTTTCTGGACATGTTCTCGAGAGGTTATGTCTTTTATTCCTTTTAGATTTTGAGAGATAACACGAGAAATCATAAGTAATCGAACAATAGGAAACAGGTTAAAAAAATATTGGATTAATTAATTCTAAGTTAAACCATTGAGAGATTAGAATAAACAGAGAATAATCTGACAGTAATAAGATATAAGCAAGTAATCTTTTATCGTGGTCAATTTATTTTAATGTCTTAAGAAAGAAAATTGTATTTATATGTATTTTCGTATAACTCAGGACGTTTAATTACATCAGTTGTAACCAACGTTCTTAAATCACCTTGAGACAAGTGAATTTGTTGTGCTTATTGTTGTTCAAATTAATGCAATAGTAAGAAGTCTAATCGGGCCTGAAATAAGCCAATTTAAAAACCTTTAGCACAAACAGTTTACACGGCCCATTCGCCATAATGAGCCGAAACTGCTCCTTAAGTTTCCTTTTAAAAGTTTGCTGAACTCTTGTATGTTAATGAAACTGTTTCCTTGAATGTAAAAATTTGTGAAAGTAAAAACACATATTTTTTACTTTTTAAAATTTTTAATGAGATTACGTTCAATTATCAATGTAAAAAGTAATTAAATAAAAATTATTTAAAGTGTTATACATTAAGGGGAATCACTTAATATATTCAAAATGGTACTCACCATTAATATTTAACTCTTCTCTACGCACCATGCTTGCATCTTATTGGTCGATAGTTAGGAGTGAAGTAGTCAAGGTCTCAGCCCGTCAACCGGAGCTCATTGTGCTCTCTCCGTATCCCAGGGACTAACTGAGGACGACAGCCAGTTAGCGATTACATTCCACTCAAACGTCTTCCTCTCTGGGTTCTTAACTTCTGTCCAGATTATCTCTATGATTTCATTTTGTTGTAATTTAATTTTGAAGTAGCAAGTGTTAATTCTGGAGGGTTAACGATTAGAATTTAATCACGGAATGAGGTTGCATTAATAGATGATTGTGAATATCGTTTAATCACTTTGATTTTTTTATGTATTTAATGTTACTCTGTTTCATTAAAAAATCATTTATGTTATTATAAGATGATTTCTACCACTCTTACCTTTGATAATTTTAAGGATTAGGGTAAATAGTAACTGCCATTTCAAACAGCATAGGCAACTGTGGCAACAGTATAGGCTTAATAACTCAATATAAGAGAAAATTTGTTATAAAATATCCTGAAAGACAAATCACTTATGCCGTTCCTAGGAACTGTTTCACTTTGCTTACAACGGCAAGAAAAAAAATTTTCCTCCATTAATATGTGGCAAAACATATATTTTCTCTGGTTAACAAAAGTGTGTTAAAATGTAATTGGGCACGTTTAAGTGTTTTGTGGGTAGTGTACTTTTCTTATTGTTGTCATGGTATAATAGCTGACTATTATTTTTTAAAGTTACAGTATTCAAGTGAAGGTTAACTTAGCTATTATCAAAATTACATAAACGTTTTAAATTGTTAACATTTACACATTTTATTGTTATTATTTCTCTGTTTAGTAAATATACCGTTAACGTTTTTCACCTCTACCACACAGTTAGGTATCGCAACGAGGGCGCAGTGAGGGTAAGTGGATTAGCCACCGACTGCGGCACCGTCACCCTCCTCCCTGCGGATGGTCCGCCATACTTTACTATCCACATATTTGCTATATACTGCAAAGAATCAGGTCAATATACTCTATACTAGCCACAAATATTTAGCTTTTTGTTATTACTGTGCTATAATTGATATTGTGATTGGTATTGGTGAAGATTTATTAGTACAACCTTTGCTCTACAAATTTCTAATAGAAATGTATTTGAAGTCAAAATAAATAGTTAAAGGTTTTTTATTGTTCATGGTAAGAGAATTTAGAGAGCGTCAGGGAGTTTATGCATAAATTGCCAAAGACTGGGGACATTGTCGTCTGTTCGGCTTGTTCAGGCGGCTTTCTCGAATTCTGTAGGATTTAAGAAAAAACCTAAAACTCTCTAGCTCTTGTGATAAAAATGTTCATGGGTATACATAAACTTCCAGAATGCAAAAAATCATAATAAAAACAGATTGAACACAAATTAAATATGTTTAACTTTAATGAAACTCCTTTGAGTCAAAATTGTAATAATTATTTGATTCAAGAAACATTTTCTGTTCACCGAATCCACTGCAATAGTTCAACCAGTACAAAATTTCTCATAAATCTGTGATCATCAATAGTTAGCAATGTCAGCATTTCGTGTTATGGATAATTGGTTGATTAATATCCATTTTTTAGCCCCTGAGCTGTGCGATTTAAATAGTAAGACTAAATTACTTACATCAACTCTTAAAGATGACGTATAAACGTTGAAACATGTCCTGAACACGACGACAATATTTTTTAGCTGTTCTGACGGTTGATGTAAGTAATTTAGTCTTACTATTTAATTGATTGAATTAGTTGTTCAATATAGTAATTAGGAAAAATAAATAATTATAATGTTTTAATGTATTACATTAGAGTAGAACTACTAGACTTGGAAAATAAAAACAAAAAATAAAACCTTCGGAATTACTAAAGAATTAATCGTCACCATTATCTTTGTTTTTTTTTTCGAGGAACGAAATAAAATAAAATTTAATGAGATTAAAAATGCTGTTTGAAAGTCAGTGTGTAAATATTAGAAATGTGAGCATGCAAACAAACAAAACGTCACTCCAACTCTGAAGCTCATATTTATGGAGTGATTCTGTCAGAGTCACATGAGGATATTTTTCCTGAGATTTACAAAGAGATTTTTTGACACAGCGAATTCCTTCTGTTTCGCGAGATCGTGTTTATTTCCTCATGCCAACATGCATCTCTAAACGCACGTTTTAATTTAAATCTTTAAACTTATTTGTTTTAAAGTTTTACTTTTTCGTTGTGCCTAAAATATATTATAATTCAAAGGCGTTTATGAGAATATTACGTAGAACATACTTTCTGGAATTCTGGATTATAAGCTGTTAAGGACAGAACGAAAAACAAAATTCAAGGAAAATAAACAATAATTAATTGTTAGTCAGTAAATAATTGCCTTACCGCCTTCAGACCTTTCCGTGTCAACCAAAGACACAATCCAATTACTATTGTACTATTGCCCAGATCATCTCTATTGGGTTCAAGTCCGGATGATACGGAGGAAGACGCAGTACACTGTGGCCTTTTTTTCTCGAGAAGCTCATCTAGCACATATTTTATGTATCGAGGTTTGTGTTGTAAAATTATTTTGTACAACTGGGGTCTTAGCATTGATGGTTCGTAGGCAGTATTCCGTTCTGAAAGCCACATGCACATGTCTTCTTTCTTGCTGTTTGAGTTAGGAGCTTTATTTATTTACGTGTTGTGGTACCCCGCGTTATCAATTACCAATACTGACTTAGGTTGCAAGTTAGGGATCAACTGGTTAGAGACCCACTGAATATAGTTAGCATTGTTCATGTTGTGGTAGTCTCCAGTTTTTTCCCAGCCTTCCACATAGCCAAAGCGTTGAGTACCCTCCAGCATGGATGATTAGTTATCATCAATAGCTCCCTTAGATACTGGAGCATGTAAAATGTTCGTTGATCCATCCGACCACATTTTCCGGAGACATGATCTGAACATACATAGCTTTCGTCCGTGTAAGCGATTAGTCTTCCCTCTGATCTAAATTTCTTCACAGACTGAAGATAAGCGATTCTTTTCTCTCTTATCTCGGATTTTTCAATCAGGATCCCTCGGTTGTTTTCTGTCCTCTTCCACGAAAATCCCTGTTTTTTTCAAAATCCTTCGTACGCTTTGAACACTTCCTGCAAATTTTACTTTTTCTCTAAGCGAGTTCTGCAACAGTTTTGCCGATGACAGCCTTTTCTCTTTTATGTAAAATTCGTATACTGTCCTGTGAATTACACACTCATTAAATGGGTCTAATCCAGTAATGGGCTTCTGTTTTTTTTTCCTATTTTTATAAGGTGTTGAGAATGATTTTTTGTTGTCATCTTCACTTACTCGAATGGCGTCTAATTCCCTGTTGATTCGTGAAATAGTCCGTAGCGACACTCCTGTTGCTGCGGCAGTCCGCTCTCGTGCCTTCTGCATCGGTATAGTTACACCACTATTGGATTCTTCTTTCATCAATTTGAATACATTGGACACTACTTCTCCGCTCTATTTAAGACCTTTCCACCAATCCCTACTTTAGATTTGAAATCAACCATTTGTAAGACTTACAACCAGACTAAAAACAACACTTTACTATACAATCCACTCCGGCACGCACTCCACTTGCAAAGCACAAAACTGACTAATTAGGTCAGAGTGGTAAGGAATGACCCATATTTGTCATAAAAGCGCCACCTGTCCTATTAGGCATCCAACCCCCCCCCCCCCCCCCCCCCGAGGCGTCAACCCCGTGAGTCAGCGGAAATGTTTGCAGACCGGTCTTTTGCTTACCTCCACCACTCCCCACTCACCCCCGCGCCTATACTGCCCGCGCCTGGCCCAAGTGCCAGCTTAGAAGTCACCAGCTGTATTGTTGTTGAATTATTGTTGGACTTCATAATGAGCTGACAAATAGCCCAGTCAGATGACATGCATTACGATTCATTCATTCTGATCATTTTTTTAAAGCCAAACATTTATCATATTATTGTGCAATGGTGATGTATCGCCAAAAGGTATTCTCCAGTTTTTCTTCAGTGTGATTTTTTCCACAGTTACAAAATAAACTACAGTATATGATTGGGTGCATGAAATTAGTCGAGTGTTAAATATGTAAGCTTGCTAAACCGTCAGCTAAAACTCAGCTGAAAGGAGAAGTTGAATTATTTTGCTGAACTGGCAACATTTTGTTTATGTTCTCCAGTACCTGTTTCGTGTAAACGTGTATTTAGTTAAACATTTGATATTATGGTTGATTATCTATCCAAACAAATGTCAAACGATAATTTCACCAACAGCACAACCACTCAGTCACCCAATATTGTAGTCCTAATTTTAGTTTCCTATAAATAATTATTTTAATCCATTTTTAGAATTGATACCTGTTTAGCTAAGAATTTTAGTATCTAGTTGACGACGTTTCAGAAAGCGAAATGATAATTTAGTTATCTAATGCGACAATCTACGAGAATCTTAAAAAATGCTAATTAAAATTAGCTGTAAGTGCAGTAAAAACGCAAAGAAATATAGAAAACTCACCATCAACAACAAAGAATTGTTAATACAATTCGTAGATGATTATTTCAACCAACATGTTTACTTAAGTCTGGTTCAAAATGTGATAATGTAATTTCTAGTGCAAAAGAATTATATTACATAATATCTAATAATGTAGCTTATCTACCACTGTACAATTGATCGGTCTGTTATAAGCTACTCCCAAGAAAATATTTTGAAAGTAACGAATTCAAAATGTCACAATTAACAAGGTGTAATTTTTTTATTAAATGGGCCTCCTACACTACGAAAACAAGAAATGAAAACAGGATATACATGTTTTTGAAAACATGTTTAACTCTCGTTTCACAGAACGAATCTGAAAAGTGGAACATTGAATATTTATGGAAACAACGTCTTATATTCATGAGGAAAGATGTTAAATTTGATTGTTGAGTTAGGTTGAAATTTTTATGTGACTGGTTATGAAAACAACAAGTTTTAATAAAGAAAGATTTACTAAAAATACTTTTAACCTATTAAGCAACTTTATGAAATTAAAAACAAACCGTAGTTAACTAAGGGATTCAGTTAAAACCTTTTAGCTATTTAACCATTTTAACATGAAAAACTATTTCACTGTGTTTGTAATCTAGATTACGAATTAAATTTATATGGACGTATAAAAAACGAAAAGTACGTTAAAACACGTTTTTGAACGACTTTTTACGATCAATCTATCAACATTTTTAAATTTTATCTATGTGCATATTTAACTAAATTGTGGAGAAATAATAACACTTTGTTTTTATCCTAAAGCTTGTTTCTGTTTTAAAGCTTACATAGTATAAACATTTTCATTTGTTGTACCTTATTATTCCACGAATCATGTTGCCATTAATTGTCACAATACTAAAACAAAATCCACTCTCTTTGAAGTGAATTCTATTTTTCTAGCCAGATGTTGGATAAATTTTGATTATTTTCGTCCCATGACGTAATTCATCGTGTTATGAACACAGTTGTTGAAATTATTATTTTGAGCTTGATATATTAAGTAAAATAATTAAAATAAAATACATTCAGCCTTGTGTTAGTAAATTGTATACATTTTTGAATCATACTATAGTACTTTATTTAATTGGTTTCAGCCGTAATTTGGCAATAGTGATGCTGCGCTGTTGCAAATGCAGCAGCTTTAATCATGTATTTTCCTTGGAGAATAAATTAAAATTAACCTAAAATAAAACAAAACTTTTATGAACAGACAAAGTTTGACATACAATGGTAGTAGTTATGGATTTTGACAGTTTGTGTACATTTTAATTTTTAGGTTAACAGTTCTAGGGTGTAAGGGCAATAGACATATTTATTTTAACAAAATTAGATTCGAGATCTCAGTCTGATGCGGAATTGCGTGGTGAAGGCAATCAGGGAGATAACAGGGAGTGTAGGGAGGATTAGTGCCAATTAAGTGATCCAGTCTGTCTAGATCTGTCAGTTGAAGCGCGCCAGACTGTCTGATGTTGCAGATCAACTGCTGAGCTTCAGTCGGCAAATTCTTAAAGCAATCAGATCCGAACTAATCCCATAGTAGTAAAAGTGTAGTTCAGTGGAATGAATGCAGAGTAAAGAAGTACAGTAAATTATTTACAACCAAATATCGCGTACTGGTCGAAATTCAAACATAAAATATTTGCGTTTACTTAAAACAAGTGACTTCATTTGTTAAACTTTTCTTGTTATTCCGTAACCAGCATAGAAACTCATAGGCCCATTTTAATTTTATCATCTAATTCATTTTCTACAATTCTAAAAAAAATATAGTAAAGTTAACCAAGACTACAAATCTACAGGAAAGTACATTTCTGGCGATGTGCTTAAATTTTCTTAACGTTGCACCCTGACAAAAAAAAGCAATACAAAACTCATGCTTGTCTGTTGAAATATAAAATTTGCATTTTACAATAAATATATACATAATAGCTCAGGCAAAATTCCTGACTATTCAAAGATGAAAGGTAGATTCTTTCGCCGTGCCGTAAAAAAACTTGAATATTCTGTGTTTTGATAGTTTTATATTTGCTTAAATGGAATATCATTAAAATTATCAGGATGTTGACAGCGTTCAATGATCTTCTCAGTCCATCCAATACACTAGTGCCAAATTTCATTGAATGCGCTGTTTTAAAAGGAATACATGGAAGTTATTTTGTAAATTATATGTGCATTAAATAAATGTACATAGCATAAAACATTAGACATAACTATTTTATTGCTATTCGTGACATTTCATTTTCCTTTCGCGATTAACATATTTAAGATAATGTTTTAATGTTTTATGTTGGTATGATTTAGCAGAGCTACGTACGTAATTTGCAATAGTTGTTGAATGGAAGTGACAGTTTACAAGACTGGGCAAATAATTTCAAAATCACCGAAACAGGTGACAGAATGAAGCATGGCCGGGAGAATGGAGTGGAAAGCCTTGTTCCAGGTCCATAACTTATCAACCGCAGTCCTTATGGAGTTTCATTTGTTTGTGTGTAAAAAGAGTTTTATTTGGTTTCCTCAATATCTATTAAAACTATTCACGGGATATTAATAATACGAGGATATTTTAAGAGTTTATTGTATATTGTTTGAATGTAAATTATAAAATAAAATATCCAAATGATTAGATTGGTATATTTTTTTAAAGTAGATGATGCTTTTGTATTTTGTATAGAAACCAGTTGCCAAGAATTTTAAATGAGGCAGTCACCTACCTGTTGAGGATGGTTAAAAATATAACATTTTCAAAATATTCTATTTAAAATGGGAATTCCGATTGAAATGACGTTTCATTTAGGTCAACTGCTTAGTTTTAGGAACGTTATATTTTGTAATATTTTATTTAATACATATAATTAAGTTCAGTAAATTTTTAAGTTTATAATTGATAAGTGCATGAAAGTTCAATCTTTCCCTTGAATAAGTGCACATTATATTGAGCTGGAAGGTCAATACAACATTAAAGAAATATCGAATATTCCCTGTCATAAGATGAATGTATTTAATTATAAATTTCGCAATTTTTTTGATAATTTCAAGATATACGTGAAGCGGGGTTTCTCTTATGTCAAGCTAAAATAGAGTTTTTTTTCAGTAACTTAATCCTTGACTCTATTTAATAAAACTATTTCATAAAAGCAAGGCTTTCCTTAAGTTTTTATTTCTTCCCTTGTGGACTTCCAAGCAGTTAAAGGAGGAATGATACGTTTTAAATATGTTAAGCAGAAGCCCATAAGTGTGGCAGAAGGGAAAACCCTCCCTCAACACCTCCAGATCACGCAAACAGCACATTGGTAACAGGATAAGAACCACAGTTTAGATGAGGAAAGAGGTAGAAGAGCCCCCTTGTGTTGATTACTTGGGAGTGAAGCTGGACAATATTTTGTGGTGGTCAAGACATCTATTAAAACCTGCAGCAACTTTTACTTAAAATGTATTCGTTTTAGTCAGCACTTAACAACTTAGTTCAATCGAAGGTTATTGCTCGGAGTATTTCCAGGAAATATAATTTTAATCGATATTTTTATTTAGAATATGTACTAAAATATTTCTTCTCTGGGCATTGGCAAAGAGACTCATGCAGAGGCAAATTTAAAGTATAGGGACTTTTAACTGATTGTTTACTTTTAAAAACAATTTTATACGTCAGGAAAAAACATTATCCAGGGCTATGAAAAACCATAATTATTAGATGTAGAAATCATACCCTTCCACCCATGATAGCCCTGTAATATTTGCAGAACAAAACTCACATAGGCAGAAAGTCTTTATTATTTTTTATTATAAACGACAAGTTTTACTATTACTGACGAAAACTTGGTACCTTTTATCATTCCTCTCACCAAAAAGACGGTTTTTTACCGTCTTGGAATTTGTATATTTGGCAGAGAAATAAAAATTCAGTCAAGATTTAACTGAGTACCCTTAAAGAGGCGAAAATTATTTTATTGATTAAGGTTGAATTGGGTATATGATTTTTCAACTCATGACATTACTCAAACATAAGAAATCAAATGTTGTAGAAGGTATTATTAATTTTAGTACTTTCACATGTTCCCCACCTCATATTTACAAACATACCTATTCCCTTCCGTCTTATTGATTTTCTTACTTATCCTTATCTTACCTATTGGTTAAATTACTGTTATTACTATTACCACAACTATATTATTAGATTTTGTATAACGATCTGTGAGCTAATCCACGCTTAAACAAGTTTTATTGGTTACAGTTTTTACACGTACGGAAAATAATGTTTATGTATAATTAACCTAAAATATTGTTAGGCTCAAAGCCGTGAAATTTTAAAACGACATGCAATTCATTTTGCATGACGAAATTCAATTCAATCAACGATTAAAGAATTATGGTCGAACTTGAACTAAAGCAAAACTGTTGATAAGGTAAAAAGTTGGAAATTAATTCAAAATATTATTGATGGAATTAATAAACAAAACAAAATAAAGCAAAAATGCTGTGACATATATGGGACATTTAAACAATACTTTTCTCATTAACCATACACACACCTTAAGTACACTAAAGGTACTTAATAAATCTATATAAATAAAGCAGACTCTGGGCTATTGTTAGAGACGGTACGGCTAGTATATAAGGAGTGAAGGCGAGGCATATCATGTAGGTTCCCTACGGCAGTAGCTTTTGCTCCTGACTTTCAGTTTCCCCTAAATCTCCTAGGACTACTCCCGATGGCTTATACAAAACTACAATGTTAATCAAATGAAAATATTTGCCTACAGCTCTCTGAACTTTTTTATTCTAAATAGTTGTAATTTAATTCCACTATTTTATCCAGTAATATAACCAGTCTTGCAAAAGACCAATTTGATTTTCACTTAGGAAACAGCGGATATCGATTAGTAAACAACAAAAATAATTATGACGTTTAGTAAATCAATAGGAAATTCTGGAATAGTAAAAGGGTGTTGTGAGTGATTAAATAAAACCTCTTTTATTTTCTTTGTCAACTGAGCCCGACAGCAGTGTCGATGCTTTAAATGGTCACGACCCTCTTGGGAATGCTCTGTAGCTTCACCCCTCATAGGCATTACTTCTACTTGTACTGCGGATATAAGCCAAAAATGGATCTTCAATTTATAAGTATTTATGTATTAAGAACGTAAAGTATGTCAGTGCCGCTCGAGAATTGTAGATGGCCGCACGAAGCGATAGCTGAGAGTGGCCAAACATTTTTAAAGCGGCAATGACTATTTGTGCTCGTAATACACACAGGATTTTTCCTCCCACCATTAATTAAACAGTTTTACTTATTAACTACCTATTCATTGAGTTCATTGAGGTTATGTTTGCTTATTCTATTAAAAAGAATCGGAAGTTGAGATAGAAACGGTGACAATGAAATCAGCTGATTTAGAACAAGGCACTTAGAATTTAGAATACGGTGAGTTTCATGGGATTTCTGACCAATAGAAACTGGTCTGTGTTGTTTTTACATCATAGTTATCTCTCTTGTGTGCCATCTTAACCTATTATACATTTAAAGTAACTCTGATTTAGCGAGCGGGAATGAAATGAAAGTAGAAACGAACCGTTTTGCGTACTGTTTTATATGTGTGGGAATGTGATTATTTCCATGCGGTGGTAGGAAAAATATTTTTTGATATATCGGTCCATAAGCGGCTAAGCTACTGAAAAAATCAAAGATAACCATATTATGACCTAGTTCGATCATAATTAAAATGTGTGCAGGAAATAACCATCAGAAACACCAATATCTGAAGAATCTTTTTGTAAGTGAACCACTATTTCATAATTCTAATGTAATTGTAAATTGTAAGTTAATAAAGCTTAATCAGATAACTAGAACTCAATAGGAGACTGCCTCATAGACTCATATGGAGTCTATGAGTACAAATACTCGTATTACGTTTCTTTTTGTTTTAGGTGCCTGTATTTAACAATGTAGCTGCAACATCGTTTCATCGATTCATAAATAATTATTCTGTAGTGAGTGAGTCAAGTACAAAATTTTCTCACGAGTGTAAATGTTTGCGCTTGAACTTGTGAGGGCGACAATTTTCACGAGGGAGACCAAGTAGGAACCGTACTCCCGTAAGACAAATTAATATTTTACTTACCCTGATTTTACAAGGAGTAAAAGGCGTCTATACAAAGGAGGTGGGGGAAAAAAGTAATTTTTAGAATTACTTCCCTACAAACGCATAGGAATAGTTTTATCTTCTACAAAGGAAAATACTCTCAAAAATAAATTTAATGTAATTATTTTTTACTTACAAGGTGTTAAATACATGTTTAAATTCACGCTTGATTTTTTAAATTTCTATAGTAAACGCCATGTCTTACGAACTTATATTTTTTTAACAGATAATAGTCTCTTTATCTATAAAAATCAGACTTTTTTAAAACTAAAACCCCTTTTAGTCTTTAGCACTGGTGAAAACTTCTAAATACACCATTGACAACATGTACCACTGGCTGATTGATAGCCTGCGTTTTATCAAGGGCTTCGCACGGTTTAAAGCCCAGAATGATTACAGAGCTTCGTCACTCAGAGTAGGAGATTCATCGGGCAATTGAAAACTTCAACAATGAAATGAAAAGAACACTAACGTATCTACAAAAAACGGTGCGTTTAAAATTAAAATTTTTTATATTTTAACAGTGTGATAAGCTTTTTCTAATATAGAAGGCTAAAAAATTAGGTTAATTTTTTTTATTAAGTTAAAATTTATAAAACTTAATTTAATAAAATAATCAATTTAACTTTGGTCGATAAATATTAGAATATGATAAAAAATCTAATATTTTTTTAATGTTCTATGATATACCTACGGCGATATTTTTATGCAGCAGTTAAAAATATAATATGAGTTAAAAACAATTTTATATGTGTTTTTGTGAGTCGGTGGAGCAGTCGGTCACACTCGGCCTAGTATTAAATACTAATAAAAAATCAAAAAATACTAGTATAAATACAAATTTTGTGCGGCCCTGCCAGCGTCGCAAGGTTCGAGTTTCGATGATGTCGCGTTTTAGCAGTACTGTTCACCCTTATCCGGTACCGGCTCACTCCTTGCTTTGCTTCATAGCTTTCACTCACAGGCCTGAGGCTCATGTGCGGGGAAGGGGCAAATACGAGGTGTAAAGAGGCCGCTAGTTTCTAAAAAAGTTTATAGCTGAAGGTTTTGACCTTTGAAGTTAGTAATCTTCGACTTTCATCACAGGACAAAACAAAAGCAAAACGAATACGGAATAGTCGCACTGAAAGAATAACAATGTTGTTGTTGAAGTGTATTGCTGCAATCTCAAGCCCCTTATAACTTGTAGATTGAAAATGAAAGCTTTATATTCGAGACAAAGCTTAGTATTTTGAAGTTTGGGCTAGAACACCTGACCTTTAACCCAGGTTTATTTTTTCTTATTCCTTTTTCCTTCCTCCTCTTCTCCCCTTTCTTGCTCTTTCCATCTCTTTCTATTCCACCCTAAGGGAAAAATATAAATTTATTGCAAACAGATACATTTAAAAAAAGTACTTGTGCCCAATCTCTGCTTGTAAAAAATCTCTGATTAAATATTTTACTGATTCTTATTATTTATTAATATAATGTCAAGTAATTCAACTCAATTTATTTTCCTCATGCGTATTATTATTTTCTCATTACTTAATTTTCTTCTTAAATATGGATCTGAGGCATGTTTCAATACTCTATGATCAGTCCTTACCAAATATTATCTTCGTCAAATACTCTTTCAACTACAATCTACAATATAACATGAAGCTTGAAATCCTCCCAGTTTTTTTTTTGCTCATGGTAATGTTTTGTGTGGTTAAATTTAATCCACTGTAAGTTCGGTGTTAATTTTCTTAATTTTCAAATTCATTTCAAAAATCAACATGCGAAGACTAATTTATGTTGTAATGGGATCCTGTAAACCTTCAAGAAAATATGTATCCAACAGTGTGATTAGATTTTTGTACCGTGCACTGCAGAAATAACAAAAAGCTGCTCAGCTGTTATTTTTGTGCTAAGCAGAGATATCATTCAATACATATTTACCTATAAAAATAAATAAAAGTCATTGCGATAATAATCATGAGGGATTAGTAAAAGTACAAAAATACAAAGCTTTAGAGGCGATTGACACTACAAGTGTCAGTTGCAATCCGACAAATTGACTTTGATAATGTTACCGATGTTTTTACTCTGACGTAGAAAACTCTCTTTTGAACTGATATTGCATTTCAGTTTCACTCCATCACATTAACCTTTGACACAATATTTTCTGGTTTTGATTTGAAAGTGATATATGAATATTATAATATAATAATATATTTAGGTTAGAGTATCGAATTTGGGTTGGTTTTAGAATATATTTAATAGCAGAATAAAATAGTGTCTTAACAGATCGTTAGGAAATCATGATTGATTAAAAAAAAGATTAAAAAGTAATTATTTTCAACAGTGTTGTAAAGGGAGATTGAGTTATGACGTACTGCACAAAAATATGAGATTATTATAAATATTTAGGTACTGATAGTTACATTTGTACTAACATTAAATTGATACTTCAACCAAACTTTAGAAATACTTCTTAGAGGACAATGTAAGAGCTAATTTATTGTTTTACTAGGAGCTAATATGTTTTAAAGTATATACAAGTTTTACTAATTTTAATTCCAATTTCTGAAGGTTTTCAGTACAGTTAGTTATATTAACTGTACTAAAAACTTTCAGAAATCTATGGTTGATGAATAAGTCAACATTACATTAAATTTAGTAATATTATACAATTTATGGTGAACACATTTTATAGCATTTGTATTTTTTGTAAACATTTCTGATAATTATATTAAATACTTTTTTGAAATGATAATATCGCATCAAAATGACGCATTAAGTAATTCATCTTAAATGCTAGGTGATTAAGAACAAGATTTTTGTAAAGTTTACTTTATGAAAAAGGTTTAAAAAATACAATCTCCTTAAGTATAGACGGAATAAGTAAGCCAACCCCTGTGGTATGTGCACGACATAAAATAACGGGCCGTATGCCGAATAGTCCCATACGTTGAAATAACGAGCGATTTCTTTTGAAGCTTTCAAAGGGTTTAGTCTAAAACGAGATGCACCGTATAAAAGGAATCCCTTTTCATAAAGCTTACGTTTCAGTTATCAAGTTGCAGGAAAAATCTATGTTTAAGATTCACGATTATTTATTTCCATGAAAGATATTTAAGCTGCACGTGCATGTATAGGTGGGTGGTTATCCAAGCAAGGGTAAAGGCTAGAGTGTGTGGAATAGTTTACCTATATACACAGCCAGAATTAAAATAAAAGACCTCGTTCCTTTCATTTAGTGATATCACGAAATAAATAAATTATACTCTTTCAAAACAGAATAAGCTCTACCTAAATTCTCAAAAGGAAACTTCTTTGAAGGGAAATAACCTTAGGGTTTGAGAAATCTATAAAGATAGAAATATATTATTTTTATAATGGCAATGATAAATAATTAAACCACAGGCAAAAATAAGTTTCCAGGTGTATGGTGACTGAATTAGAAGCATTTTAAATTCCGGTACAATATAGAATGTTATGTTATAAAGTAATATATCTTATATAACTATATACTTTTGTTTTTATTTGAAGTAAATAAACCGATTTTTGATTTGATTTGATTACTTGCAAACTTACCTAATTAATAACTAAACTAAACTAAACTAACAATCCTATCCACCTATTTTACTATGAAGTAAAACAGTCAGATCAATTTTGTATTTAAAATTAGTTTCCGAAATGTAATCACCAATGAGTTATTATATATATCTATATATTATATGTGAGTTATATATTATATCTAATATAACTATGTACTCACAGACTCACCTAATTAAAAACTAAACTAAACTAAACATTCTATCCACCTATTTTACTAGGAAGTAAAATAGCCATAACAATTTTGTATTAAAAATTAGTTTCCGAAATTTAATCACCAATGAGTTATTATTATGTATCAGTGAGCTGATAAGTAAATTGAATAGGATCTAAACTTAAGGTCTTGATAAATTTTAATTTTTCGGACTTAAAATTATTTTTAGTCCATATATTATTTGGCTGGATACATCTGGATTGTTTTAATTATGCATACCAATCAATTAAGTTACATTGTTTTGATTGCCTTTCATATATATATATATATATATATATATATATATATATATATAAGTAATTAATGTTAACATGAGTACCCTGTTTAAAAAATTATTTTATTCGCACTTTTTTTGACAAAAATAATTTTTAAAACAGGGTACTCATGTTAACTTTTTTACTTATTTAATAGTAGCCCTCATCAGTGATCTTCATTTATCAATATATATATACTTTGTAGCATTTGACAGTGCATTATAATATTAGTATAATTTAACAAATCTTGATTGAGTTTAATGTTTGTATTGTGTTTTAAAGGTGCAAACGTTAGTTGGAATTATGTGGATTGAATATTTACGAGGCATTCTATACTTCATGAGGACGAATTTTTAATTTTATTGCTGAAGTAAGGTGTAGTTATGAACTGAATTAGACAAATTTTAATTCAAAAGATTAGATATTGTTACTTTCATCATATTTTCATGTTTTCGATTACTGGTCGGTGAATTTTTTTACGAATTTGACATTGATGTTTATTTATAAAAACAAATACGTTAATGACATGCTGATTATCAAATCTCTCAAAGTTTTCAAATACAGATTTAAAGAGAGTGATTAACTCTTATTCCGCCTTAAAAATCAAAATAGCTGTAAAAAATAAGTAAGAAAGTAATCTATAATCCTCAAAACTAGGATTTAATCAAATAACATTTAATTTATTACTAAGAAAGGCAACAGAAGTCCACCTGCGTCTACAATGAAACAGTCTAATATTATATAGTATCTGCATCGCCAATAATATTGAGTCGGCATATTGTTGCTATTCAATATTCCCGATATTGAGCCTCTATTCTTAATATATTTTATATTATGTTTCAATTTTACATTACAGAATAATGTTTCTGAGTCATTTCAAAAATAAAAAATATCCGATGATAATTGTAGTGAATTACTATGAAAAATGAATACTATAGAATAAAAAATAACTCATGCTTAAAAACATTTTTAAATGGCCCATTAAATTTGCTTTTCAGCTGAATTTAATATAATTGAAAATTTAAATTGCATTACACCATCAAACCTATGTTTTGTAGAATAAAATATTTAGAGATTAAAGTAGTTTACAATAATATTATCATAATCGAAAGCATTGAACTGACAATCCCTAAATGTAGTAAAAAACGAAATTAGAGTTTAAATTGAATAATGAAAATATGACGATTATCATTGTACTTATCAAGATTAGGTTTAACTTGAATTTATTTAAAGTTTATCTTTGAATGTGCTTGAGTTATTTTTATTTGTTTTACTCTTAATTTTAATATTTTCTTTTATTGTATTATAAAAAATAAATCGAATTAAATTGTGTTTTAAATTTACATAATATGCTATATTAAGATAGTATAAAAATGAACTTCGCTACATCTTCCCCAGTCGCTGTTTTAGGAGAAAGTAAACAACTTTCAATAATACTTTTAATATCCAAACCCTCCCACTTTTAAGAAAGTCGCTCCCATATTGCCTACGACAAAATGTTATACTTGATATACAACATTTTAATACACAATGCTAACTGGCAAAGAAATTACTACTAAAAACATATCTAAATATGAAGCTTAACAAGGGCTAGTTTGTAAAATGGAGGTTACAAGGGTCACTTGCAATACATAAGTGAGTGCCGTGTGGTCATCGACATATATGTTGTAAACAGTTAGTTGCATTAAAACACTGCTTTAAAATTTACAATTTGATATTTGGTTTAATAAGTTTTTTACAATAATAAAATAAAATAACGTATTATAATTTTACGTATAAGAATTGGTGTTAAAAATATCATATGTATGTAAAAAATATAAAAAAACTATTTAGTAGTAACTGTTATTACAGTTTAAATAAAATTATACTTGGAAAAACATTAATTTTTGCCAAGTAATACTATTGAACTCAATGTTTAGAATGGGAACTAGTAGTTTCTTGCCGGATGAAATAAATTTGAAGATGGGACAATCATTATGGTACCATAACTAATGACGGCTGAACTAAGAAGTAATATTGTCTTTGAATGTGTTGGATATGTATTTGGGAAAGTTTTATATCCATGCTTTTGGCGCGCACCCAGCTGAGTGTCCTGTAAGGAAAAGGAACTTCGCCAACAATATCATTCACTGTTTAGTTTGGATGCATTTTCTCTTTAAATATGTTTAAAAACCACAAAAAACTTAGTTATAAAAAATATTGATAGCATAAATCTAATTACGTTTTAGCTATGGTGATGTTGAGTTCTTATAGTTTTAAGGTTGTAAGAAAGGGTTTCTAATATAATTTAATGTATGAGCAATTTAATATTAAGACGAAGTATTATTCCAAGAGCGCGTTTTATGCCCAAAACTCTTGTATCGTTATTTTGAAGTTTTACTGTGTGACAGAGAGAGAGATGTCTGTCGTTGCTTTCAAATAAGTCAGGCCATATGACGTATTCCGTTGCCTTGACAACGACAATTTTTCTTCATTTTGATTGGTAGTAGATTCGTCCTGGCGGTTCCTAGTTTCGGCGTCGAGCTGTCTAGCGTCTGCGTTGCTTCTTGCAGCAGCACGCACAGTTTATCAATATATTTTCTCTCCTATTAAAAATCTAGTTTGCCTCAATATCTCTATCTCAATATCTCTTTATCCCTTAGTCTATAATACTCTCAAACAAATGGCTTACTATCTCTCGACTCAAAATTAATAGTCTCTTTGTTAAACTCAGTGTTTCTCTTAACCCACTTTAAAGTCAGTGGTCCAAGATCGTCCAGAACGTCTTGTACGCGCTTCCGTGGCAGATATAAACATTCGTATCCATTGTTCCGCGACTCGCGTCAAGAATCAAGAGTGCAAAATTGTGAAAGAACTGTCACTGTGTGCGTCTTCGCTTTCACGGTCCCAGGAAGTCACCAGAAGCGGCCTTCTTACCGCTACACGGACCCTCTACCCTGGCCTACGAAATTATTGGACAAAGGTACTGAGCGTTTTATTTACATTTGTGTGACAATGAAATATAAATATTTTTACCTAAACATTTCATTAACTAACTATCCACTTTCTATAAACAAACATTTGGGCATTTCAATTTTAGAAAATTCCCTGGTCATTTGAACTAATTAATTAGTGAATTACAATTATCTCTCTTTTTTCCTCCCGCTTCAGGTTAGTTTCATATATTTATTAAACACTAACAAAGGTTTGGTGTAAATAACGAAAAAAGCTAAATACTCAGTCTAAAAATGGATTTTCATAATTCATATCCAAGGCAGAAAATCTTAGAAGTCATGTTATGGTCTCTAAATTATTAATATACATATGCCTCTTATTCTTATATAAAAAATCTAAAAATGGGTAAATGAAAAGGAAACACCGCAATTGGTTAACACACAGGACAAAACCTTAACACAACCTAATTAAAAGTTTTGGTAAAAGTATAATTTACCGTTTCATCTTGTAATTATAAGTTGGAAACCTGTTAGGGAAATTTACGTGCGCCATACAACTGTGACTTTGTAATCTGTGTTTGTTTCAGGAACGGAACAATGACAGGGTTGCCAACCCACGTCTGTGTTCAGTGGACCATTGTTGCTGCTATAAACATGCCCTGCTAATTACTGCCCTTTAAATCAACGGTTGGTACGCCTGAATATGTGAATTTACGAACAACTGGGTGTATTTTTAGTTTATCACAACGACATTACATTTGTATACGGAACACTAAATTCGTTATTCACTTTTATTAATGGTTGGTAGCTTGTTGAACGAAGAAATAATGTTTTAACTTGATACTACGAGAGCATATTATTTCTAAATCAAGACTTAATCTTTTGACATTTTGTTGTAGCTCTTAACGCCCTTGAAAGTATATAAAATTACAACTACTCAACGTTTTTTTACTCTCTAAATATATTCTCAGTGTTCAGTAGAACCACATAGAAATTTTACTCCGCAAATGATTCTCTGATACATTTTTTTCTAATGCCACCAAATATTTGAAGAAAGAATTACAAAATGTTTACTTAAAGCAGGCAAGAAAAATTTTCACTGGGATTAAAAAATGTTCGAGAAAATTAAAAAAGTGCTTGTTTGGAGACACGCGTCAGGCAAATGCCTGCAGGCTAATTATTCTTTCTATACTTCACTCTGGCATGTTTATTTCATTCAGCCATAAAACAAGGCTGATGTAAATTTACCCGGGAATATTGCTTGGGTAGACACGACCTAATATTCTGTTAGAAAAAAAATGTTTGTGAAATGTTGATATACGATTTATTTAGTACATGTTGCAAATATAAGCTTTAGAATCGATATACGAGTCATAAAGTTAGCTGTCAACTGAAGAAATAGCCCTCAAAATTTAAAATCTAATCCCTCAGTTTAATTATATCTATTTTCTTTAATAGTGTAATTTCCAATTTTAAACAAAAATCCAAATTTAGGTTTTTTTTCTTAGGATACTTGAATAGCCACCATTTCAAAGCGTATAAATATTTCATTGCGTTATCTTCTCCTTATGGGCATCCCCTCATTGAGAGTAAAAAAGTCAAAACCTGCAAGAAGAATATTTTAAACATCTAATGTAAGTGAAAGGAAACATTCATCGATACGCCGATTCAAGTAACAAAGCCCAGTCCGTCCGTAAGACTATGTTAATTTTAGCATTGGGCTTATGGAAGACGTGGGCCTTGTTGTTTGATTCGTACTGTACCCATTTTAGTTTCAAAAACAGTAAGCTTCTCCGTCTTTGTTCACATTATGGATGTGTTTACGTGTGAATGAAATTATTTAAATGTTTATAGATAGACAAACTAGACGAATATTAAGTAAAATAATAATGGATTTCAACAATTACTTGATACACATTGAATTAAATATTAAATTTGATATGAATAAATACTAAATCGATAAATAAATATTCCATATAAGAATATAGAAAATTTCAATTGAATTAATATTGCCTCATTGGTTCTCAAACTACCGTTATGGGCAAACTTAGACAACTGTTTCAGTCCATTACACTAAATGACCAGATACTGTCCAACAGGTTTTTGTAATTGGTAAATTTCAACTCTTTTAAACTTAGCCTCAATACAGTGGCTTTATTTGCAAACTCCCCCCCCTCCCCTCTAAGGACAAGCTATAGTTGGACTTAACTTGGAGAATATGTTGGAGAGTTTTTTTCATTTAAAATCCTAATTTATATGTAAATATGATATATATATTGGTTTAATAATTATTGGTCCTTTATTGACAGCATATGCTACTTCTCCTAAGTATTATTAATTCCTTTATGTGATCTTGCCAAGTACTTGCTTTTGTCAATAGCTACAACAAAGTGTGAGACAAGGAGCTGAATAATAAGATATGTGAGGCATACCAATATATTTTAATTCATATTTCAAAGAGTGTAGGTAAATCTTACCTCAAACCAGCCAATCACAGCGCCGCCAGTCCGGGCTATGGAGCAGTCTCATTACTGCTCTCAGCGGTGGATGTTTGGCCAATTTGCCTAACGAGTTTATCCGCTACTCGACTATATCTCCGCGCTGAAAAGTATTACCTTATACCTCGTGCTCTTTTATGCCAATTTATTTTTCTCGGAACTTTAACGTACTTGTGCTGTCTGCTTGAAACAGGAATAGCTAGTTTACCGTTTTAGGTTTTAATTTTGAATTTTCAGGATAAACAAATTAATATTTTGTTAAATTCTTGATTTTTGGGTTGGACCGCGTCGTATTGTCGAAGATTTTCGCCGACATTTCAGATACATTGTAGTACTCCATCTTCAGGTGAATGTGGTAGTCACGTACAACACAAACTTCTTTTTTTACGTTATTCACCCTCAAGATGGAATACTGAAATGTCTCCGAAACGTCGGCGGAAATCTTCGAAAAAACCCTGAAGTAAAGAATTTAACATCTTGTGAAAACGACTGTGGAAGCCCACACTCTTCTTTGATATTACTATTATGTTTTGTAGATCACACGATAAATCTGTATACTATTCTCTATTATATTCGTAGGGTGAATTAAAAACATTCTACTGCATCTTATGTGTTACTTTTATTGATTAATAAATAATTAATCATTATTCAATATCTCACCGATTGCTCATGATGTTAGTTATTAATAATTAGTAGTTTGAATTTTTATTTAATATGTGCCGTGCGCGTCACTTTTTTATATATAGCGCTAAACCAGGTACTAGCCATAATGCCTGAACAGAGGCCAGTCCACCTGAACATTGTAGAAAGACAGAGGGAAATTTTGAATTTGAAAGGCCTGCTCTCTTCCCACTTCAAGCCGTATAGCCTTCACCGAATCATCGCTGTATAATCGGATAAGTATTAATGCTAAGATTTAGGTTTCTTTCCATAATAAAATTGATATCAGCCAATTATGTTTTAGTTTAGCTTGGTTTTGGGGTGCTGGGGGGAAAAATTCTAGTTGGGGTTTTTTCTAAGATGTGAATTTTCCGTGGGTTTCGCCTCTCCTGAGGCAAACCTTAAAATATTACCGATGTAGCTTCAACAGAAATATTGCTTCTCATACTGTCTGCCAACAATTAATTAATTACTTAGTTCAATAGTTCATTAAACCCTTATTCAGAATCATAGTAATCAGCGATTAGACAGTTATGCTTAAATTCAGACATTTATTCTCAATCACATGCAAGGTAGGCCCTTCTTGCGTTTAATGTTGTTGTACATGGAATTAATTGCTTGATTATTGTTCATCAAAGCTGGCTTAGGTGACCACATAGCAATGGGAACGATCGGCCTCAGGGTAAACCTTCCACCTAGATAAATTATCCTATTCACTTTCACAGTTATAGAAATTTGCTCTGATCAATCCTTTCCTGACAATACAGGATTACCTTATTGTACCTCAGATCCACCCTGGTCTATATTGTTCCAGCCTGATCCATATTTGGCTATTTCCAACAACCTTTCACACCATTCTTCCAACAACCAACAACCTCCAACAGTTACAAATAAAATCTGTTTATTTACCATCAAATCCCTGACGTCTTCCTTGTAATTACTTCTGTTAACGCATAACTTAAAATCTTGACGGATCCTTTTTAACATACTGTATTTCCCCAAAGTAGCCAGCACATAAACAAAAATATAAAGGAACAACAGATCGTAGACTTTTCAATAAGATCAACCTTTAACATAAGGGGAAGACAAACATTCAATGTTTTCAATAAAAAGGAAATCCTCTTAAGGGCTAGCTATTGAGTTGTCCCTTGTGAATCATGTCTTTTTATTTCGCAATGTTGTGGTCGGGTCACACCACCAATGTTGTAAGATTTTATATTACTCAGTCCTGAGTAGTCTCCATTCAATTTCCTTTTAGTTTCAAACATAAACACGTATTTTTATTGAAGACTTTATGCTTATTTGACATTAATTAGTGTTCATTACCTTCAGAACACCAGGTAAGGACTTGATATAATAGATTATTTTGTCATCGTCGCTTTTCCGGTACGACATTATTCCGAAACTTCCGGTAAAAATACATAGTAATAACGACATGTTGAAACCCTGTAAAAAATATTCATATTCAAAACATATTCGTACTAGACCATATAATATGTTGATCACTGTTGAGTTTATTGCATATGAAATAATATTATTACTTCATATGCAATAAAATCAACAGTGATCAATGCAAATATTTTGTGATAAAACCATCAAATCATGTAAAATGTTAATTATATAAAGGTGTTTTTTTTGCGGCAAAGTTAATTTATACCAATTCCAAAGCTATTGAAATTCTCAATAATCTGTTAGGCCTATTTCCTGAAATAGATTAGCCATCAGTTTTAAGAAGTAATTTACATGGATAGTATGGATTTTTACCAGAAAAAAATACTCAAACGAGAGAGTATATATCACGGGAGATGTATATTATCTCCTATAATAGTATACATTAATGTAACCCCGGTGGGTAAAAACTACGTTCAAACACTAAATAATTTTCTTTCTCATGTTATTAATTTTTCACAGATGCAATCAGAAAAACGTTTTTGCTGACACAAAATTAAATATTAAATCAAGGTCAATGAGTTTTTTTAGCATTAAATTTGACTTAGTCAAAGCTTTCTCAGGAGATTGTCAAAATTAGAATTTCGTGTCGCAAAACCTATTAAGTATTAGCCAATTGAATACTATAGCAATAATAATACTGACCAATACAAAAATAAAACTGTATAAACTAAAACCTAATAGCAATTAAAAATATATATTAACAGAAAAAAAACAACAGCCAGCAGCGTAGGCAATCAGTGGGTTTTATAAATGCAAGTATGTTTTATAATGTTTGTTCGGTTGGCTTATGGTATAATATGCTAGGCTAGATAAAAAAACAGCCAACTTCTTTGCCACACACTGATTCAAAGACCAAATACTATAAAAAAAAATCAAGCTAGAATAGAATGGATGTAATCCAAGTCCACTATCTGGTGTCAAACTTATGGGGTTAAGAACAAACTATTTAAAATCCCAGATTAAACTTCTTTTTTTATCTCATAGTATCTGTTGTAATTTTACATAAATTTACTAGCACTGCTTGAGGAGAAAATTTTTATGATTAAATTTGGTGAAATAGTAAAATAATTATTTAAAACTATTTACGTTGCTGAAATAAGTTAAAAATATTTAATAGTGTTCCATTTTCCTTTTTGGTAAACATTATATTGTAATATCTAACTGTGATAGCATGAGAGAACACAGTAATCAGAATTGTTACATGTAACAATGCAATGTATTAGCTAAAAATATGAATACATATTCAGAAAAACATGTCATGAGCTGAACTGAATTACTTTATCAGTTTCTCAGAATTTATTTGTAATTTAAAAAATTAGATCCTTTCCTCGGAAATTTTTTAAAGTATATATAGTTTTTAGTTTGACGATTTATTTTTTTAACACAAAAAAGATTGAACATCCAATTTTTTAATCATAATTGGCTTAATTTGTAATATATTCCCTAGGCCGGATTGTATTACAATCTTATAATACAAGACAATGTATCTAACTAAGCCATGCATTTTTTGTAGAAAATTCCCTTTCTCTGCAAGAAACATAAATTTTAAACTATATTTTTTGTTACAATGGGCATCTTTGTATATCAGAAATTTAGTTACTGAGTGTACATGGTCCATAACACAGCCTATTTGGCCTTAATGCACTAAAGCAATTACAATTACCTGCTGCTGGGGGCTTGTGTAGGTCGCTACATAATAGAGGAGAGCTATGCGGTACTACTGTTTACCGTTTGCTGCTTACCATTTAAGTCAACGTTCTAGGATATTATACAGCTAATATTTAACAGCATAACTAATTAAATGAATACTGAAGATAATCAAGTGAAAGATTTCATCAGGTTAACCTAATACAACGCAATGTGTTACATTATAGATTAAATTTTTATTCCAATATGAACAAACCTCGATTATAGAGATTTTAGTTAAATTTTAATAAGCCTGCAATATTTTTGTCAGTTGTTCTTTAATTGGCTAATTTAGAATGATATTGGCGACGATTGCTGTGTTTGAATTAAATTTCTAAACATATATTTACACTGCATAATTTATCTTACGTATGGGCGTATAAAAAGAACACTCAATGTTTGATATTGGTAATGTATAGTTGTTATTTTTGATGGATATGTTTCTATTAGAATATGAAAAGAAAATACAACAATGACTAACACACTAACTCATTATTTTCTACTTTCCATTCAGCATTAAGTTATTTTTTAAATAAATTATGAAACAAATTTATTATGCACCTCATCAGACCACATTCAATCGTTACGCTACATATAATTTTATAAAGATTTATATTGAAACGTACATAAATTTTTTTTTAACAGCACAATAGTTACATAGATGACAAAGATTCAACTTTGGAAAAGTGTTTTTTTTTTATATAAATAGGTGAATATTGTTGAAATATTATTGCAAAAACCATCTACTGAATCAATATAAATGATTTTTAGTGTTGTTTGAAACCCCTTAACATCTACATGTTCCTTTTCAAGTCAATGAGTTGACCCTGAAACCTACCGTCATATTATGGTTTAGACAAATTGAACAAAAATTATGATTAATTAGATGAAGAATAACACTTGTTTTTAAGCCAATCGATAACTAGTTGGAAAAATAATTATGCTCATAAAAACAGAAATACATTGCTAAGATATTTCATGTAACAATCCATCCAATAGTATCGTATGAATTTAATTCTTCAATTCAGTAAACTGAATACGTTATACGCTACGGATTCAAGTTTCTCACATGTGAGAAACTCTACCTCGGATATTAAAACATTGGTAAAAAGCTCACGTGGACTAACGGACAGGACACCAAGCAGGGTTAGATTATGTCATCTAAAATAATTGTAGTTTTTTTATCTATTGATTTGCATAATCCAGTTTTGAGTGAACACCCTTTATTGCACAGATAACGATGTAACTATTATTACAACAAACCTATCACATAGCCATCAATTTATTTATCGATTCCCAAGGTGATAACGAGTCGCCCTGTTGAATGGTGTATGACCTGACATTTGCTGACTAGTATTCTGTAGTTTTGAATAAAACATCGGATCCTCCATATGTGACGAATTCAATGAAGGGGTAGGATTTATCTGTGGAATAACCTATGTATTTTCTTTTGCGTTAAGGCATATTTAATTCATTGGTTTGTCTCTATAAATGATGGCCAACTCATAAATTTAGCAGTCAAAAAATATTTGTAGACCTTGTTTTTTATGTCCGTGTCGATGTCGTTCTGTGTGAATTTGTGTGTTATGGGTTTTCAGAAATCCACAAAGATATCTATCTAGTGTTTCTATGTGACAGAAGGACTTGATAATGGGACAACAGTTTTGTAACTAGTAGTCTTGAAATGAATTTGCCGATGAATTTCTTGTCTTCAATTGACGATTTGAAAGTTATTAATCTAATATCTTCCATATATATTCATCTTTCTTTGCTTGTTTGTGTTTAAAGAGTTTTGAGACAATAAATCTGAAGGATAACTTTAGTTTCCAAGAAAATCTATGTATCTTTAGAAGTTCAACTATTTAAATTGAATTTAAAGTAATTTTTCTAAAGATACATACAAGGGTATTTTATCGCCGTAAAAGAAACGCCCGACACCACCCAGATTGAAGGGGTTGTTAGAGAAACATAGTAGAAACGAGCGGAAGCAATAAAATTTCTTTACAAGGCGCCTCTACTTTGTTTATGCAGAGTTTGTCTCGCCACTTCCCCAGTACTGTGTTGTTGTGGATATGCGCCAAAACCAAAGTTAGGCTATATATATAATTTTGTATAAATGAGTCCAATTTAATGTTTAAGTTAAGGTTTTTACTTTTTTTAGTGATTTATTACTTTTAACCGACTTATAACTAATTTACACGTCGGTGCCAAATTTTATAATAAATCTGGACATTTTTACGGGCATTTTCATGTTAAAACCCTTATAAATAAGGTATCAAGGCGATTTGTGATTCCCTAACAATCTTCTGTGATAATAACAATTGAAATCGCCAAACATATATTTCAGCTGTGTGGTTTAATTCATGCGAAAACTATGCTTACTCAAGTCTTATTGTCTGTCATTTTGTATTTCACAAACATTACAA
Organism: Flexamia atlantica; assembly: GCA_035578135.1. Taxonomy (NCBI): domain Eukaryota; kingdom Metazoa; phylum Arthropoda; class Insecta; order Hemiptera; family Cicadellidae; genus Flexamia; species Flexamia atlantica. Next base: position 6,429,552 of record JAQJVK010000026.1, on the reverse strand, counting down.
CCACTCACGTATTACTTTAATTGAGACGATTCGTTATATTATTCTATATATCCTTTTTCACTGTGTTACTGTTACAATTATGATATATTTTCCTGTATTGCATTGTATTTTTCTCGTGAAAAATCCCAAGCAGCTTATGCTTCACAGTTCATAATCTTACTGAAAGAACAGCTGGATCTGTAGGCTCCAGATACAGCTTTAATATCTGATTATATAAATCTTGCTATGTATTAGTATACACATATAAAACAATTAGATAACTAAGATAAAAGTAATAGGAAAAACTTACAAAACACACTTGTATCATATTTTATAATATTATTGCGAGTATTTAGTTTGTATACCTTTAATTTCAACTAAAAAAAAAAAACTGTTAAATTTAACCTTAAAGTTAACTAACTGAAAACATCTAATTTAAATATCAGTAGATAACACTTCATGTTTTCATGAAATTAAATTAATTTTCGATTTCGCAGGACATAACCTGGTTTATTTTAGCCCTAAGAACCTAGATATTCAACAGTAAAAAATATGAACCAAAATATAAGTTATTAATTGGATTTACAGACATTCATCATCTTGTTTCTGATTAATAAAACAAGTTTTATGACGTTTCCGGATCAGGAATCTAGTCCCGTCTCCAGACACAGATCATCAGCCAAGTCTCAAACAATACTTCGAGTTTAAGTCACAATAAATCTTGGCGTATTTTTTGTCACAAATAAATTAAATAAAGAACAAACTGTGTGGGAGTGTGAGGAGGGAATATATTTTTGTTACATCTTTGCTGACAAACATTATAACACTTTTCGAACTGCAAGGGTTACAAGCTTTTATAAATAGCTAATCTATCAATGAATGTAAAAAAGTAATATTGACAATTTCGTAGGTGCACGAAAAAAATCGGTATTCACCCAATATTTTCGATATTTTGCATAATTCAGTCCTAATTTGAATTGCATAAAATAATCCAAGTCGTATTCAATAACAATAAATTTAAATCTTAAGCATAATATTATTAAGTCAAAGTTTAACGATCGATCAAACCTTTGTTAAGACTTAAGTTTTAAAAGCGTAAATGTATTTAATATTATAGAATCATTCCCTATTCACTGTAAAAAAGATAAAAAAAGATAAAACAAACTATTTTTTCTTTCTTATTTATGCTTCACATTTACGTTGTATTTATGTCTGCCACGTAGTAAATACCATTAAAGCTTCACCCTCAGATAACGAGCCTTGAAATATTTTCTATACCAAGTAATTTGAGTAAATAATAAACAACGGAATACCTATTAAAACTTGAAATGGTTTTTTCTGATGTATGCCATTTTAGTCTCCATTTCTAAAAAATATTTAACGTTGTATTATTATAAAATATATATATATAATTTCACTATTTCAGCAAACAAAGTAAGGGATGGCATTTGCATGTAAATGAAAGAAATTATAAGAGTTGTTATTGACAATGGATATTAGTGCAGCTCGTGACTAGAAGGGTAAACATCAAGTAAATATTAAGACTTGCAGTTAGTTTATGCATCAAAATTAGTTTTAATTCGGTACGTTTAAGGAAACACGCTGTAAACGTCACTTTAACTATGACACTACCCTGCATCAGGACTTTTCCTGAAAGCAAAACAGTCGTAACTCCTTATACTTTCTAAATGGGGGATAGGCTAAAGCCCGTATTTAAAAAAATCGAACAATTTATTAAATTGAGTTTATTAACTGAACGATGAAGTAGTTCAATTTAGTATTACAATAAAAATAAAATAAATAACATTTCAAAATATGATATATTTGACCCATGATATAGATCGTAGATATAGATACTGACTCCAATGTTTTGAAGTATACCGTTTCATGATTCCATTGTTACTTTTTAACTTTCAAAAAACTTTTTGAAGTTTTTTTTTAACTTTTTGATAAAATAGGCAATGTAAGTTGATGATATTGGTTCGACATTTTAATCAGTAAAACAATTTATTGAATACAGAACTGAAACCGTTACAATTAAAAATTTAAATTTATCACTTCTAGGAAAATTTCACAATAGTTAACGACTAACAATGAAGTTCCATCAATACAGCTGCATGCAGTTGAGAATAAAATGTTAAAACAAAGTAAAACCAGGGGAAACTAAACAACAAGCATTTGTCTGACACGTGTCTCGTAACAAGTACTTTTGTTGAGCATTTTAATAATGTTTAAATTATTCCTTCCACGTTTTTACATTTGTTTTAGAAGGTTTACTCAAGCAGAAAAATCTCGGGAAAAGAGGATTTAAACATCATACTACTGTGTTTTACAGGCGCGTTTATTACAATTAATAATTTGATAATACATTTGTTAACTCGACATAACTTAAAATGAAATCAATAAAAATTACCTTGAAGATATAACACTGAATATTGATATTCTCTTTTAACACTCGCATGGTTACACTTAATGTTAAATTAACCTACGTTCTATATAGATTTCTATAGCCTATATTGTGTTCACTTTACTTTGTGTTGGTCATTGGTCATTCTATTACAATCACCTTAAAATATTTTAGGATGGACTGGAACTATGTCATCACCGTAAAAATCCTCTAATAAAATAATCATACCTATAAAAGTAGAAAGTCTTATAAACGCTTTGATATGTAAAAAAAATTAATACAACAATCGGAGTGTGTTTTTAAAACTCAATATAATTACAGACATACCCACGCCTGAAAATTTTTGAAATCGTGGTTTCAATTATAAACTTAACCTCTGAAGTACGAATTCTGTAATATATTTGATTAAAAAAAGGTATATTTAATTTCATTTTAATAATGAACAGTTGAAGGTCCAAAACTACACAGGTAACTATAAAAAAAGCATTCAATGATCTTAAAAGTTAACTGTGAAATATGATGTTACAGATGCAAAAAACTTTTATATTTCATTCACTGTTGGAATTGATAAATTCGTGCTATCTTAACCAAACGTATGCGGGGTGTTACCAAATATTCTGTGTTCGTGTAGTTCTATAAAACCTGTCAAGGTAATTTTTTGATATCTCCCCCACGTTATAAAATTTTCTATATCGTATTTTTTCACATGATATGGGTATATATTGGTAACTGATCAATCGAAACAATTTCTAAATTAGAAATAACAAAGACAGACCGCAGAGATAACAGGAAAGAGATAGTGAGCTATACGCGGCCGGCCACTCACCGCTGTGCCTGTCGCATCGTGTAGTGTGTACCCTCCGCCGCCGGTGCAACAATGACTCACGTCAGCCGCCAGTGTCTATCTGTGTGCGGTCGAGCTATTAGCGATCTATCAATGTCGGCGTCGTCACGTGTGTCCTGTGATGGTTGTGAAGTGACTGTGATTTCGGGAGTGGTTTTCTGCGAGTTTAAACGTAAATTTAACGACTGTAAAACTCGAATGCATCATCTGTGGAGTTCCAATGGCGAGCTATACAGGGAGAAACCGGCCCAACCGCAGTCCCATATTTCATTTTCATCAGATTCCGAATAGGGTATGTGTCTTTAAAAATTCTACTGAAATTACTGCTATTTAATGTCAATACACACATTAGACCGCAAAAACTGCTATATTTACATACCCTATCTTAACCTAACCTAACCCAACCTAACTTAATTACTTCTATTTATTTACACAAGTGTTTTCCTAAGAATATATAACCTTAAAAATGTTTTCCTATAATATACCCATGTCAGGTGGAAAAATACGATATAGAACATTTTAGAACGTGAGGGGAGATATCAAACAATTACCTCAAAGAGAAATGATTAATATCAACTGTGAGTCATCGTCAGTTTCATGTATCATTAGAATCACAGCTCAGTTTTAACTTCAGGGATATATAATTGATGGGATCTAGGCCATACAGACACAAGGATTTGACTCTACCATTTATGTCGTTTGTATAACTGGCGCCAATTCTTGGGGCCCACGCCGTCCATAAGACTAATGTTAATTTTAGCATTGGTCTTATGGACGGCGTAGGCCCCAAGAATTGGCGCCAGTTATACTTGACCATTCAAATACTTGGCCCGTTAAATGCACTGATATATTCCATGATGTTCTGATTGAACAGTTAGAATGGATGTGCATTTATCATTTCTGTAGAGGATAATTTTTATTTTTTATGCTTGAAAAGGAAAATGTATTTCTACTTTGGACTTAATGTACAGCTGCTGCAACTTTATTTACTTGTATCATACGCAAGCAGTGGTTACTCATGCATTAAGAAATTAAAATGTGAGATTTTTCCTCCTTAGGAAGTAGTTTTACAGATACATAATATTTCTCTTGTGGGAGACTTATCACTTTACATCCTTAATACACACACAATTTTTCCATATTAATACTAAAAGTAAATTTCAATATATAAATTGAACTTATAAATCATTATTGTTGTAAAGCAACAGTTGTTCCGTTTTTTAAGCTACTGCCACTATTCAACTCTTTGATTGATATTCATTGTTTGTGATGGCGATTTTATATTTTGATTTGGACAGTGAAGGCAAATGTCCGCAAAATTCCAAATCAAAATACTATTCAACTGTTAGCCCCGACAATGCATTGAGCTCCAAGTTATTTGCAAGTCTGCCTGAAAATTTAAATTAAATTTAAATTTTTAAATTTTTAAATTATTTAATAATTTGTTCAGTATTAATGCCTGGGCCTATTTGTTTTCTATGGCTCAGACGAGTCATAGTTTTTCACATCACTACAAGGATTAAAATGCGACCAGGCATGTAGGTGGATACTTACAGGATCCATATGTATGCATATTTTGTATGGTTTTGTATGAAGTTAATAATTCAATTTATAATTTAGTTTTATTATTTTAATTCATTAAAACTGGAGAAATATAAGTAAAGGAAGCTGAAGTAGTAATGTCCCAATAATCCGACAATTTTTTTTAAACAAAGTATTCTCTACGATTTTTCTTTGTTTGTGTTTTAATTTTTTTAAAGAAATATTCTAGCTTAAAAACAACTAGAGTACAAATTTGACAGGCCAACTTTGTCTTTCCTTAAGGGTAAAACTTTATTTCATGGGAATTAATTTTAATAGTTTATCTTTTGATTTAATAAGTCCAAAATTACCTTGCTTTAGTCTTTAATCTCAGTTAGCAGGAGGAAAATAATTGATATAATTACGAATTAGCAAAGACCCAATCTACTGTTTATAATATTCATAAAAACATATCCAATTTCAACTCGATGAATCATTTCTCACCCACATTGAAATTAACAGTTTTAAACACTGTTTGTGATACATATATACCTTTAAAATATAAAAATAGATAATTTTTCAACTACTAGTAAATAGACACTTCTAATTTTTAAACTGTAACAGTCTGAATTGGAAAAGATCTCAAATCTAATTTATTCCAAACTTTACTTATACTTTAAATAATTACATGCAAATCTCCTTGCATACATTATTACAGGCATATCTGGGTTGAACAATGAGTTGCTTCCACGCCGAGCATCGACGAATCACGTTCCGACAATACAGTAAAATGCAACTCAGAATGGAAGATAATACACAGTAAAGCCGAGCTCACTGCAGCGATATACAGTAACGAGGGGGTGCGGGGTTATAGATGCTAACTTTACTAAATTAAGGGATATATTTTCTCAGTATAAATATCTTTTTTGTTTCGTTGAAGTAAAAACAATAATATTTTGAAAACGTTGACAACCTAAAACACAATGTATTAATGTTTCACCTTTAAACGAAATAAAACTTTTATTTGTAAAACCATAGATGGCACAACATTTTTTATTTATTTGCAATCCAATGAGTTTTTGTTTTCTTTATAAACACGATGCAATAGACTTTGAGAAATTTAATTTATAGTTTACAATATAATCCTTTCTAGGAAGAAGCTTATTACCGAAACGACAAGTTTCTCCGTTGACAGTTCACAAGTCCAGCTTCCAAAGCATTTACGAGAAAGGATTAATCTGTAAGGGTTGAAAACTTTACTTTGATCCCTGAAAAGGGTAATTGAAACCCGTTTCTTTTCACAATTGAAAATTTTATTCTAATACAAAGTTTAATAATATAGACAGATTTACAAAAATTAAACTTTTTATTTTTAAGTACAGAGGCTCTTAAGATGAAAAAACAACGAATAGTGTTACCTTTATATAACTTGAAATAGAAAAATATATAAATAGTCTATCCACGCAGTCACCCCTGATTTCAGTAGGAAATGCGCCTACTTTAATGCAATTTATTTTACGGCTGTTTACATATATTTAATTTGGTTAAATTTGGAAACATTACAGGGACAACGCATAAAATACACACATACATAGCCCTTAGAGTATAAAATAATCTTAGGAAAATAAGATATGTTTTCTCCAGCGGAAACAATTTCGAATGGGATTCCCGTATTATTAAGCTGTATCTTCAAAAAACAAAGAATATTCATTTTACAGAAGAACTAATGGCGAAGAAGACTTCCAGGGTGAAGGTAAAGTTTTATTACACTGTGAAAACGTGATTCCGCTATACTGCTAAGGTTAGTGCTGGACTGACCGTGTTTTAAAAGCACCCAGATTTGTAAGTCTATATTTTATGACTTTTTAAGTAGTTTAATAAAATATACAAGATTTAAAATAATTGTAATTTGAAGAGGAGTTTCCTACAAAATCAAACCTTACAGAAACCTATCATTTTTGCATTGTTTATGAATTGATAGTTATAGACAACATTAAATAGATACTATGAATGTTTTCCAAAAGTTTTGTAACATATGGTAGAGTATATATTTGTCCAATTAGTAAGCTATGTAGTTTGCATATACAACCTTCCCATATTATTTTATAGAAAGATAACCTTTATTTGATTTCAGTTTATATATATATAATGATTACAGGATTTATGTGTGTGAAATAGGCTAATATAAAATCCTAAATGTAAATTGTAAAAAATATAGTTTCATTTAAGAAGTAAAGAATCCAGCAGGATTGCATACAATTAAAAACAGTTTACCTGTAAAATTACAAAATATATTTACTTTTTCTTCGGATAGCATAAATGATCTACTTATAAAATTGGTTTCCTTATCAATCAAGAGCTGATCCATAAATGTATGCAGTTGGTAATAATATTACAAAAAATATTTTAATTTAATTAGAGATACCAATATGCGTTAAGTGGATCTTGATGGTAAAATTAGATCCTTGAACTTAAAAAAAACAAAAAAAAAACACCTCATTTGAGTTTTTCCAATAACATCTAAAATGATAATTTCAGTGTTTTACTATATAAAAATACTTTTGAATATATTTGACACGATCAGTATGAATTTAAAATATCCTCCATTCAATGTTATATTTTACAGAACCGCATATTTTAAGCTATCGTTTACAACAGTACTCTTAGATCCTGAAATCAGCAGCCTTACCGTAAGTGGATTAGACCATCCGTGTAACTGGGTCACTGCAGCACCAAGATAATGACATGTAGTAAAGTTAGATCTATAGTGTCAATTTTATTTTTGAGTTACTCAAATTAAGTTAAACCTTAAAATACTTTTGGGACGTTTATGCTGCTGGGGACGTATCATGCTCATTTTTATATTAAAAGTATTATTTTATTTTCATAATTTAATATGTTGTATATTTCCTCTAATGCAAAACAATGATCACAGAAAGATTTCATCTTGTGAGTTTCAGTTATTCATTACTAAGTATATATATACATGTATAATTTACCCTTTATTTAAAAAATTGATAAATACTTTTATAAAGTAGTACAAATTGTTATTTTCAACACCAATATATAGTTTACAATCACGTAAAACTAAATATAATATACTGCCAATGAAAAATGTGGCATTGAAAGCAAAGATATATACGTATGTTATACTGGTAATGCATTTTATTGAGGTAGATACTATTTAATTTATGCTAGTAAGGATTCATAGATGTGGTGTCAAGGGGAAACCTTTAATACACTATGAACGATTTAAAATTATCAAGTCAACATCAACGAGCTACAAATTTAATCAGTGTCATGCAATGAAAACTCTTTGCAAACAAATGAAACAACTTTATAACATCTCAGTTATAGAAAAATGTTAAGCTAAAAAACTCCTTATTTTGTAGTTTAACTCACAATTTACTTAAACATTCGCAGCTTAGAGCACGTGGGGGCCCAAGTGACCGAATTTCATATGACCAAATACACTAAATATTACATTTTACCGAAAATAGAAGTGTTACAAATGACCGAAATGTCATATGACCGAATGTTTGGTTTATTACATTTGACCGAAAACGTGATTTGTTTCATTTGACCGAAAACTTCTATAGTTTAATACATTTGACCGAAAATATGAACTATTACATTTGACCGAAAATACGGTTTATTACATTTGACCGAATCAGTATTTTGTTTCATTTGACCGAAATATTTTCTTATTTATTACATATAACCGAAAATGAGTTTATTACATTTGACCGAATTTGACATTTGACCGAAAGTGTAACTTGTTACATATGACCGAAATAGGATTTATTACATTTGACCGAATTACTCTATTAAATAACATTATAGAAGAGCTGACCTAAAAACTAAATATTTAAAAATACTCTACTTAAAAGAGAATTTGTAAAATATTACATTTGACCGAAATGGGGTTTATTACATTTGACCGAAAACGCCGTTTGTTACATATGATCGAATAAGTGATTTGTTTCATTTGACCGAAAACTTCTATAGTTTATTACATTTAACCGAAAATGTGAATTATTACATTTGACCGAATTTGTGACGTGTTACATTTGACCGAAAATACCGTTTATTACATTTGACCGAAAATAATAATACTTTTTCGGTCATATATAATATTTTAAGGATTCGGTCATATGTAATTCGGTCACTTGGGGCCGCACCCTTAGAGCATAAATAAATAAAATTTAAAGAGAGTATGTACAATCTGAAATTCAATTAAATTGGTTCATCCCTCACCATTTAATATTTGCATACGCAATTTTAAATTAGTATTGATAAATCTTTAATAAAAGCTGGGTCAGTATAAGCAGTTTGTACTTAAATTTATAATTCCCATATATTATTGCTACTCGACAGTACTGAAGAAATATGTGACCTATATTTCTCAATCCACTTAAATTACTGAATATCCTGCGACATAAAATAGACATTCAAAAAGGAAGACTTTTTTATGTTGACTACTGTTATTACCAGTTGTGTGTAATAGTCGTATATTTGCAAATAGTTTCAGTGTAGGACTTTTCAATCACAAAACTTTTAAGCCTTGTAATCTATTGCTTTAAAAAACCTGGAGCATGATAAGATAACTGTTTTCATAATGTGTTTATCACATCGCCTTAATTCGTACAAACTTATAAAAACACACAAGTAAAAAGAGTCAGTTAAACATTTATTTTAAAAAGCTTACTATGATTAATATTGTTTCAGAAAAATATCATGACCATGAATATATAAAATTAATTCATATTATTTAATACAATATAACAATTTAATTATTTAATTATTTTTTTATTAACTTAATATAATTTTGTATACTAATTATATATATATATATATATATATATATATCCTGCACTTTGACTATGTGGGGAAAATATAGCAAATTTAGAATCTACACCTTAAGGACACTCTCAATTTTAGTTTAAATTTTTTTCCTCTGATTCAAGAACTCTAATCTTATTTTATCATTCATACAAATTGAAAAGGTAAACAATATACTGTATCAGATTTTCTAAACAACAAAAGGCTTACCAACCACAAATTATAAATGTTCAAATAAATAATTAACAATACGAACCGGCGTCGTGAGTGTGACTGATTTAGGCAATGAACACACAAGTGACAGTGAGCGAGTTGATTGTCCGACTGCCAATTATACTGCGGAGTCATGTTGGTTTAATGAGCAGCATCCCCCTAGTTAGAGTTGTGTGGTTGGTAATATAACTTGCCTACATGTCGTATTTGTTCATAATCTAATTTTTTTTCTTTGGGTAAGAGGTTGACAAAAATTTGAAATGAAATACCTTAATAACAGCCTACGATTATGGATTTCCTTTTTGTTTTTGATAATAATATAAGCTATTTATTGGTCATTAAATGGATTCATTATATGCACAAATTTCAACTTTGCACATTGAGCACGAATATATTAATGGTTAGTGAACTTAAAAAGGAAGGGCCTCAGGTGTTATGAATATAAACTCTCAACAAACTAGGTAACATCATATTTATATGTATAAACGATTATGACTTCTTTTGATTATTTAAAACCCAAATTTACAATTAACATTTCAATTTAAAAACTGTCAATGAAAAGTGTTATGTTCCTTTGAATGTAGCTCATTTAGGACACTTAAACATAGCAAATATGCTTACACCGTAGGGTTTTATACGATTGTACCTTTTTTGATATAATGTTCACTTCAACAGCTGAATCCAAAATACATTCAACGCAGTCATTGACACAAGTAAATTCCACAAATAAATTTCCACTAGCACAAGTATTTAGCTGATGCAGTGGAGTTTATTAATTTTGCCGTAAAAATGTTTTTTACAACCCATTAATGATTTAAACTTTATACAACGCTAAACAATGTGTTATTTATTATATTTACTGGATCTTAAGGTATTTATTTTCCGATAAGAACTATAGAAAATCATTAGTATTAAATATTTAAATGTGAAAGTTATTTTGGGAAGAGGCCAGTTTCTAAGACGAAGAACTTTATTTATGTGTTTTCCTTAGAACAATACTAGACCTATTCATTCTTGTATTTAGTTAAATGTAAGTGTCCTTTCGGTAAAAGCTACAAATTGCTAGTCTTAGCATTTTTCAATACAAGACAATAATGCTTACTGATTTCATGGTTATATTTTTGAAGTAAATATTTATATTTTTTCCAGTTTCCTATAATCGAAATACATTTTAGTAAACTATGCACCGCGATGTCAGATAAATATACACATGCATGTTATGAGTTACTAACAGATGATACATTTCTACATGTTCCACTAAATGCGTTTTCGAGTATATAACCTACTAAAATAATTCTGTTTAACAACTAATGACTGGTTCACAACGCGTACACAACCTTTTATATAACCTGAATGCACTTCAATACATGCGCATTACGGTGGAGTACGTAGCGGATGTATTATAATAACTTCTGCTGTCTGGGAATATTTTCAAATATGTACTGTACTAATAAGTAAACAATATATGATTTATTGCACCATATTACTTAATATTCGAGACGCAATGCATTAAAACATTAAGAACATCTACTTACCCTTACGAACTGCCACTTTAAAAGCATTTTGTTGTGGCAGTTTTAATTTTATTTTCATAAAATTGATTGATAAAATTAATGTAATAAGGTCCAATCATTTAAAAACAATCTGTGCCTATATTGATAATTAAATGTTGAGACTAAACAATAAGACCAGTTTTGATTATTACATGACGTGTTTGAGTGCTTAACATGTATTTTACAACGCCGTAAGTCTTCAATGATTTCGGAAAGTAGTTTAGCCTGATTTGTAAGTACATGTACTTAAACGGTAGGCTATAAAAATATACTTGACTTCTGCCTAAAATTTATGTTCACATTACCGTTCTTTCATTATAACGTATTATTAACGTTTTTATTTTTAGCACTCTGCTTTCACGAAAAAATTAAAAATCCTTAACTAAAAACGGATAAAAAGTTGTTTTGGTATACCACTAGTAAAAACTAATTACGATCATTCGGTTAGGATATTAAAAATCAATCATAGCATTCTTTATATGTGCGTGCCACATTTAATACAATTTAAGGGTAAACGAGTAGACTGAATAGATAAACGTTCATGATTTTATATTGGGCGTAAATATATGTATCTTTTAGCAAATACACTTAAGAGCATTTCACCAAGCAAGAGTTGAGTGATTTTGAATGGAGCCTTTCATCTTCCAATTGCCCCCTTCAATGCTGAAGGTTATTTAAAACCGTAATATATTTTTTTCTTTGGAAAGTACAAATAAAGTAGCTTAATTTATATATCAACCTTTGTCTTAAAAAATGTTAAATGCTTTCTGGCTGGTAAATTACTACAGTTTGTATATTTTAGAATATAGTTGATGTTCTTAATAGATTCTCACCTTCATTCCTCAATCCTTTTGTACTCGTAGTTATAATCTAAACAATTATACGCAAGGGCATTTATTTTCTTGTCATAACCCAACAACGATTGGACGAATTTTAATGTTTGTGGTTTCAATGACTTGTTATTCTCGAGTCGAAGTGTTGAGATTTTTAACCCTTGAGCGGGCGCTTCACCAAGGGATAATGTATGGAAAGAGACAAATGTATGAGCGAAAAAGTAAAATTCGTTCGAGCAGAACCTACAAAAATCTGATCTCTGTAGATCTTCCAGTGACAGGATATAAGATCCTTATAGTCTCTCATTGGACCTAATGATGAATGGTTTAACCATTTTTTTCCAGTCGGTAATATTAATTTCAGAAATGTAAAATATAAATATATTTATTACAATAAATATGACAAAAATTATAGACCGGGTTATTATTTTATGTGTTTCTAGGTAGAGATTCAAAATCAAATATATATTTTTCGTTAATTTTTGTTTGAAAAAATAGCAAAAAAACTACATGGAGTAAGTTAAAAATAATTTGAAATAGTTGCTATAGTTAAAGATAATTTGACATAGTTGATATAGTTAAAAATAATTTGAAATAGTTGCTATAGTTAAAAATAATTTGAAATAGTTGCTATAGTTAAAAATAATTTGAAATAGTTGCTATAAACATAAGTGATTGGTTATCATAATAAAATTTACTTCACATTCTTATCACAGCTGGTATTTTACGCTTCTACAACGCCATGTCATCGAATAATTTTAGGAAGGCCCATCGTTTAACGGCCGTCAAGCCAGTAGATTTCTTTCGAAAACCAGAGTATAATGTTTTTCATTCTGTGCCCCCCTTAAAGACTCAGTAATCATGAAACCTCTTAATGGAGCTCGCTTATTGCATACAAAATAAGATTTGTCCTGCGTCTTCGAAAATATATCGTCAGTATTTTTTATATGTAAAATATATATTTTTAAATATTTTTTATATACATTTTTGATATATTTTTAATATCTATCAGTATTTATATATGTATAAAATATATCTTCTTGTGTACACATTGGTAATTTTATTGGGTTTCTTTAGACTTAAAATTATAACTTTTCAATTTAACACTAGTAACACTGCTTAACAAAAATGAAAATAAAATTTTAAAACTTAATTTGTTAACTAAAAAAAAAATCAGAAGAGCACTTGTAAACACATTGCTGCATATTTCCTTGTAACTAAACAGTGGAGAAGTTTTTTTTCGAAAATCGGGAGAAATATATATCTTTTCATGACTGTGACGGAGCTGCTTCATAAATATGAAGCTCGGAGAGGTACGCTGTGCCCTCAGTTTGAAAACACACCCACTCCTCCTATTCTAATACAAACTACTTGTAAAAAAAACTTCTTTGAACATGAAATACAGCAATATAATTTGGATGAAATAACTAGTTTCTTTAAACATCGGAACTAACTTTATTTATTTATTTATTTATTTATTTCCATTCACGGTTAACACCATTTATACATGCATTGACAACAAATTTGAACAAATAAGTAATTATTATTCTACTAGCCTAGAGAAATAATTACATTAATATCAAGCAGAAACTAGACTAGTACAAAAAAAGATTTGAAAGAGGAATAATAAATTAATAGTGCAACAACAATGATAAAAAACAACAACAACAATCATGCTCAACAAAACGTGCAACCATTGGCAAATTAAACTAAACTTGCAATGCAATGCAAATTAAAGATTATCAAGTGATATAAATAGAATACAATCACTCAATCAACAACAAAATATAACATTAAATAAAATTAAAAGATCAAAATAAATATTAAATAAGAGAATAAATACAGGCACTATATAGTTTCATTAAACTTGTGAATACATCATGCTTCAACCTAGCCAAGATTAAGCCAACAGTTTTATCATGCAACAAACAAAACATTATTTATCCTTAATGGTAAGTCTCCTTCAAGTTCATCCCAATGCAGTTGAAAAGATCAAGGTGGTCGTTTAGTTGATTTCCAAGTCGATGAATCCTTGGTAGTGGGCTGGAGAAGTCATAGTTTGTTGCGCAGTGACGTCTGGCGAACAGTTGGAGACGACGAGTTGCTCTTGGAGCAGGAATATATGCAAGTCAATTAGTGACAAGAGAGCAGAACATTCAATCTGGCCACTCAGTATTTTGTGCAGTAATATTGCATCAGCGAGACTTCTTCTTTCTGACAATGATGCGAGTCCAAGCCACTGTCTTATTCCACTTATGGGAGAATCATAATAGCCAAATCCCAGTTTCAGACCTATTAATCTTACTAAACGAGTTTGAATACTTTCAAGACGGTCAACTGGAGATTGCTGATATGGGGACCAGACAACACTGCAGTATTCAAGTTTCGATCTGACTAGTGAGGTGTAAAGTGTTAGAAGAGCCTGAATGCTGAGGCCATATCTGTAAGATCTAATAACAAATCCAAATGGCTTCATAGCTCTGCTGCATAGATCATCAATATGTGCATGGAAGCTCAAGTCCTGAGATAACGTAACTCCATGATCTCGAACATTCTCCATCCTTACAAGTGCTGAGTTTCCAAGGCAATAATCAAATATGATAAGCTTTTTAGTTCGATGAAAAGATACAACTGAGCACTTCTTCACATTAAAAATCATACAGTTTATTGTACACCAACTCTCTTGAGACAAATCTGAAGTTGGTAACTAAACGTATTAAGATAGGAATAACAAAGGTTCACTTCGTTACTAGTGAATCTTGTATTAGTTATCTGACTCGGTTTTCATACTGAAGGATGGTAGGCTGTATACAGAAATATATAGTTTTAAAGGGAAAACTGTTATGAGTGGAACACTAGCACAATAATGAATTAACATTTGAAGTTTACCTAAGTAAGGTTAAAATTATTAATTCTATACAAAATCAGACTTTACAGGTAAGGTAATAGCTTCATATTTGTTTTTCATGTAACTGAATCACTGATATTAACTATAAAAGGTAAAATAATACCTGGGTACTACCAGAGTGATTCTAAGTAATCCTTTATGGATGACGCGTTCGATGATTAAATCCTTATCTTCGAATCCTGTACAAGATTCGGATTGTACAGGATTAGAAGGTGAGGATTTAATCCTCGAATCGCGAGGATTACTTGGAATCACTCTGGAAGTACTCAAATAATTTATACCTTTTATGGTTAATGTTATAAGTACTAAAATTAAATATTGAATTCTAATTTACTTCCTTTACACCGAACCAAGTTCTAAAGAGGTCCAAAATATCTTTGTTTGTATAAATTTATAAATAAAGTATGATATATTGAAGTGTATCCTATGTGTTTAGTATACCTTGTGATTTCATTTATGTAAGGCTCGATAAAAATGTCTTGTTTCTCATACATATAATCTTAACTTTCGTAATATTCAGTATTGAAAAGCAAAACTGGTATTGGTTGGGAAATTGTATAACTATTTTTTATTCGAATTAAACGTTATCCAGGCTATTTAGGGATGTGTGTAAGGATTTAATTCGGGGCTTAACATAATAGTGTAAAATTAATGTATCTTGATAACTATTTTAAAAGCTAATCAAACAAATTCTAAGGAAGTGAAGTGCACACTTTTTTAAATCAATAATTTCAACAAATTGAAAACCAACAAAAAACATTATATTAAGAAAATTTATTTATATTCAAAATAATTGAAAGAACTGAAGCTTACACGAGTTTAGGTTGCACTGAGTGTGTAAAACGTGTTACACCGGCTCAGAACGTGGCAAGATAACCTCATCACGGCAGAGACTGGCGCAACACGACAAACAGAGTCTAGCCGTGAGCGGTGTGCAAACTGCTGGCAAACTATTCCAGGAAATACACAACTCAGTCTTCCGTGGTTTTGTTATCACTTTAAATTTACCTTAATATACAGGAAAATTGTCAATTGTTTTGTTCACAAATATATACTCTACTTTTAATTTTGTGAAATATAATTTATTGAAAGGAGTGGTACATATGTTTCCAAATATATTTTACACGGCTACGCTAACTATGTCAAAACAAATAGAATAAAAGGTATATAATATAAATCGAATCAATATTCATTGAATCAAGTATAATACCCAGCTATGAATGGAGTTAAAATATCAAAACTACTTTATTGTCTTGTATTTTATATCCATGACATATAACTATTGAGTTTTCCTTCAGTTATTCGTCTTTTTTAAACTGTTTATCGCCAGAAACGCAAATCGAAATTTTATTTTGAAACATATGTACATTAAATCTAGTATTTCTTAGAGCCCCAAATAGTTTGAAAAAATAGAAATAAAAAATTAATAAATTAGTAAATTCTTTATTCCCAAAATGTACATAATTACAATTTTAACATTTTTACAATGCCATTATTTTTATAGTGCTTATTGTACAAACAAGTAATTACATACTAAACTAAATCTTATCACAAGTGTATTCAATGTTCGGTTCAGTTTGTAGTCGGTTTTTTTGTTAAGACCTTTTAGATGACATAATTTTTTGTTATCAAGGGTGAATGACTACGCTGGAAAGGCATTCAAAGAACCCATCATATTGTTGCGAGTTATTGCAAATTTTTTGGTATTAAGGTTATTAAAAATATTGAAAAAAGTAGTTTAATAGTTAATGGAGTGTTTATATTAAACAATATATAATGTTATAAAGTTAAGAGTTGAGGTGAAATTGATTATTTTTCAAGGCCCAATCAGCTAAAAGCTGTCACATATCTCTTGTTTACTTAGCTATCGACTGTTGTGACTACAGTTGATGCTTTTGTATTATTTACACTGAGTGAGAGTTTTTACCTGTTGGATTTTTTCTTTTGTTTGATTAATACAAACAACAAAGTATTACTAGTATCCTAGGTAAAGTAAAAGCAATTACTAGTTTCTTTAATTTCTTTAATTAAAGTACTATTTTTCTTTAATTAAATAATAATCTACCTTTAAACCTTCGAGGTAATACTGTGTGAGACTCTAAGGATGTATGACAAATTGGAAAATATATCTTAAACTCCTATTTTTCGGGTCGTGTGATGTATTTTACTTACTCTCTACACATTACTACCCGTTAATTCCTCATAGCCTTCGTCGAAGGATAGTGTGTTATTGTAACTGATTAATGTTGTTGCTGATGAGTCTCATAAACAACTGTGAGATTTACAAACTTTAAATAAAATTTATTCACGAGTAAATTGGACTTATCCTACTATCAATTAGGCATTCATATACGGAACAATAATTCATAGAAGTACAATAAGTTAAGTGAAATTTTATACGTATGATAAAACTATGTTTAATTAACAGTTTTAATAATGTTGTATATTATTACTGTAAGCTTAATATTGTAGCATGCTATATTCTGGTGTAGTTTTCCGATGATTGTTGATGTTCTTTATTATTTTTTATGTCTTGCGGGGTTTTTTCATGTAGCAACTTTATATATGCTCTTTATATTCAGTCTCCAAGTTGAAGTTTCTCTGTTTTTAGCGAATTTCCCCTATAGGGAAGAAGCTATTACCGTAGGTCTCATGGTAAGACCTAAGCTCGGGACCACTATAACTTTTCGTTTTGGGGCCCCCAGAAGCAAAAAACACTATTCGTTCGAATTTTTATATATCTATATATATATATATATATATCTATATATATATATATCTATGTGTCTGTTAGCACGATAGCGGCCGCAAAAATGGTCCGATCTTTATGAAATTTGGTACGGACATGTAAAGTGGTAATCAATTGGACGAGTTCGTGAACCAGCCCGATCGGACCACCGGAAGGGGGGGTAAAGGGGGATAAACCCCCCCAAAAATGGGTTTTTTGAGTTTTTTACATAGAAAAATAAAATTTATCAAATTGTTGTGGGCACCATTGAATTCAGCTCAAAAAAACAAATAATTTAGTATTTTGAATCACTGCTCTATGTGCATTGGTTACCGAGATATTGAAAGTGGTAAACACAGTACGTTGTCCCAATGTTAACCTTATGGGAAATAAGTAAAATTCTATATCTCGCTTATTTCTCAACGTATCTTGATAAAACTTGGTAAATGGCTTCTTCTAGTTCAGATCTACTAAATATTGAATTAAAACCATCCAGTTTTAATATACCTGTAGCAGCAAACCTGCATACTCATTTCCCATGTTATTCTTATGGAGCTTAACAAAACATGTCAAATCTTGCTATGTTTGCTTGAAATACGTTGTTTTGCATTTGAAATTCGCTGAGTATGCAGGTCTGCTGCAACGGGGGTATTTTTTCTGTGCTTGCTTAAATGCATTTTGCTTGTGCAAGTTCTTTGTAGGAAAAAGGTTTTTCTCTATTGTAGAATAAATTTTTTCTGATAATGCATAATTTAACGGTTGCATGGATTTCTGAAGTCACCTATTTTGATGTTCGGTTATGTTTAACCTTGAGATTACTTGTAGCATGTATACTATTGTTGTTCATTTGTTTGGTTGTTATTTATTGGTTCATTTTGTATACTGTTGTTATTGCCTTTGCTTATGTTCAATATCACTTTTAACTATAATGTTATATTTATTGCACTATGTTAATTTCGCAAGACTTTCTAACTAGGACTACAATTTACGATGCATGTATCTTTATTGATTTTTGTTACAATTTAAATGTTCACTCCCGCAAAAAAGGTGTTATCCATAAATAAAAAATAAATAAACAGTTATCCTTGGTAGTGACTCCATGATTGCGAGCTTTGAATCACTAAAACAGTTGGTGATTTAAATCAATAACTCATAGAAAGAAACGGCTGTTTTAGTATTTTTTTGAAGCTTGTAACTATATGCCATCTAGTACAGTAAGATAGTTGATTACCGACAATGATTTAGAAAAGCCTTTAAAATTAATTTGTGTCCTTTTTCTACCGTAATTTTGAAATATGAAATATATTAAGAATCAAATTATTTAAAAATGTATTTGAAATGACTGTGAGAAGGTACAAAAATGGCAAAAAAATTCAACATAGATTTTACTTAAAACTATTGGGAAATATTATATATAGTTTGAAAGGAGAGAATGAAAGATTAATAATAAATGTTTGAAGGAAGAGAGTAAGCTTAATTATATTTTTATCAATAGCCAAAGAGCTGTGAAACTTCTATTGTTAGTGAACATTGCTTACAATCACAGATTTCTTCTAGATCAGAATACAAATTAGGACTGGTTTTTTTACCAACCAGTGAAGGAAAATGTCCGCAAAAATCAAAATCAAAACAAATTGGAAACTTTTTTACCATACATATTTTAACATGTAACTCAGAGAAGAACAAACTGAAATGTCAAAGCCGTAACGAGAAACTTCCACTCCATTTCCGCAACCTGTTGCACGCTTGTCACCTTTGTAACCGAATATCTGCGGGGACAGTCACTGGCCAAAGAGATAGATTTTAATGTTCAATCAACGAATTTCCCAGTACGGGCTCCAGGTACCTTTACTTTACACACACGTTGCATCAGTTCAGAAAATGAAAAGTAACTAAATCTTTATTCAGTTCAGTGTTTGGTTAAGGTAGGCTGTGGAGCAATGATGTAGTTGTTTTTGCGCTGTAAAACTATTTTTGGTATAAGATGTAAACAAATTTTTGAAAAATATTGTGGGTCTAGACTGTCGCAGGAAACTGGTATACTTTGGCTTAATAATAAAGGAAGGAAAATGAGTTAACATCTTTATTTAAAAACTAGTAAATATTAATCATTTTACGTTCTGGTCTATACGGGGGATATTTTACTCATAACAAAATATTTTGTGATGAAACATACAGTGTATGGCATGTACAATATGGATAGGGAGTTCTGTGTGGTTTCAGGATTGACGTTTACAATTTTGTGGATATTTTTAATGGATCAACGACCCCAATTCTAAGTTATCAATGATCCAGGGGCTACGACTAGTCTTCTTAGCCAGTTAGGTGTATATTATTAAAATAAGAAGACAATTCTCCACCCTTTTTCATGACTACTTCATGACGACAGATGGCTCCTAGTCCAATAAGTATGAACAGCTGTTAAATATAATATTAGAATTCAATAAAGCTGATGCCTTTTACATCTGGAGTGCTATAAATGTAATATTAAAACTCATTCTCGCATTGATCATTCATCCCTACGCGTACAAAAATGGTTGTATGTACATTTTTAACATTACGTTATATTTGTAATCCTATTTAGGGCACAAAACGTAAATTTGAGGATTAATAGTTTATTATTTTGAATTTGCTTGAGGGTGTTTGTGAGAGATTGATTGGTAATCAAATAGTGGTAGGAGAAAATATTAAATGGCACTAATGTATTGAGCAAATATTTATAGCTTTCAGTGCTAATCGAATAAAGTTCATTGGTCATTTGTTATAGTATCAGAACAATAAAATTACAAGAAATTGAAAATAATCGATGATATTATAAATTAATCTCTTTAACTTCCATTGGAAGGTTGTATTTTTGTTTATAATATTGCTTAACTTTTCATTAGCAGATGCAATCAAGTAAAAGAAGATTAAGAACCAGAGGTTTCCAGAGAGAATGTTTAACCAATATACCTAATGAAGATGACCCCACACTTCGTTAAATTTAATTTGCTTTTCCGCCTTTCTCGTTACTGTTTATGAAATTCTGCTTTAAAAATAATATCCTATAAAATTCTCACTATGGTATATTATATGCCATCTCATATTTAAAATACTTATGTTTTTTGTGGTATTTAAAATTATGTTTAAGGAATTGTAGTATTTTTTATTTGACTACTATCTGACAACAGTAAACATTTAACTCAAACATATATCAATAAAATTAACTACGCGAGTGGTTTTTTCAGCAGGTATGCCCAAGGAGACGTACAGACAACTGTACGCTCCAATCCGCCTCGAGCGTCGAGAAGGGGCCTCTCCACTGATGCTGTCTGTCAGAGGCTGGAGACCCCTGCTCGTCGCTTTGCCTTCTTGAGCGAGCGGCGTAGAGGGCCCGCAATTCGGTGCGGGTAGGAGCTATTTTTAATCTCACTTCCAGCGTGGAAAAAAAACTAATTATTTTACTAAATACCTTATAGCACTTTCCCGTCTTCTTAAAATCATCTAGAAACTACTACCCAAATTCAAAGCCAATTTTTTTTCTACAAAAGCTCTTATTTTAATAAAGTTTGGATAGATTATCGCTTTGCTCGCTTATTTTAAATGATTCACCACTCCATACTGTGGTATTCACTGCAGACCTGTAAGCCTTCACATTACACCATAGGCACCCTTTTTCAATTTTTTTATTGTGTTCCCTGGTTATACTGAATGTGATCGGAATGTTGATCGGATATGTACCCGCTGTCGGCCGGATATCCGGGCTCAAATTCTGAGGATAACATTAGAAGCTGCGACGTCATTCTAGTGACGTACTTCGAAAGGCACATTAAACCCATTTATGCCCAAATTCATTTTTTTTTAATTTTTGCTTATTATTTTGTTTTTAATTGTAGAAAAACACGGATTTTGATTGTTTTTAATTTTTTATACTCATTTTTATATAAATTATGGCATGTTGACAATGGGCACGAACGGGTACAGTGTGTAAATGACGAAACAGCCTACAGCGAGCGTCATCAGGTTTGTAATTTTAAACATAAATTTAACCTATTATACTTATAAATATATAAAATGACAAACTAAACAAAATAAATGAAGAAAACACACAAAAAACGTATATATTGGTAGGAAACACATAGGTTTCACAAGGTTAGGTTGGGTATAAAGAAATAGTAAATAACGCAATAAATAGACAGGTAAAAGGACGTTATATTAAAAAGTTTGTAAATGAGGTAAGTTACATAAACTACAATGGGAAAATAGGACAATAATGGAACTGTAACCGCTCGTGACCACTGTCGACATTTGTCGACATCAGTTTTTTTTAGGAATAAAACTATGTTCTTGTAAAAAATTAACTAGACTACGATGGTATTTGTTGTAGTTCCTAAACATATCTAAATAATTATATATTCAATAAAAAATTAAAAGATTAATTAATAGTAATAACACTTAGAATTCAAAATATTAGACGGCTTGTCTTTCATAGGTTCTTAATCTCAAATTTCCTACTCACATGTACACTACAAAATGGTGGAAAACACTGTAGCTACTTAGCAGGGATACCAATAGATAAAAATAAAATACTCTTTGTTTCAAATGCTAAATAGTATCTGTGATACACATTTGTAAAGTCAGTGTCTACAAATGTAGACAGTGGGCAGAAATGGGTTGCATTTTACTAGTGCGTTATAGTCAAGAGAACATCCAGAGGTGCAATACAGTATTGATCTAAAAACCTCTTACAACCAATCTTGAGTTTTACTCAATAATTCTTTTTAAATGCCTTTTTAAATGCGCCATGGCTTTTTCAAATATATTGTGATAATGATCAAAAATATAATTTTTATCACGCATACAATGAGACAGTTTGTTATAATTTTATTTATACTATAAAACTTGAAAGCAATGAAAATATTGTAGTGGCAACTCACTTCCTACAGCTATAAATTGTATTGATTTTATAAATAATTTAGCTTTATTTGTTATTGTTTTGTTGTTAAACTTTGGAGCAACAAGTCCTGTTTCTTAGTTCAATCTCTGTGTTTGCCACTGACAACCCATAACACTTCACCTATTCTCAACCGTTTTGTCATCATGCACAATACACCTACCTTAAAACAAGCATTGTTTGGATACCACCCACCGGTTTCATTGAGGTAGCATTACAAAAGAGCTTTTCAATGGTAAATTTTGTTAAATGGTTAAATGGTAAATGGTGTTTTGTGCTTTTTTAGGAATACCTTAGTATGCCTAGTTTTCAAGAAATATTTAACCATTATTTTCATTAGATGCAATCCCTACACAATTATGACACCACCTAGAGTCTCGAGTTATAATTATTTCAAATAAAACTATCCTATAAATGCGCATGCTATAAAGGAGGAAAGATAGGCTAACCTCGATCCATAAAAAAGGAATCGTTACAATGAAATTGAATCTGGCTTATAAATAAAGCCACCTGCTACACATATTGTACCTCCAGTATTGTATCAGTGTTCAAACCGTCAATTTAGATTTTTGATTTTGTCTTTCTTTTGGATAATCTAGATTTTAGTAATTTTTCCCGAATTCCTAAGTGTTATAGTAATGAACTGTATTTTCAGATTAAATCACATATTTTTGATTTTGCAAATAGAAAGTCGCTCTTATAAAATAATCCAATTTTAGCTGATTTATGAGTTTTCATTTGCAATGATTTGAATTATCTACTATACTAATTTCCTAAGGAATTTGTATATTTCGCGATAATTTTACATATTTTTGCTAAACATTATTAAGTACATATGGTACCATGAAATACCGCATATTTTTCTAAAATAAATGCAAATTGAGTAAAATATGATACCGCTTACTTTACTTCACTGTTCAACTTACTCAAATAAGGTAACGGCTGACAATGGTCTTATGCCTAACAGTGCCTAAAAATATGTCCCAAACTTAATAATATTGTTTCAACTACCTTTTTTTACAGAACTAGTGTCATTAAGGGCGCATTGCTTTTTAAACTGTCTGACACTGGTGCGTTTGAATTGACACCCTGTGGTTGAATACAGTGGTTGGGTCATATGGATAAACAGAATGTTTATAGATCAATAATCTAAAAAAGCTATTACAATAAAATTATATACCGATAATAATAAAATACTCCTCCCAACAATTTAATGCTCTTAAAACAACAAATAATAATATTCATAACAGAGAAACCGCTATTTCAGTGTTATAACACAGCTTTAAAAAGGTTTATTTTTCTCCTTTTGTTACTTTATGGTCACACACTACGATTGTGTGTGATGTAAAAAATGTGATTGTGAGGTATATTCGTACACGAGTGAGTGCTTATTGACGTGGGTTTGCTCTGACAGAATCTATTTTACTTTAACCTTGATACAGTAATGGATTTTTTTATATACATACACCAAAATGTACAGTTAATTATTTGAAATGAGTCAATAAATTATTTAGGGAATCATTTCTGTTAGCATTTTTGACCAGATCTAACAATTTCTTGCCTTTTGTGAATTGTATTAAAAAATAATAAAACACTTTAAGTTATCATTGTTTGGAGATTAATTAAAAAGTCGTGCAAGGAATTTTTTATGAAATTTTTTCTCCCCAACGTTTTACTGTTTATCAGTTCACTACTAGATTTAATGTATTAATTTGAATCTTACAGCAATATTTAAGCTGAAATGTTCTATCGCTAAAATACTTAAGTATTAATCGATATGTATTTTAACTACGTAATATGTATTAAAGTAGTGTTATGTTTTTAATAAAATTGTAAAATGTTTCTTGTTTCTTGTTCTTGTTCATTGTCTACAAAATACAACTAGTCTAATAAATTCAAAAGCAATTATTTAAACTGGACTTCAACCCTGGCTATAAAAATATTTCTAATCTGTAAACCTATTACGCTTGTAATTAGGAAAGAACAAAATTATCATGATTCTTACGTTCATCTACTACGTTTAAATCCAAACAAAGCTAGTTAAACAACTGGACTTTTTAATTAACCGAATGGAGCGAAAAGTGTATCCCAGTGTCATCCTCTAGATTAATTTTCTATAGTACTTTTTTATCGTACATTACTTTTATGACAAGACTGAATGTGGTTCAAATAGTGTACATTTTTAATGTAATGTCGTTGATAAGGGTTGTGAGAAGTTGCGATTATAATAAGCTTTGGAAATGGGAGAATTAATTTAATATTAATTACTTCATTTTTACACATATTCAAAAATGGCTTTCTTCATAAACAAAATAAAAGATAAGAAATATTTAATCAAGTCTAGTTCAAGTGGCATATAATCAAATTTATAAAATCATAAAGTGTTAAAAGGTCCATAAAATACGGAAACTTAAGAAGGATATCCTCTCCTTAAGGGCCTCTCAATTATATTTTGCCGCAACATTACCTCCTGCCAGTCTCTTTCCTTCATGTCAAAGTTTTTATTTTAACTTTGAAAACAAATATTTTTGAGAGATTGACTTTTAAAATAACTTAAGTATTTTGAACAAAACTAATTTATTTGTTCCAAAACTAAAAAAAGTTTAAACATAGTTTCAAAATGAAAAATTATTTATTCTATATTTTGTAAATATTTAAGGAATAGTGTAGTTCTACGTAAAATTATTAAAATTCTTTACTGTATCAAATTTGGTCAATGGGCTTATTATAAACTTAAGGACCAGTTAAGAGTAAAAAGGCTATGATGATACATGTAGAATACATGTTAAAAATAGCGAGTAGTAAATTCTTTCAATATCTAAATGTTTTCATAGCATAATTATTTACTCAAGTGCATAAACCAGTATCCCAACTTTGCGGTCACAAATTTCTGTTGTAGTACACTAATTTAACATATGTTTTAAAATCAATTCGTCTATTTAATATCCATTATAAAAATAGTTTTATTTATTTTTTAATATAGAAAAGCAAGGAAAGAAAAATGCCAGTGAAAAGACTATGTTTTTTTAAAGTTATTTTCTTAACTTTTAGAAAGTTTTCTCAGCCTATAAAACTTTTTTTTTATAAGAATAACCATATTCTCTAATTTCAAGAATTTGTTATTGTAATTCTTCTTTCCACTCGACGCTTGTAATAAGCTGCAAAGGTTCACTTAAAAATTCAATTTCGGCGAAGCGGTTATAATTCATTCTAATGTGACATTATTAAAGATGACTCCAGATATTCAATATCCGCCGTTTTTATAAAACAGTCCCGATCGGAATTGCAAATATTCAAGACTAAATAAATGTTTGTAGCTTCAGAAGTTAACTTTAAATTCGATTAAC
Source organism: Flexamia atlantica (assembly GCA_035578135.1). Lineage (NCBI taxonomy): Eukaryota > Metazoa > Arthropoda > Insecta > Hemiptera > Cicadellidae > Flexamia > Flexamia atlantica. The sequence continues at coordinate 6,403,444 of JAQJVK010000026.1, read as the reverse complement.
TAGGGTTAAAGGAATTGCATTGTAGGGTCTGTTTAGATTATGATTCCATTCACATTTTAACCCTTTATAATTATCTGTTCTTACTATTCATTCACAACACACATAATATCAATAGGTATTCTCAATGAAACAAGTACTATTTTATATATACAGCATTTTTTAAATTATTTAAAAATCTTTTCCCGTTCGAAAACATATATATATATATATATATATATATATATATATAGCATCACTGAATCACAATTGTATTATGGCTACACCATTGTTTGCTATTCCTCCCATCTCTCCACACATTCAATTCAAAATGTATTCATCCCCACCTGATATATTTATCATATTTTCTCATTGCAATGAAGAGGCAGTAATAATTTGTCCCTAGGAGGATGAAAAGTGTTAACTCCGTATATGAAATCCATAAGAATAACATTGGAAACTATTAGTTCATAGCCGTCAAAAGTCTACACATACAAGCTCAAAGAAATACAGATTCTAACAGCTGATTATGGAGGTTGAATGAAAATCATCAGCAGAAGAATAATATTAATTGCTGCCACTATCAAACAAAGTTTAAAATAAAATTGTTGCTTTTTGTATAAATACTGTAAAAATTATAAACGAAATTAAATGTAATTTTGAAAATTTTATTAGGCTACATTAATAATATCAGTTTGATTAAAATCAACACTTAACCTTTCTTAATAAGGCTGTAATTGCACCTGACATACGTCTGTAAGTATTCCCTCAAATATTTGTACTTCAGGGAAAACACAATATGAATCAATACTGGTCAGTGCTTGACCATCATTCAGTCGGATTGGATTCTTTGTACTCAACAAAATGAAGTTAAAACGCTCTCACTTTTCACGAAGGTACATGGTTGTTTTTTTTTCAGTATATCCATATCTAAAGTTTTTTTGTTAATATTTTTTTTATTATTTCTCTGTAAAAATAAATATACTTTTTTTGTGAATTTGTAAATGTTTATTAGAACTCAAATTACATTTATTACATTAATGTAAAGAGATATCAAAGTAGATTGTGTTACTTACGGACTATGTTTTCTCGCCTAAAAGTAAAATTTCAAAATATACATCCTGCATTCGTTAATTTACGAAAACGAAAAAAACAGAAATAGGGACTAATAAAACGTCAACAGACGTCAACAGAGTTCATATTGATGAAATACTACTGTACATAAAGGGGTCATTGAAGCTATACTAGATAAGTTAAAATGTAAAAAAAAATATTAACATTATTTTCGATCAGCAAATGGGTACTTAATTATTACTTTTAAAACAGTTTTACTCAAACAAAAATGTATTTTATAAAAACAGAGTTTTTAAACGTATGTAAAAATAAAGTAGTTAAGTGTAAAGTGTTTTTCCCCGTCTCTAAACTTATTGTAGTAGTAGCCTCACAAACGAAAACTTCTCAACAGGTAAAACATTTGCACTATTTTTAACCTCATGAAATCTTGTCATGAATATACGATAAAAATGTTAGTTAAATAAACTTAATTTTGTGGATGTCACTGGGATACGTTTTTAACTCCACTCTGTTAATTAAAAAGTGCAGTTGTTTAATTAGCTTTGTTTGAATTTAAGAGGAACGGATGAATAACAATCGTGTTATCATGTCGTTACTTTCCAAATTACACGCGATATAGTTTTTAAAACATAGAAATATTTTTCATAGCTTGGTTTGGAGTACAGTCAAAATAATTAATTTTGTATACTAATTGTTTGTCCTAGTAACAATAAACATTTTACTACAATCATGTTAAATTTCTAGTATAACCTTAAAAGTTTAAATATATATTATATACTTACATATTTTATTTAAAAAATCAAGAATTAATATAGGCCCACAACCAAATGTAATTAATATATTCCTGCAAGATTCCACAGCCAAGATAAAATCAATAAATAAATTGATACATAGTAAAACGCTTGCATAAACTTTTTTTTCATAAAAAGGAATACTCTCTGTTATGATTTGGCAAACAAATTTCCAAATAAACAGGCAAGATCATTTTTAACAATGATAGCCCAATGTATATATATATATATATATATATATATTACTCCGTTATACTAAATTCTTGAAACTGGTCCAGATAAACACCCAGACGTGCACGAATACACCTCAAAATCACATGTTTAATATCGAACGATATCGCAGTGTAGCCGGAAAGTTATAAAACGTCAAAATTAAAAACGAATCAATTGTAATATAAACGCTGAAATAACGGTTTGATTGTAATAAATATTTGTATTATATGTTTTAAAAATTATAACTAGTTTTGAGTACTCTTCAATGGTTAGCAATTGACCCTTTATCATTGTAGTTTATTTTTATTGTTTAATTATTAGTCTGGAAACGTAAGGTTTAAGATGTATGACCCAAAATTTGTCAATTTAACCGTAAGGCAAACGTAACAGTGAAAGTATAAAAAACGACGCGCCTTTTAGTACCAAAGGTTATAAAAAAATCTCACAGTATTGTTGATTGTAGGTAGTTTTAGGCATTGGATCAGTGTCAGCCATTACCTTATTTCAATAAAGTCAGCATTGGCAGTGTTAACTTTATATTACTGTATTTTAGTGAAATAATACACTTACGGTGTATCGTATCCGTTTTTATATGTACTTCAAAATATAAATATATGTAAAGGTAGTGAGAAATTCAAATAAATATTTTAATTACTATAAAATAAAATAAATATATGAACTGACGACTTTTCGGCTGCACAATTTGCATGAAGAACGAGTTTGTTCCAAAAAATACTTAACCATCAATCACACTTTGGAGATATTGAAAAAAAAAACTCAAAGAAGCTCGATTAACAATGAGATAGACTACATTAGTTAAGTGTTATCAATATTATTTTGTTTATAGATATTGGTATTTTTCAAAATTGGATATTGGAATACAGATACAGTACCTGAGATACAATACGCTCGGTCAGGTAGAGCACAGGTGGCTTTATTTATAAGCCAGATTCAATTTCATTGGAGCTGTTCATTTTTTATGGATCCAGGTTATCCTTACCTTTTTATGGCAATGGCCATTTTAAAGATAATGATACTTAAATGTATTGTAACAGCCTAAAGACAATGTGACATTATAGTTATATCAAGATTGCATTCCATGAAAAGAATAGTTAAAAACCGATTGTTTAAAATATATATTTAGTAATAAACTTGACTAATAACAAGTTCTTTTACAATATTACGTTGATGCTGGTGGGTGGTCTTAACAATGCACTTTTTAAGGAAAATAAAAGCATTGTGTATGATGACAAGACAGTTGAGAATAGGTGAAACTTTGATTGTCAATAGTAATTGTAGAGATAAAACTTGGGCTTGGTGCTCCAATGCCTAAAGAACCAAAGCTATGAAACCAAAGCTAAAGAATTTATAAATATAATAGAATTATAGCTTAGGAAGAGATTTGCCACTACAATAACTTCATAATTTCAAGTTTAACAGAATTAATCTTTTCTCACATACTGTCTCATTTTATGCGTGATAAGTAGTGAAAATCAAGCACGTAATTTAATAGTAGGGTTGTGTGGTTTACGTAGTTTATTGTTTTGGTTTGTAAATCACAATACTTAGTAGCCCCCCACACTACTCTGTCCGCCGTCTTAACTATTAGCACCAATAAAATGCTTAATGTGCCTTTCGAAATACGCCACTAGATTGACATTACAGCTTCGAATGCTCTCTTTAGAATTTAAGTAAGGATATCCAGCTGATGGCTGGTAAACAATCCAATCAACCTTCCAATTATAGTCGGTTATAACCAGGGAACACTAAAGAAGCAAAAAAAAAAAAGAAAAAGAAAAGGGCACTTGTGGTGTGAAGTGAAGTCTTACGATTCTGCGTAGAATACCACAGTGTGGAGTAGCGAATCATATGGTAAGCGAACCAAGTAGGAGTTTGGCTAAACGAAATTGAAGACGAGCATTAAGAAAAAGATTACCTGTAATTTCGTTTGTGACGGTTTTGATGTTTTTGAAAGACAGAACAGCGCTTTTGTGTCTTAAATAAAATAATTGGTATATGGTTTTACGCTTTAGTTAAATTTTTACTGTTGTCAGAACCTACTTAAATAGTAGTCTTATTTAAAATACTACAGATGTATAATTTGTTTCTTCGAAACTAATTACAACTACCAATTTTTAACAGGCATTAACATTTTATATGAGGCATGATATAATAATGTCTGAGGAAACGTTTTGTGGGATATTATTTTTAAATAAAATTGTATAAAACATTAACGAGAAGGCCGGAAAAGCACATTAAATTTAACGAAGTGTGGGGAAATCTTCATTAAGGGGAGGTCAGCAGTTTTTCGATCAAAAAATCAATTTTTTTTATTGTTGAAAAATATCCTTTGTTTTATGCTGTTTTCAAAAATATATAACACTTTATAGCTAAAAATAAAATTAAACACCAAAAATAATTTTTTAAGAAACATGTCTTAGTTTTCTTGGTCCAAAAATCAATCACGAATTCAAACACATTTTATAATGTATCTTGTAGTTTCAATTTGCCTATTCAATGTTTTATGTTGGTAGTGCTTGTTGTATTTTGGTTGTTGGACTGTATAGAATCAGCTGTGTTGTTAAATAGTTCTGCTGTTTTGTTTATGTGCAAAAGTAAACAATATAAAGTTGGTAGGCTAAATAATCATATTCAACTTAAAATGTGTTTTTCCGTAACCATGGTTACCAACATATAGGTACAATTATCTCATAAACTGTTAGTCCTAGTGACTTGAAATTTTTTTTGGTTATAGATGACTATGCTGCCATGAAAATGACCTAGAATTATGAATAACAAGATAAAGGTATGGTTTGGAGAAAATATTTTATATTGAATATAAAATTTTCAAAAATACGTATGAATATAAACTTTTTTAATTTTGTTGTTGTAATAGCTATGTTTATAATTCTAGATCATATTTTACCTCATATCATTAGGAGTGTGTGGTAAAAGTTTCAACTTAGTAGGCCTAACAGTTTTTTCTTAAATGGTACCTAAGTAAAGCAACGTTCTCCCATATGAATAACATTGTGACCGGAAAACTGCTGACCTCCCCTTAAGAAAATTGGTTAAACATTCTCCCTAAAAATCTCTGGTTCCTCTATTATTCTAATACATCTACTGATGAAAAGTTTAATAAAAATATAAACAAAAAAAGAAAATCTTTAACAAATATTATATCAAGAGCCATTTTGTAGAATTATTGAATTTTTTTAGTTAGTTTAATTTTGTTGTAAAAACATTATTGTATTCATTTTCTTGCAATGTTACTCTACTGTTACAATAACCTGTAACCAATGTGCTGGATTAATATCGAAGGCTATAAATATTCGTACAATACATTAGCGCCATTCTCCTTATTCTCTTAATACTTCCATCATCCTGACCTACAAAAACTAATAAATATTTTCTTTACCTATTTGGGGCCAACAATTACAAAAGGAACAAAAACTACAAGATTGCTCAAAACCTTCCTGTAATCCAGCATAACTGAGTAAAGAGTCGTTGTATTTAATTTTTCAATTTATCAACGAAACAACCCAATGTGTGTAAAGGTAACCTAAACCCGTACTAAGAAATACGTTGATTAATCAATATAAATGGTATCCTCGGTCAGTGACTCCCTTTGGATGCTTGGTTACAAAGGTGACAAGCGTGCAACAGGTTGCGGAAACGAAGTCTCGTTACGGTTTTGACATTTCAGTCTGTTCCGCTCTGAGTTATCTGTGAAAATATGTAATGTTAAAAGTGGCTCCAGCCTGTTTTGAGTTAGATTTTTGAGGACATTATGCCATCACAGATTGGCAAAAAAAGTCCCAATTCGTATTCTGTCCTATAAAATTGTCTGAGGTAGTATACATTCGAAATTATTTCACAGCCAATTGATAAAAAATGTAACGCAGGTTACCTTTTTATTTTTAAAACGTCATTTAATTTTTTAATTATACCTATTTGAAACAATCTTTCATTCTTTCTTCAAGTTGTATTTATGTGACAATTCTTCTTACCGTTATTATGCCTTTTTTATGGCAATACATAATACAGTTTTAAATATTATGTTACATAATATGATTTTTTTTAAACGGTTACAGGAGTCACAAACGTAACTTTAAGAACGTTTACAATATAATTACAATTATATTACGTTTTATTTTAGGTAATTAACCAGCTTTCTATAGTTGATATAATAGCAAGCACTTACTTTCAAACATAAGTTTTGTGCCCTGTTGTAATATAATATAAATTACTTAAAAAGCTGTTTCTTTTTTAAATTAAATTTGAGTGATCAGTTGTTTAATAAGAAATTTCAGAGCCTGTAATTGTGTGATGTTTAGTATACCTTTTTAATCAAAGACAGTTTCAAATAAGCAAGAATATAAAATTCTGATGATATATTGTACCTCTCAGAATTATCGTTGGGAAAACCTTTTTCACCAGGGAATACATGTGAATTACTGTCCATATATCTCAACTGCAGGTGATTCTAAAACTTGTCAATAGTAGCATTCATCAGTTACAAAAATAAACTATGCTTTAACGAACACCCAAGTGTATGTGTTTCTGGAACTCATAGGCAACATCATTCATATATCACAATAGTAAACTAACCGCCGACGAAGGCTATGAGAAAATAACAGGAATAAAACAGTGAAATACAAGTAAAATACAACACACAACACAAAAATAGTAAAGAGGTGAAGACATATTTTCTAATTTGTAATATCCTCTGTGAGTCCCACAAGGGAGTACTTTCAAGGTAGAAAACTAGTTTATTATTAAAGAGCACAGAAACTACTACATTTACTGAATAGTACCTTAGTGTATCTGTATACTTTATTAAAAGCTAAGTAAACTTTTTTGTTTATATTGATGATACAAAACAACAAATGTAACATGTACAAAACACTCACTGATTGTAAATTATACAAAAGCATCGACTGCTATCACAACAGTCGATAGCTAAGTAAACAGGAGATATGTGACAGCTTTTAGCTGATTGAGCCTTGGAAGATGTTCGATCGCACCTTCCCTCTTAACCTTTTACAACGTGAACATTGTGTGAACTATTACATTAGTTTTTATTGTTCTCAATTGTATTTTTTTTAATTACTTAAGGGTATTTCGGGTACTGTGTATGTAATTAAAATTTAGTCATTCGGCTCTGATGACAAACACCTATGACACGAAAAAAAGCTTACCCATTTTACTAAAAACTATTTAATAGCTTAAGAAAATCTAGATGTAATAAGTATTTGTTCTAATTTGCTTTTTAATCATGGCTTGTAGTGATAAAATGCTCTAAAGCAATAATAATAGAAGTAGTAATAATAGAAGTTAAACTTACTTTTCATAAACATAAAATACAAGCGAGCCAAATAGATGAGCTATTTTATCTTTATATGTAGCTGTTTCTTGAATTTGATTAAAAGGAGTCTCAACTCAACTCAACCTATGATTAATACCTCCTAGGTATTAATCATACCTATGCGTGTAGTCAGCATAGCCGCTCCAAAAAAAGGACCGTACCATTCTTTTCTATAACTTAGCTACAAAGAATACGGGTGTAAAAATAATAAAACAATAGACTAAATCCTTAAATCCTATTTCCATTAACATTTCTTCATTTAAATTAATAAATATCTACTATTTCAATGAATAGTCCATCATTTCAATTAGAACCAATCATTTCAATAAATTTGCTTCAAATTTGCGATTAAAATAAAATGTTTTACCGAAAAATAAATAACATTACCTATATCTTAACGTAAATTAAAACTGATTAAAAACCAAGGAAGACAAAGCTATGTATTTCCCGGAACAGTTTGCCAGCAGTTTGCACACCGCTCACGGCTAGACTCTGTTTGTTGTGTTGCGCCAGTCTCTGCCGTGATGAGGTTATCTTGCCACGTTCTGAGCTGATGTAACACGTTTTTCGCAACACTACACTAGTAAGTAGCCGATTTCCGCTTCCGTTTCAGTGTGGGAAGTCGCTGTTTACAAAAGAGTACGGCAAATATCAGCTGTAGTGAGGTAACAAATCAGCTGGAGTGCGGTAAAGAGTTTTCATTGAGCATTTACCGCACGAGTGCGGTAAATGCTCAATGTTGCCAACACAAGAAAATAATAGTATATCACACAATTTACATACACATTATACATAAACACAACATACACATTTTAACTATGACGACCATATCTCAATTAATTGTAACTAAACTGGTTTCCCAGGTTGCGACTACGTACAGTTAATAGCGATAAGTTAATAAAGAGCAATATTATTTAATCAATTGTTGCCGTCTGTGTGACGATAAGACGTATTCCTAGAAAGGCTTACTCGGTCGCTGGACAGCAGAGATAACGCTTTTTGTTACCTCCCCCGCACAGATAAATATAGTTTTGTTCGCAATTTCTCTCTTCAGTCTATTTAATACTTTTTTAATCTTTTAACTTTCATAGAAGTGTAGTGTTTTTTACTTACCCTGTATATTTGTTGCTGGTAGTGTCGCGAAAACTATCGTACGCAACTCATCCGGGAAGGTGTTTACGTGCGAGCATGATAGTTCACGCGCGACGCTTGCGGAGCGCGGGAATTTCATGCGAGCAACGTAAACACCTACTTCCCGCACTAGTTGCGTAATATACTATTACAGCACTCAGTGGAACCGACACTCGTGTAACCTTTATTTTCTTCCTAACATCTTGAATATAAATAGTTATTGTCAATACATAGCGTGTTTTAGCGAATTTCCCCTATAGGGAAGAAGCTATTACCGTAGGTCTCATGGTAAGACCTAAGCCCGAGACCATGTTAACTTTTCGTTTTGGGGCCCCCAGAAGCAAAAAACACCATTCGTTCAAATTTGTATATATATATATATATATGTGTGTGTCTATATATGTGTCTGTAAGCACGATAGCGCTCGCAAAAATGGTCCGATCGGAATGAAATTTGGCACAGGGGTGTAAAATAGTAATTATTCGGATGAGTTCGAAAACCAGCCCGATCGGACCACTGGAAGGGGGGGTAGAGGGGGATAAACCCCCCCAAAAATGGGTTTTTTTGGGGTTTTCACATAGAAAAATAAAAATAATCCAATTTTGGTTAGCACCATTGAATTCAGCTCAAAAAAACAAACAATTTGATATCTCCAACCATTGCTCTATGCCCATTGGTTACCGAGATACTGAAAGTGGTAAACACAGTACGTTGTCCCAATGTTAACCTTATGGAGAATAAGTTAAATTCTATATCTCGCTTATTTCTCAACATATCTTAATAAAACTCGGTTTGTGGCTTCATCTAGATGAGATTTAATGTATTTTAATCTAAAATCACCGCAATTTCCATTTTTGTGGCGGCAAACCTGCATACTCATTCCCCATGTTATTCTTATGGAGATTACGAAAACACGTCATTATCTCACTACATTGGATGGAAGTATTTTTTTGACGTTTGAAATTCGCTGAGTATGCAGGTCTGCTGCAACGGGGGTATTAAATATTTGGTTTTTAATGTGTTGAAATTTACAAATTTCAACAAATGTATATTTTTTATTTTTCCACTTGTTTTTATTTATTTGTTTATATTTTACATAAACTTATTAAGACACTGATTCATGATTACAGCATGATAAAACAAAAAATAAATTCTTCACAGTAATCCCTAAATAGCATATCGGATAGAATCTTTAATCAAAATCAAAACGTTTTACAAATTTGATCAACCGGTTTCGTTTTTAAAGGCAGTTATCTAAAATATACTTTAAGATTATATTAGTTATGAGAACAGCGTGTGCACGACATTTTTTTCAAGCCTTAATATTAAAACATAAAGAATAAAATTAAGTATAAGCAGTCAAACTTAATAGCTTCGCTTGAATAAAGTAATTTTGGTCTTCTTTATGGGTTGCGTGCTACATTAAATTAGAATGCAATATTAAATTTATTTCCTTATTTTCTTGAACAAAAATAGTTTTATTAAAATACAAGTAATCACTTTGTATGACATAAATAATTCTTCACATTCTGCAGGGATACTTCTTTTTGAATACTTCATCATTATTGTATTTCAATCATAAAAACTTTCCTTTTAAAGCTTGTTTTTTGCAGACTATCGCCTGCGATCAGAAATTCATGTCACGTACTAATACAAATTCACAAATTGAGGACTGAAGCCTTTATACTCCACATTATAACCATAATTAAATATTCATCTGAGTGAACTGTAAGAGAGTGATGTTTCAAACAAATATTATTAGGATAGTTATGATGTTTAAATACTTCGTGAATGTTGTTGTTATTGCAACTAAAATATTATTGTATCGTTTTATATGCAAATAAGGTATGTTTACATGTAGTTTGTATTTGAGTAAGAGGAGTGAGCATGTTTTCAAACTGAGGGCACAGCATTCTTTGCTCGGAGCTTCATATTTATGAAAGAGCTCCGTCACAGTCATGTGAAGATATCCATTTTCTCAGATTTTCCAAAGACCCTTCTCCACAGTTTTGTTTCAAGGAAATACGCCGCACTTTGTTTACAAGTGCTCTTCGAAAAAGATTTTTATGATAAAAAAGTACAGTTACAATCATAAATTTGAGTTTATGGTCGGAGATTTATTTTATATATTTTAAATTGAAAAGTAACGATTTTAAATCTGCAGAAAAGCAGAAACATAAACAATGAAGATGATACAGAGGGATATTATCTACAACGCAGAACACGCCTACTCCCGTGTGCGATAGTAGAGATCAATTTGTATGTTTCTTGATCACCAAGTGTATAAGATAGGCACAGAATAAAAAAATATATATGCTGATAATTGAAAGAAGTCACCGGTTGTCAAATAAGTCTTAGTGACCGCACAACGACGAAACGTATTTTAAAATGCAATTCAATGACGTTGTAGAAACGTAAAACAATATTATAAGAATTCTCAATAATCTTAATTCCAATATTTGTCGTTTAGGTTTGTAGCAAAATTGACAAATAAATTTTAACTTGTTCCGTATAATTTATATTACGAGTTTAAATTCCTCTCTTAGTATCATGAACTAAAGTAAACAAAAGCCTCTTCACAAAATAGAACACATCTGACATTTTGAAAGCTGTCAAATCAGCTGTAAAGATGCCCAGCATTAAGTTGATACTTCTAGCTGGTGGTCCTGGCTAACACAGGGGAAGATTCGATATGACGATCTATTTCATCTATACACAATGCATTTTCATAGCCTCTGAACCTATTTCAAACGATCACCATATGTTCAGATGAAAGAAAATGAATCGAGGTTGATACACTGTCGCCCTACAGGACCACTGTTTTGAAAATACAACCCTTTACTGGACTTAAGTAATACCCTTTCAGAAAATCTTAAGCGTATTGTCAAAGCTACGTTGAATACTTTAAATACCACAAACTTTAAAGTCCGTCCAACCGTAATCAAAATATGACTTCGAAATAAACCCCCTCATGTATAATTATATGGTTTACAACTACAAGTAAAACGAAAAGGGATTGATGAATAATGGATATAATGTGTTTGAAATATCTGCGAAATCCTGACATTAATATAATATAGTAATTCAACAGCTAGAAAGAATTCACTTGTTTTTAAAGAGAATGTCTGGTCCATAAAATACTGGATTTATGTATGCTGCTTCATTTGTATTAACCAAAGCAAAAGTAATAGGGTTAAATAAACGTAGACGATGAGTGTGGAAGGAGGCAATTGGAAGATGAAAGGCCCCATTCAGAATCACTCAGCCCTTGCTTGGTGAAGTGCTTCCAAATGTCTGCGCTGAAAGATACATATATTTATGTATAATATAAAACAATGAACGTTTGTCTACTCAGTTTACTTATTTTCCTCTTAACTCGAATTAAATTAGCGATGTATATATTTTGTAGTTATGAATGGTATTATTTATATTCTAACATCCTAACCAAGTGATCTTGATTTATCTTTTACTAGTGTGTGAAGGTTATGCCATAAATAAACAACCCGTTTTTGGACAGGACTTTTATATTTTCCTGGAAATAAGAGTAAATATTGACGTTAAATATTTTTGTCAGAAGCCAAGCACATTAATTATCTATAATTTAGGCACATGTACGTTCGAATTTTACATAAAAAGTACTCAAACTCAATTTATGTAATACATAAGTTTGTATCATGGTTTATTATCTACATTAAAATATTAATACTGACAAAGATTTTTTTGTAAATTATTAGGCCTTTTAACATTAATTCCATGAAAAATCAAATTAATAATGCTATGATCAAGGGCATTAAAAAAAAACACATGGTAAGGTTAGCAAAGATTGTTACTAATGTAATTCCTTACATTTTCAAACATTGCAATAAGGTGTAGTAAATCAGATATTGTTCAATTCAAAATACGGCATTTATTTTCTAATTATAATTCATCTGCTATATATTCTACCGTAATACGCATTAAAGAGCATTCAGGTTAAATAATACCCCCGTTGCAGCAGACCTGCATACTCAGCGAATTTCAAGTGCAAAACAACATATTTCGATCCAACATAGCGAGATTTGACATGTTTTTGTAAGCTCCATAAGAATAACATGGGGAATGAGTATGGAGGTTTGCTGCTACAAGGTATATTAAAACTGGGTGGTTTTAATTCAATATTTAGTAGATCTGAACTAGAAGAAGCCATTTACCAAGTTTTATCAAGATATGTTGAGAATTTAGCGAGATATAAAATTTTACTTATTTCCCATAAGGTTAACATTGGAACAACGTACTGTGTTTACCACTTTCAATATCTCGGCAACCAATGGACATAGAGCCATGATTCAAAATACGAAATTGTTTGTTTTTTTTTTTTGGCTGAATTCAATGGTGCCAATAAAAATTTGAAAAATTTTATTTTTCTATGTAAAAATCTCAAAAACCCATTTTTTGGGGGGTTTACCCCCCTATACCCCCCCTTCCGGTGGACCGATCGGGCTGGTTTACGAACTCGTCCGAATAATTACTACTTTACACGTCTATGCCAAATTTCATTCTGATTGGACCATTTTTGCGCAAGTTAGCGTGCTTAAAGACATATATATATATATATATATATATATATTTATGAAAGTGAACGAATGGTGTTTTTGGCATCTGAGGACCTCAAAAAGAAAAGTTATGACGGTTTTAGGCTTAGGTCTTACCATGAGACCTACGGTAATAGCTTCTTCCCTATAGGGGAAATTCGCTAAAAGGATGTACGAATTTGAAACCAATTATAAGTTGTTCAATAGAGTTATTTCGGTTGTTAATCCACTCAAGATCGCATTAAGTGGAAAGTGGAGAATCTGGTTTCTAATTTATAACATGTATGTGTACATTTCAATCTAGTATCTCAGTATAGAGATGTCTTAATTATATTTCAATCAATAATTGTGGAATTATATATATTTACTTTGAAAATAAAACTAAGAAATCAGAAAAAAATTTTTGTCTTGAATAATACTTATCGAAGCATCAGAGCTATGAACTTTTATCAAAAGGACGCTTAAAGCTAACCATATAAAAGAATGAATAGGCCCAATATTGTTCTTAGTTAAAATACACAAATAAAGTTTAATGTCTTAGGAACTGGCCTTTTCCCAAGATAACTTTCTACGAAGGAGGGTAAACTTGCCAAAAAAATCACCCTTTATTTTGTTACTATGGAATAATCACGTATATAGGAATTATCATTATGGAAACAAATATATAGTTAAGACTGTATTTTCCTGTCCAAATAGCAGTTTTATTTTATATATATCACTATAGAGCAACAGTTACAAATTAATTAATAACGATCCATTTAGTTTCCATTGGAAAATGCCTTGGGGTTCGGCACGTCAAATAAATAACACATTGTTCAGCAGTATTGCGTTATATAGAATTTTTTCATGGTAATGTTATGAACTGCACCGTTGACTATATATTTTTGCAAAATGGAGAGACAATGATTGCTCTTTTGGATTTGTCTGCGTTGAATCAAAAATATTTACTGTAAAAATCGTGTAATACTTTAAGATCCAAGCATATATGATCTGTTAAAATGTTTTAAATGTGCCCAAATAAAATAAACACAACACTTTTCACCAACAGACTTTTGAATTTTAAAAAATGTTTATTTTAAACTTAGGCTTAAAATAATTTTAAAAAGCAATAAGCTCATATAAATTTAGAGGTATATGTTATGCAGTATGTTAAAGGTTTATGTACGTAATGCTCGAGGACCTTACTTTTTAAGTCTACTAACTATAAATGTATTCATGCTCAATGAACTTTAAAGATTCGTAAACATTTTTGAATGTATTAAGGGTAAATCATTAGCTTATATGATTAAATGTAAAAAGGAAATACAAAAACGCGTTCTGTTATGAAGGCATTTAGTTTTTAGCTTATATAAACCACTTTCTTTTACCACAAAACAACACAATTATGGAATGGATTCCAGTTATATTACCAACCACACAACTCTAACTAGGCGGATGCTGCTCATTAAACCAACATGACTCCGCAGTATAATTGGCAGTCGGACAATCAACTCGCTCACTGTCACTTGTGTGTTCATTGCCTAAATCAGTCACACTCACGACGCTGGTTTGGATTGTTGTCTATTTGTATAAACTTGTTATACTATGTGGTTGTTGTTGATTTTATCTGAGATGGTATTACTGTTTTTATTAGTATAATTAATAAAATACCGCCGATATTTTACACTTCGGTGGAGAGTGTGTCCTAGCGTATGGATGCAAATTTGCTTTATTGTCCCCAAATAGTTTGTAATGATAGTTAAAAAAATATATCAATTCCAATAAACTTTTTAAAATTTTCAGTTTTATCAGATAAATGTTTTCTTTTTTATGTCATGCGTATTTCCCACAGGCAATGTGAGAAAACCATTTACAAATCAGTTTCTCTTAAAATGCATTTTTTACTCTATGCAGTATGTATAAATGAATGATATCACCCTCCGCCTTCTAAAATTTTCTACATTGTGAAAACCATCGTAAAATGGATAAATAATTGTAGGAAAGAATTTTCTATAAGTAAAAAATAGCAATTAAATTAGAATTTTTAATGAGACATATCTTATTTTGATCGTAATGTGGAGGAAGTTTGATAAGTCTGAGACTGCGACGGTGCTGATTATAACTTGTTCTGTATCAAAATGTTTCTAAATCGCGCAGTGTGAATTGAACTATGTGTATAATGCCTGGAAGACATTTTGCTATAAATAAATAATTACTATGTAATAGATCACATCGGGGCACCAAATGTAAGTGAGACGAAGGGGTGACTATGAGAATAATAACAAGATCGAAATCTTACTTAAGTTTTTATTTGTACATCCAGAGAGAAAATTAATTATTCTTGCTAACATAAACAGTCTAAAATAAAAATATTTTCATCAGCTGTAAAACAATAAGGTCCGTGAAGACTTTCAGGATGAGCACGGCACCACAGATGGTTAGGTTTGGTAAGGATAGAATAGGCTAGAATCACAATAACAACAAGGAAGAATCACTGCTCACAAATGAGGAAACTGACGGTTTATTAATTGTTTGAGCGCACACATGCGGACCGGCAGTCACATACGAATCATTCAGGCACTCGCAGAGATCACGACAGGCAGTTGTCACTCGGCTGATTATGACCCATCTCTTTTCTTATCTAGCTCAGCTGCTTCATTATGATTCCTACTTCTAGTATTTGTTTCGAATATTAATATTGCCATTTTACTGTTGTATTGCTATATTTTCTTCCGGCTTTCCTGTATTGTGATTTTGACCTAACGTAATATAACATAACTTAACCTAACCTAATTCTTACTGATTATTTACTAAAGAAATTTCCTACAATTATACACCTATTCCAAGTTAAACTGTTCGAGGAGGAACATATTACACTGTGGGGGATATCAAATAATTACCGCTATTGCGGTAATGATATCTATGTTTTTAATAGATTTACAACATATTTCCTGTAAAATATAAAACTTTTGTAACTTAACAAATTTCATACTAAAGTTAGCAGCAAATATAGTATACATGATTTGTAAGAGCTTGAGTTAACAGTTAAGAAAAGTCCTTATAACAATTTTTTCATAACAATTTTCACCATACTAAAAATTGTCATTTTAAATAAATATTTACTACATGTAATTTTCCTGGTGCTGCAGTGACCCAGTTACAGGGGGGGGTCTAATCCACTTAACGGCTGCTGAGTTGATCTAAACCGACGGAAATTGACTCTAGGATTACTGTTTTAAACGTTAGTTTGAAGGATGCGGGTCTAAAAAACATGATAATTGGAGGAATACGTGTTTTAATTCCAAATTAGCATATCAAATTTATTCAAAAATTATTTTAATGTGGTGAAACTCCTAATTTAGTTTAATTTTTATACTATGTTACTTTTGCTTACAGTTAAAACATCAAGCGTCATTTCACTTTATGTTCACGTTGGCCGTGTTCCCTCGTGAAGGCACAAAATTTCCCTTTTTTCCTCTGATTTGCCTCTGATTGCACAGATTATAGAGAATTTCTTTGAGCTGTTTAACACAGCTTTAATAAACCATAACATAAAATACAAATACAAGATTATAGTGACTCATTTAGCAAATAGATTATAGTGTGTTTCTCGGATATATGAGTCGAGACTTTGTATATAATTTGATTTAAAAGACTGCGTTGAACCTTGAAAATTTCTTGATACAATAAAGCTAACTTGTTCAAAGTGGTAACAATTACTGACTCAATATAATAAGAAACATTAATTGAAAATAAAAAGCAAACCATCTCCTACTTTGTGTTTTGAAAGGAAAAACTAAACAGTTGGAGACTGGTCAGTGACTAAATCAGAGCAGCCAAAAAATATTGAAACATTTTAATATTTTTATTGTATCATTTAAAACTAAAGTAATTAATTGAAACTTATCAGTTTTATAAAATGTGAAATCATGACGATGTTTAATGTTTTCTCTGTAAATATCAAATCCTTTAAAAAGTGATATGAAATTTATCTACTGTATTTCTTCTTTTTTACGCATATAAACAATCGTCAAAGTGATTTATAAACTTGTTTTTTTTATTGTATCTCTATAAAATATAATTAAAAATTTAGGATATTTGAGTTATTAATTAGGATGTTTCTTATAAGTATTTATGTTAATTATATGAAATTTGCAAATAAAAAATAGACAATAGGTTACTGTAATATTTTATTCTACCGGAAATACCTTTTTACAACACAAATAGCGTATTTTAATCCTTGTATTTTTAGTTACAAAAATTATTTATGAAAACTACTAAAAAAATCGTAAAAATTCGGACTAATAAGTGTGGGTGCTCCTAAAAGCACGGTCAATCCAACTCTAACCTTGGCAGTATACTGGAATCACGTTTTCACTGGAGGCGTTGGTTACCTATAACCAACACCTCTTTTACGCCGTTAGTTCCCCCATAAAATGTATATACGTTATTCCTTGTGCATGCAAATTATTTCTGTAAAATCACAATCATAAACTGTTTCCACTGGAATAAATCGCATCATTAATTCTTAAACAATTATTTGATACGCCAACTTTTGTATATTCTTAAATTTAAACTTGATTCATAATATTTTTACTGCAGGAAAAACAATTTTTGCTATAAAGTAGAAATAGTTCCTATCCGATGCGGATATGACGGTGTGGATACACAATTTATGTATTTTCCTTACTGCAAAGATTTTAGATCCAAAAGGAATTATCATGCAACTATACAATGCTAGCACTGCTTTATGTTTCTTTAATCTAAATAAAGCCTTTCTAGTTAAAAATACATAGCTAAATATTTTTAAACATCCAATTTGTCCATTTTATGTAACTTTGTATTAGGAGAGAATGTTACAACTTAGTAAAAACGGGGTTTAATTAACCTTTAGATGGATCAAAGTAAAGTTTTCCTCGCTTTCTGATTAAACTTTTACGTAAACTGTTTTGAAGGTGGACTAGTGAATTGTCAACGAAGAAACAATTTATTGATTTAGAAAGGATTATACTGCAAACTATTTGTTAAGGCTTTCAAAATGTATGCCGTCTTTTGATTTGTTTATGGTAAAACTCACGGAATACAAATTTCAGAAGTGCAGCACCATCTACCGTCACATAAATAACGCAGCAACATTTTCCATCTGATTTTAACCTTTTTAGGCTATGAAGGTGAAAGAAAAATAGCTTATATTTGTTTTATTCGTCAGAAATGTCAAAATACTAATGTTTTTTTGCTTTAGAGAAACGAGAAAAGAATTCTTTGACTTCGATCCGGTATTTTAGTGAAGTTAGCATTTACAACTCCCGCACACCTTCTATTCATTACACTGCTGCAGTGAGCTCGGCTTTACTGTGCAGTATCTCCAACTCTGAGTTGAGTTTTACTGTATTGACGAAACGTGACACAACGTGGTACAGCGCGTAAGCAACTATTCCAGACGGAGATATCCTTTTAGTAATGATTGCGAGGAGATATGCATGCAATTATTGAAAGTATATGTAAAGTTTCGAATAAATCTATTTTGAAATACAGGCTGCTAAAGATTACAATTGTCTAGTTCCCTGATAATTTATGATACTATCATAGTTTTGGATTGCGACGGTGTATATATTTCACAGTTTATTTCTAAGAACATTTTAATCCTATTGGACTAAAGGAAGTAAGGCATTCAAAGTTAGATTTTGCAAATTATAATTTCCACTGTTGAAATAGGATAGCCAAATAGAGAGAGTATATTAAACCTATGGTCGTAGAAGAGTATGTATTCATGTTGATAAACATTATTTTTAAAAGATTTAAAAAATAACTAAAAATAATCAGGATCCATTTATTATAATTTTCTTGCAAATAAAAGTTCAAATATGAGAGATTTTCGAGGGCTTTATGGTTTATATAGCTATGACATTTCTATCAGTAGATTTTTACGGTATTAAGACAGTTTAGGTCCATCCTAAAATATATTACGGTCATTATAATATGACCAAAGGCCTTTATTATAAAGTAAAATGATTAAGATTAAATGTACACAAATATATGTAACTATACAATTTAAGTTAACTATGTACTACCATTTTTATTAAAACAATATTATTGTAGTTTACATTTAATGTAGTTTAATCCTGAGAAAGTAAAGTGGGGCGCTGATGAGTTGTGGGATTGGTACAGTAGCTACTTTCAAGGTGGAGTAAACGTTTATGGTTCTCAAAATCAACTAGAAAAAATTATTCATTGAAAATGTACCATAAAAATATAAAAAATAATAATGAGCAGATTGTAGGACATTTTTACTTTCACTGCGTTTCCTTGAACTACACCGATTTTCAGCAAACCATACAATTGGATTCAATAGTCAGATATAATTTGGTATATCTCACGATAACGAATGCGATTAAGGCATTACAGTGCATGTATTGTGTGACAATGCATGAAGATATTGAAGATGGACATAAACAATTTTTCCCAGCATGAACTTATTGTTTTTAACGCTACATTGTAATTGGGTTTTATACCTGTTTTGTAGTGTTTTGTCAATAAATAAATAAATGAATAAATAAATAAATAACATTTTCCCCCCATCTGGTTTGTTAGTTGCATTTTACTGCTTGTAATTTTGCTCCTTTGCCTTTTAGAAAGAGAAATCTGTGGAAAATAAAGTATACCACGAGAACAGCAATTTTTGAGAGTCGTTAAATTTCTAGGCTAAATACAAATATTTTGCAACTCAACAAATTGTAGGCATTAACAGCTGCATAGTATCAGACGTAAAACCATAATAGCCGATTCTATGATTCAATTTGTGTTTGAACGTAAATTAATAGAATACCTTAACATATTTTTTATGGAGGAACGATGTATGCAGGGCCTATTAAGGAAGTTTCCTTTCTTGGTCTAGATAAAAAGCACGAGATTTGTCTTCTACATGACTATTTTTAAAGAGAACCCCAGTTTTCTTGGAATCTTAATGCTACCTTAATGTATGAATCGTTGCTGAGGTGAGAATAAAGTGCCAGTAGTTTACCTGAAGTCTATAAAATATGTGAAATTTTAAGATTTCCAAAATAAAAAGAAGAGACAACTGTCCCCTAAAGAAAACAAATGAACTTCTATTTTAACTTTTAAATCAAAGCGTACCGGAATATCAGTGCATTGATCAGGCCTAAAATGGTCAAGTACAACTTACATAAATTATAGAGTCAAATCCCTTGTCTGTATGGCCTAGACTGGATATTATATATTCCTGTGGTTGAACCAACCTATGATTCTAATAATACATCAAACTACAGCTCACATATAATTTTACTAAATTGGATTTCATTGGCCACTATTAATATTTATTGGTTAACGCTGCCATTTACTTAACTAATATTTTTTGGTTTCATAGACAGTGTTGATAAAACTCTATAAACGCTGAACCAATAGTAACAAAATGCACTACTGTGGTTAAGATGGAGTAAATTTTTAAATTACAACACTTAATGAAATCTTTATTGTGCAACTATAACATATACTGTACAGCTAACGTTTTAGGGTATTAAAGAAATTATGTAGAATGTCCGAAAGTAAATTTAGATATTCGACCGTTTATTTTTAATTTAAATTAAATTTACCTTTTGTAAATAGATATATTACATAATTCGTTTTTCATAGGAAACCTTTTTAAACTTAAGTCACGTTACAGGTTTGAGTAAAATAATATTGAATTCTTAAAAACACTTCGGTTTCTGTATAAAATTATTTATTTCCAAATATGAGAGATTTTCGATAGCTTTACAGTTTATATTGCTGTAAAATTTCTATCAGTGACTTTTTACGGTAATGACACTGTTTAGGTCCGTCCAAAAATGTTATGGTGATTAAAGTATGACCAAAGGCCATTATTGCAAAGTAAAGTGATTTAGATTTAAGTTACAACAATCTATATCAATATACGATTTAAGTTAATTTAACTACGTACAATCATTTTTAGTAAAACAATATCAATACTTCAGGTTACATCTTAAATGTAGCTTAATCCTTTTTACAACAACCTCGTTTTGCATTTGCTTTGTTAACAAAAACATTATTAAATTATAAATGCGTATCAACAACAAATATTCCCGTGCAAAACCACTTAGTTTAATGTTCAAAACCTCTATTCTAAAAAGTTTCAGCTTCAGCAAACCTTCCAAAACAAATGTAAAAAACGTGGAAGGAATAATTTAAAAATTATTAAAATGCTCAACAAAAGTACTTGTTACGAGACACGTGTCAGACAAATGCTCGTTGTTTAGTTCTCCTGGTTTTACTTTGTTTTGACATTTTATTCTCAACAGTCATGGGGTGAAGTTGATGAACCTTTAGTCGTTAACAATTGTGTGATTTTCCTAAAAGCGATGGAATTTTAATTTTTAATTATAGCGTTCTTATCTTATATAGGTTTCAGTTTCATATGCAATATTCGATTGACTGATATATCGAAACGTTACATACATTATCGAAAGTTAGAAAGTATCGATTTAAGTTAGAAAGCATATACTTCAAAATACTGAAGTCATTTTGATATTTTAATTTACCATATATATTATCAGTCACGTATTTCATGATTGGTTATTTTTATTATTTTTACTTTCATTCTATTACTATTATTAATATTTTTAAAATTAATTAGGCAATCTTTGTGTAAGATAACTTGAAGTTCCATAAGAAGAGAGCAACAATTTTTCTCTTAATATTGTTCTTACTTTGTACGGTTTTTGAATGATTGTTGGACTCCATGAGATTTATACTGAAAACAGAGTTTAAAATTGATCCTCTAACTTTGAAGTGGAAGTAATCCTGATTGGTACTAAATCACTCCTCTTAAAAAGCAATCCTATAAATTTAAGTAAATATCAAAACAGCTGGGTCCGATATATATTATAATTAATAAAGCCCTTATATTTAAGTTTAAACTCATATAAGGGTCATATAGAATGAAAAATATCAGAGCCTCTTTTTTGGGATAGGGATAAGGTAACAAATGAGAAAGACAATGTCCTCAAGTATTTCTGTTGAGCAGAATAAGTAATGGGAGTAAAATCTTTGTTCTACCTTTATCTTATTTACATAATGTATTACCAATAATTTAGAATAAAAAATTTAACAGCTATGTTCATGTTTACGAGTTAAATATATATTATGCAATACCATGTTATTATTTTAAACTGTAATTAAATGGAGTAACATTTTTTATGTAATCATGGCGTAAAAAATATTAAGGTTTGGGGTAAATAATAATATGGGAGAATTGAATAAAGACAAAGCAACAATATAACAATTGGGTTTAAGATCATAGGTCCTATTTCGACTTGTTTCCAGTCCGTCGCGTTGTTTAGGCTTTATTTACTTATATTTATATATCTTTTAAGCTCCTAGTTATTCTACCACTTGGAATTCAAAGTATGATGAGAGAGGGCTTAAAATAAAGATATTGATCCCGAAGACTCGAGAAAATACTGGAATATCTTTACATTCAACGGAAAAAGTTTTAACGTAAACTGGCGTCCATTGCTTTAATGTAAAAGGATCTATTTTGATTACATTAAAACATATGGTACTGGTGACTGACTTAAAGCCGTAAGCCAGATATTTACACGTAGCTCATGCAAAAGCCAGCTAACTATATAGACTGTAATAAGATAAGTCAAGAATTTTAATAAAATTTTTTATTTTATTTTTTAATTAGGTGTTTTGGCCTATTCTCCATGTAGAAGGTGCTAGCAGTTAAATACGTATATTTACTTTCAATACAATGTTACGCGCTGTTACTGAGTCGTGTCAAAGTTAAAGTGACAATTTTAGTATGTGCTTGCTTTAAACGTACCAAATTAAGACTAATTTTGATGCATAAACAAATTGCAAATTTTTACTTAATGTTTACTCTTCTAGTCACGCTCCGCACTAATATCCATTGTCATCAACAACTCTTATAATTTCTTCCATTTACATACAAATGTCATCCTTTTCTACTTTGTGTACTGTAACAGAAAGTTTATATTCTTAAACAAAAGATTACGAAGTTAATTTTTTTCATGATGAATAAATTGGCACGTAATCAGAAACAACCACTAAATTTTCTAAGCCTAATTAATTTCTAAAAATATTAAGCTATCGAGAACGTACTTACAATATGTAATACTTTTAGGTATTAAAAACTTAAGCCTCTATTAAGTTTTGATTGACGTTTAAAAAACACACAATATCATGTTTAACATTCATACGAAGTGCTATTAAATTGGATTCGTATTATAATTTAACTTTGTGGAATACCTAAACTATGGGATGGATACACGTGGCTATGAAAATCAAATTATATATAATAACAGCAATTCCATGTATCTTCGAAATTAGTAATCTTTTTCCTGTTTTACCTATTTACATTCGTTGATGGATAGGCCCTTATTTACATAATAATCCCTTAAAGTAGAAGAGTGATATCATCTTTGCCAGCATCAATGCAACAAAAATATATTCACCCGCTCACATTATTTTTTAGTTTTCTATTTGATTTATTTTCAATTAAAAATACGCCATGACTTATTTATCTGATTTAAACCATATTTATGTTTATAGATCCAGCTTGACAGAAATGACAATATCTCATTCGAGAGATAACAAATTAGAATAGGTTGCATAATATAGCCTAGGACTGATGAAAGCTCTTCGGAGCTGGGACCTAGCCAAATCTAAAATATAGGATCGTAAGGTAAATCTCAATTACTAATATGATGTTCAATAGATGTATCGTTTGAAACTTGTATAATGGCAACAAGTGTTTTAATACTCTACTTCCATAAAGAGTAAAGAGAACTGGGCCTAAAATTCTTCCTCTGAAACATCGTAAAACTTATTTTACTAATCAGTAACAAAATGGAAATTTTCCGTAAAAATAAAATTAATAAGTACGCGCTTTTTCATTTAAGGTCAAATGAACTGATTCTGTTCAATAAAGTAAACCTAGTTATAACCTGCAAAATGGAATCATATATTTCATTTCATAAGGCGATTCTTTGCGTCAAATTGTGGGCGTCTGGCAAGTCGTACAAAGATGCGAGAGGGCTCAAATTAAGGGTATCTATTCCGTGATGGCGAGAAAAGCAATAAAATTGCTTGAAATTCACCAGAAAATCGAAAAATAATGTAAAATATCTGCCATTAAAATATCTGCCAAAATATCTGCATAGGATCTAAAACCGACTGCCTTGTTTACATAAAACATGTGATGTTGATACTTGATTAAAATCCATGTGGCAGGCTAGTTATCAACGTAAGGTAGATTTAGTTTGTTATGAAGGTATTTTGTACTATAAATAAGGATTGTTTGAATTGTCCTTCATAAGGGGATTTTAGCCCCTTCAAGCCACTAGTATTACTTTAATTCAATAAAAACAAGAATTGATACCAAAGCTTATTTTCATTCCATGAATTCTAAAATTATCAGTATTACATATCATGTGTAACGTGATCCCTCAACTTGAACTTAAGCTTATATTAATTTACTATATTCAATATAGTTAAATCTGCCTTAAAGGGATGCTTTCTTATATGTTACAGTATTCATATTTCAATTTTATTATTTTTACATAAATAATAAGTGATGTAGTAAGATTAATATAATTAGCCATTAACCGTCATTTAGAGCTTGGGGTATATGCTATCTCTCTAGTTGGATTAGTGGCTGGAAATTTCAAGCTAAATTCAATTTTACGTAGAGAAATATACAATCCTATGAAATTATTAGTGTCATGTTAATCAATAGGTAAATAAACAATAATGTTGGTCTAATGTTTAATCCCAAAATATTAGCGTTATTTGATAATATAATTTTTTTTAATAAGTAAACATGATCCTCAACGATAACTAATTCTCAGTGAATTGTAAATCGCAAAAATATATGAGCCAATAGTACCTATGCCGTTACGAAAATAAAACGCAAAGAAAGTGAAAAAGAACGCATTTTCAGGGGTCATAAGCCATTATAAAGTCACACTATAAAAATTAAATTTGTTGAAGAAACTATTTTTTTATTGTAGCCTACTAGTTACTTGGAAAATAAGATGTAAAATGTAATAACTCTTTGTTAATGAAAGTTGCAATAATTTTTTAAATTTTATTTTAAAACGAAAACTAAAACTATGAAGCAAAATATTTTTTGCATCTAACACAAAATACATGATCAATTGGAACAGAAATACAAACAGTCCAATAGGATGTACACTATGTACAGTATGGAAGGAAAATGTCTTGATTTAAGTAATCCATCAGTGTTTCTACTGCTTGGGTAATTCAGCACCAAAGACGATCTAAGCATATTTTATACTCTAACCAAACTGCATAACTGGAAAAACATGTTTGGTGGTTTAAATTTTTACTATCGAACATCGATTGGGTGCCATAAATCAGTTTTTTTTTTCATTATGTGCTTGTTAAAATAAAAATGGCTCGAAAAATGGTAAGACCTTATTTGTTTCAGTAGAGACGTATAAATAAGCTATCCGTCGGAAGGGGGAGTATAAACAAACAAAACCAATTTTTCTTTCACTTTTTTGTCATAAAAAATAAAATTCATTTTCCCCATTAAATTTAACTCAGAAGCAAACAAATAGTATTTTGAATCAATGCTGCAAGGGGTATGCTGCTACTCTTAGTAAATCCCATGGATCCTTAAGGTTCCTTAAAACTTTCACGTGGTATCTAAAGCGTTCTAAAGAACCGCAATTTTTAAATTATAGCATTTGGCAGATATAATTTTTTTCAAGGAAGAGAAAATATATTTTAGCCCTTTTAGGGGAAAGCGGTTCAAAAATCAAAATGTTTTGCGGGCCTATCAGGAATTTAACCCACAATATTTGGTTCTAAAGTACAAGAGGGTAAACATAAGGATATCAATAAACCCAAACTTTTTCATTTCCTTAACATATTTAGCGAATCATTATATTTACCTACCTTAACTTTAACATGATAAGGTACTTCATAAGATAACTAACTAAGATAAGTAACTTATGAGTATACTCATGATTATAAGTACTTATACTTCATAAGATAAGTAACTATGCCGCTACTCCTTCTGCCTATCCGCTAAAGAAGAACTTATAAACTAAACTGGACTCATTTATACAATTATATATAACTTTGGTTTTGGCGCATCTCCACAACAACACAGTACTGGGGAAGTGGCGAGACCAACTCTGCATAAACAAAGTGGAGGCATCTTGTAAAGAAATTTTAGTGCTTCACTCGTTTCTGCTATGTTTCACTAACAAACCCTTCAATCTGGTTGTTGCGACGATTTTTAAAGCAAGAAAAGACACTTATGAGCATCATAAAATTTAAAAAAAATCCAATCGAAATAGAAGTAGTTTTTAAACATACATCACATAAACATAAAATTGCCTGGGAAATTAAGTTTACCAATGGTTTCATCATATCTTAAAAGCCTTAAAACACAAACTAGCTGAGAAAGTTAAATATTAGCATTTACATGCAAAGTCAATTACATGCAAAATACTAGTTATATAAATATTTAAGTCGTCAATGAAAGTTTATTTCATGAACATTAGTTTTTGGATTGCAGCTTTGTTATCAGGTAATTTTATCAAATAAAAGCACTAGATACTTATCATCTTCAGTGTAATTAAAGTATTTACACACACACTGTAATGATGTGGACATTAAAAAGGTTTGCAAATACTTTCAACGAGTTTTTTATGAGTCAATTATCATTCCTGAATGAGAGCCATGAATTAAATCTTATACAACGGAAAAATACACATCTAATTCTCAGACAAATCCTTTCCTTTCGTTGTATTCTTCACACATGTAGGATCCGATGTTTTATTCAACACTACAGAAGACCATTCAGAAAACGTCAGGTCATACACCATTCAACAGGGTGACGAGTTATCACTATGGAATTCGATCGTTGAATTGATAGGTAAGTGATAGGTTTGTAACAATAGTTACATCTTTTACCACGTAATACAGGATGTTTACTAAAAACTGTACCATACAATTCATTAGATCAAAACAAATTATAATTATAAATCATTTTATAGTCTTAAACTTCTTATTTTCCTGTACATCAATCTGTATGAGGTTTTACAAAAGTTTAAATATCAAGAGCTAATCTTCAAGGGATAATCTTCAAATTTGATTACGATTATAATAGCATAAAGAGTAATCAGCGCATTGAATAAAAAATAAGACTATGATATTTAACGGAAAGGTAATTTATTTATCGTTTTCATGTATTGACATTGTGATTTAAAAACTTTGTTGGCATATATTTATTGGCTAGTATCATATGCAAGTGCCCTTTTGTTTTTTTTATTTTTGCCAGTATTGATTGAATTGAAAACCATTATTTGAGGACTTCCCAAGGGTTTTTGATCGGCTAATTGGCTTGAAGAATTTTTTAGAGCATTCGAAAACAACTAAAAACCATTAATATTAATGCAATAGCATGTAACAAAGAAACTATTCCTATGAATCTTCAACAGCTGTGCTGATTACTGTTTGAATATTTATTTCTATATGATTATATTCTTGTATGAGGACTGAATTTGATTAGGAGATGAGCAAAATAATTTCTTGTCACGATTTATATCTTAAAATCGCTAACTTTTAGATGAATAGAGAGTAGATGAAAGGTAAGTGACTGCGTTAGTCTGCCTTTGATATCCAAATCATCAAATACCAAAAAACAATCATCACGTCTTTATAGTTTTTTTTTTAAATTAGATTCAGTGTTTTTGATAGGCCATAATATAAGAAAGGTCTTTAAATATTCGGACGTTTATTGCATGGCAGTACTGTGACAATAGTTTACCACCAATATCATCCCTAACTATCCCAATATCATCCTCAAAAGAAACAAAAGAAAGGCTAACAAATATCTCTTTATTCGAAAACTACTGATATTGGATTAAATGTAAGTAGGCCTTGCACGTATAACTAACCCCCAGCAGTAGGTAATTGCAATTACTATAGTGCATTAAGACTAAACAGGATGTAGTATGGGCCACGAACAAACAGTAACGGAATTTCTAATAGCCAATGGTACTCCATAATCATCGAAAATATATTTTATAAAGATATTTGCTGCAAAAAGAGGCATTTAACACAAAAAATAGAAGTCCTAGTACGCTACATTATCATGTTATACTAATCAGATGGCAATGGATTATGGCATAAAACTAAGCCAATCCTTATTTAAAAAGGTTTATTATTCAATCGCTCCCATTTTAGCACAATGAAAAATCAAATTGAAAAGCCACATATCCTTCTAAATTAGAAATAAAGACTGAGAAACAGATTAAGTAATTTAGCTCAGTTAGTTTATGGCATGATTCTCAGAAATTAGAGGTGCGGTAGTGATTTTTGAAGTCGAGTATCAAAAAAATACTCGCGAGTTCGAGTTTTTTTTCAAGTCGAGTATTTTGAATAGTATAATTTAATATTTATCATACTTATTATTGAACATATAAAATGTAATATTTTTTTGTCGATAAACTGAGAAGTTATCCTATGAGGAAAAAGCAAACATATTTTCAAATTAAATAAAACGATAATTCACGCCATCTTTAACATAAATTAAATCATTACTCAATATTTGATTTAACTTTCAGCCCTAGGAGGTAAAAACCAATCTAAGTCTGCACTTGTTTGATTTTGTCATCATGCAATCATCTGTATTTGTTTATAAGATTTTTTTAAACGTATGTTTATAGATTTAAAAATTAAATTGGTCCAATTGAGCATAAGTTAGAAAATATCTCAAAATATAGAATGGTTAAAAGACTGAGCTAAATTTATTTACATTAATAACTCAAAAACCACTTTCATTCAAGTAGAAAAAACAAGGTTTTATGGTAGCTGTTCACGTCTGGTGTTGACTATAAGAGGAAATTCCGTAAATACTAACTACGGGGTAAACGGCGAAAGCAACTTCTCGAGTACTAGTGATAATGTTTGAATTATTGATTTCAATGTTATTCTTTTGGGTTTACTTTGTTACTGGAGACAAATTATCACTTTACCCACCCATTACAGGGGTAAAAATCATCCAATCGTAGCAGGTGGAGGTAATGATAGTTACCAATGACAGCAAAGAGAAAACTACAACGTACCTTGGTTTACCAAGATTCTTTTTTTACGCCTAGATATAAAACATATGAAAAGCTGATGTCCTGAGGCAATATATATGGAAACGCAGTTGAATCCTGAATGGCCAAGCGGGTCAGATTGTGGGCACCAATAGAATCACACCGACATGAATCTTTCATACCTGCAATCGTTTGGGTCGTGATTCACAAGTACTTTTGTTAAACGTGTGGACTTTATAGAGGCAATCAGCCATATATTCAAAACGTGTTACGTAAAATTCCCAAATAGTCACTTAAAAATATCTATATTAGAACATCTTGGGAAATATATATTGTTTTATCGAATTCTAATGGATATTAGAGTGAAAGCTCTGGCCAGCGCCATTCGCCTGAGTAAGGCTCGCTGCTGGAAGGAGCTGTGCCGGGAGGTTGACTCGGATCCGTGGGGTAGGGGGTACCAGCTCGTCACGAAGAAGCTCGGGGGAATGGGGGCCAGCAGCGCGGCTATGTCTGCAGGAACGGTCACGGCCATCGTCGACGCTCTTTTCCCAAGTCACCCAGTGAGGCGGGAGGAGAGAGTTGTGAGGCCGGTTCCTGATGTTCCTTTGTTCACGGAACAGGAGCTCGTGGCAGCATCGTCTGCCATGCACAACAACAGAGCTCCAGGCCCAGATGGCATCCCGGTTGAGGCTCTGAAGGTTGTGGTGGAAAGTCACCCACACTTGCTGCTGCGCATGTTCAACGCGTGTTTGGCGGCGGGTGTGTTTCCGTCACGCTGGAAGATAGCTAGACTGGTGCTCATCAGTAAAGGCAAAGGTGATCCAGAGTCCCCGTCGGCGTACAGACCTCTCTGTATGCTGGACACGGCGGGTAAACTCTTTGAGAGGTTGCTGAAACCCAGGTTGAGGTCGGCCGTCGAAGCCGCCGGGGACTTGTCCCCTCGGCAACACGGCTTTCGGAAAGGCCACTCAACCCTGAATGCCGTAACTGAAGTCCTGGGCGCCGTCCAGCAGGCTGACACAACCTGCCATCTGGCCAGGCCGATCGTGCTGCTGGTCACCCTGGACGTGAGGAACGCGTTCAATTCTGCCCGTTGGGTGGATATGCTCGAGGCGCTGCAGCGTGACTTCAGGGTACCCGACTACCTCTTGGTCGTGGTACAGGACTACCTGAAGGATCGCAAGCTGGTGTACAGCACTGAAGCAGGAGTCCGTTCCAAAGTGGTCACAGCCGGCGCGGCACAAGGGTCGATCCTCGGCCCTGACCTTTGGAATGTGGCATACGACGGGTTGCTTCGCCTCGAGATGCCACCAGGAGTTTTTCTCGTGGGCTACGCAGACGATGTAGCCGCAGTCATCACGGCTCGGGATCCGGAGTTGGCCCAGCTTCGCCTCAACCAGGTGATGTTTCGGGTCAACAGATGGATGAGCGGTCATGGACTTGAGCTGGCGGTCGCCAAGACCGAGATCGTCATGCTCACTCGACGGAGGATCCGCACAGTAATCCCCATGACTGTCGGTGACGTCGAGGTCCAGACGAAGACTGCGGCGAAGTATCTGGGAGTTGTGTTCGACTGCCGTCTCACGTGGTGGGAGCACATCCAGACTGTCTGCGACAAGGCGGCGAGGGTTGTTCTGTCGCTCACTAGATTGATGGGGAACATCGGAGGTCCGAGGGCTAGCAAGAGGCGACTCCTCATGTCCACCGTCAACGCCATTCTTCTCTACGGCGCAGAAGTGTGGGCGGGTGCCATGGGAGTCAAGAAACACAGCAAGAGAATTCTCTCTGTTCAACGCAGGGCTGCGCTCAGGATCGCCTGTGCGTATCACACCGTGTCTGGACTGGCTGTCATGGTTGTGGCTGGAGTGATTCCCCTCGATTTGCTCGCCGTTGAGAGGCAGAACATCTTTCGCCCCGCTCCGGATCTCGGCAGAGACCAAGCTGCTGAGGAGGCGAGACTCGTCACTCTGCGGGCCTGGCAGGAGCGGTGGAACGACGGACCAGAAGGGTGATGGACATTCGTCTCATTCGAGACATCAGCCCGTGGTTGAGCCGTACCTTTGGGGAAACTGATTTCTTCTTGTGTCAATTCCTGACGGGTCATGGCTACTTCAGGGATTAACTTTTTCGCATGGGAAAGGTGAGGTCACCTCAGTGTAGGTACTGCCCGGAGGAGGTGGATGATGCTCATCATACCTTTTTCCGGTGCAGACGTTTCGCTGAAGATAGGAGGAGGCTTGTTTCTGCAGTCGGCGATCTATCCCCGGACGTCGTTGTGGGAGCAATGCTTCGCAACGAAGAATCCTGGAGAGCGATTGCGCTTTTCGTGCAATCCGTACTTCTGCGGAAGCGAGATGATGGATGCTTAGGTGACCTCTAAGTATCCTGAAACAGTGACTTGACCCGTCAGGGCGCAAGACACGCGGACCAGTGCTGAAGTTGTCCGATAAGGGTTCCGGCCTGGTTTTCCCCGCGGCTCCGTAGGAGGTTTAGTGGGTACACCTCGACCAACATCTGAGAGGGAGTCCCACACTTTTCCTTGGGTTCGCGCATAAAGCGTTCCTCCTACGTAAAAAAAATAAAAAAATAAAAAAAATGGATATTAGAGTGGTAATGTTTTTAAGTAACAACAAGGGGTTATACCATTATACCATAGTTGCATAGTGTAAACATTTAAAATATCCATTATGTGATAAAGAGTAGATTTACTGAGATAACTTTGAAATTTCATATTCATATTTTAATATAATATTAATCAATACTTTTAACAGTTCTAAGTGAAAAATGAATAGTAGGTGCGCGCTGAACAAGGTTTCGTTTATTTATTTTTGTAAATCGTCTATTGATAAAATAATATCTATTATAATCAGCTATGCCTTGAAAATATTATTTCAATGTTAAATATCATAGAAATATACAACACTTTAAGGGCGTCTAGGGCTTTCACCTTTTGTCTAAAACTCTATACGTCGAGCTTTTCCCTACGAAATGTATATTATTAACATTGGTTTTGCAGTGTATACGGAGTCTTCATCACAAATAAACGCCTAGCGAATTTAATAGTACATTTGTAACTATTTTGAACGTACGCAAAACATATTACAGTTTAAAATTAGGAATTTAAATGAAAAATAAAAAAATAATGGCTCTCAAAAAAATATCGAATAAATACTTATTTATTTATGATTTGTCTCCGGATTAACTTATTGACTTAAAATAACTAGGTGACTAACCTTTCACTCTTCAATTCTAAAATTAAATCAATGAATGACTAGTTTCGAGATTCTATCCCATTATCAAAAATCCTTCGTCAAATAATAGTTTTTGATGAAGGATAATAAACTATTATTTGAAGAATGATTTGATAAAGGGATATGATCCCGAAACTAGACATCCACTGATTAAATTTAAGGATTGAAGACGGAAAGGTTAATCATCTAGTTGTATTGAGTAAAATACTTACAATGATATTTGAAGGGTTTCTTAAAACAAAGACACTGCAGTTAGGTTTTGTTTGAAGGGTTGAAAATTAACGAATTAGAAAAGCCTCTTGGGCAGAATCCGGTCATTTAAATGTAAAGGACTGAAACAGTTGTCAAAGTTTACCCACAACGGTCGCGGTCGGTTCTGAGCAAATAAGGCGATATTTACTCTTTAACAATTGTAATGTGGTTTAAGTAATAGTCAAGTACCATCATTCTGATATCTGAAATTGTTCTATTGGTCGTCCAATTAATTAAGTAATCACATTAGTACGCATTTGAGTAAGAAATATGTATTTAAATATGGTGAGGACATAGAGTATTTAGCTAGAAGAGTCATACCCTGCACTTGACCTTGGGTGTAAAAACTACTTTATACAGCCATTTTTGCTCCCTTTGGAGTGGCAGCTCATGAGCAGTAACTTATAAATTCCTTAAGCGTATGTGCATATAGCATATATATATATGTATCATGGGCACACCAAGTCAAGTCTAAAAGTAAAAAAAAATATATTTACACATTTTAAAATTACGGCTGTACAAAGACCAAAATAATTCGTAAAACGAATTGAACCAAACAAGTTAAATAAATAAAATATCAGAACTGTTTAACCAAACAAGTTCTCTGGTTAAATTTACATCAACCGTGTTTCATGGCCGTTTGAAATAGAAACGCCGGAATGAAATAATTAGCAGTAGACGTTTGTCTGACGAGTGTAAAAAAAGCGCTTTTTGATTTTCACGAACACATTTTAATCCCTCTGAAAATTTTCCTTATCTGTGTGACGTAAAAACTGCCCTAGCCCTGCTTTACATACTTGATAACATTAGAATAAAATTGCATCGGGGAATCTTTTGAGAATGTAATTTTTATTTTGAGTTATCGAAAACTGAAAATCTTTTTAGAGTGTAATAAGCATTGCGTACCTGAAGTTTTAAAATTACTCCAAAATCCAAGTCAAAGTAGGTAATATTTGCAATATAAAACTAAAACATTAAGTTAACAATTACTTGGAGACTTCTAAATCAATCAGGACTTGAATTATAAATGTTGTATTCTCATCTTAGTATTGAATAAAAACAATATTTTTCATCAACAAGCTACAAATATTTTTTTTTGTATATGAATAACTAGTTTTGTTATTAATAGACAAATCCCAATAGTTGTATGCTACAAATAAGCCCAGTTGTTCGTTAATTCACACACTCAGGCGTACCAACAGTTGATTTAAAGGGCGGCAATTAGCAGGGCATGTTTATAGCAGCAACAATGGTCCACTGAACACAGACGCGGGTTGGCAACCCTGTCATTGTTACATTTCTGAAACAAACACAGACTACTCAGTCACGTGAATTTCTCCTAACTAGCTTCTAACTCATAATTACAAGATGAAACTGTACATTATAGTTTTACTTAAACTTTTAATTAGGTCATGGTAAAGGTTTACCTTGTACATTAACACGTTGAGAAGTTTCATTTGTACGTACCAATTCTAAGGTTTGCATATAGTAATGACTTATTATACTCTTTTTTATGGGATCATAACATAAATTTTTGATATTTTCACAGCAGAAAACGAGAGATTAAAAGCCACCTTTGGATCGAGTGATTAACTTTTGGCTATTTACATTAATCTTTTAATAGTGTTTAATACATGTATCAAATTCACTACATCTGAGATGTAAATAAAATAGACTTACGCTTAAAGACTCAATATTTTCATACACACAATTTTTTTTAAGTTTATTAGAAAAAAAGGCATTAAAACTAAACAGTGAATGATGTGGTTTGCGAAGTCCATATTCCCTACTGTATAGGCAGCTGGGTATGCGTTAAAATCATCGATATAAAAGTTCCCAAAATACAAATGCAACATTGCCAGAGGCAATACGAGTATTACTTCTTAAATCAATAATCATTATTATAGTACTATAACAACTGCCCCATCTTCAAATTTAATTTATAGAGCCAGCAACTATTAGTTACCATTCTAAATTTTAGATAATATAATATTATTTCTTGGCAAAATTAAAATTGTTTTGCCAAGTATTAACTATTTGTAGTTATATAAATTATTGCATTTATATTAAATGCTATGAAATATTGTTCATAAAGATTAGTTTTTTTAATTCCAATTCATGTAAGTGAAATTATAATATACTAAGACAATTTGGCGCATTTTAAAGCAAGGTAAAACTATACTAAATGTAAAATTGTAGATCTCTAAGGCTGAGTAGTAAAGCAACTATCTGTTTACCACACATGTCCATGACCACACAATACTCACTCAAGTGTCGCACGTGACCCTCGTAACCACCATTCTACGATCTGTGTTAAGCGTCATGTTTGGTCATGGTGGTGGTTGATAACGTGTTTAGCTGTCTATATTTTGCCAATATGCATTTTGTTTATTTAAAATATTGTACATCAAGCAATACTAGTTGTTTAACATAGGCATAAGTGCAACAACTAGCTAAAGATCCCGTATAATTGGATGGTAAATTATTATTAAACTAGTTTACTTCCAATCGTGATTCAATACTGGGAAATATACTGCAATACTTAAAGTTCGTTTTATATTATATTTATGAAATGTAAATTAAAAGCCCAATTTAAACAAATTTGTATGTTATAATAATAAAAATAATCATATTAAAAGAACACCACTAGGCTACAAAAAACTTGACAAGCATTCAAATGTTGCAAAGAAAATCTTAAAATCAATAAAATAATAACAGTTAAACCTCAACATCATAAGTAAAATTAGAACGGCTAAATTCGAGCTATACAATAAAACCCAAGTTTAATGTTGTTACGATTGTTAAGGATTACTATAAAATTCCGTCGATTAATATTTATTTTATAAACAACCTTAACATCCAAATCAAATACTTGATTTCGAAAACGTACTTTTTATGTCCTAATACAATCAAAGTTCTCAATTATAATAAATCATACTCAAAGACAAAATAATGAGTTTCTTAAAAATGTTTTAAGGAATGCGCAAATGACTTACTTCAACACAGAAATGTTAGTCCATGGTTAAAAATTTACACATAAAATAAAACAGATATAAGAATAGGGACTCAATATCAGTACTTGAATACTAACAATATGCCGTCTCAATATTATTGGCGAGCCAGATTCTGTACAATATCGGACTGTTTTATTGTAGACCCAGGTGGACTGCTGCTGGCTTTCATAATCACAATTTAAATGATGTTTTATTAAATTCTAGTGCCAAGGATCACATCAGTAAGTTTATTGTTTATCTTTTACCGTTATTTTGATTTCTTAAATCGTTATTTTATCGATGAGTATAGAAGGATGTAATAAAATTTAAATAAATGTTAAGTAGCTAATCAGAATACTTATTCTTGATTCCTGTTCAATTGGAGCTCAATCAGATATTTTTCAATATGAATCTACTAATAACCAAATAAAATAGATAAAAATATTATGGAATCAACAATATCAGATCCCTTTAAGAATGTTTTGTTGAATTCAGTCAAACATTTCACCCTTTTTCAGCAATCAACTAAACATCCGTCCTCATGAAATTGAGATTTTCCCTTAAATATTCAATGTAACATCCTTCCATCTAAATTACGAATTAGTGTCTCCAAAATACGAAAAAAGCGAATTAAGACCAAAGCTAATTGTTCAATCACCCTCATCTCATCTTACACTTTAAAATAACAGTTCGAAATATAGTTATGAAAGGTAATGAAAGTATAACGTTCTACCTATAATGCATTACATAATATAAATAAAAAAAATGAAGATAATATCCACCAAAATAGTATCTAGCTAGACTAAAAGGTAGTTCTAAAGCGAGGCCGAACATTTTAAAATTAATAAGACCTTAAGTTTATATCCTACTCAGTTAAATTTGCAAGTCGACTGAAAATAATAAGTCATGTTTATGAATTTAGGAAAATTTGTATTTCAAAATTTAACTATTTTACTTAACATAGCGACATAGTGATAACCGAGCATTTCAGGACCCATATTTATAGGACTTTTTTCTTGGTTTTGATGTAAGTAGCCATATCCCAAAGGGTTTCTAGTAAACACTTTGAATATGTACGACGTTTGAAAATAATTCACCAAGTTTTCTGAACTAAGTATGCCTGTACGACTGAAGCTAACAATTGAAAATTGACGAAAAACTTCGGATTGCAAACAAATAATCTCGTTCTTCAGATGACTTCTAAAAAAATTTAGAAAGGGGAAACGAGAGCAATAAGGCTGAAAGAAACAGACAGGAGTCAATGTAGCGGTGTAATTTAATTGCGAACCTCTACAGAAGATGAACATCTCAACCGCTTCAACCACTTTGAAACGTTTCTTTCTTATTACCATGGCTAAGGATGGCAAATACGGAATCAGTAAACTCTAAAGAAATTTCACTTTTGGTTCAATGGGTTTGCGTTTGAATCCTTTACTCTTAAAAATTAAGAGTTGCCTTCGTCTTTTAATCTACTGACTAAATCTTAATTGGGCTGTTAAGTGTGTGTTTTTTTATTATTCAAAGGTTGCTTTAGTACCGTAAAATTAATGATCATTATTCTATAGGTTTAAAACAATCAGAAGAGACCATTTGAGTGAGATTAGTGTCCCTAAAACTGCTAGTGGTTTGAAATTATTATTAATAAAACCTGTTGGAGAGATATAGTCAGGAAACATTATTAAAACAAAAATAAAAATATATATAAACAATTTTTAACTAAAATGTAAGGCAAAATTTCAACTGATATTTCATACTTTGTGGTTGATACCATACTCTTCAAAATTAAATCTTTTAGTATTTGTAATTTTAAAATACATTCAGAATAAAAATTTAAGTTAGAGCTAGAAAAATTATTATGGATATGGATATGATTTTTTTCAGATATTAAAAAAATGGAAAGTGCAATCGAAAACAGTAATCTTGCAGTCAAGTCAAAACGGCCATTCATGTTTTTAGAAAAAAAAGTCGCAAAATATATTTTTTTCATTGATGTTATAAACCGTATAGATGACTATCAAATTGTTTTGGTTCACGACAGATTGCACCCAAAAGTCCTATGTATTCAAAATACAAGAAATATATAATCTAGTTTAGTGTGTCACTCAAATCGAATGGAATATAATACGATATATAAAAGGATAAGGCGTTAAAAGGCCCGTAAAATATGGAACCTCTAGAAGGATATCCTCTCCTTGGTGGCCTCTCAATTAAATTTTGCCGCCACATTACCTCCTGTCAGTCTCTTTCCTTCAAGTCAAAGTTATTACTTCAATTTTGAAAACAAAAATTTTTTAGAAGAATAACTTTTAAAAGTAAGTTTTTTTAATTAGATTATATAGATTACTTGACTATAAAGACCATAGAACATCGTTATATAATTTATTTAAAAACAAAGTACCCTTTAACTTTCTTTATTAATCGACTGACTAGTTTCAGCACTAAGGCCATTTTCAAGGTCTAGTACCTTACATAACCTTGTTTTCTAAATTATTTTAATCTAAGTAAACAATAATAATCTGTTTTAATTAAGATGTTCCATATGGTTTTTGTAATGTTGGTGGTTTAGCTGTTTTCCTAAAATTATTCTTTCATCTTCTGCAACTTGTTCAAAAATAGGTTTTTTTATCTTTATTTGACCAATAAGTATTTTATTTGGATCTTTCAAGTTGTGGGAGTATGTAAACAATTCTTCTTTTGTATTCATTTTTTCTCCTTTTGTTTCATAGCTTAATTTACTCATGTTATTTTCCATACTTTTATACGTGTGATTCGACTTGAGAAGATGCTCTGCAAAATTTGATTTCGTAGACATTTTGTTGTTGGTCCTAAGTGCTTGAATATGTTCGCGAAATCGAAATTTCAAGGGTCTTCCAGTTTATCCTATGTAAATAGAATTGCAGTCTGAACAATTCAGCTTGTATATTCCAGATCTATTGTAGTCGTCCTGTTTTCTTGTTTGAGATGTTATGGTATTAATTAAGTGAAAGCAGTTGTTTTTAGTTTTGTAACTAATACCGTAGTCTGTTGTCTGGAATGATTTTCTTATTGCTTTGATCATTTTTGTATTATTAGGGACGCTGATATATTCCTTTTATTGTTCAGATCTTGACTGTTCATTTTCTTGTATTTTTTCTGTTTTATTTTTTTTATCATGTTGTCAATTATTTTGGGTTCATAACCATTTTTGTATGGTAGATATTTAATAGTTTTTATTTCTTTCTCATAGTTATTTTTATTCATAGGTATATCTAGCATTCTATTTATCATTGATCTAAAAGCGGATATCTTATGGGTCCAAGGATGGTCCAAAGTATGGAAAATAACATGAGTATATTAAGCTATGAAAGAAAAGGAGAAAAAATGAATACAAAAGAAGAATTTGTTATATACTCCCACAACTTGAGAGATCCAAATAAAATACTTATTGGTCAAATAAAGATAAAAAAAACCTTTTTTTTGAAAAAGTTACAGAAGATGAAAGAATAATTTTAGGAAAACAGCTAAACCACCAACATTACAAAAACCATATGGAACATCTTAATAAAAACAGATTATTATTGTTTACTTAGATTGAAATAATTTAGAAAACGAGGTTATGTAAGGTAGTAATAGACTTTGAAAATGGCCTTAGTGCTGAAACTAGTCAGTCGATTAATAAAGAAAGTTAAAGGGTACTTTGTTTCTATTTTTTATTTTAATATTACAATACATAATAGTAGCCCTAACCTGTGAAAACAATTATCAAATTTCTTTAAAATATTTACTCAAGATATCTTGAATATTTAATAATAATACCTGCAACATTTAAACATACATATTTATACTAACATGGTCAATGTAATAATATTAAGT
This sequence comes from Flexamia atlantica, assembly GCA_035578135.1. Lineage (NCBI taxonomy): Eukaryota > Metazoa > Arthropoda > Insecta > Hemiptera > Cicadellidae > Flexamia > Flexamia atlantica. The sequence continues at coordinate 6,363,869 of JAQJVK010000026.1, read as the reverse complement.
GTAAGGATTAAGTAAGGGTATACTAAGAGGGTTAAAGTGAAACACATGTAAAAACATCAAGTAGTAAATAAATGAAAAATTTAAAAATATTTGACTGATTCAGTACTTGAGTGCATAGACAGGTTCATCCAACTTTGCTGTCAAAAATTATGTTTTCATATGCACATTTAAAAAGAAAATTATAATTTAATATGAATTTGAATTTATTTTACACTATGAATATAGAAGAGAAGAAAAATGCGTAAGTGAAAAAGGGTAAAACTTCATGAATTAAAACCTAAGTTGTTTTATTTATATATCAATGATTTGGCAGGAAAACGTTTCACTAAGACGAACCATGTTTCCTAATTTCTAGAAATGGTTACTATAATTCTCCTTTCCGTTCGACGCTTGTAATAAGCTGCAAAGGCTTACTTAAAAATTCAATTTTGGTGAACCTGTTATAATTCATTGTAATGTGACATTATTAAAGATGACTCCAGAGATTCAATATCCGTTTTTCATAAAACAGTCCGGATCTGAATTGCAAATATTTGAGACTAAATAAATCTATTCAACTTCAGAAGTTATCTTTAAATTCGATTTAGTTGTTGTATTGTGGTTGTTGAGATTATAATTCCCAGCTGCACGTATTAATCCAAATTTATTATATGTTTTATTATTCATTATAACACAGAATATAAGCCAAGAAATTTGTTCCTAGAAAATTAGTATTCTTTTACATTAAGGCATTATTGTATCTATTTTCAACAGTGGTATTGTTGATGATAGAAACTATTCTTTGTTGTCCGAATACATAAAGCTTACAATTATTATGAAATCAGGATTTTAATGCTATCAAGCTTTTTTTATTTCTCCTGTACACCCTCCCCTTAATTTAGCAGATCATTAAATGAATTCAGGCAGAGAACACGTAAAATCTCTCACGGAATAATAATTCCCTGTTATCTTTTGGCCAAGGTCTGGAGACTGAGTTTTCAGGTCGCACCGGTGCCTCTGACATGGCCTATCGACCACTTCAGAAGCCAAGCCCAACGGCTCAACGTGCCTTCCGAAGCACCGTGGGTGATAACAAATTATTTTGTTTCCTGATTGGGAATTGAACCCATGACTTTTGGGTGGTAGGGTAGTACTCTACCCATTCAGTTATGACTGCCAGTACCTGTCTAAAGTAGTATTAATAAAAAACAGCAGGAGAACACTGTTACCACCACTATAATACCAAGGTTTTAAATAAATGGTTCAGTTATTTTAAAATGGAGTAAAAAGAAAACGAAGGATAGATTGGTATATAATTTTATATCACTAACATAATTTTGAATAAAATAAACGTATACCCATCTCAAGCTGTATTTCACCTATCATGCTACATAAGAATCCTCTCACAGATTCATACCTCAGAAAAAACCCAAAGCAATATAAATAAATATTACTTACTGCTTGACCAACATTCATTGGATGAGATTCTTTATACTCAACCAAATGAAGTTTTAAACCCTCCAATATTTTCTGAAGTTAAGCTTGGTTGTTGTTTTAAGTATTTATATAGCTTAAGTTTTTGCCAGATAGTAAAATAGCCCATTTAAAAGTTAAGTACTCCTTAGTTTAGAAATATTTAAAAGTAATACAGTTAATTTTTTAAACTTAATGTTAAGGTATTAAAGAAGGTTTCAATTATTATTAAGAAGTTTGAGAATTATTTTTCTTAGTATGAAAGTGACATTTGAAAATAAATAGCAAGCATGAGCTCGTAAATGTACGAATAAAAAATAAATAACAAAATAAACAGTGGAATGGACTGATACAACCAACGTTTAAGAGACGTCTGCAGACTTCACATAAATGAAGGAAAGCCTCCTGCGCCTTAAGGAACCATCAAAGCTAAACTAGATAAGTTATAAGGTTAAACAAGCGTCATATTTACATTAATTTCAGTCAACAAATGAAATATTAATTATTGCTCTTAAAAATTATTTTTACCCATAGTCTTGTCATGTTTGTAGAAACAGAGGTTTTAGAATGTGTGTAAAATTAAAGTAACTAAATATTAGGTTTAACCCCCGTTTTCAATGACCTATTGTAATCGCAACCTTACAAAAAAACTCTTCAACGTCACTATAAAAATTGTTTAAACTATATTTTTAACCACTTTAAATTTTTTCATGAATGTACGATAAAAATGCTGGGTAAACAACTTCATTTTGAGGATGACACTGAGATACGCTTTTTGCTTCAACCAGATAATTAAAAAGTGCAGTTGTTTAATCAGCTTTCTATTTGAGCAGAACGGATGAATTACAATCGAGTTATCGTGCCGTCACTCTCCAAGTTACAAGAGATATAGTTTTTATGACAAATTCATATTTTTTGTAGCCCGGTTTGGAGTCCATTTTAAATAATTGCTCTTGTATTCTAATTATATCTCTACATAACAAGAAACATTTTAAAAACATAAGTTTACATTATACTATAGTACTTTACATTATACTATAGTACTATAGTACTTTTAACGTTCTCATGTACTCATTAAAGATTTGGTATTTTATTAAAAAAATATATCAACTTTGAATAATTATTATTGTCGGATTCAAATGCCAAAATAAAAACAGGCAGTAATTTTATAATCAGTAAATCGTTGGAGAGGAGCGGTTATATTTTGTAAAAAAGACTTTCTTGCACGATTTTGTAAATCAATTTCTATATATTCAGATAAGAGTACTCTTAAAAATGGAACCTATACTGCTTTTTCTACGATACACAAAAGAATAGAAAATAGTAGATATTGCCAAAAATGCTTAGCAAAAATCATTCACATAGAATTTACAGCCACATTTCCAATACACTTACTGTGCATTTGTTAAAATGTGTCTTGATAAAGTATCAATGTCAAAGTAAAAATAAATCCAGTCAAGCAAACCCACGTCCATATAGACACTCTGCCGTGTAAGAATACACCTCACAGTCACATGTTTTAAATAAAACATAACCGCAGTCTAGCCAAAAAGTTACAAAAGTAATTTTTTTTTTACTTCATATAAACGCTGAACAGTTTTTCAGCGTTTATATGAAGTAAAAAAAATTACTTTTGTAACTTTTTGGCTAAACTGCGGTTGGTTATAAATATTTGTACTATGTATTTTATGAGCGATACATTGTTTTGAGAACTATTTAAAAATTTAAAACATAACCTATTATGGTTATGGTTCATTATTCATTGTTGAATCGTTAATCTATAAATACAACGTTTATATATATGACTCTAAGATTGTCAATTCAGCCATAAGTGAAACCCATGATTGACAGAATACAAATAAAATATACGTGCTTTTACTTACCAATGGTTTCGTAAAAAAACGAACCGAAACGATATTATTGATTGAGGGCTAGGTTTTCAAAATAATCATAATAAAGGAGTAATAAGAAAACGTTTTAGACTTTTTTATACCCTGTGAAAAAAGCTAGTACTCTAGGCTGACACCCACTTATACCAGTGCCTGCCACAGAAAATAAAGTTCTTGCTTTTTATTATCACACACATTTTATTTTTATTAGGATTTTTGCGGACATTTGCCATCACTGATTAGTAAAAAACAAGTTTCACGACGTTTCGGGATCTGGATCCCGAATCAATCGGGATCTAATCAAAATATAAAATCACCATCACCAACAATGAATTTCAAACAAAGAACACACATTTTGTTAAAATAACTAACTATAATTACCAATACGCATGTTAACCTTTGCCAAAGTTATTTTTTCATGTTTAAAAATCAATGTATAATTACTTATAGAGGTTTTTGGGTTATTATTTACCATAATAATAAATGCTATCCTGGCACTAATATAATTTTAAACCCTCAATCATTCACACCAAAGTTTGTAGTGTAAAACAATCACAATGGGTGTAAACAAATATTTAACCAAGTAGTGTATACTATTGCAGAATATCCCTAAAACGAAAAAAAACTAAAATTTCATTGTTAACGAGTCTATTAAGGAAACAAGAAAAAGTGATGTTTTCGGGTGGTGAAGATTTCAAGCAAAAACCTTTCTGTTTGAAGTAGATGACACTTATTTGTTTTGTAAACGAAATTAACAATTTATATTTTTTACATTATAAGGGACAGCATTATAAGTCAAATAAATTAGACCGTAGCTATTAAACACATGGCTGGTGGTTCATGGCATGGTGATGTCAGCCATTAACACATTTTAATAAAGTCAGTAGTGTCAGCGTTTACGTTATTTTAAATAATGTTAGTGAAAAAAATACTTTTGGTATATTATAAATGGTTTTATATCTACTTAAAATGTTTTAACATAAATATATACTAAAAAACGTGCAAACTTAAAAATTAAATTACCTAAATTAATTTAGTTGTTTTAAATGAGAATGTAAAAATTAGCCAACACGAGTTTATTTTACAAAAACGTCTTTCCGATAGCATTATGTGCATTACATATTAATTTAATTAAGAAAATAGCTAATCATCTATCAAAGCTTTTAGAAATTGGAAAAAATACTCATAAGCTAGATTAACTAATAAATAAACTAAATTAACAATGTATGGTAAGTAGCCTATTATCATTTTATTAACTAAATATTGGAATTTTTCTAAATTGACTGTTGGAATACAAACACAAAACTGGAGATACAATGTGCTTGGTCATATGGAGAACATGTGGCTTTGTTTATAAGCCTGATTCTTTCAGATTGCATTCCATAAAAATAATTGTTAAACGATGCTTGTTTTTAATTGATTACAAAATTTAGTTTACACAAGTAATTTTATAATGTTGCCGAATTGAAGCTGGTGAGTGGTTTTTTAACAATTCACGTTTTAAGAAAAGTATAAGCATTGAGTATGATGATAAAACAGCTGGGAATTTGTGAAATGTTGGTTGTCACTGGCAATCACAGAAGTTACTAAAAAACTGGTTTTGTTGCTCCAATAATTTAAAATACTTAACTATTAAAAACCAAAATTAGGGTATTTAAATAATAATATAATTTATAAATTAGAAAATGAGTTATCACAATATTAAAAAAGTTTCAAAATTTGTGTGTATGAATTAAATCTCAAACATATTTCAATGTTATGGTTAAACTTTTTTTATGACATTTGTAAGTTGTAAATTATGGCTCAGTAATCAATCAAGTATGTAAAACTGATTTTGTGTCACGGTTTGTTGTCAGAGATCTAAAGATCACTACTGTATAGCACCACTATCCATCCTCTTGACTATAATAGCTCTAATAAAATGCCTAATGCGTCTCTTGAAGTGCGACACTGGACTGACGTAACAGCTTTGTACGTTCTCATAGGTATTCGCGGACGTACTTCCGGCTGGTAACTGGTAACTAAACCCATCAATTGACCGTCATTTGAGACCAGCGATCACAAAATAAATAGAAGAAGACTTCACAGGATCGTGAAGTGAAGATTTTATAAATTGGCGCAAATTACTAGAGTATAGCCACTAGTAGTGATTCGTACAGTAAGTGAACCACACGTCTAGTGTTAATTTTAAAAAATTACTTTGGATATATAATGTAACTTGTTTTTCTTTAAAAAGGATTGTTTGATTTGGAACAGGGCTTATACACTTCAAATAAAATAATTAGCTAAGTATATCGTTTCACGTTTGGGTTAATTTTATAATATTGTCAGTACTTACTTAACTTTTAGTCAACTTTCAACCACCATAAATATGCAAATCGGAGATACTGTGTTTACTAACTATAAGTACTACATTTCAAAAAGCTGTGGCTTTGTTTTACTAATGATTGTTTTTTTTGGTCAGGTGACATAACAGAGTAAATATATTGTTTTATACCAGCATTTTTATAAACAATAACGAAAATGGCGTATAAATTAATTACATTTTAAAAAATGTAGGGAGGTCTTCATTAAGTAAATTGGTTAAACATTCTATCTGACATCTTCTAGTTCTTAATCTCTTATTATAGCATCTACTAATCAAAAGTTAAGTAATTTTAATGAAACAAAAAACACCGCAATGGAATAATTAAAATTAGATCTATTTATAATACTATCCGATATTTTTAAGCTCATTCGTTTTATTGTAAAAAGCTGTGATTCGTTTTATTGTACTGTTACAATTACTTGTAACCAATGGTTCTTTATTGGATTAACATTGAAAGCCATAAATGTAAGTCATAATGTATTGTTTAATACATTAGTGCCATTTAATATCTTCTCCTGATACTATATGATTACCAGTAACACATTCATTAACTGGCGAATTCTAAGTGAAAAATCATGAACTCAGGCGAATTCTAAGTGAAAAATCGATTTACGTTCAAATTTAAGTATTGTGCATTGAATAGGTATTTCATACATAACTTAATGTAAGAAAAAATTAACTCGCTTTCGTGTCAGTTCTTTTTAGAGGATGAGAGTTTCTTACTCAATCAATTTAAGAATAAGGTATAATGTCTCAGTTATAGAGCTTCAAATGTCAAAATCACCACCGTTACTAAATACTAAAATAAGAATTTTAAAATTACTTATATTTAATTGTTTTTGGAATTGATTAAGGTGAAACCCCAATTTTTTCTATTGAACTTATTAAGAAAGTCTATTTCGGATGCCCAATAATAGGCCTAACCTTCAACTTAATTTTTGTTGTTTTCTGGATAACGTTGATTAACGTTTAAAAGGTTAAATACCTGTAATCAGCCTCGTGATCCCTTAATCATCTTGATGTGGATTACGCGTTTCGGCAATCAACTGATGTTGCCATCTTCAGATCCTATACACTCGAAATTTAACGCATATCTGTGGTGTCAAATGTTTAAAAACACATGCACGAGCCCGATACACGACCGTGCGCGCACATCCTGCACCAGTTCGGGTTATTAAGTAGGCCTTCATGTTTAATTTTCGTAATTTTCGTGTTCCGAGTTTAAATGTTTATCTGTGTTTGTTTTTAAACATTTGACACAACAGACATGTGTTATATTTCAAGTGTATAGGATCTGAAGATGGCAACATCAGTTAACGCTAACCTACAAATGTTTATAGATTTATTTTGTACAGCTTCAAATTAAAATATTATTCGAGTGGAAAATATTATAGAAAGATTATAGCTCAGCAGCTTCCTCTTAGTGAACAGAAACGAGTGAAGAGTCGTTAAATAAGTAATTTTTATTTTATCAATGAATACTATCCGATGTGTGTAGATGTATCATTCTGGAATCCATACTGGTTGCGTTGATTAAACAATCTAAATATAATTTATCTGTTTGGCTAGTGACTCTCGGTGGATGTTCGGTTACAAAGGTGACAAGCGGCGCAACAGGTTGCGGAAACGGAGTGGAAGTTTCTTGTTACGGCTTTGACATTTCAGTCTGATCCGCTGTGAGTTATCTGTGAAAATATGAAATGTTAAAAACGGAGTATATTTGTTTTGATTTTAATTTTTGCTATGTCATATAAAATTCCTGCGGCAGTAAAGATTCAAAGTAACAATAATATTTTTACAGTTATTTGGAATATGATAAAAAATAATGTAGCTTACTCGGTTTCCTATTTAATTTATTTTCATTAGTTTACATATTCTTTAACTTTTATATATTTTTACCAACGATCTCAAGGAAAGTTCAGGTTAAAATATTTTTTACGTTTGATTTACATTTTCTTAGCAGTATTTTGTTTTGGGTATGATGTTACATGATATCTTTAACAATCCAAAATTACGTTAGTATTAAACTCAAGTCTAATTTCTTAGGCCTCACCAAATGATTTTAGATAGTTAACGAGGCCTTACCAAATCATTTTATATAGTCAAAAATGTTACTGTACTAGGTGTATTTTACAAGCAAGCTTTAAAATTACTAAAACAGCAGTTTCCTTATAATTTTTAGATTTAAGTAACCAGACGTTTTAGTGGGTAATTCCAAAGCTCGCAATCGTGAAGTGCCTCGGGTACCGGTAAATCAAACATAGTGCAAGAAAAACAGTCGTATGAAATTCCACTTGATTTATTGAACTTCTCAGAAAATGGTAGATACATTTTATTTACAATTTGTTTATCCCAATTTTAAGAGTTTCTGGGACTTATAGGTAACATCAATCATCGGCATGATATCAAATTACCTGTCGACCAAGACTATGGATAACAACAGTGTAGAAAGCAAGTAAAATACTAAACAGAACTTTAAGAATTGTAATGAGTTCTGAAAATATTTTATATTTTAGCATATTTTTCGTACCTCACAAAAGAGCTTCTACAAGATATGAAGATGGATTATTTTTGAAAGGACGGAAACTAGAAATAGTTTTTATGTATGCTTCTATACTAATTATTAATACTACTAAAGATACTATCAGTACCTTGTTGTTTGTATTGTAGGTAAAAATAAAAAAAATCTAACATTAAAAAAACTCTAACTTAGTGTAAATAATACAAAAGCATCGACTGCCGTCATAACAGTCGATAGCTAAGTAAACAGGAGATATGTGACAGCTTTTAGCTGATTGAACATTGGAAAATGTCCAATCGCTACTTACCTTATAACTTTTTACCGTTATACATTTTTAGAGTGAATACTCGATAAACTACTGCAATATTTTTTCGATAATCTTAAAAGCGAAAATACCTAAGATTTTGCAATAACCTAAAATATTTACGGTACTTTGTATTTCTTTCATTGTATTCATATGATACTGATTACAATAATATTTGACGCAAAAAAGGTTTAAAAGGATTAACTTAAAACCTTTTGAGGGCGTAAGAACGTTATATTTATTACAGTAAGACTATGTTTTTGAATTTAACTTATATTTACATTTTCAAGATAAACAGTTTTAAAAAGACGAATAATTGAATAAAAAATAACTTCTTAGTCATATATCATGGCCAAATACAACGATATAATCAATCAATTTGAGTTTTTTAAGCTTTATTTATAGCTGTGCTTTTTATTTGAACGAATGCTTTGAATCTCGGGTCTCAATTTTATTAGTATTAAATACCTTACATTCTACTTGAATCGGTCTATATAGCGTAGCTATATCCAAAAACATTTACCGAACAAATGTACCATTCTTTTCAACAAATTCGCTACAAATTACGAGAAGAATATGAGTTAACATAACAACTGATAAGGTTTCCTACATCTCAAGGTAAATTACAATTTATGACGAAAACCATGGAAGACAAAGTTGTGTATTTCCTGGAACAGTTTGCCAGCAGTTAGCACACCGCTCACGGCTAGACTCTGTTTGTTGTGTTGCGCCAGTCTCTGCCGTGATGAGGTTATCTTGCCACGTTCTGAGCTGGTGTAACACGTTTTACAACACTCGGTGCAAGTTAAACTCTTGTAACCCAATTCCTCTCTAATAACGTGAAAATGAATAGTTTTTATTTTACTAAGGGTTTTTACTGATTTTTTATTGGTTTAAGTTCATTTATTTCAAAAAGTGTGTGCAATTTGTTTTAGTTATTTATTATATTGATTAGGTTTTAAACATCCTTATTAAGACACAAGACATTTTTACAGCATTATGATGAAACAAAAAAAAACTATTGCACTAATCCTTAAATAGTCATTACAATTTCTGTCAAAATAAAATTGCTATCAATTTTAAAACCGATTTACTTTTTAGTATTGGTTGTATTTGAAACAGGAAAAGTGCCCAATATTTGTCATAGTTCTTGATTTTAAACGCAAAGGATATCAACTTCATTGTTCCTTTAAAATGTCATGCAAATTAAAGAGTAATGAGGACTTCCTTGTACTTTGTTTAGATGTATAGATATCGTGCAGTACTGACAATGAATACACAAACGTTTGTGTATTCATTGGTACTGAATTCCTTTCCTTATTTCTTTGCCTGTTAAGTTCATCTTCTTTTCCCTACTGTATGTTTGTCAAACACCACTGACGCATCATCGTACAGCCCATGCTACTTGTTATAAAACCTACAAACTTTCCATGGACGTTCCTTTCAGGGCGTAAGTATCCGCTAAGATTGTATTTTTAGGAATTTCCTAAAGTTAAACCCTATGGTACTTCAAAGTTTCAATGTTAATCTGTAGGGAAGCTGATTATAATGTCATGGAAACCTAATGAAACATTAATAATGAAATGATATACTAATTCATGAATCCAAAAAAGTTTTTCTTTTTTCCACAGGTGAATATGGGCTTATATAGTAGCTTTGTATAAAAATTAATAATTATACAGATTCTTCAGGTTAATGTATAATTTTAATAGATTATCGTATTGTGTTTCGATTTAATATAACTTTGTTTCATTATTTTCTATTTTTAAACACTTCATAATTGTCTTAATTATTTTATCCAAATTATATTGTTGCATACCACATGAAAATAAGATATTTTTACATACGGTTTGTGTTAGAGTAGTAGGGGTGTGTATGTTTTCAAACGGAGGGCACAGCATACTTGCTCACAACTTCATATTTATGAAGGAACTCTGTCAGAGTCATGCGAGGTTGTCTCTTTTCTCAGATTTTTCAAAGACCCGTCTCCTTGATTTTGTTTGATCTGATTTTGTTTGCTATGTTGTCTGATAGCACCTGTGATCCGAAAATGCTTTCCCTTACCATACTTAAGTAACGCCTTTATCGTAAAAATATTGCCAGATCTACAATGACATCCCTCAAAATTGTGACCGTAAATAATGAAATATTTTTACCGTTATTGAGTTATGACTCCGAATAGACATCCCTCGCGTATAATTATTCAGCTTATAACTACTAGTACAAAACGGACTGAGGAATAATGGAGGCATAGTTGGTGCCAAATCTTAAGGCCCACGCCGTCCAAAAGCTCAATGCTAAAATTAAAATTAGTCTTCCGAACGGACTGGGCCTTGAGATTTGGCACCAGTTATAATTTATTCAAAGCATGAGCTAAATCTTAACATCAACGAACAATAGTAATTTACTAACCAGCAAGCATTTAAAGCTTTTTCAAAGATAATGTTTGACCAATAAACATTGCTACTTCATTTAAATTAACCAAAGCAAAAGTATTAGAGTTAGATAAACGTAGACGATGAGCGTGTAGAAGTAAGCAATAGAAGTGTGCAAGTATATAGAAGATGAAAGGCCCCATTCAGAATCACTCAGCCCTTGCTAGGAGAAATGCTCTCAAATGTCTGAGCTGAAAGATACGCATATTTATACAAAAATAATTTAAATTATGTACCATTTCTCTATTCATTCTACTAATATTGTCTAATTTGATTTTATTAAATTTTCCATGCATAAATATAGTAATAAAGAATGCTATGATTTATAATTTTAATATCCCAACCAAGTGATCGCAATTTATCTTTTACCCGTGTGTGAAAGTTATGCCAAAAATGTATAGTCTACTTTTAGTTAATGGTTCCATATGTTTTTTTTAGTGTGAGCAGTTTAATCATCGACGTTAAAATTAAGAAAGATTATATACAAATATATTTTAGGCAGAATTCAATCGCATTATAACCTATTATTTAGTCAGATGTACGTTTATATCTTAACTTACTTTGATATTTTCAAGCATCAAGAATGAAGAATCTTCATCACATTGATCTATCTATTACATAACAACAGAAATAGGCGAAGTCAACAATCTTATAGCTACACGCAATATTGCAATCTCAATACAACAATCACAGGTACAGGACAATCATTGCTAGCCTACAGATACATTTCAGCAAACATTGAAGCCTTACGACGTCGTACAAATATACATTTAAAAACATAAACTCAATTCATATAATTTTATAGGACTTGTCTGTCTTATTGTTAATTCTCAAAGTATGAATATTAATATGGACACAGTCTATTTATACATTATTGAGAATATAATCCTAAAAAATAAAATTAACCCTGTCACAATTAAAATAATTAAAAGTTAAAAATAGAAATGTTAAGCGAATTTGGTAAATCATTTTATTTTACAGCCATATCTGACATCAAGTTTTAGACGACAGAAGTTATGATGACATCCGCTATAAATTCCACCTTATTACGAATTGCAGAGGATTCAGGTTATACAAGAATTCGAAAGCTATAATTAGTATTATAATATAGTTCAACATAATCATTTCATTTGAAGATTATTGGGCAACACCCACCTTAATTTAATGATGTGCTGATCCTCGTCAAGTTGTAAAAACAATGGTCACACACGCACACAAATACCGGATCGCACACAACTGTCCCGACGTTTCGCGTGAAAACATGTAAGTCGCGGTAAGACGGTCGGAGCGACTCCTCGCAAAAAATCGTAGGCGAGATTTTTTAATTCCCCCGAAGAGGCGTGATGTTTTTATGTTTTCACGCGAAACGTCGGGACAGTTGTGTGCGATCCGGTATTTGTGTGCGTGTGTGACCATTGTTTTTACAACTTGACGAGGATCAGCACATCATTAAATTAAGGTGGGTGTTGCCCAATAATCTTCAAGTAATATATTCGCCCCACCCAAAAATTGTCTTGTCATTTCGATCAAGAATAATCATTTCAGTACTCGATTCGCTCAAGAATGCATTAAGTAAAAACAAACTTAATTCATTGAGCCTTAATTAATTAAGCACTTAACTAGCGCTTAACTAACACTAATTACACGCACGCGCTTAAATAGCACTTAATTTAGTGATTAATTAACTTAATTAATTAGGGGGCTTTTAATTTGCATGTAACATTTTATTATTTGGTATCTGACCTATTAAATGCACTTGTATATTTTGAACTGATATCACAGTATAGGGTTTAATAAAATACATATTTAAATTCTTTGTTAATCAGGAAAGCTACGTATATCAAACTAACTAAGAAAATGTTGAATGTTTAATTTCATTCAATATATAATATTATTAATTTTAAAATACTTTAATAGTTAATAGTAATATTTATTGAATATTAATCATTATTTTTTTATTAATAGAATATAAAACTAAGACACTAGAAAAATAATTGTCTTGTTTTGAATGATTCCATGACTAACACTCATGAATTCTTATCAAAAGGACGTTTACAGGTGACTAAATAAAAAAATTGATAGGCCCCATAATGTTTCAATCTTAAACACATAAATAAAATTCTTAGAATATGGTCTATTCCCAAGATGAATTCCCACGAAAGAGGATAAATTACAATAACTATAATTCATTTTGTTAAGTGGAATAATACTGCATGTGGGAATAATCAATATGGCTAAAAATATACACTAATAAGACTATATTTTATTATTAAAATGACATTTTATTTTAATATTAATAACATCATAAAGCAATATTTAATACTAACGACCCAATCAAGTTTCATTTGGAAAATACCTAAGGTTTAAGTGCATAAAATTAATTACACTTTGTTCAGCAGTGTGCAATGTTTCTTTTAGTGGTGGGTAAATTAATAATTTTTTAGCGAATTTCCTCTGTAGGGCAGATGCTATTACATTAGGTCTCACGGTAAGACCTAAGCCCAAGACCATGATAACATTTCCCCCCAGAAGCAAAAAACACCATTCGTTTCAATTTTTGGTACATACATGTAAAGTGGTAATTGGACGATTCGTAAGCCAGCCCGATCGGACCACCGAAGGTAGGTTAAAGGGGGATAAACCCCCCAAAAATGGGGTTTTTGGGGGTTTCACATACATAAATTAAAATGATCCAATTTTGGATTTCACCATTGAATTCAGTTTGAAAAAACAAACAGTACCTGGGTATAGTATGCTGAATCATCACACTATGCCCATTGGTTACAGAGATACTGAAAGTGGTAAACACAGTACGAAGTCCCAGTGTGAACCTAATGGGAAGTAAGTCAAATTCTATTTATCATATTTCTCACATATCGTAATAAAACTCACATATCGCATATTTCTCACATATCGTAATAAAACTTGGTTTGTCGCTTCATATAGATGAGATCTAATGTATACTAGTCTAAATTCCCCAATACTTCCATTTTTGTGGCAGCAAACCTGCATACTCATTCCCCGTTTTATCCTTATAGTAAATAAAAAACACTCTACATGTTCCTTATTTCTTAACATATCTTGATAAATCTTGGCATATGGCTTCTTCTAGTTAAGATCTACTAGATATTGAATTAAAACCACCCAGCTTTAGCATACCTGTTGCAGCATACCTGCATATTCATTCCTCATGCTACTCTTATGGAGATAATAAAAACATGCAACATCTCACTATGTTGGACTGAAATGTGTTTTTTTTTCAATTGAAATTCGCTGAGGTCTGCTGCAACAACGGTATTTGTTCAAGTATATGGTCAATGACTGCGCCTTTGGATTAGGCTGAGTTAAGGCGAAGATATTTTTTTCAACCGTGTAAAACTCTACTGTGTAAGCGTTTTTGCTTTTTTAAATGTATTAAATGTGGTAAAATTGAATGGAAATAATACTTTTAATGACGGTTTTTTATTTACGAATGTTCATTCTGACTTTGGGTTTATAGAATTAACGGAATCGATAAGGTCTTATACATTTAAAATAAAATGTAAGCTATAATGATATAATTTAATATCCAAAACCCTAAGTTTTTCATTCCAACCAAAATAAATGTATTCGTACAAATATATTCTGTAATATTAAATTACGTAAATATTGATTCGTATTAGAAATTTTGAAGACCAAAAAATAAAAAAAATCTTTAAACGTTTACTGTTATTAAACGTTTTTGTTTCAAACTTCTATAAACTCAATGGAGTCAATAAGGTTACCAACAATTATGAAATGTATTCAAAGTAAATTTTCCACACAACTCTAACAAGGGGGATGCTGCTCATTAAACCAACATGACTCCGCAGTATAATTGGCAGTCGGACAATCAACTCGCTCACTGTCACTTGTGTGTTCATTGCCTAAATCAGCCACGCTCACGACGCTGGTTCGTATTGTTAATTATTTATTTGAACATATATAATGTGTGGTTGGTAAGCCTTTTTTATGTAAATCTAGGATAAGACTTAAATATAGAAAGTCTTATTGTATAGATGCAAAATGTTCTGTATTCTTCCCGCACGTTTTAGGTTAATGGAAAACAAATTAAAATCGAAAGCATTTTAAAATAATCTATATCTACCATATTTTCTGTATATGAAGGCTTACAAGTTGTGTAATTGAGCAAATCTTGAAATGAAGTCATTTGTAAATATAGTATTCATGATTGGTAATAGAATATGTCAAAAGTTCTTTAACAATATTTCTTATTATCAGTCGTAAGAAATTCCATTATTGAATTAGATTGCGAAATATAGGACACATATTTCATTAGTTCTGTCAAGTAGCAACAATATATTGGAATCATAGATGTTACCAAACTGTTTTTACTGAAGTACCTTTTTTCCTGATTGATTAATAAATGTACATTTTAAGTTATGGTTTACAGAAAACAATTGAAGATTTATGAGCAAATAATAATTTAACTTCATATTTAACTTATCTGCTTGAGTTTTTTTCATTAAATTTTATCTTATGAACGTTTTAATAAATTACGAGTTAAACTAAAAATACTGGGAGTTTCTGTTAAGCTTGAAAGTTTTCTGCGACTGGGGTCTTTTATAATTGTTTCGTTTTTCTGCAAAGAGTTGTCATTACTTAACACTAATTAAGTGTGTAGCTTTTCAATGTTGATTTCAACCTTATAATGTTATATTCAATAGCATCTACCGCTATAGGCATTTTCACCAGTGTCACCTCAATGTGAATTCAAGTATGTTCTGTCAAATATCAGTAGTTCAATTATGCAGTTTCAACTGGTGTTTTGAATGCAGTTCGTCCCAAAATGAGCGTCAAGAATTCAATAATTGCGATCAAATCATCAACAACATATTTATTTATCGTCACATTTGTCACGTTTAAATATTTTATATCGATACCGGTTTTATATCGATCTTTGACTTCATTGTGATCTTTGGCTGATTGTAACTAATCGCAAATGCACTTTTTTACAATTTGTATTATTAGTTAGCATTTTAACAAAGAATAACAAAAAAAGAAAATAAAGTCTGGTTTGCAAAATTTATCCTGTCAATATTTAAAACTAACTTGTCTTAAGGATTTAAGTATTTATTTAATCATGAAAATGCAATTTCAAAACTATCATAGTGACAGCCCCTTACATATTTTACGTAAGGCTGCTGAGGTCATGATCTACACCGACGGAAATTGACATTAGGATTGCTCTTGTAAACGATAGTTTGAAATATGCGGTTCTATAAAACATAATATTCAGAGCAAAACTTTTTATTTCAAACTGTGACATAAGAGATATCTTTAAAACTAATTAATTTGTTATGTGGTGAGAAACTGAACTTATTATTTTTAATATTATTGCAAGGAACTCCCAAAAGAAGGACCTAAAAGAATTTCAATAGATTTTACGATTGAATTTAGTTTTAATATTTCAAATTCATGTGACCAAGTTTTGTTGTACCTGTTGTATTGCTCAAATCAAAGCAATTTATTGAAACTTACCAGTTGTATGTTTTAATGTACCAGCCCTTGTTTCATAAACAAACCATTACCTTAACGCAGTAGTTTATGATTTCAAAGAATAACCAAAATATGTTTATACATTATAATAAAAATTTCAAGTCATATGGAGTCATGATAATTTATTTTTACATGTTTTATATACTTATTCTTTTTATATAAATGTATCAATAAAATGAAATAAAGTCAGCCTGTTACCCATAATGAATTGGGAAATAATATATATTACATTTATTATATGCCTTCTAGCAGAAGTTCAATTCTCTGTTTAATACATGTTGTTTCTATTTTTTTATTCATAAATATTAAATTCACAAACATATATACTAACATTAAGTTACCGTTGGGTTTAATGTTGTAGGCTATTCCTTTTGACAATATAATTGCCGGTATTTAAATTCTGCATTTTTCATTACGACTATTTTAAATGAAAACTACTTTAAAAATGTGTACAAACTCGGACAAATAAATTTAAGTGCTTTTGAAAACGCGGTCAATCCAACACCCATTTATATGTGTACCGGATTCACGTTTTCACAATAAAATAAAACGCCACCTACAACTAGGAAATCTTTCACGTCCCTGCAAGATACATATTAATTCTGTGTAATAACATTCAGACACGGTTTCAACTGGGAAAAACGCACCATATATTCTCAAATATTTACTTCTTTTGCTAACCTATATACATATCTTATATATTTAACTGGGTTCAAAATATAAAATAGCCGGTGGGGAAATTGGCTTTTAAGTAGAAGTATTTCTTACTCAACGCGAGGATGACTAAATGATTAGACTATTTTCATTTTTTCTTATGCAATGCTTTCAGAGCCCAAAAAGATTTCTTTCACGAGGAAATTTTTCAATCACGGAAAAAACCGGTTTCAATTAACCTTTACAGAGATTAAGGTAAAGTTGAATTCCCTTACAGATTAAACCTTTATCTCGAACGCTATTAAAGCTGAACTAGTGAATTTTCAACGTAGGAACTTATTTTTTTCAGTAATAAGCTTTTTCCTAGAAAATATTAGGCTGTAAACTATTTCTTAAAGCTTTTAAACTGTATTACATTGTGTCTATTTTCAGAGGCCAAACAGAATTTCTAGAAGGAGAGAATGTTTTTCGTCCAAAAATGCTGTTTATTTAACCTTTACGAAGATAAAATTAAAGTTTTCCACCCTTACAGATAGAACCTTTCTCGTAATCGCCTCAGGAGCTGGACTGGTGCATTATCAATATACAAAACTTGTTGTTTCAGTAATAAGCTTCTTCCTTGAAGGAATTAGACTGTTCACTATTTGTTAAAACGTTCAAACTGTATAGTACTGTGTAGAGTTTACTACAATGAGAAAACTCACCCTTACACCCATACACCCATACACCCTCTCCCTTACAGATTGAACCTTTCTCGTAAACGCCTCACAAGCTGGACTAGTGAATTATCAATGGAGAAAACTTGTTTCAGTAATAAGCTTCTTCCTTGAAGGAATTAGACTGTTAACCTAAAACTTTGAAAAGTAGTGTATTGTGTGGAGTTTACTACAATGACAAAACTCACGATTCGAAATAAGGAGAAATGCAGATACAACTATTGTTACACTAATCACACCACAAGTTTTTTCTTGTTTTAAACCATAAAACTTTGCCATGCATATTTTATTTGAAATAGTTTTTATATTTTTATTATTTTTGACTCTAACAAACGATAAAATGTTATATTGAGTATGAAAATTAATACATTTCGTAATTTAGTTAAGATATCATTTACAACTTCCTCACACTTTCCACTCATTGCACCGCTGCAGTGAGCTCGGCTTTACTGTGCAGTTTCTCCAACTCTGGGGTGGGTTTTACTGTATTGTCGAAACGTGACTCAACGTTGTGTGGCGCTTGAGCAAATCATTAACCCGCTCCGAGATATGCATGTGATAATGTATGCAAGGGGATATGAGTAGTCCTGCTGGCACTTGGGCACAAAATGACCTTGAGCTTGATCACGTGATTGACCACGTGATCGGTGACGTCATCCACGTGACCGACCACGTGATCGGTGACGTCATCAAGATGGCGGCGCCCACGTGTGTTTTGGCGGGAATTTGACGTCATCAAGACCTTGAGCTTGACCTTTCACGTGATTGACCACGTGATCGGTGACGTCATCAAGATGGCGGCGCCCACGTGTGTTTTTGGCGGGTATTTGACGTCATCAAGATGGCGGCGCCCACGAGAGCACGTGTTCTAACCTAACTTTTTCCGACCACGTGTGTTTTGGCGCGCTTTTTGAATTTTACCGCCTTTTCTCCGGGCTGTAGACGTCATCAAGATGGCGGCGTCCATGTGGGAATGTGTAGTTTGATTGTTCGCTACCAGATGGTGTTATAAAAATGTTACCGCTGTTGCCGGGATTCGAACCCCGGTCTCCGAGTTGGTGTGCTTTCGCACTGACCACACGACCAAGACGCTGTTGTCCGGTCTTAGTTATTATTGTGTATAAGTGTCTTTGATTGGCATATTTATCTCTGGAGGGTCAAAAAGGTCAATCTGGTTATTTCTCTTGCCAGCACCCATGTGACCACGTGTTCTAACCTAACTCTTTTCGACCACGTGTGTTTTGGTACGCTTTTGGCGTCATGGCAGCGCCCCGTGTGACCATGTGTTCAGAACTTTCGCGCGTTTTTCGATCCAAAATGGCTGCGCCCATCGGACCACATGTCCCAACCACACTTTTGGCACATTTTTTGTCACTTGATTAATATATTATAAGTTATACATATGAATTCATCGTTATATGTTTTGTATGTAATGTAAATTATGTCACGCTGACCCCCCAGTACTTTTATAATACCTCCCGTACTCATGGTGCATGTAATACTATATAAAGTGTGTTAGATTTCTTAAAAACTTTTAAAAATACCTAAAAATGTTGATATCTTGAAAACGGTAAGTCCTACGCCATTTTTGAGGCCAAAAATCACCTACTACGTAGTGTAGGTGCCCCCCAGGCGGTACTGACACATATGACAGGTTTTAACTAGGATGTTGCGGGTTGCATCTTGAAAAATGAAGGGGCAACCAGTGTGTAAAAATTCAAAAAAATCATATCTCCCGAACGGTATGAGCTATCGAAGTGAAATTTGGTATATGGACACACATAAGCAAAGGCAAAAAAATAAAGGTACCTGACATGTGTTCTGTTGGTTGTATTTAACAACCAACCAGTAATAGTGATATTTGATAGGGAAAATAGCCCCTGGTTCAAAGGGAAAGATGTAGCTGAAATTCTCGGTTATGCTAGACTTAGAAAAGCAATAAATGACTACGTCAAATCAAAGTACTGTAAGACAACACCGGAAATAGGGAGCACCGATTCGGTGCTCCCTTTGAATACCCAACCTCATACAGTATTTATTAATGAACCCGGTTTATATCAGTTATTTTTTTCATTCAAACTTCAAATTGCTGAAAGATTTCAAGACTGGGTATTTGAAGAGGTTTTACCTTCTATTAGAAAACGTGGAGAATATAAACTAAGACAGGAAAATGCTGAACTGTTACAATCTCTTTCAAAGTCTCTTCAAACTAACTATCAACTTAATCAAATGCACTCTGAGATGAAAGCTGCTAATGATATAATTTGTAAAGAAAACCAAACTCTAAATAAAACTCTAAAAGAACAGACACCAAATGTGGCCGTGTTCCCTGCTGATGATAATCTAGCTCATGTTTTTTGTGTTTTGATTAGAGACACCCTTCCAAAAACTCATGGAATGTGTGAGTACAAGTGCATCCGCACAGCAAAGAGAAGTTTCCAAACAGCTCTAAAAAAGGCAAAAATGAGGGCTTTGTGCCTTGTTTTATCAGATCCCCTGTCCCTAACGGTATTAACATTTTAAATAAAGCAAAGGAATTCATGGACAACAGTGGTATGTACTATGAGACTGCCTTTAATAATGTATTAACTCCATACAACTTTGTAAATGTAATTGAACTTATCATGAAACATAATCAAAGTAACCCACTGTGTGAGTGGGAATCAAGGGTTTAGTAGATTGAGGCGCCCCAACCTGAGGAGGGTTTGGGCTACTCCTTTGAAAAACCTGGTGTGAGTGTGAAACAAGGGCTTAGTAGACCGTGGTACCTAGAACTTAGAAAATTCTAGGTTACACTTTCAAACAGCCCAGAGTGAATGAAGGTCCCTGGCGCGGTGTAAAAGCCCGTAAACCTGAATGAAGGTCCCTGGCGCTGTGTAGAAACCCGTAAACCTGAATGGTAGGGCAAAGTTGATAGTCTGGCTCCTGGGTCATTCAATCAAACTGCCCGGTGGGGTAAATTAATTATAGTGTAAACACATGGAGGAGGCAACTAGCTTATTTTTGGAAGGCCTTCACAGGTCATAGCGGTGGCGGGGCTATGACTATTTAATAAAAAAACTCTTTCTTTGGTTTGCTCAAAGGGAGAGAACATTAGTTCATACTGAGTGAAAACCAGCTTTTCTGGACTGGCTCATGTATGGAATAATGTTTAACCTGGGTATGTAAACACGAGTGGTCTCAAACTACACTCAAGCAAACAAAATAACTACAACTTACTTAGCTGGAGTAACCTGGATTTATGATGGCGTAGACTGGGTTTCTAGGAGGTAATGGTGGTGGGTGAGTAATAATCTCTGCGTACTCTGGTTCCTTCCTATACATGACACAGAGAGACGGAGGGTGTTGATCCCTCAGGCAAGTAAATGTAAAGCCGAAACAGTTCACTATGCACCAAATTCGTTTAGTACTGATTAAGCGCTGCTACAGTTATCAACAGGGAATATGGTGTTCTGTTTGATAGACTCTCTGGCGGACAAGCTCTTTGTTCTAGCTGTATTTGTCGCAAGTATGATGTTTATTTATTTGATGCGTGTTACAGATGTAAGTGTATTGAATAACTCTATAAAACTAATGTTAGAGAAATAAATTGTAACATTATTAAAATGGACGCAAAGAAAGCTATAGCTGAAGAGCTGCATAGACCAGCTAGGAGAAATTATCCTAGGCGTAAAGTTACTTTAAAATCACTCAGTGATCTATATCAAGCTGACCTCGTTGAAATGCAGCCTTATGCCAAAATAAATAAAGGGTACAGGTATATCCTAAATATGATTAATTGTCTATCTAAATTTGCATTTGCTATTACCCTCAAGGACAAGTCTGGACTCGAAGTCTGGTGGTCCTAAGACCTACGCCTATCTTGTGTGGTCAACGAACAGAAATGCTCTAGTTGAGGTGTGCAAAATTAAAGGATTGACTCTAAATTTGAGCACGTCTCAACATTTGAATTTCGCCAAACTCAAAGAAATGGTTCTAAGTGAGGCGAAATTGACTGTTGAGACGACTGAACGCAGGATAAGACGCACTAAAGACAAGGAGGTCATCACGATCAAAGAAAAAAAACTGTTCAAAATGACAGGACCAAAAAGGAGACATGAAGGTGACTACGATACCCTGCCTTACGGCTACCGCAAACGTCCCAGACTGTCCTAACTCTCCTGTGCTACCCCTGCCCATTCCAATAATGCATACATACAACAACAACAACATTATCATCATCATCATCATCATTATCATCATCATCATCATCGTCGTCATCATCATTACTGCCGTACATAGTCAATTTTTTTATTTTTGTGTAATCAAAAACATTTTGGCGGTTTTTAGAGAGCGCTTATCAACTTTTAAAATTCAGCACCACTCAATGGTATATACCCCTTAGAGTCATGTCCAAAGTAGAGTCAATGATTAAAATATCTGTCACGAATTTTATAAGAGGATTCCTACCACCACCACCAAGGATCACCGGTATGGTGGCTCAGTAGATTGAGTGACCCAGCTTCAAACCTGTGTGACTCCTTTGAAAAGCCGTGTGATGATGGATATATGTGGGTCTAGTAAACTGAGTGACTCAGCTTCAAACCTGTGTGAATCCTTAGAACGACCATGTATCACAAGAACCTGATAGATTGAGTGACTCAGCCTTACACCTGTGTGACTCCTTTGAACGGTCAAGTGATGACGGAAGAGGGTACAGTTAAAAACCCTGCGTGGGCTTAGTAAATTGAGTGATTGAGCATTACACCTGTATCGCTCCTTAGAACAGCCGTTGAGACCAAGGGTTTAGTACATTGAGTGGCTCAGTTTTACACCTGAGATCCTCCCTGGAATAACCCGTTTCAATGTGAAAAAGGTGATTCGAGTTGGTGGCGGTAGTGTCTCTCTCTCTCTCTCTCTCTCTCTCTCTCTCTCTCTCTCACGGAATTCCTGACCCAATAGACGGTCAGAAGGGAGGTGAGGTAGCTCACCACAGCATACAGCGTAGGCAGGGGCTGTATGGGTATTATGTAGCTGTTAACGTCTACAGAATACCAGGGGGCGGAGACGGCGACTAGTTTGTTTTTGGAGGCCATCACGCATCTGCGGCGGTGGAGGGACCGTAGAATCCCGGGGTTTAAAATAAAAAAAAGTCTTTAAATCCCTTCATTATAAAGATGGATACGAGAAAAGCTATAGCTGAAGAGCTGCATAAGCAGGCTCGGAAGAACTATCCCAGACGTAGGGTTACCCTTAAAGGGGTTCATGACCTTTACCAAGGGGATCTGGTCGAGGTCCAGCCTTATGCGAAACTAAACAAAGGATACAGATACATAATGACTATGATTAACTGTTTTACAAAATTTGCCTTTGCGGTTCCGTTAAAGGACAAAACCGGGTCGGAGGTAGCTAAGGCGTTAGAACCTATACTCGCCAAACACAAAATGAAAAATTTGCAGACCGACGACGGTAAGGAATGGTTCAATAAACATGTGAGCAAATTAATAAGGAAGTATAAGATAAATCATTACTCCACATATTCGGATCTCAAAGCTAGTATCGTGGAAAGATTTAATAGAACATTAAAGACACGTATGTGGAAAATGTTCACTGCACAGGGCACACACGAATGGTTGAGCATTTTACCGGATATCATAAAGTCCTACAATAATACCAAACACAGGACTATTGGAATGAAACCTAAGGACGTTAAACCGAAACATGTTAAAGACATTTTGGCAAGACTAGATAAGGTAAAAACAGTCGCTTACAAACCTAGATATAAGGTAGGCGATAGTGTGAGGATAAGTAGACATAAAAAGGTGTTCACCAAGGGGTATCTGCCGAATTGGACGAACGAGGTGTTTAAAATTCACGCTGTCAAACCGACTAAACCTGTCACATATATATTACAAGATTACAAAGGAGAAATACTCAAAGGGGGATTCTATGAACATGAACTTAGTCTGTCTAAAACCGGTGATGTTTATCTGATCGAAAAGGTCCTGAAACGTGATAGAGACAGAGTTCTCGTTCGATGGTTAGGTTTTGATAAATCCCACGACACTTGGGTCCACAAGGACTCTATAAAATAAATATGCATTCTTCAAAACCAATCATTGTAATACAAGATGCATATAATCAAACACTCGTTTAGTTTGCCCATAGAGAACTTTGATTCCTTTGTCGGCGCCGGTATGACGACGCGGAAAAGACACGGTCCTCTCCTTCCAAACACCATTCGTTGTATCATATGCGGACCGTCAAACTGTGGAAAAACCAATGTTCTTTTCAATTTACTTTTCGATGCGAACGGGTTAAGGTTTAAAAACGTTTACGTATTTTCCAAATCTCTGTATCAACCGAAATATAGGTTTCTAGCTAAAACAATGCCCAAGGAGATTGGATATTTCGCGTTTGATGACAACTCACAGGTTCCACCACCTAGTGAGGCTAAATCTGATTCAATCATGATATTTGACGATATCGCTTGTGAGAGACATGACAATATACGGAGTTATTTCACGATGGGTCGTCACAAGGATATAGATACGTTTTACTTGGGTCAGACCTACAGCCGTATCCCAAAACAATTGGTCAGGGATAACTGTAACTTTTTGATAGTATTCAAACAGGATGATATGAACTTAGGCCATATATATTATGACCATGTCAATACAGATATGACGTTTGATAAATTTAAACAGTTATGTGGTATGTCGTGGAAAGACAGTCATGGTTTTGTTGTCATAGACAAAGATAGTGATATTGATAAAGGTAGGTACCGCGCAGGTCTAGACAGTTTCATTCAAGACTTATAAAGATGCGTATCTACACGTACAACGACCTATGAGGGTTTTAAAGCGAGACTGTATAACGTAAAGTCAAATTTGTGCACGTTTTGATCCCCAAGTATAAGTACGATATTTGCGCAAGTACGTGATCCCCTGGTTTGACAAACGGGAAAAACAATATTACCACGGGTTAAATTTCACTGCTGGAGTTTCATTGCTGGATATTATCAAGTATTTGCGAACACACAAAGAACGTGCCATGTTTTTCAGGCAGGTAGAACTTCCATAAATTAATTTACGATCAAACATAGGGGCAGTAGAAATCATGAAGTCAAACAAGAAACATCTCACATTACGCATAGCCAAACTGAAAGAGGCTATTAGGCGTAAATATAACACTTTTAAGACCGGTGTTGCTGATACTGAACGGTTTTTTGAAACTAAATACAAACCGATAGTTAAAGAGCTTAAAAAGTCCAGTTTTTCTCCGAAGGAAGAGTCTTTAATGGTGCCGAAAAAAGAAGAAGTAAAATATGATTATGATGATGTTGAAGATAATGATGGTGGTGATAATATGAGTGGAACTGATGTTGAGAGTGATAAAGAGGAAAAGTTTATCGATGCGCCAGAAAATAATGATCCATTACCATCACCATCAACGTCGCCATTACCATCACCGTCACCATCACCCGAGCCTCATAGAATGTCAAGCAATACGTTTATTAGAACCAACTTTGAACATCCTTTAACTAGGCAATATATGGATCTTTTCATGAAAGACCGTGGAGGGAAATTTACGAAAATCGATCACAAGTACGGTCCGAGGTATGAGGACGGAAATACTTTAATGGTTGGTAATAAAATACTAGATTTTGATAGGAACGGTGATATACTGATCGGTGATAAACGATATGACGGGACCGAAGGACTTTACGAATTACTGTTTATGAGAACACCTGACGAAAACCTGTTCAATGAGGATGATTTAGACTCTTACAAATCTCTTTTAATCGAGTCGAGCGCGCACAAAAAGGGGTATACGTCTGACGGTCCGGTGAATAGAAATACATCCTATAAGTACAGAGGTGTTATTATAAAAATATTCCCTGTCCCTAATAAAATAGGATCAGGAATGCACTGGAAATCAACAAAATCCCGCGACATTGTCCACTGGGATGATCCTAACGAGCTTGTGGACCGTTTGCGTTTATTAGTCATGTCCGCCGAGACAGGGAATAATTCTCATACGAATGAGATACTTAACATCGTCGAAGAGTTGAAAGAAGGCGGATTTATAAAAGGTGTAGGAAACAAACGTTTTCAGACATTGTTAAAATGAACGTAGACAAGTTCGGTCGTTATAGTTACACTGGCATGACCATAGATAAATTTGGTCGCCACACGTCAAAAGAAAGGATACGGGGACCTAAAGGTGAGGGGTTTAAATTGACAACTGACGGCAGTTATGATATTGGAAATAAAAGATTAGTTAATGTTTCAGACCCCTTGTCCGAAGCGGACGGTGTTAATTTAAAAACTCTACAGACACATACAGGTTCTTGTTTAAAACTAAACGATAACAATGAGTTTTATGATGCACAAAATAGACGGATCGCTAATACTGGCGATCCAATTAGTGCGGGTGAGGTCGTAACTAAAGGGTACATTGATTCCCGTATCCCTAAAAGACTAGATCCCACTTTAAGTTATTCTTTTCACCAATACAGATTACAAGATCTAGCCGCGCCCGTAACCTACGGAGACGCTGTAAATCTAAAGTATTTAACAGATAATGCATTAACCAGAACCGATGGTACGACTGGGTGGGATTTTAATCATCTTCGATTGACAAATGTGGGTAAACCTCGTGATGATGGAGATGCCGTAAACAAGAAATACATGCACAATAATACGGTGATTAAATCTAGCAACAAGGGTTTTAACTTTTTGAAAAGTCGGTTATTGATGGTAGGATCGCCTATGGACGATTTGGATGCTACTAATGTTGCATATGTCAAAGAGAATTCGTTGCATAAAACGAAGGACGGTAACTATGATGCAAAGTCCCGTAGAGTGATGAACCTCGCTAATCCGAAAGAAATGGACGACGCTGTAAGCAAAAAATATCTCAAGACAATCATAAGTGATCTAGCGTACTTTTTATACAAGTCCACTCATAAAAAAGGTAGGAGTCAGCCTATACCTCCTGAGCAGTGGAAAAATAAAGTGTTAGAGTCAAGTTGGGAGGATCTATTTAACGATGATCACGCTTGATGAATGAATCATTTATAAAATGGTTAGGCGCAAAGCAACATCAAACAGTCGAAAGAGAACTCTTGTGAAAGGAGGAGGTATTTTCGGTTCAGCGGTTAATAAAGCTATTGTTTTACTACCTGTAGAACTTCATATACCTGGTTATAATTTTTGTGGACCCGGAACTAAGCTCAAAAAGCGATTAGCGAGAGGTGATAAAGGTGTAAATCCTTTGGACGAAGCGTGTAAAATTCACGATATAGCGTATTCGAAATTCAAAGACTCGGGACGAAGACAACAAGCTGATAGAGAGCTTGCAGAAAGGGCTTGGCAACGATTCAAGGCAGGAGACGCATCTTTAGGAGAACGAGCCGCGGCTTGGACAGTTACGACAGCTATGAAGGCGAAAACCAAATTTGGAGGTGGCCGGAGGCGGCGGCGGAGGAGCTGTGTTAAACGTAAAACCCCCGCCAAAGGTAGAGGATTGTATTTGAGACCTTATCCGAAAAGGGGAGGTGGAAAAAAGAAAAAGAGAGTAACTAAAAAAAACGTCTATCCCGATAAAACCGCTCACCAATTATGAATTAGATTACTACGCCGCTAAGCTAAATGTACCTCACTTTAGAGGTGTGTTCATGCGAGACACTTTACCCGTCAAACCAAGAAAGAACGAATCGGCTATAGTGAATTTGGACTCAAATAGTGGCAGCGGTACACATTGGGTATGTTATATGAAACTTGGAGATAAAGTTTTTTATTTTGACAGTTTTGGTAATCTCCGTCCTCCTGTAGAAATCACACGATATTTAGGGGCGTCAGTGGAAATCAAGTATAACTATAACAGACGACAAAGTTTTGATTCAGTTATTTGCGGACATTTGTGTCTAGAGTTCCTAACTAATGTTTTCCCTTAGCGGAACCGGTCCCACTATCAGTTGCGAGGTTTTCCCACCTGTGGACGTCAGTAAAGGTGACTGGGAAATAGGACTAGTCGGTCTGACCACGTACAATTCGATTCCGAACATCGAGAAGGATATAAATGATAAGTTTTACTATGGAGTCGGCAAAGAACTAACTATCCCCGAGGGATCGTACGAAATTGATGACATAGAGGAAGAAATAAAAAAGCATGTACTTATTAGTTTGAAAGCCAACAATAATACGTTGAAGGCCGAGATGAAATGTGCAGAGGATGTCCACTTTGACAAGGAAAATACGATAGCGTCTTTGTTGGGTTTCGAGAAACGGATGTATAAGAAAGACAAGTTACATGTTTCTTCGCAAACCATTAATATAATCAAAGCAAATTCAATCAGTGTAGAATGTAATATTGCTCGCGGTTCGTATCATAACGGTGAGGAGGGACACATTTTACACGAGTTTTATTTGGCTGTCGAACCAGGGTATAAAATCGTAGTGATCCCCAATCCAATCATTTATTTGCCTGTTAACGTTCAGCGAGTAAGTAACATATGTGTTCGGCTTAGCGATCAAAACGGAGAGCCTGTGAACTTCAGAGAAGAAATAATATCATTGAGGTTACACTTGAGGAAGCGTCAGGATGGGTCTGGTATTTAGGGAATCGCCAGTTATAACACCGCCCATTATTCAGAAAGAAGCGAGACAATTAACATCGTTCAGCGTGAAATTTCTAGAGTCACTAGGATTCAAAGTGAAAAATGTTCGCCATAGAAAGCGCAGTTGAGTACGAAAACACCGGGGTACGAGTATCACATGCACAAACCGTATGCGTCGTGTACATTTAAAAATAATGATGAAATTAGAATAGCCGTCAGTCAACAGGACATCATAACCGCCCCGTTTGAAAGCACATTACATATTAAAGTAAAAATTAATGGGAAGAAAACAGGGGGTGATGCTGACGTCTCACTGGTCAACAATGCTATTGCATATCTTTTCGATAATATCCGATATGATATTGGGGGAATCGAGGTGGATCATACTAAAAATCCTGGAATCACCACCACCATAAAAGGACTTCTTTCAGTACGTGACGTTGAAAGGATAATTTGAAAAATGCCTGCTGGTTAGGAGCGGGAGAAGCGCTAAAAATTGACAACGATAAAGAATTTACATTTTCTGTTTCACTCAGATTGTTGCTCGGTTTCGCTGAAGATTACAAACGGGTGTTAGTGAACGTCAAACAAGAGCTTATCTTGCTACGGTCAGCGTCTGACCTCGATGCTATCGTATCATCCGACGCGACCTCTTGCACTGTAGAGATAACCAGTTTATACTGGCGTGTTCCTCATGTCTCGGTCGTGGATACTTTCCGCTTAAAACTTTTGCGTATGATCGAAAAAGACACGGCCATACAAATACCCTTCCGGTCTTGGGAATTGCACGAGTACCCGTCTCTGCCGAAGACTACACGACAGTCGTGGACAGTTAAGACGACATCGCAGTTAGAGAAACCACGATATGTAATACTAGCATTTCAGACAGATAGAAAAAATAAATTGTCAAAAGACATGTCCGCCTTTGACAGTTGTACACTGACAAATGTAAAGCTTTATCTAAACTCTCAATACTATCCTTATGATAACATCCACGGTTGTTATGACTATATATTATGAAATGTTTTCCAGATTTCAAAAATCCTATTACGGTAGAGACACGTACCCAAGCGTCAGTTTGGACACTTTTAAAAGTACAACACCACTTTACGTCATCGACTGTTCCAAACAAAACGACACAATCAAGTCTGGACCTGTCGATGTGAGGTTGGAGTTTGAGACAAAAGAGTCCATTCCCGATAAAACCAGAGCGTATTGTCTCATTTTACACGATTCCCACCTGGTGTACACTTTACTCACAGGTTCGGTGAAAAAGGTCATGTAATCACAGAGTCATGGGTGGGGGGTTAATAAATTCACCGGTGACCGGAGCACTGTTCAGTCTTAAACATGGATCCATGCGCTGACGATGTGTCTACTTTTAGCTCTGACGACGAGGAGGAGTACTTCCAACTTGATCCTAAAAGACCGTGGAGGGACGATATCGGGTGGATTTTTATAAATCTTAAGAGAAGGGGAAATATTGTTCGGAAAATTTAATTTGACGGGAAACCTTTAAAGTTAGACGTACGTTCTAATGGAAAATTTGATAGGCTAGAAATGGAATTCATCGATGGCGGGGCGATGGAATTAAGTGGGTTTACAATACCGGAAATTGTAGAGAAAACACGCGCACTTTCCAAGTTTACTAAAATGACCGTTTTAATGTACACAGCTTGCGGAATGTGTGACCATGAAGACTTTTGGTTAGACGACAATTGGGATGACGAGATGCGTCCGACCATTGATTTTAATGATATAGATTTATGCGAAAGGAAATATCTCGATCACATAGTTGTAAAACTTAAAAAGACCATTCCTCCTGATGATTATACAGATAGTGACACAGAGGAGGATGAAGAAGAAGAAGCAGAAGAGACGGGGGAGGGAGAGGGGGAACCTGAGGTAAAGAAAAGGAAGGTGAACTAGGTGATTCCCGGTTAGTCGTCAAGATGGCTTCGGCAGTTGAGGTTCTCAAGCATAATTTTGCGGCCTGTAGAAATTATGTTCGGAACAAAATTGCGCGTGTAAATGTTTGTAGAAAACATACGTATTCGGATGGATATTCGTGGTTTGTACCGGATGTTGAATCGAGTTTGTTTACCGATAGAATACGTACCGGATACTTTAGCAAAATGTTAAACACACTCCAGATCGATGTAGAAGAAGGCAAAGCGTTGATAGGTACTGAGGATCTAGAGCACATTCTCGATTGTGTAATTCATTATGATCAGTTTGATACAATAGAAGTGTGTCTTTTTACCAGATTCGGAACCAGTGATGTGAAACAGTACGAACTTAAGAGGGGAAATATAGAGATAGAGGTGGATGAATATGTAACTCGTGCGGAAATTATTTTCAAAAATAGATTCTCATTGGCTACAGCAAAAGGAGTGGGGAAAACCAGCAGCCCTGAGGGTTACGACACTGTTAATACAGTTAAATCGGCAAAAACCCTCAGTTGCAGCCATTACGTCGACCAGTGCGGAAGTGGAGTCTCAACCTTTGATTACACAGGAGGAGGAGGAGGTAAGTACGGACACGGACTTGATACGGTTTCCACCGCGTAAGGAGCCTATCGACGCGTGTAAGGGGATTTTCCTAAAAACCGTTAACTTTTTAAATCCGGAACTAACGAAATCCGTGATTGTCGGTATTTTCAAAAACAGGGAAATTAGTCTGGGCGTTTTATTCACGGGGCGAAAAGGATCAGTGTACTGGTCATATGACACGTACAACCGGTTCTCGGTTCAGTTTGTAGATATTAAAAATGCGTTAGAAACTAAAGCTAAACTGTATTGGCGTAATGATGGGGGCGAGGAAATAAAGGTGAAAAACGTTTTTGGAAAACCGTGTGCGTTCCTTAGCGATGGGGAGCATACTTTAACGCTAGATCAAAACGAATGGGCTCAGTTTATGGCCATCCGCCCTAGTAAACAGGGAGCTTGTCGATCTATTTTACTATGAGTACTTGATCCGTGAATACATTAATACTGTTAGTGTTTCACTCGATGTGACACCACCTGCGGACTTGCCCGAACGTTTTGTCAACCGGTTGTACGACGACGTAACGATTGAAAATGGCAGCCATTGTGGAATTTCACGGGTTCAAGGACAACCATAACCGGTTTATCGTTAAGGAGCTGGCGGTTGTCGGTAAGAATTTTCAAAGTCAAGTCGTATTCAAATCACCGTTTAGTTTTTATTTTTTAAATGAAAAAATGCGGCGCACCGCAAGATGGCTGACGCGTAATTTTCATCACATAAAATGGGACGATGACGGTATCCCGTACAGGGAGCAAGTCATACGTGATTTATGCAAACCTTTCAAAGTAATATATACGAAAGGTCTTGAAAAGGTGAAATTCCTACAGGAGTTCCACCGAGACGTCCGGGAAATCACTTGGGATCGTGGTGTTCCCTGTAATGATATACACTGTTTGCTACCTCAGCACAAAAACAGTGATGTGTGTAAATGTGCTCTGTACAGTGCAAAGTCCTTTCAGCATAACCTATAAAAACCCCAGACACGGATTAAAAGTTCTCATTTACGATGGAAAGAGCGTGGCAACTACTGTCCCGGGAGCCTAAGGCTCCTGAAGGAGTTATGACCAATAGTTTCATTATGAAATTCAGTCGGTACTTGGATTGGAATTTGCTGTCTGATAACTATGATTTTTCAATTGATATGCTTAGAATGTTTCTTCATCGTGTTGTCTGGGCTAAAATCTTACGGAAGAAACTGTTTTCTGAATCGTTCCTGAGGGAAATGGCTCCCAGTTTTGACACGTCAGCCTGGGAAGTCCTGAGCAGATATCAGTTTCTTTCTGAACAGTTTATTCACGACTTTTCAGACAAGGTGGATTGGGATAATATCGCTTTGTATCAGAGTGTAAGCGGTAAATTTTTAACTGACCACCGGTATTTAGAAGAAAACGATGGGGCCTCTGTGAGTGATTAGTAAAGTGGCGGGAGTGCTCGGCATTCAGTTGAGGGTTCGCCCGTGATGGCTTGAACGGACTTTCAGAGGACCGTGTAAATAGTTGTGTAAGTAGTATACCTCTAAGGGTGATTAGTAAAGGGGCGGGGGTGCTCGGCATTCGGTTGAGGGCACCCGCGTGATGGCTTGAACGGACTCGAGGAGGTTGTAAATAATTGTACATAGTATACCACTGGAGGTGATTAGTAAAGGGGCGGGGGTGTTCGGCATTCGGTTGAGGGCACCCGCGTGATGGCTTGAACGGACGTTCAGTGGTCGTTAAATAGTATTGTAAGTAGTATACCTCTAAGGGTGATTAGTAAAGGGGCGGGGGTGCTCGGCATTCGGTTGAGGGCACCCGCGTGATGGCTTGAACGGACTCGAGGAGGTTGTAAATAATCGTAATAACTGTACAGAGCCTGAAGGGAGGTAGCGATTTGGCATTTGGTTTGGCTACCACCGTAAGTGGGCGTTGTTGGGGCCCCTTACCCCAGAGGTTAGGACTACTGGTGAAGCTCTGGGTAAACAAAAAGAACGCGCCGAGACCCTTACAGCCTGACCTAATCGGTCTACTGTGGTGTGGAAACTTGGGTCACATAATTTTCGGGTGTAGCATTTTTTAAAGGGTTGACTACCATAATAAGCGGGTGAGGGTTGGAGCACCCTATCGTAGAGGATTTGTAGATCTGTAGGCAATGTTAAAAATGAAAAGCAAATGATTAATCTAGTTTACTGTGCTTGGGACTCGGGTCGTTTAGGTCAAGCTGTGATGATTGCGAGAGTAGCGATAACGCTCATTTAAATAGAGGGTCATTGAAAGCGTTGGTCAGTGTGCTCGCAATGATTTCACCAACGGTTGTCATTATCCTAGCGATCACAGGTTGTCTGCTGGCCTCACCTCCAGACAGAGTTGTAAGTATGCTGCGTGCGTGCGTGATGCAAGTCGTGTTTGTGTGTGTGTGTGTGTGTGTGTGTGTGTGTGTGTGTGTGTGTGTGTGTGTGTGTGTGTGTGTGTGTGTGTGTGTGCGCGTGTGTGTGTGTGTGTGTGTGCGTGTGTGTGTGTGTGTGTGTGTGTTTGTGTAGGTGAGTTTTAATTCTAATAAATCTCTTATCTTTACAGGAGACCAGGATGAATGATTCGTCGGATGATGAAGAATTGTTGATGGCTGTGCAGAGGGTTGAGGAGCAACGGTCGCCGTCCGTGATTCACCCTCAGAGTCCAACGGGGTCTCCCGACCCATTTGAATTCCCTACCCGAAACCCATATAGGCGATTAGATGGAATGAGCCTGGGAGGTCTCCATAGAGGACCACGACCAAGACAGGCGCCCTCTCCAGACATGTTTGCATCTCCGGAGGCAAGACAGGAGGTGGTCGGAGGAGCTATAAGACGCTCTCCGCTGCGGGACATCGGGAATCTTCCTCGTAATGTAAGCAAAAGTTATTACCAAACAAATCTCGTTCTTATTCACACAACAGGGTGTATGACAATATATCATACTTTGGTAACACTGCGAGGAAAATCGCAAATTTACAGAACAGTTGATAGTGCTGTGGATGGTACGGGAGAAATCTCCCAGGGTGTGACAGTATATTGGTAACACTGTGAGAAAAATAATGAAGATGGTCCTACTACGTGGGTGTCCACAAAACGTGACGTTATAATAGCTATAGACTACACTCTACATGCACATAAGTTGGTAGCACTGGGAGAAAAGGCGGCAGACTTCACATGGACGCCGCCATGACGCCAAAAGCGCGCCAAAACACACATGGTCGGAAATATATATTTTTAGCCCTTCAATTGTGTGATGCAACCCGCTGCGCTCACTTTAATATGTAGGTTAGACTACTATATACCCGTATACCGAGTTTGGTTTATATCTGACAATTACCTCCTGAGATATACAATTTTAAAATATAGCCCCTTCATTTTCTCGGATGCTTATCCGCAGAACACATGTCAGGTACCTTTATTTTTTTGCCTTTGCTTATGTGTGTCCATATACCAAATTTCACTTCGATAGCTCATACCGTTCGGGAGATATGATTTTTTGAATTTTTACACACTGGTTGCCCCTTCATTTTTCAAGATGCAACCCGCAACATCCTAGTTAAAACCTGTCATATGTGTCAGTACCGCCTGGGGGGCACCTAAACTACATAGTAGATGATTTTTGGCCTCAAAAATGGCGTAGGACTTACCGTTTTCGAGATATCAACATTTTTAGGTATTTTTAAAAGTTTTTAAGAAATCTAACACACTTTATATAGTATTACATGCACCATGAGGACGGGAGGTATTATAAAAGTACTGGGGGGTCAGCGTGACATAATTTACATTACATACAAAACATATAACGATGAATTCATATGTATAACTTATAATATATTAATCAAGTGACAAAAAATGTGCCAAAAGTGTGGTTGGGACATGTGGTCCGATGGGCGCAGCCATTTTGGATCGAAAAACGCGCGAAAGTTCTGAACACATGGTCACACGGGGCGCTGCCATGACGCCAAAAGCGTACCAAAACACACGTGGTCGAAAAGAGTTAGGTTAGAACACGTGGTCACATGGGTGCTGGCAAGAGAAATAATCAGATTGACCTTTTTGACCCTCCAGAGATAAATATGCCAATCGAAGACACTTATACACAATAATAACTAAGACCGGACAACAGCGTCTTGGTCGTGTGGTCAGTGCGAAAGCACACCAACTCGGAGACCGGGGTTCGAATCCCGGCAACAGCGGTAACATTTTTATAACACCATCTGGTAGCGAACAATCAAACTACACATTCCCACATGGACGCCGCCATCTTGATGACGTCTACAGCCCGGAGAAAAGGCGGTAAAATTCAAAAAGCGCGCCAAAACACACGTGGTCGGAAAAAGTTAGGTTAGAACACGTGCTCTCGTGGGCGCCGCCATCTTGATGACGTCAAATACCCGCCAAAACACACGTGGGCGCCGCCATCTTGATGACGTCACCGATCACGTGGTCATTTACGTGAAAGGTCAAGCTCAAGGTCTTGATGACGTCAAATTCCCGCCAAAACACACGTGGGCGCCGCCATCTTGATGACGTCACCGATCACGTGGTCGGTCACGTGGATGACGTCACCGATCACGTGGTCAATCACGTGATCAAGCTCATTCATTTACATTCAAGGCTCAAGGTCATTTTGTGCCCAAGTGCCAGCAGGACTACTGATATGCTTTGATGATGTAAAGTATAAAGTATACGGTCTGTAAAGATTCGAATATGTAATTCTAACACTGATAATATGTTGGTTGATAAGAATTTAAAACTAACACATTTCTAGTTTCTTGTTGGTTTTAAACATATTTGTAAATTTTCATTACAAAAGTTTCTTTATGTCATAATTTAGCTGAAATTTTCTATCTTATATGATAATTAAGAAAAAATTAGGCAATTCTTGATCGCGTAATTTTTTGTTGGATAGGTAGAAAAATGTAGTTTTATTTAAAGTACATTTGTAAGGCTATTGAAACTAACTAGAAAATATAAATCCTAAGAAATATTCCCTGGAAATAAATTAAAAACATGATTAACTGATTCTTAGGTATTTATTACTTTTACTGTAATTTCTTGAATTTTACCGATTTTGAGAAAACCATACATCGTATTCAATAGTAATATATAAATTTGTATACATTACTTAAGCAGATTTTCCTCACCTGGTATAGTCAATTGAATTTTACTGCTTGTATTGTACTCCTTACTTCTTGAGGGAGAAAAACTATTCGTGAACAAATTTCGTATGAACCCATGAGAATAATTCAACTCTCACATATAATTCAATTTTTGAACATCTCTAAATTTCTGGTACACGAGTAAATGCTTTATAGCTAAACGTATTTCAAGTACTAACAACTGCACATTGACAGTATTATCACAAAACAAACAGCCAAAGCCTTACGAAAATTAAGATTTTGATCAGATTGATGCAGTAAAATCAACATATATATTTTTATGGAGAAATGGTGTGTGAGGGGCCTATTAAAGTAGTTAAAATAGTTGTTACCCACAAAAAACATTTTATGGTGAAAACTATTTTCTTAACATACAATATTCAATTTTACTCCCTTATTAATGCATAAATAACTATTGCTGAGGTAGATTAAAGGGAATGTGTCCAGTCCAAAGTATATATAAAATGTAAATTTTTCAACCTTAAAAATTAAAGTATACTGAAATAAGTACTTGCTTTCCAACCGTTAAATCTAAGCAGATCGGAATTGAACGTTCAATCTAAGCAGGGGCTTAGAACGTTCAAGTACGAACTACATAAATGATATAGTTAAATCTCTGGTCTGCATGGCCTAGACTGCATCAATGATACATCCCATAGATTGAACCTGGCCTGCGGTTTTAATAACACATCAAAATAACTACGACTTATAGATGCCAATAATAAATTTTATTTGATTAAGCACTATTGATATTTGAGATATCATTTACTTGGCTATTTTGTTTGGTTTCATAGACAGGGTGGATATAGAATATTACTTTACTAGGACGGGAAGTACTGTTTTTCCAGACGAGCATGATAGATCCCGCGCGAGCGAAAGCGAGTGCGGGATTTTCATGCGAGTACGGCAAAACTTCCCAGCCTCTAAGGTTACAGGATCTTTTCCGTTAATTCACCACCACTATTTTGTTTTGTTTTCCGTTAGTTCACCACCACTCAGAATCTAAAATACAGTAAGGAAAGTCGTTCTGAGTAATTAGGAATATTGAAATCGTTTTTCCTTTACCTGCAGTATTCCTGAAAGCCTTATATTATCGCACGGCAATAACCGTACCGCGCGCTCAGCGGCCAGTCTAGACAGTGGAGCGGCAACAATCTTAAGTGTCGCAAGTGAATGTAAGAGTGAGAAGATTACAGTGCGTTTCTTACGTTCATTGAGCGCCGGCTAATGTACTATTGATTATCAGTCGATGTTAGGGCCTAACTTAACCTAACCTAACCAACTCATCAAATACAGTTCTGGCTACCAAAGTAACTTTAAAGTGTAACAACGTAATTAATATGTGTATTGTTTTTGTGTTCGTGTGTCAAGAATAATGTTAAAAAGTTGTTATAATACTCTTTTTCGAACAATTAAACGTTTAAGTGTTGAGTAAATATATTATTTCGCAGTATCAGTTCTATCCCGATTAATTCTCAGTCTATGGATATTAGTTTGTAAATGTGAGGTATAACAGAAAAGACCCTTAAATAGCTACTTACGCGAGCACACGTTGTGTAAAAAATACGGACCAGAAAATCTGTTTAAAAAAATGCTGGAACATATTTCACAG
This sequence comes from Flexamia atlantica, assembly GCA_035578135.1. NCBI lineage: Eukaryota > Metazoa > Arthropoda > Insecta > Hemiptera > Cicadellidae > Flexamia > Flexamia atlantica. Next base: position 6,326,079 of record JAQJVK010000026.1, on the reverse strand, counting down.
TTCAGCCACCACAGTAAAGAGGGAAGTCGTCAATTAGGAAATTGTGTGAGTTTTCAATTTCGTTATTTATTTTCCTTTTTTATTGTTGTTTTTAAATAGGAAATACTGTAAAATATTCTAAGCTAAACCTACTTTAATTTAAAATAGAATTGGTGGTGAATTAACGGAATCATGAGCAAAAAAATAGCGGTGGTGAATTAACGGAAAAGATCCAGGTTACATCTTAAGCGTAGCTTGATAGTTTTTATATCGACCTTATTATAAATTTAGTCGTGTTAACAATCACGTTATTAAGACGTAAATACTCATCAATAAATATTTCTGAAAAAAAGCGCAACAGTAGTTTCATGTTTGCAACGTCTCTTCTGCTTCAGCAGTCCTTCCAAGGATTTTCCTGCTTCAGCAGTCCTTCCAAGGATTTTCCTGCTTCAGCAGTCCTTCCAAGGATTTTCCTGCTTCAGCAGTCCTTCCAAGGATTTTCCTGCTTCAGCAGTCCTTCCAAGGATTTTCCTGCTTCAGCAGTCCTTCCAAGGATTTTCCTGCTTCAGCAGTCCTTCCAAGGATGTTTCTGCTTCAGCAGTCCTTCCAAGGATTTTCCTGCTTCAGCAGTCCTTCCAAGGATTTTCCTGCTTCAGCAGTCCTTCCAAGGATTTTCCTGCTTCAGCAGTCCTTCCAAGGATGTTTCTGCTTCAGCAGTCCTTCCAAGGATTTTCCTGCTTCAGCAGTCCTTCCAAGGATTTTCCTGCTTCAGCAGTCCTTCCAAGGATGTTTCTGCTTCAGCAGTCCTTCCAAGGATTTTCCTGCTTCAGCAGTCCTTCCAAGGATTTTCCTGCTTCAGCAGTCCTTCCAAGGATGTTTCTGCTTCAGCAGTCCTTCCAAGGATTTTCCTGCTTCAGCAGTCCTTCCAAGGATTTTCCTGCTTCAGCAGTCCTTCCAAGGATTTTCCTGCTTCAGCAGTCCTTCCAAGGATTTTTCTGCTTCAGCAGTCCTTCCAAGGATGTTTCTGCTTCAGCAGTCCTTCCAAGGATTTTCCTGCCTCAGCAGTCCTTCCAAGGATTTTCCTGCTTCAGCAGTCCTTCCAAGGATTTTTCTGCTTCAGCAGTCCTTCCAAGGATTTTTCTGCTTCAGCAGTCCTTCCAAGGATGTTTCTGCTTCAGCAGTCCTTCCAAGGATTTTCCTGCTTCAGCAGTCCTTCCAAGGATGTTTCTGCTTCAGCAGTCCTTCCAAGGATTTTCCTGCTTCAGCAGTCCTTCCAAGGATTTTCCTGCTTCAGCAGTCCTTCCAAGGATTTTTCTGCTTCAGCAGTCCTTCCAAGGATTTTTCTGCTTCAGCAGTCCTTCCAAGGATGTTTCTGCTTCAGCAGTCCTTCCAAGGATTTTTCTGCTTCAGCAGTCCTTCCAAGGATTTTTCTGCTTCAGCAGTCCTTCCAAGGATTTTTCTGCTTCAGCAGTCCTTCCAAGGATTTTTCTGCTTCAGCAGTCCTTCCAAGGATTTTTCTGCTTCAGCAGTCCTTCCAAGGATTTTTCTGCTTCAGCAGTCCTTCCAAGGATTTTTCTGCTTCAGCAGTCCTTCCAAGGATTTTTCTGCTTCAGCAGTCCTTCCAAGGATTTTTCTGCTTCAGCAGTCCTTCCAAGGATTTTTCTGCTTCAGCAGTCCTTCCAAGGATGTTTCTGCTTCAGCAGTCCTTCCAAGGATTTTTCTGCTTCAGCAGTCCTTCCAAGGATTTTTCTGCTTCAGCAGTCCTTCCAAGGATTTTTCTGCTTCAGCAATCCTTCCAAAAGAAATGTAAAAACGTGGAAGAAATAATTTAAACTTAATTAAAATGCTCAACAAAAGTACTTGTTACAAGACACGTGTCAGACAAATGCTCGTTGTTTATTCCCTGGTTTTACTTTGTTTTGGCATTTTATTCTTTACAGTCACGGGGCACAGTTGATGAAACTCCAATGTTAGTCGTACAGTATTGTAAAGTTTTTGTAGTAATAATTAATTTAACATTTTCAATGATATTGTTCTCATCATAATACTGGTTTCAGTTCCTTATGCACCATACATTTTACCAAAACTCTTTTAACATTTTTATTATTAAAATATCAAACCGTTACCTACATTATTGAAAGTTAAAAGGTAATATGATTCGAGAGGGCCTTAAAAATTAGATATCCAAAAGAAACCTGGAATTTATTAAAATATTCCTGAAAACTAGATTTTGCATAAACTATTTACCAACGGGATGTAAAAGAGACTGCTTTATTTACATCAAAGCATGTGATGCAGATGACTGATTCAAAGCCATACTAGATATTTATATTTGGCTTAAAGCAAAAACTAGCTAACTATTTAGGTAGCATGTACTTTGATAAATAAGGAGTTTAACTTTAAATTGTTTGATTTTATAATTAGGTGTTTTTGTCCTATGCTCGTTTTAGAAAGCATAAAGAGTTAAATACTTATGTTTTTATTCCATTTTATCATGAAGAGCTGATACCACAGCTATAGTAATATTTGCAGTGTTCTTGCCTTGAATGTATTAAATTAAAACTAATTTGGATGCATAAACTAACTAACAGGTTTTACGATTTACTTTATGCTTATTTTCCTAGTCACGATCTGCACTAATATCCATGTCATCAACAACTCTTATAATTTCTTCCATTTACATGCAAATATCATTCTTTACTTCGTTTTTTGTAACAGTGAGTTTATATTGTTGAATAAATATCAAAATAATAAATAAATCTTGAGACTTAACAATTGTGAAATCATCAGAAACAACTACTTAATGTTTTATTGTGAATTTATTAAATCCTACAAACTACATAGTACGGAAAACATTTAAAGTCTTAGTCTGCCTCACATGGGTTAAGTTTTAATGTTGTGTTCCTATGTTGTGTTCACAAATGCAACGTAAAAGGGAAGTGTCATTTAGTAAGAGTAAATAGTGTATTTCACTTTTTTCATCTTTTGCTACAAGAATAATCCCTTAAGGCTTAGCAAACTTCCGCCTCCGCAATAATCGTTAAACTTACGGCTGTATAGTATTATGTTTAGCATTCAAATAAATTGCCGTTGAATAAATTTAAGATGATTCTATAAAATTCAAATTATTATTGAATCTCGTGCAATACCATAGCTTTGGAACTCAAGTAATATATAATAACAGCGATTACGGAAAGCTTAAAACTCGCATTATTTTTACCTAAAAAAGTTCATTGATGGATTTAGTTACTATAATGATCCCTTCAATTAGAAGATTGATATATTCTTTGTGAATATAAGATTGTAGAAAATCATTTCACATACTTAAACAACTAAATTAAGTTAAATCCTGTGAAACCTAATGTCGATTTAATTTCGAAAAACTTGAATTGATATTTACTAATATTTATAGTAATACATTTTAATCCTTCATTTTTAGTCCATCAATATTACGTAACTGTAACAGGTTTGAGTTGAAATAAAATGGCTATAAATTATTTACTATCAGTAACGAAACAAATCTGCTACAAATTATGCAATTTAGATGTTTTTTTCCTATTTCATTTTATCTTTCTGATCTAATAATCTTAGTATCATCCCACATGGTAAGATTATTATAATTAGATATTAAACGGTATTTGGAGCTACAGTATAAGCTGACTCTCTAGGGGGATCAAGAGCTATGAAGCATAATATATGTGATTTTTATCCCAAATGCCATGTTAATAAATAGTTAAACACAAAATGAAGTTGGTTTAATGCTCGTCCCAAGAATATTTGCCTTTATAATGTAATATTTATTTGAATATCGAATCAATAATACTTATGATACCGTAACCAATTCTCGAAAAATTATAAAATACGAAATATAAAGAAACATGATAGTGAGTAGTATCTATGTGATAACAAAAAGAACTACGCAAAAAATAAAACGTGAAAAAAGGATGCGTATTTGGTGATCTTAAGTAAGCCTTTATAAAGTGACACTATAAAAAATTACTGTACATTAAACATGAACAAATATCATCGTCAGTAACCAGTTACTCGGGAAGTTAAAATTCAAATGTAATATTTCTTAGCTGGTAGCGTTTGCATTTAAATTTTTAATTTGGTTTTAATTTTAAAACTAAAACTGTAGAATATAATGAAAACATTTTTAGCGTCATACAGAAAATACATGAGCAGTTAGGACAGTAATATAGTACAATAGAATATACAATATAAAAGGAAGTGCCTTGATTTACAAGTGCAAGTACAAGTAATGAGTGATTTTACTGTCGGGCAATTCAGCACTATAGACGACGACCTAAGAATATTTTTTGCTTCCAGTAAACGGCATAGCTGTGCAATATATTTAGTGATAAAAATGTGTATTATTAAGTGACAACTCATAATGCATTACAAATCGCTTTTATGCATTATATATACTTGGGTCAAAATTAAAATGCCTGCTGTAAAAATAGTCATTTATGTATAAAATTTTGCAAAGACGTGTAAATTAATTATCATAAGGAGGGTAGTGGGGGTTTAGCGTAATAAATCACACAGGAAACCTTTTTTCACATAAAATAAAATTATAAAAGTTTGCTATCCTCCATTGAACTTAGCTAAAAATACCAATATAGTTTTTAACCATTTTTGAAACGGGTATGGTACTAGTGTTAGTACTTCACATGGTTGCTTAAAACTTTCATATGGCATGTAAGGCTTCCTAGAGCACCTTATTTTTTCCACTCAAGCATTTAGTGGATTTTGATTTTAGCTTTTGTTTGGCAGAGAACAGATACCCATACCCTTTTAGGGGAAAGCGGTCCAAAACTCTCAAAAGTTTAATGGCATGCCATGAATCGAACCCGCGACATCTTGTCCTAAATTCCAAGAGACTAACCGTGAGGATAGCAAAAAACCTAAACTTTTCAATTTAATTAACATATCTTTGGCAAATCATCATAGTTGAAGATTCGCAATAAATACAGACTATTCCTTGGCTACCTACTAAACATGAACCAACAAATTAAATTGGATTCTTATATATAATTAACTTCTCATATATATATATAAATATACAAAACTTTTTATATATATGACTTTGGTTTTGGCGCATCTCCACAACAACACAGTACTGGGGAAGTGGCGAGACAAACTCTGCATAAACAAAGTAGAGGCGCCTTGTAAAGAAATTTTAGTGCTTCCGCTCGTTTCTACTGTGTTTCTCTAACAACCCCTTCAAGCTGAACGATGTTAGGCCTTTTTTAGGGTAATAAAAGACCCTCCTATGGATCTTAAAAAATATAAAATTATTTTTAAATAATAGAGCTTCTAAAAATTAATCAATACATAAATCATGTTTCTTACAAAATAAAGATCACTGAACATTTTATTATGTCTTAAAAGTCTTCAAACACAAACTAGCTAAAAATTTTAAACCTACTTACCTGTAAAATAAAAGGCTACTAGCCTTTAAGTCGTCAATGAAAATTTATTTCAAGATTGCTAGTCCTGAAGTAACTTCAGGACTACTAACTCAGGAAGTAATTTCAGGATTCCTGTTCTCCAATAGAAGCACTAGATATATAATATTTTCAACAGCTTAAAGAAAAATATTAAATACATTCACTCTAACGACACATAAAAAAAGGTTTCTAAAGTTTTTTCGATAAGTATTTTTACTAGTCAGTTGTCATGCTTTAACGCAAACTATAAATCAAATCGATTCTAACTCCCAAAAATAAACGCATATTAAGATAAAAATGTGATCAGAAGTGCCGAATGAATCTACAAATACTGTTTAAATAATTCAGAAACACTTTTAACAAAAACTTGAACAAAACCTTTTTAATAATCTTTTTTGCAAAATTTTGCTCCTTTTCATAACAACATATCAACAAACACAGCTGATGAAATAACATTATGAAATGACTGATACAAGATGGAGACTTATAGTTATAAAGTGATAAGTCTCAACACTTTCCCTAAGTTTTGAGCTGTAAGTCTGTGTTTCAACCCCTTAGCGTTGCACAACTCTATTAGTCTTGGTTTGTGCTGAGGGTTCGTTAAACAGTCAGCTAGCTGGAACTCTGCTGGTGTATGTTGCACTTGCATCTTGCCTTCTGAAACCAATTCTCTCACAAAAAATGTCATGTTCGAATGTGATTTGTTCCCCTACGGTTTTCTGGATTCTCAGAAAGGTGAATTTCTTACGCATTGTCAATATTCAGTATCGGTCTGTGCTTCATTTCAATGATTTCTCGCAATAATATTTAAAGCCAAATTATTTCTGTGCATGTTTCTCTGGCTACAACAACTGCTTTAGTTCGTGAAATTGCGACCGACGACAGCTTCTGAATCAACCAAGTTATAGTTCCTTCACTATACAGGCAGACTATTCTCAGAAAAATCCTTTCCCTCCATCGTATTCGTCACACATTGAAGATCCGATGTTTTATTCAACACACAGAGGACCAGTCAGCAAACGTCGGGTCATACACCATTCAACAGGGCGACTCGTTATGACTGTGGGAATCGATGAGAAGACAATGGGAATATGATAGGTTTGTTTTAATAGTTACATCGTCCTCCCGTATACTCGAAACTATACATGTTGTTTATCAAAACTAACTATATAATTTTTTTTCAGTTTCCTGTCCATCAGTCTTTATGTGCCATTTACATATGATTTACATCTAAAGTTTTGTAGATTCGATAAACTTCAAGTTGGATCGATTGTCTAGCACGTAAAGTATTCCGTACATTGAAACAAACTATATTTCGTACTTAAAATATCATTTTGGATGATTTATCTTAAATCTCCGGTTCTAAATAAGATATGCTGCAAGTTTTGATCAATAGCTCACTCAAAAGCCGTTAAATCACTGAGTATATTAAGTCCAAAACCTGCAGCATATCTTATTTAGAACCGGAGAAATAAGATAAATAATCCAAAATAATACTCATAGTACGGAATATCCACAAGAAATGTATAGGGCTGAATTTTTATTTGAGCATATCTTTTTAGCGAATCCAAATTTTGAAAAACGGATTTCAGAATTGAGTTTAGGCCAAAAATCTAGTCTTTAATGATGTATCACAACACCATCTTTACTTTAGAGAAAAATAATTTATATCCAATATGGCGGATCCAAGATGGCGGTCAAAAATGAGAACCCTGTCAAAATTAAGAACCAATTACCCAACAATAATGGGTAACGATTCAAAGACGATAGGCTGAAGAAACAACGATAAAAACTGCAGTTGAGTGACTTTTTTCAAAAATTAGTATATAATGCGAAAAGCCACGATTTAACTATATTTGATCGCAAATAACTCAAAAACCGTTGGGTTTAGAGAAAAAATTATAATAACTAAAAATGTGTATTTTTAAATTGGCTACATTTTTTATTCGAAATTTTTTTCTGTATCTCCAATAATAAAGGAGCTAAAGGCAAAAATACAGAAATTTGCCGCCATTTTCCAAGATGGCGGCCGTAGCACAGCTCCAATTTTAGGGGACTTTTAGTATGTTCAAAAGGAAGATATTCCCAACATCTGTACCAAATTCCTTGCTTGTGCAAATTTTTTTGGGGTTTATGGAATTTTTCACTTATTTTCACTGTACTATTTGTCAAGAAAAGATAATAAAAATCTTTAATTAAAACAAACCCACATCATATACCGGGCAATGTAGTAGAAAACTACTGATTTTATAACAAAAAGTAAATAGACCATGTTTGTACAACTAACCCCTTGTAGTTTCCACCATGATCGATAGTTATCTATGAGTATAATTAACTGCATAGTATTTTAATTCTACAGATTGAATATTTCGTTTAATAATGTTAAGTATTCATTTATTAGGTGTGTGCTTAAATATTCGATGTCTGTTTAATTTCCCTAAATCGTTTGACCTAATGGCAAACAGCAACAAACGGTAAACAACAGTATCGCATAGCTCTACTCCATTATGTAGCAACCTGCACAAGCCCACAGCAGCAGGTAATTGCAATTACTCTAGTGCATTAAGACCAAATAGGCTGTAGTATGGACCATGTACACACCATAACTAAATTTCTGATAGCCAAAGGTACTGCATAATAACCAAACATTTAATTCTATACAGATATGAGTTGCAAAAATTGGATTTATATTATACAAAAAATTTTGGCGTAGTACCCTACATAGTCAATTTATACCAGTCATATAGCAATATAATATGGCATAAATATAAGCCGATTCTTATTTTCAAAACATTCAATCGCTTTCGTTTTGATGCGTAACAACTTAACAATGAAAAATCTAATTTAAAAACCATACATTCTCAAAAAGTTATCAAGGAAATATAAAGTTAAAAAATCACAAATAAAGATTGAGAAACTGATGAATTAGTTCAGTTCAACTCTTGATGTTTTTCTGTATCTGTATCTATAAATTAGCTAAAATCGTGAAGTGTTAAGGTATAAATGATATAAGTAAACATTTTGAACTTATTACTAAAATAAAATAGTTATTACTCACTATTTTGCTATTCCATTCGAACAGAATTTTCCCCCACGAAATTTTCTCCCTAAGCCGTCAAGTCTGTTCACATAAATGTATGAATTGAACTTCAGTTTCTAAGTCATAATACAGGGAAGTTAAATCTAAGAATTAAAGTACTCTATCCTTTACCACATAATTTTTACTCTAGGATTGCTTTCATTCCCTTACGGCTAGATTTGTTCTTTTGGTATTTGGTTCTTTGATCACTCTGGTACAAAGAGGTTGACAAACCAACTCATTTATGGATAAATATTAATTAATATGAATGTAATGAACTATCGACTCCCTGAATCTCAGAACTTATGGGTTTTCCCTAATAAATATGATTTAATTGCTTAGGTGGGTTATAGTTTATACGGTTTTATTGCGTTTATATAACTGGTTAGTTATCACCATAGCATTAAATTGGCTAGTATTAAATATTCTGCAAAACAAAAACTCTAAGTTTGATACTTCCTTGAGAAAAGTTCAACTAAGTCAAAAATTAATTTAATGATTTGGATGGGCTTTTAAAAGTTATGTTGGTTTGAGTTGGGGTTTCATAAGTTGAGGTTTTTAAAGTTAGGATTTTAAAGTTTGGGTTTGAGGGTTGGGGTTGGGTTTGAATTTAAAGTTGAGTTGTAGGTCTTTTTTTGTTTTATATGAATACAGTATACATACAATACTACACTAATTAAAAATAATTAATAAAATCGGCACTAATAGTAAAATTTTCGTTTACAAATTAAATAAATATGCATGTGTAAAGCAGTGAAACCATGACATCTTACAAGAGGGATGAATGTATTTAATGTTGAATAATTTGATAACACTGTCGACTAATTTGATGAAATACGTTATACTAGATAAAGTAGTACGTTTGATTTGGTTAGTATCATTTATTAAAGTTATCCAAATGACATGTTAAACCGTCCCGCTAATCTCTTTCAGGAAACAGCAGATTATCAAGCAATAAAATTGTTTGGGTATTCCTACAAATCAGTTACACCTAGAAAACCTTTGTTTCCACGCTTATCATAAACATATCACTAATGTTTTGATAAAACATAAAAATTAAGAACTAATAAAAAATGTAATTGAGTTTCAGCGAACATCAAAGATGCGTTACTGTATTATTAATGTGAGTTTTCTAACAAACAGAAAAAAGTACTCTCAACTGAGTAAAATTAAATTTTACAACATCGGTGGTGTGACCCGGCCACAGTACTGTGAAATAAAAAGACATGATTCACAAGGGACAACTCAATAGCTAAGCCCTTAAGAGGATTTCCTTTTTTATTGAAAACATTGAATGCTTTCGTCTCCTTATTTTATAGGTTGATCTTATTGAAAGGTCTACGTCCTCATGTTACTTTTTGCTTCTTTATATGTGATGACAACACTGCACAGTAGTTAATAGAATAGTTAATTCAAAAGCTTAGGTTTTTCACATATAACGGTAACGGCTTGATTTAAATGTGAATGAATATGATTTGGCGGTAGCACAAGTAATTCACAAGTAAATTACAAGGATTTCATCCTGAATTAGGCGGTACGCACAAAGGTTCTTAAGTATTTTTTTAAAGGACAAGTAATGAATGATTTAGGAAGATACAAATTGATAAATAGATTAAAATTTTAATAATACTACATATATTTATTTATTAGTAAAAAATAACTCATAACGTTAATTAATTGTTTTCTATTTTACACTCATAATAATTTTATATCACAGGTTCACTTTTATCTTTATAATAAAAAACGTAATGACTTGTTAAAACTATTCAAAGCTTAAGAAAATAGTACAAGTGCACTAATGTTCCGAGAAAAATAAATTGGCATAAAAAGTGCAGGAGCTATGAGGTAATTCTTCAGCTTGGAGATATAGTCGAGTAGCGGATAAACTCGTTAGGCAAATTGGCCAAACATCCACCGCTGAGAGCAGTAATGAGACTGCTCCATAGCCCGGACTGGCGGCGCTGTGATTGGCTGGTTTGAGGTAGGACTCATGTACATTCTTTGAAATGTTAAAGATAATATATTTGTTTTCATATGACTGACATTGTTTTGTATTTTTGAAGCTCCTTGTCTCATACTTTGCTGCAGCTATTGAATGAGAAAAACAAGTGGTTGGTGAGAATCCAAAAAGGAATTGAAAAATATATTTGTAATAAATATAACTATAGAGAAAATAATTTTGAAACCAACATATAAATATATAAATTGTTAAGTTAGGTTTTAATGGAAAAATAACTATTAAGTCATAAGTCATAAGTCCTTTATTAGCACAAAACATTTGTATGTTACATATAGTAATCTGAAACAGGTGCATCGTCATTCTTATTATTAATAACAATAATCAAATTTTTACAATACCAAGCTTATTATGAGAGAGAAAGAAAAATTTCAGGGATCAAGTAGATTTAAATTATCTTTTAAAAATTCATCAATAGAATAATAACACTTATCTATTAAAATATTTTTTTGAATCGCTATTCAATATATCCTCCCTTTGTGTCTAATTATACTTTTCCTTTAGTCTTACATTACATTTTCAACAGTATTATAGAAAGTTACTTAACCACTTTTAAAACGCTAAGAGGGTTAAGATTGAAATAATTTTTTAACATTGGTTAATTGTTTTGTATGTAACACTCTGTTTCAAGCGGAATGCATTTATATATGATTACATGTCAAAAAGTTTAAAACTGATCAATGAGAACGTAGAAAAGTAGGAGTAGGTAATGAACAGAATAATAATTGTGATCAAAAAATCATGTTACTTTTAGTAAGGAAATGTCAATGTTAGCAAAGACTCTTCTGCTCATCACTGAACAGGATTAACTACTGAATCGCATTAAAAAAACTAAGGTTTTTCCTACAATATTATAATCTATAAGGATTTAATTCTTTTGAATCCAATAAAGTACGTTTTTAACAACATTAAGAGACATTGTTACGGGTACAGGCATTGTTACAGTTACAGGCATTGTTACAGATGGTATAATTTTTAAACCTCATTCCTGTTCAACAAGTTTGAATGGTAATCAATGCTAGTTACATATTAACACTGAAAAATGTAAGATAGTCATTAGTTGTTGCTATTGTTTATTTTTTTCGGCTATATTCCATCATATTTATGACGATAATACCAAAAATACTCAGTTGAGGGATTTATAATAAATTTTGTTTTGTTCTTGCCTCCAATGCTTCAACATATTTTGAGATAGTTGCTGGTATCTGTTTTCTCTTTGGGCTGGAAAGCATTTCTTTATGTAAAATGCAATGATTCCTGTCTCCTAGCTTTAACAAATGTTTAACTATTTGTGGTTTTTTTCTCTTCGAGCTGTGAAGCATTACCCTAAGTAGAATGGAATTTGCACTTTAGTTAGCTAGAGCCAGCTGTTCTTGCTTTTGCTCTTGGACTGCAAAATGTTGATATCTGTAGATGTTTACATTTTATTATTTGAATGTCCATATCCTTATACAATTTTAAACATTGAATCGGGGCTTATCTTGGGTAATTCAAAGGCCGAAATGTAAGAAAAACTTGTTCGGGACAGTCATGACCGTCACCCGAACAAGTGTGCACACGCGGCTAGTTATTTTTGTTAAATGTGTAGGCCTACAGTTTTTATGTGTAAAAGTAAAATTCTCTGTGTTTCAATGTTTTTAATCGATTTGACGACCTTTCGTGAGTGAACTGTTCTTGTACTACGATCTGAAGATGAGGACCTACTGATCCTCGAAACGCGTTATTCTTTTAGGAATCCTTAGGATCACTTCGGCAGACTCAGGTAAATTTATACCTTTTATGGTCAATTGAGTGATTCGGAAACAAGACAACAAAATATGAAGAAAAACTTTGTTTGAGGCGTTCATAGTCTATCTTTGTGTAAAATTTGTCACCGAAAGGTCAGTAATTTTTTCCGGAACAGTGCTCTTAACAATAGACGGACACCTCAGAAACCACCTTAATTAACCCATGAGGATCTCTATGGTATTTTTTCGTTTTATGGGAAACATCATACGAAAATTCTCCTTTTTTAAACATTTATATTTCAACACCCTATGACGTTTTAAAACAAGAACTATAACACAATTGGCATCTTTTTTCTAAACTAAATGTTGGTATATTGCCCTAACAAACGTAAAAAAGAAAATTATCCATAGCAACATTTCTGAAAAATAAAAGGCGTAGGCTTATACTTTGCGTGGTCGGTTTAGTGGAAAACATTTTAATCGAGCAGATTTATCAATATTATTGAACTACATATCTAATGTGGCTGTGTACATATCTATTACATATCTAATGTAATAGATATGTAATATTATTATTACATATCTAATGTGGCTACACATCACTCTACTACTGATTGGAGTAGTAGAGTGATAGACTCTACACTTCCATGAATATGATTGGATATCATACACAACGCATCTCACTTCCTCCTATGGAATGTACGGAATATCTGCTTACAATTATTAGCAGAAGATATTTTACCTGACTTTTTACACCAAAAATGTCTAATTTAAAACCCATTTTCTGTAGCAATGAGAATTGCTATTTTTTGTTTTGTCATTGCAGTGAAGTCTTTAAAAGGTTGCTCTAAATGTAATGATAAGTCCTAAAAAGAATACAGAACTTTAAAAACTTCAAGAAACAGTCAAAATAAAAATATCAAGGAATACAAAATTACAGCTACATAATTGTTTGGTGGCTGAAACTATTCATCCTGAAGACAGCAAAGATAGAACTACAAAGAACCTTGGTTTACTAAAATTTAATTTATTTAGCCTAGAAATAAAACATAGGAAAAGCTGGTGGCCCGAGGCAATATATATGGAAACGCAGTTGAATCATGAATGACCAAACGGGTCAGATTGTGGGCGTCAATAGAATCACACCGTCATGAATCTTTCACACCTGCAATCGTTTGGATCATGATTCTCAAGTACTTTTGTTAAACGTGTGGACTTTATAGGCAATTGACTATGGCCTTAAAACATTTTTCGTACCTATACAGAAGCCACTTGAAAATACCTATATTAGAACATTTAGCTTGGGAAATGCATATTGTTGAATTATTGAATTCAAATGGATTTGAAAAAGCTATTTTAAAAAGTAAGAAAACCAATTATGGAACTCATGATCCAACATGTGCTGATCCACCGATTAGATAACTTTGAAGTGTAATAGTCTTTCTTTACGATAGTTTACGTTTTCAATCCCAAATAATAGTCAACAATTTAAAGCGGATGCAAAAAATAAATATGTTTTTTTGGATCAGTAATTAAAATGGAATATAAGTAAAAAAGAAGCTTTAAAAAATTTAAATCATATAAATATTTGAGTTGGGTTTGTTTAATTGAATACACTGTATTGAGTTTTAGTTTTGAAAGGGCTGAAAATTAACCAATTACAAAACCTCTTGGGCAGTATCAGGTGATTTAGTGTAATGGACTGAAACAGTTGTAAGTTTGCCCGTAGTGATCGGTTGAGAAGCAATGAGACAATATTCATTCCGTTACAATCAATATTCACATTAAATATTCTACATTCATTGAATATATTTATATTGAATAAAATTGAATGTTGATCGATTTTGGACTCGGCAATAGTGAAGAACAGTTCTTATTTTACTAACAGTGCTCTTGGCTTAAAATTTAATAAAGAAAGTATATGCACTTTGAGTCGGGGTCTTGGTCTAATCCTTCAAAAAATGTAGGATGATATATGGTATGGTAACATTTTCCTGCCCGCCTAATTTTTTATAAAAAAGAGGGTGGCTGCTTTTTTACTTTTCCTTTTCCCCATCCGTATATACTATTTGATCGCGCGTGGACGATATGAAGCAAAGGCAAGGAGTGAACCTGTACAGTACAATAATAACAGTCCTGCTAAAAGTATGCGACAGATCTCGAGTCTCGAACCTGCGATGCTTCAAGGCCAAAGTTCCAAGGCCGAGTGCACTGCCAACTGCCCCACCGACTCAATATATGTAGATGGAAACTAAATTAATATGCAAATAAATTTGTATAATGTATTTTAACAGGGAGAAATAAGTTTAAAATAGCTTATTACTTTAAGTCTAAAATGGGTTAACGATCGATTCCTCGCCCACGCCTAACATGTATAAAATCTACTTGGATTGTCATTTTTTACTCCCAATAAGAGAAGGCCCATGAGGGGAAGTAAGTATATATTTTTAAATGTAAGCATAGGTTGATACGCAGGTGTAAATGTGTGATCAAGTCAAGTTTAACACTGAAAACCGCGCTTCAAAATGCTTATCTGTTTCAAAATGGAGGTTGTTTAAAGATCCTTAGAATATACCAAGCTCAGTAATTAATATCTTGAGCTAGGTTATTGCATAAGAAAGGGAGATTAAACCAACAGTTTTAATGACAGGTGGCATTACCAATCTCATGTTTAGTTAGATATATATTTGTCCCATTTCAAAATTTTATATTTGTTATATTTACCTAATAATTTGTAAAACTAAATGGTTTCGAACAAGTTTAACCAACAGCACATTAGGCCTGTTAAACAGAGTTTCCCGAGTAAATTTAACATCAGACGTATTACATGTTTTGAAATAAAAACGCCAAAGTGAAGTAAAGGCAGAATTATTAGCCAGAAGACGTTTGTCTGACGCGTGCCTGGAAACAAGCACTTTTTTAATTTTCTCCTACATATTCTAGTCGTACTGCAAATTTTTCTTCGTGTACAAGTTAACATTGTGTTATTCTTGTTTGAAATATTGACCAATAGAGAATAACAATGCACAAATGAATTCTCCACAAGGAATAATTTTTATTTGGTCTTTTTCACGCTGTAAATTTATTAAGGGTTAAAAAGTATTATGCAATTTTTATTTCATGTATGTTTAAGGGAGTTAAAAGTTGAAATATAAATCAAAAGGTTAAGTTACAAATAACCTGGAGATTTTTATTTCAATTAGGTCTCTAATTAGGAATATCTCATCTTAGTATTAATTAAACATTATTTCTTTTTTTCAACTGAGAGTTAGCAGACGAATCTAATGGCATTATGGTATATTACAAATAAACCCAGTTCACATATTCAGGAGTACCAACTGTTGATTTAAAGGGCGGCAATTAGCAGGGCATGTTTATAGCAGCAACAGTGTTCCACTGAACACAGACGTGGGTTGGCAACCCTGTCATTGTTACATTCCTGAAACAAACACAGATTACAAAGTCACAGTTGTATGGCGCACGTGAATTTCCATAACTGGCTTTCAACTTATAATTACAAGATGAAACAGTACATTACAACTTTATTTTAACTTTTAATGAGGTTCTGTTAAAGTTTTGCTGTTTAGACAATAAACCTTGAATAGTGTTTAGTAAATGTATGAAAATCCCTATATCTATAAAATAAATAAAATATATTTACACTATGACAATCGATATATTAACAACGAAGGTTTTCTTTCTTCTGTATGTTAAAAAAGTAAATGCATTTAAACCAAACAGCGAATGATATTGTTGGCGAAGTTCCTTTTCCTTACGGACACTCAGCTGGGTTTGCGCCAAAAGCATGGATATAAAACTTCCCAAAAATACGAATCCAACATTTTTGGAGACATTATTACTCCCTAATTCAACCGTTATTAATTATAGTACTATTATAATTGTCTCATCTTTAAATTTATTTTATACGGCCAGTAACTACTAGTTATCACTCTAAATTTGCGGACACTAATATTAATTAGCAAAAATAAATTTTTTACCCAAGTGTATTACGTGTACTTTAATTATTAATACTACAAAATATTGTCGCGTCATCATATGCAATTCAATGCTGTTTCGTGTATGTAAGGTTATGATTAATTAATTTGGTGCTTATGCAATAAGGTGAAACGATATTTAATGTCAAATGGCTATCCTCTAAAGTGGCGTATTAAAGCTACACTTGTTTGCAACACATGTCAATGACTACACAGTACTCACTCATGCGTTGCACGTGATCCTTGTAACCACCACTCTACTAACTAGACCGGGTTAAGCTTCATATTTGGTCATGGAGGCTGTTTATGTTTTAGTTGACAGTATTTTGCCAGTTGGCATTGTGAATTCAAAACTTTGTACATTAGGCGTTGTATTTATATAAGGAAATATGTAAAGCTTTCTTAAAATGCATAGTCATTGGATGTTAAACTTCATTATTAAAACTTGTTTACTGTAACTTAAGGACGAAACTGTGTCTAGGGACGAATTAGCAATACTTAAACTTGAAAGAACTTTAAATACATCAAGTTTGCAGTGATCAACTTTACACCAGTAAAATTATTAAAGGTTAATACTGTATACCATAAGCACAATCAGGGCGGCTATAATCGAGGTATAATTTAAAACCTAGTTGAATTGTTTTTACTATAGTTAGCATTCGCTAGTTAAATGCCGTCATTTAATATTCATATCATAAACCCAAAATAATATCTAAATCACCCTTAATTAGCCTTAATATCTAAATCAAATACTTTGTTTTGAAAAAAATTCTTTTGATGTCTTCCTACGATTTATGTTCTTATTTATGAAAATTGTAATTCAAGGACAAATTTACATTTCATTTAAAAATAATTTAAAGCTTGAGAAAGTTATTTATTTTTTTAATATAATGCAGAAATGACAGTCTATAGATTAATTTAGAAATAAAAAATAAAACAAATGCAAGAATAGGGGCTCAATATCGGGAATATTGAATAGCAACAATATGCCGACTCAACATTATTGGCGAGACGGCTTCTATATAGTATTAGATCGTTTCATTGTAGACCCAGGTGGTACGCTACTATCTTTCATAATCACAATTAAAATTATGTTTGATTAAATTGTAGTTTCGAGGATCATAAGTAGCTTTTTAGTTTATTTTTTACTGCTATTTTGATCTCGAAATACATTGAAGTGCATAGAAGTGCATTGCTGCGTATATAAATCTGAACCACAACTTGTTTTATAGCTATAGTCAGACTACAGTTTCGTAATAATTGTTCAAAAATCAATGGCAAATCTATAAATACACCACCTTTCAATAGAATAGATACAGAGTTTGTAAAATTGTCCATCCCCAATTCTTTAAGAATGTTTATTTTTGTTCAGTTAAACCTACTTTAGCAATCAACACATCCTGGTGAGAATGACAGTTTCGAAAAATATTCAACTTACTAACTCCTAAATACAAAAATAACGAAGGATCAAAACCTATTTTTATATAGTACCTATCGACCACATAGGCTTGTTTATTCCTTTTAAACTATTTATTTAGATATAAATGATATAAGCAATTCTGCTTCATTTTATATGAAAAAAAAACTACAAAGATCGTGATCTCAATCTAGTTCTTAAGTTAAATGACTTAATCTCTAACTTTTATGGTACAATATCATAAATTTTAATACAATCATGAGATATTTTTACAAAAAATATATATAAAATTAAGTTGTAATACATCTTTAAAATATCACTAATTAAAATGATATGTTGGCTCTTACTCAACAAGCAGTGAGGTTAGAAGGTTTACAGTGCAGTTTATATAAAGTTAGAGTTTTAAAAAATTATGTAATTATATATACATCATACCTTTTGGTAAATTGATAGCTCCTGATCAAATGATGCATTAGCTCTTTAATTGTCCTATAAGAAGTAATTATTTAAAGTGCTTCTTTAAAGTACTTGTTTAAAGATTATGGTTGTTTAAAGTGCCACTGTAATGTTAGTATAAATGTATCTATATATTTACGATAATCATATATTTAGGTTCATTACGCCTAGAATTAAATAATATAGTTAAATACCTTCTAATAATTTTTCAATCACTCATGTTTTCCTAACTATAGGGACTCAATATCGGGAATATTGAATAGCAACAATATGCCGACTCAACATAATTGGCGAGCCAGATTCTATATAGTATTAGGTCGTTTCATTTTGAAGGCTGATGCCTTTCAAAATCAGTTTAAATTTTATTTGATTAAATTGTAGTTTTGAGGATCAAAAGTAGCTTTTTAGTTTATTTTTTACAGCTATTTTGATCTCGAAATACATTGAAGTGCATAGAAGTGCATTGCTGCGTATATAAATCTGAAATATACGCAGCAATGCATCTCTAAAAATGTAGGTTATCAGTTTTGAAGGGGTTTAAAATATTTCGTGATATCGACAAATGAATGGAACTCTAACCTTTAGTCTAATGTGGAAAACCTTTTGCCTACGTCTGCACAGGCGACATAGAGTTCTTTCATGGAAATAAACAATCGTGAAACTTAAATATATATTTTCCTGCAACTTGATAACTCAAACGTAAGATTTATGAAAAGGAATTCCCTTTGTACGACGCGTCTCATCTCAGACGAGGTCCTTAGAAATCTTCAAAAGAAATCGCTCATTATTTCTCTGTATGGTTTTATATAGTACCTTTCGACCACATAGGCTTGTTTATTCCTTTTAAACTATTTATTTAGATATGTGTGGTATATGAGATTCTTTTTCATTTTATAAGAAAAAACTCTACAAAAAACGCGATCTCAATCTATTTATCAATTTAAATTACTTGATCCCTAACTTTGATAATAATGATACTTTACAATGTACAATGTCATAAATGTTAATACAATCATGAGGTATGTTTACAAAAATACTAAATATATAAAATTAAGTTGTAATAAATTATAAAAATATCACTAATTAAAATGAAATGTTGACTCTTCAACTTCAACTCTTCAAATGTTGAATTAAATACCTTCTAATAATTTTTCAATCACTCATGTTTTCCTAACAAGTGATTAAAATACAATCTTAACATAATATCAAAATATGATCTAAAACCAATTTAAATTTTAACCTCTTTTCTGGAAATATTGTATATTTCTAGTAGTAGGCATATTAATATAGTGTTTAAAAAACCAGAAAATTTTTTTCAAAGGTTAATGTGATGGAATTAAATTCAATATTAATTCAAAAAGGAGTTTTCTATGTCGGAGTAAAAACATCGGTAACGCTATCAAAGTCAATTTGTCGGATTGCAACTGACACTTGTAGTATCAATCGTCTCTACAGCTTTGTAGTGTTGTACATGTACAATTCCCTTATGATTTTATCGCATTGACTAGCGTTAGTAGATTAATGGGCAAATATGAATTAATTGCTTGATATATTTTCTCAGCTTGAGTAACGATAAATCTAATCATACTGTTAGAAAGTGTTGTTTTTTTAGATGTAAAGAACCCTAATATTATTTAATTTAATCTTTAGGGCATGTGCATAATCAATTAAAAATTCAAGAAAATAATCATGAACTTACTGAGTTGCCAAATTGGTTACGAAATAAAATTATAAGAAAATGGAATAATTTCCAGTTGCATGTCTGATTAAAACGTAGAGTTAAATGATAATTCAACAGTAATACCTTTGGTAAGGATTGGTCAAAGTGTATTCAAACATGTCTCAGAAACATATTTATGAAGGAAACCAAATATATAAGAAGTTATATTGATTAGAATGGGAACAATTCTCAGTTACATAATACATATAGTTGAGTTATAGTCACTTGTAATTAAATTATTTTCATTAATAAAGGGTATAAATTAAAAGTTAAATTAGAGGGGTTTTTTCAAGCAAAGCTCTTTTAATTTGTATGTTTTTATCTGCTTATTGCAAAGATATATTTTACCTTGAGGTTGGATTAGGATTAAAGAGAAAGAGGGAGAAAGTGGAGAGAGAAGATATGAAAGAAAGAAGGAATAAACAATGTAAACAGTTAGGCTTAAGGTCAGGTATTATTGTCCAGACTTTGAAAATACTGAGCTTTATATCGAATGAAAGCTACTTGAAGTAGGGTTTTATTTTCAATCTATAAGTTATAAGGGACTTGAGATTGCAGCAATACACTTTCAACAACAACATTGTTATTCTTTCGGTGTGACTATTCCATATTGGTTTTGCTTTTGTTTTGTCCTGTAATGAAAGTCGTAGATTACTAACTTCAAAGGTCAAAACCTTCAGCTATATACTTTTTTTAGAAGGTGACGGCTTCTTTTCACGTTGTATTTGCCACCCCCCTCACACATGGGCCTCAGGCCTGTGCGTGGAAGTTATCAAGCAAATCAAGGCGTGAGCCGGTACAGTATAAGGGTGAACAGTACTGCTAATATGCAACACCATCTAGACGCTTGCACGGCCGCTCAGATCCGAGGCCAAGGGCGCTATCAACTGCACCACCGACTCTCAAATAAAAAATTGTTTTTAACTCATATAATATTTTTAACTACTGCATATAATATCGCCTTAAGCAAAACACAGAACATAAAAACATATTATACGATTTTTCATTATATTCTAATATTTATCAACCAAAGTTAAATTAATTATTTTCTTAAACTAACTTAAATAAATTTTAACTTAATAAAAAAATTTACTTATTTTTTGCCTTCCATATTAGAAAAAGCTTATCACACTGTTTAAATAAATAAAACTTTTAATAAACGCACCGTTTTTATAGATGCGTTAGTGAACTTTTTATTTTATTGTTGTAGTTTTCAATTGCCTGATGAATGTTCTACTCTGAGTGACGAAGCTCTGCAATCATTCTGGGCTTTAAACCGTGCGAAACCCATGATGAAACACAGACGATCAATCAATCTCCTATGGGTACATGTTGTCAATGGTGTACTTTAGTCTTTCTTCGTTTCGTTTACTGATTCTGTTAATATTATTTTTTAATCGTTAACTTTATACTTTTGTATTAGTTTTATTTTGGCTTAACTTTGACCATAATTCTGTAATTGCCAAGTTTTACATTCCATCTCGCCATAAAAAATAAACGGTATATTGTTTTTACAATATCTACAAGTTAGGGATTTAAGCCTATTTGGCCAAATTCCTCACTTGGGCGTGTTTTCCATAAGGTGAGTGGTGTTGAATAGGCCCTTTCATCTTCGAATTGCCACCATCAATACTCCATTGCCCGAGGCTTACGTGTTAGTTCTGGAAGGAACACCTCAATAAAATAAATCTTTAAATTGTAAAATAAATCTTTAAGTTTTTACTAAGTATTTGCACTTTGTTTTAATTCTTTTTTAACGAATACACATCTCTAAAATTAAGTCTATAAAATACTCCAATATAAATTTAATATCAGTGACGAAAACAATTTTTTAATACTCTAGGTTAATTGGACTTAAAAATTGGTTTACTTGAATAAAAAAACTTTAAACAACGAAAGTTATTTGAGAAGCAAAATGGTGGCCTCGCTCACAAATCGTGTACAAAATTAATAAATGTATTTGGAGTGGTATTATTAATAATATGTAAAAATAATAATGTAAGATAAAGAGGAAAATACCACCCTTGGAGCAGACCTGCATACTCAGCGAATTTCAAACACAAAACATATTTCAATCTAACATAGCGAGATTTGAAATATTTTTGTAAACTCAATAAGAATACCGTGGGGAATGAGTATGCAGGTTTGCTGCTACAAACTAAAACTGGGTATATTAAAACTGGGTGGTTAACATTCAATATTCAGTAGAATTGAACTAGAAGAAGCCATTTACCAGGTGTTATCATGATATGTTGAGAAATAAGCGAGATATAGAATTTTACTTATTTCCCATGAGGTTAACATTGGGACAACATACTGCGTTTACCACTTTCAATATCTCGGTAACCAATGGACATAGAGCAGTGATTCAGAATACTAAACCTGTAATATATTTACATATTTTTGAGCTGAATTAAACGGTGGCAACAAAAATTGGGTTATTTTTATTTTTCTATGTACAAAACTCAAAAAACCCATTTTTAAAGCAAAGTAAACCCCCCCTTCCGGATGTCCCATCATGCTGGTTTACGAACTCGTCCGAGTGATTACCACTTTACACGTCTGTAAATTAGGATCGGACCATATTTACGACCGCTATCTTGTTAACAGACATATATATCTATATATAAATTCTGAGGAATAGTGTTTTTTTTTTTGTTTCTGGGGCCCCAAAATGAAAAGTTAATATGGTTTTGGGCTTAGAACTTACCATGAGACCTACGGTAATAGCTTATTGCTTTAAGGAAATTCGCAAAAATTGCAAAAAGGAGTAAGTATGCTTTTGAAGATGATATGGTGTCAAGTATTAATAACGTGCTAAAAATATATAATTTGTTAGGTTTGAATAATAAGAAAACGTATAGACAATTATATACTCAATTCACTGCAATCAGTAAAAAAACCTCTTGATTCTTAGAAGTTATTCAGTTAAATCACCCTGAGTTTTAATGCCCCACCAAGTACTGCTTCCGATAGAAAATAAAAGATTTGCCTTTTACTGTGTAAAGAATTCTTAAAACTTACAAATATACAATTTCCAACAGAAATATAATAATATTTACTGTTTAAAGTGTAAAGGAAAGTAAAAGCTAGGTGATAGTAAACAACATGATGCCGTGATAAAAGTCGAATCTTCGATCAGCCAAAGACAATATATATGGTAACGCGGTCAAATGCCGGAGGACATGGTCTTTTGGCCAGATTGTCAATCGTCGAATGAATAATGCAAGCAGCCAAAGGCTACGGGTCTATAATACATTTGGCACGATAAATTTATACCGTGCCTGTGTTCAACTTACCTAGGATCTATGTTTTGTTTAATGCTAAAAATCATAGCCTTATTAGATATCTCATCTTTGAAATTCGATGTTGTTGATATTGAGTTTATGTTTTGATTTTAATGTGAGCAGACATTGCCATTCCTGCTTGGTAAAACTGTTTGTTTTATCAATCGGTGTTAATAAATGTGCGCTACAGTTAAAATAACAGCGTATCATGGATATTTGTTTTAATAAACTTAAACATCATAACTTATTTCAAACAGACGTAGTTTAACGTAAAAACCTGAAGGGTTTGCTTTCAAAAGCATAAAATAATATATAAAATATAGAATTTACAAAATAGCCTCGTAATTATTTTTAAATACGAATTACTTACGTATAAAAATTCGTATACACATATTTTTTCTCAACGTTGAGAATAGTAAACAACCTGTAGACCTTTAGTACAACATGTAGTAAACAACCGTAGAATAAATAAGGTATAGTATTTTATTTATTTATCAGAAGGGTACCATAAAGACAACGTACTCTAGTCACCCCTTTATCTCGGTAGCCAAAGGGCTCATAATTAGCAATTAATGAGAGAACCAAACGATTATATTTTGATTTGGATATTTGCGCACATTGGCAATCACGAATAAGTAAAAACTTATCTTCTTTTCCACCTGAAGAGAGGATTAGATACCAGTTACCGAAACGTCGTGAAACTTGCTTTTACTTATTAGAGATAGGAAATGTCCGCTAAAATCAAAATCAAAATATAAAATCACTGTCACCAACAATGAATTCTAACACTAAATTGTTAGGTCTCGAGCCAAAATTAATGGTACATATTATGTATTATTTTAATACAGGATTTTTTGGTCAGAAAGTCTTAGTATGCGGGAATGCAATTTTTAGCTCACGGTATAAAGTAGCCCTTTTGGTTCAAAATTGACATCGCGGCCTTCTTGAATGTCAGATGTCATCAATCTTCTCGCTAAAAGTAAGGGCAAGTGTCAAAAATATTCTCTGCCTATGCAACTGCGTTTTATTCAAACTTTATTAAGCCTACAGTGGATGCAAGGGGATAATTTATCTTTCTTGTAAAGGCCGAAGCCTAGAGAAACACATAATTACATGTATTATAATCATGAAAACACGATTCAAATTAATTTTATTAGAATTACCTACAGCTATTACTTTAACTTCAAATAAGAATAACTAATGTACACAATGAAAATTAATAAGTGAGACCATATATTACTTTGTTGTTGAAATTTGCAGGTTCTTAATACTTATTTATGATGTTCCTCCTGGATTGAAATTTGACGAAATAATTAATTAATATGCCACGGACATTTTTCGTCGTCAATACAAACGTTTGTTATGCAGCATAACACATTTCGGGTCTCAATGACCCATTTTCAAATCATCTTGGCAAACAATTATAACTAAACACTCATTGTAGACATTTCATTTAAAACTGTTTTTTTTGTACAAACACAGTGACGGACACACGGTTACAGATACATTAAATAATACATTTACTTACAAAACTCGCGAGGCTCTATTTGGTCTAAACGTTTCCTGACCACCTCAGACTGTATCATGTGGTTCAGACATTCATTTATATCGTCCAATCTCACTCACCAGGAGAATCTTCTACCTCTTTGTTAATCCGAACCGCGGCTCCAGTTCTGTTACAAATGCCCTGTTTGCGTGATCCAGAGGTGTCGGGGGGGGGGGGGGGGGTTTCCTCCCGCCACACCTCCAGGCTTCTACTTAACATATTCAAAACGTCTCACTCCTTTTGGACCTTCTCGGAAGACCACAAGGGAAGAAATAAATACTTAACGAAAGCTTTACTTTACGAAAACGTTTTTTACAAGATGAAAGGTTTATTTAGAAATCCATTTTTACCCGATATTCGTGAAACCCTGCTTTGTGCATGCTCAGGATTGGGAATCATATTTTAGGTGGATGTATATCCAAGAATGTATAACTACTTACAAAACAAAATTGTTAAAAAATGTATCAAAAACAAAACTGAAAAAAACCCTTCTGAATCAGCTGTTTCAATTTAAGTTGTCCATAACTATACCATGAGGACTTGATTGAGCATTGTATCAACGCCTTTTTAGAGCTGTGACTTCAGCTTTTTCTGATGACGCAAAATGAAGTTGATTTTATCTCGTTCAACCTATCGACCAAATTATTTGGAATTTTATAAAAAAAAATTTACAAGAGGAAATATTCTACAGTATGTTACTTTAATTTCAAATGGACCCACCAGCTCAACATAAGCATTTATTTTCGGAAAAGATTGAACTTTTATATGATTACATGTCTTAACATAAGGTATAAAAGGAACGTACTTATAACTAAGCAAATGATAGTAGACCGTATTGATTTCACATTCAAAATTAAATAGAAAAAAACAAAGTATCCTTAACTTTTTTCCGAAAGGTGGTTGACTATCCCATTAACAGTTCTCTATTACGTTATTTTACCGAAAACACCGAGCTTTACCTTACAATAACACTTTCAAATCATTACCAAACCTTTTGTATTTTATTTATTTATTTTATATTTTACCACATTTTACATAAAGAATAGCCAAACGATTATTCAAACATATATCTATTTACTTTTGGCTAGAAATATTTAGTAAATTACATAACACGCTTTTTTATACACAAACAAATGAAACCATAAGGACTGCGGTTGATAAGTTATGGACCTGGAACAAGGCTTTCCACTCCATTCTCCCGGCCATGCTTCATTCTGTCACCTGTTTCGTTGATTTTGAAATTGTTTTCCCAGCATTATAAACGTCACGTTCTTTCAACAATTATTGAAAATTTTGTGTGTAGCATTAAAAAATAAATTAAAAACATTAAATCAATGATTTTCTTAAAATTTATAATATACAATTATTCAAATGAAAATAATATACAAAATAACTAACTTAGATTCTTTGTAATTCACTTTACGCAATGTATTTTATGCACTTTTCTAGTAAGTGAACAAGTAGAGCTTAGAACGTTGCCAACATCCTGAAGAATTTTATGATATAATTTAGGAAATGTATATTTATAAAAATACATAGAATTGAAAATAATTAAATGAGAGAAACTACCTTCAAGGTTATCATTGAATAGGATGGGAATTGTACCTAGACTATTATGCATTCATTAGTGTAAATTACAACGTATAGCTATAACAAATAAATCGTTGTGTGTCTTTTCTGTGCACTAATAATTCCGTTGTACCAAGTTTTACTATTACATAATTAATTCTGATCTGATTGCCTTAAGAATTTGCCGACTGAAGCTCAGCAGTTGATCTGCAACATCAGACAGTCTGGCGCGCTTCAACTGACAGATCTAGACAGACTGGATCACTTAATTGGCACTAATCCTCCCTACACACCTTGTTATCTCCCTGATTGTCTTCTCCACGCAATTCCGCATCAGACCTAGATCTCGAATCTATTTCTGTTACAAAATGTTTATGTATTATAGAGTCTTAAAACTATTAGGTGATAAGAATAACGTTAAAATGCACAGAGGCTGTCAAAATTCATAAATTTATAAAATATTTGCATTTAAATTAGCAATGCTTTAAGCACAGCATTGCTATTTTCTAACAAAGTTAAAAACAATGAAATAAATTAATATATTTTTATACACATATGTATATAATTTACTAACGTTAGGGTGAATTTTAGTTTCTTTATTTTATTAATTACATTAAATATATCAAGCTTAAAATTACAATTTACAGAGCAGTAATCAAACAACTGTAAATTATATCTTGGGAAAATATATAATTAAAAAGGTATTCAACATCTGACAAGAAAAAATATTCATGGCAAAGAGAGCACCTTTCGTTTAGGTCTAGTAAGGTAACTAACGATAACATAATTGGTAAAGTATCAAGGTACATAACTTAATTTTTAGAACGGAAATAAACTTTGGAATCAAAACAAACTAATGTTATTTCTCCACACTTTTAGTATAAGGATTCACCTTCATATGTTAAAATGCAACTGTGTAAAGATTATTAATATTTAATACTTGTTCTACAAATTAATTATCTTAAAAATAATTAGTCTTATTGTAATTTTTTTTCATAAATCCAGGTAAATTGAATTTAAAATCTAAAATAACAAACGCAGTGAGGAGTGTTAATTGAAAAACGTTTAAAATACTGAAGCCTGTTTTTAATAACTGTAAGACAAAACCTTCTATAGGTTAGCTTACTTTTCATTAGCTTTGAACTAATGTTTAAGATTAAATTTCATTTATTGAAACGAATTGTTTTCAAAACCAGTCACATAAACATTTCACCCTAATTCAACAATCAACTTTAACATCCCCCTCATGAATATGAGAAGATGTTTCCATAAATATTCAATGTTCCGCCTTTCAGATTCGTTTTGTACTGCTAAGAAACGAGAGTTAACAATGTTTTCAAAAACATTTATATCCTGGTTTTATTTCTTTAATACGGATAGAAAATGTAAGAAACTAATATAATAGACAAATTAAACCTGTTGTTAATTGTTACACCTTGAATCAGCTTTATTTAAATATTTTGTTGGGAGTGATTTAAAACCGAAATGTAAATTACATTGTATTGGATACATTACATTCTTAGATATTGCTTACATATTTGTTGTACTGGATATTTAATTATTAAAATATATTCAACCAGAGGTAATCAATACCTAGGAATCTGAGCTATCTGAGAGTTTTTTTACTAATAATTTAAGATGCTGCAACTTCGAGACAGCTGCTAAAGTGATTCGTTATCGGGTAACAATCAGGTCTTTTTCAAATTCCATTTATTATTTTCTCCTCCATAGCTATCCTCCATAGCTATTTCTCCTCCATAGCTATTTCTCCTCCATAGCTATGTATCGAAAGTATTCTTGACATATAATTCTTTGAAACGGAAATTGTAATAGGTTTTTTACTAGCCATAACAAACATATAACATCCAGAGGTGTCGAGGGTGGGTTTTTCCTCCCGCCACACCTCCAGGCTTCTACTTAACATATTCAAAACGTCTCACTTCTTTTGGCGCTTCTCGGAAGACCACAAGGGAAGAAATAAATACTTAAAGAAAGCTTTACTTTCTCTAAAATATTTTTTACTAGATGAAAGGTTTATTAAGAAATATATTTTTAGTTGTTATTCGTGGTTTTTCTGTTCCTGCGAAATTGAGTTGATTTGATCTCGTTCAACACCATCGACGACGTAATCGTTTTACTCACAAAACAAAACAAAATTATTGGGAAACAAAAAAAAAATCTTACGAGAGGAAATATTCTACAGAATGCTACTTTAATTTTAAATCGATCCACCAGCTCAACATAAACATTTATTTTCGGAAAAGATTGAACTTTTACATGATTACATGTCTTAACATAAGGTATAAAAGGAACGTACTTATAACTAAGCAAATGATAGTAGACCGTATTGATTTCACATTCAAAATTAAATAGAAAAAACAAAGTATCCTTAACTTTTTTCTGAAAGGTGGTTGACTACCCCATCAACAGTTCTCTATTACGTTATTTTCAAATCATTACCAAACTATTTGTATTTTAATTGTTTATTTTATATTTTACCACATTTTTCATAACAAATATTCAAACAATTATTCAAACATATGTCTATTTACCTTTGATTAGAAATATTGAGTAAACTAAATAACACGCTTTTTTATACACAAACAAATGAAACTCCATAAGGACTGCGGTTGATAAGTTATGGACCTGGAACAAGGCTTTCCACTCCATTCTCCCGGCCATGCTTCATTCTGTCACCTGTTTCGTTGATTTTGAAATTGTTTTCTCAACATTATAAACGTCACGTTCTTTCAACAACTATTGAAAATTATGTATGTAGCATTAACAAATAATATAATAATATTAAATAACTAATTTTCTTTAAATTTAAAACAAAATAGTTTTTTTCCGTTTAATACTTTTTCCTCAGTGGCTTAAGATATAGAAAGTATTTTTTACATGTAACTCCTTCAAACGGCAATTGTAAGAAACTTTGTCTAGCCAAAATACAAAACTAAAATTTAAAACTGATAATTACATAAATTCATATAAATATATACTGTTGCATGTCGAAATGTGGAAATAAACATGAACTTGTGAAACAGTAAAGAAATTTGTCTTGTAACAAAAATCTCTTTGTAAATCTCAGGAAAAATATCTTCACATGACTGTGACAGAATAACTCCATAAATATCAGCTTCAGAGTTGGAATGAAGTTTGGTTTGTTCGCAAGCTCACATTTATAATATTTACACATTGACTTTTAAACAGCATTTTTAATCTCATTGAATTGTCATTTTCATTTGATGTTTTTCTCTTGAAAAAGAACAAGATGAATGATTAGTTTAATAGTCATTCGTAACGCTTACTGTTTGTGATATTTATTTGTTTGTATGGCTTATTTCTTACGCGATAGGACTATAATGTTATACTATATTTCTTCATGTTCTATAAATGAAAACGAATGTAAGAATGTATTTTTAAAGAGATGCTGAAAAAACATTTAGACTTTTATAATTTTTGAGAATCGCAATTCTTGTTCTCATCTTTGATCACAAAACTAAACCAATCAAACAACTAAAGGTTAACTTAATCAACTGGTTAAGGATCAAGGTTTGATTATACATGTTGTAATAGTTTAATAATTGCACTTTAACTAAAATTAATATAGAATTGCAGCGTAAGTCGGGTAATGAAGTCATATTTGTTGGAGCTAATAACTGAACACCCAAGATTTAAAAAGTGTATTTACATAGAGATAAATTAAGTTTATAGGTTTTTAGCTAAGAAAAAATATTTTTAACTCACCATCGCACGATCTATTGTGCGATCGTCGTGCGAGCTTTAAATTAAGCAGGAATACTGCTTGGATTTCAAGTGGTTTCAAATTTCTAAAGAGTAAACTAAAAGGTAAGAGGTATTACTTCCTCTTAAAGAAAATTGTAGGTTTTTATAGAACATGACAAAATTGTATTTATTAATTAAATTACGTTTTCTCTTCTATATTGGCAAATTACACCAGTTGAAATTTAACGTAGAGCCTAGCAGTAAGAAATAATCCCAATTCTTCAATGTTTTTTTTTGTTTTGTTGTCCCTGTCTAAAATAAATCACCCTTTTTTTAATAGTATTGTATATAAAGATGACATGTAAAGGTACATTTCTATAAGCTCATTATACTCCTAAAAAGAAAATATATAGTGCAATATTTGATTTTATACAAAAGTTTCGCTCTCTAGCTTTCTGTTTTGAGTGCTTCGATAAAAATTAATTCTTAGATGACGTTTTTATATAGACCCCTACTTATATGATCTCATAAAGTAAATAGTTTTAAATTTGTTTTGGATCACTATTTCTTTTGCAATCATAATATTAAGTTACAATACTAATTATCACAGAATGTAGGGGTTTCCAAGCTGACGGTTTGTAAAATATTAATTTGCAAATTTGGTAGACTAATGTCAGTTTAGGCCGTGTCACCTTGGTCGAGTACGAGGACGAGCTAGACTCGACCGTCAACACGACCAATATAAACCGGTCTTTACAAATGTGTGAGTCGAGTTGCGGGCGAGTTGACAATCCTGAAGTGTAAGAATCCTAGCAAATGGGTCGAGCTAACTCGGCCGAGTTGGCCAATGTGACGCGGCCTTTCAAGTATTTCAAAGGTCAGTCTGTCCTGTTTTAAGACTAATCCATTACGTCAAATTAGTACTTAGAAGGCACAGCCATAACTATAGTAAAGTTCAAATTATTTGAGGCTTTTAAGCCACATTGTTTTCGGTCAAATGGTTTATCCAAAATGAGAATCAATCTACTAAAACCACTTATATAAGTGAAACTAGTGACCTTGGTGAATCTATTGATTTATATTTTATTATTAAACCAACTTTGTTGATTTGAACAACGTAGAAGGCAGGTGAAGTACAGAAATAAGACGAAGTATAAATGTTATTTGCTTTGTTCAGAGCTTGCAGCGTTAGCACAGCAAACATATCGCAGAGCTCATGAATCATGTATCAGGGCCATTACATTATGCTCTTCTCTTTTCAATCACTTTCTCTTGTAGTGAGAGTAGAGAAATATTTACTTGTTGCTGGAAAACCTCTTTTTACACAGCCTTCTTTAATTATTACTTTATTTGACATCCTGTACCTCAGCATTGTTTCTTAACAGACTGTTTTTTGAAGTAATTTAAAAAGTGCGACGTTCACATGTAGGTAAATTTGAGCCATCTTATGTAATTCAAGTGAGTCGAAGGATCATAAAAATACTATGTTTGGAATCGCTACACATTACACGGTTTCTGGTCCAAATCATTATTTGAAAATTTATTTGCTGTCTCGACTAAAAAGTAGTTTAGTTTGAGTACAGTACGTTAACATATTTTCGAATAAGTCTTTATGCTACAGGAGACAAGATGAAAACCATCAGAATAAGCCGAAAAGATGGTGATGCCCCCAATTTCCGACAATTTGTCCTTACATCTGCTGTAACTTTCTATCACCTCTGTTAGACACCAATTTAATGTCATTAATGTTTCGGGGAAGCGGCCTGGTGTAGTGGTTAGAACGTGGGATTTCGGTCTCCAGGGCCCGGGTTCAAATCACATCAATCACCAATGATTTTTTTAAAGAGGTAATGCTGTGACCTACTAGACCTAGCCTGAAGTAATGTGCAAAACAGTTCTAAGCTAGGTCTAGCATAGGATGTGAAGTTTGTATGGTAAAAAATGTCAATTTAGTGTTTAATATGAGTTGTATTTGCAGGTTGTAGTCCCTCCTCGAACCGCCATAGAGCAGGGACAGTGCCAATACAATAACACCAATACCAATTAAAACATTAACAATACCATAGTAACAAAAAGCTAAGTAATTGTGGTTCTAATATATTACAGACTTAATTCTTTGCAGTACATACAAATAATGTTGATGTTAACGTATATCGGTATCATCCGCAGGGAGGAGGGTGAGCGGTGCCGCAGTCGGTGGCTAATCCACTTACCCTCACTGCGCCCTCGTTGCGATACCTTACTGTGGTATATTGGTATATGGTATATCGGTACCATCCGCAGGGAGGAGGGTGAGCGGTGCCGCAGTCGGTGGCTAATCCACTTACCCTCACTGCGCCCTCGTTGCGATACCTTACTGTGGTATATTGGTATATGGTATATCGGTACCATCCGCAGGGAGGAGGGTGACGGTGCCGCAGTCGGTGGCTAATCCACTTACCCTCACTGCGCCCTCGTTGCAATACCTTACTGTGGTAGAGGAGAAAACAATCTAACGTTATTTGGTGTCTTAATTCAAAGCCTAGATCAAATAATCTATTTCCATTAAACATTTATATTATTATGATTGGTCCTTATTAATTATGAAGCGAATTGCTTTATTGGGGCAAGCATAAAAACTCACTTTAAGCAACAAGTGAGAATACTTTTCTAACTGTACGAGAAAATATTAAGATTTTGATGAGCAGTAACATAAAGAACCACGCAAAAAAAGAAAACGTGAAACATGAATGCGTTTTTAGTGACCTTAAGAAAGCCTTTATAAAGTGACATAAAAAAATTACTATCCATTTTAACATGAAAAAATATCATCGTTAATAAACAGTTACTCGGAAAAAAATCCATATGTAATATTTCTTAGCTGTCAACGTTTGCTATTAAATTTTGATTCAAAGCCTAGATCAAATAATCTATTTCCATTAAACATTTATATTATTATGATTGGTCCTTATTAATTATGAAGCGAATTGCTTTATTGGGGCAAGCATAAAAACTCACTTTAAGCAACAAGTGAGAATACTTTTCTAACTGTACGAGAAAATATTAAGATTTTGATGAGCAGTAACATAAAGAACCACGCAAAAAAAGAAAACGTGAAACATGAATGCGTTTTTAGTGACCTTAAGAAAGCCTTTATAAAGTGACATAAAAAAATTACTATCCATTTTAACATGAAAAAATATCATCGTTAATAAACAGTTACTCGGAAAAAAATCCATATGTAATATTTCTTAGCTGTCAACGTTTGCTATTAAATTTTGAAATTTGGTTTTAATTTAAAACTAATGCTGTAAAGTAAGATGATCATCATTTTTAGATTTTTACAGGAAATATATGAGCAGTTAGGTCAGTAATACAAAGGAGTTCCTTGATTTACAAGTGCAAGTACAAGTACAAGTAATTCATAAGTGATTTTACTGTAATGATTTTTTTAAAGAGGTAATGCTGTGACCTACTAGACCTAGCCTGAAGTAATGTGCAAAACAGTTCTAAGCTAGGTCTAGCATAGGATGTGAAGTTTGTATGGTAAAAAATGTCAATTTAGTGTTTAATATGAGTTGTATTTGCAGGTTGTAGTCCCTCCTCGAACCGCCATAGAGCAGGGACAGTGCCAATACAATAACACCAATACCAATTAAAACATTAACAATACCATAGTAACAAAAAGCTAAGTAATTGTGGTTCTAATATATTACAGACTTAATTCTTTGCAGTACATACAAATAATGTTGATGTTAACGTATATCGGTATCATCCGCAGGGAGGAGGGTGAGCGGTGCCGCAGTCGGTGGCTAATCCACTTACCCTCACTGCGCCCTCGTTGCGATACCTTACTGTGGTATATTGGTATATGGTATATCGGTACCATCCGCAGGGAGGAGGGTGAGCGGTGCCGCAGTCGGTGGCTAATCCACTTACCCTCACTGCGCCCTCGTTGCGATACCTTACTGTGGTATATTGGTATATGGTATATCGGTACCATCCGCAGGGAGGAGGGTGACGGTGCCGCAGTCGGTGGCTAATCCACTTACCCTCACTGCGCCCTCGTTGCAATACCTTACTGTGGTATATTGGTATATGGTATATCGGTATCATCCGCAGGGAGGAGGGTGAGCGGTGCCGCAGTCGGTGGCTAATCCACTTACCCTCACTGCGCCCTCGTTGCGATACCTTACTGTGGTATATTGGTATATGGTATATCGGTATCATCCGCAGGGAGGAGGGTGAGCGGTGCCGCAGTCGGTGGCTAATCCACTTACCCTCACTGCGCCCTCGTTGCGATACCTTACTGTGGTATATTGGTATATGGTATATCGGTATCATCCGCAGGGAGGAGGGTGAGCGGTGCCGCAGTCGGTGGCTAATCCACTTACCCTCACTGCGCCCTCGTTGCAATACCTTACTGGGGTAGAGGAGAAAACAATCTAACGTTATTTGGTGTCTTAATTCAAAGCCTAGATCAAATAATCTATTTCCATTAAACATTTATATTATTATGATTGGTCCTTATTAATTATGAAGCGAATTGCTTTATTGGGGCAAGCATAAAAACTCACTTTAAGCAACAAGTGAGAATACTTTTCTAACTGTACGAGAAAATATTAAGATTTTGATGAGCAGTAACATAAAGAACCACGCAAAAAAAGAAAACGTGAAACATGAATGCGTTTTTAGTGACCTTAAGAAAGCCTTTATAAAGTGACATAAAAAAATTACTATCCATTTTAACATGAAAAAATATCATCGTTAATAAACAGTTACTCGGAAAAAAATCCATATGTAATATTTCTTAGCTGTCAACGTTTGCTATTAAATTTTGAAATTTGGTTTTAATTTAAAACTAATGCTGTAAAGTAAGATGATCATCATTTTTAGATTTTTACAGGAAATATATGAGCAGTTAGGTCAGTAATACAAAGGAGTTCCTTGATTTACAAGTGCAAGTACAAGTACAAGTAATTCATAAGTGATTTTACTGTCGGGCAATACAGCGCTACAGACAAGACGATCTAAGAATAATTTATACTTTTAGTGAACGGCATAGCTGTGCAATTTATTTAGTTATAATATATTATCAAGCGACGACTCGTAGTGCATTACAAATCGGTTTTATGGATTATATATACGTGGGTCAAAATTAAAATGCCAGTAAAAATAGCCATTTATTAATAAAATTTTGCACAGACGTGTAAATTAATTATCATAAGGAGCTTAGTGGAGGTTTAGCGTAATAAATCACACAGGAAACCTTTTTTCACATAAAATAAAATTATAAAAGTTTGCTTTGCCATTGAACTTGTTTGTTCATTGAACTTAGCTAAAAATACCAATATAGCTTTTTCAACCATTTTTGCAACGGGTATGGTACTAGTGTTAGTACTTCACATGGTTATTTAAAACGTTCATACGGTACGTAAGGCTTCCTACAGCACCTTCATTTTTCCACTCAAGCATCTAGCGGATTTTGATTTTAGCTTTTGTTTGGCAGAGAACAGGTACTCGTACCCTTTTAGGGGAAAGCTGTCCAAACCTCTCATAATTTTAATGGCATACCATGAATCGAACCCGCGACATGTTGTCCTAAATTCCAAGAGCTAAACCGTGAGGATAGCAACAAACCCAAACTTTTTAATTTAACTAGCATATCTTTGGAAAATTATTATAGTTGAAGGTTCGCAATAAAATAAAGACTACTACTTGGGTACCTACTAAACATGAACTTAGAAATTAATTTGGATTTTTATATATACATAACTTCTTATATATATATATAACTTTGGTTTTGGCGCATCTCCACAATAACACAGTACTGGGGAAGTGGCGAGACAAACTCTGCATAAACAAAGTGGAGGCGCCTTGTAAAGAAATTTTAGTGCTTCCATTCGTTTCTACTATGTTACTCTAACAACCCCTTCAAGCTGAACGATGTTAGGCGTTTTTTAGGGTAATAAAAGACCCTCCTATGGATCTTAAAAAATATATTATTCTTTTTAAATAGTAGAACTTCTAAAAATGAATCAATACATAAATCATATTTCTTACAAAATAAAGATCACTGAACATTTTATTATGTCTTAAACGTCTTCAAACACAAACTAGCTAAAAATTTTAAACCTACTTACCTGTAAAATATAAGGCTACTAGCCATTAAGTCGTCAATGAAAATTTATTTCAAGATTGCTAGTCCTGAAGTAATTTCAGGACTACTAACTCAGGAAGTAATTTCAGGATTCCTGTTCTCCAATAGAAGCACTAGATATATAATATTTTCAACAGCTTAAAGAAAAATATTAAACACATTCACTCTAACGACACATAAAAAAGGTTTCTAAAGTTTTTTCGATAAGTATTTTTACTAGTCAATTGTCATGCTTTGACACAAACCATAAATCAAATCGATTCTAACTCCAAAAAATAAACGCATACTAAGATAAAAAATGTGATCAGAAGTGCCGAATGGATCTACAAATACTGTTTAAATAATTCAGAAACACTTTTAACAAAAACTTTAACAAAACCTTTTTAATAATCTCCCTTGCAAACTTTTGTACCTTTTCATAAAAACATATCAACACACACAGCTGATGAAATTCATTATGAAATTACTGATACAAGATAGAGACTTGTAGTAATAATGTGATGAACATGACGTTTCGACACCTTCCCTCAGTTTTGAGTTGTAAGTCTGTGTTTCAACCCCTTAGCACAACAACCCCAACAACCCCGTTGCACAACTCTATTAGTCTTGGTTTGTGCTGAGGGTTCGTTAAACAGTCAGCTAGCTGGAACTCTGCTGGTGTATGTTGCACTTGCATCTTGCCTTCTGAAACCAATTCTCTCACAAAAAATGTCATGTTCGAATGTGATTTGTTCCCCTACGGTTTTCTGGATTCTCAGCAAGGCGAATTGCTGACACATTGTCAATATTCAGTATCAGCCTGTGCTTCATTTCAGTATTTAAAGCCAAATTATTTCTGTGCATGTTTCTCTGGCTACAACAACTGCTTTAGTTCGTGAAATTGCGACCGACGACAGCTTCTGAATCAACCAAGTTATAGTTCCTTCACTATACAGGCAGACTACTCTCAGAAAATTCCTTTCCCTCCATCGTATTCGTCACACATTGAAGATCCGATGTTTTATTCAACACACAGAGGACCAGTCAGCAAACGTCGGGTCATACACCATTCAACAGGGCGACTCGTTATGACTGTGGGAATCGATGAGTAGGACAATGGGAATATGATAGGTTTGTTTTAATAGTTACATCGCCTCCCCGTAATGTTTACTCGAAACTATACGTGTTGTTTTATATATCGAAACTAACTATATAATTTTTTTCAGTTTCCTGTCCATCAGTCTTTATGTGCTATTTACATAGGATTTACAGCTAAAGTTTTATAGATTCGATAAACTTCAAGTTGGATCGATTGTCTAGCACGTAAAGTATTCCGTACATTGAAACAAACTATATCATTTAACTATATTACATTTAACTATATTAGATAATGGAGCTTTAAGCAAATCATCCTTACCATGTATTTTTATTTTAATTTACAGCATTATTTTGATAACTAGTAATCAGATGGATTCATTTACAGCTGTCCTTTTTTTACATGCTTTCAGCCGTTGTTTAAATGTACTAAAATCATACTTCAAGGGCTTCCAAAGGATCTAATCCCTGAAATCACCCTAAAAAGGCACACCTAGCTGCTTATAACAATTCAAATAACACTTCTAATGGTCAGATGGACATTCAGACAAGGGGCAAAACTGGTTCCAAAATTTTTAACAGTATACTAAATGAGTCGGTAATTTAAAAAGCGACTTAGGATCTTATGTAATCTTATCTAGTGAAGATTTTAAAAATCTTTAATATCTTTAAAAATCTCTAAACAATCTTTAAAAATATTTCTTTAAGATCTTAAAAATCTCATATAGTGATTAAGATATTCTAGTTATTATAAAGACCGAGTGAACTGGATAGATTAGGTAATTGCACTGATGTAAAAAGACATTCTTTACTTATTCAGAGTTTTAATACAACGAACATCAAACATTTACTAAGCAATACCATCCTTTCTACTAGCTTTGTTCATAAAACATAATAAAAATATTACGTTAAAATGAAACCCACATCATATACCGGGCAATGTAGTAGACAACTACTTTTTTTACAATGAAAAAGTAAATAGACCTTGCGTGTTCAACTAACCCCTTGTATTCCCTACTATGATCGATGGTTATCCATAAGTATAATTAACTGCATAATAGTAAAGTTCAACAGATTGACTATTTCTTTTAATAATTTTAAGTAAGCATTTATTAGGTGAATGCTTAAATATTCGATGTCTGTTCAGTTACCTAAATCGTTTGACCTAATGGCAAACAGCAAACGGTAAACAACAGTATCGCATAGCTCTACTCCATTATGTAGCAACCTTTACAAGCCCACAGCAGCAGGTAATTGCAATTACTCTAGTGCATGAAGACCAAATAGGCTGTAGTATGGACCATGTACACACAGTAACTAAATTTCTGATATCCAAAGGTGCTGCAAAATAATTAAACATATATTTGTGTATATATATATATATATATATATATCGATTGCAAAAAGGGAATTTATTTACAAAAAATATAGGCCGCAATACACTACATTCATTGTCATTTTATACCAGTAATATGGCAATGTAACATAACGTGAAACTAAGCCAAGCCAATTCTTATTTTTAAAAAGTTTAATGTTCAATCGCTTTCATTTTCATAATCAACAGTGAAAGATCAAATTTAAAAACCACATATTCTTAAAAAGTTATTAAAGAAGGATAAAGTTTTGAAAAATTACAAATAAAGATCGAGAAACTGATAAATTAGCTCAGTTAATCTCTTGATGTTTTTCTGAATCTGTATCTATAAATATGCTAAAATTGTGAAGTGTTAAGGTATAAATTATTGAAGTATAAAGGGAACTACAACATTAAGAAAAATTTTTAATTTAACACTACAATAAAATAGTTTTACTCATTATTTTATTTTAATTTTTGACTACGTTGCAAAGCTTTGATAATGTTATTTTTGCAACGAAACATGTAAGCTGATTTTCATTCGATTTGGACTCGTGACGAAGGTAAGAGAACCTATTATTGTTAAATAGGTATTATTGTTATTATATTAGATAACGGTGTACGTTTAATATATTCGGTTGGTATCATTCCATACAAGTTATAAAAATTACTTATTAAAATGGCCAGCTAATCTTCTTGAGGAAATAGCAGAGTATAAATCATTAAAATTGTTTGGGTATTCCTATGAATCATTTACACCTAGAAAACGTATGTTTTCTAGCTTATTTATCTATTTTTTCAGTATTTTAAATGACACTAATGTTTTGATATTGCAATAAAGTTAAGAACTAATAAAAAATGTAATCGAATTTCCACGAACATCGAAGACCGAAGACGCGTTAACTGTATTATTTATATGAGTTTTCTAACAAAAAGAAAAATAAAAGTACTCAGAACTGAGTAAAATTAAATCTTACAACATCGGTGGTGTGACCCGGCCATAGTACTGTGAAATAAAAAGACATGATTCACAAGGGACAACTCAATGGCTAAGCCCTTAAGAGGATTTCCTTTTTTATTGAAAACATTCAATGTTTTCGTCTCCTTATTTTATAGGTTGATCTTATTGAAAGGTCTACGTCCTCTCGTTACTTTATGCTTCTTTATAATACTTGATGACAACACTACACAGTAGTTTATAGAATAATTCAAATGCTTCAGTTTTTCAAATGATTTGTAACGGCTTGATTTAAATGTGAATGAATATGATTGAATATGAATATGAATGAATATGTAATTTACTCGTGAATTACTTGTGCTAGCGCCAACAAGTAATTCACGAGTAAATTACAAGGATGTCATCATGAATTCGCCGGTATACACACTGATTGTATTTTTTAAAGGACAACTAATTAATGATTTAAGAAAGTACAAATAGAGATATAGATAAAAATTTAAATAATTCTTTTTATAGTGATTTATCAATAATAAAAACACATAACGTTAAATAAATATTTTAGTTACATTTTACACTCATAAACATTTAATATCACAGGCTCCATTTTATCTTTATTGTAAACAACGTAATGACTTGTTAATACTATTCAAAGCTTAAACAAAAGTGGGTCCATTTCGCTGGCCCGGCCATGTTTGAAAATCAATATTTCAAACATACCACGATTTAATACTCAATTAGTACTAACTAGTACCCGAATACTAGATTTAGTACTCCAAGCATTACCGAGTTATTAACAATAGTATGATGCCGGGCCAGGGAAATGCTAGCCCGGCCATGTCAGAAAACGCGGATTTCAACGGTGCCATGATTTAATACTCAATTAGTACTATTTAGTCCTTAAGTATTAGATTTAGTACTCCAACCATTACCGAGTTATAAGCAAGAACGTATTATAGGGGCCGGGAATGCCAACCCGGCTATGTAGGAAAATGCGGATTTCGACGATGCCACGATTTAATACTCAATTAGTACTAAATTTGAGTACTAAATCTAATACTTTGGTACTAAATAGTACTAATTGAGTATTAAATCGTGACACCGTCGAAATCCGCATTTTCTTCCATAGCCGGGTTGTCATTTCCGGCTCCCATAATACGTTATCGCTTATAACTCGGTAATGGTTGGAGTACTAAATCTAATACTTGGGTACTAAATAGTACTAATGGAGTATTAAATCATGGCACCATTGAAATCCGCGTTTTCTGACATGGCCGGGCTAGCATTTCACTGGCCCGGCATCATACTATTGTTAATAACTCGGTAATGCTTGGAGTACTAAATCTAGTATTCGGGTACTAGTAAGTACTAATTGAGTATTAAATCGGGGTATGTTTGAAATATTGATTTTCAAACATGGCCGGGCCAGCGAAATGGACCCAACAAAAGTACAAGTGCTCTAATGTTCCGAGAAAAATAAATTGGCATAAAAAGTGCAGGAGCTATAAGGTAATATTTTTCAGCGCGGGAATATAGTCGAGTAGCGGCTAAACTCGTTAGGCAAATTGGCCAAACATCCACCGCTGAGAGCAGTAATGAGACTGCTCCATAGCCCGGACTGGCGGCGCTGTGATTGGCGCTGTGGTTTGAGGTAAGACTCATGTACATTCTTTGAAATGTTAATAGTAATATATTTGTTTTCATATGACTGACATTGTTTTGTGTTTTTTAAGCTTCTTGTCTCATACTTTGCTGCAGCTATTGAATGAGAAAAACAAGTAGTTGGTATGAATCCAAAAAGGAATTGAAAATGTAATTTTAAGTAAATATAACTATAGAAAAAATAATTTTAAAACCAACAAATAAATATATTTATTTCTAAGTTAAGATTTTAATGGAAACATTCAATATATCCTCCCTATTGTGTCTAATTATACTTTTCCTTGTGTTTTATAGTACATTTTTAACAGTATTATAGAAAGTTACTTCACCGCTTTTAAAACGATAAAAGGGTTAAGATTGAAATAATTTTTTTTGTTAATTTTGTTGTATGTAACACTCTGTTTCAAGCAGAACGCATTTATATATGATTACATGTCAAAACGTTCATAACTGATCAATAAGAACGTAAAAAAGTAGGTGTAGCTAATAAACAGAATAGTAATTGTAATAGAAAAATCGTGTTACTTTTAGTTAGGACATGTTTATGTTCGCAAAGACTCTTCTGCTCCTAACTGAACAGAATTTACTACTGAATCGTATTTGAAAAAACTAAGGTTTTTCCTACAATATCTGTATTATATTTATAATACAGATATTGTACAGATATTGTAATACAGCTCTTACATAACATCTATAAGATGTTAAGTAATATTTGTGCTTTATTTCATTCTTTTGAGTCCAATAAAGTATGTTTTTAACAATACTAAGAGACATTATTACAACAGGCATTGTTACAGTTACAGGCATTGTTACAGACGGTATAATTTTCTAAACCTCATTCCTGTTCAGCAAGTTTGAATGGTAAACAATGTTAGTTACATATTAAAACTGAGAAATAAAGGATAGTTTTTAGTTGTTGCTATTGTTTATTATTTACGGCTATAATTCATCATAT
This sequence comes from Flexamia atlantica, assembly GCA_035578135.1. Classification (NCBI taxonomy): domain Eukaryota; kingdom Metazoa; phylum Arthropoda; class Insecta; order Hemiptera; family Cicadellidae; genus Flexamia; species Flexamia atlantica. The sequence continues at coordinate 6,283,969 of JAQJVK010000026.1, read as the reverse complement.
TTATGACAATAATACCAAAGATACTCAGTTGAGGGATATATAATAAATTTTGTTTTGTTCTTGCCTCCAATGCTATAACATATTTTGAGATAGTTGCTGGTATCTGTTTTCTCTTTGGGCTGGAAAGCATTTCTCTATGTAAAATTGAATGGTTCCTGCCTCCTAGCTTTAAAAAATGTTTAACTATTTGCGGTTTTTTTCTCTTCGAGCTGTGAAGCATTGCCCTAAGTAGAATGGAATTTGCACTTTAGTTAGCTAGAACCAGCTGTTCTTTCTTTTGCCCTTGAACTGCAAAATGTTGATATCTATAGATGTTTACATTTTATTATTTGAATGATTACATCCTCATAACATTTTAAACATTGAATCGGGGCTTATCTCGGGTAATTCAAATGCCAGAATATAAGAAAAACTTTATTGAAGGCGTTCATAATCTATCTTTGTGTAAAATTTGTCACCGAAAGTTCAGTAATGTTTTCCCGGAACAGTGCTCTTAACAATACACGGACTCTTTGTTTGAAATTCATTGTTGGTGATGGTGATTTTATATTTTGATTAATCAGTGATTAATCAAAATAAATCTGATCACTGAAATTAATCAGTGATATCAAATGTCCGCAAAAATCCTAATCAAAATAATACACGGACACCTCAGAAACCACCTTATTTTACCCATGAGGATCTATATGGTATTTTTTTCATTTTGTGGAAAACATTAAACGAAAATTCTCCTTTTTTAAACATTTACATTTCAACACCCTATGACGTTCTAAAACAAGAACTATAACACAATTGGCATATTTTTAAAAACTAAATGTTGGTATATTTCCCTAACAAACGTAAAAAAAGAAAATTATCTATAGCAATATTCCTGAAAAAGTAAAAGGCGCAGGCTTATAATTTTCGTGATCGGTTTGGTGGAAAAACATTGAAATCGAGCAGATTTCTCTACTTCATTGAAGCACATACCTGATGTGGCATTGACATGCTCACTGGAGCAGTAAAGTGATAAACTCTACACTTACATGAATACGATTGGTTATCATGCACAACGCACCCCAATTCCTCATATAGAATGTATTCATTGTATACTGAGCTGCTTTAAACTTTTGTTGTAGGAGATAATTTGACCTGACTTTTTACACCAAAGTAAGTTTAATAGAAAACTAATTTTATGTAGCAATGATCTTCTTTGTTACATCTTTGCAGTGATGTCGTTAAAAGGTTGCTATAAATTTGATGATAAGTCCTAAAAACAATATATAACTTTTAAAAATGAAGAAACAGTCAAGAGAAAAATATCAAGGAATACAGAATTACAGATACATAATTTTTTGGTGGCTGAAATTCTTTATACTGAAGACAGCAAAGATAGAACTAAAAAGAACCTTTATTTACTAAGATTTCATTTATTTAGCCTAGAAATAAAACGTAGGAAAAGCTGGTGGCCCGAGGCAATATATATGGAAACGCAGTTGAATCATGAATGACCAAACGTCAGATTGTGGGCGTCAATAGAATCACACCGACATGAATCTTTCATACCTGCAATCGTTTGGATCATGATTCTCAAGTACTTTTGTTAAACGTGTGGACTTTATAGAGGAAATTGGCTGTGGCCTTAAAACATTTTTCGTATCTATACAGTAGCCACTTAAAAAAACCTATATTAGAACATTTAGCTTGGGAAATGCATATGGTTGAATTTAATTCAAATGGCTAAAGAAAGCTATTTTAGTAAGTAAGAAAACCAATTGTATTACTCATGATCCAACATGTGCTGATCCACCAGTTAGATAACTTTGAAGTGTAATATTCATACTTTACAATAGTTTAAGTTTTCAATCCCAAAAAATAGTCAACTATTTACAGCATATGCAAAACATAAATATGATTTTTTTGGATCAGTAATTTAGATGATATATAAGTAAAGAAGAGGCTTTAAAAATTTTTAAATCATATAAATATTTGAGTTGGGTTTGTTTAACTGAATACACTGTATTGAGTTTTAGTTTTGAAAGGGCTGAAAATTAACCGATTACAAAACCTCTCGGGCAGTATCAGGTCATTTAGTGTAATGGACTGAAACAGTTGTAAGTTTGCCCGTAGTGATCGGTTGAGAATCAATGAGACAATATTCATTCCGTTACAATCAATATTCACATTAAATATTCTACATTCATTGAATATATTTATATTGAATAAAATTGAATGTTGATCGATTTTGGACTCGGCAATAGTAAAGAACCATTCTTATTTTACTAACGGTGCTATTGGCTTAAAATTTAATAAAGAAAGTATATGCATTTTGAGGCGGGGTCTTGGTCTAATCCAGGATAATATATGCTATGGTAACATTTTCCGTTAAGCCCGCCTATCTTTTTTTAGTAGAAAGAGGGTGGCTTCTTTTTCACTTTTCTTTTGCCTCACCCGTATATACTATTGATCGTGCGTGGACGTTATAAAGTAAAGGCAAGGATTGAGCCGGTACAGTACAAGAATTACAGTCCTGCTAAAAGTATGCGACAGATCTTGAGTCTCGAACCTGCGACGCTTCGAGGCCAAAGTTTCGAGGCCGAGTGCACTGCCAACTGCGCCACCGACTCAATATCTGTAAATGGAAACTAAATTAAAATGCAAATAAATTTGTATGATGTATTTTAACAGAGAAAAATAAGTTTAAAACAACTTATTACTTTTAATCCTTGTATGGGTTATAACAATTGATTGCTCGCCCACGCCTAAGACGTATAAAATCCCCTTCTTACAAGGATTGCCATTTTTTACTCCCAAAAAGAGAAGGCCCATATGGGGAAGTAAGTATATATTTTTAAATGTAAACATAGGTTGATACGCAGGTGTAAATGTGTGATCAAGTCAAGTTTAACACCAAAAACTGCGCTTCAAAATGTTTATCTGTTACAAAATGGAAGCTGTTCAAAGATCTTAAGAACACACCTAAATTGGGCTCAGTATTAAATATCCTGAACTCGCTGAAAAGGTTAAGTTACAAATAACCAGGAGATTTTTATTTCAAATAGGTCTCTAATTAGGAATATCTCATCTTAGTATTAATTAAACATTATTTCTTTTTTTCAACTGAGAGTTAGCAGACGAATCTAATGGCATTATGGTATATTACAAATAAACCCAGTTCACACATTCAGGCGTACCAACTGTTGATTTAAAGGGCGGCAATTAGCAGGGCATGTTTATAACAGCAACAATGGTCCACTGAACACAGACGTGGGTTGGCAACCCTGTCATTGTTCCGTTCCTGAAACAAACACAGATTACAACGTCACAGTTGTATGGCGCACGTGAATTTCCCTAACTGGCTTCCAACTTATAATTACAAGATGAAACAGTACATTATAACTTTATTTTAACTTTTAATGAGGTTCTGTTAAAGTTTTGCTGTTTAGACAATAAACCTTGAATAGTGTTTAATAAATGTGTGAAAATCCATATATCTAAAACATAAATAAAATATATTTACGCTATGACAATCAGTATTTTTTTTAACTAAAGTTTTCTTCCTTAATTTTTATTTAAAAAGAAAATGCATTTAAACCAAACAGTGAATGATATTGTTGGCGAAGTTCCTTTTCCTTACAGGACACTCAGCTGGGTTTGCGCCAAAAGCATGGATATAAAACTTCCCAAAAATACGAATCCAACATTTTCAGAGACATTATTACTCCCTAATTCAACCATTTTTAATTTTAGTACTATTATAATTGTCTCATATTTAAATTTATTTTATACGGCCAGTAACTACTAGTTATCACTCTAAATTTGCGGACACTAATATTAATTAGCAAAAATACATTTTTTACCCAAGTGTATTACGTGTACTTTAATTATTAATACTACAAAATATTGTCGCGTCATCATATGCAATTCAATGCTGTTTCGTGTATGTAAGGTTATGATTAATTAATTTGGTGCTTTTGCAAAAAGGTGAAACGATATTTAATGTCAAATGGCTATCCTCTAAAGTGGCGTATTAATGCTACACTTGTTTGCAACATATGTCAATGACTACACAGTACTCACTCATGCGTTGCACGTGATCCTTGTAACCACCACTCTACTAACTAGACCGTGTTAAGCTTCATATTTGGTCATGGAAGCTGTTTATGTTTTAGTTGACAGTATTTTGCCAGTTGGTATTGTGAATTCAAAACATTGTACATTAAGCGTTGTATTTATATAGAGAAATATGTAAAGCTTTCTTAAAATGCATAGTCATTGGATGTTAAACTTCATTATGAAAACTTGTTTACTGTAACTTAAGGACGAATCTGTGTCTAGGGACGAATTAGCAATACTTAAACTTGAAAGAACTTTAAATACATCCAGTTTGCAGTGATCAACTTTACACCAGTAAAATTATTAAAGGTTAATACTGTATATCATAAGCACAATCAGGGCGGCTATAATCGAGGTATAATTTAAAACCTAGTTGAATTGTTTTTACTATAGTTAGCATTCGCCATTTAAATGCCGTCATTTAATATTCATATCATAAACAGCCTTAATATCTAAATCAAATACTTTGTTTTGAAAAAAATTCTTTTGATGTCTTCCTACGATTTATGTTCTTTATTATGAAAATTGTAATTCAAGGACAAATTTACATTTCATTAAAAAAAAATTTAAAGCTTGAGAAAATTATTTATTTTTTTTAATATATTGCAGAAATGACAGTCTATAGTTTAATTTAGAAATAAAAAATAAAACAAATGCAAGAATAGGGGCTCAATATCGGGAATATTGAATAGCAACAATATGCAGACTCAACATTATTGGCGAGCCAGATTCTATATAGTATTAGGTCGTTTCATTGTAGACCCAGGTGGACCGCTGATGCCTTTCAAAATCACAGTTTAAATTTTATTTGATTAAATTGTAGTTTCGAGGATCAAAAGTAGCTTTTTAGTTTATTTTTTACAGCTATTTTGATCTCGAAATACATTGAAGTGCATAGAAGTGCATTGCTGCGTATATAAATCTGAACCACAACTTGTTTTATAGCTATAGTCAGAATACAGTTTCGTAATAATTGTTCAAAAATCAATGGAAAATCTATAAATACACCACCTTTCAATAGAATGGATACAGAGTTTGTAAAATTGTCCATCCCAAATTCTTTAAGACATGTTTATTTTTGTTCAGTTAAACCTTTCACCCTACTTTAGCAATCAACACATCCTTGTGAGAATGACAGTTTCGAAAAATATTCAACTTACTAACTCCCAAATACAAAAATAACGAAGGATCAAAACCTAAAATAACCATTATTATTAGAAAAGTCATATATCGCCATAATTATAGGTTTCTCAAAACCCAATGTTATTCCCATATAATTTTTTTTCTCTCTAAAATGTAGGTTATCAGTTTTGAAGGGGTTTAAAATATTTCGTGATATCGACAAATGAATGGAACTCTAACCTTTAGTCTAATGTGGAAAACCTTTCGCCTACGTCTGCACAGGCGACTTAGAGATCTTTCATGGAAATAAACAATCGTGAAACTTAAATATATATTTTCCTGCAACTTGATAACTCAAACGTAAGATTTATGAAAAGGAATTCCCTTTGTACGACGCGTCTCATCTCAGACGAGGTCCTTAGAAATCTTCAAAAGAAATCGCTCATTATTTCTCCGTATGGTTTTATATAGTACCTTTCGACCACATAGGCTTGTTTATTCCTTTTAAACTATTTATTTGGATATGTGTGGTTTATGAGATTCTATTTCATTTTATAAGAAAAAACTCTACAAAAAACGCGATCTCAATCTATTTATCAATTTAAATTACTCGATCCCTAACTTTGATAATAATGATACTTTTAGTACAATGTCATAAATGTTAATACAATCATGAGGTATGTTTACAAAAATACTAAATATATAAAATTAAGTTGTAATAAATTATAAAAATATCACTAATTAAAATGAAATGTTGACTCTTCAACTTCAACTCTTCAAATGTTGAATTAAATACCTTCTAATAATTTTTCAATCACTCATGTTTTCCTAACAAGTGATTAAAATACAATCTTAACATAATATCAAAATATGATCTAAAACCAATTTAAATTTTAACCTCTTTTCTGGAAATATTGTATATTTTTAGTAGTAGGCATATTAATATAGTGTTTAAAAAACCAGAAAATCTTTTTCAAAGGTTAATGTGATGGAATGAAATTCAATATTAATTCAAAAAGGAGTTTTCTATGTCAGAGTAAAAACATCGGTAACGCTATCAAAGTCAATTTGTCGGATTGCAACTGACACTTGTAGTATCAATCGTCTCTACAGCTTTGTAGTGTTGTACATGTACAATTCCCTTATGATTTTATCGCATTGACTAGCGTTAGTAGATTAATGGGCAAATATGAATTAATTGCTTGATATATTTTCTCAGCTTGAGTGACGATAAATCTAATCATACTGTTAGAAAGTGTTGTTTTTTTAGATGTAAAGAACCCTAATATTATTTAATTTCATCTTTAGGGCATGTGCATAATCAATTAAAAATTCAAGAAAATAATCATGGACTTACTCAGTTGCCAAATTGGTTACGAAATAAAATTATAAGAAAATGGAATAATTTCCAGTTGTATGTCTGATTAAAACGTAGAGTTAAATGATAATTCAACAGTAATACCTTTGGTAAGGATTGGTCAAAGTGTATTCAAACATGTCTCAGAAACATATTTATGAAGGAAATAAAATATATAAGTAGTTATATTGATTAGCATGGGAACAATTCTCAGTTACATAATACATTTAGTTGAGTTATAGTCACTTATTATTAAATTATTTTCATTAATAAAGGGTATAAATTAAAAGTTAAATTAGAGGGGTTTTTTCAAGCAAAGCTCTTATACTTTGTATGTTTTTATCTGCTTATTGCAAAGATATATTTTACCTTGAGGTTGGATTAGGATTAAAGAGAAAGAGGGAGAAAGTGGAGAGAGAAGATATGAAAGAAAGAAGGAATAAACAATGTAAACAGCTGGGCTTAAGGTCAGGTATTTTTGTCCACACTTTGAAAAAACTGAGCTTTATATCGAATGAAAGCTGCTTGAAGTAGGGTTTTATTTTCAATCTATAAGTTATAAGGGACTTGAGATTGAAGCAATACACTTTCAACAAAAACGTTGTTATTCTTTCGGTGCGACTATTCCATATTGGTTTTGCTTTTGTTTTGTCCTGTGATGAAAGTCGAAGATTACTAACTTCAAAGGTCAAAACCTTCAGCTATATACTTTTTTTTTAGAAACTAGCGGCCTCTTTACACCTTGTATTTGCCCCCTCCCCACACATGAGCCTCAGGCCTGTGCGTGGAAGTTATCAAGCAAATCAAGGCGTGAGCCGGTACAGTATAAGGGTGAACAGTACTGCTAATATGCAACACCATCTAGACGCTTGCACGGCCGCTCAGATCCGAGGCCAAGGGCGCTATCAACTGCACCACCGACTCTCAAATAAAAAATTGTTTTTAACTCATATAATATTTTTAACTACTGCATATAATATCGCCTTAAGCAAAACACAGAACATAAAAACATATTATACGATTTTTCATTATATTCTAATATTTATCAACCTAAGTGTAATTTATTATTTTCTTAAATTAAATTAAATTTAACTTAATTAAAAAATTAACTTATTTTTTGCCTTGTATGTTAGAAAAAGCTTATCACACTATTTAAATTTATAAAACTTTAATTTTAAACGCACCGTTTTTTATAGATGCGTTAGTGTTCTTTGCATTTCATTGTTGTAGTTTTCAATTGCCTGATGATTGTTCTACTCTGAGTGACGAAGCTCTGCAATCATTCTGGGCTTTAAACCGTGCAAAGCCCTTGATGAAACACAGGCGATCAATCACCTATTGGTACATGTTGTCAATGGTGTACTTTCGTTTTCTTTGTTTTGTTTACTAATTTTAGCGAATTTCCCCTATAGGGAAGAAGCTGTTACCGTAGTACTCATGGTAAGACCTAAGCCCGAGACCATGATAACTTTTCGTTTTGGAGCCCCCAGAAGCAAAAAACACTACTCGTTCACTTTCTTATATATATCTATGTGTTTTTAAGCACGATAGTGGCCGTAAAAATGGTCCAATCTGAATGAAATTTGGCACAGCCATGTAAAGTAGTAGTTATTCGGACGAGTTCGAAAACCAGCCTGATCGGACCACCGGAAGGGGGGTAAACCCCCCCAAAAATGAGTTTTTTGAGTTTTTTATATAGAAAAATTAAAATAACCCAATTTTTGTTACCACCATTGAATTCAGCTCAAAAAACAAACAATTTAGTATTTTTAATCACTGCTCTATGTCCATTGGTTACCGAGATATTGAAAGTGGTAAACATAGTACGTTGTCCCAATGTTAACCTTATGGGGAATAAGTAAAATTCTATATCTTGCTTTTTTCTCAACGTATCTTGATAAAACTTGGTAAATGGCTTCTTCTAGTTCAGATCTACTAAATATTGAATTAAAACCACCTAGTTTTAATATACCCGTAGCAGCAAACCTGCATACTCATTTCCCATGTTATTCTTATGGAGCTTTCAAAAACATGTCAAATCTCGTTATGTTGGATTGAAATATGTTGTTTTGCATTTGAAATTCGCTGAGTATGCAGGTCTGCTGCAACGGGGATATTTTAATATTATTTTGAATCGTTAACTTTATACTTTTGTATCAGTTTTATCTTAACTTAACTTTGACTATAATTCTGTAGTCGCCAAATTGTACATTCCATCTCGCCATACAAAATAAACGGTATATTGTTTTAACGATTGCAAGTTAGGGCTTTAGCCTATGTGGCCAAATTTCTCACTTGGGCGTGTTTTCCACAAGGTGAATGGTGTTGAATAGGCCCTTTCATCTTCGAATTGCCACCATCAATACTCTATTGCTCGAGGCCTACGTGTTAGGCCTGGAAGAAACACCTCAATAAAATAAATCTTTGAATTGTAAAATAAATCTTTAAGTCCTTTATTAAGTATTTGCACTTTGTTTTCATTATTTTTTTAACTAATACTCATCCCTGAAATTAAGTCTATAAAACACTCAAAAATAAATATAATTTCAGTGACGAAAATAATTTTTTTAATATTCTAGGTTAATTATTAGACTTGAAAATTAATTTCCTTAAATATAAAACTTGTAAACAATGAAAGCAACTTGTTGTTTGAGAAGCAAAATGGTGGCCTCACTCACAAATGGTGTGCAAAATGAATAATGCATTTGGAGTAGTAATGATTATAATAATAATAATAAAAATAATAATGTAAGTAATGTAAAAAGGAAAAGAGTGCGAAAAGAATTAAGTATGTTTTTGAATATGAGTTGGGGACGTGTCAAGTCTAAATTGGTAATAATATACTCCAAATATTAAATTTCTTTCGTTTAAATAATAAGAAAACACGTCATCAATCCCAAACTCAATTCACTGTAATAAAACCCTTGATAAAATAAATCTCTTGATTATTTCAAAATATTCAGGTTAATCTTTGCCTGAGTTTTAAAAACCCCGCCAAGTATACTACTTCCGACAGTAAATAATAAATTTGCCTTTTACTTTGGAAACAATTCTTAAAACTAGCAAATATACTATTTCCATCAGAAATATAAAAATATTTACTCTTTTAAATGTAAAGGAAAGCAAAAGCCACGTGATTGTAAACAACCTGATGCCGTGATAAAAGTCGAATCTTCGATCAGCCAAAGACAATATATATGGTAACGCGGTCAAATGCCGGAGGACATGGTCTTTTGGCCAGATTGTCAATCGTCGAATGAATATTGCAATCAGCCAAAGGCTACGGGTCTATAATATATTTGGTACGGTAAATTTATACCGTGCTTGTGTTCAACTTACCTAGAACCTATGTTTTGTTTAATGCTAAAAATCATAGCTTTATTAGATATCTCATCTTTGAAATTCAATGTTGTTGATGCTGACTTTATGTTTTGATTTTAATGTGAGCAGACATTGCCATTCCTGCCTGGTAAAAGATGTTCGTTTTATCAATCGAAGTAGGTAAATGTGCCCTAAGATAAAAAAACACAATATATATTTTTTTATAAACTGAAACGTCATTATTTATATAAAACAGACTTAGTTAATCGTTGAAAATTGAAGTTTTTTTTTTAAAATATAAAATAATATATAAAATACAGAATAAAATAAATGGCCTTATAATTGGTTTCAAACACAAATTCTCATAGATACGTTGATAATGAATTAGGTATCGTATTTTATTTATTTACCTGAAGGGTAACAAAGAGACAACGTTATTTAGTTACCCCTTTTAATATCTCGGTGGCAAATAGGCTCGATAACCTATAACTCAGGGTATTAATTATTAGTTTTTAGACTCCAAATCAACGGTGCAATGTATGTATTAATTTAATACATAAAAACAAATTTAACAGTATTAAGATTTAAATGTTTCATAACTCTTTGAAGTACCTTACACGACTCGCGATCTCCCGTTACCTGATACCTATAAAGTCCCTCTCGTCTTCCAAGGAGGCATGAGACCTATGTTAATAAATACGACCGTGCATCTGTAATTATGATTAGTAGGTGTCGTATCGATGTTGTCAAACAGGATTTTTTGTCGGAAAGTCTTAGAATACTGGAATGCAATTTTTGTTATAGTAGTCGGTGGCCCTTTTGGTTATAAATTGACTTCGCAGTTTTCTTGATTGGCTAATGTCATCAATCTCCTCTATAAAAAGTAAGGGCGATATTCTGTGCCTAAGTGCCTATGCAACTGCGTTTTATTCAAACTTTATAAAGCCTATACTGGATGCAAGGGGTAACTTGTCTTCCTTGTCAAGTCCGAAGCATAGAGAAACACATATTTACATGTATTCTAAACAAATAAATCATGACTCAAATTATTTTAAATGAAATTACCCACCAATTAATTTTAATTCAAATATAAATAACTAATTTACACAATGATAGAATGATAAGTGTGAACAGATATCTGACAACATTAGTTGTTTTATTTAAATTTGCAGGTTCTAACATTTATTCATGATTTGCCTCCTGGATTAAAAATGAATTAATACACCACAGACCTTTTTCGTCTTCAATCCAAACGTTTGTCATGCAGGATAACTAGTTTCTGGTCTCAATGACCCATTTCCAAATCCTCTTGGCAAACAATTATAACTAAACACTCATTGAATAAATTTCATTTAAAACTTTCTTTTCACACATACATACATGGACGGAGACAGGGACAGAGAAGCATTAAATACATTTACTTATAAAACTCGCGATGCCTTATTTGGTCTAAACATTCCCTGACCACCTCAGACTGTATAATGTGGTTCAGACATTCATTTATATCGTCCAATCTCACTCACCAGGAGAATCTTCAACCTCTTTGTTAATAATCCTAACCGCGGTTCCTAATCTGTTACAAATGTGCTGTTTGCGTGATCCAGAGGTGTCGGGGGTGGGCTTTCCCTCCTGCCACACCTCCAGGCTTCTACTTAACATATTCAAAACGTCTCACTCCTTTTGGACCTTCTCGGAAGGGCACAAGTGAAGAAATAAATACTTAACGAAAGCTTTACTTTACGAAAACGTTTTTTGACAAGATGAAAGGTTTATTTAGAAATACATTTTTACCCGATATTCGTGAAACCCTGCTTTGTGCATACTCGGGATTGGGAATCATATTTTAGGTGGATGTATATCCAAGAATGTATAACTACTTACAAAACAAAATTGTTAAAAATGTATCAAAAACAAAACTGAAAAAACTCTTCTGAATCAGCTGTTTCAATTAAAGTTGTCCATAACTATACCATGAGCACTTGATTGAGCATTGTATCAACGCCTTTTTTGAGCTGTGACTTCAACTTTTCTGATCACGCAAAATGAAGTTGATTTTATCTCGTTCAACCTATCGACGACGTAATCGTTTTACTCACAAAACAAAACAAAATTATTGGGAATTTTATAAAAAAAATTTACAAGAGGAAATATTCTACAGTATGTTACTTTAATTTCAAATGGACCCACCAGCTCAACATAAGCATTTATTTTCAGAAAAGATTGAACTTTTACATGATTACATGTCTTAACATAAGGTATAAAAGGAACGTACTTATAACTAAGCAAATGATAGTAGACCGTGTTGATTGCAATTTCAAATTCAAAATTAAATAGAAAAACAAAGTATTCTTAACTTTTTTCTGAAGGTGGTTGACTACCCCATTTACAGTTCTATATTACGTTATCTTACCGAAAACACTAAGCTTTACCTTACAATAACACTTTAAATCATTACCAAACTTTGTATTTTAATTATTTATTTTATATTTTACATGAAAAATATCCAAACAATTATTCAAAGATATATCTATTTATTTTTGAATAGAAATATTGAGTAAGTTAAATAACATGCTTTTTTACACACAAACAAATGAAACTCCATAAGGACTGCAGTTGATAAGTTATGGACCTGGAACAAGGCTTTCCACTCCATTCTCCCGGCCATGCTTCATTCTGTCACCTGTTTCGTTGATTTTGAAATTGTTTTCCCAGCATTATAAACGTCACGTTCCTTCAACAATTATTGAAAATTTTGTATGTAGCATTAACAAATAAATTTAAAACATTAAATCAATGATTTTCTTAAAATTTATAATATACAATTATTCAAATGAAAATAACATACAAAATAACTAACTTAGATTCTTTGTAATTCACTTTATGCAATGTATTTTATGCACTTTTCTAGTAAGTGAACAAGTAGAGCTTAGAACGTTGCCAACATCCTGAAGAATGTTATGATATAATTTAGGAAATGTATATTTACAAAAATTCATAGAATTGAAAATAATTAAATGAGAGAAACTATCTTCAAGGCTATCATTGAATAGGATGGGAATTGTACCTAGACTATCATGCATTCATTAGTGTAAATTACAACGTATAGTTATATATTAACAAATATATATATATTAACAAATAAATATATTATTATATATTAAATGATAAATATATTAATTTAATATATTTAATAAATATATTAAATTAATAAATATATAAATTAAATTAATAATATATTAATATATTAATTAATATATATAAATTTAATTAATAATATATTAAATTAATTTATAATTTATTTATAATTTATTAATTTAATAAATATATTAAATTAATATATTATTTGTTTGTTATATATTGACAAATAAATCGTTGTGTGTCTTTTCTGTGCACTAATAATTCCGTTGTACCAAGTTTTACTATTCCATAACTAATTCGGATCTGATTGCCTCAAGAATTTGCTGATCGAAGCTCAGCAGTTGAACTGCAGCATTAGACAGTCTGGCGCGCTTCAACTGACAGATCTAGATAGACTGGATCACTTAATTGGCACTAATCCTCCCTACACTCCCTGTTATCTCCCTGATTGCCTTCACCACGCAATTCAGCATCAGACTTAGATCATTAATCTATTTCTGTTCTAAAATGTTTGTATACTATAATGCCTTAAAACTATTGGCTGTTAAGAGTGATATTGAAATATACAGAGGCTGTCAAAATCCATAACATTTTAATAAAATATCAGCATTTAAAGTTAAAATATGAGCACAGAGTTACTATTTTCTAGTAAGGTTTAAAACTTTTGAAATAAATTAATATATTTTTATACACATATGTATATAATTTACTATCGTAAGGGTGAATTTTAGTTTCTTTATTTTATTATTTACATTAAATATATCAAGCTTAAAATAACAATTTTCAGAATAGTAATCACACAACTACAAATTATATCTTAAGAAAAACATATATTTTAAAGGTATTGAACATCTGGAAAGAAAAAAAATATTCATGGTAAAGAGAGTACCTTTCGTTTACGTCTAGTAAGTCAATTTACGATAGCATGATTCGTAAAGAACAAGGTACAGCAAACGACAGCTATATTAAAATTCAATTGTAGTACGTCAACAAGCTTTTGAATCAAAACAAACTTATATTATCTCTCCACATTTTTAGAATAAGGATGCATCTTATGTTAAGATACAACGGTGTAAAGACATTATGAATATTGAATACTATTTCAACAAATGAATTCTCTTAAAACAAAATTACAACCTTAATGTAATATTTGTTTCATACATCCTAGTATATTGAATTTAAAATCTAAAATAACAACACAGAGAAAAAAGGTAGTTGAAAAAGGTTTAAAACACTGAAGCCAATTGCTAATAACTGTTAGTCAAAACCTTCTATAGGTTAACTTACTTTTCATTAGTTTGAACTTATTTTTTAAGATTAAATTTCATTTATTGAAACGAATTGTTTTCAAAACCAGTTACATAAACATTTCACCCTAATTCAACAATCAACTTTAACATCCCCCTCATGAATATGAGAGGATGTTTCCATAAATATTCAATGTTCCGCCTTTCAGATTCGTTTTGTGCTGCTAAGAAACGAGAGTTAACAACGTCTTCAAAACATGCATCTCCTGCTTTAAATTCTTTATTACAGATACATAATGTAAGAAACTAATATAATAGACAAAAATTAAACGTTGTTGTTAACACCAAGAAACAGATTTAAAAAAATATATTACTGGGAGTGGATTACAACCGTAATGTAAATTATTTTGTAGTGGATACATTACATTATTAGATCATGCATATGTAATTTGTATGATATCAAACTATGATATTTAATTAAATAATCAATAAATTAATAATTTATTACCTTTTATGATATCAAATAATATATATAAAATTATTAAAATATATTCATCGAGATTTAATCAATACCTAGAAATAGCGATCTGAGAGTTGTGTACTAATAATTTAAGATTCAACTCACTTTGAGACAAATGTTTAAGCGCTTCGTTACTTTGCAACAAAATAGTTTTTTTCGTTTAATACTTTTTCCTCAGTGGCTTAAGATATAGAATGTATTTTTTACATGTAACTCCTTCAAACGGCAAGTGTTATAAACTTTTTCTAGCCATAACACAAAAGTAAAATTTAAAACTGATAAGTACATAAATTCAGATTAATATGTACTGATGCATGTCGAAAAGAGGAAATAAACATGAACTTGTGAAACAGCAAAGAAATTCGTCGTGTGAAAAAATCTCTTTGTGAATCTCTGGAAAAATATCTTCACATGACTGTGACAGACTAACTCCATAAATATGAGCTTCAGAGTAGGAATTTAATTTGGTTTGTTCGCACGTTCAAATTTCTAATATTTACACATCGACTTTTAAACAGCATTTTTAATCCCATTGAATTTCTATTTTCATTTTATGTTTTTCTCTTGAAAAAGAGCAAGATGAACGATTAATTTGATAGTCATTTCTAACGCTAACTGTTTTTTGTTGATATTTATTTGTTTGTATGGCTTATTTCCTACGCGATAGGAAATATAAGAAATATTTCCTACGCGATAGAAATATAATGTTGTACTATATTTCTTCATGCTCTATAAATGAAAATGAATGTAAGAATGTATTTTTAAAGAGATGCTGAAAAACATTTAGACTTTTATATTTTTTGAGAATCGCAATTCTTGTTCTCATTTTTTATTACAAAACTAAACTAATCAAACTACTAAAGGTTAACTTAGTTAACTGGTTAATGATCAAAGTTTGATTATACATGTTGTAATAGTTTAATAATTGCACTTTAACTAAAATTAATATAGAATTGTAGCGTAAGTCGGGTAATGAAGACATAATGGTTGGAGCTAATAACTGAACACCCAAGATTTAAAAAGTGTATTTACATAGAGATAAATTAAGTTTATAGGTTTTTAGCTATGGAAAAATAATTTTAACTCACCATCGCACGATCTATTGTGCGATCGTCGTGCGAACTTTAAATTAAGCAGGAATACTGATTGGATTCCAAATGGTTTCAAATTTCTAAAGAGAAAACTAAAAGGTAAGAGTATAGTATTACTTTCTCTTCAAGAAAATTGTAGTTTTTAATAGAACATGTGACAAAATTGTATTTATTTATTAAATTACGTTTTTTCTTCTATATTTTCAAATTACACTAAATTGTAAATTCCAACGTAGAGCCTAGCAGTGAGAAATAATCCCAACTCTTCAATGTTTTTAAAGCTTTTAAGCCACGTTGTTTTAAAGTGAAATCATTTATAAAAAATGAGAATCGATCTGCTAAAACTACTTATTTAAGTGAACTACACCTTGATAAATCTATTGATTTAACTTTTATTATTAAACTAACTTTGTTGATTTGAACAACGTAGAAGGCAGGTGAAGTACAGAAATAAGACGAAGTATAAATGTTATTTGCTTTGTTCACAGCCTGCAGCGTTAGCACAGCAAACATATCGCAGAGCTCATGAATCATGTATCAGGGCCATTACATTATGCTCTTCTCTTTTCAATCACTTTCTCTTGTAGTGAGAGTAGAGAAATATTTACTTGTTGCTGGAAAACCTCTTTTACACAGCCTTCTTTAATTATTAATTTATTAGACAGCTTACATTTTGGTATTATTGTGTAATATTCTCTTCACTTTTTGAAGTTATTTGAAAGGTGCTACGTTAACATGTCAATAAACTTAAGCTATCTTATGTTTTTTAAGCGAGTCAAAAATCAAAATAATATCCGTGGAATCACTACTGTACACGGTTCCTGTTCAAATTCATTATTTAAAATAATTATTTACTGTTTCGCGTCAGAAGGAGTTTAGTTAGAGTAGAATAAGTTAAAATATTTTATAATAATTCTGATCCTTCATTTGCTTTTCGGCAGTTCATACAAATCATGCACACTATTACCCCTAGAACCGAGGAAATTTCAGGCTTTCTTTCAAATACTCCAGGAGTTGACATGGAAGCCACCAAAATAAGCCAAAATGACGTTGATGTCCTCATTCTCCGACAATTCGTTCCTACATCTGCTGCAACTGTCTGGCACATCTGTTTCTTAACCTAAATGCATTTCATATCAATTAATGTTTATTATGGATTTTATTTCTAACTTAGGTTGTATTTCTTCCTCAAACCGCCATAGAGCAGTGGCATTACCAATAAAATAACACCAATACCAATTAAAACATTAATAATACCATAGTAACAAAAAGCTAAGTAATTGTGGTTCGAATACATTATTGACTTAATTCCTTGCAGTACATACAAATAATGTTGATGTTAACGTATATCGGTACCATCCGCAGGGAGGAGGTGACGGTGCCGCAGTCGGTGGCTAATCCACTTACCCTTACTGCGCCCTCGTTGCTAACCCTACTGTGGTAGAGGTGAAAACAATCTAACGTTATTTGGTGTCTTAATTCAAGATCAAATCATGTATTTCCATTAAACATTTATATTATTATGATTAGTACTTATTAATTATGAATCAAATGCATTAATAGCAGAAGCAAAAAAACTCACTTTAAACAACAAGTGGTTCAACACAGTACGAGAAAATGTAAATATTTTTATGAGATAAAAATTTAACACAAATTAATAATTTGATAGTGGTTAAAAATTTAAGACTACATGGACATAAGAGTGGTCAATGCGTAGAATTAAGCTGTAAAACACTTTTTTGGAAAAAAATTAATAATTAATTAAAAAAAGATTATTTTAAAAGAGCTGAAGTAAAAAGATTTGGCGAGAAAAGTATTTTGAAATGTAATTTTATTAAAATTTTAACATTTTACAAACCATTAAAAAAATCGAGAGTAAATTAAAGTTGTAAAATGAGTGACAGTTGAGTTTTACCTACACTTGAAAATTGTCTCTTAAAAAATATATAGTCATCTAATATGTAGCATTGACACAAGAGTACACTATCACTATCCCATTGCACGATTATTAAAATGCGCATAAGTTAACCAAGAAAGACATTGTCCTGCCATATATTCATTTAAGCGAACGTTTGTTTTTCATCCGTATGAATAAAGTAAAACTGTTTCTAGATAAGAAATAGGTGATTATCCTTCAGGATATTGACGAAAAACATTTTATCTTATGTTTTATTTCATGAATGTTATATTGTTTAAATATTTTACTTTTGACTCATAATTGAATGAAATAGGAAAACGACAGGTAACATCTTTGCCTTTGCTATTTAATCTTGTAGTTACAGTTTATCCCAAGATTATTAATTGTAAAATATTAAACCTGTAGATATCATGTGATACTAATGTAATTTTTTTCTTATATGAAATGTCAAAACTAAATATATATAAACGATTAAACCGAATAAACCGAATAATCAGTGTTCACAATGATCGATTAAGCCATTCTTCTTTCCAACTCGGCAGTCAAAATTAATTTTTACCGCTTGGAGGTCAAGTATAAGGTAATGAGAGCATACAGATAAACCATCATTTTGAACAGAAAATAAGAACCCAGAGTGACAACGTATGTGTCGAATGTTATCGCTAACTAGCTGTCGTCCTCAGTTAAAGTCACTGGGAGACGGAGAGAGCACGATGACCTCCAGTAGACGTGCTGGGACCTTGACTCCTTCACCCCAACCATCAACCAAAACATGCCATGCCCTGTTTAAAACAGAGCTACTGGTTAAACTTACCTAAATTAAATTTGAGAATAAAATAAAGGAAATACAATAACAGTACTATTTATTTTTGTAATAAGTTTAAGAAACAAAGTTATATATTTCAAAAACTCTTTGGTTTTCGTCATTGACAGGTTGAACAATGAGTATGTGATAAGTAAAAATAAATCAAATGATAAAGAAAACTGATTTTAACATTAAGAGTCCTCCCTACCCACGGCAGTTTTCGTTTTTCTGCGACACTAGCGGTGACATTTGGACCTTCGGCTCCATAAAAGCCCATGCTAAATTAGTGCACATTTTGCGATGTAAGGTTTCGCGCGGAACCATTTAGCGTCCATACTTTTTAACATATCCATACTATGCGATATTATTTGAATAAATAATACTCTAAATTACAGTAATTGTTTTTAATTTTTTAAAAAGGCTACAAAAAATGTTAGGTATACTAATGTCCAAAGTTGACTATTTTAAATTGATGATAGAAAAAAAAATATTTAAGTTATTGAATTTTTAAAAAACATTTTTTGTATTTTGGACATTTCCCGTTACAGCCAAATTGAATTTAAAATTTTCTCTTACCTCATGGGGCGTCTATATGGTTCAGGGTGAGAGCTGTTTTTGAACTTTTTTGGCTGGGTAGGGAGGACTCAAAGTATGAATTCATAAGTCAAAAAGCGGTCCTAAAAAGAATCATTAATATTTTTATCTTGAGCCATGACAATTTTAACCCATCTTTTTGATTATTTTTTTGTAATACTTATAATTATTTAAATCTACTCTCTTATACATCTTTCATTGCAATCTTATTCTTTGTACTCTATGCATTCATAAGGGAATAAATGGCTTCAAAGTCATTCATTCCGTTGTCTTGTTGATTTATAGTCCAGTTCAAATAACAAGGCCCAGTCCGTCCATAAGACTAATGTTAACTTTAGCTTTGGTCCTTGTAGACGGCGCCGGCGTGGTTCTTGTTATTTGATTCGAACTCTAAACAATTTGAGACGGACATACAGAACAATTTGAGAAACCCCATGACCGGGACTCCAGTTGCAGACACGTACCCACTTTGCCCCCCACGG
The DNA here is from genome assembly GCA_035578135.1 of Flexamia atlantica. Taxonomy (NCBI): domain Eukaryota; kingdom Metazoa; phylum Arthropoda; class Insecta; order Hemiptera; family Cicadellidae; genus Flexamia; species Flexamia atlantica. The sequence continues at coordinate 6,264,279 of JAQJVK010000026.1, read as the reverse complement.
TGGCTCGGCCTATATCGGGTTATAGTCAAAGACAAGTGACATGACCCTTGCCGTCAGTCACCTAATTCTAATATTAACATTTGTTCTTTGAATGGACTAAGCCAAATCATTTGACTCGGCCTATATCTGCTAATTCATTCGCTAACCTACAGGAGTCAAAATATCGAGGTGGCTCGTCTATCTTTGTTATTAATAGCAAATCTTCGATACAAGTAATGCTTCGGAGACAAAATATTTCTATAGATGTAAACAAGGATCGATAATTGTTCCACATAATTTATTTTATTTTCGAAGTCAACAAGTTTTGTGATATTGTTAAACTATAAAGGCACTTTTGTATTACAATGGATGCGTTTAATAATCAATTTTTCATCAACGTCCGTCAAGGGCTAAAACATAAATTAATCTGAAATATAAATTTATACCAGACCATCAGTACAGTTAGGGCTTTTTCATAATCTTTTTAGTCAAAACGCAGTATAAAACCTGATATTTTAAAGAAACACAGTTGTATTATTACAAGAATCACCTGAGTTTTCACTTTCAAAATCGCTTTGCATCCAAACTAACAGTTTCATTAACACACAAAAGTTCAGCAAACTTTTAAAAGGAAACTTAAGGAGCCGTTTCGGCTCATTATGGCGAATGGTCCGTGTAAACTGTTTGTGCTTAAAGGTTTTTAAATTGGCTTATTTCAGGCCCGACTAGACTTCTTAGTTTTGCATGTTTTGCACAACCCTTTGTTTAACGAATACACTTGACGAAAGGGGTTTTCATTAACTTGTTTCCTCTTACGTATTTGAAATCGCCTGGAATATGAGAAAAATATATATTTACTACATAACTTATTTAGTTCAAAATAGAGTAAATGACTACGTAAAATATTTCATTGCCCTGCGGACACTGCAATATCAAACTGAACAAAGTCGCACATACATACACGACTAGTCTTAGAATGATAATAATTTAATATTGTATTGAACCTATTTGCCATTTGATCAATGACATGAATTAGCGTATTTCTTTCAAGATTAAAATGAAAGTCTTATACTCCATGTCGCACCGAAAAATACATCCTAAGTAACAGTTTGAGACTAAGTAAGAGTTAATCTCAAAAACAAAAAGGTAACAAAAACTACTTGCCAATAAATTAAAAATAAAATAATATCATGGATGCAATATCAATTTACTAAAAATAAAATATTCAAGGAGACTACAACTTAATGAACTACCCTCGCTTTTCGATATTACCAGATCTATGATGTCTCAAATTAACTTTCACATGTGTCAAATGTAGCAGTCCCGAGACCAATATCTGTCATGTATTGTACATCACAAGCTGACAACCTGGCCCACAGTGCATGTCCTGCAGCATTCAACTGTGTTACCATATATATTGTCTTCAGCCAATGGCAAATCATAGTTTTGCTGTTTCTGCACTGGTGGCTTCATATATTTGTTAGTTTCCTTTGAAATCAGTGTTTGTTGCTCTTACTCCTCGATAGATTAGCGAAGTAGACACTGCTTACTGGTATAGCTTTATTTTATTTACTACTATGATAAATTTGAAAATATTACAAATATAAATTAAAAAAATATAAATATTACAATTTGAAGAGCAAATATTTATTGTGCTTAGTACATGATAATAAATTATTCTTCTGGGAACGACAACAAACAATTGGATTTTATTCTCAGAAGTATCAGTGATTATCAGTGAAGTTGATCGATTTAAAAGTTATTTTGGCTGTTTAGAAGTAACGACGATTTTGTTCTAGACTGACTAAGAGCTACGAATTGATAATTTTAAGGGACTACACTCGTATCTAATAAACAGCTTTCAAATGTTTAACTTATTTAATGGGACGTAATTGATAGTAATACTTCACAAGTTCAAAATCAATTACGATATCTTTGAAAATGTTCATTCACAATCTACGTTCCAATAAACGACACCTCAAATGTTTCTTTGCTCGAAACGAAAATCTATAAATATTGCTGTTGTCCCCTGTTGTGCCTACAAGTCAATACAATTTGTTTCGTTGTTCAGAAAAACTCACAGTGAAATTTGTTATTTATTTTCAAAATTAATATGTAACACAATAAATATTACAGGGTTTTATTTTAAGTTTTTTTTTTGTTACGCTATAAATGTGAATAACTTATATTTATGATTTATAATGATTTTATAATGATATATATTTATTTATTTTTTATGATATAATATTTATGATTTTATAATGATTGTGATCCTATGTTTTTTTGGATATATAATAATAAATAATTATTTTTTTGGTGGTGTAAAGCTTATTAGAAAGTATATGGTTCAATTGGCTCTATAAAAGTTTACTGATTGATCTGCAGTACTTTTTTAAAAGCTTCCCACGGTTTAAAGATCGGAATAGAGACTGACATCCGTCAGAGGAACATTTATCAGGCAATTGTAGAGTACAACAATGCTCCAGGTTGATCATATATCATTCTGGCAATAAGAAATTAACAAATTTAGCCCATATGGGAAATAAAAAGTGTGTTCAGGATAAAAAACCTTGAAACAATAGCCAGTGAAATATTATTAAACTATGACTCAATAATGGTTTTACTTGGAGAGGTAGTAGTTGAATATAATTTAACTTGACTTACTTTATTAGCAAAAGCTATAATGATAAGGACACATCCGATGCACGATAAGTCATGAAAAATGTTCGAATTATGATTAAATTGAAATGAATTGATAAGATATAATTATGAGCTGAAAAATATAAAAGAAGCAATTCGTTAAGTAAGCAGGACTACTGTCATGGGGTGATTTGCGTTTAGTATTGGCAGAAGAATACAAACAACGCATATCCTGCATTTAAAGTATTTTTCTTCATGTCATTCCTTAGTTATTCAGCAATTGTCTCTTACCCTCAAAAGTGGTAAATGTACACTTTAGGCATTAAGGAAAGCGGAAGCATTGTGCTGGAAGACAAAACAGCAGAAGACAACAGGACCCAGAGCGGTGGTCGCAATCATGTGGATTAAATACAAAACTGGTATTTGTACATCAGGTACGTAACATATGAAGCGTCTTTATCTGTGGACCAAAACTTTCTCTGAAGTGTGGTCTCATTCAGAACGCATTAAAACACAAAAAACTAACTGTCATCTAAATTACTAAGTAAATACTGTTCAAGTCCAAGTGGCTTTCTCGTAATTTGAAAATTAGAAAAGAAAAGTATTCAAATTTTAAAAAATAGTTACTAGTTCGATTTCTTAACTGAATGTTTTCCTTTATTTTTCCTGTTTAGAATAGCAATACGTGAAAATTGTACTGATTAGTGTACTTTACTATAGGAATATAGTGGTATTTTAGAGCTGAAATAATTGTGACACACACAAACATTTTAACAACATTGAGCTACTGAAACAAAGTAGCTCAAAACAGTTGTCTTTGCCTCTACTCCGTCAGTTTCAGTAGCTGATCTGGACACAAATTAGTCACTTTTTATCATTTAAGAGTCTCTTTCACGACACCAAACAGATTTAACTTGACTTATTTATTTTAGAAGGACCGAATAAACTCATGGAAGGATTCACATGAACGACCCTGCCGCAACATCAAAGGTTCATGTTAAAACGGATATTTGAGTAAAATAATCTCTTTCACTCCTAATTTTATCGTTTACTGACAAGTGTCTACAGAGGCAGAATAACCAACAATATTTTAAAAGTAAAGTAAATGTTAAAATTTGGCTAAGCTAAGCAGCTAATATGTTATTGGTGGTGCCTTATATTAACATTGTGGAAGGATAGTTCATAAAATCTCAATGTGTTGAATCTTTTATTGCTGATATTTTCTGGCTAGCCTATATCTGTAGGACAAAAGAGTGATAACAAGGAAATTGTTATTCGAATAAAAATTCAGTACTCTTGACTTTAGATCGTTAATTGAGAAATTATATCACATGAAGTATTAGTAATTCCTGTTAAATTAATTCATAAGATAGGCTGTTGTAAAGTTGCTACCTATGTTACAGCATCATAAAAAACATCATAAAAAATAAAGGTAAATCCAATATTGCTTTTTCTAGTGTATTATGCTATTTATTATTTGAAATTCTATTTAATTATATTATTTAGGCAAAGGCAAATCTGTGATTGTCATCTTTTTCTTATGGCAATCGCAAAGAACATGCAAATTAAATATTTAAGTTGAATATGCAAATTCATTGGACAGCACAAGTTATGGAACAATAACCAAATAAATGCGCGACTTCATAAAGGATCTCTTATGAATATTTCCTTCTGTATTATTTGAAGGAAATATAAAACATCTCCCCCAAAAATCACCTCATAAGCATAAGTGGATTAGGAAATTTAGGACACACATGACACCAGCTCACTAAAGTAGCTTAGAATCTGGGTGAATAAATCATCTCTTATAGGATTCACCTTCTTTTTTAAAGCTTCGCTGATCCTGGTGGTTTTTATTATCTACATCGTGTTTTGTTACGTGAGTGTTCTTTTTCAAATAATTAATTTATATACTGTAGGCTATTATATTCCTCATTTAATCGTAAAATGATCCTAATAAGATCTTTGGCCTAACTTACTCCCAAGTGGATTGGAAATAATATTCATGATGTAGTCTAGTTTACGTTATTTTGTACACAGCACAAATGTGCCAATGCAGAAATTCTAGATAAAAAATGTCAAAGTGGCATAAAGTATTTATTAGGCTTATTTTCTCCTTTCTTTCTTCGTAAACTTCATTAATAGTGGGGACAGGTTTATATTTAAGCACATAAACATCATAAGGTTATATGTGTATTTGCTTTTAACATTTATATGTTGATTTCAGAGATCCAATTAAAAGAAGATAAGCCAAAGAAATAGCTGCTAACTAATTTCTTAAGCAATTGTATTAGTAATCAATAAATAAAATGTTGAAATAAAAATTACAACAAAATAAGTTAGGCATACTCACTTCATTAATAGCATGTCATTGTACTAATTAATATTAATTATTGAGTCGGTGGCACAGATGCTAGCGCTCTCGGCCCCGGAACTGTGGCGGCAGTGTCGCAGGATCGAGCCCCGTTGATGACATACTTTTAGCAGTACTGTTCACCCTTGTTTGCACCCTTGTACTGCACCGGCTCACTCCTTGCTTTGCCTTATAACGTCCACGCACAGGCCTTAGGCCCTTGTGTTTGGGCAAATGCAAGGTAAAAAGAGTCCGCTATCCTATTAAAAAAATAAAAAACACAAAAAACTCAATCAAATTAAAAAATTAATGCATGTTTGTATGTGTATATAAACCCTATTGTACGTCCAGAATACATTTCCACACAGCATCGAATGATTTTGTTGGCGTCCCTTCTTTTTTTTATTGAACAGTCCAACTGGATCCAAGCCAACGCCTTAGATATAAAACTTGAAGAAATTTATGGTATACAGTTAGAGGTAATATTGGAAAATCTGTAACCATCACATTGCTACTGTTTCTTTCTAGTTATTTGTTTACTTTTTTATAGTAAATAAAGAAAAATTTTCTATGACTAAACAAAGTTATCAGTTGTTATAATAGGGTAATTAGAGCACTTTGGTACGACTACGTTTAAGGTAAGTAATTCATAGTTCAATTAAGGTTGATAGTACAAATATTTGTTTGGGAATTTCGACTTTTATTTAACGTTTATTTGACGTTTATTGACAATCGGTGCAACTCAAAAAAAGTCAATAGAAGATATAAACAATTTGTGTATTTTTAACGTCAGGTATGTATCAAGTAAGTATTATTAAAATTTACGGCCTATGCGTATTTATAAGATTTATGTTTATTTCCGCCACGCTGGTGTAATTTGTCTTTCGTGGGAGACAAAGTATAATTTTACTCCCTCATTATAAGGAGTGGAACGCGTCAAAACATAGCAGGTTAGGGACAGTTTTTTTCATGACACTTATGATTTGTGTTGCCCAAATTTTCTTTTATTATTATATAAACAGTGTTGACCTAAGACTTTTATTTAGTGAGAAATTTTATTTATTGTATTTTTGGTTGAGTTAGAGTTGGTTTTAATATTTGTTATTTTTAATGATATGTATAAGTATATAATACATTTATTGTTACTCACTTATCGACGTATTTCAAGAGAGGGTTATTTTACACGTTGAATAATAGCTGTTTTCTTTTTTTCCAATAATTAAAATAAATAATTAATAATATACTGTTGTCACAAGTAGGAGGTTGGGAGAGGAGAGAAAGCACTCACAACAGCGCCACACGGTCCAATGTCGCTTGTTTACATTGGATATGGATATGTTGCTTGGTATTTCCTTAGCCTTGGGGTTTGTTTATTAAGGATAAACCTAAAATTTCAATTAAATTCTCGTTAGCACACGTATTTGTTATAATGTGTGAAACAGTAAGTATTAAGGTATTATCAAATGTAATGGAGAAAAATTTTGTACAAAGTTGTCAACTAAAATATTGGAAAAGGTGTAAAAAGTGTATCTGTTTTTTTTTGCTTGGGTTACTCTTTAAAAGTATAAAATGACAACAATTTTATGGGTTGTTAATTATCCGGAAAAAAAACGCATTACTATTGTAAACTGCGTAAAACTTCAAACTTATAATGTTAAACTACTTATTTTTACGAAAAAGGTATCCTTTACATTTTTCATACACACTTTTTTAATTGAAATGGTAAATTATATTATTTTAATATTGAAGAAAATAATTTTGACACATTCACCGTCTTTGGAAATCCAAGTATTTCTATATTTATAGAGGAGAGCTTTTTTGTTATTTTCCCTATGAGCACTTTCAACGATCTGAAGTTAAACAATTCAAAAGGAAGTTTTTGTCGATACAACTCTAATACGAAGTCACTTCTGGACCAGGAAAACCTGTAAGAAATGTTATGACTCACTAACTGTATAGGTGTGTTGTTAAAAAAAACCGCATTTTAATTATTCGACGACCAACAATTTGTAAACAATATTATTCTTCTACCTTATTTAACATGCTATTTAATATCTAACATAGTAATTAAATTATATACCTACGGTTGCTATGCCCTAACCGTCCTCATACAAAATGTTAACTCTAAAATTGTACGCTAACAAGTTTTAGAAATGAGTTTTACGTACATCCGGCTAGATGAAACACTGTGAGTTGTACACCCAGCAGCAGAGTTTGCCCTGCTCATAGCTCCGAGGTTGATGTTACAGACATCACAGATCTGTGTCCAGTTTTGTCAGTCATGACATGAAGTGTTGAAACTTTTATCACCAGTGCTTTATTTTGAGATTGTTTTTCTCTCTGAATAAATACACCATGCATAAATATACACATTTGTTATATGTAAATATAAACTACTTAATCCATATTTTTTGTGACTGTTTTATGTTGTAAATAAAAGTGTCGTATTTTACAAACTTTAAGCAATGGAACAGGTGAGGTTTTTGAAATGTTATTGATATATTACTTTCAAGCCGTTCACAATTTAAAATATTAGTGATAGTTTCAATTTTCGAATTAATAGATTATTTCCTTACAATATATTGGATTAATCATGGGAAGATGGTCGTAATATTTACGTAGATCTAAAAAGAGAAGGTTTTTGTATAGGCTACTGTAATGTACCCGATATCCTGTTTTGCCAACATAAAAAGTTCAATAAACCGTTAAATGTAAGTGTATTTTTGGGTCATTAGGTCAGATGGGTCGTGTTAGCTGATTTAGTATTTGGTTTTTGCATTTGGTTAATTTCGAGCCCGATTACGTTTCTCCCTCTTGCAATTCCATGTAAAACTGATAAAACATTTTCGGTATCACTTCTGGAGGATCAGTAGAATTTTTTTATTACATCCCTGAATTTTCTTTGGAGGCGTACTTCATTATATCTTAGGTATAGTTAAATAAAAATATGTACAATATCCTAGAAATTTAATGAAAACAACGCCTCAATGTTCGTTTAAAAATAGGGTAACAGTTGTTTTTAATAAGTTATTGTTTCCAACTTTACCAGATTTATAATGACTCTAATATAGCTTCACTTTTGTCAAATGTAAAGGAGCTCCGAGGTAATATCTGTCATGTATTGTACATCACAAGTCTGGCAATCTGGCCCACAGTGCATGTCCTGCAGCATTCAACTGTGTTACCATATATATTGTCTCCAGTGGTGGCCAATTCTCACTTGTCACTTTTGTCTGTAAAAGCTGTACCTATATATATATATATTGAAATTTGAATCCTTCTGATGACACTTTGATATTTTCCGTTTAGAAATGAATAGAACCGTTCAATGATTTTGGTTATAGAATGTGCAATTGCTCTTATTGCTTAGATAAACATCTTATAATTCGCGGTTATAGCTAATACAATTATAATTTTTAATTTTATCTTCATTTCTGTTAAGATTGAAAATCTCAATATATTTAGGTCTATCAGGAAGGGAAAAATGTATACAACTCACTGTTACACACCGTAAAGCCTCACACAACCAATAACCGGAGCACAAGAGAAGGAGAAAGTCAATATTCCCAGAAGTTGAGATTGGATCATCCATTCAGAAACAGGGTGTTACAAGATTCCACTGCAAACTTTTGGCAGAGATTTTTTTAATATAGGGGAGAAACAAGATAACTTTCTTGTTAAATAACGGTTTTAAAGTATTAGAGTAAGGTAAAGGTAAATTTGATTGGTAAAGTATTATATCAAGTATTAGAGTGAGGTATTGGCAAATGTAAATAGAATTATTATTTGATTAATTGGCATATGTCATCATTTTGTAATAGTTTTCCGTTTCTAAAACAAAGTTTTTAATGATTAAAATTTGCAAGTATTCAGTTTTCGAGTCATTGTGTCAAACCATTCTCTCCGGGATGATCACCAAGTGTCAAGCAAACTAGTCAAGCAAATTGGCTAAACTTCTAGCTGTTGAGTGAAGTAACTAGGATCGCCCTCAAGACCGACTTAACAGTTTTGATTGGGCATCGTTCATCTAACTCAACTGGTTTACTGCATTCATCAGTTACAGAAGTCATTTGTAGATCATATTTTTGATCAAGCGTTGTTTGTACTGTAATTAATATATTTTAATTTAGATTTGGTAGGGATTAAACTAAATATAATATGCAGTTTACTCTTGCAATGCTGAAAAATACATCGCCTTAACAGGCTAAATAAATGATCCATTGAATTTTCTACTTGAATTAGCAAAACGCATTGTCTGTAATGTAGTGCATTTTTGATTTATGGTGTAAACATGTCCATATTCTGGTAACTTAAGCCATTAGGACATATCTAAATATATATGCCTACTGTCCCTTTTTTATTTGTACTATTGCAGAACTCCTTTCCTTGCGGGCGCGCTTAAACAAAGTTCGTTTGAAAGATCAGTGTCGTATATATAATAGTAGTTTTCATTACTAGTCTCCAAAGTGACCTAATGCGGTTGCCTCGCGCGTAAATGTAATCGAGCCCCGCAATAGCACTTTTGAGACGAGTAATGAACATGACTTTTTATTACGATATCGAAAAACTTGTAAACAACATGAATATTTTTGTTTATTCAACTAAGTATCAAGAAAAAAATCTAACTCATAACGCTGAGTTTCCGTGCTTATGTCCAGGTACAGTACAGCACAGCTGATCGGTCTGCACCGCAAAATCCCATAACGGTTAATTTCCGTCCTCCACATACGCACGGAAAGTTAACGTTATGTAATTTTGCCGTGCACTAGCGGGAGGTACAGTAATGCAACAGCTGATAGGTCTGCACCCCAAAATCCCATAACGGTTACTTTCGGTCCACCACATTCGCACAGAAAGTTAACGTTATATAATTTTGCCGACAACTGCGGGAATAACCTATTTTCTTAGCTCATTTTACGTTTAGAAAGTGTACTTTCGTGTGTAGAGTAATGAAAAAGTATTTATGAATATAAAAAATTATTTTCGTAAGAAATCAGAGTAGTGTTCTTGTGTGTATTTATTTAGGTCTATGTTTTATACAGTTGTTTGTTACAATTGTTCAATTAATACCGTGATGGACACTGATCTGTGGCAGCCATTTTTTAACTACATTGGTATTAATATGGCTTTCATCTGATGAAAAGATTATACCACTGTCAGGACTGGGGCGGTGAAGAGCCCTGTAATCCAGCTACTTGGAGGTCACGATAGTTATGAGCGATGCCTTGTGAACGCGGTGTTCAAATTCCACACTATTGAGTGATACGTTCATAGGACCGTCCCCATAATTAGACCAGTTCGTAAATTGTAAACCAGGCAGTTGTGGTTCTAACCCCACGTTAAAAAGTAGGTTACTTAGTTGCCATTGGATGTTGGGCTATTAATTAACAGTCCTGTCTAAGGAACATCCCGGCCTTAGTCAGTAAAAAGTTTACAAGATCACGCCACAGTCATCCTACACTCATCCTTCACTCATATTCCGGTAAAAATACACAGCCAGTGCTACGTCCCGGTCTTAAGAGGTATTTTAGGCATTAAAGGTCTTACCTAATACCTAGGCAGGATCCAGCAAGTCCGCTTGCATCAGCAGGCGGACTTGCTGGTACTTTGACCTTTGCAAAGTTACATCAGTTTTGCCCTACGTTATGCGGGATGGGTGGTAAAATTTTGTAAGCCTGTGCTGTAACAAACATCTAATCCCCTTAAACAAACGATTGAAAAAAAACACCACATCGATTGCACTTTGATCAGGTCAAAATGATTTGGTGATGTTAAAAGTGTAAAATCTTTAAATGTATATCAACAAATTTGTCTATTTTATCTAGTGAATGAACAAGCAATTATCCTTTCAATGGCATTTAAAAATGAAAGGTGAATATATGTTATGAATAGTTTACACTTTAATATCTGAATATCCTAATCCTCCTTCTCTTTGAAAATTATAATTGATTTTAATCATCAGTGGTAAAATTATAAGCTGTCTGAAAGCGTAATCTATAAAACAAAAACTACAAGAAAGATAGGGTGTAGGATTTCGGTCGCAATCAAGTGAATTAAACATACCATGTTATGATTGATTTTTTTCCAACCCCATTGCAATTTAAATATATACATATCACAAACTCTTTAAAAGGAAAGCGTACAAGCCCTTAAAATCGTTGTGATCCTTGTTTGAGATTACCTTTGTAAAGAACAATCAAAATAACATACGATATTAGGTCTATTACCTGCAAGTGAACTACCGTGTAAGCGACTATTTTCTATTTTATTATTAAACTTCATCACTTTTTGTGATAGAAAATACAACGAAAATGTAAACCCTGAACTCGAAACGTGACTAATATTAAAGAATCTTCAGTTAAAAATTTAAAAGAGCTGGCAAAGACTACCTGGATTAGATTGACTTTATCCCTTCGAAACTAAACTTAAAGCATTAAGGAAATGTATCTAATAAATTCAAAGTTTAAACAACATTAATGCTTTGATGGCATGGTTATTCTCTAATGCATTTCCAACTTAGCCACTATAAAGTCTTTGATGCAGCATGTACATTCTCATTAATGCAAGCTAGTCTGAAACGCTAACATGACGATACATACAAATTTACCTCCGATTCAAAATGTTTCGTACAATAGTTTTGTTGTATGAGTTAGTCTTACCGGACAAGGCTACTTTTGTAGGAGCAAATTAGCCGAGTGCAGTGAAAAGCGTGTCTCTTCCTATACTCGAAACAAGAGGCAAATACACAAAAAAATCAAATAGAAAGAATATATCAATGTTGGTAGCAAAAATCCGTCATGACAAGGAAGAGAATGTCGTATTTTACTGATGCCTGTTTTCACGCCACTGCAAAGGAATCCTCATTTTTATTATTTTTTTTTCATGCGCAGGTACATTAAAATTTTTTTGAAAACTAATAATAAGTTTTAAAATTAATATGGAACTTACTTTAATTTGAAATAAATCCAGTGTAAAAAAATCAAAGATAATGTTGAGTTCTTCTAGTCTAGATAAATCAAATAACCCCGTTATCCTTTACCCTCAATTAAAAGTATTCTTCGCATTTAAAAAATATTTTTCAACTTTGCTCTGCTACCCAAGAGCCTCAGTAGGGAAGCTGTAGGGAAAACTAACCATTTATTTTACAGTTAATTTGAAAAATATGTGATATGACTTTTTAAATTTAGTATATAAAATAATATTATTAATGTGATATAGACTTATACATATTGTAATGGATTAGGTTTTTATTAGAATTTAGTATATATAATGGTATTATTTTAACTAAACGTTTATCGTTTTGTAAAATTAACTGTTCTCTAAGATTTCTTACAAGATGATACAAAACCGAAGGTATTATTCTCCCTGGCGATAGAAAACGCAACGAAATAAATGTTAACCATAGGCCTTCTGGGAGTGTTTCAATAAATGTAATTACAATTAATTTTTCGAGGCATTTCAGTCCGACGATGTTTTCAAAAGGAAAACAGATTTATAAAATCTTTAGTGTTTTACTGGCTGTATCAGAGCTCTGTACTTGATGTATATTAACATTTAAATACTAACAATATTTTAAAATAAATTTAACCAAAGTAGTGTCATAAATTTTATGAGACCATCAACTGTGCTCAGTGTGACATATTTGTGTTTTATTTTGACACGCAGTTATTATGATGTGGACTGAGTCACCTGAAGAAAGACCTATTATTATTGTAAAAATTATAATAACAGTTATTAAAATTAAAGTTTTTAAAATTAAAATTTCCACTAAGGTTGGGTTTGCCGAGTTTGACGGTGTTGTTTAGTGGCTTAGAATAAGCGGAGCAGTTCGTACTTGTTGAAGCGGAATGTGGGTAAAGTGGATGGCTATATAACTCTTACTTTGTACTCCCCACAGTACCTTTTTGTCGTCGATGGATGAATAACGAACTAAACTGAACTTATAAAAGGGAAACATCACGAAATATTTTAGGATTGCGGTTTAAATTAACTTACCATTTATGGACTAGCTATTTATACAAATAGAAAGTATTTGGTTAAGTATTAAAATGCCTGAAGTTATGAAATTCCTTTTATTATATTTTCAATATCAGACGTTGTATTTAAATTTTACTTGGATATAATTATAATTATGCTTTACCTTAAGAGACAGAAAGGTAATCTGATTTTGCAAAGGTAGCTTCTTATTGAGTTAAAAAATTAAAGCTTTGTATTAATTATTCGAAATATATCATTAGACAAATAATGCTTAAAAAATAAATTAAAAATTAATATAGATTGAATAATCGCAATAACTTTTGATTCAGTCTCGTTAAAAATCAAATAGCGATCAAAACATGCATGGGCGACTTTAAGACATAATGATAGGAAGGTATTTATGCTAAAATGTAACGTGTACTAAGTACTAGTTTCTATTTATAGATTCCCTAGATTTTCGATCTGATGTTTCTGCAACCATTGGATTATATATATATATATATATATATATATATATATATATATATATTTATTGGAGAAGTTCGACTGAAGAGAAGCAGACTTGCAATTAATTATGAAGCCAGCACACGATTTAACTCCGGCCAAAATATCTCAGATCAATAATTACATAATCACATAGTTAAATACCGGTACTTCCTATTTTCGGATTATATAGTTTCTTTGGAATGAAAAGGTTTAAGTTTTAACAGTGATTGTGACATCCAAATAATCAGGAGGAGAAAAAGAAATTAAGTAAGAAGTAAAGCTTATTTGTTATATTTCTTTAATATATACGATACTTTAACTATATTTGTTTGGCCAATTTTAAATGCATTTTACAGCAGACCAGTTCAGAGAAATTACTGTCAAATCGTCTAGTCATGCTATGTTCAAGCAAATGGTAGTTAATAATACACATATAATGGTAAAAATATATTTTTCGCTATACTGCTTTAAAAACAGATGTTTTTAATGCATGTTTACTGGACCTAAATAAACTCATTTTATTCCTAGAAATTAAAAGCTGATTTACTCTATACCAGCTGACTCTTTATAGTCCTAGGACTATAAAAGTCAAAAAGTGCCGAGTACGTCGTAATAATCGAACAATATTCATTCGATTACAAAAATAATCGAAACATTCATTGTTGTCAGTTTAATCAATTTATCGATTATTACATGCGTTCGATACGTCGATAGTTGTTCATTGTTGTCAGTCTACCCTAACACAAATGAAACAGACAATCAGCTGATTGCTTCAAATAGCAAGAACAAGACGGTGGCATCTTTTGAAGTCATCTTTAAAGGTAAACAAGCTGTAACATTTTGGTTTTCTTAAGTAGTTTACATATTGTATTGAGCAATATAACGAAAAGTATAGTTCATCACACGGACCTAAAGCTGCTTTTCGTTACTCGGTCATTTTTTAACCTCGGCTTACAGCCTCGGTTGTAAAACTAGACCTTGTACGAAAAGCGTCACTTTAGGTCCTTGTAATGAAATATACTATAATTTGGTTTTTTTATTCTAAGTTAGAGTTTATGTAAACCTTTTTGGGACAGGAAACAATTCTGTCCAAAAAGTTACATGTAGGTATTAGAAATGCGGAAAGCAAACAAATATAACAAACGTCATTCCTGCCATGAAGCTAATATTTATGGAGTTATTCCGTCACAGAAACGTAAGGTTGTTCTTCCTGGGATCTACAAGGAGAATCCTTTTATCAGATAAATTATTGAATGTTTTACAAAAAGATATTTACTGCCTCGCAAAATGAGAAATTACATATTTTTCAATTTAAACTAGTAGTTTGAACGGGGAATCAAGTTCCCTTATACAAGTAAAAAAAAAATACTTTCTTCTTATTCTGAACCACATGTTAATTAAAACAAGTACCGGTACAACGAGAATTCATAAAAACACTAGCCCCCTGTAATTACCTACGGTACACCGAACTACCATTGAGCCCTTTAATTGATAGCCAAGTAAAATCTAAAAACAAACAGTTTTAGCTGAAGAATAACATGATATAGTTTAAATTTACCATTCTATACTAGATTATTTTGTGAATTATAAAATTTTAAACATAATATTTTGTAAAAATATTTCCACCAGGACAGCCGCTATTCAATATTTTTAATAGCACACCTTGAAAAATCAAGTATAGGCATGGAAGTAGTTGATGTGTAGGTGCTAAATAATGACGTAAAAAGTAAAAGAATTTAATTCCTTGAATATTCTTAAAATAGTGTCATTTTTAGTTTTACATTATGATTTAACTTCGTCAAAATGAAGCCACTTTAAGCGAACGTTATAATGACATTTTCTAGCCTGTTCCTGATTTTAGACAAACATTAAACTTAAATTGAAGTAAAATTAACTACAAATTGATCCGCAAAGAAGAATTGCTTTTTCACCTTTACACCTACCGTGCCACCCAGGGACAAGATCACTTGTGTATTGTTGGAGTCTACAATAGGCTAATAAATGGCCCGGCCCGGTGACATACATCACATTCATTCCATAACAGTGCGGCCACGTTTAAAGGTAACAATTTATCATGTAACCTTGTATACTTTAAAAGATGGTCTACATTGATATTCCATTAAACTTATGTTTGGTTAGTTTCCAGTTAATAAATACAAATAGGTAATACACGGTTTTATATCTGTGATTTAAAATATACCAGTTTAGATTCAGTTAGTCCACATCAATCTGTTGTTTCATGGAGGGGAACAAAACAAAAATACTGTTTTACGGATTCATTCATATTTACATCGCTTCCAAAACTCATATTGACAAATAAAAAGCAGGTTTACAATGCCTAAGTCAACAGCTTTTATGTAAATCCAAATGGACTACCTCTTTAAGAAAATCATGTTTCCATATTTAGGTCAATTTCAATATACCAAACTTGAGCATTGCCACACTATAGTTAAAATAAATACAACACATTTCACATAAACGAAAAAAAATAGTTTCAAAAGTGCACTTGAATGCAACGGTGGGTTAACGCCGACTGAGGAAATCAGGTGAAAAGGAAGATGAAGTTATTAGTGGCCAGGTGGACTTTGTACCTCTTTGTTTCTGTCTATATTTATTTAATAAAATAGAACATTACAGCCATATTTTAACTTTTGATTTAAAACGTTATCTGAACTATTTTACAAACTATTGTAAATTTTGAGTTCTTCAAGCCTATTTAAGACAGGAAATTTTTGGCATTTGTGTAGTACTGACGCATTTGTATCCATATTGTTAACGTTGTGATTATTTGTCAAAAGATGTTCACCAAATTTGGACTTGGGGGGGCGGAGCTAGGTTTGGGGATGTGCTCCTTAAATATATTTTTAAAAGACCGCCCAGTTTTCCAATGTAGCGTTTGAGACAATTAGAGCAAGTAAATTTGGCCACCAGTTTGGCGACAATTTTCTTGACTGAGGCTGAGGGATTTTAATCTCTGCTTTGATTTGTTAGAGTTACAAGCCAATGTAATGCGTTTAAGTTGTATGTAATGAAATGAAAAAAAACTTCTTTGAAGTGCAGCAAAACTTGTATGTATGAGACAACATGAGGAATAGCTAGAGCAATTAATCATCACCTAATGGTTTCGCGAAAATATTTTTATCTTTTAGAAGGATAAATATACTTTTATTTTAGATATATATTTTTGCAAAACTATGTGCGATATATTTTTCTTGAAAGTGCAAACATTTTTGAAGAGGTATAAACTGAAAGGGTGAATATACAAACGGACACCTGTCCGAAAGAATATGTTCTCCATGTTCATTGCTTTACTTCTCATGCCTCTCACTTGCATTTGAGTATTTAGTGTCATGTTATTTTAAAATGATAACGAACGTCCCTCCTTCCAAGCTAAAAAAGAAACAAGATATAATAAAAAATACAGGGTGTTTTTTATGCAACCCATTTTTAAGATTGAAGAATGCACATATAAATATGAAATGAGTATTGTTTTATGGATCATTACATTTCATGCAAACTATTATTAAAGTTTGATCATATTTCATTTACATTATGTGCTCAAACAATCCGCCACTGGCATTTGTATAAAGTTATGCTCTCTCCATCATTCTCGAACACGTGTTGATAGGTACCTTTTTGAATTTTCTTGTATTGAATTTGTTATGTTTGTTTTTAGGTGCTGAATATCTTGTGAATTATCTTCGTAGGCCTAACTTTTCATGCATCCCCAAAGATAATAATATATTGGGGTCAAATCCGGGGATCTTGGGGGAAATAATGCTTCACTGATAAAATAAAGTTTTGGGTTGCATTAAAAACACCCTGTGTATAGATACGTTTTGATTTACAATTGTGTATGTGTCGTACGATAAAGTTCATTGAATTTAAGAAACATAATTAGATCCATGCTTCAAAAGCTACCGTAATTGTTTTCAATGCTTTATTATCATCAAAATGAAGCAATTCAAAAACGTTAAAGTAATTATAGCTAAAGTTTAAACCAATACAATTACAACGAAACATTGAAAACACCTTATCAAAGCTTAAAATTTGTACTGTACGGAAAATGTATTTAATACCTAGGCCTATATAACATCTGTTGCCCTTTCCAATGTTGTTAGTACGAAAATATTATTATTTTATAAAGTAACCTCAAATTGCAGACTTCAACGATTAACATACTACAACTAAATGTATTTTTTTGCCATTCTGGTAAGATATAAATTACAATTTTAAACTAAAGAAATTGTAAAAGAAAAGGTTAAATTTGTATGCCTCTTTGTGGACTTAACGAAATCCAAGCAATAAATGGACACCACCTGAAAGTAGTGAGCTGGCTGGTCCTAAGGTACAGTTCGTGTCAGAAAGGAAAAGAGAGTGTCGGACCGGTCCAGGTAGGCCCGGGCAGCCCTAATCCGCTGTTGTCACAACACCTATTGTTGTGAGGCCGGCCGGCGACGGGGGTGGGCAGCCCCCACGCCTGTGTCATTGACTGCGGGCCGCTTCGAAATTCCTTATACCAGGAATTACTCAAGAAATAACTCGCCGGCCGGCCTCACGACAATAGGTGTTGTGACAACAGTGGATTAGGGCTGCCCGGGCCTACCTGGACGGTCCGACACTCTCTTTTCCTTTCTGACACGAACTGTAGTCTTGTTCATGAAACAAACTCCTACCGGCTACGTGTCTCATGATATCACGTGTAGAAAACAGTACGACAATTTTCATAAGGACTTTTGTAACATTTTGAAATTGTTTATTGCAGTGTTATTAAGTTTCAACCTCATTCACTGCAAATTTTATGCTTGGGGCTGTTGGTACTTGGTATCACAGGCTGAATCAGATAATTATTTTACATATTGTTCATAAATAATCACTTTGAGCGTGAAACTTGGTGTGAAAATAAATATATGTTTACATTTTAGTATTGTATTTTATTATTGTAGCCATAATTTTTTTTCTGGAAAGAATTACTATATATGGAGTCAAACATGATATTTTATACGAGAATCAGAAAAAACAAATTCGTAGAAAAATTACAATATTTAATTTATTGATAATATAAAATGTCAATGTTATGGTTGACTTAAACATAAAACTATTATCACCATTATAAAAAACTTAAATCACTACATTTGGCCCACAGTTGTCAACAAAACGGGAAAAGGATGATAACTTTTTTGGCAACGAACATAACTTTAGAGAAATAACCAAATAAAAATATATTATTTGCTGAAAATCTCTGCTAGGGATAAAAAAGCCAAAGTTTACTAATAAACTTACAAACTACTGAACTCACAACAGCTTACATTTATAGGGAACGTTTAGTAAAAAATTAAACTTTAACCTGGTTTAGTAAATCTTTACCTGAAAACGAAACTAGTGATTTGTAATTTCAACTCAGTCTAAACAATATACTCACCAAAGTAATAATTGTTCATCTAATTACCACTTTTCCTCGTTATCTCGTCTTTACACCAAGTTGTTACAACAGTTTGTTTGTAGCAGCCTATGCTACAAAGTACTACAATTATGTAGTGGGATGAAAGGGCTGCAACCACAAATGATGTATGTGAGGCAAAGTTTGCTCATTACTTACGTATAATAGACCCACCTACATTTACTTCAAAGGAATCACTGAAACCAGAAAAGTATGATTTTCTTTATTTCCGCAAAACTCCTAAATTTACGGGTTATAAAATTTTATATTTAATATTTATGTGTTAGAACTTTATTTTTAGTATTCAATTAAGTTTTCTTTGAGACTTTTATGAAAAAATGAAACTAAATATAAAATATAAAAATCTAGATCTAGTTTGCTAAGTTGAGTCAATGTTTTCACTCGAATCCTTCAATACCTTTCACTATCCAACTGTTTGCTTTTCAAATAACTCTTTATATATTTTTTTAACTTGCCTCTACTATATATTATAACTCATAATATAAAATTAATACACATTTTAAACAATCATTTATTGCCTTTTTACAAAAAGCCCCAGAGCCACCAATTGATTAATGTTATTGTTCTTCATTTCTTCCTGTAGAATAAAAACGAAGTATAACGTAAAAATTTTATTCTTTGTAAAGTGTACATAATAAGTTAGTAGGAGCATATCTTATACTATTTTCAACGAGATTTGGAGATTAACAAGGAGGAAAACTGAAGACATAGAAAGATTAGTCAGTTAGATGGTTCAGTCTGTCTAAATCAGACTAGAGGCCTTCTAGAAGTGTCTAGAAGTGAGTCGGTGGCGCAGTTGGTAGCGCACTAGGTCTCGGAACTGTGGCCTCGAAGCGTCGCAGGTTTAGACTCAAACATGTAGCATACTTTCAGCAGTATTGCTCACCCCTGTACTGTACCGGCTCACTCCTTGCCTTTGTTTGATAACGTCCACGCACAGAACAACACTCTATGTGGGCGGGAAAAAGGCAAGGTAGAATACACCCGTTGCAGCAGACCTGCATACTCAGCGAATTTCAAATGCAAAACAATATGTTTTAATTTAACATAGCAAGATTTGACATGTTTTTGTAAGCTCCATAAGATTAACATGGGGAATGAGTATGCAGGTTTGCTGTTTCAGGTATGTTTAAACTGGTTGGTTTTAATTCAATATTTAGTAGATCTGAACTTGAAGAAGCCATTTACCAAGTTTTATCAAGATATGTTGAGAAATAAATGAGATATAGAATTTTACTTATTTCCCATAAGGTAAACATTGGGACAACGTACCGTGTTTACCACTTTCAATATCTCGGTGACCAATGGACATAGAGCAGTGATTCAAAAAACTAAATTCTTTGTTTTTTTGAGCTGAATTCAATGGTGGCAACAAAAATTTGCTAAATTTTATTTTTCTATGTAAAAAGCTAAAAAACCCCATTTTTGAGGGGGTTTATCCCCCTTTACCCCCCCTCCGGTAGTTCGATCGGGCTGGTTCACGAACTTGTCCAATTCATTACCACTTTACATGTCTGTACCAAATTTCATCAAGATCGGACCATTTTTACGGCCGCTATCGTGCTAACAGACACATATATATATCTAAAAATTCGAACGAATGGTGTATTTTGTTTCTGGGGGTTGCAAAACGGAAAGTTATCATGGTCTGGGGCTTAGGTCTCACCATGAGACCTACGGTAATAGCTTCTTCCCTAAAGGGGAAATTCGCTAAAAGCGGCCGCCATCCTCTTAAAAAATAGATTAGTTCTGACACGTCCTCTTTAGGATCAGTCTAACACTTACGAGGTCAGGCGATCAGTTATACACAATCGTGTTACATTATAAAAATAAATTAAAATAGGCCTGTTCTGCAATTAATCTACACAATCGTTAGTCATATTATGTTTCAGGATAATATCGCTAAATGTAGTTAGTTGATCTATCTCTTCTACATTTACCAAAGCTCACTAGACTTCACACCTTTCTTTAGTTGATACTGTGCTGATTAATTTTAATGAATTAAAAAATATGTTGAAGCGCATTTTAGTTAGTGCTAGCCTTAATTACATTTAATTTGTCTAACATCTAAGACTGCTGCTACAATTTATCAAAAACTAACACAGGTGAAAGTATGTATTTTGACTTTATTTGAGGACAGAAATGTTATGGTTTTGTTGATTAAAGCAGCGATGTATTGAATTAGGAAAGAATTTATAACGTTTAATCTGTATTTAATGAAAAGTACCTTAAAAGTTAAATTTACTCATTAATAGAAAAACACCACAATCGTCGGCAAGTTTTCAAGCTGCCATTGCTCAACACGAAATCCAGCAATGAATTGATAATGTGATATTGAGGGTACCTCCACGACTACCTGGATTAATGACGCATCATACTCCACCATGTTATTAGATAATAGCTTTAACTCTGTGTTAATCCAATTTATTAATTATCAATATTTGTTTGCTACCGTAACTTATGATTTTTCTTAATTTTCTCCGATGTTTGTTTTGGCTAGCATGGTGGTTTTTTAAATGTAATTTTTGTCAAATATACATCATAAATAAAATATAATAAATAATCAAAATTATCTTTTAAGATTTACTGCATGGCGTTTTGGACAAAATATACAAATTATGCTTTAAATCATAAATGCTTTCATAAATCATAACTATCTCTGGATTTTGGTTATAATCTTGACTAAAAATTAACGTCCACGGTTTCTGATATTCCGGAAACAATTCCATTTTATCTAACGTAAAAAAATATTATAGTTCGAAATCAAACATTTAGGAATTTTTAAGAGCCAATAGCTGCAAAGGGCATATTTTAAGGTGATCATAACATAATTATTAGTAGAATTTAAACTCGACAATAAAATAAAATAAATATGTCAATCCAACAAATTATAATGAAATAATTGGTAGTACTATTGAAAATCTTGGAATCGGTACATGGGGGTTTATATTATATATTCAATTTTCAATGAAAATACGGATATAAATAATCTTTAAGTTCAATTGTTTTGGCGATTTAAAAAACCTAAGCGTAAATTAAAAATAATATTTTAACAGTTCGTAGGGTTTAATAAGTTTATATTAGTGATATTATTTTATTAAAAAATTCAACACAGCACAGCAATTAACGGGCAGTTTATTTGACCGTAAATTTTAAAAATTCACTCGAATTTTATAATTAATCGTTTATTTTTATTTTTGTACTAATTAATTATATGTTACTTTGGAATATAAAGGGGTTTGAGCTATCTGGACATAAATTAGTCGCTTTTTATCATCTAAGAGTCTCCTTCACGTTACCAAACAGGCTACAACTTGACTTATTTATTTTAGAAGGACCGACTCACGGAAGGATTCACATGAACGACCATGCCGGAACATCAAAGGTTCGACGGGAGTTAAAATGGATATTTGAGTAATAAAATAATGATTTATAATCTCTTCCACTCCTAATTTAAACGCTTACCTGTGAACTCTTTTATCTACGACTATGAAATTTGGAAGGCATTGTTCCTAGTTTGTGTACTTTTAACATAAAGTACCTGTTGTGACAATTAAGTGTAGGTTCTATTTCATTAAAAGATTTTTGCCATTAATGTGAATGCGTATTTATGATATGTATGTTTATTTATGCCATTCTCTAAATTAAATTTTAAAAAAATGTCTACAAAAAGTTTATTTTAAAAAATTTTTTGTCAAACTTCAGAAATGATTCGACATTTCTACAATAGTTTCCGAAATGAAATAAAGTGTTTGTTTTTCTTAGTAAAACTTATGATTTGTACTAGGTCTGTCTTAATGTTTTGAATTTAAACTTTAAAATTTACTTAATTTACCCTTTTAATTTATGAGAAATTGTAATTATCGCTTTTTTGTTGAGTTTGAGCTAGTAAAAATATTTATTCTATTAATTTTAAATAAAAATTTAAAAAAACTACCTTAGTTAATTATATTTCTATTATAAATCTTTGACTGGAATGTTTCGGCAATTTATGCCATCTCCAAAGTCAACATAACCTCATACTCATTTCCAAATATGTATAAAAACATGTGTATAGAATAAAAATATCATATGGTGTAAAGTTATTCTCCGTGATATATGTACATACTTTGTAAAGTAAAATTATATTCTTCTTATATTTATTTACTTAATTTGATCAAAAATATAGGATGTTTCCATTGTATTTGCCTGATATTTAGTTTGTTCTTAGGATCCTTTTTGTTATGTAAGTATATAGATAGTTCATCTCCAACATTTAAAACTTTTTCCTTATTTTTTTATTCAATGGCAGTAAGGATTTCATGTAAGTTTTTATAGTTATGTCCCGATGTCAAGATGAGATCAGCGAAATTTGATTTCATTGTAGTGGTATTGTTGGTTCTTACTGCTTGGATATGTTCCTTAAAACGATAAAGTTTCTTATGGTCTGCCCTTTATAGTATTTGTCACGATCACATTATTCTATTTTATACACTCCAGCTTTGTTGTAAGTATATGTACAACATTTTTACTGGAACATTTTATGAGAGTGGTATTTTACACGTTCAATTTTAAAGTATTCTTTTCTTAGAATTTTATAATAATAAGTGATGTAATATTGTCACAAGTAGAGGGTTCGGAGGGGAGGAAAACACTCTACAGCAGTACCACATGGTCCATTGTCGTTTGTTTACCTTGGATAGGGATATGTTGGTTGGTATTTTCTTGGCTATTAGGGCTCTATTTATGAAGTATAAATCAAAATTTTTCATTGATTCATCGCTATAAGCCATGAAAAACAACTTGGCGGTTAGCCGAAAATTATCTGGATGGGTTCTTTTACATGTATCAAATGGCAGCTTATTTACTTTTCTAAAAACATTGTTTACGATCAGTTAACAAGTGTCACAAGTTTTTATAAATCAGGTGATTATTTAATCTGACTATTAGTGAAATATCGTCCGCCAAGTTGTTTTGCGAGGCTTATAGTATACTCGTTTTGTAGTAGAAAATATTGCAGACTACAATTATTGTAACAAGTATAAAGGTGTAAAGCTTAGTATAAATTGTCATTTGATGAATCGTAGAAGTTATAAAAAGTTTTTAGGTTCTAGAATTTCGGTTGTTTTTTAAAGTAAATGTACAATGATTCTACGGGTTATTAATGAAACGACAAAAAGGCATACGACATATTGTAAAGTGAGTAAAAAATAAAACTTATGTTAAGCTATTAATTCCTGGGAAACACTTAACGTCGATAAACAGCTTAATAATTCAATTTGTGACAAGGGTGTGATTAAAATACATAAGAAACCCATGCATTTAAATTATTCGACGACCGTAAAATTTAATACAATATTTTTCGCCTGCCTTTTTCAACCTGCTATTTGATCTATTAACAGTTTGGTAATTAAATTATATAACCACGATGGCTATGCCCTAACCTCCTTTTACTCAATGTTAATTCTAAATAAGCAAGCTAACAAGTTGTAGTGATGCGTTGTACGTATACCCGGCTAGTTTTAACGCTGTGAGTTTTACACTAAGCTACAGAGTTTTATATATTCATAGCTCTAAAGTTGGTGCTACAAACATCACAAATCTGTGAACAGTTTTGTCAGTTGTGACATGCTGTGGGTACGAAATAAAACGTTGTTTTCAGTGCTTTATTTTGTGTGTGTACTTGTCGCCGCACAAATAGTGCATACATAAACATAAATACAGGGTGTTTTTTAAACGCAACCCGAAACTTGATTTTATCAGGGAAGGATTATTACCCCCGAGATCTCCGGATTAGACGCCACTATACTATTTTATTTTGGGATACATAAAAAGAAAGGCTCACAAAAACAATTCACAGGATATTCAGCACCTCGAAACAAACATAACAAATTTAATGCAAGAAATTAAGAGGTGCCTTGCAACACGTGTTCGGAAATGCACAACTTTATACAAATGGCAATGGCGGATTGTTTGAACACATTATGTAAACGAAACGTGATCAGTCTAAAATAATAGGCTGTATAAAATGTAAAGATTACTAAAACAATACTCATTTTCATATTTAAAAGTGCATTATTCAATATTAAAACTGGGTTGTGTCAAAAAAACACCCTGTATAAATGTACCTACTTTGTGATTGTTTATGTACACCATAAACACGCAACTTAAAAATTCAATTTTCTTGCATGAAATAAAAATATTTTTCTCCTTAAATAGCATTGACCAGGACGACTCATTCTCACGCACGGGATTTTTCCCATGTGAGAATTAATTTCGCTTATTTTTGTTTTGTTTTTGATCTAACAGTATTATTATTAAGTTGTATTGCTAAGCTGAAAAATATATGTTGCTTGTGTATTTTCTTTTGCGAAATAAAGACATTTTTGATTTGATTTGATTTGACTTTATTACACACCTTTTCAGTTTAAGTTCAATAAAAAAGGTTTAAATCTTTTAATATTCTATCACTATAAAATTCGATTAGTCTTATTAGTAGTCCTATTATTATTAGTCTTACACACAATACGAGAGTCATCGTAGAATATTCCATATCGAATCTGTACATTAATACAAAAGTGTTTTTTTTTTCACTGTCAAACCTCAATAGTGGCGGGACGGACTTTTAAGTTTGAGGTGTCAAATTGAATGGATTTTTATGTAGATTTGTCTATCCATCTCGGAACTTTAAAAAGGGTGTCACTAAATTACAGTAAATGGCTGAAGCTTCAGAACAGTGACGCTTTTCATATACATTTGGCCAAGCTAACTTTACTTTTCCTACAACTGACCATATGGTCATTGTTTTCAATAGTTATACAGATAAATCACAGACTGCAGTATTTGCCAGCTGCAACCATGTAATCTAGTCTACCATGTAATCTTCAATTTATTTTAGTCGTGTTATTTTTTCGGTTTTTTTAATTAATACATCCGTTGCAAAGGGCCAATGAGCCAGTGCGGCGAACTAAGTACTGTGAGGTACCGTAGCGGCAATAGTCACATAGGCCAGCAGGAGGTGACCGCTGATGATGGAACAGGAGTCGCCCGCCGCTGGGATCGAACCGGCAATATTGGACATACTGGACCAGTGCTTTACCTCTGAGCTATCACTTCGATAATGTTTTTTAAAGTTGTATTTTTTAAAGTTGTATTTCGCAGAATCAGCTAATGTCGATAACATTATAGTTATGAACAGTCAAAACAACAATGAAACATGTCTATTGCAAAACACTGATACTATTAAAAACAGTAATTGAATGGAACGAATTTTGTATTGTTGTTGTTAGAATCAAGATAACCTCATTTTTGTACATCATTAATATACAAAACTATTATAAGTAACTAGCGTTAGAAGTAAATATTTACATGTTATCTCCTAAAATTGTGATCCGAGCACTTGTCAGAACAAACATTGAGTCAATCTGGAGGCGTTTCGGAAGATCTATGTTTTCTCTCCTCTCGGAGTCCACTTCTAGTGCCTAAAAGCATTGCACATATTGAACGATGACAAATGTATTAGGAACGTTATTCGAGTTTACATTTTTCACATATTAACAAGTATCTATTTACTATTACTGACTATCAAAATCCACAGCGTATCCAAAAGTATAAAAGCAAAAACGAAATCTGTATTAAGGACATCGCAAGAAAAAGCTATAAAACTGCTTAATTAGTTGTATGTGTTAAATAAAGGTCTTCACCCAAGCTGACTTATGTTAAGATACACGACTGTTATATTTCAACACAAAAACATGAATCTTGATAGACTGCAAATATCTTCTGGGGCTCTCATTCCTCCAAAGTCTAACAGTCTAATCTAGGGACAAACATCTGGTGTTGAATTCCTTAATGACTTTCAAAATCTCAGAAAAGCAGAACAATCTATTTTTTCAAATATTTAGGGAATAAGGCTTGGGTGCAATGGTCAAATCCTAAAATGTTTTATAAAATGTATTATTTGAGATATAAAATCCATGTTTGTGAGTATTTTATAAATGTATATTGATATTTGAATTAAAAAGAAAAGTTAATATTTTTTCCTCACAAACTTAAAATTCAGCATACTGAATTAATTTAAATCATCAAATAACTTTTACCTAAAATAATTTAGTATTGCCAAACACTGCTGATTTTACCTGTATTTCACAACCAAAATAAATAGATATTCTACAGTATAACTTAACATATGAAGTATTACTAAACAAAGGTTACTGGGAAATGTATCTAGTTAGAGCAATTAGTAAGAATTGTAATAATTAAACACATTGTAACACGTTTTAATGAATGAACTGTTATGTAAATGAATGAACTATCTAAAGAACTTATTTATACATCAAATACTCTGCATCCAAAACTTCCTAGGATAAAGAAAAGAAATTAAGACGTTAGGACGTTTCCTTCTTATGTTTAACTGACTAAAGGGCTACAGTGATGTTATCGTTAACTACCTGTCGTCTTCAGTCGAATTCACTTAAATACTAGCATGGAACTTAAAAATAAAGTATCTTCAAGTAAACATATTATATATTGTTATTGAATATAACAGCTATAGGTGTAGTACGTAGGTTAAGATGGTTAGTTCAATTGGTTGTTTTGTTGTGTTTTTTGACGAACGAAACTCAATTTTGTTATAAACCGTAGAAGGGCTTAAAAATTATTTCAATTAAAAGGTGTTCAGTTAAAGTGTTTCTTGTCAATATTCTACTCGCCCTATTAAATTATCAACTTTAAATATATATGTTCTATTTTTTTAAAAAAAGTTTCAATTTTGTTAAGAGAATGCAAGTAGGTTTTACAACTCAAAAACAACAAGCAACAAACCAAAGGTACAAGGGGCAAAATAACAAATTCTCTGATAAAATGGAGTGGAAATATTTGTTTTCAGCCTGTAACTCTTCAGCCAAATGAGCAATGATTACTCGTCCAGACATATATTGTACAACACATCATGTGTAACAACTTAATCTATATGAATTTGGTGTCATTGTTTTTTTTACAATGTATTTTTACAAACAAGCATATGTTATGATGTATCTTACACATTGGAGGGGAAATATTGGGCGGATTATTCGTTCCTAGTTTTAAAATTGTTCCTTTCCTTCAAGCAACCCTGACCAAAACAACGGAGAGGAATTATCTCATAAAAAAACAATATTTTAGCTTTACTGTAAGAGTAATCAGTAGGACGAAATATAAACTGGGTTATTACTTAAAAAATACGTTATAAAGAAAGTATATTAATTAGGTCGAAGTAAACTAAAACTATTTAAGGTTTTACCGGACACTAGAGGATTAAAACTATGGCTGTTATTAGTGCGGTTGAAATGGTACCCAGGGCTGGACTGTTAGGAGTCGGGACAATCAGCTGGTACTGTTAATAAGTATTAACATCTGTTTAGAAACAAACCAGTATGCTTTTATTAGTGTTAATATTACTGTTAATAAGCATTTCCAGTAATAGTATAGTTTTACTTAGGTCATTGTAATGAGAAGATACCAATAGTAATTTACATTTTAGTAAAACTTATCAAACAAAACTCTTTTTAGATTGTAATCGAGGTACACACATGCGTATTTACTACCAATCGAAATAACTAAAATGGAAAAAAAAACTTTATTTAGGATATTTATTCCAAATATTTTTTTTACCTTTCAAATATGCTGTTTCTGAAACTATAATATTAACATTTATACTTGCCAACATTTATAGTTGCCATGACTAATAAATGAAATAACATTTTTAAGATCCGACGAAAACATTGCCATTAAGAAAAACCTCTTCAGCAAACACCCGGGACGTGACCCGCTACTAAATGTCTACTTTCTCGTGGATCCGGGGTTTATCCCAGTTAAAAGGGTATGTAAAAACTGGGACATGAAGTGGGAATGCTGTTTGAATTGTAATCTAATAGGAAAATAGTAAATTTCATTTTCTGAAAAGGATTTTAAAATAACCCACAAATAATTGGTTCAAGGTCCATTGGCTAAACATGTTTTTGAATTATAGTTATATTGTACAATAGGACTATTTATTGGACATCAACTGTTTGCATAGCATGAACCTTTTTAAAGATAACAACTTTCAATCACCTCTCAAAAATATTTTCTAATCTCAAACTTTGTATTATACAATACATTTCCTTGTTTTGGTGTGCATGTTTGCTCACTTAGTTACTATACAGATAAATTAAATTAATATCTGGTACTTATGGAAATCGCATTATATGTGTTTTTAAACTTTCAAGGAGAAGGATATCTGCTACATTTTTTTGTCTTGGATCTTAATCTGAACGGGATCAGATTCCAGATCCCGAAATATCGTGTAACCAGTTTTTTTTATATAAATCGGTGAAGGCAAATGTCTGGAAAATCAAAGTAAAACATGAAATCATCATCTCCAACAATGAATTTCAAACAAAAGTATTTTGTGTTACCCTCTTAAGGTTCCACCTCCTGGCTACTAATGAATGACCAATAGCTAATTATATTAACATAACATTAAATCAATCCTGATGCTATCGATACTAACGAACGATGCTAACGATACTATCTTGCAAAATAAGTAAAAAAAGATAAATACATATTAATATATAATTTTGCAGGATATTTCAGTGTTACAAATATCTCCATAGGTTTTTCTTTGTTCAGTAAAAATAGATGGTAGGAAAATACATTTTTACCTTCCACCCTCACCTGCTGCCTACAGCTAATAAAATAATCCACGTAAATAATGTGCAAGAAATTCATTTTTGATTACATTGTTAGTTAAAATTTTTATTTCGTTTTAATTAAACTTCCTGCAAGCTTTCAGGCAGAACGACAGAATAAACGAAATACCCAAAAGTAGGAAAGTAGAGGAGGCAATATTAACAAATGCAAAATTTGACCGCTCATTTTGATTGAATTATAAAACACAACGTACTATATAATATTTTACAAATCGTATAACAGTAGAGAATACTAACGCTAATTACAAGTTTCTACTTTATAGTTTATGTCATATATATATATATATATATTTAAATAATCTTTGGAAAATAACTATACTAATTACGTACACCTTAAAGGGAAGAATTTTATGGATGATATTGTAGTATACCCAGCTAACTGTTTTGCTAACTCTAAAGAGTTCAGGAAACCGTCAAAGGCAACTTAAGTATCTGTTTGGGTCATTAGGTCAAATGGGCCGTATTGGCCGATATTGTAACTGGTTAATTTCGAGCCCGATTAGGTTTCTTCCTATTCCAATTCCCTGCACATCTGAAAACTCGAGACTATTCAGTTTTTTCTAGCACTTTCTTAAGAGGTCAATGTAGTTTTTTTACATAGCTGATTTTTGTTTTAGAAGCGTGACTTTATTTTACCTTGAATATAATTGCAGAGTTAAAATGTTTAGTATCTTAGAAATTTATTTAAAAGTAGGATTAAATTTAGTTTTAAATTAGAATTAATGGTCCTTTTTACAAATGTAACTTCTAATTTTACCTGATCTCTGATGACTCAAATGAAGTTTCATGTGTCAAATGTGGCAGTCCCGAGACCAATAACTGTCATGTGTTATTCATCACAAGCTGAATTTCAGCATTCAACTGAGCATATTGGCTCAAAAGCGTATGCCAAACAGGTTATCCTGTAAAATTTAATTGATTAAATAGTAAATTAAGTAATTGTAGAAATTATACATAGAGAATTATATCGTTGCAACATTAGCAACTAATTAACAACGAAAAATGTTAAAATAAACAAAGGTAATAGTTTTCCCAAGCATATGTTTTCAAGCATAAAATGATTGGAACAAGACAGGGTTAAACAAGGATGAAAAATTGAGGTACCGAGCAGAGATAGGTCGTTACATAACAGATCTACATTCCTGCAAACTTCACAGGGCTGTGTATTTTCCTCTTTTATCTAGAATATAAATGGACTAAAAAACACCTTTTTTATTTGTCAGTTTATAGACCAATAACCTTTCATTCAAAATTAAATCATCTTTGTTAAAACTGCATGGTACGTATTGTTCAACTAAAAATAAGTTCAAAGTTGTAATTCCGTCATTTAAGAGTTTGTCTAACTGGAAGACTCCCAGTCCCTCATTATGGAGCCAGTGAGAATTAGTCTTTATCCCTTAAACCCGATAAACTTCTCTCGGTGTGGCTCAGTCTACAGAATGGGTTATATTGGCAGTTTTATGTTGAGACGGTGTTCATTATGAAAAGTATATTTTCCTTTTTATACGAAGAATAAAAGTTTAATTGAAACAATCGCTTGCGTAGTTATTTGAATATGAGTAACAAGAATAACACCAAAAATCCTTGTCAACAACATTTGAATTAATAATAATTATGTTTCAATTTTTTATTTGTTATTCAAGTCAATCGTTCATTCTATGAATTAAACAACATACTCTTCATTAGAATTATCATTGAATTTTACAATAGCTACTTGCGGTTTGCGATAAAAGATAAAAAATATCACGAAGCTATATCATCAAAGAAACTTTAGCTACCTTAACTTTTTTATGTACTACTTCATTGAGAGAAAGATTATTTAAAGAATTGAGAATATTGTGATTCAATAATTTTTTTCTGTATTTATCGTAACTAAATTTTTTCTTACTTTGAAAAATATTACTGAAAATTTAAGTACACAAAATCCAGAGTAGAAAGCAAGTACAAAATATGATTAAGTGATACCCATTTTAAATAATATGTAATTATATTTGATTAAGAGGATGTTGATTATATTTGTGTTTAATGGCACACAGTAAAAAAATAAAATAGATGTAAACAAAGCTAAATTAAAATAAACAGTTATTATCTCAACGTTCACTTTCTCATATCGCAAAAAGGATATACAGGGTGTTTACAAAAAAACCCTTTCAGAATTCGGGATATGGTTACTTACATGAAATATAGAAAAACTTTCCTATAAACATGGGTTCTAAAGTGCTCGGTTATCCGTCTATCGGTTTGTGTGTGTTTTAACATGATTTTGCATAACTTTGGAACTACTAAAGATATCAACTTCAAACCTGGTACATATATGCTGACTAATAGGACCTGTTTTGGTACGGAGTATCAGGTTTCTACTTTGTACCATTTAAAAATGGCAGCCATTTGTATATTTTAAAACTTAATATCTTAAAACTTTAAATTTTACATAAATTATACAAGAAACAAAAAGGTGTGCGTAATTTTATTTCCTACAAAGCCATATAAGGATCATAAATATTGAACTACAATAACGTAGTCGATCGAACTAAAATTATTTTTTATCACGAAAATTACCACAAAAGCTTAAATACAAACATAACACCTTTGTCGTAATAGTAAATGAATCGATTTCTAAAAATAATCACACTTTTAATTGATCTTGTATACTAGCCAGCCTCTATCCTGCGCATATGATTAGGCGTGATTAGCTTCGTGCGATTGAATCATCAGCCGCAGTCTCTGAGCTTGATGCAGATGACATTAACGTTCAACTCTCTGACGGAGGATTTCTACTGAACGATCCTAGTTATGGGCTGGCTGGCAAGAAAATATAATTTATGAGATTTTATTGCTGGAGATTTTTCTTATTAGAAAAATTCTTTATTCAATCATAATGTATTGTGTGGGCAGGAGTTCTATTTCTACATGTAAAAATTAATTTCTAATATCATTATAACTAACCATTAAAAAGTATTGACAACATTTTTTATCGAGAAAAGTTCTTTATTGTTACAGAAAATGATGCATAGATGTAAAATCGTTATTTTTATTTCTCATTTAAAAACTTGTGTATATTAAACTTTAGGAAACCTTTAAAAATCATATCAGTATTTCACCTTAAGTAGTTTGATTATTGACGTAAGGAAAACCGTAAATGTTTTGCGTATAGTTTAGATTGATTTTAGAGTATCTAACACATAATAACCTTTCTTCACAAAAACCATTAATATTGGATTGGGTTAGTAAGGTTTTTAATTGAAACATCACTAATTTAATAGGAATAGAAATATTGAAATATTCGTGATGCATCAATAAAAATTTATATGAATAACCCTTTAATTTTTATTGAGCCGTTTGTTCGTGTACTTCACTTCCGATTATTCATCACCTTCTTCAAAACCTAAGTGCTTAATTTACAGAAAAGAGGACGATAATGTGATATGTACTTAATTTACATACATAGCAGACAATTACATTAATTTAAAATTAGTTAAAGCCATTACTTTTACAGCGATATGTACAAGTAATAATCCAGTATAGAGTTTAAAATTAAGTGTAAGGTTTTTCTTCCTTTGTACTGTGGTTCTGTTAAACCTGGAAAGGTCGATACTCATGTTAAGGAATTCCTAATTAGAGTCAGTCAACTAAATCGTCACACTTCTCAGCAAGTATGGACGTGGAAGTTTTAAAAATCTCATTTGTTTTGTAACCTTATCAACGGTAATCATCAAAAGCCTGGGTTTACCATATTGCTAGTTTAAGGGGAGTCTCTACTGAAAATGGCCAAAAATCTTGAAAATTTCAAATTTTTTTCACCTTAATTCTTACTTGTTTATTTCTGAATACAAAAAACTCCATTTCATTGTTTTTATCAACTTTATTATGCCATAAAATTCATATTATACGTTGATATGCAGAAAAACAAAATTCGCTGTTTTCGTATTATTTTCATGTAAAAACATTATTTTGACACCCTTATATTGTTACTGTGTCATATTTAATATGTAACAACTATATAAATTGTAAATGTATCAATAAATATATTTTTTGCTATATTTTGGCATAGATTTCCATGAAACACTTCTTTAGAAAACCCGCGGTTACCGAAAATAGCATTTTGACTGTATCTAGCATATAACTTTTGATATTCCAAAAAAACTACTGAAGCTACAGTCTTCAAATTTTGTTGGGTTATCTAAGATAAATTATCTAAATAATCACGTATTTTGAATAAGTTTGGATCGTTGGATAAAAAATTAGAAAATCTTAAATTTTGCGAAAAAATGGAAAAAAGTACAAAGTTTGAAGGAAAATAAAAAATAGTTATTTTTGGTTTACATAACTAAAAATACGTGATTATTAAGTAAATTAATCCTGAACATAATGATACCTTTGAAAATTGTGTAGGTCCAATACTTTTCTTAGAATAACGATTTTAAAAAATCCCTTGAAAAAATCGGCAAAAGCGAATTTTAGGCCCTATAATTTTTTTTTCATAAATGACATTGGGAATGGTGGTTTTAGGTCCATCTGAAGTATAATACATGGCTATATACTTAAAAATACCTTTAATAACGATTTTAGCGTTATTAGTAGAGACTCCCCTAATTAACCTGTAATAGTTTAATTAAAGTGCATAAATCGAACAGTTAATTCTGTTTTCTCGTTCATCTGTATCCAAAATATTTAACCTAGGAAAGAACAAAAGTCAGCAGGTAACAAAGTATTATTTCTGGTATTTTCGATATTTACAGAATGAGTAATTTCATACTTGATACGTCACTGCCTATTGCCAAAACAGCGGTTGTTCAGCTTTTAGGCGAGCAAAGATAACCGTGTTAAAATCCCATGTAAGCAGAACCTATGTGTACCAAAACAAGTCTTCCTGCTTAGGAGTAATATAACCGTTCTGCTTGCTTGAAATACAGGCTTAGACTTGATAATTACATGCAAATTAATCAAAATATAATCAATAATATTTTTAGTATGTGCTTTAAGTATATTTCCTATGCTTAAAAACTTTTTTTGTATTGAGCGCAAATCTAAAAAATAACAAGAATAAATTTTGTAATTAATTCAAAAACAGATTTCCCAATTTACTGAATAATGGTAACCCCAAAATACATAGTATATAAATGTTCTTTACTGACACGATGAACATGTATAATTTTAATTTGATACTATTTCGTTTTGATAACATATAATTCAAAGTTAATAATTTTTTAATTCCAAACAAAAACTTGAAAAATAATTAAATAAAAACTTACATAAGGAAATAATAACAATGCCAGGGCGATATACCTGATAAGTTTTTTTAGGAAGTGTTCTAGTTAAAAAATGCCCTAGGATGTGAATATTTGTCTAACATGGTTTTATATTTTGTTTATTACAATTTATAATTTTTCGTCGATGAGAAAATGTGATAGTCTTGTCAATTACCTTAGAATATTCCCATTATAAGTGTACCGTTTGTATTTGCTGACTGAAAAATAAGCTAAAATAAGAATTGTGGATTTATATTATACAGTG
Organism: Flexamia atlantica; assembly: GCA_035578135.1. Classification (NCBI taxonomy): domain Eukaryota; kingdom Metazoa; phylum Arthropoda; class Insecta; order Hemiptera; family Cicadellidae; genus Flexamia; species Flexamia atlantica. The sequence continues at coordinate 6,229,160 of JAQJVK010000026.1, read as the reverse complement.
TATACCACGGTCCTCACTAAATCAATGATATAAAAATAATTTTTAATTATTAGCTTATTGCTAAGGCTGGGGTTTATATCCCATAGAATTAAAATAAACATGTAACCGTAACATTGTTTTATAAAGTCGATAGGTGATTGAAACATCGGATGTACCTTTCATACGTTAAAATAAAAAATTACTTCATGCAAACAAACATGCATCCAAAATTGCCCAATTTACTAAAATCTTACTTCCCAACACAAACCTTCTGGTGTAATATCAAGTAGAAAATAGTATAGTCTTGCATTACACTACTTTTACAGAATATCAGGTAATGCAAGGTAACTAAACTTAACACATTACGGAAGTCTATGTTATACATTCATGTTTAAACTACATTACTGCTTTTACAGTACGAACTTCAGTTTTCTCAAATACACTTTCTACTTCGCCATTACGTATCCCATTGAAACGGCATCTGTGCTCCCTTTAAAATGCACTTTGTAAAAGATAACGTAAAAATATAAGTGAAATAAAGAATCCCCTTAAAGTTTACTTTGTACTTTTATCTTTATAACTTCTCAAAGTAAATACCTATGCGTAGCTATTGAATATTTTTAACCGTTTTGGAGAACGTAATTATTTATTTTTTACACTTGAATAGCTAAATCTAATGCAACTTTCATTTACTTAATATAGTATATAATTTAAAAATTTAAGAACCAATTTTTTGCAGCAAAATCCTACTAGTGAGGTCAATTACTCTTAAACTAAATGAAAGTCATGAAAGGACTTGGGTTCAGTTTTTACAAGCATTTCACAAATTTTCTTGAAGAATCTTTTGTAATAAAATCCAAACAATTTTATTTTGTGAACATTCTTTATGATTTAGGGAAACACCTATGTAAACTCATTACGAGATGGCACGGTTATCAATCCCGAAATGTTCTAAAGGAGAATATGGAAAGGATGATTAATAGAATAGCGTATATATTACATTAAACATTATGATAGGGAAGGAGTAATTTTTTTCTAGAAAAAACTTTGATCAACCTCAAAAAGAATACTTATTTTGTCTCTATTACCCCAGATGTCCAAGCAATTGAACCACCCCTCAAAGAAATACATAACTGTATATTTCTACAAAATATTCGTACACGTTGTAAAAAATTCTTGAGCTTTTTCAGTCACGTACGATTTTTGAATGTATAGTTTTTAAAATATAAGTATTAGGACCTAATACAACTTATTGATCTAATTAGACGATGGTAATAATATTTTATTTTACATATAATAGCATAAATCTCTCCTATGTTTCTCATGACAAAAAGTTTCAAGGATAAACATTGAAAAAAATATTGCTTTTCAATACTGTTTAGCCAATAAAAGTTAATATTAGCTCGATACTATTACTATCTATGTTTATTTGAAGCAAACAAGTAAATATTTAGACAAATCAAACAGGAAGAAAGTACATTAATATTGCCAGCAAACATCCGTCTTGTCAAGGGAAGGAAACATCTTAATTCGGAAGATATCTGCCCTGCACGCTATTACAATGGAGGACTCAAATGATTTATAACGTAAACAAATGAATTTCCAAAAATTAACAACACAACAGCAACAAATTAAACAGCTACTTTAGCAGCACACTCAGACATGGTGGCACTGATTACTCAGTGGCAAAACTATAACGCCACTTTTAATTTTTATAATTGTTACATACACATAAACGACTGAAATAATGGAGGACGTGTACACACCGTTGGGCCAAAGTGTCTAAACATCGTGGATAAGCTATAAACATAAACGTAAGCTATACTTATCGATCATGATGCGTCACTATTTCGCAAATCATTTTTCTGTACCAGCCAGTGACACTTGCCCTCGTACATTGTTGTACTTAACAATCGGTTGATAAATCACCTTTCATCGACTATGATTCGATGGAAGGTACCAACCTTTAAACTTCTAGGGTTTGGCATATCTCCCTTGGAAAATCTGCATGACCTTTAAGAAAGTTTTTTTGTGTGAAATTTAAACAGAATAAGTCTATTTGCTATTAATTTTTGTTTACACGATTGTTTTTGTAGTTGCATCACTGAAAATATACTACTTTACCAACGTTAAATTAGGGTTTTATTTATGTACGAGATAAAGAGTTAAAACATTTTATTTCACAGTAAAAATCAAATGAAAACTATGGTTTGATGCGCATAAGGAACTTTTTTATCCCATTTCGCCACCTCTCCTTAATGTCCCAGTGGGACAGCAGAGGGCGAAGCACACAATTTGTTTTATTGTACTTTTGAGAGCAATATGTAATACCGGGACTGCCTTTACATATTTTGTCCAAAATAGCAAGTTTTGATTGTTAAAAAGGTTTAACTTGTTGGTAAATTTATGTTGACTAATTTTCTTAAAAAAAAGATAGAATCATGCTAAAATGGTTTTATTTATATCCTTACTAACAATACTTACTTGCTTGTACTTAACTGGTTTGCTGTTTGTTGTGTTGATGTTTGTTTTATGTTGTTTAAATATTCATGATTTTTGTAATTCAAAAACGGGATGAACTAATGTTGTAAAATCTGCTTCAAAACTTCAGCTCTAAATAGGATTATACTACATTGTATGTTTAACGTTTGAACAACAGTTATGCCAATTTATAGTGTGTAGAACTAGGTTAAGTTAAAATCACAACAAATGATACAATGACTTTTTTATGAGAACATTTTTATTGTTTATCATTCGAATATACAATTTAATGTTATTTAGTTGAAAAGTAAATTAAGTAAAATTTAGTTTAACTCGCCTTTTTAGGTCTGAAAAGGAAAACGGATATGATGAGAATAACTTTGATATAAACCTAATCCAGTGTGTACCTGGAACCTGATAACGGGCTTTTAATTTAAACTAAAATAGTGGATAAGACTGTATAAAAATCTCTAGTGAATATAAAATAAGTGTGAATGGTAAATAATATTTAAAACACATTTCTTTAAACTAGATTGTGATTAAAAAGAGAATAACATTATGTAAAGGCTCTCAGATACATCGTTCATGAAATCTGCGATATGTTTGCTGTGCTAACTCTCCAAGCTGCAAACTTAGCAAATAACATTTAGACTTCTTCTTCTGTCTACAATACCTGCCTTACGTTGATAGAAACCTGAGTTTTTTCATAAAAGTTTATGTAATTTAAAGACGTTGTACAGTAATAGAAAGACACATTGTTCAGGATCAGTATTTAAAAGTTTACATTAAAATTTAAACCTTTATGAAATTTTTATATTTTAGAAAAACATTTGTTGCGGACTTCTTTGAATTATTATTCAATTTCTTATTTAACTTTAGATTAACATTTAAAATCAATGAAAAAATATGTATTGAGAGATAAAAACTAGTGTCACTCTCAAATATTTTACTAACGTTCATGCTAAATTATTTTGCTCATTTGCTCAATTATTTGTCATAGCCACTTTCTGTAATTCTGCCCGGGCACTTCATGAAGTGCCCGGCTAGCGCTGGACACTTAATGAAATGCCCAATTACAGCAAATGGCTACGACATACGAGAAAAAGTGGCTCGTACATACAGAAAAATCGCCTTTTCTCAGCAACAACCCGTTAACTGTAAAGCACAAACTATTATAGTTTAAAAAAATTAAAGGACTGAAAAATGAGAAAAAGATCGAAAATATTCTACATTATCGTTATCCTGAAACTGAAAATTCTAAAAACAATGAATTCAACAATAAATTTCCATTTAAATGTACTTATCACATAATAATATTTCAGTAAAATTTCCGCAAGTATTAAATTGGTTTTAACACCAACAGCTGTGTACACAACAACAATGTTTGTCCCGGCATGTACTCTCAGGGTTGATGCTGCAAACATCACTTGCTCTCGTCACATAATATAAAATTTCATTTTAATCCCCACGGTTCTGTTTTTAAAAGAGTATTGATAGCTTATTAATAAAGTTAAGAAAGAACATAAGTTTAAAACCATCTGACCAACTATTTAGTTTACACACACCGAATAATTTTTAAATAGCTTATTAATTTTTAAATAATTTTTGACTACAGTTTTTTAAAAATATATTGCATAGTTTGTGTATGTAGCATCTTGCTTACCTTAATGTGTTATTATAAGTGTCATATAATCTTTTAGTGCTAGTAAAAATTTAAACTAGTTCCTCTATTTAAAAAACCATCTGTAACATTGTTGAAAAAGCACAAGAGCACGGTGGGTCAAATGCACACCGCCAAAGGATATTGCTAGCAGCTACATCAGACTGTTTAGTCATCTTTTAGTTGATACGAAATTCTTTGAAGAATCTCTCATTTCGCATGTTCAGGCACCTACAAATATAATTTTCCGCCATCGCAACATCCTTTCAACCTAGGAAATTCTTATAGATCTAAGGATTTTATTTGTACTAATTATAAAATGTACGCCAATTTTTTCCCTCGTGATAAATTGTTACTTTAAAAAAATGGCCAAACTGTTGAGGAATGAATGGTGATGTATGTCACCTGACTGGACCATTTATCAGCTGATTGTGAAGTCCAACAATACACAAGCGATCGTGTCTCTGGCTTGAACGCGATGGTGTAAAGGTATCAATATACCCTTCACTGCCACTCGTTTCTTTTTATCCGCACTTTTCAGAAATTTAGTTTATATTATCTTGGAAAAATACATAATTATCTAAAATACGGATGGAATACAGGTATAAATTGTATAGAGACGAAATAGGCACGTATCTCCAACGTCTAATCGGTTCAATATAATATAGTTTAACACTACATATGTTTCACCACAAAAAATATAATTTTCAAGTGGTGCACCTTACAAAAACATTGAAAAAGCCTTGTTAAGGTTTGGATATGGATTTTAAATTGTATATTTTTAATGTATTTGCAAAGCATTTTGTGTTTGATTACCTACAATTAATCTACGTGTTTCTGGGCCAAAAACATACGATCTTTTCCGTTATACGTATAACACTGTTTCAGGTTTGTTTTTCAAGCTTGATTTTGGTAACATGTCGACCACCACTAACAACCGGATTCCATCAATTCTACCATCTTTCATCAAATAATAAATATAGTGGTCTCGGTTGCACCGGGCACATGACAACTCCAACGCCACAGCGGCCAGACGGAGGTATCAATAGGTACAAAGTAGGTGATAAGTTTGGTTAGGATAGGTTAGGTTAGGTTAAGTAATGTAACCTAACCTAACCTAACCTAACCTCACGTAACCTTACCTAACCTAACCTAAGAAACTGGAAGTGGGGCCGCTAGACGGGCAGACGCTGGCTTCTCGTGTCTAGGCAGTAAGATAATGGTAGATAAGATAACGAAACCGATGGTAAAATATTCTTTCAAGGAATTTCCACTTTAAAACGATTAATAACAATTATTTGACCTAGTTTATGGTGCTCTGTCAAATATCAAGCTTGAAGGGTAAATTTGGAATGGTGGTATATGTATAACAGAAAAGATCCAAAACATATAGCACAAAGGCTTCTTGAGGTTTTTAAATCGTCGAATTATCTAAAAAGATCTCGCATGACACTTGACACAAACCAGAAAGTTGTGTAAAACTTTACTGTAACTGCTTTGGGGCACCAACTGTTATTACAATTGTCTTGACCAGATAACCATTTCCTTTTTTTATGTTTGCTTATATACCATTAGCCTCGACAAAGATTTCAATCTTAATATAATGTAACTAATAATATTTTAGTATTTAACATAGAACGTCCAATATTTTAATGTATGGCTCACAACTTAATACTATAGGTTTGTTCTTGTACTTGTAAAACCCCTTTTAAATCAGGGTTCTAAAGGCATTTTGTTAGATTTCGTGTTTTCTCCCTAATTGCAGGCCTAACTTTTCTACAGACTCACATTGAAGAAACTGAACAAATTTGTTGAAATTTACGTGTTAAATAACAAAGGTGGTAAGAAGGGAAATTGTTGTTTGATGAAAATAATCTGGTTAATAAACAGAATAACCAAGTAAGAATTCCCAATCAACTGTATCATGCAACAACTAACCATTTATATGACCATAAATAGCCAATTCATATCCGTTTGAAATGTATATGGCAGATGAAGTAGGTATTGAATATTATAAACGTGCAGACTAGTCATAATAAGGTATAAATATTTCAAAGATTAAAATGTTTTTAAATTTTTGTAAATAGCAAAAAGTGTAAACACGTTGTAAAGTGCCGATGTGAAAAATCAGATTAAACTGTATAAACACGTAAAGAAATTTTTAGATAGTATAATACTAATTATTTTGAACAGTATGATTACATGATTACATAGGTTACTACGCATAGTTAACAATAATTTTTCTTTCATTATGATAAACTATTTTTCATTTGATCTTTTACCCGTGTTATTTAAAGAGATAAAAAATTTAATTTATCACTGAGAATAAATGTAGCACTAATAAAATGGATAGAGAATATTTAAACAATTAGATTCCCCTAAAAAATCGTGCTTTAATTGCAAAAGACTAGAAAAAAATATTAGGATCAAGCAAAGTATTATTTGTGCTGTATAATACAATGTCAACTATCCAAGTGTCTAGGTTATTTTGCGTTAAATCCATGTTTTCATCAACAAAGATCAACAGTTTATTGATTAATACGAGTCATACTGACGGCAGCTTTGTTGTAAGAATCACGGTTTTAAAATTTAAGCTACAAAAATATCGTTTTACAAAGTTAGAGGGTATACTTGGATCATATGCGGAGAGGATGGCGAACCGTGGCTGCAGTCGCCGCTAATCCACTTTAATCCACACCTGGCTGCGTCACCTGTTGGTAATTGTATAACGTCATCGAAAAAGTATTTTTGACACTGGTATAATAAATTAGAAACATATTAAATTAACAATTTAAAACATATTAGTGGTAGCATAGTATGTCAAATGCGATACAATATCTAATACGCCCAATGAAATCTATCCAGTTAGAGTAGATGTGTGTTTTTAATATTTTCCTCAACTAATGAGGACTGTTAATAGCTCAGATCCTTGTTTAAAATCAGTTTGTATTTTCCTTCTAGCTTGAAGGCTCAACGACCAATATCCTTTGACCTGTCATTGCTTGGTATGAATGATGTAATTGTACAGCAAATGTGGAAATAACACACGAAAAATTTAGAATTGGTATATTTATAAAGCACATAAGAGTTGATACAAACTTAAAATAAAATGTTTTAAGGAGGAATAAATATGTTAGACATGGCCTCTGAGAAAAAGTGAAAATGACTAATATTTTTAGATATTATTTAATGTAGATAAACCACTTGCGTTAAACAATGACGTTTATGTGTTAAATATTCATTGAAGCGAAGATTTGCCTTCCACCTATATGAGCTAAGTAGAACTGTTTCGAGGTAAGGCTGAGTTGTTTTATCCTTTACGGTATACATATTAAAGTTTACTCTAACACTATCCATAAATACGATAGTTTCCAGATGAATTCTCATCATAATAATTAGAACTAATCTCCGTGATTCTCAAATACCACAGCTATAATAGAGCTACTTTGTTAAAATATTTTTTAATAGTCACCGGCAAATTTGCTAACGGTCAAGTACTTAAACAACATCTTATCAAAATATACATCCTAATCTGGAATATAAAAATAAAACTACAAATAAGTAATCTCTACTTGGACCGAATAAAAGGTGATCTGGGTGGTCCCGACATATCAATGGAACGTTATCATTAAATACCTGTCGTCCTCAGAGAGCGTATCTAGGAAAACTCATCGGTTCTCGAAAAGTAGGTAACATTACAGATCTTTATATTTTTAATATAATAGGAATAAAGCATTTAGAATATTACCACTTTTCTATTTTACTCTAAGTTTACTAGGAAGTTATTTATTTTTTATTTTTAATTCAAGGTTTTATTCTAATACAAGTCACCTTGAATTGAAATATTGTTGACAAAGAGATCACATGATAATCTGTAGCATTTCTGTGACTGGAGGCAGGTAATTCATTTTGTCCCTCACGGTGGCTGGGTCGGGATTGAGTTACGTACTTCATACACAAACCTGCACGAGTCAGGTCGAAATATCAAAATGTCAGTTGTCGTGGGACAACTTTGCCGCTATAAGCAAATATTCATTTCAAAAAACAAATCGTAAAAAATGTAACGCCAAAAATATGAGTTGAAAAGGTATTCTTCGGTCAACAATTACAGAAATTTGCTTTAATTTAAAAAAAACAGTACTGTTTCTTCAGGTTAAGTAAAGATTGAGGAAAATGTATTGACGAGCAAGTGAACTTTGACTCTGGCAGTAAGTTCAAAAACCTATTTCCGACGGAACTTATGGCAGCCAACAGGATAAGAGGACGGACGCCGTGATGGATCTTCCAGTCTCTCACTGGACCTGCTGATATCTGTGACCATTCGAAATCGTTCGCCATTTTACACCATGTATGTATATTTTTCGTCTTGAATGTCAATACATTATAGGTGAAAATATATTTTAATCCCCAGGGTGATTCACAGCGACGTTCATAAGCTAAAAAAATGATTAATTACATCGACAGTCAGAAAAAAAAAGTTCCTATAATGGTAAGTTTCTCTGAAGATTCAAGACAACTTCATGCAAATCATGCAAAAGTTATTAGAGGTAGCAGAGTCTGAAAAACTTATTAGAGGTAGCACAGTATGTCAAATGCGGTACAACACAATTCTAATATCTAATAGAGCTATTTTTTTCAATATTACTTATGTTTAATTACTTAAATTTGAAAATCGATCAGGCTAGTAAACGTGTTGTATTATGAACGTTCTAGGTTTTTTTTTTGGAATGACTGAGTCAAAACAATTTAACATTTAATTTACCAAATAAGAGGTAAATTTAATGTACAAAAATAACAAATTTACTGTCGAAATCATTTTTTGTATTAGCCATTTTATGGCTTTGTACTTACTTCCAAAGCAGTCTGATGTGCAAAAGATGCGTAAATGTGCGCATGTATTTGTCAATAAATACATGGCTATGAGGTTGATGCTCGCTGGTTGTCTTGAATAATTTTAAGCAAGATGGAATGTACTTACTTCCAATTTAAGCAAGATGGTATGTACTTACTTCCAAAGCAGTCTGATGTGCAAAAGATGCGTAAATTTTTATGTATGATGAAGATAGGCATACCAACACTAGTATCACATATTACGATAGCACTCTTTATAATATGAGCTTACCTGATTCTACGCCGGCATGGGGCTATAAATGATAATACTTATAATAAGAAAATTTATATTTTAATACTGATAATGCTATGAAGCATTTTATACTACATTACTTGGGTTGTTAGCATTCAATACAAATAACCTTTCACTAGCAAAGTCCCAATAAATTATAAAATTGTGATCTTATTATAAATTAACTTTAAAATACTAACTTAATAATCAAGTAATTAATAATTAATATTAATTAATTATTAATTGTAACATATGTTTGTCAATTCGTTTTGTAGGCTGGTATATTTTAAAATTTGATGTTTTGTGTATTCAGTATTACTAATAATAGTTACAGTTTTATAAAAAATATAATACAACAAACGAAAGGACACTTTCATCATAATATTATTTTACACACTGTTGACACCACAAAGTGATTAGTTAAAGATATCTTGTTATCAATGTAGTAAACTTAATTTTGGATTTTCATCACTCAGACTTTGTAGATACACTGGAAGTCATTTATCAATTCTTCATCTGCATTGCAATACAACATATTGTACTTTTACTCTCTGATCCACTTTCAATATGTACAATGCTCTCACTAGGATTGGACTCCAAGTGAGAGAAAACACAGATCTTCTAAAACGCTTTCAGATTGCCTTAATGTTTGTTCTAACACTTGCTTGGATCACGACCTTACAAGATTACAAGTAAGTGCATAAAATCTAAAGCTATTCTTTTATGAATTTGTTTCGAGTAAAATGAGGTTGATGATCAAAGATGCTGCCAGCTTTGAAAACCAACCAAGTAATTCTAAGTCATAAGAAAGAAATAGAAAGTACGAACAAATTCAACATATTAATTTACCAAATAAGGGAGACTAGTAAGGACAGGTAATATGCTAAGTAGCATATTGGTGACTATCTTACTCTTTAATTCAAATATTAATATATTTATTAAAATATAAAACACCTTAACTGAAGAACTGTTATGATAAGATACTCCTAGCCCTATTTCCAAGCTATTTCAATATTTTGTTGCCAAAATGGAAATAGATTTACCTAATTACCTAAGAAACCTTAAAATAGTGTTAGGGGGTGTGACGAATCTGCTTTAATTTTTACAATGGTTTTTCACTAACATAATGCTACATTCCTATTTTAATGTCTTAGAAAATACTAGGATAAACTTAAGGTAATCAACAATATGAGATTTAAGTTTGACATGGTAATTAATTTCCTTGTTGACTAACTTTGAGTGTAATCAATGTATAAACTAATATTGTTACTATACTTCTTTAGCTGGTATCTAAAAAAATATTAACATTACATTATAATTCTACTAGATAAGGAATTCAGCTTTAAATAAAAATGAAAGTATCAGCAAAATATTTCACATGATGAGGAATAAGTGTACTTTTTGGTATTTGGAAGTTTAAAGTAGAAATAATTAGAAAATTATAATGTTTAAATAAAAAATTAACATAACCTTAATATCACAAAATTTTTGTCGAAAACATTTTTTTATCAGCTAATTTATGAATTAGGTTTAGAGTAGTTTAGAAGCATTCCTTTTAGAAATTATGAAAAAAATATTAATATTTTCTCAAAAAAGTTAATATCCGTTATAAACATTCAAACTTAAAAAAAACGTAAATATAAACGGCTAACACATGTATTTGTCAATATCCATAAAAGGATTCTTTACAAAATTAACTCACCTACAAAAGCAGTATTATTTTCTGAATAAAAAAGTTTTTCTTTGGAAGTAAATATTTCGACCTTTACTTTACTGCGGGAGAAAGTGTTGAAAAGAGAAAAGCATAATGTAATGGCCCTCGTTCGTCGTACATGAGACTGTGCCACTCCAAGCTGTGGACACAACAAATAAAATTTAGACCTCCCTCTATTTACTTCTTATTTTTAAGTATGTTATCAAATATAGGGGCCGGAAATGTAACATTCAGTGCTTAGAACTACTTTTGGTACATTTTCTTATAATTTAGTGTTAAGTAACTTTTAAAATAAAATGAACTTAAACCTTTGATTAAAACAGTAATTAAAATGACGAACCTTTAAAAGTGCCCATTTTGTAGGTTTGGAGAACCTACAATTATTTTCTTTATAAAATGTTTCTAAAATATTAAAATATAGTGGGCCTATGTTGATTTTTATGTTTTTTGATGTTCCATAAGGTCATTTCTATAAACATGAAACATTCATTCATTAATTAGAAAAACCGTTACAATTGAAGGACCCCTACAAACAATTTAGTGTGAGTCAGTCACTATTTCAATGAAGCAGGCTTATTTCTTAGTAAAGATTTTTAGCAGGGTGAGGTTAAATTAGAATATCCCGCAAAAACACCATCTAAAATAAAATATACATTTCAATTTAAATAATACGAAGATGGATTCAAATATCTTTATGCACTATTTCAGTGACAACAATATCATTAATTTTCTTTAAACAATACTGAATTTTTGCTGATTCAATAGCATCATAATAGTAAATCTATGAGTACGTTTAAAGTACAAATCTTAAATTATATATAGTAATACTCAAAAACACTTCGTCAAATTTAAGTTACATTTACATGCGTATCAACGTGGTTTAAACACTGACAGCTGTGCACACAATAACAGTGTTTGCCACACATGAAGCTTTCAGGCTTGATCCCACAAACACAACTCTCACTACGTAACATACAATTTTATCTTATTCCCTAAAAATATTGATGCAACACAAGTACAATTAAGTAATGTTGTAGGTAGTTGTTATTCAATGAAAATTCAAACCCTTTTATGGCATATACTCTATTTGTCTTAGACATTTCCAACAAACAAAATAATCCATTAAAAGTATCAGGTGTAGAGATTAAAAACATTAATCTTTATTTAAAATGAGACGTATATTGTCCACCTAAATATCAAATTTTGAAAGCAATGTTTGGTATAATCGAAAACACCTAGTCTTTCACTGATATTCTGCTCTCAACGACTCTTTACACCCGTTGAAAGCTTAAACACCCCAACTGTCATGAGCTATAAACCTCAAAACAAAGTATTGCAACACTTGCTGTTTTGCTCCTCCATGAAACAAATGAATTATTGCGGACTAATTGTGAGTCCAAACTAAGATACCTTGATTAAAAAGTATGAAACCATGAATTTTATATACTTGACTTTAACTAGAGTCTAATAAAAGACAGGTTTAAAAGAATATTACATTAGAGCCTCGTTTTAAAATTGGTAAAGATACAAGATAGATTGTTACCTTTAAAAATTGCCGTAGTGTTGGTGAATGAATGGTGATGCATGTCACCTGGCCGGACCATTTATCAGCTGATTGTGAAGTCCAACAATGCACAAGCGATCGTGTCTCTGGGTGGCACAGGAAGTTGTAAAGGCGAAAAAGCGATTTTTCTCTGCAGATCAATCGGTTGTTCGTTTCACTTCAAGTTAAAAGTTTTTTTGAAATCGGGAAGATTTTATAAAACGTTATTGGACTGCTCGTGTGTTCAATCAAAGTTGGTTTTTGTGTTGTTCAATCAAAACCTAAAGAAATCTGACCACTAAAGATTTTTAAGCAAGTAATCACATAGTTTTTACTGATTCTCTTGTCACTAATAATACATGCCTCAAAGTAATATTATATTTTAACTAAATTTATCGAGATATATAAATACAGAATAGTAGCTTTCAGCTGAATGAAAGATTTTCCAACTCAATATTGATAATTATAATTTTCATATTCACAGCACTAGTTTACCACAGGATTGTTAATATAACGTAAGGGACACAATTTTCTACTTTAGCTTAAGAGCGCCCTTGTTTGAATGAATGTTTATTAAGACGATTTGGCCTAATTATTCGAAGCCATTAAGGGGCTATTGGCTATCAATGAGAGGATTTCGCCTTCCTACACAGTACCGTAGCTGTTGAGAGGGGATTTATGTTTTTACGAATAGTTCAAATCAAGCTCAGTGTTACTTAATGTTACGTTTCATATTTATTTGGATTGAATTTTTAAATATGCCACATTCAGTATTATTCCTTACGTTCATTGTTAACAAATAATTTATTGAAGGGTTAATTTAAGATTGTAAAAACTGGTATGTTTGGGAAGTAATTTATATCCTTTAAAGATGTTTATATTCAGTTTGATAAATATGTTCAATGATGATATTATTGTAGATTAATATGAGGCTTAGAATAAAAACACAGAATATTATTTTACTTATAAAAAATCACCACTTAGACCACTTAATTTTCAGTTTAAACACTTATTTGAACTTTAAAAAAAATATATAACTTCTTATTCTAGCTGTGAGATATTAAACATGTTTTGTAAGACGGTAAAGAATCTTGTAAAAATATTCCCTTTGTAGAACCTGGGAAGAATATCGTTACATATGACGGAATAACTTCATAAATATTACCTCCATAACGGGAATGTTTTTTGTCTGTTCCCAATTCCAATGTTTACATATAACTTTTGGGACAGAATTGATTACCACGCCGTTAGTTTTGAACAAATTTAATGATTTTTTTTATCCTAATGAAAATTAACTAGGTCATCTTATGTGTAATATCAGTTAATATTTGCGTGAATTTGAGACGACCAGACGATTTCACAGTTATATCTTTAATATATTATTCCTGAAGGTGCATAGATCCTTTCAGAAAAAAACCTATCAAAACACCTTACGAGTTAATGAAATAAAGCTTACGTTCAAAGTTGAATCATCTTTTTTACATTCCGTCTGATAATTTATACATCGAAATAAATGTTCAGATTTTATTTATTTTTATCTGTGAGGGAAATTGATTATTAGAAAATATTAAACACTGGTATTTAACTAAATAATTAGGTAACTACTTTATCAATGCAATTTACTTTGGAGTTGAACCATGTACTGGTTTAATATTTTTAGTATGCTTCTATAAATAGAGGCATAGTAGACACTATTAAAAAAATTAAATGTTAGTTTAATCATACGACACAAACTAGTCACTTATACGGTAGTATAATGTTGTCTCTTTAATATTACTTAATGTTATTTTTAATGTTTGAGCAACATTATAGAAGTAATAGTTGTTTAGTTTTTGCCAGCTCCCATAAATTTTTGACTGAATTTTCTATTATGGAAATTATATTTCTAGCTCGGTGTTTACTTATTCCGTATGACAAATACTTAATAAGTTTAATAATACTACACAAAATAGTCACTTATGCATAGTATAGCCTTGTTTTTTAATGTTGTCTTGATTTTATTTCAATGATTTTAATCCTACATTACTTTCAATAGTTGTTTTTTTTTTAAGGTAAATGCAATGATTTCCCATTAATTAAAGCAGGTATAAAATTGACAGAAGGTATAAACAGACACTAAACCAACAAAATCAACATTACTTTTGAGCATTAATACCTTACCATTAACTTGTCAATGGCGTCCATGTATGTCTTGAGCACCATATATAATTTATTTTCAATTACAATAAATCAAATATTGCAACAATTATTCAATCTATTTAATTTTAAAATTGTTCTTTTTTGAGAAATATATACCACCGGGTACATTTCAGTTATTTCAAACTGAAACTTTAAACATTTAACAGGAAACTAAATATTTAAGCAGTTTCTGTTTACTTTTTTGTCTCTTCCGATAAAGCAGAATCATAACTATTTTCAAGTAAAATATTTTTAAACAATAATATAAATACATCTGATACTGACAATGAAAAATTGTGGTCATTTATACCTAAATATTTTAATTGTGTTTCGCCTCTAATTCTATATAACCCTAGTCCTTAAGGAGTTAATTCTAACCTCACTGTAAAACCGAATAGTGAATTTTCTCTTTTATAAGTTCAATTTCGTTGGTTATTCATCCATCCATTGGCGATAGCGAGGGAGCTGTGGCGATTACAAAGTAAGAGTTATGAAGCCATCTCATTTCAACCACATTCCGCTTCAACAAGTACGAACTGCTCCGCTTATTCTAAGCCATTAAACAACACCGTCAAACTCGGCAAATTTTAACCTTCATGGAATTTTAAATTTTAATACTAAATTTAATAATTAGCTTAAAATAAGCTAACGCAGACGAAAACATTTGTATATGGTTTGATTACTATTTTTTCATCAGTTTAGTTCTACGTACCCTGGTTGTGTTTAAATGTCCCTCAAAATAGTTTATAATGATTTTTGTACCTTATAATGCAGAAAAGACGGTCTTACTTTTTACCGCACAAGGACCCACGCGGTGCATTTAGAAATACACTTCGTATGAAAACGTTGTTGTCTTATAACTTAAAGCTTGGTTAACACGGCAGAACTACTTTGATTTGAAAACGCGATGACTGACTCACGGTCTTTTCGACCAGGTTTTATATAAAAGTTAGTATATTGAAAAATGATGAGTTCATTTGCACAAAAACTCCACTAAAGTCTTTTACATTAGTTTTGTGACTACTTTATGTAGGATATATCTGCGTACAAAATATTTATGTAATATAAAAAACATATATTTTAAATTGCTGTAGGTACTTCATTGATTATTTTTATTGCGTTAAAAATGTCCGTATGCTGTACAACGATGTGTTTATACTGACAAAATCCCCACAAAAGTATTGTACATTAGTGTTTTGAATATTTTTATATATAAGAAATATGTGCACACAAAATATTTATATGTAACATGAAGCCTTAGCTGACTCACGGTCGAAAACACCAGACCTCTGAAGAATTTTTTATTGAACTGACTGTAAGGGTTAGAGAATGACGGGAAGTGAGTCATGATGTTCCTGGAAAGACGTACAAGAGGTATAGTGATGGCCAGCCCTGCCGACACCCAAAAATATTTTTTTTTTTTTTTAACTACAAACCTGGTCTTTTAGACAGGTAAGTCAGTCCTCGCGGGTTAACATTACATAGTTTCAACCTATGTAAACTTATACGTATTTTAAAGTTCCGGATAAGGATATATTATTTAAAATTTTATTTTGAGGATTGAATACCCTATATTATAACACTTTAAGCCGAATATGAGCATATTGGGTGGATCAAAAATCCTTTTACCTATAAAGTGTTTCTCCATTAAAAACATAAACCATTTATCAAATAGATAAATGGACCTACCTAGAAACCCTAATGAATACTTAGTAACAGTTTTACGTTTATGATTAATGTTTATATCAATCAACATGCCCTACAGGAAAATTTGCTTGTAATTATCCTGAAAAATCAACGTTTAGAACCATAACTTTGATGAACACGGTTTACAATAGTAAAAGGTCTTAATTCAGGTGTGTAAGTACCCATAATTGGTCGTAATTGGATTAGCATGCCATACTATGCAATAATATGACACAGTAACTAAAAATATTCTCCGTCGTAAAATGTATTACCAAATTTGATTAGTTTGTTTAATACTGATAATATTTTAACATAATATATTAAATATAGAACTTTTGACGCAAACAGTACAACACTGAAGATTTAAGAAATCCGTTATACGTTGGGAAACATCGTCAACTTAAATTGTTTTGCATTATGAGCTTTAAATTAATTACTTAAATATACTTCCAAACGTTATATCATAAAATTTATTTTTAATGCTCTTCCTTTAACAAGTACTAATAATACATACCTACCGTCGGTTTTCCATCTTCTTGTGATGGATTTTTGATAACAGTAAATGTTACAACCGAGAAAAAGTTTACAAGGAAGACCAGTGGTAGATAAAATTTCAATTTCAAAACAGGATAAAGTTGTTTGGATGATTACGGCGAATTTATGGGTTTATAGTATATAATAAAAATACTAAAAAGAGAAATGAAATTGATATTTATCGCAAAGCAATAGAAGTTAAATCTAAACAACACAATTATTATTTTTATTAAATTAGGAGGATTGGATAGAAAATTCAGTTAAAGTTTTCATACATTGACCTCGAATTAACAATAAAACAAATTATTCCTTATGCCCATTGCTCATCTACGATGGGTATCAGTGCAATTTACCAAAAATATGTTGAAATTGCAAAATTGAGTTTAAGACTAAAAGTTATTTAATTTATCTAGTAAAACTCAACATGGGTGTTGCAATTTATTTTATTTTGATTTTATTTTTAATTCATGTCAGTTTCATTTAATTTTAACCCTTAGTAACAACTAAAACAAAACAATGTTAATATTCTTAAGCGATAATAAAACAATGAGGATTCCTTTGCAGTGACGTGCAAACAGGTATCAGCAAAGTACGTTATTATTTTTCTTGACGAGACGGATGTTAGCTAACAACATTAATATTTTCTTCCTGTTTGATTTGTCCCCATATATTTACCTCTTACTTCGAGTACAAGTCGTACGACTTAAGTTCTCATGAAGCATTGTTAACCTAAAAGTACTAAAAATCATTTAGTGAACCTCCCTTAGGGGGAAAAACGTCTCAAGTGATTTCATAGTATTTCTAAGCCCCTGAACTTTACAACTCTTCCATTTAAAGTTCCAGACTTAAAAGTATTTAGAATAAAAATATTCTAGGCCCTCCAACGACCCAAAGTAAAACGTAACCAGACTATGTATCATTAAAATATTTCTACTCTATTTAAAAGCAAGTATATTGATTTTTTCCATTTAGAATTTTACATTGTTTATCTAAAATTTATATTTTACATTTTCAAATATGCTGAACTAAGCTGTTCACTTTCGTACCAAACATTTTTAGTTTAAGAAGAATTTGTATTTACATCACGTACGTTTCAACCTAGGTTGCATTAACGGGAATGCATAGGCTGCATCAGAGGGCTCTATAATGGCTAAGCTGGAAATGCATTAGATAATAGCCATACCATCAAAGCAGTAATGTTGTTTAAATTTTAAATTTATTATAAACATTTACTTAATGCGATAAGTTTAGTTTGAAACAGATAAAGTCAATCTATTCTAGGTAGTCTTTGCCAGCTCATTTAAATTTTTAATTGAGTATTTTATCATAGGGATATTTTCTAGCTCAGTGTTTACTTGTAATTACATCAATTATTTATCTCTAACCAGTGATGAAGTTTAATAATATAACAAAAATAGTTATTTATTTGGCAGTTTACTGGAAAGTAATGGACCTAATATCCAATATTCTTTGATTATTGTTTAACTACGTTAGCCTAGGAAGGATCACAAAAATTCTAGAAGCTTCGCCTTTTTCCCTTCAAAGCGTTTGCGATACGCTTATAATAACTTCACTGTGGCGTTGACAAAAGTTTATTGACACAAGTAGAGAAAGTTTATCGTAACAAATATTTAATTCGAGTGATTGTGACCAAAATTCTTCGCCCTATTGTTCCTATTAGTTTAATTTATATCATGCACGACTGCGCTTTTCTGAAAAGCCTATAATGTTTGGATTTTTGTGTTGACTATAAACAACCCTCGGGATTGTTTATACTACAACAAAAGAAATTTTACCTTTTACTCTTACTTACTTTTTCTTTTCACTTTTTTTACTTATACTTTTTTGTTCAGGGTTAGTTTAAACCTGCATAAACGATATTAGTCTTATAATTAAATGTTAGTAAACAAAATAGCCTGTACAATCATTTATAAAAGAAAAATTTGTTTATATAAATCGTTAAATCTGTACACACTTAAAACTATGGCCGAAAATTCAAACCTAATTAAAACAAAATCAATGTTGAGTTTTTTAGTCGTTAGTTTAAGGGGTTCAGACGTTTGTTATAGCATTGGTTTTAAAAAACTTACTCCCCTTTCCGCTTAACGTGCAGGTTAAGACTGATGTATGTATGAAAAGGTCAAAGTACCGGCAAACCCGCCTTCTGATCCAAGGTTTACCTAAGAGGGTTACAGTCGTTTCAGCATTTGAATGCCATTTCAAAACGTCTTGCCATGATCAGTGTGTTTTACGCCTACATAAATACACTCTCGGATAAGACGAGGAATTTTTCGAACATACTTAAATAAATATAAATGCGTACATTAAAGTTTTACGAACATTCTTTTTAAGTGTGACCCTATAGGACGATTAGGCGGCACTACAATCTAAGGCATAACTATCTTAACAGTATGAATCTGAAGATGTCATTTAAATGCTGATACGTACACAATCACCCAGGACAATTTTGAAACAGGAAGCGGACTTAATGGTCCGCTTCTCTCTTACTTAATGGACCTTACCTTTTGAGTCCATCATCAATCCAGAACACGTTAACATAAAATGAAGTATCTCTTTCCGTCAGACCGATACATAATCACTCTAACGCTTTTTTGTACTTATCAATTATTTGAAAAATGTTTCTCTGAATAAAGAAAGTCAGCCTCCGATCTGGTCTTTGAACCTTGTTAAAAAAAGCAGACCCTTAATCAATCTCTTTTAAACAAAGTAAGTTAAAATTAATACTTTTTATCGCTCTTTACACCACCTATAAGATCAATGACCGTACCTTTCACAACTTCAAAATGCTAATTTGTAAAGAAGCAGGGATTGCTATGAAAACAGAAACGCAGCATAAAATATACTTTGCTAGTACAAATATATCAGTCAATTGTTCATGGAATTCGTTTATCAGCCTGCACGATTAAAAAGCATGTTATATATTTTTTATATTTACCAAAATTCTAAATAAAGACATTAGATTCAAAATAAACAACGCTTGAACAAAAATATAATCTTCAATTGCCTTTGCTAACTGATAAAAGAGTTTAGTTTATGACGAAATATGTATAATCAAAAAAAATGAAATGAAATCAGGTTATTTCCAAGAAATACAATAAAATATTACATGTTACAAAAGAGGTTGGCATTTGGAATAAAAATATTCCCGCATGGGCCTCAACTGGCATGTGCGCGGGAATGAGTTCTTATCATCAAAGCTGTTAAGTTGGTATTAAAGGTGATCATAGTTACTTCACTCAACAGCCAGAAGTTTACCTGATTTGCTTGACGCTTGGTGATCATTCTGAGAAGAATGGTTAAACACCATGACCTGAAGTAGTCAAAGAATCGAAAATTTCCTTTATTCAAAAACTTTGTAAAATAAAATTAACCTTTCTTAGTTAATTTCCCATTACAAAACAATTAGGAAAAGGTTTATTGAGAAAAATGGTTTCCGCTATTAAAAATAGCAGAAAACTATTTCAAAATAATAATATGATATGTCAATTAATTAACTTTAATTCTTTTTACATTTGGTGAATTATAATTTACCCTTAATTTTAACTCTGACTTAAACATTATCTAAAAAATAGAACAATCTTTATCTCCTTTTTCTTTAAAGAGACTTTCCCAAAAATATGGAGTTGAATCCTGTAACGCCCTATTTCTGAATGGATGATCCAATCTCAAGTTCTGGGAATATTGACTGTAGCTCCAGTTATTGGTTGCAAGAGTGACGGTCTAAAACTCTGAGATCGTAAAAATTTTTCCCTTTTTGGTAAACCTAAATATGTTATGTTTTTCAATAGTAAGATAAATAAATGTAAAATTTAAAATCGTAATAATATAGTTTTACCACAGATTGAAAAATTTATAGTTTAACCAGTAAGTGCAATTGTTATACTCTCAAAACGAAATTAAAAAAATCATGATCAATTTTGAAACGCTAATTATCAAACTGTCGCCAGAATAATTAAAAACACTATAAATATATAGAGCTATCATAAACAAAAGTGGCAAATTAAATATGGCCACCAAATGAAAACAATACATATGGCAACACAGTCGAATACTGCAGGACATGCACTGTGGGCAAGATTGTCAGTTTGTGATGAATAATACATGACAGTTATTGGCCTTGGGACTGCTACATTTGACACATGAAACTTCATTTGAGTCGTCAGAGATCAGGTAAAATTATAAGTTATATCTGTGAAAAACGGCAATTAATTCTAATTTAATCATTAATTTGATCCTGCTTTTCATTAAATTTGTAAAATGTTGTACATATTTGCTCTACAATAATTATGTTAACGATATAATGAAGTCACGCTTCTAAAATAACATTAGCAATGTAAAACAAATTTATATTGACCTCTAAAGGAGGTGCTAAAAAAAACCAGAATACTTTCGAGTTTTTAAATGTGCAAGGAATTGCAATAGGAAGAAATCTAATCGGGCTGGAAATGAACCAATTACAATATCAGTCAACACGACCTTATTTCACCTGATGACACAAACAGATACTTAACTCGCCTTCGACAGTTTACTGGACTTTTCTGTGTTAGAAAAACAGTTTGTTGAGTAGGTTATTCTAATACATACAAAACTGATATCTTTTAGGTTTGCGTGAATATTATGGATATTTCCAAATTATTATTTAAATGTATAATAATGAGCTAAAATAATATGAAGTCGAATAGTAGCGTTAGAATTTTCTACTGTTAAACGATTTGTAAAATATATGTAGTAAGTTGTTATTCATAATTCAATTAAAATGAGCGATAAAATTCATGGTTTGTTAAATTCACCTATTTTATTTATGCTGCCATTCATAAATAAACCCTTTTTCTTCCGCCTGTTTTATTGAACAAAGAATATTATTTTATATTCTGTATATGTGTTATTATATTTTCTTGACTTCTTTTCCAAGATTGTATTGAACATCTGGATCGGTTTCATTTTTAGTTAATATAATTAGCAGTTGGTTATTCATTAGTGACACTGGAATTTTAATTTGCTTATATCCCTAACTCAACGTGAAAAGGAAGTGGAACCTTAAGAAGTAAGACTACGTTGGTACTGATATCATTCTCCTTGAAGGTTTTAAAAACTGTGATAGTGCGATTTCCATTTACATGCACCTGAAAACAAATGTGACTGAGTGAACGAACATGCGCACTAATAGTAGTTTATGTAACGATTGTATAATGAATGCATTTAAGCCACGAGTGAGTCTAATAAATATCTCACGAGTGGCTTAGAGGCATTATACAATCTTTGCATACACTACTTTATCTACGACCAACAATATACTACAAAATTTTCCCTGAAGTTAAACAAAACTCTTGCCTTTTACTAAGGATGGAATAGGTCAACTCAACTTTGAGGTTTGGCACATAAGCAGACTTAACCATGAAACGTTGTTGAACAATCAGCTGATGGGATAAGTCAACTCAAACATGAATCGTAATGGAACAATCAGCTGATGTGCGAATTGCGTAATTGTCATTATGACACTACTTTCACCAAATGCCGAGCTCTCATTGGTCTAGAACTAGTACTCTAAAGTGACTCCAGTATCATAAAGTCGTCATTATGGAACTGCTTGGTTTTTGGTGTTTTAATGTATATCATTATAATGTTTATTATAATACCATAATTGATGCTTATTGCAATAGTCGCTAGATAAAAAAATAAAATGTATTGCACAATTGTAAATTAAAGATTAGACAAATACGTTCGGTAGATTATTGAAAGTTCAGGTATTCTATGAAAACCGTTGATTTCCAATAAATAGTCCTGTTGTACAATCGCATTGTGATCCAACAAAATGTTGAGCCAATGCACCTTGAACCAATCATTGGTGGATTGTTATAAAATACTTTTCAGAAAATTAGTTTAAATCCTTTTACAATTTTGCTATTAGATTACAATTCGCACGACGTTTCCAACTTCATGATCCAGTGTTTTACATACCCTTTTAACTGGGATAAAGCCCCGGATCCACGAGAAAGTAGACATTTAGTAGCGGGTCACGTTCCGAGTGTTTGCTGAAGAGGTTTTTCTTAATGGCAATGTTTTCGTCGGACTTAAAAAATGTTATTCCATCTATTAGTCGTGACAAGTATAAGTGTTGGCTATTTAGTATTATAATTTCAGAAACACTATATTTGGAATTGGACAAATCCGTTGAAAAAATAGTTTTTTATATATATAGTTTTATTATGACATACACAAGAGTATACCTGGTTTACAATCTTAAATAAAAGTCCAGTTTGATCATTATTGTCTAAAATATTAATTAATATCGGTATATTTTCATTACTATAGCCTAAACAGAACAAAACTTTTCTAGAAATGCTTATTAATAGTAATAGTAATACGTATCTAGCATACTGGATTGTTTCTAGACAAATTTTAATCACAGTATTAGCTAACTGCCCAGACCCCTAACAGTCCAGTCCTCGTAGTTCTTAATCCTATTGTGACCACTAAAACATTAAACGGTTTTAGTTTGCTTCGACTTAATCCATCCATTCCAAATATGACCATAATTGAAAATAATTACTCAGTTATTATTTTGCCCTAATAATTATTCTCACAGTATCGCTAAACACGTGAATTTATTGACACGAGATACTTCTTCTCCGTTGATGTTATCAGCGTTTTCACCTGGAGGATTGAAGCACGATTGAAATGTACAACAAAAATCTATTGTATACAACAATACCATCTTTTCATTGAAAATATGAATACCTTTTATGTTCAAAGCCTTTGTAAAAGAACAATAACACTTAATCCACATCAATTATGTTAATATGAGTAATTTATTGTACAAAATAAGTCCGAACGAAAAATCGTCGCTCCTTTGGCTGAAGAGTTAAAGGCTGGAAACAAATATTTCCACTCCATATTTTACCATTCCATTTATTATTCCGTTCCCTGTATCTTTGCTTTGTTGATTTTGTTCATACTTTATAATAAAATCTATATAATTGTTTAAAGCTGATCATGCAAGAGGATAATATAATATTTGATAAAATATTATATTATATTTTGAATTATAACCACAAACGGTACTCTTTTGTTTCTTTTTGCGCGATAATAATAATATTTATTTGATTTGACAAGATTTTGCATCAGCATTAAATTCATTATACTTAAAACAAAATTTAGATTATGTTGATTCTTGACATATTAATCTTGATGTTGATCTTCGAAAAATTCTTCTATATTATAGTAGATATTACATTAATGTAAAGAATATAATACTGTTAGAAGAAATATTTCAGCTAGAAATAGCATTATCTTAGTAGAACATATTAGTTAAATTTTCATAAGACCTAAACAAAATAAAAAAAAATCATACGTTCAAAATATAATAAATCTTTAAATTACATAACTTTATTAATTAGCCATAACCTTTTATCTGCTCTTACACCTTTTATATTTAATTAACGCAAGTATATTTTTCAAGAGACATTATTTCCAATATCCACACTGGTATTAAAGAGACTCTGGCTGAGAACGACAGGTAGTGAACGATAACATTCCATGCTTTGGTCGTTTCTTCTGCCCTAGATTAGGAATTATCTCTGTTCATCTCTTCATATCCTGGGATTCAGATTTGGATATATAAGATTTATTACATAATTGAGGTGCTTTAGCTATGTAGACAGCCATATACATTAACACGTGTTGCAATGTGGTTCATTTTTGCTATTTTAATTAGTGAATTTGATTCACTGACACTACACATTTACTTTGTTTGAGAAATATGAATTAGAACAAGCTAGTAGACTTAAATTCAGGTTTGATAAATTTATATTCAACACGTATAAAATAATAGTTTATTATTACAAATATCACATTTTAAGACTAAATCTGAGGATATTTATTACTCTATGGATCTAAATCTAAATCTATGGATCCTTAAAGATAAAATTTAATTCATAATATTTGAAAATAAATACTAATATGTTTTGTTAGTTTAGAAACTTTAAAATTTAACATTCAGAATACGATAATCTCTTGTATGTCTAGAGATACACACCTTATTTCAGAGAAAGCTGGGGCACCTTTTCATTCTCAGTGCAAGGAAACGTTACAGGTCTAAATTGGTTAAGCCTGCCACAGAAGATCCCGACTAAACAACAACTTTTAATTGGGTTTAAACAATAAACACCCTGTTTTCTTTCAACTCTTCAATGAAAACTTTTCCTTTTGGACTCTAAATTCTGAATTAAATTGAAATTACAATTTACGTGCTAGAGATAAACTAATAATAACAAAGTTTGTTTTCCTTTGGTATTGCCAACTATGACATTACAAATTTATACAGTATATATATTTTAAAAATACACGATTTATTAACCAAACCGAATATCACAAGTAAGTGTTTAGCCTTCGTTAAAGAAAATCATTATAAAAACATGGTTTTGGTACACTACTGCCAATAAAGTTAAGAGAATGAATTCTCACAGCTATAAATACAGTAATACAATTTTTAGGGAAGAAGATTTTTCTAGGGAAGAACTAAATAATCTTAACGTAATAATACGAAATATATTCAATATGTAAATCAATCGTAAACAATCGTAAACAATAGTCTTCACAACAATGATATAGTATGCTACCTAAATCATATATTTCATTTACCTTTAAAAAACTATTTTAAACTAATTTGGCTGTATAAAAATAACTTGAAGTATAAGTATTTAAAAGTAATAACGATTGATATTTTTAAGGCTTAAAAACTAAAGTTTTCCATTGTGTTTTCTTTCATTAATTAAAATTCATTTTTTTAGTTGCTAATACTTTTTTGGTCCCGATTGCACCCAAACCAACGTCAGTTTCGCGTACGATGGGCTACAGGCGCGGAGTGGGGTAAGTGGATTATCTGGCAACTGCGGCAACTGTACACCGACCTCTCTGCGTGTGATCCCGGTGTATTAGTTAGTTGATTTTTGAGGGTTATCAAATACCTAGATAGTTTTTGATAACTTTTAATCAATACGCAAGTGTTTCTGTTTACACAGTGTAACCTCAATGATGGCTGGACGGATTTTAACGTTTTCGGTGTCAGACCAAAGGGATTTTTACGTAAATTTGTCAAAAAGTCTCAGAATTTTTAACCTTAGATAGCTATTGTACATAATTGTGACGTGTTCTGAAGTGTTTTTTTTACCGATTTTTCAATATAATGACCTTGAGCCCTGTACCATCAGCAGTTCTTCTCTTGCTGTGGGTTTAATGTAATGTGACAGTTTTATGGCTGTTTTACATGTGAATTAAACTTAAACTTACTCCAAACTTAATTGAAAAAATAAGTCAAATTTACGTGCAATACCTATAACAGTAAAATGTGCTTTTCGGTGGACACTTATGGATCTTATTACCTGGAAGCTAAAAACATGATGTAAATATATTACATCGAACATATTTTAATTTTGAACCACAGAGTAAAATTTACGTATCAATACCAATAGCGTATGTGTGAATAACGATACCTATCTAAAAATGTCGTCACTTAGTAGAGTAAAGGGCTAAAGTTTAAGATCGGGGGCGCTATCCATCTACATTTGACCAAGCTCAGTTAACTTTGTTCACAACTGAACATACGATCATGCTTTGAAATAGTTCCACAAGTAAACCACAGATTGCAGTGTTTCCAAGCGAAGCTACTGCCGAGTAATCTAGTAAGGCTTAATATTCTGTTGAGGTACCTATGAAAGTGATTGTTCATTAAAGGTAAATGACAAAGATATTTTAAGTAGCATACTATCTCATTATTGCGAAGACTATTGTTTATGATTATTATTACATATTGAATCTACTTTGATTATTAATTTAGTTGTACATTTTTATCATCAACAATTATATTTTTAAGAATCAGACTCTGGTAGTGCAATAAAATAAATCTTCATTAAAATGTATTTTACTACGACAATGCTCTGTCTACATAACTCTATTTCCTTGAGTTCATATTTAGACTGTCTAATCAATGATCTAAATAATGTTCAGTCAAGATAATAGCTCTGTAACCTATTTGCTGAAGGTATTTAAACTGAAGGCCTCTTCTTAATTTGTTTTAACATAAAACAGCGGTTTCCTTTTACAATACTTCATCTATATCGTTTATTTTAAAAACAGGCTTAGAGCTAAATTAAATAATCAAGTCTGTAGATATTTCTATGAATGGGTATTAATATATTTTTCCTTTACTTTTGGATTATTTGGATTTTGATGACCTTTAAAGACCTTAATACTTATTAGTATGTTTAAACGTGTAAACTTGAGTATTGTCCCTAACACACTCATCATCGTTCAATATGTGCAATGCTTTTAGGCACTAGAAGTGGACTCCAAGAGGAGAGAAAACAGAAATTCTAAAACGCCTCCAGATTGACTCAATGTTTGTTCTGGCAAGTGCTTAGATCACGATCTCACGAGATAAAAAGAACTAAAATGTGTTTATTACATATATAATCGTAACCCTTTTTAATAAAAATTATATGTATGAACATATTTTTAAATATTTATTTATACATATAGTATTTATGCAGTGAAAATACCAAACCCAAAATAAAGCACTAGTAATAAAGGTTTTATCTTTCAACCTCTGTATGTCACAACTGACAAAACTGGTCACGGATTTGCGATGTTTGTAACATCAACCTCGGAGCTATGAGCAGGGGAAAAGTCTGCTGCTGGATGTACACCGTGCGGTGTTCAAACTAACTAATGCGTAAAACTTATTATAGAAACTTGTTAGCGTACTTTTTTAGAACTAACATTGAGTACAAGGACGGTTAGCGAATAGCAACCATGGTTATATAATTTATTTACTATGTTGTTCGGAGATAAAATAGCATGTTAAAAAAGGCAGACGAAAAATATTTTTATACATTTTTGGTCGTCGAATAATTTACATGCATGGCTTTTTTAAATTTCAACACACCCCTTCGACATTGATGATTCATAACGTTGTTTACAGATTGAAATTGTCGGGGGCTACATTTAACGACATAGTATCAAAGTTACATCGACAAAAACTTATTGTTTTGATTTTGTTAACTTCAAATCGCTAATAGTCCCCTAACAAAAGAAATACTTTAATTGCTAAAGGTGAGTGTAACAACATTATTTTTTGTCTTATTGAAATAATATAATTTACCAGTCATTGAATAAAAAGTTTAAATTAAAAATGTACAGGATAAATTTGTAGTAAAGATTAGTACCTTAACATTATAAGTTAGATGTATTTACGCAGTTTACGATAGTCAAGCGTTTTTTGCCTACAGATTTTACTATGTTTCATTGTCAACTTTGTACCAGATTTTTCGCAATAAAACCTTTGACTGCAATATTTACTATTTCAAACAGGTTAACACATACGTGTGCTAGTGAGAATTTAATTTAAATTTTAGCTTTATCCTTCATAACAAAGCCCCAAGGCCAAGAAAATACCAAGCAACATATCCCCATCCAATGTAAACAAACGACAATGGACCGTATGGCGCTGTTGTGAGTGTTATCCCTCCTCTCCGAACCTCCTTGTGACAACAGTATATTACCAATTACTATTTTATGGGTCTTAGAAAAAGAGAAAGCTAACATTAAACGTGTAACATAATCCTCTCTTGAAATACGTTGAGTAACTTTTAACAATACGTGTATTGTTTCCTTACCTACAAATATTTCTACTAACTCAACCAAAAGGTAATAATTTTTATTTCGCATGAAATGGAAGTCTTAAGTCAGCACTTTTTAGGTATAAATAAAAAAATTAGATAGCGCAAAACATAATTTTCATGAAAAAATATGTTTCCCCTCCTGCTATGCTTAGACGCTTTTTACTCCTTGTAATGAGGGAGTAAAATTATATGAATACAGCAGAATGAAACAAAACGGATATTTGTATATCATGGTCAGGATAGTTATGAGTGCAGGTGAGGGAAAAATGTTGTGTGATTTTCGATAGGAAAGCTTAGTCTACCCCTTGAAAATTGTTACCCTCTGCAAGCTCGGGCGCAGACATTTCCTTTCGTTAGTCAATGTTGTACTTTACTCACTCATCACACAAATAACTATTTAAGGTGTATTACGTGCGAGGTGGAAATAATACATCTTATAATACTCTTACATGTGGCAATATGCTTTCAAAATATACCCGTACTTACTTGATACATACCTGACGTTACAAATTTTTTGTGTTGTATACCGACTTTTCCAGTCGCACTAATTGTCAATAAGCTAGATAAACGTCAAAATTACCGAACAAATATCCATATGATCAACCTTCGGCAAACTATGAATTACTTACTTAAACTTAGTCGTACATAAGTGGCTATTTATTACCCTATAATAAAAACTGATTACCTTATTTAGTTATAGAAAATTTGTCTTCATTTATAATAAAAAAAGTAAAAAAATAACTAGGAAGAAACAGTAGCAATGATTCTACTGAGAGACTAAAAGATTTTCCAATATTACCTCTAACTGTATACCATAAATTTCTTCAAGTTTTATATCTAAGGCGTTGGCTTCGGTCCAGTTGGACTGTTCGATAAAGAAAAGAAGGGACGCCAACAAAATCATTCAATGTTGTGTGCAAATGTATTCTCGGCTTGCAATAGGGTGTACGTACACGCATACAAAAGTGCATTAAAAGTACTTTAATTAGAACAC
This sequence comes from Flexamia atlantica, assembly GCA_035578135.1. Classification (NCBI taxonomy): domain Eukaryota; kingdom Metazoa; phylum Arthropoda; class Insecta; order Hemiptera; family Cicadellidae; genus Flexamia; species Flexamia atlantica. Next base: position 6,199,570 of record JAQJVK010000026.1, on the reverse strand, counting down.
TGACTTGCTATTAAAGCTTAACTTTTCTTATTGTAATATAAATTCTAAAAGTGTTTATACTGATCCTTTATAAAATCGTTCTCTAATATAAAAAAATAAAATACATATATTAACTTATAATGTTTATTTGCCTAAATATACACATGTCCCCACTTTTACTGAAGTTTACCAAGAAATAGAGAGAGAAATAAGCCTAATAAATAAGTTTTGCGATTAGGACATTTTTTAATCAATGAATATCTCCATTGGCACTAGTTGCACAACGTACAAAACACTGTAAATTTTACCACATCATACATATTTTTCAAATCCATGAAGTAGAACAGATAGGCCAAAGTTCTTATTAAGATTTTTCTATCAAATAAGGATTACAATAAAGTACATAAACAGCTTATTTTTTAGGATCACTCACATAACAAAATATGATGTAGATAATAAAAACTACTAGGATCAGCGAAGCTTTCAAGAAGGAGGTGAATCCTTTAAGAGATGATTTATTCACCCAGATTCTAAGCTACTTTAGAGAGCTGATAACATGTGTGTCCTAAATTTCCTGATCCACTTATGTTCATGAGGTGATTTCCGGGGAAGATGTTTTATAATTCCTTCAAAGACTAGAATATTTCTAACTGATAATTTATGGAGACGTGCATTAGTTTTTATGGGCATATTGTTCTGTGTGATATAATTTCCAATGAAGCTGCATATTTAAATTCTATTGATAGTATAATTACACTCTTTGTTATCTCCTAAAAAAGACTAACCTTTATTTGAAAAATCTAGTTTAAGAGAATTAAAAATAATAAATGACATAATACATTATAAATCACAATACTGAATTAATTTACCTTTTACTATTCATTGTTTTCTTTAGCCTATGCTATGACATAGGTAGATATTATACAAAAATTATCAGACAATTATTTAATTCAACAGGAATTATCAATTCCATTACAAACATCAATATGATATAAATTCTCAATTAATAAACGATCTAAAGTCATCAGTATTGGATTTTTATTTCAATAATAATTTTATTTATTTTTATTACACTATGTTCCTACAAATATAGGATATCCATAAAATGTCAGCTATAAAAGGTTTGACATAAAATACATTAATATTTTATAAACTATCCCTCCCCGATAGTATAAGGTAACACTATTAACCTTCTATCTGGTTGGTTTAGCACAATTTTAATAATTACTTTAATTTTAAAATATACTTTTTTTAGTTAATTTGTCATTGTAGATACTTGCAGGTAAACATTTAAATAAGGAGTGAAAGAGATTACTTTACTCAAATATCCGTTTTAACTCCCGCCGAACCTTTAATGTTACGGCACGGTCGTTCATGTGAATCCTTCCATGAGTTTATTCGGTCCTTCTAAAATAAATAAGTCAAGTTAAATCTGTTTGGTGTTGTGAAAGAGACTCTTAGATCATAAAAAGCGACTAATTTATGTCGAGATAGTTCAAACGTCCTTTATATTCCAATGTTTAGAATTAATTAGTTCAAAGATAAAAACAAACGATTGATTGTAGAATTCGTGTTAATTTTAAGTTTAGGGTCCATTAAGTTGCTTTTTATCAAACTGTGATGTGTTGAGTTTTCAATACAAAAATTTTACTGATATCAACTTATTTAAACCCTATGAACTTGTTAAATATTATTTTCAATTCACTCTAAAGTTTCCTACATCACCCAAAAATACTTAAAGCCCAAGATTCTAAGTTTATTTATTTTCATATTTCCATTAATCATAGAATATATAACATAATATCCCCATGATACCAATTATGTGATTTTTAATCTTATTTATTGGTTATTTAATCAAGACTTGTTAGATCAACTTATTTATTTAGTCGAGTTAAAAGTCTACTTATAATTATGTTATGATCAGCTTAAAATTTAATTGTATTTAATTTGTCTTTTGCGATTATTGGGTATATGAAATTCATACTTTTTTTTAAATTATAATATTTTAAAGTATGGATAAAATAGACTTGTTTCCAAAATATCAGAATCTGTGGATCTTAACTACACAATTGCGTAGTTACAAAAAAAATCCAGGGGCTTTAGCATAAATGATCTAAAGCATAATTGTGTGCAAGACACTATGCACTATATCTTAACAAATAATCTGGATATGATTTATTTTAATTCACTGATGATAACAATTTTAAAAAGTCCCCATTTAAATTTACTTTTTTAAGTTAGAAAAATAAACATCGAAGAAAATTTAAAAAAATCATAACTGTTGCAAAAAATATAATTAAAAACCAATAATTATGATTGATATTGACACAGAGTAAAAGCTAATCCCTAAGAGCATGGTTGTTTATAATTTTCTTTTGCGGATATTTGTCATCTCAGACTAAAAAATAAAGAACATGGTAGTGTATGATACTTCATTAATGCAGGTAGTCGTGGAGGTACTCTCAATATCGCATTGTCAATTCATTGCTGGGTTTTGCAGTGAGCATTCCTTGAAGACGAGACGAGGATTGTGGCTCTGTATTCATTGTTGTCAAATCACGTTTACTTGTGTTTTTTTATTAAAGAGTATTATTCCATTTAACTTTAAAACCAATTTCAATGCATAAAGATATAAAAAAATAAATGCTTCCCGAATTTAATTCATCGTAGCTTTTAATCAATAAAACGAGATTACTTTTGTTCTCAAACCAGGTCAAATTACATACTTTTACTTCTGTGCGTCCCTGAATTGCAGCACTTACAGAAATTAGACAAATTTAATTTAATTGAAGCTAGCACCAACGAAAACGTTTTACGATACCCTTCAACACAACTTTTATTTCAATAAAATGAATCAACAAAATATTAGCTAATGCAAAGTGTGATGTTTTGTAAGCTTTTGTAAAATACAGAAGAAATAAATCAACGACATTTTGCGATAATATCCTGAAACATAAAAATCAAAAATAGTGGAAATTAATTTCAGATCAGACCTATTTTAATTTATTTTACTATTGTAACATGATCGTTCGTATCTGATCGCCTTTTCTCGTAAGTGTTGGGTCCTGTAAAGTTCGGCTTATCCTACAGAGAACATCACAAGACCGATCTAGGCAGACGTACAATCTAATTGACTCTAATCTTTCTGTCTTTAGTTTTCCTACTGATTGATCTCCAAATCTCTCACATTATATATTATATATAATGAGCTCGTACTAACTAAATTATTAAGTACACTTAACGAAGAATATAATTTGTTCTACGTCATACATAGTTTGAGCATTTATTTCTTCTGCAGTAAGAAATGAAAGGAGATGAATATGGGAGAAAGGGAAATAAATAACCAAGGAACAATAACGTTAATCAATTGATGTTTCTGGGACTATTTACTGTAAAGAGACGTTGAATTCTTATTTGGAAATGTGTCGGAAGTTTACGTTATGAGTCAAATATATAATTAGGAGCAACTTATATGAATATATTAAAAGAGATATTTGAAAAACAATAAGTAGCATAACGGAAGGCTTTGAAGGATTCGAGTGGAAAAAAATGCCTCTTCAAAGTACACTAGATCTAGAGTTTAATATTTTTATCTAAAAAACTCAAATAAAACTTCGTTTAAAATAAAAAATCGAGTTACATAAATTTTAAATATAAAATCAAATAAGATACATAAATATTAATTATAAAATGTTATAAAATATAACTCCAGGTTATTCTGTATATCTAAAGAACATCATACTTTTCTAAGTTCAGTGATTCCTTTGAAGTAATCAATTGTAGGTTGGGTATATTTTACGTAAGTAATGAGCAAACTTTGCCTCACATACATCATTTGTGGTTGCAGCCCTTTCATCCCACTACATAATTGTGTCTATGTTATTATATAAACAAACTGTTGTAATAACGTGGTGTAACGTCGAGATAACGAGGAAAATGTGACGATAGATCGGTAATTAAACTAACAATGAATACCTTTGTTATGATTTTTACTGAATTACTAAGCACTGGTTAAGTTTTCAAGAAAATCCTTACTAGCCAGGCTAAATATTACTTTTCTAGTAAATTTTGTCTATGAACGTAAGCTTTGACATCTATTCAGTACCTTAGTTCATATCGTAGCCAATTAAATAGAAAATAGTTATTTGATTACTCTTGATTGAATATGTGCGCTACTGGATGTCCCCTGGTGGTGCGAGTTCCAACGTGAAGCGTCGAAAATTTGTGTGTTGCGGAGATAGACGACGGTTAACTGACTCTTACCACAGAGAAGAAATAACACAGAGGACGCATCTAATGTTTCGCTAAATATGTGACGAACAGTGCCGTAGAGTGGGCGCGGGGGGTAGGGGGGCGCCCGGAAGTCTATTGTCTCCCTATTGTTTGACTTCCTGTGTGTCGAGCAGTTACCCGAAACACTACTGCCATATGAATGCGTACTCTGCTTATTTCTTCTCTGTGCTCTTACTCAATTAGGAGCGACCCCTGAGTTCCCCAACTTATTCCCTCTTACTCCTCCGTAAAGACTGATTTCCCAACTCTCATTTCGGAATTTCCATCATTCTCCATTCCATTAGACTTTCCTTCCACAGTTGCGCAATTCATCATCACGCCCTCCTGTCAATCGGTGATGATGAATTCGATGCCTACACGTACACAGCCACTGGAAGAACGACTCAAGCCCAGCCCTATTGTTTTGAGTATAAGGCGTGTCATTGTTGGTGAGCTATTTCAATTTATCGAATTACTGGAATCGATCTGATCCCGGTCATTTGCCTCCTTCCGAGAAAGATCTTGAAATACAATGTCCTTCTACTGTTTGTCGGCAATTCCTGCTGCCTCATAGAAGCTTGAAAGTTTTATTAAACTATTTTTATTTGTTATACTAAGGAAGCTTACAATTGAATAAATTACTTATTCCTTATAAATTATAAACGATTAATTATGGATGGAGGAAACTAATCGTGAGGATGATTGATTTCGCAGATAATTTATAGCCTCTTCAGGTGTTAATACTACTGAGCAGCCTAGGCTTGAATGCATTTTTTGACATGGGATTCCTATTGAAAAAGTGTTGTTTCAGCAAAACCTATAATGTGGTTCATTAAAGATAAAATAAATGATTATCGCAAGCGATATTTTGTGAAAGAACAACAGTTAGCAGGTGATGCTACAAGACTTGAGTGAATTATGAGTAAACTTTAACCAATTTAGGCTTTGGTCTCGAGTATGGCTTTTCAACACATACAATATTTGTATTGTGTTTATTTATGTAAAATTATATTTTTTATTGAGCATACTATTTCCTTTTTATTTTTCAATTGTCCAATTAAGTACCGTAAGTGAAGTTATAATAACAGTGGTTTTGTGGTAATAATATTTGAGTTTTAAGTTTGCTAAAATGAGACTGAACATAACAAATAAATTCAATAATTGTAATTATCATTACATTCGTTTTTGTCATTTTTTCTTTAAGACCCAAGTTTTGACTACATGTATTGATCCCATTTGGATGACCACGTAACGCAGTTTTACGATTTGTAATTTTTAAACCAAATTACAACAGTTTAAACATATAATTATATATTTATATTTCGACTACGTTCTACCCCCAAGGGTGATACATATTAGAAAACTATAACCGATTTCAACCTGTTACACTTACCATCAACTCGGATATTGAGGGACTCTTACAAAAATAATTAAAATAAGCCTTGTTCTGAACGAGCTTGTAGTTTCATAGTACTATACTATTTTTTTAAGTAAAAAGTTCTTCTTATGAAAAGTGTATGGTTTGACACACGTGAAATCACTGGACATGTTGCCGGAAGGGATTTGTTTCACGGACGCGGCTTAAGTTCAACCAGCTTACTGCTCTGAGGCGGTGTCCGTAAATTGCTTGGATTTTATTTAGTCTTTTATAACTTTTAACCCTGAATTCCTTTTGTTTATAAATGAAATTAAAGGAGCGTGGAAATAAAATGTTTCATTGGTCGCAGCAATAGCCTACATTCGTTTATGATTGTAATTGCTGTTAGTTTTATAAATAATATGTTTTGTATTAACTTTATTAGAAAAGACTGACAAGAGTATTTTTATATATGAAATGAATAGTACGTACAATAATACTTACAATCATCTCACAATAATTCAACAATGATGAGGTGTTTTTTTATATACGTAATACCTTGTAGTTTTTGCAAGCTTAATTTTTGCTAAATACATTTAGCATTTAAATTATTTCATTTCGCTAAAAATAATTCTTCAAAAACATTTATCAAAAACATATTTTTATTGGCAACTCATATGACCCCATGTTAAAAATTATCAACTTTAAATTTCTAAAAAAAACTTGCTTTTCTACAGCAAATTCAACCACGAAGGTAAACCAAAAATAAAAACTACACCTTTGTGCAAAATTGTACATAAATCGTTAGAGCCGCTTTTGAGGTAGGATTTATATATATATACAAAAATTGTTCATTTAAAGTAATAGGATTTCAATTATTTCATTTCGCTAGAAATAATTCTCCAAAAACATTTAACAAGATTTTTTAAGGATGTATATAATTGCGATCGTACGACACCTAAAAATAGTTAATCAAAACATATAATTACAAAACATATAATTCCGTGAGAAAATAAAAAGTTTGTTATCAAAACAAACTGCCATGGCACTATACAATCCACAGAAAGTGGGAAACAGAAATGTAAAGCATTGAACATTGGCAAACGTTTGCCTTTAGACAGGTGTCCGTTTGTATATTCACCCTTTCAATTTATAACCCTTCAAAAATATTTGCACCTTCAAGCAAATTATATCCAGAATAAATGTGAATTAAGAATATTGAAAAAAAATGTATATCAAGCCTTCATTTATCATATTGAAATAAATATTTTCATCGAATCATTAGTTGAAGTAACTTTGCTAATTCATATTTCTCCAGCTATTGCTTGTCGTTACCAACCACACTACAAAGATTTCATTAAGATTAACTAGTTTTTCAGCTGATCTTTGTTAAAAAAGGTAATTTGTTAAAGCTCATTGATGAATATGGTTTTTTTATCGTTCGTTGAAAGTGAAAAGCGGTAGTAGTATCGCTTGATTTATCGCTTGATTAAAATAAGGTTAATTTTTACATCACTTAATTTACTTTAAGTGATGTGAAATCAATCAATTTACTTTAAGAGATGTGTGATTAATCAATCAATTAATTATTAATCGACTTCTTATTAATTTAGGTTAATTTATAAATGAAATTTACAAACAACGAATCTTGCTTAAATTACTTAGACAAGAAATTAGTTTTCTATTCTAACCTATTGATAAATATGTCTTAGTTCAATCAGATAAATATTCTTGAAGTTAAAAAGTTGATTGCATTTTTTATTTGGGAATTTAATGTTTCTAAAGCTGAATTGAGAATGAAAAGCCTTTAGAGGAAATTGTGCAGAATCAGCTTAAATAAGGAGCTATGAAACCAAGAGAATCATGTATCATCCTTTACCGCGTTATCTCATAGTTTTAAGCAATCTGTTCATCTAATCCTACATCAGTTTATTTAAAAGGTTGAAAATTATAAATATTATAAATCGTATTGTTAACCGGGTTGTTACGTAGATTTTTTGCTAACAGTTGTTATAGACGAATGGTTTATGGACTTATCATAATCTTATATCATATTTAATCCGTGTAGTTGATAAAATATAAGGTCGAAGATTTAATCTAGAATGAAAAATAATAAAGTGATGGATCAGTATTAAATAAACCAATATTTATATAAACTTACATAAACTATCGTTCATATTTATTTTACCCTAATTTATCGGAGATGAAATTCCATAATAAAACTTAAACATATTAAAGTGAAGACTTAATTTATATTTTTAAATCGTCTACAAAGTTTTCCTAGACAATTTAAATTTCATAAAATTAAATTTTAATTTTAATATACCAACTATTTAATCTGATTTCCTAATTTATTTTCATGCACTGTTTCTTTATTTAGTATATTAATCTGAAAAAGTTTGTTTAAATTTTAAAGTTCATGAATATAAAAATGAATAAAAATTCAGAAAACTTAATTTATTTTACATAATAGGGATATACAGTTTCTGGACTAACGGGAAACCTCTTGGCAAGTGTCCTTCTATCGATAAAGGATTTTGGAATAGTGCGATTTCCCCAGTGAAATATTTGTGCCCTATATTCAAATAATCCGCGGTCTAGATTTCTCAATTCACAGTAAGATCAATATGACGATAGAGGAAGTGGTAAAACCCTCCATTTTTATTATCAGTTTAATAGTACGTCACACTTGAACGTTATATTCATATAAAATATTAATAAAAATTACATTATTGTGAAATTAAATATACCTAGATTTCTACCAGGTAGATAAAAATAAGATGCATACTTTCCTTTAAGTTCTACGAAAAATGAGGATTTAATTTTCAGGATTCAGAAAAATTAAGAATAATTAAGAAAAATTAAGAATTAAAAAATATAAATTTTTGGGCAAAACTCTTTCTTGTTAATTAAGTAAGTAAGAATCACAACCTATACTTTAAATCGGCATAACTTACGTTTCTTTTACTACAATGTTCCAGTGCCTAACTTTGTTCTCAGTTATGCTATTATCTCAAAAAAGCACACTCTAATCTTTTCGATACAATCTGTTCATACACTAAACCACTTAAAAATATACCTTAGACAATTAATGCTCAAATTCTTAGATTCAATAAATAAATTGAATGCCGAACAAGCAAGTAAATTTATTTATTGGACCTAAACCACTATACTTGTACACACAAAACGTTTGTGTACCGAGGCAGTAGCTCGGTGTTTGTCAATCGGTTCGATCCCAGCACGGCGGGGGACTCATGTTAGGCCAATCTGGCTGGCCTATGTGACTATTGCCGCTACGGCACCTCGCTGACTTTAGATCGCCGCACAGGCTTATTGGCCCATGGCGTCAGGCAGTTGAGTTAAAAATAAATCAAACTAAATTAAATGTATCAGCTGTCCCATTAAATAATATGGCTGGAGCTGCACAACAATTAAAAAAGCAACCAAATAAAAGTTAATTATGAGACAACATTGTGCTTATCAAGCTATGTTTATGTTTCAATAACCTGATTGAAAAAACCCATTACTAAACTACATAAAAGACTAAGAGAAAATTTAATTTATTATGTTTATGTCACGAACTTTAATGAAATTTTTTAAATAAATATTTATTTTATTCAACCCAGCTCAAGACAATTTTTATTTTGAAAAACCAAAATCAACACCACCTAGTTCTTGCTTCTCAATTTGCAAAGGAGCTGTGTATATGCCTCGGGCTACGTCTTTCAATAATTTTCTTTAACGCTTTTATCATAAAAGGGGGTTTTCATTTGAAAGTTTTGTGAAAACTTACATACTAACATACTAACCACTAACGTAACATGAACTGTTCGATGATTTTTACCTTCTAAACAACAGTAAAAAAAATTTTAAAAACATAACCTATATTGTTTTTCCTCTTTTCCTCCTTCTTGCATACATTTATATACGTTTTAGAGTTTTCAGTGTGTTATCTCGTGTAAACGTTTAAATATATTTAAGAGCAAATTATTAAGTTGAACGAGTTCAAACTAGGAACTTACAATATCGAATACATCTGAAATAGAAATAATAATTATGAATAAGTGGTAATGAAAACATCTTGACCATAGTCAAGCGCAAAGATATTTAGCAACCCTTTTAATGAACAACATATTTACTTAAAAATTACTCATCGGTTTTCAGCACATAGCTTTTACTTGGACTTTCATCCACCGGTTTCAGTCTTTCAGATAGTCTTGTTTTCTGCATAGAATCAAGGGTCAGAGACCCTAAATTCGAGCCCATGCTGCACGATTAAAAAACTTATTTTTAACGACCAAAAGAAAACAACGTCTCATAGTGTAATAAATATTTTATTTACAACAATTATTACAACATGGTGTTACTAAAACTTACCAGTCTGGGAATATTAAATGAAGTATCAAGCTATTTTCTACTTATCTAACATTATATTTTCAATTAGACATTTCCTTCTACATATATACGTTAAAAATAATATTTATCAAATATAATCTTATTTACAATAGTATTGTACAAATAACATATAAACTTGTATTATTACGTCATTTTATACTAAGGTAATAGCCTTCGATTCTTAAAGCGTATCATAATATTAATATTTAGGTTCAAAATAAATAACGTGTAACAATATCCATATGAATATGTAACTAGCATATTAAAACATGACAAATATTAATACCAAATAAGAATAAAACTACTAGTGGAACCCTCTGTCGTTGAAATAACAGTTTTAATCAACGCTGCAAATAAAACTATTAGTGAAAAATGTAGGAAACCCTCTACGAGTATGTAACGGTAATTTTCTTTCTTTAAATGACTTGTTTTTTGGTGGGGGTTTTGTTATATTGAACTATTGGCCTTCTATCCACCCATATCGTTTTACCCTTATCAGTTTTAATCATAACAGTTTTAAAGGGGCGAAGTATCACTCATATGGCGATAAGTCCGATCCTCCGTTCAGCGCTGATTTAAAAAAATTCCTCTTGTCAAAACACAAAAAAATCATTTTTGTTGTTTTATGTTTTGTAACGTGTGTTGTGTGTTATGTATATGGTTTTTTTAAGTGTTTCGACAAGAGGATGTTTTCAAAAAATCAGCGCTGAAGGGACGGAGGACTTATCACCATAAACCTGGAGGTGGGTAGGAGCCCAATAGCTAATAAATATAACTGTAATTTTGTTCGTTCTTGAATAGTTATATTAGTAAATTTATGCTTACAATCAATTACTAAACGACAATAAAGAATATGTTTTGTTCTTAATAGACATTTTATAGCATCTCCTGAGTTATGAAAGCCTATACTATAACTGTAACAATTTTACTTACCAAGATAGGTTAACGAGGAGTTCCTCAACATTTTAATTTCTTAATGATTATGAAGAAAATAAACTATTTAAAAATATACACATATACACAGCAAAATATATTTCTACAACGAGATTGTAAACGATAACCGATTGGTGAGGGGGTACATTGTTCTGGTGAACTCTTCTAGACTGGTGGTGGGTCTAGAAGAGGAGGGCAAGGGCGGAGGCCTGGGCGACCAGGAGGATCCAGGGGGGGATACCGTGGGTCCCCTGGGAGTCGCTGGAAAGCCTGGAGCGATCCGCCTCCCCCGAGAGCAGCCTGTTGTCCCGCTCCCCCTTCCTGCTCTTGTCTGGGGAGAACATCAAAACTTGAGAAAGTAAGATCTTAACTACACGTTACGTCTATGACTAAATCTACTAGAGCGTTCAGTTATGGGGAGAATAGACTAAAAAAATTTAAATCCCTTACTGAAAGGGAGAGTAAGAGGGGCGGAGACCCACCAACCTGAATTCCGGAGAAGATAAGTTTGTGTTAAGGGAACCTGTAGAGCGTGGGCTCCCTAGGTATCATACCTGGAAATGGTAATGGAATGGAGACAGGTAAAATGTGTGAGGAATTATTTGGAAGAAGAGTAGGAGAATAAAAAAGAAATACCCCCGTTGCAGCAGACCTGCATACTCAGCGAATTTCAAATGCAAAACAACATATTTCAATCCAACATAGCGAGATTTGACATGTTTTGGTAAGCTCCATAAGAATAACATGGGGAATGAGTATGCAGGTTTGCTGCTACAGGTATATTAAAACTGAGTGGTTTTAATTTAATAATTAGTAGATCTGAACTAGAAGAAGCTATTTACCAAGTTGTATTAAGATTTGTTGAGAAATAACCGAGATATGGAAATTTACTTATTTCCCATAAGGTTAACATTGGGACAACGTACTGTGTTTACCACTTTCAATATCTCGGTAACCAATGGACATAGAGGGGTGATTCAAAATACTAAATTGTTTGTTGTTTTGAGCTGAATTCAATGGTGCCAATAAAAATTCGAGAAATTTTATTTTTCTATGTAAAAAACTCACAAAACCCATTTTTGGGAGGTTTATCCCCCTTAACCCCCCCCCTCCCAGTGGTCCGATCGGGCTGGTTTACGAACTCGTCCGAGTGATTACCACTTTACATGTCTGTTCCAAATTTCATTAAGATCGGACCATATTTACGGCCGCTATCGTGCTGACAGACACATATATATACAGATAGATAGATATATAGATATATATATATATATTATTAAAAATATAAAGATAAACTGAGTACCCTTTTTAAAATATTTTTTATTGAGTAACATGTTTCGCCTTTATGGGCATTTTCTAGCTCTAAGTTTAACCTAATTTATTGACATATTACAATAATATTTACATATCATATGACTGCTTCATTTTTGTTCTTTTTTGGTCTAGTTGGTTTTTAGTCTTTTTTATATGAATTCTTTATTTGTCTTATTTTTTCAAATATAGGGTTGCTTGTAGGGATATGGCTATTCAAAATGTTTCTTGGTTTTTCTTTGTGCTCAAGGAATATATATAATTGTTCTTTTGAATCCATTTTGCTTCCTTTGTTTAATACTTCTATTATTTCTAAGTTTTCTTTTAAACTTTTGTAAGTGTGATTTTTATCTAAAAGGTGTTCTGCAAAATTGGATTTCATAGATGTTTTATTGTTACTTTTCAGAGCTTGTAAATGTTCTTGGAACCTTGATTTGAACGTTCTTCCCGTTTGGCCTATATAAAAATCTTCACAGTCCGAACAGTTTATTCTGTAAATTCCAGACTGGTTGTATTTGTCTTCTTTATTATTTTCTAATTTTGCCTTTTTCTTTATTATGTCGAAAGCGTTATTCTTTGTTTGATAGCTTAAGTTGTATTTTGTACTTGGAAAAGTTTTACGAGTAGCTTTGTTAAGTGTTATGTTGTAAGGTACACTAATGTATTTGTTTTCAGCAGTTTCTTCTTTTCTTCTTATGTTTACATTAGCTTTTCTCTTCTTTATGTTTTTTATCATTTTGTCAATAAGTCTGTGGTTATAGCCATTTTTTGTCGCAAGATAATAAATCGTTTTCTTTTCTTTTTCATAATTTTCTTTATATATATATATATATATAAAAATTCGAACGAATAGTGTTTTTTGCTTCTGGTGGCCCCAAAACGAAAAGTTATCATGGTCTTGGGCTTAGGTCTTACCATGAGACCTACGGTAATAGCTTCTTCCCTGTAGGGGAAATTCGCTAAAAGACAATTAGTTAATGTTAATATAATAATAAAAGAGAATCAAGGAAGATAGAACCCCCAAAAGAGGAATGTCATTGAAAAATAAATTAAAGGTAGAGGAAAGAAAACCGTTGTGAGATGGAAGCAGTTGCTGGGTGGAGGCTAGGAACTTTGGTAGAAAAAGAAATAAATTAAAGAAATTTCAAAGAGAAACGGGATAAACGTGTAGTTTCCATGTTAAGTAACTTAATTCAGTCTCTTTCTATTAAGTAGTGGCATTGTTAATTTACTCATTATGCATGCAGCCAGTTTATATAGTTTGTTTAGTAAACATAGAGTAAACTGGGTTATTATAGTGGTTTATCAAGGTTATTTAGTGATTAACGACAGTTTTGGGTGTAATTTTATTTTGCAGCCTTTGGTAGTTTTCATAAAACTTCCTAAAACATTAGTCGTATATAGTTATTTTCAAATGATAACGTCGGAAATGCTTCTTTAAGTGGAAAAGATAGTTAATATATGGCAATTCAATCAATCATATTTAATCAACCAATTATCTCAGTCAAAAACAATTTTACTGTTTTTTATTTGATTCCTAAGAAAATCCCTGGCATACTCGTAAAGTTACTAAACATTATGGAAAAGGACTGCCTTCGGATTGATTGAAACCTAACCTATTAACTTATTTAAGTTTCGATACGTATGGTTTTTAGGCACAAAAACTAATATTGGTGTTACCAACCTTAATTATCAGCAAATAATCCACAAAAATTTAATTTTAAAAGATTGTTATATCTATAGATACCTTTAGTAAAGTCACATAACTATAAGTTGGAAAGAGAATTATTCTCAGTCTCATATTATGTAGTCTTCAGATTCCATCTAAACATTAAACTGCTAATAAAATTAGGAGTTTGCTCAAAACGTAAAATACAAATCCGACCAACAAACAAGGCTATCCACGTCATAAAATCTGTTAAGACTTCAGTCAGCGGTCTCAAATGTCGTTCAGTCTCAATTTACATTAATAAAATTAATTCTTACAGAATCCACATTATTTGATGTAAATATTTACTTGATACTAACTGTTTTAATATTAAATAGAGCAGAATAAATAAGAGCATATGATTCAAGTACTCTAATTTATTTCATGGGCTGAAAATGCTAATGCAATTAATACCTCCTGGTCCGCGTGAGAAGGGGAGTGAAACTGTTGTTTGAATATTTTTTTGTTCAGAGGGGAATTTTAATTACAAAAAAAAACTTCCAGGAACCCAAAATTAAGTCTTTTTTTTTCTTCAAAGACCAAAGTGATTTTATAACTAAGCTGTTTATTTACTAACTCTGCTTAGTTAATGGTATCATCCTTATAACTCACTCCAATAGAAAAAACTGTACGGCCTTAGATTTTAGAGAAATTATTGTCACCTTCTATCCAGAGGTAATATTTTACTATTTATAAAAAAATTAATTAAATTCATTATAATTATTAACTTCAAGAGGATTTGGTAATAATCTACTATTTTATTAAGAGCTCCATTTAGTAAAATATAGTCTAATAACCATAGGTATTTTATTTTTCAATTCCACCGTCAATCAATAATAAATATTTTAGATGTAGGTCAACAGTTTTATGTTCATAAATGTTGCTTAGGTTAGAAGCTACAGATTTCAAGCTAAGTATGTAAACAATTCTGTAGCCTTTTAAACACTCATATATACATATTCGTGTCAGAAGAAAGAGTTCCAATTATTCAAGACACTGATAAGTGGCTTTTGTGGGATGACGACTGAAATGATACCTATTGATACATGTGTCAATGTTGGTGATACTTACGGTGTTAATGGTTATGATGGTGTTAATGTTCATGTTGATTATACACTTTCGTGATACTGATAGTACTTGTGTTGTAGTCCCTGTGTTGATGTTGATGATACCTGTGTTGCTTTCATGATACATTTTTTTAATGTTGATGATACAGTACACTCCCGATTATATGAGCCCCGGTTATCCGAGACTCCGGATTATCCGAGATCGTTCTAAGCTAGAGAATATATTATTTTTACATTCGGTCGAAACATAATAATAACGTACTTGTGATTGGGTTTTTGTAAAGTAAATATAAATTACCTGTAATTTAATAGATTATTCGTTTGTTCGAGTTTTTATTGAAATAAACACTCGAAGTAGGGCCTATTATTTTATGATACGAATACTACCAATAACCTAAATTTGTGTTTTGAATGAAAATTATTAGTGGAGGAACTGACCGAGTCGTCTTCTGCTGGATGCAAGGCGGGAGTTCACTATCGTCGTACAATGGTGAGTTTGACTTTCCCAAAATATTAGGCGAACTATTTGCCGCATGAGGCTTTATGGAAATGACGAGAAACGAGTACATCGTACCAGTTATATCACTACATTCGTATTAGCCTAGGTTCAACCTCTGACTCTGATACTAAGCTTTCTAGTAGTGAACTCCCCCCTTAAACAAACGTGCGTACGAATACAGACGTTAATATGACGATTTTCCTTGACAAAGGAACTCATTGTTGTTTTTAAATATTTGTTTTAAATTCAAATAATTTTTTGACTAGAAATTCTGTTTTACTCTAAATCAAGTATTTTACCAGCAATAACCTTCCTATTGTGGTATTGTAACTCAAAATATAAGCAGCCTCTGCATTATCCGAGATTTTAGGTATCCGAGGCAGCCTCGGTCCCAACAACGTCGGATAATCGGGAGTGTACTGTACGTGTATTTATACCTGGTTTAATTTTGATGGTGTACGTGTATTTATGTTGATGATACCTGTTCTGATTCTTTGATGTTGATGGTACCTGTGTTGATGTTGAGGATATGTATATGCTGTTCACATTACCTGTGTTGATGTTGATGGTCTCGCCCATGATCCGGAGGTCATTGCTCTCCTGGTTCAGGCCAGGTCGCTCTCTCGCCTTCTCCCCCGCCTTCCCCTTCTCTCTCTCTCGCGGTTTAGGGGGGGTTCGAAAATCTGGAGCAACATTAATATTCAAATGTTTGCTGTAATTGCATGATTTTTAAAAGGTTTAGGCCACTGATCCATCATGATTATTTTTTTTAGTATTAAAACATACGAATTTATAAACAAAAATTAAATATTATTGAACTAATAACTTTTATTAGGCTGGTTATATGAAACTATGGTCATCTAATAGTGGTTGCAAAACCTCAAAAGCAATAAGCGAGGCTGTGACTTTGTTTCTAAAATCTACAAATCGACACTATTCGGGTTAGTATTAGAACATGATGCATAAACTTAGTATATATTTTTATTGTAGTCTTAGGAGTCCCATGTTCCACATACGGGTTCGGTGAAACAGGATAGTGAAACAGAATACTGACCTTGACAGTAAAATAATGAACATAGGATATTACCTTGAGCTTCTGTGTAGGTAACGGGAGTAGTAGTTGGCGTAGTGTGTATTGTTGTTGGTGTGGGAATTTCTGCAAAAATAAAATGTTTTTCTTTGATCTTTAAACAACATACATCTGTAACTTGATATAAGATTTTTCATTAAAAATACTGTGGGTTTGGATTATTTTCTTCCACAAAAAGGTTAGGTGAAATAAAAATGATTGTATGACAAAACTTCTATTCAATTTTTGTAATTTTAAAGGAATCTATGGTTATGAAATTAGATTTTAGACTACTGTCTACCCTACAAGAATTGGCAACTGGGTCGCAGACAGTAATTGTACGAAAACCTATTAAACTTCTTTTAATATCGCTAAGGATTTTTTGCGATGAAATCTCCTCCTAAAATTCTAAAGCAACTTTTTTTATAAGAAAGAAAAAACCGTCGTTTGAAAGAGCTTGACTGTTTTTTTGCAAAATTATAAATTATGAAGGTCAAACTTAGGGAAGAACCCTAGACTCATTTATGTTTTACAGTCAGCGCATCATATCTCAAGCTATGGTCACTGTGCTACTAACCATATCAAATGACATTCCGAACATATGATATTTTGTATACACAACGATTAACAAGCAGCGGTGTTTTAAAACGATGTTTACAGAAAAACCCCCTCTCCCTCCCGCACCTTACAAGCAGCTGACTCGTCCGTAGCCGGAGGTATAATGCGAACTATAATATTTCTCCATAGAATTTAAAATTCAAAAATACATTTCATATTAAGTAAAAACCTGATTACAGGAAACTCTTCCTTTCATCAATACCATGAGTTATTACTCGAAAACGTTATTGCAAACAAAGCTCCAATAGTAATCTAGTGCATACTAGTCTGAATAACCTTACTTGTTTTAGAAACTGTAAGTAATTAACAAATAGTACTAATTTTACTAACGGTAAAACTTGATGCTGCCGTCAGTCTCCCCCAGGGAGTTCTTGGAGACGCACTTGTAGGCCCCGTAGTCCTGGAGGGTCACCGACCTGATCGTCAGCTTCATCAGCACCTTGTAGGCGTTGTCTACAAGAATTGGCTCGTATTTGGGACCTGGGAGGGTGAAACATCGTTAAGAACTGACGCTTCAAAATTATGAGCTTTTAAAGGCTATCGAAG
This sequence comes from Flexamia atlantica, assembly GCA_035578135.1. Taxonomy (NCBI): domain Eukaryota; kingdom Metazoa; phylum Arthropoda; class Insecta; order Hemiptera; family Cicadellidae; genus Flexamia; species Flexamia atlantica. The sequence goes on along the minus strand of JAQJVK010000026.1, from coordinate 6,181,816 downwards.
TAGTCTCTGAACTATACCATCATCTAAGATGTAGGACATGTAAATACCTTAGACATCCAACGACTAGATTGATAACTAGATACAATCTTGGCTGTTATTTCAAGTTCAAGCTGTTCTAAAGTAAACAGATAATTTAATAAAACACCTTTTTGAAGACATTTAATTAGCCACCATTTTATGACAATAAAAGTTTTGAAACGAAATTTACAATATTGAACTTCTTTTATCATCATCGTGAATAATTTCAATCTATGCTTACATTTAAGATTTGTCCTTCTCCCTTGTAAAGCGTTCCCAGGTTAACTAAATCAATAGTTTAAATATATAGGTTGTATAAATATATTTTATTATAGGTAATTAACTTATACCTTATATATAATGTATACCTAATGCTTTACAACGTATACCTAAAATAAATTTTGAACATATTTATGAAAAAAGGATAGTTGTGTCGCCTCATAGACTTGTGCAACTTGGAGTCGCTTGCTCACTGTCAATGACTATTGATCTTTATGTAAGTAGTTTATAAACAAAGCAGGATTCAGCCGATAAAGTACGAGATTTTTCAACAGTTCTGCTTGAATTTACTGGCAGTACGGGTCTCAAAACCCATGAAATCTCAGCCGTGCCGCACACCATCGGTTCACCATTATCTCACTGTATAATATTATATGTAAAACAAACCTCATTGACAATTTTTTCGTATACATAATTTGAGTTAAAGTGTAAGGTAACTCAACTTCGAACCCTTTCCAACTTAAACTTCAGCACCCTTTCATTCACAAAATATATTATGAATACCAAATGAAAAAATTAATATCTACAGTCCCCATACCACATCACTGATACATTTTGTTTAAGAAAGCACACACGGTTTTGACTGTATATTATATACTAGGTATAAACTAAATACTAGGTATACACTAGATACTTGGTGTACACTAGATACTAGATAAATACGCAGTGTATACAATAGACATGGTATATATAAATTAGAAACTAGGTATACACTATACACTAGGTTTGCTATGTATGCTAGGTGGTGTACCGTAAGCGATGATGTCGCCCTTGTCCCTAGTCCAGTAGTTGATGGACTTGGGGTAGGCCTCGGAGTGGCATGGACTGGTTATACACTAGATACCAGGTATACATTATACACTAGGTATGCTATGTATGCTAGGTGGTGTACCGTGAGCGATGATGTCGCCCTTGTCCCTAGTCCAGTAGTTGATGGACTTGGGGTAGGCCTCGGAGTGGCATGGACTGGTTATACACTAGATACCAGGTATACATTATACACTAGGTATGATATGTATGCTAGGTGGTGTACCGTGAGCGATGATGTCACCCTTGTCCCTAGTCCAGTAGTTGATGGACTTGGGGTAGGCCTCGGAGTGTCGTGGACTGGTTATACACTAGATACTAGGTATACATTATACACTAGGTATGCTATGTATGCTAGGTGGTGTACCGTGAGCGATGATGTCGCCCTTGTCCCTAGTCCAGTAGTTGATGGACTTGGGGTAGGCCTCGGAGTGTCATGGACTGGTTATACACTAGATACTAGGTATACATTATACACTAGGTTTGCTATGTATGCTAGGTGGTGTACCGTGAGCGATGATGTCGCCCTTGTCCCTAGTCCAGTAGGTATACACTATACAGTAGGTATGCTATGTATGCTAGGTGGTGTACCGTGAGCGATGATGTCGCCCTTGTCCCTAGTCCAGTAGTTGATGGACTTGGGGTAGGCCTCGGAGTGTCATGGACTGGTTATACACTAGATACCAGGTATACACTATACACTAGATATGCTATGTATGCTAGGTGGTGTACCGTGAGCGATGATGTCGCCCTTGTCCCTAGTCCAGTAGTTGATGGACTTGGGGTAGGCCTCGGAATGGCACTCTAGTGTCATGGACTGGTTATACACTAGATAGTAGGTATACACTATACACTAGGTATGCCGTGTATGCTAGGTGGTGTACCGTGAGCGATGATGTCGCCCTTGTCCCTAGTCCAGTAGTTGATGGACTTGGGGTAGGCCTCGGAGTGTCATGGACTGGTTATACACTAGATACCAGGTATACACTATACACTAGATATGCTATGTATGCTAGGTGGTGTACCGTGAGCGATGATGTCGCCCTTGTCCCTAGTCCAGTAGTTGATGGACTTGGGGTAGGCCTCGGAATGGCACTCTAGTGTCATGGACTGGTTATACACTAGATAGTAGGTATACACTATACACTAGATATGCTATGTATGCTAGATGGTGTACCGTGAGCGATGATGTCGCCCTTGTCCCTAGTCCAGTAGGTATACACTATACAGTAGGTATGCTATGTATGCTAGGTGGTGTACCGTGAGCGATGATGTCGCCCTTGTCCCTAGTCCAGTAGTTGATGGACTTGGGGTAGGCCTTGGAGTGTCATGGACTGGTTATACACTAGATAGTAGGTATACACTATACACTAGATATGCTATGTATGCTAGGTGGTGTACCGTGAGCGATGATGTCGCCCTTGTCCCTAGTCCAGTAGTTGATGGACTTGGGGTAGGCCTCGGAGTGGCACTCTAGCGTCATGGACTGGTTCAACATCGCCCCTACCAGCTGATTCTGTATCGTAATCATCGGCGGAACTGCAACCAAAATAAATGCGAATCAGGAATAGCAAAGTCAATGGTCATATTATCTATACCTATATCTATCTACTATATACCTGTCAAATATCATTGAGCTGTCATTAGATTGCCCAAAGTACTTGACCTATAACCTTAAAACTTTGCGTGGACGTTTATCTTGGTGCGTAGGCGTCCGCTAAGAACAGATTTGTCTATATTTCCTCAGGACTACGCCCCATGGCACCGTGTTAAACTAAAGGGGAACCTTATGAAGTTGTCACAGTAACCTCAAGACGTATGACAAATTAAAGTTAACTCTGATCATGAGTAAGTTTTTATGTTTTTCCATGGGTGAAACTGGGTTGATCAGCTAGTTTAAAGAAAGGTGAAGAAGTTTTCTGTCGGGCAACGAATCTTCATAAACGTAAGACCTACAGCGCTCAAAATGTGGAATGTACCTGGGTGCATCCTTTTGGATTAAATATTTGAACTGATAAACGGTTTTACAAAGTTCTCTTACTGCGCCCTACGGTATTTTAAAGTTTCAATGTTAGAGAAGCTTACGAAGTTGTCCTCATAACCTCATGAAAGTTATGACAAATTCAATAATGCACCAAGTAAAAGAATTTAATAGTGGAACCAAGTTGATCAGCTTGAATGAGAAGAAATATCGTCAATAAAAAGAGGGTAAAATACAAGATATCTACATAGGTTCACGGTCTAATATTTATAAACTTAATAGTAAAAGTCAAATCAGTTTATTTTCGCAGAAAATTTAGATATTTACTGTTAACAAAAATAGTATTTTCCTGCCTTAATCGTAGAACCCAAGGAAAAAATTAACTAATTAATTTCCCAATCATTTTAATAGTTGTAAAACTTTTGTCAAAAAACATATTCATAGCACAGTAACTGCTTCTGAAATAGAAAATCATTACAATTAAATTGAGCCTATGCGAACTTTATGATAACATGTAGGTGAACTCCCTTTTTTAAAGGAGCTATTCATTTTTATAGGTAAAAAGATATCTAAAATAATGTTTGGCTTATTAATTGCCTCATTGGAAAACTATATATAGTGGGGATGAGAACTGACGCCAATATAATAAGCTCTAGGCCTACAATCGACAATAAAAAAGAGGAAGATCTCTAGAACCAACTGGATTTTACTTTACATATTGTAGAAATTATGTGTTAACTACAAGGCTTTACAAAAAGGACTAAATTTACGTAAAAGCTGTTTCAGGTATCACTACCCTACTTGGAATAAAGTTTTTTTTAAGTCTATAAAAAAACTGCATTTGTAAAGTATAATTTGGAAGAAAAATGTAGTGGTTTTTGTGAGACAAAATTTGTGTAGCGGCGTTTCATATGGATGAATAAACCATTTAAAAGTCACCTTGTGAAACCGATGAAAAGGCACTAAATTAGGAAAAATTAATAAGAAAATTTAATGATTGAGTGAAAAGCGAAAAGTTAACATTGGAATGATTGTAAGAGTAAATTCCAAAAGAAACCATTTATATAAAGAGAATTCTTAATATTATTTCGTCTTTTAGTTTTCGACCTAAGTAAGTTGTAAGAACTGACATTTTCTTGTAACACGTGTCCTAATGACTATAAGTTTTCTTTAACAGGGTAATTTTGTTTCAATAAATTCCTTTAACATTTTTTGAAACATCATCATCAATACAAGTTTTAACGCTATGATTTTATATCCTCGTGTATTTCCCAACTCATTTTTTTAAATCCGCTATAATTTTCTAGATACGTCATAGCACATTCTTATATTGACCTTAAGAATGAAGTTCTTCGGGTTTTGTAAATGTAACATAAATTTAGGAGGGGAATTCTTCTTACAAATTAATTAATTTTTTTTGTCATTGATAAAAAGGGAAAATAGTTTACACCAATTATTTCAAAAATTACGATTTGGCCGATACAAACAATCCCTCCTTTGAATAGTAGAGAATTCTTGGACCCAAGCAAGGGCGTAACACCGTAACAGTCAAGAACGTTTCGTCTTTACGATTAAATACAATATATAAGGGAAAAACCTAAATTGTTTCCATCAACATTAAAGCCTACTTCAAAAATTGCAGTGTACAGTACTCTTGATATATATAATGCGTAATAATCTCCGACAAAATTGTTAAATAATGCAGTACACAAAAAGACCAGTAACACTTTACAATGAAAACTTTTAGAAATAAGCCTTTCGAAATTGTAATTAAAAACAATATAAAAACAAATCACTTCTTTCATTTAGACTATTTTAGTTTGAGAACATGATCCATCGATGATAAGTTTAACAAAGAAAGGTTTAATGCTAAAGTTTGATAAATTAAATAGCTCCTAAGATTAAGTTTGCTATTTCCGAGCTAGAGTAAGGTATTTCACTTCTATATAGAACAGCTTAGAACTCTATTTAGCCCAGGTGAATGAATGTTTTGAGGAGATCAGCTCAGCCGAGAGCAGAGTGGGTGGGTTGGATCTCGAGTCAAAAGACCAAGAAGCGGCTTTGATTCGAAAAGAAGGTTAGAAGCCAACCAGGATAATTGCACACCCGCTTTACTCAAGTACTGTAGCCAAACTATTTTAGGATTATACTTTTTTATTATTTAATTTCAATTTTTACAACCACGTAATATGTGTGATACAATTTTCATTTTATCTATAGTTTGTATTTATAAGTGCGTGCAGGAGTGTAATTCACTTCAGAGGATTTCGGTGGGAGTGTAATTCACGGTGGGAGTGTATTTATGTCAAGCTAAATTTCATAATAATCGAGTAAATTAAAAATTTTAAGTGTGTAAGTGTATACAATAACTAAGTGCATTCAATATAAAGTGTACTATATCCTTACTCAAATTTCGTATCTTGAATTTTTTTTACAGTTTAGGACATTTTTTGGAATTTTGTTAGGGACTGATGTGTACTACCTGCTGTATGAACATCATATATCCTTTTTTTTCCTAATAGAGCCGTTTATCTAGATTTAAATTTTTCCTCCGGAAAACTTCATAGCTGAGATTTAAAAAAAATTTATTTGAGTCAAATTTAACATATAAAAATCCAAGTATATGCAATCGAAAAGTATTCCAATCATCATATGGTCAGTCTCAATACATTTTAATTTCTTTCGTTAAAATTCATATATTTTCTTAAATACACCCTTAATTTACTGTATGAATTAATTAAATTTATTTCCTCAAAAACTAAAAAATACATACACCTACTGTTTTTTACGTCAGCCAATTTGCATCCCTATTTATTTTGAAGAGAACAACATAACATGATATTACAAAATTATGCTATTCAACGGTCAATGTGTTACTGAGTATGGTATCAAAAGAGGCATAATCAATTCAAGTAGGCTAGTAAACATAGTTTGTAATAACTTAATAAAAAGGCCGTTATGTAACTTATCTTTACCAACCACATAGTGAATAAAGCCACCTACTGACATTTTAATCAAACATAAAATTAATTTCCATATTCTCATGTAATTAGCAGGAACAAATTATCTTTACCATGTATTTTCTACATTCTACAAAAGCACGGAGCGACTACGTAAACTGAACGTTGTATAACCTGGCGTGTTACCCGTGATCAGAAACAAACAGGTAAACAACAACGTTTAGAAGCTAAACACCGTGTAATGGAGTCAGCAAAGCTAGCTCTGCGCCATTACGTCACTCATCGCTCTGGGACTGGGAATCGAGCATTGCAGGTTTAACAAATTGATACAATTGTAAAATATTCACATTGCTTTTAAATTGAGTTTTCCATGGGGACTGGTCATAGGAGATATTAATTCCAAGTGGGATCAACTGTTGGTTTAACCGTGAGTTGTATCCCTAACTGTGTGCTACAAGAATGAAACTCACTGCAACCCTTACTACAACTCTTATAGCTACACATCGACGTTTCCTCCCCACGAATTACCAAATCCTATCCAACCAGAGAAAACTGAAATATTATTAAGCCAATTGATTCAACTTACATGGTACCATTTTGGTCAAAGTGCTCGCCTTTCATTCCGAATTCTGTCAGAGTAAAACTGATATAGGTCTTCAGCTTTTAATGGATTGACTCTAAAAAGACGTTTAACCGGTCTCACGTAATAGCAAATATGATATAATATTTTATCGGTAAATACTTTATATTGGTGGCCGTCGTGCTAAGCACGACTACAATCACAATTTAAAACATGAATGAATTGTTTTGATTAAATCGTGGCCATTGCAATGAGTCTTAATACATTACAACTGAAATATACTGGTATTCCAAAAAGACCTTGACAGATCTTAAAGACTTTTACAGGCTCACACAACCGACTCAGAGACGTGGTTTTGGTATTATTTTGTGTCGAAATACTTTAAATTTTCTACTTGAAGCAGTATTCACCGATGCGTTAGTATATCCTAATGCTGAGGTTGAGGCGATGTCAAGAAAATTTACAACCTAATTAGTTTCTAGCTTAAATAGATACATTTTTCAACCCAAGGTCCGACCAAGGTCGTATCTTTAAGATTTGTACGGAAATATCGTTGAATGGATGCATCAAAATTCAACTCTTTGACCCTTGAACTTTTATGAAATAGTTAGGACTTTCCCAAGTATTTACGGTTAATTAGTTTGATTATAGGGCAAAATGATTGAAAACTTATCTTCGTGTAAATTTATAACAAAACCAAGCCTGTAAGTCGTTTTGTGAATACATACAATCTTCAAAACTGTTACGTTTGTTTTGAAACACCCTAAATGTTCTTGCTTACAATGCACGATGAGCATGATCCTCTTGCTGACGGAGGGAGGGACGCCGTTAGAAGCGATACACAGGTAGGCCCCCATGTGCAGCCTGTTGACCCTTGATATGTTGAACGTTGACCCTTCCACCGTCGACACTAAAAAGTAATAAAGTTCATTTTAAAGTTTGTTAAAGTAGCAAATATAAATCCGTGAAAGTATGGAAAACAATAAATTCCTGTTATAAGGTCGATGAAGAAAAACATCAAACCATTCAATCTTTAGCACTAGAAAACAACTTTAGTTTCAAGTTTTATAATATTGCAAATATTAAACTCTCCAATCTTTGACACTAGAGAAGAATAAACTTAGTTTGAAGTTTAATAAGATAGCAAATATGTAAGTGATTTTAGGCTAGTGTGTTTTCATACAGCACACTAATTTGTGTATCTTTATAATGGTTACTGGTAAGCATCGTAAAAGCTAAACTTGTTGATATTTAAGTTTCAACAGTATTGAGTGGTTATATGGCAATGTTAGATTTATTGGATATTATTGATAGCTTCTCCTGAAGACTTTACATTCGTATGTATGTAGGATTATTTTTTTAGTTCTTACGATATAACATTTATTACGTTAATTTAGAAACATAATAGTTTCAGTGCAAAATATGAGCCTTAACTTCTTCATAAGCATTACAGGTTTTTCAGGCCATTTTTTTCAGGTTTTCTTACAAAACTGAACACATTAATAAATCCTACTGAACTGAGTATTAAAAAAACCCCTGTTAAAACTACCACACCTGTTAAAACTACTTACTAAATCTTTTTTTAATCAAATTAATGCAGGTTACTTAGGAGCCCAAGATGTTCTTCAACCAAGTTTTATTCACCAACACGATATTGATCTGTAACCTTACATTGGATTGATTGTAACCTTACATTGGATCTGAACATACAAGGATAACACATAGCCAGACCTTCATTTCTTATTTTGGTTTTGAAGACGTTGAAAATAAACAGGTCCCGTTTTCCCTGTTTGATTTTCGGCCATAAGGAAAGCATGTGTATTATAACTATTGACACATCAAACACATCCCACACTGCAAGCTACACAGCCATGTTATTCCATCTTCCTTGTCTCTGGTCAGCAATGAAATTTACTGCCCTGTATTAAACAGCGTATTTATTCAAACTTTAAAATATCTCCAACATAAAAATGTCAAAGCAAAGAATATAAAACTGTCGACACATCAAACACCCTCCTCACCTACAACTAGACGAACATTTCGCGCAGAGGCTTATCATCACATCGGCCCTAGACGTCTTATCATAACATCGGTTATCTGAATGGTTTCTAGCAGCAGTACAGAAGTCGCCAATAAGTACAGTAATTAGAAGCTGTCATTGTATTGGAAAAAGACTGTTGGCTATACAAAATGACTAGCTTCCTGTTTATCTTGGTTCCTCCTTGCCTCTATAGACCTTTGATTCCCGGCCGAGCTTGGAAACCCAGTCAGATCTGAGCCCTGGAGGGAGTTGTCTATCATCCTGTCTTGTCCACCGCAAAGGGGTTGAGGGAAACCTACCCGACAAACTACGAGGAGTCTACTAGTCTGAAAGGTGAATCTATCTGGATGGGGCGAACTAGGAGAGATCTGACGTGGTAGTCCTTGCCTGGGAGTACACAGGAGATCTCGGGCTAGAGGGCGAGTCGTCGTCAGAAGAGCTTAGATGATCGGTTGGAAATGTTTCTTCCCTCAGGGGCGAGACTGGTGGCTGACAATATACCGTGGCGGTAGCTCAGATGTAAAGCGCTTGCTTTGAGTTTCAAACGTCGCTGGTTCATGACTCTTGATACATGAGCGGTCACCTCTAGCTGGCCTAAGTGACTATTGCCGCTACGGTATCTCGCTGTCTTTAGATCACCGCACAGGATTATTGGCCAATGGCGACGGGCAGTTGAGGTTTTTTTTTTTTAAATCATACATTTTTGTTCCTTTTCTTCCGCAAGCTGCACAATATCCCAAGAGAAATGTGCCTAGTTGGCTGAGTGGGGCTTTCATTCCTCCAAAAGTCTAACATTCTATCAGTCTCAGAGTTACCTGACGACGGGGCCAGGTATTACACACCACATTCATTCTGATATACTTATGAAGCTATAATATTTAAACGAGTTACCACATCTGCATCTTGACCATCAAATATCAACGAGTTTAAAATATCAACCCAACAGACATACTGCACTCTTATGACTAGACGAAATTTTTAACTGTCACACTAGAGGAACATCTTCGTTTGAGATTCATTGTTGATAATGGTGACTTTATTTGATTTTGATTTTTTGGACAAACATTTTGCGGACATTTGCCATCACTGATTGGCAAAAACAATTGATTACTGTGTAATGTTGTGATGTTTTATTTTCAGCTCTAGTGGTTTTAATGCTTCCACATTTTTTTGTCCAGGTCCTCCTGTCTTGGTGTTACTAATCTTGTTATGTTCTAGATTCCAGGTTATTCTTCCACCTAATGAAAGAAATCTAGGATCAGGCTCCAGGTTCCGAAACGTCGAGAAACTTATTTCACCTAGTGATGGCGAAAGTCAGCAAATACACAAATTATAAAATAAAACTTGTCCTACCCTCCTTGCCGTTGCCCAGGGGGATGGGCTCGCCGCCCTCGCGGCGCCACGTCACGTTGGGGGTGGGCGACCCGGAGGCGGCGCAGCGCAGCGTCACGTTCTGGCCCTCCCGCACCACCATGTCCGTGCTCGTGGGGTAGTCCAGGATGTCGGGCGGCACTGGGGGCAACAGCAGTGTGTAAATAGATTTTTTTTCTTGAAAAAGATTATTCAGTTTTTGATAAACATAGTACCATGATTTTCATAAGGTATTTTTTTATTTTGCACTTAAAGCTAAAAATGAGGTTTTGCCGGGTCGAAATCATGTTTTGAATTCGAGACGTAGACGAAAACCCTTTTCGCAGACCCTTTCGACCGAAGTGCGAACACAATTTTCACCAAAATACACAATGAAATAACCCCTATGTAATATTAGTACTATACGGACCCCGCCTATTTTTCCATTAATTTAGTTTGGTTAGGGCCGAAATGACATATATATACGAAAACTACTTAACCTAACCTTATTTTTGATATGTCACACGCCCGAGTAAGTAAGTAGGTGAGTAAATTTAACTTCGTTGACTCGGAAACACACTCTAATACGCAACCTGTCGAAAGGATGTGGGGCAGTGCTACGTGGCGGAATAAAGTGCAGAGAGGAACAGCTTGTCACCACCTGGACTCCTTCATTGCAGAATACATGTGGAGGTATGCAGTGGCAGAGAGTGGAGCTGACCGCTTCGATGCACTGCTGAGTGACATCGTAGCTTTCTGGGACATCCTGAAGTTAAAGTATGTCGGTTTTTCCTTATATTTGTTCGCAATGCATTAATGTTCAATAATCTGTAGTGTTTCTTTACCTAACCAAACTAAATTAATGGAAAGATAGGAGGGATCCGTATAGTACACAAGGACCAAAATGGTAAATACATGATTACACACTAGAAAACAAAACGTTGTGATTATGAGCGATGACTCGACTTCTTTTTCTTGTCACTAAGCAACAACACCAATGAAAATCATATGGTTGCCGTTAGCCTATTGCTGAAACCTACTGAATTTGGTACAGTTATGTGATGTTCTAACGTTGGTTCAAAAAAGTAAACGATCAGCTGTCGGCCCTATCACGGAATAAAGCAAGTAATTTTAATATTATTATTATTTTAGATGACGTATTTGAAACAGGTGATTTCGCCGTGGTGTGGTGAAAACAGATTTAAGTTAACAGAGAGAATTTTACGTGTTTACTGTTGTTTATTTTTTTTAGGTGCCTGAATTGTTCGGTTCATGTACATTCATGATCTGAACAGACCTGACTCTCCTGTGGAAGTTGATATTAACACTATTCCCGCATTTTATTTTGTGGTAGTTCTGAAATACCACAAAACAATCTTTACAAATAATATTGTGCTCAAGCACGATGCAGTGTTTTACTTATTGAATTTCATTAATTAATCGTGTTTTACTATTTTACTAAAAACCGTAAGTACATTGAAATGACAAATATAAAACCTAAAATCAGAATTTTACAATATCTCAATATTTGAATTTGATTTCGTCACACTAAGCCCTTTAACGTTATACAGATAATGTCAACCCCTTTCTTTTATCAAAGATTCTCATTCTTACTCCTAGGCGTTCGTTAACCCCCTCCCCCCCAAGGGAGGTAGAATAAACTCTCAAATAGTTGATTACTGGATTGATAGATATCAAATTTTCATAATTATGATTTATATAGCACTTTTCATGACGTCCTTCATAATTATACTTCCATAACATTCATATACTATGCTTTACAATGGCACGCAAAGTCTACAATAAATTTTTATATCGTTTGACACACTACAAAGTCGTCTCTTGACTGATGTGAAACTAAATTTCAAAACACGCCTGCACTCACCGACGACGTCCAGATAGCCCACTTGGCTCTTCATGGGGTCCGTGTTGATCTGGCACATGTACCAGCCCTTGTCGGTCTGACGCACGTCCTTGATGTGGAGGTACCACGTGCGGTGGTCGCTGTGTGTCACAGCAATGCGGTGGTTCTTGGTGATCACGTGACCGTGTATGGTGAGAATCGTCTGGGTGTCCACCCTCAGCCACGCCACCTGTACAGGACACGAGCAGTAGAGAGTGGAGGTAGCAGGAGCAACATGTACAGGACACGAGTAGAAGTGTGTGTGGATGTACCAGGAGCAATATGTACAGGACACAAGTAGAAGTGTGTGTGGAGGTATCAGGAGCAACCTGTACAGGACACGAGCAGTAGTGTATGGAGGTATCAGGAGCAACCTGTACAGGACACGAGCAGTAGTGTGTGGAGGTACCAGGAGCAATATATACAGGACACGAGTAGAAGTGTGTGTGAAGGTACCAGGAGCAATATGTACAGGACACGAGTAGAAGTGTGTGTGAAGGTACCAGGAGCTACATGTACAGGACACGAATATAAGTGTGTGTGGAGGTACCAGGAGCAACATGTACAGGACACGAGTAGAAGTGTGTGGGGAGGTACCAGGAATAATATGTACAGGACACGAGCAGTAGTATGTGGAGGAGGTACAAGAAGCCACCTGAACAGGGCACATGCAGTAGTGTGTGGATGTACCAGGAGCCACCTGTACAGGGCACAAGTAGTAGAGTGTGTAAGTATCAGGAGCCATCTGTACATGACGCGAGCAGTAGTGTGTGCAGGTTGCCAAGAGCCACCGATATAGGAAAGCGTGCCTTAGTATTTGGAGGGTCTAAAAGCTGCATGTATAGGACAGTACAGGATGTAAAGATAATAAGGGCCACATTTTAAGGCAATACTACTTGTTTTGAAATGATTTTTAACCATAAGTAACTCTTCTTACATTTGGAATCAACCACTAAATCCCTTTTTTATGTACTTGTAGATGAACCTCATTTATAAAAGATTAAATATATCAATTAATATCAATTAATCATCATGATCTAAAAATTTTGATAAAATTGTTCTGTCTTATTTTTAAAAAAGATTCTTAAATCGTCTTTCTTCACGATTTATCGATCAAAACTTATAGGAAGTAAATATATGTTACTCATGGTTTAGCCCGCTATTAATGTAATAAAACATTACCTAGTATCGTAATGCAGTATACAAAAACAAACCAATGAAGGTAAACATCGCTGTGAACAGTGTTGTGGATGCGTATGGCACTAAAAGCTGATTAATGTTTTCAAGTAAAATAAGTAAACAATTGAACCATAATATTTGTTATTAATTAATGGCATTTTGTTTTGATTTCAATTTCTCGCTTGAATCTCTAAAACGTATCACGTTTCAAATTCTGAAAGTACTTTTACCTTCTAGTCCAGGCAATGAATGCTCAAAAAAAGGTATTGAGGGAATTGCATGGATCACAATTTAGGAGTAAAACATATGCATGACTAGTTAGGAGTAAAACATATCAAAAGTCCCCGCCCTTAGCCCTTGAGCCGGCTGGGCTGGAAGGGCCTAAAGGTACATTTTTTGGTTTTTCCTAAGTATCTTGAAAACTATCAACTTTTAGTATTCCCTATTAATTTTGAAAATTAAAGAAAATTAAATTTCCTGTAGGAAAAGTATATAATATGTTTACTTTGGTCCAACTGTTTTCAAGGTAAGCACTAATTTTATTAATATTTTTTAAAAAAGCCCTTCCTTAGGAAATGCATGTAAATTTGAGGGTAACTTAGAAGCCCAATTGGGCGTAATCTTTTTCACCTAAAGGAAAATGAACAGCATTCAGGAAATAATGACAAAATTTCCAGTAATTTGACTCCTTAATCATAAAAATTGGTCTAAAATTAAGGTGTTGGCGAGCTTACAAAAAACGTTATTTTTCAAAGGAATTATTTCAATTTGTTATAATTTCTTGAAAAATAACGTTTTTTGTGAACTCACCAACGCCTTAATTTTAGACAAATTTTTATGGTTGAGGTGTCAAATTACTGGAAATTTTGTCAATATTTCCTGAATGCTGTTTATTTTCCTTTGGGTGAAAAAAGCGTTGCCCAATTGGGCATCTAAGTTACCCTCAAATTTACATGTATTTCTTATGGAAGGGATATTTTTTTAATATTAATAAAATTAGTGCTTTCCTTGTAAGTGGTTGGACCAAAGTAGATATATTATCTATTTTTCTTACAGGAAATTTAATTTTCTTTAATTTTTAAATTTAATAGGGAATACTAAAAGTTGATAGTCTTCAAGATATTTAGGAAAAACCAAAAAATTGTACCCTTAGGCCCTTCCAGCCCAGCCGGCTCAAGGGCTAAGGGCGGGGACTTTTGATATGTATTACTCCTAACTAGTCCAAACAAAGCTACAAAGTCAAAAATTGTAATCCATGCAATTCCCTCTATACCCTTTCGTTGCCTGGACTATTCCTTTTAGTTATTAAATGTGGATAATAAAAATTAATAAAGTATTTTACAATGTTTAGTAAACTCAAAATTTGAAGTGAACATGTATTATCAGATTCATCAATTATACGTTAATGAGTGATAGATTCCAAATAGTTATTAGATGACAAATATATTTGTATATTTCTGTTCAAGAAATGAAATTTAAGGTTTTCTTTGTTTGTCTTTGTTTTTTGACAAGCTTAAAATAAAGCTTACAAAATAAAGCTTTCGAAACATTAAACTGAATAAACAGAAAATTGATGTCATCTTAAATTCTATTATCTATTTAATTTTACTTCTTTTAGAAAGTATTTCAAACCCCTTCATAATACATTCATATGTGTAGCCGCATGGATATTATAATCCCCCTGTATCAAAGTTATTGTTAGTTTGACTTCACCATAATAAGCTGCATGCACTAATAGCTGTGCGGGGGTGTGCCATATATTAGCTGACAGATGAAGAGACATATGCGGCCCTAATTGGCTACCCACTCATATTAATACTCCTCTAATCTTATCTGATTGCTTCACTTAAGGTTTGCCGCGCAAGAATAAATAACACAAAATCTTAAGTGTATTTTTCTTTTCTCATTATAATTAGTTTCTTTTGGTTAAATAAGCAAACAAAAGTTTACATTAATGTTGAGGCTTTTTGTTGGGCATTCACATTTCAAATACTTATCGTTTACATGATAACTTGAATTTTTCAGATACATAAAATGTTCTTCCTAAATGGCGTAACTCTATATTATTGTGTCAATGTATCCATTGGGCAAGTGAGAGCGTTACATCTTTATTTATTGAAATAAGGAAAATTCTAACATTTTATGTTTTTATCATCGTACGTATATGGTATTTTTCTAAGTGGTTATTGTTGCTTATCATGTCCTAATTTTAAGCTTTACAATATTTTTAGTTAATCCTTACAGCCCTGGGACTTAATAAACTGTTTTGCTTATGCGATTTTTTAAACTTTTAGGAACTAATTTTACTATATACTATTAAAAAAAGGATTGTGCTAATAAATGGTATATTAGTATATCAGTACATTGTATTCGATTAACTAAATCATACCAGTT
Organism: Flexamia atlantica; assembly: GCA_035578135.1. Taxonomy (NCBI): domain Eukaryota; kingdom Metazoa; phylum Arthropoda; class Insecta; order Hemiptera; family Cicadellidae; genus Flexamia; species Flexamia atlantica. The sequence continues at coordinate 6,166,324 of JAQJVK010000026.1, read as the reverse complement.
ACTATGAACTTTTTTATTATGTATGGCAGTTAAAAAATACGATGAATTATTTTATAATTTCCTAGAATGCTACAAAATTTTAGTGTGCTTCGATTACATATAATTTTAATGTTTATAGTCACGCACCGTATTACAGAATTTATTTACTTTCTTACTTAACAAAAACACTGGCTCGACTTTACACCTTCAAACCATTAGTTTAAATTTAATACTAGTTTTAAAAAATTGTTTAAAAACTGGTTATTTGAAAATATTAAAAAATGTAGTCAGTGAATCGAATCATGAAGTATTGTCTTCATCCTTTCACAATAAGAATTATATATAACTTTTGCGTTTTAAATTTTAAAATATTGTTTAAGCGAACGCCTACACAAATATTCAATGAGTTATTAGACAGGATTAAAATCTTGAACTTAGGATTTCACAATCCAGGAAATAAAATTCGACGATATACTTCAGCTTACTAGAAAATAATACTTTTCTAGTCCGCATAACAATTTGTGTTTTCTTGTTATTTTTAAGCGATATAGTCTTTTTATTTGGAATTTTCAAATAACGTATTATAAAACCATAGATTTAGATATTGTAATGTAATTCTACCTACAGTACGATTTAAAATATACTAAAGCAAACGTATACTAAAATTTATGAATACTGGTTCAAGAGGAGGAAAGGCCATAAAAATTTACAATTATCTTGGCCATTCTATATAATTTCACTATTCTATCCTAAACAGAGCCTAAAATAAATTTAACTTACACCCTATTCAGTGTCATCGAGCTACTATAATATCTACATTTAATCTGAAATGGACAAATAAAATATCCTTAACACATAACTAATATTGCTAGTTATTTCTGTCAGTAGGACGTTATTAGCTAGGTTTCCAATGAAAAGACTTGCATAATATTTCATTTTCAATCGAAATGAGTTATGTTAATCTACTTTTTTAACTTGAAACAATGTAGTAAAATACTGCAAAAGCATATATGACGTTATATCACCTAGTATTGACCTGTTTATATGGACTTGTCAGAGTAAGTTACAACTCATTCCTATGCACATTTATTATTTATTCTGCCATACACAAAGTACATGCAATAGCTATTAATAAACATTATTCAGGGCATTTTCTCGTTTGTGGTGGGTAATAAACATGAATATTTAGTTTCATGTATTGTTCGTATGAATAGCTTGCGTCCATTCGCGTAATGGAAAAGTAATAGAGGCATTGATTAATTTACTGTTCTATTTTATTGCTTGTTTGATCGCATTTATTGTATATGGATTTATTACGAGTGAGCTCTTAATTATAGCTCAAGATTTATTTACACAAAATTTATCTTAGGTCGTAGAGTGAAAATAAAACCACAAATTTTAACTTTCTAGTAACCCCGCAGTTATCGAGCATAACAATCTAAAATTATTCAATGACAAAACACAATGGTCAACTAAATTTTTAAGACTGATGACCCTTACATCTGAGAAAGCCATTAGTCTGATTATTTTTCATAAAACCTTCTGGCCAAAAACCTTCGATAAATTATTTATTTGAAACCTAACGTTTCAAACTTCTTAGGGTTTCTTCAAAAGTTAACAAATAAATTTATATATAACTACCGATAATAGCCCAAATATTGAAACGTTTAAATTCAAATAACTAATAAAAATTTTGATACTTAGCTGAAAGTATTTTACAGAAATAATGTATTAACTTATTACTTGAAGTTTTGTTGCGAAACTCCTCGAGTGAGGTACAGTGGAAAACAAAGGGTAATGGCCTGCATTTACTGAAACTGTTTGCGTATGTTGGTTGACCTGACAAACAGCTCGCCTTAGTTTTGGACAGCTGCTGTATCATTGATTTGTAGCCACAGCACTGGAACGAATACAGGTTACGCCATGTAAGGACGAAGATTTTAGAGGTTTTTTGTTTTTATTGTTTTTATTTGCCATATCTCGTAACAAAAAATATGTTTAAAACATCGAATAAGTGCTGCGATAGCCAGTTACATATTTAAAATAAATATCTCTAAGTTACATAATTTATTTACAAAACAGCACCAGTTGGATCAAGCATAGCTCAAACACATCGAATCCTCTATGTAAGATCTGTATTCAGTTCTACTTTCTACATGCCTTTCTCTACTTACTTTAATGGTTCTAGGTTTGCTTATAATCATCTGTTCGTTTGCTTATTTGCCATTTTATTTATATAATAAGATAATGAAAAGCTTTGTTCATATTTTGTTTTGACTTGTGCCCTGTAGTTTTTCGTAATAATGACAACTTATGGCACCTTATAAGACCTGTTTACAGTAAGTGATTTGTAATTAAAATAATTTAATATGGCTCAAGAATACTTTAAGCCCTGGTTACTAGAGTTCAGGAATGATAGAGTGTAAAACCAATGATGAATACATTTTATATTTTATTTTCAACATTTTAAACGGTGTTTATTTCCATCAGACACTTTCCATTCATTATAATTATTTTATTGTCCCAATACGACATCTAAATTAAATTGTTTAACCCTAAATGAATGATGGATGATGGTTTACTGATTATCTAACCATAGTAGGAAGTTGTTTTGAGATATATTTACCTTATAGTTTGAGAGGTCCTCGACTACGCACGTCAACACTGCTTCCCTGCCCACCGGGATCGTTATGTTGGATATACCCTCTGTGAACTTTGGCATTTCTGAAACAAATTACAGCTGAGTTTAATTTCGAGTGTACAAATAAAATTAACTGTAAATATATTTAAAGCTAAACAAAAGGTTAAAGCAATAAATAAAATTTACCTCTGTAATTCAAGCAAAATTAGTTCCAGAAAGTTCCCATTTTTATATGACTATCAATCACTTATGTCCTTTGACTCAATTTATGAGAAATTTGTAGCCTATGCATTCACTCAGTTACCAGCTGTTTTAAAAGTATAATTCATTTTTGTAAGCTCTTTCGCCAAACATTATACTAAGCCGTACGCATGAATTAAACTTTAGAATAGTTCTTACATATTTATCATCATATAAAACGATGTTAAGATTATAAAATATGAGACTTTTTATTTTATTTTTACCATACAATTGTTAACTACCCCATATAAGCTTAATGTAGCTAGGTTAAATTTCACATTATGATAAAAATTACTCTTAGAAACCCATTACAAACCCAATGAAAATGTAGGACGAACAAAACGGCACGGAAATATTAAAATAATGTATAACTTAAAATGCTCGGACAGTAAAAACGCTACCAGGAAGCAGTAAACAGACACTGGAATAAAGCCAGTTTGCGTTCCAAATCCCTTTCGAGCGGGTAAATCCAGCCTGCACCATCCTTGAGGCTCTACGTCATGTGGACCGCAACGAAATTCACCCCGTGCATTCTGGGTAAAAATACCATACAGTTATTTATAATATGCTTTGTGGTATACGGTGGATGTGAAATATGAGTACTTTGTGGCGTTAAATTCGAGAGATAATTTTGAGAAGTGGATTGCAAATGGTTATATAAAAGAGATATGAAATTGATATTAATGTTGATATTTGTGCTTTTAAATTAATTAGTTTTGTGAATGGATTTGAAGTATTTTAGAAGCTTTGCAGCATGGAAATGTAATTCGTGGAAGTTATTTGTTTCTTTATCGTGCCTTAACGATATTAATTGTAATTGTGCAAAAGAACTTTTGTTATTTTGAATCTGACGTGTTGTTCTGAATATTATTATGAGTACAAGTTTCGTAATCTCCATAGTTATTTTATTGTACCTAAAAGTAATTTGAAGTAATTTTCTACAGACTATTTCAACAAAACGCTCAGTTTAAATTATTGTGTTCGCAGTTGGTATAATACTAATAGCCTACATTCATACATGATTGTATATATAAACTTCATATATGTATAGTAAGTCAATGTTATTTAGGACGTTTCTGAGGAATACCTCACTCCACTATTGAGTAATATATGCCCTATACATTTCAAAACAATAATTTTACTAACAGACTTTCTATTTGTTGTCGCTTTTTTATTTGGTTGTACGTTGCTGTTATTATACCAAGGAAGATAAAGCAAAAAAAAAACATACAATTTGGTAAATAACTTTGTATTACATAAAACCTAAAAATATTAATATGCTTTGTAGCATCTAATTACAGAGTTTAATTGACATATTTCTCGTCTTTAATAATGAAAATAAATGTTTCATGAATTAAATATTTTTTGAGTGGACTAAAGTAAATTATTGTAATTCATCCACGCTTAATTTAAAAACGAACTTTGAGGTAGTTTTGAGATAGAACCCAAAATAAATATTTAAGTCATTTAGAAATCAACGGTATGATTTCATGAAAGAAATGAAGGCAACATAAAGTCTTCCCAAAATAATAGTAAATAATTAATGTTGTAATTATATCAAAAACAATTTATTCTATGAAAGCAATTAACAGCACTTTATGTGGGTTTTCCACATTTACACACGGGTTTGGACGTCATAGGTGGAAATTCTCGTGAAAATATTCATTCCGTATGTAGCTCTACACCGCTTTGTTCGGACTGCAAACGTATTGGTGGAAATAAAACACTTTCATGTAACCTGGAAAAGTATAATGCAAAGGTTTCATTTTTTTGGAAGTTAATTTTTTTCATTTTATTATTACCTGAATCCATTATGTATATAGTTTTGCTTCAAATTGAATGGTGATTTTTATTTCTTCGTTAAAATCCACAAAACATTTAATTCATAGAACGTATAAAGGACGGAGATTTGTCATACATTATTCAAGCATAGTTGTACATTGCTAATTGTCTTTCGGATTGTAGTATGTAACGATGATGTCGACAAAATTAAACTGTTAGCGAATTATTCTAACACAAACTAATTCCAAGATTAAAATTATAACGAACCTCTTAATGTTTTTTTTATCGTAAACGAATTGTTAAATTCAAAACTATTAAATTTTATAAATCAGACATTTAAAGTTCTTTGATGTAGTAAAATTATTTATAACAAAGGTATTACACATTGAAGTTTTTCAAAGAGATTTTTTAAAACGACAACGTATAAACATTATTCTTAACTGTTTGTGACGTAGCTCAGTAAACATAAGTGTATTTTTTCTAGCCGGAAGAATATGATTTTCTACTTCAGGAAACCAACGTCCAAAGCGAGCCCTTTGAAGTTTCAGAGAGCAACTGGGCGGAAAACAGTTTAAGTTCATCCCTCATATTTAATTAGTAGCCCTCAAAAACACCTTTGCCGATTTCGTTTTATTTAGCAACGACATATATAACTTTAATACATTATAAATAGGCCTAATTAATGGATAAAGATAAGATTTTCTCGAACTGTTTAGTAATTTCTGTTATGTTCTTTAAGGATTCACTCTACTGAAAAAGGTTAAATTCATTTTTTCATCGTTTATTTTATTACAGAACAGAAAAAATTAAAATAATCTTGATGTAATTCAGACAAATAGCAATCATTCAATTTATATGGCAAAAGTACAATTACAATTACCGATGTGTTGTGTTCGTTTGTTATTTTTACAATTTAAGAAATTTCATTGTGTCCTTACACTTTCCCAATATTTGAATTAATAATGATTTACTATAATTTATAATTATATCAACGATATAATTACAGTTTATTTATTATAACTGCCTCATCAGTAATGTTATTGTTTTTATTATAGATGTCTTAACAATTATTGTTTTTTAACAGTAATAAATTATTTATTTCAATTGAAACTTATCAGGAAATATCCCACCTTTGACGCATGACTTGTTTTACCCTTTCACACAAAAACTGTATTACTTACATATTAAATAAGACGTTTATTTAGTTTTTCTTTTTAAACCTCACGAAAATGCAACTTTTAAAGACGGAAAAGAGCCGACTTAGGGCCGCAATGGGACCGAGCTGCTAACGGAGGCAATTTACTGTGATTAACGCCCCAGACGGGCTGTTACAGACTCTGGCTACAGAAAATGTCGTTATTCGGTGATTAAAGGACTTCCCTTAGTACCATATTTATCTCGATCAAGGTCGATCAAGGACTTTCTGTGAGTTTTTGCCATTTATTGAGGATATATGTTTGATTTTGTCAGTTTTTGAAAATATTGTACGAGGAAGGGAGCTACTGAGTCTCATAGACTCGAAGTTTTTACAAGAAACCTAAATATACAAGTTAATGATAGTATAGTATGTTAACAATACCTATTCGGTCCAAGCATAAAATAATCTGCTTCAACACCAAACTAAAAAAATACTTAATAAGCTTGTAGCTTTATTCTTTTTCAGGTGAGGCAGAGTTTAAGAAATGTATATTTATATTTTTAATTTAATGTAGCAGAGTTTTAATTTATATTTTATGACTGTGAAAAGGTTTTTGTAACTTACACTGTCGAATGTACTATGGCTGTTTCCTTTGCGTATTAGATGTAGTTTATTGCTAAGAATAAAACATCCTGATGTCTTTATAGCCATTAACTTAGTTCATCGGTATAACACTAGAATGGCCAGAAATGTACTCGTCCCTCATATAAATTCTGGGCTAACTGGGAAAAGTCCTTATTACGGTAGCGTTCAAATTAAAAAAAAAAAAAAACTTCCCAAAAATTTCACAGACGACTTATGTATCGAGAAATTCAAATTGAAACTGAAGAGTCACTTGTATGAAAATGAATATTATGGTATTGAAGACATGTTTCCCTATCTAAAGACCCTGGCGACCACGTTGCATGTGCAGTACAAGTGGGACTACGCCAAATATCAACTTAGTATCAAGATTGTCACAGTTAATTGTCCAGTGTACAAAATATGATCAAAGAGCTTTTGAGTTCGATTGAATTCAACAGATTTTTTCGAAACAAATAATGAAATAATTGACAAAATTAAAAAGAAAATATCTTTTTTCGTATATAATTGAGTGAGTTTTTACTCATCTACACATACTGTATAATATGCCTTATATACCTTATTCTTAAAATCTCATTAACTAACATTTTTTTATGATGAGAACCAAAGTATGCGACCAATGGAAACTTTTCATTGGTGGGTAAAATTTCACAGGACAGGGAAAACCCTGTAAAATGTTCATAAAGAACAAAGGGCTGAGAAACCGCAGTGTAAAACAACTCCTCGAAATAGTTGTATGATGTTGCATCGAAACATTGAAGTCATTGAGGTAAAAGCACGTAACATGATATGAACACTCGCTGCAGTGTTTGCACACCGAAGCTCAGAGCTACGAGCACGACAAACAACATTTATACTTTGCACAGCTGTGTCTATTCATCTACCTGCTCTTCGTTTTTCACTTTGCGAAAAGGATTTATTTGCAAGTAAAACAAGTTTGCTCGAATGAAGGCTGTCTGTGGAAAGAACAAATTGAATGAGGTTTGTTTTCTTTGATTGATTATTTATTGTAATCAACCTTCATTTCTAATGTAACTTAATTGAGACAAACGTAAAGATCAAGACGTTTTTGGAACAATATTTAGATTTTCTCGAAAGGCATGGTCCTTATAAAGTTTATAAGATGGAATATAATACCGAAAATAATAAACTTGTACATCCACATACCTGTTCGTCTGTAAGGCGAGTTAACATGTGTCACTCAATTATAATTATCATTTTCACTGATTTAATTGTTCGCTAAAGAAAAAATTAGCTAAAATTAATTAGGAAAATTGTTCGCTAAAGTTAATTGTGCATAATTAACTTTTACTAAATAATAAAATTAATGTTAAAAAGAGTCGGTTAACAAGACTTTCTACTGAATATCTAAATATTGCATTTCTTTTTTTTAAGAAATGAAAACGTAAATTTTTACACTGTGGTCCAAGCTAAGAAAAGACTTTTCCCAATTAAAAAAAATATATTTAAGAGCAAGACTAATGCTATATTGATTATTGTAGGGTTATTATTCACGATAAGTTTTTTTTTTGAAAAGTACATTAAAAATACTATTTATTATCATAGTATTAAAATTTAAAATAAATTTTTAATGGAAAATTTGGATACCCCTTTTTATTTCTTCTTTCATCTAAATCTAATAAAAAAATTGTTTTCCGATACCTAATTTTGACATGTTGTAATTTATTTCTGGCATGTCAGTAAATAAACAATTTAAAACGTAATATAAGGGAGATCCTCAATTTAATTTGCATGGCTCTCTTTGTGGTCGAGATTTAATTAGGCCATTCAAGATAATCTTCCCAGAATCGTTTCCTTTGAGGTTTAAGAGGCCTGTCATACACAACTGTAATTAACTTTTATGTGCGCTTAAATTAATCAACCAGTTACTTGAAAATCATTAAAATTAATTAGAGAAATTCAGCTATTATTCATTTATGTAAACATATTCAATTTGTTCAGTTCATCAGTATGTAATTTTCTATGAAACAACAGAGACGATGTTTTTAACCCCAAAGAACAAATTGCCTTAGAAGGAATTCATTAGCGAGAGGCAAACAACAGCTGTTGGAATTACAAAATTAATTTATCTGGGAGTTTTTCACTGGTAGTTAGCGTCATATTAACAATATTGCATTATAAAACGTGTAACTAGTGCATTCCGGATCCTGTTTCGTCGATCTAATATTATTATTTATTTCATAAAACACTTTTTTTCAGTTTTTGTGATCTTTATTCAAGTTATATCATCCATTAGCTTTCACATTTTTGCAACTACAATATAGCTTGAAAAGCGCACTGTCTAGAAACACAATTGGTTAACTACAATAATAATCTCTTTAGGATAACTTCTAGCGTTCTTAAACTCAAAGTTTTTCCTTTAAAATTACGAATAGGACAAACCAGTCCCAAAACTAAACAGTTATTTAGTTAGTTTTCATAAACTAACGCGTTTAAGAAAACTAGGATTACTCATGCCGCTTCGCTTGCAATGGCATTCACAATTTTGGTTCCAGGCAATACATGCCAGGTGCACATGTTGGTGTTTCCAGTTCTAAACATGCTTTTGCTGTAAAACTGTGTTTCCACCAATCAGCTGTTTACTTTAAACTTCTATCATGGGATTTAATTAGGCTATTCAAGATTATCTTCTCTTAGGACTGTGAATTGGTTTTGTAATTTACAATGTCAAATGTACTATATATGTTCACTTTGTGTATTATGTAGTTTATTGCTAAGAAGAAAACATCCTGATGTCTTTAAAGCCATTTAATTAGTTCATAAGTATTACACTAGTTTATTTTAAGATGGGTTGAATACTATAAAGGAAAAAAAGATTTGAGAGCACTTAGGGTTCCTCTCTTGAATTTATTCTCATGACTTGTTTTCCTACAAACCCCACGCCCGGCTCTTTACAATTACACCTAAATTGAGCCCTTTACAACTCCTTTACAACTCTGGAGGAGTATTGATCACAAAAATCTAGCGTATCAAGTTTGATTGTTCTCTCAGGTACTAAATTAATATCTGCAAAACAAGATAAGATTGTACTTAACTGTTTATTAAGGTAAATTATTATGCAACATTTATTAACTATTTAACTGGTGATTGTTTTTAAACGCAACCCTTTTTTAAGGTTAAATAAAGCACATACAAAGATTAAATGAGTATAGTCTTACATAATACCAATACATAATCATAATACTGTATTATGATCTTTATATTTTCTACAACCAATTATTTGTTTTATCACATTTACCTTACATTATGTGTTTAAACAATCCGCCATTAACATTTATTCAAAGTTTTGATCTCTATCAAATTCCTTAACACGTGTTGCAAACTCCATCCCTGAATTTCTTGTGTTAAATTTGTTATGTTTGTTTTAAGGTGCTGAATATTCTGTGAATTGTTTTCGTAGGCCATACTTTTTATGTAAACCCAAAGAAAATAATCTGGTGGGGTCAAACCCGAAGATCTTGGGGGAATAATCCTACACTGATTAAATAAAGTTTTGGGTTGTGTTTTAAAAAGGCACCCTGTATTTGCAGAACAATTTTACATTATAAACTACTTTCAGTGACATTGATTATTTCTATAAAAGGGAATGGGACCTTAATTCATCACTTTTTTGTACAGTCTGTTTCTTATGCTATTTAAGACTGTGATTAACAATAGCTCGAGTGGTATTATGATTAAATCATTCAAGAATATATACAAAAAATATACTGGCTATTAGACAACCAATATAGTTATTTATTAAATAAAATTCTGATTTTAGGCTAATGATTGATAAAAATAACCATTTAAACCCCTATTTCTTTTTTACGGCTTTGAAATTTCACTCTTAATATATTTCATTTCTTACGCTTAGCAGTTTTTGTAAGTGATATAATACGTCTTGAGGTCAATGACTTTTTTTCTGTTGGAACAGGTCACTGTTTTGTTGATTTAATTCCTAGGAATTGTTAACTTGATATTCATTATGTCTTTCCATTTTTTAGAACTTGTTATTTCTCAGAAACAATAGGTGATAATTTGTTTACTGTCCCACTAATTGGGCCTTGTTTGAGCGGCTTTTGCTTCTTTATTGCATAAGGTATTAATGTATGTTTATGATGTTCCTTGTTAGAATTTTCTCCTTTTAAATCAACTTTTAGTCTTGCAGCATTTTTTGGTTCGGGCATTTTTATATCTCTGTATTTTTCATCTATATATGAGGTGTTTTATCTAGACGAGTAGACCTAATTTCAAATTACTATTACAGAAGGCGGTTTCAAAATTGCATTAAGAAAATTAGACTGTCAAAGATTTAATCTGTTTTTGTGAAAACCCAATGAGAAAAGGTATTTACGATAATTAATTAAGAGGCATTAAGTTTTGAAGAGTGGCTTCTGAGGAGCCAGCGAAGACAGATCTTTGGGATAAGTTTATTTTAAGTTTGTTAATGACCTTCGAGATTTAATTGCATGGGAGTGTCAGTTAGGTTTTAATGTGATATTTATAAGAACCACTTTTTACTTTCAAGGCAGTTTTTTACTTGTAAGGAATTATTTTTAATGATTTCCTTAAATAAAGTAAACATAATTAACTTAATCAGTGTAAAGGTTAGTTCAATTCAATGCCTTGGTCAAGTTAAGTCATATATAAAAATTTATCAAGAAAGAGTTTTGTGGCAAGGGACTGACTCTCCGTGACGTTTTGATATGATTTTGACAAACACCACTTATTACTTATAGACTGTTATCTTCATATATATAAATATATTTAATACCTCTTTAAATGAAGGAAACATAATTATTTAAATTCAATTAAAATGTAGTCCGCATGTCCTAACTAGTTTTTATGCCTTGTTCAAATTAAGTCTTAGAGCCAAAAATTAATAATTAAATAGCTACTGTTACTATTATAACTATAATAATTCTCATTCATTCAAAGAATATTTTTTATATTCACAAAATGTGTTGCTAGTTTTTCATTATTTCAAGAAGGCACGAAAATATTATGGTTTTTCTCATGTTATAAGACAAAAAAATCATTTACTAAACAGTGTTTCTTGCCCTTGTAAAAAAATTCAATTAGTTATCTTATCAAGTCAATTGAAGAGTCCATAACAAAAATTTTTAAGATATTGTTCATGTTCAATCTTATGTTGAATTAAATACATTTCCACTGCAGTTAACTTCTTATGAAATAACAATTCACAATTTAATTTGAATTTGTCTTAAAATTTTTAAATTAGAAAATAAATGAGCAATGAGCAAATTAATAAATATTTATGGTAATATATCAAAATATTCTCGTATGAACCTGTCACCGATCCAAAACCACCCCTTATTTCTCTCTTACCGACATTATCCTGTGTAAGGGCGAGTGTAAGGGGCAGCAAAACCAGGAGCCGGGTATCCATGAGCGATCGCACATCACGACTGACGACAGCTAGCCGCTACAGCAGCGCGTCCCCTCCCCCTGCACCCTCCCCCACTCCTCTCCCCCCACCACCGCTCTCCCCCCACCGCCGACCCCGCAACTAGTTGATCTGATTCAGCCCCAACCATGCGCTCGTATTAGCTTAAGGGCGCTCCAAGCTCTTTCGGCTCAATGTGTTTTTAGTTGAATGGTTTCATGAGCAGCCCCCGTCCCGGTAATAAAACTAGGGCTTATTGTGGTTATGGTAATCCGAATGTTTTATTTATAAGAGACAAATACGGTTGGGTGATTTTCGGGTGAAACAAGTCGTTGGGGGTTTTGTTGACGCGTACATTCCCGGTTTGTTTGTGAAAGATAATGCGAATTTATTGTCGTTAAGTATTTGCGCTTTATATTTCTCTATAGTAAAGAGTATCAGCAAACCGGAGCCATGAAAATTTTTAATTAATTTTTATAAATTTTCATCTGGATCACCTTTTTGGTAGCGATGCTTGTTTACAATGACAATAACCACTGAAACACATAAGTTTATAAATAAATATTCAAGAAGTAACAAAAACGTCATGAATTATACCTAAGCTTTTATAGCATAGAAATATTTTTTTTTGAAAATATATTGTATTGAAAATACTTTATGTTAAAAATTATAAAAGTCTATTAAATTATACAGGGTGTCCTGTAACTATCTGGACAAACATATATAGTTATTCTGAATAACATATATAGTTATTCGTTATTCCCCAGGTCAAGACGAACCATTTTACCATAGGAACATGGGTCCCTGGCGCCTAGTCTTCCGTCTGTCTGTCTGTAGTTGTTTTTACCAAAAAAATCATAACTCGTAATAGTATATTTCGCAACAAGGGCTGAAAATCAGGTTTTGCAGGCTCGAGATCGTTTTTCAAATTCGAGACGTAGTAGTAGAGAATTTGAAATTATCAACAGCTGCAAAACCCTTTCGGCCGAGATGCGAACGCTATTTTTCACCACACTACCCAATGAAATATACCCTAAATAATTAAAAAAAACTGATTATTATTTGACTCACTTGAAAACTAAGGTTATGAGCGACGTAACAATTTCTTTATCATGATTTAAACAAACACATCTGTGAAAATCATATCATAGCAACCATCCTGTCTTTGGAACCTATTGAATGTCTTATGATTATGAGATGTTCTGACGTTTCAAACGAATAAACGATCAGCTGACTTTCGGCCCTAGGGCTCCAAACGTTTTCGGTCCTGTGGCGGCAAACTGTGTGTTTCGGTTCGCGTTTGACGTTTGTAAAACAGGTGATTTCGTCGTAGTGTGTGAAAAAGGGTTTGAGGTACAGCGTTGAGATTTTGCACAAATGTTAATGTTATTAAGACCTATTTTCGTTAAATAATATACAAATTTACCATCAGCAGGTTCTAAATGACGGTCATTTAAAATATTTTGAATGACCACCATTTAGAAACGGTTTATGATATTTGTGTATAATTTTTAACGATAAAACGTCTTGATAAGATTAACATCTACGCAAAATCTCAACACTTTACCTCAAACCGATCAGGAGTTATGGATTCTTTTGTAAGACATACATACATACAGACAGGCGGAAAACTAAGCACCAGGGACCCATGTTCCTATAGTAAAATGTGTTCGTCTTGATCTGGGGAATAACGCTATATATGTTTGTCCAGATAGTTACGGGACACCCTGTATATTGCTAACACTATTCCTGCCAAAAATAAATATTGAATTTGATATCCTAATTCACTTACTTTGTTGTTGAACCAGATTAAACTTATCTGTACCAGATTTAAGAAACTATTTAAAATCATTATTCTTCATAAGTAATTCGATTAAATAAAATTATAACTACTCTAACAATCCTAAACTATATCCAACATTTCTTACTTCCAAACTGAGGTTTATTTTATTTTCGTGATACCCTTAATATTTTATTTTCTAATCATTGTATGACCATACAAAAACCATAACTAATTAAGTAGAGGCTAACCAGTCTTACCTTGCCCTTAACCTAATGAGCTGACGTGTTTTATGGCTTGCAAACGTGATACTTATCTCGTGACATTTTCTTATTGACTCTTTAATCAATGGTACCATTTTATACTCTAATAATGACGAAGTTGCGGTGGTGAAAATCTATCAAGCAGCTGATTCATTAGTTCTTTATGCTTTTCTTTAATTAGCTTTGATATCGTAGGACTGCTTTTGTGTCACGAAAGGGCAAAGATCGTATTGAATGGTTTGAATCACTTACAATTTTTTAATAAACGGACTATGAATCCGAAAAAATTGTATTCTTACTCTACATATTTTTAATTGGGATGGTAACCATAATCTAGCTAAAACATAATTGTTTTAATTATGAATTATTCTGAACGAAGAGCACATCTAATGTGACTTTTATAACAAATTATGGTAACCTCAAGTATTCCGAACTCTTTATATTGCTTATTTGATTTATTTTTACTTTACTAAGTGCTCGTATGAACATACAATTTTAAGATTAATTTTAAAATTTTTCAGTGAACTACCATCAAAATAGTCAAGAAATTTGGTTAACAACGTTTGTTATTTTCAGGTTTTATTCATAAGACATCCCTACTTTTCCATATAACTATGAATTTTTACATGAATGTAAAATAAATTACTCTCATTATGACATAATCTATTAATATTTTTAGTGCAAATTTAGTTTTTACATTTACAACAGATGAAAAACTAAATGCGTAAGAGTTTGTTGTAAATAATTAAAACAGTCATTCCGTTGACGTATCTTAACGAACGGTGAAGGACTTCAGTTTGTAAGATTGATTGTGTTCTTGCAGCTGTACCATTGCGTGATACGGTCATTGCGTGATTGTAACAAGTGTGGTGCCGACGCTGTTCTGTTCTCATAGTTTACTTCTGCCACAAAACCTCTTTTGAAAGTATTACTTTTCAACCTTAAGCTTTATTGATTAAATCATAACATACTCGTTAGCTCGATAAGATTTTTTGTATTGTAGAAATAAAAGTACCAACTTTGCTGGACTAGGGATATATTTATTTTGTATATTGTGCAGCTTAAGGAGGAAAGGTATGTCGTGGTCGGTCAGTTTTGACCCTGAGGGAAGAAAGAAGCATTCACAACATATTCTTGGACCCTAGGAGATCGTCGGAAGGTCCCCTTATCCTGTTCCGGGCGTCAATATTCCGCCTCGACTCTAAATCTCATCCCAGGGGTAGACCGATATTCTGCCCCGGCCCTTCTTAGAATCCCATCAGGGAGGCAAGCAATGACTTCTCGCCTTCGAAGTGGGAAGACAGCAATGTCTTCTAAGCCCTTCATTATTGCTCTTTGGGAGAAAGTGGTGAGAAAACATCAAAGGTAAATCAAGTTAAATCTGAACGTTCTTACCGCTTTTCACAGAGCTTACTAAACCACAGAGTGTGTCGAGTTATGTATATACTGCCTAAAGTATCTAAAGTACAAATAAGACGATTCCATGCAAGTATAATCTTATTTAACTTACATTACATTTTAAAATGCTTTTGTAAACTGTTGTATACGTAACTCAAATAACTCACCCGCAATTTTGAGATACTTTTCAAAAAAAAGGCCGTCTGTCTTTCTAGTAGCCACTCATATATTACAAGAAAGATCTGGTTAAATTTTACAAATAAAATCTCAAAAAGTGGCCATAAGACTTTACTGCTTCATTTGCAAAACGTAGGCAAAACTGACGAATATTTTTAAGCAACAAATGTTTTGTCGCTCACCAACAGGTGCCTCCAATAACAGGACATTCTTGAGTCATTGCTCAGTGTTAAAGCTCTCAGGTACCTGCCACCCTCATGGCGGAAAATCGGTTAGAGGATAAGTAAACCATTTTCGTCATTTTGGTATGTGGTGGGATTTCAGTGCACCGTCCTGTTCCAAGTGGACAAGCCAGTCTGATGGACCTGAGTGTCCAAGCTCCGTTGGGAATCAAAGTTCCCAGAGAGACAAAGAGAAACCAAGCCATCCAGGAAGCTAGTGATTCTAGGGTCACCCACAATTACTTGCTAGTATAAAAAAAGTTTCTACGTACTCTATCCATTGTTGACCTCTGTACAAATATAATCCACTTATAAAGCCATTTAGGACATAGTCAGATTAACTAGAATAACAAGAAGAGTCTATTTTGCTTGAATTTACTTAATAGGGCTTAATATCTTAATAAGCCGGAGTATTGATTTATTGCAGGGTATTAGAAGATATACATATATAGTATCAGATAAAACGCTGTGGAAATCAGTATGTCGCGGATACAACATGATACAATAAATTTTTTGTACATATGAATTATCAAATTTTACATTATCATGGCCTTGACCAGGTTTTGCAATCCTATTCGAAAAGATAAATTGGTATCTAAAAAAATAAAATGAAAAAATTATTTTGTTTACTTAAAAAATTTTAAAGTACCTAGTCTATGTTACAGTTATAGGTTAAGAAAAAGTCTGCAGCGGTTAGCGCTGGATCATTGTTAAATCGAACGCTTTCAGTTATTGTGAAAAACTTTAAAGTAATAACACAATTAAAATATATGTAGCTTATATATCAATATCACTTTATTTACTATTCATTGTTAGACTAGTTTACATAATAAAATAACTTTATCCAATCACTGTTATTCAACAAATGTCATGCTTCATTATTCAAGCGTTTCGTCAGATCTTGAAGTATGCTGCAATATTAATCAATATGATGTACCGATTAGTGTGGATGCGTACTTGAAGACCTGATAAAGTTCTGAGGAACGAAACACGTAGTCTATTGCATCACAGTGATTGAATTTAATTATTTTATTTTGTTATTTTATTCACCTTTTTTATTTATTATAAGTTAGATGCCTTTTTTAACTTTCTCCTTAAGAACTATCAATATTGCACGCAGAGTTACAATTGTAGACTCTTGTTTCCATCCGGAGCCTTTGCGCCATGGCGTGTCCCACTCTCTCGTGTCTACCTACTATAAAGCAAACGACGTTATTATCGATATAAATGAGGGCGAAGCAACAACAATCGTATTAAAGTAAATTGTTTTGCCGAATGGAAAAGATTTACTATTTATATTGCCATCAGTCATGTTTGTAAGCGAGTTGTTAACAATCCCGTTGTTTTCGTCTGAGTTGTGTATTATTTCAATGTTTTTTTATAATGACTTTAATAGATTCAAAGCTTTTTTGATAGTTTTTTTATAGTAAATAACCAGTTTATTACTAAGTGGTTTCGTTAAGCAATCTGTAACATAAGATATAAATTATTGTCACAAGGTTTTATTGAGCTTTGTCCTTTCAATAATTATTAACAATCAAAACAATGATCGTAGAATATAGTTTACAGCCTACCCCCATTGTATTTTTGTAGATATAGACGATTTCTTCATAAATATTATTGTTTGACATTACGAGTGGCAATAAAGACGTATTGATGGCTCAACAAACGGGGCTCCCTTCCCCGTGGCTCAAATGACATCCGTGCTGGAACTTTCGGTCTTCTAAATGGGATATAAATTCTGTTAGTCTGACATTGCCAACGCAAACTGGGAAATACCCGGAGGAGATATTCCTCAAGGAAATTGTAATTATAGCTGCATTATCGTATGAATTAATCAATATGTACGTCTGACGCACACAGGTGAAAAGATTTTTGGAAACTACTTGATTTTGTTTTAACGAATTTAGTTAAGTAGTTATTGTTTTGCACATCGATATAGATGTGTAAAGGCTACTTTTTAAGCATTACCATTTTATTCTTCAACGGGGGACGGCTTGTGACGTGCCAGTACATATTTTTTTACGTAAACATACGTTGGTGTATAGATCATCTAAGGGTCGGATTGAGTGAAGTTTAAAGCTAGAAACCGCGATGTTTCAAAATGATTATTGTTCAAGAATCTTAGGAAAAATATCTAAAATGACCTCGCTACGGGGAAATAACAGTAAATGCGGTGAAATTATACTATACTATTGGAACCTTGCAAATCGGTTTTGGTATGATAATTGACTTATTGTATTTTTATCAGTTGACGTTTTTTTATTCAAATGGGGATGACCTGTGAAGAGTCAGAAAGCGTAAGGAGTTATTAAACTTGTTTTCTAACCAGGATACTTAATAAAGAATCATTTACTATTTTGCATTTTGGTAGGCAGAAGGTGTTATCTAGATATTTCTACGAGACATGTTTAGTATCATTCACGATACATCATCATCCATTTAGAATATTTATTTTACGAACCGGAAAAGTGCATTTGTCGTACATACGGGACCGCCCAGTAGGCCAACATCGTGAACTATATTTTGTGTTACCTTTTTTTTATTTTCTCATTTAGCCGGGCATGTCTTATGTCCCCTAAGGTGCAGCTTTTTAAAGCGAAATCCAATAGAACTCACGAGTCAAGGGCATGTTTTGAAACAGGCCAGCTGATCCTGGGCTCACTTGATATAATGCTTAAAATCAGCTGATCCGTTTATAAGCTTGGCCTTGGCTCCCCATGTTTATTGGACTTTACAATAAAAAACTCTATAACGTTCCTTTTTAAAAATTGTTAATAAACATTTGTATCTCTTTTTAATCTTGTTATTGCATGGTTTAACTTCTACACAATATAATGTATGGTTAAAAACATAATAAAAAGTTCAAATTTTTTTTTCTGGTATGATAAGTCCGAAAAAGATAGTAATGTACAGTTTACTATTTAAATAACAGTATAAAATAGTTGGGCGTGTTGCTAGCCTGACGGTTAGCGTCTTGGACTTCAGTTCAAAAGGTCGCGGATTCGATTCCCGGCATGCCTAGACAAATTTGAGGGGTTTGGACCGCTTGCTCTTAAAAGTGTTTATGATCTCTTTTGTAAAATGCCAGTGGCGTAGACAAAAAAAAAAGAATACTTCTCCAGTGTAATTAGGATACTAATGTATACTATTCCTATTTACTTCTAAAAATTGACTTTATAAAAGCCAATCACATCGTTTAGCTTACTTCGTATATGAGGAGATTAGAATAAATTGATATTCCACCTCAGTAGAAAGTAAGAATTGTAACGTGAATTTCGTGAGGACGTATCTTAGTAAGCAATTAAAAAATGTTATTTTATTCAACACAATGTTTACATATTAGTAGTTACTTCAGTTAACCATGTTGAGATCAATAATATAATCAAATTTGACGGAAATATATTCGACCATCGTCAAAGCAAATTATCAACAATCTCCTTTCCAATTTGAATGTTGCATGTCCATAATGGAACAAAACAATCAGCTCTGCCCCTCCACGCCGCACGGCAGTGTCATTACGGGGAAACAAAACTGTTTCCTCAGAAATATATAGCAAAACAATTAGACTTGTACTCTACATTTACTATTTACCCTGATAAATAGGAATATCAATTATTTATCGTTGATTTAGGTTTAAAATATAAAGATTTGGGAAAAACTATCAAACATTTTATAATTTTAATAATTTCCACTAATAAAGTCCACTATGATAATAATTTTAAGAAATCGTTATTTGTGTGGTGGGGGAGTAAAGTACAACATTGTCTCACAAGTGAGAATTTAGGCGCTTGAGCTAGCCGAGAGTGACAATTTTCACGAGGGAGTCAACATACTTTGCTCTCAAAATACACTAAAAATTTTTCCCTCTTCTACAATAATAAATTTGCTGACAATAAAAAATTATTTTACTAACTTAGTAAGTAATAAAATATATATTTTATTTCGTTCTGCTAATAGCGCCTGCATCCGGGTAGCTGCAACCATGCATGAACCAGCGATCAGATTTGTGAAAGATCAAATTATGGACAGATGGCCATGGTCTCAAGTTGAACCAAAACAAGTCTTCGGTTGTCCATTTTTGTCCAACTTCAGTGCTGACTGCCATGAAGGATAATTCTTTGTACATTTCTCTGGATGGAGAGCCCTTGACAGTATCAGATTCGGTTAAGATCCTTGGGGCCACCTTCGATTCAAATCTCACATTTTCGAGCCATATTAGGTCTGTCAATCGCAGTACGATGTGCAAATTAAGATCCTTGTTTAGATTACGGGGGCTGCTAAAAGCTGAACCCAAACTAGAAATGGTAAAATCAGTCATTTTTCCTTCAAAGTTATATGGTCTCTCAGTCTTTGGTGGCAGATTATCTCTTGACACTACAGTGCAACTTCAGAGACTTCAAAACTCTGCCCTAAGGTTTGTATATTACTTGAGGAAATTTGACCATATGAGTCAGTCTCGGAAGGCAGCTAGGGTACTTCCTTTAAAGCTTTCCTTCAGGTTCGAGGTGGCATGCTTAGTGCATAATTTCTTGCAATCAGGCACCTCTCCGTACCTCAGAAGTTTGTTGAAGGTTCGCTCGGAGATCAGGGACCGGCACACACGACAAGACAACATGCTTGAGGTGCCAAGGGTTACGCTTGAGGTTGGCAGAAATGCGTTCTCCTATTTCCCTCCTCAGATCTACATCAGTGTCCCTCAACAAATGAAGTCGTTAGGCTACTCCTCTTTTAAAAATAGTTTTAAGGCATTTTAAGAAGATAATTATTTTAAATAGTTTTATCAATTTTTGTTATTATTTTAAGTTTGATTTTGATGACTTGAGTTATTTTGAAAAACAACTGTTTACGTTGAAAATCGCTCCAAAATAAAGACGTTATTTATTTATTTATTTATTTATTTATTTATTTATTTATTTATCAGCTGATTGTTGCAACGTTCTTACATGCTTAATTCTTAGACGTTCACACAGCTGATTGTTGTTGATGTTAATCTTATTTGGTTATTCCTGCTACCAAACCAGCTGATAGCCCTGCATTCGTTGAGCTGCAACTTATTTGCATGCTGGAGTGGTCTAATTTTAGTTATAGTTCTAATTTAGTGGTGTATATTATATAATTATAGTTGTAATAAATAGTGACCGTTGTAGAACCACTATGTAGTACCAAGATGTTCACTTTTGGTAAACTTCACTTTAGAAAACTATGGGTTTCTAAATAAATTCTATGGTCATTATGCTGTTGTCAAATCTAATAAATCTAAAAATTATGTACTGTTTTGTGGCCAAATGTAATACTAATTCCTAAATACAAAACTCTTAAGATTCAACAAGATATTTTCTTACATTTATTTACAAACATCTGTATGAAGGTTTGTAAAAGGACATTACGTCCTGATAACAATAATAAATTTATATTTAGCATTGTTTGGTTGAACAAAATATTACCGCGAATCAAAAGCAACTCAACCGCTCTTCATTTAATATGAACGTTGTGGGTTAGTTTAATCTGCATGTAAATATATAATAGTACTAGTCGGTTTGTTGCTGTATCGTTATTTTAGTCCTCTGCAAAAAAATATTCACCACAAACTAACGCAGATGATTAAGCGTTACAAATCATTCTAAACAGTGATGTTTACTTTTCTTAAGAACCTAATGAACCAGGTCAAATTAATGGACAGTAGATGGTCAACAAATCCTTACTTTCAATTGTTTTTGGAAAATATATTACTTTTGCTATCGAATGAGATTAACATTAGAAACCACAACAAGGAGGTTTGTACTGATTCTTTTATATTGAAGTATAAAAGAAAAAAATGACAATGAAAAAAATCACTTATTGAATGTAATTTTTTTTAATTACAGCAACTACAGAATGTTTAATAGATTTATTTTAGAATTGAAAATATTCCTCCTAATAATTGTAAGTTCTCGTAGGATTATTTTGATAATATTAATCAACTAAATACAAATTTCTACCGGATCTATTTAAGTTACTTTTTATCTCATGTTAATCGAGTAAAATATTTACGTTACAATGTTTAACCACGTCTAAATATCCTCTTGAGGCCAACAAGATGCCCCATCCATTAATTACTGGTTAGGCCCAAGTGGAAGTTGCAAAGGCGAGTGGACTAAAGACTTGCGGCTCAAGTTTGTTTATTTGCTTGTCAAGATTTGCTCTAACAAGAGCTTAGAGCTTAATCAATCTCAATCTCTTGGAATATCCACCCAAAGAAAATAATCACACTATATTATATAATAGCCTGTATATTTTGTAGATTATTAATTTTAAGTTAGCTTATAGATTCAAAAAATAAAGACCTACCCAAATAGATTAATAGATTAACCTAGAAAATAATAGATTCAACCCAACCGAAATTCTTAGAAAAGTTTTAAAATTGATGGATTAATGAATATTTAATACTTCTTCTACATTTTGTTTATTAATAAAGGAAGAATGTATTTATTGTTTGCTGGTCTTGTCAGCGTTCTTATATTTATTGTTTTTGTATAGTTTATTTTCCTTTAAAATTAATATTACAGTCATTCGATTTTATAGTTTTGAATGTCGCCCTACATCAAAATTTATATAACAGTCGTTCAATACTCGGTGTGAGTAGCCACTCTTTATAATTTAAAACGTTTTTGATACTTTTTTATTTTATAAAAAAAAACAACTGTCCGTCATCATGGGCCAATAGGTCTGTGCGGCGATCTAAAAATAGCGAGTTAGCGCAATGGTAATAGTCACAGAGTCTAGCCAGAGGTGACCGCTCATGATGGAACAGCAGTCACCCGCCGCTGGGATCGAACCAGCGACGTTTGACACACAGGGCCAGCACTTTACCTCTGAGCTACCGCCTCGGTATTTATATTTAGGAACTTTTGAATTTGGTTGCACTCCAACCATTGTTATTTTACCATAACTTCGTTAATTTGCGTTGGTTTTCCAATTTTTTTCACTTTTGAATTCCAACCTTAAAATAATAAAATCATCCTCTTTCTTGTCGTAGCTGACTACAACCTAAAATTTTAATTTGAGACCCTGCTGAAAACCTCCAAGCAAATAATCAATTGAATGATCGCTTAGTGTAAAACACTATATCTATTAAGCCCTACAAATGCATTTACGATCGGAAAGTGTTTCTAACAATCAAAGAGCTCTCCTTGGGGAACGAAAGCCTAATTAACAAGATACATATTCATCAGTTTTAACTACGTTATCGCCCTGAAGCGGTGTGCCCTCATCGGGAAAACTCTCACTGTTTCACTTTATTGTTTTCACGCGACATTTTAATACTATGATGCAGATTTTTTTATAGAAAACTTCAGGCTTTGAAAATAAATTTATTGACTACCTTTCTTAAGGTATAATATAACTCCCAAAATGTAAAAATTTTACCGGATGAATAACTATCAATTGGAATCCAAGATTAATAAGGAGAGAAGATTTTTTTCAGATTTTTTCATAGCAACTGTAGAATTATTGCACATGGTTAGCGATTTAATTAATTAAATTAATTGAATTGTATGAGAGTAGTCGGGAATTTTACTATTGTCAAAGTGATTACTCCCATTTCCAAAAGTAAGTGTTTTCCTACAATCGTTTTTAAAATGCTCGACACCCCTTTAAGAAGTAACAAAAGGCGCTTTCCTCAATGGCACCTTCATAAAGTAAAACGTTTCCTTATTGTACCCCAGGGGAGCTTACACACTGTGTGGTTTTCTTTGAGTTGTTTCTTACATCTTCGGTTGTAGTGGTTGTCTTAGTTAAGGGTTGAGCTGGTCAAATCAAAATCTACTGATTTTTTTGGGGCAAAGTTTTTAATTGTATTATTAAGGTTTTCATTAATCACACGTTTAATAGACTAAATTTACAGCATCACAAACCTCACTAAAATAACCAATTCGACTATTAGGCCAGTAAAAATAAGATTGAGCCTGGACAAAATTCCCGGAAAGCTGGAAATCGTCTTAATCTTTCCGTTTTACATCCAAGTATATGAATTTGAAGTTTGTCCCATTTTCCCTAGTGTGCTTTCGACCTGGGACCACAAAAATATCAGAGTTTTGGGCCATTTTTTATTCTTTTATAAATCAGTAAAAAACCGTTTATTCTACATAAAAAGTTTAGATACAAGAACTGTAAAGGACAAATTCTGTATTTATTGAGTACCTTTTGATAAAGATACTTTGAATAGTAATTGATTTATAGTAAGTTAAATAAAGGGTTTTGGTGAATTTCTCTTTTAGGGAAAGAGCTATTACTTTAGGTCTCATGGTAATCCCTAGGCCTGAGACCATGATAACTTTTAATTTTGAGGTCCTCAGAAGCCAAAAAAACCCATACTTTCAAATCTATATAAATGTGTATGTATGAATATAGATGTATATATATATATATATATATATATATATATATATACTTATGTATTTGTTTCTTCGATAACACTCGCAAAAATGGTCCGATCTTAATAAAATTTGGCACGGACGTGTAAAGTAGTAATTACTCACACATGATTGAAATCCAGCCCGATCGGATCATCGGAAAGGGTTGGTGGGGGGGATAAACTCCCAAAAATGGGGTTAATTGAATTTTTCATGTAGAAAAATTAAAATATTCTAATTTTGGTCTATTCAGTTGAATTCAGCTCGAAAAAACATATAATTTAGTATTTTGAATCATTGCTCTATGTCCATCGGTTACCGAGATACTGAGAGTGGTAAACACAGTACATTGTCCCAGCAATGTTAATCTTATGGGAAATAAATAAAATTGTATATCCCCCTTATTTCTGAACTTATCTTAATAACATTTGGTATATGGCTTCATCTAGTTAAGATTTACTTGATTATAGCGTAGAATCCACAAATTTATATATTCTTGAGGCAGGAAAAACCTGCGTGCTCACCTTCCCAATGTTATCCTTATGTTTCAAAATACTAAATTATTTGTTTTTACGAGCTGAAATCAACTGTATACACCAAAATTAGAATATTTTATTTTTCTATATGAAACATTCAATAAACCCCATTTTTGGGGTTTACCCCCCCCCCCTCACCCCCCTGTCCGATGGTCCGGTCGGGCTGGATTTCAATCATGTGTGAATAATTCCTACTTTACACATCCGTGCCAAATTTTATTAAGATCGGACCATTTTTGCGAGGGTTATCGAGGAAACAAATACATCGTACAGAGGTAAACAAGGTTTATCGAGGAAACAAGTATAAGTATATATATTTATAGACATCTTTATATATATATATATATATATATATATATATATATATATATATATATATATATATATAGATTTGAATGGATGGGTTTTTTGGCTTCTGAGGACCTCAAAACTAAAAGTAATCATGGTCTCAGGCTTAGGGATTACCATGAGGCCTACAGTAATAGCTCTTTCCCTAAAAGAAAAATTTACCGAAACCCTTATTTAACTTACTATAAATCAATTACTATTATAGTATGTTTATCAAAAGGTACTCAATAAATACAGAATTTTGTCTTCTACAATTCTTGTATTTAAACTTTTATGTACAATAAACGGGTTTTTACTGATTTACAAAAGAATAAAAAAAATGGCCCAAAACTCTGATATTTTTGTGGTCCCAGGTCGAAAGCACACTAGGGAAAATGGGACAAACTTCAAATACATATACTTGGATGTAAATCGGAAAGATTAAGACGATTTCCAGCTTTCCGGGAATTTTGTCCAGGCATGACAAATTATTGTTCTAATTTTACTGGCCTATATAGATATCACTTATATTATAGCATCATCCCCTTGAATTTATTCACGGTCAATTCAGGCCGAATAGGATTAATTAATATTACCTTTAACATCATACAAGAGTAATAATTGGCCATTATGTACACCATTAATCAAGGCATTAAAAAAAAATTTACAATAGTACTTTACTACGTATATACATTTCCACGCTTGTTAGTTGTTTGTTTAACATCTTGTAGAAAACATAAGAATACATATTGCCTAAGACCCAGATTAGGTTGCTTGTAATTTTTTATTATATCTGTGTATTTAAGAATGTTCAGAGGGCATTTATAAAAGTACCTAGTAAGTAGTATGGTATAGTAAGTGGTGCCATTTACAGGAAACTATTTTGAAAAGCTTAATATGAACTTCTACCTGATCACAATAGAAATTCTTAAGATTATAGCCACTTTTCAATATGCATTATCAACAAACTTGTTAGTTGGTCTTGGCCTTTGGCCTGATCGATGTTTTTTTTATGACAAAGGGTTAGTACCAAACCAATGTCTTTTATTTGGAAAATTGGTCTTACAAATTATTTTACCCTGCAGTAAATCACAAAATATCAAACTTTACAGCCTGTTTATGTAATGCGGGTAGTAATTTTTTGAACAGTTGTAATGTTTTAAGGTTTTATTAATTTTACTACATGTAATATACTAGATTAACAGTTCTTGCTGCTCGTTTGAAGTGGATATAATTATGAGTAAGGTTTATTTAGAGATAGTTAATAATCAAGGCCTACTTTATGTATTTAGTTAATGCATATAACCAAATCATATCAAGCTTGTGAGCAGTTGTACAGAACGAATTTCATGGAAATATTTTATTTACTTCATAATATTTCAACTTGTTTTGGCAAAAAACATTAGTTTCATGGATCAGCCGCATGCCACTAATGTAACATGCAGTCGTGAATAATGCAGTCGGCATATTTTGATCTGACGCTTTTGCTTTATGAATGACAGCCTACTGATTAAATTATATTATTTCCAACGTTACATTCTGTTGATAAAATGTGGAAAAGTGCCAAAGTAGGTTTATAAAAATGCTCCCCTGTGTATACTTTATCGATGAGACCACTTTCTGTAGTGAAATAAGGAATGGGAGTAATATTTTTAAATATTACTAACTGAAATTAGAACACAATATAATTAGCGAAAGATTGAGCAGCCATCACATTATTGGACTAAAGCTTTTGAAAAAAAAAAACACTACAAGGTGTAATAAATAATATGGTTTCTCTTTGAATCGCCTATCATTAATTATAATTCTTTCAGAGACCTACTATTATCATATTACAGAGACACTAGTACGCGTGTCTTGCAGTAATTTAGTTACACCTGTTTTTTCCTCATCACTAAAACCTTTTGCAACAATAGAGGACACCCTGTTTAATACCAACGATCGAAGACATTAGGTAGACTTTAGAAAACACATTCAGAATCGACCTAAATTAATAAATTAAAACTTTTCATCTACGGAGAAAAATAGCAATACTAATCTACAAGTTACATTCAATTACTTGTATCGACAGGAACAAAACTAAATGTTCGCTGTTGTAACCAAATCCAAACGGGCTAACCTTCACAGTCGCGTGAGGGAGAGTTGCGTGATCGCTGCCCAGTGTGTTGCCGACTGCTGTCGTTCCTTAGTTAGCCACATCGACCGTGTAGGAACAAGTAAGACTTTATATTGAAAAGATTTTACTACAAGGAAATTTAATTAACTATAAATGTTTTTCAAGATAAACCTCAAGCTACCAAAGTGCCTGTATTTCTGTTTATACAAGGTGAGGCAGACCACCCGTGCACATAGTTTTACGGGAGTACGGTTTAACCTATAAACGCTAAATAAAATTATTCCCCCCTAAATCACATATGAAGAATTCATTGAAAATGATTACAACATGATCTGAGCTCAGGGAGTCCCAGAAATGAAAGTCACGGGTTCGAATCTCGAAATTATCATATGTAAACCTATGACACATTTTACATTTTTAGAAAGGTCTTGTTTAGACATATTGGTGAAAATAGGACTTAATTATGTATCTCAATCCGTTTCAATATGGTTCTAATTTAAAATTCGTAATCCTGGTAAACACAGCTTTACAATGATGTGTTACATGTCATAAGTTTTAAAATATAAATTTTTACCAAAGTTTTATTTTTTTGTAATGTTGGTAGCCCTGTAAATCAAACGTCAAATGGTACCATATAGCAAATAGCATTTTAAGCGTCTTTTAAAGACGAACTACTTTTAAACTTAAACCTACTGTATAGTTTTTGTTATATTGTAGGAATGAGCCGAAAACTCCTTTTTAACATATAAAATGCATGTTAATTGCATTTAAGCGGGGGATAAAAATCTTGTTCTGTTCCGTAATGCAATTAAAATTCATTTTATATGGGAAAATGGAGTGTTCTTTTTATTTCCTTCAGGATAATTTAGAACCGTGAATGCCTGCCCTAAATGCTCTTTGCTTCTCCCGCAGTTCTGTAAAGACTGAGAAATTCTCGAAATATTTTAAATTTTTATCAGCATATTAAAAAATAAGCTTCCCTAAGACCCCTCAAAACTTTTAAATTGATTCGATAGCGATTTATTTATTTAGACTATGTTCATTGAGCTATTACTGACGAGTGATTTAAGATCTTTATTACCCTTTATTAAAGAGTCATATTTTATGTACGGTTTTGCAACTGTAACAAAATTGAGAGATATCTGTCCAGAGTTATTCATTCTGTGATAAGCCTAATTTTAATAGATTGTGCACATCAGTATCCAAGGTAGATACTTGTAGGGTAAATCCAATTCTAAACTTACAGTTGTCTAACTTCGGAATCATTTACAAGAAATGTATTTGAGTATTTTACACGCTTCCTTATATTTTGTCATATAAATACACACGGCTTCCCAATACTTTCAAATATTATACAGGATGTTCAAACAATGTGGGGCAATAATTTATGTAGTGATTCCCTGCGTCAAAATAAGCAAAAAAGTTTATATAGACATATGTCCTATCTCATTTAGTTTAGCGTCTATCTGTCTCTATGTGTTTTTTTTTTACAAAATAATTCATAACTCCCTAACAATTTAAGCTACAGCGTTGAGATTGTGCACAAATGTTTATCTTACTATTTGCTATATTTGTACAAAATATTAATAAAAACTCTTTAACCGTTTAAAAATGGCGGTCACTTTAAATATTTGGTGGCATATTTAACGAAAAATCAAATATTTAAAATAGCCGCCATTTTTAAACGATTAAAGATATTTTGTACAAAGATAGCGACTAATAGGATAAACATTTGTGCACAATCTCAACGCTGTAACTCAAGCCGTATGAAGTTAGGAATTATTTGGTAAAAAACACATACAGA
This sequence comes from Flexamia atlantica, assembly GCA_035578135.1. NCBI lineage: Eukaryota > Metazoa > Arthropoda > Insecta > Hemiptera > Cicadellidae > Flexamia > Flexamia atlantica. Next base: position 6,137,480 of record JAQJVK010000026.1, on the reverse strand, counting down.
CAGACAGACGCTAAAATAAACGAGATAGGACTTATGCCTATATAAACTTTTTTCTTATTTTGACCCAAGGAATCACTACGTAGATTTTTGCCCCACATTTTTTGAACACCCTGTATAGCAGTAAAACATTATGAAACCCAAAGTTATGTAGCTCACTAGTAATGTTTACTAAATAGTAATTAAAAAATAGTAATTGAAAAATCGAGTAGCTCACTTCACAAAATTGGGAGGCCTGCTGAACTACAAATAATTGTTAATCACTCTATTTCCTCTTTTGACGAGAGGTCATAAGCTACAACAGTGCCCATGGTAGACTGAAGACATACAATTAACATCCTTAAACAAGATGTTCATTAGTGCTTACAATAATAAATACTTCTCTTTCATCAAAATTCTCTACTGTTAAGAAGAATGCCCTTTATGACACACCAGCGATTGTTATTTGACGTTTTACCACTATAAATATTAATGGTAACGAAGAAGTTTATTTATCTACGGCTAAAACCTAATTTCATCGTCTGTTTAAAGGTATTTATTAAATCGAATTTTAGCTGGGTTGCTGCGAAATATTTTGATTTGTTTTATTTTAAAGTTTAATTCTTATAAGAAGTATACATCTCGGTTAATTTTAATCATATTGAATTGGTCATTACGACGATTCCTTTTTTTCAAAAGCGCCAAACTATAAAAAATCAAAATTCACTTTAATACATAAGTATGTACTTTATTAATGTACAATTTTTTAATGATTACAAAATTACTTTTTCTATTGTGTCCCTAACTTGTACACTTTTATGATTCATACTGTATTCCAAACAGAAAGTTATAAGTTATAACTTGGAAAATTTATTATATATATATATATATATGTGTGTGAATTTAAATTCATTGTATGAGGGTTATGTTTAAATGTGCATCACAATGTTTTCCTATTATTTATAAATCCGAGCGAGTAAATTAATGTTAATTTTGACCAATGAAAAGGTCAACTTTTGAAGCCTACGAGATAAATGTCAATTATATATTACACAACAGAGGAACCCAACTTTAAATAGTTAATCTAGTTTATTCCGATTGAATAACATTGCCTGATATGTGTTTATTTGATGCATAAATCCCTGTTATGAATAATGCAAATGAGAATGTCATAAAGGTTGACTCATCCGGCGTAGGGATAGGTCTAATAGACAATGAGCTTAACGGTGTTTGTTCTTAGCTGGTTAAATGATTTTTAAAACTCTTTTATAATCGACTAACATATTATCATTTCAGAATAATGTTATTAATATAAATAAATATGTATATTACCTGTTGTTTCGTAAAGATTAGTTTCAAGGAAATGTTTTAGAAGAAAAATAATAAGGAACTTGACCTATTGATGCACCAGCCACTTAAGCGACTTGATATATTTTTTGTTTCGCTACGACTTTTTACACTAAGAACCTGTGTAGGAATGTAATTACATTGTAAAGAACTGTATTCTTGTATAATTTTATTTATGGTTTATTGTGTACATAATGACCATTTATTGTTCTCTTATAAATTTGTAGGTAAGATTAATAAATCACATTCAGACTAAATTGATCGTAAATTAATTTGAGGGTATGATTGAATAATATGAGTAATAACTATAACGTAATTGATTATTTTAGTGACGTTTGAGTTGCTAATTTAATATATTATATGATATATTGTACTATTAAAGTACTTTACTAATACAAAAAGTATTAAAAATCAAATGAAAATGAAAATTTACATTTGACCAGCCCAAGCCCTAAATAAAATAACCTCTACAGCCAATTATGTAAGCAAAAATAACTACAAGAATACCACAAAGTGTAAAAGTTTAACCGAGAGGTACAAGAAGGAAAGGTTTCACGTTATGAAGATGACATTGAGAAAAGCACCTTTTGTCCCTTCTTAAGGGAAGGCGAGGATTTTAAAACAATTTTGGGTAAAAAATCACTTTTGGAAGTAATAGTAATCACTTCGGCGATGTTAGTAATCAAAAAATATTTTCGCGCACTTTCAAACAAGCCAAATAATTAATTTAATCGCACAATGTAACCATGTAAAATTCTTCTACAGTTGTTATAAAAAGCTTTACCTCCTTAGTAAACTTACTTTACGATTGATATTTATTCTTCAAAAAGATTTTCTGTGTTTATTTGGTAATTAATATTAATAAGAACATTTTTTAGAGCCCGAAGTTTTGTGTGAAATAATCCGTCTCATAGTAATAAAATGTCGCATTAAAACAATAAAGTGAAACATTGAGAGTTTTCCCAATGAGGGCACACCGCTCTAGGGCGGTAACGTAGTTAAAGCTGATGAATATGTATCTGGCTCTTGTTAATTAGGCTTTCGTTCTCCAGGGAGAGCTCTTTGATTGCTAGAAACACTTTCCGATAGTAAATGCACTTTGTAGGTGTTAATGGATACAGTGTTAACAGAATTAATTATTTCATTGATTATTTTCTGAGAGGTTTTAAACAGGGCCTCGACCGCAATTTTGGATTGACGTGAACTATGACAAGGAAGAGTATGATTTAACTTACTTTATTTTACTTTATGAAGTGAAAGTAAATAAAAAAATATTGTCTGGATCGGAAAGTAAAAATAATCAACTTGTGAAAAACTTATCAATGAACAAAGTATAACCAAATCAAAATATTTTTAAAATTACATAGCAAAAATGTTCCTACTTTTTAAATCCAAGGAATCATATTTTCATTTATCTTCCAATACCAAATTTCTAACACACTCTCACCGATGTTCAAACAAAGTTGAACGATTGGTACATAATATGTATAAACATTCACAACCATAATATCTAGAGACTCTTATGTTAACTTTAAAGGAATATAAGCTAGATAAGAAACGATTAAGATAAAATGTGTATTATAAATAGAGAAGAATGCTGGCAAGAGCAGCGAGTATTAAATAGTTTTGTCCTTTATTAATAAACAAATATCATGTAAAAGAGTATTACATATTAGAATTCATCCTTCACAATTTAACGCTTTTCCAAGAACACCGTTTGGATTTATCTTAATTTGTTGAAGCTATAAGCTTACGTAATATTAATAGTTCCTCAAATATACAGATTATCATAACATGTAATTATTTTGTTGATTACACAAAAAAACTTTATCAGTTTGAAAACCTAATTAAACCTGTTCAGGCAAACCTGCTACAACTCCGGTAGACAATTTACGTAACGCTTTACAAGCTACCGCGAGTTGCACAAATTTTCAGCTCTGGGTACTAAAATAAAACCCAAAGTCCAATATTACAAACTTTCGAATTTATTAAGCTACTAAATCTAACAAATAGCCCTTGAATTATCCTAAGTATTCACTCCATCCAGTTGGTGTTCTAGGCCTAGCCTGTGTTACTTGGGGATCCCCTGCTCATTTACAGAAAATCTTAATTCACCTTGAATACACATTACGTTAAACAAATTACTGATTTGTCTCCTACTTATCTTACTACTTGACAAAATTAAAATAAATCTTATCTGGTTAAACAAATTGAAGCCCCATTATTCCCGTGATGTTGGCTCAACGGAAGACACGAATAGGCTGCATGGACCCCGTCAGAGAAAACGACCAAAGTTCAGGCTGGTTACCCCTCGCACGGAGACAGCTTCAGAGGTGGAAATCCTGGTACCCCGAAACCCTGGACAGGTTTCAATTTCAAAATACTAAGGAGCCCTTAAAACAATACTGAGGGAAAATCCCTTCCCCAAAAAAAATTGCTTAAAATTTTGAAACCTTGAATCGTGACAATACAAATTTCAGTAAAACATAAATTCTAATTTTTTTTTCCAAATCATTAATTCTCAACTTTCTTGTAGAAATACAATTGACTTGATAGAACTAAACTCAAAGTACAAGAAAACCTTTACAAACATGGTTATAAAACTTTTTAAAATTACATTAGGCCTACTTAGAGTTCGGCCGCAGCCGCAGTTAAGTTAGGTTCTGTCACAAGCTCGGAAAGGCTTAAAAAATGGCTAAAAGGCAAAAACTGATTTGAATAAGCTTGTATATCTGCTAGGCCAACATAAATAATGGGCTAGGCCAATAAATTTGCTTTAAAGTTACAAAATTACCCAAGATCAGAAAGTACCAACTTGACCCAATTTCAGTCATCTGGGCTCAAATTCCAAAAAATTAGATCAGCAGCAGGAATATAAAACAAAATTAACAATGGAAACAATATCTCAAAGTGAGTTATAAGATATAAACGTACTTTAGCAACAAATTGCAAATGGAACATGAGGTCCCCTGCCCCTCAGACCTAGCCCAACAGAAAATGGCATTTTAAGTCACTTACAGAGTTACTAAATGGAGTAAATCAACTATTTACATACCTCACAAGGAGGGACGAACAATGGAAGTCTTCAATGGTAGAAATTAAAATTTAAGAAGTTAAAGAAAACTAGAAAAATTCGCAATGATGAACAAGTCGCTCCACGGCAAGACGAGAACAAGGAGGAGAAATCGCTCAGCGAGCTTCACCTTCCTCCTGGCGGAGGGATTTTAAAGAAACATGGTCAATGAAACAAAACTAGACTACATTAGAACTTGACTAGCCTAAAATTCGGTAATAAACTTCACAAATTATTAAAACAAAGTTAGATAAAAAACCCCAGAACTCCAAACTAAATTAAAATTCGACAGTAAAAATAAGGACTACTTTTTGAGAAGCCGGAGCTTCCAAGGAACTTACTGGAACATTCTATGAGTTTACAGCATCGTATTAACCAGCCAGTAAAAATATTAGCACTATAACAAATGAGCGTGACAAACTGTCACAAACTTAGCCATCACGTGATAACTGAACTCATAAAATTAACTTGAATATTATTTGTAAATATAATTACCTATCCAAAGATCCAAATATTATTTGTATCTGTTTTTTTTTTTTCAATTTTGTTACTCAGAACTCCAAAGTTAAAAATTTAACCAGCAATTCAACTTACAATAAATAGTCCGATTATAAAACTGTATTTGATCTAGAACCTATAAAAGTGTGTTGTTTTTTACTTTTAGCGAATTTCCTTAAAGGAATAAGCTATTACCGTAGGTCTCATGGTAAGACCTAAGCCCGAGACCATGTTAACTTTTCATCTTGGGGCCCCCAGAAGCCAAAAACACTATTTGTTCGAATTTATATATATATATATATATATATATATATATATATATATGTCTGTTAACACGATAGCGGCCGTAAATATGATCCGATCTTAATGAGATTTGGTACAGACGTGTAAAGTGGTAATCTCTCGGACGAGTTCGTGAACCAGCCCGATCGGACCACCGGAAGGGGGGGGGGGTAAAGGGGGTAAACCCCCCCAAAAATGGGTTTTTGAGTTTTTTACATAGAAAATTAAAACTTATCCAATGCTAGCATTTTTGAATTCAGCTCAAAAAAACAAACAATTTAGTATTTTTAATCACTGCTCTATGTCCATTGGTTTTTGAGATATTGAAAGTGGTAAACACAGTACGTTGTCCCAATGTTAACCTTATGGGAAATAAAGAAAATTCTATATCTCACTTATTTCTCAACATATCTTGATAAAACTTTGTAAATGGCTTCTTCTAGTTCAGATAAACTAAATATTGAATTAAAACCACCCAGTTTTAATATACTCGTACCAGCAAACCTGCATACTCATTCCCCATGTTATTCTTATGGAGCTTACAAAAACATGTTGAATCTCGCTATGTTGGATTGAAATACGTTGTTTTGCATTTGAAATTCGCTGAGTATGCAGGTCTGTTGCAACGGGAGTATTTTAGTTTTTGATCATAAATTGAAACACATATTCTTAAATCTAGCCCCACAGACCGAATAAAAGATAGTGACACGTCCTGGAATCGTTTGGGACCAGGATGTTGGACCTGTCATGGCTAATCCGTTATTGCAATTAACATTTTTAATTTGAGCACTCTGAGACATTGAACTATCGGATATTTACCAATGACATTAAAAGAATTTTCATGAATCTAAGTACTTCGTGGTCACCTGCCAAATTGGCTACCTTAGCCTTATCGGGTTTTATTAAGCTTTAAATTCATTGGTTTTTTTATTGGGGAGGGGGGGCACGGTGTATTTTTAGTTATTTTTAGGTGTATATTTTAGAAGATTGAGATTGATTAAACTCTTGTGAGTGAACTTGAGAAGCAAGTCTTTAGCCCACTCGCCTTTGCAACTTCCACTAGGGCCTAACCAGTAATTAATTGATGGGGCATCTTGTTGGCCTCAAGAGGATATTTAGACGTGGTTAATGGTGGGTAAATTATATATTTTACTCAATTAGCATCATAAAAAAATCTAAAATAGATCCGGTATAAATTGACGTTTAGTTGAATAATTCATGTCATTGAAATAGTTCCTAAGAAAACGTCCAATTCCTTGAGAGAAATATGTTCAGTTCTATTTTAAATGGAATCTTAAAACTGTTTGTAGCTGCTGTATTTAAAACAACTATTTAAAGTAACTGTTAATAGGTAATTCTTCAAATAATTGATAAAAAAGAACGTTTTAGAATAATTATTTTATTTGAGTACAACAATGAGAAAGAACAAAAAACAATACGATCAAGAAGGTAAACATAAAACATGTGATTAATTAAAATAACGAAATGTCATTTTTTGTGCCAGACTTTTAACATTCATCTTTCTATTGATAACACAATACTTCCCAATTTAAGAAACAATCCAAACATGCTCTTACTATCTATTAATCTATATAAAAAAAACATTAATTAGGATTAATTAAGCCTATTTATGTGATTAATTTAGCCTGGTTTGTAAGGATGGCAAATATCACTGTTCCAAATAATGCGATACGCATAATACCTGCGTTATATTTGGTGAACATTTTTTTTCAGTGGTCTAAAACAACGATACACAACCAACCGACTGATACTATTATATATTTACATGCAGATTAAACTAACCCACAACGTTCATATTGAATGTAGAGCGGTCGAGTTGGCTTTGATTCGCGGTTATATTTTTGATTAAATAGTACAATTAAAGTACAAATGTTTTAATCAGGAGATGATTTCCATTTTACAAACCTGTAAACGTATATTTGTAAAATGTAATACGATCTCCTGTAGAATTTTGAGAGCTTTATATTCGGGCATCAGTATTATATTTGAAACCCACAATTTTGTATTTACTTATTCAAGATTATGAATAATAAATATACCTATTTTTAGACTCTCATATTCAAGATATTTATTGAATATTTGGGCTGGTTTATGAATAATTTGACTCATTAAGCTTTTGTTTTTATGACGGGTTTTGAGGTGTTTTGCCTAAGATTAAACATTGTATTTATTCATCTAAAATTATCTACGTCACAGTAATAAATTAGTAATTTTAACAATAAAAATACCTAATGAATTATATAATTTATACTTAGTGACAATTTTAGAGCCATAATTTTACAGATAAAGTAGAACGTTGTATTTCAAAAATTAAATTAAAGAATCAAGAAAAAAGGCCGAATATAGGTAGTATCTAAGATACGTTGAGTTATTCACACAACGGTATTGTATTAATAATTACACCCTTTTTGTGGCGTTGACAAGTTGAAAGAATCAATGCAGGAAACACTCTCTCAATACAATGGAGTGCACTTAACTTTTATCAATTGGTTTTATATGAGCGAAAATAAAACCCTGACACCATTAAATCCATGTTTTATTTTACCTCTTTTGCTGTAACCCTTTTATTTGATGAAATGTTATGACATTAAGTAAGTTCCATTTATATTTCTTAGTTTTATCAGAAATTAAAAAAAAACATCTACTAGAAATTAGTTCCAAACGGCTAGCCTTTACTGAAACTATTATTTTTTGAGGGGGGAGGGATATTATTTCTTTTCTAAATTAAAAATTATTAAAAACATGTTTTGGTAAACTTTGAAAGTTCTACAATAAAGAAAACCCCAAAAGTCATTTACTAAAGTCATAATGTCTGAAGTAATTTGCTAAGTAGTAGTTATTGAATCTTAACTAGTAAGCTGGACACAATTACCATGTTAGGTTTTGTGTTATCACACTGGACAATAATGAAATCGAGGCTTTGATAAGATTTCCATTCGAAAACAAATAAAAATACGTAAAACATAAATACTTAATCCTACATTATTTTGATTTCTTTGAATCACGTTATAATAAGATTAAATATTGAATACAAATGTTTATCTACCATGTTTTAAAAGAAGCAATATTTTTTAACGATACACCCTCAGGAAATAAGACACAGCTTGCTAAATAAGAAAACAAAAATGAGATAACACTAAACATAGTTAAGATTAGCCTACTGTGTTTTGAATATGTCCGTTTTCAAAAATTGCTCTCGTCGTGTCGGCCTATTAAATATATTTAATGAATTTTAAAGGACAGCATTAATTTGTGTTTCGTGACTATGATTTTTTTTCTGTTCTTGACAACATTCGTGTAATGAACCGTCAATACTGTGTCTACAGGTTAACATAAATAATAATAAAAGACATAATAAAAATTTAATTGATTAAATCACACCCGCAAAGGCTTATCGTGCCAAATAAAGCTCTCTAATAACTTAATGTAAATAATTTTAAAACTTTTCTGTAAAATTAGCCTTGAATGTTTAGAATCCAGTGGAGTACGCATTAGTTCAATAAACAACTGATAAAAGGCCAAAAACTTATGAAATAACTCGAAACATTCTCATAGTAATCAAATGGTTGTTTTAACCGCAAAAACAAATAGATACAAAATATTACTATACGTGTTCAAATAAAAAGAGGCAATTTTTCTCCTGGTAGATAGATGCATCTCTGGATCAGGCGACTGAAATCGGCGCCTGCAGGAAGGACAACGCAAAATGGATACAGTACTCGTGTTGCCAAGCAGAGTATCGCAGGCGCTTCAAGCCCCATCCTGCCCTTTACTAGAACTCAATAGGCAATATTAACAACAATGGTCTGTCAGTTGTTTTAGCCGTGGATTTCTAAAACTTCCCATTGATTTCTTACAAAACGTAAGAGGAGGGGTTTATTAGACGCATGGAGGCAACATTTTTAAATAAGGTCTAAGACGTCACTGGTTGAGTTAAAAAGTGTAAAATATTCGTATCTCAAACGACAACAGGAACTAACGAGAAATGAGACTGTCATTTAATCTTTTAGCATCAATCTTTTTTTATGCCTTCTTGCACTTCTTATGAACCTAAACAAATACAGTAGCAGAGGTATTTAAAAATTACGGGAATCAACGATTTGGTCTTTCATTAAATAAAAGAGTCACTAAATAAATAAAAGTCTTTCACTAAATTTTTCCTCAAGTTAGAACTGCAGAGTATATTATTTTTAGGAATGGGAAGGAAATTAGAATTTAATTCATTAAAATCCCTTGCAACTAGATGTTCATGAAAACATTATAGCCACAATTGTTAAACATGGGGTGAAGTGAATAAAAACCTAGCAACTACTTCTTAGCAACTAACCTCTAGTCTTAGCTCTTGCTCCAAACGATGTGAATAAAGTTTACTTAGCAAGAGCTAGGTGATTGTGCACCACTCTAGCACTTACTAAGCTTAGCAAATGCTAAGCCTAGCAAGAACTAAGGTTAGCAAGAGCTAGCGACAAGTTGAATAGCTATTCGTACGATTTTTAAATGTATTATGTAAGTTACAATTTTAAATGAATATAATATTTATGTTACAATACAAAATAATAAAACTCAACTATGTAGAAATCAATTTTATTTTTATTTTTAACATGTCTTTTTCAATGAAACGCAAATACTAACAAGTCATAACACGTAGCCTCAAGTGCTACGGGAATTCAGCAAACTTCAAAATTGAGTATTATTACATGCCATAATAATGATGTAAATAATGTGTTTTGCTAGTAATTTAAAGAAGCTCGGGTTTAAATTGGCCAAACCTCTATCTTGTTTGCTTAGAGGTAACACTAGAACAAGGTCGCATACCAAGTTTTTTTTTTAATTTGGCAAAAAATTAATTTTTTAGAGATAAAAACCTCGTTTTCCGCCGCCATTTTGAAACGGCTCGACGGATATGGCTAATATCTGATGAATTTATGAGTAACATTATAACGAGGTTTCATACCAAATTTCATGTTATTCGGACTAAAAACGCATAGTTTATAGCTTAATTACCATGTTTTAAATAAATCAAATTATTTATTAATATGGACAATTATTATCTTAAATTCTAAGAGCTGCCCAAAGGTACTTTGTAATTATCCGCTATTTTCTGCATCTAAATACTACCAAAATTAAATATCAACCATAAAAAAACTTAATAGAACAAAACAAGGTTCAAGGAAAATTCCCTGTTTGGCTGCCGGACTATATTTTCCGCGCTCGCACATTCATAAATTCCACCATGGTCAAACACTTTCTCACCAATAACCAAAAGTTAGCTCTTTCGATACCAGACTAGACTTTTTCTTAGTAATTGCTAGGGCTAGTCGTTAGTCGCAACGTTTTATTCACTCGATTTACTAGCAACTGCTAAGGACTGTGTAACACTCTAGCAAGAACTAGCCTTAGTTCTAACTAAGAGGCTTTATTCACCTGAACCTAGCAAATGCTAAGAAAAACGTTAGTCTTAGCAAGTGCTAGCTTTTATTCACTCCACCCATGGGTGCAAGGTTATTGTTAACTAGAACAATGAGGCTGTTTGAAAACGGAAATCCGTTCACAACGAGAATCATTTAATCACTGAGTGAAACAAAGGTAACAACGATCATTGTGTTATGTTTGGTAATGGTTTGTTGGTTTAACAAGCGAAGGTTACAGTCCGAGGTGAATGGCGTGGCCCTCGCCGTCCGTCAGCCCAATGCTAAAATTAACATTGGTCTTACGGACGGACTGGGCCATGTTATTTGAGTCGACTATGTTTATACGTTTCTATTTAGAGCAGGTTAAACTGTACCCTCTTGATTAAACATTGAACTAGCAAAGAGAAACTATTGAAGACGTACAATCCAAGTTTTATTTGATTATTTGTTTGTCTGTTTTTTACAGTAGTTCTAGCTGATCAACTAGGTTTCACCCGTGGAAAAACATTCTTAGATTTTTATTATTTCTTAAGGTTACCATAACAACCTCATAAGCTTCTTTATAGTTTAAGATTAAAACTTTTAAACGTTGAACTATATTGAAAAATATTCAAAAACATTAAAACCTCGGGCGTATCGCCAAGGGAAATTTGAGAAACCGTTTCTAAGTAAACATTATGGCCTAAGGGGAGTATAAAAACCAAATTTCTGCTCTGTAGATATAATTATTTTGGAGATTTTCTGGCGGTTAAGAAACCCCTCCACATTTATGTATAGATATAACTGTCGGATATTATTCATACCGTCAGCGAGGAGACATGATTTTAGGAGGCCCCATCTACAACTTAAAACTTAAAAATACAATATGATTCTTTGTTTAAAATTCGTTGTTGGTGATAGTGATTTCATGTTTTGATTTTGCGGACATTTGCCATCACTGATTAGTAAAAATAAGTATCACTACGTTTTGGGATCTGGAATCTGATCTCAACTTAAAGTAGGAAAGAACCAACAGCATAATAAGATTAGTTACACGGGATCACAATCCAGATCCTGAAACGTCATAAAACTTGGATTTACTAATCAGTGATGGTAAAAGTCCGCAAAACTCAAAATTAAAACACAATACCATTGTTAAAGCTCTACGGCTTTACAAGGTGTAACTAGAGTAAACAAGGAACATAGTGTGGTATGTTACAAAAAATTACAAATTTATTTCAACGGCCATGGCACCCAAGAGACCGCGTGTGTGAAGGCGGGATCCACTAATTCGTCAGGTGCCACGGCTATTGAAAATGAGTATAATACAAATAATTTATTTTACACTTTGTATTTCCTCTCTATTTTAAAGTGTACCAAAAGTAAGCATACTTGCTTCAAGCTAACTAAAATGTATTCCATTTACGAGTGGTTAAAGCTATCCACCCCGTACAAAGAACGAGGCGTCAAGTAATGCAATATAAACTAAGAAACCTATTAATAATTTGGTTTGTTGCCAGTTGGGAAACATTGAAGTTTAGATCACCTTGACAGCATACGATAGCTATGACGAGTTTAACGATAACTTAGACTTCTAGCAATGTGCAACTAACTGTATAAAATAAGAGAATAAATTATGACCAGTTTTCTGCATTATTGAAGAAATAAAAAGTGTATATCAAGTTTCTTAACTGTTGTTCCGGAAACAGGGAAGAGCTCTTAAAGACATTAATGGAAGACAAAGGAAATGCGAAAAGGAAAAGCTTGTATTCGTCTTAGCTTCTGTCCAAGAAGTATTATTTCGTTTATTTTTTTTTCTAACAACGAGACTGTAGAGTGCTTAGATCATACGCTCAGTTCACAAGATCTGTTAAGTTGATACACGTCTGTTTAAACTAAACAAAAAGTTGTTCTATCATTGCAACCTCATTATTATTGTTATAATTTTATAAGAAGCGTTCAACGTCAAAATACGTGATTTCGTTTACGGTTTAGAAAAAAATAATATATAGAAATTGTATAAAAATTAAGAAGAAATTTATTCAAGAATATTAATAAAATTACTATAAATCTAAATTTTTGTCATGGTTTATAGGAGTTACTTCACATCCGAGGGATCATAATCTAAAATAGTAGTACAATAAAAGGCTTCGTGAAGGGTGAACAAATGTTTCAATCGCTTAGCTTATGTTCTTTTTATGTTTATGAAAACTCCACAATGGTCATCTAAAATGATTTTTAACTAGCTCTGTGTATATTTTTATTAAACTGAAAAATAAAAACAATTTTGAAACGGAAGATACTGATAATTATGTGAAACGATATTTATAAAATTAGATCTAACGATACTTTAAGAAACGAAAAACATCTGCAGGTCCAAACATATACAGGATTCATTTATAAATGAAGTTATAAGAACGGCTTCGTGCTACCTATTCAAACCGCAATCCAAATCAATTCAATATTAATTATTACCAGTTAATCAAACAATCATTTAAAGTTAAAGATTCTAGTTCAAAATTAAGATATCGAGATTTGGGGGACTTTGTATATGGAACAGTAATAAAGTAACCACGATGCTTCAATACAATAAATCTTTTGTAAAAAATAACCTTTTGAAACACGATTTTCCTCTAATGGAGGCCTGTAAAATTATTGATAATTTCAGCATAATTAACAATATATACACGGAGGATACTTCATTTGAGCTTGGGCGTAATTAACAAAGTGTTTGAAGTGCCGAGGAAATTTATAAATTTCCAATTAATTCTTTATTACCTGACCCAAGAGGTATATTTAGCAAACACTTAATTAGTCGACTGTCGATACTATCAATCGATTAGTGATGTATAATTATCAGCGGGTTCAATTTCTATGAAGCTTTGTTATTAGGTTAAATGTTTTGATAAATTGTGATTAATCTACTTTCCATATTCCATATTAATTTATCCATTTTTCTATATTCCAACATACCACTAGAGAAATAAAATATAATATCAAATTAAAACGGAAGGTTTTATACGTTTATCGCTGTAAGGCCTAATAAAAGGTAAAAATTATGTAAAAGAAAATATAGGACGCTTCATAATGTTTAATTTTAAAATTAGAGTCTTTCTTTCCATGTAGATTATTTTGTTTGGTTAAAAAGTTTTAAAATGACTATAAAGATTTCTAGTAATTCGTCTCTTTCTAGAATTGTTGTTAAAACTATAAAACATCAAACAGTTACAGAGAACCGACCCAAATGACTATTATAATACTCATTTATCAAATAATAAATGAGTATATTATTAAAATAAATAATAAACTTTTTATTTATCTATTTATTTTATTATTATTTTTTATTTTTTATTTTTTTATTTATTTTTTAATTTTTTTACTAATTTTTATTATTATGTTAGTTATTATTTCTGTTTTATTTTATTTATCTTATTTATTTATATTATTTATTATTCTCATACTTATTAAATAAAAAAATTAATTAATATTTATTTTATTACTAAAACAAAGAAAGATAACAAAGGGTTTGAACAAACAAGTTATATTGTTCTTGTACAGTTCAATTCAACCAGTGTTATTTACAAGGTGGTTTAAAGCTTGCAATTTATTTCCTTCCCCGTCCCAAATAATTGATTTCAAAACCTAATTTTAAAACTCCTAAGGATTTTTCCTTGGATTAAATAGATATAAAAAAAACTGAGCAGTTTTTCAAAAACAAAATAAAGAAACAATTACGAAAAAAGTTCCTATTTATAAATATTACTAAACTTGACTATCAATAGGCAAACAACATTAAAAACGTTGTCGAAGATTTTAAAAACATCCACTCAAAAGTCGAAAGGGAATTTAATTACGTATTTTAAACGTTTAATCATGCTGATGGTAAGTATTGGAATGTTTAATACCCGTAATGTAGAAAGTTTTCAAGAAGCAGCACTAAAGTTTAGTAACCTTTAGTGAATAACATACCAGCCGTGAAAAGCATAAATTCACATGGATAACGATACAAATGCAGCGTGCTTTGATGAGCTTATTGGCGAAGACTTTTTAATATTACGGATCTTCATCTTTAAAACTGCACATTTGTGCATTTGTAACACGTTAATTATATGCTCTTACATGAGCCACGTTTGCTTGATAGCTTGCTTGCTTGCTTGATTTCTTAATTGACCATTTATTTCAAAATGAGGTTTTCCTTCAACTTATTAAAAGGCAGAGAAAACCTATCAACTTATTAAAATGAATTTTTATGCGTAAAATTTAACGATGGGACTCATGATTTGTCATGATAGCAACGAAATAAACATTGTAAACGAATGTTGTAACCATACCAGCTGCTGTCTGCAAAACTACAGCCATTTAGGAAAAATACATCGTCGTGTGGGATAAAGAATGTGTGGAGGGATAAAATAAGTATTTAAGAATGCCATAGAATTGTTTTATAGTTATTTAAATGATTTGGCAAATTTAAAATAATACCGAGTCTTCCAACTGCTCAATGATAAACAATTGCATAGCACAGTTTACGTAGATGTATTAACATTTTAAATTAAACAAATTGTGTGTTAACGTGCATTTTTCATGTAAGATACTGTTTTTACCAACAATAACGTATATATAATCTCAAAATATTTGTTGAAGACATTAGCAAACATCACATTTAAGGTAATAAATGTTATTAATTCTACTTCCCAACATCTCGGACCTTCTGCATATCAGTTTGTTTAAGAAATATCGATTAGTGAATGGTGAAATGCAATGCAATCAGCGGTAAGTGGCAGAGTGGTCAGATAGTTACAGTGCGTTACACATTGAATGCTAAGCCTTTCATGACACTGCACTTGTAAGTAAGTCATAAATGCTTTTATCTGTAAATTTTTGTATGAAAATATTCAACGTCAACAATTTAAGGTGTATTATAGTATAAGATATGAATTTAAGAAAGTAGATATTTCCTTTGAAAACAGTCTTTTTTAAGGACTTTGTTTTGAAGCATGCAATCCGCAAGACGAAAGAACATGGGACTGTTAAATAAAAATGTGTATTCAAAACTTTAATTGAGACAGTAAATTGAAATCAAAATCACTATAGGTCTTAAAACATTTCAAATCACAGTTTGCGGTTCATGCTAGTGAACTGTCTCCCTGTACGTTATATGTTTTCAAAATTTAATGATATTACGAAACCATACAGGTTATTCATTTTAGGAAAGGGGAAATATATAAAGGCATCAAAAGTCAACTCTTGCTTCACGAGTCGGTCATAAACCGAGCGATTCGAAACAAAAAAGGATCCACGTCTCACTCATAACAGAGTCGGCGAAGAACAAACTCCCAACTTTTATGTGTTTCAACTCAAAGTTGGATACCGTTTAGTGTACATAGAGTTTTTCGTCTAACATGAGTGTTTAGTGACGTTTGAAACTCAAAGAAATTCATTGGCCATGAAATGCGTCTTTTCTTGATAGCTTGAATAACATTTAAGCCTAAGAAATAACATTATAATGTAGTGTATCCTCAGGCACGTGACTCTATATATTAAGTAATCGAATAAAAAATAAATCGAATGAATTGCTTGTGATAAAAATAATTTTGCTACAGGTAATTTAATGGATTTCTGTAAAGTTTTTCCTTTTTTATAATTCCTTAAATAATTCTGATAGGGGAAATATTAATCAGGGCACTAAGTTAATTATAAACGTCCGTTTTACAAATTATAAAAGTTGGTTTTCGTATCCATTTTATAAAAGAGTGCAAAAACCAATAATTGAATTAATTATAAGCAAATTGTCTTTTGACAGTGGCTTATGTTTGATCAGTCTACCTAATATATTTTTTTCGTTCTTTGATGAGTTTTTTTCACCTTACCAAACGAATGCAATATCCTAAAAATACTAAACATACAACTTTTTTATCAATGCTTTATAAACAAAATCGAGACTAAATATTCATGAATCGTTATGTTTATATATAAATATTTCAATTTCGTTTCATATACTTTTTCTACTGAAAAAATCACATAAGTTATTTGTTTTTCAGCTAATTGTTCTTCCGAGACCATATTGTAAAGATTATTTCTTAAATCATGTTTTACAACGGCGATATAATGATATTGTTTGCATAGTTTTAATGTGCTGTTAATTTTAAAACATGTACTTTGTTCACTCCCAGTATTTCAAAATAAATTTGAGATAAATATTCATACCAAATCGAAAGCTAAATAGACCCATCCAATTTGAACTTAATGCTTAAGGAACAAACAAAAGTAAAAACCATGTTCCTCTTTCATTACTTATAACGTTTCAGCTAACAATAGCGCTTGAACCTTTTAAATCTTATACATTATTCATACCGTAAATCTTATAGCGTAAAATGAACTTCCACGTTAATTTACTTTTGTTTTTAGAAACACTTTATCGTAAAAAAACAACAATAATAAACAGGCAAGGATTTTTAGTTGTAATTTTTAAATTTTAAGGAATGGCAACAGTATTAGTGAAATTTTAATAATTGTTAAAACATAAAATTAACAAAACTTACCACATAACATGACATACAACTTAGAAACAACTTAGCTTTCTACGTTTCGAACAATATCAGTAAAACTGCTTTTGGTGATAGAATATTTATCTCCAAAGCGTATGAATTTAAAATCAAAAAAGAAGTACAATACTTCATGGTAAATTGGACGAAAAATGTTTTTATTACTTTTTAATCTCGTATTCCTTTTCAGACTAGTATCATCCTAAATATGTCCAACAAGTAGCAAAAAGAGATAGGACCAAATAAGAGTTAGGAGCAATTAACTAATGCAAAATAAACTTATAATGCTTGCCATGATACCATGCCCGAGACCATGATAACTTTTCATTTTAGGGCCACCAGAAGCAAAAAACACAATTCGTTCAAATTTTTATCTATCTATCTATCTCTCTATCTATCTATCTATATATATGTGTGTGTGTCTGTCAGCACGATAGCGGCCGTAAATATGGTCCGATCTTAATGAAATTTGGAACAGACATGTAAAGTGGTAATCGATTGGACGAGTTCGTGAACCAGCCCAATCGGACCTCCGGAAGGGGGGGTAAAGGGGGATAAACCCCCCCAAAAATGGTTTTTTTTGAGTTTTTCACATAGAAAAATAAAATGTATCGAATCTTTGTTTGCACCATTGAATTCAGCTTAAAAAAACAAACAATTCAGTGTTTTGAATCATTGCTCTATGTCCATTGGTTACCGAGATATTGAAAGTGGTAAACACAGTACGTTGTCCCAATGTTAACCTTATAGGAAATAAGTAAAATTCTATATCTCGCTTATTTCTCAACTCATCTGGATAAAACTTGGTTTGTGGCTTCATCTAGATGAGATCTAATGTATTTTAGTCTAAAATCCCCGAAATTTCAATTTTTGTGGCAGCAAACCTGCATAATCATTCCCCATGTTATCCTTATGGGAAATAAAAAAAATCTATATCTTACTTATTTTTTTACATTTCTTGGCAAAACTTGGTATATGGCTTCTTCAAGTTAAGATCTACTAATTAATGAATCAAAACCAACCAGTTTTAACATACCTGTTGCAGCAAACCTGCATACTCATTCCCCATGTTATTCTTAAGGAGGTTACAAAACATGTCAAATCTCGCTAAGTTGGATTGAAATATGTTGTTTTGCATTTGAAATTCGATGAGTATGCAGGTCTGCTGCAACGGAGGTATTTTCTTTTAAGTTGTCAATAAGATTTTAGTCTTATTATAACATTATACAGACATTATAAGCACAAAATGACTCATGTAAACATTCAAAATATAACTTATTAAAGTATCTTCAACCAAGCCAATTTCAAAAACAAAACTAAATGATCTAAAAATCAGGACGACGTAGACAGCGACGTTGTGTGTATTGCGGCGACAAGCAAAGCACCCCCTGTCACTCCTTGTGAAGTCGACAACCTCAACTTGTTTACACTTGACAAGTGTTTGTCAACCAATTATTTAAAACACACAAGACGATTAGGTTAAGAAAAACTGCTGCAATTAGACGAAGACGGTATGAAATCTAGCAGTCTCTGGTATTTTAACTTCACCTAAAAATTATTTTTGAATTTCAAGAGTGCACAGTGATATACTGGCAAGTTAACTTTGTAGAGGTTTTACTGACATATAAACCCTTTTCACTATATAAGACTGCGTATCTGTAAAACGTTAGAGGGAGCTAGACAAAAGATTTCAAACTTTCAGTTTTACAGCCAATCAAATAAAATTTAAAGTTATCTTGAACTAAGTATCTCTATGTGTTTGTTGCTTCCTTTCATTTGTCACTCGTTTTTATTTATAATCGTTCCCTCTTTTTAATTTATGCATGAAAAAAAGATAGCGAGAAATGCTTTTAATACCAAACATATTTCACATTTTATGTTTTAGGTATTTTATGTTGTTACTCTTATATTGCTATATCTTTGATTACTTAATAAAATTGCAAAATATTGTGTAATTAAATCTAATTAAAATATAAAGTTAATTGCAACTCTTTTTGACGTAACATATTTATGCATTAATAATGTCTTAAATTTGTAGAAGAAAATATTTAAGAACTGTTACTTTGAACGAAGAGCTTACATAAAGGTCACGTCTTACTAGGCACCTAGAAAGTGTTGAAAGACACTCAAGATCTGTCTTTAAGAGGATTTAAAAAGGAGATTAACTACTCGTGGAAAAGGGCTTTACTTTCCTGAAAGGATTTCTACTGTGTTAATTGTACATTTGCCAATAATTGTTCAGTTTTTAAAGACTTATTAATGAAACTTGCAATTAAATTACGTCAAAAATATAAAAACCACAAACTGTGTTTTCTTTAGTGCATACGTGGTTGTAAAATTATTTTTATCTCATATTTATTCTATTTACAAAATAGTAAGTTAAACAGCCTGAAAATGTACTGAAAACAGTGCGTATATTTTAAAAAGATATATGTTGTATATTGTTTAAAATGTATGATAAGAGTACAAAGCAATTTACTAAGGCCATTTAGCATGGATAACAATGAGTTAGGAAGAGATAAAAAAACTTTGAAACTCGATAATTTATGGAAAAACATTAAAATTATTTTTTTTTATAATTATTTTAAGATACATAAATACAGTCGTTCTGTTAAAAATATTATATACAAGTGTGGGTATTTTTTCTAAGCTGGTCCATTACTGGAACTAGTGAAAACGTCTAAAAAGAAATAATTTATTTTACAACTGCAATCAAGTTCATCCTGCAAAATAAACAAGGTCATTCATTCAATATTTATTATTTTATTTATTATTTTCATTATATTTTATTTTTTACAGAAAACTCAATAATTATGAAAACATAATAAAGAAAAACAGTGTTGTTACTTTTAATCTTGTTTAATGCACGCCCTAATGCATAACATCCTTTTGATAAGGAGTTAAAAGATAACTCTAGCAAGTCAAATAACAGGTTTTTAATGCATTATACAAAGTAAACATTTTTTGAACATTACTTTGGATTTTAGGTTTATTTGTCTGTTGGATTATCTTCATTGCGTTGGTTTTGTTTGGGTGTTTACAGCTGTTTATAATATGAAATTATCTCCCGAGTTTAAAAAGGCGTTAAGTATACTTTTTAAATTTTTTACTCCGTCATTAAGTTGATACAGCATCAACTTTCAACCGTGACAAAGGAGAGTGATTTTAGAGCTTAGTTTTTTTAAGCGCCGTTTAAAAACATTGTTTAAATGTTTGTTTTTTAATATAATTTTTTTAAGATAAATGTAAAAATGATTTTGGTTACTCAAAGAAATCACCATTAAAAATGGGCTCTTTTATATATTTTACATTCCTAATATAAAAAATAACAGCTTTACTGACCAAAATTTAGCATTTCATTAATTAATTCCCTTAAGTATATAATCAAAAAAAAATTTTTTAAATTATATTTACAAAAAAAGTTATGATAAAAACAATAAAGATAATCCCTAGCTGTAATTGTCCATCAGAATTAAGTGGCAATAAGGGAATATCAATAGTATTTACAGACAAAATACTCACCAGCAATAACAATCAAACAACCGTTTGAATTGTGATCCAGTCTATATAAAAATATCTTTCCAAGGAGGGAAAGAACAATGCAACCAGCGATAAACATAACCTGCCAATAACACCCGATAGAATGGGTTCCCGGCCACGATAACTTACTTGATCTGTGAAACGACTAAATCTGACTTAAGAATAATTATGAATTGTGTAGAAAAATAACCAATTCTATTCAATTTGTTCGCTAAATTTTCACAGACCTAACTTATAAACATATCTATGAAAATATCACGATCAAAATCTCAATATATGCAACCATACAATTGCAAGTTATAGAGTGGGCTATAACAATAAAGCCTAAAAGAAAAGTTTTGTAAAGGGCCAAATTAGATTGTTTTAATACAATGTTTATTACATAAGCTGTGTTAAAATAACAAATTACTTAAAAATAATCTTTCAGTTACTGAGCTCAATATCCACTATTTAGGTGCTTGCTTAGGATTTTTTTCCTGATCAATAATCAATTCTCATGTTTCTCAATATTAGATTATCAGATAAAGTATCTGCAAGCCTAAAAAATACAAAAAGCATTCGTAACCTGCATGAAGATTTTACCAGCTCTCGGTGCTTTAACTTGCATTGGCCAGTAGCTTCAGTGCCCATTCAGGGGTACCATTATTTAGTAATATTAAAAAACTTCTAGAAAGTTGCGGCTAAACTTAGAATCCGTCTCCACCATTAAATCGAATATGAAAGACGATGTTTTTCGATTTGAAGAAAATAATCGATTAAAATCATATGTTTTATTAATGTTAATGTGAAATTCATTAAAAATAAACAATTTAGGTCACTGTTTTAACCGTTTGTTAAAATTTCTGTTTCAGTTAGTTATTTTACTATCCTATTACAATTAGAGAAACTGAAATACCTAGAGTCAGTTAGTTAGTCTGACATGGTTAGCAAAAATTGTCTTTGTTAGCTAATACAGTTTCAGTATTACGATGATTCTAGGAATGAAACGTGATAGAAGTAATGGATACATTTGGCAGTGTAACCAAAGCGAATTTAGGTAAATGGCTTGAAAATTCTAATGTGTTGTCGAGTAGTCTAACATTGAAAATGCCTTATATGTGGAGCCATAAGTTTACTCAATTGGAGGTAAATCAGAACCTAGAGTTTCATCAGCATCATGCGTTACTTGGCTCAACAATTCCAGTTTTTAATTTTCCCTTCCAGAAGAAAAGAAGTGTTCGACTCATGTACCTAGGCAATTTTTTTGCGTCGGTAGAACGGACGTGTCGTGCAAATTGTATGTTCTTAATTTTTAGAAAGTGCTGCTAAAGATTATGTGCTTACACAATAATTGTAACCATGTTTTTGTGATCTTTAATATTTTATTTCAATTAGAACTGCAAGAGTTATTGTTTTTTTTTTACTAAACGTTCATGCAGAGAAGCATCCATGCTTTAAATTATCGTTTCGATGATAATATCAAAATATTGCTTTGGTTAACACATTCGCGATTGTAAACATTGAAAAATATAAATTTTTAACTTAGTTTTTAACGGTGAAGACGGATTTTATAGTTTCACCAGACATTTAATACCGATATTCAATTATTTTAACATCAATAACCTTAAATTTCATAACTGTCCGTGCCCATATCCATATTAATTTATTTATGACAATACTTGCTTGGACGTATTTTTTACCAGATAAAACATTAACCACAGTTAACAAGAATAATGATGTTTGTCAGTTGTTTATTTGGTTGAAATTTTTTACAATCAGTCCATTAAAATGTAAACATTCTATGAAGTCCTCGATATCAAACGTGATTTAATAATGAAATAATTCGTCAATGATAACATTCGGATGTTCTCAATATAAACATTTTCGTTGCTCTGTGAGCCAAATCACTTTCGGGTTCATTTTTAATTGTATTATTACACTCCTACGAATCATGTGGAATAGAAAGTTCAATCATCTTATTTATTATAAGTGTTTTATAGTGGATGATAATTTTTTAATTTCTCACAGCAAAAATAGTTTCTAAATTATATTATTTATATGTTATGATTGCTTGCTCGCATATTAAAGAAAAGTGTACTATTCTGTATCCTAAAAATGCCTTGATTCTTCTCATCACAATATTATTAGAAGAATAAGCTTTTAGAAATGATTCCAAACTCCTTTAAGTGGCACAACTACAGACATAAAAAGATTCGATTTAAGTTGGATAAAATGTTGATGCCCCTAGCAAAAAAATTATAGCTGTCAGATAAATCTCTTTGGGCTATGGAAGAGCCTTTCAAACTTAAATGTGTTCTGCTGTACCTACAGTTTATTTTGTAGATAGTAAATTCATATAATTTAATGATAATTATGAATTCTGTTTGAAGTCCTGTAGAGCAATCTCACATTTTTACTAAGTTCTATATAAACTTCAGTAAAAATGTTATATTTTAACCAAGTTTTAGCAATCCTTTTAACTTAAATGTTTCTTTCCTACAACTGACTTAAACTTTTTGAACTCACGGTAAATTATGGGGGCTTTCACATGATAGGAAAGTTGGATATGCTCGCCTAAGGGTTTAAAGTGACACTAACATTCAAATTCCTCAATAATGTCTCTCATCACGTAAATCATCATTCACTTATATCGCTCAGTAAATCAAACTTCCACTTGTACATAAAAAAATGCATCATAAAACGTTTAATTGAGGCCACGATCATGAAAAAATTGTGTTAAAATAACTATGGACAGAATTGTTAAAATGTTACAAAAATGAACAATGTTTTGTGTGCTATGAAACTGGGTTATAAATGTTTGAAATATTACTTTGACCTCTAAAACTATTTTATCCACCAGAAAATATTTAATAATAAAACAAAATGAATGTTGTTTTAATCCATTTTCTATGTAACATTTGATGATGTTTTCAGTAGATCTCAATACAAGAGTTGTAATTTTGGGCTGCTTATCAATGTCACAACAAATACAGTCCTATATATATTTTAAGGAAATATAGTGTTTGAAAGGGAGATAAATATAATTTTATACAGCCTTTATAAGACATAACGAACGTGAAATCTGCAATAAAATTCTCTGACGAAGCGGGTAGTTTTTAATTTTTCCAATTAATATGTGTATCTATGAAAAGTAAAAGTATATCATTACTCTTGTAAATGGGTTTGCATTCTTAATTGCTCAGTTATGTTACTCTTAGATAGTTCAAATGATAAATCTACGCAGCTTCATAAATTATTTGATTATCAGGCGTTTCATTGGTCCGTTTTGATTCATCTACAATATGTTCATGAAGCTCAACAAAAACTTCGGGAATTGCGTCCTTCAACAATTAAAAAGAAAAAAACCTTTAAAGATAAGAGCTCAGTTATTAATTTGTGTGCAAGACTGTAGAGATTTAATACGTAATATATGAGATATATTTTTTATATAGCCTAATGTATGAAACTTGGGATTCAATTAAAGATTAATAGGATCCATTTTAGTGCAGAATCCCAAGATAGTAATTGGTGCTATCTCAAAATGAGCATAGCACCATTTTGTTTGTTTTAAACTTAATATATAAAAAATCTAAAACAATGGTCAAATGACGAAAGATGATTAACTAAATATTAGGGTTAAATTACAAGAATTGCGAATTTTTTAATTTTCTCTGATCACTACTGCAAATTTGGATGATTGTATTCCTTTTTTTAACTCAGAAAAATTTAAATTTCTCAATTTTGTTTGTGTAGACCTAATAAACCTAAAATTGTACTACGAAACAAATTAATAGTTTCATATTTTTAACGGTACGAAGTGTAAACTTAATATTCCGCAACAAAAAAGGGCATATGGCTTTAATTACAAACTTAGTTTAAAGTTGAAACCGTGAGAGGGTTAAAAGTTATGAGAAATTATAAATCCTCACAGAGCTACAGACGGAAAACCTAACACTTTATAACTTATATTTACGGAGTATTTTTCTTTATATTCTTTATTTATAGTGTGACCACCACCTAGATAATCTTGATTCTTTTAATGTTCATAGAGAGAACCTTAAAAAAATGCTGTATTTAAAAAAAATACAACAAACTCAACAATAACTCTTTTTAAATCACTCCCATAAAACCCCAAATGCAGGGGTTTCTTAATTTGTATATAATGGCCAGATTTTGATTTGAACTCTCAATCTCAGGTAAAGAAAAAGAATTTAGTTCTTCTTTCAGTTGCTCTCATAAAAAAGGTTTTATAAGTTTATTGTATTATGTATCAAAAACTGGAATCAACAATAAATACTTGGTCTCCACAGTTCAGTCGGAGGTCCTTTGCCAGGCCACATCAGTCTGTACCGCACTGTGTGGTTGCGTGGTTACCCATGTTACGGTACATTCCCCGAGAACAACGCAACGCTGGGCGTGGCGCGTTCTTGTGGTAACATCCCAGCTGTTACTGACCCTCACATCGTGAATACGTACTGCTGTCAGAAATGTTTGAACTCAAGATACAATTTTACAAAAGATCGAATATCACTTAAATTTTGGGTATAACCTTTTTTATGTAATCACGTTTTAACTTGGATTATTGTTTTTAATAACTCATGAAACATAAATAAAATGTAATAGAATCTTACATTTATTTTCTTTTATTAAATTTAATAGAATTAGGAACAGTATATAACAATAGCAACATTTTATATGTTATTTTAGAAAAGAGAAACGGTGTATATTAAAATTGGGCTTAGTGCGTTTCTTAAAATTCTTTAGGACTTGACAACATAAAAAATGAATTTTGATTAACTTAAAATTTATTTTAAGTAGATTTCTAATATTTGCTAATATATATAACAGTTTGGACAAGAGTTTGGTTTATTTAGATTTATTAATTTAGACAAAATCCTCTGCAATGTGTTGAAGAACTTCGTTCTCACTTTAGATTTAACAGTTTGTAGTAATTTATATTGTTGGTAGTTTACCAAAGTGTTATTTCTGTAAAAAGAGCAGTAAGCCATGGAATAAAATTAAGTACATTTTAAGGCAATGAGTTAAGGAGTTTTTATTAGGTAGCTGATAGAATGAGGAAGGTGACGTTTATAGAGGATTTAACAAGACGTGTGAACGTAGCAGTCGACAGCCTTAATCAGGCAGGAACTGCAAATAAAGGTTTTAAAAAAGGATGAAGTTTACTTTTGTCTTGCATGAGAATTTTCCCTCAACTACTGTCACCCATCATATTATTTAGTTAAGCAATAAAAGTTATCTAGCTAATTTTTGCAAAAGGAACGTACTATTTTTATGGAACTATTCTTAAATGAACTTGATTACGTCATATTTAACAATGTATCGATTTTTATCGCATTCACTAACAAAATCATGTGTTGTTAATTTACGCGATAAGGACAAGTATAGGCCAATCGTATCAATAATAATATTATTGCAAACTTTCTTCATCGCAACTTGATGGAAATCAGGTTTCATGACGATCCAGGGTGAAAGTTTTAATTCTTACTTAAAGTGAGAAATATTTTAACTAGGTTTAAGGCTGCTTCATATACAAGAACATTCTTAAGTGATATCGTCGTTTTGACATTCATAATATGATAATCTTATCAATAAACTTATTTTGATAGTACGGCCTTTAAAAAAATTCAAAATGACTAATATACATTCATTGATTTTTTTTCTTAGTAAAGTACCCTAATTTCGAAATTTGGAAAAATTTTGCAAAAAAAGATATTTTAGGATATTTTTATCCATTAAAAAAAAATAATAATTTTCATTTTTTGTTTGGGAAGAATACCCTGTAGAGAAATGTACATGAAAAGTACAAAGAATATTGTGGAATACAAGTAATTTACCCGGTCATATATTTTATTTTATTGAATATTCTTTGTAATAATGTATTTAAGTTAGCCTCCTAAAATCCCCCAAAGTTCCCCATACATTACTTGACTTGGGTTTCTTTAAATGACATTTTTTTCAAATTAGTTTCTTCCGGTGAAAATAAATAATTAAATAAATTAAAGAAATAATATATGACGAAGTAATATCAACATAAACCACAAATCACCTGGATTTGACTAAATAAACAACCGTTGGTGTAATTTAACCAAGGCTAAACACATAAAGTGACGTTCTGAGCTAAGATAAACCTTTTACTGTTTAGAAATATTTAACTCAAAATAAATTTTGTATCAAATTTAATTTGGGAATGTGATGCAGTTGACGTCTTGGGCTTAGGTTTTAAAAGGTTTCGGGATCGATTCCCGCCTTTCCCACATACTTTTGGGGCTTAAACAGTTTAGGATTTAAGTGAGCATGCTATAAAATACCACTGACATAGACATTCTCACAAAAATTACAATAATTCTGTTATGAAAACTATTTTCTGAGTATAATAAGTTTCTGAATAACAACTCAATAAAAAATTCTTTTGGGTTTTTTCTTCATTTTCAATTCCCAAGTACAAGAAAAAGGAAAAGAATAAAGGTCGCGTCAATTATAATACTAGTCAAACGTTAATAATAAAAATCGACCAAACAAACAAATAAATAAAATAATTTATTCTAAACATAAATAATCAAACTATATAGGTTTGAGCATACCGGTTATAGTTGAAAACCTTTATAGTTCCGACAATAACTTTTTCACAGTTATTTGATAAGAAATACGTTTGTTTACGTTTGCATTTGTTGCAGAATATTTAAAGGCAAGCGCGTAATAATCCTTAAAAGGAGTTCATAAGAAAGACTAACTACTCCGATAGAGAGGATTTAACCCTCTTGAAAGGATTGTTCTCTGTCCAATACGTGTGATTGAACTTAACAATTAAGGTAAACTAAAGGAGCATTTACTTTTATTTCTTAACACTACTCCTTTTGATCACAAACATATTTTTTATGAATAAAAATAAGAAAGGTTTTTATGAGAACCATTGAAAATAACAATACTTTGCGAGATTCAAAACTTCAAGTTCTTAGCTTTTCATGCGTATAAAAATTAATAAAAGTACCTTATGTCGTTCTCATCTAGAAAATAAATTATACAAAAGAAAGTGCATTTGTTTAATAAAATGACGTCAAATGATAAGCTGAGCTTCGGAAACTATTGTGATTATTGAATCCGAACTATTTTATTTTTTTTAATTTTTTATTTGGTAGATGAATATAAACGGAAAATTCCCTCTTCCTTCATTGTTAGGCGAAAAAAGAAAACAGCTCTGAGGGGAACGATTTTTCTCTTACGTATTTGAACAAATTTAAACAAAATTTCCTTTAAAGGTTTGTTTGAACATATTTAAAAAACTAAATAAACCTAAAAAGCTGTATAATGATACAGTTAAAAAAGTTAGCTATCTTATGTGACTGCATCGTCACATAATATATCAGAAAAGGACAGTAACAAATGTTCTGCAGGCAAAGACGATGGAAGCCATCTGTAATATTATGAATATCATATTTTTATGTTACAACTATCTGAATCCTATCACAGTTATTTTACTGAAATTCAAAATGAGGGAGAAGGTATTATAGTCATTGTAATAGAAAAATAAAAAGTTTGAGCTTTTGATTTTGATTTGTTAGGCAGCTAATTTAGACCAAGTTAGTTATTTTAAAACATTGTAAATAAAGTTAATCAAAATAATTAATTTAATTTATATAATCATATATTTCATTTTACGTATCAGCATATTAAAAAGCCAAAAAGATAACTTACGCTGAAAAGATCTTATTCATGTAAAGAGTTTGATTGAAGATATGTATTACTAAACGATCATTCTTCTTGTTTAGTTGTTACTCATATGAAAAAGTATACCGAATGTAAAAAGCAAAGCTGACTTTTGGGTTTTCATATTGTTCATATTCAAAGTTTGACGGTCAAAACGAATGGGTCGGGTAATATGTTGATTGATGAATTTTTGAAAAGTTCATTCTATCTGCAACAGTAAATTTAAAGTATGTCTCATAGTTTATTAAAAAGTTCCATTTTTGTGTATTCATTTAATACTTCAGAATTTAATCTCTCCCTAAATTAAATATTAAAATATTTCTGTTCAAAAAAAGACGAATATGTTTTTAAGTATATTAACGAATGAAAGTATTTAGTAAAATACTTTGTTTTCCAAATGTATTAATAAAAAAGGAGTAATAGCATACACAAATCCGTAAGATAGCCTAAAATACAACATTATGCAACATTACTTTTTACGACCTAGAAATTTGAAGGATAATACAAAATCAATCCATGCAACTACTCAATGTGCAATCTGTGCAAGGTGATTGAATTTTTATTTAAGATAGTATGAATGCAAGTTAAGAATTAGAGTTTTTTAAATTTGTTGGTTATTTTCTGTATCTGAAATGACTGCCAGTGTTCAAGAATATGTAAGAACATTAAAGTAACGTAATATTTTAATATGGTAATAGCCTATTTTTAAAATTATCAAGCAGTTATTGCTTAAAATACCACAATTTTTCATACCTTGAAACTCTACAAGCCCAATCAATCAACCAGGCTTTGGGAGGTTTAACGGTGACCCAGCCATCGCTGTCGTGGACGCTAAACTTGTCTCTTTCTGGAATTTATTTAAATACTATATAATTATAAATAATCGTGTACGTTCACAAATGAAACCTACCAGCAGCGAATTATGGCTGATAAGCTATAATTCCCCTACAGCGAATTATAACATGGTCATATTATCTTTTAAACGTTTTTGTAATAACCCTGCATTATCAATGGCATGGTCTGAAATTCGTTGTTGGTGATAGTGATTTCATATTTTGATTTTGATTTATGTAAACATTTCCCGTTACCGATTAGTAAAAACAAAGAACCAGTCAGTTAAAAAAATTTGTTTTTACTAATCACTAATGACAAATGAGCGCAAACATCTAAATATAAATCAAGACATCAATAGCTTGATTTTTATATTTACAGTTAACTGTTAATATGAAGTAGATGTCCGCCGTCAAAAATTTTTGTATTACGTTTAGGGTAATTATGGCATTTAAAAAGTGTATTGTGAATGGCATGTGCACCAAGAACATGAGAGATACTTATTGTATCTACAAGTACTCTTGGAAAAAAGTGCATTTATAAAAAAATACTTCACTTTTGACTTTACTTCATTGTCTAATACATTGTATGAGTTAGCCTCACAAACAAATTATATAAAAAACATATATAAATATAAAAAAAACTTTCTACAAATGTGTTATTTTGTAAAATACAACGTTTGTCCTTAAAGTTGGATATATAATCATATTATTATCCTACTTTCAACAATATGCTTTCGTGCAGTACAAAAAACAACAGTATTTTCGTGTAATACAAGTAAAATATTAGATAACGATATTGGAGCCTTACTACTTATTTTTTCATATCTTTTTTAGGTTTAGTTGAATTTTATGAGATCGGATAAGCTGGCACTCAGAGTTAACACTGCCATCATCTCTGTTAAAAACATAGAAAATAACATAGAAAGAAAGATGTTGATACTATGTTTTGACAGAAGATAAATCCATTTTCTTTCAAAGAAACTGATAGCAGGTCTCGTTCAATTTTCTGCTTCATAATGCACGGATTACTGCTTTCACATGCGTTAATGTTTTTGACAAGGAGATTAAAGCCGAAACCAGGTAAAATGAAGATCCATTAGTTTAAAAATCATCTAGCCAAATATTAAGAATATTTTACCGACTATTTAATCAAGATTTTAACCCTCTTTTCTTTACTCTTATGTGTGTTTCCCCTGCTTCCAAAAAGCAAAGAGTATTTGCAAAACACCATTAAATTGTGTTTTGCAAATACTCTTTGCCTTAATAAAAAAATACTCTTTGCTTTAAATAAAAATGAGTTAAAGTGTTCTATCCATCTAAATTTTTTACGTTTTTATTGACTACTAACAACTATTCTGTTTATAGAGTTTACAGATAGAACACTTTAACTCATTTTTATCTTATACCTTCAATATACTGTGAGTATTTATGCTAGCGATAATTTAAGTTTTTAAGCAATATTTTTTATTTAAAAGAAAATATTATGTAAAGAATATGAAATTAACATATTTTTCCCCAAATCAATTTGGATGATGGACGTAGAAAGAATTATAGGAAGAACAAATCTTTAATTAGATTTTAATCCATCATAAGTGTTGCAACTAATTAAAAATCTTTTACGTATATGTCACATACATCCTAAAAAGAATAAGGTTTTAGTTATGATAGTTTTAAGCCTCTTCATCGTACTCTATTAAGTATTTAAATTAGACATTGGACTTAATCTTTGACCACTGATCGTCTTACACTTCACGTCACTCAAACCGTATATCTGTAACACTCACATACATCTTAGTTTTCTGGTTAAATTGGACACAAATAGAGATATTGTACAGTATTGTTAAACCTTTATTATTGTTTAACATGATACATCCACTTCACCGAAAGAACTAAAAATTCTTTTAAATGAATAATGAAACGACGCAACGCTGTAAAAGCTTGCCACAGGCTTTTCAAATGTTTGAATAGGATTAACTGATACGTAAAATACGAAAGCCCCGGTGTTGTTGAATTACAGATGTTGTAGCCATTGTGGTTGCATCTGTCATGACTGGTTGAGGGATATTCGTTTGTAACACCCCGCGCGATGGGTTTGAGTTAACTTAATTAAAACAGTGATGGCAAGTTTAAATTTGTATAAAGATTTATTCATGCGTTTTCAAAATATATTTGCTCTAATTGTGATGCTACGTTTTAATTTTAGAAGGTTTTATTAATTATTTTCAAGTGTATTCGCTTTACTCTTTAAGGTAGGTTTTTGTTTGTGCAAAGATTTATGCATACATTTACAAAGTATGTTTTTCTGTACTCTTCTTTTGATACTTAAAAAGTTTTGTTAGGTACTCTTAAGTTTTCAATAGAATTTATATGTATTTCTGGTAAAACTCTGCTCATGCAAAACATATTGACTACTATAACAAAACAAGCTTTTTTCCTTGTGGGGATTAACGTCCGCACTGTTGAGTATCACATTCATAAGAACGTCCACATAATTAGACCAGTTCGTAAATTGTAAGCAACGTAAAATAGTAGTTCACATATCTCGTTAAAATGTAGTTACCTTAATTTCCATTGGCTGTTTGGCTATTAATTAACATTCCTATCTAAGGAGGATGTCGGCCTTAGTAACAAGACTACAAGATCGTCCTTCACATATTCGCCTTAAATACCCCTTACTGGTTGGTCGGCGTCTTAACGGTAATGCTATGTAACGTTTAGATGGCTGCCGATGAAGTCATGCGAATTGTCAGTAGATTTTTAGACTACGCTTATGGGCAAAGTGACCACGTCCCATGCTTATGGGCAAAGTGACCACGTCCCATGCTTATGGGCAAAGTGACCACGTCCCATGCTTATGGGCAAAGTGACCACGTCCCATGCTTATGGGCAAAGTGACCACGTCCCATGCTTATGGGCAAAGTGACCACGTCCCATGCTTATGGGCAAAGTGACCACGTCCCATGCTTATGGGCAAAGTGACCACGTCCCATGCTTATGGGCAAAGTGACCACGTCCCATGCTTATGGGCAAAGTGACCACGTCCCATGCTTTGTAAGTATCAGAAGCCACCGATTTTATGAGTTTGCTGTGTTTGTATACAGTAAAACACCTCTTACACAGCACTTGCTTTATGCGGCTGCTTCTCAGAGGCCAAATTCAAACTGGACTTCCGACAATAAAGAAAATGTAATATCAAAAAAATCAGTGTTGAGATGAACTAAAAATTTTAGTTTGAAAAATAATATCCTGAGGTAATGTTATGCTATGGTATCGTGATTGAAGTATCATGATTAGGTGTTGCTGGTAAATGGACCAACCCCCTTAATCCACATTAAAAAACACTTCATACTTGAATCCACGTTGAATTACGCTTTTTTGTTTCTTTTAATAGAGGCTAGGTAAAGCCATATTCGTGCAACCACGTACCTGAGTAAACAAACAATGATTTAATGAATCTCTCCGTACAAACAGTTACTGTTTAGAATATTGAAAATATCCCAATAGTTTATAATAACAGACAATTTAAACTCCTACCTTCTTGCATTTAAGTATGTCATATTAGTATTTACTCGTTGAATATTTTTGAGTTTTTATGATATCGGCATCTAAGGAGCGAAGAGAATACCTTTATCTAATAAAATAAGAGTTGGCATGTGACTAAAAACCTTCATATATGAGAAAAGGTAAGTTATAACACCTTCAGTATGATACTTGTTTTAGCGATTATTGTATAATTATTTAGTAATATTTTTTAATGCGTTCTATCGTTCAATTGCATTGAAAATCCTACCCTTAGAGAATATGAATTAAAATTAATTTATATTAATTTTTCTGAGATGATTTGGAATATGAATACGTTTAAAGTATAGGAAATATGTAGACCTAAAACATACTGGAACTTCTATTAAAAAATACGACCGTTTTGTAAAATATTTTTAAAAAGATTGAGTGTAAGGGTTTATTTTTTATAAAAAGCTATAATTTAAATTTAGTAAAACACAGAAGGCACCTGGTCTGACTACTGGTAATTTTATATCTTTCCATTGCACAGTTCCACTGTGAGGTATTTCCCTATATACTTATACGAGTATAAACATGTCTACGCCCCTTTTTTTCGAAATATAATCCCTCTAATACCCTGGATTATAACAAATGATATTCGAAGAAAACTGTTTGTCTATCCCTATGACTGATCGTGTTAACTATGAACAGTACAATGTTGTCGCACATCAAAATATGACGAATGACATAGAAGTATTCATCGCACAAATCATCTCTTTTCCTCATTAACTTCAGTTGTTTATATTTCGTAGCAACAAAGAGGCTGTATAATTTAACATCACATCTTGTCCGTAATAGGTAAAATATGATCAAATTCATTTTTATGAGGATTATTTTAAATTTTTAATTAAATCGTACACTATTTTAGAACCTTAAGATCTAGGGGCCTTCCCGTTTATTTAATTATAAACATGTTATTATTTAATTTCATAATATAAGCGTAGTTGTAGTGAAACTGCATTCTTAAATCATTTGTTTAAATAGGCATGAAAACAATTGAGAGCTTTAGGCACAGATTGAAATATTGATAAAACTGCGCAGTACAATAAATACAAACGATATAATCGTAGTGCCATACTGCAGATGGTTATTATGTGACAAATGTATGCGTTTGGCTCAGCACCAAGAAAGTATTTCAAGCATGCGAGTTTCCAGTCATGCATTATGATTTTTTTTAAGTCATTTGTTTTAATAGTAGAAAAATAAAATTATGTTGGGCTCACTGTTTAGGATATAATTTTTGGGGTTGGAGAATTAACGAGTTCCCCAACCGCGTAACACTTTTTCAAACAAAAAAATCATAAAATGAAAGAGCTAATAGGTTTCCCCTCATGACCTATATACTAAATATGTTGAACTCCTTGGTAAAAGAAACCAGTAATTGGAAATTTTTGAAATTTTAATATTTATTTTATGTTTAAAGCTTTATGGCCATTCTATAAACCTTATACCTTTATAAAATTGATACATGCTTATTGATATTCCTGCTCAATAATCTCCTGAACTTCTCCAAGGATTTCCTTAAAACTTATAATAAGTTTTTGGCTTGAAAGCTTCTTCCTAGCAGATTACTTGGCCATAAAAATATAACTACGAAAAGAAAGAAACTTGAAAATTTAACATTGTAATCTACGGGTGTCTAAATTCGACACAAAATCACGACGAAAACATAAACCTTCAACACAACAAGCTATCCCGTTTTTTATATTAAGTTTTGTAACAAAAAAGAGGGAGAAGAGTACATAGAGTAGAACTGAGGAAAATATTGAGGTACCGTGCATGTCTACTCAGGTCAGTCTACCAGGTAACTCTTGTCAATACGGGGGTTTAAACAACGAACCTCTAGGAGAATAGCTATTGCATACTTTATTGTATTAGAGGGAATTAACATCAAACGTTAATTGACACTTAGCCCCGACTGTCAGGAGGCACTAGACTTAAACCAGTAAAATTATTTCCGATAAAAGTTATAAAAATAATTAATTTTTAAGCTTAAAAATTTACACTAGGATTATATTAAATCACGACATGTACATCAATTATGGATTGAGTATTTCAGTTTTAAGGAAAACGATGATTAGGTAACTTGAAGTGGTTTTGACGCTTTGTGTTTAAATTATTGTTTAAAAAATTCTGCCACAAAATTCTAAATTCATAGCAAATTGTATCTCCATGTGAAAATATTAATGATACACTTTTAACATCCTTTATTATTAATTTTTTTTGTATCTCATACAACTAAAACATAATGGTAAATCAATAGAAAATAATAACAGTAAGCCACATATATCAAAAGGCGTTAAAGGTCAAATAAATGTTCATAACATGGTATTTAAATACATCATTCATTTCAATTCCTATTTTATTGTATTATAAATAAAACGATAGTATGACATTAATTTGATAAGTATATCTTTGTTTTAGGTGAACATTGAATTACTGTATTGAAACATCAATACTCTTTAGTACCATGCAAATCAATCGGTTATATTGATAATTAATTAACTGAGGTAATTATCAGAGGAAATGCTACACAGCTCCACTCAGAGGTAATTAAATGTGCGACACCAACAAATTAAATGGGTTAATTTTATGTATTAACTATGCGCTTGGTTTTATTACTATGGTAAAATCCTTTTGTAAATCATGTAGATAATTAATTTGATCTAAGTAATTTCAAGATTACATTGGTGTTAAAATAACACACTACTGGATGGAATACCAAGAATTATTAATTAATGAAAGGCCAATGAAACAAAAGTGAGACTCCTAACTAAAATATTGTATTGTAGAATAATTCTGAACTGACTTTTATGAAATCAACTTCAAGCAACAGACTATTTATGCTGACAAAGGGTTTTCTGTCTCATTAAAACTAATATGGTGCATATGAAACCTCAAAAGTTTTTTCCTTGTTTTAGACGTTCTTACAAAACGACGTTTAGGTGGAACGTTTAGGTGGAATGATAACCTATAGTAACGCCTCTATTGTCCTGTTGGAATGCCGTTTTTCTCAACATTTAATATTAGTAAACTTGCATCATTAAAGAACTCCCACAGTGCCTTGTTAAAAGTTACTCAGCTATTAATTTAGAACATAAAGTATTAGCAGTCGTTGTAATGTTTTACTTTTTTATTTTTTGTTAAATATAAAAAAACAACAAAAAAACAAAATATTCCAAAAAAATATACCAAAAATATACTTTACTCTACGTCATAACTAGACGGGAAATAATGAGTAAGAAATATTGAAAAACCACTGCATACGTAATATATTAGTCGAAGAAGGATAACTAATAAGAAGATTAATCGCAAATATAACCGTTTATTAAGATCTTAAGGAATATAAATTTTGTATTTTAATAACGGATGATCAGTATTTATTATAGTGAGAGTTCAGTGGAATAGTAACCTTAACAGCCAAAGGTAAAAGTCAAGATATATCATTTATATAGCATTCATAACAGCCTGATTTTAAATTAACTGGTACCAAACATATAGTCAAAAACTACGCTGGCCCGTAAAATTGTTTCACATTAAAATAAGTTGTTTTATGTAACTTTCATGATCATATTTTCTATTTTAAGGACAATTTCATCGTAATTTTCCTCGCTAACCAAGCCTAATAATAATTTGTCCTAATATAGAACGTGCCTAAATTAACATTGAATGCTAATACCTGGAAGGTAGAGATTTTTCGTTATGTCAAAGAGATTTGCGAGGTGAGTTAGTGAGCACCAGCTATTTATGTCTGGAAAACCTCTCTTATATAATAACCATCACACTAGGCATATGATAGTCCTATGATAGACTTCTATCATGTAGGAAAACCTTTTAAAACAGTGTAATATTTAACTTACCCTTAATTTTAACTAGACAGCTGAAACAGGAATAAGAGAAACCAATTGTGAGCAGTTTCAATAATTTTGCGCTTTTGGCAGCCGGATGTCAATTATGTAATCTTCATTCATCAATTTTCATTCATTTCAGAGAGCTCTTTTCAAACCAAATAAAGGTTATTTTTGTTTATATTATCGTCGGTTATTGTTTTCTCCCAACACAATTTTTTTGATTAAAAACTACTGCTTATTGTATCTACTATCTTGTTACAAAATAATTAAATTTTACTTAATCCAAAACTTGTCATTCCGTCACTGAAATTTAAAATTCATTGTTGCCATCTTACTAATGCATAAACGGAAAAACTAAAATGGGTTCGGTTTTACGATAAACCTTTCTACCTTTTTCCAAAAAAAAAATGAAATCCAGTAGAGACAAACAAAGCTCTGCCAATGGCAGGGTCGGAATGAGGATTTCTCCGCTCTGGTCATATGATTTGTTGCCGCTGAAAAACAATGAACCAAAACATTTTTCGATGCATGCTTCGCACACCAGACCTCAGGAATATTCATTTTAAAATTTCCGTCATAAAATATGAGTGCGGGAGGCTCTTTTCTCGCTATAAATTATATATTTATTTACACTCATGATTTCGTGTAGCCTAATCGCAGTTAGGTAATGCACAAAATTGTTAGTTTTGGACTTGGATATTTCTATTAATAATGTCTATTAGTAATCTTGTTCCTCAATACTCACAAATTCACAAATAAATTTAATAATCAAATTTTGGTATTATTTTTTAAGCTAGCTTCCTGTGTAATGCAGAAAAAGGGAAGTTTTAGATTAAATGTTATTTCAATACAATATATGCTTGAACAAAATGGATTATACGAACATTCAGAAATCTAAAACTACTTAAAAGTAATACTCTTTGAAATCTATCTAATCCCGGTTAGAGGTTTAGTGATGAAATATTAAATTTACTGAGTCAATATTTTACAGCACCATACTCAAATAGACATTAAATAAAGGTTGGACAGACAATGTAATAACATATGTATGTTTATTATAGCGTACTCATAACAATTAACTATAACAAAACAATTTCACTTCAATTCAATCACTCTTAAGATCGAGGTATAGTTGGACTATGAATGTATGAATGAATTAATTAATTAATTAATTAATTAATTAATGAACAATTTATTTATTCCAGTAAAACATATTACTATCAAATATACATAATTCATTCTCAAGCAGGGGGATGAATTAGTGTTTCTGAATAAGGAGTAACAGTTTTCAACCGATTTTAGAGATATTAGATAAATGGGATGCGACTTGTTAGGATCTATCAACTTAAGAACCCTTCTAACACCTTAATAATGCGCCTAATTACTCTGTTTTAAACATTATTTACAGAATTTATATTTTTTTAATGTTTTACAAAAATAACTGATTAAATAACATATTCCTAGTGTATGTCCGGCTTGTTAAAAAAAATAAAGTAAAATATGTCCTTACAATAAATTTCTCAATCGGATTCAGGAGTTTTCATTTTTTGGGAGATATTAACAGATATTAAAATTGACTAGAAAAAATAAAAATAACTCGGTCTAGGGCTATCAAGTATTATTATTTCCATTAAATAGTCAGTAAAAACAGTGTAATAAAACGAAATATTTAACTTCTGTATGTTGTCATAAATATATAAAATTTCATAAGCATCTAGAGCTGATTAGTTTAAAAAAAGAAACAGTGAAAAGGTTCTTTTTCTGGAACTCAAATTGAAAACCGAGCTTTCGTAAATTCATTCTGAGAAAAACAATCTCAAAAGCAAAATAAACAATATTCAAAGAAACCTCCTCTTTCCATCCCGCACTGCTTTGCTAGAGAATTAAAAGTTGAAGTCAAATTTACGGACTCAATAACTGCGTTCGGAGTAAATCCATGCCCTCAATAAATTTCTCTAAAGCATTCAAAGCAACCTGGGTTTCGTTAAATGATTCTCCCTTTATCATCGACCAGAAGCTACGACAGTCCCTGAAATAAAATTATCAAACCAATTTATGCTTTAGTTGTTGACAACGATTTAACTGGAAATGATTAAGTATACAGTAAAATGAATTTTAAGCGTTCTAAAAAATTTACTTCGCTTGGCTTTTTCAAAGTCTGCTATTCATAGTTCAATTTTATAAATTAGTTGTGTTTGTGCGATTATAATACCAAGGAATTAATGACGCATGGCTACTTATATTGCGTTATTTATTCATCAGTTGTTTCAAATAGACTGCAAAGAAATGTTATGTTTTAACAGCTGACAAAAAACTGTACATTTATATTCGTTGATAGGCTATACAGGGTGTCAAGGTTATCAGAAACTATAAGATTTAGATAAAACTTTAAAAGGCAATTTTACCTTCTTATTCAAGACGATCAAAATATGAATTTAATTTTCTTGTAATGGCCTCCATTTCCCAATATGGTGGACAACTTTGATTTTTCTTATGGAACACCCTGTATTTTAAGGCGTTTTGGATTCCACCATTAATTTTAAGAACCTTTTAATGTTTGAAATTCATTTTTGGTGATGGAGATTTAATATTTTGTTTCTGATTATTTGTGGACGTCTTTCATAACTGATTAGTAAAAAACAAGTTTCACGACGTTTTGGGATCTAGAATCTGATCCCGTCTTCAGGTGTAAAAAGAAGCTAGAACGTAACAAGACTAGTAAGTTTGAGTCGTGAGTGAGTGGGTTAAATAAAATACACAAAAATAAATAAAATTGCCTATAAATGTGGGTTCAGTTGAGAATCAATAATGCAAATATTTTTTGGTCGAGATTCACTTATGGAGATTTATAACTTTAAATATTCATTTACTCAAGGACTGCATCGGATGGTACGCATAAAATGGACACAATGTATGTCAAATGGGGAAAAACAAAATTTTGCTGCTCACATTTCCTTAACTATTTAGTTTATGACAGAATGTCAAATAATATAAGGCTCTTAAAATTAAGAGCGAAATCAAAAAAACATCATAATATTCAGGTTGTTCCATAAGAAAAATCTAATTTGTCCTCCATATTGGAAAATGACGGCTATTCACAAGAAAATGGAATTCATATTTTTGATCGTCTCAAAAAAGTAGGTGGAATCCCCCGTTAAAAGTTTTCTCTAAATCTAATAGTTTCTGAGATGCCAATGGTGGCACAGATTAATTGCACACCCTGTATATTTATTTCTTAAACTTAGTCTCTCATTTTTAAACATATTTTCTCTTCTCATTTAATGAGTGCCACTGATCATAGTTGTACATTTTATATAGTAATGTGTCAATTTCACTAAACGCACTATGATTGATGGCCTCTATGATTTAGGCTATAATTGATGGGGATAGTAATATCTATGATAGTAAGGCTATATCTTGTCATATAATTAATTGGCTTTTAAATAACAGTCCGCACTTGCCAACTCGACCTACCTACACTAATATATTTTAATAACAAAGATTTTAACGGCCTCTTCATTAGAGAGATGGTTGTAATATATTTTCTGAAAAAAAACCTGCTATTAGAAAAATAAGTATTATAATCAGCTGTTTCTTAAAATGTATATCACCATGTTATATATTGAGGACAAAACAAAATTTTAAGTATTCTCCCACTTAGACTAAACTTAATAACGTTTATTTCCTGCGAAACGTCACACCAGAATCTTTCCATCGTCACCTTATTATTAAAATTGTTTTAGGAGTCTAGAGGATTCATAGTCATAAAACCCCTTGTGTGTTACATAATTATAGATTTTGTTTTCTTAAATTAAAATTTATCATTATTAATTGATCACTTTAATAGGTTTACTCATTTTTATGATCTGAAAGGTAATATTTCTATTTTAAACTATGGTTATTGAAAATAATAAGATTTTATAGGGCGTATATTTATAGTTCAAACTATTTTACAATGTACACGTAACCTTTTTTGCAACAACGAACAAGTCGAAGTTTTTTTCGTTGATTTTACCATGCAAGCTATAATTAAAGCTCCAAAACTACCTATAGAGCTATAGTACCTCAATATATTACACATCCCTATTACTGTAAAATCGTCATACCGTTCAACACTCAAACACTAAAAGAAAAAGTGACAATGAATCAAAAATCTGACGACTTAATAAGTTTTTGAAACTTTCCAACCCAACTTGATCACAAAATGACGTTTTCCTGTGATTGCGTCAATTGACAGAGATGACAAAACGTGCAACACCCATTCCCGATATGACAACTCTCCTCACCGCGTTGTTGTTTATTGCTGTCTGTGGTCGATTGGTTCGCATTGTCTGGCCAATTCGTCATGGGTAATATTCTGTACCTCCTTTTTTCCATTTTAAAAATAAATATTCAGCTAAAACATTATTTCATTTCATTTTCGAAAAAGGGCAAAATATGTTCCGAGCGTGAAAGATTTGCGTATGTTCTTAATGAATTTAAGCGAGATTTAAGTTATTATAATAATTTTAATTCATTAAATCAGGTGATTTTAATTTAGCAATGAACTTAACATTTCAACATTAGGTTGCCAAGAATATACAGAAAACTTTTCAGTACTGATAAGAACTGCTTTTAAAGATATTATCACTTTCATTTGGTTCTAACATTGTTGTAATGAAAGTCCTAAAGAAAATTATTGATTGATTTTTGTCAAAAAAATCTCAGCTATCTTAATATACTTAAATTTTTTCCATCTACTACTTATAATATAAATGATAAAGTACTTATGTCATGAACTATGATATAAAGATGATTAATGTTTAAAATACTTGCAATAACACTGCAAAACAGACATTCTAGAAGACCTAATGAAAATAATGCTTCAGAATAATCCATAAGCATTTCACTGATTCTAAATTTATAAATAAAATAAGAATTTTTTGTGATACTTTATACCTCATTGTCAAATCATAACGTAAAAATTGGCAAGTCCCTCTTTCTGCCCCAACTACTCGATAATTCTGGGAGTGCAAATGCTTGTTTAAATGTCAATTTTATTAGAAAGTATCTGCATAATCAACCTTGAAGGAAAACCCTTTCATTACACGAGGAAAAATCTTAATTATATGCTTTCCAGTAACAAGCTCATAAAATTAAGTGGAGGATTTTGTGGACGGATTAAAAGTGAGCTCTTTATAAAGCCTGTTATTTGATAATCCCCTTCCCCTAAGCAGTATTTTATCCTTGTTTAGGTTGTCACTTCAAATGCTTTATATTTCCCCGATATTAAAACGGTTATTGCATTTTTGTCGTGTTTTCGAGTGACGATGTAGAACTATACTTAATTTAGGAGAAGTATTAAATTATTTTTTAATACTAATAATTCTGCTTGAGTTTTAACCATGTATTATATTAACTTACCTTAAACTTTTTTTCATACACAGATGATTAATTTTGTATACTCGTAATCTAAGACTAAGACTATATAACTAGAATAGTATTACACCATTGGTATAGAATAATAAAATTTACTCTTAGTCTTGCTAAATTTAGTATAATAAACCCTCTAAATAAATCATTAAAGCAAAAATATGTATTCCTTTGCAAATGTTCATATTTTTACTAAACAGGCAAGACGTCTTCACCGCTAACAATGTTTAGCCTATTTTAACTGATCTTCGCAGTAACTTAAATGTAAAGCAATTATGCTTTAAGATATGTTACGTGAATTATCTTCCTTGAAATATAAAAGCGTTATGTATTAGGCTATTTATGTCTCAGAATAGAAAGGTACAATAGTACATTTCACAACTAGGGCCGGAATTGAGGGTTTGCGGGCTCGAGATCGTGTTTCAAATTCGAGACGAAGTTGAGAGCTGCAAAACCCTTTTGGCTGAGTTGTGAACGATTTTTCAGCACACTTTACAATAAAAACCCCTATATGATATTACATCCAAATTATTTCTTTGACAACTTGAAAACAAAACTTTGAGGTTATGAGCGATGATACAACTTCTTTGTCTTAGTTACTAAGCATAAACAGCTATGAAAATTGTATGACCGCAACTAGCCTGTCGTTGGAATTTCTTGAATGCAGAACAGTCATGTGATGTTCACACGTTGTTTTAAGCAAAAAAACGGTCAGCTGACTTTAAGCCTTAGGGCTGAATATTTACGGCCCGCTGGCTTCGAGCTCCATATAATGTTCGTAAAACAAGTGATTACGTCGTAGTGTGGTAAAAAATAATAATTTGGAAATGTAAATTTGTTGATTAATATAAAGCCCTTTGTTTATTTGAAAAATCATACATTATAACGGACAGTACCTAAAAAAACTTTGGATTACTAATTGTTTATATTTATATTGAAAATCAATTTATGTTCTGAAATTATGAGAACACTTTAAACGTTTCTGTGATTAGTAATTACGCTCAACTATTACAGCCAGATTGTAATTAACCAGAATATGAACTTCAGGGTAGCGATATTCCAAGGGGTTTGCCAGTCACAATAATAATAATTAAATTAACGTAAGAAATCGTAAAAAATATTATTATTTACCTTTATTTTTAATTTATGTTAACTATTGAAGTTCTCTTGTGAGTGATAACTAATACAAGTGTCAGTATATTGAGACACATTGTAAAAACTCTACCTATTGGTTTAATGTATGTAATTAAAGGATGTTTTCTTGTTGATCCTAAATCAACAGCCACATAAAATTGAGAGAAGGGAAGTATGTTCGGGTACGTACCCTCTGCTAACTGTCCCTCTACTACCGTCCTTTAAACTGAGGACAATAATATGTAAGCTTAGTTTCAAAATAAAAAATTCTCATATAATATTAGAGCCTACTATATAACCATGTGGGGAGAAAGTATGCTTGGTATCCTTGTTAATCATGCAATTGATATCAACAATCTATAAAAGGTGTTTTGTTTCAACTATAAACTGAAATTTAAAATAAAATAATTAAAACAAAGAAAACGATTGACAAGAGATCTAGGACAGAACTGAGTAATTTACATCTTAACAATAAAAAGCTTTCAAAATATCCTGCACACTTCTCAAATCAGTCAGAAAACAGAAGCTATCTTTGTTATTTCTCCAAGTCGAGCTGGAGGGTTGGTGACCATTGTTTTCCCTGACAATGCTTGTCCCACAATGCAGACTAGATGTCTAAAAACCGATGTCAGTGTTTTGGTTGAGTAATTGAAGTCTGAAATTCTTGGACGTGGAATTACGTTTGATGGTAAGCTCTCTCGGTAGCCATCTCTGTTGTTTATTTATGCGTCTAGGAATATTCACGCATAGCGAGAGAATTCTTTATTTTAAAATAAGAAATATATGAATTAATATAATATTTGATTCAGCATCAGGGAGTGATAAGAAACTAATCTGCTATCTACTTATTGAACTTGGTAAGGCATTCATAACGTGTTGATTGTCATATTTTAGTGATAATATTTAAAAAGTTTTTGTTATGAAAGCACTTGATTTACTTTTGCAGTGGTCATTACTGTTTACTATTGATAAAAGAGTTTGCTGGAGAAATGTTTATGTAATTGATCCTGCTAGAGAATTGGTGTCTTTAATATTATTTTACCATAAGCATGTTATAGTCGATTTTCAAAATATTTTAAGAGGATTAAATAACTGTTTACGATAAGAGGCTTGGTCTTCATGAACTTGAATCGTAAAAAAACATGTGGATAAATGAACACTTTATAATATTGATGGACCGTACTTGATTTATGGCACAATCTGTTAAAAGATACATATTCTGTGAAAACCGCTGGGCTGCCCACCAAATAGTTCTGTGAACACGATATGTTTTGTGTGGGATTCCAACA
This sequence comes from Flexamia atlantica, assembly GCA_035578135.1. Lineage (NCBI taxonomy): Eukaryota > Metazoa > Arthropoda > Insecta > Hemiptera > Cicadellidae > Flexamia > Flexamia atlantica. Next base: position 6,093,027 of record JAQJVK010000026.1, on the reverse strand, counting down.
CGTAAGCCACAGACACGCCGACCCCAAGTGATGATGGGTATCGAAATTCCTCATAATGTGGGTTAACCTTTGCCTTGAGTTAGCCGTATGTGAAATTTATGTGGCTTCGTTCAAGGGTACAGGAAATATTTGTAGCTCATATAAATAAGTAATAAGAGTTTCAGAGAAGACTACGATAAACACATTTGCCATTAGGGGCTGGCCTTTGCCTTTGCCAACACCAATTCCATACCTGGAGTTGGCGTAAATAATTTTAAAGATTACTAGTGTTAGCAATACCAATAATTTGCTGCCATTTTCCTTTTTTTTAATTAATCATCATGTAGAAAGCAAAGACAAATAAAAACAATTAAGTAACAAAATAGTGAAAACTAATTGTTTAAAACGTTTTATGATTTAACTTTAAACTCGATTTGGTGTCAGTTCTTTTCGTTGAAGTTAGCTGTTATAATAACTGCAAGCTTCTTAAAAAAAAAAAAAAATATATATATATATATATATATATAAAATCAAAAACAAATTAAAATTACTTTAGAGAACCACAACCAAGGTACTCGGGTTATTTTACAACAAGTTTTTTACTGATCGAATAAATTAAAACCAAGGTAGCAAACTTGCATCAAAAACAACAAAAGATTTACTACCGTATTTTGAAAATATAGAAAAATTATATCACTGATGAAGTAAAAAAACGCTTCTCTCTGAGACATTTCTAATATCAAAATAATCTTAAAAAATAGTGACAATGTCAAATTATTTGTCTTTGCTTTCTACATGATGATTAATTAAAAAAAAGGAAAATGGCAGCAAATTATTGGTATTGCTAACACTAGTAATCTTTAAAATTATTTACGCCAACTCCAGGTATGGAATTGGTGTTGGCAAAGGCAAAGGCCAGCCCCTAATGGCAAATGTGTTTATCGTAGTCTTCTCTGAAACTCTTATTACTTATTTATATGAGCTACAAATATTTCCTGTACCCTTGAACGAAGCCACATAAATTTCACATACGGCTAACTCAAGGCAAAGGTTAACCCACATTATGAGGAATTTCGATACCCATCATCACTTGGGGTCGGCGTGTCTGTGGCTTACGTGTTGGAATCCCACACAAAACATATCGTGTTCACAGAACTATTTGGTGGGCAGCCCAGCGGTTTTCACAGAATATGTATCTTTTAACAGATTGTGCCATAAATCAAGTACGGTCCATCAATATTATAAAGTGTTCATTTATCCACATGTTTTTTTACGATTCAAGTTCATGAAGACCAAGCCTCTTATCGTAAACAGTTATTTAATCCTCTTAAAATATTTTGAAAATCGACTATAACATGCTTATGGTAAAATAATATTAAAGACACCAATTCTCTAGCAGGATCAATTACATCGACCAACTCGGCGTCTCGGTCGGCGACGCGGACAGTTGGGGACTAGTTAAGTGGTGGAACGAAGACACTCGGCCGCCGTCCCTCGACCACAATGGCCAACTCGGCGTCTCGGTCGGCGACGGCGGACAGTTGGGGACTAGTTAAGTGGTGGAACGAAGACACTTGGCCGCCGTCCCTCGACCACAATGACCAACTCGGCGTCTCGGTCGGCGACGCGGACAGTTGGGGACTAGTTAAGTGGTGGAACGAAGACACTCGGCCGCCGTTCCTCGACCACAACGACCAACTCGGCGTCTCGGTCGGCGACGGCGGACAGTTGGGGACTAGTTAAGTGGTGGAACGAAGACACTTGGCCGCCGTCCCTCGACCACAACGACCAACTCGGCGTCTCGGTCGGCGACGCGGACAGTTGGGGACTAGTTAAGTGGTGGAACGAAGACACTCGGCCGCCGTCCCTCGATCACAATGACCAACTCGGCGTCTCGGTCGGCGACGGCGGACAGTTGGGGACTAGTTAAGTGGTGGAACGAAGACACTCGGCCGCCGTCCCTCGACCACAATGACCAACTCGGCGTCTCGGTCGGCGACGGCGGACAGTTGGGGACTAGTTAAGTGGTGGAACGAAGACACTCGGCCGCCGTCCCTCGACCACAACGACCAACTCGGCGTCTCGGTCGGCGACGCGGACAGTTGGGGACTAGTTAAGTGGTGGAACGAAGACACTCGGCCGCCGTCCCTCGACCACAATGGCCAACTTGGCGTTTTGGTCGGCGACGGCGGACAGTTGGGGACTAGTTAAGTGGTGGAACGAAGACACTTGGCCGCCGTCCCTCGACCACAACGACCAACTCGGCGTCTCGGTCGGGGACGCGGACAGTTGGGGACTAGTTAAGTGGTGGAACGAAGACACTTGGCCGCCGTCCCTCGACCACAATGACCAACTCGGCGTCTCGGTCGGCGACGGCGGTCAGTTGAGGACTAGTTAAGTGGTGGAACGAAGACACTCGGCCGCCGTCCCTCGACCACAATGGCCAACTCGGCGTCTCGGTCGGCGACGGCGGACAGTTGGGGACTAGTTAAGGTAGCCCTCTGAACACTGAACAGACTCAAGCTCTATGCCAAGCTTCTTATTTTTCTTACGGTAGTACTAAAGTTCAATTATAAACTGATAAAGTCCTATCAACTACTTTAAACTGCGCTCTTAATTAGTACTGCATGATCAATAAGGAACCCCTTTTAATAATAAAAAAACCATAATGTACCAAAACGGCCGTTTTTGTTCCCTAAATAGTTCGAAAAAACTCACTTTTAGTACTACGCCTAGTATTCAAAAGTCAGCTGCGATTTTTTAAGAGCACTAACCTCAACAATTGTTATCGTTTCTTTCATTTGTAAATAGAAGACAAACGAAAGCAACAACCAACCCTGTGCTTGTTGTGTAATAAAGGTCATTGTTATTAACCTCAAAAGAACAAATTTATGGCAAGAATTCCAACGTATAAAAGCTTATTTTTTCCGTATCAGTATGGTAAAACTGTTTTCATAACGAAGCAAAAGTGTGTTTATTGCTTTCAAGTTCTACCTTTTCTTGTGATTAAATCTAATATTTCACGTAAAAGTTACTATCATACTAACCACATTAAATTTAGAATCACAAAAACTTTTTAAAATATACTTTAAAATATATCATTTTGGATTTTCACGATCATTCTATCTTTCTTTATGACACGGTTCCAATTTATAATTTGTGTAAATGTTGTTAAAACAATAGTTAATCAAAATAGTGCATTATCAAAACTAGACTCTAGGATGTTAAGTGGTGGAACGAAGACACTCGGCCGCTGTCCCTCGACCACAATGACCAACTCGGCGTCTCGGTCGGCGACGGCGGAACTAGTTGAGGAACTTTGTTAAGCTACACCGTTCGAACAGTGAGGAGGATATTCTTTATACTATACTTTTGTGAATTATAATTACCGGTATTTTCTTAAGTGAAAAATTTCATAATTTTCCCTCTTATATTTTATGCATTTTCATAAATTTAGGTTTTTTATACTACCAGTTACTCCTTATTAAGCACTTTCAATTATTGTAAATCCTTTGTAAAGTGTTAGTAGAATATAGTAGTAGGTGTATTTATTTCAGTATGCAAATCCTTAATTTTCCGGATGAAAAGATAAAAACAACCCGATGCAATGAGGTAATTGTTTTCTGTTCTAATTTAATTTAATTTAAATTAATTATTAAACGCAAGCTGCTATCTTAATTCGTTTTAACTATTACATTTATTCATCTTTAATCTTTAATTAATACTGTATCTCCTTAGTATCTTAGTTATCTTATGTTTGTTCGCTAACTCATCACAACTATAAAAAACAAACAATTTTAAATAAAAAGATATTTTTGGTATTTATAATAGCGATAAGTTATCACTATCACAAAACAGTTATATTGTCAAAAGTTAATATTCAAAGATGAAATCTTTTTACTTTGTCCTCTAAGCTCGTAAAAATTAGATTATTACAACTGACGAGAATTCTTTAGCAGAAAAAAAGATTCAATGAAAACAAAAATTAGAGCATGAGAAAAATGTAGACAAGTTATCAATAGTTGGTGTTGAAGTTAAAAAAAATAAGTATTACATAAAACGTGTAGTTAACGAAAATGAATATTTTAATTGTTCAAGAGCTAACTTTCTTAAGGTTTTCTAATGTGTTCAAGCCATCAATTGAATTTGAAGAATACTTCAAGAACCTGGATAACACAATGACAGTTAAGATATTGGCACTTGGTGGATAAGTTAAATTTCCATCATAGTCTTTTCCACTCGATTATTTATGTTTAAATTTTGAATTCTTGCAAAACGAAAACTTGTTCTTCTTTTTGATAAAATTTAACATTAACTGTAAGATATTTTGATTATTTTTTATTGCATTCAATCTGGATGCAATTTGTAAAATCAATATTTTCAGCATGCATCTTATTACTTCTAAAAATCGGGGTTATAAAGGTTCAAAGTAAAAAGAAATAAACGTAAATTTTGGTTATAAAGAAATCTATTTTACTTATGAATGTGCTCAATTGGAGAATTCTTCTGTTTTATACAAAGGAGACCAAATTATTTCTTAGATACTCCCTTGTTTAGTCTTATACTTATCCAAGATTATTCTACAACATAACCAAGAGGTGCATGTTAGAAGCTTGCATTTCGCTACATAATGAGACCTCTTCTTGCGTAAACATTTTCTCCTGTACCATTATGACATTACACCCCCCCTCCGCCCTTACACCCTTCACAATTAGAAATATAATGTTGTGATTTAGCACCAAAGTTAGGTATTTAAAAAGGGTCACTGACCCGAGTTAAGCATGACCGAGCTTCATTTTTTTTCATATGTCCCTATCAATAAAATATAAAGATACAAATTTTACTTTCATAACTAAGATAGTTGTCTAATGATAGTTAAATGCATGACCTTCATCAGCATATAATGATAAACCGGTTTTGCCTATATAAAATAATATCGTATTTTATAATTATTTATTTATGAACACTTATTTGAACTAGTGTCATTGTATTTTCATTTCCATTATTTTCACAACACCTGACTGCCGAAACATGTATTACGGTAATGCATTTATGTAAAAGTTTTACAAATCAGATATAGCTTTTTATTATTTTGCCTTAAATGCTGTCTTCTATACCATCCACGAAACTTTACAGTAATTTTACTGTTTTTACAGTAGATCACCATAATTCAATAGTAAAAACATTCAACTTCAGTTGAGAAATTTATTCATTACACTTGTATTTAGTTAAATAAATATATTCGATATTGTAAATGTATTAGTTTGTCGAAGTGTGAATCAAATTCTATTATCATGTTATGAAACATGAATCGCAGATGAAACAGACTGGAAGTGTAATCACACCTTCAGGGAAGTTTGGAATGTAATTAACTGTGTTTTGTGCCTCGAATAAGGTCAGTAATCACACAGAGCAAAACTCGATTCACTATCTAATTTGCTATTTTCTCATTAAAAAAGAAAACCGTGTTTATTTTGCCAAGATAACAAAATAATTAACGATATAGTGTTCTGGACGTTTGTTGCGTATTGGCGCATGGATCGTTATTTTAACTGTAATTATTTTAAACGGTAAAATCCTAAATTGAAAAAAATTAAAAGAAAATATGATTTTACACCAATAGATTCTGTTTCGAAGGCAATCTATTTGAATGCGGAAAGTGTTTAATTACATGTTAAAAAATAATCAGATAACATGGTTAAAAGAGAATTTGTATCGATCCAATATCAGGGAAACTGTTCCCAGAAAGTTATTGATATCTCTACAATGTAAAGTGATAAAATTAAATTTTACGTAAAAATCTACCTGAAAAGTTTTCCAAATCAAATACTGTTTGTTTGCATATTTCTTAGAAACTTTTGAAATACCTTTAGAGGCTAAACTCTAAAGCTAGAAATGGAAAGACCAAGATAACTTCGATACCCATGAAATCGTTGTCGATTGTATAAAGTAGTGTTTCATCCTCTTGGAAACTATAATCACAGTGAATAGAAACGTATGCTTAAACATGATGAATGCACTCGTTTGGCAAAACATCAAACAGCATCATGGGATATTTGACACCCACTCTAAGTGTATCAGTTATTTCGAAGCTTCAAAAGAGTCTGTATATGATTTTTCTTTAAGCCAACGTCAAAAATTTACTTCTTACTTGTTAAAGAGACTTTTATGTTCTGATTATCTAATTATTGGCATAAGGTTAGACTAAAAAATAGGCAACTACAGTGACGTTTTTACCTATTTACGATTTTTTGGCTTTCAGACAATAAGTAACAAATAGGTTTTGGCTGAATGCAGGAGATAACCTGCATCAAGTTATCTCCTGTTTCTAGGTTATCTTGAGTTTCTAGGTTAGTGTGCGAAAGAGCTGAAGGAAATGAATATATCGTTATTTTATCAATTAATAGTAATAATTAGCTCCCATTCTTTACTATCATTCATTAATTTACTCATTTATTAATCTATCTGTAAAATACCTGCATTTTAGTTTTTCCCATTTAGAAAAAGAAAGGGTGACATGTACTCTAAGACCTTAGTGTGATAAATGCGAAGGAAGCTATTCGTCAAAACAGTTACAAACTAAAATTACACATTCATATTAATTTTGCATCACAGCTATGGCAAGGTTTTTAACACTTTCCATATATTAACAGGAAAAATGTAACGTACCACATTGCAACCATTATACTCATTTACTTGATATACTAATATTACCATTGTACGTCAGAAAGTTAAAATAAGGTGTTAAGTCTCCGAGAAAATGTGTCAGGAAATCCTTTCATAAATCCTACTTAAGGGCAGTGGGGCTGGAGGTCTGGAGGTCTGGTGATAAGACAAGGTTAATCCTCCACAAGTTCCCGGACAGATTTCGGCTATAGAGGAGATCCTTCCAATATTAATAGTTGAATCTGCAGTATTGAATCACCAGTTACTAAAATATGAGGCTGGATTGAGATTAAGCCATTCATGAGATGATAGTACTAAGCAATTATTTTATTTTATTTCTTCTTACTATAGTACATGTTTACAAATGGATTAAAAGAAGTAGACGTTTCACAATACATATGTGTAAAATTGGTTATTGGTTTCGTTTTGTGATAAATCTTCTAGCTAAATGGACTGAATTGTACGTGGCAATCAATGATCAACTGTCGGATATTGTTTTACTTTGTGTTTCAAATCTACTAAGGTACATATATTTCCAATTGTTTGATATGACTAGATTTTAGTAATAAACAATATCATCAAGATGCAAACTGGAGAGCTCTTAGTAAATTCATAAGCTGACAGATAAAATATTTTTATTAATTTTGTCTCTTGTAATATTTACCAAGTTTTTTTAACTATTGTTTCGAAAATGTGAAGAAATTTGAATTATTCCAATTGTAAATCAACATTTGATAAGAATTCGTCTTTTATTATGCGGAGCGATACAACAAGGAATATATTAGTTAACTAAAAAAAAATTATTTCCCGAAATGGTAATAAAGTAATATGCATGGACTTGGCGTGAAAACGACTATGGGCTGACTGATCTGTTGTACAGAACCTGCCTCAAAACTCAAAAATACAAACCTTATGACAAAAGGAGTTATTTTGTGTTAGAGTTTTTATCATTTTTTAATGTTGAGGACATAAAACGATATTTTTTTCAAACTAATACTTTATTTCGACAGTCACGTCAAGTCCTAAATAATCTTTTTCAAGTCACTGGGAAGATTTTAAACCATATATTGTATTACTTTTAATGTTTTTTTTTAATTATTCGAAATTATACTCAACAATTAATTTAAAAATATTTCTATAACCTTTTTGAATAATTGTGGAGGAAAAATAGTGAACATGTTTCGCGGCAACATTTCCTTACCACATTTCAAGTGAAAAGAAAGTTATCCCATAAAAATTATTTGTTCCAAAAGTAAGACAAGGTAACATTATAATGTAACAAATATCAAGCTTGACCAAATCAACAGTTACCTCTTGTCGTTCAGTTCAATTATTTCAACATGTTTCATTTTTTCACGCTCGTAAAATATATATTTTGAAAAGCTATAGTTTTATTTGAATCCTTTGGTAATATTTTAACGATTTTTTTATAAGAACAACAAAGAAACGTTGCAAAGCTTAAATGTTGGGAGAACATTAACTATCACAAAACGCTATTTACCTTGAGGCTAATTACAATGGCACAACAATTAGGGCTATCATCATAAACCTGATGATGGGTAGTACCCATTAAAAAAGGCATTAACAGCCTCTAATCGTATTGTTAATTTCGAAATTTCTGCGACCGTGTTGTACATAAACGTGACTCATCACGTTTTTCCACTTGTATTTCGATACTAGTGGCATTTCAATTCCAGAGAGGCCCCAAGTGTTTAATTTAATTAATTTGATAATAATCTTGGTGCATACTCCGTACTATTTCTGCTGCAGAAGTACTACTTAAACTGCTATCTGTCACTTGTGCATTTAATAATTTAAAACATAATATGTTAGGTGTACTGGATGTTCAGATGAGAAACCTAGGCAATACCTTAGGATGTTATCATACACGTAAGTATAAGCAAAAACATTCAAGAAACACTTATATTCTTAAGTAGTTTTCCGTCAATCTTTTTGTGTGTTTTCGTAAATAGCTTGAACATGGAATATAGTAAAATGCCATTAGAAAAGAATTTTTAAAATAAAACATAAAAAATACCAATTGGACCAACTTATATTATAATTAACAAGTTCCTACTCATCATTTCAAAATGGAGTGATATAATTTTTTATTCCTCGCTAACCTAAGGAAAGCCCTAATATTAGGGCCTAAACATTTAAGTGGAGTGGATTAATTTTCACGTACTTCACTTTGATGTCTCCTAGAAATTTACAGTTTCCGAGCATTAAAAACCAAGAGTGGCTAACCAGTCTCATAAACCAGTCCAAGTATAAACGTGATACAGTGTTTCTATTTCGGCTCGGTCGGTCATTGTATTCCAAAATTAAATTTCATGATTCAATTTGTTATAAATCATGTAAAGAACTCATACAATTAGACACTCATTGTTTTAGAACACAAATACTTATAAACTTCTCTAAGTATTTAAAGCTTTCCCCGAACAGCCAGCATATTCAATTTTACAATATTTATCTTAATAAAAAGTTCGTACCCAATTTCCTGTTTGCAGACTGGTTAAAACTGTTATTCTTTAATGAATCCGTAAATAAATAAGTAAAATTAACTGGTTAAGCTGGCCAGTGATAGTAAAAGGAAATTACCTATAAAACAAAAAGTTTACAGCATCTCAGCTTCCTCAGAGCCACTTAAGGTTTACCCGGCGAAAGAGTCGGTCCCCTGTAAGCAGCTCGGTGCGGAGATCCGAAAGAGGATTTTGTACACATCCTGTGGAGCCTAAAGTATTCACAGCGTTCTTCAAAAAAGTCTGTTTCGCTTTTAAAATTAATTGTTTCAAAATTCTAGAGTTCATATTACTAGTAGTTTTTTAACTGACATATTTATTCACAAATTTTCTTCTGAAAATCTACCTGTATGTTTCAATAAGTTATTTTTAAACTCAAAAATATAAAATGGATGTATATTGCTGTGATAGATATACATTAATGTTATAGGAAAATATGATTTTTCCTTCTTATAGTGGGCAACACTTAACACAATGAGATATCCTTTGGGACTTACACGATTAAAAAACATAAAAATCACACGAAACGCATACATGGACATTAAAGCGTTCCAAGGACTTTGGGACGCTTTTATGTACGTGTCTTTATCCGTGTGTGAGGGTGTGTGTGTGTGTGTGTGTGTGTGTGTCGTGTAATTTGTATGTTCTTTTTAAACACATGGCTAAGCCCCGAAGGATATCTTATTGAGATGAGCGTAGCCCACTAAAGGAAGTCAAAAAAAATCCCCTCACCTAAAAAACATGTAATTCAAAAATAGAAAAAATTTTACTCCTTTATACAATATTACACTTCGCACTTAAGGCCAAAAATAAAAATTTGCATGATCGAAATCGTGCTTCATTGAAGAGTTACCGGGAGTTAATATTTTAAGTAATGCAATTTAATGCATACATACCCCCCCTCTACAAGAAACCCTATTAACTATACAAAAGTTTGGAATTTATTATTTACCTCCTACACCACAGCAAATAATACAGTTATCAGTTTTAGCTCGGCAATGAAACCAGTTACATTCTAGCTTTATCAGGATTTTTCACATTGTTCTGCGCGGAGATATTGTCATCCGCACAAAACAAAACACAAAATCCAATGATCCATTGACCGCCCTGATCGTTTTTGCGAACGGTAGATAACAGTCATTGGGGGTGCGGATGTTGCCGGTGAAATGCCTCATGGCTGGAGTCTGTGTTTTTACTTCAATTCGTTTTACAACGGTCAGCAAAAATAATTTTAGATTAGACAATAAATATTAAAAGTTTCATTTTTACCAGAAAACTGCATTTTACTTGTCAGTTTTATTTGTCTTAGAACTTTATTTCAGAGGAGTCTTCTGATATCAAATAATACACGTAATAATTATTAATTGTTAGCATTATTAATTATTTAAAATACAAATAATATGGCTAAACAAAATTGCTAAGAATACCCTTTTCTTGCTTGTATTACCAATAGGTTACCATTTAAAATATATATAAACCATAAATAAACTAAAACATTCGTTTATCTCGTTTTAGACAAACCGGAAAAGTAAAGTGAGGAGAAAACCTACTGACACTTCACATTTTTTTCTTAATTCATAAAAGATGAATGAAGAACCTTAAATATGTCTAATCAAAATCCAAGACAGTTTTTGCAAATCGGGTTCACCGGTGTGAATCACTGTCAATTAAATAGTGAAACATACCATAGGAAAGGTTTAACCTGAAATGGTTTGAAACTAAAGAATATAATAACCATGAGATGAAACCATGCTTAATTAATAACGGAAATATTGCTACTGTAAAACAAAAGTTCGTTACGAACTATAATTAGATAAAACTATTACTTTACATAAGTGTAAAAAGGTAGGCAATGGTCGATGCACGTCACGGGCCTTATACAAAAATGAATGTAAATAACGAGCACTGTTTCGTGACCAGTAGTAAAACACGAGCAAAACATTAACACAATTCTATGATATTCAGTTGTGTACATAGGGGAACCAACCCTTGAGGGGAGCAGGGAGGAGTTACTATGTTCACAAAACAACAAAATGCCAAATAAAAAATAAAAAGTTTTTTGAGGCAGTTCTACTAATCTCTACCAAATATACATCATAAACATATAAAATAAATATTATAAACAACGCCAGGTTTTTTAGGCAATTCTCCTTGCCTGTGTCAAAAATGGTCATAAGTTTCTCATTTTTACAAGAATAAAATAGCCTCCTATCAAAATAATGAAAATAAAAATTCTAAACAACAACGGAGAGTTTTTCAGGCAGCCCTCTGCCAAATATGTTCATAAATTTATGTGATTTACAAAAATGAACTAACTTATCACAAACATCAAAAATCAAATATTATAAAACAACTCAATGCCGGAGAGTTTTTTTTTAGGCAGTTCTCATATTCTCTGCCAATAAGATTCACATGTTCTCTTATTTACAAAAATATGCTAGCATAAACCAAGTCCACTTCAGCTACGTCCATATGCCAACACTATATTCCTACTGCAATGAGTAGGAATCACGCCAAGTTTGAGAGAGAGGAGAGACAGATAACAAAAATTATTTTAAAATGCGAAGTTGAAGTAGCAATGCTCGAGTATCAACGACTAAAGCTCTTCTGCGTTGGACTCGGGCAAGCCAGTCTCGGAAGACTCGCTTCTCGAGTGCGTGAGCCCATACCTCCGCCCCGTACAGCAAGACTGACGGGACGGCTGTCATGAGCAGCCGGCGCGGCGCTTGCAGGAGCGAGGACCGCCGACATTGGGCATAAGCCTACCAAGGGGAAATACACTTAGCTGCTTTGTCGTTGGGGCTCTGGATCTGCTCATCGAAAGACAGTCTGCTGTCGACCATGACTCCCAGGTACTTTGCAGCAGGCTTAGTCTCGAGTGACATCACCTATCTGCACAGGGAACACGGCCTTTATCCTCTTTTTAGTGAGGACGACGATCTCCGTCTTGCTGATAGCCAAGGACAAGCCGTGATCTCGCTTCCACCCGTTGACCTTGGCCATTACTACGCTAAGTCTCAGTTTCGCCTGCTCGACATTTCTCGCAACGATCAAGGCAGCGACGTCGTCAGCGCACATACTTTTAAATACATTTATAAAGTCAAAGTCAAAGTCAAAATCATTTTATTTAAGCTAATTATTATATTAATTACAGGCTCCCACGCGCCTAACATGGCGCGCGCGGGAGAGGAACAATTACAATATTAATTTACATTCATACATTATGACAACCAGCAGTGAGCAAATGAGTTTGGTCTTATCTGGTTGGAAAATATTATCATGTAGATAATATTTTCAATTTTGCATGGAATTAAAATTAATTAAAATAGAATTAATTAGCCTAGTTATTTGCAATAATTTATAAGGTAACAATATTTATATACTTATAAAAAAAACAACAAATATAAAATTTGAACAACATATTTCATCTTGAACTTTGACTTGACCTCAAAATAAATATCGTTACCAGAGTAAGAAATTAGGCTATTAAATACTTTTGGACCGCAATAACTTAATAGTTTTCTACATTTTTCTTTGCTTAAGGTTCGTGCAAGGTTATACTCATTGCTCCTCTAGTCACTCTGTTGAATTGTCTAAGCTGAAATTGGTCTAAATATTTGTGTATAAACATTAACGTGCTTAATTGTAGATCTGATCAAAAGTTAATATATTGTTTTCTAAGAACAAATGACTTACCCTATCCATTTTTCTAATTCCATAAATATTTCTAACACATTTATAATAACATTTATAATAATATATTTAACAATTAATGATATTCATGATATTAATATAGTAATATTAATATATTATAATATTTATAAATATATTACATTACAATTATCACAATGAAGGGCTAATTCTATTATTAAAAACATAAAGATGAACTAAGTCCCCTTTTTCAAATATTTCTTTAGTATTTTAATTATAACGATGTATTTATTATAAAATATTTATGTAATGTACGAGTATTTATGATTTATGTATTTTCATGATATATAATATATTTTTACGATATAATAATACATAATATTATGATTAGTGTAAGTGAAAATTATTAAGCAATCATTTTTATTATTTTGTAACAAATGCATAAATTATAAAATCAGCAAGATAGAACAGCAAAATCTTGACGAATATTTATGTAAAATTGATTATGAAAGTGGACGGTTATTTTATGTCACACAAACATGTAATATTTAATGGATGACTGTCAATCTTGTGTAGAAAGCTAATTAATATATCGGTTTCATGAGCTATTGACATGAAAAAACTTTAATTAGTGTGAAACTTTTATATTAATAATGCTTGCTAATTTATTAATGCAGTAGTATGAAAATACCAGTGAATACACAAAAAATCCTTTATATAAGTTTATTACGCCATGACAATTAGTTAAAAACAATGCAATTTTTAAGTTTATAGCTTCTTTTATACAAATACCGGAGAGAAAGCTATTAGTTTCTACTTTCAATATATATTGCAAGAATCTGCGGAACATTTTGTGTTTAACGTAAGATTAAAATTTACTTCATATTTTATTAAATAGTTTATCCATATCATATGTATAGTGCATATATACAAAGTGCATCACATGATTATTATATTACATAGTTTTTACTTACAGTTACTTTTAATTATATTATTATATGATTATATATTATATTTATCCTATGTAGTTTAACTATTTATTTGCTTAAACATCTAGGTGTTCTTAAAAATAGCGAATGTTGATAAAAACTGTTTTTGTCTTCAACGAAGTAGATTTAAAATACCCCAGTGGCAGCAGACCTGCATACTCAGCGGATTTCAAATGCAAAACAAAATATTTTAATCCAACATGCGAGATTTAACATGTTTTTGTAAGGTCCATAAGAATAACATGGGGAATGAGTATGCAGGTATGCTACAGGTATGTTTAGACTGGTTGGTTTTAATTCAATATTTAGTAGATCTGAACTAGAAGAAGCCGTTTACCAAGTTTCATCAAGTTATGTTGAGAAATAAGCGAAATATAGAATTTTACTTATTTCCCATAAGGTTAACATTAAGACAACGTACTGTGTTAACCACTTTCAATATCTCGGTAACCAATGGACATAGAGCAGTAATTCAAGATACTAAATTGTTTGTTGTTTTGAGCTGAATTCAATGGTGCCAACAAAAATTTGATAAATTTTATTTTCCTATGTGAAAAACTCAAAAACCCCATTTTTGGGGGGTTTATCCCCCTTTACCCCTCCCTTCGGGTGGTCCGATTGGGCTGGTTCACGAACTCGTCCGAGTGATTACCACTTTACACGTCTGTACCAAATTTCATTAAGATCGGACCATATTTACGGCCGCTATCGTGTTAACACCCAGATTGAAATGAGAGGATAAAACGTTTCCTCGATAAATTTTAATTTTTCCCGCAAATGGTTTGAGTTTTACCATGTAATAATACATTCTAATTTTTCAATTTATTCTTAAGAATACTGAAATTTCCTAGTTAATCTATTATTTAACTTATAACTTTGTGTTTCTAGTAGTTACAATTAAAAAACTACTCCAGGGTTTTGAATTCAGAAGTTTCATTGCACCACGCTGACCCCTAAAATCTGTCGGCCAATTTGACTCATAAGAATAAGAGGCATATGATGTATAACTTATGTAAACGATAATAATACAGTTAAGGACGGCCTCTAGACCTAACATATGCACTTAGTATATTTATTAATAGACCACACACGGTAAGAAAAAATATTAAAGTAATGTATTGGCCAAAAAAATTAGGAAAATAATTCCACTAAATGTTATTCAATCATATTGTGGATGGTTACGCGTTTGACAGGTAGATGCAGGAATGTACGGTAGAAATAGTATATTTTTTCGAATTTGGCCTAAATTGTTCTCGGCTAGCACGCAAACCCTCCTAAAATTTTTAATTCTGACTACCCCGATTCTATAAAATAATGGCATGACGGAATGAAATATCTATGCAAACTTTCAAAATTACAGTTTGATTTCTTCGGGGGATGCGTAAACGCGAGCAGCCTATGTGGTATCTGACAAATATATAATGGAAGGTAACCGCAATAGTTTTGTATAGTTCATTGTTTTGATAGATAGAGTTTTTATTTATTGTCTCTAGAAAATATCCGAGAGACATTTCATCCATAATTTTTAATCATAGCTCTAAAAACAAAAAAGGCCTCCATTTTGAACTTTTCAGTTTACTTTATTGTAGCTTTTTCAGAGAACACATTTTGAAAACCTTCATTAGTATGCATATAGAGCCTATCAAGAATAGTTGAGCCAGGTTTCGTGGTCCAAAGCCCTATATTGTTTTAGAAATTAAGCTTTGAAAACTAAAAATGTCCGCCATCTTTAATTTTATAATATGCCCTATTTTAGCCTTTTTTAGAGAATATATTTTAAAATCATTTCTTAGTACGCATCTAGAGCCTATGAAGATTATTTGTGCCAAGTTTCATGGCCCAAAGCCTCATAGTTTTTGAGAAACTGTGATCAGTGAGTCAGTCAGTCAGTCAGTCAGTCAGTCAGTCAACCGTTTTGGCTTATATATATATAAATTCAAACGAATGGTGTTTTTGCTTCTGGGGACCCCAAAATGAAAAGTTAACATGGTCTCGGACTTAGGTCTTACCATGAGTACTACCGTAATAGCTTATTCCTTTAAGGAAATTCGCTAAAAAAGTAAGATACTAAAAGTAATTTTGAATTTTATATACTTTGTCAAAAGTGTGGGATTTGTTTTAAATTACTAATGACAATTGATACATCAAGTTTTTTTGTAACAATACTTAAGAATGTTCAGACGTCTCAATTTTAGCGACAACCTCTCCCGGGACAACATTGGTCCTGTTTTGATGTTATTTGTACAAAAATACTCTTAGAGTACTGTACTTTATTACTAAAACATCTCTTAAACATTTTTTCCTCTTTTCTTCCGTAATTTTTTTTTTAATTTTTATTCCCTTTTATTTTAATTGTTTGATTGTTACCAAATATTATCATACTGGAAAGTATTTTATAATTTGTATTCTTGATATGTTTTTATAACCTTTCTAATAGTCTATACAGTTAATAATCTGCGTTAATAGTAATGCACAGCTGTACAAAGTATTACAGTTACTTATCTCACCTATATACTACTTTAGGTCAAATAAAGGATTAAATAAGTTAGTAAAGATCAACAGGAATATCGCATAAATGTTCACTCTAAAAGTGTCCAGCTTTTTCTACATTTTCCAGTACCTCCCTTTCTTTGTGGGGGATTTTGTACCTCCCAGTCCCCTAGAGGTCAGCGTCCCATTTTAGATTTTACAAAAGCTGGTCGGCTTATACAATACAGTACTGATTCTCAAGTTTTCCCTAGGTTACAAGTCATGTACACAAGAGCCATGTTCGTCGCGCTGCTCGGCATGCTTTTCTTCGCTCAGTTTTTGGTCGGTCAAGATATGCCAGAGCCTAGTGAATTCTACCCTACAACTGATGAGACACTCGTGACTGATGATACACTCGTGACTGATGATACTCTCGTGACTGATGATACACTCGTGACTGATGATACACTCGTGACTGATGATACACTCGTGACTGATGATACACTCGTGACTGATGATACACTCGTGACTGATGATACTCTCGTGACTGATGATACACTCGTGACTGATGATACTCTCGTGACTGATGATACACTCGTGACTGATGATACACTCGTGACTGATGATACACTCGTGACTGATGATACACTCGTGACTGATGATACACTCGTGACTGATGATACACTCGTGACTGATGATACTCTCGTGACTGATGAGACTATAACTGAAGTTATGATATCTGATGTCCCTATGGTATACACTACACTTCCTCCTCCAGTATCACCTAATACTTGCGGTCTTCAAATTGGAGTGCGTAAGAGGATTTCTGAAGGTCATAATTCGTAATCAGTCTTTCAGTCTACTCATAGTCATATACTTTCATATTTTTAATTTTACGGAGAAAATTAATTGTATCATTCGCTTATTTAGATCGAGTAAAAAAGTGGTGTGCAGGTGCCAAATAAGGATTTAATTATTTTATGTTGTCGTAAATTATTTTTAATTGTACCTAATTCTTAGTTAGCGGTAGCTGAATGTAAATTTCTGAGTTGCAAGAACAACTTGAGATTACCTATCTAATAAACTCTTTCATCGTATTAAAAAAAAAGATGGTTTCGCTTCCACTAGTCCGTTTTACTCTTCTACCGAACCGATTTTCAAGGTCTTAAATTATAGGTATTAGTTCACAGATCTACATCAAGCATCTACACTCATTTATCTATTTAGAAAATGGTTTGAAACCGAAACACGTGTCGTGTAATTTAATTATTACAATGAAAAAATGTATGCTCGTTATATTTTATTATCTAATAGTTGGTTGTATTTTACACGGTGTCCCGTAAGTAAAGTGCCATACTCCGGGAGAAGATTGTATGGGTCAAAATAATTAGAAAATTAAAAATAACTTTTTCACAAACGCTTTGTTGTGTAGAGATCCGCCATTTTGTAAGTTTTAAAAAATAATTTCTTCCACTCATCTATATGAAATTCGGTATATGTGTGAAGAGAAAGACGACCTGATCTAGAACAAAAATCAACTTGATCTAATTTTAAATTTCTAAATTGCGTCCATTTTGAATTTTTTACCCAAA
The DNA here is from genome assembly GCA_035578135.1 of Flexamia atlantica. NCBI lineage: Eukaryota > Metazoa > Arthropoda > Insecta > Hemiptera > Cicadellidae > Flexamia > Flexamia atlantica. Next base: position 6,075,159 of record JAQJVK010000026.1, on the reverse strand, counting down.
ACGGTGGGAAAACGGTCAAAAAAACAAAAATTACCAAGGATTTTTTTTTAAATGTTCTATCTGTCAACACCAAAAAATTAAGGATCAGACCAAAAAATAACGAAGATACATTGAAATATACGTTAAATTCAACAAAAAATCCATCTATTTAGACCGTTACGTGTTGTCTCGCATTAAACCGTTCAATGTATCTCGGTTGTTTGCTGACCGACCCTTATTTTTTAGTATTCACAGATAAAAAATAGAATTTTCTAAAAAGTTATGTTTAGTAATTGTTTTACCGTTTTCACGTCATTTTGGTTGAACAAATTAAAATGGGCATCATATAAAAATTTCAAATAGGATATACCGAATTTTAAAAAGATCGGTTGAAAATTTTTGAGATAAACATTATTTTGCAAAAAACATAAAATGACAAATTTCTGGTAAACAAAGCGTTTGTGGAAATATTCACTCTTGATTTTTTCATTATTTTGACCAACATAACTTTTTCCCGAAGTTTGGCACTTTACTTGTGGGACATTCTGTGTATTATGAACGCTAACATCTGTTTTTTACAACCTAGGCAATTATTTGAAAGATCCAAATTGTTCCATATTCCCAAAATTTATTGCTGCAGAGCAGCATAAATTTTGGTAGGACCTCTGGTATGTACATTAATTCGAGAGTTTTTCTTTTTAGAGTCACAACTCGATAAACGCTGGGTGTGTTTTAATGTTTAATGGGTCAAATTGAAGGTATTTCCACGTAAATTTGACAATACAGCATGTCTCAAGACTTGAAAAAGGGCATCATTTAACTATACCAAAGGTCAGAATCTTTGGAAGAGCGGCGGTATCCGTAAACGTTGCATTAAACTCATATTGCATATTGCTCATCTAAGTATCGCCAGGGCCGCCCGGGGGCGGGGCGTCCAGGGCGCCTGCCTGGGCACCGCGGCGAGGGTGCCAGCTGTTTAGAGCAAAAATAAAAAATAAATATCGCCGATACATTTTGGGGCGTAAATATTTCATGGGAAAGAATCGTTAATAATTAGGGGTGTTCGAGATATAATTTTTTAAGTCGAGTCGAATTAAAAAAAAAGTGAGTTTCGAGTTTCTTTCGAGTCGAGTATTTTGAATAGTAGAAGTTAAAAGTTGCCATACTTATTATTGATGACATGCAATTTAATAGTATATTTCGCAACAAGGGCCGGAAATGAGGTTTTGCAAAACCCTTTCGGCCGAGGTGCGAACGCTATTTTTCACCATACTACACAATGAAATATGCCCTAAATAATTAAAAAAAAACTGATTATTATTTGACTCACTTGAAAACAAAACACAGCTATGAAAATCATATGATCGCAACTATCCTGTCTTGAATGCCGTATAATTTTGTGATGTTCTGACGTTGTTTCAAGCAAATAAACGATCAGCTGACTTTCGGCCCAAGAGCCCCAAACGTTTTCGGTCCTGTGGCGGCAAACAGTATGTTTCGGTCCGCGTTTGACGTTTGTAAAACAGGTGATTTCGTCGTAGTGTGGTGAAAAATGTTTTAGTTATTAAACTAGGAAGTGATCCAAAAGTTAAAAGCAAACCTGTTTTCAAATTAAATTAAACGATAATTCCAGTCATCATTAACATAACTTTGTATATGATTACTCGATATTTTGTTAAACTTTCAGCTAGAGGAGGTAAAAATAACCAAGCTACATATGAACTTATTTGCTTTAAAAAATTGTTTTTGTAACATATTTTATAGGTTTAAAATTAAATTAATTCAGTCTCATTGAAAAGACGTAAAAAATATCTCAAGTTATAGAAATAAAAAAGACCAAACTAAATTTATTGATAATAATAACTCAAAAACCACTTTCAAGCAAGTAAAATAACAAAATTTTTTAGGTGGCTGTACATGACTAGTCTTGATTGTTTGGAAAAACGGCCGTAAAATGCGATCGCGCGGGTAAACGACGGACAGGAGTAACTCTTCGACTCGATATTTCGAGTATTTTTCAAAACTTTGAGTCAAGTTGAGTTGTGTAAACTTAGGTCGAGAAGAGCTCATCAATAGAGTACTCGGAAACCCATAGTACAATTTTAAGCAAATAACTATTGTAAAACATTAGTCGCTCTAAAACTTAGTTTGTATTAATGAATTATAACAAGAAGTCCATGAACGTTTTACTGAAATATTTTTTAAATGGATCAACAGGCTATGGTGATATTGCTTAGTTAATCCTTATAAAAATTATTTTTCTAGCAATACCTTGAGAATGTGTGATGCGATTTTAAACTGCCTCTCAGAATAATGCATCTTTCATCTGTTTTAATCTTTTTATTTTGATATGTCACAAGCGTATATTTTTCATTTGAAACGTTCAGGTCAGCGTTGGGGGTGGAGATGGTGTAAAAGTTTATTATCAAAAATATCTGTTCCAGTGGTGGTAGTCGTTTCCATCAATTAATCACTGTGTGTATTTTTCATTATAGTTTTTACATTATTTTCTATTTGATCGTTACTCATAATAATTCCCGAATGAACTCATAACTTCGTGCACATGCTTATTATGTTTGTTAGTAATATACATTTCCAGCAAACTGAATACTAAAATTTACTTTAGTTAATAAATAAATAAAGAAACAACTTTTAAAAAACACCCTATAGTCCAGGCAACGAAAATGTAAAGAGAGAAATTCAACCTAAAGGAAAATTATGAACATTCAGGAAATATTGATAAAATTACCAGTAATTTGTCACCTCAATCATAAAAATTTCCCTAAAATAAAGCCAAAACGAATTAAAGGCGAACTCACAAAAAATTTTACTAACCACATATTTGTATAAAAAAAATCCTTATGTACCAAACCTTACCTTCCACATATTCGTAACCACATTCCTTGAAAAATAAATTTTTTATGAGCTCACCAATGTCTTTCCTTTGGACCAATTTTTATGATTGAGTTGTCTAATTACTGGGAATTTTTTCTCTATTTCATGAATGTTATTAATTTTCCTTTGGGTGGAAAAAGTGTTGCCCCATCGAGCATGTATTTAAAAAAAATTGCATATACATATACGAATTTACAAATTTACATATACAATTTTTAACAAATTTACATATATTTCTTATGGAAACAATATTTGTTTGATATTAATAAAATAACTGCTTCCATTATAAATGGTTGCATATAGACCATATAGACATATGACATATGGTTTCCGAAATAGACACATGATATACTTTTCTTACTGGAAATTTAATTTTTTTTAGTTTAATATAATAGGGATCATTAAAAGTTGATAATTTTCAAGATATTTAGAAAACATTTTACCTTCAGACCCCCTCCCTCCCTACGCTCAAGGTCTACGGACGGGGACTTTTGATATGTTCACCTCCTAACTAGTCCAAACAAAGCTGCTAAGTCCAAAATTGTATTCAGTGCATTTCCCTCCATACCTTTTATTAATAATTCGTTACCTCAAAAAATGCGTTATGGACTACTATGCAATCACACTTTTTAATAACAATCAAGGACAGTGAACGAAACATTCCACATTTTTTATTATTGGATTTATAATTTTATTAACACTTTTAGAACTATCCATTCCAAATAAAAACTTATAGTAACTAGTATTTGCAGCACCAACTATAGAAAATTAGCGTTTAGTATTTTAGAAAACTAACTTGAGGTAAAACTTAACAATAAAACTGAGGTAGTAATAATAGTTTTGTTCGTTTTTCAGGATTGCTTGTTCTGCCTTAAATGGCTGAATGGCTCGGTGTGCTACTACCCAGGGCCCCAGTCAGGACCCTAATCACCCCATCAGAAAAAGGTTCAGGTTCAGGATCCGGACTACCCTTTGGAATCTTGATCAGGATTAGATCTATAATGTATGCCTATCTCTTTTATAGGCTACATCATCTATATTACTTAATATGCTTCATAATTAATCTAATCACTTGGAAACCAGGAGAAATACATGTTCACGTCTTGATGGTTTATTTATTTATTTATAATTTTAATGCTTTATAACAGTCTTTACAAAACCATTTACAGTAAAGCAGTACTTCTATTTTAACTGATTAAGACTGAGAGCTACGAGAGTAAACCGAACGATCTGGTAGAAAATAACTTAAATCTATTAACTGATAAGCACCGGGCCTTACTGCTGACAACTCAAAACTTAAAAGCACTTCAATATGAAACGTACAATAATTATTGAGTGGTAATTAATTACAAAAGTAATTAAACAAACTATTACAATCAAGAACAGAAATAGTCTACTCTAATTTATTCAGCAAATTCAAGCAAAATAAAGCAAAATCCCTGTTCATTTTATATACAAAAATGAAGAAAGAGTTTGACAGTTGAGACGACTACAAGTTGACGAGTTCCAAAGCGAGACGGACGGACAGAGGCCAAGGTCAATCAAGGTCGCCGCGACTCGACTCAGCACAGCAGTGCGGACGGCTGCCGCTACGCGCGCTGCCGCTCCCGCGACGACCACTGACAGCAGCGGGCGGGATCGCACTCATTGTCAGACACCTCACAAAAATCCCCTCCCCGTCCGACACTCCATTCTTGAAAAATAGTCTAAACATTTGAGTTTTAATTTTTTCCAAGCCGTCATGAAATCAACCAGATGTGAAATCATATTATAATTTCATCATAGATATAAGTGGGGAATGAGTAAGGTGACCAGACGTCCCGTTTTGAACGGGACAGTCCCGTTTTTTAGCGACGTGTCCCGCTGTCCCGACGAACTCTCTCGGGACGACCATTTGTCCCGTTTTTACGGTATTTGTTAGAAAAATACTTAAAAAATACGTTTTAATATATAAAAACTCTGAAATAATTTTTTCCGGTTCTTTTGTAGCTTCATTCATTTTACCACGGATCAATTTACATAAATGAAATAACTGTAGGGTTTTCCGTCTTGAGGATAACCTAAAGAAATTAACTTAAAATGAATAATACAGATGAACTGGAGTATAGCACATATTTTCAATCTAAAAAAGTCTAAAAACTACCAAAATGTTCTTAATTTTTCAAAATTATCAGGGGGGGAACCCCGGAACCCCCTTCCTTTGTTGGGGGTATGGAAATATGTTTTAATGTAAAAACTCTTAAGTAATTTTTTTGGTTCCTATGTAGTTTCCTAACTTAAAATTAATGGTATTGATGAACTGGAGTCTAGTATATATTTTCAATCTGAAAGAGTATAAAAACGCACCAAAATGCTCCTAATTTTTCAAAATTTTCCGGGGGGCCCCAGGACCCCCTCTTATTGTGGGGGTATGGAAATACGTTTTAATTTACAAAAATCTTAAGTAATTATTTTCGGTTCTTTTGTAGTTTCCTGGTAGCTTAAAATTAATGGTAAAGATGAACTGGAGTCTAGCATATATTTTCAATCTGAAGGAGTCTAAAAACGCACCAAAATCCTCCTAATTTTCAAAACTTTTTCGTGGGAGAGCCCCCGGACCCCCCTCTCTTTCTGTGGGGTGTTCCATAACCCCCCCCCCACCCACCGGAGGTTGGCGTCCCGTTTTGGCTGTTCCAAAATCTGGTCACCTTAGAAATGAGCCACGATGTTGGTGCGGGAAACCCGAATTTTAAATAAGACAGAAGTAGTGGAAATATGGTGTTTATAAATAGTTAAACCCACAACTGGAAAAAAAATGGCCCAAAGTTTTAAAAGTTTTCGGTCAAATGGTTTTGGCGTCCGAAGGATCATTTCTTGCACCGACCCCTGATCCCGCCCTGATCTCTGGCTATTATTTGAGTATGTGAGTCGAGTTGTAAATGGTATATGTTATTCTTAACCCTGCTCTATATTTTTAAATATAAAATTATAAAATTGCCCAAAAAAATTAACTATGGTCTTTATTGTCTGATTTGTCTAATATTTGGATATGTTGTTAAGTTAAGCAAGTGAACTTGTAAATAGTATAAATTAATTCTCTCTACCCTATAACTTTTAAAATATAAAATTATAAAATCAGGTAAAAATGCTAACTTTTGTCTTTGTTAATAGATCTGTCTAATATTTGGATATGTTGTTAAGTTAAGCAAGTGAACTTGTAAATAGTATAAATTAATTCTATCTACCCTATAACTTTTAAAATATAAAATTACAAAATTAGGTAAAAATGCTAACTTTTGTCTTTGTTAATAGATTTGTTTAATATTTGGATATGTTGTTAAGTTAAGCAAGTGAACTTGTAAATAGTATAAATTAATTCTATCTACCCTATAACTTTTAAAATATAAAATTATGAAATTAGGTAAAAATGCTAACTTTTGTTTTTGTTAACAGATTTGTCTAATATTTGGGTATGTTGTTAATCTAGGCAAGTGCATGTATAAATGATATATATTATTTTTATCTAGCCTGTATATTTTAAAATTTAAAATTATAAAATAGGCTAAAAATATCAACTTTGCTATTTATTGTCTGATTTGTCTAATATTTGGGTATGTTGTTAACTTAAGCTAGTTTATTTGTAAATGATATATTTTAATCCTATTTACTCTGTACATTTTAAAATATAAAATTACAAAAATATGTCGAAATACTAACTCTGGTCTTTATTGTCTGATTTGTTTAATATTTGAATATGTTGCTAACTTAAGCAAGTGAACTTGTAAATAGCATATACTAATTAAATATAACCAATAACTTTTAAAATATAAAATTACAAAATATATAAAAATGCTAACTTTTGTATTTATTAACAGATCTGTCTAATATTTGGCTATGTTGTTAACCTAGGCAAGTGCATGTGTAAATGGTATATAATAATTATATCTGCCCTGAATATTGTAAATAAAAAAAATTTAAATTAACTATGTCTGCATAGATAAAAAAATAAAATTTTTGTTGTTATCGACATAAAAGCAAACATTAATAGAACTATACACAAAATACTTGTCTTTCTTTATGCTTGTTTGGTGTAGTCCTTAATTTTAATTTTAATTTTATAATTAAAATCAAATTTTTTACTGTTTAGTTCATTCTCTAACCAATAATTGGAGGCATATAAGTTACGAATATTTTCCAATTGTATGATATATCTTTTGCTATTTCTATGTTCCACCTGTTTGATAGCACTTATTAAAAACTCTGCACCCTCTTCCAAATATTCCAACCTATTACATTCTCTAAATTTTACATTGCCTTTTATATCTTGCATTAACATAGCATTAGACATATCCAACTCTTCTTGGACAGGAGGGATATCTGTATAATCCCATTTATTGTTATGGAATTTTTAATTTTCTATCTTAGGAAATGAATGACCAAAATATGTTGCTGTTCCATTAGTATTGAAGGTTGCTAGTGGCTTGTTATTGGGTAAGTATATTATGTCTAAGACAAACTTACCATTATATACTGTGTATGGTAGTACTATATAACCTTCTCTATTCTTGTTTAATTCTACAAATACAGTTTTACAAGCACCTTTAACATAATGCACACCTTTTTGTCCATCTTTCTCTGCTAATACACCTACAAATGTAAATTTATTTTTATCATTTATCACAAATGCATAAATCTTATAATGCCCGTACTGTTCTAAATCCTCCCATCGTCTAAGGAAGTATTCTTTTAAGTTTTCTTCCCTTTCTCTTATTTCTTGTTCTTTAGACAATTGTTTGATATATTCCTCTTTAACTGTAGCTGTTGACTCTATAAAATCTAGTTTTCGCTTCTTAGCACCTGTGTCTTCTAATTCCAACTGTCTCTTTTTGGAACATCTCTCTAATAATGGCTTAGAAAGAGGTTCTATTTCTTTGATAGTGCATGGATACAAGTTGCTATTAATGTTTATTCGACTTTTTGGAATATAAGGTATAAGATTGGGACTTTCTACTAAACCCCATTCCTCTAAATTTATAGCTTTAGGTATTGTGGAAAAGGGTGTATTTGATTTAGTAAAATATGTAGCTCCAGATTTTATATAACACTTTTGTTTTACACTAATAGTTCTTCTGTTATTTCTATATAATTTATTGGTAAGCAGTTAAAGCTAAATGCTGATATAGCATATTTTATTAACTTATCCCTTTGCACACTGTCTTCTGGCAACTTTAGCTGTACACCTGTTAGTTTTCTTGTATTACTATTACCCCAATATGCATATTGTAATATATCGTTAAATACAAGGCAACAGCTATTTTGTAATTGATTAGCTACCTTAGTCCACATTTTATGCAATGGCACAGAGTAGAATGGAGCGTTTTGGAGGTATCTCATATTGTCGTCTATCAAACTTAAACAATCTCTCAAGGGTTCAATCTCTTTTCCAAAACCTCTACAATAGTTGTAAATTGTTGCTTCTAATCTTGTAATTCCATTCTCTCTGGCTAGTTTAGACGAGAAAGTATCTCTTAGTCTAGTATCCGGACAGTTAACAAAATTTATAATATGATTTCCTAAATTTTTAGTTACTCCTGGACTTGTTATTTGGCATATAAATTTATTATATATTTTAACCCTACTGTTTTCGTTAAACCATGTTAAACAGTCTTTATCAACATAATAGGTACTATCTGTAATAATATTATATCCCTCTTGTATTTCCCCTGGGTAACAAAAATCAAAGTTTTCTGTTAAGTACCTACACATTTCCTCCTTATCAAAAACACCAGCCAAGTCTATTGTAATATCTAAGTCCATAAGGTAGTACATTTCCTTTTCCAGATATTGCAATATTTTTGGCAGCTCTTCTAATAAATCACTAATTTTAACATTAGCAAGTTCAATTTTATAGGGAATTGCAATAGGATTTTTGTACTTTTGTTTAATTTTATCAATGTCTTTGTTTACTATTTGTGATATGCCAGGTCTTTGTAAGGAGAATGGTAGTTTTGCTACAACTCCATGTCGAGATAAAGAGAATTTTTTAAACACCCCACGTAAGTAACTGTTATAAGACCCGCATATTTCCTTTTTAACTTTAAAACTATTTTTAATATTTGCACCACAATTACAGTTGGTAAAGTCTGTTATTTTAAATAGCATGATATTATCACAAAAGACATCTGTTATAGGAGTAGTATTATTTAATTTTTGTTCGCCCTCATAATAATTTATATTTCCTATGTCTGTAAGAAGGTTATTATTTCGAAGGTTTTCTAATAAAAACCATTTACCAAACCTTTCATTTGTAGCTTTAATTCTATTTCCCAAAAAAATCGCTAACAGAGTACATTTTTTATCTCTTTTTATATAGAGAAAAAAGTAGTGGGAATACATCAAAATAATGCATAAAATTTGGTTGATGTAATATAATGCAACGGTTGCTTTGTTATGTGCAATACATTGTATCAAATAATAGTACAATGTTCCCCCTCCAGTTGTGAATGTCTGTAAACTGTTAAGATTGTTTATCTACGACCATTGCAATAAGCACCAATTATGGTATTACAATAAACATTATAATGATATACATTAAAACACCAAAAACCAAGCAGTACTCTAATGACGACTTTAGAGTACTGGAGTCACTTTAGAGTACTGGTTCTAGACCAATGAGAGCTCGGCATTTGACGGAAGTAGTGTCATAATAACAATTACGCAATTCGCACATCAGCTGATTGTTGCATTACGATTCATGTTTGAGTTTACTTATCCCATCAGCTGATTGTTCCACAACGATTCATGGTTCAGTCTGCTTATTTGCCTAACCTCAAATTTTAGTTGATCTATTCCATCATTAGTAAAAGTCATGAATTTTGTTTAACTTCGGGGGAAATTTTGTCGTATATTGTTGGTCGTAGATAAAATAGTGTATGCAACGATTGTATTATGCCTTTAAGCCACTTGTGAGATATTTAGAACACTCGCTTCGCTCGTGTTCTAACTTACATCTCACTCGTGGCTTAAAGGCATTCATTATACAATCGTTGCATAAACTACTATTATATATTGTTGTAGTTTATTAGTTAACAGTGTGGAAAACCCATAACACTACCAAAATAATTGATTGTAATGTAGTACATATGTAAAACCAATTTGTCTGCAAGAGATGTTACCTTAGCAGAGAAGACACAAATAGCTTAGAGAACTGTTATCTTTATTATTTGATTTATAGGTGCCAGTCTTAAGCATTATTAATTTATACATGCCTTGTAAAAATTAAATTGATTTGACTATATTTTAGTAGTAAGCGGTGACAACAACATTGTAATATATTACCTATCCAACTTTTAAATTTATATTTATTGACTAATGATAACGGAAAAAATACCCAAGCTATACAAAGACGTATGGTAATAATTGTTTAATAGTTACAAATAAAGTGTAACCTATTAGGGGCAAAGAAATTATATACCTGTTTAATAAAGTTGTAAATCTCCTGTTAAAATGTCTGTTGGCAAGTAGATAATTGACAGAACACGTAATGTTTGTGTAAAAATATACGTTTGACTTACACACTAAGTTTAACATAAATTTCCAAAATTTACAGACCTTGCAAAATTGCTGTAAAATATCTGTAAACTTATATGTAATAATTTATAAAATGTATAATATTGTAATAAAATGTATTTTATACCTATATACATAAATTATTATAAAATATCTGTAAACTTATATTTAATAATTTATAAAATATATAATATTGATGTAAAATGTATTTTGTACCTATACACACAAATTTACAGCAATTTGGCAAGGTCTGTAAATTTTGGAAATTTATGTAAAACTTAGTGTGTAAGTCAAACGTATATTTTTACACAAACATTACGTGTTCTGTCAATTGTCTACTTGCCAACAGACATTTTAACAGGAAATTTACAACTTTATTAAACAGATATATAATTTCTTTGCCCCTAATAGGTTACACTTTATTTGTAACTATTAAACAATTATTACCATACGTCTTTGTATAGCTTGGGTATTTTTTCCGTTATCATTAGTCAATAAATATAAATTTAAAAGTTGGATAGGTAATATATTACAATGTTGTTGTCACCGCTTACTACTAAAATATAGTCAAATCAATTTAATTTTTACAAGGCATGTATAAATTAATAATGCTTAAGACTGGCACCTATAAATCAAATAATAAAGATAACAGTGCTCTAAGCTATTTGTGTCTTCTCTGCTAAGGTAACATCTCTTGCAGACAAATTGGTTTTACATATGTACTACATTACAATCAATTATTTTGGTAGTGTTATGGGTTTTCCACACTGTTAACTAATAAACTACAACAATATATAAACAATCTTAACAGTTTACAGACATTCACAACTGGAGGGGGAACATTGTACTATTATTTGATACAATGTATTGCACATAACAAAGCAACCGTTGCATTATATTACATCAACCAAATTTTATGCATTATTTTGATGTATTCCCGCTACTTTTTTCTCTATATAAAAAGAGATAAAAAATGTACTCTGTTAGCGATTTTTTGGGAAATAGAATTAAAGCTACAAATGAAAGGTTTGGTAAATGGTTTTTATTAGAAAACCTTCGAAATAATAACCTTCTTACAGACATAGGAAATATAAATTATTATGAGGGCGAACAAAAATTAAATAATACTACTCCTATAACAGATGTCTTTTGTGATAATATCATGCTATTTAAAATAACAGACTTTACCAACTGTAATTGTGGTGCAAATATTAAAAATAGTTTTAAAGTTAAAAAGGAAATATGCGGGTCTTATAACAGTTACTTACGTGGGGTGTTTAAAAAATTCTCTTTATCTCGACATGGAGTTGTAGCAAAACTACCATTCTCCTTACAAAGACCTGGCATATCACAAATAGTAAACAAAGACATTGATAAAATTAAACAAAAGTACAAAAATCCTATTGCAATTCCCTATAAAATTGAACTTGCTAATGTTAAAATTAGTGATTTATTAGAAGAGCTGCCAAAAATATTGCAATATCTGGAAAAGGAAATGTACTACCTTATGGACTTAGATATTACAATAGACTTGGCTGGTGTTTTTGATAAGGAGGAAATGTGTAGGTACTTAACAGAAAACTTTGATTTTTGTTACCCAGGGGAAATACAAGAGGGATATAATATTATTACAGATAGTACCTATTATGTTGATAAAGACTGTTTAACATGGTTTAACGAAAACAGTAGGGTTAAAATATATAATAAATTTATATGCCAAATAACAAGTCCAGGAGTAACTAAAAATTTAGGAAATCATATTATAAATTTTGTTAACTGTCCGGATACTAGACTAAGAGATACTTTCTCGTCTAAACTAGCCAGAGAGAATGGAATTACAAGATTAGAAGCAACAATTTACAACTATTGTAGAGGTTTTGGAAAAGAGATTGAACCCTTGAGAGATTGTTTAAGTTTGATAGACGACAATATGAGATACCTCCAAAACGCTCCATTCTACTCTGTGCCATTGCATAAAATGTGGACTAAGGTAGCTAATCAATTACAAAATAGCTGTTGCCTTGTATTTAACGATATATTACAATATGCATATTGGGGTAATAGTAATACAAGAAAACTAACAGGTGTACAGCTAAAGTTGCCAGAAGACAGTGTGCAAAGGGATAAGTTAATAAAATATGCTATATCAGCATTTAGCTTTAACTGCTCACCAATAAATTATATAGAAATAACAGAAGAACTATTAGTGTAAAACAAAAGTGTTATATAAAATCTGGAGCTACATATTTTACTAAATCAAATACACCCTTTTCCACAATACCTAAAGCTATAAATTTAGAGGAATGGGGTTTAGTAGAAAGTCCCAATCTTATACCTTATTTTCCAAAAAGTCGAATAAACATTAATAGCAACTTGTATCCATGCACTATCAAAGAAATAGAACCTCTTTCTAAGCCATTATTAGAGAGATGTTCCAAAAAGAGACAGTTGGAATTAGAAGACACAGGTGCTAAGAAGCGAAAACTAGATTTTATAGAGTCAACAGCTACAGTTAAAGAGGAATATATCAAACAATTGTCTAAAGAACAAGAAATAAGAGAAAGGGAAGAAAACTTAAAAGAATACTTCCTTAGACGATGGGAGGATTTAGAACAGTACGGGCATTATAAGATTTATGCATTTGTGATAAATGATAAAAATAAATTTACATTTGTAGGTGTATTAGCAGAGAAAGATGGACAAAAAGGTGTGCATTATGTTAAAGGTGCTTGTAAAACTGTATTTGTAGAATTAAACAAGAATAGAGAAGGTTATATAGTACTACCATACACAGTATATAATGGTAAGTTTGTCTTAGACATAATATACTTACCCAATAACAAGCCACTAGCAACCTTCAATACTAATGGAACAGCAACATATTTTGGTCATTCATTTCCTAAGATAGAAAATTAAAAATTCCATAACAATAAATGGGATTATACAGATATCCCTCCTGTCCAAGAAGAGTTGGATATGTCTAATGCTATGTTAATGCAAGATATAAAAGGCAATGTAAAATTTAGAGAATGTAATAGGTTGGAATATTTGGAAGAGGGTGCAGAGTTTTTAATAAGTGCTATCAAACAGGTGGAACATAGAAATAGGAAAAGATATATCATACAATTGGAAAATATTCGTAACTTATATGCCTCCAATTATTGGTTAGAGAATGAACTAAACAGTAAAAAATTTGATTTTAATTATAAAATTAAAATTAAAATTAAGGACTACACCAAACAAGCATAAAGAAAGACAAGTATTTTGTGTATAGTTCTGTTAATGTTTGCTTTTATGTCGATAACAACAAAAATTTTATTTTTTTATCTATGCAGACATAGTTAATTTAATTTTTTTATATTTACAATATTCAGGGCAGATATAATTATTATATACCATTTACACATGCACTTGCCTAGGTTAACAACATAGCCAAATATTACACAGATCTGTTAATAAATACAAAAGTTAGCATTTTTATATATTTTGTAATTTTATATTTTAAAAGTTATTGGTTATATTTAATTAGTATACGCTATTTACAAGTTCACTTGCTTAAGTTAGCAACATATTCAAATATTAAACAAATCGGACAATAAAGACCAAAGTTAATATTTCTACATATTTTTGTAATTTTATATTTTAAAATATACAGAGTGAATAGGATTAAAATATATAATTTACAAATAAACTAGCTTAAGTTAACAACATACCAAAATATTAGACAAATCAGACAATAAATAGCAAAATTGATATTTTTAGCCTATTTTATAATTTTAACTTTAAAAATATACAGGCTAGATAAAAATAATATATATCATTTATACATGCACTTGCCTAGATTAACAACATACCCAAATATTAGACAAATCTGTTAACAAAGACAAAAGTTAGCATTTTTACCTAATTTCTTAATTTTATATTTTAAAAGTTATAGGATAGATAGAATTAATTTATACTATTTACAAGTTCACTTGCTTAACTTAACAACATATCCAAATATTAAACAAATCTATTAACAAAGACAAAAGTTAGCATTTTTACCTAATTTTGTAATTTTATATTTTAAAAGTTATAGGGTAGATAGAATTAATTTATACTATTTACAAGTTCACTTGCTTAACTTAACAACATATCCAAATATTAGACAGATCTATTAACAAAGACAAAAGTTAGCATTTTTACCTGATTTTATAATTTTATATTTTAAAAGTTATAGGGTAGAGAGAATTAATTTATACTATTTACAAGTTCACTTGCTTAACTTAACAACATATCCAAATATTAGACAAATCAGACAATAAAGACCATAGTTAATTTTTTTGGGCAATTTTATAATTTTATATTTAAAAATATAGAGCAGGGTTAAGAATAACATATACCATTTACAACTCGACTCACATACTCAAATAATAGCCAGAGATCAGGGCGGGATCAGGGGTCGGTGCAAGAAATGATCCTTCGGACGCCAAAACCATTTGACCGAAAACTTTTAAAACTTTGGGCCATTTTTTCCAGATATGGGTTTGACTATCTATAAACACCATATTTCCACTACTGACAGATGACCAATTAGTGAATGAAGAAGTATAAAAATTAAGCCTTTGCAAAGAATTAGGATCATTAATTTTACCACGGATCAATTTATATAAATGAAATAACTGTAAGGTTTTCCGTCTTGAGGATAACCTAAAGAAATTAAATGTACTTAGTAATGCTTCGTAGGGAATCACAAACGGGTTAAAACACAAAGCAACAGAAGCTATCAAGTTAATAGAATCTGGAAGATTTAATAAATGAGTGAAAGTAATAAAAGACTGGGCTCTGGCCTGAATCCAAGCTGACTTATCTTAAACCAAATCTTTTGTGTCTTTTGACTGGTTTTTAAGTTCCGCAAGTTATTCACACATTTTTATTAACTTATCCGTCGTGAGTATTTTCCACTAGATCACTTAGTAAAGCAGCAGTGTAACTCTTTGTATTGGTTGGTTGATTATTTTCTACCATTGTAGATACCTCTCGTATGAGGGTTAAAGAATTTCTGCTAGCATAACACAAATCGCATCGATTATTTTTTATCTGTTGTAACAGCAAGCCTTATAAATGTAATTACCATACTTAAAATAAGAGAACTGTTAATTATAATGGTTAAACAGTAAAAGCCTGTGAAAGAATAAAATTCAAGATATAAAAAATTAAAACTTATAAAATGTTTAAAACATTAATAAATTATTATTTGAGATATTTAAAATTGTTACTGAAATGTTCAGTGTAAAGTATGACTTCACAAGGGTTTTAAATGCATTTTACGTAAGTACTTTTCACCGTCGTGTCGTTTAAGAAGCTTAAGAATGGACTTCCGGAGAGCAAAATAAATCATTCATCGACTTGTCCTTGGAAACAGCTCGAGTATAATCAGTTCTTCAAAGCCGCGATTGCGAACTCATTTAACGTACAACCCTTTAGCGCCCAGTGTTGCCTTTTGGCAACGCCATGTTTCTGTCGATTTTTCTCTAAAATTATTTTGTTTGAACCTCAAAAGCCCACAGTTGCCTTTTGTCAACACCCTTTAGTTCAGAAAACGGCCACTAGATGGGAGCTTAGTCCAGTTGTCTTTGCATTAGAGAATTTTCTTTAGAGCGACCACAAGGTTTGGAGGTTAGTGGTAAGTTATGCTTTTTCAAGCGATCTTTTACTATAGTTCTCGACATTTCGTATTGTGGGAAAAAATATCTTATCAATCCTCAGTTATTCTAGTTTATGTTTCTAATACGTTTTAGTAATTTGAGCGAGTATTTCCATAATTTATATTGGAAAATCGCCGTGTTGCCAAAAAGCAACTATGGGCGGATGTGACATTAAATTTCACTAGTTTAATTCAGTTTCTCCATATAACCCCATGCTAATATTAAATTCATTTAAAGCTAATATTTTGTGCTAATTATATGTTTTTTGACCATTTTGTATAGGACATGATTTAAACTTCACAATGGACCAAGAATATTTGGACGAAAAGGAAATAGAACGGTTTTTATTAATACCTGATGACAACGTGTCCGAAGTGGGGGACATAGGGGACATTGACATTAGGGTCTAGCCTGATGTAACCACAAGTGCCCGTAGTTGCTTTTAAGGAAAAAAATTTTTTTTAACCTGTGAGGGAAAATGTGAAAAAAAAACAGTTTTAATATGTTATTTAGACCCTAAATAAAAGAAAAATAGGAAAAAAAAATAATTTTTTCTCGGTGCATCATAATTCGGGTTTCAAAGGGCTAAAATAAACTTTGTTGGTCTTGCGTTGGACAATTTAATTTCATGAACAGAGATGGTAAAAATGCCATAGCTTACATTCATAAAAAATACATTTAAAACAAAATTGTATTATTACCTATGAAGGTTTTTAGAGAAAAAACTTATTTTGAAATAAGTACTTTAACGATCTACGAACTAAGGTAGTTCAATTTAACACTGTAATATTACAATATTTATCCCACTGTTTAAGAAAGTCAACAAGAATCTACCATTTTATGTACTTTTGATTTGACCAAGCAATATAAAAATTGTAATAATCAACGACCTCTCCTATATGAATGGTTTAGGAAAGCTTAAGGACATCTTCCAAAAAGAAGCAGTTTGTGTTTATCAATAAATTATAGAATCTATTGTTTATTTATACCATCGAACTCTTATTTATACCATTTTAAATTGTTTGTTTTGGAATGTAATTAACTGAGTTTTGCTTAGGTCAAACACTACACAGAGCAAAACACATTTGTTTTAGTTGCTCTAGATAATTTGGTACAAGTTAACTAATGGTAAATCTAAATTTGATGTTGCAGGCTGCAAACTGTGTTACATTACATCAACATTCTTAGTTTTGATTTTAAAAAAGGTTATAGCGTCATGTATAGTGAATAGCAATGAGAAGAAATTTTAGATTAATTAGGACGTGAATTCATAAAGAATAAATAAAAATATAAGCTCTTTGTACAATGCCCTTATTTTATATTTAAACTTTAAAACAAAAATACATAATAATAATTTTGTACTAATTGTTTTTAATTCTTTATGAGCATGTAGCTTGTGTATAATCTTTAACAACCTTATGTAATAGTCATCTTAGTCATTAACTAGTCTTTAAAAATAACACTGTAATCGTGATACCAATCTTTAAAGATAACACCGTGATACCTTTAAAAATATATGACTCATTTTTCAGTTAACAATCATTACTGATGAACACGATTCAAATGATGGGTTGATTATATTCTTTTGCTATAAACAAAGGTTTTGGTTAAGGAAATAGATTCTAGTAACTAACAACCTTTATAACTAGAAGGTTGTCAGTTAAACCACATCTCAAACATGGTATTCTTCTCGTCTCTTATTAAGACTTTATTAAATTTCTCTTTTGTCAACCAAACAACAGCTTTATTAAGAGTAATCCCTGTGACTCCTATTTCTTATCCTATTCTCAGTCACAATAGTAGCTCATACTATATGATTCTCTAGCTCATAACCTAATAGCCTTGTTTTCTAGTTACTTGAATTGTTTCATTCACATAAAATGTTTAGTTTCAATGATTTGGCCGTGTTAGTGGATGTTGCAATACTTACTCGTCTCTTTTTAACGCCTTCTAACAGATAATAATAAAGCGTTATATATACAGTATATTAAGAAACCCTATAAATGGTTCCTTAAAAGCGAACAATTCTAAGTCTTGATTTCACTCAAGTTAAATTTTGCTTCGCTTTAGGATAGTACTGGGTGATTGAAAAAGACCGTTATAACTTTTTTATTGTTGATTCAATAAAAATACGCGATCGAATCGGAACATATACCATCAATAATTTTTTAGACAGGGACGCAGAACTCGCTGCGTATTTAATCACTATCTGCCCTAGACTTCCCTGCCTTCCTTGAAATTTCATCATCGTAAACGTCATTCTCGTCTGCAAGTTTGCCGGTTATAAAACTTTATCCATCCGAGCTGGTTATGGTAAACTCAATAAAAATAGTAATAAACAGTCCTGAATGAAGACAACAAATTAATTTAATGCAGTATTTGAATAATTAAGCTGATTGTTTAGCAGTGGCTGTTAGCGTAGGGGATAGTAAATAATAGTATATTATGTAAATAGCCCGGTAAGTACCTTTTTACCGTGCGAGTTTGATAGTTCCTACGCGAGCCGCCAGGCGATTGCGGGATTTTCATGCCAGTACGGTAAAACTTACTGGGCGTGTGACGTACGATACTTTACATCATACTACTCAGAAGAAAACATATTGTTTTATTATAACGTATTCCTTGCATAAACTATTACGTTTCTCAATTCTTCAAACCTAGCCTATAATAAACAAACAAGCCTTGGCTGCTGCCACCAGTGCTGCCACAACATTTCTCTGAAGTAACCAATAAACATACATTAAACGTCGGTTTACTGCGAACATCTAATTGTTTTGATTGTTGACTTTCGTTATAGCCGTTTCCTACTGCATGGATCATGTTTTTATTTATATGCGCATTGATCGGAAAAGAGTAATTTTTCAGCCAAGAGTAAGGCACAGAAAACAGATGTTTCTGTGTAGTAAACACCTTTTTCGACCGCCTACTTTTATTGATTGGTGGATAGTTCACTACAACTATGTTTAAACCTCATGGGAGATGCAACTTACGATGCACTTGTTTGTTTTGGAGTGAAATAACAAAGTTGAACCTTATTTTTTATTTACTCGATACCTGTTGTAACTTACTGAAAGTACAACTGAGATTTCACAGTACCTTAAAAGTATCTTAAGGTACTTAAACGTACTCACAAGTACTTTAAATAAATATTTAGAGATATTAAATATACTATCATCATCTATTTAGCCATTTATTACTTTTCGATCCATCATATAGTACAACAGTGCTTGTATACGATAAAATCAGGTTTGTGTAATAAATTAATAACTGACTGAAGATGAAAATAGAAATATATTCTACTTTTACATCCTTATTTAATCTTCTTCGGTGTGAGATTTGTCTGCAAACGTATTGCTTAAAAGTGATAAATGTATGCGTTTGGCAAAGCACCAAACAGCATCATGACATATTTGACACCCACTTTAACTGTATTTGTTACTGCAATGCTACTGGAAGATGAGATATGTATACTTCTCATACTGCTGCGTCATATTTTACAGATAACTAAATAAATAAATTTGGATTCATGTCAATAAAATGTGGTAGGGTTTGAGTTTTTGCTTATCTAACCCTAATACTTTTTGATATACTAGACAGCCAATTTTTTTTTTTCATTTTTGAACGACACTAATCGCTCAAAATATCTTCGATGCACGCTACTAGAGTAATAAAAAGTACTTCTCAGTGGTATTTTTCAATTTATTACCTATCCCCAAAACAAGTTTGCTAGGGTTAGCTTTTTTAGGAAACGCAACCTCTATCGAGTGGCAAATAATTTTTAAGATAACATCCTTAAAAAAAACATTTAAACATATTTAAAACATTTTAAAAAGAAAACTTAACCTTGCTATTTTATTCCTTTAAAAGTTATATAATAACAGCATTAAAGGGACAACAACAGAGATTTTAAGGGACATAACAGCATTCCTGGCTTGAAAATTAAAATGATCTAAAAACTTTACAAATTCTTAATTGTTTCACAAAGTGGACAATTTAAATCTTTACATAACATACCTGCAACATTATTATGAATACATTTTAGCCAGCTGATATTAAACTTGAGTTTGATAAATATAAGTTTTAATTTCATGATATAATTAATGTTTTTACTAAAAATAGGTACTGTACCTCAGGCGTCAAACAGTTCCAAAGTAGAAATAATCCACTACATAATGTTTCGCCTATTCAGGCATATTCTAGTGTTTCCGTTGACAAAAACGTTCACACGTTGACGTTTTTGTTTCGCCTGAACAGGCGAAACATATGTAGTGAATTATTTCTACTTTGGAACAGTTTGACGCCTGAGGTACAGTACCTATTTTTAGTCTACATAACAGTTCAGGGGCAACAACAATGGATTTTAATGGTTTTAATTACACATTTTGTTCCACTTAAATTAAACTATTTTGAGATATAACGGTTTTTAAAACACAATAAACAATTATTTAAATTAGACAGCTGAATGTAATCTTAATACATATCATACTATAATTGACTGAAAACAATTTACATCCCGTGAATAATTAATTTTCTCCGTTAAAAGATATAAACTCACACAATTATACGGGCTATTATATATTTTCGTTGAAGTTGATAAATGTATAAGATTCTTAAAACAAGTTTGCAACTAGTTATCTAAAATTCAAACCGAAAACATCGTAGAAAGTTATTCAAAATATCTTAACTTCATTTGCTAACTGGATACCTCAAAATTTCAGAAATTCCCGTCTGAAGACTTTGAACTCATTAACTGTGACCCACAAAGGAGGTTCCTAAACAACATATTCCTGGACACGAAAAATAAGCTCGAGTATAAATAATTATATGGATTAACACATTCTCTTCGTTAATGCTTCTATGATTTGTAAACAGGAAATATTTAAGGAGAAAGGTAACTGGAGAATTAAACTTAAATAACCTTTTAATGAAATTCTTCCTAATTTTCATCCTCTCTTGGGAATTTATTATTACAGTAATAATAAAAATACATCTAAGGTAAATTGTTGTTCTTTTCAAGGCTAAATATTTCTACGTTAATTTAGAGCAAGTTTTTTTTAGTTTACAAGGTAAAACATTACACTGTCTTACACTGTGGTTAGCTTGATCATCTAATACAGAATCGCAAAAGTGGGTTTTCTTTTATTCTTTGATTATTTGTATTTAATAATATATTTATTTGAAATGTTATAATTTAACTTTGATAATGTTTATAATTTATTTTACACAAATAATTTAAAGTAGGGTTAATGTTTCATATATTTTATATACCAAATATCCTTTTAAATTTTTTTTATTTTTATATAATGAAATATGATAATTTGGGTATAAAATATGATTTCATCAAAATATTTTTTTAATTTTATTGACAGTGCTAACAATTTGAATACTGGAACTCTTTTGAATAGGATGTTATCATCACCTACTTTTACCTTCTGTGATTGACCATTTTTATTCCCTAACAATAGGACATCTTTTTTTATCTTCATAAACTAGTCTTAGTGTGTTGATAGTTCGATAAAAAAAATTACAGAAAACCGAACTATGATGTCAAAAGGTGACTTACAAATTGATCCTCTGCCCGAAGTGACGTAAAGGCAAAGCGGGACGGTAATTATCGATGTTTTGTTACAAGTGAGGGTAGGAATAATTTGTAACATGACAACAATGTTTGTGACCGATCCACTTTTTACTTCATTGCCAAAGAATTTTACAGGCATATTTAAACATAAAATTAAGGAAAATGCTTTTGTTTTTATAATTCCAAACTTTTTTGTTTAAGGTATGATGTATTTTACATATTTGATTTTTTATTTTAAAAATGCCTCTAGGTCATGAAATTGTATTTTACTTCTTACGGGAAATGTCATTTCAAAATAAGAAACCAACAATATCATTTAAAATTTCAGAGGGAACGTATAAATAAAAACATGATTATATAATTTTTGGTATATGCAATTATTTTGTAAAAAGAAAAATGGTTCCACAATTTAGAGACACTGATAAGCTATGAAAATGAGGTCAAATCTGTAAACATAACCCCAGCGACCAGATTAGAGCACTTTCCGTATAACTATGAAAAGTACGACTAAAATGTTGCTTGTGACCTACTCATCAGTGAAATGTATTGAGAAATAACTATTTATAGAATTGAATAAACAGTAACAATCCCTCATTGTTAAAAGAAAACCATAGGATAGTAATTACAATAGGCTCAAAAGTTGACGTCAGATCTGTAAAAAAACATAGCCAAGTCTAATTTAGAGCATTTTTACATTACATAACTAAAATATTTGATAGTATGCCTACTCATCACTGTTGAGTGTTGTCGGGAAAACCCTCTTTAAAATATTTAAAAAGAAAAGGTTGGTACTTGGAATTGCTGGTTTTTCTCACAATAAAAGCCCAGGTAATATGTACATTTTTTTAACTGAAAAAAACATCTAAAAATTAATTCAACCCCGAATTTACATTTTTTATTTAGTAAAGGCACTTACACATTCTTATTAATTTATTTTCTGAACATTCAGAACAACCCAGTTGCTATTTCTATTGTTCCAAACGGTGACCGATGAAACCAAACCACACACAATAAAAGCCAATGATCCATCGACTGCGACGATCGTTTTTGTGATCGGTGATAAAAATCGTCCAGAGGTGAGTATAAAACTTATAATCGTACCAATAGGTAGCTGAAAATACACCACTGCTGCAGCAAACCTTAATCTATATTGAATTTCAAGTTCTTAAAAATATTTTAAGATAGTAAAATCTAGTTGCATGCTGTGTTTTAAGGTGAAGAAACAAAACACACTTTTCTATTTATGAAAATGATTCATTGCTAAAAATACTTAAAACACAGTTTTCAGATTTCTTAAGCCATAAAGAAAAAGGTTAAGGATAACCTTAACATTTAAGCTCTTAGCCGAATTATTCAGCTCCCTAGTAACAAGCTCATAAAATTAGTTTGGAGACGATTTTGTAGCTGGTATTAAAACTGAACTCCTCATAAAGTCTGGTAGAGTATAATCTTCCTCTTCTGGTGTCTTTTACTTTCGTCTCATTCAATGTTATTTCGCGTTGTGTCATGTATTAAACAAAATTCAATAGATTAATAGTAATCATACAGAGAATGATTCTTCCCCTTTGTAGAAAATTCATTAAAAAGTCATGGCTAAGCAAAACCTGCTTGATATATTTCAAATAATACCATATGAAGTGTTAAAAAAAGTATACTTTAGTTAGTTTTTAATAGTTAAGCCCCAATTGGAACTAATAAATACTCCCGAAAATATATCGAATTTCTTATTGGAGTTTATTTTTTTGGCCGTTTCTTTAATGAACGAACTCAAAATAAAATACACTACATGAAAACCTTACAGGTCTGAAAGGCACTAAAACGTTAAAACTTTAAAACATAAAAACCGAAAAAGAACGTCAGCGATCAAAACGTTTCCTTATTCTCTCTCAAATTTAACAAATTAATCATCAGAATGAAATATTTTCCGACAATTTTATGACCGTTAATGGATCCAATTGTTACGTTAGATTACTCATTATCTTATACAGCATGTTGTAATAGCGTAATGGAAAACTCCTCGTGAACTTAATTTCTAAATTACCGGAAAGGAAAACTGCGAAGGAAAACTTTAGATAAGGAAATCGAGAAACTCTAATGTTTGGCATATACCATCAGTGGTAAGAAACACTGGTCATAGCTGATAGCAGTTTAAAGACTGCGTAGCCCATGAGACCACTTTATGACGTCATAACCTTTGTTGTAATGACGAAGCTCTGAGTGTCATAAAGGTTTCGTTGCGGTACTCATAACACTGCACCCTAATGAAGGTTAAAATTCTATTTAAACGCCAATAGTATTGTTTATTCTGATACTGAGTTACGAATAATTTGATGAATAGTCACCCTAATAATACATTGAAATAAAAAAATGTTGAGCACCGAATAATTCACCTTTCTTTGCCGAGCGTCTATATGTTCATAAGAATAATTTGTAAGAAAATATTGATACTAAAATATATATGAAACGTTCTTCGCCATTATTACCTTTTGGAGTATTTCTTTACGGGCTAAAATAATGTGCGCATTTACCATGATGTAGCCTAGCGTGAGAGTTCGTTCGTTAATGCAACCGGGATCACTTGTAAAATAAGGATTACAAGAACCTCTGATGTATTAAAGTTTAGAAAAACATACTTTAAAACATAGTTATAGTTTACAAAAACTACACATAAACTTATATTATTGTTCCACTCTCATGAATTTGCAGAACGAACATGTCACCTAAATACGGTTGTAAAAAGAGAGGTATGAATAAAATTATAAAATACCCCCGTTGCAGCAGACCTGCATACTCAGCGAATTTCAAATGCAAAACAACGTATTTCAATCCAACATAGCGAGATTTGACATGTTTTGGTAAGCTCCATAAGAATAACATGGGGAATGAGTATGCAGGTCTGCTGCTACAGGTATATTAAAACTGGATAGTTTTAATTCAATATTTAGTAGATCTGAACTAAAAGAAGCTATTTACCAAGTTTTATCAAGATATGTTGAGAAATAACCGAGATATAGAATTTTATTTATTTCCCATAAGGTTAACATTGGGACAACGTACTGTGTTTACCACTTTCAATATCTCGGTAACCAATGAACATAGAGCAGTGATTCAAGATACTAAATTGTTTGTTTTTTTTTGAGCTGAATTCAATGGTGCGAACAAAAATTTGATAAATTTTATTTTTCTATGTAAAAAACTCAAAGAACCCATTTTTTGGGGGTTTATCCCCCTTTACCCCCCCTTCTGGTGGTCCGATCGGGCTGGTTCACGAACTCGTCCGAATAATTACTACTTTACACGCCTGTGCCAAATTTCATTCCGATCGGACCATTTTTGCGAGCGCTATCGTGCTTACAGACACACATATATATATATATATATATAGACATTTGAACGAATGGTGTTTTTTGCTTCTGGGGGCCCCAAAACGAAAAGTTATCATGGTCTCGGGCTTAAGTCTTACCATGAGACCTACGGTACTAGCTTCTTCCCTATAGGGGAAATTCGCTAATAAAACAATAAGTGGGGAGAACAATATAATATTTACTCAGTAAAATGGAAATCTGCACACGCTTCTGAGGCATTCGTATCCCCACTTGTATCAGCGGGTTTCCACAACAAACGAAACTTCACAGTTTATTTAACTGACGTGTTTGGTAAACGTAAATCCAAAGAATTTATTTAGTTCATGACAGGTATAAAAAATTAAGTATTATTTTAATTTTCACATCATAAATAACGATTACGTGTGTATTCAAAATGAAGGAAGGGAAAATCTAACTATTCATATCTCGCTATTTTATATACAGTACCATAAAATTATTTTTTGTATTCTTCTTCGCAGCCTATTGACTCCAAAATATATATTGCTAATGTAAATATTCGGTATCAAATTTAAGCTATTTTTAGCTTTAATTCAAGAGAGTAAATCTGTCCCACTTAATGTTTTTTTTCTTCCATAGAAAAAGGAAATTCCTTGATATAATTATTATGGCAATAGTTAATTAATTAGAACAAATTTACGCTTTGGTATATCTTATATAATATTTCCAGGACATTAGAGGATAGAGTGAAGTTCATGACATTAGTGTAAGGTTAATCTCTTCGCAAGGGGTAATAGAGAGAGAGGGAGGGGGTAATCAGAGCTAAGTTGCATTGTTGGCAGACCAATGGCATGAAAATAAAATCACCTGACATCAATCACTGCTTATGGAATAATACCTTCTTCAAGGCATGCAAGCCTTAACAAGATTAGGATGTCTTGATTTTATTTATTGATTAAGACGATCACTTAAGCTTTATACACTAAGTACAATATTTATTTATTTATTGTCTACGGATTTACACCATTTTGTCTAATAATTGGGTTTTGTTTCTCCAAGATGGAATTTGAACTTCAAACTTACATCCGGGTACAATGATGGCAATGAAGTTATGAATTTGGCTAATAGTAATTTTGTATTTTACCCTAGTAATCTGACCGACAAAATAAAAACTGACAAACTGACCACTGTTATTTTTTTGTCTATATACAAGACATTTTCAGAAGTGCTAACCTACATTAAACGCTTTTAAGGGATAGCAGGAATACAGTCCAAACCCATCATATTATTACTAAACAAAAAAAAGATTTTTAAATTTCTTAAAAATTAATTTTTTCTTAAGCAACGTAAATAAAAACGATAATGTAATTAATAACCAAATACGTCGACAAACTTAAGGTAAGTATGTCAGATGTCATATAAGAGTAAATAGACAAATAAAACAAAAATATCAATCAGAATAAAATAATTAAAAAGAAGAAAATAATAATATATGACAACTCTTTAAAAATAAATTACATTTTAATTGTACTTTGATGAAAAGAGAGCTTTAAATTATGTCTTGAGGAGACAAAGACCATTTAATACAGGTGTTTTGCTCCAGGCTGATGGTTTTGTCGCTGAAGACCGAGCGGTAAGAGTTATTTAATCATCCATTTGTAATGGCATTTCTGTTGTTCAGTGGAGCATAGTTCTTTATTGCGTAGAAATCTAAAAGTTTTTTATGAATTTAATACATTTGATTGCATTTTAAAGTTGTAACTATCTCTGTTATTTTGACACAAATAAACTGTACTCCAACATGTCATCGTTGAAGAAAAAAATTTAAATTTTGTATGTGGTTTTGTTCAAGCTTTTACCACTCTTTCCTGTAAATAACATCGGAAAGTTTCTTCCCATACAGCAGTCTCAAATTATTCCATTTTCCCTCTCGTTTTTGTAACGTGTAGGATTTTTTTTTATCTAGTGGCATTATATTTTTTAACAAACTTTGCTTTATCTAGGCTTCATTTATGCCATTTCAATTAGAAAAGAAACAATAATTATAAATACCGTGCGGATAGCTGTTAGTTCCGGTGTCCCTCAAGGATCGGTCCTTGGACCGATTCTTTTTTCAATATTCATCAATGACATTGCCAGTAAGTTCCCAAGTTCAGATCTGTGTTTGTTTGCGGACGATACTTCCCTTTCTATCAATGATCACACCATAACTGGTACTGAAATAAAGGCTTTCATTTATAGCAATCTTTTACTGCAGAGGTTAGAGGATAACAATCTTTCTGTCAATACTGAAAATCTAAGCTCATTGATTCCAAACTTAGGGATGAGGGTAGTAGAACTTCGACCATCATCATTGGGGATACTGAGATAGATTCTTGTGATCAAACCAACCTCTTGGGCCTAATAATTGATTCTCGACTTAACTTCTCAAAGGACATTGATAAGATTGCAAGCAAAATGAACAGCGGAATTTTCACTATTCGCAGGCTAGCTTTGTTTTATGATAGGAAGGTTCTTCTCACTGCTTATTTCGCTTGTGTGTATCCTCATATGTGATACAGTGTACCAATTTGGGGAGCCGAAACTGTTAGAACGAAGAAGATATTCATATTCAAAGAAGAAAGCTTTGAGATAAATATTCGGCTTAGGGAGGATTTAAACTTGCAAAGGTGTATTTTCTGCCAATAATCTGTTGACATTTCCCTCCATTTATATTTTCGAATGCCTCTCGTTTCCTGTTAAAAATAAACATCTGTTCCAGTCCAACCTTTCATCTAAATATGACTTTAGAAAGCGAGATCTCCTAACTATTCCCCATCACAACACCACTTTTTTCGAAAACCAAACGTTTTATTCTGTTATTAAGTTTTTCAACTCCCAACTCCCTCCCATCCCATCTGAGATCTATTTCCGATCCAGTCACCTTTAAAAGGCTTCTGAGGACCTTTTTGGTTAAGAAAGAGTTTTACAATGTATCTCAATATTTAAATGATACAAGTTAGTTTTAGTTATCACATTCATCTTTTCTTTTCATTACTTACTATTGTACTTACTCTGTTTGTATTTAATGTTCTGTAAACATTTATTTTGTGACGTTTGTCGATGTTGTAAACAGTCGGATGACAATAAATAAATAAATGATTGATTGATTGATTGATTGATAAATTGTTAAATTAAAACTTTTAGTTTTAATTTTATTGATAGTAATGAGAGGCCAAAATGGTAACTATTAAATCTTCATATTCATAGAGAGTTAAGACTTTATTTTCAATCGAGGGATTTTTAAGTCACTTTTAGAACAACTTGGTGCCTATAAGCGATAAAACACAGAGGTGGGTTTCCACCAATGGGGATTACTCACTTTTGTTGAAAGTTCGAAGGGTGGTTCGCTGGACTTTCAGCCCCTTGTACCGTATATTGCTTTGCTGATCCCTCTCTTTGCGACTGAGGGAATAAGATATGAGAATTTGGTGAACTCTGTGGCCTGATAATTACCAGTATTTAAAGTCTTACCAGTATTTAATCGGTTTTTTCAAATCTTTTACTGATTTTTTTATAAGGTAAAAATTAGATACTCATTATCATGGAATATTACAGTTATGCTATGATTTAAGAGAGTAAATGCAAGTAAAGTAAAATAATTTTTGAAATTATTTCAGTGAATCATTTTTTTTGTTACGTTACAGAGATTTATGATAGGAGCTTTTTTGTTGGATGTTATTTATGTGAAATCTATTAAAAATAAACTTTTGATAAGAAATAGGTCAGACACATGACTTCCATAATGGGTGATTTTTTATTGTAAAGAAGATATTTTGTTGTATTTGAATACATCTTTTTGCGTGTGAAGGGAGAAGGTTGTATATAAGATGGTGATAGTTTTTTACTAGAGGCTTATTCTATTAACTTAACTCTTTCTTGGCTCCAAAACGTATTCTATGGAGGTTCCTTTGCCAGGCATAATCTAAATATGTAGAAAAATGAATTTTAAAGTCGAATCAATTAAACATTGGGCCTTATTAGTTGCCATCTTATTAGAACCTTCAACAACGGAAATGAAACAGATAAGTTATAACAGTTGTTTATTATAGACATCTCTCAATAGAAATTATAATTCAGAATGTGAAATGAAGGGGTTGTAAGTAGTACTAAAAAAGGAGATAAATACATTGACGCTAAAGCTGTTTTACAGTAATGAAATAAACTATAAAAAAAATTATATTACCTATAAACACTTGGCTCGCCATGAACTTATGATTAATTTATCGGTTAAAAAGGGCCCAGCTATAATAACATTTTAGTAGCTGCTCTTAGACACCATAAACATTTTTATGTTTACGTCTTATGTTTTTATTATGTATTATTTAGTATTGTGTATTTTGTTCTTCAGAGCTTATTCTGGTGATGAAGTTAAAGAACATTTCAATTTCTTAGAACGTTTCTAATGAATTTTACAAAATAAAAAAGAAGATTCATTTTGATAAGTAAGCACAGGGAAGATATTGTAAAAATGATAAACTGTGTTCACGATCACGAGGCCGCCATAAATATCCCCGTACAATTATCAGCAAGTTGATCTTTTTCTGTCACCGAGGACGGTGATTTACAGTCTATTTTAACTTGTTCTAAAATGAATTTAACTATCACTTTGGATTTGTTCTATTATAATAGATTATCCTAATTCCAGATAAAGACACAAAACACAAAACCGTGTTGTTAATCTATAGTTCTATAAACTATAATATTAGAAGCAAGCATGTTATTTTAATTTTATATTGTTTTTAACTTTTAGAAAATAGATAGAAATCTTAGCCATAGCAAACGTTTGGGATATGAAATTAGGAAATGTCATATTGTGTTGTTAATAAACTAGACTGAAGATTCTGAGCAGGAAATCTTTCCCCGATGCTTTTAAGCAGATATATTCAAAATCAGACATAGGTAATAGCATTTTTCAATCGTAATTCGTAATTTTATAATGTAACTCGCAACATAAACTATACGGTTGTGTGGAACTTTATTGAAAACTCTTGGTACACAGAATTGATAGATCATTGAAATAAAGTTTACTGCAAATTGTTAACCCAGTTTTTCAAGGTTGCTACAGCGTTATGAAGACTTTACTGCCGCGAGGTCTTCCGCCAATCACATTCATTCGACAATCAAGGTATAATAGGAGATAAGAGCAAACGTCTAGGCCCTATAAAAGCCACTGAATCAAAGCCGGTCAAAAAACTTATAATTCATGGTTATTTATCCTGGAGTTAACGCACGGTGGGGCCAAGTGCCAAGTGATGTTCAACGTATATTATTATACGCCATAAAGACCTTTAACATTTTATTAAATATGATGGCGTGTTTGTAATCTATTTGTGGCACTTACGAAAAAAGATAGTTATGGTTCTTTATATACTTTTATATGGTGAATTTTAAATTGTAAATATACAGGGTTGGGCAAAAGTCTGGAATATATTAAATAACTTTTATTTTATTTAGCAGAAAGTGATGAAACTTTACAGTCGTGTATCTAGTACAAATAGGATTATTTTGGCGTATTTTCTCAGTTTTTCGCACGAGGAGGGAATGGCCCACTCTGGACGTCTGAAAATTCTTAAATCTAAACATACCTCGAGTTATACCTCCTTTTAAAGGTCTTAATTAGTAGATCACAACAGCGCAAACCGCGCTTCAAAAGGTTGATGCAATCAGAAGTGACAGCTCCTCAAAGATTTTAATGTTGGCCATTAAACTCAAGGCTAAAATGAGGGAAAAAATTCTAATTACTAATAAAGCACTCGGAACGATGTAGTTTAGTTTTAGATACATGTATGTCTCATTGAAAAGGATAATTTGACTTATTAAAAACAATTACCTATGACCAGGGGACGACCCGTGATGGAAGTCCAAAAATTCTTAAGGGTAAGCATACCTCGAGTTATACCTCATTTTAAAGGTCTTTATTAGTTGATCATAACAGCGCAAACCGCCCCTCAAAAGGTTGATCCAATCAGAAGTTACAGCTTGATAAAGATATAAATGATTGAGTTTAACGGCTACAATTTAAATCTTTTATGAGCTGTAACTTCTGACTGGATCAACTTTTTGAGGCGCGGTTTGCGCTGTTGTGATCTACTAATTAAGACCTTTAAAATGAGGTATAACTCAAGGTATGCTTACATTTAAGAATTTCAAGACTTCCAGCGTGGACCGTCCCCTCATTGTGCGAAAAACTGAAAAAATACGCCAAAATATTTATATTTATTTACAATTGTAAAGTTTCATCACTTTCTGCAAAATAATATAAAAGTTATTTTATATATTCCAGACTTTTTCCCAACCCTGTATTTTTTTCGCGTGATCAAAAAGCAGTTGGAAATGTAAGTGGTGTTGAATAAATTTATAATTTCTTGATTAGCATGATACGTTTTGTTGCAAAACTTGTTTTGGTACATTTGTAATCTAAAAAATGGCGATATCTCAAGTATGAAAAATAATATTACAAAACGGCTTACAGCATTCAAATGAGCATGAAAATAAGCTTAAAATCTTAGGTCACAACACCACCTCTATATTGTAAATATCTTAGCTCATTTAAAAAATGGAGGGTAAACGATAGCACCCGAAAATATTAAATCCGTCAGAATCAGGAGAAAATTGCTCGACAGTAACTGCTGGTGGTTACTTGAATTATTTAGCTCTTTTTTAAGATTATGGGCTTATTTCTACAATTCATAATGTTAAAATTAGTAAAACTTACAATCTGTTGAAACCCTGAAATCCTAAGAATTGGTCTATACTTTTAAACACGGATTGCAGCATTGAAATCAGTGTGAAATAGAATTTAACATAATGAGTCACAACACCACCTTTACATTAATAAAAAATCATCGTATTCATTATGGCGGATCCAAGATGGTAGCTGAAAATGTTCACCCGCTCAAAATGAAGTACTTTGACTGCCCCTATCAAACAATGTTTTGGGGTAGTCTAGGATTGATATTTAAAGAATGTGGGAAAATTTTGGGAGGGTTGTGTATTTAAAACTCACCTTGTATGTTCAACAATCAAACAAACTAGATATTTACAAAATACGTGTACAGAACAAATTTACAAAATACTTTATTCTTGAAAAAACCTATTCAAATGAAGTTTTGTTTGCCAAGCATTTTTGCTAGGCTTTATTTATTGACAGAAATAAAATGCAAAAGATTCAAAGAGCAATGCAAAATAATGTAGTCATACAATAAAAACTCTTAAAGCATTTTTGCCATTGCAACACATTTTTCTATGTAACACTGAATATTACTCTTCTAAAAATACCTAACAAAGTTAATTTAAATTTATAATGTATTAAAAATACAACTAAAAGACTGGATTTAATAATTACTTTATGTGCATTAATTAGTTTTTTCTAAAACTATTATAAATAGCAAAAAATATTATAAAATAGAGATATAAGAAGCATTTTCATTCAATCTTCTTAGTAATGATTACTTCCCTTTTCTTTGAATTAATATTTCTCTGTCGAAAAAATATTATGAAAAGCCCTTGTTAAAAGTAAGTGTTTTCTCTTTAATCTTGTGAGTGAGTTTTTCTTGAATTGTATGCCCTGTTAATTATTTTGCATGAACACCAGGGACCATTAAACTTTTCAAAGTATTAGTACAGTAACGATGAAAAGTTAACATATGCTTAAAAACGATTATTTTGATGAATATAAAACGCGCTTTATTACTAACAAGCCTCGGTGGTATAATGAACTTTACCTCTTTAACTCATCGTAATTGTGAATGCGATAACTGATGTTTATTATGAACTAGGGCTTTAGACTCCACATTAAATTAGTTTTTGAATAAAAATTAATAAAAATCTGTTTTTTATTATGTAAAAACCTTTTCAGTAGCTATAGCAAACTAATAATACAAGCTAATAGGAATACTAATGATACTAGAGCTAAACCGTTATTAAACTTGCTATTCAATAGGAAAAAATACATAACCAATTAAAACATAGATACGAGTCAGGCGTAGTAAGTGAGCCAATATGCATACTGATATATCTTTAATACCCAGTTTTAATAGAATGCTCTATACACATGTACGGGAAGTCAATGATAAGCTTCCGGCTTAAAGAGAACGAACGTCATGGAGTAAAATGGCTCTGTGTTCTGATATTGTCTCTTTGGATATTTAAAGTATAGCTTGGTTATCATGGGTTGGTACTTTGGTATTATACGGAGGCCACTATTTTTAGAGGTTTTTTTTAACTGGATACCAAAAATAACTGCATAATTGGAGAGAACACACTTTAATTGATTCACTGTCCAAATTTGACATAATTATTATAAGCGGTCTTTATGTTCTGCCTCCTAGAAGGCAGCGATGTCGGCGAGGTAAAGCGTCACACCCGATGGCCACCCTTATACAGCGCGCTGCGGCGGTTATGTTAGGTTAGGTTGTCATATATATGTCAGTAGGACTTTCCTCGTTTCGTTGCAGATCAAACGATACCGGATGAGTCATACTTTCGCCCACCAAATCCTGTAGGCAAGAGATGCACACACTCCGGTCAACAACCTGACCTAGGCCTACTTGGAGGGGATTTGGCGGGTGAAGGTATGACTCATCTGGTATCTGGTATCCTTCGATTCGTAAAAAAAGAGGAAGGTCCTACTAACATATTTATGATAACCTTACCTAACATAACCGCCGCAGCGCGCTGTATAAGGGAGGCCTCCGTATAATACTAAAGTACCCTTGGGTTTTATAAAATGTATAAATGCTGTTTTGTAAAAATGTATAAATGCTTTTCAATTATCAAAATAATACCAGCACTATTTTAATTTGATTTCTTAGTCTTAAATTAGCTCTACAAGTTCAATTTTAGCTAAGTAAATTAATTGTTTAGTTCAATTACAAGGCAATTTCTAAGACTTTCTCTCAGCTACCACCACGTCAATAACCTGACACATATTCCCCAACTGATGTTTTCATTGTTTGCTTTCCTTAAAATTTAAGAATCTTATTTAGAAGTATTTAGAACAAAGCCCTTTTCCTCATGCTCGTGAGTATGACACGAGGTAAAGTCAAATTCACCTGTTGTAGGCGTCACGTAGGAAGGGCGATTATGTACAATTTGATAAATAACTTTCAGAAAGTTAGTTGGTTAAACCGCCTCAGAGCTGTCAGCTTGATCAATCCTTCAATAGTTTTATCAAAAATCTCCTCAACCGAAGGAATGATTAATATTTATCATCCAAACGTAATAATATTTTAAATACTGTTTATCTACGACCATTGCAATAATCACCAATAACGATTTTACAACTAATGTCATATTGAGGTTCATTATTAAACCAAACACAAACCAGTTGCATAAAGTTAACATTATGCAACTGGTGTCTTTTTATGATACAGGTTCCAAGGGGAGCGCGGCATTTGACGAAAGTAGTGTCATAATGACAATTACGCAATTCGCACATCAGCGGATTGTTGCATTACGATTGATGTTTGAGTTGACTTATCCCATCAGCTGATTGTTCCACAACGATTCATGGTTAAGTCTGCTTATGTGCCTAGCCTCAAATTTTAGTTGACCTATTCCATCATTAGTAAAAGTCATGAGTTTTGTTTAGCTTCGGGGAAATTTTAGTCGTATATTGTAGGTCGTAGATAAAGTAGTGTATGCAACGATTATATTATGCCTTTAAGCCACTCGTGAGATATTTAGAACACTTGCTTCTCTCGTGTTCTAACTTACATCTCACTCGTGGCTTAAAGGCATTCATAATACAATCGTTGCATAAATTACTATTAACACTTAAGCTCT
The DNA here is from genome assembly GCA_035578135.1 of Flexamia atlantica. NCBI lineage: Eukaryota > Metazoa > Arthropoda > Insecta > Hemiptera > Cicadellidae > Flexamia > Flexamia atlantica. The sequence goes on along the minus strand of JAQJVK010000026.1, from coordinate 6,040,321 downwards.
GTGATACTGATGTTTATAAATAGTTTTCACAGTTCGTGGAAAAAATCAATAAGACTACATCCAATCGGTACTACTACCTCATTATCGCCATTCGTCCTTCAGCTGTATTTAGATGTAATTATTTACTTCGTTATACTTATTTTAAATCATATCTAAACCAAGTAAAAACCACATTTTAGAATTTCATTTTCCCTGAAATAGTTGTCAATACCACTGGAATATATATGTCTCATTATCTTAAGCACTCAAATTCATTACAATTATTATGAAGGAAAAGGTTTTATGGCGAGTACATAAATTAACTCAACATCCTTCAAAAAGAAGTTGCCCACGCATGCAAAATTCATCTAACAATCTTCGGTGTATAAATATGATGTAGTTCAAATTTTAGGAATTTTCATCAAACAATAAAAGAGGAGTTAGTTTACAAGTCGAATATAACTCAGTTCGTTCGAATTAAATATAAATTCAAAACTCTGCACAGGAAATAAATGTTTTCATCGAATGATTATGGCATCAAGATAAGCTCATTGGCAATTATTCCAAGCCCGACGTAACCTTTGTGTCACTTTCATTTACATGATTTACAATAGGGATTACCTACATCCAATGAACACACATCATTCATTTATTATTTAATCGGAATAAACAGTATTAAATATGTACGTAGGATATTACCGTGGTTTAACATGTAACTGATATTTAAATGTCAGGTTTTCTAGGATGAATATTATATACGTTAAATAAATATTGATTAACGCTTTTTTTATAATTTGACATACTGAGAGCTGGTAAATAATATGGCTGAATATTTATCTGAGGAATTCGATTTTACACACGGCTTTATTGAGCATAATGAGTTATTTCACCGTTTCTCTTATACCTCATTTTTATTTTGACCTCTGTGGATAGCCCAAAATAAATTTATCCTCCTCAATTATTAGGGAGTTTCTAATGGAAAGGTGAGCTATTGACACACCCTTACTGTGGCTTTGGGGCTTAGGACCACGATAACTTGTCGTTTTGGGATTCTAGTAGTGTCATATGGACCTAAAATATTATTTTGAATAATTATTATATTAAAAAATAATACAAAATTCAAACTTGAATGTAAAATCACCAAAGATATCCGATTTATAAATAAAAATATTAAAGTAATGAACATGGTCGTTTTCAGCTGCAATCATTATCTGATTTCCTTACAATTTTATTTTTCGTTCACCAAACTCCTTTCCCCATTCCAGGGAGTACAAAGCCCAGAAAAATGTTTTTATAAAATGGGAAATTTAAATCTTCAAATCGAAATTTCCTCCTTTACCTCATCGTACTGCGACTGGTCTCACTACTATATTAGTGCACACGTTAATGCCTTCAAGAATTCCTAAGGATTAATGAGTAAACATTCTAAAAAAAATGTTCCTTCTCTTACGGTTTTAAAATTATTTTATATGGATTCAATATAATGATAACAATTTTCAGTTAATTGCACTATAGAAATATAGGAAATTTACTGTGGGTAAATCTAACATAACATAACATATTTATACAAACTATTTTGGTAAAATATGTTGTGTATTTACAAGTAGAATAATATCATTTTATTTTCCCAGAAGATATAAGCTGATATACTTTTTTTTCCTTAACAGGATTCCTAATACGCTGAGACAATAAAAATATAGAGAACAAAATACTTTTAGCGAGAAAACATATTTGTGAGAAACTCATCGCGTGTCTGAATGTTGAAGAGGCAAAATTCTAGGAAAAAGGAAATAATCTATTAGGAGGGAAATTCTACTGCAATTCTGTCGTACGGTTCTTGAAGAAGCTTCACCGCACGCTAAGCATAAAACATCGTGTAACCTCCTCAGGGAGACTTACAATGTTGTTTTATAATTAGATGTAAGAAACTATATTTAAATGTTTAAATGTCGCAAGAGACTTATGTTTACTCATATGTGTAAGTCCAAGGATTAATGAATTTCTATTTTAGAGCTTTAGTCCGTTTCAACTATAACATGGTTTTAAAATAAGTAATTAAAAAAATTTGTAAAACGAAATTAGTTACAGACTTTTTATACCATAATTACTATTCAAAAGATTACAAAGCTAGCATTGAATGTAACCCGTGATGACATCTTATTACGTTACTGTTTTGATCATTTACATTAAAAATATTGCATACAATTTTTAATTGTTACGATGTATAATATGTATCAATGTAATACTTTAAAACGTTGATAACGAAATATTTTAAACCAGTTATATTTAACTTTGTTTTCAGTTCTAAGTTCTAACTATCATTGATATTATGAAGAAATAATCTCAGTTTAACAAATAAATTAGATTTTTTGTTCCAAAATCTTTATGATTCCCTTAAATTTCAGAGGTATAATTTCTATTATGTTTGGGGACTCCACTTACACATATTTGACATTCATTGACAGCTACGTTAGTACTAATTATAAAAACTACAAATTTTTATTTTACGTTTTCCTTTAAAAACGAACGAGTATTTAACGTTAAAGACTATTATTATTAAATATTTTAATGAAAAAACAAAAAGCATAAATAAACGACTAGTTAACAAAATAGAAAGAGGAAATATAGAAAAAGAAGTAATATAGATGACTGTATAGTTTTCTAATAATTATTAACATTAATATCTTAGATTAATAATTATAATAATTACAAGATTAAAGAGAATAACTAATATTATTCTATCATTTTATTTATAATAATACAATATTTTATTTTATTGATTAGCATGGGTGAATATCTTGGTTGTGTGTTGTGCACGAGCGATCATAGAAAAAGAAAAAATCCATGTGTTAAATTAATTGTTTACTATTAACTGAAATATCTTGGATTAATTATTCGACACACAAGTGACAAGCTCATAAAATGAAGAGTATATTTTGTGGCGGGGATTAAACTGAATCTCTCACAGAGCTTGGCAGAGTGTAATCTTCAACGTCTAAAACCTTTTATTTGAATCTTCAATAATGATGATACAAGTCTTACGTCTTGAGATAAATACTAACCCCTTAAAAGTAATAAATAAATTTAATAAAAAAACTTCATCTCGTTGTTCAGACAGCCATTTTACTGTCAGGAGTCTGAAAATAGTAAAGTCCTTTTCATAATCTGACTATATTCGTGCAGAGAGAATAAATAACCGGTTTTCTTGTTGAGTGTAATATGAATACCAAATTTATTACAACAGAAATACATTTTTTATTGAAAGAGTCACCGGTAATTCACTGGCAATTATTGAAAGAGACTTGTACTGGAAAACAAGAAACAAAAATTCCAATAAACCTTTTAGGTAGGCCTACTGTTTTGTTGATTTATATTGGTTTAATAAAAAGCTCTCTACCTTCATATGGGTTTCATTCCTAATTAGTATCATAGTTTATAATTCAATTTTTTGATTCTCATTGGAAAACCCGTGGCTTAGTAATCAACACTTGTGAAATATCAATCCTAATAAATGTTTGTCGGAAACTATCAGTTGTATATGAAACACTGGTCATAACTGATAGCGGTTTAATGACGGTGTCAGCCATGAGACCACTTTATGACGTCATAACCTTTGTTGTAATGACGAAGCTCATAAAGATTTCTTTGCGTAGCTCAATAACTACTGCGTCCTTGGTAATAGTGGGGATAAACTTAATATTAGGTTTTATTGTACTTGCCTTAGGAGATGTACTTCTGGTTGTTATCAATGAATCAATTCAATCAAAATTAAAAATAATATAGGAACTAAATATCCCAATCAAATGCCATAAAATCTTTGCAAAGCTGTTCAAATCTGTTTAAAGCAATATAGATTTAAAAATATAAAATAATAATGCAAAATTGAGGATTAAGATTAACTGATACAACTATTAACTGTTCTTTAAGTAAAAAATTAGTTTTGTATGAAATTTATTTCACAACCGTTAGAGCCGCTTTTGAAAATTTGGCTTTTTCGTATTATATGGGGTCAATACGCTTAACAATTAAAAATTAAAAAATCTGGAGATATCACTGGTTTATACTTTCATGCCGAATTTCATGGAAATCGTACCGTTAGTGTCGTCTTTAGCTCCATACATCCACACGGACAGACAGACAACTCCAAAAACTTTCTTTGGGGAACTGGTAAACTAAAACGAATATTTCCACTAACAACTCAAACTCCAAAATGTTGATTAAGCAATGCTTTTTCGATATACTATATATAAGATGATAGGGTAAAAAAACGTTTAAGCTCTTTTCATGCATACTTTTTTCAAAATTTTATACATAATATAATTCTATGTATAGTATAGCGTTTTATAATATTATGAAAAGTATCAATAGGTCGGCAAGCAGGTATTTAACCTTTTTTTCGGAGAACGTGATTCAGAAAACAAAACCAAAGTGTAGCATTGAATAAGCCTAAAAATTTTCATCATGTTTAGAAATTAAATTAAATGTTGTACGTAGAGAAATGTGATAGTTAAATATTTATTTCAATTTTTTGAACCTTAAAATAAGACTAAATAATTATTGGTTTTACACCTAAACAATTCTAAAAAGCGTTATACCAAAATAGTGGAAAGATTCGAAAAGATGGCGTTAACCACTATCACCCTAAACAATTAGTGAGTCGGTGGCACAGTTGGTAGCGCACTCGGCCCCGGTTCTGTGGCGGCAGCGTCGCAGGATCGAGTCCCGATGATGCCGCATACTTTTAGCAGTACAGTTCATCCTTGTACTGTACCGGCACACTCCTTGGGTTTGCTTGATAACTTCCACGCACAGGCCTGAGGCCCATGTGGGGGGGGGGCAAATGCAAGGTAAAAAGAGGCCGACACCTCTTTTTAATATGAAAAAAAAAGAAAAATGATAAATTTCTAAACAAAGATTGGTTTATCGAGTTGATCCAGTTTGCATCGTAGTTGGAGTTATTATTTAATGCACAGTAAACAAACTCCCTTGAGATTATCTTTGCTTACCTTGAATCAAGTAGCATTTGTTCCTACGGTCTAGAGTTCCAAGTACAATTTGTTACTGGCAAAAGTAAAACATGAGACAATTATTTTATTTAAATTATTTTTATCGTATATTTTTTTAGTTTAAGTTTTGTTGCAACACATAATCAAAATGCTCTTAGGCTTCAATATGCGCCAAAAAATAAGGAAATGCCTAAGTTATATGAGGTTGGCCTTATTTTTACCATTTTAAGGGTTAAATAATCGTGTTTAATTTCCTATTGTTTCATAGCTATGTATCTATTTAAGACAAAGATTCTAAAAATTTAAATATTCTACAACAAATTTCAAAGCATGAGCGACAAAATATTAATTAAATTTATAGAGAAGACAGCAGTTTTAGCAACAAAGACTTTTTAATCATTCCAAAAATAATATTACAATTATACCAGCAGTGAAAAAGGTTATGTTTTTATAAGTTAAGTTTATAAAAATAAAACAAAACTACAAATATTCAGGTCATACATAGTAATAGTGCATATATGTAAACTTATATTTATATTACATCCTGCTACCGTTCAATGCACGTGGAAAACGGGATGTTAATAATATGCTTCCGGCCTTACCGAGTCCACGATTCGTGCATGAAAATAGTTTTGGCTGCTATTCTTGGTCTCTTTCCAATAATTATCGCATTTCATTGGAAATTGAGTGTTGGTAAAAAAAATTGACAAAATTTAGCATTTAATAAAAAAAATTGTCATGCTTATCTTTTATTCTAATCATGATATACATAGTTGTATCAAAATTATAATTGTTTTTATTTCAATGGTAACTATATTAATAATCTGAGTATCAGTTAATGGTGAACCTTTATTTCCTGGACTAGTCTTTCGTTATACGTATTATAAAGTTAATGTATCTAACATTTAAATTAATTAAAACACCTAAATTCTTTTGTTATATACGATTTATATCTGATTAATAGACAATTAAAACTTGAGCTTAAGTAACTTAAGTTAATAAAGTTAACATAAGTTATACCAAAGTTACTAATTTATTAACTTAAGTTACTAACTTAAATTATACCAATTAAGTAACTTTACTAATAAAAGGTACTTTAGCGATGTATGCTAATAATCTCATCAATTGAATAATACACTGTTTTCTATTAACTTTACCTAACTTGAAATCTTAAGAATTATTAAGAATGTAATACAAAATAATTTTGTTGCGTAAGGTGAGGCACACATAACTTTAAAGTGGTCTTCAAGACGTAAGGAAGATTATATAAAATTAAATAAATACCTCGATAAATAGTTTACTGAAAGTTAGTTGGGAAAGAACAGTTAAGCCTGTCTCTGAGTTCCCGCAGCGTGATCAGTCCCCCAACCAACTCATCACTAAATTCGTTAATAGGTATTGTCTATTTAATGCTTGTGCAATATACAATTTTTATTTTAAGTATTTTGTGCAAATATTTTAGTAAATACGGAGTTCTGATATATTTGTGAATCAAATAAACTTTAATGCAAATTTTATTTACAAATTTTTTTTGGATAGTTACTTTTTAATACACGCTATAAGTATTCGTAAGTTTCATAATTTGTTTGAATACAATGATATAATTGACGTATTATGTAACCCACTGAACAGTTTCTTAATAAATGGCTTATCATTATTTCTAAGGTACTGATTTGCAGTTTACAAATAAATAGATTTCTTGCGAGGCGTTAATATCATCTTATAACTATCTATCGGCAGCTCTTTTAAACGTTTAAGGCTTTTTTGATTGTCCGATTTTCCACATGTATTTAGAATTAGCAGAATATCGTATTATAATAGTACATAATTCGTGCTTATGGAAAAATAAACATTTCCCTTCATACTTTCTCTGTTCCTTAATTGATTAACCCTAAATTTTTCTATCGTTAAACAGTATTTTTTCTGACACCTAAACTTCGTAAAAAAACTAAAGTATAGGCTACTTAAATATAGTAGAAAAGGATCACTTGCGTGAAAAATAAAGGATAAATTATAAATAAATCGAAAAAAATTACTCTGAATTAAATTTAACCATGTAGATAAAATAACGTGTTCATCGAATAATCAGGACATAACAATAAGCTTACTGTCAATTAATTAGACCTATCCCTACGAGAGTGTGTCAACCTTTATGATATTCTCATTTGCATGATTCATATAACAGCGATTTATGCATCGCATAAACACATATCCGTCAATATTATCCAATCTGAATAAACAGTATTAAATATGTACGGTGGGATCCCTCTGTGGTGGAATATGTAACTGACATTTATCCGTCAGGCTAAAAATTATATCCTTTTCATTGTTAAAATTAATATTAATTTAATCGCTCGGTTTTATTGCTTTCCTAAATATCAAAATATTAGGAGAAAATCTGTATTACACATATTCAAAAATAACCTCAATAGATTTCTCAAGCCTTGACACCTTATATTACAACATTTAAATATTACCAAATTTTTTAGAATAGCCTGTAGATGTCAAACTTTTTTTGTTACAAGAGACCGGTTTTTTTACAAGAGAGCCATCTTCAGTATATCGGCATGGAAGTGTGCTCTAGTTTTATTATTATGTATAAATTACACATGACTTACACGACTGAAGATGGTTCGTCATAGAACCAAAACCGGTCTTGACATCAAAAGGCTATACTACCTAATTCGGTCAGTTTTTAATTTTGAAAAATAACCTCTTATACGACGTATACTAATGTGTTTAGATATATTTTAAAGAATTAAAATATATCAATATACACTGACTAAGTAACTAGAAAGTTGCTTAGTCAACATATTTAAAATTCATCAAATTGTGAGTTTGTGATTGGTTTTGACAGTTAAGCAGTGTAAAATAAAGACAAGTTTCGTAATAGTGGACAGTTGTGATGAGAGAGGAGTATTTTATCTGTGTAAACAGGAATGAAAATTTTAAGTGTGATTTAAGGATCTTCATTTTACAACGTCGTCAGTTTGCCACTGGCATTAGCGCAACTGATGATTCCTCGTCAAAAGAGGAAATGAAGTGACTAATATTTTTTTAGTCACTCCATTCGCCTCCATTCCATCTAATTGGTGAGTTACATCATTCAGCGTATCATGTAATATGAAGTCTTGTGGAGCTATGGGGATTCATGTGTGATAAGAAATGAATAAAATAATCGGAAGCATTCTATGTAACTGAATCAAGATAGACAACTTTATGGAGTTGGGTGTCAACTACAATTATCCAGCTTGGGTACTGATTTGTAAAATCTATTAAAAATACGTTTATTGCAAAAAAAGTGAAACTGCCTGAAAAATTCTATTTTATTATACTTTGACAACACAACAACAAATATTAATCTGTTGTAAAATGTAATAAAGTTCCTAAGTCACTCGTCAGTTAAAGTCAAAATCAAATCAAAATTAAAATTTCTTTATTGTGATTGATTGACACATTACAATAAGCCAAGTCAATAACTGCGTGTCATCACTACTTACATCATAAGTAGTACTTACCAAGCTGTCAACGATATTCAATCAGCAAAAACAAAACAGATAGGCATGAGATTTAAAAACAAATTTCAAAATATAACAGATATAAAGAATTTGAATGGGTCTACTGACAAATAAAAATTTAACAAGATGATAGTAACATATAACAGGCTAAAACAAGAAACTTAAAATAGAAAAATATTTCAGAATCTTTAAATTCTTAAGATGCGTATAAAGGATGCAACAGAAGCCATTCATAACTTTTTTCAGTACAAAATTTGCCACCAGTGGAAACATAGAGTTTATTACAAACGTTATCTTAAATTCTAAGGCCAGCAGAAGGATGGCATTTTAAAGCTATACTCAATCCATAATTTTCATAATCATGTTTTTTCAGGTTTATTGTATCGTAAACATGGGAATTTCTACTCAGTCCAACTAGGCAATTCACTTAAGATGTACTTAAAGTTTCAAAAATATATAAATTAATAAGAGTGAGTGTAATTAATCTTACAAACAGAAGTTTACAATGGGCAAATCTATCAGATTTTGCTATAACTCGAACTATTTTCTTCTTTAAAGCCCACTTAACACAATCATTTTAGGAAATTTTTCATCGATCTACAGTTAAACATTCGACTTGTCTTTAACACGCATATTTTTAAACACATTAGTGAAAATTTAAAAGATTTGAAGAATTTCTTAACCTTCAGAGAACTATGGGAGCTGCAAAGGTTTTTCAGGGCTGCATACATGAATGTACATACCTGTACATTCATGCATTACTTTGATGGAAATAAAAAGAAAATATATAAACAGAAACACATGCTCTTAGTCGAGGTTTGAGGATTAACTTGACAGCTACAGTTAATTAAATTTTCTAGTTGTTAAACCTTTTCAGTATATAGTCTTACTTGTCCCTGCACGGTCGATGTGGCTAACTAAGGAACGACACCAGTCGGCAACACACTGGGCAGCAATCACGCAACTTCCCTCACGCGACTGTGAAGGTTAGCCCGATCGGATTTGATTACAACACCGAACATTTAATTTTGTTCCTATCGACAAAAGTAATTGCATGTAACTTGTAGATTAGTATTGCTATTTTGTCACTGTATAGAAAACATTTCAATATATTAATTTTGTTGGATGCTGAATGTGTGTTCTAAAGTGTACCTAATATCGTTGACCGTTGGTGTTGAAAAAAAATTCTTTATTATTTGTAAAAAGGTTTAGTAAACGGGCATCTTGCGGCAAATTTTGAATTCTTATGTGAGAGAGGCGCAAGAAACACCCGCTCTGGCTCGTCAACGCTACGCATTCCCCGACACAAGACCACAACTTTCAATAAATCTTTCACTGTAACAGCCTGCCGCCTCTGGAACTCTCTGCCCATTGAAATAAAATCCGTTGAAAATCGTGTACGGCTGACGGTGGCGCTGAAGAAACATTATTTGGAACGGATGACCGTGGCGTGGCGGGATGGCGTGCGTTAGGCCTAGCTGTGGCATCGAATGAATGTGTGAGTGCGTGAGGGTGTTAGGGCATTATTATTATTGTTAAAAAAGTTTATTTGTTTATTTTTATATCTATTTGTTTATAAATTTTAAGCATATTTTGATACGGTATATTAGTATTAGAGGTTAGCTGTAAGAAAGGACCATGTGGTCCTAAGTTCGCCTCAATAAAGAAGTATTTTCATTCATTCATTCATTCATTCATTCAAGGTTTAGTGTCCATCTAACCTAATGCAAGACACCTGTACTAGTGTCACTATAATAAGATAGTATTAGGTCTCTGAAAGTATTGTAATAAATAATAGGCGATACAAATAGAAAACCATATTATTTATTGTACCTTGTAGCGAAGATTTTTTTGAAGCCTCAGCCCTATGATGTGATGGTTGGTTAATCTTTCGCTAATCATATTGTGGTCTAATATTAGTTAGTAATATTTAAAAAATATTAGTCATACCTCTTATCTCACTGTAAAAAGTGGTCGCATTGATAAACTAAACACAGGGGAGAGAATTACTTCAATAAATCTCAGAAGACAGAACTATTTTACTGCACCAGTTTTGGACACGGCAAGACCGGAACTTCATCATTTACTTCCCGTGTTACATGTGCATTGAGCATTACCCTGGTGTGACACAATTACTATGCTTGACCTGGATATTTCTAGTTGTGTTTGATTTTTATAAAAATGAAATCGGATTTTATTTTTAACTTTTATTCCTCCGGCACGATTGTTAAATTATTATGGGAAATGAATGTTTGACTATGTAGTTCAAACCACATAATATGTTGTCTTCTCTATAAAATGCAGCTGCCATGCAGTGAGTCACGTTATGAAATACAAAACAAGAGACACGCGTGTCGGATATCTGAGCTTTAAGGAGCTTTATCTTCAATAGGTAGCCTGATCATGAAGCAAATATAAATCAACCAAAATAGTTTAATTCTTGAAATATGATAAATTAGGCCCACCTGCAATTATTTAAGTATCGACAGTACTTATTTTTAGAAGGGCAATATAGTCTAAGTACACTTTAATAACGCATAAATGCGTTTATTTCATTGTTACTTTTTTAAAAATTAACAAAACATATAGTTTTGTAAGTTTTTAATGCCTTACATTTGTCAGTACAAGGTGTTCTTGAAGCTCTTATCTATAGGAACAAATTCTACTAAACTCAAGTTAAGCAAAGATAATCTCTAGGGATGTCTGTTTACTGTGCATTAAATAATCACTGCACTCGATCAACTCGACAAAACCAATCTTTGTTAAGAAATCACTTGGTTATGATAGAACAGTATAATGCTCTGACCTTCAATCGTTTTGCTATTATGATATTTCGTTTCTTAGACCTATATCTATGTTGATGTTGAAACAAACTGAAATGATCTGATTGGATCATAAGGTTGATAAAACGGATAGGAAATCATAAGCCAATGTAATACTAAATGTAATAAATTTGTATTTTTTTTAATCACATCATGAAACAAAAAGTTAGCTGTCAGAGTGTGTCCAATGTTTGAATTTGTTTATTTAAGACTTCACTCTCCTTTTTATACTATCAAATAGTGGGTTAGTATGATGTCATATTTATAATGTTATGAGTACTCAGGCTATACTATGATCACTGTTAATATTGTATTAAATGTGAGGTTATGAAAGCATTTTATTCAATATATCAAATTTGCTTGAATTACTTTATTATGATATTTTTTCTATTTTATTATCGAATCAATGGTATAAGACCCTATAGATCAAAGATTTGTTTTTAAAAAAATAAGCCTAAAGAACGTTGTTTGGAAATAAAAAAAGATTGAAGTTGAGAGCATTTAAAGAAATAATGGCATATACTATAAATATATGAAGATTTTGTCTAACAGAGAACTTTTTGATCTTTTTATAAATATATTACATGCAAATGAAGCAAAAACATATCAGGGTCATGTACAAGAAACAATTATGGAATTTAATCTTGCTCGGATATAAAAGACAGACCTATTTGCCTTTTCAGAGCTATCATTTCAACTTATGATTCATTGTGATAAGGAAAAAGATATTTATTGTTACTGCTTCGAATGATGTACATTCAACAATAGTAAACACGTCATCATATTGTGGGTTACAATTCAATTTTACTGGACGTTTGATCGTGTATAATAACATACAATGATTATAATTCAATCACTTTACATGTATTGATCACTCGACTCACGGCAGTAAATGTTGAGTTTTACAACAAACGAATTTAAACTGGTAAGTAATCTGTCTGTAGTACATATTAAAATAAATATACGTGGACAAAAATTTAAAGTGTTTTATAAATCAACCGAAAATCTCACCTATTTTTTATTTCTTTTTTGTTTACACTCAACGTGAAAAAATATTAAGCAGATGAAAAAAACTTTGATTAAAATAATAATTTTTTATTATTTACTGGATTACTGCTTAAGATAATTCAATATTCTAAATTATTCCTAACAAGAGCTGTTTGCACGAAATAATGTGTAGGGGAAAAATTTTACTGTAATATGATTTTAAATATCAATTTTTTTCCCCAAAAATATACGATTTTTTTGTAAAACCATAGTAGGCAACAAGTGAATGAGTTAGATTCTTCAAAGATTGTTCTAGGCTAACTGGGAATAAAATCCTCTACTGATGCAGTGTTTTTTATATTGAATTTTGAAACAAGTTGAAAAAGGTGATAAATAACCAGCCTGGTGACAGAACAAGATCAACTCGCTGATAATTGGAGCTGGATATTTATTACCTCGTGAAGGCGGGACACAATTTATCATTTTATCACATCTTTGTTGTAGTAATTGATTAAAAATATAAATTAGTTAGTAATTCTAAAAAAGAACTAATAATTAGCTATGATTCAAAATATTATGGGCATCATTACTTCAATAACCAACGTAAGACTTTTAGTAAAGAATGAAACTTATCAAAGTGAAATAGTAACTTTGTAATAAAACATTGATCGTATAAAAAAGTATTATCTATATTATAATTTAATAATGTAAGCTAAAATAAGAAAATATAACTTACTCATAAGTATACAAGACGTTGAACGAGTCATACTTAACAAGAAAAAATATACAAACTAACATAATTACAGACCATTCTTAATTTCTAAGGTAAACTTCAAATAGCACTTAATCACAGCACTTGTGTCCAAATAAATATTTATTTTATTCATGTTGAAGCCTTCCGGAATTGGTAATCAATATAACAGGTTACGTACCTTGACGTCCGCAATTCCTCAGTCTACTAATGTTGACTGTAGTTTCGACTACTAAGTAGTCATTTTCAAAACTGAACGTTAAATTTCATTCATTGAAATGTTGGTGTTGAAGTTTAGTGTTTTCAAAGTTTACAAAATTTCAATGAATTAAATTTAACGTTCAGTTTTGAAAATGATTACTTAGTAGTCGAAACTACAGTCAACATTAGTAGACTGAGGAATTGCAGACGTCAAGGTACGTAACCTGTTATATAAATATTTATAATAGTGGGCACCAAATAGGGCGGGTGAGTGCACTATACTCACTTATTCCACTATAGTTGCTGACGAAATATTGTTATTATTTGTTTGCTTAGTTAATCATCTTATATGATCATATTTGCGGCTGGTTTTCTAAATCACAATGTTTGATAAAATATAAGGGTTAAAACCCTGTTTTTCAGCCTCTTGATACTTGTCGTATATTATTAAAAACTACGCATAGATTTGACTTAAAATTATTTTCTACCTTAGAGTTATGTCATTTATGATAAGTGTACCCCAATAGGTTTTTTGTATGACGAAGTTAAACTATGAAAACTCCATTTTGTCTATACTTTAAGTTTTCTACAGTCTGAAGATGTCAAAGTAATTTGTCTAATTGCATAATATATAATAAGATAACAAAAGGGATCACGAGGCTGACAAGCAGGTAATTATTTTAAGCATGCCAATATTGAGTGAATGTTTCTAGGAAAAATTAATTGAGTTTCTACTTCAAAAAGTATTATATTTATTTTATACATCTTAAAAACCTGGAACAAATCAAACATTTAACTAAAAATTAAATTTACCATCGGAGTGCATCTGATGTTAACATTTGATTATTAAATAAAGGTTTTGATTAATTTTCTTCGTTAACATTCCATTTTTTAATTGAATTTATCTTTAATGGAAGAATAATTTTAATGAAAGAATCTATCAATCCTACTTGGCTTAAAATACCTACCTGGGAAGTCGCTATTTCAAGAAGTGTATCTAATGTGTTTAATGTATCTAATATTGGTGTTTATATTACTTAATACATATAGCATCGATTATTTATATATTCTAATATCTTCAATTTTACGCTATACTCATGGTATTTAAATTTATATTACCTTGACCACACTTCATTCAATACTTAGTACCACTTATGTACAGTTATTGCTTGTACATTTCTATGACATTTGTTTGGGATTTTTTATTTGGTTCGTTTCATTATACTCCATTTTTATTGAGGTAATTCTTTGAGGACAACCAGAAATACGTCTACTCAAGGAAAGTGCAATAAAACGTGATATTGAGGTTGTTACCATTATTACCAAGAACGCAGTGGTTGTTGAGTAACGCGAAAAACCCTTTATGATACTCAGAGCTTCGTCATTACAACAAAGGTTATGACGTCATAAAGTGGTCTCATGGCCGACACCATCATTAAACCGCTATCAGTTATGACCAGTGTTTCATATACAACTGACAGTCTAAGACAAACATGTATTAAGATTGGCATTTCACAACTTTTGACCAATAAGCCACGGGTTTTCCAATGAGAATCAAAACGTTGTTTTAAAAACTGAAGTTATATTGATTGGATGGACACTCATATGAAGGGAGGGAGCTTTTTACTAAACCCATATAACTAAACAAAACAGTACGTAAAGGGTTGATCGGAATGTTCGTTTCTCGTTTTTCAGTGCGAGTCTCGTTAAATAATTACCAATAAATTACCAGCGACTCTTTCAAACAAAAGCTCATTTCTATTGTAATAAATTAGGTCTTTTTATTTTACACTTAACATTAAAACCGATTATTTATATCCTTTGCATAAATCTAGTCAGTTTAATCAAAGTTTTTTTTCAGATTCCTGACAATAAAATGGCTGACCGAGAAACGAGATTCGGTTTTTATTTTCATTAAATTTCTTTATTACTTTCAAGGGATGGGTGTTTATCTTGAGATATGAGACTTGCATGACCACTATTTATGATCTAATAAAAGCTTTTAGAAGAGGAAGATTACACTCTGCCAAGCTCTATGAAAAACTCGTTTAATCCCCGTCACAAAAAACTACTCTTCATTTTATGAGCTTGACACTTGAACGCCAGCTAAATAATCAAAGGTTCATTTTGTGAGCTTTTAACTAAGTGCCAGCTATATAATACAAGATATTCATTATAGTAATAAAAGATTTGACACTTTTTTATTTTTCTCCTTTTATGCATAAGGATGAAATAATAATTTGCATGTAATTTTTCACTGTCAATTTATATATTATAACTTATTACATTATTAACTTATAACTGATATACATATATCGTGTCAGTGAAAAATTACATGCAACATGTTTTAACGTAATTATTGAAAAAAAAATAGAAAAAATATCATTACGAATTACATTGAATGCCAGCTTTGCTAGTAATGCTCTAAACACTAACTGTAACAAAATAAATCTGTAATTAAGTTTGTTTTATAATGCCTTTTTTTATAGAAAATCCCTAATATGTTAGGCTGATAGAGTAAAAAATTGTATGTTAGGTTATCCTTGGAGGTCTAAAATTATAATTAATCAAACTTAAAAGGGCAACATTGAAAAAAATACACTTCATTAAATAAATTTAAATGTTATAATCGAACTAAAGATAAATATACAGCTCAGGTCTTCAAATAGCTTTGAATGTGTCAAACTATTTCAGAATACGTGTTAATCAATGTTTATTAATCGCATACAATATTCATCGCAGGCAACCTGACATTTAAATATCAGTTATAACTTAAACCGCGGAAATATCCTACGTACATGTTTAATACTGTTTATTTCAAATAATAATGAATTATGTGTGTTTATTCGATGATGATAATCCCTATTGTAAATCATGTAAATGAAGTGACACAAAGGTCTTGTCGTGTGTGGGAATAATTGTCAATGAGCTTATCTTGATGCCATAATCATTCGATAATAACATTTATTTTATGTGAACAGTTGAACTTACATTGGGAACAACTATTTAATGTAATATAATAGAGAATGTAAAAGGTTATGAATTAAACAATTCAAAGTAAAAACTATATGCTTTCACAACATATTTCTGGTTGGTCACAAAGTATTGATGGTAAGATAAATCATGCATTAGTAACTTCTTTCTTTTTTCAATTTGTTGATTGTATTTTTTTAATTAGTCTCTTAATTTCTTCTTGCATGGTAATACAGATTGAATTTCATTGCTTTAGAGAAATTAGCAATTATATATCAGTCATGTCGACAGTAATATTACTGAAGATGGAATTTTAAAATGTAATTTTTATTTAGCTTGGTTCTGGTTCAAAACAATTATTTCAAAGTAAATTATTTTGTACGTATAGGAAGCTAAAGGACAAACGTTAAAGAAAGAACAGGTGATAGAAGCTAGGAAAATTGATCTAGCTTTATTGAATTTTATACTCACCTGTCTGTGTGTAGAGCAATTTGAAGAGCATTTTACAGAAGGTTTCACAACGTGGTTTAACAAATAGCCATGTTTAGAATAATCAATATACGATTCCTTCGATGGTAGATATTCTGATAGAACTATAGTGGGATCGGCCAAACTGCCACAAATCAGAGACAGATGGATTTTCTTTTTTTCTAAATCTCAGAATGTTATATAATCGCTGTTAATACGTGACACCTATATTATATCAAGTCTGCCCCGATACTCGCGAGCTTGAGAAAATAATTGTTTTCACAAACTTCCTAAATAAGAAACTTTCAGCCTACATTTCAAAGAAAAGCAAACAATAAATCACTTATTGGGGAATATATGTGAGTTTAATAACGTAGTGATAGCTTATGGAGATTCCTAAGAAATTAGAATACATTGTAACAAATACTTTTATTTGAATCATTACATTAATTTATTTATCTTAATTTAAATGATTATAGTTAATTTAAAACGAACAAGTGATACAGTAGTGCTGGTATTATTTCCAATAATTTTTTATGTTTGCAAAATCAGATATTAACCTTGATAACTATACTAGGCTATAAACGGGTAAAGAAACTAATAACAGAATATAGACTCATTTTACTCCATTACGTTCGTTCTCTTTAAGCCGAAGCTACTGACTTCCTATTTTCATATACATGGGGTATTCTATGAAAACCGGGTATAATAGAAATATCAATATGCATATTGGAACATTTACTATGCATGATCCGTATAAATTCGTTCATTGTGATTTTATTTTACTACCGTAACAAAGGTTTAATCATAGTACATAGCGGTTTACGGTTCTATGTAGTGAACAGTTACGATATAATTTAAAAATGTAGTTTTTATCAGTTCCGGTCCAAAATCATCTCTATATTAATACGCAAGTGGTTTTCATTTCACAGTCTTGCCTCAATAACGGCTGGACGGATTTTATTAACGCGTTAATGCATTTAACATAGGCATACATTGCCTAACAACATACTAGAATAGCACGAATACACACTAGAATAGAACATACTAGAACAGAACATACTAGAATAGAAGTAGGAGTTGGTACTTGACGTGAAGTTTTTGCTTTTTCGCCAGACTAAATTTAACAGTACGAATTTCTTACTATTTCTTATAAATATTTAGTTCGTGCAAATGTTAAAAATCCAGTAATATCTACACTAAAAACTTTTTTCTTTAAGATAAAATTTCTATTTTATGCAAATAGTCCGTCTCGGCGTAAGTAATTTTGAGTGATTTAAAATGTTTATTGACACCGAATAAAAAAGTATTGCCTGTAGGCCTACAACACATTTAACCACTAAGGACTAAGCAACGCCTACACTTGAAAAGTCTTTCAATCACGTGAATATTCCTTACAATTTACCATTTAAAGCGAATCAAGGACTATAAAGATCTTTATTGCTACTGCCACGAATAAATTACAATCAACAAATACTAACACGCAATGATACTTACGGTTTGATTAAATGTTTAAGGACTTTAATGGTACATAATAACATTCGTGGAATATGACTTGGCAATGGCCGTCATGCATTAACACCAAGATATGCAACCATAAATGAATGTTTTTTGACAGGCTTTGATATAATGGCTTTCATTGGGCTTGCACGCTCGATATTACCTCTCATACTACGCACAGTATTATGTAATATATCAGCCTTTTTAATCGTGGACATGTGATTTATTTTATTCTTTACAATTATTGGTGTTAAAAGCAGGGGTAAATTTAATCATCTTGACTTTACTAAATTCACTCATGTAATCATGTAAATTCACTTGATCATTATTGTCAAACTATAAAACATTTATCTAAAGTATCACCTCCGTAGGCTCTCACAGAAAAAGCATGGTTCCCATATGAATGTATCCCATATAAACGCAAAGCCTTATTCATGTTTAAAGTATCTAGCTAAAATCATAAATAACATTCGGTAAAAAACTAAATCAAAGTACATGCAGTACAAAACTGAGAAAACAAGCAAGAAAATCTTAAACAAGAACCTTAACGTCAAAAACAACAATCTTTATTTAGTTTGGTGTATTTTCTGTTTTATAGATTGCTTCTAAATCCTTCTTGCTAAATTCTAAATGCATTCTTCTAAATTGCTTCTAAATCTTTAGATTTATTGTTGATCATGTTTTGACTTAATTTTTGTGTGGTTGAGTAATACTTGGTCGGTATGATTCTTCGTGAATTCATAGCCCATACATTTGCAATGTAAATAATTCTATCCAATTTTTGAAAGTTAAAAACAATCTAAAATGTAAAGCCTTTTCATGCTTGCTTTAATATTATTGTCAAACACTTATTTATTTTACAGCCTTATCTGGACTATGATAATATAATGGAAAATAACAAATCCTAAGCGACAACATTAGTATTATATGCATTATAAAGTTACTTAAGATTCATTTTAGAAAAAGTAAAAATAGACTGTAAATCACCGTCCTCGGTGACAGAACAAGATCAACTTGCTGATAATTGTACGGGGATATTTATGGCGGCCTCATGATTGTGAACACAGTTTATCATTTTTACAATATCTTGACTGTAATTCTTTATTAAAAATATTAATCTTCTTTTTCCTTTTCCATTATGAATTTGAAATATTCTTAAGCTTCATCTTCAGACAAAAACTCTAAAGAGCAAGACATTAACATACAAAATTCATAAGACATAAACATAGGACATAAACATAGACATGTTTATGGTCACACAGCTTAACTACTAAAATGTTATTACAGCAGAGCACTTATAAACCGAAAAATTAATCATGAGCTCCTGTTGGACCAAGTGCTACTGGGTAATATTTCATTTTTATCAGTTTAGTTTCACTACTGTGAAAAAATCTAAGTTACTACCTTCATCTCTTTTTTAATACCGCATGTATCCTTCATTCCGTATGCCGAAATGGCATTTCTCTTGATAGATGGCTGTTTAACTGTTGCAAACAGGTTCTATAATGTCTTTGTTTGATTTCCGTTGTTTCTCTGCTAACATGACAACTAACAAGGCCCAAGACTAAATTTGTTTGAGTTTCAATTTCAATTTTCTATATACTAAGATCTATATATTACCTGGCACCTGCAGATTTAGGATTTAGATTCTAGAGTAGATTCTGCAGTTATTTGAACCTGCAATATAATTCATTTCTGAGGAAAAAAGTTATGTCTAACATTTGAAATAAATCCCTCTAGCCATTTAAAAAAGAAAATAAACTAAGCATAATTATAGAACCATCACCATTCAATGTACAACCTTCTCCCCTCACACACAAAAAATATATGTTCAACTCAAATACAATATTTTCTTTACCGTAAAAAAAACATTCAATATTAAATGTTCAATGTTAAATGTTCCTGATCAGCTTTTAAAGAAAGTTAATTAAAAATAAATTTTATATAAATCACATCCACCTAGAAAATTTCCTCTCATACATTTCTGTAACAAAACTAAAAACAAACATGATGAACTGAAAATCATTTAAAAAACTGCTTTATTTTACTTGCATTTACACTCTTAAAAGTAACATAAGCTACATACTTCTATCAAACAGTATGTCTGATTTTAAACTTCTGTTATAACAAACTGAGTAAATACCTTTAAAACCTATAATTATCGGCTTTAAATTTTCACCACATTCTCATATCTTATTCCCTCAGTCCCGAAGAGAGGGATCAGCAAAGCAATATACGGTACAAGGGGCTGAAAGTCCAGCGAACCACCCTTCCAACTTTCAACAAAGGTGAGTAATCCTCACTGGTGGAAACTCACCTCTGTGTTTCATCGTTTGTAGATAAATTTGTTCTAGAAGTGACTTAAAATACTTTCAGTTAAAAGATAAAATTTAACTATGATAACATTGAAGATTATGTAAATATAAAGGTTGTGCACAGTTAATTTTTTAATCACTTGATTTAAGGTTAATAACTAGTTTCTTATTAGTGGCTGGTACAATATTTAGCAGTGGCTGGTATAACATTAACAGGATTAAAAATTGAACCAAAACCTACGATTTTCGAAAATGTATTATTATTATTATTATTATCATTATTATTATTATTATTATTATTATTATTATTATTATTATTATTATTATTATTATTATTACAAGTTTTTTATACCCGGTTATTTCATATCAATTACGCTGGTATGAAATATTTCAGGTCAAAACAGGCCTGCTTTGTTTTTGACATTAAAAGCAGGTAGTTATTGAAATTGTTAACCAAAAAGGAGTTATTTATTTAATTAAAGGAGTTACCGGTATTTATTTTTATTTGATAACCTGTGGAAATGAAGGTATGAGCAGCTAAAGTATATTTTTTATCGCTTTTTCTTCAATTTGTGCATGGAATAAAGTTTACGTTGAAATAAATTCACCATGTTAATAGAACTAAAATTAAATTTTTATACTCTTCAATAGTAAGAGATACTGAAACAACTGTTTCACTGGACGAAATAGTTCAATGTTAATTTCCGAAGATTTTAATTGTTCACATAAAAACATAAATTAGTAATGTAAAAAATAGTTGTTTGTATTTTATTTAAAAAAAATATTGGTCATTTTAATAGTGCCAAAATGAAAAAGATATTAATAAATAAATAGCAAGCACATTCTTATGTATTGAATTCATCAAAACCTTCTGCACTTCTAGGCAATAAGGAAGGTCTTGTGTTCACTGAACAACAGAAATGCCATTACAACAAGATGATTAAATAACTCTTACCGCTCGGTCTTCAGCGACAGAACCACTAACCCGGAGCAAAACACCTGTATTAAATGGTCTTTGTCTCCTCAAGACATAATTTCAAGCTCTCTTTTCATTCAAGTTCAATTAAAATCTAATTCATTTTCATATAGTTGTATATAATGTCTTTATTTTTTTATTTTCTGCTTTTTATTTTACTTATCTCTGTATTGTTTACCATAGAGAAAGTTTGCACCCACAACCTATCGACAGATTTATTTGAGACTTACAACATCGTTTTTTTATTTTAGTCACTTAAAGGAGAGTTGATTTTTTCAGATATTATAAAACAACATATTTGGTCTACTTACACTAAGAGGGTTTTGGTCTGCATTCCCCTTATCCCTTAAAAGCGTTTATTTATTCATTTTATTTATTTATTTCACCAACAGTATTCACCATTTCAATGCCCGTTTAGTACCCTTTATTATACGTAAGCACATCTGAAAACATATCGTGTACTGACATAAAAAAAATTACTGTGGTCAGTTTCGATTATACTGGTTGGATATGGATAACTGAAATACAAAATTACTGTTAGCAAAATATCTAATGTGGTCATGATTTTTTCATAAAAGGTCTAATTAGTAGTTTACTAAGTATAAATGCTACACATATTAATTTGTTCCTTGCCATCTTTGTAGCTATCTGTGGGTAGAGTTAAAAATCCCATCTTGTAAAAACAAAACCTCGTTATTAGGCAAATGGTCTGATTCCGAAAAACAAGAAATAAATAAATATTGTACTAAGTTAATTAAGCTTAAGTTACCGTTTTCACCAATAAATTAAATCAAAACATTAAATTATTTTTTGCGTCTTGAAGAATTTCTATAAGCAGTGATTGATGTAAGGTGATTTTTTTACGCCGTTAGTCTGCCAACAATGCAACTTAGCTCTGATTACACCCTCCCTCTTTATTACCTCTTGCGAAGAAATTAACCTTAGACTACTGTCATTAACTTCATTTTGTCCTCTAATGTTTTCGAAATATTATCTCAGATATACTAAAGAGCACATTCTTTCTGACTGATTACTAATTAATTGCCCTATTAGTGTATATAAAGGGATTCCATTTTTCTGTGGAGACATTATCGGTAGTACAGTTTTCTCTCAATTAAATTTCTTTCATTTGGTTTCAAATATTTCCATTACAATATATATTTCGGGTCAATGGGCTGCGAAGAAAAATCGAGGAATGATTTGTCATTTATAATATGGATTTTCCCTTCCTTTATTTTGAACATATACGTACTGTTCGTAACATCTAATTTAAAAAGTAAAAATGTGGATGACATGTTATACCCCACAAAAACTAAATAAGTTCCTTGGATTTCCATTAAACAAACACGTGAGTCAAATAGACTGTTTCGTTTGTTGTGGAAACCTGCCGATGTAAGCGGGGATTCGAATGCCTCAGATGCGAGTGCAGATTTCCAATATACTGAGTAAATATTAAATGTTCTCCCTACTTATTGTTTTATTGTTATAATTTTATTTACAACTCTCTAATTATAACCATATTATGTTGATTACATGTTTGTTTCTCAAATTCATGAAAGCGAAGCAATAATAAATAAGATGATTCAGTTATGTGATCTTAGGTTTTTGTAATCCTTTTTTTTGCAGGTGATCCCGGTAGCTTCAACCATCAAACTCAGACACAAGGTTGATTTTGGAAAGTGCGCAAATTTTTTAACCCTCATAAAAAACTTCAAACGCCATTAATGACATCGTACGTTTCATAAATGTTTTAATAACAATATTTTCTTACAAATTGTTCTTATTATCATCTAGGTGTTTGGCAAAGAAATGAGTACTATTCAGTGGTCAACTTTTTTTTATTCCAGTTAGTTATTCGGAGAACAATCCAATATATTATTCGTAATTCAGTAACAATAAAAACAAAGGTATGATGCTTAAATACAATTTTGACCTTAATAATTAGGGCGCAGTGTTCTTGAGTGGTAAAGCGACAACACGACTGTGCAATAAAACTGACAAGGGCTATCGGTTTACCTGGTTTGCAGGGCTTCGACTACACGACTATGGTGCAGCTGCGAGGGGGCACCGTCGTGTAGTCGTAGTCTGCACGGCTTGATTGAGGTAAACCTTGAGGTTAGGTTAGGTTAGGATAGGTTAGGTTAGGTTAAAAATAAATACAATAGTTTGATAGTATATAAATACTGTAGATATCACGGTGTATTTAATTACGTACAATAGTAATGTGCAGTCATTTCTTTGTTTTCAGTGTAATCAAATGAAGGTAAAAATGTTGAGAAAAGTATTATATACGGCTAATTTCTTAGCTAGTATAAAAATCCGCAGTGGTAACGTAACTATAATCATAAAATGACAATTTACACTTATGATTTACACATAAACAGTTATGTGAAGTGATTTTAAAGGAGTAAATATTTTCTAACTAGAAACTCAGTTATGGCATGGATAACGTTTTCTTCAAGACAGCCTCGCAGGTAGCCGCGGGGGGATTCTGGGGGCTCGGTGCAGACTACGTCTATACGACTGAGCCGCTAATTAGATTCGGCACCGTCGTGCTGTCGTAGCCCTGCAGATTTGTTTATTGGCCACCAGTGGGGTCAGGTCGCATTCAGTCGTGTAGTCATACAACCGTTCTTGAGTACGGCAAAGAATTCTTTTTAAGACTCACAGCTACGTCATTACAACAAAGGTTATGACATCATAAAATGGTCTCAAGGGCCACACAGTCATTAAACTGCTATCAGTTATGACCAGTGTTTCAAATGCCAAACATTAGAGTTTTCCTGATCTCAAGTTTTACTTTCCAGTTTTCCTTTCCGATAGTTAATAAATTAAGGTTTTAAAGAGTTTTCCGTAATGTTAATACAACATTCTGCGTAAGTAAAGAAATAATCGCACCAAAATCATGGTGATTATCAAATAATTATATTTACAATTATAGCTAACATTTAATTCTAATATTTAACTTTTAAAATTTCAGAGTGAATACGAGACCGTTTTCATCGCCAAGGTTTTTCTTTTAGGGTTTTTTAATATTTAATGTCTTAGTGCTTTTCAGATTTTATTTTGTAAGGTCCTCTTGTGCCTGTTAATGAGGTTGTTCATTCAAATACCAAAATTAAATTTTTAATGGATACTATATTCATGTTAGTGACTGTTTATCGGTTTTGATTGGAACTTAAGCTATTAATAATGTTAGTAAACGAGCCTTTCTTTGTTTTCCCACGTTTCATTCAGCAAAATTTGAAATAGACCAAGCAAGGCTGCTCACTTAGGACATGTTAATGAATATTTTACCAAAGGGAAGAATTATTACTGTTTGAATATTCATCTTTGACAGCATGACACACCACGAAATGGCACTGAATGAGAGTAAAATCAAAGCTGTCAGAAGAGGAAGATTATGGTCTAGCAGATTTAAAGAGGAGCTCAGTTTTAATCCCAGTTACAAAATCGTCTCCTAAATACTTTTATGATCTTGTCTCTGAAGCAGCTTGATAAAAGTCTGATCGTAAAGGTTTTCTTTAAACTTCTTAACGGTTAAGGAAGTTCAGAAATTGATTTTAAAGTATTTTGGCAATGAGTAATTTTCACTTTATAAACAAATAATTGTCTTTTGTTTCGTCACATTCATACACAGTTTGTGCCTTAATTCTACACTTAAATATGTTCATGACTTGGATTCTGCTTCAAATGGAGGTAAGCTACAACAATGGTGTATTTTCAGTCACCCACTGTTACAGTTTTACGTTTTATACTCACCTCTGAAACGAAACGATTGGTTATCTCCGATCACAAAAACGATCGACACAGTCAATGGATCATTGGCTTTTATTGTTTGCGGTTTTGTTTCATTCCGTCACTGCTTGGAACAATAGGAATAGTGATGGGATTTTTTCGAATGTTCAGAAAATAAAAGCTGAAATAAAGTAATAAACATGTGTAAGGGCCTGTATTAAATAAAATTGAAATTGAGATTCCAACTCATATTTTATAATATTTCTTTTCCTTTTTAAATGGATTTAATTTTTTTTTATTTTCTTTCATTTTGAGGAAAACCGGGTACGCAAATTCCTAACATTTTATTTTACAGGATATAAAGAGGTTTCATTGGAAAAATTCAAAACTGACAAGTCAAATATATTAGCTGTGTTCTACGTAATATGATCAAACTAAATTGGGCTTAGGGTGTGTTTTGTTTTGTATTTTCAGGATGGACCAAAACCACTTACCTCTTGAGCCTTTTTAAATTATTATCTTATAGTTTCTTCTGACAATAAAACGTATATATATATATTGTTCAGTATTATTAAGAGCTTTCCTCCAATACATTCAACACTGACGAGTTCAATAAATAATTTAGTTATAATTTTTATAATGATACAAATGTGCTCTTATCTGGTCTGTAGGGATTATATTAACATATTGGATCTCAGCGTCTTAACTTAACAGCGTCTTTAAAAGTGTATTTTTTTTTACTTTTTACATAATTATTTTACATACCGCTATTTAAATAATAAAATTTTTATCTATACACTTCCTCTAAAGTTTTTAATAATTAACTTGTTTTTGTTAAATCAACGTTTCCCGTGAGAATAAGCAAATAATTTTAAGACCTAAAGGTATTTATAAAACAAAGTAATGAAGAATGTAGGGTATAAGAAAAATACATTAGAACTTTAATAAAGTTAAGGTTATGAAAACAAATACTTTGCCCTTCATTTTACGTTAATATGTGTTTACCAGCCTGTGAAATTCTAAGACAGTGATGTAAAAAGTGAATTGGTCGCAAACATTGGTGTCGTGTTACAAATAAGTTGAACTCCTACTTGTAACAAAACATTGATAATTACAATCGCGCTTTGCCTTCAC
The DNA here is from genome assembly GCA_035578135.1 of Flexamia atlantica. NCBI lineage: Eukaryota > Metazoa > Arthropoda > Insecta > Hemiptera > Cicadellidae > Flexamia > Flexamia atlantica. The sequence continues at coordinate 6,013,953 of JAQJVK010000026.1, read as the reverse complement.
GTCGCTTTGGGCAGAGAAGCAATTTGTAAGGCACCTTTATGTCATCGTAGTTTGCTTTTCTGTAATTTTCATCTATCTATCAACACACTAAGCGAGAAGTTACTGTCGCTTTTGGAGTGTTAAAGTCATTTATAGTCCAAAGTAACACCAAAATTAATTACGTATGTAGAATAAGTTAAAAAACATCTATACTATTATAAAAGAGAGGTGGTTTCTGTATGTTTCTATGTTTGTATGTATGGGGAAAGTGAAATTCCGTCTGGGTTGAAATTTCACACTGAGGTAGATCTTGAACCTGGGAAACATATAGGCCTATTCACTTCCTTAAAATCCCCTCGGGCTACGCCCCATGAACGTCCTCAGTTTCATTGTTTACATTTTATAAGGATGTAAACGTTCAAATACCGAAATGTAAACCGCTGTTAATACAATTTGACTGTTCAAGTAGCAGAAGTAAGATCAGTTGTAAATTTTATCGTGAGCAAAGCCACGGGCAACTGCTAGTAGAATTATAAAAATTAAAAAAATCTTCTGCAGTTCTTTAAGCTAAGGAGATCAGTCATAATCAGGTGATCGGCTTGGTTGTGGGTATCCAAAAATACTCAAGGTCTCCCTAGGGAAATATTTATTTGTGTGTTGAGTAAGTAAAATATAAAATTGTCTCACGAGTGAACATTTTGGCGCTCGATCTTGCGAGGCCAACAGTTTTTAGATGGAGACAATGTGATTTACTCCCAAAATACACTGTTATGTTTATATTGCATTAATTTAAATTTGTTACAATCAGCTGACCTATGTTGTTTTGGGTTATGTTCAATTTCTGAATAAATAAGTTTTCATAATGTTAAAATAGTTTTTACTTTTAAATATTAAAATGGCGACAAAAAGAAATCGAAGGATGCATCAAGAAGATGTGGAGGAACCCATACAACCTAGTCGACCTGTTTTATATTCTCAATTTGATAAGTTTGATGCTGAACATGAAAGTTGGAGCAGTTACCTGGTAAGGCTGAACAATTTTTTTGACCTAAATGGAATAAACAGTGAGATCAAGAAGAAACAATTTTTATTGAATTTACTAACTCCAAAAACCTTCCATGATCTTAGAATTAACTTAAGTCCAGCTAATCCATTAGATAAAACATATGAGGAACTGTGTGAAACGCTCGTAACCATTCTTGAACCTAGGGGTAGTAATATAGCACAACAGCATAAGTTTTCTAAACGAGTTCAAAAGGCGGGTGAGTCAATACTTAGTTTTACAAATGATTTAAGAACGCTATCAAGCAGATGTGAATTTAAATGTTCCAAATGTAAGGCCTCCACGGCCGATGAACACTTGAGACAACAGTTCATATCAGGTCTTTCTGATGAAAGGTTATTATCTAAATTGATCGAATGTCATGAAAATAAAACTTTCAAGCAGTGTTTGGACATAGCCTGTAGCTATGAACAAGCCAAATCTGAAACAGAACACATCCATAGATCAAACGTGTCCTCGACAAGTGAAGAGCATTTTCAAATTAGGAAGAAGAATTTCACCTTTTCCAATGGACAGAAATCTAGATTAATCTGTTTCAGGTGCGGAGCAAACCATCATATTAATAATTGTGCGATGTCACCAGACGTAACATGCTGGAACTGCCATAAAAAGGGTCACTGCAGCAGGGTATGTAAAGGGAGACAAACCACAGATGAAAAACTATACAGATTGGCAACCTAATGCACTTTTGCGTGCCCGTTTTTTCGCACGGCGTCAAGTTTGTTAGGTCGTTTTGCCGCACATATTGCATTGGTATCAAAGTTATTAATGGCTATATTTGTTCTTTGGGACCTGAAGATTTGATATTGACGAAATTATACTTGATACCAATGCAATATGTGCGGCACAACGACCCAACAAACTTGACGCCGCGCGAAAAAACGGGCACGCAAAAGTGCATTGGGTTGCCAATCTGTATAGTTCTTTATCTGTGGACAAACGGCTCAAGTGTCATGTGAGTCAGATGAGGAAGGAGTCAATGAAGGTCAAAATGTCTCTTATATAAATATGATCTCTGTATCAGGTAAACCCACACATTCCTTATCTAAACTTTCAGATAATGCTTTTAAACCAGAGATGGTCGACAGACCTGGTAAGATAATGCTAGACTGTACTATCGATGACAAGCAGACTTCTTTCGAGCTTGATACAGGAGCTGCTGTAAGTACGATGTCTTTACACGTATTTAGAAAGTTATTTCCAAAAAAGGTTCTGAATAAAACTAAACTGCCTTTAAGAACATACACGGGTGAAATAATTCGACCAGTTGGATTTGCCACGGTTGAAATATGTTACAAGGACAAAATTTCTGTCGGTAATTTGTATGTAATAAGGGGAAATGTAGACAGTATCTTTGGTAGAGAATGGTTAAAGCTGTTCAATGTATGTTTTCCGACCTTCAATCAAGTCAAGGATTCTTCCCAGAGGGAAAGTGATGACTTTGTTGATGAACTCAAGAAAGAGTTTCCTAACGTTTTCTTACCGGGAGTAGGGAAAGTTCCTAACTATGAGGCTCATTTACACTTGAAACCAAATTCTAAACCTGTATATCTACCACCTCGCCCTGTACCTTTTGCAATCAAAGATAAAGTAAACAAGGAAATAGATCGATTGGAAAAAGAAGGGATTATTTCAAAGTTAACCTACAGTCAATGGGGCACTCCTATTGTTCCGATAGTTAAACCGAACGGAGATAAACTGTGTGCTGACTATAAAGTATCCGTGAATAAGGTCCTACAACCAGATCACTATCCGATACCGACCCTGGATGAAATTTTCTCCAGCATGAGTGGCTGTAAGTTTTTCTCTACCATTGACATTTCTCAAGCATATTTGAATATTGTAATGGATAGTGAAAGTGCTAAGGTACAAGCAATTAGTACCCAAAAGGGAGTGTATGCTGTTAATAGATTAATGTTTGGTACAAAAAATGCTCCAGCTGAATGGCAGAGATTTATCTGCCAAGCTCTTGAGGGTATTTCGGGGGTCACAGTTTTTTATGACGATATTAGAGTGGTGAGTAGAACTTTGGATGAACACAAAACACGACTGAAAGAAGTTTTTAAAAGATTGTCTATTAATAACCTGAGAGTAAACTGTAACAAATGTAATTTTTTTAAGGCTAAGGTAGCTTATCTAGGACATGAAATTTCGGAGAAAGGAGTTCATAAATCCAAGGATAAAGTAGAGGCAGTAGTAAATGCTCCGAGGCCGAAAAACAAAGATGAACTAAGGAGTTGGCTAGGTTTAGTAAACTACTATGGCAGGTTTGTTAATCAACTTTCAAGCTTATTACATCCATTGTATGAACTATTAAAAAATGGAAAAAAAATTATTTGGTCAACAGAGTGTGAGACATCTTGGTTGAAGACGAAGATGGAAATTCCGTCAGATAAGGTGTTGATTCCATATGATCCTGACTTGCCACTTGTTTTAGCGGTCGATGCGAGCCCGACAGGTATCGGAGCTACTCTATCTCATGTACTTTCGGATAGATCAGAGAGACCTATATGTTTCGCTTCTCGGACTCTTTCGGCTGCTGAGCAATCGTACTCTCAAATTGATAAAGAAGCAACCGCTATATTCTGGGGAGTAAATAAATTTTTCCAGTACATTTATTCAAAAAAGTTCATTTTGAGAACGGACAATAAACCATTATCATCAATCTTCAACCCTTCAAAGGAATTACCACAAATGACCACCCAGAGACTGTTGAGATATGCGATATTTCTGCAGGGATTTGATTATGAAGTCCAACATGTTTCTTCTAAGGATAATGTTACAGCAGATGCCCTCTCACGAACACCAATTTTGGCAAAAAAGGGGGAAAACTTCATGGATGACATACATAAAGCATGTCTACACCAAGTCCGTCAGATGAATGAAGTTTTACCAGTGAAAATAGAAGAGATTAAAAGAGAAACTGCAAAGGATGCGGTTTTAAAAGAAGTATACAACTGCTTAATGAAAGGAAAACCTTTGATGAATTGTGAGTATAAAAAACACAATGATGAATTAAGTTTAGTGGATGGATGCATACTACGAGGTACACGAGTTGTTATCCCGCAATCACTGAAGGAGAAAGTTTTACAGGATCTTCATTCATCCCACATTGGAATAGTTCGAATGAAATCTCTCGCCAGGAGTTATGTGTGGTGGCCTGGAATGGATTTGGACATTGAACAACATGTGAAGAGTTGTTTTTCTTGTCAAATAAACCAAAAGAACCCTGCAAAAGTTTACCACTCTTGGGAACCAGAGGATACTCCGTGGAGTAGACTACATGTCGATTTTTTGGGACCAATCTCAAATAAGTATGTATTCTTGGCTGTGGACGCTTTCTCAAAGTGGTTGGAGGTTATCCCTATGACACAAACATCGTCAAAGAAAACCATCGATTTCTTAGATGATATATTCGCAAGATTTGGGTTTCCTAAGATTATCATAAGTGATAATGCTTCTGTTTTCACATCAGAAGAGTTCAAGAGTTACTTAGAGAGAAATGGAATCTCCCATAAGACAATTGCACCGTACAATCCACAAAGTAACGGTCAGGCGGAACGATACGTTCAAGAAATAAAAAGAAACCTTAGAAAGGTGATAAATGAGGTTGGTACTATCAAGGAAAAATTAACCCGATTTTTGATGGTACATCGTCGGACCCCTTCAACTTCCACTGGAAAGAGCCCAGCAGAGCTAATGTTGGGGCGAAGTATAAGAACATCACTGGATTTAATGATACCGGATAAAACCCGAGCAAGAGATATTTTAGATCCAACAGCAAGTCCTAAGTTCACAAACAAAGGAACATTGTTGAGAGAATTTAAGGAGGGAGATAAAGTGTTAGTATCACAATTCCAAAAAAATGGAAAGAAAGTTTGGACAAGGGGAGAAATTATAAAACGTATTGGGAAAGTTATGTATAACGTTAAAGTTGAACACATGCTGTGGAGACGCCACGTGAATCAGTTGAGAAAACTATGAAGTTATCTTTGCTGGTATTTTTGGGATCAATCTTTGTTCTTTATTTTATGGGGGAAGAGTTGTTATGTTTATATTGCATTAATTTAAATTTGTTACAATCAGCTGACCTATGTTGTTTTGGGTTATGTTCAATTTCTGAATAAATAAGTTTTCATAATGTTAAAATAGTTTTTACTTTTAAATATTAAATACACACAACAATTTTCCCCCACCTACAATAATAAATGGAAATTCTGTACAAATGTATTTAATTAATTTAGTAATATACTAAAATATACATTTTGTTTTGATCTGCAATTAATTAGTGCCAACATCCGAGTAGCTGAAACCATTCATGCTCCAGCGATAGGTGATTGTTGTTAATGTTGTTCTAATGTGATTATTTCTGCCACTAATTCAGCTGTTAGCGCTGCAATCTGTTGAACCTCGTCCAAACAAAACAGGTGCCATGGGCGAAACAGTTTTTTTTAATGGATTCCCGAATTTGTCATGTATTTTGGCATTTTATGTTTCGCGTCGTGTTTTGTGTGTTATGTGTAGTGTTTTAAGTGTTCAGAAGAGGGTTTTTTTTCAAAAATCATCGCCCAATTGATGGACTGATCGCCATAAACCTGGAGGTGGGTAGAGGCCTAGTAATATAAGGTCTTTCCCCTTAAAAAAAAGTTTGAACAGCAACATCATAGGTAGCTAAAATAATTAATGGAATTATTTTGAGACTTTCAAAAAGTATTCTTAAATAAATACGGATGATTAAGAAATGAAAAAGTGTTTCGACGAAGCCTACCCCTGCAGCTCATTAAACAAAAATTACATGGATAAATTAACAATTGTGCAATGAATCAACTATTTCACTAACAATATGCTGTTAGTCTTTTCTCAATCATTGTGACTGGGAAGTATACTAAATTAAGTACAAGTTACCTCTGTCCAGTGACCTACAAAGATTATAAAAGATGAACATTTAATAAATATATATAATCCAACCCTGTTTTCAGGCCATACATTTTCGTTTAAAAGATAAAAAAGCGAATTTTATTGTGTTAACCAATATAGAATTTAGTATGTTTGTGATAGAATATTAAAAGTTAATTCTATATCTTTTAGGCAACATTTTACAAGATTTTACTATAATTTACCTACAGATAGACTTATGCTAGAAACTTATGTACTTGGACAAGATCCTTTGCTGAAAAAAGCTATATAAGGTATTACTAAACAAATAGGACTTCTTCGTGTGTTCGGAGGAAGTCAGTGTCTTTCCAATATTCATCGTTATCGTTTTATCCATAATTATTAATTAAAGCCACAAATATATTATTTTTGTAACCAAAATACATTGCTAGACGAAACAGCGGTTTGTCTGACAAAATCTTTGGTGGATTAGTCCTACCCTATCACACCACCTCCAGCCGTTACAGATACTTTCTAGCCGTCACAGGACCTATCCACGGTCTGTAGGGTGATAACTGCAAAGTGAAGGTGAAGGTATTGTTGTGAAGGTGAATCAAACAGATTTTAGTCAATATTAGCAAAATGAACACTTAAAACTTAGAAATGTAATAAACTATTTTTTGTGCATCAAACACGTTGATCACTGATTTGAATCCAATTATTTTTGAAATCCTAACGAATTATATAATTAGTTAAAGAAATTATTATAATAATTTAAACAAATTATTAAAAACATTTTACGACAAACAATATTATTCATTACATGCATTATTCTGTTTCTAGACTGCATCTTGGGCGGGGGAAGGAGAAGAGTTCAAGACCGTTCCGTAGAGCTAGATGCAAAAGCGTAAAATAATTACTGCAACGCAGTTCTCAGAAGATCTAATAACAAACATGTTTACGACGAAATTCGTCTTACAGTTTCTCTCGAGAGTGAAATAAATATATTACTCGCCTGACGTTATTTCTTTGCTTGGAGAACGTGTAAGGACAGAATCATCTATGCAAAGGTGCTGTTATAGAAATAGTATTTGACAACAGTGTGTGTATTTATACTGCAAGAATCAAAATCAATAATTGTAATTTCTTACCTGGCAGTAAACTAGCAAGACATTTTCTCCAAATATATTAAGAGAGAATTTAGCCTAAATAACTTAAAAAATTTATCCTCCGATGAATTTTAGTTATTACGATCGTAATAAATTTCTAAAGCAGTATGAAAATTTAGAAATATTTCATGGCAGGCTATTTAAGTTAAATAGTCTTTTAATTAATAACTTTTCTTTTTAAATCGTTTTCGCTTACAAATCACGGAATTATTAACAGAGAGAATATATGTATCTATACAATTATACTTGAGTTTAATTTTGTGTTTCCAGGTATCTGTTACTTAGGATTAGGAACCTCTGAGTTTGTGAGTTAGAGTTCATGAGTTTAAAGCCTACTCACAGAAATTTTTGAAATTGTGGCATCCACTTGGTAAACAGAATTTGGTTATTTTGGAGAACTTTTTTAAACGTTTTTCTGGGTGACTTTTGAATAGCTTGTTGCATATACGAGTGAAAAAATTAATCATCTAGCACCTGTATTTATTTCAGCTAGAATGTATAATAACTTATACAGAAGTGCGGGTTATTATAACTTTGGATGTAGAAACTTACATTCTTAGGATGTAAATTATTTTTAGGGAATTAATTTAAGAAAATGTTGTAGTAAAGTTACATTTAGTGGTCAAATTTAAATAAACGTAGATTAAAACATTGGTTTGGCTTAAAGAAGTTTTATACATAAAAGGTTCTTATATAGTCTAAGTGGAAAAAGATTTTTGAGGGAAACCACTAATTATATCGTAAAATTAAAGTGTATAGTTATGAAACTCAAGTTTTATTTTAGTTACCTAAAATATATGTGTAAAAAATATGTGTTATAAAAATGAATAGTACATTTTCTGGAATAAAAGTCTACAAATCTGTATTTACTTGAAAAATGTTAAGTGCAATTTCATTTTCAAACCAGATGTTGTCCTTTTAAAATGCTATTATTAGATTATGTTAAAGAGAATAAATGAAAGTTAATTATGTATATCAGACTTAAATACGATTATTTTTACTGAAGTTTTATTTTTTGAAGCCCTTAAAAATGATGTGCTACTTGATTGCTTTTACAAAAATAAAGCTACCCCCGCAGTCCCGTTCCGGGTATATGAAATGAACTCCACAATACCTCCAAAGAGTGCTTCACAATACTTCTAACGTGTTTCGAAATTTTTTTGAACATTTAGTGCCATTCAACAATATAAATAAGGGTGGACTATCAAAGGATATCCGGTATATCTACAATATTGCTTGTGCATGATAAAAGTAGGATATATTTTATACAATCATAACTGGCTGAAGATGAAAATAGGAAATATATTCTGCATATACATCCTTATTTAATCTTCTTCGGAGTGAGTCTCGTCTGGAAACGTATTGCTTAAAAGTGATAAATGTATGCGTTTGGCAAAGCACCAAACAGCATCGTGACATATTTGACACCCACTTGACTTTAACTGTATTTGTTACTGCAATGCTACTACGGGATGATGAGATATACTTCTAATACTGCTGCATCATTTTTACAGGCAACTGAATAAATAAATTTTGAAAATGTTATAACTGAAAAATGTAGTAGGGTTTGAGTTTTTTTTTGTTTATATATCCTTAATGTATCTTTGGAGTGAAAGGAAATAAATGACTAAATAGATTATCGTTCACCATCCTCTACACTAACAGCCACAGCTAAACAATCAGCTTGGTAATTCAAATAAATTATTAAATTTAATTTTTGTTTATATTTAGAAGTGTTTATTCCTATTTTTGTTGCGTTTACTATAGGCATCTGTGATGGCTTAAGTTTTATAACCAGCAAGCGGACGGATTACTTTTATGATGATGAAATTGCAAGGAAGGTAGGAAAATCTAGGGTGGATATTGATAACATATGTTCTGATTCGACCACCTATTTTCATTTAACTAAAAAAAAGAAAAACGTATCATTCTTTTCCAATCCCTCAGTACTATTCTCAAGAAAAGTAAAGCGGAGCATTAATCGTCTTAAAATACTTATTCATTCGCTTTTCAGGAAACCCTGTTATTGTATATTTTAGTAGCCGTTAAAAAGACAAGTAAGTATTATTTTTATCGTAAGTAAAGCAAAATCGTTTCAAATTAAAAATTGAAAAACACGAGAAACTAAAAAAGTCAAAAACAATACACATAACTAGAAAACTAGGTAACTAGGTATATTATTATGAGCTAAGGAGCTTTGTAATGTACTTTATTATAATAAAGTACTGTGTTTTGTAATGACAAAGAACAGGATAATAAATAAGATTGACAAGGATTAATCTTAAAAGAGCTGTTGTTTGGTTGACAAAAGAGAAATTTAATAAAGTCCTAATAAGAGTCGGGAAGACTGCCATGTTTGAGCTGTGATTTAACTGACAACCTCCTTGTTATGGAGGTTGTTAGTTATATTAATTTATTTTCTTTCAACCAAACTTTTTGTTTATAGCAAGATATTATAAAGGAATCCTTTATTTGAATTGTTTTCATGAATTTAGCCTATTATTTTATGATTTTGAATTGTAAATTGGGCTATTTATTTTTAAATGAATCACGTCAAAATTGTTATTTTTAAGACTTACTAGTCATTACGACTTTGTATCATATAATGTCGCTGAAATTTATAAAACTGCTTTACAAAGCCTTAGTTTTACTCAATGGTTTTCACTAGTCTTACTCATAAATAATTATTCAGTGGAAAAGATACAAATAAAGAATAATTACCGTGTGTATTTTTTTACATAAAATAAGGGCATTTGTTACACAGTTTCTATTTAAATCATTCCATATGAATTAACGTACCCTAAAAATTATACAATCTCTCATCACAATATATGACGTCTTATTTGAATTCAAACTAAAATGTGTTTTTAATTTCAAACGAGTGTTTATGTAATGTAATACAATCAGTTGGCTGAAATATAGTCAACTTTAGATTCAATATAAGTTAACCTGCGCAAAAAGGTTCCCTCTGAATCTAACAAATTATACAGATCAATTAACTCAAATGTGTTTTGCTTTGTGTAGTTTCTGACCTAAACAAAACTCAGTTAATTACATTCCAAAACAAACTTTGAAGGTATAAATAAACAATAGGTCTGAAAATTTATTGATTCGCAAAAACTACGTGTTTTTTAGATGTTTTAAGCTTTCCAGAATCGTTCATACAGCAGATCGTCGTTGGATATTTAAATATCATATTGTTTGGTTAAGTAAAAGAACATAGCTCCTTGTTAACTTAATTAAATAGTGACGTAAACACAATATATTATCACATAATTAAATAGGTTTTATTTTGAACTACCTTAATTCGTAGATCGTTAGAATACTTATTAATAAATGTTTTTTTAACCTAGGTAGTAATAATAAAACTTAATTTTTAAGGGGTTTTTAAGTTGTAATATTTTTACCATCTTTGTTCATAAATTTAAATACTCCTATGCAAGACAAGTAAAGTTTTCATTAATCACATAAAATGAGTACGCAATCTTGGCATTGAAGAACTGATTAATCTTGAGCAGTTTCCGAGGACATGTCAATGAATGATTTATTTTGCTCACCGTAAGTCCAACCTTAAGCTTCTTACTCGGTGGTGAAAAGTACTTACATAAAATACATCTGGAATCCCTTGTGAATTCAAACTTTGTACTAAAATGTTCATAATTACTTAAACTATCCAAAAGATTAATTTAGACTACTAGTTTTAAGGAAAAACTAGTGATTTTTTTAAGTATCTTGAGTTTATTCTTTCACAGACACATACCATTCAACCATAATCATTAATTTAAGGCTTAATGTTACAACAGATAAACAGTAATTCAATGCAATTTCTTTTCCATTATTAACAAAACAACTTTTTATACCTATATAAAAAATGATTATCAAAAATAGAATAATTAATCAACAAACCAATACAAATAGTTACATACTGCTTTAAAAAGGATTTTGTGTGTAATAACTATATGTATATAACTTGCGAAACTAAGAAAGCAGTTAAAAAGACACAAAAGGTTTGGTTTGGATAAGTAAGCTTGGATTCAGGCCATAGCCCAGTCGTTTGTTACTTTCACTCATTTTTAAAATCTTCCAGATTTTATTGACTTGATAGCTTTTGTTGATTTGAGTTTTCAACCTGTTTTTTTTATCCCTAGCTGTTGTTGTTCATGTCCTTTGTACGGATTAAATTACTCGTATGAAAAAGTGCAAGACAATTAGTATTCTTAAAATAACAGTCTAAATTAATATAAATTTCTAGTGCTTACATGAAAATAAACAAAAACATGGGTTTATTGCCAGGAGATAATGTAAGAATGAGGGTAGGCCGTGAGTTATGAAGAAGGATTTGGACCTTCTTCACTTCAGTTCTTAGTTTTACGTTTATATAAAAACTACCCAATGAGCAAAAAAATGAGTTCATACTCGTATTAAAACTGTTATGAATACATCGAAACTTGGCAATGGTTTCATATCAATATGAGTTAAAAACCTTTTTTGAAATATTTAAAATTGTTAGCAACTTGTATTAAAACAATTTTAAAATTATTACGAACTTGTATCAATTAGTACAAACTTATATTGAAACTAGTATTAATGTAACTTTGTAAAACACATATTAAAATTATTTCAAAACAATTTTAAAAGTGTTAAAACTGATATCAAAACTTGTAAAGTTTGAAACATTGTTTTAAAACATTCTTATATTGGAATGTTTTAAAAGTGTATTAAAATGATTTGTAACTCATTTTCATGCTCATTGGGTAATGGATAAAAACTAAATACAAATACAGAGAGACGAACAGACACTTCATTTTCAATAACGCTATAAACAGACCACGAATGGTCAGCATTGTTTGTCATTAAATAACTTTTATAATTCATTATCTTATAACAACATGATTACCAAATTATTATTAATGTAAAGTCTTTATAATATACAAAAAAAGGATTTTTCAAAATGTGTTACAGTACAAAATAAATTATTATTCGCATCAGTTTTCCTCTTCCTGTTATAAGAGAAGTGCATCTACTTTGGATATTACAACGCACAAGACAGCACTTTATGTAATATTCCATAAAATTGAATTATAGTCAACTTTAGATTCAATATAAGTTAACCTGCGCAAAAAAGTTCCCTCTGAATCAAACAAATTATACAGAGCAATTAACTCAAATGTGTTTTGCTTCGTGTAGTTTCTGATCCAAACAAAACTCACTTAATTACATTCCAATACAAACTTTGAAATTATAAATAAACAATAGGTCTGGTAATTTATTGATCCACAAAAAATACGTGCTTTTTAGATGTTTTAAGCTTTCCAGAATCGTTCATACAGCAGATTGTCGTTAGATATTTAAATATCATATTGTTTAAATATCATATTGTAAAAAAACATAGCTCCTTGTTAACTTAGTTAAATAGTGACGTAAACACAATATATTATCACATAAGGTTTTATTTTGAACTACCTTAATTCGTAGATCGATAGAATACTTATTAAAAAATGTTTCTTTTAACCTAGGTAGTAATAATAAAACTTAATTTTTAAGGGGTTTTTAAGTTGTAATATTTTTACCATCTTTGTTCATAAATTTAAATACTCCTATGCAAGACAAGTAAAGTTTTCATTAATCACATAAAATGAGTACGCAATCTTGGCATTGAAGAACTGATTAATCTTGAGCTGTTTCCGAGTACATGTCAATGAATGATTTATTTTGCTCACCGTAAGTCCAACCTTAAGCTTCTTACTCGGTGGTGAAAAGTACTTACATAAAATACATCTGGAATCCCTTGTGAATTCAAACTTTCCACTGAAATTTCCATAATTACTTAAACTATCCAAAAGATTAAATTACTAATTTTAAGAAAATGTTTTACGAGTGATTTTTTGAAGTATCTTGAGCTATTCTTTCACAGACACATACCATTCAACCATAATCATTAATTTAAGGCTTAATGTTACAACAGAACATTAATTCAGTGCAATTTCTTTTCCAATATTAACAAAAGTAGTTTTCATTACTAGGAGCGAAAGTGGCTCTTTTTGGGAGACCAAGGAGACACTTTTGCTCCGTGTGATAAACATCTATTTTCATCATTATGTATAAATAATCATTTAATCGTTAAAAAATTAGATTACATAATTTTGAGGTTATCTAAAATAGTCATAGTAATTTACGCATCTGTTAGTTGTTTACAAACACAAGTTAAGAAATCGTTCCATCTTTCAAACGTAACATAAACCAATTTTGACATTAGGGTACGGCAAAATTTACCATATGTTTTTTCAGTACTCCTATCCGAACTGATCCAAAAACGATCATTTTGCGTACGATTTAGAGGATTAAAAATGGCTGTTTGTGGGGCAGTATGATGAAAAACAACATTTTACACCCATATAAAAAAATTTATCAAAAATATAATAAATAATCAACAAACCAATACAAGTAGTTACACTACTGCTTCAAAAAGGATTTTGGGTGTAATAACTATGTGTATATAACTTGCAAAACTAAGAAATCGGTTAAAAAGACACAAAAGATTTGGTTTGGATAAGTAAGTTTGGATTCAGGCCAGAGCCCAGTCGTTTATTACTTTCACTCATTTTTTAAATCTTCCATATTCTATTCACTTGATAGCTTTTGTTGATTTGAGTTTTCAACCCGTTTTTTTTATCCCTAGCTGTTGTTGTTCATGTCCTTTGTACGGATTAAATTACTCGTATGAATAAGTGCAAGACAATTAGTATTCTTAAAATAACAGTCTAAATTAATATAAATTTCTAGTGCTAACATGAAAATAAACAAAAACATGGGTTTATTGCCAGGAGATAATGTAAGAATAAGGATAGGCTGTGAGTTATAAAGAAGGATTTGGACCTTCTTCACTTCAGTTCTTAGTTTTACGTTTATATAAAAACTAATGGATAAAAACTAAATACAAATACAGAAAGACTAACAGACACTTCAATTTCAATAATGTTATGAACAGACCACGAATGGTCAGCATTGTTTGTCATTAAATAACTTGTATCATTCTCTATCTTAAGACAACATGATTACCATATTATCAATATTATATAAGGGTCTTTATGATATACAAACAAACTGTATTTTTTTAATGTGTTATAATAGAAAGTACATTATTATTTGTTGTTCCTCTTCCTGTTGTAAGAAGTACATCTACCTTGGATATTACAACGCACAAGACAGTACTTTATGTAATATTCCATAAAATTTCAAAATAACTCAAACTTACAACAATGATTATTTAGACCAGGCGGTATATGTTTTGACTTGGGTAAATCATACAGTCTCCGAGATTTTTGTGTTAATGGCTTCGGAATATCATTAAAAAACAAAATTTCACTATGCGTACAAATATAAACCTGTGCAAAATTTTTTATCAAGGAAAATATTAAAAATTAAACAAAAATATCTACGTTTTTTGCCTGTTTTTTGAGGATATCTCCAAGACTATTCACTTTAGACAAAAACTAATGACACCAAACGTTTCGTTATAAAATTCTACATCGAAAAAAGTTATTTCCAATTTAGTTTTTCCTACAAAAAATGCATTTTTTAATCGAAAAATGTAAAAAAATAGTAAAAAATAATCTAAAAATTTACGTTTTTTGCGATTTTGTTGGGACACGACGATTCAACCAATGACCTTCAAACTTTTCACGGTCAATGTTTGTATTATAAAAAATAATTACACCAAGTTTCATAAAAATCAGCCTAATATCTTCAGCACAATAGTCATCTAATAATCGTACTGCCAAAATATTAAACAATTTTCAAATCCATCTAAACCGCAAAGTACGATCCGCAGATACATGAAATTTGGACCAAATATAAAGGAAAAGTAGATCTTTCAAATAAATCTTAAAATATTAAAATCGGTTCACTAGGACAGCCTAGGCAGGTGTTTAAATATAGTATTATTTTTGGCAGTTTCTAGCAATTTCATTAATTTGCATAATTTTCTATTAAAGTATATTTTTTAACCTCAAAAACATTTATTTCAGGCCTGAGTGGCCTTAACATCGAGTCTGACCTTCGTTTGTCAAAGCTCGGCCCCCAAAACGCAAGGGGCGCCTTTTATTAGCAGTGCTCGTACAACGCCATCGAACTGACATTCGCATGCATGAAGCTTGGCCCCAAATTACATTAATCCCTAATGCCTATCTTCCCTTCGCCATGCTCGGTCCCCCAAATTAAACATGATGCCATTATTAAATAATACTCAGCCCCTATCATAGGACTTTTTTATACGAAGATAAATTACCAAATGAAAAGATCCACTTCAGTTTCCTGTGGCCTTCTCTCATAACCGGAAGGTCCTTCTTGTCCACCTTTTTATGTCTGTATGCGGAAGTCGCTCTTTGTAAGATTAAAAGTGTTGTTTGTAAACAACAGAAATGTAAACATTGTAAATTGCATTCTAACGTCAAAAATCTTTTAAGAGAAGAATTTTAAAGACTAAAAGCTTATTTTTACAGTATGATAAAGTCGCTCCTTGTAATGAAAACTGCTATTTTGAGCTCTACGTAGACAACTACAAGAATTATAATTATTTATTTAGTAAAATACACACTATTGAAAACAAAAGTCTTCAGTGACTAAAATATCTCCCTAAATAGTCTGTAGCAAGTATTCAGGGAAATAGAAATAGTCCTCATCTTAATCAAACCATTTACATTCGTGTAAAAAATGGTTCACTTTGACATTTTTCAATCTTCACTGAAAAAAATAAAAGGTATAAAATACATATTAGGAAGAAAGTTTTTCTTACCAGCAAACATGACCTTTTTTACTTACATGCATAGTCTCACCATCTTGATATGATGATCACCGTCCCACATATCATGCATTTGCGCACAGGACACACACAATAACAGACATGCATGCTTAGAATGTACTATTACATCAGTGGTAGCCCTTTCACAATAAATCAAATAATCTTTTTTCCATAGTAAAATAACATTTTTTGTTCAAATACTCTCTTTAAATTACATTACATGTTACAGAATTCTGAACGTCTAATCCTTAAAATCCAGTGGGAGTCTGTTCGTGTTGGCTTAAGTAAAACCATTAAGGCTATAGAAATTAGCTTTAACTAAAAAATACTCCCTTATAAAAAAACTTCCTCTATGTGCATGAACGAACAAAACAACTAAATTTTTGTTACAGAAAATAATTAAAACGCTAAGAGTCCAGTATATTGTTCTTTCCTATTATAATCTAAGGTATATGGACAGTACATTTTAGACTTCAGAAGAAGGAGACAAAAAGATGTGTAGCACGTTTCTCTATTGTAAAAAGGTAGTTAAGAATAAACGTTTTGAGAAGAACGTTTCGATAAAGAAGGAACTACCGAGTCTAAATTCCTAGAAAGAATTTTATAAAATTTGAACCAATTTCACGTGGAAAACAGTTAAAAAACCATAAATTTCACATAAATTGCCTGAATATCTTTTACACGTTGTTTTATCACAGTGTCATTGCATTAAACAAATGCAAAATATTTTAAATTGACATTTGTAAAAAAAATTGAAAAGTTCCGTATGTATTCAAAAGAAAAGAATCACAATTAAATAAATCTTTATAATATAAAATCATTTTTAATATGGGGGGGGGGATTTTAGGAATCGAGCTTGAGGAATAAAAGAATAAGGGTACAATTGCAGCTTTCTGCAGATTGAGAATCAAGCTAGAGATAAATGAGAATGTGTACTAATTGCCCATGAGGGATTGTGCACTGCTCACTATCAGCAAAATAAGTTCGGGGACAGAGCTTGACGAAGGGAAGGTAGGGATAAGGGATTTATGTAATTGGGGGCCGAGCTTCATGCATGCGAATGTCGGTTTGATCGCGTTGTACGAGGACTGCTAATAAAAGGCGCCCCTTGCGGTTTTGGGGGCCGAACTTTGACAAATGAAGGTCAGTCTCGATGTTAAGGCCACTCAGGCCTAAAATAAATGATTTTGAGTCTTAAAAATATACTTTAATAGAAAATAATGCAAATTAATGAAATTGCTAGAAATTGCCAAAATAATACTACATTTAAAAACCTGCCTAGGCTCTCCTAGTAAACCGATTTCAATATTTTAAGATTTATCTGAAAGATCTACTTTTTCTTCATATTTGGTCTAATTTTCATGTATCTGCGGATCGTACTTTGCGGTTTAAATGGATTTGAAAATTGTTTAATATTTTGGCAGTACGATTATTTGATGACTATTGTGCTGAAGATATTAGGCTGATTTTTATGAAACTTTGTATAATTATTTTTTATAATACAAACATTTACTGTGAAAAGTTTGAAGGTCATTGGTTGAGTCGTCGTGTCCCAACAAAATCGCAAAAAACGTAAATTTTTAGATTATTTTTTACTATTTTTTTACATTTTTCGATTAAAAAATGCACTTTTTAAAGGAAAAACTAAATTAAAATTAACTTTTTTCAATGTAGAATTTTATAAGAAAACGTTTGGTGTCATTTACTTTTGCCTAAAGTGAATAGTTTTGGATATATCCTCAAAAAACAGACGAAAAACGTGGATATTTTTGTTTAATTTTTAATATTTCCCTCGATAAAAAATTTTGCACAGGTTTATATTTGTACGCATAGTGAAATTTTGTTTTTTAATGATATTCCGAAGCCATTAACACAAAAATCTCGGAGACTGTACGATTTACCCAACCATGTGCTTTTCTTAACAGATACCGCCTGGACTATATTAGTTATCCATAAGTTTTAAGTGAATGACAACTCACCATTAACTAACCAAACCCGTCGAGGGACGAGCCGTAACTGACTTCTGCGTCTCTGACCATAATGACTAACTTCGCGTCTTGGTCGGCTGGAGCGAGACCATTTTGTCAATTTGTTAACTCTTCGGCCTTTTGATGATGGCCTAATGGAATTATGATTAGAGTGTTATTAAAATTTATATGTGAATGGTTTTGTTACATACATGATGTATTACATTGTTTGGTTGAAGCTGTTGAATAATCTATAATTATCTTGCAAAGTTGTTGGATGTTTCTTCATGCTACTCGCGATTTAGATGTGTTACCACCCATGTTCAACAGTGGAGGATTTTCAAAATTTCACAATTTTAAATATTATATTTTTCAACCACATGAACAGTACACGAAATGAACATGATTCATGAACGAACGACATTAATTTGTTATGCCGACCTCAAGGGTCCGTTCTGGTTCACTAACGTTAGCCTACTGAGTTCAATGGAAGGGTCAACGCAGTGCCGTCACCTTATTAGCTGATTGATGATTGTTCTGACCAGGTTTCATATCATCCAGACGACTAACCAGCTGGTACGTAGTTTTGACGACAAAGTCTTTATTCAGTATGCAGTTCTTACCGTTAGTTATAACATTCTAGCTTGATAAATAACTCCCAAATCTGTACTTTGCTATTTTTTCTGCAATGTTCCCTACAACGTTTTTGAAATTAACCTGGAAATGTGTGGCATACATTGGAATTGTAATTGTCTCTAGGTATCTTTCGCTTCAGTGGAGATACAACCTTTTCTTCAATTTTTATAGTGAAAATTACATTTTCTTACAACAAACAATTCACAAAAACCCAGGTTTCAGTATGGCGTTATTTTTTACAGTCCATTTATTCTACCCTTTAAGGCTCAATTATCGTCATGTAGCTTTGCCTTAAGAGCTGTAATAAAGTCAAATATCAAATAAATTAAATAAATTTAATATATAGAGCTTACAAGTTAATGTTGTTGTGAAAACTGACATCACATAAGAAAAGAGCAAGAAAAGCAAATTCAGACAATTAGGTTAAATCACACTACTAACAACATTCGGAGAAACAGCGTATTGTAGTCAACTGCACCTATTATACATGATGATATTCAACTTGATAAAGTGTTAAAATTATTTAGTTCTTAGTGAGAACTAAATAAGTGATACTACACTGCCTCTTGATGTTTCAGGAATCTAATTATAGAATTATATTAACGGAATAATGTATAATAAGGTTATTATTGTCATTCAAAAACTTGGCTAGAACACGTTACAAAGCTGTTTGTATTAATTGTTGTATTAGTAAAAGCTTTACAATCAAATTTGGCTATAATACAATCTGAAGCAATTGGGCTTTTTTAACGCATGTTAAACTTAAAATAGTTATTTATTCTAATGTTTTAATCATTTTCCTCGCAGTGAACTAATTGTAAGTAGTATGTTGAATTAATTGAAAAATATATGTTTTAACAATTAACGGCAATTCAAATATAATTCTCAATGAACACTGTAAGTCCATTCTTTTTCATAGCAGTGACTTATACCTGTAATTTATTTACAAGCCATTAGCCTCTAGGGTAATGTAACTCGCCTCTGATTTCCTCCTTTCTTTCTCACCTTCTCTGTCAAGATTATTTCCATTCTACAAATGTAATCTTTTCTTATTTACTGATGTTTTCAAGTTAGTGTAAATAACTTGATAAATGAAGCCCGTGACAGATTAAAATATAGTTTTATTACCTTAGGATTGTTATTATAAGTATGAAAAAACAGATCGATCTTCGCGTTCATTAGTTGTTCTCTTAAGCTAAAGGGCTGCTGAACTTCATTTTTGTTTGAGACTGACCCTGTCATTGCATTGTTCACCATGTAATTCATCAATCGGTTTTATTTTTCAACTCCATGGAAAGTTTTTTTTGTTATTTTGTTATAAAATTATTCACTAATCATTTAAATTGATCACAACAGTTAACTTTGAATTTCTTTCTAATTCTGGGTTGTCAACTACTGAGCATTGCTTTGAGATGCTGTTTAAAATAGATATAAAATAAACTTTTACTATTCATTCAGGATTCTTTAATTTCATTAGACATATAATTTTACCATGTTAATGCTTATTGATTTTCATCTTGTAAAATAATAATTACCTGATTAGAACAGATGGCAAATCTTTACTCAGTAGCATTTCATACGGTAAATTAACAACACCTAGAACGCAAAATATGAATATGTATTAAATACTTAACCTTTACTTGCATTTATAATCTAAAACTCACTTCCTCAGTAGTTGTTCGTGACAAAAGGTCAACTCGTACATTACTACGTACTCTATTATGTTCATGAAAAATGGGAATCTTCATTTCCATTGTACTAAAATATAAATATTTTACCTTTGCAGCATCTATTTGTTTTCAAAGTAGGGTGGGTGCACCAGTGAATGACCGGTCTCATGTTAATTCAACATTACTCCCTTATTTTATGGTCATAGCTATGTATATTTTACTGTAGAAAGTTCATTTATTCTTTAAGGATTAAGCGATATTAGTTAAATATGTCACTTAATGAGAATACTGGTTGTAATATTAATTAAAATACAACTATGTCAATGCTCCAATAAATGACCGGGACTGCACCAGTGAATGACCGATCTTGCACCAGTGAATGACCGGTCTGTTTTGGCTGAATAACTGTCAATAAATTTGAAAATCAGCTGACAACAGTGATTAAGAATAATTCAGCTGAGAATATAGATAATAGCTAGTAAATGACTGATCTCGTTCCAGTGAATGACCGCTAAGTTTTTCCCCGGTCATTCACTGGTTTTTGCCCTAGTTACGTTCCAATTTATGACCACCCAAAGTAAAAATTAATCTTAACATGCACAGCAATAAAATTGATTTTAAATTGCAGGATAGTATGTTAAATATCATTTAATTGCAACACAATTTTGAAACAATCACCAAATACAGAATGAATGTAAATCCAGGAAAGCCTTGCAGGGGTAATCACTATAGCAGGAAACATCAAAATCGAAGATAGTGGGAAACTCAATATTAAATATGTTTAAAAAGTATTTTTGACTCCAGCAATTTTAACCAATGAAAGATTATTGTTAAATAATATTCCAAGGCTGGTTTTATGCTTATTTTTAATTAGCTAGCCCAAAGAATATGCTTAATAACAGTCTTTTTAAACAAAACGGTCATTCACTGGGGGGTGGTCATTCACTGGTGCACCCACCCTACTACAAATCTTTTTCCATAGAAGCGGTAACAGTGCAAAGAATCAAATTTTTTACACTTAGAATACCAGAAGTAAATTAGCAGGGGAATTGGCAAAACCACAAGTTCAAAAAAGCATTCTTTGGAGATTTTTTATTTTCTTGAGACCAAACATTGTCAATAGTTAAACTATTGCCAACTGATTAAAACAAAATGTAAAACATTCCATTTGGATAATGGACCCAAAATTTTTATTCATGAATAATCATCTAGTATGTGTCTTTTAATAAACATAAAAGCTGTTTTACAATAAACAGTAAAATAACAGTAAAAGGGTTTAGTAAGCAATAATATCCGATATAGATACATATTTGCTCTCAAACAATCGAAAAAGTTGTGTTTGCAGCATAAATCTGCTGATTCACAAGAGATCCTTGATCCCTTGCAAACACCGATCCTACAGTTTTAAAACATTAGGAATCATCGAATAATTAATTAGTAGGCTACATACTGCATCTATTTTTATAAATATCTTTATATTTGACATAGTAAATTCATTTAAGTACATTTCGTTCAAATTACCTATCTCATCATTATTTACTTTTCCACTGTTCATCCTTAGTTCCAAAAAAATATTTTCGATGAATAATGTGCATTCATCAATAAGTACTCGTATTAATCACTCTTTGATAATTTTTTGTAAGTCAACTACTTTTGATATGTTTAAAATTTCAAGTTGAACCTAGGCCTACACTGACCCTATATATGTAATACGACTTCCAGAACTCAAAATACGTATTAGCAAAATAGTTTTTGTAAAAAAATATACAAACAACAGTTATATTTTGGTTGTGGCTTTGTTGTGCCTGTTATTCATGTCACCACGAGAGTTCAAATTGTTAAACTTTTTAAATAATGGAGGTATCTCATCCCGCAAAACGGGGAAAATAATATATTGAGCTCTTGCTTGGGAACGAAAAATTAAAGTTTTTACTGCTATTATCAGCTTATCTTTTCATTAACGTATTAAAATTAAGTGTTGTTATGCGGCAGAGGCAATGAATAAACAGGCTTTTGTAAAAGCATGTAAATATGATACCGTATGTTCTGATTATACGTAATGCTACTGCACATTAAGCAACGAATTATTAATTTCCATTTTTGTATGGTGGTAGAGACGTGCATTGGCCATTGCCATAATTTTTTACACTTATATGTCTGATAGTATTTTTATTCTAAATAACTTTGTTTAACGAAGAAATACATTTGTAATTGAATAAAACTAATTTTATCACATAGTTTCCACAGCTGTATTTTTGTGCTCTTTCGTTACAAACCTTTTTATTTTAAAACTTTTTCCATGATCAGCATAACTTTTTTAATTTTACTGATACACCAATGATTCCGTTTGCAAAGCACTCTGAGATTTTGATCAGAATTACTAAAATAACTTCAAAACTTACTGTTATGAGTATAGATGTTTAGTATAAGGGTGTTTCTCTCCACTTTACCATTTAAATTTCTCTAAAACTAGATTAACAATTTTTTGGTTAGTGAATGGCTTAGTAGCTTATTGGTAGCACAAACAAGAAAATTCTGTAAGTAGCAAGTTTGATTTATTGATTTTATATCATTAAGTTTATCTCTGTTTAAAAATAATAATTAATGTTCAAAATCAATAATTATTCCATAATTTATTTGATATCAATACACTCTTAAATTGGATTCAGAGAAAAAACAAATGATAAGTACTGAACGGTTCACTGGTTAAATCAAAACTTTTAATTTTAAATTTCAAAATAATATTATATTATATTATATTTATATTATATAATTATTATATAATTATATATTATAATTATATAATATTATATTATAAAATTGTTTTTGATTAAAGTGAGTTAATTCGAGTTTGGTAAACCATGGGACACTTTACCGGTTATAACTGACGTGCACCCCCAATGATTGTTATCTGCAGTGTACAAAACGATCAGCTTGGTCAATGGATCATTGGACTTTGTGGTTGGTTTTGTGTGGCTGACTCAATATCATCGCGCAGAACAATGTGAAAAATCCTGATAAAGTAGACTTTAACTGGTATAATAGACGATCTGAAACTGATAACTATATTATTTGTGGCGTTTCATGAGGTAAACAATAAATCTAAACTTATTTGTCAATAGCGATTAGGGATGCTAGTGGGGGGGGGCGTTTATTATTTAAATTATGATTCAATTATTCAATTATTTAATCATTCTTAATCATTTTTAATAAGACAGGTACCTCATGGAGGACGTTACCCTGAATATGATTGAAGGATGAGTGTGATGATCGTGATGATAGTGGCGCGATCTTGTAGCCTTGTTACTGACTAAGGTTGGCACGTTCCTTAGGCAGGATTGTTAATTAACAGCACATTAACCAATGGCAGCTGGCTCCAGAAACAACCCTTTAAAAAAAGCTACCAACTTTTCTCGGGATCGATCCGGCTACCTACAAGTTTGTAGGCGGGCACTATAACCACTACACCAACCAGCCTCAAATAAAATCGTATTTGAATACCTTATTCTTTACAAATTTAAGTGATTAAGATATATTCCATAACACTACGATATTATTACTGTTTTAGAGTGTCATATGAAGGTAGCAAGAAGCGGTTTGAAGTCGTAGAGCTGAAAATGTTCTAGATATCGGCAACGCCTTAAGCTTAAAATACCATCTCGACCATGCGAATTCTCATCATCGGCCCTATATATGAAGATACTACTGTATTAAATCAGTACTCATATATCGTTATCTATATCGTTCAATTTATACTTTCGGTTACGATATTCAACTTATTTACATTTATGAATTTCAAAACAATCAATTTAAAGTTATATATAAACTTTTAGAAAATAATTTTTAATGAATATTGACAGCTTATTAATATTTTTAAAAATACTAATTTTAAATGTATAACTGATTTTCTAGAGGAGGCTATGAATACTTTAGTATCCACAGGATGTGTGCGAAATCCTCTCGGAACCCCGCCCAGAGCTGCTTACAGGAGACCGACTCTTTCCCTTGGCAAACGTTAAGTTGCTTTTATTTATTTGTTTTATAGGTAATTTCCTTTTACTATCACTGCCCTGCTTAACAGTTATTTATTATATTTATTTATTAACGGTGGTACTATATTTATAAAGATAACATTTATAAAAGGTTCTAAATAAATATTGTAAACAAACAATTTTGTAAGATAGTAAATTTAATGTGTAGGCTGTTCTGGAAAAACGATAAAATACTTAATGAAGTGTATAACAATATAAGCTCTATAACCTCTAAACGAACTTGATACTAAGTATTTATATATGAGCCCAGGTGGTTTTAAATGTACGTTCCAAAATGGAGTTTTATTCTTAAAATTGTTTAAAAACATACAAATAACACACAATTAGACAAACCTTGTGTCTAATTGTGTGTTATTTGTATGTTTTTAAACAATTTTAAGAATAAAACTCCATTTTGGAACGTACATTTAAAACCACCTGGGCTCATATACCGGGTGTCTCACCTAAAGTGAACCAATAGCTAACTTTTTTATTATAAATCTGACAAAGAACTTCTTATGGGGCACTTCCCTTAATCTTTAACGGTGCTTTTTGGAGTCACTTCGAAAATTAAAAATATGGCCGCCATTTTCCAATATGGCGGACAACTTTGATTTTTCTTATGGAACACCCTATATTTTAGGGCGTTTTTAGATTCAACGCTTAATTTTAGGAACTTTTTATTCTTTATAATTTTTTCCTAAACCCAATGGTTCAGCAGATATGAGCAGTTAAAGTTAGATTTTATCGCCATTTAAAAAGCATTGTGAAATTGTTGGTAGTCTGAATATCGAAAACGGTTGGGTTTGATAAAAGATACCAAAGAATAAAAGTGCCTTAAATGTTAGTTTAGTTGAGGTTTAATCATAAAATGATTTTTAGTCGAGATTTAATCATGGAAATGTGTTATTTTGAATATAATTTTACTCCATAAGGAATACATGAGATGGCACAGTTAAATGGACACAATGCATTTTAAATGGGGAAAAATCAAACTTTAACTGCTCATATCTGCTGAACCATTGGGTTTAGGAAAAAATTATAAAGAATAAAAAGTTCCTAAAATTAAGCGTTGAATCTAAAAACGCCCTAAAATATAGGGTGTTCCATAAGAAAAATCAAAGTTGTCCGCCATATTGGAAAATGGCGGCCATATATTTAATTTTCGAAGTGACTCCAAAAAGCAGCGTTAAAAATTAAGGGAAGTGCCCCATAAGAAGTTCATTGTCAGATTTATAATAAAAAAGTTAGCTATTGGTTCACTTTAGGTGAGACACCCGGTATAAATACTTAGTATCAAGTTCGTACTTTTTAAGAAATGAAAATGATTTTTGTTTGCAAAGTTCAGAAACTCTAAATTTTCAAGAGACAATAGTTTTGTGACAATTTATTTACACCTTACGAATGAGTAAGACCTAATATAATTGTGGTTTCACGTAAATTAGCAAAGAATCCAAATTCTCCCGCTCCTCCATTTCGAAATGGTTCAAAGTCGAAACTTGTAACTCCAAAGAAATTTATTTAGTTAGTCTTTTTTATTTTATTTGTTTATTATTTATTTTATTTTATCTTTTTTATCTACTTTATTCACATTATTTATTTGATTTAAATAATTTATTTTATTTGTTAATTTTTTATGCTTTCAGTTTTAGCTTATATTTACATATACAACAACATCCTAAGATAGGCCTATTGACTAGAAATTTGCTGACTACCCACTACACCTAACATATTCTGTTTCAAATTGGTAGCTGCATAACTGACTGAGAGCAGAGTCTAAATATGCAGAGAGGTTATTATTAAATTATTTAGACGTAAGATATATTTGTAATTGAAGTACCACTAATACCGAAATGTAAGCGCAATTAACGTAATAACTTACGTTAATGTACAAAACGTTCGCAGAAATGTCGAAATGAACAATACGGTTAGAGACTGTTAATGTCCCTTTTTATGGGTACTACCCATCATCAGGTTTATGATGATAGCCCTAATTGTTGTGCCATTACAATTAGCCTCAAGGTAAATAGTGTGTTACGACATTTAATGTTCTCCCAACATTTAATCTTTACAAAGTTTGTTTGTTGTCCTTACATAAACCGTTAAAATATTACCAATGGATTCAAATAAACCTAATAACCAATTTTTTGTGGAAGGGCACTTACAAATTAAAAAAGTTGAAATAATAAAATTTATCACAAAGAGGTGACTGTTAAATCGATCAAGCATTATATTTGTTACGTTCTTATATCAACATATCTAACTTGGACACAAATTATTATTATAGGACAACCTCTGCTTATCTTTAAGTGTGATAAGGTAATGTGGCCAAGTTTTACATGTTCACCCATTTTTCCCTCCACAAAAACTTCAAACATGATACAAGATTATTTTTAAATTAACTGTTAAGTAAAATAAAATAAACAAATTAGAAGTATTACAATATAAGGTTCAAAGTCTCACCAGTGTCTTAAACATGATCATTTAAGACTTTACGTGACTGCCGAAGAATAAAGTATCAGTTATTATCGTATTTTCTCAAAAGAAAAGTATGATTATCACAAAAATACAGAATAATTTGATTCGTCGTATATTTTCTTGGTTTGAGGCATAAATAACTATTCTGTCAGCGTACTGAAAATACATTAAACTACAAACACCTAAGTTTTCATTTTAAGTTCATGCATATTACTTTTCTACATTTACGAAAAATTATATTTATTTGGTTTTACTAAAGTATCCAAGGATTTTGCATCCTTGGTAAAATTCAAATAGCACTGTATATTAAAAGATAAATGTAAACATTCCAAACGAATGTTGATTAGAAACTGAAATATCTTAAATTTTCGTAACAGTAGCTTAAAAAACTAGCTAAATATTACAAGGAAAACAATTCATAAAAATATTTTACCTCTCTACTTGTTAACTTTCTATGAGTCCTCCAGTTGGTATCATGTTGGATTTTTAGATGAAAAATTTAGTTAAATCAAAGAATTGAAAAGCTATGTGTTTGAGTATAAATAACAAAACACACAGTAAAACAATCAACCGATATGGATGTTCTGAAACGAATAGTTGATCATTGATTTCCACGTACAATTTGGTCCATTGTTCTATCAGATTTATCACGAAACTATATCAAAAACCAATTGCATATATTATGATATCACTCAATGAAGCGTCTCTTTACATTTAATTCACTAAAAATATACAGTAAAAAAGAATAAAGTTAAATCATTACGCTACACTATTATCTCATGAATGTCATCATCTCAATCCAACCTCATAATTTAGTATCTGGCGATTCAATACTGCAGATTCAACTATTAATATTGGAAGGATCTCCTCTACAGCCGAAATCTGTCCGGGAACTTGTGGAGGATTAACCTTGTCTTATCACCACCTCCAGCCCCACTGCCCTTAAGTAGGATTTATGGAAGAATCTCCAGACACATTTTCTCGGAGACACCACTTTTTTAACTTTCTGAAATAAAATTATAGTAATTGAAAACAATGTAAATGTTTATCAGGTAAATGCGTGTAGTTGTTAGTTACTTAATACATTAAATGTTTATGTTCATAGAGTATTAAAAAATCCCTATAACCGTAATACAAAAAAAAATGTGTAGTGTAATATTAAATGGTAGGAGTTTCGTTGGGTGTTTCGCTATTTCAATACTCTTTGCAAACAGAGGTTGTAAAGTACATATCACCCTTTTTTCTGGAAGACCAAAAAAAGAAAGCTGGCCTATTGCAGAAAATTTTTAAAATTGGAGTCCCAAATATTGTTCACTTTTAGAAGAAAAATTATCGTACTTACTATAAAAAGGATTATATATTCTTCCTTTTTTCTTCAGATTTTTTACATGTAAATTATAGCTATATGAATAATTGGAATTATTTTCCTCCTGGCTTTGGTTTAGGTATATTCCTTAATCTCTGATAGCCGAGATAACAAAATAAAATCCATCTGGTTTTGCTGATCAGTCTTTATTCTTCAACATCATGATTCGTTAGCTAACAGTCCAAACCGCAATCACTCTTTAACATATTATGGCAATTCATAAAGCCCAACTTGACCCTAACCTAAATCATAACCTTAGACAGGCTTAACTAATGATGAATATAACGTTTCTATAATTTTATTTCAAAAGGAAAACTAGTAGTGTATAATCACAGAGTAAGGAGCGGATACAGAGAGTCAACCTATAGTTCGGGCGTGTCGCCACAGAGGGCAGGTCATGTACTTTCAGCAGGAAATGTTGCCCCGCCACTCGCTCGTCACGGCTAACGTTGCCAATTCGTGCGTGCGGATGTTATCTTATCACCACGCACCTGCCTCTTCTCGACTCACGGGCCTCCGTCTCAGCCCGTCTGGTGTGGGTGCCTTATGAAGCTTTGTTATGATTAAGCAATTTAGTATTTATGACGGTAAATGTGGAATTTTTCAATTAAAATAAATCAGAGTGCTGAAATAAATATAAATATATTATATATTTATCATGTCATTCATTAAAAATAGGCTATTTATCTTCTTATATGGGGTGCTTCAAAAAATCTGGGGCGCACCTCAATATAGTCGAAAATGTTGAATTACAATTTTAATTCGCTCCGTCCAGTAGTTATCTGTCAGTAAACGATTTTAGGTTTCTAATTCAAACTTATAGCGCTTATGCAGTGCTTGATGATTCGAATTTTTGCAAAGCGCATCAAATTCTGACATAGTGCAAATTTAAAATCAAGGCAATATTTTGTCTTCAAATTTAACATGAGTGTCTCAAAAGCAAAGAAACTTATAAACAATTAATTGTTTTATTTCAGTGGTAACTTAAGAAAACTGAAAACTTCTCTATTATTTCTGATATAAATCTAAGCATTTTATATTTACCTAATATTATACTTGAAATTATGGTGAAATATTTTAGTACATGACTTTACAGGTAAAAATAAGGGAAAATATTTATGTTAAAATGGGTCAGAAAGTGCTTCGTTTCCCGTCTGTGTTGTGCTTATTACATATTCAATTATGTCTCATGAACCTCTTAACGTAGAAAAACTTCAAAACTTGGAATATGGATTACCACTGTTAAGAAATATCAAACACACTGACCACTGTTTTTGTAAGAAATATCAAATTTCTACCTCGTACCATTTTAAAATGGCGACTATTTTTAGTTTTCAAAGCTAAATATCTTAAAACCGTAAATTTTAGAAAAATATACAAAAGACAATAAAGTTGCAAAATGTAATCCAGTTAACACTGATATTAAGATTATGATGATCGAGCTACTAATAACGGAGAAATTTTAACTTTTCTGAATAAAAATATGGTTCCTTAGAACTTAGTGTCTGAAATTTGCATGTTGTTATTCGGAAAAGTTAAACTACAATCGATATTCCTAGATAAAACTCAAATAATGTAGATGTACTCAAGTAATGTATATTCGTTTCGTTGTTTCTTGTAAAGACTGAACAAAAAGGCCGTTGTCCCCTGGTTGTCCATCTTCGGCCTTGTGTTTACGCCGAGATTACAGACCAAACACATTCAGACGACACCAGAAGGAGACGGGAGGGACGAGAGACAACATGTGAACGAAACATTTTTGAGGAACCGATTAACAGCTGATCAAAGACGTTTGGGAAACCCCTGAATCATTATGATGCTTAAGTGAAGTGTGTGTTCAGTTTTTGGTTTACCAATCGTAGTGTTTTAGAAGCTAGTTTGTTAAGTTTGTCGTGTTGTTTGTTAGTGTTGTTAGTTTGTTAAGTTTTTCGAATTAAACATGACTGGGACTTGATGTTCGCATAAAAACTGCAGAAGAAGTAGGTTTAATTCCAAAGGTTTAAAAATGTTTACGTTTCCGCGTGGAAATTGCGATATTTTGGTCCGAAGAGAAGGTAAGAGTGTTTTATTTTAGTTTAATTTTTGTGTTTGTGAATATCGGATGCCCGTAAAAGCGCTCCCTAATTTTCAGTACCTCTAAATTGTAGTATAATAATCGTATAACTATTAATAAAACTGCAAAAGATCTGTAAAATCAACGACAGCAATACAACGACAATACAACAGCAATACAACGACATTACGTCAATGTCGCAATGCATTATAGACAATGCATTGCATTTACCATTTGAATGGGTTTTTTTTTCAAACAGGCATCAATCCAATTTTTCTCGATTTTCTGTTGTTGGTAGTTTTGTATTCTACTGAACCAGATACATCGACTTTTCATGACATATGGCAATCCTAATATAAAGTGTTTTGGGAGAAATCTGCATTGCATTTTTGTGATATATGGCATTTTGAACTTACGTCCAAACGGGATATATAAGGACAAAACACCATATATCACACGGTACTTTTTTATTAAAATAGTGCCGACATTATAATGAATCAAATTTTAATTTTATTTTTATTTTTGTTGGAAACACATTAATGAGAGATTACTTATTATAGTTTAATAGCAAATGTAAGTGATGTTAAAAATAGTTGATTTTCTTGAAATTTAATGTTTTTATATATCCTTGAGACTCAAATGTTTAAGGCGATATTTTTACATTCATAAATTAAAGCTTTATTACTCAATCTTGGATTTAATTTCAGGTGTAAAATTTTGATTTCTGTTTGGATTACCTACTGACCCTCTCCAGGTAGCAGTCCCAAAGTTGGTGTCGTTATGAGCGTATTCTTTAGGGGTGTGGTTTTGGTCAGGTTTCGTTTTAGCAGGTATTCCTTAAAAAGGTATAAATGTTAAAAGAATTAGATCACAATTTAAACTTTTTTGAGGGGGGGGACAATTTGGTTGATATTAGACCTATCCATTTTTGGACTCTCTCTAGGATGATGTGAATGGGTTGGGTTTGGTTTAAGTTGATTACGACTTTTTCAAAATTATGATTCAACACTAATTTCGACTTGAAAATTCCAATATGTGATGTAATTTCAATTAATTCAAGTTAATCAGCTTACAAAATTTATTTGAAAATAAGTAATCGCCATTTTCAAATTACATTTTTTTAAGATGCAGCAATTGTAGATTTTAGTGATTTATGTTTTTATCTACATGCTTTGTAGATCGCTAATTAAATGTAGTACTGAAAATAAAGATGTAAATTGAAATTTAACTTGCTAATTTGTTTTTAATTTTTTTTCTAAATTATTACTAATGTTCCAGTTTAACTGGCTCATTTACCATTGGGAGGATCCACTAAAAATAGTTAACTGAGAGAGTAATTTTTGCTTTTTAGATTCTGCAAGAAGCATCAGTAAATCAATACCCTAATATAATTTTTTTTAAGTCAGTATCCCCAAAGTATTAAAGCACAAAGTTTTGTAAAATACTATACGTCATTGGAGGTCTATTAGGAATGTGACGGACACTCAAGACGCCCGTGTGTTGTCCACCGCATTGTAAATATTGATGAGATAATGGTATGTTTTTTCTCCGCTATCTCTAGTGGATAATCACTATCCATTCTCCACTTGTGCTATCCATTCTCCACTTTACTGAATCTTTAGTTAACAGTGTTCTAGTCGAATTTCTTATTACAATACACTATAACCAAGCATTGGGTTTTATAGCTATATAAGAAAAAATATAACTTTTTATAAAAACTAAAAACTTGGGTTGAATGGGCCCGAAGTCTCTATTCGTATTTAGTACCTGCTTCCTCGGTATTATTTTATATTTACCAGTTAATCCAATTACAATAAAACCATTCAAAAATATTAATGTATAAATACACTTTTTTACTTCTACATGCAATATTAATCACACACGCTGTATTTTTCTTTGATGGATGTAGTTAGCAAACATCTGTTACTGTATGATTACTTTATTTGTTTACACTCTCATTGTTTGTTTCGTTAATATCAAGGCAGATTATAAGGCCAATGTTAACATTTTAAAACTTTAAAATTAATTTTAATAAGTTATTAGATTTTTTCAGGCCAACGTAATCTGCATAGAACACGTTTTTAAGTCATAAATGACTTATTTCTAGACTTCAAAGGAAATTCTTGAAGCCGACGAACGAACCAACGCAAGATAACATTGCTCATATAACAATACTTCTTTATTTCACTGGCATTTAAGTCCACTGTATGATAATATATAGCATATGGTTTAAAATGAAACAAAAGCACCACATTTTGTCATGTAAACAATGCAGACGTTGAATCCCAATCCTTTTTTAATGGTAGACGTTTTACGTCTACCGTACAAAGATTATAGTTTATTAAAAAAAATATTCGCGTATCAAACTTATATTACGTAAAAAAAGAACGGTAACAGAACAGACTCACAAGAATAAACCAAGGAAATCAGCTGCATGAGGCTGAGACCTGTGGAGCGGCGTCAGCGCGGGGAGATAAGGGGACGGCCAAGGTCGCTCATACACGACGACGTCACTGCCCCACCAGTCAACTTACATCGTTTGAATTTGGCTCGGTTTGTGTTCAACGTGGCAGCAACGCGCGCGCTTTTTTTTCTCGCAGATAAGCTCTTGACAGTGGCGCTCTGCCGTGATTTACGCGCGAACTAACTCACCGCGTGACAAGCTTTGGCTATCTGCGTCTATTCCTTTCTCTGTGGTATAATGAAACATACTTGTCTTGTCGCTTGTGAGTATAAAGAAATTAGCCTATTTGTCACTGTTGTCTGCATTTAAGTAACTGATACAGTTAAGAGGGGTTGGCAAATATCTCATGACGCTGTTTGGTGCTTTACCAAACTAGTGCATTCATCACTTTGATGCATACGTTTCCATTCACCGTAATTATTGTTTCCAAAAGTATCAAACACTACTTTATACGTTCGACCACAATTTCATAGGTATCGAAGTTGATCTTCGTGTTCCCCTTCCTAGCCTTTTAGTTCAACCTGTAAAAAAAATTGCAAAAATTGCAAAGCAATATATAAACAAATGGTTATTTGATTTTGTAAAACGTTGGAGGTAGCTTTTTAATACGGTTTACTTTATCACTTTATATTTGAGGCATTTAAAGAACGTTCAGGGGGAGTATTAACATTGGATCCAAACTTAAATACTAAGAATTTTGCATAGGCCTACTTAAGGAACAATTTTGAAGATAGACTTTATTCAATTTTAATGTAAAATCATCTTTCTCTCTTACTTTTCTCACTTTTAGGATTTACGATCATCAATTAATCAATGCTGCAATAAACGTACAACCCACTAAAGTGTATGAAGTATTTTCATATTTAAATATAAAATATAAAATATGAAATATAAAATCACCATCACCAACAATGAATTTCAAACAAAGAAGTATTTTCATATTTTATTTTAGCCACAGACGAATTCCTCGGCTAAATAAACACTGTTGTTATTTTTTAATTAGAAAATAGTTCACAAATTAGTGAATCGAGTTTTGCTCCGTGTGATTACTGACCTTATTCGAGACACAAAACACAGTTAATTACATTCCAAAGTTCCCTGAAGGTGTGATTACACTTCCAGTCTGTTTCATCTGCGGTTCATGTTTCATAACATGATAATAGAATTTGATTTCGCACTTCAACAAGATATTACATTAAGATATCAAATATTTTTTTAACTAAATACCATGTGCAATTAACACATTTCAAAGCTTAATTTCAATCATTTTATTGTATTATAGTGATATACCACAAAACAGTAAAAGTGCATCAGGTCTTTAGCTTCATAGATGGTATAGAAGAAAGTGTTTCATCGCATTATAATGTAAATGTGCTGTCTGATGTATGCAATTTTTACTTTCTTAGACAAACGTGAAACATGTTTTGGCACTCAGTGTGCCTAGTGAAAATATTACTATAACTAGGGTTCATAGATAAAAAGTTAAAAAAGGTATTATATCATTTTAAATAAGAGATAATTCCTTATTAGATTTGATTTCCATATTATTACGACAAAGTCAGTAGCGTATTATTTAATTTCTTACCAATTTTTTTCTGGAAAGCTTCACGGGGGTAAATTGGTAGGCAATCCATGTTTATCATTAAATTCCGATGAAAGCGATACTTTCAACTATCCTTAGGCAACTACCTTAATTGTAAAATCAAAATTTGGGTTTTTTTATTTACTCTATTAGGATATATAACAAATTAAAGTTTTAGTTATGCTTCGGTTACACTTTAGATATCCTTAAACTGGGGTCAGTGAACCTTTTGAAATACCTAACATGTGGCACTAAACCAGAAAATGTTATTTGAATGGGTTACAAATTCATAATGGCGCAGGTTAGGTAAGGTTAGGTTAGTTTAGGTTAGGATACCTAACCTAACCTATCCTAGCCTAACTTACCAAAATCAAGCTTTAAAAACAAACCCAAAACATTGGTATACGTATAACGGAAAAGATCCGAAAAATTGTACGCAAAAACAGGTTTCATTATATATAACGAAAGGCATGCTTTTACATGCACCCTTACATAGCAAAATACAATATTGGATGTGTGTACGAGAAAACAAGTGAGTATCTAAGAATTAATTTTATCTCCTTTATTTTAACTAAAGCAATAGAATGATCTGATTGAGTACTTTTAAAAAGTTCAATCGATTTATTTTTACTTCGTGTATTCCTTAATATGACATTTACAATTATTTTTGTTTGCTCTGACCAATTTTAATCTATATTATTCCAATTTTAAGAAAAATAGGGTTAGTTTACAACTATACGTTATAAAAAATTGGATCTTATAGGTTCGATTCAGATCGACTGCAATAACAAAAACAAATGAAAAAAATCACAAAGTTGATGTTCAATTCGACCAAAAATGTTTGCTAAGAATAAAAATTATTATTTTACAAGGACATAATATTAAACATAATCTATCATTGAGAAGAAAAGATTACGAACCGAATTTAACTTGACCACCAAGTTCCATTACCGTATCTAAACCGTTATTGTGTTATCCAAGTTTTTGGAGTATTCTTCGAATTCGATTCATATTTTGGACACTTTATAACGCTTTGAAACATTTAGATTTTAAACAAATAAAATGGTTTTTCGTTGTCTAACCGTTTTATGTAGTTCTTACTTTAACTTCAACTCTTGACCACTAATAACTTGGCTAAAGTTTTTCCATGCTCCAATTTTTCTTTTAATTCTCTTTTTGTGCTAATGTATTGTCGTCAGATGTAATACAGACATTTCATTTTGTTAAGGGCATTTCGGACAATCTAAATAGATTTTATCCATGAATATTAATTTAACTCCTGACATTATGAATCTTTTGTGATCATAATATTAATTCTTCGTTCGCTACTCATCACTATTGTAAATACGAAATGTTTATGTTTAATTAAAATAATTTATTTTTTGTAGTAGTGTTGAGTTATCGAATAAACAAAGAAATATTGACTTGAGTTTATTTAATAATTAAAATCAAGCAAAATCAAAAAAAAACATTTACTTTTCTTCAGGTTTTGTAGTTTATCGTATAAATCTAATACGGCCTATGATTTAACTTTTTTCCGAAAAATTCGAAATTGATCATGTTGAGTAAATAGGCCTACAAATTTTCTATTAAAATTTTCATTTTTTCATTGGGATACAGAGTTTTATAACTGAAAGGGACGAATAGTGCTTGTGACTTAATTTCCCTAGTTTGTTGATAGTTAAATTAATAAAAACTAAGAAGGAAAGTGAAATAATTTTTTACTTTGGGAAATCCCTGTAATCATAATACACAAAGTACGTTAAATATAGAGAAGAACCTGTTAATCAATCAATATAAGCATATAAAAAGACAAAGTTGCGTGTCGTTAAGGTACGTGCTACAACCAAAACTACATATCGTAGAACCAAGAAAATCAAAGCTCAAATTAAAGTCAAATTAAAGCTTGGAATCTCATTATGTGCACTATGGTACTTTGGCTTTCATAACGTTTAGGGCTTTTTAGAAATAGTCTTGGGAACACTTAAGGTAAGATTTGTTTATATCAAGATAGTCATAGTTTCAAATGGTTCCAGAAGTTTCCAATATAATAGCCCCCCCACCCCCCGCCCCGCCACCGATCAATAAGCCAAGAAGAAGAAAAGGAACTCCAAAGCTAGGCCCGAATTATTAATCGAGTAATTATTAAAAATGCAAAAATAACATTTTATCTAGAAAATGCTTGTACTTATAAGTACAAACATTTTTGCATCATCATAATGCATAAAAGAAGTTTAAAATAGTAAACGGGTGTATTCAGTGTTCAGAGGGCGTAGCTTCAGCTTAACTAGTCCCCAACTAGTTCCACCGTCGCCGACCGAGACGCCGAGTTGGTCGTTGTGGTCGAGGGACGGCGGCCGAGTGTCTTCGTTCCACCACTTACATCCTAGAGTCCTAGAGTTTAGTTTGATGATGTATTCTTTTAATTAAACAAATTGTCAACCACGCTTAATGCAATTATAAACTCGTAACGTGGTATTAGAAAAAAATCATTACTGTAAAAATGTGTTTGAATTGACTTGAAAACGTTTATATGGTTCAAAATTTTACATGAGTTTTTTAGTTGTTAATAAATGTATAGATCACGCAACGTCATTAAAAATCGTTGATTTTCGTCTTATTCAATTAAGATTGAACTTTCACACTTCTGTAAAAACATAATACTGATTTCCGGAAAAGAGCTTCCTAATTTTGCATTACTTTAAATTGTATGAAATATTACTAAAATTAATTACTGAAATTTGATGAAATCGCAGCCCTTAAAAGTTTTCTTAAATTTATTGCTTTGACAATATGAGTCACAAACCACAAAAAGTCAATATCTTTTTTTCAAAACCTCATACTTTACAACTCCGGATTCATACAAGCTGCAGACTTGTGAAAACATTTTGAAAACTTTCATTTTTTTAATTCTGGAACTATTCCAAAGTGTTTTCTAAAAAATACACGGTATAGAAAACTAAAAACACTATTTAAATTGCATTTTTTATCACCACTGATGTACAAGAAAAACTTTTTTTGTATGTTTTCCATGTGTTTTAAATTACATGTCTATATCGAAGATTTGTGACTTTTGACGATAAACTGAAGAGTTTACCTTCTAATTAATATGTTATATATGGTAATATGATTATTGTAATACAATTCTGAGTTTATCAAAACTAAATGTTTTTTCCCAGACATTCGGTGTTTCATGGAAAATTGAATCCGATGTTAAGAGAAAGTTTCACCCTAGGGGACAGCAACTCAGATGAAGCGCTCCATCAATTGCAACTTGCCAACTGAAGGCGACACTTGCAGTAAACTTGTCATGATCTACCCAACTGAAGACGATACTTACAGTAAACTTGTCATGATCCCAAACCTCAAGATACTCAGAAATTGAAAGGTAATTTCCTTCTTAGTTTTAGGAAGTTTTAGGAGGAAATAATGCTTCAAAAGGTTATTTTCTTCCCAGTTTCTGTTTTAGGTGGAAATTAGACTCAACCTTAGTAATGTGAAAAGTACAACACGAAGAAAGTTCTGTTTTTAGTTCTTGTTGACAACACGTTGATATAGTTAAAGTCTTATTCTTTCAGCATATTTACAAAATATATTCATTGCGAGTGTACTTAATTTCTTCTGGACTAAGAATTAACGTCATATTAGAAATTTAAGATAATTACAACTCACTAAAACCCTAAGCACTTGAATTTATCCGTAGTAGTTATTTATCATACCCAAAAACACAAAGTGTTGAAGGGTCGCCAAGCCCTAAAAATATGTGATATCAAAGATCATACCAAGTCAATTTAATTTTTCTGTAGTTCAACAATGTTCATTAGAATACACAATTGAATTTGTTTGAATACTATTGTTCTGAATACAGATTATAATTCTTCTACATGTACTTGGCCAGCAGCTTATGAATTTATATATTGATGTTAAAAGTCTTATTCTATGTATTTCACTTTGGAAAACACAAACATAACTAATTTAGCGTCTGTTAAGCTGCTGGCCAAGTACATGTAGAAGAATTATAATCTGTATTCAGAACAATAGTATTCAAACAAATTCAATTGCGTATTCTAATGAACATTGTTGAACTACATAAAAATTAAATTGACTTGGTATGCTCTTTGATATCACATATTTTTAGGGCTTGGCGACCCTTCAACACTTTGTGTTTTTGGGTATGATATCACTGTTTTTTAATAGATAAATTTAGTAAAATATAGATGAAAAATAGTAAAGATGAAGGAAGATTTTGCAGCTCGTAGAAAGATGGGAGTGGGCTCAAATTAAAGGTACCTATTCCGTGATGGCGGGAAAAATACTGAAATTGCTTGAAATTTACCAGAAAACGAGAAATAACGTAAAATATCTGCACTGGGATCCAAAAATGTCAGCTTTGTTTACATAAAATGTGTGATGCTGATGTTTGATTGAAAACCATCTTCTTTGATTGAAGCTACTAGTGAAATATAATAACCACATCTTGTAGTTTATCCTAAATTGAATTTAGCATTTTTCACTTTGAATGTGTTTCCAATTATTTGAATTTCTGTATTTTTAAGCCCTGGTATGAGAATACTGTATTTGTAATTTTCATGTTGAATGAATTCCAAAGTTGTAATTGAAAAATCAAATAGTTACTTGTGCTTGAAATTATTGTTTTTTTGTAAGGAGTTGCAACAATAGGTAAACGTTGAGTCCACAATAGATTGCCATTTTTCACACTGACGGTCGAATAATTTTTCAAATTTAGCTTTTTTAGTGTTGTGAGGAATTGAAATTGGAAAACTAAAGTTACTCACATTTACATCCACATTGTGGTTGCAGTTTGATTATTTTGTCCTATAATTTTTAGCATATATTTGAAATGTAATTCAAGGGGTTGATACAATGTTATTAGTTGATTGACAAATTCAGCGCAATCTTGTTGTTCGATTGCGTTAAAAGGAGGTCCTAACTGATTTCTAATATTTACTGAACCTAAAATTTGGTAATTTTTTTCGTGGGATATGGCCAATTTAATCATAGGGGAATCAATGGCGTGGTTTGTTATGGAGGTTGTGATAAGTTGGCAGATTAAAATACACTGTATTGTTGCATTTGCACAGTACGATACATTATCAGAGTTTTGAAAAGCAAATAAATATTATTTACCAAATGCTGGATCGCATAGGATATAAACAAGGCTGCACTAGTGTGGCCTTGATAAGGCACTGTAGTATACAGCCAATGGAATTTAAATTAATTAACTTGAAACAGCTGTTCATGTGTTTAACCTATAAGTACAATATTCAATGAAACTCTAGATGCAAACGGTACTTAACCCTTGGCAGTTAGGGTATTCTTAGGACCAGGATTAGTAGTTACAATGGACATGCATTGCAGATATTCTGCTTAATATGCATGAACCCGAAATGTTGCGGTATTATCACAAAAAAATTGCTATTATTTATTGGCGAGATTGAAACCCAGGATCCTGAGGATCGACGTTACTCGCTCTACCACCAATGGACATGCTTTGTGACAAAATCGTGAACCCTCAAACTTTGGATAATTCTTGAATTAAATTTTTTTATGATAGACCTTATCAAACATTCGGCGCTATGCAATCTTTGACTTTTTCCAGTTTGTGAGCAGTGGCGGATCCAGAGCATGAGTTCGGGGGGGGGGGCAAGCAGGATTGCGAGGGTAACATCCGGGGGCCCCCGGAAAATTGGCGAAAATTTGAACGGAAAACTCGTGCTTTTAGGCAATCTAGAGACAGAAACATGCTCAATTTTCAATTTAAAACACCAGTTTTTTATTGGATTAGTTTATTACAGTGTACCTGTTTAGGTAATTAGGAAAAAGGTCTTATTTAGAGGTTCAAGCCTTAAATTTATTATTTACAATACTTTCTCTAGAAAACTTAAATTAAAAAAAAAACAATAAGTACTAAGTCGAGCCTTCTTTTTCCAGTTTTTCCTCCTTTAGCATAACGCTCGATTATATTATCAACATTCACCTCAATATCACAATGTATGTATAAAAAACACAATCCGTTCTACCTCTCTTCAACCATTCTTGTCCGTTGTCACGATTTAACTAGCTTTACATTTGCCTTTTATCAGTGATCGGCAAATACTCACGATCGTTTTTCACGGCCGATCGCGAGTTCTGCAAAGCTACATCGGCCACTTTATCCGCGATCGGCTGATACGTGCTATCGTATTTCGCGGCCGTTCACGAATTCCACAAAGTTTTTTTAGCCGTTCACCCACGACTAACAAATACTTGCGATCGTTATCGTGGCCGATCGCGAGTTTTGCAAAACTACGTTTGCCGTTTTTATTCTAGATCGGCTAATACGCGCGATACTTTTTGCGGCAGATTGCGAGTTTCTCTAAGCTGGATTTGCCGTTTTTTCTCGATCGACAAATTAACGCGATCGTTTTTTTGCGGCGGATCGCAAGTTTCGTGAAGCTACACACTTCTTGCGATCGCTAAAACGATCCTGTCCCTAAAATGTTCTGAAACTAATTTACATCGCACCCAAAAATTGGGAATTTCACTTTACTGAAAATTTCTGATTTTTTTCTCATTCTCGGGGGGGGGGGGGCAATTGCCCCCTTTGCCCCCCCTTGGATCCGCCACTGTTTGTGAGTAAATCTGTATTGTTTACCTGACTCCGCAAACAGCTGATACTTCTTCTGTTCAAACAAGGAGATTAGAGTAGTTACTGGAGGTACTGTGACGAAAACCGGCCCTTTCATTTTGACAGGCTTTAGTAATTTAGTAATGAAATACCATTCTTTTAACATAAATTTAAAACGATTTGAATCTTGAACATAAGTTTAGGTTAGGTAAAACGAAAATAGATTATAAAAGACACACATTCATTATAATTTATATGGGTGTTTGTAAAACTATATAAATAAGTTTCATAGTTACAGAACCCTGAAATAATCGTCAAAAAATAAGCCTATTCACAATATAAAGAAAGAATAAATTAAACAAATCAAGCTTGAATAAATTAAACAATCTCCTGTCCTACCGTCCTCTCTATAAGCTTATAACGTAACCAGCTGATCAAAGTTTTACTGACGAAATAGTTTCTTCGTGGACTAAGCTTGTTTACATTTTAAATGTCAACGAAGATTTGAAAAGAAAATTTAAAAAGTTACTAGTTTTAATATATAGTGCTTTCAGACTTTGTTCAGACTATCAAAAGGCACTACTACGAGAAAAAATAGGAGTGTGTGTGAAGTTTCATTCAATTCTGATGAGAAATAAAGTCGCTAGGCTTTCTGAACAAATCGAGGTGGAGGATTCGTTCAAAAGTGCAAAACCAGTAATAGTCCAGTAAAAATACTGTTTAACCTAGAACAAATTGCAACACGAGCGTTTTTGACGGTATTCTGCTCAAAAAAATGTGCATATTAACATATCCAAAATCGGACAAAATCGGACCATGGGAAACCCCTTAAAATCACGTTTCAAAATGGCGGCTTTTTTTAACATTGGAAAGTTTTTGAAAAAAGCCACTCGGTTGCATTTTTTATCTACATTTAACAAGATATTGAGTTGGGACCACCGCCAATAATTTTTGAGTGGCTAGTCGTGCATTTTGACAAGGTAAAGATTTTTGGCCGCCATCTTGGATCCGCCATATTGGATTTATTTTATTTTTTTCAAATGTAAAAGTGGTCGTGTGACACATCATTTAGAACTAGATTTTTACGCTGATTTCAATGCTGAAGTCCGTTTTCAAAAATATCGATTCGTTTTTAAGATATGCTCAAAATAAAATTCTTCCCTGTACATTTCTTATGGGGGCTAAATAAATAATAACATTTTTACGATTATTTTTCTTATATCTCAGGAACCAAGCAAGGCTTTCAGTTCGTTTTGATCTTGAAATGATGAGTGATTTTTGGCTTTTTTTTGGGCTATTGATCACTAAAATCGGACAAGTGTGAAACGAGATATAAAGCTAAATGCTACATGAAAATTGATTTTTTTTAAATTTGTTTTTTGTTAAAGATTTATATCTCAGGTTTGAAATAAGTTAAAAAGTTTCTTCTGGTGTCAAATTACTCGGTAAAGTATAAGCTTTCATATGAGCTATGACTAATCGAAATCTGACTAATATAAATGGAGTTATGATCCATAATACAACTCAAATTCTTCTAACTTTCGAAATTTGTCACCACTTAAAGTCTTATATCTCCAAATTTATCAGAGACTCAGGCCTAATTAAGGTCTTAATTAACTCAGTACATTACTGGCTTTAATTTAAGCTCTTAACTATTTAAATAGGTTGAGTTAGATGCGAGTTATGGACCTTTAATCAACATAAAAATATTTTTTTTCAGAATTTTTAATTTAGTTAAGGACGGGTATCTCCAGTTTTGTTTAAGGAATATAGGTTTGAAAGGTTTCAAAACACTCAGTGAGCTATCAGCTTTCATTTGAGCCATTGATCATTAAAATCGGACAAGTTTGGAGTGAGTTAAATTGTTTTTACTAATTTTTTGGTAACTATTTTTTGTGTCACATTTGAAGCTTATATG
Source organism: Flexamia atlantica (assembly GCA_035578135.1). Lineage (NCBI taxonomy): Eukaryota > Metazoa > Arthropoda > Insecta > Hemiptera > Cicadellidae > Flexamia > Flexamia atlantica. Next base: position 5,971,274 of record JAQJVK010000026.1, on the reverse strand, counting down.
GTATCAATAAAACCAACCATTTACCTATTTTAAAGGGGAAACTGTGTAATCCAGGAATGCTAAACAGAATTGTCCTCCACTAACTCAGAAATGTAGAATTCATTGAAAATGTGTTCATCACGATTTATCTACAGGGTGTTCCACATATTAAGGCCAAGGGTAAAAATATCACAATATTGTTAAGTAAACCTATACCACGTATATCATTTTACAGGTCCTGCTGAACGGAACATTTTGAGGGAAACTGAACTAAATTATCTCTAGCCGTTTCAAAAGGCGGCCACTTTAGAGATATTTTCCAATATTTACGGAAAACATTGGATTTTTTTAAACCACTACAAGTATTTTAGTTCTGTTTAGAAATTCTTAATCCTTGTCAACCCAGTTTTGCTATGGTAACTGCTATGACCAAATTATATAAAATCAAATATAGTTCCTATGGAAATCAAATAAAAACTACAAACATTATTCAAAACACTAGTGAGAAATAATGCATACGGGGTGAAACTTAAAGGGACATTAAGGACCTGGGTAGACCCATGTTTTGCCTGGGTAGATGATATACCTTGGTGCGAAATTTCAGCCTATTCCCCTCAGAAGGTTTTGCATTTACCTGAAACAACTTACACAAAAACAACGCCGAAACGACCTTTATTTCATATTATATAAATAAATAAATACATACATAAATAAATAAATGATATATATACCGGGTGTCCCATAATAGCCCCCCCCTAACTTTTTCCTATATTTTTTCTAATATCAATTTTACACCACCCCCAATCATTATTGGGTAGTTAATACTTAATTTTGAGAGGGTACTCAATTTTGGCCGCCATCTTGGATCCGCTGTATTGGATCCAAAATAAATTTTCCAAATGTAAAAGTGGTGTTGTGACCCATCATTTCAAATTGTATTTTTTCACTGATTACAATACCGCAATCTGTTTTTTAATATATCAATTAATTCTCGAGATATGGGTAGTTTTAATTAATTGATTTTCAACCAATTTAAACATTACAAATTGATAAAATAGGCCCATAACCACAAAATAATGCTAGATCGTGACGAATAACCACCACCAGTCATTGTTGAGTGCTTTACACTTAACTTTCACCGATGTAATTTTTTTGGCCGCCATATTGGATCCGCTGTTTTCGAATGAGGCAAGTTATTTAAAATATGAAGTTGGTATTGTGACCCATAATTTTAAACTAGCTTTTTACGGCAAATTCAATGCCGCAACCCGTTTTTAGCTGTACAACTTATTTTTTGAAAAATTCAGGTTTTTTGAGATATTTATTAGAAACATGTCAATATCTTGAAAATTAAACACTATAGTAAAAAACGGGTTACGGCATTGAATTCAGCGTAAAAATTTAGTTTGAAATAATGGGTCACAATACTAACTTCATATTTGAAATAACTTGCCTCATTTTATAATGGCGGATCCAAGATGGCAGTTTAAAGTTATTACCTCGTCAAAATGCAGTTACAGCCACTCAACAAATATTGCCTGTGGTTCCTGATCAATATCTCTGGAAACGTAGACGAAGAAAAGATGAGCTTAAGTTTTTGATAAACGATATCCGGAGAAGCCGCCATTTTGAAACGTGATTTTTTTGGTTCTCCCGTAGACCGTTTTTGTCCGATATTGGATGTGTCGGAATAAGTATTCCTTTAGCAGATTTCCATTAAAAAACGATTGTGCTGAAATTTGGTTTAAAATTATAAGTTTTTTAACAATTTAAAAAATAAAATAATAAATTCGTTATATTTAAATAACGAAACAAGACTTTTGAAAACGGACTTCAGGATTGTAATTAGCGTAAAAATCTAGTCTTAAATGATGTGTCATATGACGATCTTTACTTTTGAAAAAAATATCTGAAATCCAAAATGGCGGATCCAAGATGGTGGCCAAAAATGTTTACCTAGACAAAATGCACGGCTAGCCACTCAAAAATTATTGGCGGTGGTCTCAACTAAATATCTTGTTAAATGTAGGTAAAAAATGCAGCCGAGTGGCTTTTTTCAAAAACTTTCCAATGTTAAAAAAGCCGCCATTTTGAAACGTGATTTTTGGGGCTCTCCCGTAGACTGATTTTGTTAGATTTTGGATATGTTTGAATAAGTATGTTTTTGTTATGTTTTCAAGAAAAAAGGTTGTGTTGCAGTTTGGTCTAAGCTGGTGAGCATTTTAACAAATTAAAAAAAAATTTAAAAAATAAATTCGTTGTATCTTAAAAACAAAAACAGATTTTTGAAAACGGATTTCAGCATTGGAATCAGCGTAAAAATCTAGTTCTAAATGATGTGTCACATGACCACCTTTGTATTTGAAAAAAAATAATTGAATCCAATATGGCGGATCCAAGATGGCGGGCAAAATTCTAAATCCTTTGACAATGAAGTATAACCCCCCTAACGGTTTTCTGTAGCATTTCTAATTTTATATCTCTAGAGATGTAGTTGAAAACTAAGAATAAAACTTAATTTTAAATTTTTCCATTGTAATCCGCCATTTTGAAACGTAATTTTAGGGAGTTTCCCATGGACCGATTTTGTCCGATTTTGGATATGTTAAAAAGCACATTCTTTTGGACAGATTTCCACTAAAAACGCTCGTGTTGCAATTTGTTCTAGGTTAAGGGTGTTTTTTGCGTAGATTTACTGGACTATAACTTTTTTGGTGACTTTTAGCGTTTATTATTAACTTATTAGAAGTATTTAAAACAAACTGTTGTGTTTTTTGACGTTTTTTTTTTGGCCAGTTTATTATGTTAAAGCAAAGTTATATTAAATCAAGGCTCTAATTTTCTTTTTTGAAAAGTGAAAAATCGGCTCCGCGCTGAAAATAATCACAACAATCTGCTCTGTTAATATAGTCACTCACGTCGTTCATTCGTCGTCTGCTGGTGGACTTGGTGACGAGACACGACCGTGCCTCTAGATCACATAAATGAATTAACGTATGAGTAAAATTTGAATTTAAAAGTTAATTTATTATAATAATGAATTATAATAATTAACAACCTCAATTTTAAAGGTGTTAAAACAGAAATACAAACTTTTATTTTCTATTTACATTACATGGCAGTAATTTGGTGTATTTCTAAAACTGCAACAACGAAAATTAATTATATCACGTAATTATTACGCTATATTTTAATTAATTATAATTGAATACACAAATTTATATTTCTTACTAGGAATTGGAATTGATTTAATATCAAAACTACATCATCCTTATAACGATTCCTAGATTTTAAAAACACAAAGAACTGTTTGAATATGTAATCAATTCAATACCTAATATTCGAGGAGGTTCCTTGTATTACATTTATGATTTATATAGGACGATTTCTTTCAGTCCATTAGTCCGCCACCGTAATCTTCTTATTACCTCCCCCTTTTTACCACCCTTGCAAGATAACACGGTACTGAGGAAAGCTCCAGTTTGCCTCTAATGACCTTGGAACTGTTTAACATGTATTCAAGCTAAGGAGCTTTATAATTTGTTTAAAAATTATGACCTTGGAACTGTTTAACGTGTATTCAAGCTAAGAAGCTTAATAATCTATTTACAAGTTCAATAGCAGATATGACTGATATGGATACGTTTTTGTACTTACTTCATCAGAGAATTCATCTATGGATATTTGTTGATAAATACAATTGTAATTCTGTTATTAATTTTTACGTAGGTTTGTTTCTTTAGTTTTTAGTTCTTCGATCAGAAAATAAAACTGTTTGTTAAATAACCTGAGTGTCTTTTTTCTGATTTCCCCAAAAGGACCTTTTTATTTGTTTTTATCATATATGTATATTCTTTAGAAGATATCAATTATTATAAAATCTAACTGCATCGGGAAGATTTTGAATCAAACCGAGTCAAAAGTAAAGCTGTTTTTTGTTGTAAACAATTAGTTTTTTTTATTATGACGCTACTTTATTGTTTAGATTCTAATGTGACTTAACTTTCTTCAAGACATTTGTTTTTACAAAAATGAAACGACAACAGGATAATATTTGCTGTTGATTTTATTAATGATTTTTAAGGACTAATGCCAAATGTTTTTAAAGGTAAAAGCCAGCCATTAATGCCAAACGTGTTTATTTTGGTCTTCTCTCACACCCCTTTCACTTATTCATTCCAGCTACAAATATTTCCTGTACTCCTGAACGAAGCCACATAAATTTCACATGCGGCTAACTAAAGGCGAAGGTTAACCAACATTATGAGGAATTCCGATACCCATCATCACTTGGTGGAGTCGGCGTGTCTGTGGCTTACGTGTTGGAATCCCACACAAAACCAGAATATCGTGTTCACAGAACTGTAGTGGGCAGCCCAGCGGTTTTCACTAGATAATAATATGTATATTTTTGATTACGGTTATTGCTTTTCCACTTATTTCCACTCCATTGCTCTTCCACTCCCCACCTCATCAGAGCAGAGGGTGTGGGCATGCTCTCTCTAATCGGTTATATTTTTTTTTCTGTGCTGTATTGTGTCTTTAATTTTCAGCATTAGTGTTTTTATGATTGCTTTTACAGTTCTCTGTTTAAACTATATTTTTGTTCAGGTTTTTTCTGGGTGTGTGTAACTAATCTTGCTATGTTCTAGGTTTTTTCCGTCTGATGACGGACCAGATTTCAGATCCCAAAACGTCGTGAAACGTGTTTTTACTAATCAGAGATGGCAAATGTCACAAAAATCAAAATCAAAACATGTCAATCAATATTTTACGTTTGCTTCATCTAGTTCACAAATAAAATAGCACATTAGCCTTAAATCTTCATATGGTGCTGAGCTCAGTCACATATTTGTAATATTGAGATTTGTCTTCATATTCCAGACGCATAAATAAACAGCAGAGATGGAATTCGAGAGAGCTTACCATTAAACGTAATTCCACGTCCAAGAATTTCAGACTTCAATTACTCAACCAAAACACTGACATCGGTTTTTAGACATCTAGTCTGCATTGTGGGACAAGCATTGTCAGGAAAAACAATGGTCACCAACCCTCCAGCTCGACTTGGAGAAATAACAAAGATAGTTTCTGTTTTCTGACTGATTTGAAAAGTGTGCAGGATATTTTAAAAGCTGTTGTATTGTTTGAAAGTAAATTACTCAGCTGAGCTCTTCACTTATTCTCAATCGTTTTCTTTGTTTCATTTATTTTATTTAAAATCCAATCTACAGTTGAAATTTATTACCTTCAGTAATAAGTTGATATTTATTAAATAACTTATAAAGGATAGAAAAAATTGTTTTACTACATATATTTTAAAAACGTACCTTTTTACAGATTACAAATTGTCTCAAGATACAATGTGCAATTGTCTCGGGGTCTTTGCTAAAGCATTAGCTTTCCGATTACAAGATAAAATTCCTATAATTTTGAATGTAATTTAAGAATAAAGGTAAATAATAATATCATATACGAATAGTGCAGTATGTTTCTGACATTAATGTAATTACTATTCTGGTTATTAGTAGAATCATTGGAATATGGTTTCCCTGACGTTTATTAAATTAATTTTATTTGGTTGTACTAGTTGAGCATAGTTACTATTCAAACCGACGTTTCAAGTGTGTTTATATTTATAATCAGTAAAGAAAAAATATTTATCAAATTATAGATAATTAATTAACTATCCAAAGTTGTTAAGGTATTGCACATTATAACATTAGAATGTTCAACTGAATAAAATGTTTCATAATATTCGAGAAAATTATTACTAATAGTTATAGTAATAACAATCTATTAGTAATAGCACTATTATTATTAGTTTGTATATGGTAAGTTAGTAAATATTTTCAAAACCTTTGACAAGGTGCATTTAGCAATGGTTATTGATCGAAGATCGGTAATGATAGTGGTAATGGTATTGGTAAATTTTGTATAATTTTCTTTTATTCTTTTTATTTTGTGACACAAATACCTTGTTAATATCTCTTTGTGATATTTTATGTTTAGAAGTGTTGTATTTTCAGACGCATCATATTTTTAAACGTAATAACATTACATTTAAGTCATAACACTCAGTTATAAGAGGCTATATTAAATTAAAGCTATGAAGAAGTTTTGCCTATTGAATAAAAGTGTGAAAGTTCTCAATGGTATATATAATATTTGTTAACTTTGGCAATGTAAATACTTTATTTAGAGAAATTAAAATAAATTGATTATTGTTTATTTACGGGGTTGAACTTATCCTATTTTTTTATCTTAACCTTGAAATAAAAGTTATGAAAATTAATCATCCTTGCTTACAAATTTAAAGGTAAATTCATTTATTAGTTAACTAAAATTAAAAAGAGAATAATCAGCTTTCTAAAATAATTTCATTACTTTCGCTAAATCTAATCCTACATTGCTTATCCTACATCTAATCCTACTCTCTATAATCCTGTATTGTCTGTCCAAAACACGAAAAATGCAATAACCGTTTTAATATCGGGGAAATATAAAACATTTGAAGTGACAACCTAAACAAGGATAAAATACTGCTTAGGAGAAGGGATTATCAAATATAAAGAGCTCACTTTTAATCCGTTCCACAAAATCCTCTACTTAATTTTATGAGCTTGTAACTGGAGAGCAGATAATTAAGATTTTTTCTTCGTCTAATGAAAGGTTTTTTCTAAAGGGTTAGTTGTTTACTTTCTAATAAAATTAGATTTCCCTCGTGTTAACTTATATAATGATTGGTACAAAAAGAAAGAAGGACATGATTTTACAATAAGGAGTCAAGTGCCAGATCAGGAAAAGGTTTTGTTTTATTGCGATATTTTAATTCAGTTTAACGTTTATGAATTATTCCTTAGCTTCGTTTTACATATTCTTTTAGTTTGTTTGTCATTTTTATTGTATGCTTTAAAAAAAATTAATTATCTTCCATATGTTTTAGTAATTAGATGGAAAATGTTCAAAACTATTAAGAATCGCTGTAAATTTATTTTATTTAAAATTAGTGTTTTTATTTTTAATATAAAATTCGATAAGTGTGTATTTTAGGATATTAATTACGACTGTCCTTATTACTCTCGAGGCCTTTAAAATATTTGTTGATTGTTTTATGGCAAATATAAATGATTGATTGGTGTAGATTGGTCAAGTTACCAAATGCAGCCCATTCACTTACTAGCCAATTAATCATACGGCAAGGTTAATATCATAATTATCATAGACATTAACATACCCATCAATTGCCTCTAAATTATAGTGGCTATCAGTCAAAGTGTATTCATTGAAATTCCTACACAGCTGCATCAAATTTATAACTATGGACAATGCTGTCTATCAGATGAAATGAGACAATCTGTTAAAATAACAGATAAAGTTATTAAAACAAATAACGGAATAAATTTACTGTTTCTTATTTCACCTTTTAACGAATCACTTTATTTGTAGTCAATTTCAACCAACTGATGAGTAAAGAGCTCGACATAAGTAGCAATGTTTCGTTAGTTTCTTGGTATTAACATATAATTGGTAAATACTTACCTAATTTGTAAAATTAAACTATTAATAGCAGCTTTTGAAAAAGCACCCCTAGTCAATAGCTGAAAAAGTTTAAAAAGTATTTTACTACCGACCTAATTGATTCCAAGAGAAATCGTTGTCAACAACTAAAATATAAATTTGTTTGATAATTTAATTTCAGGGATTGCCGTAACTTCTGGTTGATGATAAAGAGAGAATCATTTAACGAAAACCCAGGCTGCTTTGAATGCTAAAGATAAATCTATTGAGGGCATGGATTCACTCCGAACGCAGTTATTGAGTCCGTAAATCTGACTTCAACTTTTAATTCTTTTTTGAAGCAGTTTGGGATGAGAAGAGGTGGTTTAAATAATAAATAAGGTTAGAAAATTGAACCTTATTTAATTTACTATAGGAATTATATTTTCTCCAAATTAATTTACTAAAGCCCTGGGAGAACACGTCTTTATAGTAAACAGTTAAATTTGAGTTCCGGGAAAAGAACCCTCTTACTGTTTCCTTGAACTAATGGGCTCTAGATGATTTAAAAGGTTACGTCCCTTGTGTACATATTTAAATTATATTTTTCTTATTATTATACTTTTTTTATAGTCTATTTAAATTAAATATACTATTTTTTGGTGCTATCCAAGTCACTTTTTCATTTTCTTACTGACTTTTAACTATTTGTTTGTACCTCCAAAGGAAAATTAAAACTCCTAAACCCGCTTGTGCCCTATATTATAAGAACACCCTTTACTTCATTTTTTTAAGAAGCAGAAACATGCATTGAAAGTAGTTATTATTTAATAAGATAATTGTTTAAAATACTTACAAAAATCTTACATCTGTGAATTAAGTTTTTAAACAGAGTGAAATGTAGACGTAATTATTTAATAATTTAATCCAGTAGGCTAATCTCGAATAACTTAAGAACGATTAAGGGGTAAATTAGTTGTTAGGAAGGGTTAACTTTGCAGATTATAACAAGACTCGTCCAAAAGAATTAATATTCTAATAATTTGTTTCGAGACTTTTTGTCCTAACTCGATAATCCTACTTCACAACACCTGCTTCGCAACATTTTTACCTAGATCTTACACCTTGATTTTAAGTACTTTTTAATTTATTTCTTTATAGATTATGGTTATAAGTATACTACTACACTGCTCCATACAAATGCCGCTACATTATCTGTCAACTCTCTTTCATGTTTCATAAGATATGATGTGGCGAAAATTTAATAGTTATTTATTACCTCATCGTTAAACCTCTTATCAGGATTAGATCGATTTTAAAAGCGTAATACTTCTTAGTTAGTATTATAATTTTCTTTTTAAACAATATCGCTATTATTAAGCGTTAATTTTATACAATTATTTTTTATTGAAGAAATGTCCATTTTGTGGAATGCACAGGAAGTGAGCTTGGAAAATAATACTAAACTCAAAAATAAAATTAATTAGACAGCTACTAAATTATTAGTAACAAAGGTTACTCATCCTCCATTATTAATAGTAATATCCGAGTTCTAAATTAACAATTTTGTATAATACCTAACTGCGATGAGGTTATGCAAAATCATGAAAATAATACAATATATTCATAGCGAGGAAAGAGCCTCCCACACTCATGTTTTATGGCAGAACTTTTAAAATGAATATTCCCGAGGTCTGGTGCACGAAGTATGCATCGAAAAATGTTTTGGTTCATTGTTTTTCAGCGGCAACAAATCATTATGACCAGAGCGGAGAATTCCTCATTCCGACCCTGCCATTGGCAGAGCTTTGTTTATCTCTACTGGATTTCATTTTTCAGGAAAAAGGTAGAAAGGTTTTTTCGCTAAGCGAACCCACTTTAATATTATGCATCTGTATTAAGGCACCAGGAAATTACACTTCAATGACAGTTTGTCAAGTTTTAGATTAAGTAAAATTGCATTTTTTGTAGCAGCAAAATCATATGTTAGTATATAGTAGTATTTAGTCACCAAAATCTTTGTATTGGAAAAAATAAACTACGATAATGAAAACGAAAAGACTCTTTTTATTTCGTTTGGGAAGAGCTCTCTGAAATGAATTAAAATTGGAGAATGAAGTTTACATATTTGACATCCGGCTGTCAAAAGCATAAAACTATTAAGCCAGCTCACAATTGCTCCTTTTTATTCCTAATCCGGCAGCCTAATGAAAATAAAGGATCAGGAATATTTTTGCATCGTTTTAAAACGTTTTTCTTAATTTTAGAACTATTTCACCATAGAAATACAAGTCTAGTTAAAATGTAGTTTTTGCCAGTAATAAGCAAAAATACGTTAAAAACTGAACATTCTGTTAGGTAAAGAAATGTTTCACGTCTTCATCTCTTTTTCGAAAATACACCCGTTCTCAAAAGTAAAACTTAAAGTCTTCCAAGAATCTATTCTAGGAGATGTTTGTTTTCGTTTATCATCATAAAATTTATTACTTTAGCAAATTTACGTAATTATTTTTTTTTTATTTTACTAGGTAATGGATATAATTTATCTTTGGTTAAGCTTTATTTTTTCAAAAGTTCATATGATTTTAAATTTGAACAGCCACAACTGTATCAAGCATCATGAACTGTAACATCAGAATATAGCTTTTAAGCTATCATAACTTGACAGAAGTACCATATTTCTTACAAAGGTGATCGCAAAGGACAAAAACGACAACATCGGTATTAACTACCTTTTTATCGACTACATTATAAATATATTGTGCAGTGATTTTGAATATTATTTACTCTCTTTTTCCTCCCTTATTAGGACGGAATATAAAGTATATCAAGATTAAACAAGGAAAATAAAAGTAAAATATTACAAAGATTTTTCATATTTTATGTCCTAAATTATTAGTTGAGGAACTTTTAACAAGTCACTCTGGGAAATCTTTAATAGTAGCTAAAATTAGATGCTGAGGAAAATGGCAATCTAAATGAATAATCCAGACATTGTTATAAGTTGTGATCTATATATCATCTTCATCCCAGGGAATAACGTCTAAAAATATTCCCTTAAGAGGTATCGTGTTTTAATGAGACAGAATACCCACTTTAGTGGTTTATTGTTTATAGCTGATTTCAAATAAATATCAACCAAATGATTCCAAAATACAAGCTTTTAGTTGTGAGTTTTACCTTCGTTGTACTGCCCTTTTGTTAATTTTAATAAACCTCATAATCACTGTGGTTTTTCATTACTAACGAAATTTTTAAATGGGTAAAATAACATTAATTAACTATGAAATTTGCAGAACGACTTTTCAACCACAACATTATTACAATGAATTAGTACATAGCATTAAGCCATTTAATTCATTGGCATCACACATTTAATTAACTCTGAGTGTATATGTGCAGTTCGTCTAATAATTACCCCAGTCAATTAATTACCAATACAACCGATTGCTTGCGTGGCACTAAAGATTATTGACATTTCTATACTGTAATTTTATTTACACATACCACCAAGAATATAATCCTATACTCTTATATATGTAATGTTATCGTGCTTGCTTGCTTGTTTGTATGCTTGCTTGCACAATTATCTCAAAAACGGCTCCGAGGATTTCCTTCAAAGTCTGGAAATAAGTAATTTATGACTTAAAAACGTCTTTTATGCAGATAACTTGGCCAGAGAAAATCTAATAACGTAATAAATCAAATTTTAAAGTTGTAAAATTTTGACATTGGACTTATGGGTTGCCGTGATAGCAACGAAAATAAACAAGGAAAGTGTAAACAAATGGAGTAATCATAACATCTGTTTCGAATCTACAGCCATTAAGGGAAAATACAGCAGGTGGGATAAAGAGTTCATGGGCAATAAAAAAGGTTTCTATTTATCAATTTTATGACATTGAAATATTTTATAGTAACTGGATGAACTGGTAAGCATGAAATAACACCGAGCAAGGCTCGGTCCACCAAGTACTAATTAAATAATCGTCGTACAATCGTTTTATTTATAATAAAATAAAATATGTATCGATATGAATGATGTATGTAAATACCATTTTACGTACTTGAAAGTCTTTAGTCATTAACACCTTTTGTTATGTGTTGCCGACTGCAATAAAAACAATTTTTGCTATCATGTGTTAGCTTAACGTGTTAGAAAAACATATATTTAATAATAATGGATAATAATGGATATTAATAAGTAAATAATTAATATATTGTTTTGTAAACGTGGAGGCGCATTGTTATGAATTCATAAATTTATAGCTGAGAATTTTTATAGTTGACTTAAATTATAGAGTTAAAACCAATTCACGTTACCTAATTATTGTTTTTCTTAAAACTGAAATGCTCAAGCAATCTGACAACTGAAGGGGCAACTAAAGTACGAGTCGTTTCTGTAAATAATCCCAGAGAGAATTGTTATACAAATTAAAAAAAAGTTATTACAACAATTTCTGTCGGGAAATAATTTTACCCGACATACTCATGTATGTCGGGTAAATTTCATGGTATTTCATGGAAAATTGAATCCAACGTTAAGAGAAAGTTTTACCCTGAGGGGCAGCAACTCAGTCAAGGCGCTCGCTCCATCAATTGCAACTTGCCAACTGAAGGCGACTCTTGTAGTAAACTTGTCATGATCTTGCCAACTGAAGACGACACTTGCAGTAAACTTGTCATGATCCCAAACCTCAAGATACTCAGCATTTGAAAGATAATTTCCTTCTTAGTTTCGGTTTTAGAAGGAAATAATGCTTCGAAAGGTTATTTCCTTCTCAGTTTCTGTTTTAGGTGGAAATAATACTCAACTTTAGTAATTTGAAAACTACATAAACTCAAAGAAAGTTCGGTTTTTGGTACTTATTGTCAACAACATGGTTAGACAAATTGATGTAATTAAAGACATATTCTTTCAGCATACCTCTAACAGATATTTCATTGGGGGTGTACTTAATTTCTTCTGGACTAAGAATTAACGTCATATTAGAAATTTAAGATAAGTACATCTCATTAAAACCCTAAGAAGATGGAAGTTTATCCGTATTGATTTATCAAATAAATGAGTCGCGCACAAAAAAATGCTATATAAAGGTTGATTTATTAGCAAAAATTAATGGTAATAATTATAAATATCTCTTTTAAAGGTGTAAAATCGAAAATATGAACTTTTCATTTAATTTTATATTAACATGGCAATAATGTGGTGCATCTCCACAACTGCAACAATCAAAAGTGATTATATTACGTAGGTATACATTATATTTTTAATTAATTATAAATTATGAGCACAAAATTATACTTCTTTCTAGGAATTGGAGTTGATTTAATATCAAAAGAACATTATCCTTATAATGGTACCTAGATTTTAAAAAGACAAAGAACTGTTTGAAAATGTAATCAATCCAATACCTAATATTCGAGGAGGTTCCTTGTATTACATTTCTGATTTATATAGGACGATTTCTTTCACTCCATTAACCCGCCACCGTAATCTTCTGATTACCTCCCCCTTTTTACCACCCTTGCAAGATAACACGATACTGAGGAAAGCTCCAGTTTGTCTCTATTGACCTTGGAACTGTTTAGCATGTATTCAAGCTAAAGAGCTTTATAATTTGTTTACAAATTCATTGTTATTGTGTAAGGAATTTTATTTTAATAGCAGATATGACTGAAATGGTCAGGTTTTTGTACATCAGCAGTGAATTCATCGATCGATATTTTTTTATGAATACAACTGTATTTATTTCATTAATTTTAATGTAGGTTACTTTAGTTTTTAGTTCTTTCGTTAGAAAATAAAACTGTTTGTTAAATAACCTGAGTGCCTTTTTCTGGTTTCCCAAAAGGACCTTTTTATTTGTTTCTATTATTTTGTGTATTACTTAGAAGCTTGCAATTATTTTAAAATCCAACTGCAACAGAAGACTTGGAATCGAACCGAGTTAAAAGAAAAGCTGTTTTTACAATTATTTTTTTTATTATTTCGCTAATTTATTGTTTAGATTCTAATGTGACTTTACTTTCTTCAAGACATTTGTTTGTACAAAAATGAAACAACAGAATAATATTTGCTGTTGATTTTATTAATGATTTTTAAGTACTAACGCCAAATGTTTTTAAAGGTGAAAACCAGCCATTAATGCCAAACGTGTTTATTTTGATCTTCTCTCATACTCCTTTCTCTTATTCATTCCAGCTACAAATATTTTCTAAGCTCCTGAACGAAGCCACATAAATTTCACATACGGCTAACTAAAGCCAAAGGTTAACCAACATTATGAGGAATTCCTATACCCATCATCCCTTGGTGGGGTCGGCGTGTCTGTGGCTTACGTGTTGGAATCCCAGAATACCAGAATATCGTGTTTACAGAACTGTAGTGGGCAGCCCAGCGGTTTTCACTAGATATGTATATTTTTGATTACGGTTATTGCTTTTCCACTTATTTCCACTCCATTGCTCTTCCACTCCCCACCTTATCAGAGCAGAGGGTGTGGGCATGCTCTCTCTGATTTATGATATTTGTTTTTTTCTGTGCTGCATTGTGATCTTGTTTTATTGCCAGCATAAGTGTTTTTGTGATTGCTTTTACAGTTCTCTGATTTAACTCTATTTTTGTTCAGGTTTTCCTGGGTGTGTGTAACTAATATTGCTATATTCTAGGTTTTTTTGCCTGATGACGGGACCAGATTCCAGACCCCGAAATGTCGTGAAACGTGTTTTTACTAATCAGAGATGGCAAATGTCACAAAAATCTAAATCAAAACATGTCAATCAATATGTTACGTTTGCCTCATCTAGCTCACAAATAAAATAGCACATTAGCCTTAAATCTTCATATGGTGCTGAGGTGAATCTCATATTTGTAATAATGTGATTTGTCTTCATACATTTCTTATAGTGAAAAGAAGAATTCTCTTGATTTGTGCGAATATTCCAGACGCACAAATAAACAACAGAGATGGAATTCGAGAGAGCTTACCATTAAACGTAATTCCACGTCCATAAATTTCAGACTTCAATTACTCAACCAAAACACTGACATCGGTTTTTAGACATCTAGTCTGCATTGTGGGACAAGCATTGTCAGGAAAAACAATGGTCTCCAACCCTCCAGCTCGACTTGGAAAAAATAACAAAGATAGTCTCTGTTTTCTGACTGATTTGAAAAGTGTGCAGGATATTTTAAAAGCTGTTTTATTGTTGAAAAGTAAATTACTCCGTTAAGTTCTTCATCCATTCTCAATCGTTTTCTTTTTTTCATTTATTTTATTTTAAATCCAATCCATAGTTGAAATTTATTACCTTCAGTAATAAGTTAATATTTTTAAATAGCGAATAAAGGATAGAAAAAATTGTTTTACTACATACATGTTAAAAAAGTACCTTTTTACAAATTACAAATTGTCTCAAGATACAATTCATTAGCTTGCTAAAGCATTAGCTTTCGGATTACAAGAAAAATTCCTGTAATTTTGAATTTAATTTAAGAAACCATTGAAACCATTTATTATCAAAGAATTTTCCATACAATAGCTCAGCCAAGTGACACAGCACTTGTCGGCAGAGCCCGTAGCCAAAGAAAAAAAAACAATAAGAAATTAATTATAAAGGTTGCTCTTATGTGGTGGCAGGTGATCCAATCAATGACTTTATTATTTCTGCTAAAAACACAAGTGCAGGTACGTACACATACATAATAAACACATACCGTACATAATATATATCTATCTATACTAAAGTACTCAGAAATTACTCTTTGGGCTGTCAGGAAAACATGTACTCTATGCTTTAAATTGGAATTCAATCCATTTACGTCATTGAATTAATAATTACTTTCTGGAATAGACATGAAAATGAAATGGAAAATTTTTCCTCAAAAATTAAGAATTAGGGTGATAAGGTGATTTCAAAAGGAGGAACTTTATAATATTTGATATTTAGGATTGAAAAAGTACAAGTAACTATTGAGTGGCGCAAGAATATGTACTAGTGGATCTGCAGGTCAATGGGTGCCGGCATTGTGCTATTACTGAGTTGTGGGATAGTGAGGACTGAAGTGTTAAACTTTATTGAAAGTGTACAGAATAAAGGTAAATAATAATATCATATACGAATAGAGTAGTATGTTTCTGACATTAATGTAATTACTATCCTGGTTATTAGTAGAATCATTGGAATATGGTTTCCCTGACGTTTATTAAGTAAATTAATTTTATTTGATTATAACACTTGAGCAAAGTTACTATTCAAAGCGACGTTTCAAGTGTGTTTATATTTATAATCAGTACAGAAAAAATATTTATCAAATTATAGATAGTTAATTAACTATTCAAAGTTGTTAAGGTATTGCACATTATAACATTAGAATGCTCAACTGAATAAAAGTTTTCATAATATTCAAGAAAATTATTATTACTAATTATAGTAATAATAATTACTTGTAGTAATAACAATTTATTAGTTATAGTAATAATTATTATTAGTTTGTGTATGATAAATTAGTAAATATTTTCAAAACATTTTGACAAGGTCCATTTAGAAATGGTTATTGATCGAGTATTAGTAATGATAGTGGTAATGGTATTGGTAAATGTTGTATATTTGTTTATAATTTTTATTTTGTGACACAAATACCTTGTTAATATCTCTTTTGTGATATTTTATGTTTAGAAGTATTGTATTTTCAGACGCATCATATTTAAAAGTAATAACACTACATTTAAGTCATAACACTCATAAGAGGCTATATTAAATTAAAGCTATGAAGAAGTTTTGCCTATTGAATAAGAGTATGAAAGTTCTCAATGGAATATAATATGTGTTAACTTTGGCAATGTAAATACTTTATTTAGAGGAATTAAAATGTAAATTTATTATTGTTTATTTACGGTGCTGAACTTATCCTATTATTAATTCCTAGCCTTAAAGTAAAATTTATGAAAATCAATCATCCTTACTTACAAATTTAAAAGTAAATTCATTTATTAGTTAATTAAAGTAAAATAATCCCTTATTGTTCGTCCAAAACACGAAAAAATGCAATAACTGTTTTAATATCGGAGAAATATAAAGCATTTGAAGTGACAACCTAAACAAGGATAAAATACTGCTTAGGAGAAGGGATTATCAAATAACAGGCTTTATAAAGAGCTCACTTTTAATCTGTTCCACAAAATCCTCTACTTAATTTTATGAGCTTGTAACTGGAGAGCAGATATTTAGGATTTTTTATTCGTCTGATGAAAGGCTTTTCTAAAAGGTTAGTTGTTTACTTTCTAACAAAATTAGATTTCCCTCGTGTAAAATTATTTAATGATTGGCACAAAAAGAAAGAAGGACATAATTTGACAACAAGGAGTCAAGTGCCACATCAGAAAAAGGTTTTATTTTATTGACATATTTTAATTCAGTTTAATGTTTATGAATTATTCCCTAGCATCGTTTTATATATTCGTTTAGTTTGTTTGTCATTTTTATTATACGTTTTTAAAAAATAAATCGTCTTCAATATATTTTGGTAATTCGATGGAAAATGTTCTAAAATATTAAGAATTACTGAAATTTATTTTATCAAAATCAACCAACTACTATTAGAACTTAGATTACGTCGATGTTAAACCCAATAGAAGAGAATAATATTTTCACAAGAGGTTCTTATCAGTACTCATTAGTTCTTTTGTGTAGACTTGGCAGGATCCATTGCTAAATTAAAAACACTTTTGATGTTATGTAACAAAATTATTATCATAATAACGCTGAAAGTCATCGAACACTCTCAAAGATTCACACCTACAACATTTTTTGCCTTTTTCCGTTATTAAAATCACTTGTAGATGCATTTTTATTTTCATAACGGAAAAAGAGAGGTACAGAATATTACCCATGACGAATTGGCCACACAATGCGAACCAATTGACCACAGACAGCAATAAATAACAACGCGGTGAGGAGAGTTGTCATATCGGGAATGGGTGTTGCACGTTTTGTCATCTCTGTCAATTGACGCAATCACAGGAAAGCGTCCCTTTCGTGATCATATGGGGTTGTGAAGGTTCAAAAATGTAATAATTCTCAGATATTTTATTGATTCTCACTTTTGTTTGTAGTTTTGAAGGGTGTTAACGGTGTGGTGAATGCACAGTCATCTTGGGGCATAACACACTGAGCATAATTCATCTCGTCTCAAGAAAAGAAATCATTTTACTTCTATTACTACTTTTATTTACTAATTACTGCTACTACTTTCCTCACTATGATAGTATTCTTTCTTAAAATTTTGTTAGAGTGTTTTTATTTTTACTATAAAATTCGATATGTGTGTATTTTAGGATATTAATTACGACTGTCTCATTACTCTCGAGGCCTTTAAAATATTTGTTGATTGTTTTATGGCAAATATAAATGATTTATTAGTGTAGATTGGTCGAGTTATCAAATGCAGCCCATTCACTTACTAGCCAATTAATCATACGGCAAGATTAATATCATAATTATCATAGACATTAATATACCCATCAATTGCCGTCTAAATCATAGTGGCTATCAGTCAAAGTGTATTCATTGAAATTCCTACACAGCTGCATCAAATTTATAACTATCGACAATGCTGTCTATCAGATGAAATGAGACAATCTGTTAAAATAACAGATAAAGTTTTTAAAACAAATAACGAAATAAATTTACAGTTTCTTATTTCACCTTTTAACGAATCACTTTATTTGTAGTCAATTTCAACCTACTGATGAGTAAAATGCTCGATATAAGTAGCAATGAGTCGTTAATTTCTTGGTATTAACATATAGTTGGTAAATACTCACCTAATTTGTAAAATTCAATTATTAATAGCGACTTTTGAAAAAACACCCCTAGTCAATATCTGAAAAAGTTTAAAAAAAAACTTTTACTACCGACCTAATTAATTCCAACGGTTACATCGTTGTCAACAACAAAAATATAAATTTGTTTGATAATTTAAATTCTGCCACTGTCGTAACTTCTGGTCGATGATAAAGAGAGAATCATTTAACGAAAATCGAGGCTGTTTTGAATCCTCAAGAGAATTTTATTGAGAGCATGGATACACTCCGAACGCAGTTATTGATCCCTAAATCTGACTTCAACTTTTAATTCTCTATTGAGGTAGTTTGGGGTGAAAAGAGGTAGTTTTAATAATAAATAAGGTTCCAATTTTTAAACCTAACAATACATAAGGTTAAAAATTTTTACCTTATTTATTTTACTTTGGGTATTACATGTTCTCCGAACTTATTTACTAAAGCCCTGTGAGTATACGTCTTTACAGTAAACAATTTATTTTAAGTTCCGAGAAAAGAACCTGTTTGTTCACTGTTTTCTTGAACTAATCGGCTCTAGATGATTAAAAAGGTTACGTCTTTTATGTACATATAAAAATTATGTTTTTAAATAATTATACAGTTTTGTGGTCTACTTAAATTACATATACTAATTTTTGGTACTATCCAAGTTACTTTTTTATTTTCTTCACTCACTTTTAATTATTTTTTTACTCCCAAAGAAAATTAAAACTCCTGTACCCGATTGTGCCCTATATTATAAGAGTAAGCTTTATTTCATTTTTAAAAAGTAGAAACATGCATTGAGAATAGTTATAATTTAATAAGTTAATTGTTTAAAATACTTCCAAAAATCTTTCATTGAATCTTACATGAATTAATTTTTGAAACAGAGTAAAATATGGACGTAAATATATAGTAATTTAATCTAGTAAGCTAATCTCGATTACTTTAAGAACTATTAGTATAACGAGTAGGGTAATTAGTTGTTGAGAAGAGTTAGCTTTGCATACCATAATGATTATGAATTATTCCTTAGCACCATTTTTATAAATTCTTCTAGATTGTATGTCAGTTTTATTGCACACATTAAAAAAATAAATTGTCTTTAATATATTTCAGTATTTAGATGGAAAATGTTCTAAAGTATTAAGAAATGCGGGAATTTATTTTATCAAAACCAACCAACAATTTTATTTAGTACTTAGATTACGTCGATGTTAAACCCAGTAGAAGAGAATAATATTTTCACAAGATGTTTATATCAGTACTCATTAGTTCTTTTGTGTAGACTAGGCAGGATCCATTGGTAAATTAAAAACACTTTTGATGTTGTATAACAAAATTATTATCATAATAACGCTGAAAGTCATCGAACACTAAAAAATTTCACACCTATAACATATTTTGCCTTTTTCCGTTACTAAAATTAATCATCACTAAAACTGCATTTTTATTTTCATAATGGAAAAATGGAGGTACAGAATATTACCCATGACGGATTGGCCACACAATGCGAACCAATCGACCACAGACAGCAATAAATAATAACGCGGCGAGGAGAGTTGTCAAATCGGGAATGGGTGTTGCACGTTTTGTCATCACTGTCAATTGGTGCAATCACAGGAAAACGTCCCTTTTGTGATTAAATGGAGTTGGAAAGGTTCAAAAATTTAATGATTCCCATATTTTTATTGTTTGTCACTTTTACTTTTAGTATTTATAGGGTGTTGAAAGGTGTGGTGAATGCACTGTCACTGGGGTGCAAAACACACTGAGCTTTAATCGTCTCGACTCAAGAAAAGAAATCATTTTACTTCTATTACTACTTACTATTTACTACTTACTACTACTACTTTCCTCACTATGATAGGAGAAGGGGGTTCTTAAAATTTCTTAAAATTGTGTTATATTGTTTTTTTTTACTACAAAATTCTATATGTGTGTATTTTAAGATATTAATTACGACTATCTCATTACTCTCGAGTTCTTTAAAATATTTGTTGAGTGTTTTATGGCAAATATAAATGATTTATTGGTGTAGATTGGTCGAGTTATCAAATGCAGCCCATTCACTTACTAGCCAATTAATTATACGGCAAGGTTAATATCATAATTATCATAGACATTAATATACCCATCAATTGCCGTCTACATCATAGTGGCTATCTGTCATAGTGTATATTTAGTGAAATTCCTACACAGCTGCATCAGATTTATAACTATCCTAATTAACTATCCTATAACTATCCTTAATAATGTCTATCAGATGAAATGAGACAATTTATTAAAATAACAGATAAAGTTCTTAAAATAAATAACGAAATAAATTTACAGTTTCTTTCTTTACCTTTAACTAATCACTTTATCTGTAGTCAATTTCAACCAACTGATGAGTAAAAAGCTCGATATAAGTAGCAATATGTCGTTAATTTCTTGGTATTAACATATAATTGGTAAATACTCACCTAATTTGTAAAATTGAACTATTAATAGCAGCTTTTGAAAAAGCACCCCTAGTCAATAACTGAAAAGTTTAAAGAACATGTTACTACCGACCTAATTAATTCCAACAGTTAAATCGTTGTCAACAACTAAAATATAAATTAATTTATATTTAAAAAAATTTTTGACAACGAATTAACTGGAATTAATTAGACTGTAGTAAAATGATTTTTTAATTTTTTCAGATATTGACTAGGGGTGCTTTTTCAAAAGCTGTTATTAATAGTTTAATTTTACAAATTAGGTGAGTATTTACCAATTATATGTTAATACCAAGAAACTAACGACACATTGCTACTTATATCGAGCTTTTTACTCATCAGTTGGCTGGAATTGACTACAAATAAAGTGA
This sequence comes from Flexamia atlantica, assembly GCA_035578135.1. Lineage (NCBI taxonomy): Eukaryota > Metazoa > Arthropoda > Insecta > Hemiptera > Cicadellidae > Flexamia > Flexamia atlantica. The sequence goes on along the minus strand of JAQJVK010000026.1, from coordinate 5,950,112 downwards.
TTAGTTAAAAGGTGAAATAAGAAACTGTAAATTTATTTCGTTATTTATTTTAAGAAATATATCTGTTATTTTAATAAATTGTCTCATGTGATAGGCAGCATTATTATAAATTTGATGCAGCTGTGTAGGAATTTCACTAAATACACTATGACTGATAGCCACTATGATTTAGAGGCAATTGGTTAATGTCCATGATAATTATGATATTAACCTTGCCGTATAATTAATTGGCTAGTAAGCGAATGGGCTGCATTTGATAACTTGACCAATCTTCACCGATAAATAATTTATATTTGCCATAACACACTCAACAAATATTTTAAAGGCCTCGAGAGTAATGAGATAGTTGTAATTAATATCCTAAAATACACACATATCGAATTTTATATTAAAAATAAAAACACTATAGCAAAATTTTAAGAAAGAATACTATCATAGTGAGGAAAGTAGTAGCAGTAATTAGTAAATAGTAAGTAGTAATAGAAGTAAAATGATTTCTTTTCTTGAGACGAGATGAATTATGCTCAGTTAAGCCCCAAGATGACTGTGCATTCACCACACCGTTAACACCCTTCACAACTACAAACAAAAGTGAGAATTAATAAAATATCTGAGAATTATTACATTTTTGAACCTTCACAACCCCATTTGATCACAAAAGGTATGTTTTCCTGTGATAAGTTTAGTATTTTTTTCCAAGCTCACCTTCCTGTGCATTCCACAAAATGTATATTTCTTTAATAAAAATAAATTTTAATAAAATATACTCTTTAATGATTGCGATTTAATTTTAAAACAAAATTATAGTACTACTTGAGAAGTATTAAGCTTTTAAAATCTCCTAATGAGAGGCTTGGTGATGAGGTAATAAATAACAAATAATTTTCCGCCACATCATATATCATGAACCATAAGGGTTGACAGACAATGTAACGGCATTTAGAGGAAGTAATAAATTAAATGAGGAAATAAAAAAGGAACTTGGTTTGCACCAAAACATAGTATATTTAATTTAAATAGACTATAAAAACTGTATAATAATAATAACAAAAATATAATGTATATATGTACACAAGAGACGTAACCTTTTAAATCATTTAGAGCCCATTAGTTCAAGGAAACAGGAGAAAGTTCTTTTCCCGGAACTCAAATTTAATTGTTTACTATAAAGACCTATTCTCCCAGGGCTTTAGTAAATTAATTCGGAGTAAATGTAATTCCCATGGTAAAATAAATAAGGTTGAAATTTTTAACCTTATTTATTATTGAAACCACCTCTTCCCATCTCGCACTGGTTTGGTAGAGAATTAAAAGTTGAAGTCAGATTTACGGACTCAATAACTGCGTTCGAAGTGAATCCACGCTCTCAATAAATTTCTCTTTAGCATTCAGAGCAGTCCGCGTTTTCGTTAAATGATTCTCTTTTTATCATCGACCAGAAGTTACGGCAATCCCTGAATTAATATTTTAATTCAGGGATTCGTGCGAGATGGGAAGAGGTGGTTTCAATAATAAATAAGGTTAAAAATTGCAACCTTATTTATTTTACTATGGGAATTACATTTACTCCGAATTAATTTACTAATTCCCTGTGAGAATACGTCTTTATAGTAAACAATTAAAATTGAGTTCCGGGACAAAAACCCTCTTAGTGTTTCCTTGAACTAATGGGCTCTAGATGATTTAAAAGGTTACGTCTCTTGTGTACATATTTAAATTATATTTTCTTATTATAATACAGTTTTTATAGTCTATTTTAATTTAAATATACTAATTTTTGGTGCTATCCAAGTCACTTTTTCATTTTCTTACTGACTTTTAACTATTTGTTTGTACCTCCAAAGGAAAATTAAAACTCCTGAACCCGCTTGAGCCCTATATTATAAGAACACCACTTACTTCATTTTATTAACAAGCAGAAACATGCATTGAAAGCAGTTATTATTTAATAAGATAATTGTTTAAAATACTTCTAAAACCATTAAATCTGTGAATTAATTTTTGAAACAAAGTAAAATATAGACGTAAATATTTAATAATTCAATCTAGTAAGCTAATCTCGAATAACTTAAGAACGATTAAGGGGTAAATTAGTTGTTAGGAAGGGTTAACTTTGCAGATCATAACAAGACTCGTCCAAAAGAATTAATCTCCTAATCATTTGTTTCGAGACTTTTTGTCATAGCTCAAAAATCCTATTTCACAACACCTGATTAGTAACATTTTTACCTAGATCTTATACTTTGCTTTTAAGCAATTTTTAACTTAATTTTTATAGACAATAGTTTTAAGTATACTACTACACTGCTCCATAGAAATGCCATTACATTGTCTGTCAACTCTTTTTCATGTTTCATGGTGTATGATGTGGCGGAAATTAAAGTTATCTATTACCTCATCACCAAACCTCTCACTAGGATTAGATATATTTCAAAAGTGTAATACTTCTTAATTAGTACTGAAATTTCGTTTTTAAACTATATCGCTATTATTAAAGCGTTAATTTTATAAAAAATTATTTTTCATTAAAGAAACACCCATTTTGTGGAATGCACAGAAAGTGAGCATGTAAAATAATACTAATCTTAAAAAAATTAATTAAACAGTTACTAAATCATGAGTAACAAAGATTACTCATCCTCCATTATTAATGGTAATATCCTAGTTCTAAATTAACAATTTTGTGTAATACCTAACTGCAATGAGGTTATGCAAAATCATGAAAATAATACAATATATTCATAGCGAGGAAAGAGCCTCCCACACTCATGTTTTATGGCAGAACTTTTAAAATGAATATTCCCGAGGTCTGGTGCACGAAGTATGCATCGAAAAATGTTTTGGTTCATTGTTTTTCAGCGGCAACAAATCATGACCAGAGCGGAGAAATCCTCATTCCGACCCTGCCATTGGCAGATCTTAGTTTATCTCTACTGGATTTCATTTTTCAGGGAAAAAGATAGAAAGGTTTGTTCGTTAAACGAACCCATTTTAATATTATGCATCTTAAAAATGGGACCAGTAAATTATACACTTCAATGACAAGTTGACAAGATTTAGATTAAGTAAAATTGCATTATTTCGTGGCAACAAAATCATACGTTAATATATAATATTATTAAGTCACAAAAATCTATGTATTGGAAAAAATAAACTACGACAGTGTAAACAAAAAAACACTTTTTATTTCGTTTGGAAAGAGCTCTCTGAAATGAATTATAATTGGAGAATGAAGTTTACATATTTGACATTCGGCTGCCAAAAGCATAAAACTATTAAGCCAGCTCACAATTGCTCCATTTTATTCCTGTTCCGGCAGTCGAATAAAAATTAAGGATTAGGAAGATTGTTGCATCGTTTTAAAAAGTTTTCCTTAATTTTAGAAGTCTATTGCACCATCGCAATACTATTCCAGTTAAAATGTAGTTTTAGCGGGTAAAAAGCAAAAATAAGATTTAAAAACTAATTTCCATTCCGTCAAAGAAAATATTTCACGTCTTCATCTCTTTTCCTAAAATACGCCCGTTCTCAAAAGAAAACTTAAAATCTTCCAAGAATCTATTCTAGGAAATGTTTGTTTTTTATCATCATAAGATCTATTACTTTGGCAAATTTTCGTATTTTTTCTACTTTAAAGTTTAGTAGGTAATAGATATAATTTATCTTTGAATAAGCTTCTATTTTAGGAAATTTCATATGATTTGTTATTTTAACAGCCACAACTGTATCAAGTATCACGTACTGTAACAACAGAATATAGCTTATTAAGTCATCATAATTTTAAAGAAGTACCATATTTCTTAAAAAAGTGGACGTAAGTTAACGCAAATCTATTCGTGGCAGGACATAAGACATGAATAATTTATTGTTTCCTGTTATATATTCACATATTTCCTTGCTTCTGTTTGAAACCATCTTTCTATTTGTTTATTTTATAATATTATCAGATGATGTAATGTTTTAGTTTTGACTTATGAAAAATGTAAATAGAGCTAATTTTCCAAGTTTCAAATGAGTACTTGTTTATTAATTTTAGGATTTTAGAATGGCGACGTGAAAAAAGTCTTATACCATATTTTGTGCAGTTGCATCATTAAGTGGAATAGAGCTTTTGTCACTAATTTCTCAGCAAGATATAAATTAGAATACACTTAAGGTTGGATGAAACACAATTTCAAATATTCTTAAAAACACTCTCTCAGTCTCTGTCTCAAATAGCGACCAGTACCTCTACTGGCAGTGGTAATGTCAATCCCTTTGAACATTATGACTCTAATATAGAACAGTTTGTCTCTTATCTTGAACGATTTGAAAATTATGCAGCAATGAAAAACGTTAATGATGAAATGAACAAGGCACAACTACTCCTTGCTTCAATTGGGCCAGACCATTATAACAACTTGGCCGCGTTTTTAGGTCCAGAAAAACCATTGAAAACTGTGAAAACCACAGCCAGAGCTTCACGATCTAACTGGCTGTAGTTCATCTCTGCTTAAGAAAGAGCTCGAGAAGCATAAGAAATGGCTTCTCTTCCCCGTCCACTTCATGACTGAGTATCGCAGCGACACCCACTGGGCTTGCATCTGTTGTCAGTGTAACTGGTAAATCCGGATCGAAAGGAACCAAAACTCGATCACTGCACATTTCGGCTTTCAGTCTGACAAATGCTTTTTCACACTGGGGGGTCCAGCTAAATCGATGACCATTAGTCTGGAGTTTCCGAATTGGATAAGAAATTGTTGAGTAGTCCGGGATGAACCGCGCGTAGTAAGTCAGTCAACCTGAGGGAGATCAACCTGAGCGAGATCCACCAACGATGATTACACACCAACCTGAGGGAGAACCATTACGACCAAATTATCAACAGTCTGCAGTTCAAGCAAAATTACCTGATGGAAATGGTTCTTGTCAGGTACAGCGAGGGAGGAGAGAAAGGCGTCGTCCAGGCTACTTGAAGGATTATATTTGCAAACCATAACACAGTGCTTTTTAAAGGATTATATTTGCAAGCCATAACAAAGTGCTTTTTTTTAAGCGGCGGATAACTGTTATATATTCACATATTTCCTTGCTTCTGTTTGAAACCATCTTTCTATTTGTTTATTTTATAATATTATCAGATGATGTAATGTTTTTGTTTTGACTTATGAAAAATGTAAATAGAGCTAATTTTCCAAGTTTCAAATGAGTTCTTGTTTATTAATTTTAGGATTTTACCCAATCGAAGATTTCTCTTGCACTCCTCTTAGCCTTGTACAAGGTAGAGCCATGTACAACTATATCATCAAAATATACTGCACATTTAGGTAGGCCTGTCAGGATTTGTGATATAATTCTGTTGAACTCAGACGGAGCCGTTTTAATCCCAAAACTGAGGCGGTTCATCTTATATGTTCCTCTATGGGTAGAAATCGTTTGTATTATGCTACTTTGATCATCAACAGCAAGGTGTAAGTATGCTTTAAACAAGTCTAACTTGCAAAAGCATGTAGAATTCCTTAGATTACTGAGAACATCTTCAATTCTTTCAATCGGAAAGTTGGCAGAAACCAGTCGGTCATTAACTCCACATTTATAGTCCACACAGAGTCTAACCCCACCATCCGGTTTCGGTAATACCACAAGTGGAGAACCCCAGTCACTTGTAGCGACTGGTGTAATGATGCCTGATTGTTCGAGGGAGTCTAATTCGCGTTCAACACGTTCTCGGAGAGCGTAAGGGACAGCTCTCTCTCTGGTGTAAATTGGTTTTACATTTTCTCTAAGTGTCAAAGAGACCTTGTAGTTTGGAAAACAACCAACTTTTTCTTCAAACACGCTGGGAAATTCTGCTAAAACATCTACAGAGTTCAATGACATGGGCTCTGCGTCAGGATTCTGGTTGTCTTGACACACCATTTCTTTGTCAATTTGCTTAAGTTCTAAGCTCAACCCTCTTATCCAATCCCGACCAAGAAGAGTATCGTGACCTGGGGGCACAATGAAAAGTTCCCCCAACATTTGTTTGTTTTTGTACTTTACATTAACGTCAACCTTCCCCCTACAAGGTACTACGTCATTTGAGAACGCTCTAAATTTAATTTTTGAAGGTCTAATGTCATTTATAAGCTTTAATTGCTGTAACTTATCCTCAGAAATTATTGAAAATTTAGCACCTGAGTCTACCTCCATACTTAATGGTTTTCCATCCAAATAAACAGTGATAATGTATTTTTCGGGATAAGTGGCAAGCTCATACAAATCAACTACATTTGTGATATTGTTTACACCAAAAGATTGATCTTGAATATGCGGGTCACTTTGATCAGAGTTGTAATTAACTTGGTTAGAAACAGTTGAATTTGCCATTAAGGATTTTATACATACCTTAGCTACGTGTCCTTCTGCGGAGCACAGTTGACACCGCAATTTCTCCCGGGCAATCTTACACTCATTGGATTTATGAAATTTATTTCCACATCGAAAACAAAGGTTCTCAATACCCAAAGAGCGATAAAGATTCCGAGGGTGTTTTGAAGGCCTCAAACCCTGTTTGGAACTATAAGGGTTAAAATCACCTCAAAAAATTGTTGGACATGATGAAACGAAAAACCTTTGCCTTTCAAATATAAGCTATTACAATATAATCTAGGCCTCGTTCTATCAATTCATTTGGCTTTCTTGAAGAAGAAACTGCCACTTAAGTTGTCCATCAAAATGTCAAATAGAATATGAAAGTTTTTATAAAACGACATACATTAAATTATGTAGCTATGTAACATATATGTCAGCGCAGAGTCCCAACAGGTAATGAAATAGTTTTAATTTAAACTCGGTTTGTTATGAATGTATATTTATATACATTCATAGTTTGCCTCCTGAATTGACAATCGAGTTTTGTAAAATACTAGACTACTAACCTTTTCGTCGCCAATCCAAAATGTTTATTGAACTACTAGTTTCGGGAATGTTGCCCTATTATGAAGTCCTTTTTGTCGAATAAATAAAATTACAATACAAATAACTTCATTTTCGTAAATATTTTAAAAAGTACTTTTTAAAAGTAATTGTTACTCTTACCAACGAAAATGAAGGTATGTGTACTGTGATTTTATTTATTTAACAAAAAGGACTTGATAATGGGAACCTGAAACTAGTAGTTCAATAAACAATGTGACTGACGACGTAATGGTTAGTAGCCTAGTATTTTATGAAAAAATTATATAAGTTATAATCTGGTTTACTTGTCACGTACTATTTGCTGTTAAGGTTTCCACTAGTTCACCGAAATTTAACTGGAATTTTTTTAAATCATCCTTTATTTTAATCAAAAATTTAAGCCTGTTTACTCTTTTTAATGGAGTTAGACATCTACTCAAAATATTAAAGGAAAACAATAACAATTTCCGATTCTTACAACTATTGACCACCGATTTATTATAAATAAATATATGTATATATTTAATTATTAATAAATACACACAGTATATTTATATATAATAAATATATGTATATGTAAATATATGTAATAAATAAATATATATGCAGTGATTTTTCAATATTATTTACTCCTTGTTTCCTCTCTTATTAAGACGTAGAATAAAGTATAACAAGATTGAATGAGGAAAACAAAACCAAAATATTACAAAGACTTTTCATATTTTATGTCCGAAAGTATTAGTTGAGGAACTTTTAACAAGTCGCTCTGGGATCTTTATTAGTAGCTAAAATTAGATCCTGAGGAAAACGTCAATCTAAAAGGATATCCAGGCATTGTTATGAGTTGTGATCTATATATCATCTTCATTCCAGGGAATAACGTCTAAAAATAGTCCCTTAAGAGGTATCGTGTTTTAATGAGACAGAATACCCACTTTAGTGGTTTGTTGTTTATAGCTGATTTCAAATAAATATCAACCAAATGATTCAAAAATACAAACTTTTAGTTGTGAGTTTTACTTTTGTTGTACTGCCCTATTGTTAATTTTAATAAACCTCATAAGCACTGTGGTTTTTCATTACTAACGAAATTTTTAAATGGGTAAAATAACATTAATTAACTATGAAATTTGCAGAACGACTTTTCAACCATAACATTATTACAATGAATTAGTACATAACATTAAGCCATTTAATTCATTGGCATCACACATTTAATTACCTCTGAGTGTACATGTGCAGCAGTCGGTCTAATAATTACCTCAGTCAATTAATTACCAATATAACCGATAGCTTGTGTTGCACTAAAGATTATTGACATTTCTATACGGTAATTTCATTTACACCTACCACCAAGAATATACCAATTAAATAATCTTCATACAATTGTTTTATTTATAATAAAATAAAATATGTATCGACATGAATGAAATACCATTGTACGAACTTGAAAGTCTTTAGTCATTAACACCTTTTGTTATCTATTGCCTACTGCAGTTATTTTCAATAATTTTGCCATCATGTGTTAACAAAATTAACATAATAATTTAATATATATTTTAAATACATTTCAATATATATTTATATTTATATTTTTAATATATATTTTATATATTTAGCATATAATTAAAATTTTGTTGTGTAAACGTAAAGGTTGTTTTGAATTTACAAATGTGTTTGAATTTGATGTACATTGTTTTGAATTTATAAATTTAAAGAGGATTTTGATTACTGACTTAAATTATTGTGACAAAACCAATTCACGTTACCTTATTTCTTTTCTTAAAACTGAAATACTCAAGCAATCTGATAACTGAAAAGGCAACTAAAGTACGAGTCGTGTCTTAAAATAATCCCAGAGAGAATTGTTATTCAAATTTTTAAAATAAGTTATTATAGCAACTTTTGTCGCGAAATAATTTTGCCAGTTCAAATCCTGCGCCTCCTGACAATCCTATGCTAAGCCTTCACTCGGGGCTAAGGGTCAATTAATGGCAAATGTTAAACTCTCTTTAATACAATAAAATTACAACCAAATTATTAAACTCAAAAAATAATTGTAATAATTTAATTAAAATGCTCTCTGACAGAATAAAATATGAAATGTCACTAGTAGTCTTTTAGAGGTTCCTTGTTTAAATTCCCATAGAGAGAAGAATTACCTGGTGGACTGAGCTTCGCTCGGTGACTCATTATTGTTCTTAGTTTACTACTCTATGTATGCCTAACTCTTATTATTTATTGTTGCTGCTATAAAACATAATATGACATATTAAAACACGATAGCTTTAGTATATTTTAAGTTTACATTTTTCGTTGTGATTTCAATGCCAATTTAGGAACCTATCTGACCCCATGTTAAAATTTTATTTTTTTTTGAAAATTTATTTTCATTATTATACTTTTGTGGCCAAGTAATCTACAAGGAACACGTTTTTGAACCATAACATATTTTATATCATTTTATAACTTTTAATGTGAAGGTGATCGTTGGAGCCGTTTTCGAGATGATTGAGCAGGCATGCTACAAGCTACAAGGACATTTTGCTTGTATAAGAGTATAAGATTTATAGAATGTTCATAAGGTTTTAAATATAAAATAATCATTAAAATTTCAAAAATGACAAATTTTCCTTACAAAAATGGCTTTAATGGTGAACCCTTCACAGATATAAACGCTGTATTGTATAGGAGATATGGATTTACCAAAAGAAATTTAATAGACTCCCAACAATGGCGAACCTGTTTCAACTTGATGATTAAACGAAACTCTCCAGTCTCTGTGACAAAAACGATCAACCTGTAGCAAAAGCAGCTCACATTAAACGGGTTTTGTTTCATTTTGAAATAATTACAAATTTCCTGAACTTCATATAATGTTTTTCCAAACAGGTTAGAAACTCTAGTTTAAACTACTACTAGAGCTAGTTAGTTGGTTGAATTATTATTTTGATGCATAAAACGACTAACTAATTGGAATAACAAGTTTTGGCTATTTTTTGCAAAGGCGTTAAACTTATTTAATAGAATTGGGGAAAACCTATCTTGGCTCTTACTTATTTTGTTTCAATATGTGTTGCAAGATTAGGGGATTACAGTTATTTTTCAACACCATATATCAAATCTCTGCACAGCACAATAAATAATATCCTACGCAAGGTGTAATTTATATCCTACACAGTGAATACTACATAATTTTATTTCTTCGCCATTTAAACTTATCACTATCTTAGAAAAGTATTATACAATAAAATCAAAACCCATGAATAGAACTCGCATGCTTGAAATACTTTCTTGGTGCTGAGCCAAACGCATACATTTGTCACATAATAACCATCTGCAGTATGGCAGTACGATTATATCGTTTGTATTTATTGTACTGCGCAGTGTTATCAATGTTCCAATCTGTGCCTTAAGCTCTTGATTGTTTTCCTGCCTAGATTTTGATTAATTTTATTGAAGGGTACAATTTCATTACAGTTACGCTTACACAGTGAAATTAAATAATAAAAATGTAATGGTTGAATAAATGTAAGGACTTCTCTTAAGGCTGCAAAATAGTTTATGATTTAAAAACTGTAAACTAATCCGCGGACGTTTAAAACCTATTGCACACCGGTTATAAGAATATTGTAAAAATGTGAAAATAAGGATTTCTTCGCTACTATTAAATATTAATAGTTGAAGTAAACGAGGGAAAATAGGTTATTTGTGAGTTTAATCATGAATACGTTTATTTCATTCCTCAGTTTTGTTAAGGTATTGTATTAATATTATTGTTTGTATATTAATAATATTAATAATATTGTATGTATATTACAAGACTAATTTAAGGTTTAGAGGAACTGATTTGTAAAATGTAAATAATATGTTTTAAGCTAGGGGTTTTGAAGGGATTTACAGTTAGAGAAAGAGGCGCAGATACATTAGTGCTCTTATTAACTACTGAGCGAAATACCTCGCAGTGAGGTGCAATGGAAAAATATAAACTGTTAATAATCGGACCAGGTATTTATACATTTAATGTTTTACTACATTTAAATTAAAGTTTTTGTAAAAAATACACATTTACCCTCCATTTTCTTAAACACTATTTACAAAACCGATTATAAGTACTTTTTTCCAAGGAGGCTCCATATTTCGAATACTCTCTAACGGGCCACTATTAAAAAAAAAACACGGAAAAATAAAACCAGAAATACTTAGTTCTTAATGTATTTTATCTAACGTTATCATTTTAATGTAATCGAATAGTAGGAGAAATTACAAAAACGAATAACAAATCACTAAATAACTATAAACGTATCACTATAGGTGTTATACTGTGTTATAGCTTACCGTTATATATTTTAAGATTTTTAATTACATTACAACCCTTTTTTTATCACGTATCTAATAAAGGTAAGCTATTCTCTTGGCTCTTTAGATAGTAATATCATAAAACCTCCAAAGATATATAATGAGTAAAAACTACTCTATTGTGATAGGTAAGATGTACTATATTATAGCAGATGAATATAGTTTAGTCATAAAACGCACACGTGAAATTTCATTTTATTTTCGATCAAGCACATTTTTGTATTAATCCTATGACATACTTATATGCACGTGGGTAGGTATTGACAGTATTTATTTCTGTGATAAACTATTCGTATACTTTCAATACTCCGAATAAGATTAAATCTTCAACCGTTTATTAAGGGTTTTATTTAATCGCTCTTTTATTATTCAGGTACGTGGTTGCACAAACATGCTTTTAACTATTACTAGCACAGAAGTTAAACAGCGCATTTCCACGTGAATTCAAGTACGTATTATGGAAGTGAGTATTCAAGAAATCGATCAAGGAATACCCCATTGTAGAATTAATAAAACTCAATCAAGTCATTATGTAGTAGAAGTAAAACTTTGTAATAAACTTACTAAGTCGATTTCCCCCATCCTTAAATGTAATTAAAACGCCTTTACAACTGGCTAATTGAAAATCCATTTTATTCAGTACAAGAATTTCTTTCAGTTTCCAACTAGTGATATTTCGATTTAGATTATTTATTTAATTATGATTAGCTGTTTGATTGTATATTTATGTGTAATATTAATGTAAGGGTTTGATGAGTTGGTGTTGACATTGTCTGTGACAAATTGTGTGTTGATTGACAATAAGATATTCTTATTCTTATGCGGTATTTTCGAATGTGAAAATATGCGGTTGATTCAGTAACGCTTTGGTCATGATCATTTTTTCACTATGTCATCAGATAAGGTTGCCTCAGGATATTTTTTACGGTAATTTTGTAGCCCATCTCAATACCAACTTGTTTCTCCATATTTAAATCGCTTCACTAGTGGTAATACTTTTGATTATGCCTTCTGAGAAGCGCTCTCAGAAGTTTTGACAGGTTCTTGTACTTGAGAAGCATTTGTGGGTCAATTTTTTCCTTCCTCCCCTCTTCCTCCGCAGCAACGGTTTTTTGAATTTGAGGGAAGAAATCCCAGTAATGAGAGACTTTGCTCATTGGCATAATCAAAAGAAACCCACTGACAATACGCATAGATTCATACTTAGCAATGCCAAAATGATTTGCATAACACAGACACACATTTTAATGCTATTCTAGACACAAAGTAAACCTAATAACAACAAAGATAAATACTTTTAGGTATCAAGAGAAAATTACAGCAAACAGACTTTGAACATCCATGAATAAATAAATCTTTATATAAATTCAAACTTACCGTAAAAAGTAGAGCATATATACTTTGAAAACGCATGAATAAATCCTTGTACAAATTAAAGCTTATAATCGCTTTTACAATTAAATTAACACAAGCCCATCACTCGGGGCGTTACAAACGAATATCCCTCAACCAGTCATGACAGATGTAACCACAATGGCTACAACATCTGTAATTCAACAACACCGGGGCTTTCGTATTTTACGTATCAGTTAATCCTATTCAAACATTTGAAAAGCCTGTGGCAAACTTTTACAACGTGACGTCGTTTCGTTATTCATTTTACAAAATTTGAAGGCCTTTCGGGAGTGAAGTGGATTCATCTTGTTGATATAATAATAAAAGCTTAACAGTACCATACTAGTATATTATATCAAGTTGTTTCCAATTTAACTGGGAAAGTAAGATAGCGTGTTTTTGTTGAAAACTTGAACCACCCGCCATTTTGTGACCGATAATCCTTTTCAGCATTGAATTTTATTTGATTAGCCCTAACGATATGCATATCGACCTATGCTTTCATTTTAGATTTTGTAGCGACTCCTTGTGGGCCGTCCCCTAATTGAGGTGATATCGTCTTCGGCACCCTAAAAATAGGTTTTTAGGTCTGACATCCAATTCCGGAGTTTTGATTCTTCAGCATAGTCCGTGAACAATTTTTAAACGATAAATAGGCGAACACTATATACTTTACTTTAGATTTTTGATCAGCCGCAATTTTGTAACGAATGGACATTTTGAAGTGCGGTTTCCGGAATTGAACTCTACTGACTTGATTAGCACTTTAAAGTGATGTGCATATCGACATATGCTTACATTTAAGATTCCGAACCGACTCCTTGTGGGCCGTCCCCCACTGGGGACTTAAGAGTCAATAAATTTCTCAGAACGTAGTTTTTTTTACGTAGGAGTGAATATGCAAAGTTTTATTTTCCAAACCAATACGGTTCAAAAAATATTTAGCCCTTCCCATAATTTTCAGCACCCCTATATTTCTTACAAATTGAGATTATTATTAACCTAAATTCTTACAATATATTTAGGTAGGCTATAAAAATTAGTTAGACTTTTCTATCTGTAAATTCGCATAAAAAATCATCACTATTTCCACATATGTTTGAAATACTTAAATGTGAGGGCACCCAATATGGTCTACACGTGTTGGTTTATCTTTACAGTAGAACCCCTCATACCCGGCCTCGTTTTTACCGGTACTCGGTTTATCCGGCCGCTTCTCAGAAGCCTACATCAAAAAATATTTCTCACGCTTACCTATGCATATTCCTTCTGATTATCTCTTGGACATCACTCTGTTTACGTTTTATTATCTCTATATTTATTTATGGCTCCAGTTTACTACCAAAAAACAGAATAATCTGTGCTATTGCGGACGTGAACTGATGGTACGTTCAACAAGACTCCTCATCACTCTCACCAAATTCGGCAAAGTGCTCGCCGAATGTTTTGGCAAGTAGGATCAACTCTAATTCGGCGATAGTTAACTTGAGCCAATAATTCGTACTGCTATGAGTGCTACGTGTACAGTAGTCAGTTGAGCTAGTAACTTCTGAATTGTTGCTTAATATGTATCCAGGGGGGTTATTAATTGTTTTGTTTGGTCAAATTTCATTGTAGGTCTCTGACAGGCATTCAGATGAAAGCTATGACGGTAACAAATACTACCCAATAGAGAAATTAATTAATTAATTCAAAACCCTATGTGAAACGAGATCAATTAGTCTTCCAAATGATGTGTTGTGTTGGTTTTACTAATATGTGTATTTTTTAAATCATCCAAAAAGGCGACTTAAGGTCTACTTTGGACGTAATTCACTAGCAGCATCAAATTTACTTCAGGTCCGATTCAGTACTTAAGTATAAATTGTCTTTTTCATAATAGGTTGGATTATCCGGCCAAATCGTTATCCGGCCTAAGCTCGGTCCCATGGGGGCCGGATATGAGGGGTTCTACTGTAACTCACTATTTAAAAAAATATCATTTACAACATATTTTCTTACGCTTTATGACCTAGATATCGATGAACTATTAAAATGCTTTTGATTAGGGAAGAGCTTTGTTTCATTTATTTATACATGGACAAAAATTAACAACACCGCCATGACTTTAAGAGAAACCCGTATTATTTAAGGTTGTGTTTACTGCCATTTACATGTGAATTGTTGTGTTACTGCTACTTTGTAAGAAAATCTATTTTAAAATTTTTATTTCAAAATTATTTATAATTCAATGTGTGTTTTGAACCAACATTTTGGGGGAAACAAATGAAATGAGTAAAAAATATTGAGTAAAAATATAGAAGTAAATATATACTCCACATTTTTACTGAACAATGTCGTTCAGTAAAAATACGGAGTATATAAAGTATCTCCGTTTATTTATTAATTTGTTCTTGTGTAAGTATAAATTACAAAAACTTTGTTTTTCCATCTGTAAAATAGCTTACGGAATGCGATTGAAAGTAAAGTATTTAAATAGTTATAAATAGATGAAAATATATAATTAATCTTATTATCAAACACCAAGTAAAGTTGAGTACCTGAATTTTATGAATTATAAAGTATTAAACTCATATTATGAATACTAAATATAAATAGAGAAAGTGAATAAAAATATTGGCTGGCTCAAAATCTCTTCGCTTTTTGGCTGAAGATGAGGCCAAGAGATAAACAGAAATCATAATAAAAAAGGGGTCAAAATATGTTTTTTATTTTTGTTTTTAGCGGTTGATCTTTTATCAACCGCTTTCAGTTTTAATCTCATTCTCAAAAAAACATGTATGCAGTAAGAGCAGTAATCAATGCATTTTGACTTGAGCATAAAATTGAATGTCACATGCTATTAGTTTCTTTGAAAGAAAAATGTTTTATCTTTTTTGTAACGGAAAATTACCTGCTTTCTTTCTCTGTTGTTTTCATGTTATTGTAAAAGAGATAATGATATTGCTAACTCTGGGTGTCAGCTTATTCGATCTCTTGTAATTAAAATAACCTTGAAAACGTATTAAAACATAATATATAATGCTACAGTATTGTTATGTAGTATTTTACTTGTTGCACTGCACAAACATCCTAATTAGGTTGGTGAATGAAGGTAAATAATATTATTTTATATAAAATTTAAAGGATACACGTTGTATTTTTACAAAATACTCCTAAGCTGATTTTTTTTATTTGAAAGCCTTCTGGGGAATTAACCATTAAATAATTTTTTTCCTACCACTGCATGAAAATAATCACATTGCCACACCTGTCAACTGTACGCAAAACTGTTCATTTCCGCTTTCGTTTCATTCTCACTCGCTAAATCAGGGTTACTTATTAGGTTAAGGTAGCACACAAGAGAGATAACTATGACGTCAAACACAAAAGAACAGTTTCTATTGGTCAGAATTCCCTTGTCACTCACCGTATTCTAAATTCTAGTTGCCTTGCTCTAAATCAGCTGATTTCACTGTCGGCGTTTCTACACACTAACTTCCGGTTCGTTCCAATAAAATAAGCAAACATAACCTCAACGAACCTTTGTGTACAGGTTAGTTAATAAGTTAAATTGTTTAAATAATGGTGGTAGGAAAAATATTGTGTGTATTACGAGCACAAATAGTCGTTGCCGCTCTCGAAATGTTTGGCCGCACTCAGCTAAAGCTTCGTGCGGCCATCTACAATTCTCGAGCGGCAATGACGTACTTCGCGCTCTTAATACACAGATAGCTATTTCCCAAGAGTACTTGGAAAAGAAGAAGGACAAGAAGGATTTTTCCTGTCTAACTTGGTGCACATGTCATTTCATAATACTTTTTTTCATTACTACCTTTAATGTTTTATTAGACAATAGACAAACTCCAAGAGCTTAAAAGCTCGTGGATGATATTTAGAAATTAAACAAAATAAGTCGCTAAAATCAGACAGTCCAGAGCAATATTCACTTCACTTATATTCATAATTTATAACAATCTCGTGAAAATTTAAAATCAGAGTAACAGCAAAATTTAACATACAAAAAAATTAAAATTTACAAATAAAAACAAAAAACTCTAATTCATTGTAATATTAACAAATTTAAAAATACAACAATTCAAACATAACAATATCAAATGTTTTTGAATAAATAACAAAGAAACTTGCTAGAAATCAATTAAGTTAATTAAATTTTCATTTATTTATTTATAAAATTTATTTATTTATTTTAATTTCAAGATCATTTACAATATTACAATTTTAACTGCAGACATCTACTTCATTTGTAGTACATATAGCATGCAAGCGATTGATATTACAGATTTATCGCAAAATCTTTGAACAAACGATACGATCATGTAAGTACTCGTAAGGCCATTTTTAGCTACTGGCAGGTATCATTTGTAAATGTACATGGTTGTTATATAGTATTTAAATAAATTCCAGAAAGAAACAAGTTTAGCGTCCACCACGGCGATGGCTGGGCCACCGTTAAACCCCCAAAGCCTGGTTGATTGATTGGGCTTGTAAAGTTTTAAGGTATGAAAAAATGTGGTATTTTTAGTAATAAATGCTTGATAATTATAAAATAGGTTTTTATTATATTATTATATTACGTTACTGTTTTGTTCTGACATATTCTTGAACACTGGCAGTCATTTTAGATTCAATCAATATCAACCAAACAACAACAAATTAATTCTCAACTTTTAATCGTACTTTCTTGGATTATCTTGTTTTAGTGAACTTCCCCCTATAGGGAAGTAGCTATTACCGTAGGCGGCATGGTATGACTTAAGCGCGAGACCACCGTAACTTTTCATTTTGATGAATGAAATATACCTGTCCTTAGGCACTATAACTTTCGCAAAAAAAGGTCCGATCGCGATGAAATTTGACACATACGTGTAGAGCGACATTTATTACTTCGATTTCGAAACCACCACGTTTGGTTAACTCTAAGGAGGGTTTTTAAAAGATATAAAAATTATCCGTATGATTAATTACCTTTTTATTAATTTTATGTAAATGTTACTGTCAAAATTGGATTCAGCTTAAAAAATAAACAATTTAGTATTATTTTAAATTCTAGCACAACAAATTTGTTGAAGCACAAAATTGTTGATTTATTATTCTACGTTAATCCGTTGCTTAGATATTGAATATCCTAAATGCAGTACTTTGCATTAAATTGTTTTTTTTTAATTTACACCCCAATAATTTCTTTTTATTTACTACCCTTTTTTAAGGGGGAAATCCGCTAAAGTTGCATATTAATGACCCTTAACCAATAAATTTACCCTGATGTAGGGAATTTCGAAAATAAAACTCTGAACATATGATAGTAGTTAAATTTCCAGGTGGATATTTTATTTGTGTTTATTTTGAATAGTTAGAGTTCATCGTGATTTTGCAGGAAATATATACTACATTAAAAATAAAAATTATTTCAAAATATTATAAAGAAATCGTGTGAATTTAGGGATGGGGGGTATTGATCTAAACTGCCTAAAAATGTAGGGTAATTTGGTATGATTACAATGATGAGGAATGATAATATTTTTTTTAACTGGCTGGAGATGCAGGTCTGCTGGAAAAAGGGTGTTTAATTATAAAACTAGCCATATGATTGAATTTAATTTTTTCAAGAGATTATAAACTATTTGTTGGTTTTGAGTGTTTTGAATTCATTGATTATATGTCTGCTGACATTTATATACTATAACGGGGTTACATTTATTGAATATTTTATAATGTACATGAGAAGTCTTAACACGTCGTAAGCACTTTTATTAATTTTCAACTTTTCACATTAAAAGAAAAGAACTTTCGAGATTCAATTTTTAAATCTCGCGAAAGATTGAATTTTTTAATGGTTGGCAAACAAAATATTTTAATTTGATTTCTTAAATAAATCTATATTTGACTGTAAGTAGTAACAATAGCAAACTAAATCAATGCTGCTTTAGTTATATTCAATCACACGTCTTGGACAAAAGGAAAATCCTTTCAAGGGGTAAATCCTCTTTCTTGGAGTAGTTAATCTTCCTTTCGAAATCCCTTTAGAGATAGATCGCGCGCGTGTCTTTAACAATTCTACAATAAAAACCAAACACATACAAATATATCGGCGATATCGGCGATATCGGTCCAATATCGGCGAAAAAGCTATTATCGAAATTAAAGGTTTTCAAATATGTTGAGTTTGCGCAGTTACTTTCCACAGTAAGTTCTTTAATTTAGTTATTTATTTGGACAATTTTTACTTACTAACTTTTAAGTATTATTATAATTGAGACATGCTTTATTTTTTACATTTTTACTGTACATGGGAATTTCATATTCAGAGGAAACGAACTTAAAAAAACTTTAAATATTGAGTCATTCTGAAACATATGTTACACGAGAAATCATATTCAAACTGACTGTAACTTCCTTTATGGAATTGGAACAAAAAATTCTATCAATTGTAAAACATGACGTGAACCAATTCATTTTAAAATTATTTGATGAAAATAGTAAGTTCCTTTTACAACAATCAGCTAAACAACTTTTAAACTGCTTAACTAAATAACATAAAGGGTGTCACAGTAGCTGAAGGAAAATTCACATGCCAGACAAAAAAGTAAACCTCAACCTTTTTTAAACCTTTCGTTAGCAGTTCCTGCCTGATTAAGGCTGTCGACTGATAAGTTCACCCGTCCTGTTAAATCGTTAATAAACGTCGACTTCCTCATTCTATCAGCTACCTAAAAAAACTCTCTAACCCCTTGCCTTAGAATTTACTTATTTTATGCTATCGTTAGTGTTCCTTCAGGCCGCGTCACATCGGTCGAGTAGGAGGGCGAGTTGGCAGGTGAGTTAGACTCGACCGTCAACTCGACCAATGTAAAGCGGTCTTGACAATTCGCGAGTCGAATGGCGGGCGAGTTGACAATTCTAAAGCGTAGAAATCAGCTGATTCAAGCAAACTAGGAAGGGTTAACTCGGACGAGTTACTTGACCAATGTGATGCGGCCTTAAAGTTTGAACACTTCGATAAATTATCTTCGATGAAAGGACTATAAAATGTTAAATTAAAATTAGAATGAACGTCTTTAATATTTCAGAATATGTTGCCAAAATTATTAAATAACACTCCGGATCTACCAATTTTTTTACCAAACTGTTAAAGGGATTTACAAAAAGTGTCTTTTCATCATAATGACACAGAAACATTTGTTTTCAGTTCCTTTTTGCTGGCTCGAAAGTTATCCATTGCCGTCCTAGGCCGTAAAAACATTTCAGCTGATTTGCCAAAAACGGAAGTAAACAATCAGCTGATTTCCAGCAAACCGACGTTTGATGCTTTTTTATTGGTTGCTTTTCAGAGGAATGTAGTGGCATCACTGCATCCGTTGCAAATGTTTGTTACAAGTAAGGTTAGAAGGATTGAGGAACGTATGGTTATGCAAAGACTTCACGTTATGATTGAAAGTAAGTTTTTTTCTGCGTAATGATGAAAAATATCGAACGTTACTAGGCCGGGACGTTTTGCCGGCCTATAGTAACGTAATATAGTTCAAGTCTTCAAAGAATCTGGACTACTATTTTATTTAGAGCATATTGATTTTAATTTTTAGCTGATTCCAAGTTTTAGCGTTCCAGAGGGGATAGTACATCATGTTGATTAAGATACGTATCATTTTTATACACATTATTTCTAGGTTTTAAAAAGGACAACGTTAATTTTATTTGAACTTAAAATGAAATGTTTTTTTACTAATACAGTTTAATTGGTTATTAAAATCATTGCACTTCAAGTTTTAATAAGGTAGCTAGCTAAAATATTTCTGCCGTTGTGAAACTTACCCGGTACTTAAGATATTTAGTTGGGTCGCGACTAAATTTCCTTGCAGGAATTCCAGGAATCAACACAACTCAAATTTCCGTTAAACTCGTTCAACTTTTTCAACGCGACGTCGATTGGGTTAAGTTTAGTGGAACTTTCATGTCTTAAGCAACTCGTGCTTAATTATTATCCTCAGCAATATTAGAGTCCCTATTTTCCTGCTTCTTAGTTCGTAAAATAACGTATCTTTCACATAATTTGTGATTTTTTTAAAATTTGCTTTTATATTTTATGGTTACATTATAGAAAATAAATAATATTAAAATAAATTTTCAGGGTACGTTTTGAAGTATTAAATAATTTAGAAATAGAAACTGGTAGCTTTCTTTTCAAGTCAAGCCAAACAATATTATTCATTGAATTTTGGTTTGCGTATTCATGAGAGACTTTGGGATCAGATTGTTTAAAGTTTTCAATTCTCCATGACAAATAACCTCCAAGCTTAATCTGTAGTATCTCTTGCGGCTTCCATTCTTATCCTCACGAATCTAAAAAAGTCCTTAATTCAATTATATTTGAATTTTTCAAAAAGTATTAAAATACTGAATTATAGGCTGTTTTCATACTTGTTTATCCAATCACCAGATTTTTTAATGAAGTGGGACTTTTGTGATGAAGAACAAATTTGAAATATTTTGTAGTGAAGCACAGTTAGAAATATTTTTTAAATAAATAGATATACTTAGTTGCATGAATTGATACAAATAAAATAAAAATTATTATGTTACAACGTATACTAGAATTAAAATTATAGTCCCAGACTAAAATTCCAAAAAAAACATTTTTCAATCTGTTAGCCTATCTCTAATACAGAATTATTTCCAAAACTTTTAACAAAACTACTCAAAACTTGATTGCCAACTAACTATGAGGTCACGTATAGAGAGTTATTTAATCCATTGTCATTCTTTTAAGATCTCAACTCGTCTTCAATTCAAGAGAATCGCTTTCTAAGCTTAATTTTTATTTTAAAAATACGATTATTTAATTTAGTTGTAGTTAAATACTGTTGCCAATCAGTTCTAAGGTTTCGTAACATAATGTTACCAAGTTTATATAAACCACACTTAATACCCAGCGACACGATAATTCTTTGAAAATCTAAATACGTATACTGTAACCAAATCATTAATTGTGAAACAAAGGTTTAAGTGATATTCAATATTTTGTAAAATAGTATATTGAATTCAAACTTTTCTGTGACAACAATACATATTCACCATGCGGGAATCAGTAACAGCTGGGATGTTACCACAAGAACGCGCCACTCCCGGCGCTGTGTTGTGTGCCGGGGAACGTACCGTAACATGGGTAACCACGCAACCACACAGTGCGGTACAGACTGATGTGGCGAGGCAAAGGACCTCCGACTAAACTGTGAAGACCAAGTATTTATTTACGATTCACGTTGTTGTTTCACAAAAAAATAAACATGTAAAACTTATTTTTAATAAAAAAAACTTTAAAAAACACAATTTTTTAGTTAAGATTGAAAGTTCAAATCAAAATCTGGTTTTAAAAAAAGTAAGAAAACCCCGCATTTCTGGATTTTATTGGATTTATTTTACAAGAGTTATTCTTGAGCAGATTATCTGTTAGTTTCAACAAAGATAAAAGCAACCAAATATGATGATCTACCGATTAATCCTTTTATGAGACCTCTAAACAGATTCTGTCTGACAGATTCTCTCTAACAGATTCTGTCTGATAAACTCAAACGTGTTCTTAAAAACAAACATTTTAATCTGATTTTTTATTAATTAGCAAACAAAGTATAAGGAAAAACACATTAAGTTTGAAAGTCTCCTTTCCAGAGCCCAATCGGATTCATCTGACAGCCATTTCTTTGCTAGAGGCAATAACATTTTATCTAACTTTAAACATAACTTTTTATGGTTGCTTGTGTCACTTGAAGGGTTTTTGGATTATTTCTAAAAGCGGAAGATTTATCTTATAATAATGTGGTTGGAAGACCAAAGGTATTTTTAAGACAGTATCTTTTAGGACAGTATACTTTTTGTAATGTGCAAGCAAGTTAAACAAAATGTGGTCAAGAAAAGATTTTAAGAAAATTTACGCAACGGAATCTACCATAAAACATATTTCACAATAGTAAACAAGATAATTTGACCTTTCATTTAACATAATTTACGTGAGCTAAATAGTGCAATTAGCGATCGGAAACGAAAGTGATACGGTACACAGAGCATTGTAATTGTTTGTGTAAAGGACATCCATGTATTAGCGTTGACGGGGGATGTTATTTGTAGATTCTCTTTGGTAGCGGGGATTTCGTAAAATGTGTTTTTTCAATCGGATGATTGTAAAAACGTAGTGGTAAAATATAACTCTACCAACATCGTTATTTTGGTTAATTGTTGTTAACTGAGTACATTGTTTCTAAGCGGATGGTTGTAGAAATAAACTATTGTGAATTTTATACAGTTATTACTTTGAGATTATGATTAATTTAATAATGAAATAATTTTTTAATCAGTAAAAAGATTAAGATCGCGCAAAAAAATCATCCTTCACTCATCTGTCATTCATACTTCGATTAAAATACCTACCCGGGTAGGTCGCCATTTCAAGCAATGTAATGTAATGTAATGTAATTTTCTTCCAGAGTAAACAATATAAAATATATTATGCAAAAAATCTTCATAGAATGAGTCTTAACACTTGATAAAAATGGTCTATTGCAGACCATGTGTTTGGTTGACAAAAATTGCTTCACAGCCAATTTTCTGAGTAGCTGGAAAAAGCAAACATAAAGCTAATTTATATTGATTAAAAATTGGTTTTTAATACTTTGGTTGGTACCCCTGTATGGACATTGAAGCCACTGGCTTGGCCGAGAGTTGGTAAAAATCTTCATATAGGCTACGTATGCTTGAATTTGTTGGCTTGTGCATACTTAATCTGATAACTACACTACATATTCAGTACTTAAAGAATAGTTAATGCTTAGAAAAGATTTTACACCCAAATAGTGGTTTGAGTTCAAAAACTTACATTTTTTAAAGGCCTTCGTTTAATATATTTGACTAACATTGTTTGTATAAAAAACTGTTTGACTAACAATCCCTTTAGTCCATTAAAAAGGTTTTTGGGGGTTTTCTTTTAAGCTTTATTATTATAGCCTATTCTTAAAATTCACCAAATCGTAGTATATATAAGGTGAACAAATTGAGATTTAGTATCTTGATATTTTATAAATTTGTTAACAAACGAGGTGTGAAATTGTAAGCCTTGACAGACATAAAACTTGTAAAAATTATTGATTTTACTACAAAATTCATCATTATTCTGGAGTCAGATTTAGTCGTTTCACAGATAGCAAGTAAGTTATCGCGGCCGGGAACCCATTCTATCGGGTGTTATTGGCAGGTTATGTTTATCGCTGGTTGCATTGTTCTTTCTGTCCTCGGAAAGATATTTTTATACAGACTGGATCACAATTCAAACGGTTGTTTGGATGTTATTGCTGTTGGGTCTACTGTCTGTACTGCAACTATAGAAATTCCCATATTGCCATTTAGTTCTGATGGACAATTAAAACTGTAGGTCTATATCTACGCTTGGTATCATACCGAAAATATTTGAAGGGTAGACTTGATAAAATGAGGCATTTTGGTCATAGAAGAGTTTATGTGATATTTAAAGTAGTAAAGCTGTTCTTTTTATTATAAGCCCAACAAAAGTAATTAAGGGAAAAGGTACGAGGCTGCCATGGTAACTGAAGACTTAAATAACCTTATTCAAGTATTGTATTTTAATACTTTAAAAGGGTACTTTAATACCTTACGAAAGTATCTTATAATGTGGAATTCTAGTTACTAAACATAAATTTAATTAAAATGAGGATAATACATTATTCCCTAGGGGCTATAAGTATAAAAGAACGTTTTCTTGGCATCACAAACATTTTATTAGAGGAAAGTTGTTTCCAATCAAATTACCTCTATAAGAATATGAACAAAAGGCTATTCTTTTATTTTTTGTTTCTTTGATTAAACAAATTTATTTTTAGTCCTACGTTAAGGACTACATTAGTAACCAAGCAGTCGAATAGTGTTTTAAAAATTGTATGAAAAATCAGGTAACTAAAATCACTCTTTTTTGCCACAGTTGAAGTTTGATGCTGTGTCAGCTTATTGACGAAGTAAAACTTTTTTTAATCGAACATAACGCCACATAATGTTATATTATAAACAGCAATAAAAATATATTCAAACATAACCAACGTGGCAATAAATATAATCCAACAGGCAAATAAAACGTAAATCTAAAGTCACGTCCCAGAGATGTTTACTTTGTAAAATGCATTAAAACCTTGTTATTCGCCTTACTAGATTTATCTTTTAACCTCTTGTCAAAAGGGTTTTACGCATTAAAGCTTTGTTTTCATGTGCATTGGGGACTGAAGCAATGTTAAAAGGGACAGCAGTGCTTTACTCTATATTTTTTTCATAATCATTGAGTTTTCTTAAAAACATAAAATATTAAACGGGTTACTTTGAAGAGAGTTCGTTTTGCAAGATAAACTTGATTGCAATTAAAAAGAGTATCTTCTTTTAGGAAGTTTTTATTAGTTGCAATAATGAGCCAGTTTAGAAGAAATCGCTATGGATATTTGTTTAATATATTTTGACCAGAACTTTCCTTATTTCTGTCCCCTAAAATGACGGTAAAAATACATATATATATATATATATATATATATATATATATATATATATATATATATATATATATAATTCATAAAACGTTTTACTTACCAAGATTTGCTTACTCTTCCTAAGCTAGCGAACCATTATGTATGATACATGCTTGAAAGTATTGTTTGTACACTTTACACACATTTCATATGATGTATCTATCATATAAAATCTTTGTATGTATAGCTAGCTCTCTTTGTATGTATCTCTTTATCTACCTACGTATAGCTATGTATTTTTTGAACATACATGTTTCGAAACATTTTCCACTTACAGTATTTATTTGATATTAAAGAAATACATTGAATATTAGTTAGTAAAATTTTATAAACACGTGTGTGATAAAGAAAATGCATATATTTTAATATTTGTTATTTAATTTTATTCCACTCACTAAGCTTTAAACTTTAAACAATAAATAGTGAACGTACGATTGACACAATAGAAATCATTTTAGGAAAGTAAAACCGTCTTCCACGAGTGGTTAATCTTCTTTCAAAATCCTCTTAAAGACTGATCTTGTGGGTCTTTTAACACTTTCCAGGTGTCTAGTAAGACGTGACCTTTATTTAAGCCTTTCGTAGAAGGTAACAGAGTTTTTATATTTTATGCTCCGAAACATTAAGATATATGAATACAATGGTATTACTGAAAAAAATTTTGTTTGGCCGAATATTGTTTATTTACTTTTGAGATGAGAATATTTATTAAATTTATTTATATCAAGTACCCTATTATTTTCATAAACGATTTTGTGCGAAATATTATATTTCGATTTTTTAAATTTTATTTATATATATGATAGACTGACTGATCACACCTTTTAAATACTATAAGGTATTTATCATGAAACTATGGTAACGACTACGAACTTTGTATCATCGTATCCTTAAAATATGTTATATAATTATTTTTATATCTGTAAAGTACTAAAAATAGATCAAATAAGTCAATTAAGCCACAGAATATTTTACGTTATTAGTCTTCAAGTCACAACCTCCAACGGTCTTTAATGGTCAGCCTCACTCTCGTACATGTCCAAAACGTTTCCTTCAATTCGCCAAATAACAACCGAGGTTCTTAATATATATTGTCCATAATCTGACTTGTAGAATTTTATTTACATTATTTTACCTTATTTAGAGCTACAATCAACTTCATATGTTTAGCCTGATTTCATTACACAATAATGTGCCATTTCCTTCGTATAATCAATAGTATAGAAAAATTAAATTATAGTAAAATTAATATAACTATGAAACGTGAGAGGGAGGGAAATTTCACTTATCTTTAGCCAGCGATAAACATGTTCCTTACGTAAACAAAAAAAAACAACGAGTATGGTTCGCGAAGACCCACCAATTATGTTATTGGCGGACCGTTTTGGTTTTTGTCACGGCGTCGTTTACTATTGGAGGAATCAAATTGGCTTGTTGTTGTTATCTCAATCTAAGTTTATCGATTTTCCACTAGAGAGCTACACTGAGATTAATGATTTTTTTTATATTTCGGAGTTGCTCGTATGCTTTCTTCTGCCTTTTTGGGTTTGAAAATATCTCCCGCTTCGTGATTGTATTGATTCTAGTATAACCTGTAAAAGGCTACAAAAATATTTCTTAGGTTCTCAATTTTCAAGATACTGAAATAAAATAAAAGGGTAAAATTATTAAAATGAAGACAAATTACATTTGTAAATGATGCAAGAAAGACATTAAGATATTCAAGATGATATAATATTTTCTTGATTGGTTGAAAATCTAAATCGTGAAATCTTTTGACTTGCTCCCTTTAATGCTAGGGGACAAATACTCAATTTTATAATTATGATAGAGTTTGTAGGTCGTTTGAGCCCACTAAAACAGACTTGCCAGAATATCACTGTACACTCTTAAGATTTTAAAAATAATTTAAATATGAAATTCCAACACCAGAGATCTTGCTAAATTTAATTAAGTATCCTAAAAATTACAGCAGTTTTTCTTTACCTTACCGTCTTGTGACTTGTTTTAAATAATTGCTCGACAAACACTTGTCAAGCGTAAACAAGTTGAGGTTGTCGACTTCACAAGGAGTGACAGGGGGTGCTTTGCTTGTCGCCGCAATACACACAACGTCGCTGTCTACGTCGTCCTGATTCTTAAATTATTTGTTTACGTTTTAGAAATTGGCTTTGTTCAAGAAACTTTAATAAATTATATTTTGAATTTAAGTTTCATGATATATATTACTATCCATTTAATTTATGTGATTTTAAGGCTATAATTTTATTGAAAACTTATTTTTAAATTAAGTCAGTACTGTAAAGTGTAAACTTTAAATTATTAACAGAGTCAGTACTGTAAACTTTAAGCTATTAAAACCATGTAAACTCAACTAATGAACCCCTTCACATACAAAACCATCAAATAGAAGCTTTAAGGTTGAAATGGACAGTGAAATGCTTTAGACTTGGGACGGTGGTGTGTCCTGTAATTCAGCTACTTGGAGGTCACGAATTGAGGATAGTTTTAGTTGTGCATGCGGTATTCTCTGGAGGAGTTAACTTCCTCATTAATGAATACAGACGACGATCATACAGAAGACCATCTTCATAATTAGACCAGTCCGTAATTGACGTTGGCAAAATTGTGGTTCAGATTTCACGTTAAACTGTAGGTCCTTTAGTTGCCATTGGCTGTTGGGCTATTAATTAACCCAAAAGGAAATAGTCCTGTCTAAGGAACATGTCGGCATTAGTCAGTAACAATATTTAGAACGTTCAATCGCACCACAATCATCCTAAACTCATCCTACATTCATACTTGGCTTAAAATAAAATTAATGATTTTAATTTAATCTACAGCTACGAGCAACGTTTCTTACAAAACATTGAATATTTATTTAAGGCAAAAAAATTACTAAATGGGTTGCTCTCAAAAAACATTTTTGTAAATTGTTTAGCACTATACTAAACTAGTCTTAAAAAGAATAGGAGAATGTAATAAAAAATTAGAATTGTTTCCTTAAATTTGACAAAAATCTATGGTATGTTTGAATGAATCCCTTCCTTATGAATGCTTTCTTATGAATGCTACCTTATATAAATGCTTCCTTATGAATGCTCTTGAACATGAATACTTTTTTATTAAAACAAAAAACTCAGTTAATTAATTTTTGTTCCTTTTAAATTTAAAATTATATTTTTTTAGATGAATATAAATTGCAAAGTGTTTTATTACCCAATCTAATATTTTTTATTATTTCAGACCTAGTCTAGGTTGTTCAGTTAATTTTAAATGTACTTATAAATTTTAAACTCAAATATACAGTAATTTACCCCTAGTTTTAATTTTGTTAACTTTAGTATAAATTAATTAATTTTGCGAGCCTTGTCTGTAGGCTGGACATTGTTAAAAAATTAACTAAAAGGTTTTTTCTTCCTGTTGTGATTTTCGAAAAGGTTATGAGCTTATTCTTAAAGAGAACCATTAAGATGTTTATTAACAATTACCGCAAGAACGAAAAGTTATGACAAACACTTAAAAAGGGCTACAGAAAGTATATTATGTGTAGCTTCGTTTTACACTGGTTAATATCAATACGAATAACTGTCACGAACGTTTACAAGGAAAAGCTGACTAATCTAAAAAAAATCTTTAAAAAAGATCATTAAAAAAATAATTATTTAAATTTTATAATCACCGCTTAAACTATTTCGAATTCTAAAGTGCAATTATCAAAACAGCGTCTGTTTATTATTTTTATAAACTGCAAAATGTTCGGAAAACAAAAGTAAATTAACGTGGAAGTTCATTTTACGCTATAAGATTTACGGTATGAATAATGTATAAGATTTAAAAGGTTCAAGCGCTATTGTTAGCTGAAATGTTATAAATAATGAAAGAGGAACATTGTTTTTAGTTTTGTTTGTTTCTTAAGCATTAAGTTAGTATTGGGTGAGACTGTTTGGCTTTGGATTTGGGATGAAAAGTTCTCTCAAATATTTCTTAGAACGGTGTTCAGAATATGTTAATATTAATTACACATTAAAAACTATACGAACAACATCATTTTAGCGACGTAGCAAACTATGATTTAAGATATCATAGCCTTACAATGGCGTCACAAATAAAATTTAGCGGTAAAAAAACTTCTGTGATTTTTTAAGACTATACAAGTTGAAGTAATTGATACACCTTTAAATTATTTATTCAAGACTTAATTTTTAGTCAATAATGCATTAATTTAAGAAAATAATTATTTTATATTTTTAGGATGTTGGTAAAGGCAGTGATAGTCAAGATAACTCTATAAATATTACCAAAGGTAAAAAAAACTCACCAAAGAACGAAAAGATATAAAACAGAATAAATAAATATAAAACTTTGTCAATCAGTTTATAATTAATCCAATTATTTGTTTCTGCACCCTCTTATAAAACCAGGTCATAATTGAGTTAGTACACTGTCAAATCTAGTCCTATAGGAGCTATTAAAGGAGTTATTTTTAAATAAAGAAAACTACCATGTTATTACATCTATTTCAATAGATTTCTTAGTTAGATAATTTACTAAAAGGAGTCATGTATCTGAAGTAAACTTTTCAAGTATATTTATTAGGCTTAAATTTCATATAACCTGTCAAGGAAATAAAGAAATATTCTAGTATATTTATTAGTCTTAAATTTCATATAACCCGTCAAGGAAATAAAGAAATATTCTACAGTCACTGGATTTCTTTGAGTTTCAAAAGTCACTAAACACTCATGTTAGGCGGAAAACTCTATGTACACTAAACGGTATCCAACTTTGAGTTGAAACACATAAAAGTTGGGAGTTTGTTCTTCGCCGACTCTGTTATGAGTGAGACGTGGATCCTTTTTTGTTGCGAATGCTCGGTTTATGACTGACTCGTGAAGCAAAGTTGTAGACTTTTGCAGACTTTATACATGCTTCCTTTCCTACTGATATAGCTTCATAATATCATTTCATTTTTAACAAATTGCGTGAAAGAAAATCAAATTATAAGCATGACTGGTAAGTAATATATTAAAATGTGTTGAGACCTTAAATGATATTTATTTTAATTGGTCGTCTTAAATACAATTGTGAATGCAAATAAAAATGTTTAAGAATCTCGAGTTGTCCTGTCTTGCATACTACATGCTTCAAACACAGTTCTGCTAAAAACTGTTTTGGAGGAAAATATCAACTTTTACCTTTGTACCTTGTCGCCTTTTTGTACCTTTAAAATACATCACAAAACATTAAGAGTCTTATATTTTCCAACGGAAAATTATACATGCTATGTTATACTGATTATCTTCGCACAAGTTTAGTCAATAATGTAGAGTTTAGGCTTCAAACATGAAACAAACTCTAGCTTTCCGAAGTCACTGGCAAACATTGATAAGTTTGATTTTAACCTAATTTACTAATCAATATTTATTCCACAAACTAAGCTGCAGAAGGTCTAAGGAGTCGGGAATTAAATAAAATAGAATTCCCAAATATTTGACGATTGGTAATGTATTATATAAATAAATAGAGATTTTACGTTACAGCAAATCAAAACAATTTTATCATGAAAACATTGTTGATAACAAACGATTTTTTGAATTTAATCTCTTATTTAGTTGTTTATCATTTAAAATTACCTTGTACGATATGTGCAATGCAATGTTTTTTCAAATTTGCAGTTTTAGCGAATTTCCCCTATAGGGAAGAAGCTGTTACCATAGTACTCATGGTAAGACCTAAGCCCGAGACCATCATAACTTTTCATTTTGGGACCCCCAGAAGCAAAAAACACTATTCGTTCATTTTCATAGCTATATATATATATATATATATATATATATATATATATATGGGTGTGTGTGTGTGTGTGTGTGTGTGTGTGTGTGTGTGTGTGTGTGTGTGTGTCTTTAAGCACGATAACTCGCGTAAAAATTGTCCGATCTTAATGAAATTTGGCACGGATGTGTAAAGTAGTAATTATTCGGACGAGTTCGTGAACCAGCCCAATCGGACTACCGGAAGGGGGGGTAAAGGGGGGCAAACCCCCCCAAAATTAGGTTTTTTGAGTTTTTTACATAGAAAAATAAAATTTTTATTGGCACCACTGAATTCAGCCCACAAAAACAAACAATTTAGTATTTTGAATCATAGCTCTATGTTCATTGGTTACCGAGCTATTGAAAGTGGTAAAACATTGCGATGACCCCAATGTTAACCTTATGGGAAATAAGTAAAATTCGATATCTCGCTTATTTCTCAACATATATTGATAAAACTTGGTAAATGGCTTCTTCTAGTTCAGATCTACTAAATATTGAATTAAAACCACCCAGTTTTAATATACCCGTAGAAGCAAACCTGCATACTCATTACCCATGTTATTACTATGGAGCTTACAAAAACATATCAAATCTCGCTATGTTGGATTGAAATATGTTGTTTTGCAATTAAAATTCGCTGAGTATGCAGGTCAGCTGCAACGGGTGTATTTTAGATGAGAATCCATATTCTTAATGAGTTTTCGCCGATTGGTTCATTGAAGCAAGCAGCTATAGTGCCGTTAACCATGCGAGTTTAAGGCTTTCACGGCCGGGTAGTTATTCACTAGAGGTTACTTAAAGTTGCTGCTTCTTCAAAACTTTCTACATTAACGGTATTAAACATTCCATTAAGTAAGGAATTATTAAACATTTAAATACGTAAATAAATTGCCCTTTCGATTTTTGAATAAGTGTTTTCTTTTTATTACAAAAACACTTTTGTTGTTTGATTGTCTATTGATATTGATGTATGTTTGGTAGTATTTAATAATAAGGACCATTTTTATCGTAAATTTGTCTGTAATTATTTTTTAAGGAAAACAGCTCAGTTTTTTCTAACACTTATGTAATCTAAGGAGCAATTGGAATTTTCAAATTTAGCATTGGAATAAATTCTTTTGGTTGAGAAAGGGACGAAATTGCAAGTAATAAACCACCTTGTAAATAACACTGGTTGAATTGAACTGCACAAGGACGAAATAACTTGTTTATGCCAACCCTTTGTTATCTTCCTTTGTTAAAAAAAATATATAAATATATTAATTTATAAGGGTCAGTTACTTACATCGGTATAATTTTTGGATGTTTACGTTGAAGTAGTAGCCACAATTATTTGAGTATACATAACTATTCTATATAATCTAATTAAACAAAGGAATTTACATACTAATAAAACGGTAAACTCTTTCTAATTTTTTCTTGTTATTGAAGAATTGTCATAAATTAATAGATAGCTTTAAATTAATCATAAAAACGTCCTCTGATATATTATTAAAAAACAAACAAACACCTTAAAAACACTACAAACTCTAATCGCCAAAATAATAAATGATCAAAAATTCATCATTGCACTTATTTTGTCATGAAAAGCAAGTAACGCATGTATTGATGTAAAGATATTAGCTTTGCATCAAGGATTAGGGAATGAAATAGTTAGTTATATGGCGGTTTATGCATCCGTGATTAAATAAGATCTACAGTCTTCTCGAAAAAGGTATTTAGTACTTTAGTATTTTATCATTATACCTTTTTTGTTGCGTTTGTAATTGGCGAGACACATACTACCAATCGATAAGGGAATTAATATTCGTAATCCGTGTGTTCACGTCTTTGAGAAGCTGAAATGAGTTAACTTTAACTTTTATAGTAGTTTTACTGATATGTGCGTAACAACGATAACCTTAATAAATACCCCCGTTGCAGCAGACCTGCATACTCAGCGAATTTCAAATGCAAAACAACGTATTTCAAGCAAACATAGCAAGATTTGACATGTTTTGTTAAGCTCCATAAGAATAACATGGGAAATGAGTATGCAGGTTTGCTGCTACAGGTATATTAAAACTGGATGGTTTTAATTCAATATTTAGTAGATCTGAACTAGAAGAAGCCATTTACCAAGTTTTATCAAGATATGTTGAGAAATAAGCGAGATATAGAATTTTACTTATTTCCCATAAGGTTAACATTGGGACAACGTACTGTGTTTACCACTTTCAATATCTCGGTAACCAATGGGCATAGAGCAGCGATTCAAGATACTAAATTATTTGTTTTTTTTGAGCTAAATTCAATGGTGCCCACAAAAATTTGATAAATTTTATTTTTCTATGTAAAAAACTCAAAAAACCCATTTTTGGGGGGGTTTATCCCCCTTTACCCCCCCCTTCCGGTGGTCCGATCGGGCTGGTTCACGAACTCGTCCAATTGATTACCACTTTACATGTCCGTACCAAATTTCATAAAGATCGGACCATTTTTGCGGCCGCTATCGTGCTAACAGACACATAGATATATATATATATAGATATATATATATATAGATATATATATATATATATATATATAAAAATTCGAACGAATAGTGTTTTTTGCTTCTGGGGGCCCCAAAATGAAAAGTTATAGTGGTCCCGAGCTTAGGTCTTACCATGAGACCTACGGTAATAGCTTCTTCCCTATAGGGGAAATTCGCTAATTCCCTATAGGGGAAATTCGCTAAAACACAAATTTCATGTTTGATCTTTTTTATTTTACACATTGCTTTCTTTTTTTATTTTGCGAAAGGGTTTGCTGAAGTAAAACTGTGGCAAATTGACTCAAGACTATTCATGAAAAAGTATAACTTATTAAAGAGCTTTTTCGAAAAATGCGACCTCTGATAGTTATACCATCACTAATCGATTGATGGTATCTACAGTCGACTAATTAAGTGTTTGCTAAATATACCTCTTGGGTCAAGTAATTAAGAATTAATTGGAAATTTATCAATTGCCTTGTCACTTCAAACACTTTGTTAATTACGCCGAAGCTCAAATGAAGTATCCCCTTAAACATAAAATGTTAATTATGTCAATTTTTATTAAAAATAAATAAAAACTTGTGTTTCAAACTGTTAATTTTGACAGAAAAAATTGCATTGAATTATAATTAAGTGATTGATTGATTTGGTAACAATTAATATTGTATTTCTTTGGATTTCAGTTTGTTTAGAAGAAATCATCATGATCTTATAACTCCATTTATTATCATCTAAAGATGTATTTTGCTCCTCAAAATATCGTAGGGGTAAATCTCAGAAATGTCGTTTGAAATGTTTAACAGCGTCATTCGTTTCAAAATTGTTCATAATTTTTCTTGTGATTAAAATATATACAAAGCTAAATAATTTGTTATGACCATTTCACAATATAACAAATATAAAAAAATTATAATAAAAACAATTTTAAAAATTATGTTTGTTGTGAAAGAAGTATTATGAAACGTCGTGAAACTTGTTTTTTACTAATCATTGATGGCAAATGTCCGCAAAAATAAAAATAAAAATTATGTTGTCTTAAGCTACATGATTGAAAATTTTTTATCCTTTACTTGCAGTTGAAATTTTTATAAGGTTTTTATCCTAATACTTGCAGTTTTCACTTTAAATATGATCCCTGAAATGTGAGGTAAATCCTAAAAAAAACATTACAAAACTAGGATTTATAATTAATTTCATATATTCGTGAATAAATTCTAGTCCGAAATTTGTTATGAATTTCTTTCCAAAACATTTACTTAATCACGCTGAAGCATTTTGAATTTGAGGGTTTTCATTTCAATTTTGCATAACAATAATAAAAATAATAATGAGGCTGTAATGATGTTTCATACATATTTATACAAAATTCAACTTTTGATTGTGTTTAAACAGACTTGTATCAACTTATCGGATCTTATGGACTAAGCACATAATCCAAGCACTTCACAGTCTGGTTGTTTGAATAAAAAATAAACGATATAATACTTCTTGGACAGAAGCTAAGACGAATACAAGCTTTTCCTTTCGCATTTCCTTTGTCTTCCATTAATGTCTTTAAGAGCACTTCCCTGTTTCCGGAACAACAGTTAAGAAACTTGATATACACTTTTTATTTCTTCAATAATGCAGAAAACTGGTCACAATTTTTTCTCTACTTTGACATAGTTAGTTACACATTGTAAGAATTCTAATATATCTTCAAACAGTAGGATGCTCGTCAAAGTGATCTTCCATTAGAATCTCTCCACAATTTAATTTGTTAAGAAATTTTTAGTTTTTCTTTCACTGGCCGTTCCACCCATTCTTCACATGAGTTAGATGGCTTTATCCAATATTCAAAATTATATTTTTTTGGCTTGAAAGCCCTGATCTGTTTCTAGGCGCAAAAAGTCACATCTAACTGTAATATCATTAAATAATGCATTAAAATCATGCATATTGTGCATAGTTCTTTACTATATGAAAAGTTCAACCTTTTCGTATTCAAAATCGTGCATTTTTCAATACGTAATTGAAGTTTAACGGAAAAGTATATTTAAAAATTGTATTTAACACAAGTCCACATTGGGAGGTCTAAAGTCATGGAACATATATTTATGCTGCCATATAACAGTTGTTAAGTTGTTAATCTTGGACAATTTGAACGCGTTGAAATGTAATCTAAAGTTTTAAAAGTAAATAACAAAAAATATATCTGAGGATGAATCTATGTAATTATTATTAACATTTTATTGTAAAACATCTTTAAATTGAAATAAATAATTGAATCATACTTGGCCCATACATCTTTTATCACTCCTCTTCATTAGTTTGGTTTTCATTTAAGAAATTCAATTTACTCTAAATAGAAGCATATATGTCGAGTCAAATACATGGTCCAGTCCGCCCGTAATACTAATGTTAATTATACAAACCATAACCAAACATAACACAATGATAGTTGTTACCTTTGTTCCATTAAGTGATTACGAATGATTCTCGTTGAGAACGGATTTCCGCCGCCCAAACAGTTGCATTGTTTAGCGTTAACAATAACCTTGCACCCATGTTTAACAATCGTGGTTATAATGTTTTCATATGAACGTCTAGTTGCAAGGGGTTTTAATGTTATTCCAATTTCT
Organism: Flexamia atlantica; assembly: GCA_035578135.1. Lineage (NCBI taxonomy): Eukaryota > Metazoa > Arthropoda > Insecta > Hemiptera > Cicadellidae > Flexamia > Flexamia atlantica. Next base: position 5,913,910 of record JAQJVK010000026.1, on the reverse strand, counting down.
ATACCATTTCTAAAATTACAAAACTGAAACTCTAACTCGAGGGAAAGAGTTTTGTGTTCAATGTACTTAGGACAACATTTTTTCATCCTGTATTTTTTTAAGTGCACTAAGTACAGGAGGAGCTCGATGCCTAAAAGTTATTCAATTGCCTCGTTAGATTTCCTGTTTTTTTTTTGTTTTTTTTTGGCGTTTGACATACGAATATTCTTTTTTTACTTATATAGGAAACTAATAAAATAGTAAAGCAAGGGACTACATTGTTTGTTGGTCTTGGGTTTGCATTAATAAAAGGGTCTAATTTCATAGCATTTAATAAACTCAACCGACAACGTCTTAGGGTTTCAGTTTGGTTTTATTTGGCAATTTCACCACCCCCTTTTTAAACAACCGTATTTAAGAAAATGCCTGCATGATTCTAAACCTTTAATCTTGGGTTTACAAAGAAATGTATGAGAAGTTTCAGAAATCTAAGTCTAAGCAAACTGCAAAAACCAGTGTGGTGCTGAGGCGCCTGCAATACTGTGGTAGGCAACGTGTGTACTGCACGCATATTGCGTCGTCCTTCCTGCAGGCACCAGACGCAGTATTTGAGAGTGCAGCTGTCTGATCAGAGATAATATCTAACGGAGGAAAATATCTTCTTTATGTTTGAACACAAATAATGTTCTGTCGATCTGATAATTGAAAAACTACGTACGTGCTACAAGCTACGAAAGGTTTTTGCCTTTTCCGAGTTCTTTATACATCTAATGGCGACAACCGACTAGCTTCGACGCTAATATAACAGAGATTTGTATGATTAATTCCAATTAAAATACGGCATATTAAAATTAGTAACCCACAGGCTTCACACTTTTCGTGTGAGGCCTGTGGGTGGTGTCTAATGATTCTATTTTTTAGTCCTTTGGAATATTTTTGAAGACCCTCTCTCTATTTAGCAAATGTAAAGTCTTCAATGGTACAATGGTTCTATGTGCTCGTTCATTCAAAATAATATTGATAAACCTATCATGAAAAAATGTCGTTATATTATAGAATAGGATCGAAAGGATTGTTCAAACTATTATCGAAAAACAGTTTAATTTCCCTTAAATATAATTCAGTCATAATAGTCATATTAAATGTGCAGTGAATTCTTCTGAATTAACATCAATCAATTACGAGCATTAAAAATTACACAAAAGCCCTGTCATAGGTCTGCACAAAATGACTGATTATAAATTAAAGTTTGTAAGTTTGAAGTCGATAATAAAAGTGGGGCGGCCACATACATAGCCGTATACCCGCTCTCTAACCACACCTTTTTAATGTGATTTGTCAAGTGAAGATCACAAGACAATAGATTATATTCGCGGTCAGTTTAATTTTACCCTCTATTTTGTTGATTAAATTCCCTAATGCTATTAAACTGCAGCAACTTTGATTAATTTTTAATAGAATAACAAAAACTTATATAATGTCTATTATTACACTGAAACGACAATTACAGAGATGTTAAACTAAAAATTAACATAGTTCATTTCATTAAGTAAAATGTATTGAGATTACTTATTATTTTTAATTGATTATACACATGTTTTATTTACAATAAGTATTATAAGCATTTTTTACCAAACAGTTCCAATCAAAACTTGTCATACTGTTGCTCTAAAATTTTTCAAATTACGCTGATTTCTTCAAAAGACACGAAAAGGCGAACAAATTTCAAATTAATTTCTTGGCAAAATTAATTAATTTTGCTTATGCTGTGTTTGTAATAATTATTATGATAATAATGCACAAAATTTAGCAATAATCTTAAACATTGAGGTACTCAGCCAATTTTTGAGCTGAACATCAAACTGTACTGTCATTTTGTGACGACTTACACCATCTGCAAAAATTAAAAATAGATTATGAAATTGTATAAAACTTGATTAATTATACTGTCTGTTGCAGCTTGTGGTTACTTATGCATTTACAGTCAGTGTAAAATAAACTATGTCAAATAACTTAAAAAGAAATTATCAACTATAGACTAGAAACCCAAACTAATTATAATTATTCAAATCAAATTATAATTTATTGACTCATATTATATAAAATCAGGAGAAATAAACTGATCTCATTACCCAGGGGTAAAGGGATAAGCACCTCCTAGCGGAGATCAAGGCTCTGATCTTAACCTGCTTCTTATCTTGAGGACGCTTCTGATCCTTAAACTGGATTTATGAGCAAAATCGTCGAACAAATATCTTCTACTGGATCTTGCTGTCAAGTTTTTCAACTGGTATTGAAAATACTAAAAGGTTGTAATCTAGTTTCTTAGACGTTATCATAACGTTTCCTTTATATTCAACGGGCTTTAACCCACCACCATGAAGAAAGTCATAATAATGGTTAATGGTTAAAACTGATAAAATGTCAAGTATAGGTATTTATTTCATAAAGATAGTATCTTAGTCCATGAAATCAAATTTAGATGTACATGTAAATTCTGGAAAATAATGAGATTTTTACGCTCATACTTTAATTAAACGAAGATTAATTTCAATTTTAATTATATTTTTATTTGAAAAAGCTTGTTACATACTTAACCTCGTGCTACAGCGCAAAGTGCATATCAATGTATACGTAGGGTAGTTTTTTAATGTAATTACCTCATTAAAATTGAGTTAATTAATGAACAAATTAACACAATATAAAGAAGTATGTTTTAGCGTTTTCGGCATTTTAAGTAGAAATTCTACACCAATTAAAAACTGTCAAAGGGATGTGCGGGAACTAAATAATGTCTATAATATTATAGAATAAATAAATTTTTAAATTATTAAAAATTAATTTTAGATGTACTTTGCCAAAATTAAATCGATTTTCAGATTCATTTGTCAGTTTATTTCAGTTAAAGACCTTTCAGAGGTAATTAATTATTACCTTACTTACGTTTTCTTGCTAATCCTTTGCTTTCAGAAGAAACTTAATAAATCATGAGTACGAAACTTTGTTTCTCTCGGTATAAAGTTATCGCCATGAAAATGAATATTATAACATAACTGTAAGAAACGTTCAGATATAACTGTACATTTACGACTTTATTTCCAAATAATGATGTAAAATATTAAATTTTCATTTCGCGAAGGAACCTTTAATCACCTTTTGTCAATTTATGAAATGTCAATTTATAAGGTTTTAGTTATAATTTTATTTTGTTTTTAACAACTTTTATCAATTTCCTATTATATTTTATTTATCAAGTGACTTTTTTATTTTTTCATACATTTTGAATCACTTATCCTGTTTGAGATTAGCCACAGGGGACTATCTCATCATCTCATTTAAGCAATCTAAACAACATTCATTTATTTAACTCTTCACATAAAAATAAAAATGTGTAGCTTCTATCGGATTACAAGCGCCGCAACTTATCACAAGTTTGTTTTGTGATTATAGGACAATCACGAAAAATATAGACAGGGGTTCGTGATTGTCGAACCACTGTCTATATTTTCTTACTGCCTGCTTTATTGTATTTTTGATGTTTAAAACCAAAAGAGTAAACTTAGCTTCCACTGGCTAATGATCTAGGTTAACAGTCCTATCTAAGGAACATGTTGGCCTTAGTCATTAAAAAGACTACAAGATCCCACAGCAATCATCTTACACTCATCTCATTCATGCTTGACTTGAAATACCTAACTTGTTAGGGCACCATTTCAAGTAAAAGTAAAACTAATAAAAAAAGAATTGTGTAGTTTTTGGCGACAAAAGCGAGTTCATTTTTCAATCAAACTTAATCAAGTTGAACAAAGTAATCAGAGGTTGCTCTCAGCAGGGCCGCGCCAACACAAAACATCGGTAATTACATTCCAAAACGATCCCACGCCGAGTACACGTCGGTGCGGGGAGCTTTGCTCACGTTGTATGTTTGAATATATGTACATAAAAAATTGTAGCCCGAGACCATAATAACCTTTCGCTTTGAGGTTCCTAGGTGCCAAAAACACCATTCGTTCATTGTATATATATATATATTGTGTGCAATCCAATCTTAATTATATTTTGTACATTCGTGTAAAGTGTTTATCACACGGTCGAGTTCCAAACCAGCCCAATCGGACCACCGGAAGGGGGGTAAAGGAAAAACCCCCGCAAAAAATGGGTTTTTCAGGTTTTCACATAGAAAAACATAAATGAATCAATTTTTGTTAAGCACCAGTGAGTTCAGCTCGAAAACAAATTTAGTGTTTTGAATCGTTGCTCTATGCCCATTGGCTACCGAGATATTGAAATGGTAAACTCAATACGTTGTTCAAATGTTAACCTTATGGGAAATAAGTAAAGTTCTGTAAGGTATCTCGCTTATTTCTCAACATATCTTAGTAAAACTTTTTTTGTCGCTTGATCTAGACAAGATCTAATCTATATAATTAATACGCCAACACGAAATTTGTCTTATGAACTCCTCCGTCATTTCTTAATTGATTTTGATCATTGACGGCTCATTGGAAAGAGCGTGTCGCGTAGATTTGCAAACTGGCCTTACATTTTTAAAAAAGTCCCTTGGGCTCTGCCCCATTGGCTTTTAAAGTTCCCATGTTATCCTTATGAAGAACATAATTGTTTACATTTTGATCAGCTGGATAATTTAATTGCTGTTGGTTTTTAATTTGTGTAAACATAACCCTCAAGACGGATCGTGTTAGCATGATTGTGTTTTAAATTTCTCGCCATTTGAATTATCGCTCTGCTAGAGTAGCGCACGATTCCGTGCGCTCGGATCCACTAGTATATATTAATCTAAAATCCCCGATACTCAATTTTCATAGCAGCAAACCTGCAAACTCATTCCCCATGTTAAAATTAAAAAATGTGGGAAAATAAAAAAATATATCTCCCTTATTTCCAAATATATCTTGATGAAACTTGGTATATGGCTTCTCCTAGTTCAGTTCTACTAAATATTGGATTAAAACCTCCCAGTTTTAATATACCTGTTGCAGCAAACCTGCATACTTATTTCCCATGTTATTTTTATGGAGCTTACAAATCATGTCATATCTCGCTATGATGTATTGAAACATGTTCTTTTGCATTTTAAATTCGCTGAGTATGCAGGTCTGCTGCTTCGGGACTGTTTCATTCTTCTGATATCATAGAAAAAGGCAACAAAATGAAGACGCGTTTCCCATTAATCTCAACCTTCCGGTATTTACTTAATCATCGCGATGAAACGGCTATTTTTCGTCGATAATTTGTAGTCCGGCCCTTTTGCTAATCCGGCACTCCCGCTAATCCGGCACTTCCGTTAGTCCGGTACTCCCGCTAGTCCGGCACTTCCGCTAGTCCGTTACTTCCGTTAGTCCCAAAAGCAACTGATTATAAAGCGTCAACTATAGAAAGATTCTGTATTTTCAGGTTATCAATAATTAAACCTCTTATTTCCTAATGTTTTAAAAAATTTTATAAACTCCGGATTTTATTGCTATCTCATTCAAAAACATCAAACGCAGGCATCGAACCATATCTCTTCGTCAAATAGACATGGGTGTGCATAAAATTAATAACTTTCAACGGATATTTCCTAGAAAATTTTTAATTAATGGGGTTAACTTTTATGACACTAAAATGTGTTTTCAAATATAAATTTTAATGTAATATTTTTTAAAACTAAACACTAAAACCACATTTCCTCGTCGGGCATCCTAATTAACCTGTCGAGCTAAATCCATTAACGCAAACTTCCCACAGGTAGGAACGTTTTTGTCATTTCACATTGGACTTTGAAACTTACTTAATCATAAAGTTATAATAGCATTCCGCAAAGCAGCAACAAAGCCTCCATTCAAGGCCGGAAAGAAGTTGTCCTATTGTTTGCCGGATGATTATAATGAAAAAACAGTTTTGGGTTGTGTAATTTAATTTAAGCGCTACAATGTTGTGTGAATGCCGGTAATTATGTTTCGGTTCAAATATTCTATTACTTTAAGCTGTTTTGGCCTGTCGACGTTTTTGTTCAGCTATGAAATCATGATGAATGTAAAATTGTAGGTAAATACATTTCTATTTAGGGGTCGAATGACTATTGTACATTATTCTTTTCGTAAAAACAATTTTTTATTTTATCTTTTATTTGAAAATACGTAATATTTCAATCAATTTCAAGTATAAAACTTAACAGCTGAACGTAAATTTTTTTTACATTTTATTCAATTTACAATCTCTTCGACAATAAATTTAACTACAAGCAAATTCATGATTCTTAATCATTCTTAATAAGACAGGTTACATGGAGGTTCATGGAGGACGTTACCCTGAATATGAGTAAAGGATGAGTGTGATGATCGTGATGATAGTGGCGCGATCTTGTAGCCTTCTTACTGACTAAGGTTGACACGTTCCTTAGACAGGATTGTAATTCGTTTGCTATACAGATTTAACGTTTTTTAGCCTACATACTTTTGGATGATCTCCTATAGTTTGTTGATGGCGTCTCAGGTTCTACTCCCAATATGTCACTATGTCAGATCACTCATCTGTTTTGGTGCTTAGAGAAGTTTCAACTATCTAAATTTCTAGTTAAACTGAATTAAATGTAATGAGTAGCCATTTTAAATTGTATTATTTATTAAATTGGTTTAACCGCCAATTATGAACACTCCATTCATGATACGATTTAGGCTGACAGTAAATTCAATTAACATTAACTTTTTTTACTATTTGCAAAATTTATTGTTTATTACCTTGGTAAACAATCAAATAAGAAGTCTGTGATAACTACGATAAGGCATCACAGTATGTAATATACTATGAAAGCCAAAGCAAAAAGTTAAAACTAAAAATCATAGGAAAAGTTTAAATGCTGCATACAAATTTCTACTTAATTAATTGTTTAATATAGAAGTTTTTCAGGTTGTCATCAAAAAATCAGTTGTTTTTTTATGATGTTAGTACAATTTTTTTGTTTCTAACCTAATTTAGTTGTATTAAACGATGTTAAAAATGTTAAATTAATCTTTTGACAATCAGTAAAAAAGGCCTAAACGTTTATTTAACACTGAGTCACAATCATCTCACTAATCAATACCACCTTTTATACAATCAATTCTGTTTCTTCCACTTTAATGTCGTAGATCCTGAAGTATATCCTCTCAAGTAAAACAAATATAAATTTAAACATAGAAGATGAAAGATATCCTTTTAAAAGTCAGAGGTAAATTAACACAAAAGTACGCGGCGGGATTTACGATATGAATAATTTATGTGATTTTAAAAGTTGAAGCGAAACTGTAAGGGATCACGGGGAAGAAGTTTATCGTATAATGGCTATGAATTATTTCATCAAAATAAAATAGCTTCTACCTAAGTAGCGGCCTAAGCCCTCCTACGCAAATCTGAAACATGTTTATCCTATTACTTTAAATGAGCAATGAATATATATAAATACTATCTCGTAAACGGCTCTAACGATTTTGATAAAATTTTGCATGTAGGTGTAGTTTTTATTTTTAAGTTCACCTACGTGGTTGAATTTGCTGTAGAAATGCAAATTTTTTAGAAAAATTAAATTTAAAATTGATAATTTTTAACATGGGGTCATATGAGTTGCCAATAACAACAAAAAAGTAAACAAAAGAATCATCCAGCTGTTCATGACAAAGCCACTTAAAACTTTTATAGCACGTTGCCAGTAGAGTAGAATAGAACAGGGATAACACAATCGAGTACAGATTGCTCATGGAGTATTATCCCCATCTAAAAATCCCAAACAGGTAAACAGCTGTGTTTTAGGTTAATTATAAATAATTAATATCAAAGCAACAACGATAAATTCAATGAACAAAACTTAAATTTCAGTAAATCAAATTTCAAAGCTAATTGTCATTGTGGGGATCAATATGAACATGTATATTTGAAAATGTCACTGCTTTCGTGCTTTCCCCCGAGCGAAGCTCGGTCCCCGGATATTTAGTTTTAAGCGGGAAGAAACAACAAACTATATAGCAACGCACTCTGTTTATTCCATGTGATGTGTTTTAAAAAGAACGGAGGGAATTAAAAATGTTATTTGCTTTTAAACATGTCTATATTCTCTAAATATTTTTACGACAAACTGTCCTATATGCAAGCTTGCAGATCTTTTAAAACTTGATTTTAATAACCTTAAGAACAATGGATTCCGTAAGTTAAGAAAACATTTTAACTACCTCAGTTTTTTTATGAATCTTATACCATGCATGATTACTATGGTATCAGAAACTCCACGTTTTCACCAGGAACAGGGCTTGTAACGGGTTATTTTTTTTTCTTTTGATTACTTTTTGGGAACTTTGGTTATTTTTTTATTTTTTTCAACCTCAAGAACTGCTACAAGCCCTGTTCACAGTATTCGTCTGTCAGACGATCTTGTAGCAGCATCGCGGCAGACGAATCTCGTCATCCTACATTGTGAAAACCAAGTCTCGCCGTTAAATCTAGGCAGATTTGTGATTAGTCTGTCGAGATTTTCTTTTTTACCAAGGTTAAGAATGTATTATCCCCAATATAACGCAGGTTTTCTAATTTTTAGCAATATATTTTGTTTACAAAAGGTCACTTTTTTGTTTTTTCTTATTTCATTATTTTTTTATTTTTTTCAACCTCAAGAACTGTTACAAGCCCTGCAGGAATGAAAAATTCCTATCAAATTTGAAAATATTTTACTAATAATAGCTTCTAATGATTAGGTCAAATTCCATCATTTATTGTATCCATGATAAAAAGAGTTCTTAATTAGCTATGATAGCTCACAAAAACGCCATATTCTTTCAAATATCCACGAACGTAGAATACAAACTGGTTTTCTACATTCCGACCAAAACAATTATCTAAGGTAAAACGAATCACGATTCAATTTCTTTATGTTGTATTTGAAAGTAAATCGTGATGGTACCACAGTACCACATCATTATCCTTTTATCGAATCACTCGAGTAAAGAAGACATTGAATGGCTGCCCTGTAAGTGGGGAGGCCATCGTTTATCAAAATCCTTTCACCCAGCAGCTGCTGATTTAACTAGAGGACTGAAAGTTGAAGTCAGATTTACGGGCTCAATAACGTCCGTTCCGGGTAAATCCATTCCCTCAATAAATTTCTCTGTTTGCATTGAAAGCCTCCGGTTTTTGTTGGGTAAACCTCTCTTTATCATCAATGAAAAGCTATAGGATTGAATGGAATAAATTTATAAACCTAGAGTCTATTAGGATAGAGTAAGAACCGAACGGAACTGAGGGAAGTTTCCTTAATTTTTCATATAAAAATTGTTCTGCCCTAAAAGAGTTGTGTATTCCTCAGTTATAACTCCTTCCATATTAGCTTTAAATTGAAGGAATTTGATGGATTCTCAATCATTTTATTCACTCGGATATTTAATAATTGTTTGAATAGTTGAAATGATTATATATATATATCGGGTGTCCGAAAAAGAACTCCCTAATTTTGATGACCTCTGATTTTCAATTTATAAATCATATCGACTAAAATTATATATTGAATGATAGGTAAATTCACCAAGTTTTTGTTACAAGTCACAAATGTTTGGTGAATTTTACTTTGGGCTCATGGCAAACATAAAACAAAAAATCAAAATTTCCCTGTGTACCAGTAGTGAATAAAAATCACGTTTTAAGTTGTTTTTTTTAGATTTAACAGTTATCTTGAAAACTATGAATCCTATAGAAACCTCTCAGTTTATAACATTAAAGGAAAATAATTTTTCCCTACAGTTTGGGTGTTTTTGCAGGTTTATAGCTTTTTTGGGTCCTGAGATATGAGTTTTGGAAACGAACAAATTGGTTTTTTGTGTTTCGTGTGCCATACTGCTAAAGTTGGAAAACCCCAAAATTTTTACTTTTACTAAATTAAAGGGAAATAACCAAGTTTTGGTAAAAGTAAGAGGTTTTAAACATAAACTGAGAGGTTTCTGTAGGATGCTTAGTTTTAAAGATAACTGTTATATCTAGTAAAAAAAAGAACTCATTACAACATGATTTTTAATCACTACTGGTGCACAGGGAAAATGTGATTTTTTGTTTTCTGTTTTCCATGAGCCCAAAGTGAAATCCACCAAACATTTGTGTCTTTGTGTCAAAAACTTGGCGAGTTTTCCTATTATTTAATACATAATTTGAGTCGATATGATTTACAAATTACAAATTAGAGTTCTTCAAAATTAGGGATTTCTTTTTTCGGACACCCGGTATTATGTTTATAAACAGTTTATCCGGACATTTGATAATTATATTTTGTATGATAATTTAGGGCCCTGTGGATGTATGATATCACACCATACGATATCGCCATTTCGTGGGATAATAATTTGGGGTTTGGGACAAAAATACACTTTTTTTAGAAAATTACAGAAATAATTAAATATTTCAAAAAGAGGTATAGCTTTTAAAATCTTATAATATATGATTTATTCTGTCTTTTAAGTAAGGGAAGGTATATTTTGTTAACTTTCATCATCATAGTCGTCTTACAAGTATCTTTACTCTATCCAAACGAAATCACTCTTATATTCCCAGTTTCATATAAACGAAACATAGAGAAGTGAATCTTAGTTCTAATTAAAGCTCTCACAGGTTATTTATTTGATTTAGGTAGTAAAATAGCTGTATATAAATAAACATGATTTATTTTAGCATTCAGTCAATTTTAAAATAAAACATCACTTTCTTAGATATAAACGTCAGCAGTTAAATTAAAAGGTGTTGACTAAATAGGGTGGCTTGCCAGATTTACTTTAAAAATGAAGCTCACGATAAAAATGAAAGGTATGAGAAATCAAGTTTTCTTTAAAACAATAATTTTGCAGGGTATGTTTTGTGGTATTTTAAAACCATATATGACACAGTAATTTAAACTGTTATCTACAATTGTGACTGTTTATGGAACTTCTTTTTAAGCTTAGTTGGTGCTAAGCTTTTACAAAAAAATTAGGTAATTGATTTTTCATCATACACTGTCCCGAAAACAGCCGTTTCTAGTTCTCTAAATCGTACGCAAAATGATCGTTTTTGGATCACTTCGAATAGGAGTACTGAAAAAACATATGGTAAATTTTGCCGTACTCTAATGTCAAAATTTGTTTATGTTACGTTTGAAAGGTTGAACGATTTCTTAACTTGTGTTTATAAACAACTAACAGTTGTGTAAATGACGATGACTATTTTGGATAACCTCAAAATTATGTAGTCTGATTTTTTAACGATTAAATGGTTATTTATACATAATGATGAAAATAGTTGTTCATCACACGGAGCAAAGTGCAAAAAGAGCCACTTTCGCTCCTAGTGATGAAAACTACTATTTTTAAAACCCCAACAGAACACATTTCCATTTCCTGTCGTCACCCTCTTTTCTAGCTCCGCCAAAGTTTTAAGACCTTCTTTCGCACAACACCAGGCCAAGTCCATGTAGCTGTAATTTTCCTCCTTGGACATCGTTTCATTTGTTTAAGAACTTTATTTTTCAAAAACTTTTGAAATCTAGTTGCATACCATTGTGGTTCCACGACAGAAATATCACTACTTATAAAAGCTGTTTTTACCATGTTCTCTAACTTTTTCTTGATGTTGTAATCCTGAAGAACGTCGATGATCCCCACATACAGCATTAGTGGTTCGCCATTGGCAGCCCATGCTTCGATTCCGGTCGGTTTGAAGATATTTTTCTTTGTATTAGAACTTTGACGATGGGAGTTTCTCGGTTCACAAGGAAAACTTCCAACTGCTTCAGTTGGTATATCCATTTTGTCTTTTGGAAGTTCTTTATAGTTTACATATTGAAGGCTTAACAGAAAACTGTAATCGACAATGTTTGATCGTCTTAAAATATTTGAGTCTCTTTCAATAGCTTTAGCTAGTTTTTTGTAATCATCTTTTTTCAAATATATCCCATGAGGATGATGTCTCATAAAGTCTTCATCTTTAAAAGTTGGATTTCCCCTATTTTTCTCCTCTTGAGACACCTCTCTTCCATAAAAAGAACCTTTTAGGTCGTATTTTTGACCAATTTTTACGTCGGAAGGTATTAAATAATTGGATACAATCAAACTTTGCCCTTTTTCATTTGAGTAAAGACCAACAAATTTCGGTAGGAGGGAATAGTCCTTTCGCTTCAGAATTTTTACATAGGGTGGAAGTAACTTTTGAGCGGATTTTATTTCTGGAATTTTAACTGTTTTGGCGATAAACATGCGGTTTTTTGATAGGTACAAATCAGCCTTGCTTTTCCCATCATTGATGATCGGTGTTACGTTGTCTTTGCAAAAGTAATCTAGATAATCATGTTCGATACCAAATGATTTCCTTATAAATTGGAATGTCTTGGGAGCATATGTGGTAAATGTAAACTGTTTGCCTGAATCATCGCTTACAACAATTCTGGAAGCCGCATCAAAATCAAAGCCGTCCCCTTCAGAAAGATCGGTGTTGACATCTTTCTCCATGGCAGACTGAAATAAAGCTAATTCTAAGTCTGGGTGGTTGACTTTCCGATAGATTATCATTGTGTCATGATCTCCTGTTTCATAATAATGATGGACTCTAAGATCATTTAAATAAGTTCCTATGAAGTGCTTACTCAGACAAACCCACTCATACTCAGAACTGAAACCCTTTAAATGCTTCATACTTCTATCCATCAGAAAATGCCTCGTTATAGCAAATCGCATCATTTTTAAGAAATCCTTTTCTTTCACACTGGTCCAAAATCGTTCTGCTATTTTTTTAACTTCTTCATTCTCAGTTGTAAGTTTCACAGAGCTGCTCAGACCCGCAATGGCTATTTCATTTATGTAAACAGTGCATTTCTTAGGAATTCTTGTTCGGGCTTCTAAGAAATTAGGAACAGTGAGTGAGAATTTTATACTATTTCTTCTTTCGAATGTGTATGTAGCAGGACCAACCTCAGAACTCTCTTTGCAGAAATCGTCGTAGCTTTTAGTTTGTGAAGTAATTTCCTTAAAAATTTTAAATGTAACAGGTTTTCTGAAAATTGCATGTGTTATAAACGAAGCCTCAATATAATTTGGATAGACTTTAGACTCAACAAAATCGATGAGTGTTGATATATCACCTACTTGTAGATCAACTGTTGTCTTCTCTGTACAAAGGTATACGTTGGTTTCAAAGTTTTCTAGATATCTCGGTATTTCCAACTGTTTTGGAACCAATCCAGCAATTTTCCCAAAAACTTCCACTATGAATTGATGTCTTCTTTGCTGAGCAAAACTAGTTCCAACTCCCCACTCAACCGGCGTTTTTTCAATATTATAAACTTTATCTAGAACTGAGTCAATGTTGAAGTTATTCCCACTCTCGGTGTTGCAAGCTTTCAACATTAGCACTACTCCAAGAAGTATCAGTTGCATGACTATGGTACACATAAACTATAACTCTCTCTAATAACTAAAAATTTAGTTTGTTAACTAAACTACTGAAGTCGCATCACCTTTGATAATTAATCACATACTAATTACCTAATTTATAACAGATTGTACATCTGTTTCATGCAAAGCAACAGATTCAACGATAAGTCAGGTTTTGGCAGTTAGTTGTGATCACACCCAAAAAACAATGAGTTGAAGGGTCGCCAGGCCCTAAAAAAATCTATGATATCAAACTGTACACCAAGCAAAGGTTAGTTTCTTATATTAAACTTGATTATCAACTATGAACAGTTGTATTTGCTGGACTAACAATTATTATAGTGATTAATATAATACATGTACTCAACCACAAGAGAATTTATAAAGCCAAGAAAAAAATATTATAGACGTAAACCTACATGTACGTCTGATGATAAGTACATGTAGTAAATTAAACACCATAATACTCAGAGAATAGGAATTCTAATAAATATAACCTTCATAGTTGGCAATCAAAGTCACTATCCTTGACGTTTGGGCTTCGTCATTCTACTTCAACAGCAGTTGAAAACATTGTAAATGAAATTGTAAATGGACTACAAAATAAGCTCGTCATAGCTTGAGTGGGGATATTAGTTTCGTACTTTGCATTACCAACCAAAAACCATTGATCTCAGTAATGGGAGTCAAACAATTTGATTGATCGAACATAAAAATTGATTTTCAAGATATTAAATGAGTTTAATTGTGTTCCCGTGTGTCAGTCTAAGAAAACATGCAAAACATAATTGAGATCAACCAATTAATTAGCATTTATGACATACTTTTAAGAACCGATTCGAATCTTTGATCATTCTTGTAGGATTCAAATTGTTTTAAAATTGTTGTTCAGAGAACGGTATTTTATTACTAAATTACTAATTACTTACTTGCAGAATACTCTATGTTTCACATACCTGTTAAGAAAATTCTATGTTATATATGAATTCAAAGAAACTATTAAGAATTATATGAAAGTCACTATACAGTTTAAAATAGAGAGTAGAAGGTATAACAGGCGCCAATTCTTGGGGCCCAGTCCACGCATGGGGCGGGGAGTGAGTAGGCTGGAAGGAGAGGAGAGTAGTAGCGGCAGCGGCGGCCAACAGTGTACTAGCCTGGCTGCGTACATTCGGCAGCTCGCACGTAGTTACTGCTTCTATGTCAATCGTTGTTCAGAGTATCGAGACGCTTTAATAAATACTAATGAAATATTTTATATTATTGAATAGAATTAAAATAGATCATTAATCGTCAATAAGAGTCAATGTTCCGTCGGTCAATGTTTTTAGGACGACATGTAGTGACACGCTATTGTTGACGGCTGAGAGCAGAATGACAGTGCTGCGCTCTAGCGACGCGTTGTCGCGCATGCGCATTGCTACCGCGCATCCACCGCACTGGGCCCCAAGAATTGGCGTCAGTTATAATATCTTCTGAATTATGTATAAAACAAAAACTAACTCGTGAACCAATCACTCTCAGTGAGGAAACCAAGAGACTTTAAACTACAATCGTTTTTCCTCTACTGAATTATGATTGCAGATTTTAAAGGAAAGTTTATCTAAACTCGATGTACTATTCAACACTTCAATCTCATGAATCGGAGAAATCTGTCTGGAAGTTAAACTAGGGGACAACCTTATTTTCACCTCAAATCTATTTATGGTAGTTCCAAACTGAACTACGACACCGATTTAGAACCATTTGCTAGAAAGTATATCATAAACCTCTTTAGGCTTTTATATTAGGTACTAATTTTGGTGATGTAATTTTGATTGGCTTAAATGGGGACGTTTGTTAATATTCTATTTAATTTTCTATCACCTCATGAAGAAGGGGTACAACGCTAGTCAATAATGTAATACAGTAATCATATATCGTTAAAAACAGAGAAAGATTTAGCTGGGTATATTATATGCTCTCCAGTTATTCTGAATTGGGCAAAAAGCCATTTATTATTTAATAGAGGTAAATTTAAGTCACAGCTTTCAGGGAAACTTTCTAAGTTATGGGTACGAAACTTGGTATTGTGCCGTAAATATTCATTACCGCTAAATGTCTCGTCGCTTGTTTTTTAAAAGATTCTGCTAAATAATGCCTTTTTCCATTTTATTTTCAAATAAAAATAATTAATTTTTATTATATGAGTAACATTTTTACCAAAACTTACTTTTTATTTTAAAATCTCTTAATTTTTTATTCATGTTTTAAGGCGTTCATTTCCAAAAAATATATTTTAGTGAATTTGAAAATTATTTCTAATTAATTTATGTTTTACCATTTTAGAATAAATTAGTAAAGAGAAAAGATTAACATATGAATTCCAAATTCAGTGTTAATATGAATATTTTATGTTCACACGCTGTTGGGGAGGGACACTCGAATCGTTGAATCTTTCATTCTACATTGAATGAATAAGAAGTTGTTAGTAACAGTTCAACATTTTTTGTTATACTGCTACAAAAATGGCAGTTTTTATCAAATGTGTTGCTGACTAAAGAAGCTCTTTTTCTCCCTAGAGAGTAAAAGAATCAGCTGAATTTGAGGACATCAGCTGTTTATTTTTACTGTAGTGAAACCAAGCTCTGTATAGTAGAAGAGAGTAATAATATGTTATCTAACTCCTACTTGACCTCATACAAGAAGCATCACTTTAGTCCCTAGTAATGAAATTATTCTACTATGTTATAAAATTAAGAAAATAATCTTCATCTAATGTGTTTTTATTCATTATTCGCTTTGTGATTACTTACTTATTCTACATGAATTTTCTTGAGAATTTTATCATCACATGATCCTGTTGCTAAAAGTGTGCTTCACCCAATCTCACTGTGGCGTTTTGTTTCATATACTAATTACTGTAAATCAGCAAATAAACCGTACATAGTGAAAAATACTCCAAGTGATGTATATCTTTAACTTCTTAAATTAAAAAATATATGGCTTGGGTTTTGTGGTTATTCCTAGATTTGATTTTCATCTTGATTAGCACTCGCAACAGATAATTTAGCACTATTTTGTCTTAGGACTTATATTAGGGATCGATAAAAACTAAAAAAAATTGTTGAATCTATTCAAATTACCTTACACTAAAAACTGTTCCCTTTGGCATCTCACATTTAAAGAGTCTAACTCAGTTTCTATAAACCACTTTGGGGCACTTCTCAAATAAAGTTATGTGACTCTACTTTCTTGTAAGTTTCCCACTTTCAAAAATTGGATTCGAGATTGTCTAGGGATAAGTTAAGAATTGTTTTTAAGGTGGACGAATCCATGAGTTGCGGTGAATTGGTTATTTATCCTAAACACGTGTGCACACTTTTACAACTATACTATAGTCTGAGTATTTGTTTTAAAACTATATTTAACTGTATGAAGTAAAATATGCAATATTTTGGAAAATCATAGGCCTGCAATAATCAAATTACAACCTATGAATAAAGATCAAGGAAGATATAAATGAATCATCTATTACCTTTGATTTCAAAATTTATAATAATTCTTTTTATTAGCTCTTTAGACAATATCTAAAACTCTCTCAAACATGTTGCTGTACATTTTAAATTTGAATATTCTTATTTACAATGTACATAGTGCTTGTACTGTAATTTATATTTTGGATAGGAATCATAATCATATCTACATAATTAATAGGCTAGCACGATTTGTGTGATCCTTTTTTTTACTGAGCCCGTGGGCATTTTAGGAAAAATCTAACGATAGGATTATATTTTCTTGTAGATATTATTTGGTTAGTACGTAATTATTCTACTTCTAAAACACCCTCTTTTAACTGCTTAACATATGGTGTAGAAACTAGGAAGTTAATTATAAAACTTATCTGCCGAATTTCACAGTACATAGGACAACAACCACTTCAAAGACTTGATAAAGTTGAAGTTTAATTTGTGTGTTATTGAATATCAAACACCGAAGAGTCTGTCAAAAAGATGTGAGGAAGTTGAAGAAGTTGGAAGAAGTATGACATTGATGTGGAGGTGACTTTGCCTTTGCCAGCTTTAACTCTGTTGGAGGTAAAATTTAATATTCTGAATTTTCAAACTTCAACCCCTTGCAGATTGAGTGTCTTAAAACTTTTATTCCTCATCTTTCATTCTAACTTTAAAATATTTTGCAGAATCTATAAATTATCTAAAAACTTTGACTGATATGTTTGATGAAATTAAAAAAAAGACCAAATTACCGTTTTAATTGCGGGAACCAAATAGGGCGGATGAGTGCAAAATTATGCAAAATTAGTGCATAATTAGTGCTGCTGGCAAAATTATGTTTATTATTTGTTTGTGTATTTAGTCAAATTATACTACGGTATGTTACAGTAAACATAAATTTACATATATAAGACCCTGAGAAACGTAAACAAAGTTTTGACATTTTAAAAAATTCATTTAATCATTTCCGTTGAGGTTTTAGCAGGCAATTTGATGAGTTTATAGTTTTCGCCACCCACCCTATTTCCTGCTTTCTACTTTAGGGAGACTCACGTCCATAATGTTATTTTTTAGAAAATGTTTAACATTACAAGTAGTTGTGAATCAATTATCCAACAACCTGATTCTCACTCAATGATATACAAGGTATAGAGATATTCCTGCAATGTCTACAATTGTAGAGGTACTGGTACATTTAGAATATTTAGGACACGTTTTGGATGCATACGATATTTAGGATATATACAATTTAGGACCATGCCCTAAATATAATGTACATGAGTGCTGCCAATATGATTTCTGTTCAAGCCAATCCTTATGGGGAATGACGCATATCAAGGATTAAATCCTCATTTTCAAATCTTGTACAAGAATTCATAAAAGGCCTTTTCATAACCTTTTTTTAAGATGATTTTGCTATAAAAAAGTCATCGAACAATTAATATAGATAACGGACACTTCCACTTTTCTAAACATATTATATATAAACAAAAATATTATATAAAGAAATAAATATATGGTTAATATCAGTTCAATGAAATTTACTCTAATGTTAAGGTTTTAAGTTTGGAACTTAAAAACCTGAGTTGCTTATTAAATTATGAACTTACTGCTTAAAATGAAGTTATTCTTTGTGTATTTTGTTTCCTTACCCAAAGACGTTTACGTTACAAAAACATAGTTCCAAAAGAGAAAAATTACACCCAGTTTCATCTTAAAGATTGGATGGGTAGTCTATAAATTAAAGTCCAGCATTAGATCAGCAGCAAGATTGCCCCACAATCATCTTTCACTCATCCCTAATTTAGACCTGGTTTCAGAGGTGCCCATCACCCCCAAGGTTTATGGCGTATTCCCCCCAAAACATCCAGCAACCCTTCCCCCTAAACTAAAATCTACTTGTACTTCAGTGGAGAGAGTAATTACAGTGAATTGCTGCGCTGCAATAATGTAATGCTGAAATTGTAGAGAGATCATTGTCCGAGATCTTTCAACTGACGGAGCTTTTTTACCAGAACAGTTATTTTATATTAACAAATTTCATATCTCAAGATATCTGCTATTGATGTACAAGGTACTATTTTTTTCAATATGAAATTCCTCTCAATTATTCAGGGGAGGGAGGAGTTTACTTCAGACTGGCACAATCTAAAAATAAAACTACCTATTGCCAAAATTAGTGAATGCTTACCTTTCTATCATTCTATACTCATGGTTACAGAGAATATATATTACCAGACTACTGATTTTTCATGCAGATTTTATTTCATTTGCCCCCCGCACCGCTCGTTCCGAGTAGTGGCGCACTCACCCGGGGGTGGGTATGGCACCATTGCACAGCCACGTGCCTAGCCAGAGGTGGTGCCAAAATCTCACCATTTCAGATGTCTAATACCTGTCTTTTATCTGTTTCATGTGCCGATACCGATGGAGTCTCAAACGGAAACCTGGTCCGACACATACCATACCAGAATATGAAAGCGACAAAGCACAAAAACACAACAACTCTCCCCCACAAAACACCACCCACACACAGGGCCGGCTCTACCATATAGGCGAACTAGGCAACCGCCTAGGGCGCCAGGGCCTGAGGGGCGCCAAAGGGGGTGCTGAGCGTCCCCGTTTGTCAAAAAAGCTATGGCGGAAGCAATCAAAAACTTTTATTTTAGGAAGACAATCATAAAAATAGCATAAATGCTAATTTAATTTACATTTTGTTAAATTACAAGTTTATAATCTGGGAATAGCTCGGGAACATTACGCACTGCTTGTTACTTTTCTAAACACTTTATAAACTTATTTCCAATGGGAAACCCCTACCCTCCTAAACGTATGACTATACATACGACAAGCATGCCAAGACATATGGCAAGCATGCGATATTCTCTGCTCTTTAGGCGCCATGGCCGCTATATAGTAGTTTAGATTTATTTTTATCTTGACAGCCGAATTCAAGACCTGTCCACTGTAGTCCACTATTTTCCCAATGCTGGCAAGTAGTATGTTTTTGCTTTGTAAATTATTGTTTTTAATAACTTGCCTAAAAGTTTTTTTGATTATTTGAGTTGCACGCACAGTGCTGGATTTGTCACTAGGCCCGGAAAGCCCGGGATTAGGGTCGTGCGACCGTAGGGGGCCACACATGGTAGAAAATAAGGCATTTAGAGTGAATTTGAGGGGATAATTTGGTTACATAATTGAGCTAAAAAAAGGTCAACACTTTTCACGCGGCCGTTGGGGGCCTCAGGGGGACGCACAGAAAACAGGGCTTAGGGCCGCGACACCGGTAAATCCGGCTCTTGTCCTACATTAATTTTTTTTTTTTCATAACCTGTTGAAATCATAACTTATTTAAATCTCTTACCATTATTTTTATATTTTTGCCCAAAGAATCATCTCCTCCTCAATTTTATAAAGCCTCCATTTTATGAGCACATTTTTCAGAGGATAAAATTAATGTATATTGATTACTCGATGTGCAGTCTTCAATATTGAGTATACAGTAGTACAATAAAAGCATATTGTAGGAGCTGGAAATTGACTGTTTAATTATAACAGTACTTCTCATTTATTTCTTTTTTATTTTGCCAATACGTAAAATGGCAACCCATGAGGTCCAATGTTAAATACAGTACTGAATTTTTATACTCAAATTTCTTTTATTACTCACGCCATTAGATTATTTTCTAGCGATGTGACTTGAACACCTCTCGTTTTTAGCCAGAAATAACTTACAATATTTTCAGAATATGATGGAAAAACTCAAAGCCGTTTTTTGGAATAATAATTGTGCCATTAAGCATAGAAAGTCAAATATCACTCAAAAGAGCATACATGTTAGATGACTCTGACAGTGTTGTAAAGTGTGATTTGTCTTCAAATTCACTGGTTTAATTATTGTTGTTGGCTGCAAGGAATTGCTGTTTAATTAATGAAAAAACATTAATTGTAACCAACTTTAGATAGTCCTGATGATGCCCCTTAATAAATAGGGGCGAACCAATTGTTCATATGGATTACCACAGAGAAGAAATAAGAGGGCTAAAAATGTCCTTATTTCTTCTCTGTGAGATTACTTAAGACGATGAGGGGTTTCAATAATCTCTAAGTCACTGGTTTAAAACCTGAACAAAATTTTCCATTTCCAAATTTGAGGGTTTCAAGTGTTGCCTTGGGAATACCAAAATAACAGGGGCTGAGTTTCCTTTCATTACAAAAAATATTTACAGTACTTAAGAAACTTCGTGACCAAGGAAAAACAACTGGCAAGTTTCAAAAAGCATTATCATAAAACCGTAACTGTTTCATTATATTGTGTATTTAAAAAAAATTCTGCTATTGGCTGCTTAATGTTTTATCTTTAAAGTAAATAAAATTGTTCGGGGAATGTGCACTGATCGACCCCTTGTCACCAATGACCCCAAGCAACTTTCACGCACGTATCACCTACGGTTTTATCGTGGTGATAGATTCTAATAAAATAAAAGAATTTAAGTTCCCAAAATTATACGTGTAATGTAATAAATAATAAATAAAAAATCATCTTAAAATATATTAATTAAATAACAAATCCTACAAATCTCATAATAGGACGTTTCGATTTGTATCTTTCTTTAAATTTAATAACAATGATATGCTTGTATCTCCTAAAAGACTCGACAAAAAATCAGGTGAAGAATTGTAATTTATTTACGATACTACAAGTCAAGTATCTTATAGTATAGTTTGTACAAAAGTACTCATAAAAAGTTAACCGCACAAGGAAGTAAAAATAATTGTTAAGTGATTATTAAAATTTTAATAAAATCATTAACACTTAATGTTATGAAGTGGGGGGAGGGTGGGGGGGTGGGCGCCAAGCAGTATTTTCGCCTAGGGCGCCTAAAACTCTTGAGCCGGCCCTGCCCACACATAATATTAGAAATAGTAAATGTTGGATCAGGGCTCAGAAACTCTTCTGTCAACTATCTGTGACCTTTGGGTGCCCTACTAACACATGTCTTTACTTCCTTCACTCTCAAAACATGGGAGGGGGGAAACCAGAACAACATATGACCAAACCGTGATTTCAGGAACAAACACAGCAAACGTGGTCCAACCAAGTATTCAAACTGCCTGACCAACCAACTTCTAACTATGTCAGCTCAGACGACTCTCAACAATAAAACAGCCAAAACAGCACCAGCCAACCACAAACAAATCACAATCACATCTGACACCCACAATTGAAATGATCAACTCCAAACTGACAAACAACAAAACACATACACTGACCCACTCACACAAACCCAAACACTGAACAGCACCAATGCATGGCCACATGCTCGCACAATTGCTTGGCTTAAAAAAAACAGGCAAGTTGCTCAATGTGGGACCAACTAACAATGGGCCACTGTTTAGTACATGACTAACAACACTTCAAAGGGTGAAAAAAGAAAAAAAGAAACTAACATCTGTTATAGGGCGTGGTGAAGGGTTTGAGCAGACAGAAAACTCAAGGATCAACCTTTTCTGAACCAGCACAATATACCTTTCTCACCCCCACCTTTCCCTGATGTATGAACTTACTAGGTCCTACATCACTCTTTTCCTAACCTCCCTCCCTCTCCCATTCAATGATACATTAGCTGGGTTATCCCAGAGATCTGTATCAAATACCAGATTTTATTTCATTTTATTTCCTCTATATTTTACTCTCCCCCGAAAAGTTTAATTCCCCAAAAATGTTTGTCAATTGCACAACTTGCGCCATCAATAATGTGGGTGGCCCTGCTTGGCTTAAAATACCTACCTGGGTAGGTCGCCGTTTAACGCCATGAAGACAATCTACAACACTATTTTCACAAACTTATAACCTTTATTATTCGACATTATCCCGTGAAATACACCCTGTTGTAGCTACTGCGGCTCCGTTCCTAACTGGGGCGGGTCGCGGTCGGGGGGAGGAGAGGTTGCCATTTCGTCTTGCCGCCGCGCCCATCTCCTCTTCAGCAGTACAACGAACACCAGAATAGCCGACATGGACACTGCAAGAGTAAAATACCCCCGTTGCAGCAGACCTGCATACTCAGCGAATTTCAAATGCAAAACAACGTATTTCAATCCACCATAGTGAGATTTGACATGTTTTGGTGAGCTCCATAAGAATAACATGGGGAATGAGTATGCAGGTCTGCTGCTACAGGTATATTAAAACTGGATGATTTTAATTCAATATTTAGTAGATCTGAACTAAAAGAAGCTATTTACCAAGTTTTATCAAGATATGTTGAGAAATAACCGAGATATAGAATTTTACTTATTTCCCATAAGGTTAACATTGGGACAACGTACTGTGTTTACCACTTTCAATATCTCGGTAACCAGTGAACATAGAGCAGTGATTCAAGATACTAAATTATTTGTTTTTTTTTTAGCTGAATTCAATGGTGCCAACAAAAATTCGATAAATTTTATTTTTCTATGTAAAAAACTTTAAAAACCCATTTTTTGGGGGGTTTATCCCCCTTTACCCCCCCTTTTGGTGGTCCAATCGGGCTGGTTCACGAACTCGTCCGAATAATTACTACTTTACACACCTGTGCCAAATTTCATTCCGATCGGACCATTTTTGCGAGCGCTATCGTGCTTACAGACACATATATAGATATATATCTAGAAATTTGAACGAATGGTGTTTTTTGCTTCTGGGGGCCCCGAAACGAAAAGTTATCATGGTCTCGGGCTTAGGTCTTACCATGAGACCTACGGTGATAGCTTCTTCCCTATAGGGGAAATTCGCTAAAACCAAGTAGGCACCGTTTGGGATCGAGAATGTGGATAACTGCAAAAATTTAATTTTTACTCTTGATAGTTCGATGCTTAATAGACTCAGGGATATTGGAGCATCAAAATGTCCAACTGAAGGGAACATATGGGATTTTACATCAATTGTGATGAAGTAAAAAACCTCATTATGCGACCGCGTGGTCAGAGTCCAACAAGAATGAAAGAAGAATGAAAATGGCATACGATACAGTTAGCAGGGCAGAAGCCACAGCCATAGGTAGGCTATATTGCCCAAGCTGTATTATCTGTGCTTAAATTTTCTTCAATCATGTAATGAAAGAAAACAACTTTTTTATCTCAATTTAAATAAGTAGATACAATTTCACCATTTTTAAATATAGGAAATATGGATTGATAGGCAAAATATATATTATAACTAAAGTTGTTTACATGTTATAATGAAAGTTATCTCATTCCAATTGGAGATTAAAGTTCCGGCCAAATCATTAGGCGGGTGGCGAAAAATAGAAACTCCTGCTGTATAAATGACTTGATGTTAAAGACACCTCTGCTCCTCTACATAGTTAAGTAGTTGGACATATTTCCAACAGATAGAAGCACATTAACTTGGGTATGTTTGGAGAACTTACTCAGCTGATTTGGAGAACATAAACAAAGAACATAACTGTCTGTAACTTCAGATTGGTAAATGATTGGCCAAAAACATATTTTGAACGCCAGCAGTGCGTTTTTTCACTTGCCTAATGATTTGGCCGTAACTCTAATAATTATATCTCTCCTTACGTTTCTTAAAGATTAAAATTGAATTTGACTGTAAATTGGTTTTCTTGTAACTAACGATAAAAATACTCACTAAGCATGAGAACAATGAGTACGCTGAACATAACCAAGAAATATCTCAATGTTACACTAGAATCATCTTCAACCTCTACGATGTCACCTGCAATAAGTTTTTGCAATGCGATGAAAAGTAATTTTTACAAAAAATTAAAAATTATTAATTTACGGTACAGTAGATTCTCGATAGTTCGACACTTTTTGGACTTAAGAGATGTCGATGTATCGAAATGTAGAACTAAATGGGGAATGTTGGGGGTATATGGGATTTTGCATTAAAAGTATCATTAAAAATAAAGGTTGAACTTGCACACCTTCTAAATGCACTAAATAATACATTTGCACACCTAATTCAATACATTTAATTATGATGTAGACACCAATAAACAATATAATTGGTAGTCGTTGAATTTTTGTTGAGTGTCAGCCCATGTTGAACTTGCAATGTGTTGAAGTATCGGGTGACGAACTATCGGGAATCTACTATATTTTACTTGGGAGATGATGTTAGTTTTTGCTCCCTTAATGATATGGTTACAAAGAATATAAGGTCAACACTCATATAATTGAATCTTTAAGTTAGTCAATTTCAATTAAAGCTTAATTTAGACTTAATAAAACAATAGAATTGTTATCTTGTTTATTGGCCAAGTTATTGATTAATGCAACCACAACCCTGCATCATTTAGCCCTGCATTAATTACTCTAATAGAGAAAGTTCTATTACTACACCTCGCTTTTTTATTACATTATAGGCAAAACTGATTCATTTATTAGGCTCAAATCTTTCTTATGGAATCAGTAATTGTTTGTTGGAAATTACAATCACTTAATTGATTTATTTTAGAATTTTACAACTTACCTCCTAAGGGGTTAGGAAATGGATGTGGTTTAAATGCGTTGAAATCAATATTACTTATATCAACAGGCATCACCAAGTAAGTTCAACTACAATTTGTTTTGTTATTTACATACATAAATAATCATTCAAAAGAAGAAGTAGCAAAATCTTAATGGATCTGGCAGTTTTTCAAAACTGAATTAGTTATTCCGTCAGTAAAATTATATCAGGCGATATAAAATACTTGAAACCACTTGAAACTGTTAAGCATTGTTTATTGGCTTTAGATTTATTGACAACAAAACAAAAACAGATGAAGCAAAAAAAAACACATGTTTTGAAAGCTTGTCATATGAATTTATAAATAATTCTTGAAGACAGTCAATAAGAAGCTATATTTTAATTTAATTTTATAAATCAAATCAGTAATAATGTTTCAAAGGTTTTTATAATATCGGTTGCAGCAAATATCCGTGTAGGTGAGAGATAATGGTTTATTTTTTATATCAAAACATAGAAGTTCATTTAGTCTATTGGCCCTCTGTTCATTTAGTCTATTTATTAACACTTTGTCCGCGTAGGACGTCTTTAGACGTCTTCGATTCATTGATGAATAGCGGAGGACGTCCTAAGACGTCCTTATGCAAGGTTTATCAAACAGAGTTACAGTCGACTCCGTTTTGGTAGGAGGGGATTGAAACTCTGTCAGCCACTGGGGGACATACTATAGTTTAACGTCATCACCGTCGCTTGCAGTTTCCGCTCTCCAGTTAGTGGCGCTCCTAGCGGCACATGTGGGATTCTTCCCATGAAATCAAAGCAGTTTGGCACGTGCTCCCATCCTATTTTAACGTATTCCTGTGAGGATTTTTGTTAGTTTGTGTGTGTTTTGTTTATCCTTTAGATAGTGCGTAAATAAGATGAGTAAATTTTGAGATTTTGAGTTTTTGTGTGTGCTGTAAACCGTAGGACGTCCAAAGACATCTTCTTTTTTGTTTTGTTTTTCACGATTTTATGTGGTATATGGTGACATAGTTGAACTTACAACTGACTAGAAAAACTGAACAAACCAATATTTGTATAGTATATACATATAAACCTCGTGAAAAACTTTTTTTATATTTTTAATCCAACCAGTGAGGCTGAAGACGTCTAAAGACCACCAAATCTTTGACGTCATCCTACAAACCGGAAGTGGCCCAAAAAAACATTTACTCGGCATGACTGACCTTCCATAACCATAAACTATGTGAATTAGCAATAAACCTTTACAGCTATGTGGCGGTATATTAAAAAATGTTAGCAGTCAATGTGTTAACAATTATTTTGTAACTAATGTTTTTAGAAAAGTACCCCCTCTGCCCCATGCACCCATCAGTCAGTTATGGTCAGTGCTGGCAGAAACTTTGAGTCCACTTTACTTTTTTTTAAATATGGCTGTTTATCATCTTTTGAATAGTATATCTCTTGATGTTGAAAAATTGTTAAAAAAATTAAGTTAAAAATGTTTTTCCATTCAGCTGGGACCTTTTGTTCTACACCTTTGTATTTAAACATAAACAAAACTTGATTATTTTCTAGGGCATTCTAGTTTTTTTACTCATTGGCATCAGTGGAAGAAATAGTAGTAGAGTAAAAGCTGCTGAAAAGCAACTTATTTTAAATTTTTGTGAGCAATCTTCACAATGGGCAATGGTGTCTCACCCATGCAATAGTGTCGTCGGTGTTTTCATCGTCAATCGTCATCGTTGTCATTCTCGTCGTCGTCGGATGAGTCGAAAAACTAGCCCGATTGTAACATTGGAGTAAGGGGGGATAAACCCCTCTGAAAATGGGTTTTTTGGGATTTTTTCCTCCCAAAAACGAAATTTATGAAATACTGGTTTAAACCATTGAATTAAGCGTGAAAACTAAATAATTTAGTACTTTGAACTATTTACTGTTTTTGAATTTTATTTATTGTGTAATGGATACTGAGATATTGCTTGTGGTAAACACTGTGTGTTGTCCCAATATTAACCTTATGGGAAATTAATACAATTCTATATCTCGCTTATATCTCAACATATTAAAATAAAACTTGGTATTCGATTCATCAAGGTGGTATCTAATGGATTGATGTAAAAAAAAATCTCTCGATTTCAAATTTTCATGGCAGCAAACCTGCACACTCATTTCCTATTTTATTTTTATGGAGAAAATTGTTGTATGCTCAATTTTGGATTTTAAGTTGATTTTACTCAATTTAAAACTTCTTCTAAATGATCTATTAAAGTATTTGAAATTCAGTGAGTTAGCAGGTCTGCTGCAACATGGGTAATTATTTTTTTCATAAACTTGATGATGATCTGTGGAACACTGTACATTTGTTCAAGTTAGGATGTAATTTTTATCGTGCCTTATTTATAATAGTTTACAATAAATTACCATGGTAACTTTGTAATGTAAAAATTAAATTTAAATAACTATCCATCTTTTGAATTCCGTAGGGCAAAGAAAGCCCTAGGCGATGCCGAAAATAACCAGTTCCTAGAAAGCACCTACAACCAAAGTGGAAAATACAAACCAAAACGACCTAAAATTATTAAGGGTTTTTGTTGAAGTCTGAGATATATCGGTTTTATAAGTTGTCATACATTTCCTGAAAAACTCCTAAACCAAAGTGCACTCTTTCCTTTTCAGGTGAGCCAATTTCCTATTCAAACCTTTTTTTACACTTTCAACAGTAAAGCACCTTAAAATATTAGAGTAGGATTCATCTAAGTTGGCCAAAGCCAACTTAGAAGAATCCTACTCTAATATTTTTACTAATGCCATCAAAAATATTTATACAAGTAACATTGAAAACATTGTTGGTTACACATGGTATTTACATATTGTTTTGTTGTCAATCGTGGCCATCGTTTAGGTTATAGAATGTTTACAATATCGCCTGATTTTAGAATTTTATATTTTCATTCAACATTTTTACATTGCTGTAAAGTTTAATTTGGTTCTTTTTCTTAATTTACATTTATTCTAGTTTGTTTAGCTGCTTGACTATTTTTTCCTGGACCGATTTTGATAAGTTTTGAACGAAATATGAAACAATATTTCTTGTCAGATGCTGACATGCAGCAAGTAGTAATGGCTACTCATAAACTCGCCTATTTCTCTTTATACGTATTAAGTAGGGAGGTGTCGGTACCTGAAGTCGGTTCTCGGTACCACCGGTTCTTGGCAAAAGAACCGGTACCGAGAACCGACGTCAAAATGTCGGTACCAATACTTCGGTACCCATGGTAATCGGCGGGAGTAACTATCGATAATTGAAAGACGATCGATCGCACTGCGCATCGCCGTGGGCGTTGCGCCGATGGCAAATGCCACTGTGTACTATTATTGAAGGTCAATAATGTTTCTCAAATTACTTTTGCTTCACAATTTATCTTACATTTTTTTACTCTTGCTTGATTTTTTACTCTAATACTCATTTGGAAACTGTTATTTTTCACCTTTGCATTTGTTCTTAATTGATTTTTACTGCAATTTTTAAAATTAATTGGAATGGGGTTATTTTCTATGAGAATTGTAAAATTATGAATGGAAAAAAATTTGTAAACTGTTATTTTCCACCTTGGAATTTGTTATTTTGTTCAAATAGTATATATATATTTTTATATAATCTGCTAACAGAGGGATAAACAATTAATTTAAGAAGTGAGATAGTATTTTATGACTTGGTGAAACTTACACTT
Organism: Flexamia atlantica; assembly: GCA_035578135.1. NCBI lineage: Eukaryota > Metazoa > Arthropoda > Insecta > Hemiptera > Cicadellidae > Flexamia > Flexamia atlantica. The sequence continues at coordinate 5,884,824 of JAQJVK010000026.1, read as the reverse complement.
GAAAATTAAAACATTTTTAAAACAGTAACATACAACACAGATTGTCTGTAGGTTTGAGGGTACCGTACGTTACATTATGGTATATAACACGTTGTGACAAACGCTTGGTACCGATGGTACCGAGAACCGAGAACCGATCTTGTCAAGAACCGGTACCGGTACCGACTTTGAAAAAAGTGGTACCGACACATCCCTAGTATTAAGCAATGAGAAAATCTAACACCATTAACCATGCAGCATCCATGACTCACCCTCTCCGTGTTAATACATAATTAATTTGAAAAAACCCATCAATAATATTTTAAGTTGCGCAAGAGAACTTCAATTTGCAATATTGCATCAGAACTTTCCCTTCACTGTAAGTGCTATACTAAAACAGATGTTTGTTCACAATGTTTTCAGCTCAGCTGGATTTTATGCTGACGTTCATAAGAACAGTTGCTTACTCTCGTTTTGGCCAACTTAGGTGACTCCTAGTCTACCTTAGTACATCCAACCAAAAGAATATGGTAAAAAAAACTCATAATTTACTTTCATTACAAAATTATATTTCTAAAATCACATTTATCAAATTATCCACACTGAGCAGTCATATAACAATTGTAAAAGATAGGAAAGTATACAAAACAATTGTTGATACATAGGAATCATTTATGTATATCGTTATTTACATTGTATAACTAAAAATGTGTACAAAAATCACTAAATCAAATACTAAGAAGCTTAAAATGAATACTGTCACAACCTAACGCTAACGGAAGAGTTCCGACGGTTTACAGCCACGGGTGCCAAGCAGGGTCCATCCTGCAGAGGTTGTCGCTGCTCTTGGCGGCAACTACTAGCGTGCTCACCTGTAAACACAAAAAAGTGTAACACTCTAGTTATAAAAGGTGTCCTTTTGATTTACAGTGAGATAAATAACAGGCATTGGTTCGGCAATTATTTGACCAATTGGGCACAGTGTTATTGATCTATGGCCTCCTGAAAATCCCTCATTAGGGGTTTTTTCAAGTTTTTGGCTTGTATTAAGTCAATAATTCTGAGGTGTAATTGAACAAATTATTCCATTGAAAATTTTAAAGAGCTCTTTCCATTGTTTATGACAAAACTTTTGTACGATTATCAATGTCCAGCATAAACCAAATTACGATGATTCACTAATTTTCTTATGGAGTTTTACATGTTAAACTTCAAGGTCATTACACGATCGGAGGATTTTATTTTTTAAAGTTATTTATTCAGGATTCTACATGCTATTTCGCAACTTTTGAGACCTGTTACAGTTATTGATGAATCCAAAATTTGATTTTTTCGAACCACCCTAATAAACAGGCTATTTTTAAGAGTTAAGGAAAGTTTAATTTAGTATCTGCAGTCAAAGCTTCCATTACGAAAGACAAGAGACAAGCTGGTTTGTTACACAAGTTTAGGAGAGGCATGATGGTAAATAGCCGTCGGTGTGTTCAGGATCTACCTAAGTCTAATTCTTATTCTTTTTTCTATAAAAAATTTACTTGATAGCTTAAGTTTTGTTTTTGTTTGAATTTTTACTGTGATTTTGTTGTCAATATAGCAGTCCAAATGACCCAATGTTAAAATGTTAATACTTTGAAATAACCTTTTTACCTATACCTCATGGTGAGGCTTAGGTATTTTCAAACTTTTGCCCAGCTGGTGGTCCACACCCTATCAGAGCTGAACTGAGCCCAGCTCAGTCTCAGCTCAGCTCTGATTGGGTGTGGATGTGCTCTCTCCTGTCTGGTGATTCTTGATACTTGTGATTCCTATGTTATTTTATGTTATTGTTTTTCTTTTCAGCTTAGTGTTTAAGTGACTGATTTTACAGTTCTCTGTTTTAGCTGTGTTTTTGTACAGGGTTTCCTGGCTATGTGTTACTAATCTTGTTATGTTCTAGGTTTTCTTCCACCTGAAGACGGGATCAGATTCCAGATCCCGAAACGTCGTGAAACTTGTTTTTTACTAATCAGTGATGGCAAATGTCCGCAAAAATCATAATCAAAATATAAAATCACCATCACCAACAATGAATTTCAAACAAAGAATCATTGAATGGCATCATTTGTCAAGATATCATTAAATTAACAGTTAGTGTAAACACCTAATCTTCACCATGTTGCTCACTAGGAATAATTAGATTTTGTCTGACCAAGTAACCAGCATGGAATTAATTTTTGATCCATAAGTATGTTATTTCCAAAATTTGAAAGAAATCCACACAGCCATTTTTTATATGGTTACAAAACAATAAATCATGTAAGAGCACATATGGTAGTAAAGGATGAATTCCTAAAAACATGGGGTTTTGGCTAGTTAGGATGGTAGCTTGCTGTCGGTGCCTTCAAAGTTGGCCTGACTGTTAAGTCGCTTGTAAGAGCAGGTATTTCCAAAATTTGAAAGAAATCCACACAGCCATTTTTTATATGGTTACAAAACAATAAATCATGTAAGAGCACATATGGTAGTAAAGGATGAATTCCTAAAAACATGGGGTTTTGGCTAGTTAGGATGGTAGCTTGCTGTCGGTGCCTTCAAAGTTGGCCTGACTGTTAAGTCGCTTGTAAGAGCAGGTATTTCCAAAATTTGAAAGAAATCCACACAGCCATTTTTTATATGGTTACAAAACAATAAATCATGTAAGAGCACATATGGTAGTAAAGGATGAATTCCCAAACATGGGGTTTTGGCTTGTTAGGGTGGTACCTTGCTGTGCAGGGTGGGAACCTGGCGGAGCTCACGTCAGGTCGTCTTTTGGACGGAGGGAGCTATTCAGGGAGCTTCTGTTGAGCAAGGGTGTCGGGTTTCTTAACCTAGTATCCCGAGAGGGACCAACTTCTAATCCCGCCTCCGTAATGGGAAATCCATAGTGGAAGGCCGTGAGGCTGGATACATGGGCAGACGAAGCACCACGGGTGCTGGTGTCGAGCCCCATCAGTTCTGGCTGGGGTCGATTCTCAGTCAGGGCTCCAGCATTTGAGTTTGGCCTCGTGGGGGTATGTGGTTACGAAATGGGCAGGGATGGTCCCCGGTCTCTGGTGCCACCACCATGGGTGTGGGATGTCCTGTTCCGGCTCTAAAAGGCAGCTCTGCTGCTAGGGGTAGTGATAGGCCCTGTGTGAAGCTCACGTAGATCTGCCATCCTGACGGTGTAGGGGGGGAGGCACTTGCCTTTTGGGGCATTTGCTCTCCTTCTACATCGGTTGGAGTTTGCCCTGGTTAGAGGTTTGGGGGAAACCCCTTCCTCGATGGGCTTGGCTTTGCCGCTGAGGAGTTTGATGGGCTTAACCCATACCGTCAAACCAAGCCCATAGGCACCCATAGGCCAAGGACGCCAGGTTCTGCCTGCAACTTGGCTGGGGCCAGGTGTAGCTCACGCTGGGTACTGGTTAAGGAAAGCGGCTTCCCGTATTTAGAAATGAATGAATGAAATGGTACCTTGCTGTCGGTGCCCTCGAAGTTGGCGAGACTGTTGAGTCGCTGGGTGATGGCGGACACGGCCCGTGTCACCATGGTGATGATCAGCTCCCCGGGCACGTCGGTCGGCGCCGTCGTCACACTGTCTGCCTGCTCCTCCTGCTTCTGCAACCATCAACACGTCCATTCAATATCAACAAAGGAGACATTTTCTGTCCGTCTAATTTTTGTTTTACTGGAATTAACCCCTTAACGGCAAAGTAAGTCACACTGTGGTTTCAGTGGCGCAGGGTTTAATTACACGATCAATACCAAAACGCGGGGTTTTTGTTTCAAAATGACGAACGCGATACTGCAAAACTCTTGGCATAGACGTAGTTCCAGAAAAATCCATTAGAATGCAGCACCAAACAGTCTGCTACTTGTCAGGGTCAAATGTACAGTCATAGAATGGAAAAAAAACCTTACAGGACAGTTGTACCAACATGAATCAGCTGAGAACGTCAAATCTGAGTATACTCGGGGGTGGCGGTTAACGAAACATGGGTGTTGCACGAGATATCTCGTGCGTAGCGGAAGCTTGTACAGAATACTACCACGAGTTAACTCAGGCGCAGCGGTTAAGGGGTTAAAGCTCAGAATTTTTTTGTAACTGCAAAATTGTCATATAGTCTTAAGATTTGTCTGCAATGATACAACCAAGAGATTTGTGTGTCACATTATATAAGGAGGGATTTTTCTGCCACAATATGACAATGGTAACAGTGACGATGATGTTAGTGAAGACAAAATGAATGGAGCTGTTATTTTTGTATCATTTTGTTTGACCCAATCCAAAATCCCCTAAGTTATGTAAATAATTAAATTTTTTACGATTCCCAGCCTTAAACATTCACCACGTTTTCCTGAAACTTCCATATTTCACAACTGGTTGACACCCAATTTTGCATCCAGAGTTTGCATTTTTTCTGATTTCTTTCTCCCTGAAAAATTGCCAAACTAATCAATGTATTTTACTAATCAATGATGGTAAATGACCCCAAAAATTTAACTAAAACTTCAAAGATTGTTAATGAATCGTTAAGGATCCATAAATGACATAACCCTAAAATCGGCCTTTTCAAACCCACCCTCCCCCCCTTGTAACAGACTTGTAACGCTGGCACTAACCTCCCCTCAAAAATTACGTAGTTTGTTCTATCAACCCCCCCCCTCCCCCCGCCTAAAAAAAGTCAAAAACTTTGTACTTTGTAGATAATTTAACATATTCAAAGAAATTGAGGAATTAATCATAGTTACATAATGTATTGAACCCCCCCTCTTCCTTCCTTGTAACGGTGCATAACACTGCCGAACAACCCCCTCCCCCTAGGGGCGCTATGTAATTTATCGACGACCCCTAAGGCTGATTATGAAACTTTGCTCCCTCAAACTCAGTTTCTTACATAAACATCTGCTTAGTTCTAATCAAATTACACTGCCCCATCTCCCATAAAACTAATATCAATCTCAGCACTAGGCTTACACTGCCAGAGCCACGTTACCAAATGCGACCCTACCTTCTTATGGCTGGCGATCATCTCGTCGCGCAGTATGGCGCGCAGGATCGTCTGCACCTTGAAGTTGGGGTGGGTGAAGCAGCGGGCCGTCGCGATGATGGACGCCGTCAGCGGGCCCGAGATGCCGATGTCGGTGAGCAGCTGCTGCAGGTTGGGCGTCAGGCGGAACGGCACCGGCCGGCTGGCATCCAGCTCTCCTGCAGACACAACGTACCGGGTTAGGACTGATAGTGCCAAGACTTTTGATGAGATTAAACAAACAATCACTGGTAGCAGTTTGTGCATTGAAACTACGCTCTGCTACCATTATTTTTTGTGAAGAGTTTCTCAGAAGACCAGCTCTCCTGCATCGTAACAAACCGAGTGTGCCACCAGTGAATGTTAAACAAAAATTCTCCTTCAGAGAGATTTGCTGACTCGCATTTAATTCCACAAGAAGTTAGTCAAGGAGAAAACTTCAAACCAACTTATTGATTTTAGCTTTCAATTATGAAAAACCCAGAATTCTCAGGCAAGGCTATTATAACAGAAGGCTAGCTTTAGTTGGTGAGGATGTCACAAAGTATTCTTTTCTCTTATCACTCATTTATGTTCTGATTGAAGCACATGCCAATGTAGGTCAGCTAAGTGAGGAAACTCAAACAAAACAAACAAAAAGAGGGCCACATCTTTGCAAAAAAACATATTCACATACTACTTGACTTTGGACCATGAAAATTATAAAACAAATTTTAAACCAATTAAATTATTTCCGAGTTTCCAACTACAGCAACAGAAATTGCCACAATTGAAGGCAGTCGGTAGCTGTCTTACAGTAAACAACTTCGGTTCCCCACCAGGGGAAGTTGGGCTTGACAGTATGGTAGGCAGGGATGTACTAACCAAGAAGTGGGCAACTATTGGATAAAGGCATATCTTTCCTCACCCAGTCTAAGCTTGGCTGAACCTATTCCATCTACCTATTCCTTTTCCCTTATGCTTCCCCTGTATCTATCTACTAAAGGCTTACGGTCAAAGAGAAATTACAAGGGAAGCTCTCTTTCCTTTCTGCTATCTGTACAAAAGATAAAACAAAAACTAAATGGTTGAAGCACACTGACAGGTTTTCCCTGTGGGGTGAAGCACCCCAAGTTTTCTAATCCCTCCTAAAAAAAAAATAAATAAATAAAAATGGACCACTGACCTTTAGAATCATCAACGTCGAACTTGAAGTAAGCGACATTGAGCAGGCCCGAGTCCTGGTGAATGTACATCATGTCGGGATTGAGACGCGTCAAGTGCAGCACATACTCGGCGAAACATGCCAACGACATCTGCAATGTCAGCTGCGGACAAAAAAACATCGTGAGAACGAATCGACAGTGGAATTGACTGTCAAGTTTTGTGTCTACTTCTATGAGGGTGTATCTGAATGCTGCACAAAAGATTCCTGCATTTAATGTGTGTGTATCTGACACTTTTCATAGTATTTTTGGTACTTTGTAGAAGATGTTATGGACACCGTTAGTTACAAAGTGCAACTGTGTAGGTGGTATATTAAGGTAGCAAGGCTTGAACATAACACATCGTATTTTTGTTTACACACCAAAAACAAATATTGTTTAAGGAGGCCTACATAAAACAGACAAATACAAATCAAAAATTCATTATGTACATTTTTATTTTTTTGTGATACAGTAAGAGTATGATAAAAATGCTCTCATTTATAACAGATTTTTCTGTCTCAATTTTTCTGCAAGGCACAAGTAAAAGATCATCACTTCTCTTCAAAAAGTTACGTGGGAGATTTTATGGGTTTAATAAATTTGTTTGTATTATTCCCTGATAAGTATAAAAAATTAATAAAGTATATCCCAAATATTACTATTTAAATTTTAAAATTTGCTTACTAAATTAACAATCAAAGTTTTCGAGTAAAATAGGCCATTACTTCAGCAATATAGGGTTAACATCAGTGAAAAAAATAAGGTTAAACTAATTAGGTTAGATCAGGGAAGATCTCTTAAACTAATTCAGGAGGTCGTTATTTCGAGATGTAGCATGTCATATTAACATATTATTACTTTTTAGAAATATTTACGATTCAGTGGAGTGTCTGAATTATGACAACCATATAAAGTTCAAACTCCACCGAGAGATAATGTATTTTTGCATTTAAAGCGGGGTTTTTTTCACACTATAAATAAATATAATATTTTCTAATATTTTCTTTTATTTGATTTGTTCAAATTTTTAGAACAAAACTAAACTATATACATTTAGTACACAAAACTTGTTAAAAATATCTACCTCAAACAGCCTATATGTATTATTTGCCTTGGATTATTTGCATTAATGTGGTGGATCACCGATCCGGCTAACAAAAAATCCGGATAATTCCAGATCATTATAATATCGCCTAAATAGTGATCGTGAACCTAGCCACTGCTATACTGAAAATGCAAACAGCGTATCAAGACTGTACAACACGTTAGTGTATTGGGAAATGCAGTCTCATCTTACTTTGTAGAAGGCGCTCTTTATGCATAAAACTCACTAAAATCACGTTTTTACCATGATTTCAATTTTTTCACGGATAGGCCGGTTCGGAGAGTCCAGGATCCGAATAATGAGGGGTTTGGATAATCCGAGGTGTACTGTACTTCAGCCTGATGTTAAAATATTCAATCAGGAAGTGATGCGAAGGTTACCATCTTGCGGAAGGTCCAGTAGTCGGTGGGCGCGGGAAAGGTGCGCAGGGCCCAGTCGCGCAGCAGCGTCCGCGGGATCATCGTGTTCTGCACGTCGCGTAGGATGTCCCTCAGTACCTGTCACGACACACAGGACTTCAGACGAGGAAAACATAACGGTGACACCCTACCGTTACTTGGGAGAGATCAGTTAATGAAATGATGGGCGTTGAGTGTTTATGTAAGTTTAAATTGAAAGAAAGACAGCAGGATAACATTTGAAAGAGTCCAGTTAGGCCCCAGAACACATTTAAGTTCATATAAAAGCACAATATTTGATCCCATTTGGAGACTATTCTTCACCTGAAAGAGTCCCCTGACGGGACAAAATATTCTTTTTTTGTGTACTATAGCCTACCTGATCTTTTTCAAAGGGAAGCAATCGTTTTCCCTCTGTTTAAAAAATTACACTCCTGGCCTGGTGCCTTTCCTAAAAAAAAAACTAACCTTTACAAAAGGTTTGTTTAGTACCTATCCTGTAAAATATAATTATTCATTATTGAATGTCTTCCAGTATTCATTATTCTTGTACAGTAATGGATAGTAATGCCTTTCAACATTCAAAAGTTGTTACCATTCAAAGAGCTGATTGCCTGATCGTCAGGTCAAAGCTCAGTTGGCTACTGATCATTTTTTGCTTATATGATCTGCACTACATTTTGGACGCTGAATATATTAAAATTATTGTTTACGATGATAAAGTTGCTTTGGAAAGTGAATTTGATCAAATAAAACCTCACGAACAAGCACTACTGTTTATTATTAAAATACCTGATAGCTGGCCTGAGCTCCTCTCGCTTGCACTGTGGCCAGTCTCTCATAGTACTTGCTGACTGGGGCGTCGTGCTTGATGTTTAGACCTGCGGACATTCACAATTGTGAATAACTTTTCTAAAAATTTGACTACTGATTATTTATTAACTTTTTGTGCTGACTAACTTTTTTATTATATTATTTTGGAAAATTTATAGCATATTTAGTAGCATTATCCTGGCTCACTTTCACTCAATGTACTAAATGATAGCCTAATTCATATTTTTTTAAGAGGCTCTACGTAGGAAATTATCATGGGCGCTGGCAAGGTCAAACTCAGGGATGTGCAAAAACTTAAGAGTTTTGAAGGGGTGGTGTTACTTTAACTGTAACTTACTTTTACAGACAAGTAAAATATACTGGGCTGCGCGGTACGGCAATGTTGTCTGTTGCAGTCGGCACACAACTGGTGTGCTAGACCAGGGATAAGTGTACTAGTCCCTCCTTAAAAACATTTGCTTTTCATTGCTTTCTTCAATGTTTCCCAACTGGAGGAAAATATTTTGATTTTTCATCAATCATAGCTATCCTTTCAATTAGAACGGCGGCAGGAAATATTATAGTCATGAAGTTGCAAGCAAATTCTGTTGCAACCAGCAAATTTCTCAATTGTATTGTGACCCTAAAATCTCACGATTGTATGACAATTGGAAAATCTCTTGGTTCATTGTAGGAAAGATTCTTGGTCATTTCGTGGTAGGAAATTGTCAATTGTCAATCAATGATGAACCGGTTAATTTGGTTGTCATTGAGTACAAACTAAAGCCAAGCAGACTAAAACTGTTACTTTTCAAATTTTTTAATATAATTTTTGGTTTGAAAAGTTATTTTTCTTCAGCAGCACCTTCTTGCACTCCTCCAGTACCCATGACAATAATTATCAAATCGTTTGCAGCCCTTTATAGGATCATCACGGTTTCTACATCTGTCTAGAATACAACTGAGACTAACAGCTCTTAACAACTGAAAGTACGCAAACCCCATAAATAAATGATAGGAATCAACAGTCAGTGAGAAGCTTACCCGCGCAGCCCTGCTTGTATATGTCCAGGAGGGAGATGGAGGCCGGGTTATCCTCGACCAGTCTCATCTGGGACGACACCGCAACCACCCTCGGCACCGTGAAGTGAAGGAACCTCCTCGACGTCTCCTGCACAACCAGACATTCCGGTGAGATAAAGGCTGATAAGAGATCAGTCGGAATAACTGTCTAATGATAAGTGATTTTATTACACAGAAAAATATTTTAACTAAAAGCAGACCAACTAACACATTTGATTGTGATTAAGCCATAACAATGTCACAAATATTCACAAACACTAAATAAAAGTTGTGTCTATTAATTGTCGATTTATTATTCTATAGTTAAGATGTCGAGAACTCTCCTTCAAGGTATTTTAGTGAGGATGAATGAACAAGTGAAGGAATGAAGAGATTCCTCCTGTATCATTTTACTACCAGGATCATTAATTAGGAGCATCGCGACTCAAGACAACTAGATAAAGAATTGAACCATTCAAACTGGTTGGTTGGCACAGAGGAAAAATGATTCTTGTAAAACTGAAGTTGCCAGGTTGATCCTAAGCCAGATCCTGAAAAAATTTTGCAGTTTCAAATATTGACCCAGCTGTCAATTCAGCCATTAACAAACCTTTCATTTAATTCATTCTGCACTCATCTTTTGTTCATATTCACATTTGTTTAGGACCTGGGTTGCCCCACCCCACACCAAACAAACTCCTGAGAGAGTACTTCAGCCAATTTTTGCTTTTTGTGCGGCTACCAGAAAAGAGAGGAAGCTTCCCCCCCCTACATTATCCTTTATGCCCTAAGCCCTTAAGGATTAACCTGTCAGATCCCACGGGCGCGCCGATGCGTCTGCAGCCTCTGGTGGTGCTTAAGGGAGTTATCCTGACCTAGTTCAATGATTTGCCACCAGGATGCGCTAGAGCCGTAGTTTAATGATTTGCCACCAGGCTGCGCTAGAAGCCGTAGGCTTTAAGAGTGAAACGAGCGTCCGTCCGACTGTGTTTACGTGGACGAGGGGTCTGAGGCGTTAACTGACGAGTTAAAGTCGCAGACTTTCGGAGCGTCGCGTGTTCGAATCCCGCTCATGCGCAATCCCTATTAGGCTTGCAAATGTGTGGTGTAGTTGGTGGGAGGGCCCACCTAAAATAAACGGTGACCGGCTTGGGTGGAAGTTGACGGCATTTGTACGTTTAATAGGGATTGCAGTGAACACCAGTTTTGCTTCTTTTTACCCTTGTATAGAGGAGGAGGACACGGTTTTTTATTTTTTATTATTTAATTCAGCTTATGGTCAATACATATGGACAATCAGAAAGGTCATAGTCAAAATATTAGAGCAAATACAGACAAAATAAAACCATTTCAATTAAAACCTGAGAAATAAAAAAATACTTGGGAGTCAATGGGTTAATACAGGGGAAGCAAAAGGAATAGTTAGATGGAAAAGGTTCCGCCAAGGTTAGACTGGATGGGTTAAGACGTTAGTTTACCCACATTACATTAGTTTATGTTTTCTTGGTGTGGGCCTGAAGGATTAACCCCACCCTGTTGTCAAGCCCAGCCTCCCCTGGTGGGGGACTGAAGTTGTCCATTAACACTACAACACTACCTTCAATTGTCACAACTTCTGTTGCTATACCCAATATCAATACTTGAACTAGAAAAAGCCTGTTAGGATCTCACTGGGGAAGGGTTAATAATGTTGTAGCTTTTGGTTATAGTTGAGCCTATAACAAAAACCAACAGGTACCCCCCTGGGAATCTAACTTGCTTTTGCTAGCTTAGGTACCAATACTGGGTACAGTAACAAAAGTTGTCAATATTGGAGGAAGTGTTGTAGCTGTCTTTCAGTAAACAACTTCAGTTCCCCACCAGGGGAGGCTGGGCTTTACGGCAGGGTGGGCGGGGGTGTACTGGCGACCACAATGAGGGTCTATATGAGGGCCACCTGATCCCTTGAGGCCCTGTTCCTCCATCTATTGGATAAAGGTTTGCCCACCCAGTCTAAGCTTGGCTGAACCTATTCCACCTACCTTTTCCTTTTTCCTTTTGCTTCCCTTGTATTAATCTACTAAAGGCTGTGATGTGAGCCTGAGGGATAATTGAAGGGAAGCTTTCATTCCTTTCCGGTAGCCGTTCAAAAAGACAAAATAATGGCTGACGTACCCTCACAGGATATTCCTGTGAGGTGGGGGAACCCAGACTACCTAATCCCACCTACAAAAAAAAGGAAAAAACCACCAAACAAACAACTGCCGACTCTCATCACCTTCTGCTTCTGCAGGTAGTGGTTGAGCATGCGCAGGAGCTGCAGTACTCGCTCCTCCTTCCTCGCGTCGCCGAGCCCCGAGTCGTTGACCACCAGGTACGGGTAGATCTTGCCGTTGTGTCCGCGGATGAACAGTCGCCGCGCCGCCGTGTTGTGCTTCTGCACAATCTCCACCCGCGGCATGAACCGCGAGATGCGGACGAAGTAGTGCGAGTGCTGCGGACAGATTATCATTTTGTTAACAGCAGAAAACTTTCAGTAAAAATACCCCCCCTAAAAAAAATCCCTAAAAAAATGTAAAGTTTTCTAAAAGATCAAATTTTTAAGAATGTCCTGAATTTAATTTTATAAAAACACATTATCAAGTACAGTAGACTCCCTCTTTTCTGGTCACCTTTCAAACGCACATCAGTTTGACCAAACTACCCTCCACAGAGGTGGCATTGTATTAACCAATTTTTTAACCACATCAGTTAACCGGACATGATTAGCAGGAAATACAATCCTAGCGGGAAAGATTTCAGATCAGTATGATCACAGGTCTAAATCAAAGAATGGGCTTACACAATACTGTATAATGCATTAGAGTTATAATTATCATGTTTTAAAGATCGTTTTTAAAGGAAAGGCTCTAGACCAGGATTTAATTTTAAGAGTAGACAGCTGGCTTACCTCTGAAAGAGTTCAGACATGTAGAAAATGCAAAAAAGTAAATCACAATATTTCGTCCCATTACGGACTTATTCAGGTGAACAGAAAATAAGTAATTTTTCGCTTTTATCCTTCATTCACCTTTCTCTGTTTTTTTTCATTCACCTAAAGAAGAGCCTTAACCTTTCTGTAATTTTTTCACTCACCTGAAGAAGTACCTAATGACCAAATATTGAGAACTATTGTGATTCACTTTTATGAATTCTATGGCCTGCCTGAACATATTCAAGGATAAGCTAGCTGTCTATCCTTCTATTCTAAAATTAACATGTTTTAAGGATCATTGGTTGAGCTGAAAACCCCTTTACCTGGATGGGTCTTGGTCCTGAGGTGCCCAGATTAGAGGGAGGATATTGTACATGTGATCTCCACTTTTTTATTTTATTTTGTTCATAGAAAATCATAAGCATTTTTTAGTGCAACAATCCAATTTTAAGTTGCCTTTGAGAACATGTTTTCTTCCTTAAGTGCTATTTCAAGTGGAAAAATGTATATTAGAAATAACCCCGTTGCAGCAGACCTGCATACTCAGCGAATTTCAAGTGCAAAAGAACACAGTTCAAGCCAACATAGCGAGATTTGACATGTTTTTGTAAGCTCCATAAGAATAACATTGGGAATAAGTGTGCAGGTTTGCTGCCACAAAAATGGAAATATCAGGGATTTTAGACTATCAAACATTAGATCTCATCTAGATGAAGCCACAAACCAAGTTTTATCAAGATATGTTGAGAAATAAGCAAGATGTAGAACTTTACTTATTTCCCATAAGGTTAACATTGGTACAATGTACTGTCTTTAACACTTTCCATATCTCGGTAACCAATGGACATAGAGCAGTGATTCAAGATACTAAATTGTTTGTTTTTCGAGCTGAATTCAATGGTGCCAACAAAAATTCGATAAGTTTTATTTTTCCGTATAAAAAACTCAAAAAACCCATTTTTGGGGGGTTTATCCCCCTTTAACCCCCCTCCCAGTGGTGTGATCGGGCTAGTTCACGAAATCGTTCGAGTGATTACCACTTTACACGTCTGTACCAAATTTCATTCCAATCGGACCATTTTTGCAGCCGCTATCATGCTAACAGACACATATATAGATATATATATATTTCTAAAAATTCGAACGAATGGTGTTTTTTGCTTCTGGGAGCCCCAAAACGAAAAGTTATCATGGTCTCCTGCTTAGGTCTTACCATGAGACCTACGGTAATAGCTTCTTCTGTATAGGGGAAATTCGCTAAAACATACCTTGGGCAGAAGGAACTCTCCAGGCAGCTCAACTTCAGCTGTTTGAAGGCTGAAGTTGCTCAGGAAGCGGCATTTCTCCTCAATCAGGAAAGACCTGCACAAAGCAAGCAAACCATTCCTATACAAGATCCTCATGGCTCAAGGTTAAGGGGTTTTCCACAAAATGTTTGTCTTAAACAATCCCGAACTGTTAATAGAAAATAATTCTCTTAAGTGACATTTCACTAAATGTCACCTCAGTTGAAAAATATTCTGGTTAGCTACAATGAGAGTTGATTCCTACTGAGCCAGTCTTCATAATAAGCTACAAACAAAATCTTCTTCATTTCCTATCTTACACATAAATATATTCTTAGTCATAAATAGGTGATACCTGAATAGAATAGGTACCTGTAGAAGTGGTGGATAGTTTGGCTTTAGAAAATACATGCCAAACCTTTATTAAGCTTTTCTTTGTTTGACTTGACAACATTGTGCTTGAAACTGCATGACAGAATTAATACAGTCTGTCTGTTCAGAATTAATTCAAGTTCAGTCTCAGCTCAGCTCTGATTGAGTGTGGACGTGCTCTCTCCTGTCCGGTGATTCTTGATACTTGTGATTCCTGTGTATTTTGTGTTATTGTTTTTCTTTTCAGCTTATTGTTTTCGTGACTGCTTTTACAGTTCTCTGTTTTAGCTGTGTTTTTGTCCAGGCTTTCCTGGCTATGTGTTACTCATCTTGTTATGTTCTAGGTTTTCTTCCACCTGAAGACGGGAACAGATCCCAGATCCCGAAACGTCGTGAAACTTGTTTTTTACTAATCAGTGATGGCAAATGTCCGCAAAAATCCTAATCAAAATATAAAATCACCATCACCAACAATGAATTTCAAACAAAGAAATGACAGAATTGTTATATTCTAGGTCCTTTCCATCCAGGAGACAGGGTCAGATTCCTGATCCAAATACATCATTAAATTTGTATTCACTTATAACTGAGTGATGGCAAATGTCAGCGATAATCAAAATCAAAACAAATCACCATGAACCAATACTGAATTTCAAACAAATTATTTCTTAAAACCGAAAACAAATAATACATCTCTTGAGGACTCACTTGGGCAGCAGTTTCGTCTTGGCCTCCAGTATCTTGATCCACTTCTTGAGCTTGTGTATGAGGTTGTGCAGCTTCATGGCGCCGGGGACGCTGAAGTCAAAGTCGGCCGTAAACTGCCCCTTCATCCGCTGGAACACCGGGTCCTGTATCGTGACCTGCGCGCGCCGCGCAAGGCTCTCCGACGCCGAACTGCTCACCGCCGAGTTTACGCTGCTGTTGATGTTCTCTGCGAGGTTATTTTTTGTTATTTCATTGATAATGTTCACAGACGGGACATAGTATATTATGTTTTGCCGGAAGTACTGCTTTGCCGGACAAACATGATAGTTCCTTCGAAAGCGAGTGCGGGATTTTCATGCGAGTTCAGTAACACTTACCGGACATGTAACGTACAGTACTTTACATCATACTACACAGGAAAAAAACATAGTTTTTAATCAAAAAATATTCCTTGCATAAACTGATGCATTTCTAAATTCTTCAAATCTAGTTGATACAAACAAACATTTGCTACTGCTACCAGTGTTGTCACTACATTCCTCTTGATGGAGCCAATAAACATGAAATAAACGTCAGTTTACTGCATTCAGCTGATTGATTTGATTGTTGACTTCTGTTATTTCCGTTACCTCGTGCTTGGTAAATTTACCGTGCAGTGATCGGCAAAGAGTAACTTTTCAGCCAAGCGTAAGGCACAGAAAACTGATGTTTCTGTGTAGTATGATGAAAATTATATACATTATTGTCACAAAAAACAGTAAGGGCAACAGTCTGCCCAATCTCCATCTTACCCGCTTTATAAGAAAAGGTTCACTGGCAGAAAGTTATTCTCCCGTTATTACCTTCCCCAAGACCTGCATTTAAAAGAGCTGACGTAATGAAGATTGCTGAGGAAGTGGCTAGAAGACCAGACTGACAGCCTTAAATGACTTTGGAAAAAAATAAAGAAAATAACAACATTACTCTGTTTAAACTTACTACCTACTTACTGTTCCACTAACTTTACCTTTACTACTGTTTTGGGTGTCTTCAATGTTAAAATTAATAATTCTGATCCCAACTAGTTGAGACCAGAGGTGTGGAAGGAAAATAGAACATTGACTAAGCAATGTTTCTCAAATTACATTTCTTGCTAAATCAAAAAGAAAAGAAGTTGTGCGTTTTAAACATTGAAACAGTTCCTTAATTAACAAATGTGTATAATTAATGTTGTAGTTTAAATTATGCTTATGGTTTTATATCCCTTTCTTGAGTTAAAAAAGGTACATGCTATTGGGATTTTTTTCATTCAACTTACCAAAAAATTGGTAAACAAATAAAATATTACTTTACCTAGTTGTTGTCAGTGGTACAAATTTAAAGAGGTAAACCACTTCCTTCGGATCCAGAAAATAATAAAGCTTCACTTATAATGAGGTCATAAAAACAATTAAAACACTTATTTAAATCCTAAGAAGGAGGTTTTACCTTTGAAACGATTGTAAACCCTAATTAAATCTGGATCACTGACAACGCAAAGTAACCTTTCCTTTGTAAAATATTATCAAAATACAAATATCCCACGTGAGTATAACCCACGCACCGACTCCGATGCCAAAGGTTGAGACTAGTTTCTTGACGAAGTGCAGCGTGTGTGGGGTGATGGTGGCCTCGTTGACTGCCTTCCTGTTCTCGAACGCAATCACATAGCACTTGGCCAGTCCCTGCCGCAGCTGCCGCAGCACCTCCTCGTACCAGTTCTCTCGGAACCACACCACCTGCCGCAACACACCGTGTTACAATCACGTAGCACTTGGCCAGTCCCTGCCGCAGCTGCCGCAGCACCTCCTCGTACCAGTTCTCTCGGAACCACACCACCTGCCGCAACACACCGTGTTACAATCACCTAACACTTGGCCAGTCCCTGCCGCAGCTGCCGCAGCACCTCCTCGTACCAGTTCTCTCGGAACCACGCCACCTGCCGCAACACACCGTGTTACAATCACCTAGCACTTGGCCAGTCCCTGCCGCAGCTGCCGCAGCACCTCCTCGTACCAGTTCTCTCGGAACCACACCACCTGCCGCAACACACCATGTTACAATCACCTAACACTTGGCCAGTCCCTGCCGCAGCTGCCGCAGCACCTCCTCGTACCAGTTCTCTCGGAACCACACCACCTGCCGCAACACACCGTGTTACAATCACATAGCACTTGGCCAGTCCCTGCCGCAGCTGCCGCAGCACCTCCTCGTACCAGTTCTCTCGGAACCACACCACCTGCCGCAACACACCATGTTACAATCACCTAACACTTGGCCAGTCCCTGCCGCAGCTGCCGCAGCACCTCCTCGTACCAGTTCTCTCGGAACCACACCACCTGCCGCAACACACCGTGTTACAATCACCTAACACTTGGCCAGTCCCTGCCGCAGCTGCCGCAGCACCTCCTTGTACCAGTTCTCTCGGAACCACACCACCTGCCGCAACACACCGTGTTACAATCACCTAACACTTGGCCAGTCCCTGCCGCAGCTGCCGCAGCATCTCCTCGTACCAGTTCTCTCGGAACCACACCACCTGCCGCAACACACCGTGTTACAATCACGTAGCACTTGGCCAGTCCCTGCCGCAGCTGCCGCAGCACCTCCTCATACCAGATCTCTCGGAACCACACCACCTGCCGCAACACCCACCATATGACAATCCAATGACTATTGCTAGACCAATAATGTTCTTCAGAGTAACATTTCACAAGTACATGAGTTATTCTCCAGTGAAGTTTATGCATTAAAAATAATGCAGAAAACAAGCTCTTGAAGACATCTTACTGTGCTCCTACGCAGGGTTTTCTAACACTTATCGCTAATCTGTGAGTCCCTGAAGAGGGTATACAATAAGCATAACCAAACTCAATTTGACCTAAGGGTACAACTAGTTTATCCGGATCTTTGGTTAAAACAGCAGTGCTACCAAAAAGGATGTTTTGATCTTTTTCTTTTTACATTTGCATTTTGTTTTGTTTTTGGAGGGGCAGATCCCTGTAAAGGTAAGGGTATTCAAGCTGTTGTTTTGTCTTTTTGCACGGCTACTAAAAGGGGAGGGGAACTTCCCCAATTACATCCCCTAGGCCCTGGGCTAGACAGGCATCATTTCTACAAAGGGAGCAAAGAAAAGGGAAAGGTAGATGGAATAGGTTCGGTCAAGCTTGTACTGGATGGGTAGAGAATATAATATGTGTAATATGCACAAAAACATTAAATTCACACTAGAAGAAGAGAGAAACAACTCCCTAAATTTTTTGGATTTAACAGTGACAAAGGAAAATGACCATTTTAAATTCAAGATTTATAGGAAACCGACTTGTACCGACCAGACGATCCATGCAGATTCACACCATCCTTATTCACAAAAAATTGCCGCATATAATAGTTTTGTACACAGGTTGCTCTCAATACCAATGAATGATGAAGATTACAATGAGGAAGTAAACACAATAAAACACATAGCTGTCGCAAATGGTTTCCATAGCAGTTTAATAGACAAATTAATTTTTAAGCATTCAAATAAAACCCCTAAGACGTCTGAACAGAAAACTTATATTTCAGCTAAATATGGTTCATCGTTAAGTCACACATTTAAGAATATCATGAGCAGATATAATATTACAGTTTCATTCAAAACATCAAACAAACTTGGATCTCTATTGAAAGAAAAACAAACAGAATCTACTGTTTATAATAAGTCTGGGGTATACAAGTTAAATTGTAGTGACTGCCCAAACTATTATATCGGACAGACTTCACGGTCTTTCAAGAAGAGGTTCAGGGAACATGTTCCTAAAAAAACAACAGGCCCCCAAACATCAAATTTTGCAGAGCATTTAATCTCAAATAACCAAAATTATACGAACATAAATAATAACATGGACATCTTACATATTTCTCAGGACCGATTAACAATTAATACTTTAGAAGAATTTGAAATCTATAAGGCAGTCAAATCCGATTACCAAAATGTCTTAAACGATAAACTCTCCTTTCAGTCAAATTTTATTTACAACGCAGCAATCAAAATACTGGATGGGGGAGGGGGAGAGAAAGAATAGAATGCGAGCCACGGTGATAACGAGACAGAGGCAGTGATGTCATGATCTAGTGTCTGTCAGTTCGAACTACAACTTCCGCCCGGCCGCATCGCACCTGTCCCGTGATACGAGTACTCGTTACTAGTCGTTACGTTTTAATTGTGTTAATGTCAATGTGTGTGTTCGTGTGTTTAAATGTGAATTTTTATTTTTTAATCTACAATGACGACCTTCACTTACAGTGAAGATAACAAATTGACTACTTGTACGGCCTGAAGATGGTTCTTTAAGAACCGAAACTAGTTGCCACCAGCAACAAGTGGATTACTGAATTGCAGGTATTTAAACCATTATAAGAGAATATACTCCTATCGAAGAACATCAGGATCTCTCCAGAAAAATAGGACATCATTAAGTCTGCTTAAAACCAAGAAATGGGTTGACTTTGGAATTTTATTTTTACCTGATCGACCACTCCCTCCAGCGAGGACAGGATCGTTGGGTGTATGTCCCGCTGCATGCGCATGATGTGAGAACATCGCAGCATCGACGGAGTGGCCTTCATAGGCCCTTGCTCCGGCTGTCCCGGCCCTGCACACATCATTTTATTTATTTAAAAAAAGAGGATTGCAGCCTATTCTTACCTTGTATTTGCCCCACCCCCCCTCCCAAAATGGGCCTACAGCCTTTGTGTAGATGTTCTCAAGGCAAAGCAAGGAATGAGCAAGTAAAATAAGTATGCTACAAAGTCGGAAGCCGAACCTGCATCGTTGCCGCCACAGTTTCGAGGCTGAGTGTGCTACCGTCTGTGCCACCAAGGTGAGTCGGTGGCAAACACAGCCATGACAGTGAGCTCAAGTTCAATAGTCTTTATAGTTTAAATGCTATGGTGCTAAGTAATAGTTGATAGAATTAATCCAATAACAAAAACATTTTTGTTAAATATTTTAACTATAGCAGATGAACCAATAAATAAATGTTTACTAGTTTTAGTTAAAAATTTAGCTTTTGAAAAGTAGAGTTGAGCTGATAAGATTGAAAGATAAAAATAAGAAGAGCGAGAATAAATTGGATTTAAAAAATCGTTGGTGAATACATGACAATTTGAGCCATGAGAGTGTACTTTTAGGCTGCGGTTTCCTAGACGGTGTTGTCCTAGAAGTGCTGCATTTTGATTTTATCGAGATAAAAAAACACAAATTATACATCCTGTCAGTGGTTTCCAGCACATCTCAAATTTGACTGCTCTGAAAGCAGAATACTTCATACATGTGCACTTGATTCGCTGCTTGGAAACTTTACAAGGAACTCCATCAGACAAATGTGCTGCATATTAGATGCGCATATCCAGTGCATCTATGAGGCGTCTAGGAAACCTTAGTCTTAGAAGTCCTGTAAGATGAAGCTGTGCAGATCAGACTGTATTAAAAGACTTACTTTGTTGTGTGTCGGATGTTCCCGCGGTCCCTTGGCCTTGAGCCTGCAACAAGAGAAAAGAATTAATTAAATAACAATACAAGAAAATAATTACAAAATGTTCTGATGGACAATAACAAATTATGGTCCCTGCTACAGGTTAAAAGTAAGAAAGTAATGTGGCCCTAACTTTGCCTGATTAAATAATGATATTTTCATTTACAGGTCATTCCAAAGAACTGGATAGTACCTGTTAAAATTATTGAACCGACTAACATTTTCAACAGTCCTCAGATGACTCTCTGACTCATCTATACCAGTCTTGAGGTCGACAATGGGTATAGTAGCTCAGTTGATTATTCCATTTGAGGCTGTCCTTGTACTGGTAAGTCTAATGGCTGTCCAAATTGATCAGCTTTTCCAAGTTGATCATGATCACCTCTTTACCTCTCTGGGAACTATTAATTGGATTCCCAATCAGGTCTGAGGCCTGGAGGGAGTTGTGGATTGTGCTGGCTTGTCCATCTGGAAGAGGATGAAGGAACCTTACCCAACAAACTTCTAAGCATTTGCTAGTCTTCAGCGCAATTGACCTGGGTGAGACTCTTCAAAACAAAGAGATCTCCCAGGAGGTCCTTGGCTGAAAATGCTTGGGAGGTCTCAGGTTAGAGGATCCTCATAAGAACCTGGATGATGGGTTGGAAATGAATCATTCTTCCTTCAGGGACGAGTCTGACTGACCATATTATATCTTTCCCATTCTGACACCCCTTCCATCAGCTGCACAACTTATCTCTAGGGAGGATGTGTCTAGCTGTAATGCTGGGGCCATTCCTCCTTAGTCTTAACAGTCTAACATTTTTAATACCTGAAAAACAACCTTGACTTTTTGACAAACCTGTTTGCCGGAGAGAGCGGCGGCCAGCTCTGCACTCTTGTAGCGTTCCCTCTGCTCAATCTTGAGTGTCAGGTACAGTGTGCGCAGGGGGAAATAGACTGCCTGGGGGTACGTGCGGCCCACCTATCGGGAGCATGACGAGACGGTAGATTAGTTTAGTAAAATTGTTTTTCTAATTCAGTGACACACTAAATATTAGAGTAAATTTTAAAAGAGTAGGCTAAGTACTATATCCTTAAGTAAATTTTAAAAGAGTAGGCTAAGTACTATATCCTTAAGTAAATTTTAAAAGAGTAGGCTAAGTACTATATCCTTAAGTAAATTTTAAAAGAGTAGGCTAAGTACTATATCCTTAAGTAAATTTTAAAAGAGTAGGCTAAGTACTATATCCTTAAGTAAATTTTAAAAGAGTAGGCTAAGTACTATATCCTTAAGTAAATTTTAAAAGAGTAGGCTAAGTACTATATCCTTAAGTAAATTTTAAAAGAGTAGGCTAAGTACTATATCCTTAAGTAAATTTTAAAAGAGTAGGCTAAGTACTATATCCTTAAGTAATCTAATACTAGAAAAGTTTGATTATAAATTAAAGATAAATTATGGACAATACACCTTATAGATAACGACCCTTTAATACATATTTTTTTATAACTTTTTGTGAAATTCCTTTTCATTCAACAACAAAATTTCAAACAAAACATTTAACAAAAATACTATTGTTTTATTGTTACACCTTATTAATGGAATATCTTTTGTAACAAAACACTTCTTCAAATCTTGTTCACCAAATTTCTTTTCATGCGATTTATTTTGTCTCTAGATATGGTAAAGAAATTCGTATTTGTATGTCAGCTTCCTAGAAATCCACCTAATCTAAGGGACAGGACTGAAACAGCAAAAGCAACAGTAACTCCAAAAGTACAAACTAAATTTTTACCTCATCGCGTAGAATAAATAACAAATGGTTACATCAGAAACATGAACAAAAAGTTTATGGTGGCTCTTTCAGTCAGAAAAAAAATTGTGATAATTTAAAGCAGATTTTAAAAAAAATTTTGCTAGACTCTGACAATCTGGTGTTCTTTTTGAAACTTTGTCGACTAAAAGTAAATCTTAAACTTGATAAATCAGACCTGGCTGAGCAGGTTGAGCATGAGTTTCCCCTCGTTCCTGACCAGACAGGTGAGCAGCTGGGGGATCCAGGGCAGCCACTGTATCGGCGGCACCCCCACCACGTACTTGTCCACGGCCTCGGCCAGCGAGAACTTCTCATCGTCGTACGTCAGCAGCCACAGAACCTGGGGACAATGTCTTTGACTTATCTGACCCAATTTTGATGTTGTTAGTTGAAAAATTAGCATAAATTTGTAGATCGTGAGTGTACATGTGATGCTTGCAGTTAGTCAGATCTGAATTCATGTCTTTAATGTATAACTGACGCCGCATCTTAAGGTGGATGCGCGGCAGCAAAGACGGCTAGTGCGCATACGCAGCAACACATCACCAGAGTGCAGCACTTTCATTCTGCTCTCAGCTGTCAACCATCACGTGTCACTACTTGTCGTCCTAAAAACATTATCAACAAAGAGAATATTTAAAGTAAAATACAACATGAGATGTAAGAATAATATTTCATTAGTATTTAATAAAGCATCTTGTTACTCTGAACAACCACTGACAGATGAGCACTACGTGCAAGCTGCCTAACGTACGCAGCCAAGCTAGTATACCTTCGACTTTTGCTCCCACTCCTACTCCCCTCTCCTCCCAGTTTACCCACTCCCTGCTCCATGTGCGGGGACTGGGCCTTAAGATTTGGCGTCAGTTATACATAAAAAATAGCAGGGGTCCAAGGATGGATCCCTGAGGCACACCGTCATTAACAGTCTCCTGGTCAGATCTCCTGCACTAATCTACTATCTCTTCCCCTAAATATACATTTTTTATTGATACTTTTGTCATTTAAATATGTTATTAAAATCTCTCCTGTCACTAACTATTGAATTGGTCAATTTTTTTTTTTTTTAATACAATTACGATCATCACATTTTTCATCTTTTGTTTTCTTCGAGGGATGATGTCAGAAATGAATCCTGAGCTGCAGTATCATAAACAAGCTTGACTTAGTTTCTCTGATGATAATGAAGCTCTAGCTTCACCCTCAGCTGAAATATCGGGGGAAGTGTTGGCTTTACCACAAGTATTTGGTTACTCGTGATGCTAACGGGTTATAAGACTCCGTTACTCATGACACACTCGAATAAAGATCCGGGTATAATTCCACTGCAGAGGAGGTTTTAAGGAAAAACTAACTTTAAATGTTGAGCATACCTTGGCCAAGTACTTGCGACTCTTGCTCTCGTTCTGATGTCTGCAGGCGTGCAGGAAGCACGTAATGGCAGCTACGCCCGTCGCGATGTTGGGCGGAGTCTGCTTGGTGAACTGCTGCTCCATGTAGTCGCCCCACAGCGCCCAAGCCTTCACCAGGGTGTCGTGCATCTGCACTGCGGCCGAGAACGCCTTGTGTGCGTCCTCAGTGCGGCCTGCAACAGACTCAGTGAGGTCGCAACAAATATTTACCAACAGGATCTTAACTAGCCTCCCTAACTAACTTGACAGCAGGGGGTTAAGCTATGGAAGTTTCTTATATTATGTTTAATTCCAGGTTATCTTGGATAAAGAATTCTAAGGCTATGTTGGATTAAGTGGTGGGCTATTGCTTGCATTAATATTTAAAGAAAGGCAATAACAAAAGGAATATTGATGTTTTCTTTAAAAGGAACAAAAAGAACATTGATGGTGTTTCTTTACCACTTATGCAGATGATAACAAAATTGATAATAGTTAAAACTTAAGTTCAGTGGCCATCCACGCTTTCGTCTAAACTAAATTTAAGACAAGTTTTACTTTCCTTTACACAAAAAAAAGAAAGTAAGCATTAGTTGAAATAATAGAAAATTTTACAACAGAAAATTTTTGATTTACTGGAAAATTAAAACAGAAAACTTACCAATCTGCGACAACAGCATTCCTTTCAGAGCGTAGAACTCTGCAGTCATTTCTTTTTTAAAGTGTTTCAGATTTGTTAGTTCAACAACTTCCAATGCCTGGAATATAGAAATACAAGTATGAAATGAAAATTAAATTATAAGCTTAGATTTAGTTAGTTTGGAAACTGCTCCCGACAAGACAGTTGACTGCATGGTGCATCGCCACAGACACTGTACCGATTGCAAATACCGCCACACACTTTTTTTGGAGGTCTATCATGTTTCTAAAATAACTTTGGACTCTAAATTACTTTTAATGACTCTTAATACCAAACTAAACATTACCTAACTCAACTCAAACCCACATTATTAACTTAATTCAACCTAACTGAAGAAGACCAAACCTAAGCTACCATATCTTTACCCCTGACAATAAATTTCAACCCAATCTCTTCAGCCGATAGTGTTACATCATCGGCTTACACCAAACCAAGTCAAACATCCACAACAGTTAAAAGCGACAACAATACCAACCAAAAATTATTCCGATATCCTTGGCAAACTATCCACCAAAAAACTTAGATATGTAAGGTATAAAGCTAATAGGAAAAAGTTTTACAGTTACAGATAACGGAAGTTGACCAAAATTTGGCCAGCCAAGTTGACCACCAGTAGGCCTACTGCAATGTTTGTATGTTCGTTTCGTTTTAAATGTGTATGTGTATTGTGTGTGTTAACTGTTTCCTGACGACTCCGACCCGGATGAATGTTTTTGTAAAAACCACTTGATAATGCAGTCATCACTGCGAAACATGTATTGGATTTATCTACTAATTGAACTGTTGGACGTTGAGATATGTTAACCTATTCTAGTCTAAAGTTTCGCCCTCGACGCGGACTATAGGCCTACCTCCTGCAGTTCGTTCTTGCCGGAGAGCGTGGCCATCTGCAGGTAACACTTGACGGTCTGCCGGATCTTCTGGAAGCTGTCGCCCACCGTGATGCTGGGCATTGTGTAGATGCGAGAGAGCGAGTCCAGACACACGCCCGTCAGGTTGTGCTTCCGCGCGATCTTCCCGAAGTGGATGATGGCCTGGAATATGTTTAATTTTTTTAAAGTCTTGAATGATGTTTGTAGGAAAAGTTAGACAGGGGTCTTTTCTAATAGGTCCCCTATGTTCTATAGCTTGAAATTCTTATTTTCATTGTTATAAAAGTGTGATTACAAAACTGATTGTGACTGGAATTCATTGATTGTGACTTTAGCTCTATGTTGATAGTTAATTATTAACTAAGAAAGGTTGATTGAAGTTAGTTTGGTTAAAATTATTGATTTTGTAAAAAGGTGGGAAATTATGGACAGGATAAGCAGGCTTACCTTTGAAAATGTAGGCATCCCAGATAGAACACATAATGCACACACAAAAATATAGGATATTTCGAGGCCACTGGCTTCTTTATCAACTTGAAGAAGAAAGAAGAGAAAGTTGAGATTTTAAATATTACTGGTCACTGGTTCAGGTGTACCAACACACATGTCTTTAAAAGTCACAGGAAAATTGAAAACATATTAGTCCTTGTGTATAATTATTTAAATTTACAGTTCACTTCACTAATTAAAATATTTACATATATACAATGTCTGAGCCTGTATATTTGTATATATGTAAATATTTTAATTAGTGAAGTGAACTGTAAATTTAAATAATTATACACAAGGACTGATATGTTTGCAATTTTCCTGTGACTTTTAAAGACATGTGTGTTGGTACACCTGAACCAGTGACCAGTAATATTTAAAATCTCAACTTTCTCTTCTTTCTCCTTCAAGTTGATAAAGAAGCCAGTGGCCTCGAAATATCCTATATTTTTGTGTGTGCATTATGTGTCCTATCTGGGATGCCTACATTTTCAAAGGTAAGCCTGCTTATCCTGTCCATAATTTCCCACCTTGTTAGGCAAAAAGCCCTTTCCAAACAAGACTGATTTTGTAATAAGTTGGATTATCCAGCCAAATTGTTATCCAGACTACGCTCAGTCCTGAGGTGGCTGAATATGAGGGGTTCTACTGTATTTATTTTCGATCCAACATATCTCCTGCTGCAATATCGGATTATCCAGTCACCTGAGCGCTGGCGTGGGTGCCCAGCATGCTCTGGGAGTTGTTGGCCTGGTCGTGCTGGCTGTCGTAGTGGCTGAGGATGAACTGGTAGTGGTGCTGGCGCCAGGTGAACACGTCGCTCCAGTGACTCAGGTCGTCCGCGATCACCGGCAGCCGGTTGCGCCACGTCTTCACGATCGCCTTCATGTCCTGGAACGTGTTGTTCCGCTCGTGCAGTATCCCCTGGTGTATCTGCGACGCCTCTTGCAGCTCCATTATCTGTGCAATTTGGAAATCGTTAGAAAATGTTTGGTTTGTTTCGCAGTAAATTGCTGGGAATTGCTTCTCTAGATTTATTATCAGGTAGGAGGCGAGTTGATAGATCCTTCATACTTGCTCAGTGTAGATAGGATTGCATAGTCAGCCCTAACCTCAGGAAAAAGGTGAGCTATGATCCTTTCCTGGCTATCAAAAATCTTTCTTTCAGAGTAGTAAAATGTGATATCCACCAAAGTCAATTCACAATAACCAGGCAGAGCCCGACTTAACCAGGAGGGGCAGAGATCAAGCTTAGAAGATGGGGAGAGATGTGGGGGAAGGTAAGTTGACGCTGTCTTTTCTCACATGGAGGTCTCCAAAGACAGACGTAAGCAGCAACACTCCGATTATCATGGAGATATAAGGGCCAATCGCCTTCGTCAATGGGGAAGAGCGACTATCATGGATACATAAGTGCCAATTGCCTTGGTCAATGACGAAGAGCAAGAATTTACCCTATTTATTTCTTAGTTAGGCCCAAATAAATACTCAGAATCCATAATTTACTGATTACAATTTCTATATTGATTTATATCTATTGCATAATCCTTCCAGTCCATCAGAACAGTTAAATCGTATCTAATACGTTAGAGGTCAAATATTCCGTCAGTAACTGTTGAAATGTTCGGTTACATATATTCAATGGCTCTACAGGGGAAAAAAACAATGGGTAGAAGGTTGACAAAAATCTCAAGGAAATCAGTATTCGTCAACTTAGCAATCCGCTCATTTCAGTAATTTATTATAATACCAGCCCATTCACTGGAAAGAAACCATGCTTTGGTACCATTAGTTTTCAATACACAGTACTACCATTAGTTTTATCTGCCCTCTGCTACCATTAGTTTTAGTGACACTCTGCTACCATTAGTTTTAACTACACTCTGCTACCATTAGTTTGGAACTACGCTCTGCTCCCATTAGTTTTGCTACCATTAGTTTAACTTGCTCTACTACTCTGTTACCATTTGTTTTGACTGCACTCTGCTACCATTAGTTTGAAACTACACTCTGCTACCATTAGTTTGGAGGTACTCTCTGCTACCATTTGTTTTAACTATGCTCTGCTACCATTAGTTTTAACTCGCTCTACTACCATTAGTTTTAAAAACACTTTGCTACCATTAATTTTAACTACGCTCTGCTACCATTAGTTTTAACTCCCTCTGCTACCATTATTTTAACTATGCTCTGCTGCCATTACTTTTAACTACGCTCTGCTACCATTAGTTTTGCTACCATTCGTTTTCACTTGCTCTACTACCATTAGTTTTAACAATCCTCTGCTACCACTAATTTTAACTACACTCTTCTACCATTAGTTTTAACAATACTCTGCTACCATCAGTTTTAACTACGCTCTGCTACTATTAGTTTAAACTATGCTCTGCTGCCACCAGCCTCACCTGCTGTGCGGCCTGCAGCAACGGCAGGTGGATGTGGCTGACGACGTGCGGCAGGCGGCGCCACTCCCGCATGCAGGTGGCGCTGGCGTTCTTCACGTGGCGCTCCACCAGCTGCAGGTGCTGCTCGTCCGGCGGGCAGATCGCCAGGAACCCTTTGTACAGGTGGACCTGGCAACAATGCATACACTCAGACACTCCTCTTCACCTAACCAAAAATCCTGCGATCAAGTAGGTAGGAGATGAAAAAAATCATGGGATACAGGATGCATTGCACAGGAACTTCATCAAGCATCTGCTGAGGATATATTTTTTTCTGAAAACACAGCAGATTGTCAACAGTTGACTGCAGTGAGATTGCTGAGGTAGTAGGCGCAACTTTCGGAGCCACGGTACATATACCATTCTTGGGAGAAGTTCATAGATAGGCTGCATCTAATCATGAACTTGTGTCTTAAATTTCATTACACCCAAATTCTCCTAGAAGAAATCGAAGACTTTAAGGTAAGAATATCACTCAAATTAACGAAAGCGGTTTGAAGCTGTTTTATAATACTATACTGTAAGTGAGTTTTTATCTAACTTCCTACATAAACAAAAATTGTCCATTCCTACGTCTTAAACTAAAATATAAGTGACCTGACAATCACAATGACAAGTCAAAAGTGAGTATTATCTCAAAATGACTAAGGTCTTTCATATAAATGATTATATAAAGGCTACATTCAAATAATAAGTCATTTTATTTCCTAAGATTCGACTAACCTTCCAGAGCATATCATTAGGGCAGTTATTCTCTACATGGTTCAATGCTTCTTTCATCAAGTTCCAGTCAGGTACTCTCCAAGCACATTCCAGTATCAAAAATGGATTCACGTGATTCCTGGTTTTTGCATACTCCAGCAGATGTTCCCACTGGTTCAGCTCCTTGGAGCACCTGAAAAATTTTATTAACTATGAGATTACAGCTTCAAAAAATAAGCATGATTTTTTATGATTGTAAGGTTTTTCCTTCACACTATGCCCCATCCTGATCTATGGTCTTAGTGAAATCTATTGATCACGCCACTACAGTTTTCGGTAGGGAGTATGTTTGAAATCACTTGCAAGTACAGGAGATGAAACCACGATTCAGGATCAAGGGTTCACCAACATGGTTTTGAAAGCTAGAGCACTTCCCACCATGCCACCAACTTATCAGTATTGGAAGAGGTTGTTTAAAACGATAATACACCAAAAAATACCTGTAATGTAAACTACTTGATAAAATAAGTGTTTGGCGTACCAGCAATACCTTATTTTAACTACATTTCAAAATTAAATTTAGCCCTACCAGTCTGACATTTCTCTGCTTTGAAGTATGATTCGTAGTCACAACTTTTGTACGGCTACTGGAAAGGAGAGGGAGTTTCCCTCTAATATCCCTTAGTCTCTAGCTTTTACCAGAATGGCTGAAGTACCCTCAAAGGATTTTTTAGCAGGTAGGGCTACCCAGACTTCCTAATCCACCTTACAAAAAAAATCAACTGACACCCCACCAAAAACCATCCAACACCTCCATTATCCTCTACGCATTCACCTGATCCACTGGCGCTCCCACAGCCGCTCCTCGCTGACGAGACTGAGCGGTGCCGGGTTGGTGGCGTAGTCCTGCCGGCCCTTGCCCAGCGCCAGCTCGTACGCGCCGAGCGCCTGCTCGAAGAAGCCCTGCTGCTCGTACGCGAGCGCGATGCTGGTCTCGCGGTACTTGGCGTGTCGCTGCCACAGCCCGCTCCACATGTCCTCCTCCCGCAGCGTCAGGTACATCTCGGCCAGGTGGTCCGTTACGCTCTACCGAGGAATGTGAGATAGGTTGTTATTTGGGGCAAAGAGACATTTAAATTATCCTTGAAAAATAGGAGATAATTGAGGGAAGAGAGAGTATTTCCATAGGGATAAGACCAATTCATACCAAAATTGTTTTTGAACCACTCAGCAATCAGGTTGTACCTTCTCAGGGTATCCAGTCCAGGGTGTTTCGAAAATATGTAGCTGACTATGCAGAACCAGATTCTACATTCAGAAAAATAGTAACTTTTTTTATCTTCCTGTTTTTAGCTACTATCTGTCTGTATTTATTTTTTTCTAAGATCAAATACCAAGGATCAGAAAGATCTTTTTATTTCAGTTAAAAAATGTTTAATTATCACAAGAGCCAATAAGAATATAGAGGTTTAAAAGTTACTGGGAAGTTGCAATGTGACAGTGCTTTGGACAACGCATTTTTAGCAAAATACAAAAGCTTTTGACTTATAATCAAACTATGTCCACTAACTGTGGTTTACTTTTATTTAAGTTATTTAAAAGAATTTGTTCAAACAAAACAAGCCAATGATAAAATAATTACTCCCTTTTCCACCAAGATATAATAAGCATGCACTGGTTTAAAAGATACCCTAATGATTAACAACTGACAATGCTTTGGTCAATGCATTTTGAAAATGCCAAAGGCTTTGGACTTTTAGTCAAACTATGTCCACTTCTAATTGTTGTTTACTTTTTTAAGTTATTGACAAGACATTGTTCAAACAAAACAAACCAATGATAAAATTATTACTCCCTTTACCACCAACACATACCTTTTATTTTTCATCATTCTCCACAGAGAATGTAAATGATAATTGACTGATAACCTAGTGTAACTTTTATCCTCTTGGAATCGTTCTGAATAGAATACCCTCAAACCTTTAAAATGTAATACAAATTTTTCTTAAGTAACAATCTTGTATCAACAAAACTAGCCATAATGAATATTTTTTAGGGAAGAAAGAGCCAAACACACATTGGCACATGGCTTTTACAGTGTTTACCTGCTGGGGAGCGATGTCCGGCTCAAAGTCGTAACACTCGACAGGGTCCCTCCTGTTCTTGGTCTGGAACTGCTGCGCCTGCTGCTCCATCGCCAGCTTCTCCAGGCTCAAGGTCATACGATGCCACAAGTTGTGGGCCTTCCCAAGGTACGACATCACACTCCTTCGACAAAACAAGTACTTAATTAGAAAAAGGGTTAATTTTATCAAAACGTAAGCGCTAACATTTTTAGAAAAATCCAACAGTTTTGCTTTATTCACATAACTTTTTAACGGTGTGCTATGAATGAAACAAAGTATTTGGCAAAGTTTACGATGTTTGGTTTCTTAATTTAGGCCTGATTTCAAACTTTAAACCACCGTTAAGGCTCGGTTAGTTTCATTTTATCAGCTGTTTAATACTATTTTCTTATCTTTAACGAACGACTTATTAACCGACCCTTAACTGATGTTTAGTGAAATGAGGCCTTAATGGTTGCCTGTAAAGCCTCTGGGTTAAAAAAATTATTAGTGACACTTAAGACCGATTTTGGAAATGATATAGTCCATGTGGAGAGAAATTTATTATTCTACCTAGTAATGAGACAGAAGCAAAGTTTTATGAATATGAAAATGTAAATTTTACCAGTAAAAGTAAAGATTTTAATTTTATAAGACTTAATTGAAGATGGGCATAGTGACACAAAATCAGTCATAACGCTTTACATTTTCTATCTCTTTTGTTTATTGTCAAAAAAAAATAAACTGTACCATTTAATTAAAAATTACAATGTTTAAAATATAGGATGTCAATGTTTCATTAATAAAAAATTAAATGTTATCTATTAGTCCACCATGAAATGGGTTGTCTAATTTTTTTGTGCTTTTACTGATTAAGAAGAGAGGCTGTTAACAGATTTAAAAATTTAAAAACTTGACAAACTTTATCAAAACATTCTCACTGTCAAAGAAAAGATAAAATCCTCTAAACTACCTACCGGGTCAAAACAGACTAAAATAAACATCTTGTAAAACTAGAACTGTGCACTTACGGTTTCACAGCTACTGGTGGGTTGCAATGTGACAGTGCTTCAAAGAAAACAGCGATAGAACTAGGGTGGATGTCCTTCTGTATCACATGACTCCCACTCACCAAGAACGGCATTATCTCTCCGGTCAACGACTAAAAACAAATAAATATCAATTAGAGGACCGAATTTAAATGCTACAAAGCTGAAAGGTTCACAATCCTGTATAATTCACTTAATAAAAGTATTTTATTAATACAACCTAGAAATTTGTTTTAAGTTAAGATTTGTCAGCCGCTATACGACCGAAAGATTTTCAGCCATGATAGGACAGGTTATCTGGTTGACATCCGAATGAGATACGTACAAGCTGCTATAAAATCAGGTGATTTTTTTTAAATATCAGCAACCAAATATTCTGGCTGACAGAACAGGCTGTTTAATGCGATACTACCGAGGGATTTGCCAGCTACTGGATGTCCTTGGGAGTTTCTGGCCATAATACAGGGACTTGAAAATATACAACTAAGAGATTTGTCAGCTACTAGACAACTGAGAGATCCGGAGGGTATGACAGAGGGACAGGTTCTACACCAGCGATACAAATTAAAATTCTTTTTCGTTCAGCCTAACTGAGAGAGAGTTTAAGACATCAATGCTAAAGAGAGATTCTTCAGCCATGGCACACTTCCTGCAGCCAATATACTTAAACCTGACAATACCCTTTGATTTAGGAGGAATAAAAGCCCAAGTATTGCCAGCTAAGCAAACCCATCCTCGAACCCTTGGGAGTCATCCTTGAGGAGGTCTTGACCTCCTTACCATCTCCAAACAAGGACTCCCACCTGAGAGCTCTCCTTGTGAAGAGTCTCACCCAGGTCGTTTGGCCTCCCAGACTAGCAAACATTTAGAAGTTTGTCGGGAAAAGGTCCCTCATCCCCTCCCGGACGGACAAGTCAGGACGATCCACAACTCCGTCTCCAAGGCTCGTACTGAACTGGGTATCCAAGCTTAGCCAGGAGTCAAAGTTCCAAGAGCGACATGGAGGAACTAAGGTGAACAGAAATCTAGTTAATCCAGATAACCAAAACACTTACCAGTAAAATAACAGCTTCAAATTACTCTAACCAATGTCGACCTCTGTACTAGTATAGACCACTCAGAAAATATGCTTGGGGAAAGGACCCTTCATCCTCTTCCAGATGGACAAGCCAGGACAATCCACAACTCCCTCCAGGGTTCATACTTGACTGGGTATCCAAGCTTAGACAGGAATCAAAGTTCCCCGATAGAAAAGGAGAAACCATTCTGGCCAACCCGGACATCCAATAAACTCTCAAAGTCAGTTACAGCTTCTAATTACTGTATTGACTGGTATCAACTAGTCAAGAGCCGTTTTGGGCCGACAATACACTCACCTCCTGCTGCCTGGTGCTGAGTATGCCCCACAGTCGAGGGAACAGCTGTAGCCACACAGTCTCGGCCAGTCCGGTGTCCATATGACACAGCTGAGCGGTCGCGGCCAGCAGCTGACTGGTGCGACAGTCGTGTGCCTCCTCCAGCCATCGCGACTGCTGCGCGACCAGCCGGTTCAGCATCTGTCGCCGACCCGCTTCTTCCGAGATCTCCTTCACCTCTAGGTCCAGCTCTAGCTCCTCCTGAAATGGACCAATGTTAGGTCAGACTTGCAAGGAGAAACTTAAAAAGTTAAATACATTACCTACAACACATTAACCCAAAAATGTGATGACACCAACTGAAATTAAAGGGTGGTTTTTGTTAAAAGACCCTTTTGCTCAGGCTGTTTTTCTGATATTGGTGGGATCTGATGGTACACCAATATCAGACCATACTTAATATTATAAATGGGTAAGTATGTATGTTATTGTGTGTAACTTTGATGTTCCATCTCGTGAAAACTACTGAGGCTATTGAGTTGAAATTTTGCAGGAATAGAGCCAATATACCAGAGATGAACATGGACCTTTTATTTTGAAACTCCAATCAGGCTCTGCTCCATTGGCTTCCAAAGGTGCCATTTTATTCTAATACAAAGATATTACTTACATAAAATGTTAAGACAAATTTTACTGAACAGGTGATCTTTGGTAAGTAAGCAGTCAAAAGCATTACACTGTTTGCCAAGTTCAGCAAGTGTCAAATACTTCCTAAAACGCTGCTTCATATTTATTGACATAGTATTTCTTTCGTACTAATCTTAGCCTCACAGACTTCTTATTTGTTAGCGACGCTAAGTAGCCAACTCTGAAATACATCAAGTATACCAACTCTGAAACCTTTCGATGAGGAGAAAGTTACTTTCTTTATTATTCAAACATAGTCAAACAAAGACCAATAACTACTTTGTAGTTCTGGAGGTAATTGGGTGGCTAGTAAGGAAAGATATGGAATACCTTGTAAATATAACCAAAACCTAATACCTTCAGCTAATAATTTTGACAATAACAAATTTTAAAACTGTCCAGTGAGGCCAGGGTTTTAATATTAAGTGTTATGTGTAGAGGTGACCTATACAACAGATTTTTCTGAACTTTATTTTCAAGAGATATAAACATAATTTAAAATCAATACTGTCATTACTCATTATAGGCAAGCGATAACAATTAACCATTATGCTACCGTAGAACCTTGATAACACAACCCTTAAAGGGATGTAGAAAATATTATTGTTATCATGCAAGTGTTCTTGCAGATGTTTATGTTATTAAGCCATTAAGTATGATGGCAGTTTCAAGGGAATCTAAAAAAGTGCACTTATTATCAAAGTTTTTGTGTTATTGAGTCTTTTTGAGGTTGTACTGTACAGCCATTACAATTTCCGTACGGGACAGTTTAACAATGTTAACAACTACTTCATGGACTTAAAAAATTAAACTGGTTTTATAGGTTAAAATATACTTTTATTTGACTATTGCTTTATCAACTAATATGCTATATGTTTTAGATTTATTATAAAGATTTTACGTTCTTTTAAAAAATTAACAAAAGGCTGGTTTTTGTTATGGGACAGTACAAAATTATGTTTCATCCTAGTTTTGCCAAAATCTCTTGTTCTATTTGTAAAAAGGTTATATAAACATATAGAGTAAAGTAAGACATATTTCTGCATCACTTTATGCAAATATTTTTTGTTTATCAAAGGTTAGTTCGGATTTATATTTCTCAGGTCCTATATGGGACATGAAAAGGTTCCGTACGGGACGCATGTAAATGGAGGTTTCAAATCAAGCCATTTTTAATTTATAATATACAGATATTATTGTTACCTATATATATACTGAATTTAGAACTTATTCCTAAGTAATTTGTGTTGTAGTATATACAATACCCTTACAATATGTAAATTTTTATTCCTAAACGTAACTGTATTAAGGTTTGTATCAAATAGGGACCGATCAATGAAAATGAGGTAAAATGAATATTTAATGGTTGGGTTTCAGTTTGAGCGTTAACAAATCATGAATAGTGAAATGTTAATTGTCTTGTTACTTGGATTAGGATAGTTTTATTATTTTTACGGGTTTTAACTGAAATAAATGGGAAAATGTGTATTTTATTCTTTTATCTCTTAGGCCCATCTATTCTGGAAAGGCTGTGTAGCAGAACAATTAAAAACATTTGCCCATACCTGAGAAGGATCTAACTCAGCATCAAGTTCCGGCACTTCCTCGGATATACTGGAGTAGACGAGGAAGTTATCCTTGTCGGCCGGGTCCGCCAACACTATCACGGACGACAGGCTGGGCAGCAGCCCCGACTCTCGGGCAAGCTGGATCTGGTTGTCTGGAAACAAATATTGGAAAATGTATCGGCTTGCTCAAACTGACACATAATTAACTCACTATTACGATAGTTCTTTATGGATAATTATTCAACCAAACAACGTCACGTCTCGTCTTGTCTCATCACATCTGATCAAGTCTCATCACATCTAGACATGTCACGTCACAACTGGTCTTGTCACATCTGGTCATGTCATGTCTGGTCGGATCAGGTCGGGTCAGGTCATGTCAATAATTGTGCACCCCCTCAGCATTGTTGCAAAATTAAAGAAAGAGAAACCTCACTTTATTCATTCAGGTAAGGTTAAGTTAGGTTACATTAGTTTAAGTCAGGTTAAATTAGGTTAGGTACGATCTGTGTACCGTCTTTGCAATGTTTCAAATTTACAGAAACAAAAAGCTCACTCGAGTTTGTTTGTTTATGGTTAGTTTATGATGGATTAGATTAGATTAGATAAAGTTAGGTTACATTAGGTTAGGTTTAGTTAACACGTTCACTGCTGTGCACGTTCTGGAACGTCAAGATGGGACGGTGCCAAGAGCTGGTGACATTCCGGAACGGTTCTGTATATTGTTGTTTTAACGTTGCCATGGACAATTCAGCTTCTCGGAAACACTCAATACGTATTTGCCGCTTGTGAGGATGTACTTTTCACACACTTTTTACAATATTAGTTTTTAGGTTGTATTTTTATGTATAAATAAAATAAATTGACTCTCTATATTTCAGCATATACCAACATATATTATGGGAATTTTAGCAGCGAACGTGTTAAGTTATTAATCGTTGCTAAATTACACAAACGGTCACTCACTAGCGTTAGCTGTGACGATGATCAGCTCGATGCACTGTTTGAGCCAGAAGTGCTGGCCCATCGGCTCCCAGTTCTGCGAGCTGGTGATGTAGAGGAGCCGGTCGTGCAGCCGCCGCCGCATCGAGCCGTCGAAGATCTCGAAGAACTTGGCTCGTATCTGCGGCTGGGTGCAGCGCAGCCCCGCCAGGAATGCCGGCTCCAGCTTCACCGTGAGTTCCGATGTCTTCAGGCTCTCGTCTCTGCCGAAGTACGCAAATACTGTTCTTTAGTTAAATGTAGTGATGGGTGGTTCGCGAACGAATCGTTCAATTTGAACGATTCATCGAGTGGATGAAATGAATCATTATTCTTTTTAAAAAAGAATCGATTCTTTGCGCAAATCAAACGCATAAAATCTGGAATTTTATTCCTTTAGCTCACAAAACAAAACTAGGTGTAAACGCCAGTTTTTTTTTCACATTAACTATTAACAAAAACACATGTAACTAATAATTGTTAATAATTAATAGTTACTATTAATTAATTATTTTTTTATTGACCTTGAGGCTTCTGGGTTGTGTCTGTTTTTTTTTCATCAAGGCCAATGGCATATTAACTAAAAAGAGTAGCTTGATAATTAGGAAAACAGCCCACACAACTCAACTCTTTTAAACTACCAGTATTGGTTCATATATATGTAATTCGGTGGTTTGAGTCTTCTTGTTTACTCTCAAGTCGCTTTTATTTCCTGGATCAAATTTAACATGTATTTTGGGTTTGGAAATAGCATATACAATTTGAGCCAGAATTCAAAATTATATTTTGAGGTACAAATACAAAAAAAAACACACTTTTTATCCAAGAAAAACAGTTTGATTGTATTAATTTTACGTTTAACCATAAAGAGTATAATAGATGTATCAAAGAATCAATTCAAATTTTGATCCTCTGAAATTCAGATATTCAAATGAATCGATTCACTTAGAAGAATCGAACTGCCCATCACTAGTTCAATGTTGAAATGATTGGACTTTTAACTCCCTAGAATTCATCAAATTTGCGGGGAAATGACAAATGGTTTGTGGCTCAACTGATTACGTGATCTGTGTA
Source organism: Flexamia atlantica (assembly GCA_035578135.1). Classification (NCBI taxonomy): domain Eukaryota; kingdom Metazoa; phylum Arthropoda; class Insecta; order Hemiptera; family Cicadellidae; genus Flexamia; species Flexamia atlantica. Next base: position 5,847,181 of record JAQJVK010000026.1, on the reverse strand, counting down.
ATCCTGGAAACTGCAACTGGTGGTAGTTCTACAAAATTTAGGACCTATTGGCATGTTTATTATTTTTTTTTTGGTTCAATTGACTAAATGATTGCCAATTCTGGATACAGGAGCTGGTGGTGATTCTATTAAATTGAGGACCTACCAAGGGCATTTTCATTAATATATATGCTGTTCAGCAATCTGTGAACATTTATTTAGTGGCTGCAAACATTTAATGACTGCATTGCATTCTTAAAATCCATGGACAACTCTTGCTTGATCGTGAGTAGTTGCCTCTAGCTTGCCAATGTAAAGGACCAATCACACTCATTCCCTGCACATTGTGCATTGCACATCATGCAAAGCCTACATCGCTTACCTCATGAGCGAATGCACAACTCCCCGGAACAGCACAGTGTGCTCTTTTTTATAGACGAGGGCCAGGCTTAGAAGTTTCTATGGACATGCACTGCAGCTTATTTAGCTCATTGTGTACCCTCAAGGTTACGGAATTATCACATACCAAAATTACCATTGATGATTGGCAGGATTCGAACCTGGGACCCTGGGTACCAGGCCGCTCCCCCTTTACTCATAAGGTAAATGATGTAGACTTTGCATAATGTGCAATGAACAGTTTGATGGGACAAGCAAAAATGAGGACCAGAGCTAAAACAATATCTTCATATTGTAGATTGTCACCAGGCTCATCGCCATTGGCTACAGTTAAACATATTGAGGTTTAAATAAAACTAAAAGAGAACAAAACCCATCTAAATCCTAACAACGGACAAACCTGTAGACAGAGTTGACCAGCTCCAAGAACTGGGTGTTGAGGTCGGGGAACCTCTTCTCCACGTACTGCATCATCTTGACCAGGAGGATGGACTTCTCCCGCAGACTGGGGCCGGCGTTGAGCTGCGACGTGCCCGCCACCGCGCACCCGTTTTTGCCCACCTTCATCCACTCCTCCACCATCTGCCGACAAATGCACCAACGTCTAACACCGATCTAACTTATCTAGAACTAGCAGTTGCCCATGGCTTCGCTCACGATAGATAGTTTGAAACAGCTGATCTTGCCACTACTCTTAGAAGAGAAACACCAGAATGTTCTCAGCTGTTTACATTTCTTCTCAGCTGTTTACATTTCTATGTTTGAATGTTTACATCCTTATAAAATGTAAACATTGAAACTGAGGACGTTCACAGGGCGTAGACCGAGGAGATTTTAAGGAAGTGAATAGGCCCGTACGTTTCCCAGGATCAACATCTACCTCTTTGTGAAATTTCAAGCCAGTCGGTTCAGTATTTTTCACATTCATTTGCCCCATACATACATACATACATACATACATACGTACATACATACATACAGAAACCACCTCTTCTTTATAATAGTGTAGATTATGAGGCCTTAGGTACGATAACAATGACAATGGAGAAGGGAGAATAAGGCATAATGAGGAATTGAGAAGGAAGTGAGCCGGTGGCGCAGTTGGTAGCGCACTCGGCCCCGGTTCTGTGGCGGCAGCGTCGCAGGATCGAGTCCCGATGATGCCGCATACTTTTAGCAGTACTGTTCATCCTTGTACTGTACCAGCTCACTCCTTGGGTTTGCTTAATAACTTCCACGCACAGGCCTGAGGCCCATGTGGGGGGGCAAATGTAAGGTAAAAAGAGGCCACCACCCTCTTTTTTAAAGACCATAAAGACCATGTATAAGGACACGGATATAACTGCAGATGGCTAAGACAGGTTGGGCATGTCGCAAGAAGAAAGCAAGGTACACATTTAAAAGAGGTGGGAGAGGATGGAAGATGACCGCCAGGAAGACCCAGAAAAAGATGGTGGGAGCAGATCTGATCAAAGTGGGAGCAGGACTGGAAGCGGCAAGGGATCGGGCACGATGGAAGGCCAAACCTTGCTAGGGTCCAAATAGCCGTGGCAGTAAGTAAGGTACGACGGAGGAAGATACCTGACTTTTGGTCAAGATTCGTATCATTTTAATTGCTGTTCAAGCACAGTATTTCATAGCTAAATTACTAATTAATTCTTCTCATTGCCAACCTGACAAAATTAAACCTGTTTTTTCATTAACAAAAGCATTGTCACGGTATCTCCAGTGATGGATTCTACCCTCAAACAATACTACAATGCATATGGCAAGCAGCAAGCAGCGTGAAAAAAATTTACCAGCCTGGCCAGGCAATGAATGCGGCACTGAGGGACATCGCTGAATTGCGCTCGCCGCTCGGGACAGTTGTAGCCACTGCCTTCAAAATTACCATCTGACAAACAAATACTACCCGAAAAATGAATGGTTTTGCTCGTTGCCCAAGGCTTGAATCTTCAGATTTACACTCCTCTTTTAGCATTAGATTGTTAAGACTTGGGGGGATTGAAACCCCTGTAGCTAAGCACATATTCCTGGGGATACCATGCAGCTTAGGGAAGGAAGGGATTTATTGGATGGGAAATACATGATGGTCAGTCAGGGAGAGAGAAACATTTCCAACCAAGCAGCTCCCCCCCCCCAAAAAAAAAAAAAAAAAAAAAAAAACATTGCCCTATTGTTTATCGGCCTCGTCTGTAAATACTGCTGGTCGGTTGGCCATCAACCTGACCTTCCAGGTAGAGACTGTTGGACATAGAGGAATTTAAGCCCCAGCATTGTCAGCTAAGTGCATTTCCCTAGAGATTTTGTGCAGCTTGCACCGTTCACACCCAGTCAGAGGAGAGCATAGACTGGTGGGAGGAGAGGTATGGGGCGGTAAAGGAAATGGGGACGGCCACAGCCAACCAAAGTCGCCATCTCTCCTCTTAGCTCAGCTCTGATTGGGTGTGGACGTGCTCTCTCCTGATTGGTGATTCTTGACACTTTTAATACATGTGATATCTTTGCTATATTGTTTTGTTTTCAGCATGATGTTTTTGTTACTGCTTTTACAGTTCTCCGTTTTAGCTATGTTTTTCATCCAGGTTGTCCTTGGCTGTGTGTTACTAACCTTGTTACGTTCTAGGCTCTTCTCACCAAAAGATGGAATCAGACTCCAGATCCCAAAACATTGTGAAACTTGTTTTCACTAATAATTGATGGCAAATGTCCGCAAAAATCTAAATCAAAACTAATATGAGGTAATACAATTGTACAGCTCAGGATTGTAACAGACTTCAAATTTATTGTCACTGATTTCATTGTATTTAAACATTTCCTGACAGATACCATAAACTGAGTAGAAAATAGACATACACACCTTGCAAATAGCCTTCATGACCTTGATGTCCTGGGTTTTCTCGATGAGGCCGACCAGGATGGTGCCGATAAACGTCTTCCGGGTGTCCACGGTCATGATCCCCACACGATTCTTCACCAGATCCAGACTGAGGATCAGCAAGTCGCTGGTGGCTGCAAAACAAGAAAAACATCAAATTTAATTATATTTTTTAAAGATATTTAAGGATTTTTTACATTATGTTATTGTATTTAAAGATGAGGGCTAGATTACTAGCTCATATGATGAGAATTGATTCTGTTGTTGCTGATCAAATACGAAGAGAATAACTATGAAAGATGATGGTTTATAGATAAAACAGAAATAAATCGTCAATTAGTGTTTTGCTCAGGGGTAGCTTCAGGGGGTTAGTGTCTTAGACTTTGAGTCAAAAGGTAAGATCTAAGTTTCAAGATACAAAATCAACTAGCATTGATTTAAAATGACTTTTACACGAAGATTTTTTTTACAAAATGATTTTTCAAGCCCAACAGCTTCAAGCCTAAGGAAAGAAATATGATATTTTTATATGTTTGCATTACTTTCTTTAGAGTTTAGTCTTGTTTGGAAAGGGCTTTTTGCCTTTCTCTTTCAAGTTGACAAAGAAGTCAGTGGCTTCGAAATATTCTACTTTTAAGTATTCTATCTGGGATGCCTACATTTTCAAGGGTAAGCCTGCTTATCCTGTCCATAATTTCTTTAGAGTTTATACTTTAGATAGACTTTAGGGGACTTTAGACTGCCCTTTCCTTTAGACTTTCTTTACTCTAAGAATGTGAGAGATTATTTAAGGATAAGTTATCATAACTGATTATCGTGGCCTGTTAATTTTCTAAATAATACAATGTTCCATGTAATGTTTTATATTTAATTTCATAAGAACATTGTGGTTAACTTATCTAAGTTTATTTATTATTGTTGTCCAATATTATCAGCTATTGCAAAAGCTAGCCACCAGAAGAGGCTGAGCTTGATGGTAGGATGGATGGGGATGTACTGGCAACCAAGATGAGGGCCATATCCCTTGAGGCCAACATACATCGGTTAAAGATTTAACTCTTTGCCCACCCAGTGTAAGCTTGGCCGAACCTATTCCATCTACCATTTGCTTCCTCTGCATCAGTCTAATAAAAGGCTAAGGGCCTAAGGGATACTATAAGGGAGGTTCCCTTTCCTTTCCAATAACTATATAAAAAAGAATGGGTGCAGTATCCTTACTGGATATTTTAGTGGGGTGGGACAACCCAGGCTACATTATCCCCCAATAAAAAAATCTGTTTTCATCATACTAACACAGAAATATCTGTTTTCAGTTCCTTTTTGTTGGCTTGAAAGTTACCCATTGCCGGCCTAGGCCAGATTAACTCTTATCTGGCCTAGGCTGGAAAGAACGGAAGTAAACAATCAGCTGATTTGCAGAAAACCGACATTTAATGCTTGATTATTGGTGGTTTATTGGTTTATTTTTAGAGGAATGTAGAGGCAGCACTGCATCCGTAGCAAATGTTTGTTCTGTTTGTTATAGGTTAGGTTTGAAGGTTTGAGAAACATATGTTTATGCAAGGACTACGTTTTGACTGAAGGTATGTTTTTTTGTGCGTAGTATGATGAAAAATATCATATGTTACACGGCCGGGAAGCAGGAGTTTTGCCGTACTCATATGAAAATCGCATGGAACTATCATGCTTGTCCGGCAAAACAGTACTTCATGGTTTAGTAACGTAATATCCAGAGTGTTTTTTTTTAAACGCAACCCATTTTTAAGATGGAATAATGCATATATAAATATGAAATGAGTATTGTTTTGTTGATCTCTACATTTTATACGACCTAATATTAAAGTCTGATCGCATTTAGTTTACATTATGTGTTCAAACAATCTGCCATTGGCATTTGTTGTAAGGTGTGCTCTCTCCATTAAATTCTTGACCATGTGTTGTTAGGTACCTCTTTGAATTTCTTGCATCAAATTTGTTGTTTGTTTTGAGTTGCTCAATATCTTGTGATTGTTTTCGTAGGCCTTACTCTTTATGTATTCCCATAGAGAATAAAATAATGGGGTCAAATCCAGGTATTTTGGGGGAAATAATCCTTCACTGACAAAATAAAGTTTTGGGTTGCGTTTAAAAAAAAACACCCTGTACTATAACATGACTCCCTCTCTCGCCCACTCCCTGAGTACTGCCGGGCCCTCACCCGGGGAGTTGTCGGTGTTGGTCTGGCTGAGATGCTCGCGCGCCATGCGCTGGATCACTCGGATGAAGGGGATGACGAGGCGGTCCACGTAGCCGGGGTTGCTGCTGCACGCCGCCTTCAGCATCATCAGTGTCCCGTACAGCGACGTCGCCGACGCCGCCGCGTTCTTCTCGTAGTTCGCCAGCCCCTCGAATATCACCTGGGCGGGTTGATAAAAGTGTTACATACATTTAGAGTAGAATAGGTTGTTTTTAGGAGCAAGCAATGTGAATTGAGGATGTCTTAACAGTTTCTTTTAATTGAATCCGTTTAGTTCAAAAACCCATCAAAAGCCAAAAATGTATTTTTTAGAAAATAAAAAAAAGTAGCAACTGTAAATTTATTTCAAAATTTTAAACTCATTTATGCCTGAAAACAACCATTAAATGAATCGTGACGTAGTTGAAACGTGGTCCGTCGGGCTGCACTTATTTGCGGTGTCGCAGGAGCGCTTTCGGCCTTTCGCCATTATCAACTGCTACTAATCTCGGATTCCACATCTTGCATATATAAAGGTTTTGGTCAGTTACTAGAATGTTCGGGGAGAGTCGGGTCTTCTTGGCATTCCTGAGCGGTGGAATCTGGGGTGGGTCACTCGCCTATTGTTTACAGATTCTTCCTGTGACGCGAGGATTCTAGATACTTCCTGAACGTTATTCTATTTTCTAATGATTTGTTCTTTTAAAATTTCAAATGTTTTACTTTCGGAACATTCTGTTTGTTGATTTATTATGTTATTTTTTATTTTTCTTTAAAGATATGCAGATTTTCCATTAAGTCCAGCTTTTTACTCTTTTTTAAAATTTCTATTACTTCTAGCGTGTCTTCAATTTTCCCGTAACTGTGATCTTCCTCTAAAATATGAAGTGCAAAATGAGATTTTGGTTCTTTTTGTTTCAATGAATAAACAAAACCTTTGTCTAAACAAAACCTTTATACCTTTGTCTAAAGCTTCTTCCTGTCTGTCCTATGTAAACTTTATTACAGCTTAGACATTTTAATTTGTAAACTCCACTTTTGGAATACTTATCATTATTTATTCATTGAAACAAAAAGAACCAAAATCTCATTTTACACTTTATATTTTAGAGGAAGATCACAGTTACGGGAAAATTGAAGACATGCTAGAAGTAATAGAAATTTTAAATAAGAGTAAAAAGCTGGACTTAATGGAAAATCTGCATATCTTTAAAGAAAAATAAAAAATAACATAATAAATCAACAAACAGAATGTTCCGAAAGTAAAACATTTGAAATTTTAAAAGAACAAATCATTAGAAAATAGAATAACGTTCAGGAAGTATCTAGAATCCTCGCGTCACAGGAAGAATCTGTAAACAATAGGCGAGTGACCCACCCCAGATTCCACCGCTCAGGAATGCCAAGAAGACCCGACTCTCCCCGAACATTCTAGTAACTGACCAAAACCTTTATATATGCAAGATGTGGAATCCGAGATTAGTAGCAGTTGATAATGGCGAAAGGCCGAAAGCGCTCCTGTGACACCGCAAATAAGTGCAGCCCGACGGACCACGTTTCAACTACGTCACGTGTCATCGGCGCACGGACCACAACATCTTCGTTTGATCATTAAATGAATGTTTAATTAAATGAATGTTACAAAAAAGAATTTTGGAAAATATTTTACATGACAGGTTTTTGCACGAAACCAAAATTAATCACTTATATTAAAGCAAAAGTTGAATAAAATAAAGGATTGGTGATATTAAACATAAATTCTGGTTAAAACAATTGCTAAATCAAATAATCAAAATTTGCAAACAACCATCATTGCTGCCAATCTTCATGAGAGCAAAAAAGAAATTCCCTACTATTTAGTGCAAAAACCTGTTAATAACCTGAAAATGATGAGGTTTTCCTCTAAAAAACCGACTTCAACATGGATTTTAGTAGCGTTCTGAGCATCGGACCTAACTGGTTATTGCACAGAACGATTCGTTTACCCTTGTAGAAGAATAGTATGGTCTTAATTCAATTTCGCCAAAATTGGCTTTTAACGGGTTTTTGAACTAAACGATTCAATTTTAGATGAGTGGATTGACATTTAAAATCAGGTTTACTTATGTCTTAATTTTCCTCATTCATGTACCTTGCCGACGCAGGTGTAGAGACACTCCAGCTCCTCGTACTTGGACGCGACGGCAGAGCCCGAGGGCTCCGTGGGAAACACGGCCATCAGCTTGGTCAGCAGCCCATGAGTCAGGCGGATCACCTGCAGACAACACACAATGTTGGCAAAAAGCCAGTTTCCCTGTTTACAAAAAAAGTAAATGTCATTGTGTTTCTTCACAAAATTTTAAATAAAGAATTTTAATTGGTTTTTGAAACCGAAATAAAACAAAGCATTCCGACTTTTCCCGTGGCGGAAAGAGCGCCAAGTTTCAATCAAGGCCACGATCCCGTGCATACGCGGGCGTGGACTTCAAGAGGTTAAGCAATTAAATATGAATCTAGTTTTCAATGCTAAGCCAACCATCTCTTTTATTCATGTTTACAAAAATTCACAAAAGGCACAAAAATAAGATTTTCTCCCCATCAAAATGAGTTCAATATGGTAAAACAAGCATGCTAGTCAACAAGTTCCAACCACTTTAAAATTAAAGGCCAATTTGAGATAGCATCAAAATATATCAGAGTATCAAAATTAAACGGGATTACAAAGCTTGAAGAACGAGTAGTACACGATTATTCAAGAACAAGTATTACAAATAATGAACAATTAATTTTTTACAATTGTGTTAAATACCTTTGAGTTAGAGCTGGATATGCAGGCAGCGATGCCCCGCTGCAGGGGCTTCACAGTGGTCAGGATCTGCTCCTTCCGCATCACGGTGATTAAGAACGTAAACAGCTCCAGCGCCGTGCACACGTTACCCAGGTTGGACTGTACCTGCAATCAATCCAAGATTCAAGATAATATCAGGATAATCCTAATGTAATTCCAACCCTCTGAGATTTTCTCTGCAAAAAATTACATTTCACGATGGATAAGCAATTGACGGAGTGTTTAGTTTGTTTCCCCTACAAAATTAAGAACGAATTTCAGTCTTTTCTACGACTTTTTGTAGTTTTCAATCCTTTCTCATATTACTTACGATAAAAATTTGACTATTTTAGTTAAAATTAGTATTTTAAGGAAATGCTCTCGGCCAGGATTTTAAATTTTGAGATTAGAAGGATAGGCAGCTAGCTTAAGTTTGAAAGAGTTCAGACAAGCCTTCGAGCACAAAAATTTAAAAAATCACAATATTTCATGACATTAGGGACTACTTCACATGAAGAAGAGTAAGTCTATCGATGACTACTGTGTTGACAGTTATCATGCAGTTTTGCCACATTTAACTCTTAGTAAATGTACATAGACGTTTTCCTAATGCATGTAATTTTTTCTTCTTTATGAAAATAAATTCAGATTTCTGATCACAAGAATTTAGCCATAGTAAAATTTACTACGTGAATATCCAAATTTGTGTTTCACAGTGTACATTTGTAACGTCCACACAGTCTAATAAAATATTTTTTCTAATCACAATTTTGTTCAATAAAGTGGGAAAATTGTACAGCCTTAAGGTCAAAAGGAGGACTTGAAGAACCCATTTTCAAAATGAGGACTTTTTGAGGTCTTGGAGAACCGGTAGACACCCTTCACCATAAAGATGTTACGAAATGACTTACCTCCTTGGGAGACTTGGGGACAGCGTCCACTCCGAGGAAGACCTTATCGAGCCACTGCAACCTCAGATCTACGTGCTGCTGGGGCCACACCTCGGGCTTCAGCGCCATCTTGAGTAGCGCCACACAGCGCCGCGACAACATCTCCCCGGGCGAGTTGCCTCCCGTAGCGCCCGGACTCACCTCGTTCACCTACAGACATTCATTTAAAGTCATTTTTAATTCGGAGGAGTGGCCTGATGTAGTGGTAGAGTGAGGGACTTCCGTTCCCACAGTGCCAAGTTTGGATCCCACCAATCTTCTTGTGTAGAATCATCAAAAAATTAACTGCATTTGATTTATTTGGTAGCTTGCGATGTGGGAATGCTGCAACCTTGAGGGTGCATAATAAGCCGAATGTATAGCTGCAATGGAAACAACTAAGCCTAGCCCTCATCTCCAATAAAATAATTCATTTCTAAGTGAAAACTCATTTCAGTTAAAACTACTTATCCCTGCATTTAAATATACAAATCATGACTTAATTGAAGATATTTTTTAAATAATTTTTGATCATCAACTAAACCGACTTTGTTAACAAATTACATAATGACTTTGTTAAACCTACATAATTTAACAAAAAAGTTAAGATTACAAACTTATTTTCTTAACCAGGTAACTAAAATAACAGAAGCTACAATACTCTTGGCTTTGGTTCAGATCACAAGGCAGCAAAAGGGTTACACAGTTATAAAGTAATTTTTATAAGGCATCATAATGATAGTTTAAGCCAATTAAAAATAATTTGTTAGTTTTAAGTTTTTTTGTTCTTCCATTCTTAAATTTGTTTATTACAAAAAAAACTTTATGTTCCCCTTTTGGACCTTTCAATACCTTTAAATTTGGGTTGACTACTGTTCAAAAAAGCAGCAGACCACAACCACGATTACTGCTGGGCTAGATCTTCGTCACTGATCCACCTTGTTTCATGACAACCAAACAAGTATGCTTTTGCTAGTAGGCATAATACTAGCTGTCAGAATATGGAATCCAATCCCGGACGATATTTTCAATCCTGGGATTTCGGGATTGAATAACTTTAATCCACCAACTTTAATTGATCCAACATAATATATGCCGAAAGAAAAATAAATATTTAGTATTGATTCGCATGTATACATGTTATCGTAATATAATGTGATATAGAAAGCAGTTTACCGTTTAGTTTTGAGTTGTTAACATGATTTTATACATAAAAACTTAGAGCGTAAAAATATTGACGACATAGTCAGCCTTATCATGAAACACTGAATACAGTATTAGACAACAGAGTGAAAACGGAACACCTTATCAGGATGGTCCTGTATAACCGTGAACTAACCATAAAATATTTATTAAGATATAATTTAAAGAAAGTCTTATTCAAAACATGAATATAGCTTACTTGACAAAACAATATCAGGACTTGGAAAGATGTAATTAGATAAACTAGAAGTATGATAAAAATGATCATTAGAGCATCGTAATGAAACTTATTTGCAATTGCAGTACATTGTATCACAAACAAGTTTATATCTCTGTGTATTTTTTTCAGAAGCAGAAAAATATTAACTGGAAACTACTTTTATACATACCATAAGACGACAAATAACTCATCAAACCATGATTATTTGATAAAAACAACATTTAACTGGTTTTTCTTGTTTATAACATTGTTTTAACTGATAAGATCCTAGTATATTGATTTTACACATAATTTTATAATCCCAAAAATCCCGGGATTGAGCTGAAAAATCCCAGGATTGAATCAGCCCTAAAACCACGTGGGATCCCTGTGTCAGAATAATTTATGGTATGAATACCTGTAAAATATTACCTGGCAGGCCAGTTTGATGAGGAAGTTGATGACGGTGTCTGCGTGGGCGCGGTCGATCGGCTTGTTGATGTCCGGGTCCTCCTTGGCCGCGGGGACGGGGGTCCCGGCCGGCCCCGCCACCGCCAGGCGCTTCCACGGCGCCCCCGCCTCCTCCCCCGCCTTCCGCACCCCCTCCGCCCCCTCCTGCCCCGCCACAGTGTGTCAACAGTTACGAAACATTCGTTGGTAAACAGCATAAAAAAATATCAGTCAAAAGATAAACGTAAGGAGTAATTGGGTATTGAAACTGAAACCAGTAACTGCTTCTCTTCTTAAACATTAATGTCAACTTTTTAAGATTACGTAAACAATTGAAACTATAATAAAAACTACATTCTTCAAGTCTTACATATGTGTCAGACTTCCCCCAAGACCTATTAATCCAAGTAACAGAAATTTAAAATGGACAGAAATAATTATAAAAAATTAAAAATTACTAAAATGGATCATCACTTTATCACGAACATAGAATACCGGTCTAATAAATAATACTAATGACACATGTTAATCGGTCAAGTTTATTTACCTTTCTTTGACATTTCAATTGTAAATATGTTAAGGTTTTACTGTCTTCTGGAATTCAGATGGGAAGTTGTTTCCTTGCAAATTAAATGTATGAGGAAGTGAGGTCAGCTCAATTTTTGTTGCTAGCAAACACCCAAATGATTGTTACTTTACACTTGTTGAATTATAGACCACAGGTGTCAAATTTCCCAAAGGTGGTTACTGCGATGGGGCTGAGGATTGTAATTATATATAGAGTAATATATTTAATTGGTATAAATGTGAATATGTAATTTAGGTGTAGGACACGGTAGGTTGGGCACACCTCCTGTTTATAAACAGCTAGCACAACCTTCCAATGAGGTTACCATGTCTGAAAAATTATTTCGTATAGGAAAGGTACAAAATTCTGCTAGCCTACCTAAAGAAACAGTTTTCAAACCAGCAGAGCACGTAGAAACACAAGACATAAACAGAACTTTTTCACTTTATTTTCTAGAGGACTTCCCTCCAGGGAAACCCCTTTAGTCTTCCCTCTAGTACCTTAAGGGACCAAAATATCAGTGAAAAGCCATGTGTACACCTTTTGCAGGGATTCCCATGTGCTGCTGACTTGAAAACCGTTTCTTCAGGAAAACTAGTTGATTCTGTCTCCTTTGTTTGAAATTCATTGTTGGTGATGGTGATTTTATATTTTGATTAGGATTTTTGCGGACATTTGCCATCACTGATTAGTAAAAAACAAGTTTCACGACGTTTCGGGATCTGGAATCTGATCCCGTCTTCAGGTGGAAGAAAACCTAGAACATAACAAGATTAGTAAAACATAGCCAGGAAAACCTGGAGAAAAACACAGCTAAAACAGAGAACTGTAAAAGCAGTCACGAAAACAATAAGCTGAAAAGAAAAACAATACACAAAATAACACAGGAATCACAAGTATCAAGAACCACCAGGCAGGAGCACGTCCACACCCAATCAGAGCTGAGCTGAGACTGTTTACAGTTCTCTGTTTTAGCTGTGTTTTTCTCCAGGTTTTCCTGGCTATGTTTTACTAATCTTGTTATGTTCTAGGTTTTCTTCCACCTGAAGACGGGATCAGATTCCAGATCCCGAAACGTCGTGAAACTTGTTTTTTACTAATCAGTGATGGCAAATGTCCGCAAAAATCCTAATCAAAATCTGTCTCCTTCCTGAACAAAATCTTTCTCAGCCAAAAATTCTACCAAAAATAACACACATTATCACAGAGACCTGGGATAACAATATTTCACTTACAATCTTGACCTGGGAAGCTTCGCTCTCGTCCTTAATCCGCTGCAACTCCCACTTGATGATCACTTCCGCCAGTTCCACGGCCAGCTTGCGGTACTCGATAGTGGAAGAGGCGCTGAACCCCAGCCTCTGGGTGGAGTTGACCATGTGCTGGACCAGGTGGTGCCTCACCGGGTAGTACACCTGCAAAATTAAAGGTGTCTTAAGGCGCATTTTCCTAATGCTTTTATGAGCCATTGCGGAGAACGAGAAACGCCTGGCGGAGTCTTGCATACCAGTATGCATGCAATGGAGTGTTCCTTTGTAATGTTTTCCTAAGGAGCAGAATCCGTCTTCCGCCAACATCATTCTGATGACGGATTCAGCCCACTTGGGTTGGAGGAATGTTCGTCATCCAATGCGTTTTAGTGTCAGTGCAGTTGTGAAACGTAGTTTATTCATAGTTTGCCTCCTGGATTGAAATTTGGCTAGTAAATTAATTAATACTAGTTTAATATGAATTAATACCAGTAAATTAATTAATACTAATTTCACTATTAATTAATTTACTACCTAGTGAAAGGTAGGTCGTTTGTGTTTATTTTGTGGAATGTATTTTATTCTTTCTAAAAAAATGGCGGTCTTTTTTAATTTTTTAAAATTTATATTCAAAACTACAGCGATGACATCATTTTTTTCATTTTATCTAAATGTTTGGCAACTGATAACTGTAACAAAGATAAACGCAACAGCTTAATGAGCTAATTTTGCTTGAAAGTGTGTGAACCTTGTTATTACTGATCAATTAAGGCAAAGGTCCGCAAAAATCAAAACACAGACTCGTCATCACCAACATACTGCAAATCGGGAAGTCTGTGTTTTTGACAAAAGCTGTTCAAATAACATCTAAATATGGCTTTGTAGATTTTCTTCCGCTATAACTAACAACAACAGTGTACGTCACGATGCACCCACCTTGTAATGCCTGACGACCAGCTGCAGTATGTGGAACAGTTGCTGCATGCTGTGTCCCTCCTCCACGATGATCTTCTTGGTCCAGTGGGTCAGCATCTTGTACCCGTCCTCCATCCTCACGGGCATGGCTGGCGTCAGTATCTCCAGCGCCTGCCTCACCACCTGCCGCACCTCTATCGCGTGCGCCTTCAGCAGACCGTGGAATACTGTGGAAAGGGGAGGTAGGAAGTTAAAATCCGCACACTTCGCAAACTATAATGTTTTTGTACTTTAGAATGTCTTTTTCTTAATTAGTAGTAGAGGTGTGCGAATATTTGAACCATCGAGCTTTTTTACTCCAGAAGCTATTTGGCTGCGGAGAGTATACGGCTCAGCTTGGGACTTTTAGAAAAAGCTCAAAGTTCGAGCCGAGCATTTGATACAACAGTTCTTATCAGGAAGATAATTAATTGTTGTTATCTGTTTTTGGACATCTTTAACTGGAAAAGTGTTTACTTCCTACAAATATGAAATATTCTCTGGAGTGCTAAGTAAAGGATTGACAAGTAACAAGTAATATGACCTTTAATTAGATGGAAAGCATAGACTTCAGCTATAATTATTTGACCTTGGAGAACCACAAATCTACATTATAGTCTATTATGTAATTATGGTTTACCACATAAACAGCATGACATAACAATTTCATTTTTTGTCTCATTTGTTTTGAGTTAAAATAAAATTGTAGCCATCATCTGTAGTTGAATGATAAGTAGTTTGTATTTTTGCATTTTGTAGTAGGGACTCTTCATCTCCTACTTAACTCAAGCACACATGCAGTCAGAAAACAACCTAATTTCTGGTTTTTGTCTCTTTCTTCCATATTTTCTTAAACTGTATATTACTTTTCTCCCTAAAGTTTCAAAATACAACTAATTATAAGATGTTATTAATATTAATTTATTGTTGGGATTTCTTGAAATAAAAATAAGTTTCACAACTTTTTTTTAACTCCTCCCGGCCTTATAAAACCCCTAATTTCCCTAGTAGTAGAAATCCTGAACCACTTACTCAAGTCCTTGACTCTAACGCTCTGTTCAACAGAATTACAACTCTATCAGCATCCCCTCCAACTTCCACCCCCTGTCCTATCCATCCCCCAAACCACCATTCATCCACCATTTGTGTTTGGATGAATGGTGGATCTTTACTTCCAAAACTACAACCCTGCACCACCTGTAATATATTATAACACTAGCCAGAGGGATATTTTGTTTTATGGAGTGGCTGCACTGGCGACTGATGGACACTCAACTGACGTCACAGCTCAACGTCTGGCGACAAGCAGTCTAGCTAGTGAATCCAAGGATAGTGGATCTTTGCGTAGCGCAGTTGCTATACCACCCCTAACCGGTTTCCCTCACCTTTCAGCACGATCCGCTTGTACGGCAGACTGGGAATGGCAAACTTGGCGATGATGTGCGAGAGCAGCAGGTGGCCGTGGTAGCGGGTGGCCGGGTCCACGCAGTTGTTCTCCACGAAGCACGGCCATGCGAACGTCATCAGTCTTCGCAGCTTGGCCTTGTTGGCCGTGTCGTGGGTGTGAGGCAGGGCCTGCTCCACCAGCAGACAGGAGAATTGCAGCAGCAGGATCCGCACACAGTCCGCCACACCGCCCGGGTTGTCCGGGTCTATCACCTGTGGGACAGAGTGTACATCAGCTCGGCCTTGTTGGCCGTGTCGTGGGTGTGAGGCAGGGCCTGCTCCACCAGCAGACAGGAGAACTGCAGCAGCAGGATCCGCACACAGTCCGCCACGCCGCCCGGGTTGTCCGGGTCTATCACCTGTGGGACAGAGTGTACATCAGCTCGGCCTTGTTGGCCGTGTCGTGGGTGTGAGGCAGGGCCTGCTCCACCAGCAGACAGGAGAATTGCAGCAGCAGGATCCGCACACAGTCCGCCACGCCGCCCGGATTGTCCGGGTCTATCACCTGTGGGACAGAGCGTACATCAGCTTGGCCTTGTTGGCCGTGTCGTGGGTGTGAGGCAGGGCCTGCTCCACCAGCAGACAGGAGAACTGCAGCAGCAGGATCCGCACACAGTCCGCCACGCCGCCCGGATTGTCCGGGTCTATCACCTGTGGGACAGAGTGTACATCAGCTTGGCCTTGTTGGCCGTGTCGTGTGTGTGAGGCAGGGCCTGCTCCACCAGCAGGCAGGAGAACTGCAGCAGCAGGATCCGCACACAGTCCGCCACGCCGCCCGGGTTGTCCGGGTCTATCACCTGTGGGACAGAGCGTACATCAGCTTGGCCTTGTTGGCCGTGTCGTGGGTGTGAGGCAGGGCCTGCTCCACCAGCAGACAGGAGAACTGCAGCAGCAGGATCCGCACACAGTCCGCCACGCCGCCCGGATTGTCCGGGTCTATCACCTGTGGGACAGAGCGTACATCAGCTTGGCCTTGTTGGCCGTGTCGTGGGTGTGAGGCAGGGCCTGCTCCACCAGCAGACAGGAGAACTGCAGCAGCAGGATCCGCACACAGTCCGCCACGCCGCCCGGGTTGTCCGGGTCTATCACCTGCGGGACAGAGTGTACATCAGCTTGGCCTTGTTGGCCGTGTCGTGGGTGTGAGGCAGGGCCTGCTCCACCAGCAGACAGGAGAACTGCAGCAGCAGGATCCGCACACAGTCCGCCACGCCGCCCAGGTTGTCCGGGTCTATCACCTGCGGGACAGAGTGTACATCAGCTCGGCCTTGTTGGCCGTGTCGTGGGTGTGAGGCAGGGCCTGCTCCACCAGCAGACAGGAGAACTGCAGCAGCAGGATCCGCACACAGTCCGCCACGCCGCCCGGGTTGTCCGGGTCTATCACCTGCGGGACAGAGTGTACATCAGCTTGGCCTTGTTGGCCGTGTCGTGCGTGTGAGGCAGGGCCTGCTCCACCAGCAGACAGGAGAACTGCAGCAGCAGGATCCGCACACAGTCCGCCACGCCGCCCGGATTGTCCGGGTCTATCACCTGCGGGACAGAGTGTACATCAGCTTGGCCTTGTTGGCCGTGTCGTGGGTGTGAGGCAGGGCCTGCTCCACCAGCAGACAGGAGAACTGCAGCAGCAGGATCCGCACACAGTCCACCACGCCGCCCGGGTTGTCCGGGTCTATAACCTGTGGGACAGAGTGTACATCAGCTTGGCCTTGTTGGCCGTGTCGTGCGTGTGAGGCAGGGCCTGCTCCACCAGCAGACAGGAGAACTGCAGCAGCAGGATCCGCACACAGTCCGCCACGCCGCCCGGATTGTCCGAGTCTATCACCTGTGGGACAGAGTGTACATCAGCTTGGCCTTGTTGGCCGTGTCGTGTGTGTGAGGCAGGACCTGCTCCACCAGCAGACAGGAGAACTGCAGCAGCAGGATCCGCACACAGTCCGCCACGCCGCCCGGATTGTCCGGGTCTATCACCTGTGGGACAGAGTGTACATCAGCTTGGCCTTGTTGGCCGTGTCGTGGGTGTGAGGCAGGGCCTGCTCCACCAGCAGACAGGAGAACTGCAGCAGCAGGATCCGCACACAGTCCGCCACGCCGCCCGGATTGTCCGGGTCTATCACCTGTGGGACAGAGTGTACATCAGCTTGGCCTTGTTGGCCGTGTCGTGTGTGTGAGGCAGGGCCTGCTCCACCAGCAGGCAGGAGAACTGCAGCAGCAGGATCCGCACACAGTCCGCCACGCCGCCCGGGTTGTCCGGGTCTATCACCTGTGGGACAGAGCGTACATCAGCTTGGCCTTGTTGGCCGTGTCGTGGGTGTGAGGCAGGGCCTGCTCCACCAGCAGACAGGAGAACTGCAGCAGCAGGATCCGCACACAGTCCGCCACGCCGCCCGGATTGTCCGGGTCTATCACCTGTGGGACAGAGCGTACATCAGCTTGGCCTTGTTGGCCGTGTCGTGGGTGTGAGGCAGGGCCTGCTCCACCAGCAGACAGGAGAACTGCAGCAGCAGGATCCGCACACAGTCCGCCACGCCGCCCGGGTTGTCCGGGTCTATCACCTGCGGGACAGAGTGTACATCAGCTTGGCCTTGTTGGCCGTGTCGTGGGTGTGAGGCAGGGCCTGCTCCACCAGCAGACAGGAGAACTGCAGCAGCAGGATCCGCACACAGTCCGCCACGCCGCCCAGGTTGTCCGGGTCTATCACCTGCGGGACAGAGTGTACATCAGCTCGGCCTTGTTGGCCGTGTCGTGGGTGTGAGGCAGGGCCTGCTCCACCAGCAGACAGGAGAACTGCAGCAGCAGGATCCGCACACAGTCCGCCACGCCGCCCGGGTTGTCCGGGTCTATCACCTGCGGGACAGAGTGTACATCAGCTTGGCCTTGTTGGCCGTGTCGTGCGTGTGAGGCAGGGCCTGCTCCACCAGCAGACAGGAGAACTGCAGCAGCAGGATCCGCACACAGTCCGCCACGCCGCCCGGATTGTCCGGGTCTATCACCTGCGGGACAGAGTGTACATCAGCTTGGCCTTGTTGGCCGTGTCGTGGGTGTGAGGCAGGGCCTGCTCCACCAGCAGACAGGAGAACTGCAGCAGCAGGATCCGCACACAGTCCACCACGCCGCCCGGGTTGTCCGGGTCTATAACCTGTGGGACAGAGTGTACATCAGCTTGGCCTTGTTGGCCGTGTCGTGCGTGTGAGGCAGGGCCTGCTCCACCAGCAGACAGGAGAACTGCAGCAGCAGGATCCGCACACAGTCCGCCACGCCGCCCGGATTGTCCGAGTCTATCACCTGTGGGACAGAGTGTACATCAGCTTGGCCTTGTTGGCCGTGTCGTGTGTGTGAGGCAGGACCTGCTCCACCAGCAGACAGGAGAACTGCAGCAGCAGGATCCGCACACAGTCCGCCACGCCGCCCGGATTGTCCGGGTCTATCACCTGTGGGACAGAGTGTACATCAGCTTGGCCTTGTTGGCCGTGTCGTGGGTGTGAGGCAGGGCCTGCTCCACCAGCAGACAGGAGAACTGCAGCAGCAGGATCCGCACACAGTCCGCCACGCCGCCCGGATTGTCCGGGTCTATCACCTGTGGGACAGAGCGTACATCAGCTTGGCCTTGTTGGCCGTGTCGTGTGTGTGGGGCAGGGCCTGCTCCACCAGCAGACAGGAGAACTGCAGCAGCAGGATCCACACACAGTCCGCCACGCCGCCCGGGTTGTCCGGGTCTATCACCTGTGGGACAGAGCGTACATCAGCTTGGCCTTGTTGGCCGTGTCGTGGGTGTGAGGCAGGGCCTGCTCCACCAGCAGACACGAGAACTGCAGCAGCAGGATCCGCACACAGTCCGCCACGCCGCCCGGGTTGTCCGGGTCTATCACCTGTGGGACAGAGCGTACATCAGCTTGGCCTTGTTGGCCGTGTCGTGTGTGTGAGGCAGGGCCTGCTCCACCAGCAGACAGGAGAACTGCAGCAGCAGGATCCACACACAGTCCGCCACGCCGCCCGGGTTGTCCGGGTCTATCACCTGTGGGACAGAGCGTACATCAGCTCGGCCTTGTTGGCCGTGTCGTGTGTGTGAGGCAGGGCCTGCTCCACCAGCAGACAGGAGAACTGCAGCAGCAGGATCCGCACACAGTCCGCCACACCGCCCGGGTTGTCCGGGTCTATCACCTGTGGGACAGAGCGTACATCAGCTTGGCCTTGTTGGCCGTGTCGTGGGTGTGAGGCAGGGCCTGCTCCACCAGCAGACAGGAGAACTGCAGCAGCAGGATCCGCACACAGTCCACCACGCCGCCCGGGTTGTCCGGGTCTATAACCTGTGGGACAGAGTGTACATCAGCTTGGCCTTGTTGGCCGTGTCGTGCGTGTGAGGCAGGGCCTGCTCCACCAGCAGACAGGAGAACTGCAGCAGCAGGATCCGCACACAGTCCGCCACGCCGCCCGGATTGTCCGAGTCTATCACCTGTGGGACAGAGTGTACATCAGCTTGGCCTTGTTGGCCGTGTCGTGTGTGTGAGGCAGGGCCTGCTCCACCAGCAGACAGGAGAACTGCAGCAGCAGGATCCGCACACAGTCCGCCACGCCGCCCGGATTGTCCGGGTCTATCACCTGTGGGACAGAGTGTACATTAGCTTGGCCTTGTTGGCCGTGTCGTGGGTGTGAGGCAGGGCCTGCTCCACCAGCAGACAGGAGAACTGCAGCAGCAGGATCCGCACACAGTCCGCCACGCCGCCCGGATTGTCCGGGTCTATCACCTGTGGGACAGAGCGTACATCAGCTTGGCCTTGTTGGCCGTGTCGTGTGTGTGAGGCAGGGCCTGCTCCACCAGCAGACAGGAGAACTGCAGCAGCAGGATCCACACACAGTCCGCCACGCCGCCCGGGTTGTCCGGGTCTATCACCTGTGGGACAGAGCGTACATCAGCTTGGCCTTGTTGGCCGTGTCGTGGGTGTGAGGCAGGGCCTGCTCCACCAGCAGACACGAGAACTGCAGCAGCAGGATCCGCACACAGTCCGCCACGCCGCCCGGGTTGTCCGGGTCTATCACCTGTGGGACAGAGCGTACATCAGCTTGGCCTTGTTGGCCGTGTCGTGTGTGTGAGGCAGGGCCTGCTCCACCAGCAGACAGGAGAACTGCAGCAGCAGGATCCACACACAGTCCGCCACGCCGCCCGGGTTGTCCGGGTCTATCACCTGTGGGACAGAGCGTACATCAGCTCGGCCTTGTTGGCCGTGTCGTGTGTGTGAGGCAGGGCCTGCTCCACCAGCAGACAGGAGAACTGCAGCAGCAGGATCCGCACACAGTCCGCCACACCGCCCGGGTTGTCCGGGTCTATCACCTGTGGGACAGAGCGTACATCAGCTTGGCCTTGTTGGCCGTGTCGTGGGTGTGAGGCAGGGCCTGCTCCACCAGCAGACAGGAGAACTGCAGCAGCAGGATCCGCACACAGTCCGCCACACCGCCCGGGTTGTCCGGGTCTATCACCTGTGGGACACAGCGTACATCAGCTTGGCCTTGTTGGCCGTGTCGTGGGTGTGAGGCATGCTCCACCAGCAGACAGGAGAACTGCAGCAGCAGGATCCGCACACAGTCCGCCACGCCGCCCGGGTTGTCCGGGTCTATCACCTGCGGGGGGGAGCAAATGCAGGATCAAATACCTACATAACGCACATAGCAAAGTGGTAGTCGGATTGGGCATGTTGCTAGATTCGGACCTCGGAGCAAGAGGTGGCAGGTGCAATTCCCAGCATGCCCACAACAACAATTCGAGGGGTTTGAACCGCTTTCCCTCAAAGGCATTTGTGTATCTCTTCTGTCAAAAATGCTGTTCTAGAAAAAAATATATATTTTGTCTGATCCTCAAACCCATTGAATTTCTGTCAGAGAGATTCAGATTGGAAAGTAAATTTTCCATTTAAATCACCTCAGGATGCCAGTTTTCAGAATTAATGAGTTTGCTGGTTAAAATATGAAAGAACAAAGGAATGGATAACAAGAAATCTAAATTGCAGACATTTTAGCAAAGATTTATGTAATCAAATTTAGGGTGTTAAATAAGGGTAAAAACTCATTCTTCGTTAACTTATGTAATTGTTAATAATTCATGCTTCAAATTTTTTATTTCTTGATGATAAAAAAAGGTGTCAAATTCAGATCTTGTAAAATTACTGGCCCACAAGTACAAAAAAAGTTATGCCTGAAAAAAAAAACATTTTTTATATTTCCTGTTCGTACATACAACTTAATATGCGAACTTGGCAAAAAATTTTTTTCAGTAAAGGCACTAGGCCAGTTTTATAATTTATGTAATTGATGGAAAGACGACTAACTTATCTTAAGATAGGAATATAGAGGAAACAACTGGCTTACCTGAAGTTGATTAGGCCATCAGAAACACAAAACACTGATGAACAGTCTTTCTCCATCTTTCTACCCTTGAGAAAGGTCCGAACTAGGTGGACCGAAATATTGGGACTTTTCCTGTGTTTAGTGTTTTGTGTTTCTGATGGTCTACTCAACTTCAGGTAAGCCAGTTGTTTCCTCTATATTCCTATTTTAATACCTACCCTTTGAGGGCCTTCCCACAGAAAATAACTTATCTTACGGTAAGCAAAACCAACTTACCATAAAGTATCTTAAGCAACTTACCAACAAGACACATAAAAGTTCACATAAAAACACAACATTTCGCCCATTGAGGGACTTCTTCAAGTAAAGAACAGATGAAAATAGTATACAACGTCTCCCGTCTTGGCGACTGACCTTATTGATGAAAACGGAGATGACGTTGTCTGGAGAGTCCTGCGCCGAGCGGCCGACCACCTTCTCTCCCTCCCCGCGCTCGAAGCACACCGCGAAGCACGGGATGATGATCAGCTGCAGGATCTTGGCCTTCAGCTCCTGGGACACGGACGGCGACGGGAACAGCTCCACGAACCGGAAGAAGGCCGACCGCTTCCATTCGACTGTGTACCCGCCGGCGACCGTGTTCTCCAGGAAATCCCGCAGGAACTATCAACGGTGAAAATTTGATTAAATATATTTTATTCAGGAGGAGTACAAAATGTTGGCTTCCCTAGGTCACATAGCACTTATCAGCGAGGAGAAAAAAGGATACAATTATTTAAAGAGTGTTAAGTTTACATGAAATATTTTGTAAAAGTTACTCAATTACATTAATATTTTATTTCTTGTTTCTTATGAACTTTGTGTGGCACTGGAAGAAAATATATATGAAAAACTAAAGAATAAATAAAAATAAAATAAAAATCAATTAAGTAATTTAATTGTATTCTACCAAATTTCTTTGTCATTTATTAAAAATTTATTCAACTTTTTTTGCTGTTATTTTTAAATTTTACTATCTGTTGGATTGATAATGTTACACTTATTAAACGTTTTTTTCTACTATTTTTCTATTTAAATTTTACTGTGCCGTATGTTAAATTTTGCTGTTACTCTGATCTCAAATTTTTATTAGATTGTTATTTATTAGACAGGGTGTTTTTTTAATGTAAACCATTTTTTAAATTGAATAATGCACATATAATTATGAAATGAGCATTGTTTTGTTGATCTTTTCATTTTCTACAACCTATAATTTAAGTTTGATCACATTTAGTTTACATTATGTGTGATCAAACGATCCGCCATTGGCATTTGTATAAAGTTGTGCTCTCTCCATCAAATTCTTGAACACGTGTTGCAAGATAATCTACAATAACCGATTTACTTTAAATCTGGTAGATATATTCCTATGATCTGATTGGCCGGAATAAATTTTAAGCCCATTTCCCCATTTTAGAGAGGGGTAAAACCGAAAATTTGTATTTTTCTGTCTAAAATAGACAATGTAAACCCTAAAATTGACAAGTCGGCGTGCCACGTACGTACCGTGAAGTCCGGCAGGAAGCGGTCGCAGACTGCGCGCAGCAGTTGGAACAGCAGGTCGATGTTGGTCGGGTGGTGGCTGAAAAAGTGAAGAAGAATCTTCACCAGCAACTTCGGCTCCTTCCAGTGCTGGTACTCCACGTTCTCTATCTTCTTGTGCCTCTCCTGGGTGACAAAGAACCGATTTAGATAGGTTAACCCTTTAGATTGGATATTTGCCGCTACTCAGCGAACACGTGTCCTGCTCTACGGGCCGCCACCATTAGCGTACAGAGGTCTGATGTTTTTTCACAGCAGTTGTCGATTGTGATCGGACGGCCAGCATGAAATCCAACGAACGCTTCATGTCCGGCAGGACTGGCCAATGAGTGCCTATAACATATTTTTTTGGTTTTTCTATGAATTGTAAAAATCCCCTTCGATAACACTGCAGGTTTTAAATGAACGCAATACCAAGGATCCAGACGTGAAAACAATTCCAACCTGACGGGAGTGAGCCGCCATGATGAATATTGAGCTGACTCGGGGAGTGGGGCTTGGCCAGTGAAGCTGGCCGTCTGTCCGTCAGAATCAAGCCATCAAAAAATTAATCCTAACTGGATGCTGACTTCGTAGTGGCCACTCCTGCTGGCCTTACGATCACAAAGGGTTAAAAAGGAAAAATGTGAAAAATTTATTGAATAGATGCTAGTGTTTAGGGATTTCACTTGGCAATAGGTAAGTAAATAAATATTTATTGCTACAAATTGATTGTTTCAGCCTACCACAAAGTGGTCAATTCATCCCAAAGATGGGACCACAATACGTGATCCTATAGTATATCTTATTCCAAGAACCAGATAAAATGTTAAAAAGAGAGCGATGAGAATACAATGTCTTGTCATCTTGTTCATTAAGTCTTTGGCGTACACAAACATCAGAGTTTTCTGCCACACATTTAGATTGGTCAACCCATTTATGCTTTGAAGTTTATGTTTCAACACATGTTCAATATTCTGGTAAGGGCCGTTCAACATCAGACGACTGGACGTTGAGTCTTGTCACCGAATCTTGATGTTTTTACAAGATCAAGTTACGGTCTTGACCTCAAGTTACGGTCGCCGTATTAGAACACGAGCATTTGAAACAATGTTATTCTGCGCACAGTAACAAGATTCCAAGTCTGGGTCGCTGGAAACAGTCGCTTAGTATGAAAAGTCCCTGATAATTAAAAAATTATCTTTAAAGAAATTTGTAGGTATCTTTATTTTATTATGAACAACAATTCGATACCAAAGAAAGTTTTACTATTGTATGGTATAAATTCCATGAGGGCTACCCACGGAGATTGAACCACTGACCTGAAAAGAAATTCTGAATTACAACCTACTACCTCAATCAAGACAAAGGCAATAGCCAATATTGATGTTTAGAAAAAAATTCCTCACTTTCAACAATTCTCTTTCATTTTCAAAGAGCCAACTTAATTCTTATAACTTGCCTGGTAGAGATCGCTGCACCAGATCTGTCTGAAGGTATTGGCCAGCCGATGTTGGGACGAGAGCCACTGGTCATCAAACTTGACCAGCAGAGACACGATCCTGATACTCTGATACTGGAGCTCAGTCTTGTCGGCTGTCAACATACACATAATGTTCCGAGGAGATAGCTACCAAAAACTATGACATACAAATAATTTGGCAAGACATTAAGTTCTCAATGATTTGAAAACTCACATAGTATTCGTCATTCAAATTGGGCAAAGAACCATTCAAGTTCGGAAAAACTTATTAATATTAGAATAAACACCAGGATTGTTTTGAATTTTTTCTTTTGTATGAATATGAAACTCACAATAATTAGTTGTACTAAAATTACTGTACTGTTTAAAAATCGTTAACACGTTGGCTGCGGCAAAATAAGTGCTTGGTCTTCAAAAATGCGGACACACTTTTTTGTAAAAACTTATCAAAAAAGGTTGCCAAAACACTAATAACAGCTAAAAAAAAGTCACCAGACCCGCTATTTCCGGTTTTGCAATGACGTCATTTCCGTGACGCAACGTGTGCGTCATGCGCTCCTGGGAGTAGGTCGCTGACCCCTCCCACTAAAATAATCACGTAATAACTAAAATAATCACTATGAAATCATTGGTTTACTCAATAATAACCCACAAAAGCTGTTTACAAATTTTTATTTAGGAGAAAAACTAATATTACAATAAAAAATACAAAAAATAAAAATTTTGGTCAACATTTTCAAGATCGCATATTGAGTGAAGTTATTACTAAACTTCTCAAATGCAAAATAGTTATATTTTTAGAAACTGAGAAGATGTAAAATAAGAAAATAAAAAACTTGTTATTTATATAAAAAATTGTACTTCATATATATATATAACTTAAATATATACATAAATATGCATATGTATATAAAAAACGTACGGCCCGGGAAAGTGACGCCACCCGATTAACACGTGGTATGCATGCGAGAAGCGGACAGCGTATAGTCCACCTCTGTCAAGAGCTGAGCTCACACTAAACCCATAAGACGAGCGCTGCATGGTGACGCGACGTCTGCGTCATCTGCCCCTCGCGCCGCGATCGCATGACGCATACGCTGCATCATGCCGCACACAACGTGTTAAAAAACTTGTTTGCTGTAGTTAAAAATTTAAAACAAAGAAAGACACAAAACTGTAAGAATGATGTAGTACTTGAGTATTATACAAATATTTCTTGAAAAAGCTAATGTCTTTGTAAACCTTATTATTTTCTTCGATAAAGCAATGTAACTTCCAGATTATGTGATACTGTAAAAAACATCTAATTTGACAATTTATTGCAAGTTACATTGTGACAAAAATGTCAGAATTAACAATTAGTAGCATAAGACCAATCCTGAAACAATGTATTTCCTACACCACTCACCGATTGACAGAGTGCACTGATTGTTGGACAACGCCAATGCCATTGTGATCAGTCTCTCGACACTCGTGTCGTTCTGTAAAACGTCTCGGAACGGTTTCCCTTTCTCATGGCGGATCAGGAACTCAAGATATCTGCTCCACTGTTCATCCTGAAAACAAAGCAACATTTGTGTTAAAAGTGGTCTCCATGTATCAAAAAGACTCTAGATATTTCAATAAAAGGCCTCAGGTGACTTGACTTCCTTCAACAAAATGTTCCAGCTTTTTTTTGGCCATATGGTCAAACCCATTGACCATTGTGATATGTTTGCTGACACAATATCTAAATGAAGCACGGCGTGTTTTGAGCCTAGCTGTTTGGAGTGTTTTGCTGTTTCACAGCAGCCTGCTTGTAAGGTCCTCCTGAGAATAATTCCTGCCCCAGTAACAATACTTCCATTTTTTTATTCTTGGTATTTTTTTCCTTTTTTCTCCCTTTTCTCATAACAAGAATCATTGTCCTTACCTCAGCCAATGGGTTTCCTGAATTTCCTCAAAAGGTTTCTTGATCCCCTCAAAATTAAAACCAAACTTTAAAAAAGGTTTTAACCCTCAAGCGGGCTCATGCGGAGTTTTCCTCCGCAGATTTTTTTTTTTTTTTGTTAAAATAAACAGGTATAATGGGTGTTGGCAGTCGTGACTCGCTCCAAACCTCAGGAATCCCCTAAAGCTATTTATACCTTCCCAAACCTCCTTGGTACCTTGTTATTTGCAATTCAGTGATGCATGTAACAAAATTTATTATTTTGTTATTTATTGTTTTTGTTATTATTTATTAAACCTCACACGCCTCATTCCAGGAATCCCCTAAAGCTATTTATACCTTCCCAAACCCCCTTGGTACCTTGTTATTTGCAATTCAGTGATGCGTGATGCCATGTCAGTTTGGCAGCGCCTTCTCCCGTAACCCAGACAGATACCTATTGTATACTGGAAAATTACCTACAATGTTCAATTTAAGGAGTGAAGCACAAGGCTTGGATATTATTTGGGAGGAGAAGATAGGAAGTACAGCTAACTCACCTTGCAAATAAGCTGCAGAGACACACATAGATATTACACATTATATTAGTGATATTTCGGCTTGTGTTTGACAAAGGCTTCACAGCTGAAATATCACTAATATAATGTGTAATATCTATGTGTGTCTCTGCAGCTTACTTGCAAGGTGAGTTAGCTGTACTTCCTATCTTCTCCTCCCAAATAAAAACTACAATGTTAAATTGAATTATTACAACTATTACGTTGAACAATTAATTGTATCAACGATTAAATGTGAATCCTAATGAAGTGTCAACATTTAAATACAATATTTTGTTATAAAACAAGTAAAATGGGCTAAATTTGTGTGATTTAGTGTTGTGAAGTAAAACTCTGCATGTGCCCGCTGCCGTTTTACCGGTGAAGCGCCCGCTCAAGGGTTAAATAACTAGGAATCCACCAAATGACTCTGACTTCCTTCTTCAAAGATTATGCACATTTCGGCATAGCTTTGTCTTCTTCAGAATCACCAACTTTATTTTTTGAATAGGTGTGTCTTTTAAGGAAATAAACACATAAAAACATAACACAGGACACAAAAATAGAATAAAAATTAAAAATAATTTTTAACCAAAAGTTTACCTTGATGTTGTTGTCTTGCAGGAAGAGCTGCATGGTCTCGTCGGGGTAGCGCAGCAGAAACTGCATGAGCGGGTCGCGGAAGGGCGAGCTGGCGCCGACCAGCATCGCCTTCTCGTTGTGCAGGATCAGCTGACTCAGCACCTCGATGAACCGCGGGCCCGCCGCCGGGATCTGCTGGAAGATGTTGATGATCGTCGCGATTATCTTCTCCGCGTCACCGTTCTTCGAGATCCCTGTAATATCACGAAGCATGTTGAGTTTTTGGGAACTTCAAATTTTAATTTTTTAAAGGATGGTAGTTTTTTAACCTTGCATTTGTTCCATAGCCTATTGATCTGAAAGTGAAAATGTTTCGGCAAGATGTGTCTTGTGGCCCTGCTCTGAAGTGTGGCATACTACCGACTGCACCACCCTCAGCAACTAAAGAAAAAAAAACAGTATACAGTTGTTTCCTAATTACCTAAAACCTACGCCTTTCTCAAATTTTCTGCTTTCCCTAACCCTTAATTTACAGCTTTCCCAAACAGCTTTCATAACCTACAACTTACCGCTTTCCCAAACTTGCATTTATTCCTCAACTACAACAATCTTATTTCCTTGCATCATTTCCTCACCTCAGCTTCCCCAATCTTATGGCTTTCCCTAACCTACAGCCAACAGCTTCCCCAAAACTTAATCTTTCCCCTAAAACCTCCAGCTTTGCCAACATTATGGCTTTTCCTAACCTACAACCTTCCCCCAGTGGGATCCTAACTGGCCTTTGCTAGTTTAGGTACCAATACTGAGTACAGTAACAGAATTTGTCATAATTGGAGGCAGTGTTGTAGCTGTCTTTCAGTGAACAACTTCAGTTCCCCACCAAGGGAGGCTGGGCTTGACGGCAGGGTGGGCGGGGGTGTGCTGATGACCAAGATGAGGGCCATCTGATCCCTTGAGGCCCTGTTCCAACATCCAATGGATAAAGGTATATATTTGCCCACCCAGTGTAAGCTTGGCCGAACCTATTCCATCTACCTATTCCTTTTTCCTTTTGCTTCCCTTGTATTAATCTTCTAACGTGTGTGGGCTTAAGGGTTAATCTAAGGGAAGCTTCCTTTCCTTTCCAGTAGCCATACAAAAATACTAAATAATGGCTGAAGTACCCTCACAGGATTTTCCTGTGAGGTGGGGCAACCCAGACTACCTACCCTATCCCCCCTACAAAAAAAAACTACAACCTGCGGCTTTCCTTAATCTTACAATCCACAACTTTCCCTTACCAACAACCAACTTCCCAAACTTCCTGCTCTCCCCAACCTCCCTTTACCAGTTACCTTTCTGCGCCTGCACGAGGTTGTCCAGCATCTTGCGCAGGTGCTGCAGTAGCTGGTCGCAGAGCTTCTCGCTGAAGCTGGAGGGGAAGAGCTGCACCAGGTAGCTGAGCCGCCGTGCGCCGCTCAGGTTCAGGTTGCGGTAGTCGCCCAGCGTCAGCAGCAGCGGCCGCATCACCTCGTGCACCTGACAATAGACAATATTTCTTTATTTACATATTTGTTGAGAATAGTACAAGTGAGAAGGTGGTACCCTACAACCTGAGTGGTAAGAGAAGATGCAAACAAATCACAAGTGGGGAGGGGTTGATGAAGGAGTCCCACAAGGCTCTAGTTAAGGCCCTTCACTATTCGTTAATCTATACTAAAGATCTACCTAGAAAAAAAATTATTTATTGATTTATTTCCTTTATTTTATTATTTTCAAGGATCAGTAATGATAATACAGAACACGTTACATCCAGCTGTAGTTTCATCCAGCTGTCATACATCAAAATGTTAAAACGTCGTTCCTCATTCCTAGAGATTCCTTCTTTTTATACTAACTTTTCAGGTTTCACTATTAAGCCTCCTCAGGTATGATACAAGCGACAAGCAGCACGCGACAATGCTCGGTTTCGGGTAGCATTTATTTGTCAGCTGATATTTCTGAAGGTAGTGGGTAGCATGTATTTGTCAGCTGATAGTTTTGAAGGCAGTAGCTACAATTGTCCCACATGGTAAATGGAGTTCAGTGGTAGAGCTCAGAGTCGTTTTTGTTGCCGTTCAGGTTCGAAAATGTTTTTTCATGTCACTTGACGCTCCATCTGCATTGTTGCATTGTTGTTGTTCATTTTGTCAGGTTGACAATATGAGAGGGGGAGAGAGAAATTTCATTAGTAATTTAGTAATGAAATACCCTTTTTTGAACGGCAATTAAAAACTATTAAAATATAGACCAGAAGTGAGTTGTAGCCAGCTGCTTATAGCTTGTCACTCGTATCATACCCATGGCCTTAAGACATATTCAGAAACAATTGGGTAACATCTGGACGTACTTACATGATCCTTATACTTTACCATCCCGACTTACAAAACTAACTACAGCAACGTTGTAATTTGTACTAAATTTT
The DNA here is from genome assembly GCA_035578135.1 of Flexamia atlantica. NCBI lineage: Eukaryota > Metazoa > Arthropoda > Insecta > Hemiptera > Cicadellidae > Flexamia > Flexamia atlantica. Next base: position 5,817,038 of record JAQJVK010000026.1, on the reverse strand, counting down.
AAAGTAAAAAATAACTATGTTAACATCAAACAACAGATTGTGCTGAATTTAACAATAACCTCTAAACTGAAACATTAATATCAATCTTTGTCAACAAATCACATCAACCATGAATAAACTACTTAGCCTATCCATCCACAAATTTTCTACAACACTGAAACCACCACCATAAACCAATTTGGACCAACTCACCGTGGTCATGTCTATCTGAGAGCCGGCCACAAACGTCTTCATACACTCGAAAGCCGCTTCCTGCAGTTCAGGGTTCGGCCTCTCCAATGCCTACAACAAACATAGACACACTTTATAAGCACACAACATTTTTCCCATCCAGATAAAATTATAAGGAACTTAAGTGTATTTGCTTCCTGGATCTCAAAAATAACACATAAACTGACTTCTGCTTCAGAAACTCTAATTTCCTCTTCAAATGGGACGATCAAATTTGCATACCTGCATATAGGCAAATATTGTTATGATCATCATCAGTTATTTTTGGTAACCCTGTTGAATAGCAGAAAAACAGAGGACCAAAATTCAAGCCTTGGGGTACTCCAAAAATGAATAGTTTGAAATTTAAATGAAAATTGTTAAAACAAAACCTTTTTTTAATTGAGAAATGTTTATATACTTACGGCGACTGCTAAGATAAGACTTGAACCAATTAAATTCTTTACTTTTGATACCAAAATCATGCAGAATTTCTATGAGTTTACCACTGTCTACACTATCAAAAGCCCACTATAGATCCATGAAATAAACTCCGCTTGTCAACTTCTTTTATTATTTGTGATAAAATCTGTCATTGCTGTGATTGTAGATTTTACTTGTCTGAGACCATGTGCTGGAAATTCAAGACATTTATTTTTAAGTAGCTCATGAGCAGTTCATACATGATAATAAGCCAAAATGTATTTAATGTTTAAAGAAAAATAGTCATAGTCATAGTCATTTATTTTCTGAACAGATACAAAGTTTACATTTGTATATCTCAGTCGTCAAAATAAAATACAAATTGAAACAATCAATAAAAAAAAGAAATAAAAATACTCTGGAAAAGAATGTCACAGTCAGGCAGAGAGAAATTCATCAATAGTGTATGCCTCGTTATCTAAGAGGAGAAGCTTTAGAGACTTTTTAAAAGAATTAAAATTATTTATTTCTTTAACATTATTTGGCAGTTAGTTAAAAAATTTAACACCGGCATGGAGCGCTTCTCTTTCACTCAAGCATAGACGGATTTGAGGGAGAAGGAGGTTTGTGCCATGTCTTGTGGGATACCTGTGGCCTTCCCCCACGATCGGAAGTGAACCAGCTGTGAGTTTGACCATCAGAACTACTTTAAAAATATATAATGAAGAAAGAGTTAGAATCCCAAGGCGTTTAAAAGCTCCTCTACAAGACTGAGAGGGAGCAAAGCCAAACAATATCCGAATTGCTCTTTTCTGTTCTAAAAATGCTTTATTGGCATGAGCAGAACCACCCCAAACTTCTATGCTGTAGGACAGAACAGACTGAAAACAGCCATAATAAACCTTTATCAGGTCCTCTACATTTAATAAAGGAAATTACGTTCTCAGAGCAAAACTCACTCTACTTAACCTTTTACAAAGATCTGAAATATGATGATTCCACGTTAGTTGAGAATCCAGCGTAACGCCTAAAAACTTAACAGTAGAATGTTCTTTTATGGAAGACTGGGGAATGGTCAGGTCCAAAGGACTTTTATTTCTAGTTAGAAATTGGATGTAGTTAGACTTATCATGGTTCAAAAGAAGATTATTACTTAATAACCAGGCCTCGAATTCGGATATTGAAAAAGACATGTTTTCTTGGACGTCTTGGGATGGACCTCGAAATAACATTGTGGTATCGTCCGCGTACAGGATTAAAGAAGCGGAATGAACGTGAGCACCTACATCATTGATATCCAGGATAAAAAGCAATGGTCCAAGAATTGACCCTTGTGGGACTCCGTATTTTACCTCGGTGAGTTCAGAGAATGATTCTGAATCAATCTCAACGTATTGTTTACGACCCATCAAATAGGACCTAAACCATTGCAGAGGGACCCCACGGATGCCAAAGGATTCAAGCTTGTTACAAAGAATGGAGTGATCTACGCGGTCGAAAGCTTTCGAAAGGTCACAAAATAAACCAATTGCTGGTTCACCATTTTCCAGACTGGAAATTACTTTAGAAGTGAATTCGACCAAGGCGTCAGTAGTGGATAGATTAGACCTAAATCCAAATTGGTAAGGAACGATTAATTCATACTTATCCAGAAAAGACACAAGCCTCTCATAAACCAGTTTCTCTAGGACCTTAGAAAATGTAGACAGTAAAGCAATTGGGCGGTAGTTATCCTCATTACCTCTGTCACCATTTTTAAAAACAGGGATTATTTTTGAAACCTTAAAAACATCTGGAAATATACCTGATTGAAGAGATTGATTGAAGAGATCTGTGATGACATGCAAAATGGGTTTGTAAGATTGTTTTAAAAGAGAGCTTGAGATGCCGTCGACGCCAGAGGATGTTTTGGTTTTAAGAGATAGTATAGCTCTTTCAACATCAGATTGTGAGACAGGTGCAAAAAACATAGAATTTTGATCGAGATTGGGAGAAGGACTATATCTGGGTTGATTATTCAATGATAAGCCAGAATGATTCACTTTAGCAAAGTGTTCACTGAAGATATCAGCTACCTTTTTAGAGGAACATACCAGCTCTCCATTTCTCATTATTGGCGGGATTTTACTTCTATTAGAAGACTCACATGTTTCCCTACGAACAATATCCCAGACCTTCTTTTGAGGACAGTCACTGCTAGCAAGTTCCTCTCCAATTTTGTCCTTCTTTTCAGCAATCAAAAGTTTGCGGAACTGTTTTTGCCTAGCTTTGAAGAGTGAATTTAGTTGATGATCCAGTGTCTCGCGAGCCAATATACCGAGGTCAACATTTCTATTCGCAAATTCCTTTAGGTCTTTACTAATAGAAAACTTTCCGACATTAGACATGACATCACGAACATACCTCAAAGGAAAGGCTAAGGTGAAACTACTTCTAATGCAATCAATGAAAATCTGAAACTTCAGTTTGACGTCACAATTGACGCCCAGTACGCCCCAGTCCACATTTTGAAGCAGAGAAATATAACTCAGAATATTATTTGTAGAGAAAAAACGCTTTATGATGTAAATACTCTTCACCGCTACAGGGATTTTCAATGAAACCAGCTGGGCATCATGGTCGGAAAGAGGACTGAAGAATGAAATACATTCCAAATCATCTGAGCCAAAGTTTGAAACAACATTATCCAAAAGAGATGTTTTCCTTGTGGGTTTGTGAACATATTCCTTTAGATCATAAGCATTAAAGACATTTCGCAGAGCCTTAACCATGGGGTTTTCAGAATCCAAAAATTGATATTCCAGTCTCCGCAAACTACGATTCCACCTTTCAACCGAGACACATCATTCATGAGACTTTCGAAGGATTTTAGGAAATTCCACACGTTGTTCTGAGGTGCCCTATAAATACAAATCACGGTGAATGTAGGTGGTTTAGAAGGTTGTTTGGAGTTAGGAAGACATGTAACAATTACACATTCAAAGCAGTTAACATCCGAAAACTTAGATTCTATGGAAGCCCTATGTATTACTGAGTAACGTGAAGCGATACGGTCATTCATAAAAATAGCAACTCCTCCTCCTGCTGATTTACGACAAAATTTAGATAAGCATGAAAAATTTGGAACAGGGAGTGGTTCATTTTCACCCAGCCAATGCTCTGACAGACATAACAAATCAGGTTCAACAGGCCACTCTGAACACAGCTGGTCTACTTTGTAACGTGCACTTCTGATGTTCAAATGGTAAATGGTAAGGGAACTTGACTGAGAAGAGAAGGCACCCTGGTTGGGCTGTTTAAAAGGCTGAGGTCTGTCTGACTGAAACATTCTAAAAATACTTATTATGATGTGGTTCTTTCAACGGTGGAAAATTGTCCATTGTCATCTCTGGAACCTGCGTAGAATCGACGAGAGGACTCAACGGAAGAGGAGATTTGTCAGAGGGCTGAGCAGTAGCTTGAGTGTCCGGCCGTAGATCTTGAAAAGACTCGAACAATGCATCTGACTCTTCAACCGTCGAGGCATCACATGTGTTGGACAGGTTAGGTTCAAAGCACTCTTGTTGAGTATCAGGAGAAACAATCTCGAGGGCAGCAGATGACTTTCCTTGAAAAGTAAGATTAGAGGACATGGGTGAAGCTTGCATTGCGGGAAAGGATTCGATGGCGCTGATGTTCAACAGTTCAGTTTGAATAGGTGCGCGGCGTCTTCTTGCGTTACCTTGACTTTCGTCATGGGAGTAGGGAGCAGCAGTCTGGTCGGAACCTCTTCGCACAGGCAGCACATTGACAAGATGACTAGACAAATGTTGAGCCAGAAGACTTTTCCCTAACCTATTGTAATGGAGACCATCCTTCCTAAAATGTCTTCTTGAAAATATTGCATTCACATCACCATAGCATAGCTTCATTTTTCCTTTATACTCTTTGATAAGCCTTGAGATTGTTAGGTTTGTGTAATAGATGTCATTATTGAGTGAAGGGTCATCATATCTATAGGGAATGCTGTGTACGATAACATTGGTGTCTAAATTTAAGGAAAGCAAGGATTTTAGTCCTTGAACAATAGTTAAAGTCCCAGGGTCTTTATTACTAATGTCGTTGGATCCAGCCAATAAGACGATTGAGTCCCCTTTAGAGAAATTTGCTATGAACGGTTTTCCAGCTTCAATAATGTTGTGCTTCAGTTTGGCTCCAGGCTTTGACAGAACAAAACTTCATAATTCCTTGAGAGCTCATTGAGGTATGAGTGAATATATTTGCCCTGACTATCAGTCAGTATTGTTACTCTGGGTTTGAGGATGGAATTGGAACTCTCTGCTTCAGTTGTGGAGGGAGTCAGAGAAGCGTCGTCTCTGTGCACTTGAACAACAGTAGTTACCTTTTGTCCCGCATCAGTTGGTGGAGACGGACACGACTCATTCGCAAGAAGGTCAAATCTGTTACGGATAGGAATGGAAAAGTCAGATGGGTCCCGTGAAACTCTCGATTGATGGCGTGGAATTTGAAACCCACTATTTATCTCCTTGGTTGGCTCAACGACACTCGACGGCGACTCGCTGCTGATGATTCTGGAGTTGAGCGCTTCATAGTCCTTTTGAAGAAGCGAGATAACAGCATTTTTATCCCGAAGTTCTTTTTTGAGCAAGTCTTCTTTTCTTGAAAAGTCCTCAACTTTCTTCTTCAACATCTGAAATTCTTTTTCTGCAGAGTCCTCGTTGCTTAACGATTCTTCCAGATCAGTTTTTCTCTTTAGCTTCTCGTCTTCTAAACATTTGAGCAAAATCTTATCTTAAATAAAGATCTTGAATCTTAAATCTCGTTCAACAATTTCAGAGGTTGAAGTAAAGAGTGACACCATCTGTAGCTCTCCCCAGATCTGATCTCTCTCCCACTCTGTAGCTTTCAGGCTGGGATTACTTGAGTAACAATACTGCGAAATATTCGATAAAGTAAATTGGTCTGGTACCAATCATTTTGGAGGTTTTGTAACAGAGGGTGAGTCTCGCTTGGTACAGGCCCTAGACGGCTCTCTAACTGGTCTATCTATACCAATGCAGATATTGACAATGAGAACATTAATTAGAAACTGTACAGGTAAGTCCATTGGCTGTTAGGATCGACCAGCCTTGCCTGGTTGTGAAGCTTCCTGTTCATCTTGGTTCCTCCTTGCTCCCCGGGAACTTTGATTCCCAGCTGTGCTTGGATACCCAGTAAGGTCTGAGCCCTGGCGGAAGTTGTGGATCTCCGTAGGAATGAACTCTAGAGGGAGTAGTGAATCATCATAGCCTTTTCATCTGGGAGAAGATGAAGGACTCTTGCCTGACAAACCCCTATGCATTTACCAGTCTGGAGGGTGAACCAACTGGAGACTCTTAACAAGAAGAGCTCCCAGATGGAGGTCCTTGTCTGGGAATGCTTGGGATATCTCAGGTTAGAGGGTGGGTCTGGAAATTCTCTTTCTTTAGGGGTGAGGTAAATCGTCCCTGGAAGAGCCTGAAGTATGGGTTGCCAATGTATCTCTCTTCCTTCAGGGGTGACGTTGTTTGACGATATCATACCTTAATCATCCAGACAATCCCTTCCCTCCCATAAGCTGCAAAATACCCCAAGGGTAGGCTTACCATAACTTTTCAAAGCCAATCCCAGACACCAAAAGAAAGGGGGGGAAGGAGGGGGACAAGGAAATTAAATGGTGTGGTAAAGTTTGGCCAGGTGTAATTCTAAGGGTGTTGGCAGCCAGCTTCTTTTCTGCCGTTTTTGTGGGACTTGATCGTTTCTTGAATAATGATTGGTTAAAAACGATGATGTAGGCCTTGTGACCAAGCAGAAGAGCAGTTGAGCAGTAGTCGCGCAACAAATTAGCCCGTCTCCGGCCGAGACCCTTTTAGTGTGATACTTGGTGAAACCATAAAATATCCCTTCGTTTCATTAAAATTTCTCTTGTTTAGTATAAACTTCCTTAGAAAACTTTTCAAAACTGATTACCAATTCATTTATTTTGGGCGATTTCCTCTATTTTTCACTCAGGCTGACTAAAACCCCGGACAAAATTCAACCCCGGACATTTCCCCGAACGCAAGCCTGAAACCCGGACTGTCCGTGGAAATCCCTGATGTCTGGAAAGCCTACCCAAGAGAGACATGCCAAGCCGGCATTGCCGGGGCTTTCACCTGGTACAGTGTGGTGAAGATCTCCTTGCTGCAGCTAGGCACGTAGTGGCAGGCGGCGAGGGCGCGCATGGCTGCGTTGCGCAGCGGCACCAGCGACCGGATGTTCTTGTAGCATGGCAGCTTCTGCAGCGTCGAGTCCTGCGCGTCACACAGCGACTTCACCTCCTGGTAGAACACGTGGTGCTCGCCCACATTCAGGTCTGCGGAAATCGAGGTGGAGGTTAAGTGGATTGGAGTTATGACAGTAAAAACTCGATTATAGTCTACGACAAGCTTTCTCCAGACCACTGGGGAGGGTCGGGTCTGACAAGCCGTCTATTGTCCACCCCCAAGGCGGCTCGACCCTCATTAGTGCCGCTCGGCTGGTTAGTGGGGAACCTAATACCATAAATAAATTTTTAATGAATAAAAATAATTGAAAAAAAATATTATATTGAGAATCACCTTGAAATTTTAATAAAATTTATGTAAAATTTGAAGTAAATCTGCCAATTTTTACCGATTATTTAATCACCAATGTACTTTACATAATCGGTGAAAATTGGCCGACTTACATCAAATTTTATATCAAATTTATTAAAATTTCAAGGTGAATCTAATTAGAACAATTATGTTCAATTATTTTTATTCATATAAAAATTATTTACAGTATTGGGTTCCCCACTGAGTGCGACTGTGGGGGGGTGGGGGGGGGGGGTGGAGAATAGACGGCTTATCCCCATGGTCCGGAAAAAGCTTGTCCTAGACTATATCTATTATTTTTTGCTAAGTACAATCAGAGATAAAAGTATTTATTTAAAATAACTGTCAATAATGAGCTGTATTGACTGTAAAATTGCTGTTAACATGATAATAAATTTTTCCATCACAGTGTTTTTATTAATTTCAAGAAGGCTACAAACCTGTACGAGACTCTGAATGACTTTGACTCATGGATTTACTTGCATGTATGATTTATTCTTCCATGAAGAAATCAACAAACAACTTTAAGTTAGTTGAATTAATTCTTAAAAGAAAAACTAGTCAGGGATTTTCTGAGACTAGCTATCATCAAATGCAACTTTTTATTCAGGAGTATAACAAGTCAAAGACCTGAAATAATGGGAAATAAAGCTTTACATAATGAAAATTATAGTAAATGTGGTTAATTTGAAGTGGAAGTTGCTATTATCTCTTGAGCAACGTACAAAATGCAGTTATCTCTCGGGCAACGTAATCATAACTAAATTTGATGAATCCAATTTACTTGAACTTCTTAACCCTTGAGCGGGCGCTTAACCGGCAAAACGCGGGCGGGCGCATGCGGAGCTTTACTCTGCAACACTAGATTGCACAAATTTAAACCATTTTACTTGTTTTATAACAAAATATTGTATTTAAATGTTGACAAACTTCATTAGGAATCACATTTCATCGTTGATTCAATTAATTGTTGAATTTAATAGGTCTAATATTTCAATTAAACTTAGTAAGTTATTTTCTAGTATAAAATATGTATTAATTACTATTAACATTTTTGGACTTTTCCTTTCGCTTCTTTTTTTTTAAAGCAAAAGGAAAAGTCCAAATAATTAATAATAATTACAAATCCATTGCTATTATGAATATTAAAAATAGGTATCAGTGTCTGTATAATGGGAGAGCGCTCCGCGAACTGAGACGGCATCTCTGAATTGCATATAACGAGGTACCAAGGGGGGGTAGGGGGGTATAAATAGCTTTAGGAAATTCCTGGAATGAGGGGCATAGAGTACGGAGCCGGACACGACCGCCGACACCCATTATGTCTGTTTATTTTAACAAAAGAACAAGTGCGGAGGAAAACTCCGCGTGCGCCCGCTCGAGGGTTAAAAGTAATCACTAAAATTTATGGATCAGCATTATAAATGTTTTTTATAACCCTGAATAATACTAGAATTTATGTGACTTCCCAACAGGAAAACACCCTAATCAGCCTCTAAATTGAATTATTCAAAGTATCATTTCAAGGACACTTTAAAGTTGTCACGAACACTCAAACTAAATTTATTTAATCCTCCTCCCCAAAAATATATATAAAAAAAACATACAACTGAAAATTCAGAACAAACATTCCCAAAACAACAAAGTCGCTGCACAATCTTCTCACCCAGAGTGAAGAGCCGGGGGGACAGAGTGGTGCAGAAGGTGTTGCCCTCCATCAGACCTATCTGAATGTTGGCGGCCTGGTGGCGCAGCAGATGCTTCTTCGGAGGGATCATGTCGGCCAGTTCGTCCTTGTGAGGTTCCATCACTTCTACAACACTCTTCTTCTGTACATCGGCAAACACTTGCAGCAGGTACATGGCCTGTGGAAAATATTCCCAGTTCTTGAACAGAAGCGTTTGGATTTGAAGCTATCATATGTAGTTTTCTTGGCAGTTAAGTGTAGTATACTTACTCTCCTGACATGCAGGTTAGTTTTTTCAGGAAAGGTTCTAGGCCAGGATTTTGATTTTAGGAATATATAAGAATAGACAGTTAGCTTATCCTTTAAAGAGTTCAGGCAGGCCATAGAATAAAACAAGTCACAAAAAATAAATCACATTAATTCATCCCATAGGACTTCTTAAGGTGAAGGAGAAAAAAATCCAACAATCCAACATTGATTGTTGCACTTCCTGAAGAAGTCCCTTATGGGGCAATATATTGTGATATTTCTTTTAGACCTTCATGTGTTGTATGGCCTGCCTGAACTCTTTCAAAGATGCAGTTTCTCTTCTTCTTGCGTTGCCAAAAAAGAGGGGAAGAGGCAACCTCAAAAACTTCAACTCTAAGAATTTCCATTAAAACTTGATGGGTTAGACCACTTTCCCTTAAAATTGTTTGTATATCTCTTCATTTAAAAAAATTGACAAGTAGACCAAACCCCCTGGGTAATGTACACAAGAATAACAGAATGGTAACTGCCTACGACATTGTATCATAGTCGTCAGCCAAAAACCCTCGAGCAGCAATCATGCAAAAGACCCTGGCTGACTGTGAGTTAACTCAAGTTTTCTATCTCTCTGCTTTCATAAAAACTGACTCCCAAACTGACCTGTTGTCGTAGCAGATCAGTGGGACTCGTGACTTGTCGAATCAATTCATATGTGACTTCGTTGAGAGCTTTCTTCTGTATGGCAGCCAGCTCCGGGTCTGTGGCTGGGTCCACGGGGGCCGCACACAACACCAGCATGTTCTCCAGGTTGCTCTTGGCCTTGTCTATGGCCCCACTGGACACCTGCACAGACAGTGGATCAGTTTGTTGAGAGCTTTCTTCTGTATGGCAGCCAGCTCCGGGTCTGTGGCTGGGTCCACGGGGGCCGCACACAACACCAGCATGTTCTCCAGGTTGCTCTTGGCCTTGTCTATGGCCCCACTGGACACCTGCACAGACAGTGGATCAGTTTGTTGAGAGCTTTCTTCTGTATGGCAGCCAGCTCCGGGTCTGTGGCTGGGTCCACGGGGGCCGCACACAACACCAGCATGTTCTCCAGGTTGCTCTTGGCCTTGTCTATGGCCCCACTGGACACCTGCACAGACAGTGGATCAGTTTGTTGAGAGCTTTCTTCTGTATGGCAGCCAGCTCCGGGTCTGTGGCTGGGTCCACGGGGGCCGCACACAACACCAGCATGTTCTCCAGGTTGCTCTTGGCCTTGTCTATGGCCCCACTGGACACCTGCACAGACAGTGGATCAGTTTGTTGAGAGCTTTCTTCTGTATGGCAGCCAGCTCCGGGTCTGTGGCTGGGTCCACGGGGGCCGCACACAACACCAGCATGTTCTCCAGGTTGCTCTTGGCCTTGTCTATGGCCCCACTGGACACCTGCACAGACAGTGGATCAGTTTGTTGAGAGCTTTCTTCTGTATGACAGCCAGCTCTGGGTCTGTGGCTGGGTCCACGGGGGCCGCACACAACACCAGCATGTTCTCCAGGTTGCTCTTGGCCTTGTCTATGGCCCCACTGGACACCTGCACGGACAGTGGATCAGTTTGTTGAGAGCTTTCTTCTGTATGGCAGCCAGCTCTGGGTCTGTGGCTGGGTCCACGGGGGCCGCACACAACACCAGCATGTTCTCCAGGTTGCTCTTGGCCTTGTCTATGGCCCCACTGGACACCTGCACGGACAGTGGATCAGTTTGTTGAGAGCTTTCTTCTGTATGACAGCCAGCTCTGGGTCTGTAATTGGATCTGTATATGGGCTTGAAACTTTTCCACATTGGCAAAAAGGGTAGCTCCTCATTAAAAGGTTAGAAGATGCCATGACAAAGATATTGAGAAATGAGAGGATGAAAAACAGAATTTTTTTATGTTTCTTGGGTGATAATTTTAACTATGACAAAAATTCAGATATAATTTATAATATTTATTGGCAACACTGAACTGTGAATATTCAAAACTGTGTTATAACTGACAATTCCTCCCTCCACCTCATCTGAGGAAGTACCTAGTAGGGACGAAATATTATGTGTTTTGTCTTCCTTTATGTGTTCTGTGCTACTTCACACCAGATCTTCAGGTGAGTTAGCTGAGTATCTCTCCTTTCAAAACAAACAAATCCTAGCCAAGAGCTTTTCTTTCACCAACATAACCTTAAAAATTCAGATAAGAAATATTTAAACAAGTAACCTAAATGTTAAATATTCTAGCAATACATGTTGGATGGCTTTGATGATAATTATTGCCTCAATCAGATACTTCTGTATTTTCCAGTTCTATTAAAAAACCCACCCAATGAAGAGTCACTTGTGTGAAAAGGCCTATTATGGTGTTGAAGAAATGTTGGCATAACTACGGACCCTGACGACCACGTCGCATATGCGATACAAGTGGGACTACACCAAGTATCAAGTATCAAGTATCCATAAAAATTCACACACTATGAGTATTTATTTAAACTAATCCAAAGACGCCTACGTCATACCTCTCCAGTAAGATCCATCATGACAAAGAGTTGAGCCTTGACGAACACGAACAGGTGCTGGTAGACCCATCGGATGGACATCCGCTCGTAGAGGAAGGCGATGGCGATGCAGCCGCCCAGCTTGGCGTACCACGCGCGGTCATAGCAGAGGGAACACATGCGCTCTGCCAGGTACTCGAATATCGGCAGCCTGCACGCCTGTGACAATCAAATTCAAAATTAAAATTATTCATTTCATTATTTTACATAATCATGGCCTCGCCAAGTTTAGCAAAACTTGTCGGCAAGGTCCATTTGTAGATCTGAAAAAAGTACAGTACATGCATTAAATTTGTTTTTTTTTTCAGGAGATAGAAGTCTTTGCCAACATTTTGGATGCAATTAAATAGTCCATTATCAAGGCGTAGGAGTGAAGGAATGGTGAGTGTGGGAATAGCGTGGTAGTAGGAATGGCAAAAGTGCAGGAATGGCAAAAGTGTAGGAATGGCCTGAGTGTGGGTACAGTGTGGTAGTAGGAATGGCATGAGTGTAGGAATGGCATGCGTGCAGGAATGGCATGCGTGCAGGAATGGCATGAGTGCAGGAATGGCATGAGTGCAGGAATGGCATGATTTTAGGAATGACGTGAGTGCCTTGATAATGGTATGTTGTATCACATCCGAAACATCGGCAACGACTTTCACCTCTTCACCAGATTGTGGTTAACATCCAAAAACCAGGATTCATCTCATGTATATTTAAACCACAGAAGCCTGTAACCTGTAACAATATACTAAATTACACACATCAACACCAATAAACAAAACGTACAACTGATATTTCCACTTACCCTGTCCTTGGAGCCCAGGATGTTGGTGGCGGTCTGCAGTATGAGGGCGAGGGCGGCCTGGCCAGGCTTGCACAGCTCCTTCTCCTCGTGGCCCATGATGACGGCCAGAGCGTCGACCAGCACCAGCGCGTCCATGCTGCCCTCCAGACACACCTGCTTGGCGCTCAGCGAGAACGGACCTGCCGACCGCACATCCACGTTTAGTTTTAGCGAATTTCCTAAGAAATAAGCTATTACCGTTGTTTTAGCAGAATGGACAAAAGATATCCGTTCAGGGTAACCTCAGCAATCTTATTAATATTTCTATCAAACGATAGCTTTTTATGTGTATGTGTATGAAGTGAGTTTATTGTGAAAACGCATTTTCACCTGCACAAATCACGATTTGTTTCAAAATTTAACATGGTCTTATATGGGAAATAGAATTTATGTTTTTTGAGTTTTGTAGGCACGATAACTCGCATACATATCGTCCGATTGTGACAAAATTTAGTACAGACATGTAAAGCTATATTACCTTGGACGACTTTGCGTTTTTTTCCTCAGTATTTTAGTATCAGGGCTCGAAAATGCTGTCTTTGCCTCTCTCTTAATTACTTTTTACTGAGATTTCAACGAATCCCGAGGAGTATTTCTTGAGTTGATCTCAATATTTAATAGGAATTTTGCTTTTTAACTTTTTATGTGAATATAAATTTAAAATATAAACAATCTAGCATACTAATAATTACTGAATATTAAAAAGGTTCAGTGAAATAGGAACTGCTCAAAATGATTTAAATGACAAACAAGAAAATTAGCATTGATTATAAATGGCATGCAGGACAGGGTTTGACTAGCGGCACGACAACTGGACTTGACTGGACTTCGACACATGAACGATGACATATTACTGATAGACAGCTACAAACACACCCAATGCGAAGTTTTCGACGACCACCTGGAATTGCAACATTTTTTAAAAAATGGAACAACAGATTCTTTCAAGGCCATTCATTTTAACATACGTAGTTTTTATAAGAACATAGATTCATTAGTAGTTTTAATAGAAAGCATTGATATTCAATTTGATATGCTTGTTTTGACAGAAGCATGGTTGGATAAAGATAAGATAATTTCATCAATAAATGGGTATGACGCATTTAATACTATTGATAACTGGAATCGAAATTATGGCGTTGTTGTTTATGTAAGATCAAAATACAATGCAACTTGCAATCAGATAAAACTTGGTGACGCGACAGGACTGCAACTTGAATTTTTATACTACGGCAAAACCTACAATATAATAGCAACTTACAGAAGCCCGACTATGAACTGTAACTGCTTTCTTGACGGACTAAAACTTTTCTACAATAATTTAAAAAGTCACATCACATACATTTTCATAGGCGACATTAACATAGACACCTTACCTGACTCGAAGAACGATTATAAGGATGAATATCTAAATATTTTACTAGGTTCTGGATTTTTGGAATGCATAAATAAACCAACAAGGGAGACTGATCATTCACGAACCTGTTTAGATCACATTTTTATAAAAATAAAAGATTACAACTCAGTTGTATCGGGTATCCTAAAAACATCGATTACAGACCACTATGCTGTTTTTACTAAGATATCTTACAATTCTGAGGCTACAATAGACACTGACATAGACAATGACATGTACATTGACTCAAAATTACTGGAAGATTTTGTGAGGGCTCAGTCATGGAGGCGTGTTCTGGCACAAAATAATGTAAATAATTCTTGTGATGAGTTCCTTAAAACATTAAATCAGTTAAAAGATATGTCTTTAAAACCAAAGAAACCTAATACGCGTTTCAAAAAATTAAAACCGTGGATCACATTGGACTTAATTCACAACATTAGAATTCATGATAAAATCAGTAAAACTCTCAAAAAACAACCTTTTAATTATCAGTTAAGAGTTCACTTCCAAAACTTTCGCAACAACTTAATTAATAAAATTAAGAAAGCTAAAACTAATTACTTTAAAGATAAATTTGTTGGCTGCACTAGAGATCCAAAACAGTTTTGGTCTACAGTAAATGAACTCAGTGGTGTTAAAAAATCTAAATCTTGTTTTCCTATAAACCAGTTTTTACAGGGGTCGGATTCTGGTGGTGGTATGCTTAGGGTGGTGGCAGATTCCTTCAATGACTTTTTTGCAAAAGTAGGGGAGAAACTTGCCAAGGAGTTGCCACCGCCTGACGGGCCACCATTGGTAGACGATGCCCTGTACCCAGCCAGACATGACTTCCGCTTGGAGCCTGTCACCGACGGCCAGATTCTCAGGTGTGTGCAGGAAATGCGTGGCGGCTCATCTCCTGGCATCGACAACCTTTCACCCTCTTTAATAAAGAATAACATAACAACTCTTCTCCTGCCTATTAAACATATAATTAATTTAAGTATCAGTTCCGGAATCTTTCCATCTGCTTTTAAAACTGCTAAAGTCATACCGCTGTTTAAGTCAGGCCGAAAAAATGATAAGAACAACTACAGACCAATTTCTTTACTAAGTGTGATATCTAAAATATTAGAGAAATGTGTAAAGCTTCAACTGCAAGCTTTTCTTGAAAATAATAACATGTTATCAGATAGACAATTTGGATTCAGAAAGGACAAAAATACTTCAGACTCACTTTTTCTCATTAGTAAAAGTATTATTGAAGCAGCTAATAATAATAAAAAAATTCTAACTGTTTTTGTTGACCTAGCTAAGGCATTTGATTCAATAGATAGGAATATTCTCTTTGCAAAATTGGAATGTATGGGAATTCGGGGTGTTGCTCTTGCGTGGTTTAAAAGTTACTTAACAGATAGAAAGCAAGTCGTATCAATCAATAACAAATTAAGTAATGTATCAGCAGTTGACTATGGTATCGTGCAAGGTAGCACCCTTGGGCCCCTTTTATTCTTAATATACATTAATAATATCCATAAGCTAAACATTACAGGACAAATCTTCCTATTTGCAGATGATACCGCTATAATATTTAAAGCAAGTACTTGGAATGAGGTTTTTCGTGTTGCTTCATTTGAAATGCAGCTGTTGAGAAAATGGTTCAATCAAAATGTTTTGACAATGAACATAAGCAAAACCAAATGCTTGCCAATTGCACTGCGAGCCGCGAGTGAGCCGCCCGCAGACCTCAGATTGGTGCTACATACTGTGGCACAGTACCCTCCACCTCTTGTGACTGCAGAGAAATTGAACGTGTTGACCACTACAAATATCTCGGGGTGATTATAGATTCCAGACTAAAATGGGACTCTCATATAAATTACCTTAAATCTAAACTCAGAAAATTTATATTTGTTTTTAACCAACTTAGTGAAATCTTAAATGAAACCGAAATTAAAACAATATACTTTGCATATGTTCAATCACTCTTACAATATGGAATTATTGCTTGGGGAGGGGTCGGAATGTCTATCTTAAATTCTTTAGAGGTGGTGCAAAAGTCAATCATAAAAGCTGGGTTTAAAAAACATAAACGATTTCCTTCTAATTTATTGTTTAGAGAAACTAAGTTATTTTCTATTAGACAACTATTCATAAAAAATCTTTTGGTTTACATTCATTCGCATATGGATGCGATAATTACACCTACAACGCATAATTATCGAACAAGGAATGCCGTTAACATAGGCTCGCAGGTCCCACGAGCAGTTAGGGCTATCAGTCATTCAAATCCATTTTTTATTGCAAACTTTCTCTTCAGAAACATCCCCCCTGAGTTAAGGAATGCCCAGGCATCTACTGATGTCTATAAAAAGCGCATCTCTGACTGGCTGTTGGAGGCAGGTCCTGAGAGTGCTGAGTCCCTCATACGATCTGAATACTTGATTTAACATCAACTGTACTACTACTCAAGAACATACTTGATGACCTAACCATGCCTCCGCTTGTCTGCCCTTATTTGGCTTCCCCATAGTTCTGCTTGTAGTTATTATTTTTTTTTAATTTTTTTTTAATATATTTTTCGTTCCATCATTTAAAAAATGCATCCTTTTATTTATTTTTATTTGTGAATATGACTATCTCTAGATATTTTTGCAAGGCAATTCCTCTTAGTTAAAACTAAAACTGTTTGCTTGATAAAGTGTTGAGTACTTTTTTTTTTAAGTAGCTGTCTATCCTATTTAATTTAATCATTTTAATTATAGTATATTCTTTATTTTTTTCATTTTTCTAGTCAAATTTATTTTCTACTTTGTGTAAGACACTATTTTCTTTGAGATAAGAACACTCTCACGCACAGGTCTTTTATATGACCTATGTGAGAATTTTTTTTCCTGTGATGTATAAGTGTATTTTTTGTTAGTATTTTCTTGGAAATAAATTTGATTTTGATTTTGATTTTTTTTTTTTTTACTTATTTCAAAGACATCTTTGTTTTTTCCATAAAACTTATTTACTAATATTTGTTAACAGAAACTTTATAAAAAAAACAATGAAATATTATTTTAATATATTATTTATTTTGCTGGGGGATTTGGTAGTCTGGGTTTCTCCACCCCACTGGAAAATCCTGTGAGGTACTTCAGCCATTATTTTGTCTTTTTGTACGGCTACCAGAAAGGAAAGGAATGTGACGGTAGGGGACGTCAACTTTTCTAAAGAGGAAGTATTTGAGCATGTGTGAACGACTCATGCCTACGAACAGGTTTTTACCTATGTAGGCACATTCCATACGTTAAGTTAGAATGTAAGATGTAAACAAGTATTTCTGCAACATAATGTTATCAATGTATTGTAACTCCTTTTTCTATGGAATAAACAAATTTTGAGTTTAGTTGAGTTGAGTTGTTGTGTGAATAGACTGGAACTATTATTGTTATGCTGTCTGACTGAGAGCCCAGGCTGTAAGTAGGTCAGATAGGTCAGAGGGTCTTTTACTTAGTTGGGAGTTTAGGTTTATGTTGGAGGACCGAGAAGCCTCAGGGCTTGTGGCCCATCAAGCCAACAACCCGTGCAACTATTTTAGTTTTTCAATTCTTTCCGATTTAAAGTGTAGGTCTTTATATTCATTCAAATTCCAGGCTGCTCACCCTTTTAGTTATCTTTAATTGAATTTAATCTTTTTTTCAATGTATTTAGCTTATTTCAACAACATAAAAGTAATAAGTAATGTTTGTTGTTTTTTGAGTTTTTATCGTTTTGAAATCTTATTTTGTAAAGGAGTGAAATTTTTATTGAGCATTTTGTTAGCCTGAGAATAAATTTATTTCATTGTCAGCAAACATGTCTTTTATTTTTTGGAGCTAGTTTCTTGTTGGAGCTGACAGGGAGGGTTGTTTACCTATATTTAGAGAGTTTAAAATAATGACCTTGCCAAGTCTCTACATTTACTGTTGTGTAGTAGATGTAAAAAAATCCTTAGATACACATGTTAGTAGGCAGAGTATTCATTGCTATATTACCAGAAAAAAGTTCTTTTTAGAACTGCCATCAATGAGATTAGAAAAAACTAGAAGTAGCCATATATTTATGAAAATAAGATTATTCAATAAATTGCCTGAAAAAGCTTGGTATGTTACTTTAACTAGATTTAAATCAATCTTAGAAAAATGGTTGCAAGAGAAAGTCTTTTATACTATAGATGAGTACTTGGCCTGTGATATTAGTTCTTTAAGATTTTAGCCTTGTTATTGTTGTTTATTGTTTAGGATATTTATTTATTTACTGTTAATTTTTTAATACATTTATCATGCTTGTTTTATTAGTATAGATTAAACTTGTAACATTATTATATTATATTAAACTGACTTTGTCAATTGCATGTATGCTTAAAGACAATAAAACTCTTGACTCTTGACTCTTGTTAGTTTAGTTTCCAATACTCGTTCTAAACAATTTGTTCACAGCATGCACCTTTCACACAAGTGGTGTGTATAAGATATACAAAATACCCCCGTTGCAGCAGACCTGCATACTCAGCGAATTTCAAGTGCAAAACAACATATTTCGATCCAACATAGCGAGATTTGACATGTTTTTGTAAGCTCCATAAGAATAACATGGGGAATGAGTATGGAGGCTTGCTGCTACAGGTATATTAATACCCCCGTTGCAGCTAACCTGCATACTCAGCGAATTTCAAATGCAAAACAACATATTTCAATCCAACATAGCGAGATTTGACATGTTTTTGTAAGCTCCATAAGAATAACATGGGGAAAGAGTATGCAGGTTTGCTGCTACGGGTATTTTAAAACTGGGTGGTTTTAATTCAATAATTAGTAGATCTGAACTAGAAGAAGCCATTTACCAAGTTTTATCAAGATATGTTGAGAAATAAGAGAGATATAGAATTTTACTTATTTCCCATAAGGTTAACATTGGGACAACGTACTGTGTTTACCACTTTCAATATCTCGGTAACCAATAAACATAGAGCAGTGATTCAAAATACTAAATTGTTTGTTTTTTGGAGCTGAATTCAATGGTGCTAACAAAAATTTGATAATTTTTATTTTTACATATAAAGAACTAAAAAAATCCATTTTTGGGGGGGGGTTTACCCCCCTTTACCCCCCCTTCCGGTAGTCCGATCGGGCTGGTTTACGAACTCGTCCGAATAATTACTACTTTACACATCCATGCCAAATTTCATTAGGATTGGACCATTTTTACGCGAGTTATCGTGCTTAAAGACACATAGATATATATATGTATATTAATGTAAGAGAAAATAAATAGAACTGAGCACCCTTTTTTTGACTATTTTTAATAGCCATTATATGTAATGGCTATTAACAACCATTAAAAAAAAAATAAAAAATATATGTAAATATATAGATATATATATATATAGATATATATATATATGTATGAAAATGAACGAATAGTGTTTTTTGCTTCTGGGGGCCCCAAAACGAAAAGTTATCATGGTCTCAGGCTTAGGTCTTACCATGAGTACTACGGTAACAGCTTCTTCCCTATAGGGGAAATTCGCTAAAACTGGGTGGTTTTAATTCAATATTTAGTAGATCTGAACTAGAAGAAGCCATTTACCAAGTTTTGTCACGATATGTTGAGAAATAAGCGAGATATAGAATTTTACTTATTTCCCATAAGGTTAACATTGGGACAATGTACTGTGTTTACCACTTTCAATATCTCGGCAACCAATGGACATAGAGCCATGATTCAAAATACTAATTGTTTGTTTTTTTGGGCTGAATTCAATGGTGGCAATAAAAATTTGAAAAATTTGATTTTTCTATGTAAAAATCTCAAAAAATCCATTTTTGGGAGGGGTTTACCCCCCTTTACCCTCCCTTCGGGTGGTCCGATCGGGCTGGTTTACGAACTCGTCCGAATAATTACTACTTTACACGTCTATGCCAAATTTCATTCTGATTGGACCATTTTTGCACAAGTTATCGTGCTTAAAGACACATATATAGATATATATATATATATATATAGATATATATATATAGATATATATAGATATATATATATATTTATGAAAGTGAACGAATGGTGTTTTTGGCATCTGAGGACCTCAAAAAGAAAAGTTATGATGGTTTTAGGCTTAGGTCTTACCATGAGACCTACGGTAACAGTTTCTTCCCTATAGGGGAAATTCGCTAAAAATAAGGGTGAAATAAACTGACCAGCCTGTTGTACAATCGCGACCATTGTGTAGTGTCTGACCATCGCAATCATCGTGGGCTGCACAATGGACTTGAGGTCCTTCATGGCAGCTGCGATGAACATCCCTGCAAACAAAATGAAAATTTAATAATTTTCAAAATAAGACTTAACAATATTAGATCATAAAAATTGTAATGAATTCACCCAATATGATATGAAAAATGCATCAGCTAGTTTTAAAACTTTTGGGGGAAAAGTAAAAGAACCAAAGCTCTTGTAAGCACAAGAGTACAAAATATTTAATCAAAAATAAATCTGAGGGTAAAAGTCACAAGATAATATAAATCTTCTGAACTGAAACTAGCCTGAAGAGAAGATTTCATTCTTGCCTGAAAAGACAAACAACAGGAATCGGCAAAATAAATTATGTTTGTGGATTGAGCTCTAAGCTGGTGGATTGGTTGCTTTGAAGTTTATGTTTCCGATGACAGAAATGCTGAGTTGAGGCCATACTTCTTCTCTGAACCATTCTTGGTTTTAGTGTCACAAAAAAAGGGCAATAAACTACATATTTCAACTGAGGTGCAACTGGTGGAGTATCTATTTTCAAAAACAGAAATATTGAGCTAATAAGTAATAACTTCTTTAAAACATTCTTGTTCTATATATTAGCAATGAGTACAGACAGACTCATCATCACCTGAAGCTTTTACATTTTTGTACACATCATATGTGTATTCCCCTTTACTGGAAAATCCTAAAACTCTAAAATTCTTAACACCAAAAGTATTTTGGAATCACTCACAACTAGAGGTGTGCGGATAGTGAATTTTTGGATCGGATCGGATTCGGATCGGATAGCTTATGTTCGGATCGGTTTCGGATCGGATAACAACAGGTTCGGATCGGATAATACTGGATTCGGATATTTACAGCGCGGCGTAATGAGCAGATTTAAGTTTTCTCATAAGCCTAAGATAATTGCAAGGAACTGCCATATTATACTAATGTATAAGGGAGGATTTGCCTTGATAGGATTGAGTTGTTGATTGTTGTCATAGGGCCTATATTGTTTCCAATATAGGCCAAATGTCAATTATTAAAGTATGCAAAGGTTCAACTAAATATCTGTTAAGAATTTAGAAATTCATTGATTCCCCTTAAGCATAGGTAAGTTAGTATATAATTGAATAAGCTTATTAGGCCTAAATCAATTTCAGGATAAGCAACTTAAAAAATCCTTTTTCAATGCAACCTAAATTTATTCACTATTAGGCCTCTGTCTTTTTTGTTCTTTTCCTTATTTGATCAGAGACTAGGCCTAAGTGACTAGAATAAAATATAAAACTTGATTCACCAATCACCTCATATTTGAAGAAAGCTTAACATTTTTATTTATGCATTAATGCCTGACAACCTAGATTTCGATTCACTACAATAATACTAAAAAACAAAACAAGTCTGAGCAGTAAACTTAACCGAAATTTCAAGATAAGTTTCAAATATTGTGAGTTTCAGTATTAAAGCTTGGTCATTTAATTAGAACAAAGGTCTATTTGTTTTATATCACAAACAACAAGCAATCTCACTAATTAATTTCATAGACGTAGGTTGTCAAGTCGCATTGTACTGTTGTCTTAGAAATGTCCATTTTAATCACGTATTGAAAATACGGCCGGCCGGCTTTTGACTCGGCTTAATTCATTCCAGCAAAATAAAAACTTATTTGTGATCGTTCAACTTTCTATTTCTAGGTAGATAATTGTTTAATTGATAAATAAAGTAATCTGGGGATTGAAAAAAAGACGTTCTTGAGTTAATTCAGCTTTTAAGCAGACGACGACATTAAAAAATGAAGTAAGATGGCAAGACAAAACAATGAAATAAACAGGTTCGCCAATTCTTTGACAGCCCAAAATTATTGTAGGCTTTTTGTTTTATCGTATCAACAGGCCACTTAAGATATTTACGGCCTAATATAGTTGTACGAAACATCAACACAACTATTTATTTATGGGGTATTTACGGGATATTTCGTTTTGGAAATTCAAGACGACTGTTGCACACAGTCGTCACTGTCGGTCAATGGCGAACACTGATCCCAATCGATGTTTCGTCGGTAACGGCTACCCGAGACAGAACTATTACAGAATGTACTACTATTTGTTAACTGATTTAATGCTACGATACAAAAATTTATCTTAGAAAGTGTTTGTTATCATGTCGGGTATTGCGCAGTAATCTGATTGTATACAACGATCTCGATCTAATCACGAGTCGCAATATCGGCAACCGAAATACATCGATTGATGCATACCACTACATAATCGCATCGTGTTGAGGCGTTGTTCTAGTCGCTATCGCAACCGTCGCATTTCAAAGCGTCGTTTTTGCTCCGCGATGTTTTCTGTCACTAATGTACTTTTGTCGGCAGTGACTTCTTTTGTTTGGAAGACTTTCCTTACTTGAAAATTTGATGTTTCTTTACAATTTACCCCAAAAAATGAAGTCTATCCGATAGAGTCGGATATCTAGTCAGTCTTACCGGATAGTAATAAAACCCTCGGATCGGATTCGGATATCCGATCCGATCCGATCCGAATCCGATCCGAGTTTTCGGATATCCGCACACCTCTACTCAAAACTAAGGATCCAATCAGCATTAAACATTCAACAACTACTCACAGGATGATGAAATACATACCAGTCAGCCCATTGACATGCGTTTGGCGAGCCAACTTATCCGAGGATTTGTACGGGAGTCCTTGGATCACGTTGATCTTGTTTTCCTGGAAACTGAAAACAAATTTTTCTGTTGATTCCAACTGTAAAAATTAAAAAAATGTTTGGATTTAGCCTGGTTTGCGTACTGGGTAAAAATTATCACTGCGATAAAAAGTTGCTTACAGATATAACAAGGGTCGGCTATACAGATATGACTAACGACGCATTAGTCAGTTAGAGGCGAGGAGCTCATGATTGAACTGGAATCAACTACAGCTGGAGACAAACCAACCCCATCTGAGATCCTGGCGAGGTACTGATCTACTGCCAGTAAACGAAAATAATTTTAATTTTTAAGTCAATATTAAACAACTATATTCAAGTTAGGGATGCATCGGTACCTTAAATCGGTTCACCAGCTCTTTGGAAAAGATCCGGTAACGACAACTTATGTCAAAATGTTGTACAATTGTCTGCAGGTACTACGCTGATTGCAAATTCCTCTGCATATTATTATTGGAGGCCTATGATATTTGTAAAATTGCTTTTGACTCTAGATTTAATCTAAATATTTTGACTCTTAATTTTTTTTTTTTTACTATACTTTCCACAACTAATCGGAACAAGGTTATTTTCACGGAAATAGTAAAATTATTAATGGTAAAGAATTTGGATTGTTTTCTTTGTTTTACATAGTACAGTAGAGTCCCGCAAACCCGGACTTCGATAACCCGGAATTCTGGATAACTCGGAAAGCCTGCCAGAGCAGTAAAGTGCATTGAGATTCAAGGCCAGAGCACAGTGTGACAAATTTAAAAAAGTTTTAGTTTTTCTTTAAGTTTTTTTTGTAACTAATATAGCTTTTATATTTTTACTAGGCAATAAATAAATGATTTCTTATGGAAATAACAGAAACTATTTTTTTTTTATTTTTACTCATTTCCCGATAACTCGTAATTTTCACAAACCCGGACACCGTTTGGTCCATATTAGTCCGGGTTTGTGGGACTCTACTGTATATTATTTTTATATCTTACTGTTAACAGAAAATTTAATAATTAAAATAAAGAGTGAAATAACATTTCATGACCTGTACATGAAAAATAAAACATGTATAAAACAATAGCATATAACAGATTGCAGGTTTGTAGGTGCAATACAACATAACACTTTGTAACAATTAGTAGGTACTGACGGTACCTGGTACTGGTACCGACTTTGAACAAATGGTACTGCCACCAATTGAATTGAATTGAATTGAATTGGTCCTTAATTCAAGTATATCCAAAATTGGTTATCAGATCGCAATACCTGGGATGGGTGAACAGTTTCTGCATGGTCAGCTTGTCGTCGTCCAGTTTGATGGAAGCGATGAGGTAGCTGCGGATGACGTCCCAGCATTGCCGTCGGTAGAACGGGTCAGTCGTGCTCGCCTTCAGCGCACTCACTGCCGTCTCTATGATCTGCCAGAAGATAAAGAATGGTTTTAACAAACAATTTTGACAACAGGCATTTTAATGAAATTGGTAGTACAGGTAGGATATTACCTTTTTCCAATTGCATTGTCTTCCATCATGTATCATGATAATTGGAAGTGTTTTTGGGGGGGGGGATTTTTATTTCTGTTTTATGGAAGGGGAGTAATCTCCTACAAAATGTATATTACAAATTCTAATTTGGAATTTGCATTTTATGATTTTATAGATGTGGGTAAATATTGACAGAAATAACATATAAAACCTCAAACATATTTTATTAATTTTTTAAAGTAGTTATTAAGTTTTTTTAGCTGTTAGAATTTTTCTTCTTCACCTGAAGAAGTCCCTAATGGGACTAAATATCGTGATCTTTTTGTGACTATGTATCTACAGCCTGCCTTAACGCTTTCAAAGGTAAGCTAATTTGCTCATGATGTAATACTAAGATATAATATTTGATGAACGAACAAAGTGGAGTGATGCGAAGTGTACGAGTTATACGAATTTACGAGTTATACGAGTGTACGAGTTATACGAGTGTACGAGTTATATGAGTGTACGAGTGTACGAGGTGTACGAGTGTACGAGTTGTACGAGTGTACGAGATATACGAGTGTATGAGTTATACGAGTGTACGAGTTGTACAAGTGTACGAGTTGTACAAGTGTACGAGTTATACGAGTGTACGAGTTATACGAGTGTACGAGTTATACGAGTGTACGAGTTATACGAGCGTACGAGTTATACGAGCGTACGAGTTATACGAGCGTACGAGTTATACGAGTGTACGGGTTATACGAATGTGCGAGTTTGCGAGTGTACGAGTTGTACGAGTGTACGAGTTGTACGAGTGTACAAGTTATACGAGTGTTACCTTCTCCAGGGGCAGTTCGATGGGCTTGCTGTGGTCAGGGAAGTGTATGACGACGGCCGGGCCCGGAGTCTCCCTCACGCTGTACTCCAGTCGCTGCGGCTCGATCATCATCTTGCGGTTGCGACCGCCGAACTTGCCCAGGATCCTGTGATAAGGACAACAGACGATTAGAGGTAGTGTGGAACATGGAGAAGCTTGGGTGTTTACTAACAAAAGTAGACTTTTTTCGGAGGGGTGAGAGGAGAAGTAAAAACAGAGGATCTAATGATTCAACAAGTAATTTAATGTAAGAAACCGTTATAAAAATATTATTGTTTAAACAAATGCCAGTATGTTCTTTCTGGATAGTTTATTCTCTTAATTAGGCAAGCCTGCCCCCGTGAACAATTCTGATAAGATCTAGAGTCCTAAATCAATGATCTAAACTTTTTTGGGAGCGGCTGAGTGAGTATGTCAATAGCAAAATCATTGTTTATTATTTGTTTGGGTAGTTCTTCAAATATATGATTATTTTTGTTAAAAGTAAACACAAATTAACACCACCAATATCCCTTCGAGGACAAAGAAAGGTGGAGAGAACTTCTTTGTGAGGCAAAATCCCTTCGAGGACAGGGGAATATGATGAGAACTTGTTGGTGAGGCCAAATCCCTTCGAGGACAGGTGAAGATGGAAAGGACATGTTGGTGAGGCCAAATCCCTTTGAGGACAAGGAAAGATGGAGAGGACTTGTGGGTGAGGCCAAATCCCTTCGAGGGCAGGGTAAGATGGAGAGAACTAGTTGGTGAGGCCAAATCCCTTCGAGGACAAGGAGAGATGGAAAGAACTTGTTGGTGAGGCCAAATCCCTTCGAGGGCAGGGTAAGATGGAGAGAACTAGTTGGTGAGGCCAAATCCCTTTGAGGACAAGGAAAGATGGAGAGGACTTATTGGTGAGGCCAAATCCCTTCGAGGACGGAGTAAGATGGAGAGAACTAGTTGGTGAGGCCAAATCCCTTCGAGGGCGGGGTAAGATGGAGAGAACTTGTTGCTGAGGCCAAATCCTTTTGAGGATGGGGGAAGATGGGGAAAACTTGTTGGCAAAGCCAAATCCCTTTTTGGGCATTGGAGCATCGAGTAAGAATGAGTAGTTGGCTCACTGACTGGTCTATACCAATACAGAGGTCGACAATGGCTACAGTAATTGGAAGCTGTCATTGTTATGGTAAGCCTATTGACTGTAAAGATTGACCAGCTTCCTGTTCACCTTGGTCCCTCCTTGTCTCTCTGGGATCTTTGATTCCCAGCTGAGCTTGGATACCCAGTCAGGTCTGAGCCCTGTAGGGAGTTGCGGATTGTCCTGGCCTGTCCATCTGGGAGGGGATAAGGGACACTTATCCGACAAACTTCTAAGCATCTGCTAGTTTGGAGGGCGAACCAGCCTGTGTGAGACTCTTCACACAGCACCCAGGTGGAGGTCATTGTCTGGGGATGCTTAAGAGGTCTCGGGTTAGAGGATAAGTCGTCCCCGGCAGAGCCTGGAGGATGGGTTGGAAATCTGTCTCTCTTCCTTCAGGGGCGAGGCTGACTGACCATATTATAGCTTTCCTACCCTGAAAATCCCTTCCTTCCGTAAGCTGCACAATATCCCTAGGGAGACGTGCCTAGCTGGCTATGCTGGAGCTTTCATTCCTCCAAAGTCTAACAGTCTAACAGTCTAAGAGTGAGTAAGTTTGTACACACTGACCTGAAGGCGACGTGGGCCTCCTGGTCGGTGGGGTTGCGCAGGGTGCGCCACAATGCCTGCATCAGCTCCGCCCGCACCGGCTGGATGTGTTCGTACAGGAAGTCCGGCTGTAGATTGTCCACACACAGCTCCAGCGTCCTCAGACCCTGGTGGGATAAACTGACGGTTAAAGGAACTGAATACATAAGGTATACACTCTTTATTTATATAATTGACTCAAAACTTGATCACATCGCCGTAAAATTAACAATGGGGAAAATTACTATCATTAATTCTAGAAATTCAAATTAAGAAAATATAATTTCAAATACTAAAGAATCTACAAACTAATTATGCGACTATATGCAAATCCTAAAAAAGTACTTGATGTGCTGTTTCCCGTTGAGTTCTCTTTTTCCTACGCTTGTCATAACCGGAACTCTGAAATCTGAGTTCGCTGTGGCACAGTGACATCTGAAATCTGCTGTCTGCAAGTGATGAGACAAAACACGTCGAAACAGCAAGTCAGAATCCACTGAAGTCGGAGCATCTGCTCCTTTTGCCAGCTGTGCTTCCCTGGCAAAAGCATAGCTGGCAAAAGGAGCAGATTACTCCGACTTCAGAGGAGTCTGACTTGCTGTTTCAACGTGTTTCGTCTCATCAGATACAGACAGACAGCAGGTTTCAGCTGTCACTGTACCACAGCGAACTCAGATTTCAGAGTTCCAGTTACGGCTAGCGTAGCAGAAGGAAAACTCAACTACGAATTCAGTCCTTGCCAATAACATTTATGTGACTAACATCTAGTCCATTTCTTCAGATGTGCTGTTTGGTTAGTATTCACTTTGAAACATGTTTTATAATTATTACTAGTGGCCCAATAAAGGATAATTATTACTAGCGAGTGAGGCCCAATAAAGAATAGAATGATAAATATAAGTTAGGCTAAAGACTATAATAAACCGACTGGCCTGGGCAGGATTACTAAAGATAACACAACTTATGTAAATCACTGCTTGTTAGGATAGTCAAGCAAGGGAGGATAGAGAGGAAATCACCAATAAGTTGACTTTAGTCTTCACCTGACTAATGAGTGTGTGGGAGCCGTTTAGAGCCGACACAAGAGGATCCATCAGCATGGGCAGATACGGCAGCAGGGAGCTCAGCCTGACTGGCACAGTCAGACACAACTCCACGAACAGATCCTTCATGTGCTGCTTGTGTAGCCCCGACTGTAGACTGTTCAGACCTGACACAACACATCAGAACAAGATTAAATTCCCGAGGTTAAAGAACCTTGATTCCACCAACTGTTGAGCAGCGACCAGTTTCAACTCAAGACCTTTTTTGAAAACAAAAATCAACTTTTTCCCCTTGGTTATCCTCAGGCTATGAAAAACATATATTGTTACCGGGCAAACCCAATTTTAGGGGAGACTAATTTTGACTAGGATGAACTAGTTTTTCCTGACCACCCTAGGATAAACTAGTTTGGCCTGATTAGGCTAAACTATTTGGGCCTAATAGCTTTAGGATAAACTAGTTTAGCCTGCTTTATTTGTTAGGCCAAACTAGTTTGGCCAGGAAGCTAATGGATGAACTAGTTTTGCCGGGTTCAAGGTCAGGCCAAACTCTTGTCTAGTGCACCACTGCTTCAGCCAGTGGTAGACAGGTTAGGTTAGGTTAGATTGGGTTACGTTAGGTTAGAAGTTAGCTTAGGTAAGGTTAGAAGAATAGAATAGAAGATATATTACCTAAACTAACCTAACCTAACTGCCATTGGTGGGAGTCAGTTTGAACTCACTAGTTAGTTTGGCCTGGTCTAAAGTTTATCCTTACGCCACCCGGCCAAACCAGTTCAGTCTGTAATTAATCAAGTAAACTAGTTTATCATAGGGCGGTCCGGAAAAACTAGTTCATCCTAGTCCAAACTAGTTTGTCCTGAAAATTAGGTTTGTCCGGTAATATATTCACCCAAAGAGGTAACCATGAGTCTTAAAATAACACAACTATCATCACTTTAAAAACATTTTTACAACAAATGTGGCCTCGACAAAAACAGACCACATCGTAGCAGGTACACATATGGTGCATTACAAGTCAAGACTGTCACCGCTGTCGTCATGCCCATCTGCCACCCCCTCTCACTCCTCCAGTTTTTTGTTACAAAACTTTTGATGATGACAGCTGTTTCATTCAATCTATAAAATTCAAATAAGGCTTTTTCGTTTAAAACACATAGGAGTTGTTTCTTCCTAACCTAGTAAATATTGTACTCATAACTGGCATCTAAATGTCTGCCTCTAGTAGCCTCTAGGCAGATGATCTTACCTTGCAGAAGATTGGGCAAGAGGGGTAGGAATTCCTGGTAGAGAAGATCATGGTTCCCTCCTCCTATGGACCGGAACAAAGCTCTCAGAAGTAGAAAGTAGTTGTATGGTTCCTTAGCAGTCATGGCCAACTCCATTGACCTGAAAACAAAATTTTATGGCTTAATATCTTGTTTTTATCTTTTTATCGAGGATTTTCATTTCATAGCCACTTTTGTTCTTAGGTAATATTTTAATATTACACTGGATACAATAGCTTACTTTTGATGCACTTTAAAAGGTACTGAACATGTAAAAAGAAAAGTAGTTATCATAGAATCGATCAAATAATAATTTTGATTGAGCAAGTGAAAAGAGATCTTTTAGCAACATTTCCCAGATTTAAGTTTTTAGTATTTTGAAATCCCACCTCAAATAATGAACAATTTGTAATAAAATTTATAATTATTCTACTTTTGTTTAAGTTACTGACATTTAAATGTTATCAAATTAAAACAGGGATTTCAATAAACCGAGAAAAAAAGTCAAATGTTCAAGAATTTGTACCATGACACTCAAGCCTTATGAGACTTGGGTCTTCAGACACTTTACCTGTTGACAATTTGATGCAGGTGGGGTCGGAGCATGTGTTCATTTTCCGCGGCAAAGAGCTGAACACTGCCGAAAACCAGTTTGAACAGTTTCAGATACAGATTGCTCCGCTCAACGTTGCCACTGCCCATCTCCTCCATGCGCCCTAGCAGGTACTCAACCAGCACCTAAATAATTTAAACTCATTTTAAATAAAATTATCTAGTTTTACAGCCTCTGGATTGTTGTTTAACGTGTGAACTGCCTTGCCTATATTTTGATTACCGTAGTGCCACAAACACTTTTGGTTGAAATTTCAGTCATAAGATTTTTGAACTCTGCAAGGTTGGTTATGATGACTTTTAATGAAATAAATATAGTTTTTAATGAAATAAAAATACTTTAGTCTTTTTTACCAAGGAAACATAGGTACTCCAGAGAATAATGACAGGATCGTAAGGTAAACCTTAATTACTACAATGAATGAATGAAAGTAAATAAGTAATGAATAAATATGTAAATCAGTTCTGGAAGTATTCACAACCACAATTATTTCTTTACTATTTTAAAAACAAACTTTATGACAACTGAAACCAAATGACAGAAAATAAATTAACCAACTATATAATAAATGTATTTATAAAACAAATATACTGTATAACAAATATATAACGCACCGTGGCAAAGATGGGCGAAGTGCCGCAGTTGGACAGAAAGGTGTTCCCGACGATCTGCAGGGCAAAGTTGTGTGCGATCCGCTCCACCATGTACTCGATGGTGGTCGAGAATATCTCCCGGAACGTGTGAGGGTCCAGGACCGAGAACTGGGGAGGAGACAAGAAAATTAATATCATAGGGTTGTAGTAGAATTAATACAACTATGAACCGGAAAAGGGGGGGGAAATTTATATGCTCATCATTCGCCAGCGACTGGCAATTTCCACGAAGGCAGATGCAAACAAACGAAGAATCCCGAAATCAATGAAAATCAAAGTTTTACTTTCTAGCGGGCAATCAATGAACTTTTAGAAGATCAAAACAATAATAGATTGAATTACTAATCCAACAAAAAACGAGATTGTGAAAAAAAAAGCAAAATGCTTCAGCAAATGATATGCTAACTTGGAAGGATCTTACAAAATACACTCGCAGGTTTTAGTTTCTTTTCAATAAAGGGACATGCATGTCGCTTATGAATGATGAGTGTAATTTCCTTCCGTCTCCTGCTTAATATTTACTTTATTTCTATTACAAATTTATGCTTTAAAAATAGAGAGAAAGTGGTATAATACAGTAAAAGAGAGGTGAAGATTGAATTTGCTAATTTTACTAATTATAGGCTAGGAGATAAACCATGTTTGATTCATTAATTTCACAATTTTAAAGATAACACTTGAATATAATAATTATTTTTTTACTTTGTACTACATTTTCAAAAATGTTATTAAGTTTTTGCCATACCTCTAAAGGTTCCTCTAAAATTTAATGTAGCTCATGTTCATTAAAAAAGAAGAATTACACTATAACAGGTTACAAACATCAAAACCTGCAGGTTAATGTAGGTAATTCAGAAAACTATAGGTATGATCAACTTTTATTTGCCCAACCAGTGTTGTGAACAGTTTGTGTTTTATTGTTTGCCAATGAGTGATGTGATCAGTATGTGTTTTATTTGCTTCCCTAACCAGTGTTTTGACCAGTAAGCAGGGCAGGCGAGAGGGGGGGGGCAGGGGGGGGGAAATGCATAGGGGCCCGGGTTCGCAGGGGGCTCGGAAACACTAAAAAAGAGCCCGAACAGCAGAAAAGGGGACCAAAAAATGCAAAACAAGTAAAAAAAATATCGCCAGGTTTTTGAGGGCCGGGAGTTGTAGATTGCACAGAGGCCTGAAAATCCTGTAGCTGGGCCTGCCAGTAAGTGTTCAATTTGCTTGTCCAAAAAGTGTTATGTAAAAGTTGATTATATTTTGTGTAAACAGTTTATGTCAATAGAAGTTAAAATTTGAATATCAAGGTTTGAAACAGGCCTTTATATATGAAACTCATGAGTAACTCTTAGTAGATATAACTAGTAAAGTCAGCACTTATAGTACTTATGAGGTTAGAAACCCATAAATAAACTCGTGCTCACACAACTGAAAAGGCAAAAATCATCAATAGATCAAACTTAATCAAACTCGGACACAAATTTACACTCACCACTCCCGAGAAGTGTTCCAGCACCTCCTTCTCCTCCTTGGTGCGGACGGTCTGCGGTGGCGGCAGGCGCTGGCCAGGCGTCTGCACCGCGCTAGGTGTGATGTTGAGTGTGTACACGTCCAGCGCCTGCATCGCCCACCTCACCAGGCGGATGAACACCTCCGTCTCCTTGGCTGTGAACAGCTTGCCGCCTTCCACGCTATTGTTGCCTTGCTGCAGAAAAAATCCCGGACAATATTGAAATACACTAGTAATGAGTCGATAACCTGAACACGTTCGCTGCGTGCCACCCACTGGCAGTTCGCGAAGTGCAGGCAGTGCGAGACGGCGGATCAGCAGACCCGATTTATTTCTGTCCAACTAAACGCAAAACACTAGCGGTGATGGTACTGCGTAACCACCAGAGTTAACGTAGTTCACTGGAACACCCACAGATAGCACTGCCTAGATTGCACCAGTCCGCTTGTATTCCAAAATGATGGGAAAAATCAAAAAAAAAATGGGAAAAAATGGTTGGTTTTATAACTTTGCCAGAGGGAAATTTTTCGGGGAAATTTAGTACCAACCTACACCAAAATAAAGCCCGCATTCGTAGCTACATGCTGGCAACAAATCATTGCTCCCAGGAGCCACCCTGGAGCACATTGAAGCGATCAAGTTTGTGTGTTGAATGTAAGGGCAGACCCGTAGGGCGCATCGTGGGAACATCCGCAACTACAAGTATACCCGTACTATACGGTGAATGTGTTAAGTCGGTTTTTGGTACCACCATACCAGTTCAGAAAAGAACCGGTGTCAAAATGTCACTTCAGTACCCACGGTAAACAGCAACAGTCACTATTGGCCACGTAAGACGATTGATCGCATGGCGCATTACTACGGGCGTAACGCCCATTGCAAATGCCATCATGTACTGTTATTGGAGCCCGATAATGTTTTTAAATTCCTTTTCAACCTAAATTTATTTTAATTGTTATGTCTCTAGATATACTTTTAAACTCTAATTTTCAAAATTAATTGAACTAGGTTTATTTTCAATGAGAATTGTAAAATCATTATTGGAAATAAATTTGGATGCTAATCTTTTTTTTACATGGTACTTTTTTATCTTACCTGTTAACAGGTTAAAAAATTAAAATAAAAAGAGAGTATTTTATGACTTAGTAAATCTTAGACATGAAATTAAAACATTTTTTTACTAAAAAACAATCATTTACAACAGATTACCTGTAGGTTTGCAGGTACATTACAACACACAACACATTGTAACGAACACAAGGTACTGATGTTACCGGTACCGAGAACCGATCTTGTCATGAACCTGTACCGGAACCAACATCAGAAAAAGTGGTACCAACACATCCCCAATAAACATAATCCAATATATATTTTTTGTAATAAATAAAAAAAATTCAGCAGCTTGTCGCCATGGGCCCACCAATCTCTAATAAAATAGCAAGATATAAATAACTTGGTTATTTTAAAATAATATTTTTAAAATCGCAACAAGTAATCGAAGTTCACATGTCTTGAAATCTCAATACTTCATTAAAAGATTCAGAAACAGAAACGAACATTTACTGCGTAAAAAATACTATCCAAACAATAAGACAAGTTAATAAAACGGAACAACCGTGACTTAAAAAATACCTTGAAAGAGGCACATCTCCAAGTGATTGCTTTCACTCCGCACACGAGGGTTTTGACCAGGCTCTTGCAGTCCGTCACTGTGTAGCTGGAAGCCAGAGAAGGCGGGAAGCCGAACTTGGACTTTCCAGCATCTCTCTCTTCGGTTTTTACATTTCCTGCAACAAAAATTATTGAACGACTAATTTTTATTTTTGCTTCAGTAAGAATTCACTTCTGTTAATGTTTGTTTGTTTCTCTGAAAAGCATTAAGCAAAGTTGGATTTTGTTTTAAAATGGGACAGAATTCAGTTAGCTTACTTGGGGATAAATTCCTTAAAGCAACAAATAAAAACACAAAAGTGAAAGAATAAAAATAAGACAAAAATGAAAAAACTATCAGTATCCTCTTTTGTGCTCCTGTTTGTTTACTTGAAAACCATTTCTACAGGTGGTCTGAATTTCATCCCTTTCATCTACAAAATCCTCTTGTTAATGTTTAACACCTATACAGGAACCCTCACTGTGAAACGATAACCAAAACCCTCGGTCTATGAGACTCCCATATAAAATAATGGACTGCAAATAAATAGTCAGTAACCAAAACCCTGGGTCTGTGAGACTCTCGCATAAGAAACAATGGAAACAGACTAACAGGAACCGAATTACAGGACCGGCACATAATTAAAAATCGGGAAGTCAAGTGCAGAAGAAACACTCAAACTGGAAAAAAAAACTGTACAAATGTCAAGGGGAAGGGGAGGGAGGAAGGTATTGAGAGGGGTATCACCACCGCTTCAGCAGTGTTGCCAATATCAATAAGTGAAATTTCCTTAGGGTCAGTAAGACCGGGGGTTTTGGTATAAGTGTTAAAAAAGAACCCCAATAAATATCACAAGAATTATCGATCCAACACAAATTTGAATCAATTCAACAAGCGAAGGAACTAATGATTAGAAAACCTCAATACTTTCAATAAAAGTGACGCTGAACTAACGGTATCAGAAAACTAGTGGCACAAACCTTGGGGAACAAAAACCAAATACGGATTTAGCTCCACAGTTCAGTTAAGAGAATCCATAATTTACTAATCATGTTTCTGAGATGTAAAGATAAACAATTGTTTACATTAGAATATTCAATTAAGATTACTTTTGACAATGATTATTCTAATCAGGTAATAAAGCAAGATGGTTTTTCCAGAGACATAAATTACGCTTACTACTTGTTATTAAATACTAATATCTGCCAGGTGTGGTGGCTGCGCTGTAAAATACCACATCATCGGTGGTGTCACATCGACCAATAACAGATTTCCATCATCCTTAGTCTACAGCCTACAATCGGCAAGTAGCTTTCACTTTTCATGTCTGCCTCTGTCGTTACATCCAGACTACAATATACAAATGACAATAATGTGAATCACGATGAGTAAACCCACCCAGAGGTTCGATAAGAGCGGGAGGGGAGCCGATCGGAGGCTTCACGTCAGGTTCAGTCTTGACAATGTCCAAGTTGGGCAATGTTGAGTTGGCGGCGGGCGTCTGGGCCGGTGTTGCTGCCTGCTGCGCTTTCCTAAAAATAAATACCCCCATTGCAGCAGACCTACATACTCAGCGAATTTCAAATGCAAAAGAATGTATTTCAATCCAACATACAGGATTTGACATGTTTTTGTAATCTCCATAAGAATAACATGGGGAATGAGTATGCAGGTTTGCTGCCACAAAAATGGAAATATCGGGGATTTTAGACTATTAAACGTTAGATTTAATGTAGATAAAGCCACAAACCAAGTTTTATTAAGATATGTTGAGAAATAAGCGAGGTATAGAATTTTACTTATTCCCCATAAAGTAATTGGGACAACGTACTGTGTTTACCACTTTCAATATCTCGGTAATAGACATAGAGCAATGATTCAAAATACTAAATTGTTTGTTTATTCGAGCTGAATTCAATGGTGCAAACCAAAATCCAATTAGTTTTATTTTTCTGTGTGAAAAACCAAAAAAATCCATTTTTGGGGCGGTTTATCCCCCTTTACCCCCCCTTCCAGTGGTCCGATCGGGCTGGTTTTCGAACTCATCCGAATAATTACTACTTCACACACCTGTGCCAAATTTCATTCCGATCAGACCATTTTTGCGAGCGCTATCGTGCTTACAGACACATATATATATATAGATCTATATAAATATATATATATCTAGAAATTTGAACGAATGGTGTTTTTTGCCTCTGAGGGCCCCAAAACGAAAAGTTATCATGGTCTTGGGCTTAGGTCTTACCATGAGACCTACCGTAATAGCTTCTTCCCTATAGGGGAAATTCGCTAAAACAAACAATTTTGAATCAACCCAGGGGAGTTAGCCATTTGTATTTTTAAGGATAAGTTTGTTATCAAATTTACTTGTTTCAAGGCCGTCAACTCTTAATTTGATTCTGAAATTAAACTCTCCTGATGCTACTTTATTTGCTCATGTAGTCTGTCACGAAAGCCATGATAATGCTTCCAAATAAACGTTAAGCCACATTAATAAATTCCTGTGTAAGTTGTATTTATATTAATCTTATTGCCCATTAGGATACCTAAGCTGTTTCCAATGCAGCACTATTTAACATATTTTCAGTTGTTAAGGCTGAAACAAAAGCTTTATGTTCTTGATTTTCCTATAGGAGACATCCCCAGCAAGACTAAGACAGAGTTCAGCCATAATCTGATTGGCATTTCTGAAGAAGCAATATTTGGTATGACTATGGACTGTTTGAATATGTATGCAAAAAATCAAAATGAGCATATTTATGGCTTAAATAGTTTTAATGTAAATTATTTTTGAAATTTCTGTGTTGCTGATGTGTTTGTTAATTTTGAAGTATGATAAACCAATTATTATTTAATTTTTTGGACTTTTCCTTTTGCTGCCTAGTGTAAACACTAGAGGTGAAAGTCAAAGTCCAAAAAATTAAATAATAATTACAAATCCTTCGCTATTAGTAATTTTTTAAATACAGATAATAAACCAATAACAAATTTTTTTTTATTCTACAAAAAAATCTTAGCACTCTAAACAAACCTGAATTCTAGGGGAAAAATCAATATATAGCCTATTTAACAAATCTTCTGACACAAACATATCAAACTCATTTAGCTCGAGAGTTATCACTGTCACTATAATTTTACAAACATCACACCACACATCGCTCTTCCACTCGCACTTACGACTTCTGTATGAGTATCGGCAGCTGGAGCTTGGCGATGGTCTTGAACTTGATGACGAAGACTTCCAACATGCGCATGAGCAGATCCTGGCCGGTGCGGACCGAGTCCTGCCCCTGCCCCGCCTCCGTCTCGCTGCGCTGACGAATGCAATCCACCAGGTTCAGCAGCAGCTTGCACGAGATTATCTGGATACTGGCAAACAACGCGGGACAATTAACAATTTAAACTGACACCTTGACCCTTAGACGATAATCACCATTTTCCAAAATTATTTATCTAAATTATCGGTTCATTAC
Source organism: Flexamia atlantica (assembly GCA_035578135.1). Classification (NCBI taxonomy): domain Eukaryota; kingdom Metazoa; phylum Arthropoda; class Insecta; order Hemiptera; family Cicadellidae; genus Flexamia; species Flexamia atlantica. The sequence continues at coordinate 5,779,840 of JAQJVK010000026.1, read as the reverse complement.
AGATTGAGATCCGTTATAGGAGTTTCATAATTCCCATACCGGTCTTGTGAAATTGGCACATGGAATCCGGTGTTTGACGACACTCGACAGTTATTCTGCTGATTCTGGTTGCTAGCTTTTTCGACAGAGACTAGTTATTAGTTCAGAGAAAGCAGAGTTGCCCCCGACTTTCTTGGGGGCACAGCAACCAGTTGTTTTGAGGTAAGACGGAATATTTGTTATTTTCAATTTAAAATCTTATGACTGTCTAGATTATATCATTGATTTATTGTAGAGGTGTGCGGATAGTGAATTTTTGGATCGGATCGGATTCGGATCGGATAGCTTATGTTCGGATCGGTTTCGGATCGGATAACAACAGGTTCGGATCGGATAATACCGGATTCGGATATTTACGGCGCGGCGTAATGAGCAGATCTAAATTTTCACATAGGCCTAAGGTAATTGCAAGGAACTACCATATTATCCTAATGTGTAAGGTAAGATTTGCCTTGATAGGGTTGTGGTATTGATTGTTGTGATATATTGTTTCCAATATAGGCCAAATGTAAATTATTAAAGTATGCAAAGGATCATCTAAATATCTGTTAAGAATTTAGAAATTCATTGATTCCCCTTAAGCATAGGTAGTATATAATTGAATAAGCTTATTAGGCCTAAATCAATTTCATGATTTGCAACTTAAAAATCCTTTTTCAATGCAACCTAAATTTGTCCACTATTAGGCCTCTGTCTTTGTTGTTCTTTTCCTTATTTGATCAGGGACTAGGCCTAAGTGACTAGACAAAAGAATTAAATATAAAACTTGAAACACCAATCACCTCATATTTGAAGAAAGCTTTACATTTTTATTTATGCATTGATGCCTGACAACCTAGATTTTGATTCACTACCCAATAATACTAAAAAAACAAAATAAGTCTGAGCAGTAAACTTAACCAAAATTTCAAGATAAGTTTCAAATGTTGTAAGTTTCAGTATTAAAGCTTGGTCATTTAATTGGAACAAAGGTCTATTTGTTTTATATCACAAACAACAAGCAAACTCACTAATTATTTTCATAGACGTAGGTTGTCAAGTCGCATTGTACTGTTATCTAAGAATGTCCATTTTAATCACGTATTGAAAATACGGCCGGCCGGCTTTGACGAAGCGTAAATCGTCAAAGATTAATATTACAGCAAAATAAAAACTTATTTGTGATCGTTCAACTCTCTATTTCTAGCTAGGTAATTGTTTAATTGATAAATAAAGTAATCTGGCGATTGAATAAAAGACTTTCTTGAGTTAATTCAGCTTTTAAGCAGACGACATTCAAAAATGAGGTGAGATGGAACGACAAAACAATGAATGAACAGGTTCGCCAAATCTTTGACAGCCCAAAATTATTGTAGGCTTTTTATTTTATCGTATCAACAGGCCACTTAAGATATTTACGGCCTGAAATAGTCGTACGAAACATCAACACGACTATTTATTTATGGGGTATTTACGGGATATTTCGTTTTCGAAATTCAAGACGACTGTTGGACTGTCGACACTGCCGGTCAATGGCGAACACTGATTTGTCTTGATTGCGATTCTCCCTCATACCAATCGATGTTTCTTTCGGTAACGAATACTAATCGAGACAGAACAATTATAGGATGTACTACTACTTGTTAACTGATTTAATGCTAAGATACAAGAATTTATCTTAAGAAAATGTTTGTTATCGTGTCGGGTATTGCGCAGTAATCTGATCGTATACAACGATCTCGATCTGATCACGAGTATTCACGAGTCGCAATATCGGCAACCGAAATACATCGCTTGATGCATACCACTACATAATCGCATCGAGTTGAGGCGTGTTGTTGGCCGCTATCGCAACCGTCGCATTTCAAAGCGTCGTCTTTGCTCCGCGATGTTTTCTGTCACTAATGTACTTTCGTCGGCAGTGACTTTTTTTGTTTGGAAGACTTTCCTTACTTGAAAATTTGATCTTTCTTTACAATTTACCCAAAAAAATGCAGTCTATCCGATAGAGTCGGATATCTAGTCAGTCTTACCGGATAGTTATTAAACCCTCGGATCGGATTCGGATATCCGATCCGATCCGAATCCGATCCGAGTTTTCGGATATCCGCACACCTCTAATTTATTGATTAAAAATTATTTACAACTTTTTAATATCCTGATTAATTAATCGTTCCCGATATTTTCCAATATTTTTTCTTATTTTGTTGAGTGATTCAAATCCTCTTCTTATAATTTCAATCCAAAGCATTTATTTGTTAACACTATTTTCTATATTGAATAAAAGAACTTCAACTTGAACCAAAGTACCCGAAAAATAGTAGAAACTGACCTGGTGGGCAGGGTCTCGTCGTGGACATTGTTGCTGAACAGGTGAACAGCCTTAGCCAGGTCGGACATGGGCAGGTGTTGTCTCACGTGGTGCACCAGGTCCCCGAGGGTGCTGTAGGCCAGGGGTCGCAGGGACTCGTGGGTCGTCCAGCCGCGCCCCAGCAGCACCGACTCATCGAACAGCTTGTCCATGAACGGCACAAACTCTGCAGGAAACGTTTTTGTATTTATATTGAGTTGTTAGGTTGTGGAGGATTGAAAACCTCACTGTCGCTTTAGAACATTGTGTAGGCGGGGATATGGAGGGGAAATGAGGGGATATGGAAGGGAAAGGAGGGGATATGGGGAAAGGAGGGGGTATTGAGGGGAAAAGAGGGGTTATGAGGGAAAAGAGGGGTTATGGAGGGGAAAAGAGGGAATATGGAGGGGATGTGGAGGAAATGTGGAGAGGAAAGGGTAGGATATGGAAGATGTGGAGGGGGAAGGAGGGGATATGGAGGATATGGATACATACATCAATATAGTATTGAATAATATACATTTTTTTACCCATACATCTGATCAAATATTCCAAATTACTGAAAACTCTAAGACTTAAAATCATATTTTGACTTGGATTTTAGCGGACATTTTGCCATCACTGATTGTTTTTTACTGATCAGTTATGGTACATGTCTGCAAAAATCCAAATCAAAATATAAAATCACAATCACCTACAATGGATTTCAAACAAAAAACTTGATATAATGTTTATCATAACAGTCGACAGCAAAAAAGTAACAATTCAATACCAAGTATAACACTACACGATCATTTTTAACACCACAACACGGTTCATCCCTTGTTCCATTAAATCCCTAGATAGTCATCGTCGGTATGTGACGGCAATAATAATTTTGCTTTTCGAGCAAATGACCATGGCTAGTGTATACTAGGGGGTCTTGGGCGGGGGTACTGGCAGAGAATGAATGTGCTAGAGTGAATGGATATTTTGTTTTTGTTTTTTCTCATTTCATTGAAAGAGTTCATTATGTTTTTCTTAGTGTTGCATAGTGTTATTATACTATATATATTTGTGTATTAATTGTTAAGGCAGGTTAAGTGTAAGAAAGGGCCATGCGACCCTAACTTTGCCTGTTAAAATAAAAAATGTTTCATTTTATCATGTAAACCAGGCTCAAATGACATTACGAGAGCAATCAAAAGACGACGATGTCAGACTCACTTATCCGCAGCTCAGTCGCCAGTATGTGCCTGGCAGCTATCAGCAGCTCCTTGCGCAGGTGGGTGACCTCCATCGGACACAGCGTCAGCATGCCGAGTATGCCCTCCACCATCAGCTGCGAGTGCTCGCCCACGATCTGCTGGTAGATGCGGATGATGTACGCCAGGAACGAGAGCGTCTTGATCTGCGCGCCCATGAAGTCGACAAACACCTCTTTGTTGAAGTTGGGGCTCGCTCTGGACAGACGGGGAGGCTTTAGGTCCATTGTTTTAGCGAATTTCCACTTAAGTACACTCTCAATTATTCGATCCCCGGTTATCCAAGACTCTGGATTATCCGAGCAGCCTTGAGCTTAAATATACGTATTTATTTTCTGACTAAGCATTATTATAATAATGTGTGAAACAAGTGACTTTATTTAAAATTCTATTATTTGCAACTCGGAAGGACTTTCTCTGTCGTATTCACTGGTAAATACTATACCTAATAAATTACTCAAAACACACGTAAACTCTGTATTATCCAAGGTTCGTATTATCCGAGGCAGCCTTGGGGTCCCAAAGACATCAAATAATCGGGAGTGTACTGTATAGGGAAGAAGCTGATACCGCCAGTCTCAAGGTAAGACCTAAGCCTGAGTCCATAATAACGTTTTGTTTAAGGGTCCCCAGATACCGAAAAAACCATTTTATTTTGTGTATTTTGAGGATCTCAACGCCAGTGGCATTTTGAGCGAATTTCCCCTAGAGGGAAGAAGCTATTACCGTAGGTCTCATGGTAAGACCTAAGCCCAAGACCATGATAACTTTTCGTTTTGGGGCCACCAGAAGCAAAAAACACCATTCGTTCGAATTTTTATATATATATCTATATATCTATCTATCTATCTATATATGTGTGTCTGTCAGCACGATAGCGGCCGTAAATATGGTCCGATCTTAATGAAATTTGGTACAGACATGTAAAGTGGTAATCCCTCGGACGAGTTCGTAAACCAGCCCGATCGGACCACTGTGAGGGGGGGTAAAGGGGGATAAACCCCCCAAAAATGGGTTTTATGAGTTTTTTACATAGAAAAATAAAATTTATCGAATTTTTATTGGCACCATTGAATTCAGCTCAAAAAAACAAACAATTAAGTATCTTGAATCACCCCTCTATGTCCATTGGTTACCGCGATATTGAAAGTGGTAAACACAGTACATTGTCCCAATGATAACCTTATGGGAAATAAGTAAATTTCCATATCTCGGTTATTTCTCAACAAATCTTAATAAAACTTGGTGAATAGCTTTATCTAGATCAGATATACTAAATATTAAATTAAAACCACTCAGTTTTAATATACCTGTAGCAGCAAACCTGCATACTCATTCCCCATGTTATTCTTATGGAGCTTACCAAAACATGTCAAATCTCGCTATATTGGATTGAAATATGTTGTTTTGCATTTGAAATTCGCTGAGTATGCAGGTCTGCTGCAACGGGGGTATTTAACATTTTGATCGGGAATGGTCCAAACCCAGGACTTGTTACTATCTAACGGCGACCTTTTCTTCGATAGCATCATTAATTAATTCATAGCCTAATGACAAATGGCAACTGGACCCAGTTTCGATCCTATCAGGAGTTATGAGGTGAGTGCTTTATCCACTCGGCTAGCCAGTAAATTTATTTTTATGTATATCCATTAGTTTATTTTTTAAACATATTGGTAGCCTTAAACAAGAATTTAGCCTTGAAAAAGTCGCAGTCAGCCGCGAATAACGATCGCGTGTATTTGCCAATCGTAAATAGACTAAATGTAACTTTGCGAAACTAGCGATCGGCCGTAAAAAACAGCTGCGCGTATTTTCCGGCCACAAATGAACAGAAAATACTGCTTATTGTGAAACTAGCGAGCGACCGCGATAAACAATCTGCCGATTGCGGATAAACGGCAGATGTAGCTTTGGATAACTGGCGATCTGCTGTAAAATTTGATTGCGCAAACGTAAATCGCAAGTAAATTCGGCCGCCGCGTAAACGGCGGGAGTAACTAACAACTCAACTCGACAAGTCGAGTAGTTGGAACTACTTGACTCGACCTCGAGTAGTAGCAACTACTCGAGTAATTACTCGACTGTCGAATACTCGCCCACCCCTAATGTCCAAACATCCGCTATGTTTGCTCATAAGGTGTAGTGTATGAAATTAACAAAAAGAGGAGTATGTACGATATTATTTTAATTTAATAATCATAGACAAATTGTATTACATGAATTTATTCTTTATTTTTATTGTTATATTAGCTAATTTCAAGTCCTATATAACTGGCGGGTAAGGGTCAAACTTTTAAACAGGCCAGTTGATGTTTAAGAGATATGTCAAATGAGCCCAGGATCAGCTGACCTGTTTTAAAACTTGACCTTCATCACCAGTTCAATTGGACTTATATTAATGTTGGACACGGTTACTGGCCAAAACTCAGCACCAAAACAAACCGACCAACTACAAAAACCGAGTAAAAAAACAGCTACAAATTTACTACATTTTAGTATACTTAAACTATTTTTTTTAACAAGATGATTACATCCTTGATTTTAAAAGAATCAGAAACTTCACAGTCCTATTTTGCTGAAATTTCTTATTAAAATTACCTATGATGTTCTGCAGGCTTCAGTGTGATAGTTCCGATAATGATAGGGATATAATCAGTGACCTCTTGTTGTACGTTCTGTTTGTACAGCTGATACATCAGCACAACTATAATGGGAAGCTCCTGAAGAACCTTCAGTGATAGTACGCCTTTTGGAATCAACGTCCACTGAAAATAACACATATTAATTATTGGAATGTCGGATTAAAAGCAAAAATGAGAATTTGCTCGTAATCTTAAAGCTCCGATAACTATGAAGTATTTGATTTCAGTACTCATAAAAATGAAAAATCCCACCGTTAAATGCTACAAACACTACTGAGATTCATGTGAAGCCATTTGACTTTAAGAATTTCTTCTCAGTTCACTACAAAAGACATTGTTCACAGGCGCCGATTAATAATAAGTAGGCCTTAAAAATTATTTGCCTTCATGCAATTATAACCACCACCATACAACTAAGTGGCACCTTAGATATTTAAATTGGTGGAAAAACCACTCGATGTAATCCTTGTGGTTGCATTTTTGTGTCAAGGACCTCTAAATCTGTTTGTGATTTCTTATGTCAAATAGCCAACAATTTTTCTGGTAAATTTATATGAATCAAGATAGCCTAATCAATCAAATAAAATCAATATTTATTTATACATGTATAAAGTATATACATAAATAGCATCACATATTTCTTATATAAAATACAATATGAACTAAAACAGAACGAAATGAAAACATCTACATGTAGTTTATATTTAAAAAATCAAACTTTCACAAAATACACAAAAGGAAAATCACCCTGTTTTTAATAACTCCAAATATCTCACAACAATTAAACATTCACCCCCCAAAATTCTTCCAGTGAGTACAATGATAAGCTTATAAGATAATTTTTAAGTTTGTTTTTGAAAGTTTTGAAAGGTTGTTCTTCTAAAATATACTTTGGTAAAGAATATAAAAATTTTGTACCTATGAAACTAGCTTTTTTCTCATAAAATTTCAGGTTATGTTGTTCCACATATCTATTCTGTCTAGTGTTGTAATTATGGCTATTTGGCCTAGTAGTTGAATGATTTGTTTTAACATACATTATAACCGTCTCAAAAATATATGACGCATAAACTGTCAAAATACCTAAATCTGAAAAGTAATTTTTTTACTGATTGTCTTGATTTTAAATTTAAAATTGTACGAATTGATTTTTTTTGTTGTAAAAGGATCCTGTTAATTTTTTTTTATGTAGCTCCATAAAAAGCAATACTGTATGACTACTTTTATTAAATAGTAGATCTCATTACTAGGCACTATATCCCTTGGCTTTTCGTACGAGGTCAAGTTTTTCAAAAAAGAAAAAACCTGTTTGACAACTTGTTTACCTTTAAAAGATTTTTCAAACAGGCTGTTATCTTGTTCTTGCTCTTTAAAACAATCTGTGTGTTTAGGTTGGACTGACAGTAACCAATTATTGACCACCAGTTGGGAAAAAAATTTATCTTAACCAATCAGAGGCCTTGATACCTCGATTAAGGCTTTATTTCTACCCAATAAGCTGATAGAGCTGGGATGAAACCAGAAAAGAGTCCGCCATTGATGTCACAAGCTTTGGTTCCAGATCTTATTGGAGTTATGTAACCATATATTATTGTTCTCTTCTTCTCTTCTGACCTTTGTTTTACTACAGTAAAAAATAAACAGCAGACATCCTTGGCTTTTGCCGATTCTTTTTCTCCCTAGGGAGAAAAGGAGCTTCTTTAGGCCAGAAACACGTGATAAAAACTGCCGTTTTCGAAATGGAGTAACAAAAAATCCTTTCATAACGACTTATTTTACTTTACCTTCTCGGTGGTAGGCCTCCCGTCTGCCAACTTCTTGTCCACCTGTATTGGCACCGCTGTGTACGTGATGGAGAGAAGTCCCTCAATATTCAATTCCGAGAGATCTTTCACCTTTATGGGATCTTTGGGTTCAAATATTTTGTCCATATGGTCGGGTAAATTTTGGTAGATCGATCGAACAAACTGTAGAAAGTGATGAATCTAAAAAAAAGCAAAGTAATGTAATGTGTTTAGTAATGTGGGCCGACTAACTTATCTACATTTGCCATAAAAATGTAGGGTAATGCGAGTTATCGCGACACAATCTGAAGTTTGACTCCCACTTATGAGTTACTCACAAACATTAAAGGATTTTAATAGAAGGCGAGACAAAGTACAATCATCACTCATCACTGTGAGTCTGGTGGTTTTAGCAGCCATCGAGGCAATATCGTTCCAGAGAACTGGTCGATAATGGAAAAAGAAGTATGAAGTAAGTATGACATATCATGTTTGTTTCACCACACATAACTTTTGGTCTAATTAATGTTGGGATTTCAAATAAATTAAACATACATTTGCCCTTTCTCAGTTACTAATTTAATAATAAAACTTACCATGCCGTTATTTTGTGAAATAACCATTTTATTAATGAACGTTTCAAACAATTTTTCATGATGTAATGCAATTTCAACATAAATAAACTGTTTAAAACATGAAACATTGTGTCAGAATTTTATTTATATAGTCCAAGTTAGAAAAGTGATTTACCTTGATCCTAAATAAAAATTACTTTTTCCCCACCTGCTATTTTTAGATGCTTTTTACTCCTTGTAATGGGTTGAGTAGAATAATTATTTTTCTCCCTGAAGGGGTAAAGTGGTTACTTTGTCTCCCAGCAGGAAAGAAGGTAAACTCATAAGAATAACATTGAAATCAATAATTCAAAAATTAGAGCGCCTTCAAATTTTCATGCACGAATGCAAATATGCTGCAGCTCAACAAATGCAACAGCAAATTGCAAATTGCTAACAGCTGATTTAGTGACAGGAATCATAAAAAAAAATTAATATTAATAACAAGCAGCTGTGAGAACATCTAAGAATTAAGCATGTAAGAACGTTGTAAGAACCAGCTGATCGCTGGTGCAAGCATCGTTGCAGCAAACCAGATACAGGCGCTATTAGCAGAACAAAACAAAATGGATATTTTTATTACTAACTTACTGAATAAAATCAATGTTTATTGTCAGGATATTTTCTATTTTAGGTGAGGGGAAAATGTTGTGTGTATTTCGAGAGCAAAGCACTCTGTCTCCCTTGAAAGCTCAGGCGCCAACATTTTCACTCCTGAGACAATGTACTTTACTCATTCAGCATACAAGTAACTTATTTAAAGTCTTTCCTTTGTCAATGAACATAATATTACACTCACCTCAGGGTTGTACGCTGGTCGAAAGTGTTTGTGGAGTTCTATTATGATGCGAAGACACACCAAGACATTCTGCTCGTTCTCCAGTTCGAGCAGTTTCATACACAGCGATAGAATCGTCTCGACGTGGGGTTTGAGCAGCTCATTGGGCGGCATCCTATAGATCATTTCCAGCAGAAGCTTTCTGACAGACTGAAACATGCGATACATTACAGTAGACCCCCTCTTAACACGTTCGCTGCTGCAAACGTTCCGGAATGTCGCCAGGAACATGGCGCCAGGAGCTAGGTACGTTCCAGAACGGCACCGTTCATTGTTGTTTAACGTTGTCATGGATTAGCCAACTCCTCATGAGCGTTCTATATTTCCTTGTGGGGGACATACTTTTCCCACAATAAAAAACACTATTTCCAAAAATTACCACCACAGGATCATTTAGATAAGGGCTTGTCTCATTTCTTTCCGCTAAATAGCAACACTACTTCACCGGCTGCAACCTACGTAATAACTTTGCTATCTATCAGAATCACCAAGTACTATGTCCAAAACCGGTTTGATAGTGAACATTGCTATCCGACATGACTACCATTTTTTTCGCCATAGTTCAATGTAACAGAGGCAATGTTACATTGCGACACACACACTAGTTCAGATCCTGGCACAGCCGCACCATCTAGCAGCCAGCAGCAATCTGTTAACCGACCCTGACGGGACCGGACCTAGGTGAGATAACTTAAAAGGTCAGTTGAAACAGGTAATCCTCTGAACACCAGAGAATAAAAGCAATTGAATTAGGGTTCCATTAACATCATTCTAAAACCTTTCGTGAATTATTTAGAAAATAAACTATAATTATCTATTTTCAAAATATTTACTGAAGAAATGTCACAAACAACCCCAAAACACAGTCAAAACAAAACCTATTTCATAAACTAAATGTTAGACGAGTTTAAAAAAAGCTCTTATGTTAACACCTTTCAAGAAATTTTCATAATATTTCAACAAATTTTTAATCATGCAGTATTAATTGTCAAAATCAGTGATAAGAAACTAGCAATCATTGCATTATTGTGAGTCAGGCAGTTGATTTATGGCCTCTTACCGGAGACTTGACTCACGAAAACTTTGACCTTCGAGTTGTCAAACCCCTGTCCCTCAACCACACAAGCACACAAGGTATGTTTTTGTTTAAACTATTGATGAATGAGAAAATGGTTCCGGACACAAAAACAAAATCATAGACTTTTATCGTACTATGTTCACTGAAATATGTTTTAATAAATTCATGAATGCTGACGGCTATTCAAAATATTTTAGCCTGGCTGTAACAACCTACAGAGTTGAGCATGACGTTCCATCCCCTGGTATTGCAACGGAAATGCTACAATCACTAGAAAAGAACAGTTAAACCGAACTGTTCTCAAAACAGGGTTGGTTGAAACGATTATTCAATATTTGTCCAGCAAGGCAGATAATCAAATTATCAGTTAATCAAGTTCGGTTTAGAGGGGGTCTATTGTATTAGGATTCCGGAATATAAAATACAGAAATAATTTTAAAAAACTTGAATCTGTCCTTTTTCTTTAATGCTGTAAGACAGAATTTCAGTTGTGGTCAGATATTATGACCACAAATGCTCTAACAATAGCACAAAGACGGCAAGCATGAATTTCAACTCTAGCACTAACAATAGTAAAATGAATCATTAGGCTGAACTAAATTCGACATGGAACTGTTTTGGCAGCAACTGGGTACATTGTTGGAGTAAAACAACTCAAACACAAAACTCTTTGGTAGAGTAAAAGAAAATAAATTACTTGCTCTACTCTTACTCCTAATTACTCCCACGGTCACTTCAAATATTACTATAATGAAATTTTTTACTTGGAATCATAAAACAAACTAAGCACTTACTTGTTGAAAATGAAAATGCGGAAGCTTAAAAACTAAAACATAGATGAGGTAAGCTGGTTATGCCTTTGTAACATATCCACATAAATCTGGTGTATCACTATTTTTCATACGAATATACTTACATGGGGACTATGCTCGGCTATAAAGTGTGGTTTGCCTTTTTGAAGAATGTCCAAAAAAATCTTCAGTGAGTGCTCAAGAAAACTTGGATATTGCGGAGACATTACAATGACCTGTAAACCAAATGTAATTAATGTTTAAATGTTTAATGTTTTAATAAATAATCATTTTATTACTAAAACACAAACAAAAATGATGATTTAAAGAAAATATACAAGTTTGCCTCCTTATTTTGCAATAAAACTAAAATGGAATATGTGTTATATACTAAATTTAAAAATAAGTTAAAATACCTGTATAGGGGTTTGATCTTTGCTTGGGCGAAAATCAAAGATTATGAAACATGATTTAATTATAGACAGCTTTAAAATACTAGGCCCTATTCTTTAATCATCATTTAAGTTTTTAGTTGCTAATTTGATACTAGCATGGCAACAAATATAAAGCCCTGCCAATTTTGTCCATTAGCAGGCCTTATGTCCAATTTTTGTAACTTCCACATCTACGATTTTCTTTGAATTGAGCAGAATATATTAAGATACAACACAATAGAACTGCAACCTAAAGATGTAGTAGGATCAGATTTTGATAACAGCAATGGAAGAATCTAAAGCAATTAGTGGAGCGATAGTGGATCTTACCTCAAAGTTCTCACTGAGTTCTTGGGCTGCTTGAAGTTTGCTTTCATCTTTAGCCCCCGGATCACCGATCATAGTCACATAGGACTGATACGTGTTCATCTGAGTGATGGGGTCTGTTATACCCCCTTGTGGAAGAGCCATCATGGGTGTTGCTAATTCCACAACTTAAGTTAGATATTTACAGGCCTTACATCTACATTTCACCACATTGGCTATCTGCAACAGAGATAATAAGTATGTTGAATTATTTACATTATTTTTTATTAAGCTTAGTAATAAAATACTTTAGGCCCTAAATAGTTACGCCAAAGCTCGGTGGGCCAAAAAAAATAGTCAATTTGTCACAACAGGGAGCCTCCGAAGCAAAGTTAAAGAGAATTTTTAACTGCCAGAAAGACAATTTGTTGCATGTTGGGTCTGCCTTGTCAGATTCACTGTAGGAAATTTTTTCTTGGTCTGAATATTTTGACAGTAGCGAGCCTATGCATTTTTTAAATTTGCTTCATTAAATCACAGTCTTTAGAATATTAAAATAATACTCACAACCACAAAACTAGATTCAGGAATAATTTTGCAAAACAGCATAGATAAGCTTTTTATGGGAAAAAACCTCTTTACTCAGGACTCAAAATTTGCCAGTTTTAATCAAACAAAAAAGAGATTTTTTTAAGTTTAGGAGCATCAAAAAAATTCTTATTACAACAAGCCTTTTATTCATTGGAAGAAATTTTCTCTTTTACAGCACAGCATTAGGATCAGAAACCCCCTTCATTAACATGTCAGCCACTGCTAACAATTCCATTATCAACCATCAAACATTGATTCAATGTCCCGGCTGCACCGGTCACTTTGACAACTAACGCCGCAGCGGCCAGACAGAGGCAACAATAGGTACAAGGTAGGATCGACACAAAGAATATCTCCTGTTTAATTAATACCCTAAGAGCCTGGCAAATGATTATTTTAATTTTAACTGCCATTACTCTTCCGCTTCATTCTAGTTAAAAATATTTTAAGCAAATAAACCCATTCACAATGTTTTCATATCCCCAAACCAAACATATAATTTATTCCATTCAGCTGAGATTTCGATGATGTTTGGGGAGTTAACTAACAATATTTGCCAACCTGCGAACCTAATTCTTTGGCCTCAAAAATTACTGTTTTAAAGGCCTTCTACAAGTAGGCCTAGGCCTTAGTGCCCTTAATCTAAAACAGACCGCTGGCCTACTGTAAAATAAAAAAAATTTTGCGCAGCAATTTTGAAGCATCATCAGGCACATGTAGAGATTACCACCTTCATTGGGAAAATACCGCCATTGCAGCAGCACTGCATATTCAGCAAATTTAAAATGTGTAAAAAGTTATTTAGATTTATAAAGCTATAAATTATGCCCATAAATGAACATACTTCAATAAGTTATTTTCTGAAAGGGTAACATGGGAAATTAGTGTAGCAAGTTTGCTGCTAACAAAAACTTTTAAATGGAAGGTTTTATATTATAATACAGTACCATAGATCTCAAGTAAGTATGAAGCCACTTAGGCCCTACCAACTATAGTCAAGAAAGGCCTATGTTGATAAAAAATGAGCAAGATATCAGTTTTCTTTATTTCCTATGCAGTTAAAATTGGGGCAAGTTGAGTTCTTACTATGTTTAGCGCTACTGACTGATCTCAATAACTAAGGGACAGAGAACAATGACTACTCAAAATCGCCTATTACTTATTTTGTAAGCGCCTACATAACTTATTTGGTAGCCTACATTACTTATTTTGTAAGCGCTGAATAAAATTTGATTACTTTAATTCTTTCTAAGTAAAAAGTCCAAAAAGTCATTTTTGGTGGATAACTTGCCAATTACTCACCCAATCATCGTCCAATCCAGGCTGATTTTCAAACTCAGGAATAATTGAAGGGGTCCCCCGTAAAACGTTCTAAGCGACATAAACCTAGTTTCGAGTAATCAAACGTTGAAAGTAGAATTCTAAAATTTACAGGTTTTTCAAGGTTAGAACTTATAATCATATATAATTTTTTAATACCCAAATTATAACATTATAATTAACTTAGGCTTATAGTAAATTTTTACTTGCCATTAAGCTTTTTGAAACATTTTACGTGCTTTTTTGGGGGCTGTAACGTTCTATATGACTGAAACGTTCTCTGACGGACTGACTGTTCCTTCTACTTTGGATGAAAACATCTGGGAGTGTAGGAATACCGAAAATTAAACTGAATATAAAACAATTTTATTGGTCTAAAAGTATAAAAACATATCGTTGTTACATAACATGATACGTCATTTTACTAAAAGTTATCCAATGGTGGTGCCTAAATCAATATTCTACTCACTTCTTTAAGGTTAATTTTCCAGGCCTTGGCTACTTAGATTTTGAAACATAGCCTAGGGTATTCCAGCTTTTCTATATTCCTTCCTGATTTTATCCTTCCATTTTCTAATAGGCCCTATTTACTTCACGTGTTTTATTTTTATTTACGCGATTTTTGTTGCTGGGTGATAACACAATGTCCCGGCGGAGAGTCTGTCTTTCGGCACGCTGCGGCGGTCATATTAGGTTAGATTATCATAAATATGTTAGTTGTAATTTCCTCATTTCGTTATGAAAAAGGAATACCAGATGAGTCATACTTTCGCCCGCCAAATACCCTTCAAGAAGGCCAAGATCAGGGCGTTGACCGGAGCACACGCATCACCTATCAACAGGATTTGGCAGGCATCAAAGTATGACTTAGCTGGTATTGTTCGATTCGCAATGAAACATGGAGAGTCCAACTAACTTAAGGTATTTATAATAACCTGACCTAAAATAACCGTCGCAGCACGCTGTAAAAGGGTGGCCTCCGTATAATACCAAAGTACCAGAGGCCTATAGCTGTAGTTTTCATTGACCGAACATGACTTCATTTAGGTCTAGGCCTACTGCACTAAGATTTAAATGGGCCCTAGGCTGCAGAGGATAACCAACATCTTGATCCCAAACCCAAATAGGAGTTACCCCATAGACCCACATGAGCACGGGTTCGTCAACATCCATCTCGAAGTATTCAGGCAGATAGGGATGGGTAGGTGGTTAAAATATAAGGGATTCTCTTATTATCTCAAGGTACAAAAAATAGCCTAGGCCTAACTCCAGTAATGAGCTTAACTGCTAGCACTGGTCCCATGCTACATCAGTGGTCTACAGGACGATTAGTGGTAGCCCTACAAAAAGTTATAGGTGACTCATATTATTGACTAATTTAGCCATGGACTTATCCTTACATTTAAAAGTAGACTTCTGACACTGTTACAGGCCTACCTAAGCAATCATGAAAGATGTTTATGTTCAAAAATCCATAGCCGGGCAAAGATAAATTGCTCTTTACGCAGCGCAAGTTTGTGCTGAAAATAACTGAGTAAAACACAGATAGTCCTCAACTTATTAAACAACAGAAAAGTGATAAAGACTTTACTTACGGGTTATAATGGTTAAAATTGACATTTTTATCGCAGGTTAGGTATACAGATCGAGATTAATTGCGTTCATTCATAGACGATATGATGACAGACGATAGTCGATAGATTCGACTAGTCGAAATTTCGTTTGTCGAATCGAATCGACAAACTTTGTTGCAGTGACTCCCCTCCAATGAATAAAACTATTTTTCCCTTCAAAGAATCAACAATATATACAAAAATTAGAATATTTGTAAAAAAGAAATACACCCGTTGCAGCAGACCTGCATACTCAGCGAATTTCAATTGCAAAATAAAATATTTCAATCCAACATAGCAAGATTTGACATGTTTTTGTAAGCTCCATAAGAATAACGTTGGGAATGAGTATGCAAGTTTGCTGCTATGGGTATATTAAAACTGGGTGGTTTTTATTCAATATTTGGTGGATCTGAACTGAAGAAGCCATTAACCAAGTTTTATCAAGATATGTTAAGAAATAAAGGAGATATAGAATTTTACTTATTTCCCATAAAGTTAACATAGGGACAACGTACTGTGTTTACCGCTTTTAATATCTCGGTAACTAATGAATGTATGCAGAACCCTCAAAGTAGGGACACCTTATGGAAAAATATATTTCCCGTCGCCGAAAAATAGATGGCGCCTCTTAGTCCGATTGGAATTAATTGTTGTAGGAGTTTACGGATCAAGCTGACTTTCCAAAGTCAATCAGCTGGCTGTAATATTTTGACAGTTGTATGTTATTGTTTTGTATTGTTGTGTCTTTTACCATAATGTTTACCTGTTTTTGTTTACAAACATTCTCATTTTGACATTTTGGATAGTGAATAGAAGCGCCGACTATACGGGGCCAGCTCGAACTAGTCCATGCATCAGCGCTAATTTATGCTCTGCTTTTCAGCGGCGGAACTAAACAAATTAACATTGTATGTCCCTACTTGCTATGATTCAAAATACTAAATTGTTTGGGTTTTTTAGCTGAATTCAATGGTACCAACAAAAATTCGAAAATTTTTATATTTCTATGTAAAAACTTAAAAAGCCCATTTTTTGGGGGGTTTGTCCCCCTTTACCCCCCCCCTTACAGTTGTCCGATTGGGCTGGTTTACGAAATCGTCCGAATAATTGTACTACTTTACACATCCAAGCCAATTTCATTAAGATCGGACAATTTTTACGCGAGTTATCGTGCTTAAAGACATATATATATGAAAATGAAATGAACGAATAGTGTTTTTTGGTTCTGGGGCCACAAAATGAAAAGTTACGATGGTCTCGGGCTTAGGTCTTACCATGAGTACTACGGTAACAGCGTCTTCCCTATAGGGGAAATTCGCTAAAAGTAACTAACTACAATAGCATAGAAAATAAAAATATCAAAATACGAGGAATATTTTTTAAGTTAAAATATATAACTTAAAAAAATATAGTACCGTTAAATCTATGAAAATGGGTGTAGAGATGTTTGGGAGGCGTCGGCAATCTGCATTATCTTATTGGATGGATTCACTTTATGTGTGTCAACTTCAAACGGCTGTTTTCGCTTTTAGCGTTTCTAACAAATTATTCAATAATTTAAATTTGTTAGTTGGTAACTAATACGAGTGTATTCACGGACAAATTTTATAGACAAATATGGAACTTTATAAGGGCGTCTAGGGCTGTTCCCTTTAGTCTAACGTTCATAAATTTTATTTCCTGCAAACCTTCACGCCAAGCTCTTTCAAACGACACCTAAATTATTGAAATCGGCCTGTAGTTTCGTAGGAGTAATAATCACAAAAAAACCCTAGCGTATTAAATAAGTATATATAGGTATAGATGAAGCAGATGTTAAGGAAAATAATTTAATACTGCCTCATCAGTATCCATCCCACAAGAAATAGAAACTTAAATCCATCAACCCAGTCTGAGACTCTTTGAAACTAAGCCCAGTTACATAGGCACAAATTATTTTTCATTATTACCTTTAGAATTAAGACAAGTAGATAACCACAGAGAAGAAATAAACATAGGTCGCATTTATATGGCAGTAGTGTTGCGGGTAACTGCCTAACACCAGGAAGTAAAACAATAGGGAAACAATAGACTTCCGGGCGCCCCCCTACACCCCGCGCCCACTCACGGCACTGCTCGACACCATATTTAGCGCAACATTAGATGCGACCTCTTTCTTATTTCTTCTCTGTGTAGATAACATAAAAAATTTAAGAAGGCCCTAATGTCACATTTGATTGAACAGTGTTACTATGACCTGCGTAATTTTTCCTAATGTCCAATCCGTCCACCACAATGCCATTTTCCAACCTGAACCTGATTGACAACGTCGAACGACAGCTGGTAGAAAATAAGATAGAAGATAGATGACGGGTCTCATGCCATTATGGTCTACGGGACGCACTTCGTAGGTAATAGGGAACAGGATTCGCTAAAAGGTGAATTCGTAAAAAATAATAATCCATTTTTCACAATTTATGAAATATAATTATTGTTTAGAGAATTCCAAAATGGTACAGTCTCTGACACGAGATTTTACAAACCCATTCGAAGTAACATAACTTGAAAATCTTCAATTAACTTCTTAATCAACTTGTATTGAGTCTTATAAAACGTACATGCAGGTACATTCACACCCCACACCCCGAGGCAAGTAATTTTGTATTTAATAAACTCTTTAACATCACTGGTGGCATTTTCCAATTCCCCGACGATCGTGTCTGTCTCGATCGTACCGCCTGCCGAGTTCACACCTTGAGCTTTCAAGCCTACAAACAGGAAAACGGCAATGCACACACCAACTGAAAGAAACAAACTGGCCATCGTGAATTTTAAAATTCAATCTCTTCCTTCCGATGACAACATGAATAGAAGAAGCGTGTTTTACCAATATCATTTTACATACAAACGCTTGAGACATTAATTAATTTTGAGACAGGGCGAAGTCATAAATAATAATTAAATACCATTATGTTTTACGGCACAGTAGAATATTGATTTGTCGAATGAATGACTATGAGGTAGCCTATTATCTTTTTTTCCAATTAAAATATTGATGGTAGGCCTTATATTAAACACTTTTCTTGAAACTAATTGTAAAGTAGAAAGTAATGACCTGCAGACAGGTGATGGCATTAAACAATAGTTTATAGCATATTTAATAAAAAGAGGTTTAATTAAAAGTTAATCAATTCTTGATTTGAAATAACTAGACCAACGTATACGAAATAATTACCGTTTACTTTCTTTCAATCTTGCGTGATTTTCTCGTTCTTCTTTATCTTATGTTCTTGCCTATTACTAGATTGATAAAACGAGGTAGAGGTGGCTCAGCCTAATTAATTATACAGAAAGTTTTTATAACATTATTAGATGTTAAACGTGGCTTTGCCCACGTTCAACATTACAGCAGATTATGCCTATATTTATCTACATCAGAAAGCCGAAAATTAACTGTTGATAAATCCTTCCATATCGAAGTTGGTGAAATAATGATTATTTATTGGGGGTTCAGTATGCTTAAAAAAAATATATACAGGGTGTATCCGAAATACACCGAAAAACTTTATTCCTGAGATATTGTTCCTGAGGTCAAAACAAATAAAAAAATACTTATTATTTACCCAGTGGCAAGAACTTTAAATCATAATTTAGTTTACAATTACCTTGTATTTGCCTATGTTCTTGCAAGGATGAATGTAGATCTCCGATGCATTTCGCCACAATTGTGGCATCGTCGGGGAGAAAAAAAAACACTACTAGGGAATCACATTTTCACTATTTACATGTCACTATTTACATGTTCAACCCAACAATGAACAAGTATACTAGAACTGTAAATAGTGAAAAGTGACATGTAAATAGTGAAAATGTGATTAGTGTAGTAGTGTTTTTTTTCTCCCCGACGATGCCACAATTGTGGCGAAATGCATCGGAGATCTACATTCATCCTTGCAAGAACATAGGCAAATACAAGGTAATTGTAAACTAAATTATGAAATAAAAAATGTCATACAAGTATATATCCTATCTCGTTCCGTTTTCCGTCTGTCGGTCTGAACGTGTTTTTTTTACCTGATTAATCATAACTTTTGAACTACTAGAGGTACCTACTTCAAACTTGGTATACATATGTTGGCTAATAGGACCTATCCTTTTGCTGAGTATCAAGTTTCTACTTTGTACCATTTCAAAATGGCGGTCGTTTCAATTTTTCAAAGCTTAATAACTCATGAACTATAAAATTTCAAGAAAAACAACAAGAGACAAAATAGGCACAAAATTTAATTTCCTTTCAGGAAATGTGCAATCTTAACAAGGTCGTAACACAAATAATGAAGAGAAATAATTTGTTTTGAGGTTTTAACCGTAAATATGGGCAAATTTAATAATTTAGCGAGTTGTAACTTAAAAAAATGAATTTTCTCCGTTATTAGTGTTACGACCCTATAAAAATTGTACATTTTCTGAAAGGAAATTAAATTTTGCACGTTTTTTGTCACTTGATCCGGTTGCCGAGATATTGAAAGTTGTAAACACAGTATGTTGTCCCAATGCTAACCTTATGGGAAATAAGTGAAATTCTATATATCTCTTATTTCTCAACATATCTTGGTATGGCTTCTTCCAGTTCAGATCTACTAGAAGAAATTATTGAATTAAAACCACCCAGTTTTAACATACCCGTAGCAGCAAACCTGCATAGTCATTACCAATTTTATTCTTATGGAGCTTACAAAAACATGTCAAATCTCTCTATGTTGGACTGAAATATGTTGTTTTTGCATTTGAAATCCGCTGAGTATGCAGGTCTGCTGCAATGGGGTTATTGGTAATTGCGAGGATTATAAAATAACTGGGTAAAAACAGGCATTTTTTCATGGGGTTTGCAGAATTGCCACACCCACGTCATGTTTAAAAACGTAGGTGAGGAATTATCTATCTGATAATGTATATCGTAAGAAATTTACAATAGTTTATAGCATTTATCATTAGGTTTAGGGAATTTTACTCAAATTTAGAGAAAATAGTATGACTTGTTAGTTAGGAAAAATTATACTTTTAGGTTGGACACTCTGTCAGCGAGCGCTGCCGCCAAAACTTATCATTTTGTGTCAGACTGACGACTGTCTTGTGTCTTCTGTCAGTCAGTTTCAGTTTCAGTTTGCTCAATTAAGTTGTACGATTTTGATTTAGTATTTTAGTTAAATATATTCATGTCATCTTATTTAGCATATTTCAAAATTTCAATTATTTCGTAGTCTTCCCCTCAGTGTGCAAAACTGCAGTAAAAATATAGTAGTAATTAATAATGACTACCGGTGTTTAAACCACGCTTCTAAAGTTTGAAAAGCAAGAAGTTCAACATATCATGGGTAAGCCAAATTATCGATAATTTCATAGTTTTTACATCATACGCCTGTTTTATTTAATTTTCTGTTAGTAGAAGAATAATTCACTATACTCATCTCAGCAGAACAATAATCTATTGGCTGGTTGTTATTTTTTTGTAATTCCATAAAAATAGGCAAAGTCAGATTCCTACTATGCTCTGGCATGCAATTTCTTGACTTGCTTGTCCAGATTGGAGTCTTAATAACACTAATGACGACTTAAATTTATATTTTTTTGGGCTCCACTCCGCTCATTACACCATAGTCCACTCTGCTCATGTTATATACCTAGTCTTTATTGCAGTGTCCACGTGATACTAACTCAATAGGAGCTTTAATTTATAAAAAGAAAGCAAAGTACGGTACTGTAGAGGCAATGTTGTTATTTTCATCACTAAAACTAACTTACCTTGAATATTAACTTATTTGCGTTTATGGGGTAGGCTAGTGAGGCCATGAAGATGGTCAACTCCACGGTTAGTTTTCAACTGCTAAATTTACAGCCTTAGTTTCAAGCTTTTAAACTCAGATTGTAATTTAGCTTCTTGTAGGTCACTAATTGTGGATAGTAATGAGTGATGGCTTGTGGACACGGTGTTCCGTAGTAGGGATTAACGTCCGCGCTGTTAAATACTACGTTCATAGGACCGTCCTCATAATTAGACCAGTTTGCAAATTGTAAACCAGGCAAAATTCGGATCCCAAGTTAAAATGTAGATAAACTTACCTTAGTTGCCATTGGCTATTGGGCTATTAATTAACAGTCCTGTCAAAGGAACATGTCGGCCTTAGTCAGTAACAAGACTACAAGATCGCACCACTTATAATCACCCTTCACTCATCTGTCATACTTGGCTTGAATTACCTGCCGTGGTTAGGTCGCCATTTCAAGCAATGTATCATTTATAATGTATTGCTTTAAAATTACCGTAGGTTACATAAAACAAAGAAGAAATTATTGGGCACTATTTCATTTTGTATCAATTTATATTAAAGTTCTTGAGAACCTACCAAGTGTATTCATGAATCCATTCAATAGAAACACTACCTATCCTCATTTGATTATATAGCCTATTCAAAGTAACTTATATTTTCAAACAGGCTTATTTAGAGGTTTTAGAGTGTCTGAATCTTTTCTTAGCTAGGGCTGCAGCTGTATGGTAATAACACAGGCCTTTTGGATTTTACTAAAATTAATACTTGGCCTCAAAGTAGAATATTTCCAGCCTTTCTTTATCAAAGTTTGTACAATCCTTTAATTTTCAAATGATTTTACTCATATATTCTAATTTTGATTTATAGCTGTAAACGGTATCAAAACCAAGATGTGGAGTGAAGTGACGGTTGGTTTCAACATTGAAGAAGAAACGGCTAACTTCGGCACGAGAGCTTGTGCCATGAGTGATGTTGATGTCTACGAGACAAACACTCTTGCAGCGATTCATGCTGTCGATACGGTGAGAATGATAACTATTTGATAACTAATATTTTTACTTTTCTTTATGGATTACCTTTTTTTTAAAAGCTCGCCAATGCCCTTATTATGGACCAATTTTGATGATCTTGAGGTATCAAATAACTGGAAATTTCATCATAATTCTAAGAATATAATTTATTGTTTATTAAGATCAAAGTGGTTCACCCCCTTGGCAATGTTTTACATCAAATTTTACAATATTATCTAAATTATATTGTACGGAAGTATATGAATGATTGTTATTAAATGCTCGTCAAAATGCGGAGCTATGTTTCTGTGTCTGGATTTCTTCGGCAGGTACAGTATTCAATAAAGTGTTGTTAAAAAAAGAAGTGTAGCCTACAGTCTTACCTCTATATTAACGGAATAAGGTTTTTAACCTCTAGAATTTAATACAAATAGTGAATGGAGGTAAGAACACAGTAGAACCTCACTTATTCGAAATTCAGCCATTTTAGTTCGAATTATAGGAAGTTTGAAATATTAAGGGTTTGAATTATAGAGGTTATAGTGGATGAAATTCAAATTATGGGGGCGCGACTTTATTTATCATAAATGATAGTTTCTTCAATAAAATTAGTGAACTGGATACACGTTTGTTCGTGTTTCAACAGGCTTGTTTTTGGCACTCAATTCGAATTTCAGAGGCTACGGTGGTCTCAGATTGAATTGTAGAGGTTGACTTTGAATTTTAGAGACTATATTTTAAATTACAGCAACAAAATTTGAATTCTAGAGGTTCGAGTAGCCATTAATTCGAATTTTAGAGGCTAGGTACATTGTGCCAAAAATATTTCATATTATCGTTGTATTCTTTTACGAATATTAGAGGTTTTTCAAGGGAAAAGACAAAACATACAAATTATAAAGGTTTTTGAATCATCAAGGTTTGAATTAGTGAGGTTCTACTGTACTAAACACCCTGAAAATAACCCCTGGTCTCTTTTCACAGCCGTCGCAGCTGCCGCGGGTGAGAGCTCGGTTCGCGCCACACGTCGGCCTGTGTGTCGCCGTGGACTGCGCGGTTCACGTGTTCAGTCCCGACTGCGGCTCGCTCCTCTGCTCCGTCCCCAGTGTCGCCAACGTTCAGGCTTGCAGTGTCTCTCTTTGCGGCAACTTCCTTTTCTACGGGGTCAGCGGCGAATTGAAGTGCCACCATATTCCGACCAAAGGAAAGGAAGTGTTCGGAAGGTCGGTCTAAATTTCGCTTGACCTTGTTTTTAATTATAATATGTGAAGCGGAAAGTGAAAAGGCACCTCAAGTCGTAATTTTCTGGTTTTGAGTTATTGATCCAGATCTATTCAGCCAGGAAGTCTTGTAGGGGTGGAAGTGCGAGAGAGATGGAGAATACCCCCACCACTGTTTTTCCTTCATCGGTTGTGTATAGTCAACTTAAAATCCCACATGGCCCATGACAACATTACAAATATTGTTGCAAACAAAGAATCATATGTTTTGACAGATGAGTTATTTTGAAATTTGACTGTACTGAGACTTGCAATAGGGGAAATATTCACTGCGCATGCGCATCCCCCAGGATTTCTAGGCTGAACAGATCTGTATCTGTAAATTCAGCATTAAATTGCGAACAATTTGACATATAATTTATGGTGCTATGATTTTTTGTCTTTGAGTTACTTGCATTGGAAGTTTAAGTAGTCGAAACAGGTATTTTAGGAAATCAAGGGCCAAAACTTCAAACGTTCACAGAATATTGATTATTAATATTTAAGAAATGAATTATGTATCAAAATAAAGCCGAAAACTAGATCTTTAAATTTCAACTAAAACATACACAATAAACTTACATTTTCATTTTTTTTAATGAGAAAAGAGAAGTTTGAAAAGGGACCTCAAGTCAGAAGGCAGAATACTGAAGAATAAAAGAGAAATACACTGTCAAGACAGCGATTTTTGGACTTAGGCAATATTCTTCTACAACGAACAACTTGAAGTAGTTCACTTATCTGCAGATAGATGTCAGGAGAGACTAGTTTTGTGATGCCCCTGATAACCCTGTCAGTATGGGCCTGCACATTTGGGAAATGGGACCTGAAGTCGCCCGCCATGTTATTTCCCATTTAAGTAACTTGAGGTCCCTTTTTGTTTTCATGACATAGGCTGCTAAATCGATTATTTTTTAATATTCCTCGGATTCTCATCGCAAAAATAACCGAATGAATGTGTAGAGGAAAGATTTAGAAATCATATCTAATCGAAACCTAAAAATCGATATTTTTGACCCGATTCGACTAAAATGCCCGTACTGTAACATTTACTCCAGCGACTTGAGGTCCCTTTTCACTTTCCGCATCACATAGGCCTATTTTTTTTTTTTTACTTGAAGGAAATGACAAGATTGATTCAGGTTGAAACAAGTTTTCAGGTTTATGCCTTCTCACTTGACTGATGTTAAATGCTCCACTTCAAATTACTTCAAATTAGAGTTAATCGGAACATAATTTAACATAGGGCCTCCAAACAGTCTTTACCTTTTGATCATAGCTTTGGAATAAAAACGTTCCAGTTGTAAAAAAAGTTGGCATTCTTACTGTAGGGAACCATCCAATAGTGTAAAATTCAATGCTTTTATTGAGATATAGTTTGTTTTTGTTCTAAGTATTATACAGCCACATTGTTCAGTTTGAGTGTTCTCAGAGCATGTTATACAGCCACATTGTTGAGTTTGAATTTCCTCAACACATTTTACAGCCTTATTGTTGAGATTCAATGATCTTAAAATTTTCATATGGCCACATTATTCAGTTTGAATGTTCTCAACATGACAGTTATACAGACACAGTATTGAGTTTGTAAATATTTTTTATTAGATACCAATATACCTATAAAACCCTTTTTTATAACACAAAACAAATTTTCAATATTGAACTGGATGGGTTGTAACACATGTTTTATATAATGTTTCTAGGTAGAAGCGATATGGTATTGTTGCCATTATAAATTATTACTTGTGTTTCAGGAGAATCGCCAACAGTGAAAACGGGCCTGACTTTGTTTGCATAGAGTTTTGTGGAAATAATGATTTAGCCTCTATCCTGGTCACACTATCCAATGGAAGAATATTTAGGTAACATACAATGACTTCAAAAATACCCTCATTGCAGCAGACCTGCATACCAGCAAATTTCAAATGTTAAAATAAATCATTAGACGGAGCCTCAAATCAAGTAAAGTCAACTTAAATCCTAAAATGAGCTTACAACAATTTTCTTCATAAGAATAACATGGGAAATGATTATGCAGGTTTGCTGCCAAAGAAGTGTGGAGTTCAGATAGTTTTTGCAATTTTCCAGTAGATATCAACTAAATGAAGCCATATACTTCACTTATATACGCCATAAATTCCGATATGCTGAAAAATAAGCGAGATATAGTTGAATTTTATTTATTCCCCATAAGGTTAAGATTGGGACAGCGTTCTTTATTTATCACTAGCGATATCTAAGTAACCAATGGACTGAGAGCAACAATTCAAAATGCTAAATTAATGTGTTTTATTTATTTTTTTAATGAATGAATGGTGATTTTGGCTTCTGGGGACCTCAAAACAAAAAGTTATGATGGTCTTGGGCTCCGCTCTTACCATGAGACCCACGGTAACAGCTTCTTCCCTATAGAGGGAATTCGCTAACATTGGCATGCATAAACTAATAGCAGAGACTGAGGAGCGGCTTGGTGTAGGGGTAGAGCGCAGGACTTTGGTCCACAGAATCCTGGGTTCGAATCCAATGGCAATTTTGTGAAGTCATAATGTTGCCACCACGAGGGTGCCGCAATAACTTGAATATAGCTGCAGTGCATGTCTATGGAAATTAAAAAAAAAACCTGCCCCCTCTGACATAAAAGGATAAAATATAGTTTTCTGCGGCTTTACCTACTGAAAGTATAATTTTTTGTTAAATTATACAATGCTATTTGCAATTTTAAAAAATCCTGGGTAGGTAACATTATTTTCTCGCCAAATCTCCAACTGTCTGATAATTTTTTTTAATACCCTTGCCTCCTGGCACTTCTAGGTAGTTTTTACAATTTTTTAGGATTTTGAATTCCTTTCAGTGAAATATATTTGTAAGTATCCCTTCTTTAAAGTGGACAATAATAGGAATCGTTCTGAGTGAGACTTCATTTTAAATGAAGCCACTGACTGGTTTGCCACCAATGGATTAATGTTAAATCAAGACAAAACTAACAGTTTAATTATTTCAAATCAAGTCATCACAAGTAATGAATATCATTGTGTAAAACTTTTAGGTCTAAGTATTGACGATAAGCTGTCATGGAAACATCAGATTGAAACAATATGTACTAGATTGTCAAGAGTTGTTTATCTTTTAGGTAACTTAAGAAAACATGTGACAGATAATTATCTAAGATTAGCCTATTTTGCATTTTTTGAAAGTATTATCAGATATGGTATTGTTATATGGGGTAATGGAACAGGTATTGAAAATGTCCTCAAGATTCAGAAAAAGGCTATAAGAATCATTAGTGGTGCAAAAAAACTAGACCACTGTAAACCTTTGTTTGTTAAGACAAGTATTCTATCCGTCATAAATTTTTACATATATGAAGTGTCTATGTTAGTTAAGAAAAATGTTTTTAATCATGTTAAGAGAGATATAATACCTATTCATAATTATTTGACAAGACACAGCAACAATTTAGAAGTAAATAGAGTTAAGCTTCCCAAAACGCAGAATTATCATACTTCTCTTAGAATTAATATTTTTAATATGTTTCCTGTCAGCTTTAGAAACTTACCAATCATGGAATTTTCACAGATATTATTAAACTGGTGTCAAAATAATCCTTTTTATAGCCTGAAAGATTTTTTAAATGTACAATTCTTAAATGATAGATTGGATTTTAGAATTGCTTATAGATAGGCTAGCTCATTTGAAGCCTAAGTTGTCATAGGCCAATGAATGTATTTTAAATGTTTGAGCTCAATGTAAATATGTGCTATTATAACATATTGGACGAAATCTATTGTAATTGTGTATATTGCTTAATGATTAAATAAATTTGTCTATTGTCTTTTGTCAAGTTAAGTATGCACTCTCCTACTCACTGACTTTGGAAAAATAACATCTTGAGCCCTAATATACATTTTTCTCACAATCATAAATCACTCGTAGAACATAGTTGATTTAATCAAGTAAAGAAAGACGTTGAATATTTGCCACATGGCCTTAACTTGATGAATTTTTTTATTTTTTAGGTCTTCAGAAATTGATTTCTTACACCTGCATAAAGCGTTTTCCAAGGACAGTTCTTCCATTGATGATATAACAAAAGATTTAACACTTTCTGAGGTGCACCATATTCAGGATTTAAAATCACAGGTAATTGTTTTATTAAATTTACATAATATATACATAAAAATTGTTAATGTTACAGTACCAAAATATTTGAAATCTTTATGAATACGCAATTGATGCAATGAAAGCAAATTAAACTTAGCTTGCATCAATACCTCTTTGGGCTTACCTCTGTTTTTTAATATCCAAAGCCTGC
Source organism: Flexamia atlantica (assembly GCA_035578135.1). Classification (NCBI taxonomy): domain Eukaryota; kingdom Metazoa; phylum Arthropoda; class Insecta; order Hemiptera; family Cicadellidae; genus Flexamia; species Flexamia atlantica. The sequence goes on along the minus strand of JAQJVK010000026.1, from coordinate 5,751,823 downwards.
ATTTTTTTATTGAAGCCTAGACACCTACATTATCTTATCGTTGATTTTATACTTGTTAATTATTGATTTTCCTTTATAATAATTAGGCATGAAATGACAACACAGTATGGTCTCTAAAGTCAACAGTGGAAGTAAGTTTATTATCAACAAAAATAATAAACATAGCAAACACATGATATAGTTATAAACTTGATACCAAGAAGTCAATGAGGAACAAGATTACAAATTCCAACACCCCTCCTTAATCTTGATCCTTCATTGAGGTAATACCAAGGTCGGTCAAGAAACCATCATGCTTGATTTTGCCAAGTGATTTGTTAAAAATGTCAGCCACCATCCTGGAAGTTGGAATGTAATTCAGCACAATTAGTTTTCTCTTGATTATGTCTCTGATAAATAACTGTTTACGAATTATATGTTTGGACTTGTCATTCACGGTTCTCTTCTGTAAAATCTTCATTGCTGGCATGTTGTCACAATACAAATTTACATGCTCAAGAAATATTCCCAGCTCTTCCAACACGTGCTTCAGAAACATTGCTTGCTTGCATGCCTGAACCATTGCCACATACTCTGACTCTGTTGAGGAATCATTCATGCATCTCTGTTTCTTACTTCCCCAAGAAACAGGTCCTCCACACAGTTTAAAAACATATCCTGTAAAACTTTTCCCATCAAAGTTGTTTCCATGACTGGCATCAACAAAACCATGTAGAGGTTCTTCATCAGCTGTGAACGTAATGCAATAAGATTTGGTTCCTTTTAAGTATCTTAAAACTCGTTTGGCATACTTAAAGTACCCTACAGAATGACAGGTGTTATAATGACTCAATTTCGTCACTCTAAAAGTAATATCAGGTCTTGTACACACTGACAAATACATAAGACTGCCTATTAGCTCCTGATACTGCAAGTTGTTACTGTTTACCTCTGGCTTTTTAGGGTCTAGCCCTTCTTCCATAGGTGTGTTGGCAGGATTACAATCAGTCATATCAAATTGTGCCAAAATCTTCTCAATGTAAGCTGTTTGATCAATTCTCAGGATATAATTTTCCTTAGCCATTCTCATGCCTAGCACATTGTTAGCATCACCAAGATCCTTTATTTCAAAATATCCTTTTAACTGTAGTTTTACATTTAATTTTAAGTCATTATCATTGCTGAACAGAAGAAAGTCATCTACATACAAAGCTATAATAGCAAGTTTGCCTTCTGTAAACAGTGCAAAGATACACAGATCTAACTCTAGTTGTGTAAACGCCATTTCTTGCAACACAATTTCACATTTTTCATTCCAGACTTTCGATGCCTGTTTTAAACTGTATTGTTTAGTTTGAAAACTTTTGTTTCTGAGTCATTTTTTACAAAACCCTCTGGTTGTCGCATTTATATCTCTTCCTTCAAATCTCCATTTAAAAAAGTGCATGTTACATCTAGGTGATCAATGGATAAGTCAAACTTAATAGCTAATGCAAACAAAACTCTCAAACTTTCAAATCTTACCACTGGCAAGAAAGTATCCTCATAGTCAACGCCATATTTTTGAGTAAAACCTTTTGCTACCAGTCTCTCCTTATGCTTATCAATCCCTCCATTACAGTCTTTTTTAATTTTATACACCCACTTACATTTTACAACATTTTTACCTTGAGGTAGATCAACAAGAGTCCAGGTGTTATTCTTAATCAATGAGGCATACTCCTCCTCCATAGCATGCCTCCACAAATCTTTATTCAGATCTTCTAATGCCTCTTGATAAGTACTCGGCTCTTGATACTCTTGGGTAACCATGTAGGTAACAAAATCAGGAAACATTTTAGGTTTTCTTACTCTAGAGGGTACCTACCACCAACATTGATTTCAACACCTTCCTCTTCATTTCCAGAATCCCCTTCAGCGGATTCTTCAGTTCCAACATCGCATCATCTTGCTCAATTTTAATACTTTCGAGAGTGAAGCTCTCCTTTTCTGCCTCAGGATTCCTGTGAGGTACATCGAGTTTGGTGGTCTGGATGCTTACCATGTTCTCAACTGGTTGTATAGTTTCACCACCATTATTTTCCTTATGCCCTTTCTAAAACATGTTTGCAAAAAACTTTACATCTCTAGAATAAATCACTCTATGAGGAAACTTAGGGTCGACCAATTTGTAGCCTTTGACATCCTCACTCTAACCTACAAAAATGTGAGGAACACTCCTATAGTCCAATTTGGTCCTTCTCTCCTTAGGTACATGCACATAGCTTATTCACCCAAAAACTCTAAGGTGACTGAGGTCCACTTTTGATCCAGTCCATTTCTCCTGTGGAGTGACTCCGAAAACAGCTTTCGTAGGACTTCGGTTCTTAAGATAAATAGCTACCTCCACAGCATACTGCCAGTAACCCCTGCTTAAATTTGAGTCACTTAGCATGCTTCTAGTTTTTTCAATAATAGTTCTATTTGCACGCTCAGCTATCTCATTCTGCTCAGGGCTGTAACGAGTAGTAACCTGGTGCCTTATTCCAAATCTATTACACGCTCCTTCTAGTCTCGCATTCATGTACTCCCCGCCTTCATATGACCTAACAGTTTTTATAGTCTGGTTGGTCTGATTTTCAACTAAGGCCTTAAACTTCAGAAAACAATCAACTACTTGATCCTTTGATTTCAAAAAATAACCAAAGGTCATTCTAGTGGAGTCGTTGATAAATATTAACATGAAGCGATTACCTTGAAGAGACTGAATATTCATAGGTCCACAGACATCTGCATGAATTTCAAATCAAATTTCCGCATCTTCATATCAAATTTCCAACTTGCATAGTTGGTAGACCCTGTCAACTTAGAAATTCCAGGGGCTGATGTGGCGTATACAACTTTGTCTCCCATCATAGTAATTATTAAGTTCATACAATGAAATTTACTGTAATATTTCTTAAACACTTCCCTATAAATTATACAATTCAAAATATGCCGCAGAGATAATTTATTACAATAAAAACTAATCTGGGCAACATAACCACTTGTTAATTATTGATTTTCTTTTATAATAATTAGGAATGAAATGACAACACAGTATGGTTTCTAAAGTCCATAGTGGAAGTAAGTTCATTATCAACAAAAATAATAAACATAGCAAACACATGACATAGTTATAAACTCGATACCAAGAAGTCAATGAGGAACAAGATTACAAATTCCAACATGTATCCTTGACGGAAGCCTTGAGGTGTCAATGCTATTTGACTGAGCAATACACATATCATGTCAATAACGATGCATCTTAGTCGCACAGCACAATTTAAAACAGCTCACATGAGTAATTGTTAGAGTATTGTTAAAAACCATTAACACGAACACAGAATACACATGACGATAGATACAAAAGTCAACACTATTTGTCGTGTGATGTGTTGTATGTTTTAATGTAAATTTTCATCGTTAATTTTCTTATGTCTGTGTTTGTGTTCTTATTTTTAACATAATCTTTTACAATCACTCATGTGAGCTGTTATCCTGTGCTGCGCTATGCTTTTGAAGATGCACCATCATTGATGTGAAACGTGTATTGCTCAGATAATAATCATTGACTCATCAAGGCTACATTCAAAGGTAAGAAAATCATTCATCAATTCAAAAGTTTAGGATGTAATTTTCAACTTAATGTCGTAACAAATGTAAAAAATACATCTTTTAAATTTCAGATTTCAATGGGAACGAGTTTAGCAAAACAGCAAGCTTTGTTCTTCGGGACATCCAAAAAACTGGGAATACTTCATTTGGAAAGCTATGAATCAGCTATCTGTCAACTTATTGACAACTATAAAATTGTCAGTATCGGAGGCATTTTCAATGGCAGGTTAGCCGAAGGTTATTTTTATATTTATTAATAGAACAATTGTATATGAATAAATTTAAATGATGCCAATCGCTATAACATAAAAAATAAGAGATTAGAATGTTTAGCAGTGGTGATTAGTTTATCACTTTTTTTGGAACAGGAACTTCCTTTTTCCAAGAGAAGCCTTTATACAGTTGCCGCTTGATAATCTGACTCTTGACAGTTCAAAACACTGGCCAATTCGACGCTGTGCGAAATGTTATCAGCCAACCTCTGTTCAATATCATTGATTATAAAGAAAAAATATATAGTCTAGTCAATGAGTTAAGTTTAGAACCCAAACATTTTATCATTTTATGTTACAACAATTAGCACATTGTGGTAGAGAATCTTGGTATTAAAGAAATTAAAAATACCTTTTTTATCTTCTCTTTAGCACTCCAACTTTCGAGATTTTTAAAATAAAATCTGTACACTGTAAAATAAATCTGGAACCCTGTACCATATTTTAGCCCTGTAGAAGCAAAAATGTTCCATTTTAAGGATAAAAAATCTCTAGCGTGAAATCACACTCCTGGCGCAATCTCTAGTGACAAGTGGCGAACTAATTTTGCGAATGCTTAATTCCTGGCTTCGAATCATACAGAAGGTTTTAATAAAAAATAAAAAATAAACATTTTTCTTGATATATATGAACTTTATCAGTTATCATTTAACAGTTATCATTTAAATAACAAACCTACCAGAGGAACAAACTGCCTTGACAATGTTTATGTAAACAAAAAATCTGCCTGTATCACTTTTTTAAACCTGCTAAATTTTCCATATTCAGATCATAAGGGAATAATTGTTAATATGCAAACAGGTGATAAGTCTTTGGACGAATCTAACGATACCTCTACAGTCTCTAAAAAATATATTCAATTTTTCCTGCCCAGCAGAAATTTTAATAAACTGATTTTGAATTTAGCTTCTTATGATTGGTTGGCATGGCTCTCTAAGTTTGTTAATGAAAAAGCAGAAGTACAATTTCAATCTTTATTTGACATTTTGATTAACAACATTAATTATCAAACAGTACTAAAAAAATCAAATAGTCTCAAACCTGTCACTAAGAGGAAACAAAACCAGAAGTGGTATACTAAAGAGTTAGCTAGGATGAAAGATAATTTAATATTTATGGATTCCATAGTGAAAGGTACAAATCAAAACAATAATTTGAACCTAAAGAGTAAATATTTAGAGTTAAAAAGTCATTACAGAAAATGTATTAATGAGGCAAAAATGAAAAATAATGAAAATTACATAGAAAAAAGCAGTAACAAGTGCAAAGCTGCCTGGGATGTAATAAAGAATAATTGTGAATATAAAAACCCAGTTGCAACTAAAATTGAACCCTGCACTTTCAGTAATTTTTTTGTAGATTCAGTTAACCAAATTAAAAAAGTTACCATCAGTTTAGGTAATGGAATCTCCTGCGATGACTTTTTAAAGGGTAGTAACATTAATATTAATACTGAGTTTGAATGGTCTGACATCACCCCTAAAGATGTGCTAAATGCAGTTAAAAACATGAGTAGGTCAGGTAGTGTTGATGTGTACCACATGTCAAACAATCTTTTAAAAGAAATTATTGACTGTTTAGCTGTCCCATTGTCAATATGTGTAAACAATTTGCTGAAAGCCGGTGTATTCCCAGACCAACTTAAACTCTCTAGAGTCTGTCCCATTTACAAAAGGGGTCCTAAGGACCAACCTGAAAGTTACCGACCAGTTTCAGTTATTCCTGTTTTGGGGAAGCTGATTGAAATTTTAGTATATGAGCAAATCAGGAACTATTTAGAAACTAATAACTACTTGAATAAAAATCAGTTTGGATTCAGAAAGGAAAAATCAACAATTAACGCATTGGACGATTTGATAAGACAAGTTCACCTCTCTTTTGAAAATAAAACCTTTGCTCAGGCCACCTTCTGTGACCTGAGCAAGGCCTTTGATTCTGTTGATAGCTTCACGCTCATTTTAAAATTAAAGTATTACGGTTTTAAGGATTCCTCTTTAAAATTTTTTGAATCTTATCTCCAGAACCGCAAGCAAGCTGTTTACATTGATGGAAAATGGTCTAATGAAGTGGTGGTGGAGTGGGGAGTGCCACAAGGCTCAGTCCTGGGACCTCTCCTATTTTTAATTTATATAAATGATTTACCTTTTGCTGTTGATTCTAAAACTATCCTTTATGCTGATGATTCAACATTTTTTTCCACGGGAAACAACCTAAATGAACTTGAAAGATTGGCAACCGAAACACTAACAAAAGCATCTGATTGGTTTCACAGTAATGGACTTTTGCTTAACAAAGACAAAACTAATAATTTAATTTTTCATGTGAACAATAATTCAAGAATTTTACAGGAGTATATTAATAATAAAACAACTTTGTCTCTTCTACAAAATTTTTGGGCATATATGTAGACAGCAGGTTAACATGGGATTCACATATAGATTACATAAGCTCCAGACTATCTCGTGTCATATATCTTTTAAATCAATTAAAAAATGTTGTGCCAAAAAGTTATGTAAAAGTAGCATATTTTGCATCCTTTCAATCCATCTTTAGGTATGGACTAACTCTGTGGGGTAACTGTACCAGAGTTAGTGAAATCCTCATACTACAAAAAAAAGCAATTAGAGTAATGTGTAATAAAAACCCACAGGAACATTGTAAACCACTTTTTCAGGAACTCCAAATTCTCACAATAATTAACTTATACATCTTTGATCTGGCCATATACATTATAGACAATCCAAACTTAATAATTTTCAAAAATAGTATTCATCAGCATAACACCAGAGGAAAGAATCACGCTTCAATAGAATATCACCGATTAACCAAAACATTAAACAGCCATATTGTTATTTCACTCAAAATTTATAACACCTTAGAATCTTTAATAAAATCATATTCATTAAATGAATTCAAAAACAAATTCTTCATCTGGCTTTCCAATAATCCGTTTTATAGTATAGAAGATTTTTTTTAAAATTAAAAAAATTCAATTTTAGTTTATTTAAATGAAAAAACACCATTTTCATTTCACCAAGACTGAATTGTTTGACTTGTGGATGCACGGGTTCTGTAATTTTATGAGGAACGCTCTACATAAATTTTATGTACTTACTCAGTTATTTATTTTGTTGTAAAATAATGTTTATTTTAGAATAATTTTATATTTTTGTAAAATGACAAATTGTAATTTTTTTTTTTGCTAAAATATTGTTTAACATAGTACAGTACTGAGAAAAAAAAATGAATATATTGACTCAGCTATGAAAATATGCTTTGAGATGACGCTGTCAATGATTTGTATGAATTTGTACGACAATAAAGAATATTTGTATTTGTATTTGTATTTGTATTCACCTCAATGCAAAATTTCATCAAAATCTGAGATGGTCAAGTTGAATAGGTGTGTTGATATTTATTTATTTATTTATCAACGGCAATGCCAATACATATATAACAATAATACAAGAGGTGGTATGACAGATCGACAGTTCACTACAACACAAACAACACTAATGAGCAATAAAACATATAAGAGAATGAGCATATAAATAAAGAATAAATAACTTACAATAAGATGCTATAAATAAATACCAGGATGAGCAAATAGGCAATAACAATCTTAAACATTTGAAAAATGAAACACAACTTATAAGTTGGACAAAGTTGAAAACAACACCAATTTGACCTTATTAAAAAAACAGACTAAAAAATTTAATATACGAAAAAGAAAGAAATTACAATGGCAAAGGCAGACAAATGTTATAATCAGCAACAATAACAATTGATTAAACTAAAATAACCAATCCTACAACACTGAGAATTATAGAGAAAACTTGATCAAGTATGCACAGTAAACAATAAATAATTGCAATACAAACATTCGTAGCTGAAAGCATGAGAAACAAGCACAAAAATATATATATGCAAAGAAAAAAATAATGTGGCAGACATGCAAAATTTAAACAGCAACATTTTAGTTAACAAGGACTAACAAAGAGTAAACAAATTCATGCCTCAAACTAAATCTGTACAAACAATAAGGTAACATATAGAAGAGAGAGTTGCAAAGGCACATTTTGCCTTTGCAACTCTGCCTTGGATATGACATGGAATGGCCCTGAAGTAGATTATCTTAACCTTGAAAAAAAACAGGGTGTCCTGCAACTGTGAAAATCCGAAAACCGAAGTCAGGGAATTTCATATTGTATAAAAAATTTAAGGAAAAGTCAGAGGATTTCCTGTTGTAAGATGCTCTTATGAAAGCTAAAAATTTGGCTTAGAAAATTTTCTTCTTTATAATTGGTTTTAATTTATAGGCTATGAGGTTTTTATTAACTTATAAATTCTAATGAGTCTTGGTTATGGTTTTCTGAGAATTCCCCCCTTTTTGGTCAGGTAGAAATATTGGCACAGTATGGAAAAGTCAAGGAGTTTCAGTGAGATGATTTGCTAGACATTACAAACTATTAATTGTTAACTGTTAAGTTCAGTTACAAGTGGTCCTAACATTGCATCCCAGTATTAAATCCAGTTACTGCTTCTTTAATCTGTTAATGCTATGGTCTCACTACCCCTTTGACCGGGGCGGTGTTGTGTCGTGTAATCCAGCTACTTTGAGGTCACGAATTGTGGATAGTTATGGGCGATGGCTTGTGGGCGCGGTGTTCTGTAGTGGGGATTAACGTCTTATTGAGTTCATAAGACGGTCCTCATAATTAGACCAGACCGTAAATTGTAAACCAGGTGAAATCGTGGTTGGGATCACACGTTTAAATGTAGGTTCCTTAGTTGCCATTGGCTGTTGGGTTATTAATTAACAGTCCTTTCTAAGGAACATGTCAGCCGCAGTCAGTAAAAAGACTACAAGATCATCCTTAACTCATCCTACCCCTTCTTGGGGGTTGGCGTTTTAATGGTAATCTAATATATTCTAAAAATCGAATAATCCTTTCTTCAGCGTACTCTTCACTCTGACGGACGCCGGCCACATCCTGCAAGTCTGTCTGCACACCGTGACTCCCATGGCCGTGTTCTCTGGGTTTCCCGTCGAGGATTTCGTCTTACTCGAAGGCGGGAAAGACGAATCCACGGATGAATGCACCCTCATGGCTGTGGTGCAACAGCCGGAACACGCCATCGCGGTTATATCTTGGCCAGGTACAGATCCATGTCCAGGTTGATTTTTCTACCATTTGGATTGGTAGGCATGAAAATGTTGGTATCACTTGAGAGTAAATTTAAAATAGTTACATATATAACCTGAATATTGGTTATAATTTTTTCCAAAAAGTTCTGGATTGTGACATTTTGGTTTTTTAATTAGTTAGCAAAATATGAGCAGTTTAACAAAAAATATTAGATACATACATTAGATACATTAGATACATATTGTTCATCACACGGGACTAAAGTTGCTTTTTGTTACTCGGTCATTTTGCGACCTCGGCTCAAGAGCCTTGGTCGAAAATTTTTGACCTTGTTAGAAAAGCATCACTTTAGTCTCTAATAATGAAATATACAATTTAGATTATATGATTGATCTTACATCTCTCTTTCTTATAAAATTGATCATTTATTATAACAGAATATCCCTTTTAATACTCTACTGGTGAAATTAGCATTTACTTTCTCTAAAAGTGTCTCAGTGAGGTTAACCTAACCATACAGTAGTAAAGCTGACACTGAAAAATTTCATTGTTTGAAGAGAAAGATATCTAAAGATCTGTTGCATATTAACAGAAAGTGTTTATTTGCTAAAACTAAACTTCCCTAAATCAACTCAATTTGAGGTTTTAAGTTGGAGATTTATTTTCGGGCAATATCATTGTAGATAACATCCTTTAAATTAATTGCCCTGTATTATAAAAACAGAAAGAAGGCAGCATAACCCATTTTGTGATAAGATGAAGAGATATGTACTGATTGTAAGGAGGGAGGGAGGATTTTAATGTAATTTGTATCTTCCCATAAGTCATATGTGTCTAGCACTTCCCTTATCCTGCTCTGTGTAAAATTTCATTTGTTTAATTCCTGCTTTAAGGTTATTTTCAATGAAATTTTTCTCTAACTAATATTGTTTTCAGAATGGAAGGTGAAATTCAAACTTCCAGTTCAAGAAAAAACCTTTTTAGTTCACCAGAAAGAATCAGAAGACATTCTTTTCCTAGAAGGTTTTGGGGATGGAATAGTCGACACTATAAGAATAAAGAGCATTGTTGAAAGTCTGCCTGAGTTGAGGTAATGTGTAAACATTGGTTTGTTTTCTTATTTAGAAAAATATATTACATGGTTAAGCGGACTTCTTTCGCATTAAACTTGATTGATTTTGCTTCATTGCTTTTAGAAGTAGTTGGTTAGATGTTACAGTATTTTTTTCTAGTGGGCTCTTTAATGTTATAAAAAGATCAAAATAAAATTTGTCATTCATTTCAGAAATTACAAAGCTTGAGAATGCCATATATAGTTTTAGTCTGAAATCATAATTTGGTTGATAGATCCAACAAATGACAAGAACTAAATGAAATTACTATGAAAAATTCTTTTGTTACTAGTTTAACAGCTTATTCAACTAACAACTTGGTATGACTTAATATTTTAAGTTATGGGTCAAACTTTGCTCTACAGGCTGGCCAGAATGTTACAGCGATATAAGTTCAAAGAGGCGGAGATCTTTGCGAGGGCTTTTAACTTGGACCTAGAGGGAGTTTACAAGGCTCACGTTCAGAAGTTGATGCAAGATCTAAAACCTTGGAGTTCATCAATAGAGGAACAGAAAAACATCTTTAATCAAATTCTGGATCTCATAAAACAGATTAAGGTTGGTGGACATTAAGTTTGTGATTTTTCAGAAAGTGGTTAATGTTTTGCTTTTTTATTGTGTGAACAGGTTTTTGTGAAGTACATTGAGCTTAAGGATCTCAACAAACTTAACAATCTCAACTTGCAACAACACTTAGGCCTGGTTTGCACGACGACCAGTAGAGTGGACAGTAACACCTTTAAACAAAAGATTTTGTTTCTACTATCCTACTGTCTGGTCGTCGTGCAAACTAGGCCTTAAGGACAAAAATTTAAGGTTCTCATCATTCATTAGTTGTGTGGTTTTTATTGAATGATATTGTTTTGATAAAAAAACCGAGAAAATCAGATAATATTAACTTGCATGAGAATTGGTAGCCACAATTCATCTACAAAGAAAGCAGTCCATTAAAAAGAGTCTTACAATTTTTACTCATTTATTTGTACGTTTAGCTCTCTAAAGTCCTCTAGTTGTGTTTATCCGAACTAATTGGGGACAAGGGGTGTTCGGATAACTGAATATTCGGATAATCGAACATGAAAAGACAACATTTTAAAATTATATATGTAATGTAATTCTTAATAGTAAAAAGGCTAAAAAATGATCAAACAAAAATTATTCACTTAATTTTATTATGAAATCTGTCAGAATACATTGATATTCCAACGCAACGGGAGTTTCGGTTGGCACGCGAATTTGAATTGCTTGAGAATCATGTTCAAAATATGAATTATTACGGCGTTCGGTTAACTGATGGTTCGGATGATCGACGTTCGGATAATCGGCGCTCTACTGTATTTTCAACTGCTTGAATTCAGTTTAATATTGATTTGTTTATGAATTAAGATCAAAATGACATGAATGTTCTGGTCGTTAAGGGTAATTTTGTCATCACAGCTCAAATCTACTTAAGATGAGTCAATTCCTAATTTATATGGTCCTTGATACCGATACTGAAGATACCTAAGATATTAAGAAGTCTGAAACTAAAGATGGTCAAGTTCTGAAATTTCTGAACATTTTTGGGAAAGCACAGAATCATGTATTCAGTTTTTACTGTGAAAATGCAGTAATAGTTAGTTAACTGTGTGTTGAGTGAGTAAAGTACAATATTGTCTCATGAGTGAATTACGAGGGAGACGTGTTTGCTATCGAAATACACACAACATTTATCCCCCCACCTGCAATAATAAATATCCAGATTTTTAGCGAATTTCCTTAGAAATAAGCTATTACCGTCGTTTTAACAGAACAGAATGGACAAAAAATATCCGTTCAGGGTAACCTCAGCAATCATATTAATATTTATATTAATTGACAGCTTTTTATGTGAACTTTCTGGATATGAAGTGAGTTTATTATGAAAACGCATTTTTACCTACAAAAATCTGTTTGTTTCACGATTTGTTTCAAAATTTAACATGGGCTTATATGGGAAATAGAATTTTCATTTTTTGAGTTTTGTTAGCACGATAACTCTCGCAAATATCGTCCGATCGTAACAAAATTTGGTACAGACATGTAAAACTAGATTCTCTTGGACAAGTTCGTAAACCAGCCAGATCGACATATCCAAAGTGGGGTCAAGGCCCCATGTTACCCCCCAAAAATGGGTTTTTTGAGTTTTTCAAATTGAAAAATTATATTTATCCAATTATTGTTTGTACCATTGGATTTAGCTCGAAAAAACAAACAATTTGGTACTTTGAATCGTTTCTCTAAGTCCATTGGTCTCCGAAATAAAAGAGAAAATACCTCTGGAAGGCCCCTTTTTGGCAACCAAAAAATAGGTTTTTTGAGATTTTCAAATTGAAAAATCAAAGTTATCAAATTATAGCTTTCACCTTTGGATTCAGCTCGAAAAAACAAACAATTTGGTAGCTTCAATCATTGCTCTAGGTCCGTTGGTCCCTAAGTTATTAGCGAATTTCCTTAGAAATAAGCTATTACCGTCGTTTTAACAGAACAGAATGGACAAAAAATATCCGTTCAGGGTAACCTCAGCAATCATATTAATATTTATATTAATTGACAGCTTTTACGTGAACTTTCTGGATATGAAGTGAGTTTATTATGAAAACGCATTTTTACCTGCAAAAATCACGATTTGTTTCAAAATTTAACATGGGCTTCGACATTTAACATGGGATCGAAACAAAATTTGATACAGACATGTAAAACTAGATCCTCTTGGACGAGTTCGTAAACCAGCCAGATCGACATATCCAAAGTGGGGTCAAGGCCCCATTTTACCCCCCAAAAATGGGTTTTTTGAGTTTTTCAAATTGAAAAATTATATGTGATGTGGAAAGTGAAAAGGGACCTCAAGTCGGAATTTTTAGGTTTTGAGTTATTAACATCCTGAAGTTCTGCATTAAATTCCGAACAATTTGACATATAATTTAAAGTGCTATGATTTTTTGTCTTTAAATTATTGGCGTTTGATTTTTAAATAGTCAAAACGGGCATTTTAGGAAATCAAGGCCCAAAACTTCAAACATTCACAGAAAACTTATTATTGATATTTAAGAAATGAATTCGGTATCAAAATAAAGCTGAAAACTAGATCTTTAAATTTAAACTGAAACAGACGAGATACATTCACAATTTCATTGTTAAAAAAATGAGAAAGTGAGAAGTTTGAAAAGGGACCTCAAGTCGGAGGGCAGAATACTGAGGTATAAAAGAAAAATACATTGTCAAGACGGTGATTTTTGGACTCAAACAATGTTTTTCCTTGTGTTTTTAGTATTAGGGGAGCAGAATGTTGCTTATCCAATTTCCTATTTACTCTCTACTGCGGTTGTCAAGGAATCCCTTTTTATAATTTCTCAGTTTACCAATGTATTTAATAGATTTTTTGTTTTTAAACAATTTTATGTTTATATAATTTAAAAAATAAACATTCTTGCCTACTTCATTGTATGAAATCTTTGTGTTTTTTCATCTGTCATTTATCAATATTTTTTTACAAAGTCTTTGTAAAACAAGCTATGATATATTATTTTAATATATGTATATATCACTTGTTTATTTTTCTTTTTTTCGTAATAATGGATTAATTACTGGATATTTTGTAATTGGAAATTCGCTGAGTATGCAGGTTTGCTGCGACGGGGGTATTAACATCTATTTCATTAACTTAGCAATTAGCAAACAATAGCCACTTTGTTTTGATCAGCAATTAGTGCGTGCATCCGAGTAGCTGCAACCAATCATGCACCAGCAGTCAGCTGATTGTTGCAGCGTTCTTACACGTTTACTCGTAGATATTCTTATTTTACTCACTCATAACATGGAGTAAAAAGCGTCTAAACATTAGCAGGTGAAGGAAAATATTTGAAGCAGCCAGAAAGTGCCTGATTGTTGCAGGACCACTACTTTGTCGCCGAGATCTGCGCGAGTGTGATTCCTCCCGACTTCGACATGCTGCACACGATGCTGATGTATGGGACTGAGAGATTCTCCAAAGTTGAGGATAAGGTAATTTCTGATTTAAATCAAAATATATTGATCATTGTATTTTTTATGAGGCCTCTACAATCTGAATATTTTATATTTTTATTTACAGTCACTATTTGTAAGTTTTAAGTTTACTTAGCATAGTTGAATTAAAAAAAAAATTATTATGGGAATCAATTCTAAGCGTCAAGGGTAATTTTTTTTGTCCCTTCATGGTCTAACATTTTCTATGTAGGTCGCCATTTCAAGTAATGTGTAATTTATCATACAGTTTAATATGAAATGGGTGTATAATTGTCGAACAACATTTTTTTAAAGTAGCAATTACGATAGGTTAGGTATAAATAAGGAAAGAGATAGCGGGCGAAAAAGCCGAGTAGAATGGACTGTCTGCCACATTTTCACAGGTGTGAAGTGATCTTTGTGTTGATACTGTGATTTCAACCTATCCTAACCTAACCTAAACCAATCACTACTATTTGTTTATAAAAAATGGTTTTCATTCAATTATATAAATGTACCGGTTGTGCTGTATGTTGTGATTAATTTACCTATTTTTGTAGCGAACATGTTAAGGGAACTAAATTGTATGGTATAGAAACTTCTTTAATCAAACATTCCTTAGTTCAGTAAACTCTCAGTTTAACACTTAGTGGACTTCGAGATTGCCAAATATTACTATGTCGAACTATAGGGAGTATATGGGATTTTACATTAATAAAAGCATTAAAAATACAGGTTGTACATGTACGTCTTCTAAATTTATACCATAAAACTAAACCGTTGCTTTCTATTTTACTAATTTTTATCATAATATAGGTCCCGGTAAATATCACTGGACGAAATACTTGGGAGTCTTAGAATGTTTATTGAGTGTCAGCAGGTGTTGAACTATACAGAGTGTCGAAGTATCGAGTGTCAAACTATCGAGAGTCAACTGTAATGTATTTTATGAAGAAAAACTATCAGCAGACTGTATTAATCTTTTTTCGCAACACTACACTAGCAAGTAGCCGATTTCCGCTTCTGTTTCAGTGTGGGAAGTTGCCGTTTACAAAAGAGTACGGCAAATATCAGCTGTAGTGAGGTAACAATCAGCTGGAGTGAGGTAAAGAGTTTGCATTGAGCATTTATGAGCATACGAGTGCGGTAAACGTTCAATGTTGCCAACTCAAGAAAAAAATTATAACACAGAAACACAACATACACATTTTAACTATGACGAACATATCTCAATTGTAACTAAATTGGTTTCCCAGGTTACGACTACGTACAGTTAATAGCGATAAGTTAATAAAGAGCAGTATTATTCATTCAATTGTTGCTGTTTGTGTGACGATAAGACGTATTCCTAGAAAGGCTACTCGGTCGCTGAACAGCAGAGATAATGCTTTTTGTCATCTCCCCCGCACAGATAAATATAGTTTTGTTCGTATTTTGACTCTACAGTTTATTTAATATTTTTTAAATCTTTTACTTTCATAGAAGTGTTGTTTTTTACTTACCCTGTATATTTGTTGCTGGTAGTGTCGCAAAAACTATCGTACGTAACTCATTCAGGAAGGTGTTTACGTTGCTCGCATGAAATTCCCGTGCTCCACAAGTGTCGCGCGTGAACTATCATGCTCGCACTTAAACACCTACTTCCCGCACTAGTTGCGTAATATACTATAATAGTTAATTACACTGGAAAAATCACCAGCATCGTAATAGTAAAATTAAGGAAAATGCAACAATTTAATAAACTTCCACTTATGTACTTTAAAGTCGGGAGCCAACCTGAGCGAGCTGTTGGCCAAAGTGAGCACGATCGCGCGACGGCTCGACACCTGCATGCTGATCCACGGAGACAACACCACCATCGAGCACTGGATAGAGTTCCCCCGACACGACCTGGTCATCAGCTGTCTCAACCACATCGAGAGGGTGAGTCTGCTCTGCGTTTAGTTTTTTCTAATTACTCGGCTTTCTAGGTCAGCCACAGACCCCAGTGGGATCCTAACGGGCTTTTAGTCGAGGCACCAAATTGGGTACACGATTGGAGGCAATTTTGTAGCTGTCTTCTTTCAGTTGTGGGGGAACAACTAGTCCCCCACTGGGAAGGCTAGGCTCAACAGTAGGGGGGAGTGTACTGGCGCCCAAGATGAGGGCATATCTCTTGAAGCCCACATCCATTAAATAAGGTATATCCTTGCTCACCTAGTCTAAGCAGCTTTGCAGGAATGAGCTTACAATAAAGTGATTTTGCTTCTTCTTCTTCTTAACAAACAGGGAGAGATCAAGGAGGCGGTGCTGGTGTGGAGTCGCCACCTGAGTGACATGAGGCCACTGTTCACGGAGGCCAAGGCTCGCCAACTGCTGGTCGGGGTGCCGAAGAACGCGCGGTTGGCAGACCTGTTGCTCTGGCTGGGACACTTTGTGCCGCCGATTCTGCAGCTGTTCCCCCACCTCCTGGACCCCGTGGTGCAGTGGACCGTGCACCGCGCCAGGTGAGAATAAGAAGAAAGTTTTAATAGGATGAAATTCTTGGAATGTTGTGAGCCTGGAAATTTAATTGGGAGATTTAAAATTTAAAACTCATTTCCACAACAGTTGTTATTAATGCTGACAATTCGTCTTGGTAGTGTTGCTGCTGGGGAATCTCCTTGTTTAATTGTAGCAAGCAAATATATCAGTCTTGTTGCAACCAACTATGTAATGTTGCAAATAGTTGTAATCTGATTCCATTCATCAAGATCCATTCATCAAGATAATGTCGTTTAATTTTTTTTCATAAGTTGTGTGAAGGTTTTTGTAAAAATGTGAAAAGGGACCTCTTGTTGTTGAAGTTAATTTTACAGTAAAAGAATTTTAATAAGATCAAGGAAAATTTGTCAATTTTCAAGTGTTGATTGCATATGATTCTTCAATCTTTCGTAAAAAGATTTATTCGGTTATTATTGGAATAGTAATAAAAAAATTACATTTAACAATGAAATTATAATCCTATTACCTATTACCTCCTTCTTCATCATGGACCCTCTTGTAAAGGGAATAGATTGCGTCAGACTACATTAACACACAACTCACACTACTAAAACATCAAACATAAAAAAGATTTTGAGCATCAAACATGGCAAGCATGCAGCACGCGGCACACAAAAGATCTTTTTTACCCGAGCACCATGCTATCCTCCAGGAACTCCTTTACCCTGTAGTATGGACGTTCGACGAGTAGGCTCCTGACTGTGTCCTTAAATTTTCTCTTGCCGGAGCAGGGAGTTTGTTGTAGAACTTGATAGCAGAAGTAGTGAAGGAATTCAAGCTCCGACTCAACCTGGCCCTGGGCACATCCAGCTGCTTTCGGCTCCTGGTTCCATACTGGTGGACGTCACCGCTGGCGCTGAAGAGGTGGACATTGTTCTTCAGTTCGACCAAACAAGCCAAGATGAAAGAATTTGTAACTGTAAGGATTCCCAGTCTCTGGAACAATGGCTTGCAGTGGTCTCTGAAACCACTTCTGGTTATTATGCGCACCGCTGCCTTCTGTAGCTTCAGCACTTCGGCTACTCCTGATGCGTGTCCCCATAGGTGGATTCCATAGATGATATGGGAGTGAAAAAACGCATGGTAGGCCAATAGGAGGTAGCGCTCTGTCACACATTTTTTTAGGCGCCGTAGCAGGAAATTCACCCGTGCAAGCCTTTTGCAGACCAGGTCAGCATGGTCATTCCAGTCTAGCTTGCTGTCCAGCAGAAATCCGAGAAGCTTCACTGGGGGATTGTCATCCGGGCGTGTTTTAGATAGAGTGCACACAAGCTGCCGATTATACCTACCCTTTAAGGGGCTTCCCAGAGAAAATTAACAATGAAAGGGGCCTTTTTGGCATCAAAGGGAAATTAACATGGCCGTCAACTTTAGGTTCCACTTCCTGAATGCATAGGTTCTGATAGAGAAGTCAGAGGCACCGCAAAACGACTCTCCTCACATCTATTGGCTATTGAGTGGACTAATATGTTGTCTGTATCCAAAAATCACCATTATGACAGTGGATTTCTTTCATTCTTTTGTGATTCTATCTTCTGACTTAAAGTTCCTTTTCCAGCTTCTCAACTTTTCCCTAAAAATGCTTAGTTTTAATTATAAAAGTGTAATTGCGTCATATATGATTTTGGTTTATATGTAAACATATAGTTTTTAGCTTTTCTCAGCGTTATGCCTAATTTGTTTCTTAATTGTTGATGATAGATATTCTTGAATTTTTGAAGTTTTGATCCTGATGTTCTGAAACACCGGTTTTGAAAAAATAAAATACAAATGCCTCTAACTTAAACAAAAAATAAATATTGGTATAGGACTCTAGGTCACATTAGGATTATTTAGGAAGGATAACAGGCTTACCTTAATGAAGATTATTGAAGGTGATAGAGTACACTGATAATTAGAGGTCTGCGGGTACCCGAAAATTCGGGTAGCTTCGGGTAATTAAGTGAACCCGAGTGGTCGGGCGAGTTCGACACGTCTCGGGCTTTTTCGGGCGGGTTTTTAATACACGGCGGGTCGGGCGGTTACCTACTACCCGAAAGACATCGGGTTGAAGATACCCGATATACCCGACATACTACCCGAAATAAACCTGAAACTTTAAAAATGTTCAACAATAACTAATTTGCGCAAAGCTGTTGCCTTACGACATCCACGCAATATAACAACGTGAGGAACAAAGACGGTCGCGATCGCGATGTCAAACTTTAGGGGTGGGCGAGTAGTGGATTTTGAAGTCGAGTCGAGTATTAAGCCAACTCGAGTATCGAGTCGAGTCGAGTCGAGTAGTTGTTTGTGAAAAGTAATGAAATTTTAATTTTTTTCAACTAAAATCTTTCTTCAGTTTTACTTATAAAATTGGTCTACTTTATTTAAGCTTATGTTTTTATGTATTTCTTGGAGAAATAAAACTCTGATATTGTAATACCCCTACATTGCATAAACCCTAATTAAAATGAATAAGTTGACTATGCTAAAAAATCACTCAAAATAACAAATCAGTTAATGTAACAAGATCACAAAATAAATTTATGTAGAATATGCATAGTTGTAAAATTTAAGCAGTAATAAGATTTAATTAATAGCCTACTATTTAAACAATCAAAAACAGTTTTATATTTTACCTAAAAATAATTGTTGGCCCTAATGAAATCCTTAGCAGAGAAATTGTGGAAGAAACAACTAAAAACATCAGGGAGGAGAGCTGTGCCCAGTTATTTGTTTACTTCTCTAAACCCAACCCCGCCCCCTTGCCTGACTGCTGAACTATTGTTTTGACATCCAATCACTTGAGCATGAGTGACACAGCTGCGACCAGATAAGAATAAGATATCCCCCAACACAAAAATTATAAAACCTTAACTAATTGTTTTATGAAGTCCACAATTTTCTTCTCACTTTTACAAATCAAATGAGACAGAAATGAAGGCTGAGTATCATTTCAAAGATAAAATATAATTACAAATTTGAAGTAGTCAGAGCTAAATATAGCTGCTGTAAGTTTTCAATTTCCGAATTCAGAGACATCTCTCAGAATCTGGTATTTCTAGATAACTGTCAAAATCCATTCTTCTATGAGTTAATGAAATATTTTCGAGGTTACTGTTATGAAAAACTCGTGGACAGCTGCGAAAATCGATAGCGCATTATTTCTATCGGTCGCGGCTAAACGCGGATGTATTTTTTCAAAACTCGCGATCTGCCGCGAAATACGATCGCGCATATTTGCCGATCGCCGAAAATCGGCAAATGTAGCCTTGAAAAGTCGCGGTCAGCCGCGAAAAACGATCGCGTGTATTTGCCGATCGTAAATAAACTAAATGCAACTTTGCGAAACTAGCGATCGGCCGTAAGTCAGTCGCGCGTATTTGCTGGCCACAAATGAACAGAAAATGCTGCTTTATTGTGAAACTAGCGAGGAGCTGCAATAAACAATTTGCCGATTGCGAATAAACGGCAGATGTAGCTTTGCTTAACTCGCGATCGTCTGTAAAATTTGATCACACAAACGTGAATCGCAAGTAAATTCGGCCGCCGCGTAAACTGCGGGAATAATTAACTACTCGACTCGACCTCGAGTAGTAGCAACTACTCGAGTAATTACTCGACTGTCGAGTACTCACCCACCCCTATCAAACTTAGAAGCAATATTTCACTGTACGTCTCACTCAGACAACCAGCCGCCTCCTTGCCGGTTCAAAATTATCGTATTCTCGTATCCTCCTTTTGACGCAATGAAATAGTCGTACCAGCCAAGCTTGTGTTACGAGTGGTCTTTTTGAGAAGATAATTAATTGTTGCGATCTATTTTTGGACACGTTAAACCAGAAGAGCGGGTCCCTCCCACGAAAAAAATACACAAACAATAATCCCTGAAGTGATAAGGAAAGGAAATAGACAGGTGAAAAGAAATATTATCTCCAATTAGGTGGAATTTGGAAAGTTTCTGCTTTATTTAGTTAAACTTGAAGAACCACAAAAAACACATCAGTCCATTGTTTAATCATAGATTTTCTCTTGAATGGCAAGAGATAGAAGTTTCATTTTTGTCTCATTTGATTTATAAAAATTAGACAAAAAATATGAGCCCTCATATGTGGTTGTAGGAAAAGTGGTTTGGGTTTTCGCATTTCGTAGTAGGGAATCTTTATCTCCTAATTATCTCTCGAGCTCATTCACATGCACGCATGCAGATAACAGCAGACTGGTGGACAGGCTTGATAAGTATACAAACTCCCCCACTCCCCCCTTCCCACTGATAAGGAGAATGAGGCAGCTGTTTTTTCAAGCTCTCTCTCTCTCTTTCCTTCCTTCCTCTATTCTGACGTAATTTCTGGTTTCTGCCTCTTCCATATTTTTTGAATTAACTATTATTTTTTTCACTGAAGTTTTAGAATAGAACTAATTTTATGATGAAAATAAATTATTGTTGAATATCGTTGCTATAAAATATAAATACCTTTTCATTTTTATATTCTGAAATAATAAGTTTAGTCATGAATATAAATATCTATTGACTGTATGGATGCAAGTAATAAGTTGGTGAATGATATGTTAGATTTTTACTCTCTGTTAATATTGCTAGGTAGGCCCATCAAAATTTAATTAATTCAATATTTTGCTGGTAAATGATACCCTAAGCCGACCCGAATTTTAACTAAATACCCGAACCCGACCCGAGTTTTTTTCAACTTACATTCCCGAACCCGACCTGACCCGATTTTTTTTTAACTTATATACCCGAACCCGACCCGAAAATTAATAGTAATCCACTACCCGACCCGAACCCGACCCGGCTTGAAAAATCACTATCCGCAGACCTCTACTGATAATTGAAACACAATTGGAATATTTCTGTGTCACTGACACCATTCTCAACCAGGACTTCCTTAACAGGATTTCCTTAGGTGAAGATTATCACCTCGAATAATCTTCATTAAGGTAAGCCTGCTAAACTTCCTAAATAATCCTAAAATATAAATATTCATAGACTCATAAATTATATTTCACCGTTTCAGAATGCTAATAACTCAAAACCGAAAAATTCAGACAAGAGGTCACTTTACACTTTTCACATCACATTTATCACAGCTGTTTTAGATTTGTACAACCAGTACGGTGTGTTTTTCAGCAAAGGCCTGGAGATGTTGGAAGGCAGGGCGTGGCCAGACTCGGGCCTGACGCTGGCTAAAGCCCTGCTGCGACTCGTCCACTCCGACTCCGGCGCCGTGCTGCCGACTGACAAGTGAGTGTTTGCCGAAACCCCTAACTGGCAAATTTGAAATGAAGGTTTAAATTACCTGGACTGTCAAATGATCCTGTTGAAGTTATACGACTACGGCTGTTTCAAGTTATAATTAACACATCTTCAGGTCAGAACGTCACTGGAGTTAAATACCCATTTTCATAGTGGTCACAGAAATAAAATTTTCACAAACATAGATACAAACTCAGACATGGACACAAACACGGAGAAGACTTTTAATAGCTATTTATGTATTAAGTGCGTAAAGTAGATCTTTCTCGCTTGAGCTCAATAAATACTTTTAGCGAAAGCGAGAAAGACGCTTTACACGCGAAATACATACTAAATTTGTCCTACAACTGCAGTTTTAATTTCCCAAAGATAAATACAATCACAGTTACTCGAGTCCATTGTAGCTGAATGCGCCATTACGATTGCATAAATTCTTTATATTTCTTTTAGTAAAGGTTTCTAGATTCGCGAGGTAATAAGTTTCATGAAACTTCTTTCACTAATTCACTAATATCGGGTGGAGTAAGTTCGGATTCGTCATCACTTATTAAATCCAATGTAGCTGAATGTGCCAGTTTGAGATTATAAACAAGTCGAGCCCGGTCGGAAGCGGAAAGGAGCGCTGTTGCGCGCCCAGTAACAATGCAAACTCAGCAGGCGAGCGTGAAAGTAATCACGTGGCGAGCGCAAAAGACTTTTGCGCTGACTCCAAAGACTTTTAAAGACTTAATCGCTCGCTCCTCAGTAGAGGTGTGTAGATAGTAGATTTTTGGGTCGGATCGGATAGCTAATGTTCGGATCGGTTTCGGATCGGATAACAACACGTTTGGATCGAATAGTTTTCAGATTCGGATAGTTACAATACCCTATAATTTTCAGCGATTTGATATGATTTGATTTGATTTATGTAAAAGTTGCTTATAAAATACTTAGATTTTAAGGATTTTATCCACACTGAAAGAACATTATTGTTTTAAACTGTAAAAGGTTTTATTTTACTGAGTATTCAATACTTTTGTGTATTTAATAGAGGTATCTCTCTGAGACTTAAAATGATTTAAATTGTGTAGATCTATTCTGCTTAGTACCTAGCCTATGCATTTTGTACTAGGCCTATGGTAAAAAATTATTGACTTGTTGACATTTCAGCAGATTATGGTTCATCATTGTCATACATTTAAATACATAATGAACAAGAATAATATTGATGCGTCGTTTAAAATTTGCAAATTTGCATAATTTGCAAGTGTAGACAAAAAACCTCAATATGCTAGATCTAAATTTTTCAATCTTCTTCCACAAAACATTAAATCAAAACAAAACTTGAGACCCTTTAAAAGAAAACTTAAAGATTTTCTTATTAATAAAGCAATTTATTCTTTTGACAGTTATTACAGCAGTTAGTCAATTATCAGTGAAATTAAAATTTGTGAGCTTTCCTTTTAAGAAATTATTCACCACTTCAGGTCTGCTGCAACGGGGTATCCATTTTACTTTTGTCATGTCACATGGTAAGGTTATTAAAAAAGACAACATTCATTAACACTTTGTCATAGTTTTATTTCACCTTTTCCGAATCACCAGCAACAGGATTAAGTCAGGGTGATCCATCTAGATCGCTTACGTTACAGTCAGGGGCACTGCCTTCAATTTTGCATATGTGCTTATCCTCAGAACAAATGTGGCATTTGTACCCCTTTTTACAGTAGTATTTTGAACAGTCAAAATCGTCATATCTACCTACCCAGTCACAATTACAGCATTCTTTATTTTCCCAGCCACAACCAGACACCTCACCATAAATCATACCTGAAAATTCATTGTAATATGTGAGTAGTTTTTATTGCATCATCAAAGTTTATCGGACAACATATCGAGGTGAAGATGAGAGGTGTTAAGGCTCATGTTTATGGGAAAGTAATTTTGAGATGGCTACAAACTTGCCAACTTGTTCAAATGGCTTATTTAGAGAAAATGCTAAGTTTTATTTTTGTGTTCATTTCTATACCAATAGCATTTTGTAACGTGTTTTGATAAGTAACGGTCCAAACCCGGGGTCTTGTAACTATCAAACGGCTTATTAACTTCACCTATGTGTGATTCACTCATTTAAAGTGTCACTTAGCTTTGTTTGGAAAGAATAAATAATACTTGTCTAATTAAATCATTTTGTGAATGAAATGCCCATAGCGGGATTTTTAAACAACGTTCGTTTTCTTAATCCTAATGTAGCTTTTATAATCAGCGTAAACTTAGAGATTATTGGAAAAGCAATAAGGAACACTAATCTTAAAAACTGTTATAAAATTTTATTTTTTAAATGGTTATGTTAAATGATACTTCACAAAATAGTCTGCAGTAATCTTTACAAAATATACAGGTGTTTTTTTTCAAATACTTGCTTCTTAATTTATCTGAAAACAAAAATAAATTTTAGTGTTTTGTTTGCTGGAAACGTATACCAAGGCAGGGGGGAATAAATTTACAATGAAAGTTCATCCCCCGAACAGCCCCCTTCTCACTCCAACCCCTAACTTAAAAATTTCAAATGGCAACATACCCTTTGTGACACATCACATTAAAGAGCATAAAAAAAGAAAAGTTATGGTGAAAGAAAAATTAAAATCACTTCACGTGTTCTTGAGATGATAAAATAATTGAAACGTAAACAAAGTGTGTTTTTACCATTGCAACCTCTGTCAGATCTTTATTTATGGAAAACGTAAACATATTCTGGTATTCCGATTGAAGGATACAACTGTCACCAATGAGCGAGATACATATTAAGAATAGTTTATTTTGCTTTAGTCGATTCCAAATTGCAATACAGAATCTCTTGTCGGGGAGCTGTTTATCTCTCAAATGTCCGCCCTTTAATTTCATGCCAGAAGATAATTGTGTGATCGATAATAGATGTTAATTGTTTTTAGCATTCATTACCTTTATTTCAATCACTAAAAGTAAAAATATTCCCGCTTAGATATTTATTTGTTTTCAGGGT
This sequence comes from Flexamia atlantica, assembly GCA_035578135.1. Taxonomy (NCBI): domain Eukaryota; kingdom Metazoa; phylum Arthropoda; class Insecta; order Hemiptera; family Cicadellidae; genus Flexamia; species Flexamia atlantica. The sequence continues at coordinate 5,726,891 of JAQJVK010000026.1, read as the reverse complement.
TCTTAAAATTTGTTATTTTAAGTTAGGCCATTTAATAGGAAACATACAGGTTTATTCTGATAGGTTAAGGTCTAGAAACTTTGTAATTAATCCTCAGTAATTTATTCTTAGTTTTATAAACGATCTTTCAAATATTGTGCCCCAATTTTTTTTTTTTTATTCATTTCCAACAAAAATTTGTTTGAGTCAAAAAATTAAATCAATTTTAATGAAACTGAAAAATTGGTTGTTTTCTGTCCTGGATGTTGAAGTGTTCTTTTGAAAATGGTTTTGTGTGTGTTATTTGGCTTATTTCGATTTAAGTGTGATTCTTAATAGTTATTTTTCATTGGTTAATCCCAAAGGAACATTGTTATTCATATTTGAATTGAGATTATGTATTTTGTTAAAATATATTGTAGCATTAAGTCAAGTATTTATTCGTATTTTTCACAGTATGTCTATCTGTTATAGATTGTGTTGCAACACAAATTAATGAGGTCCCTAGCTATTCATTTTAGCGAATTTCCCCTATAGGGAAGAAGCTGTTACCGTAGTACTCATGGAAAGACCTAAGCTTGAGACCATGATAACTTTTCGTTAAGTTTAACCTAATAAATAAATAAATTAGGTTAAACTTAGAGCTAGAAAATGCCCATAAAGGCGAAACATGTTGCTCAATAAAAAATATTTTAAAAAGGGTACCGTACTCAGTTTATCTTTATATTTTTAATAATAAAAGTAGCCCTTCATTGTGATAATTTAATATATATATGTCTATGTGTGTGTGTGTGTGTGTGTGTGTGTGTGTGTGTGTGTGTGTGTGTGTGTGTGTGTGTGTCTTTAAGCACGATAAATCGCATAAAATTGGTCCAATCTTCATGAAATTTGCCATGGACGTGTAAAGTAGTAATTATTCGGACGATTTTGTAAATCAGCCCGATCGGGCTACTGGAAGGGGGGTAAACCCCTCTAAAAATGGGTTTTTTGAGTTTTTTATATAGAAGAATTAAAATAATCCAATTTTTGTTAGCACCATTGAATTCAGATAAAAAAAAAAAACAAACAATTCAGTATCTTGAATCACTGCTCTGTGTCCATTGGTTACCGAGATATTGAAAGTGGTAAACAGTATGTTGTCCCAATGTTAACATTATGGGAAACAAGTAAAATTCTACATCTCGCTTATTTCTCTACATATCCTGATAAAACTTGGTAAATAGGTTCTTCTAGTTCAGAACTACTAAATATTGAATTTAAACCATCCAGTTTTGATATACCTGTAGCAGCAAACCTACATACTCTTTCCCTATGTTATTCTTATGGAGCGTACAAAAACATATGAAATCCCACTATCTTGGATTGAATTATGTTGTTTTGCATTTGAAATTCGCTGAGTATGCAGGTCTGCTGCAACAGAGGTATTTTTATTTTCTTAGATTATTCGGATTAATGTGGTGGAACACCGATCCGGGTAACAAAAAATCCGGGTAATCCGAGGTAATTATAATATTGCCTATATAGCGATCGCGTACCTTAGTCACTGCTACATTGATGCTGCGAACGGCGAATCAAGACTGTACAACATGTTAACCTTTCAAGCTTGTTCCGCATACAAATTTTCTAACTGCGCTCGATTCTTTTTCCTATCACTTATCGTACTTGTCCCAACACCCTGTTCCTTAGCTAATTTTTCACCTGATTCTCCCGCGTCAAGTCTTTTGACAGCATTCAATTTCTGTTCTAAAGTTTAAACCACGTTTCTCCTTTTACAACCACTAATTTCCAAACTCATTATCAGTTCACACAAAAGTTCACAACTATAAACACTCAAAGTGACAGCAATAAACCACTCGCAAACTGCTGTAGGCTTCGCCTTTGTTGGTTATACTGCTAGCGCCCCAAGTAGCGAGCCAAAAAACTACCGCACGAAAATTCTGTAATTTACTGTTTAGGCAGTGCGACTCCATTCCAAATGCGTACAGTAATTTATTGCATTTAGATTTTACTTTTAGAAGATGCATTTCACTCGGCAACTCGCTAAAATCACTTTTTTGCCGTGATTTAAATTTTTTAATTTCTCAGATGGACCAGTCCGGATAATCCATGATCGGGATAATGTGGGGTCCAGATAATCCGAGGTGTACTGTGCAGTGTTCTGTGTTTATTATTACAAGAATATTTGGAATGGAATGTAATTTTAAATGTTATGTTGTACTGTTTTTAAATGAATACAGAATTTTTGAATTTGAAAAAAATTTTAAGATATTTTTCATGGTATAAATTTACCCCCTCTCCAACCCCCTACTCACCCCCGATCCTAACTTTACAATTTCAAATGGTATTGTTACCCTTGTAACTTGTGACATATTAAATTAAAGGGAGTAAAAAAAAAAAATTTTCTAAAAGAAAATTTAAAATTGCGTCACCTATTTTAGTAAGAAATCCCTTATTAATCTTGAGAACGAGTGACGCGATTTTAAATTTTCACTGAAAAAAATATTCCTTTTTTCATCCCTTTCAATTTAATATGTCATATGGCTAACATCCCATGTTTAATTTTAAAGTTCGGGTCAGGGATGAGTACGGGGTTAGAGAGGGTGAAAGTTTTTATCATGAAAAACATCCCCAACAGTGGCAGTTGTTTCCCTCAGTCGGAGTACCAGAATATCTTTAACTTTTTCAATAGATAAAGGTCTAACAGAGGTTGCAATGGTGAAAAAACACTTTTTTTAACGTTTTAATTAGTTTATCATATCAAGAAAGCATGAAGCTGTTAAAATTTTTTTTTTCTCCAAAATTTTCCTTTTTTTATACTCTTTAGTGTGATATGCAACAAAGGGTATGTTGCTGTTTGAAATTTTTAAGTTAGGGGTTGGGGTGAGAAGGGGGTTGTGGGGGGGATGAAACTTTCATGAAATTTACTTCCCTCTTCCTAGAAATACATTTCCAGCAAACAGAACACTCAAATTTATTTCAGTTTTTGAATAAATTAAGAATCAAAGTTTGATTTACATCAAACAAGCAAGCTTGTATTTACCATCGTAGCACAATCATTCCATTTAAAATATTTATCACAGGTGTTTTACACGATTCAACTCAATATCAACAAAATGTTATAACAGAAAATCAATTGTGATAAATAATCTAATGATTGCAATCAATTTAATTATTAAATAAAACTAGAGAATAGCTGTGCTCGCATGTAGAGACTGTGAGGAGGATAATAAGAAAAAACCAATTAACTTACAAAATATGAGAAATAAGGAAACCAATAAAATCTTCATTGTTGAAATTTTCAATTGTGCTAGTTATTGTGCTTGTTACTTGTTGAAGTTCTACCTGTAAGTGTTGTTTTTCAAAAGAAATATGACAGTTTTCTTGTCATACTGTCATTTTATCACGAAGTATGTCACACGTTTCATGAAAACAAATACAAGTGTTATGTGGAGCAGATGTAAGTACTACCATGCAACTGCGTCAAACCTCCTCCACGTCCCCAGCCCCAAAAGAATATATTTTGTGTGCTGAAAAATCCGATTAAAAGTCCAAAATAATAAATTTTTAGTAAAAAAAGCAATAATGGCCCAAAAATTACTATAATTGTCAGTAAAAAAACTACCCCAACTACAGGATTAAGTTTTTATACTGACCCTTGCACCAGAGCTACTAACATAGATTATATCCATGCAAACTTTACATTCATGCACACATAGAAAAAGATTTATTAAAATCTCAACCATTCACAATTAACTATAGACATAACATGAAAAAATATTGCTAACATTAACACATGATAAACCCTTGTACGAATAAAAACAAAATCTATATACCTTCACTGATGGTGTCGCCTCCTGGACGGTGGCTGGTCAACACACTCATACACTAACTTTTTAGTTAAGAAATAAAGGGTATCAGGAAACTGACACATACTTTCTCCCTTCAAGTCATTTAAAACCAGAAAACATATTTAGTGAAATAAAACAAATTAACAATTAATTATCATACAAATATATACCTACCAAATGTTATCAAAATCGGTTAGTAAATAACGGAGATATCGATTTTTTAATATTTGCCATAAGAATAACATTGGACAAGGTACTGCGTTTACCGCTGAACTAAAATATCAACTATCTCCACAACCAGTTGACGTAAACCAATGATTCAAAATACCAGATTTTTTAGTTTTTCAAGTTAAAATTTAATGGTTGCACGTATATTTTCTTTAGAGGTCACAAGTTTTATGAAATTTGAAAAATATGAATTTTTTAACACTTAAACCCCCATAACTTCTGAACCTGAATTTTTACAGACATGCGGGTGGTGTCATTTTGTTTTCATCTTAAGCAGTAAAACCATGAAATTTTTATCAAAATCATTAGAGCCGTTTTTGAGAAATTTGGATTTTTGTCATTTTTTATGGGTTTTTATGGGGTAAATACCCTTAAAAATAAAAAATTCAAAAAAATGAAAAATACGCCTGGAGATACCATGGTTTTATACCTAAGTACCAAATTTCATGAAAATCGGACCACTGGTGTCGTCTCTAGCTTTGTTTACATCCACACACACTTATAAACAAAGTTACACGTAATGAACGACTGCGTCTGTGCGCCATCTGCATTCGGCACTCAGTGCCTTCACTGCATTGGATCAAAATGCAGTGTGGTCGTGATCATGGTTATCAGTGTTCCCAGGTATACAACAATCATCGTACGGTACAACAATATTTGATATGCGAAACGATCCACAATATTTTACAATATTAATAGAGATTCAACAAAATAGGTTTTCTGACAGACGTAAGCCAATTTGTCAGTAATATGTTTGTCACAAAGATTTTTTTCAGGAATTCATTCAATACGTATGCAGTTATTGGGAAAATACGACTATTTTATGTTGAATCAGGGTAATTTTGCGTGCATACAATAATTATTTGTGTGGTATTTATAAAATCAGGCAAAACTTATAGTTCCGTCGACTTTTGAATGAATATTATCGAGAGAGACTATCACACGGGAATCGGATCGAAAACAGTTGCCGCTTCAAATGTAAAATATAATAATAATAACTTTATGAATGTTGGTAATTCTAGGCATTAAATTGCCAAGACGTTGATGAACTAACTAGTAAACATTTTGTACAGACACCGCTCAGTTATTTGATTAGCTAAATTTAATCTCTTAAATGATCTGTTTACGCAGACAATGTTGTTAGTCTGCAACCAATAAATACGATAGCTTCCGACGTATCTGATTTCGATTATTAACGCGATATGTTCCGTATTTAAAAGTATTACGTTCTGAAAGCAACACCGCGACGGCGACTGGCCGTCGTCGTTCCTTTGACATCCTGATCTCTGATAGTATTTTGACGGTGACATTATTTTGTTTGAGCCACCTTTTGAACGTTAAAATTCGAGCGTCTACAGGGTTTTACCGTGAGATATACAGTCTATCCGAAAGATTCGGATATCCTGTCAGTCTTACCGGATAGTTATAAAACCCTCAGATCGGATTCGGATATCCGAATCCGATCCGAATTTTCGGATATCCGCACACCTCTACTCCTCAGTAAACAGCTGTTTTACAATTGGTTTTTGGTGCGTCGCTCCAAAGACTTTCAAAGACTTAATCGCTCGCTTCTCAGTTAACAGCTGTTTTACGATTGGTGTTTGGTGCGTAAACTGACACTTTACGCGCAATTGTAGGAAAAAATATTTTTGGCCAGAACACAAAAAAAATACTATTGTTGGACATGTGTGATGTCACTAATTGATGCTTCTTGACTCAAACAACGCATCAGTTAACCTCTTTCATATCAAATCCAAAAATAACAAAATTAAAAAAAGCATGAATCATTTTCCAGTTAAAAAATATTCTTTTAAAAATAAAATAACTTAAAATTTGTAAAAAAGTAGTTAAATGGTTGTTTTAGAATCTGATATCAGTATTTTATCATCTTGCAGGTCAGCTCTGAGAAATTTCAGCCTTCTATCTCAAAGTCCCCTGGACCAGCTGGTACAGTTGATTGTCACGTTGCAAGACATCAAAACCCTGAAACAGGAATATGGGGTACCTATGGAATATGATCAGTTCATACAGGTCAGTTTGCTGTTTAAATTCATTTACTCTACATTACATTACCTATTAAGGTGGCACGCAGCATTGGCTGCAAAAGTTTATCAGAGTTTGAACAACAAATGAATGAGTGTGATAAGACTTATGTAGCTTTAATTCGAACCAAGACTAGCTGAAATTTTTTGCTAGGATCATTAAAGTAAATGCTTAATGCCCAGTGATGGCCGAGTCCAAAATCAAACCTCAAAAAAATTTTTTTTCTTAATATCTATCCAGTGACCTTTTGTACTAAAAAGCAAGTAGCCTACTATTTATTTTCAGCCATCCCCTTCACAGTTGTATAATTACCATATATTTAACTTCACCATATATTTAATTAACCCTTTGACCTACCAATTTTTTTATTTCTCAAGTTTTGATTTTAATACATTTATTTTGTCTGTATTTGGTCTAATATTTTGGTTATGTCCTTTTTGATTTTCCTTATGTATTGACAACATGGTGAATTAATTAATTAAAAATTAAACATAAACGTGACCTCCTCTATACAAGGGTAAAAAGAAGCAAAACGGGTGTCTACTGCAATCCCTATTAAATGTATAAATGCCGTCAGCTTCCACCCAAGCTGGCCACCGTTTATTTTAGGTGGGCCCTCAAACCAACTTCACACATTTGCAAACCTAATAGGGATTGCGGATGGTCAAGAATCGAACCCACGCACCTTTGATCGACTTTAACGCTATACTCATCAGCATAGCGTGTTAGCCAACAGAGCTACAGTACCACCATCGGCCAGGAGAACGATTGGCGCATGAAGCCTACAGTTGACCTTAGAAACAAATCAGTGAACTACTAGGCTAAGCCCTCACTAACAGCGTCCGGAGGTTATAGAAATCCTTTGACAGAACTGTCCTATCAAAATATGCTGTTTTGATTTTTTTGTCTCATCGTTTTTATAATCTTAACATTTTTTTCAACAGGAAGATAACAATGGGTTTGTGACAGTAATTCTTGAAAGGCTGCCTTTGGAGAAGATACCGTCTTTTATGGAGGAATTCTACCCACGTTTGATGAAAAAGAGAGGACTCAATCCAGATCTACAGATTTTGCAATTTATACAGGTGATGCAGTGCTTGAAAAACTGTTCGAATCCTGGGATAATAATATGTCTATGAACATGATTTTATATTTATTGTCCATTCTATTAGCCTACTCTGGATTTTCATCTGAAATTATTTTTAAAATTGCAGCCTATTTTTTTTGTAGATTTCTCTTTGACAGTTGATTTCATATTCAATAATTTTGATTTTTTAATAAGAGGGCTGAATTATGTCCTTATAAAATTGTTAAATGAAATCTGTGTGATTATAAATCATGTTAATTATTTATGTCTGATTTTTTTGTCTGTCTTTTAAATTGAATCTTTTAATACTTTATGTAAAGAAAACTTATTTACATAAATTTATACTTTCTTTCCAAGTGAAAGTTGGGAGTAAATAACAGACAGCGGTTGCTTATACTTAACATAATCCATTCGAAGAATTTGAAACTTAGTTAATTGTGCACAACTTTAAAGACCATTAACAATTAGTTAACCTAAATCATCTTTGGTAATCTTGTGAAAAAAATTTAGAACATTATTTTTGAAATACAGCTAATTAAGGTCTTAAGATTTATTATTTGAAGAAAGAACGGACAATATAAAAGTTTCAGGTTATGTATTTTATTTGTTAGGATGAAAAATTTTTATGCCACCAAAATAATTTGTTTACACACATTGTAAAGAAAATTATATACATAAGTCTCCTACCCATAAGAAATAATAATAGTGTTGATTTTTTTAGTTGAAGCATACATATGTCCGATTCCCCTTTTAATTTACTCTTGCCCTTTTTTTGGTCAGCTGATAAAAATTAAGAATCATCAATATTGCCAACAGATTTTCTTTTGCAACGTTATATCCTATTTTTGCCTGGAACAGAGAGAAAACAAGATAAATATTTCCATTAAAAGCCTGAGAAAGGTTAAGGAAGTTAGCATACTAAACATGAAAAATGTGTGGTTACAGGAAATCGTGATGCACTGCGAGAACTGGTGGTTCTTCGACGAGGCCCCGTGGGAAGCTCGAGTGTCGGCCTTGGTGCCTCATCTTCACAGTGTTCAGGTGAGCAAACTTCTCTAGCATTCGACGTTTCTGTCATTTAGAGGGTCTTTAGCTTGGGATATGTCAGTACAATTTTTTCATAGTCTGTACTAGCACCATTTCTTGACAAGATCAGTTCTCGGTTCTTGGTACCGTTACCATCGGTCAATCCTACTGTTATATATTTTTGATTTATAGATGATTTGATTTACATGCACATAAACAGATCATAAAATACCATCTCACTTTTTTATTTTTATTATTTAACCTTCTAACAACAGTTGATACGAAAAAATAGTATACCAAGAGAGAAAAAAATAGAGTCCAAATTTAAATTTGGCTACCCATTAGTTGTCGCTCAAGCCTCTTAAGGAGAGCAGTTGCAAAACACCATCATAAACTTAATGCTCCTGTGAGTAGTTTGATGTAAAATTGATTTGTGTGCTCTACTTTTAAAATAAATTTATTGTTTTAAATCACCCTATAGATTTAATTGTCAATACTAGGGATGTGTTGGTACCACTTTTTTGAAAGTTGGTACCGGTACCGGTTCTTTACGAGATCGGTTCTTGGTTCTCAGTACCAGTACCATCAGTACCAAGGGTTTGTCATAACGTGTTGTATAATTTAACGTCCCCAGAAAACTACAGGCAATCTGTTGTATGTTACTGTTTTATAAATGTTTTAATTTTCAAGTATAAGTTTCACCAAGCCATAAAACAATATCTCATTTATGACTTTAATTATTTATCCTTCTGTTAGTAGTTAAGATAAAAAATAATCTACTATATAAACAAAAAACAAATTCCAAGGTGAAAAATAGCAGTTTAGTTTCCTAATTTGTTTCCATTGATAATTTTACAATTACCACAGAAAATAACTCTTTTCCAATTAATTTTAATAATTAAAGACAAAAAAAACATCAACAGTCAAAAAATTAAAAATAAATTTAGAATCAAAAGTAATTTTAGAAACATTATCGATGTCTTCAATAATAGTACGTGATGGCATTTGCCATCGGCGCAACGCCCGCGGCAATCTGATGTGCGATCAATCGTCTTACGTAACTGGTAGTTACTCCCGCCGATTACCCTGGGTACCGAAGTACCGGTACTGACATTGTGATGTCGGTTCTCGGTACCACCGGTTCTTTGCAAAGGTACCGGTTTAAGGTACAAATCCGTAGTCAATACCCCTTGCCCTGCCTGTTTGTTGTTACCGGTACCTGTCGGCCGCCATATCTGTAACGTGACGTGTGGATGTCGACAGTTGAAGCTGGATGCCATTCTTCATGTGTTGAGGTCAGCCCCCGTCCCCTGGACCCCCCTCGTGTCCCAGCTGGCCGAGCAAGGTATCGTATATCGGCGAGATCAATATTTATTTTTCATCATACTAACACAGAAACATCTGTTTTCAGTTCCCTTTTGTTGGCTCGAAAATTACCCATTGCCGGCCTAGGCCGGATAAACTTTTTCCAGCCTAGGACGGATAAAACAGATAAACAATCAGCTGATTTGCAGCAAAACCGACATTTAATGCTTGTTTATTTGGTTTATTGGTTTCTTTTTAGAGGAATGAAGTGGCAGCACTGCATGCGTAGCAAATGTTTGTTCTGTTTGCTATTTAGGTTAGGTTTGAAGGTTTGAGAAGTATGTTTACGTAAGGACGTTATGATTGAAAGTATGTTTTTTCTGTTTAGTATGATGAAAAATATCGTACATTACACGGCCGGGAAGTTTTGCCGTACCAAATCCCGCTTCGCACGGGAATTATCATGCTCGTCCAGCAAAACAGTACTTCCCGGCCTAGTAACGTAATATACTATTTGGAAGAAAATACCTTTTGGGGAAAAGGAGAAATTTGACCCTTAACTCATCAAAAAAGTTACACCCAAAAGCTGTGACTGTATAACCTGCACGCGTGCTGAAGAAGGCCGGACAGTTTCTTTGAATTTATTCCTTTAAAATATTATAAAAACCGGCATTAATATATAAAAGTCAAGAAACCGTTACTTATTGTTTATTAAGAAGAGAATATATTTATTTTTCCAAAACATTAACATTCTCATAGTAACATTCTCTGTTATGGGATGTCTTACCCACACTAACCTCAGCAGGGGGTCTCCCCTTGAAGTGATTTAAAATGGTTTCCGGGGGGAGATTTGCCCATCCTGAGTAGATAGTTTGGTAAGTCCCATAATCCAGTGCCTCCATACTTTGTATGTAAGTGGAAGTGGTTTATGCCTTTCTTAAAGAAAAAATGGGATGGTTGATTAATTCTATCAAACCTCTTGAATCTTTTTGAGTCGACTACACTATAAAATATTTCACCCTTATTTCATCCTATATTTTACAAACAGTTGGTAACAGCTCATCTTTAAATTGAAATTTGCTTTCTGATTTGTCAAATTAATCCTTTATAAAAGATCTTTAAACAATTTTTTAGTGTAATGCGGGCCTACCTCTGTTTAACAAAAATGTATATCATAAGATTAACAAAACTAGTGATAGAAACCATGAAATAAATGAAACTGTCACACTGCTTATTAGACTTTGAAAATATGCTTTAGCTCAGCCTCAAGTAAACGATAAAGTACCAATTCAGTTCACTAAAAATGACTATGTCAAGAAAAGATCACCTTATGCTTAAGGTTTTATGAAAGAAATGCCCTTGATTGTTGCATGAATGAAAAGCATAAATTAATTTGTGACCAATACCGACGTTTTATATTTTTTATGCCACAAGTGTTGATGTTTGCATTGGCTTGAAGGTGCGCATCTGCCGGGAGAGAAGGCGAAAGACGTTCGCAACGAGAGCACCAACGTTCCTCGGCGACTGATCATGAAGAAGTATGGCGTCAAGTCGGACCGCGTTCGCAACATTGTGAGTCCCGTAATCCAACTACTCAGCCTTGAATTGTGGATAGGTACGAGTGATGGCTTGTGGATGTGGTATTCCCTAGTGTATAGGTCCGCGCTGATGAATACTACGTTCATTCATAAGACCATCCTCATAATTAGTCCAGTTTGTAATTAATTGGCAATATTGTGGTTCAGATCCCACGTTAAACGGTAGGTCCCTTAATTGTCAATGGGTGTTGGGCTTTAATTAACAGTCCTGCCTAAGGGACATGGTCGGCAGTCAGTTATAAGATACAAGGTCGTGCCACAATCATCCTATGCTCAGTTTTCAATCATATTTTTCCTTTAAAGTGTCTTATTAAGTAATATGGTAATAAAGTGGCAGTCGAGGCTTACCTCTACGAGCAACATTTAAAAACAAGTACAACTAATGTAAGCGAACTTCAATTTCTGGGCTTAAATTGCCCGTTTAAAACCCAAGAACCGTAAATGTTTGGCCTAATGCCCCCCTAAAATGGGGACAATTTTTCATTTATTTATATGTACCCGGCAGCGTCACTTATTTCCATCTCCTACAGTGTTTCGCCTTGTGCAGGCTTTGGTATATCGCAGACTCTGTGTATTTGAATATTGTTTTCCGGTATATGGAAATCTCAAATCACTGGGTGAAATGAACGGATTCCAGAGAGTCCAAAATATGTGTGTCAGGTACATTTGCGGGCTGATCATGTATCACACGAGTGGAAATCCCTAAGCTTATTGCCTATTGCTGACTTATGCTTTCTCCTCACTGCTTGCCTTACCTGTTAAGTTCGGATGGAGGGGAGGCCTGGAGAGAGGCTGAAACCCCACTCTGAGGTGCGCTAGGCAGGACGACTCGCTGGAGGTGCCTCGTGCGCGCTCTGAGTCCGCCAGGGGCCAGAATTGGGTTCTCATATTTTGCTCCAAAGCTCCTGAACTCGTTTGGGATGAGTCATGAGCTGGGAAGTCTGAGGATTTTTTAGAAAAAGTTACAGAATACATTATTAAGTGGAGAAATATGCAACAATGTCCTTTTTTAGTTATGAAAATGTTATGTTTATTTGATTGTATTTAGTTTGTAGTTTTGACTTGAGTTTTTATTAAACATGTCACCAAAAAAAAATTGATTCAAATAAGACAATTATTTTATTTTTATTATACCAATTGCTAAGCCAATTTACATTACTGAACTGTTGGGATAGGGGTAGCCGATTTATTCTTCCAGCTAACCTGGGACTGAGGCCTTACAGCTTCTTTTATCCTCTGGCAGGAAACCGGTGGATGATTTAGGAAAAGAGGATAGAGGATTGTTGTTTCTTTGTTGTAATGATTATGTCTATGTTTTTATTATTCTTTTCATTAATCGACTTTTAATAAAATTAAATGAAAAAAATTAATGAAATAGAACTAAAGTATGTATTTTTTAAATATTTTTAACACATTACGAGTATTGTCTATTTAACTAAACAACTTATATATACATCCCATAGTTCGATGAATTCAATTAAATGTGTACTGGCAAGCAAATTTGCTTATTATTGTTTTGAGTCCATGAAATTAAGCTCAAAGAGAGTATACACCTAGTTACTTAAGTCATGAGCAAAGAAAAGTTTCAGAATATTCGAGTCTGTGAAATTCTTTTTTTTATTGCAGCAATTAGTCCGACTCATGTTGAGAAAGGACCAGCCGAGCATGTTGGAAGACATCCAAGAAGTCGCTAAATACGCCAAGAGTGATGTTGGCGACATCTATGATGTTGTTATAAATCATCTAATTGAACAAGGGTAAGATTAAATAACTTGGCACAAACTTATTCCAAAACGTAACCATTATTTTTGAATTTCTAAAGTTTTTTTAAAATGTTGGAACGATTTTGCAACTCGATTCCAGTCGTAACCCTTTTCATATTCAAACTATGGTGTAACTGGCAGTTTACCTTATCTTTATTTTTACTAGAGGTGTGCGGATATCCGAAAACTCAGATCGGATTCGGATTGGATCAGATATCCGAATCCGATCCGGGGGTTTTATAACTATCCGGTAAGACTGACTAGATATCCGACTCTATCGGATAGACTGCATTTTTTTGGGTAAATTGTAAAGAAAGATCAAAGGAAAGTCTTCCAAACAAAAGAAGTCACTGCCGACGAAAATACATTAGTGACAGAAAACATTGCGGAGCAAAAACGGCGCTTTGAAATGCGACGGTGCGATAGCAGCTAGAACAACGCCTCAACACGATGCGATTATGTGGTGGTATGCATCAAGCGATGTATTTCGGTTGCCGATATTGCGACTCGTGATTAGATCGAGATCGTAGTATACGATCAGATTACTGCGCAATACCCGACATGATAACAAACATTTTCTTAAGATAAATTCTTGTAACGTAGCATTAAATCAGTTAACAAATAGTACATCGTGTAATAGTTCTGTCTCGATTAGTATCCGTTACCGACGAAACATCGATTGGTATGAGGGAGAATCACAATCAAGACAAATCAGTGTTCGCCATTGACCACAGTGTCAACAGTGTCACAGTCTACAACAATCGTCTTGAATTTCCAAAACGAAATATCCCGTAAATACCCCATAAATAAATAGTCTTGTTGATGTTTCGTACGACTATTTCAGGCCGTAAATATCTTAAGTGGCCCGTTGATACGATAAAATAAAAAGCCTACAATAATTTTGGGCTGTCAAAGATTTGGCGAACCTGTTCATTTCATTGTTTTGTCTTTCCATCTCGCTTCATTTTTGAATGTCGTCGTCTGCTTAAAAGCTGAATTAACTCAAGAACGTCTTTCTTTCAATCGTCAGATTACTTTATTTATCAATTAAACAATTACCTACCTAGAAATAGAAAGTTGAACGATCACAAATAAGTTTTTATTTTGCTGAAATATTAATCTTTGACGATTTAAGCTTAGTCAAAGCCGGCCGGCCGTATTTTCAATACGTGATTAAAATGGATATTCTTAGATAACAGTACAATGCGACTTGACAACCTAAGTCTATGAAAATAATTAGTGAGTTTGCTTGTTGTTTGTGATATAAAACAAATAGACCTTTGTTCTAATTAAATGACCAAGCTTTAATACTGACACTTACAACATTTGAAACTTATCTTGAAATTTTAGGTTAAGTTTACTGCTCAGACTTATTTTGTTTTTTGTATTATTGTAGTGAATCAAAATCTAGGTTTTCAGGCATTAATGCATAGTTAAAAATGTAAAGCTTTCTTCAAATATGAGGTGATTGGTATATATCAAGTTTTATATTTAATTCTTTTGTCTAGTCACTTAGGCCTAGTCTCTGATCAAATAAGCAAAAGAACAAAAAAGACAGAGGCCTAATAGTGAACAAATTTAGGTTGCATTGAAAAAGGATTTTTTAAGTTGCAAATCCTGAAATTGATTTAGGCCTAATAAGCTTATTCAATTATGTACTACCTCTATGCTTAAGGGGAATCAATGAATTTCTAAATTCTTTACAAATATTATTATGCAAGAAGTAAAAATTTAAAAGTAGCTTGCATAATAATCCCATTTTTTGTTAGTTTATTTGTTATTCTTTTGTAAAATTTCTTTTGTATTTTCACTGTCTGTCCTGTTAATTATTAATTTTTAGTTTATTATTTTAATTTCCTAAGAATGTGCTGATATATATTTTTTTATGTGAAAAGTGCATCACTGCTGAAGAGACTCAGTTCTACGCACAGGTCATTTTTGACCTATGTAGGACTAATACCATATAAGATGTATATATTTTGTTTTTATCTGAAGGAAATAAACCGATTTTTGATTTGATTTGATTTTGATATTTAGGGGCGGTTTGGGAGCTCGGTATTAGCGCTAGTCCGAGCCTAAGAACCGGTTATATCTAGTATTTAGGCTGGCGTCCAAAACATCTGTTTGGGAGCTCGGTATTAGTTGGTCTCGAGCCTAACTGGCGCAGGGATAATCTCGCGCCTAACTTTTTTGGGTTTGGGAGTCAAGTAGACTTGGGCTCACGCCTAAGAGATAATCTAGTTGGGTTTGGGAGTCCAAGTTCGGGCCTGATAAATATTTTGTTGTCATCATAACTGGCGATTTTAGGCTCAAAAGTTAGACCTGCTAGGGGGCAGGTCTAAGTAAACATTATGTCGGTTTTATCTAATTATCTTGTTTATTAATTTCACTTTAAAAAAACGATTGTTATATTTGGATTCGTCATTATAAATTCCGAACAATTCCATTACCCTTAAGTAATATTTAAAAAAATTAATTTTTGATTCCTGATGTTCACATTGTACTAGAGATCGCGTAGATTACTTTGCTTTAATTAAGAGTTTGACTAAAAAACGGTAATATCAAACAAATTGGCCATAAAAATTCGGGTATAGTAATTTATTTTCCGTTATAAATAAATTAATACAATTTTGTAACTAAAAATATCTATGATTTAGCTACGACATAAATAGCAAATACACACAAAAATCACAACATTCCAATTATAAATTACTATTCAACAAAGCATATTTTGGATTGTAAACATTTTTTACGATACTTATCAGTGTTACAAAATATCGCGGCTTTTAACATCGTTAAGCTAAGCAAATAATACAGGGTGTTTTTTTTAAACGCAACCCATTTTTAAGATTGAATATTGTACATATAAATATGAAATCAGTATTGTTTTATTAATCCTTACATTTTATACAACCTATTATTTAAGTTTGATCACATTTAGCTTACATTATATGTGTTCAAACAATCCGTAAATGGCATTTGTACAAAGTTGTGTTCTCTCCATCAAATTCCTAAACACGTGTTGTTAGAAGGGGTGTTGCTTTGAATTTCTTGCATTAAATTTGATTTGTTTGTTTTGAGGTGCTGAATATCCTGTGATTTTTTCGTAGCCCTTAATTTTTATGTACCCCAAAGAAATTATATAGTGGGGACAACACCCTGTAACTTATGATTCAATTCTACTTTAAAGTTTGACGTTATTAGAAAAGTACACCCGCGCTCCCCCTTTCCGCAAAAGAGTGAAGATATTGAGGCAAAAAACATTCCAACGAAACTGCGCAGAAGCGCTGAGCAGTCGTTATCAGTTGAGTTCCGTTTTATACTACTCTGAAAGCCAGGCGCGTTGTCACTGTGCGGAGTGTACGGTGAGTTTGTGCCGGTAACATCAGCATGGAGTACCCGGAGTACCTTGACTATTTGGACTATGTTAGGATATATTCACCTCGGATACAACCAGCTCGACATCAAAATTACAATCCATTCAATTTGGTATTCGCCTCTTCTCTTTATCAGCCATGTTCTCTTGCACTTACACAAATCCCAATGAGCAAAAAAATTAGCTAAAAATAAGTTCATACTCATATTAAAACTGTTATCAATACATCGAAACTTGGCAACGGTTTCATATCAATACGAGTTAAAAACCTTTTTGAAATAATTTTAAAATTGTTAAAAACTTGTAATAAAACAATTTTAAAATTATTACGAACTTGTATCAATGTCGATCGTTAAATAACTTATATCAGAACAATTTTTAAAATGTTTCAAACTTATATCGAAACTAGTATTAATGTAATTTTGTAAAATACTTATTAAAATTATTTCAAAACCATTTTAAAAGTGTTAAAACTGATATCAAAACTTGTAAAGTTTGAACTTAAACAACGTGTATTGAAACAGTTCAAATTTGTTTTAAAGTCTTGTTAAAATTGTTTTAAAACATTCTTATATTGAAATGTTTTAAAAGTGTATTAAAATGATGTGTAACTAATTTTCATGCTCATTAAGTAGTAGTAACAATTTGAAAAACAAATGAAAAAGTAACAACACTTTTTAATAGGCACAATTTTTTAATAGAAAAAAAAACATAAAAGCAACAAATTAAAACTACAAATTTCAAACTACTCTCACTATGTCATCCACCTACCCGAACTCTTCACAGAGAACTGATAACGAGGGCTGTAAACTCCCCTCACCACTCACAACAATAGGGCGCTTTTGTTGTCGTCGTCGATCAGGTGTTTCGCAGTTGCCGCCGCCAGCCCCAAAACCAAAATTCCCCGCGATTCCCTGTCCATCTAGCCACACTTCCACTTAGTACCGACTAAAGATGATACCGAACCATTTCAACTTGGTCGCGAGCTCCCAAGCCCGACTTTTGCTACGTGGACTAAAGTTAGGCGCGCCTAAAGCTAGGCGCGTACTAGCTGGGCCCGAGCTCCCAAACCGCCCCTTAGTTAAACTTTGGCCTATATTGGAAACAATATATCACAACAATCAACAACTCAACCCTATCAAGGCAAATCTTACCTTACACATGAGGACAATATGGTAGTTCCTTGCAATTACCTTAGGCTTATGAGAAAACTTAAATCTGCTCATTACGCCGCGCCGTAAATATCCGAATTCGGTATCCGATCCGAACCGGTTGTTATCCGATCCGATCCAAAAATTCACTATCCGCACACCTCTAATTTTTACTTTCTTGGTAGCCACAAACAGTAAATGTGCATGATCAAATTAAACGGAACTTTGCTTATTTCATAAAGTTGTTCCTGCGATCGGTAAATACGCATAATCGAATTTCACGGTCATTCGCTTTTTTGCAAAGTTATTCCCACAGTTACCGGCAATCAATACATTTTGCCTTACCACCCGTGGTCAATAAATAAGTGCGATCGTTATTCACAAGGTTACTCCTACTGTTCATACTGATTTGAAATTATGGACATACATCTCTATTAAAGATTAATCCGTTTTTTTATTTTTGCCACAATTGGAGAGAATGTCTTGACCGATAGTGTTTCGGATTAAGTGAAATTTTGGGTTACCGAGTTTCGGATAGTCGGGACTCCACTGTGTTAATGCAATCTATTCTCCCGGCAAGAGCTCTGTGATGAAGAAGAAAGTACATTAGAATCTCGATCAACTGTCACTTCTAATTGTCACTCTCTTATCCGTCACTGCTACTTTACTTTTAATGTGTCATAAAATGTGCCGTAACACCTTTGAACAAGTACAACTTACAGGAAAGCAGTTCAGTTTTAATCTTGTATGTATTTAATTTACTATAAATATGTATTATCCCCTTATACAGGGTATCATTTCTTCCAAAACCTTTTAAATCTACATTTACTGTACAAATTTATAATGAAATTTATGTTATCTGTCTATTCTCTTAACCGTCACACTTGTGGTCTTAAGGGTGACGGTTAACCCCTCTTCTGTAATCCAGGTAATTTACATAAGGTGATTTTGGGAAAGCCAAAATGGGATGTCGACTTTCGGACGAGGGGTGTAGGTGGTTATAGAATAGCCCCCAGAAAGAGAGGGGGGTCAGGGGGTCCTGTCCCGGAAAATGTAGAAAAATTGGTGTTTTTTTTTTTTATTTTCAGGGTGTACATTTAAACAATATTCCTGTTGCTCTTAACAATTTCATTCTTTAATTGACTGTTTTAAAACCTGCCGTACATAAAGTTAAGTTTGATATGTACTGTCGTACACATTTGTACAACTGTGCAATAATATGCACATTAGGATATGAAGCTGTTATAAAAAGGTTATTAAAAAAAACATAACCGGTATAATATTTAATGTAAAATTAATTCTGAATAATATTTTATCTACAAAATTAAGCTACAAAAAAATAGTTTGAATGATCGATTAAAATCAATTTGTAAATACAAATCTACTTAAGAAAGAACCATAAAAATTTTCAATTGTTGGAATAATTAAACAGATTTTTTTTGTAAGTTTACTTTTGTAAAATAACGCCAAAACGGGATGAATGGGCGTCTCGAGAGAGTTTGTCGGGACATGGCTAAAAACGGAACTGTCCCGTTCAAAATGGGACGTCTGGTCAGTTTAAATTTACCTCTTCCGAACTGTCGGCAGGGAAGGGAGGCAGGTGGAGGAACTGCTGAAGACACTGGATGACTCAGTCTCAACCGAGTGTCTGACCCGTCTGACGTTGAACATCCACCGCCGTGTCGCCCACCTCTCCTGGGACAAGTTGGGCAACTTCTTCACCGTTCTACCTAAGCTGGAAAAACCCAAAGAGCAGCGGTTCCTTGATAATTTGAAAACCAAACATAAACTGAAGGTATGTCGATGTTTTTATTGTAATCTACAAGGGGTTTTTATCAGAACCCCTAGGGACCGAGCCCTGTCTGGACAATTTGTCTATTACATAATTCCCTATTAAAACAGGGTATTGTTCCTCTACCACTCAAACTCTAACTTATTTTACTTAAATTGAAGAGAGAATAGTATTTAGACACGTCATTGCTGGTCTCAAATATTTTTCCACAAGAAGCGTTAATATGGTACCGTCCATTTCCTTCCCATCACATCCGGTTAAACTGATTTTTTGATAAAGATTGTCCGGTTAAAAAGATGTTTCTTTCGCTGTGAGTAGTCCAGTTAAACCTGGTTGAAAGGTGTAAGAAAGAGAGGGAGTCAAAGTTAAACAATTTTTATTTATCAAACTGTATACATACAAATGGGAATGGCGACATAACTAAGAGGAAATACAATAAACTAAAAATAAATTGAAAAATGGCAAAAGACGTCATATGTTATCAACTAAAGAATTCCTTCAATGAATTTAGAGGTTTAGGCATCCTACGTTCCTAATTTATTTTGTATGTAAGACTACTGAGAAACAGTTTGAGTCGAATGACAGTTTGGTTACAGCTGATGAGCAGGGTTGTATTAGCCAAAAGGAAGTGTCAGACTAATTGTTTATAACCTCAAAAAAATGCTCAAGATATTTTTTGAGGAATTGGTATGAGTAGTATGTTTCAAATGATAACTAATATGTATTTACCCAAAGTGAAATGAATTCAGTTTCATTTTGGTCTAGTTTTGTCAAATTAGATTTATTCTTTGATTAATTTTTAGATTTAATTCGTCGTTGTATTATTTTTTAATTCAATAGATTTACTACAAAAACTTTTCTGTGTTAGGTGGAATTCGATATCACTTGTCAAGGTGAGCTGACATCATCTGAAGAAAAACAAAGCATTCTGCAAAAATATACTGATAAGGTTGTCAAAGGTGAGTCATTTTTACAGTTACCTTTAGAACTATTTTTGAAAAATATCTCATGTAAAAGTCTGTTACTGAGGGAAGTCTCAGTCATATTGATTAGAGCAAGAATTGAAATGTTAAATGACGTTACTAGGCTGGAAAATACTGTTTTACCGGACAAGCATGATAGGTCTCGTGCGAGCCGAAGGCCAGTGTGGGATTTTCATGCGATCGTAGTTTTCAGTACGGTATTGGAAACGTGTCACTTTCGAGCCTACAAAAAGAAACAGGAAAAATATATTTCTGTGTTTGAAAAAAAATTTCAATATTTTAAGTGTTTAATGAAGTGGAGAGTGATTTGTGCATTTAACTGAAACATCAACAAACAATACTGTATGGTATTTAACTTTTTGTTGTTTTTCTATATTTTATAACTTTAAATAGTTTTCTTTCCAAAGGTCCAAAACTAAATATGTTATTGAGATAGAGAAAATATAACATTTTGCCAAATGAAATAACTTGCATAAACAGCGTCAAAGGATTTAAAACCAAACTTAAAAATATCTTACTTCAAATTTGTCCCTATAACATAGAGGAATTTATTCAAAGTTTTAATTAGGTTTTATATTGGTCTAAATACTGGTGTCATCGGGTCGTTTTTGTTGGTTTCAGGAACTGCAATTTTTATTCTTAACAATATCTTTAGTTTTATTCTAAAATTTTTGTTTAGCTTTTAAGATTATTGTATTTTTATCTATTTTAGGTGATTGACTTGTTATATATTTACGTATGCTATGCATGTGAAATGTAAATGATGTAACAAATAATGAATAAATAAATAAATAAAATACTTCCATTTCCACTCGGTACCAACAATTAAAGTGACGTTTTACTTCACAGTTAAGACTAAAGAA
Source organism: Flexamia atlantica (assembly GCA_035578135.1). Taxonomy (NCBI): domain Eukaryota; kingdom Metazoa; phylum Arthropoda; class Insecta; order Hemiptera; family Cicadellidae; genus Flexamia; species Flexamia atlantica. Next base: position 5,705,849 of record JAQJVK010000026.1, on the reverse strand, counting down.
ATCTATCTTAACCAGTTGCATTTCGACTACAGCTACTTATTAGGTGTAAGAAGGTGTATTAGCTACTCAGAAGGTGTAAGATGATATAAGTTTAGGTGTCTTTATCAAGCCTCGTCGCTTAAACTGGCTGGTTTTGGAAAAGTTAACTTTTTTCCAAGGTTACAAGGGCCTGATCTTCTGTGGTTTACATTCTCTCATTTCAAACTTAAAGTAAAATTTACGTTGATAAAACCTTTCAGGTTTCAACTTCAGTGTAAAGCAGTTAATTGAGTTTTGGACCTATCGGTCCATCTGACTAAATTTTTTCCCGGCTGAATTTTTAGTGCAGAGGATCTGCTATAAACGGTAATACGCATGCATGAAGAACAGGACTAAGGCAGTGTGCAGCTTGAATCCACAGTAATATTCCTGTGCCACCCCAGTGGGATCCTATCGGTACCGATACTGGGTACAGTAATGGAAGTTGTCACAAGTGGAGGCAGTGTTGTTGCTGTCTTTCAGTGAAAAACTTCAGTTCCCCACCAGGGGAGGCTGGGCTTGACAGCAGGGTGGGCTGGGGTGTACTGACGACTGAGATGAGGGCCAATATGAGGACCACCTTATCCCTTGAGACCCTGTTCCCCAGCATCCATCGGACAAATGTATACCTTTGCCCACCCAGTCTAAGCTTGGCCGAACCTATTCCATCTACCTATTCCTTTTTCCTTTCGCTTCCCTTGTATTAATCTACTAAAGGCTGTAGAGCCTAAGGGACAATGGAAGGGGAGCTTCCTTTCCTTTCTGGTAGGTGTACAAAAAGTCAAAATAATGGCTGAAGTACCCTCAACGGATTTTCCTTTGGGGTTGGGAAACCCAGACTACCTAATCCCCCCTACAAAAAAAAACCTGTGTCGCAGAGCTGGTTACGAGTCACGACAGTGACGCCACCACGACGGCGCTGCGGCGGATGGCGAGGTTGGCGCACCTGCTCTCTCTGCCCTCCGAGAGCGCCGTGGTGGAACTGGCTTCTCGCAGTCTCTCGAACAACCTGCCGCTAGCGACTACTCTTGCCATTGCCGGGTATGTAATTGTATTTTGCATATTCTAAAGAATTTAAAAACAAATAAACTAATTTTTAAGAAATCATGAAACAAAAATTCCCATCCCCGTAAGGTTTTTTCATTTGTTGTTTTGTGGCACCTTTTTGTTTAATATATTGATTTTTCCAAAGTCCCATCCAATCATCCAAGTTCCGAAGTGTCCATACTTTTTAATTTGTTTGCTACCAATTGCTCATATTATGAGCCACTGTGATCCCACTTTCGTAGACCAACTGTTAATCGCTGGCCGTTTTGAGCACATATAGAATATCGATATTCTACAATATCGATATTGCAGACTGGAATCAGAGGCTTCTAGATTCTAGACTGTGCTTTAAGCTGTTGAAATTACTCATAGAACCCCAGCCATAAAACCATATGGTCAGTGTAAACTCCTATCTCTTATGATACGTTATAATTACGCCGAAAATATAGATATTGTCATAACCGTAACGTTAAATAAAGAATAGTGGCGCTGAAATGGTCGGAAATTATCTGATCTATAGTGATTACACAGTAACTCTCGTAATGAGCCATTTGTCTGAGGATAGAGAGCTCCCCAGCTCATATACAAGACATAGATGTCATTTTGGGAAGTCCCTGGCCCATATTATATGAGCCATCGGTCTATTATGTTATTTCAGTCCATTTAGAATCATTAACGAACAAGTTTTATCTTCAGAATCAAATAGATAACGACGATCCGAATATGAAATTATTCAGATATTTGTCTGCAGCAAGGTGGAAGACCTGGAGGGCAAGCCGCGACGGCTGTACGGGCGTGTCGCAGAGCTGCTGGGTCGGCTGCTGGCTGCCTGCAAGCCGGCCGAGCGACCGGGGACCGAGATCGAACTCTTCACGAACGTGGCCGGCCAGCTGGCGAGACTGTGTGCGACCAGTTGTGACCCGGGTGAGTGGTTTTTAGCGAATTTCCCCATAGGGAAATTGGACAGTGTAGGTCTCATGGTAAGACTTAATCCTGAGACCATGATAACGTTTTGCTTTGCGGCCCCCAGAAGCAAAAAACATCATTTGTTCAAATTTTTAGATACATCTATATATGTATCTGTATATATGTTTATCTATTATATGTGTCTGTTAGCGCGATAGCGGCCGTAAAAATGGTCCGATTTTTATGAAATTTGGTACAGACGTGTAAAGTGGAAATCAATTGGACGAGTTCGTAAACCAGCCCGATCAGACCACCGGAAGGGGGAAAAGGGGGATAAACCCCCAAAAAATGGGTTTTTTGAGTTTTTACATAGAAAAATAAAATGTATCCAATTTTTGTTGGAACCATTGAATTTAGCTCGAAAAAAAACAAACAATATAGTGTTTTGAATCACTGCTCTATGTCCAAGATATTGAAAGTGTTAAAATCTTTTTAAATTTTGATCAGAAAAACATTACATCATTACATTTTTATTCTTATTTCCTCTGAGAGGTCTGTAATCACATCTCCATGAGAAGAACAGGAATTATTTAGGAACGGTAAATGTAAAGTCCCCCTTGTTATCCATAAGTTTTTCAGTTTAATATTTGTGTAGAATGAGTACGGCCTACCTTAGCAATCCTTTATTTGATAGCGATCGTATGATATTGATTTCGGATCTGTTGATCCATCTTCAGTTAAGGATCCAGGGGCCCTATTTTTGAAACGGTTGAGAGTTGAGTAGTGAGTCACTCGTCAAGTCACCTAACAGCTGATGGTAGCATTGTTTAAACCACCACGGGGGATTTCAACATTTCAAACTATACATCTGTCAAACTAGAAAGCCAAATGTAAACATAGACCAATTTAAGGAATTACCTAATTTTTCATGGCTTTAACTAGACTATCTTGGTATATTTATAGGTAAATTTAGTTGCAAGGCATTTTATAAGTAGTTCAAAGTAGAGGTGTGCGGATAGTGTATTTTTGGATTGGATCGGATTCGGACCGGATAGCTTAAGTTCGGATAGGTTTCGGATCGGATAACAACAGGTTCGGATGGGATAATACCGGATTCGGATATTTACGGTGTGGCGTAATGAGCAGATTTAAGTCTTTTCATAAGCCTAAGGTGATTGTAAGGAACTACCATATTATCCTAATATGTAAGGTAAGGTTTGCCTTGTTAGGCTTGAGTTGTTGATTGTTGTGATATATTATTCCCAACATAGGCCAAAAGTCAATTATTGAAGTATACAAAGGTGCAACTAATTATCTGTTAAGAATTTAGAAATTTATTGATTCCCCTTAAGCATAGATAGTATATAATTGAATAAGCTTATTAGGCCGAAATTAATTTCAGGATTAGGCTAAATTCCCATTTCACTGCAACCTAAATTTGTTCACTTTTAGGCCTCTATATTTGTTGTTTTTTTCTTTTTCATAAATCAATAAATTTTTTGATCAGTGACTAGGCCTAAGTGATTAGACAAAAGAATCAATATTTTATATATTAAAAAGAGAGTTGTGTGTTGGTATATTTCGGGCTACAGCCAAAACTACAAGTCGTAGACACTTGATCTTGGTTTCAAATTAAAGCTTGGAATCTCATGATGTGCACTATGATAGTTTGGTTTTGATATCTTTAAGGGCTTAGGCTCAGGATCGTCCTAAAGGGACCAATGTCAGGAATTTTGGCTGTGCTTTGAATTGTTGCTATGGTTACCATTAGAAATAGCTACTATGATAAATCACAGAATGCAGCTCTAAGAAACAACAAGAATGCGAGAAAAAAAATCTCCCGGGCAAAGCCGGGTTATCAGCTAGTTAAATATAAACCTTGATTCACCAATCACTTCATATTGTGGAGAAAGCTTTACATATTTATTTATGTATTATGCCTAACAACCAAAATTTTGATTCATTACAAAATAATACTATAAAATAATAAGTCTGAGCAGTAAACTTAACCTAAATTTCATGATAAATTTCAAATTTTGTAGGTTTCAGTATTGAAGCTTTGTCATTTAATAATTAGAAAAAAAGGTCTATTTGTTTTAGATAATAAACAAATTAAACTCTTCTATTTCACAGACAGTACACTTTCATTGAGAATATCTCACACTTAACATAACACATAAAAAACGTAAAGGAGGAATAAAGAAAAACAAAAAACACAATGGCGTAACTTAGATTCAGAAGTTATGTTTACATTTTGCAAAAAATACTGATTTCTTACATGATAGTTGGAATGTGATTTGCAGGGGACCTGGACAGTGTGGTACGCTGGGTGGGGGTGGTGGCTAGAGGCGGAAGTTCGGCCAAAGCTGTGATGAAATCTCTGTACGGAGACCCGGTACCTACCTCTGCCACAGTTACACTGCTGCATTCCTCCCTACAGAACATACTACACCACTATGTCATCACTTGCAGTAAGTTTGTTAATTTTTATATTTCGTTTTTTGGTTTGTGCTGAAGTAATTCTGATATGACAACAGAATCTAGTGATAAAGCTTTAAGTGTGCTACATTCCCGGGCTTTAGGACTTATTGAACACCAAGTTCACTCTTGCACAAATTTAGTGTAGTATGCCTGAGAATCAAGTCAGGCTCTACAAGAATCAAGAATCAAGATATTCATCCTAATATATTACATATAGCACATTGATATGTATATTAATGTGGTATGTAAATTGTCAAGAATTTATACAGTGGAGTCCCGATGACCTGAAATAATTGGGTTTGGTATTGATCGAACGACACTTTCATCTTTATGTATTTAATTTTTGAAATTACTCTTCTCTTGGTACTTGTCACTGTATTGTTTTCATCAAACCCAAGTAAAATGAGTAGCTTATAATTTCTTGATATGGAATTTGAAATTTTAATTAAATTTTTAAACTAATCTCAATTTACTTCAATTTTCAGATAACAACAACGTTCCTGTCAACAAGTCGATTCAAGCTGTTGTGGCCAATAGCAAGATGTTAATCGAGGTAATTTCTCCTAATACATTTCTGTATCGTCTTGTAATCAGAGAGAGATTTCAGTGGAGATCCCAGTTTTAACCTGGGAAAACCTACATTTCAGCAGATTATGGTTCATCACTAAGTCATACATTTAAATACATAATGAACAAGAATAATATTGATGCGTCGTTTAAAATTTGCAAATTTGCATAATTTGCAAGTGTAGACAAAAAAACCTCAATATGCTGGATCTAAATTTTTCAATCTTCTTCCACAAAACATAAAATCAAAACAAAACTTGAGACCCTTTAAAAGAAAACTTAAAGATTTTGTTATTAATAAAGCAATTTATTCTTTTGACAGTTATTACAGCAGTTAGTCAATTATCAGTGAAATTAAAATTTGTGAGCTTTCCTTTTAAGAAATTATTCACCACTTCAGGTCTGCTGCAACGGGGTATCAATTTTACTTTTGTCTTGTCACATGGTAAGGTTATTAAAAAAGACAACATTTATTAACACTTTGTCATAGTTTTATTTCACCTTTCCCGAATCACCAGCAACAGGATCAAGTCAGGGTGAAAGATCATGAGGGTGTACGACACATTTGGGGTCCCTGCCTTCAATTTTGCATATGGACTTATTCTCAGGATAAGAATAATCAGAATCAGAATCAGATACAGAATGCCCAGAACAAATGTGGCATTTGTACCCCTGTTTACAGTACCTTCCTTGACATTCAAGCTGGTGATGTCTTTCTAACCTGTCACAACAGCATTCTTCATTTTTCCCGCCACAACCAGACACCTCACCATAAATCATACCTGAAAAAAATAGTAATATGTGAGTAGTTTTGATTGCACCATGAAAGCTTATCGGACAACATATTGTGGTGAAGATGAGAGGTGGTGAAGCTCAGGGCCGTACTCAGACCGGTTTTTCCGGTACAATTTGACCGGGGCCCGGCGAAACGGCCTTCGGAATTGTGGAAAAAAAAGGTCACCACTTTTGACGAGCTGGAAATTGAATAATAAATAAATAAATAAATAAATAATCTTTACAAAATATACAGGTGTTTTTTTCAAATACTTGCTTCTTAATTTATCTGAAAACAAAAATAAATTTTAGTGTTTTGTTTGCTGGAAACGTATATCAAGGCAGGGGGGAATAAATTTACAATGAAGGTTCATCCCCCAAATAGCCCCTATAGTATTCCATTTCATACATTCATTATTTAGTATTTAATTATGTGTTATTTGTGCTATTATGTTCGACAGTTAAATGATTAATATGCTCTTTCAATAACTTTGCCCTATTCCCCATAATAATTTGTTCATTACCATGTGTGTTGCCCAAATATAAAAACATTTATTTACTTACTTGTGCCCAAGAAAATAATTTATAAGATAAGAATATTAATTTGCATTCATTAATAATCCCATCATCAAATATTCACCAATAATTTAGTATCAGAATTTCCTATATATCAATATAATATATATATGTAAAGAGAATTGCAATAAATAAAATTTAATATAATACTAGATTAAAAATAGTCCTGAAGGAATCTAAATTTAGTGTTCAGTGAGTAATTTATATTAACATATGTGTTCAACAATGTGATCATCAAGATTGACAGCAAGAAAGGCTCTGGAGGGGCTCTTCTCTTCAAGATCTGGTGGTGTATAGAAGCTTTTGTAGGTCACAGTACCTAATTAATGCAAATTATCCCCAGTAATGGACTAGGACGTTGCATTTCCCTAGGACCATTTAGTAGGGCTGATTGCTCAAAGAAATACCACAGATTAAAGTCATTTCCCTTTTTAAACATTCACAAGAAGAGTGGTATGAGCGAAGAACTTTAGTAAGCTGATGTGGTAATATCCTCCATTTTGTATAAACCCAAGCTCTAAGCCAAAAGGACAATTTGAACATTATTTTATAACATTTATCTGAAGAAATAATATATTAGCCTATTGAAATAAAAAGAGACTATATTTTCCAAATTTAAGTTAATAATTTTATTACAATCAGTAAACTCAGTGCAGCAATTGGAATTTCCTGAAGGGACAAACCCAAAATTTCATAAGAAATATCTATTACTTATTTACCTATAACTCAATTGAATTTAATTTGAACTCATTATTCTTATTTATTTTAATATTATTCAAGACAGCACGAACACCCTTCCCTGAGATTGAGAATCAGAATACAAAGAGACATTACTGTAAAAAAAAAACTTTATTTTATTGTATTTAAACCTTGTAAAGAAAGCAATAGGTTTCCCCACTATTGTAAACCAATTGTTGTTAACCCTTCTAGAGTCAAATGTCAGCCATTGTTTCAAGTCAATAAACTTATCTTATAAATTATATTTATTTGTCATTATTCTAGTAAAGAAACCTAGGATTACACTTACCTTGGTTGAAGACAATAGGAATCATTTATTTAATAAGATCAAGCCAAGCGTGGGTTGTAAGAAAACAACCAAAATAATTTTGTACTTAGCAATAATGGATAGAGCAAGCCGAGGGCAACATTTCATTCAAACACGAACCGAAAGAGCAGTTTCTTTACTTATTAATTCAAAAATTAAAGGTCTTAAAAACAAAATAGGCTGTATGCAATAAAGAGATTACAAATATGGCGCACCCAACGTGCTGGCTTGAATAATAGACAGTAGCCTAAAAAATAATAGCCTAGAATTATTGCAATTCTCACCTAGTTTAAGTCGTAATTTTAAGGTATTTATTGTTAATTGTCCCCGTAATACCATTTCCCTAACTTAATAATATATTTAAGATTAATAATTAACCAATCAATAAACGTAATGATCGTGAATTTAGTTGAAAATGTCGAATAATCGCTATAACTTACGGCCTACACGAAAGTACACAAGAGACGCCATTAGCTCGAGCTCGGAGGAGGAGAACGTTCAAGCCGACGGCCATCTTGACACCGATATTGACAGAGACGCTGAGCGAACCGCTGACGTCACTGACACACAGAGTAGCATGGAACGCGACGACCAATCGCAGCGCACGGATCAACCAACATTACCCATTCCTCACGTACTGTCTGCAGACGACACACTACTCACATTCACAGCTGGCACACCACAGAATTTGAGAATAAGCGATCCCAGCATTCCACCGGTGAGTCGCACACAGCCGATCATACCCGAACGTCCACGAGACTACCCGAACACTGCCGGAGCCCGCCAAACCGAATCATTTCAAACGGAAACGGAGAATAGCGATATTGTACCGACTCAGGAAACAAATCTGACGACAACTATGACACCCGCGGCGGATATTAACACATTAATTGCACTAATTGCGACATTAGGAAATAAAATTGACCAAAGTAAAGTTGAAATGACTCAGAAAATTGATCAAATTCACAAGAAAATCGATCAGAGCAATTTCGAAATTAATCACAAAATTGACCAGACAGAATCAAATTTAATTGAGATCGTCAATACCAAAATCAACGAAACTTATAGGGAACTTCAAACCCAAATCAAAGAAACTAAAGAAAGTCAAGACGAGATGAAAATTAAAATTGATTCAATTGAACGAGCACAAAATATTCAAAAGGAAGAAAATAACCAAATAAAAAAAGAATTAATTTTCCGAATTGACGAGTCGCAGAGTAAAATGAAACAATTCGTCATCGAGGCTATGAATCAACAGCAGACTGAATTCGAAAATGAGAATAAATCATATAAGGAGAGCATTACATCAGCTATAACAGAGCAATTAGGCGAACATACAAATAAGATCGATGAGAAAATCGAAAAACTAAACATACAAACCCAAAATGAATGCGAACAGCATGCCAAAGCGAACCTCGAAACAATCAAAAACGAAGTCTTACCAAAATTAAGCCTACAAACAAAGATGATCAAATCACAGCAGGTTGAAATTCATAATTTAAATCAAAACTTAAATGAATGCAAGGCGGAAGTTGACCAAATGAAATTGTCCAGTCCAATGTCTAGACACATGGGTCCTATCCAAGTCATTTGTACAGGAAGTCAAGGAAACGACCAGCAATTACCAAAATTTAATGGACGCGGCGGAAACCCTAAAGAATACCTGGGAAGACTGAGGAGATATTACGAAAGGGGATTGGAGAGAAATGCAAATATCGACCCTACAGAATACCTCAAAGATATATTAGAAACATCTTTTGAAGGTCCGGCATCCAGATGGCTACAATTAATACGCCAAGACATACATGATTGGGATCAGTTTACACGAGAGTTTGAAATGAAATATTGGAGCCAAGCAGTACAGAAGGGCATTAAAGCAAAGATTGAAGCAGAAAAATACAGAAGCAATGGAACATTAAGTAGAACTGAATATCTAACCGAACGAGTATTATTACTACAGTCAATGACACCCAGCCTAACTGAGGAAGAAATAGTAGCACTGATGGCAGAGAGATTCGACCCAATAATCCAGGACAGCGTCAGCGTTCAAAATATAACTACAATCCGAAATATGGAAAAATTATTGCAAAAGGAAGATATAAAAGAAGGACCGAGGCGTGCCAAAAACTATCACAACAACAACCAATCGAACAACACCAGATCAACAGAAAATCAAAACCAGAACAATCAATCATATAAACACGAACAACAAGTAAACCGGCAAGCATATCAACCAAAATTTAACCACAATCAACAACATCGAAGTGACTATACACGAAACCAAAACAATTACTATTCTGGCTACAGTCGAAATAACAATCATTATAATGGGAAGTATCAGAACAACAGATACCATGACAGCAAACCATACCAAAAAGAACAGCAACCACAGAGATACCAAAGACCGGATCAATCGTTCCAACAAAGAAGGCAATATCCGACAGAGGAACAAAGTCAAATATGCGCCATGTACGCACAAAACCCGGACTTGAGGGACCCGCAGCAGTACCAAAACAGCCCGAATAACAGCCCAAGTAATAGCCAAACACCTCCACCTCAAATGCAACAACAGAGGTCGGAAAACGACTCGGCGCTGTAAACGACGACCGAGATCTTAAGGTGAAGTTGCGGCTAAATTCCTCATTGTATACAGCGCCAGAACATAACACACTCGGTCAAACAATGTACCAAATAAATCACATGCAGACAAATAATATCTTATGTGATAAAGAATTTCTACTCGAAGAAGAGCCTAATAATGAACAGCAAAATAATTTCACCAAAATAAATTGTCCTGAAATCAACATAACTCTAAATCACATTAACGTGAATGCATTAATTGACTCAGGATCATCAATCACATGTATAGCTGAAAATTGGTTAATGAAAACAAATCTAAGTTACAACCTTTTGAAGAATTCCCAGTAAATAATACAGTCATCAAAACAGCGGTTGGAGAAAAGTCTAAACGTGTTTCCAGAATAATATACATACCAACAGAAATCAAGGGACACACGAGATTAACAGAATACTTAATAGTACCGAATTTAATCAAGCCAATAATCTTAGGAGTCGATGTTCTATCTGATCTCAAAATGGAATTGAATTTTGATACTAATGAAATCAGTTTGCAAATAGATAATAATCCAGTGGTAATGAAGTTTAATATGTGTCATCATGAAGGACAAATATGTCAAATAATTGTTGATGATAGCCATAGGCCAAATAATATGTATAATAATGTTGATGATATGATGTACGAAAATGTACCATATGATAATAATAAAATTTATAATGAATATGATAGCACAGCTCAAAACTTCAAGAAAATGCAAACTAGTCCAACAGCAGACAGCACATTGACACGTGAAGAAATAAATAAATCATTGGCAACAAACAGCTGTATCAATCAAGATGAACAATAGTAGTTTTCATTACTAGGAGCGAAAGTGGCTCTTTTTGGTACGAGATCGTAATTTACATGCGAGGCGCAGCCGAGCTTGGAAATGCGATCGAGTACCAAGGAGACACTTTTGCTCCGTGTGATGAACAACTATTTTCATCATTATGTATAAATAACCATTTAATCTTTAAAAAATTAGACTACATAATTTTGAGGTTATCCAAAATAGTCATCATCATTTACACATCTAATAGTTATTTACAAACACAAGTTAAGAAATCGTTCTACCTTTCAAACGTAACATAAACAAATTTTGACATTAGAGTACCGCAAAATTTACCATATGTTTTTTCAGTACTCCTATTCGAAGTGATCCAAAAACGATCATTTTGCGTACCATTTAGAGAACTAAAAACGGCGGTTTTCGGGACAGTATGATGAAAAATATATTAAGTGGATTGTTAAATAAGTACAAACACGTTTTCTCCGAACAACCAGGAATTTGTAATAAATATTCTCATGAGTTACGAGTGAATAATCCTCAACATTTTAAGAGTACTATGAATCCAGTACCACAGCAATACCAGGATGCAGTTCAAAAAGAAATCGAAGGCGAAGAAGAATTATTAGGACCCTACCACATATCTGCGTTGAAAAGGTACATAGAACCTATTAATGAAGAACAAGCTGTAGACAATGAAGAAGAAGCCGACAACTGAATCTCAAGATATAAATAAAAAACAAAGTGATAAACAGTGTAGTGCAAAAAAAAAATATATATATATATATAGAGGAGATCGACATGAACCTTAACCGCGAGTGCGTGATTATTTATTTGTCCATATATCATATTTATAATGAACTGTGCGATTTAAAAGTGCGAAATAAACAATGTCAAATACAAAATAAAATAGACAATAAACAATGAACAGTGCGTGTAAATGAACTATAATTCCTGTACAACCGCTAAAGTCATTCAAACCCCTCTTTAAACCCATAATAGGCCATGAACGATCGTAATCCCTCATAAAATAATAATACTGTATAAAATATTTTATAGTTGAATATCTTAGTTATAAGTTAGTTAATCATGAAGAATAATCACTCATTTAATGTATCTCATACCTAGCTTTAGTAATTTTCACACTAAATGATTCATGTATTCCATTTCATTTGTTCGAAATCAGTATTCATTTCATGTCATACAGATTTCTGAGGAGATATTTATAGTATTCCATTTCATACATTCATTATTTAGTATTTAAGTATGTGTTATTTGTGCTATTATGTTCGACAGTTAAATGATTAATATGCTCTTTCAATAACTTTGCCCTATTCCCCATAATAATTTGTTCATTACCATGTGTGTTGCCCAAATATAAAAACATTTATTTACTTACTTGTGCCCATAATTTAATATAGGTCTATATCACTATTACCCTCCTCAGAAAGAAAATAATTTATAAGATAAGAATATTAATTTGCATTCATTAATAATCCCATCATCAAATATTCACCAATAATTTAGTATCAGAATTTCCTATATATCAATATAATATATATATGTAAAGAGAATTGCAATAAATAAAATTTAATATAATACTAGATTAAAAAATAGTCCTGAAGGAATCTAAATTTAGTGTTCAGTGAGTAATTTATATTAACATGTGTTCAACAATGTGATCATCAAGATTGACAGCAAGAAAGGTTCTGGAGGGGCTCTTCTCTTCAAGATCTGGTGGTGTATAGAAGCTTTTGTAGGTCACAGTACCTAATTAATGCAAATTATCCCCAGTAATGGACTAGGACGTTGCATTTCCCTAGGACCATTTAGTAGGGCTGATTGCTCAAAGAAATACCACAGATTAAAGTCATTTCCCTTTTTAAACATTCACAAGAAGAGTGGTATGAGCGAAGAACTTTAGTAAGCTGATGTGGTAATATCCTCCATTTTGTATAAACCCAAGCTCTAAGCCAAAAGGACAATTTGAACATTATTTTATAACATTTATCTGAAGAAATAATATATTAGCCTATTGAAATAAAAAAGAGACTATATTTTCCAAATTTAAGTTAATAATTTTATTACAATCAGTAAACTCAGTGCAGCAATTGGAATTTCCTGAAGGGACAAACCCAAAATTTCATAAGAAATATCTATTACTTATTTACCTATAACTCAATTGAATTTAATTTGAACTCATTATTCTTATTTATTTTAATATTATTCAAGACAGCACGAACACCCTTCCCTGAGATTGAGAATCAGAATACAAAGAGACATTACTGTAAAAAAAAAACTTTATTTTATTGTATTTAAACCTTGTAAAGAAAGCAATAGGTTTCCCCACTATTGTAAACCAATTGTTGTTAACCCTTCTAGAGTCAAATGTCAGCCATTGTTTCAAGTCAATAAACTTATCTTATAAATTATATTTATTTGTCATTATTCTAGTAAAGAAACCTAGGATTACACTTACCTTGGTTGAAGACAATAGGAATCATTTATTTAATAAGATCAAGCCAAGCGTGGGTTGTAAGAAAACAACCAAAATAATTTTGTACTTAGCAATAATGGATAGAGCAAGCCGAGGGCAACATTTCATTCAAACACGAACCGAAAGAGCAGTTTCTTTACTTATTAATTCAAAAATTAAAGGTCTTAAAAACAAAATAGGCTGTAGGCGATAAAGAGATTACACCCCCTTCTCACTTCAACCCTTAACTTAAAAATTTCAAATGGCAACATACCCTTTGTGTCACATCACATTAAAGAGCATAAAAAAAGAAAAGTTATGGTGAAAGAAAAATTAAAATCACTTCACGTGTTCTTGAGATGATAAAATAATTAAAACGTAAAGAAAGTGTGTTTTTACCATTGCAACCTCTGTCAGATCTTTATTTTTGGAAAACGTATAACATATTCTGGTGTTCCGATTGAAGGAAACAACTGCCACCAATGAGTGAGATACATATTAAGAATAGTTTATTTTGCTCTAGTCTATTCCAAATTTCAATACAGAATCTCTTGTCGGGGTGCTGTTTATTCTCCAATGTCCGTCCTATAGTTACATTCCAAAAGATAATTGTGAGATTGATAATGGTGTTGATTGTTTTTAGCGTTCATTGCCTTTATTTCAATCACTAAAAGTAAAAATATTCCCGCTTAGAGATTTATTTGTTTTCAGGGTTCTTAAAATTTGTTATTTTAAGTTAGGCCATTTAATAGGAAACATACAGGTTTATTCTGATAGGTTAAGGTCTAGAAACTTCTTAATTACTCCTCAGGCATATAATGAGTTTTATAAACGACTTTTCAAATATTGTGCCCTAAATTTTTTTTTTAATTTTCTTCTAACAAAAATAAGTTTGAGTCAAAAAATAAAATCAATTTTAATGAAACTGAAAACTCGGTTGTTTGCTGTTCCGGATATCGAAGTGTTCTTTAATAATGTTTAATTCTTCTGTTTTTTACTTTTGAAAATGGCTTTGTTGTTTTGTTTGTTATTTGGCTTATTTGGAGTTACTTTTCATCGATTAATCCCAAAGCAACATTGTTATTCATTTAAATTGATGAGATTATGTATTTTGTTAAGATATATTATAGCATTAAGTCAAGTTTTATTTGTATTTTTCACAGTATGTCTATCTGTTATAGACTGTGTTGGTACCTCAACACGATATAATGAGGTACGTTCATTCTTCCATTTTAAATACAGTGTTCTATGTTTCATATTTCAACAAGATTGTGAATGGAATGTAATTTGAAATGTTATGTTGTACTTTTTTTGATTAAATAAAGAATTTTCCAGTTTGAAAAAATTTTAAGATATTTTTCATGATATAAATTTACCCCCTCTCCAACCTCCTATTCACCCCCGATCCTAACTTTAAAATGGTATTGTTACCCTTGATACTTGTGACATTAAATTAAAGGGGGTTAAAAAGAAACATTTTTCTAAAAGAAAATTTAAAATTGCGCCTCCTGTTTTCAACATTATAGTAAGAAATCTTGTTAAAAGTTATTAATCTTGAAAAAAAGTGACGCGATTTTAAATTTTCACCAAGAAAAATGTTCCTCTTTTCGTCCCTTTCAATTTAATATGTCACATGGGTAACAACATCATTTTAAATTTTAACGTTAGAGTCGGGGGTGATTGGGGGGTTGGAAGGGTAAAAAAGTTTACCATGAAAAATATCTGGCCCAATGTTGACACTTTTTTTGCTCAATCAGACTACCAGAATATCTTTTACTTTTTCTATAAATATTTTTTTTTCTCTGTTTTGATCTAACAGAGGTTACAATGGTAAAAACACACTTCCTTTGACATTTTAATTATTTTATTACCTCGAGAATGCATGAAGCAATTTTAATTTTTCTTTCGCCAAAATTTTTCTTTTTTCGATGTGATTTTCTCTTTAATGTGATATATCGTAAAGAGTATGTTGCCATTTGATATTTTTAAGTTAGGGGTTGGGGTGAGATGGGGGTTGTTGGAGGATGAAACTTTAATGCGAAATTTACCTCCCCCTGCCTTGGTGAATATGTTAAGAAGCAAATTTAGAAAAAAACACCCTGTATTTACCATCTCAGCACAATCATTCCATTTAAAATTTTTACCACAGGTATTTTGCACGATTCAACTAAATTTCAACAAAATGTAATTACAAAAAACCAATTGTTATAAATAAACTAATATTGCAATCAATTTAATTATTAAATAAAACTAGAGAACAGCTGTGCTTGCTGGTAGAGACTATGAGGAGGGTAATAAGAAAAAAGCAATTAACTTACAGAAGATGAGAAATAAGGAAACCAATAAAATCTTCATCGTTGAAATCTTCAATCGTGCGAGTTGCTGTGCTTGTTACTCGTTGAAGTTCTAACTGTAAGTGTTGTTTTTTCAAAAGAAATATGACAGTTTTCTTGACGGGCTGCCATTTTATCATGAATTATGTCACACGTTTCATGAAAACAAATACAAGTGTTATGTTGAGCAGATGTAAGTAGTAGTCTACAGTACAACTGTGTCAAATCTCTTCTACCGTCTGCACTCACAAAAGAATATGTTTTGTGTGCTAAAAATCCGATTAAAAGCCCGAAATAATAGATTTTTAGTTTTAAAAAGCAAGAATGGCCTAAAAATTATTATGATTTTCAGTAACAAACTACCCATTTACAGGATTCAGTTTTTGCACTGACCCTTGCACCAGGGCTACCAATATAGATAGTTGGTATTAAGCGTTGTAGGTATTAAGCGTATCCATTGTAGGTATTATAGGTTACCATTACCATTGTAGGTATTAAGCGTTGTTTTGTAGCTAAGAGATTATTTGAACTAGAAACAGAAAACGAAAACATGTGGATTAAAGTTAGGCTTGCAAATAAGTATACAGTTGTATTGTCAATAGTTTATTTTTCTCCTAGTTCTAATTTTGAAACCTACAAAAATTATTTTGATAAGTTAGATATATATAATTTAAAAAATGAGCGGTTAATAGTATTAGGTGATTTTAATTTACCAATAACAGGTGTACAATGTGATTTAATGAAGGAAAACAAAATATGTAAACAATTACTGTTTTTGGAATCCAACGATGGTGTTGAGGTCCGTGCGCCGATGTCACATACTGTAGGTGTGTCACATAATTTGCAAGTGTAGACAAAAAAACCTCAATATGCTGGATCTAAATTTTTCAATCTTCTTCCACAAAACATAAAATCAAAACAAAACTTGAGACCCTTTAAAAGAAAACTTAAAAGATTTTGTTATTAATAAAGCAATTTATTCTTTTGACAGTTATTACAGCAGTTAGTCAATTATCAGTGAAATTAAAATTTGTGAGCTTTCCTTTTAAGAAATTATTCACCACTTCAGGTCTGCTGCAACGGGGTATCAATTTTACTTTTGTCTTGTCACATGGTAAGGTTATTAAAAAAGACAACATTTATTAACACTTTGTCATAGTTTTATTTCACCTTTCCCGAATCACCAGCAACAGGATTAAGTCAGGGTGAATGATCATTAGGGTGTACGACACATTTGGGGTCCCTGTAACCTTCAATTTTGCATATGGACTTAATCTCAGAATAAGAAGTAGAATCAGAATCAGAATCAGATGCAGAATGCCCAGAACAAATGTGGCATTTGAACCCCTCTTTACAGTAGTTTCCTTTACATTCAAGGTCGTGATGTCTGCCTACCCAGTCACAAAAACAGCATTCTTCATTTTTCTCGCCACAACCAGACACCTCACCATAAATCATACCTGAAAAAAATAGTAATATGTGAGTAGTTTTGATTGCACCATGAAAGCTTATCGGACAACATATTGTGGTGAAGATGAGAGGTGGTGAAGCTCAGGGCCGTACTCAGACCGGTTTTTCCGGTACAATTTGACCGGGGCCCGGCGAAACGGCCTTCGGAATTGTGGAAAAAAAAGGTCACCACTTTTGACGAGCTGGAAATTGGCTACGGTTTTGAGCGGAACGGGTGCAGTACATGAGGGGCCCGTCCTAATATCTTCACCGGGGCCGCCAAAGCTGGGTACAGCCCTGGTGAAGCTCATGTTTATGGGAAAGTAATTTTGGGATGGCTACAAACTTGCCAACTTATTCAGATGGCTTATTTAGCATAGTTGCTAAGTTTTATTTTTTGTTCATTTCTACACCAATTGCATTTTGTTACGTTTTTTATCAGTAACGGTCCAAACCCGGGGTCTTGTAACTATCAAACGGCTTATTAACTTCACCTATGTGTGATTCACTCATTTAAAGTGTCACTTAGCTTTGTTTGGAAAGAATAAATAATACTTGTTTTATTAAATCATTTTGTGCATGAAACGCCCATAAGGGGATTTTTAAACAACGCTCGTTTTCCTAATCCTATTGTAGCTTTTATCAGTGTAAACTTAGAGATTATTGGAAAAGCAATAAGGAACACTAATCTTTAAAACTGTTATCAAATTTTCTTTTTTAAATGGTTATGTTAAATGATACTTCACAAAATAGTCTGCAGTAATCTTTACAAAATATACAGGTGTTTTTTTCAAATACTTGCTTCTTAATTTATCTGAAAACAAAAATAAATTTTAGTGTTTTGTTTGCTGGAAACGTATACCAAGGCAGGGGGGAATAAATTTACAATGAAAGTTCATCCCCCGAATAGCCCCCTTCTCACTCCAACCCCTAACTTAAAAATTTCAAATGGCAACATACCCTTTGTGACACATCACATTAAAGAGCATAAAAAAAGAAAAGTTATGGTGAAAGAAAAATTAAAATCACTTCACGTGTTCTTGAGATGATAAAATAATTAAAACGTAAAGAAAGTGTGTTTTTACCATTGCAACCTCTGTCAGATCTTTATTTTTGGAAAACGTATAACATATTCTGGTGTTCCGATTGAAGGAAACAACTGTCACCAATGAGTGAGATACATATTAAGAATAGTTTATTTTGCTCTAGTCTATTCCAAATTTCAATACAGAATCTCTTGTCGGGGTGCTGTTTATTCTCCAATGTCCGTCCTATAGTTACATTCCAAAAGATAATTGTGAGATTGATAATGGTGTTGATTGTTTTTAGCGTTCATTGCCTTTATTTCAATCACTAAAAGTAAAAATATTCCCGCTTAGAGATTTATTTGTTTTCAGGGTTCTTAAAATTTGTTATTTTAAGTTAGGCCATTTAATAGGAAACATACAGGTTTATTCTGATAGGTTAAGGTCTAGAAACTTCGTAATTACTCCTCAGGCATATAATGAGTTTTATAAACAACTTTTCAAATATTGTGCCCCAAATTTTTTTTTCAATTTTCTTCTAACAAAAATAAGTTTGAGTCAAAAAATAAAATCAATTTTAATGAAACTGAAACTCGGTTGTTTGCTGTTCCGGATATCGAAGTGTTCTTTAATAATGTTTAATTCTTCTGTTTTTTACTTTTGAAAATGGCTTTGTTGTTTTGTTTGTTATTTGGCTTATTTGGAGTTACTTTTCATCGATTAATCCCAAAGCAACATTGTTATTCATTTAAATTGATGAGATTATGTATTTTGTTAAGATATATTGTAGCATTAAGTCAAGTATTTATTTGTATTTTTCACAGTATGTCTATCTGTTATAGACTGTGTTGGTACCTCAACACGATATAATGAGGTACGTTCATTCTTCCATTTTAAATACAGTTCTATGTTTCATATTTCAACAAGATTGTGAATGGAATGTAATTTGAAATGTTATGTTGTACTTTTTTTGATTAAATAAAGAATTTTCCAGTTTGAAAAAATTTTAAGATATTTTTCATGATATAAATTTACCCCCTCTCCAACCTCCTATTCACCCCTGATCCTAACTTTAAAATGGTATTGTTACCCTTGATACTTGTGACATTAAATTAAAGGGGGTGAAAAAGAAACATTTTTCTAAAAGAAAATTTAAAATTACGCCTCCTGTTTTCAACATTATAGTAAGAAATCTTGTTAAAAGTTATTAATCTTGAAAAAAAGTGACACGATTTTAAATTTTCACCAAGAAAAATGTTCCTCTTTTCGTCCCTTTCAATTTAATATGTCACATGGGTAACAACATCATTTTAAATTTTAACGTTAGAGTCGGGGGTGATTGGGGGGTTGGAAGGGTAAAAAAGTTTACCATGAAAAATATCTGGCCCAATGTTGACACTTTTTTTGCTCAATCAGACTACCAGAATATCTTTTACTTTTTCTATAAATATTTTTTTTCTCTGTTTTGATCTAACAGAGGTTACAATGGTAAAAACACACTTCCTTTGACATTTTAATTATTTTATTACCTCGAGAATGCATGAAGCAATTTTAATTTTTCTTTCGCCAAAATTTTTCTTTTTTCGATGTGATTTTCTCTTTAATGTGATATATCGTAAAGAGTATGTTGCCATTTGATATTTTTAAGTTAGGGGTTGGGGTGAGATGGGGGTTGTTGGAGGATGAAACTTTAATGCGAAATTTACTTCCCCCTGCCTTGGTGAATATGTTAAGAAGCAAATTTAGAAAAAAACACCCTGTATTTACCATCTCAGCACAATCATTCCATTTAAAATTTTTACCACAGGTATTTTGCACGATTCAACTAAATTTCAACAAAATGTAATTACAAAAAACCAATTGTTATAAATAAACTAATATTGCAATCAATTTAATTATTAAATAAAACTAGAGAACAGCTGTGCTTGCTGGTAGAGACTATGAGGAGGGTAATAAGAAAAAAGCAATTAACTTACAGAAGATGAGAAATAAGGAAACCAATAAAATCTTCATCGTTGAAATCTTCAATCGTGCGAGTTGCTGTGCTTGTTACTTGTTGAAGTTCTACCTGTAAGTGTTGTTTTTTCAAAAGAAATATGACAGTTTTCTTGACGGGCTGCCATTTTATCATGAATTATGTCACACGTTTCATTAAAACAAATACAAGTGTTATGTTGAGCAGATGTAAGTATTAGTCTACAATACAACTGTGTCAAATCTCTTCTACCGTCTGCACTCACAAAAGAACATGTTTTGTGTGCTAAAAATCCGATTAAAAGCCCGAAATAATAGATTTTTAGTTATAAAAAGCAATAATGGCCTAAAAATTATTATGATTTTCAGTAACAAACTACCCATTTACAGGATTCAGTTTTTGCACTGACCCTTGCACCAGGGCTACCAATATAGATAATATACATACAAAATTTATATTATTTTATACGTAGGAATATACTCATGATGCCTCCAGGGATGGTGACTGGACAGCACACTCACACTGACGTGATGCCTCCAGGGATGGTGACTGGACAGCACAATCACACTGATGTGATGCCTCCAGGGATGGTGACTGGACAGCACACTCACACTGACGTGACGCCTCCAGGGATGGTGACTGGACAGCACACTCACACTGACGTGACGCCTCCAGGGATGGTGACTGGACAGCACACTCACACTGACGTGACGCCTCCAGGGATGGTGACTGGACAGCACACTCACACTGACGTGACGCCTCCAGGGATGGTGACTGGACAGCACACTCACACTGACGTGACGCCTCCAGGGATGGTGACTGGACAGCACACTCACACTGACGTGACGCCTCCAGGGATGGTGACTGGACAGCACAATCACACTGACGTGATGCCTCCAGGGATGGTGACTGGACAGCACACTCACACTGACGTGACGCCTCCAGGGATGGTGACTGGACAGCACACTCACACTGACGTGACGCCTCCAGGGATGGTGACTGGACAGCACACTCACACTGATGTGATGCCTCCAGGGATGGTGACTGGACAGCACACTCACACTGACGTGACGCCTCCAGGGATGGTGACTGGACAGCACACTCACACTGACGTGACGCCTCCAGGGATGGTGACTGGACAGCACACTCACACTGACGTGACGCCTCCAGGGATGGTGACTGGACAGCACACTCACACTGACGTGACGCCTCCAGGGATGGTGACTGGACAGCACACTCACACTGACGTGACGCCTCCAGGGATGGTGACTGGACAGCACACTCACACTGACGTGACGCCTCCAGGGATGGTGACTGGACAGCACACTCACACTGACGTGACGCCTCCAGGGATGGTGACTGGACAGCACACTCACACTGACGTGACGCCTCCAGGGATGGTGACTGGACAGCACACTCACACTGACGTGACGCCTCCAGGGATGGTGACTGGACAGCACACTCACACTGACGTGACGCCTCCAGGGATGGTGACTGGACAGCACACTCACACTGACGTGACGCCTCCAGGGATGGTGACTGGACAGCACACTCACACTGACGTGACGCCTCCAGGGATGGTGACTGGACAGCACACTCACACTGACGTGACGCCTCCAGGGATGGTGACTGGACAGCACACTCACACTGACGTGACGCCTCCAGGGATGGTGACTGGACAGCACACTCACACTGACGTGACGCCTCCAGGGATGGTGACTGGACAGCACACTCACACTGACGTGACGCCTCCAGGGATGGTGACTGGACAGCACACTCACACTGACGTGACGCCTCCAGGGATGGTGACTGGACAGCACACTCACACTGACGTGACGCCTCCAGGGATGGTGACTGGACAGCACACTCACACTGACGTGACGTCTCCAGGGATGGTGACTGGACAGCACACTCACACTGACGTGACGCCTCCAGGGATGGTGACTGGACAGCACACTCACACTGACGTGACGCCTCCAGGGATGGTGACTGGACAGCACACTCACACTGACGTGACGCCTCCAGGGATGGTGACTGGACAGCACACTCACACTGACGTGACGCCTCCAGGGATGGTGACTGGACAGCACACTCACACTGACGTGACGCCTCCAGGGATGGTGACTGGACAGCACAATCACACTGACGTGACGCCTCCAGGGATGGTGACTGGACAGCACAATCACACTGACGTGACGCCTCCAGGGATGGTGACTGGACAGCACAATCACACTGACGTGATGCCTCCAGGGATGGTGACTGGACAGCACACTCACACTGACGTGACGCCTCCAGGGATGGTGACTGGACAGCACACTCACACTGACGTGACGCCTCCAGGGATGGTGACTGGACAGCACACTCACACTGACGTGACGCCTCCAGGGATGGTGACTGGACAGCACACTCACACTGACGTGACGCCTCCAGGGATGGTGACTGGACAGCACACTCACACTGACGTGACGCCTCCAGGGATGGTGACTGGACAGCACACTCACACTGACGTGACGCCTCCAGGGATGGTGACTGGACAGCACACTCACACTGACGTGACGCCTCCAGGGATGGTGACTGGACAGCACACTCACACTGACGTGACGCCTCCAGGGATGGTGACTGGACAGCACACTCACACTGACGTGACGCCTCCAGGGATGGTGACTGGACAGCACAATCACACTGACGTGACGCCTCCAGGGATGGTGACTGGACAGCACACTCACACTGACGTGACGCCTCCAGGGATGGTGACTGGACAGCACACTCACACTGACGGGACGCCTCCAGGGATGGTGACTGGACAGCACACTCACACTGACTTGACGCCTCCAGGGATGGTGACTGGACAGCACACTCACACTGACGTGACGCCTCCAGGGATGGTGACTGGACAGCACACTCACACTGACGTGACGCCTCCAGGGATGGTGACTGGACAGCACACTCACACTGACGTGACGCCTCCAGGGATGGTGACTGGACAGCACACTCACACTGACGTGACGCCTCCAGGGATGGTGACTGGACAGCACAATCACACTGACGTGACGCCTCCAGGGATGGTGACTGGACAGCACAATCACACTGACGTGACGCCTCCAGGGATGGTGACTGGACAGCACACTCACACTGACGTGACGCCTCCAGGGATGGTGACTGGACAGCACACTCACACTGACGTGACGCCTCCAGGGATGGTGACTGGACAGCACACTCACACTGACGTGACGCCTCCAGGGATGGTGACTGGACAGCACACTCACACTGACGTGACGCCTCCAGGGATGGTGACTGGACAGCACACTCACACTGACGTGACGCCTCCAGGGATGGTGACTGGACAGCACACTCACACTGACGTGACGCCTCCAGGGATGGTGACTGGACAGCACACTCACACTGACGTGACGCCTCCAGGGATGGTGACTGGACAGCACACTCACACTGACGTGACGCCTCCAGGGATGGTGACTGGACAGCACACTCACACTGACGTGACGCCTCCAGGGATGGTGACTGGACAGCACACTCACACTGACGTGACGCCTCCAGGGATGGTGACTGGACAGCACACTCACACTGACGTGACGCCTCCAGGGATGGTGACTGGACAGCACACTCACACTGACGTGACGCCTCCAGGGATGGTGACTGGACAGCACACTCACACTGACGTGACGCCTCCAGGGATGGTGACTGGACAGCACACTCACACTGACGTGACGCCTCCAGGGATGGTGACTGGACAGCACACTCACACTGACGTGACGCCTCCAGGGATGGTGACTGGACAGCACACTCACACTGACGTGACGCCTCCAGGGATGGTGACTGGACAGCACACTCACACTGACTTGACGCCTCCAGGGATGGTGACTGGACAGCACACTCACACTTTAATTTTTTAGTTAGAAAAAAAGGAAAAAACGAAAAAACCTTGTTTACTTCTTCTTTTACAGAAAAAAAGAAAAAAGGAAGAATTTCCTTACCTCTTGAAACGTAGTGTAGGAATTCATATTTTTAAATTTTACAAATTCTGTAACTTCTAAAGAAAATATACTTGCAAATAATAAATTTGGCTCGAAAAAATAAATAATCCAGTACTTTGAATCATTAGTCTGTGTCAATTGGTTGCGTAGATAATTAATATTTTAGTTTGGCGGAAAACACAGTACGTTGTCTTTTGTTATTCTTATGGGCAAATATTAAAAAAAACTATATCTCTGTTAATTACCAACCGATTTTAATACAATTTCGTTGTATTTGCGGGATGATTGTAAATTTGTCATATAGGTTTTATTTTATTTCATTATGTAGGGTTTCATTATGTGTCAGTTTGCTGATACTGTTAATTAAAATTTATCTTGCTGCTGAGAGAGTTGGTACACCCGTAATAGAAAATTATAGAACATGTAATAGAAAATGAGCATCTTTGGTCGAGTAGCAACCGACATAAAGATAAGATTATGTTCTATTGCCGTTATGTTTATTCACCTTGGTAGTTTTTAACGGTAACTAAAGGCAATTAGATTTACTAAACTCCTATCTGAACTCAATTCACAACAACCTGAAATTTACATTACAAGAGGAAATAGTACAATAGACAATATACAATAGACAATAGACAATAATTCTTTATTTACATTATTCATTGAGAACAGTAAATGTGTCACTAAAACTAATACAAAAGATACAAAGGTCTGTGTTTTTAAAAGTTCTGCCTCCAGTTTTCAAACTCATACACTGTGTAGAAGGGGCGCTGTTGTAACCATGCGATAAGGTTTTTTCTGAACTTCTCACATTGGACATTTTTCACTTCTTCTGGCAGGATGTTGAGGAATTTTGCTCCCAGATATGACGGTTGTTTTTCATAGAGTGTGAGATGATGGATCGGAAGTACTATGTTGTTGGCTCTTTTAGTGTTATAATTATGTGTTTCAGTTCCTCTCTGAAGGTTTTGTCACTTAGCATACAAGGCAGTTTCTAGGATGAAAAGGCTCACTACAGTTAACACCTTTAGTTGTTTAAAGGCAATGCGGCATGATTCTCTAGGTCCAAGGCAGGCTAGAATTCAAACTGCCTTTTTTGTAGAAATAGGATCTTTTTTGTGTTTGTTCTAGTGGAATTTCCCCACACCGCTATCCCATATCGGACATGTGATTCAAAGAGAGCAAAGTACGCTGCTTTTGTAGTTTCATCACTAGATATGTGTCTTAGCCTCCGTAGCACATACAGAGCTAAGCTGAGTTTACTGAACAACTTGCCTAGCTGTTCAGACCAGGAAAGTTTATCATCTATTACTACTGCTAAATATCTTACTTGTGACACTTGCATCACATCTGGCAGTCCTGCTACTTCTTCTCTTTTTTTCCCGATGATAATTTGTTGGCTCTTTTTCTCATTCAGTACTAGACTGTTAGCATGACAATACTGTTGTGCTATTCCCAAATCAAAATAAGATTGTATTTCCAGATCAATGGGATTTTTATTTTTGAGCAACATTGCGGTATCGTCAGCATACATAATTGTACTGCAGTGGTCTTCGAGGTAGCGAGGAAGATCACTTGTGAAGATTATGTACAAAACAGGCCCCAGGACTGAGCCTTGGGGAACTCCCGATTTGATTATTGCTGGTTTGGAGGTGGTTTCCACGAAAACATCTGTTTTTAAGTTCTTGACCTCTACTGCTTGGGATCTGTTAGTTAAGTAGCTTTTAAACCACTCTGTTGCAGTGCCCCTTACTCCCATGTTCTTTAGTTTTTTAAGAAGCAAGTCATGACTGATACAGTCAAAAGCTTTGCTATAATCTAGGAAAACTGCGGTGGTTGTGTCGCCTTCTTCAATGGTTTTATGATGTTTTCTATTATGGTTATGATGGCGGTATTTGTTGATTTACTTGCTGTGAAGCCATGCTGTTCTTCTGCCAGTAGTTGATGTTGTGAGAGATGCTACAGTAGTCTTGTCAAAACAATTTTTTCAATTATTTTTGAGAAGGTAGAAAGGAGTGATATTGGTCAATAATTTTGGGTTTCGGTTGGGTCACCTTGTTTAAATTTTGGATACACTTTGGCGATTTTGAGATTATTTGGAAATTTCCCCTGTGCAAATGACTTGTTTATAATATTTGTTAGTGGATGTATCAGCTCGCTTCACAGTGCTTAACAACCTTAGATGGAACACCATCAAAGCCACTTGAGTTTTTTGATTTGAGTGACTTGATAGTTTTGCTAACTTCACTTGGAGTTGTTGGCCAGAGTACTAGATCTTCTTGTACGTCATGTGCAGCTTCTGCAATCTTTGCTTTACAATTGGGTATCTGTGCTAAGATGTTGGTGCTAGCATTAATGAAGTAGCAGTTTAAGCCCTCAGCCACTTTTTGGGGATCGCCTGTAACTTTGTTGTCTATCTTTAGCTGAACAGGCTCATACTTTGGACGTTTACTTTGCTTTTCAGAGTTTATGACTTCCCAAGTGGTTTTTGATTTATTTTCGGCTCTGTGTATGAAGTCAGCATTTTGTGATTTTCTAATATGTTTAAGGTGGAGATCATATTCTTTCTTTTAATAGCTGCATTTTCTTTGTTTTCCCTTGTTCCATATTTCCCTTGTACAATATACTTCTTGGATGTAACCATTAGAAAAAATACTGACAGTTTTAATTTTAAAGTACAGTATACAGAAAACCAGCTACTACAGACCAGACCATCCATTCAACATCGCATCATCCATACAGCCATAAACTCGCAGCCTACAATAGTTTAGTTCACAGATTTATTTCCCTCCCACTCAGCCAAGCCAATTACAATGAAGAGTCAGAAATCATAAAATACATTGCCGTTTCTAATGGTTATAAGAGTTCAATGAACTCATAACAACACGTGTGGTTCCGTACTGGCCAGTTTTTCGTTTTTATTAATTGTTTGTGTGACTGTTTGTTCGTCTTAATGTTTTTGTGCACGTTTTATGTCTTGCGTTTCTTCAACCACACCATCATTGAAGTTTTAGAACTTTAAAATGTATCCATGACGGTACGAAACCATTGGTAGTTCACACCAATAGAGGAACACTTTGGCTTTATTTCCAGATAATTTACACCTTTTTTGATAATATACAGTGACTCGGAGGCTATACCATCATGAAAAAAGAGAAAATGTATGTTGCAGCCGAGGGAGTTGGTACACCTGTAATAGAAAATGTATGTTGCAGCCAAGGGAGTTGGTACACCTGTAACAGAAAATGTATGTTGCAGCCGAGGGAGTTGGTACACCTGTAATAGAAAATGTAGTTGCAGCCGAGGGAGTTGGTACACCTGTAACAGAAAATGTATGTTGCAGCAGAGGGAGTTGGTACACCTGTAATAGAAAATGTATGTTGCAGCCGAGGGAGTTGGTACACCTGTATCAGAAAATGGATGTTGCAGCCGAGGGAGTTGGTACACCTGTAACAGAACACGTATGTTGCAGCCGAGGGAGTTGGTACACCTGTGGCAGAGGCTGCGGGAGGGGCAGCATGACCTGCTGTGTATCCGCCTCGTCTGCGAGTACTGCTGGTCGCAGAAGGCCGTCAACCCGACCTTCCAGGTAAAATAGACCAGAATATCTTTTTTCATTTTTTCTTTTGGTCAAGCCCAATGATGGCTGGTGGGTTAAATGAACAGGAGGACTCGCCTTCTAATAACTACTAAAAAAGCATTATGGTTTTTGTGTATCACACCTACCTTTGATTGCTACTCATATGGTCTGTAATATTACCATTGTCCGCTGAATTCAATATTAAAATAATAACAATCACCATCCCTTACACTCATTGGAAGTAAAATAGATACATTAAACACAGCATGTAAACAAATAACCTCAGTTCAGCTCGGAGCTTCCATACCTCACCGTTTAGGTTACGTTTAGAGGTTAGAGAGGTCGGTGGGTTGCTGTGGTTACTGAAACAAATAAACAACAGGTGTGCCAACATGAATTTTGCAATAATAGCAGCAAAGGTTCAGCTTTTTATTGCCCTAAAGAGATTGTGGTGGCTACACTGTCTACTGATGTGTGCCCCTCAGTAGACAGTGTGTGCGCACTGACGAAAATTAGTAGTTTTACATGTTTATCGGATTCAGGTGTTAATTAATTTAATTCCATATATTTGGAAATCTTTGGGGGGCGGCGTCCGAGAGTCCTTATGTGCAGGCCCCCACTGGTCAAGCCACACCCCACCCCACTGGTCATTACTGAGAACAATATTAATCGGTTTAATTACCTGCCTCTCGTAATCCAAGAGTTGTATCACAACTTTAGTTTCACCTTTCTAAGAAGGCGTCATCAGGTAATCCAAGGATCTATTAGTCATTCTTTATTGAAGAAAGTCGTCATGTAGAACAAAAGAGTTAAAAAAAATCTTTTAAAAATGACACGACACAAAATACCCCCGTTGCAGCAGACCTGCATACTCAGTGAATTTCAAATGTAAAACAACATACTTCAATCCAACATAGCAAGATTTAACATGTTTTTGTAAGCTCCATAAGAATAACATGGGGAATGAGTATGTAGGTTTGCTGCAACAGGTACGTTAAAACTGAGTGATTTTAATTCAATATTTAAAAGATATTGAATCTTTTTAAAACTTGGTAAATGGCTTAGAAGAGGCCATTTACCAAGTTTTATCAAGATATGTCGAGAAATAAGCGAGATATATAATGTTACTTATTTCCCATAAGGTAACATTGGGACAACGTACTGTGTTTACCACTTTTAATATCTCGGTAACCAATGGACATAGAGCAGTGATTCAAAATACTAAATTGTTTGGTTTTTGAGCTGAATTAAATGGTGCTAAGCAAAATTGGATCATTTTTATTTTTCTATGTAAAAAAAACCAAAAACCCCTTTTTTGGGGGTTTTATTCCCCTTTACCCCCCCTTCCAGTGGTCCGATTGGGCTGATTTACAAACTCGTCCAATTGATTACCACTTTACATGTCTGTATTACATTTCATAAAGATTGGACCATTTTTGCGGCTGCTATCGTGCTAACAGACACGTAGATGTGTACATATATTCCAAATGATTGAAAAACTCTCAAGACAAGAACAACAAAATAATAAATATAAAAAATCTGGAATTTACCGAATTAATTGTTCAGATTGCAACAAATTTTACATTGGACAGACAGGAAGATCATTTCAATCAAGATTTAAGGAACATATTCAAGCGCTTAAAAGCAATAATCAAACATCCATGAGATCTAACTTCGCTGAACACCTCTTGTCCACAAACCACAATTACAAGAGCATCGAAGAAAATTTAAAAATAATAAACTGTATGCCCAAAGGAGAAAAAATGAATGCTGAAGAAGAATTTCAAATATATAATGCATACCAAGAAAACCCCCATGAACTTCTAAACACACATATATACGACAACAACCCGATATTTATGAAAATAAGAAATATAAAATTAAATAAATAAGAACAACCAAACCATGACAGTACACCAGGTGAATTTTGAATGAAATGTTTACTACAAAATATTATGAGGTTAAGTATTTATATTCTGACCATGAAGATGGGATAATACCCGAAACATGTTGTCAAATTAAATAAAAATACTATAAAAAAAGGGTACTTTGTTAATATTATGTTCATTTCAATATATATATATATATAAATTCAAACAAATGGTGTTTTTTGCTTCTGGGGGACCCAAAACGAAAAGTTATCATGGACTCGGGCTTAGGTCTTACCAAGAGACCTACGGTAATAGCTTCTTCCCTATAGGGGAAATTCGCTAAAAAGTACAAAAAACACAATCAGAGACGGTCGCCAAATTTACAAAAAGTGAGGTTAGCGATATGTCCGCAGTAAAAGTTGAGTCTGGACCCTACATACAAATACACATAATATCACAAATACCCCCGTTGCAGCAGACCTGCATACTCAGCGAATTTCAGATGCAACACAACAAATGGTATTTCAATCCAACTTAGCGAGATTTTACATGTTTTGTAATCTCCATTAGAATAACATGGGGAATGATTATGCAGGTTTGCTGCAACAGGTATGTTAAAACTGGTTGGTTTTAATTCATTATTTAGTAGATCTTAACTAGAAGAAGCCATATACCAAGTTTTGTCAAGAAATGTTAAAAAATAAGTAAGATATAGAATTTTTTTATTTCCCATAAGAATAACATGGGGAATGATTATGCAGGTTTGCTGCCACTAAAAATTGAAATTTCGGGGATTTTAGACTAAAATACATTAGATTTCATCTAGATGAAGCCACAAACCAAGTTTTATCCAGATATGTTGAGAAATAAGCGAGATATAGAATTTTACTTATTCCCCATAAGGTTAACATTGGGACAACGTACTGTGTTTACCACTTTCAATATCTCGGTAACCAATGGACATAGAGCAATGATTCAAAACACTAAATTGTTTGTTTTTTTGAGCTGAATTCAATGGTGCCAACAAAGATTCGATAAATTTTATTTTTATATGTAAAAAACCCAAAAAACCCATTTTTGGGGGTGTTTATCCCCCCTTACCCCCCCTTCCGGTGGTCCGATCGGGCTGGTTCACGAACTCGTCCATTCGATTACCACTTTACATGTCTGTTCCAAATTTCATTAAGATCGGATCATATTTACGGCCACTATCGTGCTGACAGACATATATATATATATATATATATATATATATATAGATAGATAGATAGATAGATAGATATATAAAAATTCGAACGAATGGTGTTTTTTGCTTCTGGTGGCCCTAAAACGAAAAGTTATCATGGTCTCGGGCTTAGGTCTTACCATGAGACCTACGGTAATAGCTTCTTCCCTATAGGGGAAATTCGCTAAAACACAAAATTACAAAAACACATATCACAGATGGCCGCCAAATTTACAAAAAGGTGAGACTAGCGATATGACCACGGTGAAAGTTGAGTCTGGACTCTACATACAAATACACATAATATCACAAAAACACAAAATTACAAAAACACTTATCACAGACGGCTGCCAAATTTATAAAAAGGTGAGACTAGTGATATGACCGCAGTAAAAGCTGAGTCTGGACCCTACATACAAATACACATAATATCACAAAAACACAAAATTACAAAAACACATATCACAGACGGCTGCCAAATTTATAAAAAGGCGAGACTAGCGATGTGACCGCATTAAAAGCTGAGTCTGGACCCTACATACAAATACACATAATATCACATAAACACAAAATTACAAAAACACATATCACAGACGGCTGCCAAATTTATAAAAAGGTGAGACTAGCGATATGACCGCAGTAAAAGTTGAGTCTGGACCCTACATACAAATACACATAATATCACAAAAACACAAAATTACAAAAACACATATCACAGACGGCTGCCAAATTTACAAAAAGTGAGGTTAGCGATATGTCCGCCGTAAAAGCTGAGTCTGGACCCTACATACAAATACACATAATATCACAAAAACACAAAATTAAAAAAACACATATCTCAGACGGCTGCCAAATTTACAAAAAGGTGAGACTAGCGATATGACCACGGTGAAAGTTGAGTCTGGACCCAATTTTTATTGCGATCATATGGCTAGTTTCGTCTTTTTGTTAATTTGGCGGCAATCTGTGATATGTGTTTTTTTTTACTTTCTCCCCCCTATACATAGTATATGGAGAAAGTATTGTTTTCGTCAAAATTTTAGAATTTGAGTTGTTAGTGGATATATTCATTTTAGTGCTCCCTGAATCCAAAAAAGTGGTTTTCGGCCTGGTGTCTGTCTGTCTGTCTGTCTGTCTGTCTGTCTGTCTGTCTGTCTGTCTGTCTGTCTGTCTGTCTGTCTGTCTGTCTGTCTGTCTGTCTGTCTGTCTGTCTGTCTGTCTGTCTGTCTGTCTGTCTGTCTGTCTGTCTGTCTGTCTGTCTGTCTGTCTGTCTGTCTGTCTGTCTGTCTGTCTGTCTGTCTGTGTGTGTGTGTGTGTGTGTGTGTGTGTGTGTGTGTGTGTGTGTGTGTGTGTGTGTGTGTGTGTGTGTGTGTGTGTGTGTGTGTGTGTGTGTGTGTGTGTGTGTGTGTGTGTGTGTGTGTGTGTGTGTGTGTGTGTGTGTGTGTGTGTGTGTGTGTGTGTGTGTGTGTGTGTGTGTGTGTGTGTGTGTGTGTGTGTGTGTGTGTGTGTGTGTGCGTGCGTGCGTGCGTGCGTGCGTGCGTGCGTGTGTGTGTGGTTTTTTGAATTTTTTATTTTTAGAGTATTTTACCCATAAAAACCCATAAAAAATGACAAAAATCTCAAAAACGGCTCAAACGATTTTGATAAAAATTTCATGGTTTTTAGTGCTTAGGTTGACAAACAAAATGGCACCACCCGCATGTCTGTAAAAATTCAGGTTCAGAAGTTATGGGGTTTTAAGTGTTAAAAAATTCATATTTTTCAAATTTCACAATAACTGTAACTTTTAAAGAAAATATACTTGCAACCATTAAATTTGGCTTGAAAACTAAATAATCTAGTATTTTTAATCATTAGTCTACGTCAACTGGTTGCAAAGATAATTGATATTTTAGTTTGGCGGTAAATGCAGTACGTTGTCCAATGTTATTCTTATGGCAAATATTCAAAAACCGATATCTCCGTTATTTACTAACAGATTTTGATAAAACTTGGTATATATTTGTGTGATAATCAATTGTTAATTCGTTTTATTTCACTATATATGTTTTCTGGTTTTAAATGACTTGAAGGGAGAAAGTATGTGTCAGTTTCCTGATACATACTTATTTACTTCCGTTCTTTCTGGCCTAGGTTGGATAAGAGTTTATCCGGCCTAGGCCGGCTATGGATAACTTTCGAGCCAACAAAAAGGAACTGAAAACATATGTTTCTGTGTTAGTATGGTGAAAACAATTTAACATCCTTTATTTTCTGTAAGGGGATAAATTAAACAAAAACGTTAAATCAACATAAACAAACATCAAACTAAAACATCGATGATATCGGAACTGAAATAGCGATATGCTTCTTGCGATAAGCTGGTAACAAAATATCGATAGTTCCGCTGTGTCGATACTGAATGACATCCTAAGCAGCAGCAGTCCACACACCCTTAAGAACAGATAGACAACTGGAGAAGATTCATAAGAACGTCAACATTGAGTACCAACGCGGGGCGTCCAGGTGCGACCATTCTTCTTCTCCTATACATTTTGTATTTTTATTTAGTTTTGTTAGCTGCTTCTATGAATTAAACCTGCCCGCCACAGCGTTCTTACAGCTAAAGTAAGGGATTACAGTTTGTGCCAGCGTAGTACTTCATTAAAATCAACTTCATGTATGCAAAAAATTTATATTTCGTATGAATAATTCACACTTATCCTGACAAAGGGTTAGAACTTCTTCCTATGATAAAATTTGTCAACACACTTTACGTTTCATGAAACACAATACCATGATTTGAGTCCCGATGTCATATATTTTGTCACAACGCTCACTTTTCCTTACAGCTTGTGTGCTTTATACTTTCTCCCCCCTATACATAGTATATGGAGAAAGTATTGTTTCTGTCAAAATTTTCAAATTTGAGTTGTTAGTGGATATATTTGTCTTAGTGTTCCCTGAATCCAAAAAAGTGGTTTTTGGCGTGGTGTCTGTCTGTGTGTGTGGATGTGTGTTCTTGTATTTGGTCGATAGTAACCTCAGTCGCCAACCAAGAGACCGTGCTGTGACATCTTCAAAAATAGTGACATCTTACACAAGATGTCACTATTTTTTCGGTTCATTTTACATCATTTATGACCTCCTAAGACTTTTTAGCGTTTGTTGTCACTATTGAGTATTCTTAGATTGTGTATAATTTTACTGAGATTGCTTGTTTATGGCATCGCCAAAAGCGCTCGTGCAGTAGCGCCCCTAGTGGCATGTGGACAAACCTCGGGCAGCGTACACGCTGTTGCCAGCGGCTCCGTCGCTCGGTTATCACGCGCTTGCTAGTGTTACGATGTCACTATTTTTAAGGTGCCTCAGCACAATCCGACCGTTAGTAGATGTTTAAATCTTACCCGAAAGGAAGTATTTGGAGCTATTTTAACTGTAGCTTTTATGAAATGTATAAAATAGCTACCCAGCACCAATAAAATGTTGTACTGTACTATAGAAATGCACTAAGTACTTTGAGTGCAACTTGATTAACAAAATTAATAAACGGTATCAGGAAACTGACACATAATAATAATAATAATATCTTTATTTTCTCAATACATAATACATCAATGATCACAAAAATATAAAGACACATTAAAATACAGTAAACATTAACAAAAATACAAAATAAATTAACCTTATCTCTTATCCCAGGTTGACCTTCCTCTGAATAATTAATTTGAAAAAAAAACCTCAATGATGTCACATTTACCTATTTGAATACTATGTGTCTATTTACATACTTTCTCCCTTCAAGTCATTTAAAACCAGAAAACATATTTAGTGAAATAAAACAAATTAACAATTAATTATCACACAAATATATATAAAATTTTATTAAAATCGGTAGGTAATTAACGGAGATATCGGTTTTTAAATGTTTGCCATAAGAATAACATTGGACAACGTACTGCGTTTACCGCCGAACTAAAATATCTATTATCTCCGCAACCAGTTGACGTAAACTAATGATTCAAAACACTAGATTATTTAGTTTTTCAAGTCAAATTTAATGGTTGCAAGTATATTTTCTTTAAACGTAACTGTGATTGTGAAATTTGAAAAATATGAATTTTTGAACACTTAAACCCCCATAATTTCTGAACCTGAATTTTTACAGACATGCGGGTGGTGTCATTTTGTTTGTCATCCTAAGCACTAAAAACCATGAAATTTTTATCAAAATCGTGAGAGCCGTTTTTGAGAAATTTGGATTTTTGTCATTTTTTATGGGTTTTTATGGGGTAAATACCCTTAAAAATCAAAAATTCAAAAAAATGAAAAATACGCCTGGAGATACCACGGCTTTATACCTATATGCCAAATTTCATGAAAATCGGTCCACTGGTGTCATCTCTAGCTTTGTATACATCCACACACACACACACACACACACCCCCACGTCTGCGAGTGGGGACTGTGGGGAGAGTCTTTGCTGTCATGCTTTTTCCAAATTCACTTGGCGTCTGTGAAGAACAACGTTTTGAACACACTAAGCACTAAAAAAAATATTGACTTACAAACTAAAAGAAAAATAAGTAGACAATCAAAATTAATAAAAATATTATTTTTTAATAAGTCAACCAAAAAGCTCGAAGCCATAAAAAAAATGAGTGGAGTTTAAAAATTTATTAAATCTTATAATTTGAGTGGATCAGTGCTTCCACTGCCCCATCGTCCAGGCCCTGCAGCCACCGCACGATACCAAAGTTGTCCATCATATTGGAAAATGTTGGCCATTTACAAGAAAATGGATTTAGGCTAATATTTTTTAATTTCTTAAAAAAGTAGACGAGGTCCCCGATTTCGAGTTTCCTCTAAATTCAATAGTTTCTTAGATACCAATAGTGGCACAGTTAAGTCGGACACACTATATACTATTTATAATTATAAAAGAGAAATACAGTACTATACTATAAAAAAGAAAATGGGGCCTTCTTGGGCAGGCCCCCCCCATATTACTATATTAAGAAATATTATGCAATACATAATTATAACGGCGTTTGGCAAGACTCAGGATAACGAGAGAGGACTCAAAATAAAGGTCTTAATACCATCATTCTATATATCCAGGGCGAGTCTTCAAAGCCGTCCGCAACAGGTGGTAGACGAACATACAAAGACTAAACAAAACCTTTCCCAATAATTCATACCCAAGGAACAACGTACAAATAGTTTTAACCTTTTTAAAATACAAGGGTATTCCAGAACCGGAGGTCATGGTTTCGAATCTCATAACTTTTAAATGTAAACATACGTCACGTTTTTCAACATTTTAAAGCTCTAAACAAGAGAAAAATTTGGTAAAAACAGAATTCACTTATCTTTATTCGTTTAAAACGATGGCCATTTTTGTGAAAAATATTTACGGAACACTCTTTATCTCGAGAACCATGAAACACATTTTTGCTCTGTTATAAAATTATTAATCCTTGTAAACTCATTTTAGCGAATTTCTCCTAAAGGGAAGAAGCTAATTACCCTACTACTCATGGTAAGACCTAAGCCCAAGACCATGATAACTTTTTGTTTTTGGGCCCCCAGAAACAAAAAACACCATTCGTTTGAATTTATATATATATATATGAAAATTAATGAATAGTGTTTTTTGCTTCTGGGAGCCCCAAAACAAAAAGTTATCATGGTCTCGGGCTTGGGTCTTACCATGAGTATTACGGTAACAGTTTCTTTCCTATAGGGTAAATTCGCTAAAAAGAATGAATTCAGTACAAACGCTGGAATTTTGAAAGTTTGGGATAATTTCCAAAGCTGCAAAACAAAATCCAAAATAGAACATTATACGAGGTACAGTCAAAAAGTTCCCGGGATGAATTTTTGTAGACATTTAGCGCGACCGCTAGAAGGAAATTCGACTTTCATTAGTTGGTACGACTCCTGGGGAGGGCATATCGGTAGTGGGGGTATAGCTAACTTTCCGTAGTGCAGCACTGGAAAGCCCTTTTTGTATTCCTGCAAGTCTACATTGTCGAATTTTGAAAAATGGTATTTCATGACCAGCGCGCGAACATTAAGTTCTGTATTTAACTTAAAAATCACATCGTGAGACTTTTGAGTTGTTAATTCAAGCTAATGTAGAAGAGGGGATGAAGAAAAGTCAAGTTTATGAGTGTCACAAACGGTTCCGTGAAGGCCGTGAAAGTTTTGAGGATGACCCTCGTAGTGGACGACCTTCAAACATCAGTTAATGACGAAAACATTGAGCGAGTACGACAAGTTGTGCATGAAACTCGGAAATTAACGATCAATGAAATTGCATTTCAGGTAAATTTATCACATTGAAGTGTTCCTTCATGATCATTTGAACATGCATCGAATTTGTTCACTTAACAAACAAATCCGATATTTTGGACATGCAGGTACACAAAAAGCGCTTTCCAATGCTGCTCTAAGGCAAGTCAGCTATACCCACATTACCGATATGCCCTCCCCAGGAGTCGTACCAACTACTGCAAGGCGAATTTCCCGCTGGCGATCGCGCTAAAAATCTACAAAAATTCATTCCTGGAACTTTTTGACTGTACCTCGTATTTCAATACCCATTATATTTTTATTGGTTTGATTACACTTATTTTAAGTTTTGCATGTTTGTAGTATAAAACTTTGTATATCAATCAAGTGTTCTAAAGAAAAACCTTTTTCACCACACTACGACGAAATCACCTGTTTTACAAACGCCAAACGCGGACCGAAACACACTGTTTGCCGCCACAGTACCGAATGTTTGGGGCCCTAGGGCCGAAAGTCAGCTGATCGTTTATTTGCTTGAAACGTCAGAACATCACATAATTATTCGGCATTCAATATACAAAGTCAGGATGGTTGCGATCATATGATTTTCATAGCTGTTTGTTTGAATCATGATAAAGAAGTTGTACCGTCGCTCATAACCTTAAAGTTTTGTTTCCAAGTTTTTTGAGTCAAATAACAATCAGTTTTTTAACTATTCAGGGTATATTTAATTGTGTAATGTGGTGAAAAATAGTGTTCGCAATTCGGCCAAAAGGGTTTTGCAGCTCTCGATCGTTTCAAATTCTCGACTTCGTCTCGAATTTGAAACACGTTTTCAAGCCTGCAAAACCTCATTTTTGGCCCTTGTTGCGAAATATACTATTTCCACAACTTGAATTGACTAGTAACAGAGAATGTTTTTGACTTAAATTTTAACTTTAACTTAAATCATTTTCTTAGATTATAACTAAGAATTAATCATTAGTATAATAGGCCTAATATACTTGAATAATATTTCCTTATTTTACTGCTGAAGAGTAGTAACTTGAGTTAACCTTCAAGCACTTAACTTGCCTAAACATCCCCAATATCACAATAGGAATAACATTGAGACAACACATTTTGCGCTCATTGTACGACCTTTGAAAGTACAGGTAAACGAGTGCAACGAGTGTTTTTCTGATATAGAGTTTATTTGATTATTTTTCAATACTGAACAGCTTTTGAATGATTAAGCTTTTATAATATGACCTTTCTCATCTATCCGGGTGCATTCTTTAAAACCCGGATAGATGAGAAAGGTCATAAAGCTTAAACATTCAAAAGCTGTTCATGGCGCCATTGCCTTTATCAGTTGTCGGATAAACCATGTCACAATAAATGCTATAATCATGGGTCCTGTCGAAATTATTTAATTAAATTATAAATGATTGGCTGCCTTCTATGCGCACATATGTCGTCAATCTACTGTAAAAAGAGGTTTTCGGAACGATGTAGCGTGCTGAAAGTGTCTCTAATAGCCACTCATTAGGATGCGTTTTGCAGCATTTTAAGCTATGTTCCTTCAAACATGATAAGAATGAGTCAACAAAGAAGTTTTATAGCGGTCGGTCAAGGCGGGGCAATGTACGGCAAGATGTTCGCACACGGCGGGACAACGTACGGGAAGGTGTGCAAACAGAAGCTTCATACGCAGAGCTGGAACAATTAGTGGAAAATTACAATGACAAACTTCCTTCAAATTGAAAATATGGTAAAAGCAACAGGTCAGCCATTGGGTCGAGGCAAAATTGAAGAATATGTGCTCTTCTAAGTGGCTTATCTTTTGGGTAAATAATTGAGTCACGCTCACACTTGGTGGCTCGCCATCGTTTGCTCTAAAAATAATAGCAACATCATTAGAAGTTATGTCCTTGTATCGGCGCTAATATTCTTTTCGATCTCAGACAATGTGCATTCCGAGTTATGTATGCTGCTCATCAGGAGTATTTTTCAGAACGCAACTCTTCACGTTGAAAATTAGCGCTCAGGGATCAACTTTAACCAAGTGTTCAGTCAAGCTGTGCATGAGTTCATTGCTGCAAGAGCCGTTGGCTTTGTTTAGCATTCTTTCTTGATCACCAATTTTGATGTCCGTCATAGATAAAGAGCATATAACGAATGTTTTCCTCACAGTTGTAAGGTGCTATAATTGAGTGATAAATTGTTGCATACACTTTATACATGAAAAACCCTCCGCCATTGTTTACTTCAATTTAATAGCTCTTTTGCTTACCGTTGCGAGCACAGAGTTCTTGGAATTAATGTTTTCTTTGCTGTTTCTGCTCAGTCTATCGGTACTAGTAGTAAGGCTTTGTATGTAATCGCATTGTCGAGATGTAATTAGATTTAAGTTTTCCTTATGGCAGGTGTATGAAAATCTTGTCTCTTCCTCTTTTTTCTCTTTGAAAATGTAGCGTGCCACATTTCTGACATAGTAATGCCATCCCGCCAAGTGAATGTTGCTGAATCCTTGGATTTGTTAGTGTGATTTTGTCATTGTAATTTTCCACTAATTGTTCCAGCTCTGCGTATGAAGCTTCTGTTTGCACACCTTCCCGTATGTTGTCCCGCCGTGTGCGAACATCTTGCCGTACATTGCCCCGCCTTGACCGACCGCTATAAAACTTCTTCGTTGACTCATTCTTATCATGTTTGAAAGAATATAAAGTGTCTGATCACAACAAATTGTCGTCGACTTCTTCCTTTTCAAATTAAACAAAACAGCTGGGCTGAGTTTTAAACTACTTTGATATCTAAATTTTTATTTTCTTGGTCTGTGATCTATATAGGCTATTTTAAATCCCACACAGCTGATCAGATGTTTATTTGTTTACATTTTCGCTTCTGTCAAAACCCAGTTTACTTTATAATCAGTTTTTCACACTTTTTTCGAGTTATAATGCCTAATTAAAAACCTAAAGACGTTTGACAAATCTGCACATACAGACGCGTGTTTTGATGTATAATATGTTGGGGTAAGTCTTAAAATAAAAAAGCCTTATCGTGAACAAAGATTCCATGTAGCGTATTAATAATATAGAAGATTTACTTATGTACCTTCAACATAATATACC
This sequence comes from Flexamia atlantica, assembly GCA_035578135.1. NCBI lineage: Eukaryota > Metazoa > Arthropoda > Insecta > Hemiptera > Cicadellidae > Flexamia > Flexamia atlantica. The sequence goes on along the minus strand of JAQJVK010000026.1, from coordinate 5,665,713 downwards.
TTTCTTTATTGAACAAAAATAAATATAACAGTGCTATTTGTGTTCAAGGTGGTGGACCAAATATTATTATAAAAACATATTTTAACTTTAAGGTTTTTAGGATGAATTTTAGATTCATTAGATCGAATATTGTACTTTACAACTTGTTTCATTTGATCTTAAAATAATGAAAATGTAGCCATGAAATGATCATGAATGTATTTTTCATTTTGAATGTGAAATAACGGTTTTAGGGTTTAAAGACTGGTACATGTTAAAGTTGTGTTATATAGGTCAGAGCGAGTGCCGAACGTCACATTGTAAATATTAACAACACCTGTGTGACTTTGGTGCGATCTACCACAAACCTGGTAGAACTAGGTTGAATATTTCATTTCAAATCATACAAAATTTTCAATATAAAAATCAAGATTATGTTTTTATAATTTAAAATCTTACCCTTATAAGAACATTGAATTTTTATTTGAATAAATGAATTACTTTTACAATTTTGGTCCAGTCAATCTACTCGATGACCTTAAAAAACTACAAGGAGACGTTTTTTGATGAAATTCTACTAAATAAAATGTATTTTTTAATATATCCAAAGTTTACCAAAATCGGACCATGGGAACCTGACTATATACCTGATCAAGTTTTAAAATTGCGGCTTTTCCCACCATGTGAAAATTTTTGGAAAATGTCACTCGACCGCATTTTTATCAATGTTTTTTTCGAGGTATTGACTTTGGACCGCCGCCAATTATTGTTTGGTGATTGGTTCTTAAATTTGACAGGGTATTCATTTTTGGCTGCCATTTTGGATCCACCATATTCTATATAAATATTTTTTCAAATATAGAGACGGTGGTGTGGCACATCATTATAGACTAGATATGTATTCTAAACACAGTGCTAAATCCGTTTTCAAAAATTTGGATTTGTTAAAAAGATATGCTCAAATTTCCAAATCTATGCCATGCACAAAGATAGATCTATATACTACAAAATGAGTCAAAGATACCAAAATGAATCAAACTAAAAAAATCGCAACATTTTTCTACTCCAACATTGCAACACCAATACAGTTCAAAAACATTCATAAGATCTGGGAAATCAGTTAACCCATCAAAACAGTACGAGCCCAACCATAGAGAGGAGATCTTTCAATAACTATCAGCTGAACAATAACGTATAAATAATTTGGCATTGGCAGAATGTTGGTTTTGGTTTTCATTGAGAATTTGTTAAAATAGAATGAATTACTTTACTGTTCCTTGTTTCATGTTAATTAAGTGACTTACAAACGCTATCCTTATCACCATATAAGAAGTATGGTGTCTGGCGTCGCATGTTCTTCTGAATTTTTATTTTCAGTTTTCTTTCATTTCCATCACAACATACTCCTTAAACCCGCAGTAATGGCGCATTTTTTTGTGCTACTACTACTGGTGCGGGGGTCTGCAGGTCCCCCATTTTACAATTTTTATATAATAAGTTGTAAACATATTTTTAGCGAATTTCCCCTATAGGGAAGAAGCTGTTACCGTAGTACTCATGATAAGACCTAAGCCCGAGACCATGATAACTTTTCGATTTGTTGCCCCCAGAAGTAAAAAACACCATTCGTTCATTTTCACACAAATCTATATATACATATCTCTGTGTCTTTAACCCTCTGTCATTGACACACGGAGTTTTCCTCCAGGCGCTTTTATTTTTATAAAAAAATATGCGTTCTTACCGGTCGGCAGTCGCAGGAGTAACTGTACCTCACATTCCTCGTCCTATGAATCTGTTTGACCTCATTTCACTCTCCCAACCCCCCCATTTGTACCCCTTCTATTCAGTTGCAACCCAAGAGTCGTGTAACGAGGATCAGTGGCGGCTGGTGGGTTAAATGAACAGGAGGACTCACTTACTACTAACTACCAAAAGAGTATTACGGATTTTGTGTATTTCACCTACCTTCGATTGCTATTCACATTTCATGGTCTGTAATACCGTTCCGCTGGTCCGTACCAATATCCGCTGGATTCACTATTAAAATAATATTAATCACTTGTCACCATCCCTGATTACCGTCTCATTGGAGTAAAATAGATACATGAAACACAGAATGTAAATAAATAACCTCACTTCAGCTCCCATCGTTTAGTTTACGTTACGGTTTGGAGGTTATAGAGTTTGGTTGCTATGGTTACTAAAACGAGCAAACAACAGGTGAGCCAACATGAATCGTGCAATCATAACGGCAGCAAAGGTTCAGTTTCTTATTGCCCTAAAGAGATTGTGGTGGCTGCACTGATTGCTAATGTGCGCGCGCATCTTCGGACTCTGCCCGATCCGCCCTATATTAAAACATGGTAGTGACGTCAGAGCACCCTCACCAGTGACTGCTCGATTTGCCATAAGATAGCATGCGTTAGGATTGGGACGCTTCGGCTAGCGTCCGCGGGATATAGTACGCGCAAATACTTTCGAAACACATTTCTATGCATATAGTTGAAATGAATTTATTATTAATGATCAGTGTAATGAAAATTAGCAGTTTTTACACATTTATCGGATACAGATGTAAATTAATTTAATTCAGTATGTTTGAAAATCTTCTGGGGGGGCGGCGTCCGAGAGTCCTTATGGGCCGGCCGCCACTGACGAGGATGCCAAGTTCTTAATTTGTAGGGAGCATACTGCACCAGCTTTTGGTATAAAATGTGCAAATAAGGATGATAACATGGAGATTAGTGGCAATAATGATGTATATACACTCTTTACCCACTATTTGTACCAGTTACTATATTTGGATTCGAAAATATAGAATTTAAATACAAGTGACAAGTAACACATTTTACATACCTATAGGGTTTCATAAATATGTCAAGTAAGTTTTTTATTGCTTAGTATTGATTATACAAGGGTTTCATCATGTAACCTTTTTACAATATATGTATAAATCTACACTGTTTGTCTATTATTTCAACACCCGGAGAAAAACTCCTTGAGTCACCATTCGTGTTTTAAAATCAAAGTCACCTACCAAGGGTTAATCTCCAAAAACCTCCAAAAAAAAGGATGATAACTCGCGCAAAAATGGTCCGACCTTTCTGAAATTTGGCATGGACGTGTAAAGTAGTAATTATTCGGACGAGTTCGCAAACCAGCCCGATCGGACTACCGGAAGGGGGGGTAAAGGTGGTGAACCTCCAAAAATGGTTTTTTTGAGTTTTTTACACAGAATAATAAAAGTAATCTAACTTTTGTTAGCATCATTGAATTCAGCTAAAAAAACAAACAATTCAGTGTTTTGATATACTGCTCTATGTCCATTGGTTACCGAGATATTGAAAGTGGTAAATACAGTACGTTGTTCCAATGTTATCCTTATGGGAAATAAGTAAAATTCTATAACTTGCTTATTTCTCAACATATCTTGTTAAAACTTGGTAAATGGCTTCTTCTAGTTCAGATCTATTAAAAATTGAATTAAAACCGCCCAGTTTTATTATACCAGTAGCAGCAAACCTGCATACTCATTCCCCATGTTATTCTTATGGAACTTACAAATACATGTCAAATCTTACTATGTTTGATCGAAATATGTTGTTTTGCATTTTAAATTCGATGAGTATGCAGGTCTGCTGCAACGGGGGTATTAATGTTACCCCTCAGTACTTGATGTGTAAATAAATTATAAGTGGCAACTGTTAGCCGTATAAAAGCACGGATAAAGCAATAAATATACCAACACACAACTCTCGTTATGTATACAATCTGTTTTTGTATATATATACCGGGTGTCTCACCTAAAGTGAACCAATAGCTAACTTTTTAATTATAAATCTGACAAAGAACTTCTTATGCGACATTTCCCTTAATATATACCGGGTGTCTCACCTAAAGTGAACCAATAGCTAACTTTTTAATTATAAATCTGACAAAGAACTTCTTATGCGACATTTCCCTTAATTTTTAACACGGCTTTTTGAAGTCACATCGAAAATTAAAAATATGACTGCCATTTTTCAATATGGCGGTCAACTTAGATTTTTCTTATGAAACACCTAATATTTTAGGGCATTTTTGGATTATACGCTTAATTTTAGGAACTTTTTATTCTTTCTCATTTTTTCCTAAACTCAATGGTTCAGCAAATATGAGCAGTTAAAGTTTTATTTTTCCCCATTTAAAATGCATTGTGTGCATTTAACTGTGCCATCCCATGTATTCCTTATGGATTAAAATCATATTCAAAATAACACATTTCCACGAAAACTAAAATTAGTTTAGTTAAAAAACGAAAACTAATTTAGTTAAATCTCAACTAAAAATTATTTTATGATTAAACCTCAACTAAACTAACATTTTCAGGCACTTTTATTCTTTGGTATCTTTTATTAAACCCAACCGTTTTGGATATTCAGACTACCAACAATTTCCTAATGCATTTTAAATGGGAAAAAATCTAACTCTAACTGTTCATACCTCCTTAACCATTGGGTTTAGGAAAAAGTTATAAATAATAAAAAGTTCCTAAAATTAAGTGTAGAATCCAAAAACGCCATAAAAAATAGGGTGTTCCATAAAAAAATCAAAGTTGTCCGCCATATTGGAAAATGGTGGCCATATTTTTGATTTTCGATGTGACTTCAAAAAGCCGCGTTAAAAATTAAGGGAAATGTCGCATAAGAAGTTCTTTGTCAGATTTATAATAAAAAAGTTAGCTATTGGTTCTCTTTAGGGGAGACACCCGGTATATGTGTGTCTGTTAGCACGATAGCGGGCGTAAAAATGGTCCGATCTTTGTGAAATTTGGTGGAGACATGTAAAGTGGTATTCAATTGGACGAGTTCGTCAACCAGCCTGATCGGATCATCAAAAGGGGGATAAAACTCCAAAAATGGTTTTTTTTTGCGTATTTCACATAAAAAAATTCAGGTAATCCAGTTTTGGATTACAACATTGAATTCAGCTTGAAAAAACAAACAATTTAGTGTTGCCTCTAGCTTTGTTTACATACACACATCCACATACACGGAGAGACAGATACCACTCCGAAAACCACTTTTTGGTATCAGGGAGTACTAAAACAATTATATCAACCAACAACTCAAATTCGAACATTTTTACAAAAAAAAATACTTTTCCCGTAGGCTATACTATGTATAGGGGGGAGAAAGTAAAAGTAATACAAATAAATAAACAAATAATAAGCCTACATTATTAAGTTACACTTTTAAAAATTGATTGTAGTAATTCTAGTAGTGAATGAGCATGCACACAAGAAATCTGCCCAAGAAGGCTAGGTTTTATTTCCATGACTTTTTTATAGTATTAGTTTGTAAGGAATATGTGTATACGTCTTTTAGATTTTGCAGTAAGAAGTGTAAAACCAGTGTAGAAATGTAGTTTTTAGTGTTTTATTTTTAGAAATAAATACAATTTAAATATGAATAGTTGACAAACAAGATTAATCAAAGACCTTGACTCGGTATACTGTTTGATAGCACATTTTTTAGGGCCTAGCGACTCATATTGTGACACATTATGTTTCTGGGGAGTGGCTGTGGCTGTCTAATTTAATTACCATCAAAATCAATCCTGATTAAAATTTGTATGCATGCCTTTTATCCACAGGCCATTTAAAATCTGAGCAATTAAATTATAACGTCCTTCCTAAAATTAAAAGTATTATGCATATTTATATTTTTAACTAAAAAAAATTAGAAAATAAAATAATCAAATTTAAATAACCATTCCAAAGTATTTCTTGGAACAAATGTAGGCATTGCAGATGGTAACTAATTGTTTTTAAGGCCTACAGCTTAACCAGGTTTGAGATAAGGAGATAAGGTTCGTTTGGACTCATCCTACAAAAATGAGTCTAAACGAAAATCATTCTCTTTAAGATAAATTATTTATGGATATTGTCGCCTTTTTAATAAACACAAAATTTAAATTTAAGTCAAACACCCTCTTCCAGTTATAACATTTCAGTGGATGAGGACCCAATACTCTTTCCCCATGTTATTCTTAAGAAGATAACAAAAACATGTCATACCTTGCTCTGTTGGATTGAAACATGTTTCTACGCATTTGGAACTCGCTGAGTATGCAGGTATGCTGCATTAGGAGTGTTTCAAAGTACTTCAGCATTAATATGTGTTTGAATAAAAAACTGAGAGAGTAAAATAATTCATTTAAAGGAATATTCCGAAGAATTTTTCGGAACGAGTGCAAATGGTAGCCTTTTGTTTTGGCCTACAGTTCAATGAAGTTTGAGACAAAGAAAAATATCCCAAAGACATAAACTTAAATTATTTTTTCAATGTTAATTTTTTTTAAAATCATGAAACCATGAATATTTTGGTTTAAGGCTTAGTAATCAATCAAAAATTATTCTTAAGGACTAATATGCTCTATTAGAGAAATCATTAATAACCATTCTTGATCTTTTAATACCCCTGAAATACAATTTAAATCATACAACCGTTTGCAATGGTCTTATAAGATTCCAGTGGACAAGAGCCCTAATTCCCAGCCTACTCTGTAAATAGTCCCCAATTGGGATGGGTGTGAAGCTAGCCACTGTCAAATACAATTCCTTTATTAATTAATATTTTTTAAATTACATCAAATCAAGAAAAGCTTTAAGTTTGGTAAAACTTACACAATTTATTGTTAGTATAGACCCAATAAGATAGTAATATTAAAAGAGTAATTTTGAAACACATATACTGTGATAACTCCCCATTAATATTTTACCGTATAATTTTCTTTAGAAACTTTGAATTAAAAAAGTTAAATATTTTTAAAAATGTTTTAATATTATAATATTTTTTATCAGAATCTGTCAAAATAAAATGTTAATGTCATATCAGGTAAATAATTCCAAATACAGTTATGATGCAATTATTTAAGATGAAATATAACATTCCCCATTATAAAAATTATCTACAATCCTCGTTCCATTGTTTGCCAGTATAAAATGAAAAAACCTCAAAAAGCGTCTTGTGGACTTCGGAAGATTCCTGTGCCAGTAAAATAAACCAAGAGCTGCCCAGTTGAAGCCGGGCAAAACAGCTAAGCACAACGTGACAACACTGTAGAGGCGCTCAGTTCACACAACCGGCACTACCACCGGGAAGTGACATCGCGTACACACCGGCACAAATAAGCTCAATTGTGACATGCTAACACTATCTTTTATTGCAATTTAAAGCATTAAAAAGGTGTGTATCGATAATCTAACTAAATAATTGTTGTAAACTAGCTTTCCCGTATTTCATGGCATATCCAACTTCGAAGATGTCACTATCGACCCTATGTCCGAATCAGGTGGAAACCTGTATATGTGTGTGTGTGTGTGTGTGTGTGTGTGTGCGGATGTAAACAAAGCTAGAGACGACACCAGTGGTCCGATTTTCATGAAATTTGGTATGTAGGTATAAAGCCGTGGTATCTCCAGGCCTATTTTTCATTTTTTTTTGAATTTTTGATTTTTAAGGGTATTTACCCCATAAAAACCCATAAAAATTACAAAAATCCAAATTTCTCAAAAATGGCTCTAACGATTTTGATAAAAATTTCATGGTTTTTAGTGCTTAAGATGACAAACAAAATGACACCACCCGCAATTCTGTAAAAATTCAGGTTCAGAAGTTATGGGGGTTTAAGTGTTAAAAAATTAGTATTTTTCGAATTTCAAAAAAACTGTAACTTTTAAAGAAAATATACTTGCAACCATTAAATCTGGCTTGAAAAACTAAGTAATCTAGTATTTTTAATCATTAGTCTACGTCAACTGGTTGCAAAGATAATTGACATTTTAGTTTGGCAGTAAACACAGTACGTTGTCCAATGATATTCTTATGGCAAATATTAAAAAACTGATGTCTCCGTTATTCACTAACCGATTTTGATAAAATTTCCTATATATTTGTGTGATAATTAATTTTTAATTTGTTTTATTTCACTATATATGTTTTCTTGTTTTAAATGACTTGAAGGGAGAAAATATGTGTCAGTTTCCTGATACCGTTAATTTTGTATCGTGTCAGTTTAAAAATGTGTTTTAGCGAATTTTCCCTATAGGGAAGAAGCTATTACCGTAGGTCTCATGGTAAGACCTAAGCCCGAGACCATGAGAACTTTTCGTTTTGGGGCCACCAGAAGCAAAAAACACCATTCATTCGAATTTATATATATATATATATATATATATATATATATATATGTGTCTGTGAGCACGATAGCGGCCGTCAAAATGGTCCGATCTTAATAAAATTTGGTACAGACGTGTAAAGTGCAATCCCTCGGATGAGTTCGTAAACCAGCCCGATCGGACTACTGGAAGGGGGTGTAAAGGGGGATAAGCCCCCCCAAAAATGTATTTTTTGAGTTTTTACATATAAAAATAAAATTTATTGAATTTTTGATAGCACCATTGAATTCAGCTCAAAAAACAAACAATTTAGTACTTTGAATCACTGATCCATTGGTTACCGAGAGATTGAAAGTGGTAAACACAGTACGTTGTCCCAATGTTAAACTTATGGGAAATAAATAAAATTCGATATCTTGGTTAATTCTCAACATATCTCGGTAAAACTTGGTAAATAGGTTCTTCTAGTTCAGATCTACTAAATATTGAATTAAAACCACCCAGTTGTAAAATACCTTTAGTAGCAAACCTGCATACTCATTCCCCATGTTATTCTTATGGAGCTTACCAAAACATGTCAAATCTTGCTATGTTGGATTGAAATATGTTGTTTTGCATTTGAAATTCGGTGAGTATACAGGAATGCTGCAACAAGGGTATTTTTTTAACTTTTTGTGTTCTATATGACGACTTTCTTCAATGAAGAATGATTAATACACCCTTGGATCACCCGATGATGTCTTCTAAGAAAGGTGAATTCATAGTTGTGTTACAACACTTGGATTACGAGAATCAGGTATTTAAACCGGTCCTTATTTGTCTTGAGACAAAAGTTACATTGTGTAATGGACACTGTCTGAACACGTAAATTAATTATAGTTTGGCCTATATACAATGCAAGGTATGGGCACCACAACACTATAATATAGCAGACTACCTTTTTACTGGCCCTTTTTAATCACACTACCTTCTGTGACATTTTTTAAACAGATGATTTTTATCAACTCGTCGGTTGAACCAGACGTGATTAGTAGAAAATAGGCAGCACTGTACTTTTTTCAGAGTCGACAGATTTTCAAAATAGTGAAATTTGAAGTAGCAGTATTTTATTCACAAGAATACCTTACTGTTGACTAAATTACACCAGAAGTAACTGATGCTAACTCTAAACTTAGTGAAGTGTAATCAAAAGTGAAATGTTGAATGTTAAATTGTTTGTAATCCAACCATTTTTAATATACATTTTAACATTTCAGGAAAACACAGTCGACAAGTTCCTCGTCCAGTGTGTCAAAGACTTGCTGAGGAGGCTCTTCAGAATGAGGACTTTCGATGTGGATCTTGCACTTTTACTGATGAACTTTTTCGGAAAAGAAGAGGGAATGGGCTTCCTAGTTGAAGAAGCCAAGAGGTAACAACTCGATTGGTTATTTAATTTATGAGAAGAAAATATCAAAAAACACATTTTTAATTTACTGTAGAAAAAATAATTTTGATTTACTATTAATGCTTCTTTTAATTCAAAGCTAATACACAAGGTGTCTTGGAACACATTAAAAAATTACCTCACATTTTGTGTTCAATAGAAATCTAACCTTATGTTAAGAGTTTACACCATAAGATGTCTCTAGTGGAGACAGTTTTGTAGAAGTCTTGCAGTGAACTACTCAAGTCCGTTCCTCACCAAGAGAGAATGGGTGGAATAGACTGGCAGACACAGAAGAAAGCCCCCTCCTATTGGCCACATACATTTCTGCCTTGTGACCCGAAGTATCCTTTGTTCTGCACCGCTCTTGCAGGATCCTTTGTTCCGACAAACTTGTAGATGTTCGCTAGTCTGGAGGGCAAACCGACCCGGGTGAGACTCTCCTTGCAAGAAAGCCCCCTCCTATTGGCCACATACATTTCTGCCTTGTGACCCGAAGTATCCTTTGTTCTGCACCGCTCTTGCAGGATCCTTTGTTCCGACAAACTTCTAGATGTTCGCTAGTATGGAGGGCAAACCGACCCGGGTGAGACTCTCCTTGCAAGAAAGCCCCCTCCTATTGGCCACATACATTTCTGCCTTGTGACCCGAAGTATCCTTTGTTCTGCACCGCTCTTGCAGGATCCTTTGTTCCGACAAACTTGTAGATGTTCGCTAGTCTGGAGGGCAAACCGACCCGGGTGAGACTCTCCTTGCAAGAAAGCCCCCTCCTATTGGCCACATACATTTCTGCCTTGTGACCCGAAGTATCCTTTGTTCTGCACCGCTCTTGCAGGATCCTTTGTTCCGACAAACTTCTAGATGTTCGCTAGTATGGAGGGCAAACCGACCCGGGTGAGACTCTCCTTGCAAGAAAGCCCCCTCCTATTGGCCACATACATTTCTGCCTTGTGACCCGAAGTATCCTTTGTTCTGCACCGCTCTTGCAGGATCCTTTGTTCCGACAAACTTCTAGATGTTCGCTAGTCTGGAGGGCAAACCGACCCGGGTGAGACTCTCCTTGCAAGAAAGCCCCCTCCTATTGGCCACATACATTTCTGCCTTGTGACCCGAAGTATCCTTTGTTCTGCACCGCTCTTGCAGGATCCTTTGTTCCGACAAACTTCTAGATGTTCGCTAGTATGGAGGGCAAACCGACCTGGGTGAGACTCCACGCAAGAAAGCTCCCAAATGGAGGTCCTTGTCTTGGAATGCTTGAGAGGTCTCGGGTTAGAGGGTGAGTCATCCACAGAAAAGCCTAGAGCAGTGTTTCTCAACCGGTGGTACGTGTACCACTGGTGGTACGCGAATGCATTTTAGGTGGTACGCAAAAGACTGACAAAAGTAGTAAAAATTAAAATACTTGGTTTAAGAACGAACGCTGCCCCGTCGAACCAGTAAAGTCACACTTGTGCCTTAACTTTATTAACTTTTTCAGTATCTGTTTTGGTCATAATATACCAATTTCGTATCATATTTTAGGAACCATTGCTACTGTTTCATTTTAATAATAGAATTTCCTTTTTGCAAAAGATTTTTACGTTAAAAATGTTCTTTTCATTTAAAAAAATACTACCAGTTTTAGAGTGTCAATTCGGGGTATTACTATAGTTTTTCGGTGTACGATTTAACCAACTTGTACGATACTAACCAAACGTATTTTATATTTTGAACACACAGTCTAAGTATGTCGATCTGTCTGTATACATTGTTTGTAATATGCTTAAATATAAGATCATTGGTAAAAATACAGTATGCTCTGAATTGTTTATTTATGATAATTTTCAATATAAAATATGAGAAATATGTAAAGTTCCAAATAACAGGCAGAGATTACTTTTCCCGTGTACCGAGACATTTTTCACATTACAAAATAAATTTTCAAATTCATAAAAAATTTAGTTTTTTCACTAAATTGATTATAAAATTGTTGAGCAGAGATGGAATGAACAAATTTGTCAAAATGTCCTTATAATCAGAATACGATCTAAAAAATGTACATTGAAAAGTAAAATAAAATAAATTTAGCTGGTAAAATCAAAACCAAAGGGTAATTATAAGCAATGTTGGGGGGGGGGGAGGGGGGTCCTAATGATGGTACGCCAAATTATTGAAAATGTGGTAGGTGGTACGCGAGCACCAAAAGGTTGGGAAACACTGGCCTAGAGGATGGGTTGGAAATATATCTCTCTTTCTTCAGAGGCGAGGCTGACTGACCATACCTTTCCCACCCTGAATCCCTTCTGTCAGCTGCTCAATATCTAGGGAACTATGCGCAAGATGATCTTTTGTAATGGTGGACGGAATCATTACTTTTAAGTTAAACCCCACAAACATGGCATCTTGATACCATGCTATCTCTTTGGGTCATGGAGTGTGCTCTGTTGTTTCGACCTTTTTTAGTCATTTCAGTCGTAGATAGGTCTGAAGACCACTATGAGACAACAGTAAGTGTGATATGCATGGAACAAGTTCATTAAGTGATTCCAGCTGTCACTGGGCAGTACAAACATTCGACTCGCCTGAACAAACTCATCGATTCACAATCAAGCTTTCAAAATTCTAGAGACTAAGATAATTCAAAGTAATACCTTTTGAAGTCAAGTGTAAAGTGGCTTTTAAAAGTCACTTTGAAATTTGAAATGTCACAGCAGACAGCTGATTTTGAATTCCAGATTTCAGGAATCATTCTGTAAACGATGGCAGATTTCGGTCATCTGTGAGGTTGGACGTGAAAGTAAACCGTAAGAAAACCGTTTAGTAAATCTCTAGGGAGATGTGCCTTGCTGGCAATGCTGAGGCTGCCCAAAGTCTTAACTGTCTCTGGGACATCGTTATTTTAGTGAATTTCCCCTATAGGGAAGAAGCTGTTACGGTAGGTGTCATTGTACCTAAGTACAAAAATAGGTCTTTTTTTGCTAAGACCTAAGCCGGAAACCATCATAACTTTTTTTTGAGGTCCCCCCAGATGCCAAAAACAGCATTTGTTCATTTTCATAAATATATATATATATATATATATATATATATATATATATATACAGTAGAACCTCGATTAACCGTCACTCTTTTATTCGTCACTCTCTGTTATCCGTCACTGCCTCCGGGATCGCAATATGTTGTAAAATGGCGTCCCACAAAGCACTGAAGAAAGTGCAAGCACCATTGTGATCAAATTCGACTGTCCGCGGCTAATGACCTCGAGTTTCTGCCGAAAATCACCACTCCCATTCAAGGAGTGGTATGGGGGTGAGCGAGTTATTTATTAATCATTGGCATGTTGATTTTTTTGGTTATACGGCACGCCTCGGAGTTCTGAGTTAGGCCTACATAGTGTTTGCTGTTACACAGTGTATAGCTAGATACGTACTGTTAATCAACTGTTGACGTACGTAACTGTTGATTGTTAACGATGGCTGAAAAACGAATACGAGTTGTACTAGGGCTTGACCAAAAGATCAAAATTATTAAACGTTTGAGGAAGGGCGAAACAGTTACGAGTTTCGCGCTGATGTATGGTGATTTAGCTTGACGACTTATTTAAAAGATGACAGACTATCTTTTAATTTGAGGTTATGTAATTCACTTACGAACACTGAATGAGCACAATGTACAGTTTAGAAGGTCTGCAACCATTGTATAAATGTAATTTGAATATAAATATGAATTATCCACTTATACAGGGTTTAATTTCTTCAAAAATGTTTTAAATCTACGTATAGAACAGGTTTATGGCTAAATTTCTGTTATCCACCTATTCTCTTAACCGTCGCACTCCCGGTCTCGAGAGTGACGGTTAATCGAGGTTCTACTGTATATATAATGTGTGTGTGTGTGTGTGTGTGTGTGTGTGTGTGTGTGTGTGTGTGTGTGTGTGTCTTTAAGCACAATAACTCACTTAAAAATAACTCACTGAATGAAATTTGGCATAGACATGTAAAGTAGTAATTATTTGGACGAGTTCGTAAACCAGTCCAATCGGGTAATTGAAAGGGGGGTAAAGGGACAAAACCCCCCAAAAATTGCTTTTTTGAGTTTTAACATATAAAAATAAAAATTAAAAAATTCTTAGTTTGGACCATTGAATTCAGCCTAAAAAAAACAAATAACTTATTATTTTGAATTGTTGCTCTATGCAGGGCCGCCGAGAGGCCATGTCAGCCAAGTCTGAAACTTGGGGCCCAGGCTCCGGAGGGGCCCGGGATGAGCGGAACTTTTCAGATTGAGGAAATATTGGTATCGACTTCTTGAAAATAAATTTAGGCCCACATGTTTAAAAAAATAAAATGTCCACCTTTATCACGAAAATTACTTTGATAATACTGTACAGTATTTAGTTAAGGCAGAAACGATTGTTTTGACTGTCTGTATTATTGGTGCCAAATCTTAAGGCCCATGCCGTCCATAAGATTAATGTTAATCTTATGGATTAACATTTTAATATTTGGTGCCAGTTATACTAATTGTATTTTCGACTGATTGTACTCTACGGCGGGCGGCGGTGGTGGCGGTCAGCGAATAGTGAGCGTGACTGACTCATACCTCCCTCACGTATATTGACAACAACTTAAATACGTTATGATGAAATTATCCACGATGGTAAACAACAAGAGAGGACAACATATTTAAGTTAATTCACGGTTAGTACAATTAACGCAGATGGCGTAAAAACAATCGTGCGCATTGATCGTGAAGTTTGTGAGTGGAACAAACGTGGAAGCTATGGGAAAGAGACGAATGTCTTGAAAATCCAATAGTGTGGCATCACTGATAGCATTAATTTTTAATCAGAGTAGACTATTTTCTAAATCCGACCGACCATTCAGCCTCAATTGGTCAGGATTTATGCGGTTCCTATTTGTATGTTGTTCCACCTTTAGACAGCCTAAAAACGCTAGTTGAGAGATCTTATTTTCAAAAATTTTCCAGGGGAGAAACCCCGGACACCCCTTTCACTAGGGGGTCCTCCATACCTCCCAGACCCCCCAGAGGGCCCGTGTGGTGTGCAGACTTGGGGCCCTGCTTGGCTCTCGGTGGCCCTGGCTCTATGTCCATTGGTTATCGAGATATCGCTAGTGGTAAACACAGTATGTTGTCCCAATGTTAACCTTATGGGAAATAAATAAAATTCTATACCTCGCTAATTCCTCAACGTATGGGGATAAAACTTGGTATATGGCTTCATCTAGTTGATATCTATTGGATTATTGCAAAAAATCTCTTAGTTTCATACTTCTATTGCAGCAAACCTGCATACTCATTTCCCATGTTATTCTTATGGAGAAAATTTTTGTTTGTTCATTTCAGGATTTAAGTTGATTTAGCTTGAACCGACTTGATTTGAGGCTCCGTCTGATTTATTTAAGCATTTCAAATTTGCTAAGTATGCAGAGTATGCGGGTCTGCTGCAACAGGGGTATTTTTTTTTTTGCTGAATCGTCCAATCCCGTTGCAGCGTGGGCTTCAACTACCAGCGGCTGAGCGCGGTGGCGCAGCTGGCCCTGACGCATTGCTCGGTGACGGGAGCGGAGAGCAAGTACGTGGCCAGTTTCCTCAAGTACCACGTCAGCTGCAAGTGGGCCAGGAAACTCAACGAGCTCGGCCTCCCGTATAAAGGTATGAACAACTTTCAGCCTCTTGTATAAAGGTATGGAACCCCCAGTAGGATTCTAACTGGCTTTTGCTTGTATAGGTACAAATATTGGGTACAGTAACGGAAGTTGTCACGATTGTAGGCAGTGTCGTAGCTGTCTTTCAGTGAACAACTTCAGTTCCCCACCAGGGGAGGCTGGGCTTGACAACAGGGTGGGCAGGGGTGTACTGACAACCAAGATGAGGGCCAGTATGAGGGCCACCTGATCCCTTGAGGCCCTGTTCCAGCATCCATTTGATAAAGCTATACCTTTGCCCATCCAGTCTAAGCTTGGCCGAACCTACTCCACATACCAATTCCTTTTTCCTTTTGCTTCCCTTGTATTAATCTTCTAAAGGCTGTGAGCCTAAGGGATAATCGAAGGGAAGCTTCCTTTCCTTTCCGGTAGTCATACATAAAGAAAATTTTATGACATTGAAATATTTTATAGTAACTGGATGAACTGGTAAACATGAAATAACACCGAGCAAGACTCGGTCCACCAGGTACTAACATATGATTTGATGATTATTATTTTCCCAGGACCAAAAAGATCATTGTTGATGATACTTTTGATTCGAGGTAAATAATCAAACAATCTTCATTCGATTACAAATAATCTAAACATTCATCGTTATTGTACGTCAGCGTCGATGGTGAGCTATCGATTGGATCGGGAGTGGTTATCGGTTATCATATTTAATTGCAATAATTCATTGTTGCATGCATTGTTGTCGGTTTAATCAATTTGTGAAACTCGCTTATTTCCCCAATCGATTATTGTATGCGTTCGATACGTCGATTGTTGTTCATTGCTGTTTGTCTATAATTTAACACAAATGAAACAATCAGCTGATCGCTTCAAATACCAAGAACAAGATTGAATCATCATTGGGAGGTATCTTTAAAGGTAAAAAAGCTGTAACATTTTGGTTTTCTTAAGTAATTTGCATGTTGTATTGAGCAATATAACAAAAAATATAGTTCATCACACAGACCTAAAGCTGCTTTTCGTTACTCGGTCATTTTTCAACCTCGGCTTACAGCCTCGGTCGTAAAACTTGGCCTTTGTAAGAAAAGCGTCACTTTAGGTCCTAGTAATGAAAAATATACTATTATTACTGGGTCAAAAATGAAAAATAAACTGGAGATTTAACATGGGTGCAAAATTTTAAGAAAGGTTATTGGCCCTATATGTGCAGGTTTTATTTATATTTTGAAAATATTTATGTAAATTGGGTTGGCACTACTGGTGCAATACAGAGTGGTCTACTTCCACGTCGGGTCCATGGTTTTATCGCAAATTAGGAGAGTTTTAGAAGTTTTAATAAGGTTGGAGTGTGTTATCAGGACGTTAGGACCTATAATTGATGTAAACAAGCGATAATTACGACGGTCCTCTCCTTGGTTCTGATATTATCTGAAGGAGTCGTGGTCCCGAGGTCGCAACGTGGTCGGATAGTCGGCAGGTCGGAGAGTGCACGCTCGGTACGGGTTAAGTTGTGTGTGTTCCGTGCGATCTAAAATCCCGTTAAGTGTTAGTGCTGATGTCTGAAACTACAATTGACAAGTACTTCTCTCCAGTGTCTCACATTCAGAAGCGGCCAAGACAAAACTCGTCTCCAGAAAGTGTTAATTCAGAAAGCAGCAGCGATATGGACTTGCACGGGAAGGTGGGTGATTTAACCAAACATGAACTCATGTCGGAGTTAACGGCAGTGTTAGGTAATTTACTGGACAAAAAACTAGCAAACGTAGCAACAAAAAGTGATCTGGTCAATTTATCGGAAAAGGTGTCGAAAATTGAGGCTGAAAATGTGTTTCAGAAGGAGGAGATACATAACCTTAAGTGTCAGAATAAGATTATATTAGACAAACTGTTGGACTTGGAAGGTAGATCGAGGAGGAATCATTTAATTTTTAAAGGCTTAAAGGTATCGGACAGCACTAGGGACTTCAAATATCTCGTAAGTAGCTTTGTTAATGACAAGTTCGGGAATGATAAAGTTTGGGTAAACCGAGCGCACCCACTCGGTAAACAACGAGACATGGTAATAGCTCATTTTCCTTATGATGCGGACATTGAGTACATAATGAGCAGAGTTTCAGACTTAAAAGGCACGGGGTTTTCTGTGTTCCGTGATTTTCCCAGGGAGGTTCGGGTAAAGCGGGCGTGTTTGGCAGCCGTGAGAGCGGAGGTGGAAAGAGTCGCTGGCTGGCGGAAGATGCCTCTGGTTTTTGACCACCTAACCATAAACCGTCAGAGATTCTCGTGGGAAGAGGGAAAACTCATGGCTGGGCGGCAGGATGGGGTTAAACTCTTGAACTCCATGTTTCGTCACGACTTCTCACAGTTTGTGGCGGAGCTATCCCGGCAGCCTAGGCGGAGGCCACAAGAAGACGGCGACGAAGGGGGAGCTCCAACCTCTCAGCAGACAGCGACGGCGGAGACCTACTCTGAGGTGGCGAAGGGGCCCAAAACAGCGGCAGGCAGGACAGGGACCGGCCCAGGCAGCGGCGAGGTGTCGACGGCGGCGGCGGCGGCGACCACCCCGAGCCAGCAGGGCTGAGGAGGTAACGCCATCCCTTCAACGAACGGGCATCAGGCTACGGACGGTACAGGTGTTTTGAAAGTTGTATCTTTTAATGTGTGCGGTGTTAGGGATAAAATTAATGATTCTTATTTTTTTAATTTTATTTCAAGTTATGATATAGTTGTACTGTTAGAAACATTTATTTCAGAGAGCGACTGGGGCAAAATTTTGCATAAGTTTAATGGTTTCAGAGTAAAAATCAAGTATGCAACCAGAGTGGCAAGATTCGGTAGATACATGGGTGGTATTATTTTTTTGATAAATCGGAAATCGGAATGTGAAAGTAAACTATCTTTTATTGATGCTGATAATTTTTCGTTAATACAGTTTTGTGATGTAGGTGTGAATAACAGATTAATTTTCTTTCCAGTTTATTTAAACTGCAATTTTTGGGAGAGGGATTATGAGAACGTTTCAGCCTTTTTATAAGAAAACGTTAACGAAAATTTAGTGATAATTGGCGATCTCAATGGGCGAATTGGGTCAGAACAAACAGTTACAGAAGGGTGGTTAAGTGGGATAAATAATTACTTCAACGATGATAGAAGGTCTAAAGATCAAGTCCTAAATAATAGAGGTAAACGTATTTTGGAGTTAATTGAGCACTTAGGGTTGATAATTTTAAATGGTAGAAGTCAGGATGATAAGCAGGGCGAGTTTACTTTTATAGGAGCAATGGGATGCTCTGTTATTGATTTGGCGGCAGTGTCCACCGGAGTTGTAAAATGGGTTAATAGATTTAGCATTGTCAATCGTTTGGGTTCTGATCATCTCCCAATTGAAGTATATTTTTCGATCAAATAGTTGTAGGGAAAATGAAATCAAAGACCTGTTTTTACCACTATTGCCTAAGTTAAAATGGACTTTGAGGGACGACTTACTTTACGCTGATAAGCTGAATAATGATCCTAATTTGCGTGAATTGCCTCGTGAAGATCATCAGATTAATGTAGATGAAATTACAAAAATTATTTACGATTGTGCTTTTTTTGACGTTAAAAGTGTTGAAACTGGAAAACCAATATTAGAGTTAAATAGCAGACAGCCTTGGTTTGATTTTGACTGTTTAGCGGCAAGAAAGCGAAAATTTAAGTTACTAAACAAATTCCGCAGGACAAATTCTTTAGATTCGAAAGATGAATATATTGTCGCGGTTAAGGTATTTAAACACCTTTGTAAAGCAAAACAAAAGAGTTATCTTGGAAAAATTATCACGGATATAAGTCAAGCAGCCGATGCTAAAAAGTGTTGGCAGGCAATAAATAGTTTTAATCGGAAATCAAAATCAATAATAGGGAACATCAAAGGGGAGGAGTTTTTAAGCCACTTCAAAAATTTACTGAACCCACCTTTGTTATCAGCTGGTGTCAGCTACGCGGCTCCGCTGATAAGGAACGAGTCAATGGACGCTGAATTTTCAATGAATGAGCTTAAAGCGGTCTTGGCTTCAGTTAAAAACAATAAATAGACAATAGACAATAGACAAATTTATTCAATCATTAAGCAATATACACAATTACAATAGATTTCGTCCAATATGTTATAATAGCACATAATTACATTGATCTCAAACATGTACAATACATTCATTGGCCTATGACAACTTAGGCTTCAAATGAGCTATCCTATCTATAAACAGTTCTAAAATCCAATCTCTCATTTAAGAATTGTACATTTAAAAAATCTTTCAAGCTATAAAAAGGATTATTTTGACACCAGTTTAATAATATCTGTGAAAATTCCTTGATTGGTAAGTTTCTAAAGCTGACAGGAAACATATTAAAAATATTAATTCCAAGAGAGGTATGATAATTCTGCGTTTTGGCAAGCCTAACTCTATTTACTTCTAAATTGCTACTGTGTCTTGTCAAATAACTATGAATATTATCTCTCTTTACATGATTAAAAACATTTTTCTTAACTAACATAGACACTTCATATATGTACAAATTTATGACAGATAAATTTGTACATATATGAAGTGTCTATGTTAGTTAAGAAAAATGTTTTTAATCATGTAAAGAGAGATAAATAAATAAATAAATAAATAAAATAGAATAAATAAAATCAAAAATAGATAATTAAATAAAATAAAGCACCGGGTATCGACAGAGTCCCCTACGAATTTTCTAAAAATGCATCAGACTTGTTTTTAGACAAACTATTAATTATTTATAGTTCCATGTACAAAAAAGGGGAAGTGGCCAAAAGTTTTAAAAGATCTATTATATTCCCTTTGTATAAAAAAGGAAATGTAGACTCGGTGGAAAATTATAGGGGGTTGTCCTTTATTGATTGTATCTGTAAAATTTTCTCAAGCTTGCTAAATAAAAGGATTACTAACTGGGTAAATGAAAATAATATTATTACTGAATTTCAGGCTGGTTTCAGAAAACAGTATTCGACAGTTGATAATATTTTTAATTTAACGGCGATGGCACATCTTAGATTAGCCGAGCGAAAACAAAAGTTGTTTTGTTTTTTTTTGTAGATTTCAGTGCGGCATTCGATACCATAGACAGGAATGCGTTATTTTATAAACTGTCGTGCTTAGGAGTTTCGTCTAAGATGATCAGAATTCTAGCGAATATGTATGATAGTACTAGTGTCAGTGTGTGGTGTAGGGAAGGTATAACTGAGAGCTTTGAGACAAAAATTGGTTTAAAACAGGGATGTATCTGCTCGCCGGCTTTATTCTCTCTTTTTATAAATGATTTGCCAGATGTTCTAGAAGGCGGCTGTATATTTGGTGGGAAAAAAATCAATATTTTGCTGTACGCCGATGACATAGCCATTATAGCGCCGACAGCAACCGTGCTGCAACAGATGATAACTCGGTTAGAAGCCTATTGTGATTTATGGAACCTACAAGTGAATTTGAACAAATCAAAAATTATGGTATTTAGAAAAGGGGGGAAGCTCGTTAAAAGTCAGAAATGGTGGTACAAGAATAAAGTAGTTGGGGTTGTAAATCAGTATAAATACTTAGGGGTTGTATTAACGCCGACGTTATCATGGGATCAACATTTTAGTGAAAAGAGTTCAGTGGCCAAATTTGCAATTAATTCAGTTTGGGATAAACTGCTTGATAACGCTAAAGTTCCGCTTAGTGCAAAATTTTCTTGCTATAATGCGATTATTAGGGCGATTCTCTGTTATGCAAGTCAGGTGTGGGGATATTTAGATAACGAAAGATTAGAATCCGTGCAAAGACTCTTTATAAAAAAACTTTTTCGACTACCATACAACACCCCTAACTATACTCTTTATCTTGAAGCGGGTATTGAAAAATTAAATTTATTTTCGATAAAGATGAATATAAATTATATTATCAGAATATTAAATTTATCGTTGGACCGCCTGCCGAGATTTTTGTTTGAAGAAATTGTAAACAAAAACGTATATTGGAACCGAGAATGGAATCAGTTAGCAAACAAAGTGGGTTTATCTATAAATTTCAAGCAAGTAGGAGGTGGAGGGGAAAGGGGCGCTATCGTTGAGGCACAATTGATAAGAGTCGCCAGCGCGATCCGTGCGGCCTGGCGGGCGGAATGTGTAGGTAGGGCGCGCACGTCATTTTATCATAGACAAAATCTAGTGCTTGATTATGACCTCGGACCCAGAGGCTTTATTAATGATAAGGTTGACGTGAAAGTCATTTCATGGCTAATAAAATGTCGAGGGGAATTGATCAATTTAAATTTCAAACCGTGGGTAATTGGTCAAACTTATGGTTGTACTTTGTGCAATCTGCAGGAAGATGAAACGGTTTTTCACTTTGTGGCCCGATGTCCAATATTAAGGCACATAAGGAAAAAATACTTTGGGAAGTTGGAATTAGATTACGAGGAATTTAAAAGTTACTTAAATGGGAGGGATTGGCGTAAGCTGGGGGATTACTTAAAGTTGGCTTGGGGATATAGATGGGAAATTATACAAGAATTCAATGCCTAGTCTGAAATGGGAAATTTTGTGGGATAAAAAAAAAATGTGTCAGTCTACTGAAATAAATGTTTCAGTGTTCTATATTGATTAACATGTCATTTCGAGAATGGGAGGTAAGAAATTAATAATGATTAATGAAGTCGTATTTTTGCTTTTTCTTAAGAGTTGTAAAACACTGTTCATTTATTTATTTATGTTTCAGCCCAACATTGCCTCCTTATAATTTGATGCTAATTAATTTCATTTCATTGTGTCAGGTTTTTATACTTTTTCACAGGATTGTAAGGGAAGTATTTTGTTTTTTGTGTTGCAGGAAGTGCAAACAATAATGAACTTTTTTACGTAGGCCGACCCAACAGACGGTCGTCATAGACCATTGTTGTATTTGCCTTGAGATTTAATATTGTATTAATCAAATTGTTTGTGATAAATAAAGGCTTTTTCTTTCTTTCTTCTTCTTTCTTTTTGAAAATATTTATGTAAATTGGGTCAAAAATGGAAGATAAACATTTCTTATAGAGATTTAACATGGGTCAAAAATTTGAAGCTTATGACAGCGAGCATGACCATACTACTGGACCGATTTACACACCAGTTATACAAAAACAAAGGTTTAGTCCTATATGTGCAGGTTTTATTTGTATTTGAAAATATTTAATTGAAATGGGTAAAAAATTAAAAATAAACTTCTCTTATGTAGATTTAACATTGGGAAAAAACCAACTTTTCCAATCCTTTGGACAGTACGTCTGAGACTTCCAATGGACCCATTTTCATGCAGTTTGTACCAAATACAGGCTCAACTTTTCTATATTTTCCGGTTTTATAATACTTTTACGTTATGGTGAAACTCAGAGGAAATCATCAGTGAAACCTCAGAGGAAATCATCAGTGAAACTCAGAGGATGTTATGAATGTGAATTCTGGGGAGATGGCTATTCATTGTGAAGAGGAATGATAACTAAACAAAAATAGGTCTTTCATTTTAATGACTAGATATCCTGTTGCTCGAAATCGAGCAAAACAAAAATCATATAGTAAAATATTTAAGAATGGACAACGTTAAGTGTATCATCGAAGGGCCAAAATTAATAACAAAATCATCGCTAAATTACTGAAAATTTTTAGGTTTATTTATTTACTATAGGAGTTCCAGCTAAATGATATTTGTTGTGATCACTTGTTCAGTTACCTACATTTTCCCTTGTTCTCTTGTTTCTGAAATTTTTTTAATTCCGGCAAAAAATTGTGCCCTTCTTATATTAACACAGTTGTTGAATGTTACCCCAAAGTTTCTGGACTTAAGTCTAACAGCCCAAGGCCAAACTAAAAGTACTGTACTTGTATATAGCCCTGTTCTCAGATCGAGAGTTTTTAAGATAGAAAATACAACGAAATCCGCAAATTAGATTAGATTTGAACAGTGTGACGGCAAAGGGTTAAGAGGAGGCTAAAGGTAATTTGGTGTTGTCATCGCGGTCGAGATAGGTATTAAAATTACTCCACAATAATAATCGGAAAAAAATAGTGTGACGCAGTAAATAATCAGTTATTCTAAAATTATGGTCTTAACAAGCATATAAAGATCTCTTTTTCACTTTTTAAGTCCAAAATATATCTACAGAGGCTGATATAATGTCGTCGCTCATTTATTTAAGTGTTCAAACAGTAGTAAATATTCCTCCGCGGGGTCGGTGATCAGCGCGTGAAAACGTTCACGCGGTTGCATTTTCCGGCGATATATTTTAATTTAGAGAAAATAATTTTATTGCACCTCGAAGACAAATTAAAAAAATAATCAACACTAGGTTCGTGAAGTACATTTTTCATTTTCTTTTTACATTCCGAGTTATTTTAGCTCAAAATAACAACTAGCTAAAACCCACTATTTGAACTCTAACGCCAATTACTCTTGTATTTGTTATGATATCGGAAAAATAAAAAATGCATATTGTGAGGAATTTATTTATTTTCATTTTGGTACATAGTTTATTGTCATACAGTGAAAAATAACGTCAGGATATGGTTTCGTGCGATGTTGTAGCCCATGAAAATCATGACAACACCCTTGTGTTTGCTAACGCTTTTCGACCATAATTTTCGATCGAAAATCTACATAAATATCCCTTTAATTTGACAAATCAAACATTAAAATCCGTCCAGCCGTTAATGAGTAGGCCTATTGACTGTGAAAAGAAAACCGCTTGCAAATTAATATAAAGATTAATAATTAAACTGGGTATACGCTCATTCTTCCCGTGAGAGGATGAACGAAGAAAAAGGCCAAAACTTCTTGTAATCCATAACACCATCTGTGATCTTTACTTTTCCTACAATTTTTTCGATATGTTTTTAAATTCTCTTTTTGATCAGATAACTCTTCCAACAGCCTCAACAGTTAGGGTTTTCCCTAAGATTTTACATCGGAATAGTAAAACAGAGATTAGTGTATATGTATACAGTTTTTCAGCAAATCTATTAGAAGACTATTTTATCTATTTATAAAGCCCAACTACCCGTGTACCTTTACATTGCCCATGATTCAGAAGCCATGGTGGTTTGAATGCTTTTTTCCTATTAGAATTAAGTAAACCTAGCTCTACAAAACTATCAGCGACTAATTACACACCAAAGCAGTTGTTTGCAAAGGACATGGGGGGGGCTTTGCCCCCCCCCCACACCCCTGCCCCAAAACTCTGACCATGATTAAGAAGCCATGATTGTTTGAATGCTTTTTTCTATTAGTTTTGAGTAAACCTAGCTCTACAAAACTAAGAGCGACTAATAAAAGTTACATGATAAAACATTTTTTTGCAAAAGAACACCCCACCCCCCCCCCCATTTACTCTGCCCATTATTAATGTTACTCTGCCGTGATGGTTTGAATGTTTTTTTATTAGTATTGAGTAAACCAAACTACAAAACTATGAGCAAATAATAACAGTTAAACGTCAAAGTAGTTGTTTGCAAAAGGACATGGGGGGCTTTGCCCCCCCCCCCACAACCCCCTGCAAAGTTACAATTTATGGTTTTCGATAGTATTTAAGAAAAGATAGGTTGGAATAATCTGGATTAATAGGCCCTCTTTTCACCAGCAACCAACGACTTACTAGCCGATTAGTTTAAGCATGAACTCGGCCTGCCTCCTAACTAGTCAATCGGCCACCGTTCAGACATCAGCTACATCATTCGTCTAGTCTTTCAAACTAATAGAATGAACAATAACCATCAGGAACTCCCATCTCTTCTTGGTTTCGCTGCAGACTATACTAGGCGTAAAAAAATTGTGATGCACGAAATTACTTAAACAGCTCATTCCCTATATAATTAATACTGAGAATCAGCTGTTTAAGTAATTTTTCACATGCCAATTGCATTGCGCCTAGTATAGTTGGATAAAATTCTGTCATCATTGGCACAGAGAACTAAGTCAAAACAAATTAATAAACTCAAAATAAAATTCACGGATGCAGTTCGCACAATTTATCTCCGGCTTTATAGTTTAGTCAGCTGGTTGTTTGTCATGGGGAGAAAGAGGGTACATTTCTGATAACATAACTTTACAGCCTCTCCGCTTGTCAATTGTTATGTTTACCAATATCATAAGTTGAAATTATCTTACGATATGGTTAATATGTAGTATACGTAGCTGGAGGTAGATTACACAAACTGTAGGCGTACTACAATTAATTTTTTTCGAAGTACGCCTACTAAGTTCGACTAAGGCTTATGTCGAGACACTCAGATTGGTTTACATTGGACGATTCCCTATTTTTTAATACTTTTAACTGGCCTACCACTCGACTCGTTTATCTGTTAACAACAGACAAGTTGATGGTTGACTACAACTCACCTTTCCAGCGACACTCCTATTCAACCGATATAAAATAGCCCAACATTTTTTGAGAATTGTTTGGAAGCGCTAAGTTGGGAAGAGTTGATTTTAGTTGAGGTTTGTTTTTACCAAAAAGATTATTTTGAAATTATCTTTAATGTGATAGAATATTAATTATAGGTTCATAAAGAAAAACTCAAAAAATTGTACAAATATCTGTGCTAATTTTTCGGCCAATTGGCATTACTTTTCTTTTATAAGTCTAATTTAACTGACTCACTACAAGTAGTATCACGGCGAAATTTACTCAACATCCTAAGCTCGAGTTACATACCTAATTAATGTAAAACTTCCAATACGATTTTAATTTTTATTTAAGGTGCCATAATAACAGTCAACATGTTATTTTTAAATTTCATGTGAATGATTTTCAGTTCAATAATATTACAATTGCACCTCTAATATTTTTTATTTCAAAATAATTTGAATTTTCTATAGTAAGCCTATATATGTTTTGCAAAATCATGATCAATGAACTCTTTACTATTCAAAATAAACAAAAATGAAATATTCATCACCTGAAAATTTTATCATATGTTCAGAATTGTATTTTTTTAACCATCTTAAATTAGGGGTTGACTATGTTTTTGGGGGGTAAAATTAAAAAAAATATTGAACAACGTACTGTGTTTAGCACATCTAATACTATCCAATATCTAAGCAACGGATTGACGTAGAATAATAATTCAAAATGCTAAATTGTTTGATTTTTAAAGCTGAATTCAATTTTGACAATTAAATTTAAAAATAATTAGTGAAAAGGTGTTAACTCTTAAAAATAAATTTTATTTTGTAAAAAAAACCTTTTTGGAGCAAACCTATCCAGCTGGTTTTTGAACTTGAAGTAATAAATGTCGCTTTATACGTATGTACCTAATTTCATTGAGATCGGACCTTTTTTTCAAAGTTATCGCGCCTACGGACTGATATAATATATATAGAAATTTGAACGAATTGTGTTTTTTGCTTCTGCGGGCCTTAAAACGAAAGTTATCATGGTCTTGGGCTTAAGTCTTATCATGAGACCTACGGTAATAGCTTCTTCCCTATAGGTGAAATTCGCTAAAACTAACTGTTGAAATAGTAATAGATATTAATTATATATATTTGCTTCAAATTAAAAACATGTCACAATGCACTATTTGGTTTGCTTGTTACCTTAAAATGCATTATCTATGAAAATTATCTATGAAAATTTATCGAGCTATCATTTAAACTGGCAATAAAATTCAATAATGATAAAGGTTTAGTATACATCAACCGGGTCGGATACAATAGATTTTTGTTATGTATCGGCGGTAAACATCTAGTTCCAGGGTAGTTCCAGTAGTTCCAGGGTAGTTCCAGTAGTTTCAGGGTAGTTCCAGTATTTCCAGAGGTGTTGGGCCCTCGTAATCCTGATGGAAAATGGATAAAAAACTAAATTTTACCTCTTTTTCAATTAAACGTTAAAAATATCCTTAAAAATCTGATCTCGATAAAATTTGGCGTGATAAAATATATTTTAAATATATTTTTATATTCCTTTATAAATGAACTATAGAAAAATATCGATTATGGCCTCTACGATTTAGTGAAAATCTGGTAGCCTACAAACCTTAGGGCACATATGTC